>CM057452.1:941460000-943960000 GCA_016271365.2 Neoceratodus forsteri
AAAAACTGAACTTTGAGTGCTGAGCATTTTCCTATTGTAGAAATTGTAAGCTGGCTGCTTTTGCTCAAGCATCACCTATTCCAGTGCTCACCTTTCTACACTCATTTGATTTGGAAAAGTAGGAAGCAGATTTAGGGCACAGCCAATTTACATTTAGGTCACCTAGGAGAATGGGTTCACATTTTAATATGCTGGGCCTAGCAAAATGACCAGAGATAATTTCAACAATTGCATCACCTCTTTTGCCAGAGGAGCAGTAGACACCTGCTATAAATGGCAAACTAGACTGAGAAAAGGCAATAATGCCACTGTTTAGCTCATGAGATGTAGGAGGTAGAACTTGGGAGCAGAGGGAAACATTTAGAGAAGTGGAGATACGTTATAATGCCACCCCACCTCCATGTTTCCCTCTACCTTGTCTGTAGATAGAAAGTACATGAAGTATAATATTGGCTATGAAAAGCCTGAACTTTTCCTATTGTAATTATTGTCATTGTCTCTAAAAGCAAGAACCCAGCTACAATACCACTTTTACTTTGTGCCCTAGGAATTGGGTAGGCCTGAGGGGTGGCAGGGGATGTGGACAAAAGGATTTTGTGTTAATGAACAAAATACTATTTAGCTATTTGGAGCAAAACTAAATACCATGCACTGTCATCCTTTTTTAATGTAAGAACTGTACGAATGTTTTGCCCTCGAGTTTGTAATCTGTGTTCAGGATAGTAGCACACAATCCGACCAGAACATTAGAGTGGAGGTTGAGGCTGTGAACTTGTCCCAGTAAATGTCCAGTCCTCTGCTTTCCACAGCAATGTAAGTGCGAAACACAGCAGAGCAAACATTCTTGCAGACACTGTAAGCTTGGTACCTGCCATAATTGAGAGGGGGGAGATTTTCTGTGTATTGAATGCTTTCTGAAAGTCCTTGCTTGTTAGTTTTCTAAATGCTCCAGAAATTATGTTGGGAGAAATAATATATATAGAATAATTCATGGGGAAGTGTGGTTAATGAGGATTTTATGAACACCCGAGGTGTGTGATGCCTTATAAACCCTATGGGCAAAGCCCAGGGGGGTTATCTTGGCATCACACATTGAGGGTGTGCATGAAATCCAAATTTTACAGACTTCCCCACATTTTATTTTTTATATTTACTGGTTCTTTGAGAATTGCAATCATTTTGTGATACTTTTAAAACTTCTGCATCAACTTTTAGAGTACTAGGCATTGCTGTCTAAAACTGGTATTTTATATATATATATATATATATATATATATATATATATATATAGTTGTTTTACCAGAAGTAGCACACTAAGCTGAAAGCTTTTTTACAGGAGCGACCTGGGAGCACAGGGAAGTTAAGTGACTTGCACAGGGTCACACAGTATACAAGTGGAAGCTGTGGGATTCAAACCCAGGTCTGGTCTACTGGATGGCACCAGATTTTCAGCTCACAGTAAATATGCTATAAGAAGCAACCTAATACATGAACACTGAAGGCTGACAGCTGTGACAATAGGAACCTCAACCAGTCCACAAACATTCTAAGAAGGGCTGTGAATTAGAAAACAAAGCTTCATATTTATGGCTGTTGAACTAAGGCCTACAGCCATCACAAATGTCTTGCCATCTCAGCTGCTGCAGTCTCAACTTCCAGCATCCCTGGTAACCAAAATGTTGCCCTTGGTGCCTGCCTGTCCCTTTACTACACTAACTTCAACTTTGTACAGTACATCCAGGGTGTGATCCCACCGGAAGTGCCACCACATGCTAACTGCGATTGCTGAGTCATTTGGAAAGGACATCAAGTAAAGAGCTCACCTCCCAAATCAGTAACTACTGTGACTGTTCAATGTTTGTTTGTTTTGGCTCCACTTCGACTGATGTCATCCCTGCAGAGGATAAAAATACACAAACAGACTGCATCAATCAATTAAAAAAAAAAAACTTGGTGAGGTCAGTGTGTTGTTGAAAATTTGAACTTTGTAATGGGTCCATTGGTCCCTTCCCCAGCCCCAATCTTGGAAAGGTATGGCGAGAGTGAGTTTACAGAGTTAGAGAAGGGAACTGTGGAGCTGCTCAGCTGACATCAGATAGGTTGGCACAATGTTCTAGGAAGGTATTTTGGCAAACTCTGTTATTTGCAGTTCATTGTTCGAACTTGTGAATAATGGAGTTTGCCAGGCACTGCCAGTGGGTGATAAACAATAGCAACCAGTAAATAAGAAAATATAAACCCACAGTACTGAAGTGTAACAGAAAATAAGGGTCATCTGAAGGCTGATGATGTGGTTTATAAACATAATCTTTTAGAAAGTAATCAAACAAAAAGTTGGCAAACAATCTTATCATGGGCAGGCTAAAAAATATACATGGCATGAATCAGATGATAAATCAAATGATTCAGGATTAAAAATGTAAAATCTTCAAAGTATACAATGATAAACTTTATCAGACAGATTCTCTTATTCAAGAAGTCTGCTCACATGTTTAGGCCTAGCAACCCTCAATTAGTCCTGTCACTCATTTCACATGGGAGCAGCCACCATGACATCATGAAGAAATTTCCCTGTCCACACCATCAAACTCCTAGGCTGCTGGTCCTCTTCCTGCTTCAAGTCATACATCATAGGCCCTGTAACAGAACATTGTGAATCGTATTCATGGACCAGGGGACTAGTAGCAGTAATGTGGGTAACAGTAAGGTTAAAGTTCAGTTTAGTTCAAGGGAATAGGCCAGTGAAGTAGGGCTAACAAAGCCTACATTCAGCATGGAAAATAAAAAATTAAGGAGACTAAAGAAGAATAAGGGAGAAGGAATAGGAAAAAGCAAGGGGGGGATCAGCCTTCATGCCAGGAGTCTGGGACATAAATTAGTGATATCCAGGCAATGGTGGCAGACACTACAATGGATCTAGTAGCCATCATAGACACTTGGGCCACAGAGAATAATGATTGATACTGGATAGACCCAGGCTATACCATGTTTGGACAGGACAGAAGAAAAGCTAAAGGAAAGGATGTAGCCCTATATGTCAGGGAAGGCATAGAGGCAGTGGGTATGGAAACATCAAAGTAAGTAATGGTGAAACAAAATCATTGTAGGGTCAGCTCACAGCATTTTCAGGCAAGAAACTATGAATGGGGTGATCTGTAGACCTTCAGGACAGGAAGAAGAGAGAGAGATAAGGAGCTAGGGACATAACTAGAAAGACAGTGGCAAAAGGAGAGGTGGTGGTGGTGATGGTGGTAGATCTAAACCTGCCAGATACTAACTGGGTCATTCCAGCAGCCAAAAGCCCCAGGAGTTAGGCCTTGCTGGATACATTGCAAGACTGTCTGCTGGTTAAGGAATCCACTAGACAGGCTGCCATTCTCGATACAATCTCAACAACTCAGAAGTGGTAGGAGCAATGAGGGTAGGGGGGCCATTAGGGTCCAGGACTATAAGTCTATATGGTTAAACCTTGCCCTTGGGACAAGTAAGCCCTCATCAAAGACTGAAGACCTAGATTTCAGAAGTGCAGACTTCAACTGGACAAGGCAGCTTGTACAGGCCTTCAATAGGTACAAGGAAAAACAAAGCAAGGAAGAATGAGGAGAGTACCAAATGAGAACAAAGGAAACCAAGATGGTGATCAGAGAAGCAAAGGCATATACAGAGTGATGTACAGTGGAAGGGATCAAGGGAGGGGGAAACAGTTGTCTAGATATCCTGTATTAGGAAAAGAAAAGAAAGAAGGGAAGAGGAATTATTAGGTTAATACTGGGATCCACAAACATTTTGCTCCTGAATGAGGGGCATAATACAGGGGCCGTGTTCATGGATCTTTTTTTTTTTCAGTAAAACCTTTGACTTAGTGGACCATGGAACAACACTGAGGAGACTGCATGAAATTAGAGTGCACAAGGAAATATTACACTGGTTCAGGTCATATTTGGCTATTAGAAGACAATGTGTTTCAGTGGGAACATCAGTATCATTATTAAGGGAGGTGAAGAGAGGGGTTCCCCAGGGTTCAATTCTAGGACAACTTCTTTTTAACATCTGTGTTAGAAAAAGAACCGATATTATAAAAAATTGGGAGGTCTGGCTGTATGCAGATGGCACGGTCCTGGTGGTGTCCACAGATAGCCATGCCACCATGGAAAAAAACTACAAGAAGATGTGCTTAGAATGGAGGAATGGTTTTGTGATTTTAAACTACTGATGAACCTCAAAAAATCTTAGTGTATAAGTTTCATATTAAGTGCTCAATCAAAGGTGGACCAAGAACTAAATATTCTCTTTAAGAATAAACAAGAAATGTTTAATACAAATATTTACAAATATCTTGGGGTGCTAATTGATCAGAGACTCATGTATCAAGAGCATATAAATTTAGTGATAAGAAAGTTCAACCAGAAATTAGGTGCACTAAGAAAAATCTTTTCTTGTCTTGTGAAATCAGCAAGGATTAAATTGGTACAACAACTAATACTGCCTGTATTGGACTATGGGGGATTGGTGTACAGATGTGCCCCAAAAAAGCACTTAGAAAATCTATTCAAGCATATTATAAGCTTGCAAGATTTGCTAATTTTCGCAAATCTGGAGAGCACTATTGTAAAATCTTTGCTGATTTAAAATGGATTGGCCCTGAATTGAAAATAGATATCCAATGGTCTACCTGGTGCTGTAAATTGTTAAATGAAAAAAGCAGCCACCCTCTAAAATATTTGTTAACTATTGGTAGGGAAAGGAATACATGAGAGATGAGGAAGAACTCTGAAAGTATGCCCCGGCCCAGATCCCAAAATAGGTTTGGAGATATTATTCTCCAAACTGCTGTAGCACATATATGGAATAATATACCATTGGATATAAAAGCAAAAAAAAAAAATCAGTTATTGAATTCCTGTCAGCTATAAGAAATTATTATAAACCCTGCTGTAACTGCTATATTTGATTTCACAGATTATGCAACCAGTGTGACATTTTTTTGTATATGTATTTATGAATTGTATTGACTGTTTGTAGAGTGCTGTCTCATGTCTTTTAATGTTCTTGTACAGGGCATCCTTATTGAAAACAGGGATTTTATCCTAAAGTGTGTACCTGGATAAAAATAAAATGTTATCAATCAATCAATCAATCAATCATCAGAAGAAGTTGTGGTAATTGAGGAAGGCAGTAGAAGCAGCCATTCTCTCTGACTACTTCTGCTCTGTATTCACAAGGGAAGACAGAGGGTCTCTGCCACAGAGTGGCATTACTACAGCTGTAAGGGGGATCCCAGAGATAAAGGAAGCACGTATTTATCAATGAAAGGGTTTGGAAGGGATAGCTGCCCTAAAGATAGAGAGGGTCCCTGGGCCAGATGAGATGTATCCAAGAGTGCTCAAGGAACTGGCAATGGAACTAAGTGAAACCTAGTAGAGCTATTCAATAGCTCAGTCGGGCAGAGGTAGTTCCAAAGGATTGGAAGGTATCAGACATAGTCCCGCTACATGGGGGGGGGGGACAAAACAACTTGGTAACGACATACCTCTCAGCCTTACCACTATTCTGTGTAAACAGATGGATACATTAGTCAAAGAGGACCCTGTGAACTACATTTAGAGCAGTGGACTACAGGATAGTAAACATCATGGGTTTATGGCAGGGAGATCTTGTCACACCCATCTGATAGGATTCTTTGACTAGGTACTGAGGTTAGTGGATAAGAGTCATGCTGTGGATTTATTTTATTTTGATTTCAGCAAAGCTTTTGACTCAGTGCCTCACAGAAGGTTGCTGAAAAACTAGAGGATCTGGGTGCAGTGAAGGATATAGTTAGATGGGTGAGAAACTGCTTGGAAGGGAGACAGCAGAGGGTTGTGGTTAAGGCAGTCATAAAGCACAATGATTTGATAATGAATGTAGTAAAAAGAAAAACAAAAACAATACAACAAATAGGGAAGAGGATAGTGACATATAACCAAATAGAAGACAGACTTGCTATGAAATACCTGAAAAAAGAATATAGAGATCTTTTGAATAGTAAAAAAAATCAACATTTAATTCAGAACTATGGAGTCGATTACAGGTATCCATAGAAAATAACGAAAGAGAGGCTTTTTGGAACGTTGAGGCATATGGATCAGATAAAATCAGATACAATTTAGAAGTGGTGTTGCCCCCAAGAGTCTGGAAAATGTACTTGAAAAACTATTTGATGAACCATATTCAGTCTGTCTTATAGAAAATAAAATGGAGAACATGGTCCAGTCAGGCCATGATAATTGGCTGCAGATTACTAAACAGTAAGTAATACAAGCAATTAAAAATCAAAAAAGAAGGGGGGAGTGGCTTGGACCCAAACAATATGGCAACTTAGGACTTTTGCTCTGTCCTCCCCTGGTGCTCAATCTGCCATAATCTGCTGTGATGCTGCCAGGCTGAAACGTTGAGTTAGCAGCTGAAATCCCCTTCCCCACCCTAGCTGCTACTATTCTGCTGGTTTTCATAGGGTGAGCTACCTCTTTTTTGACTGCTGTATCGCTGTGAGGAGTGAGCCGCATTGCCATGCTAGGCAGTGCAAGTCCGCATGTCACAGTTCCAGTTATCCCCGCTTGGACACCTACGGAGAACTCTACACTCAGGTGAAAACTGTCGGGTTGCAATCTCCAGGCATACTGCTGTGCTTCTCAGTCACCAGCCACAATGACTATGGGAGCACCCACAATGAAAATCAGTGGCTCTATGGCTGCCTCCATTGATGCTGGTAATAGCCTGGACCATGTTGTGCACGGGGCTCCCTCAGGCAAGCACAGGTGGGGGATGCCCTTACAAACATTATGAGATGTTGGAGGCCTTGCTAGCTCAGGTAGATGGCATTGGGGCATCCCTGGCTGAGAATGTGGCTGGTGTCTGCCGTCTGGAGGATAAACACAATGTTATCGAGCAGAGGACTGAGGAGCTTGAAAGACAACACATTATGGTCTGGCAGAGATTAAGAGAGCATGAGATAAAGCTTGCCAGACTTTGGTACATAGCTGAAGATCAAGAGAAGCAGGGGCGGAGGAATAATATTCGGATCTTGGGGGTCCCTGAGGGAGTTAAAGGACCCAATATGGAATGTTTCCATAATGATTTTCAGCCTAAATTTTCTGGTGACAGGTGGAGAGAGCCAATTGATGTGGAGAGGGCCCACAGAGTAGATGGCAGAGCCGGGGTTTCCACCACTCCTCGGACCATTATCACTTGCTTACTGAGATATTCAGGTAAGGAGAGACTGCTCAGAGCAGCCAGGGATCTTGGGGTGCTCACCTGGAGGGGGCTGCCATCTCTCTTTATCGAAACATCTCCCAAGAGGTAGCAGCCAGAAGGAGGGCATTTGGTCCTATAAAGAAAATCCTGCAGGCAAACTCTTTTCAGTACCATTTTAAAAAACTCTTTGCACTGCACATCTTTAAGGGGGATAAGGTGTTCCTGGCTGAATATCCTAGGGATGCTGAAGCTTGGCTGAATAATCACTGGCCAGGCCTACTCTCCAAAACTACGTCTCCCAGATGTCTCTGGGTGCATGTTGATCATGATGGAAGAAGGGCAGACAGAAAAGAGAAAAGGTTTCTGGAGGACCTAAACACAGGTGTACTGGTCCCACTACTAATGAGTCCCCCAGCTCCTCTCTACAAGAATACAGACGACCTGCTAATCTGGAGGGGTGCCTGTGGACAAACAACTTTCTGCAGCACAAGAAGCAGCTGGAAGGCATGGGCACATGAAGTACCCCCCCATCCAACAACGCCACCGCTCCAGAAGCCCTTGTCCTACAGCTACCTGCAAATTGGCAGCCTCCCCCCTGCCAAGCTCCCCAGTGCAAAGTCCCTGAATCCAGAAGTGCGCACTAACTTTGAACAGCAGGATAGTGACCAGTATGAGCCTATGGACTCCACCGCCCCACTGGACTGGGCAGCTGTGGTGGAAGAGACTGAGGAAGAGTTGGCAATGGAGGCAGGTTTGCTCGGACCTGGGGTCAAGTCCTTCACAGAAGCGCTAGCTACTCCCTTGCAGCCTCGCAGGGGGGAGGAGAGCCAAACAGACCACCCTGCATCACCTGGGAAGAATGGATGACTATGAGGACTGTTCCTTTTGGCTAAGACATTGTCACAATTTGTTGTTTAACTATAATGTTCTCTTTTGCATAAGTAGCTTGTCCCTGGAGGGTGGCATGCTAGGCTGCTGACGGTGTTTAGTGCTATAAGACTTAGCTCAGCTCAGCTGTTACACCCACCAAATAGTTTAATAGTTCCTTCCCTATCACATGGGAACTGTTGAGGTGTGCAGATGCCTCTCAAGTACCCCCCTTTTATGTGTTGGGATATGCTGTGTTTCCCACCCTGCACAATGGGGAGATGGGCTGAACATGCAAAGTCTCTTTGATTATCTCTATCCAGCTGCTACTATCACTAGGCTCCTTTCAAGGGGAGCCCCTAGCCTGAGCAATACCCGCTATTACCCCTACTTCATATCCAGGGAGATAAGCAATCGCTGATGTGACACTGGGCACTCTGGGACTAGTGGGAATGATACTGCTGCCTGACTGGCAGACAGAGCTGTTCTAGTATATTACTTTTACAACTGTTACTCACCCGAGAAATTTCTCTCCTTTAAAAAGGTGGCACAGGAGGCCTCCCACCCCCATCCCCGCTCCCCTAAGCTGTTACTAACATGCTACCTGTCAGCAATATAATAGCCAACTCAGTTAAGAAGGGGGATAAAACCTTTTATAGGTACATTAGGGAGCATAGAAAGGTTAAAGGAGGGATAGTGAAGATTAATAAAGGAGAGGGGAGGTGGGCAGATGGAGACAGTGAAAAGGCAGAGATACTGAATGAATACTTTTGCTCAGTATTCACAAAAGAAGATGAGGAGGAGTTACCTAAACCAGACAATAGAAGCACTCTGTGTAAGGGTTGACACAAGTCCATTCACAGAAGAAAGAGTCCTGAAAGAACTCCTCAAACTCAAGGTGGACAAAGCAATGGGGCCTGACGGGATTCACCCTTTTTAACAAATCATGGCAGGATGGGGCGGTACCTGAGGACTGGAGGAGGGCAGATGTGATCCCCCTTCACAAAAGAGGGAGCAAGGCAGAAACAGGAAACCACAGACCTGTAAGTTTGACCTCAGTGGTAGGGAAAATGATAGAATCACTTCTGAAAGAAAGAATTGTTGAGTACCTAGAGGCCAGCGGGGCACAGGACCCAAAGCAGCATGGATTTACAGTGGGAAGGTCATGTCAGATGAATCTAATTGATTTCTTTGACTGGGTGACCAAAGTAATAGACCAGGGAGGGGCTGTGGATATGGCCTACCTAGACTTTAACAAGGCATTTGACACTGTCCCACACAATTATAATCAAGTTAGCCAGCCTGGGAGTGGGTCCCAGGGTGGTAGCCTGGGTAGCAAACTGGCTGCACAACAGGACACAGAAGGTAACAGTGAATGGAACACATTCCGAAGAAAGGGGGATTACTAGTGGAGTACCTCAGGGCTCAGTACTGGTTCCATTCCTCTTTAACATCTTCATAGGTGACATTGCAGAGGGTCTGGAGGGAAAGGTATGCCTCTTTGCAGATGACACAAAGATCTGTAACACAGTTGATACACAAGAGGGGGTAGAAAAGATGAGAAGGGACTTGGCAAGGTTGGAGGAATGGTCGGACATATGGCAACTTAGATTCAATGCAAAGAAGTGCAATGTAATGCACCTGGGAAACAAAAACCCAGGAAAAGAGTACACAATAGCAGGGGAGGTACTAACAACAACAAAAATGGAAAGGGACCTGGGGGTAGTCATATCAGATGACCTAAAGGTGGGTAAGCAATGTGAAAAGTCGGTAAGGAGAGCCAGGGTGATACTGGGATGCAAAGGAAGGGGCATCACAAGTAGAAAAATGGAAGTGGTTATCCATCTATACAGACAGTTGGTGAGACCCCATCTGGAGTACTGTGTGCAGTTTTGGAGACCTCATCTACGCAAGGACATGGACAGGATGGAAGCAGTCCAGAGGAGGGCAACTAAAATAGTGCAGGCTCTGCTGCAGAAACCATATGAAGAGAGACAGAGAGAGCTTAATATGTACACTCTTGATGAAAGGAGGGACAGGGGGGACATGATAGAAACGTTCAAGTACCTCAAGGGAATCAACAAAGTCCAGGAGGGTAGCATCTTTCAGAAAAAGAGATGTGTAAGAACAAGGAGGCACAATTTAAAGATAGAGGGGGGACGGCTCAGGGGTAATGTGAGGAATTTCTTTTCATGGAGAGAGTGGTGAGTATATGGAACAGCCTTCCTGAGGAGGTCGTTGGGTCTAAAACAGTGGGGGAATTCAAACATACATGGGACAGACACAGGGCAATTATAGTGGGGGGTTGCAGGAAGTAGGCTGTTGGTTAACTAGAATCTGCAGCTTATCCAGTAGGTAAGAAAATAGGCAGACTGGGTGGGCCAAATGGTCCTTATCTGCTGTCAAAGTCTATGTTTCTATGTTCTATGTATACCATCAGGGATACCTGCACCTCCGGGAGTAATGTTCTTTGAACTTTGAGGCCAGGTGGGGACAGGTCATCTTTATTTTGTGGTGACCTTCCCTTCCCATTCTTGGTGTTTGAGTCAGTGTGGCTAGGGGACCGATGCAGGACCTCCATCAAGCGTTCACCTCAGCACTATTAATTTGGATACTGTGTTTTCAATACAGGAGTTATAACTGTTTTGTTGTGTGCATTGTACTTTGTGATTGCATTTATCTTAATATAGAAACATAGAAACATAGACTTTGATGGCAGGTAAGGACTTTTTGGCCCACCTAGTCTGCCTATTTTCCTACCTACTGGATAAGCTGCAGATCCTAGTTAACCAACAGCCTATTTCTTCCTACCCCCCACAAGAATTGCCTTATGTCTGTCCCATGCATTCTTGAATTCTCCCACAGTTTTAGACCCCACAACCTCCTCAGGAAGGCTGTTCCATGCGTCCACCACCCTCTCTGTGAAATATACTTCCTCACATTGCTCCTGAGCTGTCCCTCCTCTATCTTTAAATTGTGTCCCTTTGTTCTTGCACATCTCTTTTTCTGAAAGATGCTACCCTCTTGGACTTTGTTGATTTCACTGAGGTACTTAAAAGTTTCTATCATGTTCCCCCCTCTCCCTCCTTTCCTCAAGGGTATACATATTAAGTTCCTTTAGTCTCTCCTGTTATGGCTTCTCTTGCAGACCCTGCACCATTTTAGTTGCCCTCCTCTTAATTGTTTTGTTTCCTTGCCAGGACTTTCTCCAGAGTGGTGATACCTACTGAAGCTACCATCGACCTACATTCCATCTCCTCTCCTCTCTTCCATTTTCTCCTATTTTTCTGGCCTATTATCAGAACAGCAGGCATGTGACTCACTCTCCTACTTGTACTTTCCAGCCTTCTCCTCTCTCTCCAGAGGTGAGTACCCTCTCTCTGTTACTTTTTCTGATTGGGTGACTATGGTCTCCAAACCTAAAATGGCACAAGGCTGGAAGTGCGTCTCTAGGAATGTAAAGGGTCTTAACTACCCTGCCAAGCATACCAAGGTGCTGCAATTCCTGATCTCCTGAGTTACGGATATAGCCTTGCTCCAAGAGATGCACCTCACCAATAGAACAGTACAATGGCTTAAGAAGCTATGGGTAGGGTCAGTACTAGCCAGTTGTGCATCAAGTAAATCCAAGGGGGTGGCCATCCTGCTGCATAAAGCCTCCCCTTGGGTGGTTGAAGACACACAAACTGACTCTCAAGGGAGGTGGGTGGAGACAAGACTTTCATATCCGAGGGGAAGTTGGTGTTGGCCAACGGCTATGGCCACAACAGTGATTCAGGGGAATTCTTTCTGGATGTCAGCCAGGTCATAACTAACCTGACAGATGGCTTCTCAGACATCCCTATACTCATGGGGGGGTGACTATAACCTGGTACTAGACATCTTTCTTGATAATTCCCTTCCCACACCCCAGACACATCTCAAAGACTTGGCTGGGCTCACCATGCTCATGGCAGAATGAGGGATGTTTGACCCTTGGCGGCAGGATAACCCACAGGGCCGAGATTATTCCTTTTACTCGGCTGTTCATCATACTCATAGTAGGCTGGACTTTTGGTTAGTCAGACACATAGCTGCTCCAGGGGTCACAGAAGCAAAAATAGGGAGCATTCTTATTTCCAGTCATGCCCCTGTGTCTATCAGATTCCAACCATCCGGTCAGTGGGCCTCATCCACAAGATGGAGGAGCAACCCCTTGCTGTTGCAGGACAAAGAATTCCAATCCCTCATAAAACAAGAAACCCACACCTACTTTTCACTAAACACCACTGATGAAGTTTTAGCATCCACAGTCTGGGAAGCCTTTAAGGCTGTGCTTATAGGGTGCATACTGTCTTATTCAGCAGCTAAGAACAAGGCCCAAGCAGAGGAAGTGCACCAGCTACAGACAGAGCTTAAAGCTCTAGAGTCTCAGTTTAAAGCCCCCACTCCACAGCTGGCCAGTTCCTCCCCCCTTCCCTCTATTGTTGTCCTAAAATACCATGTAAATACTCTACTGAATAAGAAAGTGGAGTGGCAACTTCTCCGGGCTAAGCACAATTTGTGGGAAGGGTGTGACAAGGGGGGCAAATTGCTAGCCTTCCACCTGTGCAAGCAACAAGCTTCAACCAGAATTCATGCCCTTAAAAATAGGGAAGGGAAAGTGGTCTCAGCTCTCAAAGAGATCAATGAGACAATGCATCTTTTTTATCAGGCCTTGTACCAGTCACATTCCTAGGGTGAGCAAATGGGGCTCTCAGAGTGTCTATCAGAATTTTGCTACATATCCCAACTCCCCAAACTATCACAATCTGACTGTAGCAGACTGAAGGCACCCATTACTATGGAGGAACTGCAGACTGTGCTCTCCCAGCTCACAAAGGGGAAAGCCCCAGGGCCAAATGGCATGACCTTGGAGCAATACCAGCTCCTTAAGAGTGAGATTGCAGTGCCCCTGCTGCAAGCACTGCAAGTGACCCACAACACCGGCCTGCTCCCACGCACCATGAGAGAAGCACTCATCATGCTATTGCCCAAGAAGTCCGCTGATGCATTGGACTGCTCCAATTTCTGTGCTACCAGTGAATATGAAAATAGTTGCCAAAGTCTTAGCGAACAGGCTGGTTCACATTCTTTCCTCTTTGATCCACCCTTCACAATCAGGTTTTTCAAAGGAAAAGTCGGGTGTAGACAGACTGCGCCTGGTTCTCAATCTCAAGTGGCTGGCACTTCAGTCTTCCAATCCTATGGCAGCTCTTGCGATTGACTTTTCTAAGGCTTTTGACTCCCTGGAGTGGGACTATCTTCATAGTGTTCTCCAGCTCTATGGTTTTGGTGACTATTTTGGTTCCTGCATCTCCACTCTGTATCACTTGCCAACAGTCAGTATTCTCACCAACTGGGAGATCTCCTTGTTTCCCTTGCAGAGGGACACCAGACAGGGCTGCCCCTCTCTCCCCCCTCCTTTTTCTAATAGCCCTGGATTTCTTGATCAGAAGGCTGCTGGGTACTCTGGGCATTGCTGGGATCCCAGTCAAAGGCCAGAGTTTTTTAGTTAATGCATATGCTGATGATATGCTACTCACACTTTCTAACCTGGACCTTTCCCTTCCCATCACACTGTAGGTGTTGCAAGAGTTTGCCTCCCTCTCTGGCTTACTTGTCAATCAAAAGAAAACAATTCCCTCCCTGCTGTCAGTAAAATGCACCAGAAGCTGCCTGGCGGGCACAGATATTGCTTGGGCCCCCCAAAGTTTTTCCTTCCTAGGCATTTTTGTCTCCTCAGCCTGGAAAGACATAAAGGAGGCTAATTTATCTCCCCATCTCTCCTCTCTGATGGCTGAAATGCAGTGATGATGCAAACTTCATCTATCTCTGGTAAGGTAGAAGCTGTACTCATGTTTGTGCTCCCACGGGTCTCCTATCTCCTGAACAACCTCCCTGTTCCTCTGTCTCCCAAATTGTTCTCTACCTTGGACAAACTCACATCCTCATTTCTGTGGGAGGACAAGGCAGCCCATTGGGGAGGGTTGAGGTTACGGGCACACTGGTCCAATGGTGGACTGGGGCTGTCTTGGTTTTTTGGGATGTCATTTGGCCTATTGGATGATGCAGGCTACTTCATGGTTTGCTCCTGGACTCTCTCCTCCCATCAATGGGTTAACTTAGAATCTTTCCTGGCACTGGATGGCTCTCTCTTTCCTCTTCTAACAGTCATATGGGTCCCTGAGCATCAACTCACACCAATAATGATCAAAACTTATACAGCATGGTGGCGAGCTATGTCAATCATATGCACCCCTGCACTGGACTGTTCCCCTCCAGTTCGATACGCTCCCCCCCCGGAATAACTGTATGGTAATGGTGGATAAGAAACCCTTCTCCTGGCCTCAATGGTCAGCAAAAGGAATAAAGACAAAGGAAAACCTTCTCCACCCTGATTCTGCAACATTTATGTCTGAGCAGTTAAAGGAATGTTTTGGCTTGGCGCCCCAGGACTTCTGGAGGTACCGCCAAATAAGAAGTGTGCTCTGTTCACTCTTGTCTCAGTGGATGAATGACACTAGGTGGAGTTGCCTGGCAAAACTTCATAAGCCAAGGCAGGGACAGGGTCTCACAGGTGTTCCCTATAGAGTGCTGAGAGACTCACAGACTGACACTACCCAAAAATGCAGATTGACATGGGAGTCTGAGCTGTTACACCCCTTCTCCAATAAGCAATGGTTGGCATGTTTAAAAGCCACACATGGGATGTACAGAGATGCTAAGAGTCAGCTGATCCAGCTGAAGATTCTTCTCAGATGGTACAGAACCCCAGCTGTGCTGTTTCAGCTCAAGGCACTGGACCATGATAGATGTTGGAGGTGCCAAGAATCTCCAGCTCATCTGCTTCATGTACTGTGGACATGCCCAAGTCTCAAACATTTCTGGAAAGCAGTGCTGGATGACTGCTCAAAGATCATGGGAAAAAGGATCCTGCATGCTCACGACCTTCTCCTGTGGGGGGATGCCACAGTTCTGGACCCGATGGCCGCACCCCATAAAGCCTGGGTCTTTGCTGTTATTATGGAAGCCAAGTGGGTGGTCTTAATGAGGTGGAGGCAACCTCAGTCCACCTCTATCCTCTTATGGCATGCAGCCCTGGCAAGGCTAGCCATCTTTGGGTGTCTCACCTTCGCTGGACGAGGACAGCTCCCTAAGTTCCACAAGAAGTGGGATGCTTATCTCCATTCACCTATTTGCTTGGTCCCCCCACACCATCTAGGAACCTGCCTGTGGGTTAAGCCTCCCCTTCCTGTCTTACACTTGGGTAATGATAGTCTCTCACCCCCTTCCTCGCACTTTTCATTTCTTGATTTCTGACTTTCTGGCCTACCTTCCTGTTACAATGCTGGTCTCCTGGAGGACATCTATGGAGAGTAGATGGACGTAAGTCATATCTTTCCCCATTGCTTATTCTGTTGGCATTTAAGCCTGTTTGATCATATAATGATGGCTTAGCTGCAGTTCCATGGCTGTTGGTGGTTCCTGTGCATTGTATGGTTTTGGTTCGGTAGACAGTTAAGGGCCCTTCGAGGCCATATTGTGTGTATGTTGCCATATTATGGTCTTGCATCTGTATCTGTCTCAGATGATGTTATGATCCTGGCTGTAATTGAAAATATAAACTCAGTAAAACTTTAAATGATAAAAAAAAAATTAAAAAAAGGAACGCTTCAAGCATTGATGGTGTAAGTGTTGAAATGTATCAAACAAACCCAGAGTGGTGGGCAGACATTTTGGCCCCTTTGTATGAAAATATAATAAAAACAAGAACTATACCAGAACACTGGAGTTTAGGGGTAATTTTCCATTGCATTAAAAAGGATCATCACTAATGCCAGAAAATGATTGTCCAATAACACTTTTAAATATTAATGCAAAAATCTTTTCAAGGTTATTGTTAGGCAGAATGTTGCTTCAGATGGAGGATGCCAACATATTGTCCAAATACCAAGCAGGATTTTGGAAGGGGAGATCAACTGATGAGCAAATTTTTGTTCTGAGACATACATAGGATAAATATGTTACTCACAAAAATAAATACTGCATTCATAGAAATCAAAACTGCTTTTGCTTCAGTAAATAGACATATCTTGTGGAATATTCTAGAAAAAAGGGATGGAATTGAATTTTCTTTCAATAAAAAAATGATTACATGAAAACACAAAATTAGTTATAAGATTTGGAAAAGATGAGGCAGTTACAGATCTGATAAATGCATGTAGGGGTGTAAAGCAAGGGTGTATGTTGGCACCAGCTTTGTTCAACTTATATATTGACACCATAGTAGAAGATCTAGAAAGAGTTGAAACATTTCCAGAAAAGGTGAACTCCACCTTGGTAAAATTATTACTGTATGCAGATGACACAGTTTTAATATCCCAGACTCCATTAAGATTAAAAAGGGCCTTGGCAGCAGTAAATGGGTCACTTAAAAATTTAGATTTAAAGCTAAATACAGAAAAAACTAAAATATTAGTGTTTGGAGATAGAAAGAGAAACAACTCTGTGGAAAATAGAGGGTGTCAATGTAGAAGAAATAATGGAATTGTAGTATTTGGGTTTTGTATTAAATAGGAACATAGGGTAGAAATTGCATATAAATAAAATTAAAAAATAAAATAAAAAATAATTCTATAAAAAACAATGTTAGGAATTAACAGATTTGCAAATACATTTGCAGAAAATTCATATTTGGCCCGATATTGATATTATGAATCTAAAGTAAATTCTCAATTATTGTATGGGTCAGAAGCATAGGGATTATTCTGCTAGACTAGAAGTAGTGCAGAATCAGTATTTAAAAAATCTGCTTGGTGTCCCAAAGTCTACTGTTAATGCTGCTATACCTTCAGAGACAGGAACTTTATCAATAGCTACAGAAATACTAAAAATATGTATCACCTTCTAGAGGAAAATAGACATCACCATCAGATAGTTTATTATTTCAATGTTGGTTGGATGCACAACAAGGAAGGGTAGTATATGACAAAGGATAGTATGGTAAACTAAACAAGGAATTAAAATTGGTTATAATATAACTGTATGTATGATGAACATACTGTATAGAAAGGGAGAGATTTAAATTAGTATTACAGTGGGTAACTGATGTATCAACACAGAATTATATTACAAGTATAAAAGATGCCTGGGAATATGCCACACTCAAAAAAAATAAAAATAAAACAGAACTTTGAGGTTGAAAAATACCTTATTATATGTGATAACATAAAGAATAGGAGGGCACTGACTAAACTAAGAATGGAAATACTGACCAATAGATGATTAATAAGCAATCAGACAGAACAAGATAAATCATGTAGGCTCTCAGGCCAAGTTAAGATGAGTTTGAAACATTTATTTCTGGAATGAATACAATTTAAATAAGAAAGAGAAAAAAATAATATTTATGGTTTTCAGGAGCTTTGGAATAGTAGATAATAATACTCAAATGAAATTCATTTTAACAACTGATACAGCAGTGGGCTTATTTGCTGTGGCAAGCTTTGCATATAGAGTTGCTATAAAACTGAAGTGGAAACTATGATAAGAGCTTTGAATAATGTTCATGTGAAGTAATAGGGCATACATTTGAATAGAATATGTTTCACATTCTAACATCTTGGCATGTTAAATAAACTGTTCGTATTTGTGAGTCTATGAAATGAAAAGTGTGAGAAGAATGTTAAATGTAAGTTACATAGCTTTTAAATTATTGTGTGTTTTAAATATGTTTTTATACATGCTTGTATCAATAAACTGAACTGAACTGGGTTGTGGTTAAAGGAGTCAAATCAGAAGAGAGAGAGGTCACCAGTGGGTTGCTTTAAGGATCAGTCTTGGGTCCTGTCCTTTTCAATATGTTCATCAATGACATGGGAGAAGGAATCCAGGACAAGATGCATCTCTTTGCAGATGACACTAAGCTCTGTTGTAGAGTAGACAGTAAGGAGGGGGTTAGGGAGCTGCAGAGAGACTTGTAAAGACTAGAAAAGTGGTCAAAGGTTTGGCAGTTGAAATTCAATGCCAAAAAGTACAAGATGATGCACATAGGCACCATGAACCCTAGGGCAGAGTACTGGATGGGGGAGGGTACAGTTGGGCATGACCTCTGAGGAAAGAGATCTAGGGGTCATCACTGATGACTCCCTAAAACAATCAAACCAATATAAAAAGGTCTACAGTAAGGCAAACAGGATAGTGGCATGTATAGGGAGAGGTGTATACCGGTGAATCATCGAAAAAATTACATCGAAGACCATTAAAGTGGCAAATTCGAGATTGTCACTGTAATGGTCCTGCTGTACACCAGCACCAGTTTCTCTCCCTTTCAAATCAACACTGCCTCAGAGTTGATTATTAAAAAATATGGGAGTGCAGCAGGCACAGTTCCTCCCCAAACAGTGATTTTCCAATGGGTGAAATTTCGACACTTGAAGTTTCATCCATCGATGTTGGGGATTTCGACGACAAAGTTGTTGAAGCGACTTGGTGGAACCAGGAAGAGGTACTGACCTCAGAAAGGAGAAGGTATTACTACCTTTCTATAGATCACTGATGAGGCTCTACCTGGAGTAATGTACTTAGTTCCAGAGTTCTCAACTAAGGAAAGATAAGGAAAGGCTGGAGGTGGTACAACATAGAGTGATCAAAATGATTAATGGCCAGCAAGGCAGATCTTACAAAGACCAACTCAAGGCACGGAACATGTACTTGCTGGAGCCAAATGATAGAGTGGAGATATGATAGAGACTTTCAAGTTCCTGAAAGGAATAAGCAAGGTAAATTGTGAGGATTAGTTAGCATAAGTAGTAGATCAAGAGCATGACTGCACAACTGGAAACTGATGAGGAGGTTCAAAACTTAAGTAAGAAAGTTTTATTTTACAGAAAGGGTGGTGGAGATATGGAACAATCAACTTGATGATATGGTGGTCACTAAAACTATCAATGGTTAGAAACATGGCTAGGACAGAATGAAGGGCTTAGTAGTCACACAGGGTGGTAGTGGTAGGGTGGAAAGCATTGGGATGGATGTGTTGGTTAGATACCTATGAGGACAATAGATCTCGGGTTGTTAGCATTTATGGCTAGACTGAATGAACCAATGGCCTTTTCTGCTGTCATTATTAATGTTTCTATATAGGCTCATCTACTCTTTGTAAGCCCTGAGGGAGGGCAGCACCTATGCCAGGGTTCACTAGGGGATCCAGTTCCACCCATAGAGTTTTTCTCTCCTGAATTGATTGGGTTCTCACTTCATGACTTTGGATTAGGTGGTTAATTTCTTTTTTAAACTTTTTATTTATGGATTGTCTACGCCCATTTAAGGCCAAGCTGCTGCAGTACCTGGCCACTCTTAATAACTGCGACTGCATCACCTGTGCATAATCCTACTTTTATTGATAGCTTATCTATCCTGCATAGCACCCATCTCCTCCCCACTTCCTCCCCTGCCTGGTGTGACCCCACTGAGCACTTACCCCCATGTCCCTTCTTTATCCCCCACCTTCCTGCTTTCTCTTCACAAATATTAATCCCCCCAATGTTTACCCCTTCCTCAGTTTCCCCCTCACCTAACCTCACCCACTTTAAAACCCTTTCCCTTATATCTCCCACCCCATTACCCAGCCCTGCCCTATCACTTACCTATGTAACCCTAGGTAGATTCCTATCCAATACCGCCTCTGACTACTCAACCCCTTATTCTGTCACTCCCTTGTCTCTGCCCCCACCCTCCCCTTGCTCTCATCTATTCTGTCCTCCCCCTCTTTTGGTCACCACCACTTCTGACCCTCCATAACTCTACCTTCGCACTCTAAAGCTCAGCTACCACTATAAATTGCTTGTCCACCTTAGGTATGCTCCTATTACTGTTGCAATAAAGTTGACCTCTCCTACCTGATGTATTTTAACTGTACTTGCTTGAATCTGTATCTGTATATGCCATAAAGTAATTGCCTGCTGTATATACCCTATCTGTTTTGTAATGTCTACATACCTTGTCTATTGCCTTATGACATGGAACCTTTGTAAACAAGCTTTTAGTTTAAAGGTGTTATCCGAGATTCCAATAAATAAACAAAATGAAGTGGCAAAATTTACATACAATTAAAATACATATGCATTCATTGAACAGAGGCAAAACAATATCTTGTAGGATATTCTTTAAAAGACTAGTTTGTACAGCATGTCATTCAGATAAAGTCCCTCCACCCCGATGTATGAAGGAGAAAAAGACAGGAAAAATAAACCCATAGGAGTTAGTACTCTCACCCCAGGATACTTCAATTAATGACGATTTACCAAGTTTCACTCCCACTCGCAGAACTGAAAGAGTTTGTGGGGGGAACTTTTCAAACTAGAAAAAGTTCAATAGTAAAGATTACTTGTGCTCGGTTAAGTTAAAATGAAACCCTGTACAAACATAGATCCTCAAAGGGGCAGGGATGAAAGTTGACAGGAACACACAGGAACTCAGTTCCTGTACCTTTTTTGCAGCAGGAACTGAGTTCCTGTACTTCTTCCCACTGAGACTGAAACAGAAATTCTTAAACCAGTAACACTGTGACAGTTTCAGGACCTGTGATCTGCAGTCAGGGTTTCCATAACAACATTTGACTTGTACTACAATGCTGTTTTCCTAGAAATACTTCATTATCACTAACTGACTCTAGTAGAGTTGAATTAGATAGTTGTGTCTTGACACCGCTATCCTTTAGATTGAGTATCTTCATTCAGAATTTCATAATTGCCAGTGTGTGAGTTCCTGTACTTCTTGTCTACCACTTGCACCACTGCAAAGGGGCCATACAGGGGGGAAGGATACAGTAATTTGTAGGAGACATTAAACTCCACAAACTGAGTGGTGCACATCAGCACACCTAAAAAAAATAGAACTGTCCCATTGCAAATTTAAGAAAAATTAACAGGCATGCACAACTATGTAACACTGGATAATTGTTTAAGATTTAAACTTCTAACATGCATGCCTGCAATAACAACAATCATGGAGCATCTCTAGGATCCCATACTTTACCCCACAAGGTTTAGTAATCAGCACAGTCCAAAACCTTTCATTCTGGTTCCCCATCCACATCATCCTCTGGAACCCCTGCATCCATTTGAGCCAATAGTTTTTCTGCAATTGGTGGCCGCTTCAGGATCGGTGAACATGTGAGGCTTATTTTTGTGGGTGATTTCCAAGCAAACTGGGTACAGTAATTGAGCCCTCATGCCCTTAGCAAGTAAGGATTTCTTTATGATTTGCAGCATCTTTTTGTGATCTTGCATCTGTGAAGACAGGTCTGGGAAAACCCCCAATCTACTGCCTTCCCATAGTGTCCCCTTTGCTTGTAGTAGTGGAAGCCTGGCTTCTTATGCTTAAGGTGTAGCAATTACTGTTAGTGGCCTCTCTCCGGATCCTCCTCAAGGCTTTGGACATAGTTGAATGGTGAAGGCTTGGACCACTCAGACTCCCATATCCCTTGGTAGTAAATTTAAGTCCTCAAAAATTAACTTGTCCAGTGTAGCCAGCAATTCCATTTGACCTGCATACCATGGGGGAAATCTGACAATACGGACATTGTGTTGTCGAAGCCCATTCTCCAATGTTTCCACCTTGGCTCTGAGGAAACCAGTGTCATGGATCAGACTTGTTGTAACCTCTGACTGATGCTCTGAGGTGCTGGTAAGCTCAGCAATAGCGGTTTTGTTTTCAGTAGTCTTGCCATCCAGTTCAGTGAGCTTCTGATCCATAGTAGCCAAACATGTTTGTTTCATCTCCTGTCAATTGTAATTTGTTCAGGATCTGAATGATTTGAGCAAAGTCTGAAGCATTAAATGTGTTTGGGCCTCCAGTCTTCGATGATGCACTGGTCTCAGGCAAGTTAAAGCATGTGTCAAGTCCTGAAGCGATGGGCTGCTGGTATTTTTTGGACCCATGGTGTTCTACAGGTATTTCTTTTGCCCGTGATGAGCTCAAAGATAAGCAGCAAGTGGTGAACACAATTAATATTTAACTAAATTATTAAGCACACCACCAAGCTTCGGTAGAGTTGTCCACCCTGTTAGATGCTACACAGTGCCCCCAGGTGGTTCATTTCAGATTCCATATCTAAACCATCTGATCATTACTCATACTTCATATATTTACTTTGGAATAGAAACATAAAATCTGCCAGCAGAAAGTGGACAATTGGACCATCATTTCTGCCTGTTTAGACTGAAGATCCCTTCTCTTAGTGGTCCTGCTGAGGGTGGAAATACCTACGGTAAAAGGGAGCAAGTCCAGTCGTATGTTCACATACTGTAAGCACTGTGTCACCTAAGCACTATAGATACCCAGCTGCCACATGGAATGAAAATGCTTACCTGCAGTTCAGTGAGGTATCTGGCTAACTTTGCCAAAACCCTGTAGCAGTCATTTACTCCCACACTTCCCTGCCTTAGTTTGCTTCACCAACACCTCCTCATTCCCTACAGTACTCTCTTTCTGGCCCTCTGGTCTTCATTCACTCTTCAAGTATTTTCTTTATACAGTACTTGAGCTCCCCCCTTTTGTCATCTCTACCAAGGATGGAAATACTTAACAGAGATTAAAAACAAATGTATGTTCACATATGCATCCATTGCATAAGTGCTGCATATAGCCAGATGCCACATTGAATTAAGAAATTGAGTTATCCTGCCGAGGCAAATTCACCAATACACATAAAGGGGAACTGCCAGCTCCCCCAGGAACAAAAAAGTGGAACCTATAGGTCCCCATTAGCTAAAACATACTTATATTATTTTTTTTAATAACTTACATGGCTGAAATCTGTATGTTTATCAGGATGATCCTGCGAACCCCTGCTGGCCATTATTTTCCCAGAGTCCCCTGCAGCCAGCCCTCTAATGATGTAACATATTGGCTAAGCCATGGGGACTCCTGTGTGCCAGTACAGTTCTCAGCAAAGATTAAAAAATATACAGTGCATGACTGTGCTTCTAACACCGGTACTGACTGACTGAGCAAAGTGCCAGTGGGGCGGGCAGTTACAGAATCAACCAAATAAACTTATTTAAATTTAAAATATTACATTTGAGCTAATTGGGGCCTATAGGTCCTGCTTTTTGTGCTCCTTAGAAACTGACAGTTCCCCTTTAAAAAGGAGGGATGCTAACAGAGTACTTCGTAGGGACTGTGTGTTTGCTAAACAATCATTTTTCAAAGCTGCCTGAGATGGACCTGGCCACACTGGATGATTCAAATACATCATCAGATAGAAACTAAGGTTTTGAGAGGAAAAACTCAGCACAGAAACATAGAATTTGTCAGCAGAAAAGGATCGTTTGGCTCACACAGTCTGTCCAGATGGTGCCTGTCAAGCCTGTCTCCATAGACTCTAACTCCTCTCCAGCAACCATCCCTCCTCTCTGTTTATTCACTAATATTCCCCTATGTCTGTCCCCCACATGCTTGAAGTCCCCTACTGTTTTCACCACCACCACATCCACTAGCAATCTATTGCAAGTGTCTACCACTCTTTCAATGAAGTAGTGCTTTCTTGCATCCCTGTTAAAACCCCATTCCAGCTTCATCACATGCCCTCTGCTACAGGTGCTCTTCCTCATGTAAAGAAACATCTGTCTTGCACACTGTTCACCCTGTGAGGTACTTTTAGGTCTCTATCATGTCCCCTCTTGTTCTAATGTCTTCCAGGGTGTACATGTTGAACTCGGTCTCTCCTTGTAGAGCTTGTGGTGCAACCCCTTGACCATTTTATTTACCCTCCTGTAGACTGTCTCCACCTTATATATGTCCGTTCTGAGGTGCAGCCTTTAGAGCTGGACACAGTACTCTGGGTGGGGTCTCAGCAGCCAGTGAGCAGTACAGTGACACCAACCACCTCCCTTTTCCTGCTGGAGACGGTTCTACCAACACATCCCAGCATTGCAATGGCCCTACCCACTGCTTTGTCATATTTTCCTGCCACTTTCATATCATCCAATATGATACTCCTAGGTCCCTTTCTTGCTTAGTGACTGACAGTACCTCCTCTAATCCTATACTCAGTTCCTGGTTTCTTACGTCCAAGTGCATAGTTTTGCAAATTTTGGCATTGAGCCAGAACTGCCATGTTTTTTACCACTCCTTGAGTTTCCCAAGGCCTGTACACATTCTTTTCACCCCCTCCTGATTGTCCACCCTATTGCAGATTTTGGTATCATCTGCATTAAGGCATACCTTCCATTTCACTTCATGTGCAATGTCACTTATGAAGACATTGAAGAGGACTGGTCCCAGCACTGATCCCTGCAGCACCCCACTGGCCACTCTAATATTCTTAGAATCTATGCTGTTAACCACCATCCTCTGTCTCCTATCAATTAACCATTTACTAACCCAATTCACCACTTTGGATCCCTAGGCTGTTCAATTTCTTAATCAGTGTCCTGTGCAGCACAATGTCATAGACCTTGCTAAAGTCCAGGTAGGCCACACTCACTGTCCTCCACTGAGCTAACAGAATCAGAAGGGAACTTTGAGAAGTAGGCAGCAGTGTTCTGAGTGCACATGGTATTCCTTACTTTAGATTTAGAAAGGCAATTATTACAAGTGTATTGTAATCCATAAAGAGATTAAATATTAATAAAGAAGGCAGGATAAATACTTTGGATGCTAAATTATTAAAGATTGTGGTAGTAGAAAAAACATCAGTAGGAACCCATCTTTTTAAAGAGACACTGTCAACCTTTTTTGCATCATATTTTTTATTTGGAAACCCACATTTTATGATTGCTTACCTTCTCTAAAACTCAGTGAAGTTGTTGGTTGTTTGCTCTGCTTCCTTTCTTAGTAGAACTGAAACACATTGGAATGGTGCATTTATACCTAACCTTGTTTTTACTTCAGTTCTTGATCCACTCTTATTGCATAAATAATGCACATCAGGAACACTACAAACAATGCAGTCACTCACAATGCAATAGTCTTCTCTTCTCCCACAGCATTATGAGTGGCTACATTGTGTTAAGGGTGTTCTCAAGTCCAGGAAAAATGCAGTGGTTGTTGTTCAAAGAATGTAAACAAACTAATTTTTGCTTGGAAACACCAGTATGGTTTGCAGTCTGTTTTTTACCTTTAAAAGAAAAGAAAGGAATCAGAAGTGAACTGTCAGCTACATCAGCAATCTCTACAGAATGTGAGCAACCATAACGTGTTTTTTAATTTAGGGAACATTTGAGGACTAAGGGAGTTGCCAGTGTCCTCTAACTGATGTTTAAGGAAAGACACATTTCAATAAATGTTAAGATGAGTAAAGTAATACCCATTCCTGTAGTAGGTGATGCATTTGATCTTTCCAATTATAGTTTCTTAGTGCTGCCCACCTTCTCCAAGCTTTTAGAGCATCAAGTACATCAGTAACTTATGACTACATGGAGAATAACCAACTCAATACTAAGTACCAGCATGGCTTCCAAGCTGGTCATTCAATGGGCAATGCCCAAGTTGAGTTTATCAGATTTATCAATGTATTGTTTGAAAACAAAAAGACACTGAGGAAGTGTTCATGTTCATGGATTTAATGAAAGCCTTTGACTTGGTGGACCACTCCTTATTCCTGGATAGGTTGTCCAGAATAGATTTCCATCCTGAGTCCCTAATTTGGTTTAGGTCTTATCTGGAACAACTGACACAAAGATTACAACTTCTGTAGGTAATAGGTTATGGGGAATATGTGGGCTCAGATGGGAAGTCCCACAGGGATCTATTTTGGGTCCTCTGTTTTTTCTGACATTTTTAAATGACCCTCCTAGAGTCTCAACCCACATGGATATCAGATGTATGCAGAAGATACAGTTCTGAGGCTTCAGCCTATACAGTCTAAAACTTAGAAGAGAAGCTGACATTAAGACATTTATGCTATACAGGGATGGTTCACCAGGTCAGGGCTAGTATCAAATGTGAAAAAGATCCTGACTGAGATTAAATCTCAATACTATAATGCAAAAATGAAATGTATTAAACTAAAGATAAAGGGTAGGATTTTCAAAGCTTACCAGGGTTTGGGCCACAATTATAATGCATCTACACTGTTTGAGCTAGAAAATTAGCATATTTAAAAGGTGGTCTACAGGGTTGTGTGGAATTTTAAATTCTGATGTTACAGAATTCTGCTGAATTTTAGAAAAATGTCCTAATTTTGAAATTCTGTTGGTAGAGGAATTCTTTTGTTGCAATCTGTAGAATATTATTTCATGATTTACATAATCTGCAGACAGTTATTCTGTGGTTTACATAGAAATGATTTATTCTGCAGATTTTGAAAAAAATCCAAAATCATTTCAGAAGTGAAATTGCCATTCCAAACAAATTCCAGTTGTAGCATTCTACATTCTGCACTGCTTTAGTGGTCTAGCTTTTGAACGCATTTGATGTACAGTAGTTTGTGCTCAGAGAATGACACATACCTGTAGATAGGAAATACATAATGGATTTCTGTGGAATAACGCATTTATCTCCACTAGTGAGTAGTAAAACCCATTACTCACGAGTGGTAAAGCTATACGATAGTTATAAAGGTCTTATCAATCATGTGAGGAGATAAATGTGTTGTTCTGCTGCAGCCCATTATATATTTGATATATACCACACCATTTTTAATGTTTTTACTAGCATTTTGCCATGTTTCAGCTTAAAACTGCCTTTCTTTCCATTGTAAGTTCTTTATCTGGCCCATTGCTCTCTGTGTTCTATTTCTAGATTCAAAGTGGAAATAACATATTCTAAGTGAAATAAATTGTGTTCTAAGTGAAATAAATGGCATTCTAAGTGTAAATGAATATTTATCTCAAAATAATGTAATTTATTTACCCAATTTATTCCCCTGGTGTAGCGTATATCATAATATTTGCCACAAATCCATAAAATCCTTTGAAAATAGCAATCAAAGGGTATAACGCATTTGGCATGATGCAGACTGCAAATCCAAAATAACACCTGTATAGTGCAGTTTGAAAATCCTGCCTATGAGGGTTTTTTTTCCCCATGGACCATGGTTACTAGTGGAGTCCCTCAGGGATCAGTCCTGGGTCCATTGTTATTTAACATCCTTATAACAGGTATGAATATAAAAAATGGTAACCGGATTATTAAATATGCTGATGATGCCAAACTGGGTGGAATTGTTATCAACTCTGAATCTATATCTATATTACAGGATGATATAAACCAAATTTCTGAATGGGTTAGCAATCATAAACTGAAACTTAATATAAACAAATGTAAGGTTATGCATTTTGGATAGAACAATAGATGCACTAATTATTATATTGTGAACAACACTTTAAGTGTTATTACAACTGAAAGAGATATGGGTGTTATTATTAATAACAAGCTGAAATTTACAGATCATCTAAATTTTACTGTTAAAAATGCTCCAGATTAAGTAATTGCTTATTTAGAAACATTAAAAGTAGAGAACCATCAATAATGGTTCCACTATACACCAGTATTATAAGAGTAACTTTGATTATTGTTCTTCATTTTGTGCACCCACAGAGGGAGATAAGTTATCTAGGAGAAGGTCCAAAAGGTTTATCAAGAACATAACTGGAATGGGCCAACTGACATATAAGAAAAGACTGAAACAACTAAATTTGTATAGTATGGAATACAGATCAGTACGTGGTGATCTCTGTCTGCTTTATAAAGCAACTAGGGATGAATATTTGTTTGATACCTTGCATTTGAAATGGAACACTACTACAGTCAAAACTCCTTTCGCATAATTTAAAATTACTTTTATTTACTAACCGAACTAATAAAAGAAATCAATTCTATACCAGCGAATTGTTCCAATATGGAATTCACTTCCTTGAGGTTGTAAACTGCGTAAATCTGACACAATTTAAATTTAAATTAGATATATATATATATATATGAACGATTTTAAATTTGTAACCCACCTAGCTTAGATGGCATGATCCTAATGGGCTTGTCCCTTGATGGTAAAACACCTATGAACCTATGAACCTACGATCTTTACAGGGTTTGCTGAGAACAACTATTAAAGAATACAGATACTTGGACTGATGCTATATCATTGATGAAATTATCTTTTTCCATATTGAAATTGTGGTGCAAAAAATGAACTGAAAATTATAACTATGAGAAGGTTTGCCTCCTATTTACACAAGGCTAGGAACAAAATAGCCCAGCTGATGATGTTTACAAGACTGGAATATAGCAGCAGAACTATTCCATGTTGTTAAAAATATTAATTTGACAAAATTAGACAGAGTTTATAATAACACTGTCAGATGTGTTTTGCTACATAAATTCACTACTCATAATTTCCTATTATAACATAACTTAAATTGACAACCTTGAATCATATACAGGGAAAGAGCTTGGCTAATCATGATATATAATGTATCCCCACATCATTTGAAAATTTGTTTGGACCAAAATACTGAATGAATTTTTAGATACTTAGTGAGGGAAACTAAAGCAAAGAGGTTGGAAAATCCAAGAACCTGTACTAGGTATGGGAAATGGCACTGAGATCAAGGTTGCTAGTCAATGAATAACATTTTGTGAAAATCAAGTGCTAAGTCCTCACTTCAAGAGTTTCAGAAGGCTAATATAAACAAAATAAATCATATTTGCACATGTTGTTAGGGATACCTAGGATGTAATATTATGCTCATTATTTTATGTAGTATTTTGTATATTGTGTGTGTGAGGGTATGGACATTTTCTGTATGTGTGTTACCTGGACTTATTTTAACAGGATACTCTTGAAAACAGGATTTTGTGTCTTACTGTGCAGCTTCCTTTGTAAAAATACTGTTTTCCATTACTTTATTTTATTTATTTATTTAATGACTGGGTGGGTGCACTGGTCCAGGGACCATTTCTAGCACAACCTGGGCCATATAGATGGCACAGATAACAACAACAGTACAGAGCAAAACAATAAACAGAGTAGTACCATAAAGCACAGTGATTGATATTGCAGCAATTATGGAGTATTACAATATATAGTGTGATACAAAACAAAGCACTGTAAAGTACAGTAAATTATGGGAGGGATTATACAATGGTACAGGGTTAGACAGAGGGGTAGAGAGTACAAATGATAAGTACAAAATGGCAAGTAAGTGCTAGACTAGATAAGATAGATAAGATTACACTAACACTATGTTGATATCTGGAAAAGAAATGAAACAATGTATATTTATTTAATTACTTATTTATTTCAAACTTACCAAGATAGATATACAGTACTGAGCTGATAGCTTGTTTCCAGATGCATTCTGAGGAGGGTAGGAAGATAGTATGAAAGAAGAAAAAAAATAATAGTAATTAACAGCATTACAAAAATAATCATCATTATACAAGCAGTACACTATATCAAAGGAGCATAAGCTTAAGCATTAAAAGGCAAGACAGTACAACAAGGGACATGGGCTAGATAAAAACTGAGTTTGGATAGGCAAGGAGAAATTATTCCAGTATGCACAGTGGGTGGGGGGGGGTAGAGAGCAATATAAGGCAAGGGGTCACAAACAGTTGCAGGTGGCAGTAGAAAAGTCACAAAGGTGAGACTTAAGGGAGAAGAGGCAGAGCAGATGGAGAGGGGCGAGGGTGGACCATAGTTTAATAAATCAATATGAGAAGACAGCTTGAATAATAATATTTTCTTTACTAAAATAGATAAGCTTTAACAAGAGCTAATATGGCTGCAGCTGATGTCTGACGGAACACAGCACTGTCAGCGATGTTGAAGATGGTTACAATGAGTTATGCATGTGATTTTCAATTTAATAGCATTTCATAGATGAAACAACACTGTAAATTCTCAGTGGATAACAGTGTGACTCACCCAGGTGTAATAGGCGTGGCCATCCCATTACAGTCAACCCACCCTATATATACAAAATAGAGGACTTTTCTATGTGAAGGGTGTCATGGGGTAGTCCTGAGGAAGGTCATCTGCCACACCTGTAAAAAAGATATTAAAGGGTCACAAAGGATCAGCAGCCCTTAGGAGGTAAAAGCGGAGAAAGGACAGGTTAGGAAGGGAATTATACTTATCTGATGGGGTAGGAGTCCACATCCTGTCTGACCTGCAAAATAAAAATAGAAGTTGGTTTAGTTAAAACCCTGTCTCCTATTGGTGGTTGAGTGGCCAGTATTTACTTAATAGCCCAGGTGGGCAGTAGCTCATGGGGCCAGTAACCCTTTTGTTTAAATAGGAAAAGGTATTGGTAGTCTTGGGGCTGGGAAATGCCCTGAGTTTTTTTTTGTCAACTAACAAATCACTGTTGCTTTAAATATTTAAGAGGTGGAACATTAATCTCTATGTGTGGAGGTGGCAGAACTGGTATCCCTAGGAGGTAATACAGTAGTATGCAATGGAGAATGGTGTCAGAGAATGTGAACCTTGAATCCTGTTCACTCATTCCTCTCAACTGTCCCTGATTACAAGTGATGTCCCTCATTTTACCCATCAATTTGTTCTGTCCCTACCAGTCTCTCATGGAAAAGATGCTACCCACACAGAGAATATCATGCAATTCAGACTTTAAATCAGAAATGCATAATATTCTAAAATGCTAAATCAAAATAAACTCTGTAAAATTAAACACGTTTTCCACACTGTTCTGAGCTTGGATATCCATGTTTGAGACTTGTCCCTCATTATGAGGGTGAATGCCCTCATTGTCACACATGTTGATTATCCATGCTCCTCATTTCAGTGACAAAAGGTTGAGAGGTATGCTGTCAGTCCCTGCCCAATGTAACCTCTGCAGTTAATTCCATATTGTGCTTTGTGACTGTAACCCCCACGACCCTGCCAATACATTTGAAATAAATAAAATAAAGATATAACAGGAAAGCGATGTCTGAGCCAGTGTCTTGGAAGCCAAGATTTATAAATTTTGCAGACAAAAATACAGCAGAAAGAAGCTCATGTGCAGAACTGTCCTCTTTACTAACAGGTGAAAACAACGAGGAAGGCTAAAAGAGGGTGGGTTCTTGTCTCTGGTCGCTCTCATTATGTACAAGAAACAGAAGTTTACTGTACCTGCAGGAAAATTATATTGTCTAGTGTGGTGCAGCACAACACTACTATAAATTCTACCTTCAGAAAGGTCAAGCAGTATCGTATCTTCGGTTTCAGTAAAAATAACTAACCAAATTCGCTTGTATTATAGAACCAAATTAGTTTATACCTCCTGAATTCCTTCTCAGGAGGCAGAAATGTCATGCCACAGCCAGATTGACAGTTGCCTGGGCAGTTAAATCACTCTTCAAATTAAGTGCCATATTTTCACAGTCCAGAAATACTGGCTGACAAAAGCTCTGGGGGTTCATGTATGCTGTCCTCTACTTAATGTATACTGTTAAGACGTATACTGTTACACTGTACTGTGGGTGGGATATTCAAATGATGCAGCAGGGGTGCAAGCCTGGGTGCAGTGCAACTGGATGCACAGGGCATGGTCCAGGCGATATTCCAATGGTGCTGCACCATGGCTCAGCACCGTTGACTATGGCACTGGGGCCACCCACACTGCACACAGAGCAGTGGCACTGCGAGTGCAAGTGGCAAGTGAGGAGCAGGGGAACGCCGCCAGAGCAGAGTGCGGTCGCTTAGGCACAGCAACCATGATATTCAGTGCTGGGCATGCAAATGAGGCCATTATGCATGCAAGGCACAAATGGGAACCATGTGCATGTCATTATAGCCCCATTGCATCTGAGTCGTAATCCCTGTGACTTGCACTTGGCAACCTACCAGGCTGCAGCCATCGGGGACAGACGCCCCCTTCCCCTCGGCTGGCAACGTGTCCCAGTGCCCGATCGTGGGCATAACATAAATAAATCCCTGGTGGTCCAGTGGACCTCACCCCAGCACCCAATCTTGGGCATATCATACTGCAATCCCTGGTGGTCCAAGTGGACCTTCTCCCCTGCCCGATCGTGGGCTGTAGTGGAAATAATATTCCCTGGTGGTCCAGTGGACCTGCTCTCCTGCCTGATCATGGGCTGTAGTGAAAATAATATACTCTGGTGGTCCAGTGGACCCAATCCCTGGCCCGATCATGGGCAAATACAGAAATTAATTCCCTGGTGCTCCAGTGGACCCGATCCCTGGCCCGATCGAGGGCTAATAATGCAATTAAATCCCTGGTGGTTCAGTGGTACCCCCCTCACCACCCACCCACTGAGACCCTCTACCCCACTCCTCCCGGTCAGCGGGGCAGGCAGCTCCCACCATAGCTGCCTGGCCACCCACCACTGACAGTGTACAGTATGGCTGTACACCTATTGAGTCCACTGTGAGGGCCAATGGGCAGTACGAACCTGTACTACACAGTCCTGAAGTATGAATGAATTCCATTTGGGACTGTATGGTATGTGTCTGAACACCCATTGGCCCAAGCAGTAGATCAACAGGCATACAGCCGCATTGTATGCTGTCAGTCAGTGGGTGGCCGGGCGGCTTGCAGGTGGAGAGCTGCCATCTGCCACTGACTGGAGGGGAGGGAGTGGTGGGTCTCAGTGGGCGGTTGGGAGGGGAGTACCGCTGGACCACCAGGGATTTAATTACATTATTCGCCCACAATCAGGCTGGGGATCAGGTCCACTGGACCACCAGGGAATTAATTTCTTTATTTGCCCATGATCGGGCCAGGGATTGGGTCCACTGGACCACCAGGGAATTAATTTCTTTATTTGCCCACGATCAGGCTGGGGATTGGGTCCACTGGACCACCAGGGTATATTATTTTCACTACAGCCCATGATCAGGCAGGGGAGCAGGTCCACTGGACCACCAGGGAATATGATTTGAACTACAGCTCATGATCGGGCTCAGGATCGGGTGCACTGGTCCACCAGGGATATATATTTATTATGCCTGTGATCGGGTGGGGGGGCACGACACCTGTACTGTGTCACTGGAAGTCAGGTGACCACCCACAGCAAGTGGCTGCTGTGTTGTGCCCTGCAATAGGGCAGCTCACCTGTGGGTGGCCAAGACTTGCTCCTGCTTTTCAGGGGCGGATCTTTGCATCCCCCCTGTGAGGCACAAGGCAGCTTTGTGCCTGCTTATGAGCCACACATCCCAGGCTGAATATCGGGATGTGTCACATATGCATGGGCACACCCCCACACTTGCACTGCATACATTACTGGTGCACCCCAGCACATTGGGATTTGTACAGCGCAACATCCCCTTTGAATTCGCTTTGACACGTCAGTGGGTTGTGCATGGCAAAACACTGTTGTGCCATGCGAACCCTTTGAATATCCCACCCTGTGTCTCTAACTAATGCTGTTGGGACTGGGAACTGGGAGGCAATATTGAGTTTACTTTGATTTATTAATAAAAAAATTTAATTGGAGGACAATGAAAAAATCTGTGGAGTCGCTCTACTTTCACTTCTGGCTTAGACACAGAGTGGCTGTACAACTAATGATGGAGGAGTGTGAATAAAAGCATGCCTGGGTTTTGCCTGGTTATAACAGGATGTTATGTAATCCCAGAAAGATATGCTCATTTAGGGTTTTTTGCCCTGAAAGTCATTCCAGGGCAGTATCATAGCATCCTACTCCCCCGACCATCCTACCTTCATCAACTACCCATAGGTATAATGATAACGCATGAGCAGCTTTTCCTGATGAAGTCACACCAATCACCAGTCTCCAGCTCACTTTGTCCTTATAGACTACCGAAGTTATTTAGGGACACTCCAAACCAAAGACAAAAAAACAGCCATGCTCAAGATGACCACCGGAGTTATCTGTGCATGTGCAGGAACTCACACATATGCAATAAGCACCAGTTTCCATACTGGACACAGCAGATGATGCCGTGTTCTGGCCACTGAACAAAGTAGTGCAGTGGTTGCACATCTGCCTCCACCACCAGAACTTCATAGAATAAGGAGCGGACGGTATCCAGCCAGGGCCTTTTTCTCAACAATTCCAAAACGGCTGCAGGGCTCCACCCACTGCAGCTGCAAAAAGGGAAGGGGAAAATATACTGCAGAGAGGGTAGGAAGAATGATGGGGAGAGGATAGGAGGGAGATACTGTAGGAGGAAATGGAACCAAACCAGAATTTGAATGTAAAGGAGGTACAGCAGGAACGGCACCTGGCATCAAGAAAGTGGAGGAGATGGCAAAGTAGAGTGGAGAATGATCACTATGAGGGGACAATCTAAAGCAAAATGACAAAGGGAGTGAAAGAGGTTATCCAGTCTAGTTAGGGAGGATTTGGGATCTCCACTGTAAACTACAGCATGTCACCTTAGCCAAAATAAGGAAAATCATCTTTAAAAAAATCTTACTATGGGCAGGAAGCAGGATGCTCGTGTGTTCTGCATAGTGTATCAATACTGGGGTGCAGCATATAGTGTAGTCCATCAATGTATACCAAGAAATCAAGATGATGTTCCAGCCAGACACCAAGGTGCTTGAAGGAGAATGTATCCTCAATCACAGCATCATCATCAAGGGTGAGAAATACTTGAGGAAAAAGAGCCTGATAAGCTCTGCCAGGTGTCAAATGTCATGGAAACTGCTTTCTAGCATTGAGGAACAGTTAGTTTGACCAAAACCAGCACTGAATATTGTCAAAATATAGCTGTAGCTGGGTAGTGATGTCATTGAAAGAGGAGCCAGATGCATGAACACTGTATCATTGATTTACATATGAATGGATGCAGAAGGGAAGTCATTCCTGAATAATGAAGAGAGAATTGGGGCCCAAGACAGACCATTGCATGGTGAATGAACAGATAAACAGTGGTGGGGGCATAGGGAGCTTGATCAAGAAAGCTTGAAACTTGCCCTCAAGGTAGGAGTGGATCCAACTGACTGAGGAGGCAAGGAGGCCCACTGCACTAAGCATGTTCAGAAGGAGGGATGTGTCCTGTGTTAAAAGCTTTAGCAAACTTGGCAAAGATTGCAGAGGTGATCAGACCCTGGACCATGCATGAAAGGATGGAGTCAGTAAGCTAAAAGAGGGAGGATGGAAAAAGGATGAGGGATGAGGAAGTGGAAGAAGACTAAGATTTCTTGAAACCAGACTGGAAAGGGGTGAAGAAAGAGGTTGTGTCAAAATAGGAAGAGAGTTGTGAGAGAACAAGATCTTCCTGTAACTTTGCCAGAGTGGAAAAGAGAGAAATAGGACCAAGAGAAGAGGGGTTACCACATCTAGGGAGATGGATGCCAGTAGCCAGGTTTCAGGCTGTCAGGGACAGTGGCAGAGGAAAAAGAGAGATTAATGAGTTGGGTGATATGCATAGCAATGGTAGAAGCTGAGTAAAGCTCATGCTTAGGATCAAGACCATTAGGGCTACATCCCTTCTGAGGATTAGGGGCAAGCAGGGCTTTGAGGGAAGCAGAGGGAGAGGTACCTGTAGGAGAGAAGAAAAAGGAATGAAGGGTGAAGCCAAAATGGGGAGAGGAAGTGGAGATTAAGAAAGAGATGAGAGAAAGAGCACAGGTGGTAAAGTGTGAGTTAAAGGAAGAGGCAACAGAAGAGTGGTCTGAGGTAAGGGAGTTGCAGACCTTCAGAACAGGATGGGAGACAGATTCAGAGGGGAGAAAACAGAATGGATAACTTTCTAAAACTTGGAGGGGTGATTAAGGTTGTTCTGGAGTGAGGATGCAAAATACTCAGCCTTCAGAAGCCTAGTGACTTTGGTACAGGTGTTGCAGAGGTGCTGATAGTTGGCTAAAGCAGCTGGGGAGTCACTGATCTTGTAGGATTGCCAGGCAAGGTCTCTGGGAGAGAGGCAAGCTAACAGTTCAGCTGATATCCATGGAAGGTGGGGAGCCCCGTACTCTATTTTTCTCAGGATAGCATGATGATCCCATACAGCCATAAATTTAGTCTAGAAGGACCGGAAGGCATGATTAATATTAGTGGCTGAAGAGATCGAGGACTAATCATATTCCCATAGATTAGTTAGGCGAGAGGACACATCCAGTGACATAAAGGACCTGAAACAGATACATTTAGGGTGGGCTTTAGGGCAATAAATCTTGCACACATAGTAAACTATATTCGGACAATACACAGTTCAGAATCATCTGACTCACATATTGGAATGTATCTGATTGTCCTATATCATACAGTGTAATAATCAACAGCTGGAATTTTTAGTCAAACAAACTATATATTGTAAATGATATATTTTAGTCTATGTCTTAAAATGTTTTTAACACAAGTGTAATGACTCTGTAAGTTGAACCAATAAAACTGAATGAATGAATGAATGAATGAATGAATGAATGAGGATATCAGGAAGGATACCTGGATCTATTATTGGGATAGAATGAGATGAGAGGACCTAGTCCAAGACAGAGTGACTTAAAGATTTAAAATGCACTACAGATGTGTGGGGTTGGAAATCAATTGAGACATTTGGAGGATTTTATTATTTGGGAGAATTTATTTGTAGAGTGGGAGAGCATTTTATATTAAAGTCACCAAGGATCAGCAACTCACCTTTGAAGGAGTGTAAACAGACAGAGAAAAGAAGCTCAGTAACTAAAGTAGGGGAAATACCAGGCAACAAGTAAACCCCAGCAGTAAAGATGTAAACAGAGAAGGCAAGGAAAGTTTGAGGAGAAGCAGTTCATAGGAAGAGGAGAAGAGACAGCAAGCACTGGCACAAATTATATGCTGTTGTAGATGTTTACCAACACCACAGCCCCACTTGAGTGGTCCTGCCTGACTAGGAATCCTGGATCTCAGTGGAGAGTGAAGATTCAGATATGACAATTGTATCTGGCTGTAAATTGAGCATGACAGGGTTACAGTAGGTGAGGTTTTGGGAGGAGGCTGCAGAGGTTTAAATGGGCATCCTTAAGTCCACTGGAAAGCTGAAGGGGTGAGATGGAGATGGGGCCTAGATTTTGTTTAATGTCTCCTGCTACTAAAAGCAGTAAGAAAACAAGGAGCTTAATGGAACCAACATGCTGACTGGAGGAAGGGTAGAATGAATAACATTTAGGATGCCGGGGAATGGGGAAGGGAGAGAGAGGAGGAGGAGTATAATGAAAGATGAGGAGGAGGTTAAAGGGGAGAAGCAGCAGATGGTGGAAGTGAATGAGAGGAAAGAAGAATGGGAGGAAAACAACTGAAGTTAACAGCATAGTGGAAATAAGGGCAGACAATAGCAACACCTAAGCAAAAAGTAAAGGAAGGCACAATAGATATGGCTATTGGGTGGAGGTAATTCAGAGAGGGAGGCAATGTACTAGGCCTATCCAGACAGTGATACTGTGGGGAAGAGGCCAGTACAAAGTGAGTTTACAGGGATTAAGGCCTGACCCATGTAGGGGATTACCAAGAAAGAAGACCTTAACTATACATACTAGTTGAATGCAGACCTGAACCAGATTTGGGAGGTAAAGGGGTGTGAACAGACCCAGATTAGGAGGCAACATGGAAGTGGCCTTATCCAGACAAGGCTGTAAGTGTATATTGGCCTTCCCCAATAGGGTCGCAGGCAAGAAAAAAAAAAACCCAAAGAGTCTCATCAGAAGGGAGACTAAATAAATAACAATCAGTGGGGAGACTATAAAAGCAATAGAAAGAACTGTATATGCACTACAAAAACATATTTCCATATTACAAATAAATGGTCAGAAGATAACAGAGTAGCTACCCTCCCTGTAAGGCTTCTTATAGTTATATAGAGACAAGCTGGTGACTGTATAATGGTAACACACAATACATAAGCAGATTGTGGCTAAATAAACAATGGTCCACAACTAGTAGCTGAGGCCTAAGCTAATAGATGAATACAAATGGTGTTGGGAAGATTAATACATAATAACAATAAAGTCACATATGATGAAGTGTAATTCAGCAGTTAAGAGCACCCCACTAGTGGAGCAACTACTGCTAAAGTGGGACACCTTTATGCTCTGGCACTTTGGCTCTGGACCATGGCAGAGAGCCATTAGGAAGTGAACAAGAAATACTGAGGTGAAACTCTACCCACTCCAACAGCCTCTCCTGATTGGAAGAAATGGTACTCCCACTGGCAGCAATGCAAACTAAGTCCAGCATATAAAGCTCGTATAAGTAATCTCAAGCCTGACTGGCTCAGTAGCTGTATGCAACATCACTAGCTCAGGAAATTTGTGCTGACAGAAAGTTTAACGGCATTTTGAAAGTCACTGCAATAAATCGGCTAAGCCATGTTAACTCCAAAAGTACCTCACAGTTGCAGGAAACTGGGCTTTCACTGTCAAAAAAACAGTTGAGGTCCAGCACCAAGACACACACTTCTCACAGGTAATCTTGAGCCTGACTTGCTCAGCAGCTCTATACAGATTGCAGAGTACATTTGGTATTAAATATGTATATTGATATGCAGGTAGAATTTTTCTGTACATATTAGAAACGATTTACAACAGGAGTGGGATAAAAATAACAAGATAAATGTGGTATCTTGGCCTATGACATCATTAATAGCAGGAGTTTGAAAATATGTTTCTCTGTGTTGCCATAATTGATATCTTGAAGGTTATTATCATCTAAGTGGAATACCTAACCAGTCAGAGAGAAGCTGTCCCAAAGCTGATGACATTACATTGCCTACAGCAGCAGTGAAGTTAGCAGTGGAAATTAAAGAGCAAAAGTAAAATCTTAAAAATGAAAAAAACATATTTAAAATTTATTATAACTAATGTTAAATACATCAAATAGGCAACTGTCAATCTAAATCGAAATTCACAGTTTATCATCATTTGTGAGGGGGCAGGATGTTCTTAGTCTGCTTGTAGTTTCTGCCACTTATAAACTATGGTCCTGTGTCCTGTTCACTCACACTTAAAAGATAAATAGGCAGCAGAGTCCCTCAGAGCTCTGTTCTTGGTCCTTCCTTATTTGGGCTATACATTACTGACATGAGTTTGAGTGCTGATAGCATCTTATCTAAGTTTGCAGATGACACAAAACTGGGGTGTAGTCGAAACTTCTGAACAATTTCTTGTACTATGTTGGGATTTATAACATCCTGAAAATTGGGCTACCATTAATAAGATGACTTGAAATGCATCAATGTACTCAGTCTTGCCCTTTGGGCATAAGAATCATGAATTCATATGTACTTTAGGAGGTCAGGTTATCAAATTGGTTGCCAGTGAAAAGAGATCTAGGTATACTGATACATAATGAGCTTACCTCAGTAAATCATTGTAGGCATATTGCACTGGCCACTAATAGATCAAGTAAATCAATAAAAAGAGGGCAACAACAGCAGTCTCTCCTATTAAAGGGGCAAAACCTAATATTTCCTCCTGGACGTTTCCTTATATAGCCACTGATAGGTCATCTGACTAAATACCTGTTTTTCCATTGAACCCTTATACAATTACTCCACTAGAGGTGCCAGCTCATTGAAGCTAAAGGTCTCATTAGGAATTTCTCAATCATCACTTTAACTGAGCTCCTTTTCCGTGAAACTATATGCACTGGCAAGTACCTTCCTGGCTAAACACCCTGCTAACTTACAGCTAGGCCTCCTACATTTATGTGATGAGACTAGTGCCATGGACCAATCTAAGCACCTACTCTTCTAGCCATCGTACACTCCAGATTCACTTGTCTGCTAACAGAATATTCAATACAGAAGTGAAACGGACCATAACTATGCCACCTCTGAAATATTTTCACTTCTCCAACCTCCTTTGTCTCCATGAACTACCACGAGACTCGACACCTCTTTTAATAATTAAAGGCAAGATCTACCACACTGTATCAGATACTAAGAAATGCTTCCTATGCCGCCTGATTCTATCCCTTTTTTACCATCGTAAACTCTGGAACCTCCTGCTACTGGCCATCTTGCTCTCTGGTGACATTGAAACTAACCCTCACCCTACTAGCCACCTATCCCACTCAGATGCTATACTACAAAATACTAAAAGCATCCTTATTGTTCACCACACCATTAGGAGCCTAGAGCACAATTTCCCTGAACTAGAAGCCTGGGCCTCCCTATGCAAGCCTGGCATCCTGTGTTTTACCGAAACCTGGTTGAAGCCCACAGTCCCAGATTCTCTGTGCTCTATACCCTCCTACAACCTACTCTGGAAAGATAGAACTTCCACTAAAAGAGGGGGTGGCATTGCAAATTATTCAGAAAGTCACCTGCATCTCACTGTCCTGAACACAGTCCCCCTGATGTAGTGTGAGTATCTTCACTTCCTCCTTACTCTTGGGGCAAAAAAGCTACATATTATCTGTGCTTACAACCCCCCAAACAGTGGCCACTGTGGCTTAGATGAGCTCCTCAACCAAACAGCCATGCTCTCTGGCAAAAATGAAGTACTCCTACTAGGGGATATAAATATAAACTAGTTAGAAAAATGCCAGGCCACCTCACTCTCCGAAATACAGAGCTACAACTTGCATCAAATGATCACTGAACCTGCAAGGATTGCATCCAGCTCCAACTCCAGTACCTTAATCGACTGGGAGCTAGTAAACCATACTGAGCTTGTCCTCTCTGTCAGCACTTTTACAGATGCCATCATGGACCATCATCCAATCTTTTGCTCCTGGGGCCAGCTCCATCATCCCCACAAAACCGTGTTTCATCACCATCTGAAACTATGCTAACCTGAATACGAAAGCTTTCTTCACGATGTAGCCAACATAGACTGGTCCAGTCTCTATCTGACCTCTGATTTGCAGTCCACTCTCAGCATATTCACTGCAAATTTCTCAGCCATTCAGGACAGTCATGTCCCTTGGATAATGTGTCAAGTCAAAGGGAAGCCTACCTGTTGGCTAAAAAAAGATCTACTAAACAAAATAAAACAGTGTGATAAAAGCTGGAGCTGTTTCAAGTCCTCTGGCCTACAGGAAGACCAAAACACCTACAGGATGCTTTCAAATACATGCAAAAAAGAGATCAGGGCAGCTAAAAGCTTCTATTGCAAAAGCTTATTAACCAGTGCATCAGGGGATCCTAAAAAATTCTGGTCCCACATGAAAACGTTCTTGGGATCTAACTTTTCCCTACATTGATTGACATGGTACTAAATTGTGCCCACTGCAACAACCCTCAGGCCATCACTGATTTCTTTAATGACCAATTTACAAACTTGACCAAATACACATCTACTTTTCCTGCCTCAGATCAACTAGGTCCTTCAACTCCCTTGCACCAAGCATCAAAAATTCCCTCCTTTTGCTTTAAGGCTGTTACTTGTGGGGAGGTTACAAAACTCCTCAGAAAGATCTCAGACAGCATAGCCACTGGATCAGATGGTATCAAGCTCAGGCTGCTTAAAATTGCTGCATCTCTCATTGCCAGACCCTGGCTAAATTACTACTCTCCTTATGTCATAGCAGAGTCCTGGACATTTGGAAAACAGCGATTCACCCTGCCTTCAAAAAAGGCGACCCTAAAGACCCCTCTAATAACAGGCTCATAGCCATCCTGTCAGTTCTAAGCAAAATATTGGAAAAACTAGTTGCCACACAAACCACTGAATTCCTCCAAGACAATGACCTTCTAATTGCTGCACAACACTGCATTCGAAAAGGTCACAGCATCACAACTGCCCTACTCAAATTTAGTACAGACACCCTCACTGCCATGGACTCAGGGCCTCTCACGGGAGCAGTTTTCATCGATATATCAGAAGCCTTTGACTTGGTAGACCACCCACTTCTCCTTGACACACTCCACTCTATGAGCTTTGCTCTTATTGTTGTCAGTTGGTTTAAAAGTTACCTGTCAAATAGGGCCCAAAGCATTAAATTCAGTTCTACATACTCCGACCTAAAGATGGTGAACACTGGAGTTCCCCAAGGCTCAATCCTTTGGCCACTTCTCTTCTCAATTTTTATCAACAGCATTACCACTAATCTCCTTGACACCGCATCTCTGCTCTACGCAGATGACATAGTCATGTATGCCAGTGTGAAAGATGTGTCCAGTATCAACCTGTGTCTTGCCTCCAATTTCCAATGCACACAACCCTGGCTACAGGGCCACAAACTTGCTCTAAATGAAGCAAAAACATAGTCCCTGCTATTTGGGACCTTCCCTAAACTCAAGACATTCCAAGATAAGTTCATGGTCTCTTGCTTAAATGGCTCACTCATAACTTCTGTAAAGTCACTTAAATACCATGACCAGTCTCTACATTTTGAACTCCACATCATCAATGCATGCAAATCAATCAATTCCAAGCTAGGCATGTCATACCGGACCAACCACATGCTAACCCCTACTGCTAGAGTGGCTATAGCTTGGGGCATACCCCTACCTACTCTGACTTATGGAGTGGCCACTTATGCTCCTTTATCAAAACCAAATCTTTAAAGATGGGATGTCACCTATAACAACATCTGTAGGTTCGCCTCAGCCACCCACAGACTAAAACACCATTGTCTACTATACTCAGTTCTAAACTGGTTGTCCCCCAGTGATACTAGACTTTACTGCCTCGGCTCCACTGTCAACAGCATCATGAGATCTCGTACCCCAACAACTCTGACCGAGCTACTCACCTACCAGATCTTCAACTATGGCCTATGCTCAGCTGACAAATCCCTACTATGCATCCCAAATGCAGTACCACCAATGGCACTAGAACCTTTGCCCACTATGCACCTCAAATATTGAACTCTCTCCCTCTGGACATCCTGCTAGCTCCTACACACAATGCTTTTAAAAAAGCTCTCCACCTACATCTCAGCTTCACCAACCAATGCTCCTGTTTCAATCCTCTTTAGTCCTCTGGGTATCCTACTTATCCTGTAGCTCTTACCTTTTCTCCATAATACTCCCCTTATGGTACAGCCTATCCCAGCTCTCTCTCCTGACACTAATACCCTTGCAGCCATCCCTCTCTCTCTCTCTTTCCAGCTCCTGTTCTATACCCTAACTTTCCTTATCCTGACCTGCTATTATCCCTACTGTTGACAATCTTGCCATTCCCCTGCCCATTATCCCCCTGCACTTGTCAGTATTTAACCACATTTTTATGTATCTATTTTTGTTGTACTTTCTAAATCATATTTTCAGGACTACTACTGCAATACTCTTGCTACTGTATGTTTTTCATCATTCTATGACTATAATAACCTCTGTGATCCTACCAGGACCACCCTGTGTACTACCTGTAATGCTTAGCTTTTTGTTAAATGCTTTTCAGAATACCCTGTATACTACCTGTGTTGCATAGTATATTGTTCTAATGTTTCACAACACCTTGTTTATGTATCTTGATGTAATCTACTGTTTGTTTCACCTGCAATGTCTGCCCTGTAAAATCCAGGGTCATGCCTGAAAACAGTCATCTTCATGGCTAGCGTCCCCACCCAGTAAACAAAAACTAAATAAATCAATTATGAGATCATACAAGACTTATGTTATTCTTCATTTAGACTATGGATCCCCTGTATGGAATCCTACCATAGTCGTGATATCAATTTATTGGAACGAACATAGAGAAGAATTACCAAATCAATACCCAGTCTGGCATCACTAAGTTATGAAGATAGACTAAAATCATTGAATTTATTCTCATTAAAGACACATCGGATGGTGGGTGATTTGCTGCTCATCTTTAAGATTTTACAAGATCAAGAGTTACTGACTCAATGTGGTTTAAGGTTTAAACCTAGGAATAATAATCTTGGATCACCTAATAGGCAGTTAATGGTACCTAGAACAAATACTATAAAGAGATATAACACTTTTATGGTTCGAGCTCCCAGAAATCTGGAATAGTTTACCAAGCCATTTAGTGATGGCACCATCTTTTGTATCTTTTGAAAATGGGCTTGATGCCTTCCTTATGAATGGCATTACATAATTTACCTACTAATAGTGTGGAAGACAATTAAATGGGTCTTTGGCCTACTTTGTCTTCAATCATCCAAAGTAATATCCAATGTAATATCCAAAATGAATATTTTGAGTCAGATGATTTCATAACACATAGATATATTGTGATAGCTGAGAAGATATAAAAATGATATGTCAAGAGTATGTAAGATGGCAGTTCTGTGAATGATCCACTAGCACAAAATACCCATAAGAGGGCATGCAAGGGCATTCTGAACGTTTCTTACATAGCAGATTACAGATGCATACCATTTGTGATTGAAAGGTACTAAAGGCTATTCAATTAAAGAAAAAATGCTTCTCTTTTCACAGTAGCTTCTTGTAGTCTCATGTGTTTTAGTCCTCTACTCTGTAACCTCACTGAGTCTTGTGATATCACTGCATACAAACACAGCATCACTATTGCCTTTCAACCTAATACTGAATTGTCTTCAGTTGTGTCTATGTGACCTATTGATTCCACATTCTCATCGGAAGTCACCACTGCATCACCCTTTCCATATCTTCTTTAAATTCATCAGCCATATGTCATAGTCACCCTCAGTTGCAGCTAACTATGCATAGTATTAAGTAGTATTCTATTTGGCTTCTACCTCCTCAACCAACTCCAAACACTAGTCATCACAGTTGTCCTCTGGAATGGTCTCTCACATTAAAGCAGCAGTACTGGATAATCAGGAAGTGATTATCAAAATTCTGCTTTTTGGCTGGAAGTATGTAGCCATAGTTCCAGTTTCCATATCTGTAAATATTTTTTTCTAGAGATCTTTAGTTTTTAGATATTTAAAATGTATTTACATTGTTGTGGATCCACAGTAAATATAGCTGGTACCTAATTTGAAGCCAAGCTGTCCACTCATGAAGCATCAAGTCTTTTGTTTACTTCTGTGGGACCCTGTGTTGTGTGTTCCTGCTGTATTTGTGTAGTACTATGAATCATGCACATGTGCAGTTGGCAGCAGAGAGTTCCAGTTCAACATGGCATGTGGGAAAATGTAAAGAAAAACAAAGAAAAATGGAGCAAATTATGGGGTGATAGTACAGTGAAAGCAAGAAAGATTACAAGGTGCGTGCACAACAGAGCACATGGAACAAACTGTTATAAAAGATCAATTTTTTATGTTTGCGTGCATGCATGTGCAAGACACATAGTGGCACCATATTAGTTTTCATAGGTGTGGTACCCCCTCTTCCAATGCCCTCAATGTTTTTTCAGGCACGGCCACACAGCACCAATGAATGTCCCAGCTGTCTATGACAGCAGTTCAGATTGCAGTGGCATACAGCTGAAAGCAAACGACTGCTGCAATCAGTGGTGGTAATGTGTAGGCAATTTGCATGCTGCCCTGCGATCAGCAGTATGGAAATAGCCCATGTCACCACTGGCTATCAGGGAAGCGGTGGTTGTATGTGCATGCCCCCTTTGTTAGGTACCAGGTGCCCAAACCTCTTGGCTCATGCACACCCCTCCAGAACACTGTAGCGTCTGATGGGGTGCCTAACCCTGTCGCACCCAGTGACCCCTCCCAAAAACAAAACCCAGGTGCCACGCTGGGATCCCGCCCAGCGTGCCAGATGTCCGGCATTCTCATGTGTCCCTGCCCCACACTGTATGGCCAATGTGGGTGCCAATCCCCCGTTGGCTCCACTGCCCCAAAAAAACTTCCAGGTGCCACGCTGGGAGCCCACCCCAGTGTGGCAAAAGTCCCACATCATCCATGTAAAATAAAAATAAAAACCTGTAACAAAAGAAAACAGTCCCTCATTGATTCTCTTGCTCCCCTCCCACAACCCTTGCCCATCCTCTGCATACCCCATCTCCCCACACCCCCCTTACACCATACTTACCTCCAGAGCATGGCGCAATGATCTTCGGTGGAGTGGGAACACATCCGCACTCTCCAAAGCTGACCATGAACTGAAGAAATACCGGTAAGCTGTATAATGTCATAAATAGGATTTGTTCAACTTTGGGGCATATCTCAGTCTTTTCTTAGAATGTTTGCACCAAATTTTCAAAATGGGGTCTTAGGACCTTATCTCATGAATTCAGTGACTGTCGTTTGGGTATTAGGTCCTGAAAGGTGATTTTGCAGTCACTGCACAGAATCACCTTTCGGGACCGATTAATGAAATGACAGTGTCACTGTTTATGAGGTAGGCTCTCAAAAAGCCAATGTTGCAAATTTGGTGAGAAAATTCCAAAAAATGACTATGTTATGAGCGTGCATTGTGCAGTTTTCACGCACACTTGCAAATTCGTGAATTTGCAATATGTTCACTCCAGATTTTCAACATTGTCATTTTTTCACACCTCCTTATGAACAGCACAGCTGTCATTTTTCACATCTTGGCCAAAATCTGTTTTCGCACTTCTGGCACAGAATAGTATGGTCCCTGTGGGAAATCAGTGTTTGGGACAGATTAAGAAAATCACAGTGACACTGTTCATGAGCAAAGGTCCTAAAATGCCTATGTTGAAAATATGATCACAAAAGTCCATAAAATGACTGTTATGAGTGTGCATTATGCAGTTTCTATGCACCCTCGTAACTTCACAAATTTGTAATATTTTCACTCCAGATTTTCAACATTGGCATTTTTACACACATTCCTATGAACAGTACAGCTGTCATTTTTCACATCATCGCCAAAATGTGTTTTCACAGTTCCAGTGCAGAATCAATCAATCAAAACTTTATTTAACCAGGCATAACACCATTGAACAAGCTAATTTTCAAAGTGGTCCTGAACAGTAAGGACAAATACAGAATGAGTTAGGAGTTAATACACAATCAGATAACTAGATTAAGTGCATCAATCTGTAAGGCCATTCTTATACAAATATATAGTGCAAATAGGGGTAGTCGGCAATCAGTTACATAGATTGGATACATTAAGATGTAAGGTCATTATGTTTACTTGCTGCAGGCGCAAGCCAACATATAGGGAGAGTACAGATTTGGGGGCGTGGCCGCTGTTGGGTGAATGCAGAGGCACGCATCAGTAGGTGCATCCCTCATTCCCCAATCGGCCTCCATGCCAGTGCTACACACCATGCATACATAATGGGGTGAGAGCAAATCTAATAAAGGTCTGCTGCAATCCGAGCAAAGCTCGCCAGACCTTTTGCTTCTGCATGCTCAATGCCATTATGAGCATGGTCGGTGAGCGGCTTATGGTTGTCAACATCGGGGTACCCAATCCCGTCGGTAACCCCCACTGTTTTACTGTGCTGGACGGGGAGTTCCACTCCCGTCGGGCATACCCCCAAAGTGGAATGCCGAGGGGTACCCAATCCCCTTGGCTGGCGCCCCTGCTGTCTTTGTATGCTGACGGGGAGCCCACTCCCCTTGGCATCACCTCTCCCCCAATTGTTGAATGCCAAGGGGTGCCCAAGCTCCTTTGGCCTGTGCCCCTCACCGCTGTCTTTGTTTGCTGACGGGATGCCCAATCCTCATCAGCATTCCCCCCAGTGTTGTGAGTCACGAGGATGCCCAATTCCCCATTGGCTACTGACTCTCAAAAACAGTTAGGTGGCACGCTGGGAGCCCACCCCGTTGTTCCAAATGCCCCGCAACACAAAACTGTCCCGTGATGGTTTTCTTTTTTCCCTGTAAAACTAAAACCGTCCTCGTAGTCTCGATGCCCCTCCCCACCCACACCCACCCACTGTGTACCCTGCCTCCCTCACCCCCACCCCATACTTACCACCGTGGTCCGGCGTGACGATCTTCAGTGGACCGGGAACACGCCTGCACTTTCAAAGCCGACCACAAACTGAGGAAATGCTGGTAAGCGGTGTAATGGAGTGAATAGGATTTTTTCAACTTTGCTGCATATCTCAGGTATTTCTTGATTTTGGCACCAAATTTTCAACATGGGGTTTTGGAGCCCTCCTCATGAATTCTATCACTGTCATGGTGTTAATCACATCTTGAAAGGTGATTTCGCAGTCACTGCGCAAAATCACCTTTCAGGCCCATTAATGAAATGACAGTGGCAGTGTTCATGAGGTGGCCTCTTAAAAGCCTATGTTCCAAATTTGTGGAAATCCAACAAATGCCTGTTTTACAGCATGCGCTATGCAGTTGCTACGCAGGCTTGTAACTTCGCCGAGATTCACAATATTTTAACGCCGGATTTTCCAGCATTGTCATTTTTGTATACCTCCTGTGAACAGTACAGCTGTCATTTTCCACATCTTGCCCAAAATGTGTTTCCGCTTCTTCCGCGCACAATAGCTCTGCCACTGTGGGAAATCAGTGTTTGGGCCAGATTATGAAAATGACAGTGAAACAGTTCATGAGCAGAGGACCTAAAATGCCAATGTTGAAAATTTGGTGATGATACTCCTTAAAATGACTGTGTTATGAGCGTGCGTTGGCAGATTGCACGCTTGCTCGTACCATCGTGCATTTGTGATATTTTCAGTCTGGATTTTCACCATTGCCATTTTCCATACCTCTTGATGAACAGTACAGCCGCTATTTCATTATATCCTGCCCTAAAATGTTCACCACTTCCCAGAATAGCTGGTTGCTGTGCTAAATCACTTCTTGGGACACTTTGAGGAAATAACAGTGACAGTGTACATGAGCAGAGGTGCTAAAATGCCTATGTTGAAAATTTGGTGCCGAACGTCCATAAAATGGCAGTGTTGCAAGCATGCATTGTATATTTCCACGCACACTTAGTAGCTTTCAAATTTGGTATATTTACATGCCACATTTTCAACACTGGCATTTTTTTACACCTCCTTATGAACTGTACAGCTGTCATTTTTCACATCCTGCCTGACATGTTTTCCCACACTGCACTACCAAACACCCAAAGGGACACCCTAATGCCTGTCACTCTGCAGGGTGGGGGTGGATTGGCATTAGTTCAATACTTCATTGCCATTCCTATGATGCATCTGTCTAACTCCTGCACTACCAATGCCAATGCCAGCAAGCCAACATTCGGCACTGACAAATGCTTGTTTTTATACAATAATGAGAAAACAGGTCATAACTGGTACCAAGCATGCATTGAAATTGAATCTGAGAATCCTCGGTTATGCTTCCATATGTAGGTCAACATCAGCCTACAACAAAAAGGTCATACTCCCCTTATTCAGGAGGAGTGTTTAACGGTGGTGTAGACATAGAGGATAGCAAATACAGCCACTGAAGGGAGGAAGAGTACAGGAAGCCTCCATCAGGGAGGAGATGTACAGGAAGGAGTAAATACAAGTAGACAGAAGAGTAATTAGAGTTAGGAGACACTAAGATTGTACATGTATTAATAAGAATAGTGCAGTCACTGTGGGAAATCAATGTTCAGGACAGATTAAGAAAATGACAGTAACACTGTTCATGAGTGGAGGTCCCAAAATGCCTATATTGAAAATCTGGTGAAAAAAATCCCCCAAATAATTGCACTACAGGTGTGCATTGTTCAGTTTCTATGCACACTCTTGACTTCACCAGTTTTTTATATTTTAGCTCCAGATTTTCAACATTACCATTTTTTTGCACCTCTTCATGAACAATATAGCTATCATTTTTCACATCATGTTTGAAATTTGTTTTCACACCTGAGGCATTAATGGCGCAGTCACTGAAAAATCACCTTTTGGCTAACAAACCGAGAGTGTCACTGTTCATGCGTTGGGGTCACAAAAAGCCGATGTTGAAAACTTAGAGTAAAAATGCCAAGACGTGCCCAGGGCCTTAGGGTTTCTGACCATAATGCCATACCCTGTAGGGTATGACAGGCATCTGCCCTACCCTGTAGGGACTGACATGTGTCAGGGGTGTAACTTGGGATTGTTGACAGTAATGCTCATGCCATTCCACCCCCCAACCCCTCCTGCAACCAGTGACAGGCATCGAGGTGCACCTTGGACTCCTTGGCCCCAGGGTTTGCACCATTCTCCTGTACTGCACCCATTTCAGTGTATTTCCTTATAGAATGAGGTGACTGTAAAGCCCAAACACCCCAAGGCACACCTCGACACTTGTCAGTGTCTGCACGGTAGGGTGAGGTGAAATGTCGGTGACCGTTGTGGGTGAGAACCCGAAGACACACCCCAATGCCTGTCCATCTCTGCAGGTTGGGGGTGGAGTTGGCATCAGTTCAATACATCACTGCCATTCCTATACTGCATCTGTCTACCTCCTGTGCTTCCACTGCTAATGCCTGCAAGCAAACATTCAGCATTGACAAATGCTTGTTATCTAGTACTGCTGCTTTAACAATTCAGCATTTTCTATCTGAAATGGTGTTACTTCAGGGTTTCTTAAAATCTTGTACCTCACCAGCTTGTTGCACTTCCATTATATTAGGATGTTCACATTTTATAGGAGCACAACACCATTGTTATATAAAGCATAGTTATGATGCTGATGGCCTCAGTACTTATAGGCACTAGATGAAAGGTATTCTTCATTATATCTGAAGATCTTTAACTTGAAAATCAAAAAGTAATAATTTATTTAAAAGTATGACTGGTGTATACTAAACCAATATCTAAGTTCACAACAGCAGCATAGTTTACTAAATATTGGATACTGCATGGATTTAGTAAAAATATGCCTAATATTTTTATGAGTAGTCAGTGACCCTATGATATCAAGAGTGGTAAACCCCAAATAATGTCACAGGGCCATAGATCACAAGTAAAATATCAAGTATATTATTATTGGGCCCAATCCATATATTATGTATGAAGCGGCATGGGCTTGAGGGATAAAATGATTGGATATGCTGCTGTCTGAAGGAAGGTACAGTTAAAGTTCATTAAACAGAGCTTTCTGGTAACAATTATGTCCTACAAAGAAATACTGTCAGGCACATACAGTATTCTGATGGACCTACAGTACAAATATTTGCGTTAACTGCCTAGACAAAAAATATCTTCATATTCTCACTGTAGACACCAGCAAAGCAAAAATAATCTTGATATTTGTAACTTTTAACTTAGACTAAGGCACAAAACCCAGCACCTAACCAGCTCCAAAATCACTCGCCAAAAATTAAATAGTATTGTATTTATTTTCTTTATTCGTAATTATTGACTAAGAAAGGCACACTAACCTGTTATAGCTTTTTGCAGGTGCGTCCTGAGTGAGGGTTGCATGGACCTGTCTTATTGACAGGTAGAAAGTAGGCCATCACACTTGGGAAACTACCTGGTACTTCTTCATTAAGTGCCATGGGATCTTTTAGTTTTACCTGTTTAATGTCTCATCTGAAGTACAACTAAATTTATTGAAGCACAATCTCACATAAAAATTAGACAGGTAGCAAAAACAATAACTTTATTTAAACTGCCATTGCATAAATGCCTATATCTGCTACAGGACACTGGGTCTATTTTCAAAGTATTAATAAGCATATTATGCAAGGTCCACCAGATACCACTGGATAGTATGTAATCCCTACACCCCTGCCTTTTTGCAAACAACAGGTGATATGCTGTTGAAGCTGACAGCAGTACCAGATGGGGACTGGGTTTGGGGAGGACTATGTTACTTGGCACAAGGGGCCTAGGTTTGGCTACTCTGTACAGGGGAACCTAAGTAAATCCGAACACAGGAAGCAATAACTGTAATGTCCAATACCAGGAATGGGATTCTAAAGTGTGGCTTTTATTCACATCCAAACCGAACAAACAAAGCATAGACAGACCCCCACGGGGCTACATTCCTGGTAATGCAGATAAGAGATAACAGAACACTTCTTCAGCACTTCAGCCTCAGGCTCTGAACCCACCAGGCACACAGCCCATATTTGTACATTGCTTTGGGTACACAGCCTGACTTGTACACTATTTGGGTTTTTCCTGGCCCGGCTCCCCTGCTGGCCACTCGATCCTTGTCCATATGGCAGTGGACCACATTTTCTGGTGGTGGCTCCCCAACCACCTTAGAGCCTTGGACTCCTTAAGGGAAATTTCCTTTCAATCCCACGTCTTGGTACTTTCTCAGCACTGGCCAAGTGCCTGAGGCAAAGTACAAGGGCCACAGAGCAAATCCGTAGAGGTGAACCTGGTTACTAAAGATGGGGGTGTCTCCCTCCTCCAGCTTTCACAATCCATACCCGGCCATTTCTCTGGACATTAAACAACTCTTTTTGAAAGCTTGTCAATGTAGATTAGAGGGTAAATGTATAGCACATTTACTCTACATGTCTTGACTTTCCCCTTGTACTAAACTCGAACATACTTAAACAACTCCTCCTGAAAAGCTTGACAATGTAGATTAAAGGGTAAATGTATAGCACATCTGCACTACATGTCTTGGCTTTCCCCTTGTGCTGGACTTGAACATACTTTTATTTTGGTTACGCCTATTCCTCTAGACCTCGCACTAATTTAGAAGTCCAATCCCCACTTTAACATAGTTCAGGTGAAACATAGGCCCTTTGACAAAAGCAGAACTCACCCTTTGGTTGCAGGTGCCCCACAGGTGAATCTTGACAGCTTCTGGTACCATAACACACTTGGAAAAAATAAGGCGTTTTTCTCTAGCAGGAACCAGGGGTTGCCTCTTGAATAACAGGCAACATTCCACCCCCATCCCCTCAGGGATGGGGCACAGAGAACAGTATCAGCGGTCTCCAGTACTTCAAAAACAGCTTACTGTGTTCCTCTTTTGGTGGAAACACACAACTTTCCCTAGAAGTAACTCTATATCAGAGCTTAGGCTCCAAGAGCCTGTGCACAGACTGCTGTGCTCCTCTCCTCAAGACTGCTCACACACAACTGCTTTCAAAAACTCCCAACATTCTAATCTAACTCCCATCTGCAGATTCCAGTGTGGCTCATGCAGCTGCAATAGTCTTTGGTGATGTCATCCCTCAGTCTCAGCTGAGACTGAGAACAGAGTGAGACAGTGTGAAATCCATTTAACTGGAGTTTCATAAGCTGCCTTCCCTGTCTACCACTAGGTCTTACTGGGATTCTAGTAATCCCGGGTAACGGGGGGGGGGTCACAAGTATATTTCCTATATGCCACTATTAATTTACTCAGTGGAGTGGATAGTTTGATGGAATAGTACGTTTATTTAAGAGAGTTCATCCTGTAATTACTAACTAACCTACATAGTACTGTATTTGTGTAGTTTAAAAATGGAATTGTACATCCTTCAGACTGCAAAATTGATTATTACTACATGACCCTATCTTACAGTATCTGGAATTTACAAAAGAAGCAGATAAAAACCTGAAAGCAGACTGTGGTACAATACTGTAGACAGTAAGAGGAGTTGATATCTTAATAGAAGAATGTAATTTCTCAGGCCCATGTGGCTGAGACTTTAAATCGTAAAAATTGGGTAAAGGTCACTTGTAAAAGTGCAGATATTTCTAAATTGTTACCCCATATTTCAGCTGTCTAATGTTATTAAATATGCATGCAGCTTTTTAAACTGGAATATAGAGGAACTTATCAAATCCCAGCTGGGCATAATCTTGATGCTCTAAAAGCATCATCTGCCTGCTATTGGGGTTGCTTTAGATTATGGTGGCTTGACATTGCTGACTACCTAGGAAACAATTTGTTAATTAAAATACCCCATATGAAAATCACTAAACCATTGTGTAATGTTGCTTTGGTCATATGACTGAAATCTGCCAGATTTATCAGATGATATAACAAGAAAAAGCTAGTAAAAAATATATTTCTCTGAATGATCTCTTCAGAAAGAGAATGATTTTCATTTTGGGAAAACTTCTGATTTTTTGTATTTGTTAGTATATAAAGTAAAAAATATCCATACCACACCAGTGGTGACTACATTGGATAAATAAATCATGTTATTGTTGGATAAATTAAGTTTCAATGGGATCATGCAACTTAGTGAGGAGTTTTGATTGTGCAACTTTGTTGATAGTCTGAAGGTATTTGAATGAATGTGTTGTTGATTGTTGTAGGTGAATACTTTGGACGTTCACACTCTCTGTTCCACAGGGAACTACCACCCTGTCAGGGTACCATGAAGGTAAAGAACCCTCTCAGGAGGGTTCCACCCCTAGAGGTACCATGGGATCAAATTCCTTTAGACTAAAGGTACCTTAGGAAGGAGTCCCCAAGAAGAGTGGCATGCTGTTGGGTGAGGATAAGAGGATGGTGGGGGCAAAGAAGCACTGCTTCTGGGTGAGGCTGGAGGGAGTTGACTTAAATAGCTCATGCAGGGGGCGTGGCTGGTTGCTCCCACCCATTGAATTGCAGATATAGCCTTTGAATTCAATGGGCCTACGCAACTTAGTGAGGAGTTTTGCTTGTGCAACTTTGTTGATAGTCTGAAGGTATTTGAATAAATATGTTGTTGATTGTTGTAGGTAAATACATTGGCTGTTTGCAGTCTGTATTCCATGGGGAACTACTACCCTGTTGGGGTACTGTGAAGGCAAAGGAACCTTCTGAGGAGGGTTTCACCTCTAGAAGTGAAATAGGAATATATTCTTTTAGGCTAAAGGTACCTTAGGGAGGGGCCCCAAAAAAGTACTAAGCAACAAGTAGTGACCAAAGAGCTTATGTGAGGATGGAGTGACAGCAGTGAGTGATGACTGGAAACAGGCAGGGACTGAATGAGCAGTGAATGACAGATAACAAAACTGAAGTAGAAGAGGCATGACTTCCTTTGATAGCGAGGGAATGGCAAATGGAAGGAGGCCATCATCCAACCCTAAGACACAGCGGAAGCCTATCTATTGCAAGACTACCTAATTGTATGACCTTCAGCATGGAGGAGAGAGAGGAAAAACCCCTCTGTGAGGGGGAAACCTCTGGTGATTCAGAGTATTGGTTGCCTTCCCTCCAAGCTTGGGATAAGTTTTGACAGCTCTGCTACAGCAATTTAGAGACCCAATTCAGGGGAACATTTTTAGAGGAAGGGGTATCACTCTATCCCTCTAACCTCTAACAGGAAAGCAATGGGAGCATATGACACATTTCTGAACCAAAGGGAGGTTTCTGGCAAAGGAGGCCTACCCCAAGGCAGAAGGAGAGCAATAACCACTGAAAGGCACTCACTTGGCTCCATGAGAAGGTCCCATAGAGAAAATTTAACCCCTGAGAGGTAAGGCATATGAGTTGAGCCCTTGAGGGGTGAGGACTTGGAGTGGTAAGATCCTCACCATTGAGGGACAGAGGAAGGGAAACAAGTGGAGATCAGGTGAACCTTAGATGGCTGTAGGGAGGATAGCTTTCAGAGGTGCTGCTGACATGGTCTGCACAGCTAAAGGAGCCCTCTTGGACTTAAAGGCCCCACCCTTTGGCAGCTGAAGTCTTAAATGCTGCATCAAAAGGTGCCGTTGAGTCAATCTGCATGGCTAAAGCTTCCCCCAGAGCATAGGACAGTCTCACCCAAAGAGCATAAAGAGAAGAACCCCACTCAGTCAAGGGACCCATCTTCAAGATGTGGACTTCAAGGGGGCAGAGTGAGGCCTTTGATTTATGGGCAGAGCCCTGGAATCATATTGTGGTTGTGGCTGTGGCTGGCATACATCCGAATGAGGAGCAGTGGGAGGCCATGGCAAAGTCTGATGTCCAGGAGCATGTAGGTAAGGATGAATGGCTGGTTTGTATCTTAATGCAGAAGTAGAGGGAGGTTGTGGTCAAATCTGACAGCCATGACCACATGTAAGAAATGTAACACTAAGGTAGAACAGCTGGTTGAGACATGGAATGACAACTAGGACATTAAATGAGAATGAATGTTGCAAGGTTAGACTGAATGAGGGAATGTATGCCAAGCTGCTCAATAAGGGAGGTTAGTGTTAGTTGCTGATGCATTGCAAGTCAGGTAGACTGAAGCTGAAGAAATAATTTGAAACTGCTAGGAAAAGCAGGGGTATATGGGGATCAAAAATAAAGGAGCAGAAGATGCTGAGGTGAGTAACAAGAATCCAGAAGGGAGTTCCTGCCTAGCTAGGAGCCAGCAGTAAACAGTTAAAAATTGTAGGTGAACTGAGAGATTGCTAAAGATATGGGAAACAGCAAAATGTGAGCCTGATAGCACATAGCAAAGCAAAAACTTGAAAAATTAGGATGCCAAAAAGAAGCAAAACTGAAAAAAATGCAAGGCACAGGAGAACAGAAGGGCAGTAGGAAAAGGAGACTGAGAGAAGCATAAACTGCAGCCATGAGGTACTGTAGAAAGCAAAATACTGATCTAGAAAACTGAAGAAGCACAAACCAAGCAGAAAATCCAAAGAATGAGGGGGTAGGAGACAAACAAGGGAGACCCCTAGCAGAACTTCCAGCAGCAACAAAGAAACCAGTGTCTGAGTGAGACTGGAGAGAGCTGACTTAAATTGTTCAGGCCGGGAGCGTGGCTGGTTGCTCCTAACCATTGAATTGCAGGCATAGCTTTTAAATTAGTTCCACTACAAGACAATCTATTTAACTTAGAACACAATTTATTTCATTTATAACATTTTATTTCCATTTAGAATCTGGAAACAAAGCACAGAGAAGTGCCATTCCACTGCAATCCATAATGTATTCCCTATGTATGCAATCAGTGTAACATGCAAATCATTGTTACTAGAATGATTACATTTAAGCTGTGATCAATACCATATTAAACTGGAATCTTCTTTATGTGCAGCAGCCTGTCACAGTACATTTCTGCCTCTGCCACACTGTACCTAGTTATTTTTCTTCTAGGGTAGTACTGAACAACTCAGATTTAATAAGGTCAATGGGGAGTCACCCAGTTCAAGCCCAGGAGCAGTCATCTTTAACTTAGCAAGTCATGCACAACCAAAATAGAATCCAGTGTAATAAAAATAATAAGGGTCATGATCAATGTGTATTTTTACTTGCTGTTCCTAATACCAATATGCCAAAATATATTAAACGAAATATGGCATTTAAACATTTTTTTTTGTTCTCACTTACTTTTCCAGCGTTTCAGGCTTTTCTTGGAAAAGTTGATGTAACTGAAGAAATGAAGGAGGTTCAAGGAGAAAAGAGAGCACAGACAAATATTCGAATAGCCTCCATCTTGGAGCTACTAAGAAACCGCTCTCTTCGCTGGCAGATAATTACTGTAATTATTACTATGGCCTGTTACCAGTTGTGTGGGCTGAATGCTGTAAGTATATACTAACGTTTCCAAAACGGACAATTTTTTACTGTCAAATGTATAAATGGTTTCAGTCATTTTTAATTAGATATGATATCAGTGTCATTACTTTTTAACATTTCAACATTCGACAGTCATTTCTTTGACAAAAGCATATTTAACTCTGTTTTAACAATAGCATGAGTTAACTTCCATATTATATAGGTTTCCTTACTTTCTTCATTGGTTTGAATTTATTATATCTAAATGCTAAGGAATGTTTACAGTAGATGAAATGGAGAATGGTCCAATGACATAGTAGAAGTGTGTCCACTTACTATGTAAGGGACCCTGTTTTGTTATAAAGCTGAAGATCCCTTTTTGGCTGGTAGAGACACAGAGTGACTTCAAGAAGGGGTGGGACAGACATAAAGGGCAGGAAAGAATCGAGAGGGATAGTGAAACTGACAGGCAGACGGAGGGTCTGAGCTATCACTTGGAGGCCCAGAGGGATCCACACAGTGATAGTCTAGTGGGGGAAATGAGGGTTAAAAAAGGACATTAGAAAGTATTAGTTCATGTTGAGGGTTGCAGCTGGGTGGAACAACTTGCCAGATGAGGATGCAGAAGTGCAAGGCAAGTGTGGAGTTCAAGAGGAAGTGGGATGCAGTTAAAGGAGTTATCAGATGGGCAGATGTGAGCAGCTTTGGGGAGGCCATGAGGAGGGGTGATGGAGGATAGAGAGATTACGAGTAGGGAATTTAGGACAAACCGGATCGACTTTTCAGGTCTTTTTCTGTCCTTTTTATGTTTTTGTGTTTTGACTGAATGCCTCCATCCCTTACATCCAGCCTGATTGTCACACCTCTAAACCATTAAAAATAACAAAAAAACAAAAAGGAAAACCTAGCATGTACTTTAAGAACTTACCAATAAAAAAGTTTTAACAAATTAACACTATGGCTTATGAGAAGGCAGGATTAATCGTCCTCCACACAAGAGATTGATAACAGCTCCAGACATACCAACCAGCTTCCACTGCAGCAGTGCCACCTGCTGAGCAGAATACAATGCTCAGGGTAACAGTGTTTGAACATAATAGCAGGGCTCCTTGGATGCAATAAGTGATATGCAGACACAGGCGTAGCATACGCATGAGCCTGCATTCAAACTTATGAAAATCTGGTATGGATTTTGCTGTTAGTGCATGCTACCAATATTTTATAAATCTACCATACCTATATTTTAGATACGCATTTATCTTTGATTGGAAACTTTAGAGTTTGACACCCCACCATATATTTGCATTGTTCTGTTGCTTTTATTTTATTTTAAGAAGTTTTGCAGTTACATCGAAAATCTGACTGGGGGACTTTTGCAATTTCCGACACTTAGCAAATGAATGCTACAACTACATCTGCATGTGAGCAACTGGATCTTAGCAGTCCTTCAGCTATTTTCCAAAAATGTGTCTGTGGCAGAAAGTCATGATGATCTGCGTCAAGCAATTGATGAAGATATGATCTGTGTTACTTTCTTGCAATAACTGCATCATGTGTTTGTATGCAGTTAACAATCTCTATAACAGTTTGGATTGATGTCCTGTTTGAAAACAGAAGATGGTGGATCCTTAGTATATCCTTTTGGAGGTCCTCCCATAAAGTAGAAATCATTTAGCGATATTTCTCTTTCCATTATAGCTTAGCAGTACCTTATTCTTTCACATACTGCTGTTTCTAGTATAACTGAATTCTACCCAATAAAAAGAACCATCATACTGTATCTTTACTAATGTTGCTTTTAAGGTGAGAATATTTTGATATACAAGGAGTAGACCTAATGTCATCAAAATTAACACACAGTAGGCCTGCCTAAATCATTGTATGATGTGTTTGGCAGAGAAGGATGTATTTTTGTTTAACAATTCATAACCTTTTTATTCTTGTTTATTTACCTATTCCCCACCCAAATGTTTGTGGACCCCTACCAGCACCCTTCCTTTGGCCAGGAAAGTGGGCAGGATGCTGCATTCACAGTTAGTGACACTGTACTTTCTGATCAGCTGACAGGTGATGAGCATGCCACGTGAACTATATTCACCCCAAATGATGCTCCCAGCCTCCAACTAGTGCCAGTGGAGTGGCCCTATTTAGAAGTGCAGCATTTCACTTGATAATTTCAGACACAACCACGACAGCTAAAGTTACCATGGCACTACAGGGGCACCATAAGTTGACAGAATAACTTGCCATTTAATATTGCCTCGAAATGCTCATCAATAAAAAAAAATGACTGACACATTAATTGAAGTACAACAAACACATAGGACACTAATGATCTTGGTTGAGGAATTGTATAAACCAAATATGACACGCCTCTGATAAATTAATATCTTTTTTCTCATGAGTCTTAGCCCTATGGTCTCACTTATAGTGTCACCCATGAAGTAACAGGGTTTAGAATCTGTTAAAAAATGTAAATAGGGTATTTTTTTATTTTTATAGCTCCTATTTATACAACTGTAGTGGTCACAAATGAGATAAGATAAAAAATATTATCTGGAGTGGATGACATATATGCAGGAGAAATAACATGCTATCTCTTCAGTAGAGCTTTATTTACTAGTTATGTATTTATTTACTTTCTTCATGGGTTAAGTACACTGAACAAGAGCCTTTTTCCAGGAATGACCCAGGGCCGCAATAGTAGCTGTCAATGAAAATACAATAGATAACATATGACTACAACATACAGGCTACAAGATATCGCAAAATTCTACAAAAATAAATTAGCTGCACATTTAAATAGTTAAAAAACATTTACAGTCTAACTGTTAAAGTAAATAAGACTTCAGATGAAGTTTAAAAGCTATATGACTTTGGCATTATGGTATGTGAATGGTAAGTTTTTCCAACATTTCACAGCATGTACTGAAAAGGCATGTTCTCCCACTGCAGTAAAAATCTTAAAGATTGATTGCGAGGAATTTGAGGTAGATCTTAAAACCCTGCATTTGTTTCTAAAATCTAAAAGTGCACATAAAGGGGAAGCAGTTTCTGGTTTCTGGTTTCTGTTATGCATATATGTACTGTATTTATTTATTCATTAATTCATTTATTTATGTATTTGAAAATTGGTAACCAGGAAAAGCACACTGAGCCTAGGCTCATTTCCAGGTGTGACCTGGGAGAAAGTGAACAGGAGATGCAGTAAAAATATACACTGTATTGATGCTTGGTACAACATAAAGTGCAGTCAAAGTACGATATAAGAAGGAAAGGCAAAGGCTGGGCACACAGCAAAAAACTTAGTATGGAAACAGATTTATTTGAATTATAAGGTACATCATGACACAGCACTGAGACAATACCCCCTGAGGAACACCCACTTGTTGGGTTGATACATAGGGGTCTTGTCTCGGTGTTGTATCATGCTGTAACTTATAATTTAAAATAAATCTGTTTCCATATGAAGTTCTTTGGTGTGTTTCCAGCCTTTGCCTTTCCTTCTTATCTGTGAGAATTATTTGGCTGGAGCATGTTGAGGAGAGTGGCTGTACACTTCTTTCTTTGCCTTTTTGCAAAGTACAATATGACACTATACAAGTGCAATATAAAGCAGCAAGGCACAATGAGTTGTAAATAATCTACCAAAAGAGGAACCTGTGCAAGAGAAAGATGGCTGTGTAGAAGTAGAAGGTAGGAGCCTGATTCAGGCTGAGGTAGAACCCATGAGGAGGCTCAACATCATGGAGTGTAGAAGCTCCAAACATGGGAGGGTCAGGGGGGGTCACAGAAGCAAATGGGGGTAGGAATGAGTTTCAGATGGTACCTGAGGGAGCAGGGGGGGATGAGGTGGAGGGAGGAGGGTAACAGGTTCCAGACAGAGGGAAGATGGTAGGAGAAAGCTGATAGCCCAAAAGTGGAGTGAGGGAGAATGTGGCAGGGGAATATGAGAGAGGAGTAAAGAAAGGTAGGAGAGACAGGACCCAAACCACTACTTGGAGATAAAGAAGGTTCAATGGCACTGGTGATGTGTTGGGGGTAAGATGGACAGGGAGGAGTAGAGGGAGCAGTGTTTAGTTTGGGGGGTTGGTAGCAAAGCATCAAAAGGCTTTACAGAAGGTACCAAGTCTGGCAACAGAAGTGGATGGGGTGTTGCCACAGACCATGCCATGTAGTCGAAGACCAGGAGCACCATTTTGGTAATCAGCTCCCACAAGACCAATGGAGACAAGCAATTTGTGTTGTGGTACAGGGCACTGAGTTTGAGGCAGAGCTTGTCATGAAAGGCATCAATGTGGGCAGAGAAGTCAAGCTTACTACCTAGTCACACACCAAGATACTGTACTTGAAGGACTGCACCCTTTCAAGGAAGGGTGCCATACAAGGTAGAGAAGACAGAAAGGGTGGAAAGCCTGGCCAGTTTCAGGCCTATGCCAAAGGTCATGGACATGGACATTGTTTTTTTTTTTAGTGTTGATCCAAAATGGTTGCAGTGGAACTAGCTGAAGCTATTGGGGAAATCTTGCTGAAGCAAGCCTTCCACTGCTGCAGTAGCGTGCCTGGAGGTGACTGTAACTATGTGAGTTGGCACAGGTAGACAGGATGTCATTCAGAAAACTGAATAAGAGTACAAGATCCATGATGGAGTCCTGTGGGACCCCAGCCTGGATGGGTACAGGAGGTGACTAGACACCTCCTACCTATCCCAGCTTTTGACAGCCCATGAGGAAGGAACATAACCATTTAACAGAAGCAGCTGAGAGGCCAGCAGAACTCAACTGTCCAGGAGGAATGGTGGCCAGATCAATGAAAATGGACACTGTGATGTGCAACTGATCCATTCCAGAGAAGATGGAATCAGAACACGCAGCAGGGAGGAGATGGTGGTGTGGTGCTTCTGAAATCTAGAATGGAAGGGGGAGAGGCTGTTGGAATAATACAGGAAATCAGCAAGCCTGGAATAGACACATTTCTCTTGAAACTTTCCAAGACAGCGTAGGAGGGAGATAGGTCAAAAGTTACCAGGGGAGAAGGGTTACCCCCTTTGTGAGGAGGAAGAACTTAGGCAATCTTCCAACACTGAGGAACGCACAGAGGGAGGAGAGGTTGAGGAGGTGAGTGAGGAGAGAGGCGATGGCAAGTATGTCGTAGTGACTTACTTAACAATAGGGAGAGCAGCTTTGACAAATCTTTATGCCCTCACAAATGCTCTGTACTGCATTCTGACTTTGGCAGCTTAGCCATTTTAAAATCAGTCATAGGCCTTGTGGAGAGTTCAGTACAGATGAGAAACATTACAACTGGATAGCAAAGCTGCACAGAATCTCATTCACAGGACTGGATACCTAGGATTCTGAGTTTTTTTTCAGAATTAAAATTTTTCAAATTGAAGACCAAAAAGTCTAATTCAGAAGAGGTTAGATTTAAAATGGAACTGAACTACAATTTCACATACAACTACTGTATACAATTAAACAAATTGGTGAGCCAAAAACACTCCAGCCCTGCATGACCATGAAGACAGACCTGCACCATTCCCATCTGAAACACCAATTTTCCTCGCTCCAATAACTTTCTATGTCTTTCATCCCAGGGGTTGGTGATCAGTGAATTCAGACTTTAAGACAGGTACCAGTGAGTGAGGACAGGTATGTGGGCGGGTCCTGAAGATGTCCCATCCAGTTCAACCACCACATCAGGTTACCACTGACTGCCAACTGCTAACCAAGTGCTGCCACTTCCAGTGTCTCTGCCCAAAAACAGTGCTGCAGTCCCTGGTGCCACTGCCCATGCCTTTCACTCATACATACTAATTTATCAAACTGACCCTGAACTCCAAGTCTAAAGCAGGAGACCCATGATGCTTTTACGTAGATGGATGTGAGAGGGGGTTCTGACAATCACAAGCCCTGAATCACCTCCTCGGGAGATGCTTATATGGCATCTGGCCAAAGCAGTGGGCCAGCATAGAGGCATTGCTAGTGTAAGGCATTATTTGAGGTTTGGGACACAAATCCACAGGCCAGGAGTCTGTGGGCCACCTAGGTCCCCAACAGCTATAGAAATTGTGATGTTGTCTGGCACAAAAAAAAACACATTTCTGCTGCTTTAGCCTTGCTTTTCCCCATACCTGTTCCATTATTTTGTATCCTCTTTTTGTTCACTTGTCAGGTTAATGCTTCATATCATGGATTACAGGTCATAGAATCAATACCCTACTTCTTAAATATCAGTATATTTGGAGAGTGGGATCTATGGAGGTGGGGGTGGGCACCTGGCACCAGCAATAGCCTCCCTAAATTACCCATATCGAATTGTGCATCCATGTCTGAACAAAGTATGATACACCAAGGGAAGTACATAAAAAAGTGGAACTGAATGTTTATGCAGCAATACATGTCTGTCCTACCTATCTCACCTAACCAAAGGTGGAACATATGAAGCATAGGCCTATGAAAGTGGCATGCCTGCCATTTTATACTCATATGGGCCCTTTATTAAAATATATAGTTTTTTCTCCACTGAATGACAAGTTCTCATTCAGAAATACAGCCCTAAAGTAGTCAGCAACAGCAATGAACAACATCAAATTGTAATGCATTATCATTTTTATTTTTGTGCATTCTCATTTTTCTCGCTGTTTTCTTTCTCTGGCAATAAGAACTGACACCTTCTGTTGCTTGTTTTGGGAAACCATATAATTAACTAATCTGATTACAATGCAGAACACATTTCCTTCTCAATCGTTATCTGTTTTGAATCATGGTGCCTTTGAACCATGTATGTAGCCTTCACAGTGCACTAAGAGAGCACTCAGTTTGTCATTGGAATAATTAGTGCTACCTGGACCAACTGCTTCAATTTTGGAAACATAAGAGGGTCTGGTAGCCTATAAACATCATTTGTATTATTTTGTTTTTCTTCCATTTTTCATTTCAGGTAATTTGCTGCAACAAACAATTCCTCCTTTGGCAATTCAGTCCCATTATGATCAGTTAGGGGAGCCAGAGAACTAGAGGATAGGAATGTTGCAGAGGATGGGTAATGTGCACGAATGCTATTTATTATGTCAACTGCAACACCGGAGAATCGTTGTCTAAGTTCAGCATGCATTCTATCAGGGCATGGATAATAAAGCTTGCTTCAAAAGTTCACATGAGAATCAGTTTTTGTTCCACACACCCAATGATGCTTCAACAATAACATCATCCATCTGTTTTTTTTTTCTTCTGTTCATGTAACTTTTTTCCACATTATTCATGGTACAAAAATCCACAGCTTCCTTAAACAATTCATTACTACTATTCTCACTTCACTTGTCTACAAGAGTGTGATGAACAAAGTCAACAACATCTACTGCCATGGACAGATCTGTATCTTTGTTGTGTAAAACTTTGTGGATGCCTTCTGTTACTTTTAGAAGAGAACATAAAATGACTAGGCAAAAAAATTGTGGTTGATTTTTGCAAGGATGCTGACAATCCAATGACTTTTGGAGCCTTAATATTAGCGAGACACTGAGGTAAAGCTGCATAGCAGTTCATCATGACCTTGATAGTTTGAATCTAGCAAGACCAATGAGTATCTGACAACTGAACCAACTACGATATGCTCAAGCCTAACTGACATGTACTAAATATTGACAAACTCATGATGGCGAACAAGACAAGAGTTAAAAAAACTCATATACACTTTCCATAATGCAGAAAAATTATTTTGCTTCAGTAATACATTAGCTTGAAATGGCAAAGTACATGATTCAGCTTTAGAGATGGATGAAATCCATAAATTGCATTTCGCCAAATATTCAGTGAAATTAGCGCATTTTGTGAAATATTTCACAAAATATTTCACAGGTGCAAAATGTGAAATTCTGCTGGTGAAATGTGGAATTTCACCCATGAATAGTAGAATTTCACCACTTGTGGGTGAAATTCTGCTGTTCGTGGGTGAAATTCTGCATTTTTTGCTGGTGAAATTTTGCATTTTGTACCCACAAAATATTTTGCAGAATGCAAGAATTTTGCAAAATATTTTGCATGGCAAAATTCATGATTTTGCCAGTGAAATTAAATATCACTGCACCTCTATTCAGCTTGTGCATAGCAGTGCAGATACAGAGCCTCTGGATGATGCTGGCAGGACTTAAATTGAACCCCCACTGCCGCGCTCATAAATAAAGCACCATGGTATGCCTGTGCTACTCATTTGGCACCTGTAATTCCATTGTCTTTGAGACATTTTAGCAGTGTTTCCATAATGGAGTCAGTATTAAAAGATTCATTAAAGTGCTCTGTAATGTTTGATTCTGAAAGCAGCACAGGGGAAGTCACAGAGTTTGGAATTCTGATTTTGAAAGCAGCACAAGGGAAATCACAGAGTTTGGAACTGTTTGATTTTGAAAGCAGCACATGGGAAGTCAAAGAGTTTGGAACTCTGATTTTGAAAGCAGCACAAGGAAATCATAGAGTTTGGAACTGTCTGATTTTGAAAGCAGCACAGGGAAATCACAGAGTTTGGAACTCAGTGCTTGGCTTCAGAAGGAACTAGAAGGGGACAAGATCAGATCTACAGTACAGTAGCTTATTGTTGTTTTACATTGTTTCTTGTGCATTCTACTTGGTAGAAGGTTATTTCTTTTTCTTTTCACTACTAAGGGCTAGCAGGTATTGTTTGGGGCTGTTGGAATTTTGAAACCTGTTTTGGTAGCTATAAGTGGGCTCATTTGTTTGATTCAGTGTGGCAGGCTGCATTTGTAGAGGCCTAGTTCTTCTGTTTTAAAACATAATTGGTGTGATTTAACTGGGTCTGTTTCTTTGAATTGGAGACATATATCTTCTAATTCCAAGCCTATTTTGATGTGTTGTTGGTGAAGCTGTTTGAATTGAAGTCCTGTTTCTTTGGGGAGAAAACCTATTTTGGGGACTTTGAGTAGAATTGTGATTCATTGTTGCTGGCTTCACTAGCTGCAAAGTTTGAGTGCAGAGTGAGGGAAGGGTGCTAATGGTCTGACCAGAGGCCTCAGCTACCTGATTGTTTCTGGAAGACTTGGGCTGGTCCCACCCTTGGTCCATTATTTCCTTTGTACCAGGGGTTTTGACATCACTTCCTCAAACAGGCAAAGGATATGCACCTGTCATAGCAAAAGCAGACATCTAGGAAAGGAACAGCAGCAAGTGAAGAGGTGACTGCTCTCTCAGTGGAAGAGAAGTAATGCAAATCTAGGAGCTTTCATTATTACTTTTGCATTGATATTGCATTGGGAAAGGAGGAGTAGGAGTTTGAAGAAGGTTGTGCAATGGCTACTTAAAGTCTGTTTTTGAGTGTGGATAGGAAGGATAGGAATATAAAAGCAGTTGCTCAATATATCTAAACGTGTCAACAAAGGAGGTAAGGAAATAAAGAAAATGTTTTGCACTGATAGAGGAGGGAGAGGGGAGACTTGGGAGTGTTTGTATCCTGCATCTGGAAGGGTGGGGGTCGCTAGGGGCAATGACAGCAATGGGTAGGTTGGTAGGTGCACAACTGCAGTGCACCAATCTTCTAAAAATTGCCTGGAGTGTGGGAGGATGTTTAGTGTGCAACCACATAGAAAAACTCTAGAAAGGAGATTGAGGGTCTGCAGGAGGAACTAAGGCAGGCAAGGCAGATTGGGGGTGGGTTTAGCCCAATACTGGAGGGAGGAAGAAGGGGAGATGAGGGAGAGCAATTTAAGCCAACAGTGATGAGGAGAGGGTCAGAAGAAGGGAAGCAGAGACAAAGGGACCAGGCCAGGAAGAACAATTGCCGGGAAACCAGGTCAGAAGACAAAAGACAAATGGAAGGAGGAGATAGGGACTTGTGAGGGGGAGGCAAGAAGTGGCAAAGTCATGGAGTGGAAAGGAGAACCAGGTTACTATGAAGAGAGAGGAGCAGGCATTTTGAAGGCCTTCAGAAAAATAGTTGTGCACTGCTAGAGAGGAAGTCGGTGGAGGAGGGAAATAATGAAATTAGAGGAGTAATTGATAAATGCCAGGACCAAACTGGAGTGGGGAAGTTCTGCTGGGAGAATTGCAACAGGGGTAAAAGGGAAACAATGCAGGAGGAAGAAGAGGAGCTGGAAATGAGAGAGGGAGATGAATGGAAGCAAGCAGGGAGTAAGAGGGGTGGAATCTTAGTGCTGGGGACCCAATACTAAGAGGAGTTAGGTGGGTAAGGGGAGAGGCATAGTCGCATTTGGGTGGAGGCCATGCCAGAAATGACAGTGGAAAGGTGTGACAGTCTGTTCTGAAATATGCTAGAAGGGTAGGGACAAGCATCATTTAATTATACATCTTGGGACAAACAACCTGGCTGACAAGACAGTAGATACAGTCCAGATGAGGTTTGAGGAACTAGCACAACTATGTGAGGGGCACAAGATCAGTAACTTTTTCAGAGATACTTCCCATGCCAAAGGTAGGCCAACAAGAAAGCTGAGAATAGAGGAATTTAACGGATGGCTAAGAACCTGGTGTTGTGCTAAAGGGTATGGGCTGTTGGGGGTGGAGGGACCTGGAGGACAGTAGTCTCTATGCCAAGGACAGACTACACTTGAGTGAGAAGGGAAAGAAAGTGTTGAAACAGAGGATGGAGGAGTACATAGAGGAAGTTGGGAATTTAAACTAGGAGTGGGGTGGCAGTTGGGAAGAGATATGCAGAATCTACAGGTTAGGAAACCATATGAGCTACTCCATAACAGTGACAAAGGACAAATGGCAAGTACTGTTGGTGATGCTAGGAAAGGAGGGCAGGATGGGGGGAGAGGTGGAAGGTGGTTACCCTAAATGCTAGGAGCCTTGGGAGGAAAACTGCACAGTTACAGGTTCTCATGGCAGAGGAGAGGCGGACATTGCAGCCATCATGGAAACATGGGCCACCCAATACAATGACTGGGACCTGTCTGTACCAGGGTACAGGTTATTTTGTAGGACAAGGTGATTGGGAAAGGAGGGGTGGCACTATATGTGAAGGAAGGACTGAAGTGTGTAAGGAGGAAGGGAGAGGGTAATGGAGTCACTTTGGATGCAATCCAGGATTCCAAGAATTGATTCTAGAATGGGAGTGGTACAAGCCACCATCTCAGATGGAGGAGTTAGACAGGAACTAGGGGACAGATAAGGAGGACCCAGTGAGAAGGGTAGTGTGGTGACTGTGGGGACTTCAACATGCCAGGAGTGGACTGAGCACCCCAACAACCAGGAACAGAAGGGAGCAGGTACTGCTGGATGCCTTCCAGGACAGCTTCCTGCTGCAAATGGTCAGTGAACCAACCAGGTTAGGAAATACCCTTGACCTTGTGCTGGCAAATGGGACCTTTGTGAGAGAACTTACAGTGGAGGAACTGCTGTCAGGAGTGACCACCGCCAGTATGGCTCACATTGGATATGGGCAAGGAAGGAGGGAATCTGGCACAATAGTGCTGGACTTCAGAAGGGCTGACTTTGGGAGGATGGGGAAGTGGTAAAGGGTACCTGGCCAGAATTCAATCTAGTATGGACACTAACCAGAGGTGGGAGCTCATAAGCTGGGGATAGTGGAGGCAACCAAACCTGCTGCAAAGCCCAGAGCAAGAAGGCTAGGGCTAAGAAACTGATCTGGTTGAGCAAGGAGGTCATGGAAAAGGTAAGGAGGAAAAGAGCTGCCTTTAGGAAGCACAAGAAAACAGGGAGGGGGGAGGACAGGGAGGAGTACTTGACAGAATCGAAGGAGGTGACAAGGGCAGTAAGGGGAGCCAAAGCATCTATGGAACTCAGGCTGGCACAAGGCATTAAGAAGGGGAGAAGGACTTTAAGCACATCAGGGAGAAAAGGAGCTGTAAGGACACATAGTAAGGATTAGGAAGGGGAGTTGGGTGGAAGCAGGGTGATAAGGCAGAAGCACTAAATGAGTACCTGCCTGGGTATTTACTAAAGAAAGAGGGGGTGACACCCATGGTGGGGAGAAATGGCAGAAGCAGGGGAAGTGGTGACAGATGGGAAATCATGGAGACCAGAGTTCGAGAGGGTTTGAAGGCACTGAGGGTGGACAAGGCGCCAGGCCCAGATGGCATCCACCCCAGGGTACTGAAGGAGCTGGCATAGGTCCTGCAGGACCTTTGGCAGACCTATTTAATGCCTCACTACATCTGGGTGTGCACCAGACTGGAGGACGGCTCATGTGGTGCCTCTACAAGAGTGGCCCCAAGGATGAACCGGAAACTCACAGACCAGTGAGCCTCACATCTATCGTGGGTAAGCTAATGGAGACTATCCTGAAGGAGAGGCTGGTGGCCTCCTAGGCCAAAGGACTACAGGACAGCAGACAGCATGGCTTCATACGTGGCAGATCCTGCCAACCAACCTGGTCGAGTTCTATGACTGGGTAACTAGGCAACTGGACAGGGGCCATGCAGTGGATGTCCTGTATCTGGACTTCAGTAAGGCATTCAACCCAGTGCCACATGGAAGGCTGGGAAGGAAGAGAGGCACAGGGGCGGGTGCAAAGCTGGTCAGATGGGTAGAAACTGGCCGCAGGGAAGGCAACAGAGGTGGTGGTGGGTGGGGAGCCTCTCACCCAAGGGCAGTGATGAGTGGTGTTCCACAGGGCTCAGTGTTGGGACCAGTGTTGTTTGGGATATTCATTGCAGACATATCATGGAACATCAAGAGCAAGATCAGTCTGTTTGCTGATGATACCAAGGTAGGTGCAGTGGTGGATGACCTAGGGGGATGGTAGGGGTTGCAGGATGATCTGGCAAAGCTTGAAACCTAGTCAGACACCTGGCAACTGGGCTTTAATGCCAAAAAGTGCAAGGTGCTGCATTTTGGGATGAAGAACCCAAGGAGGAGTTACCAGCTAGGGAGTGCAGCTAGCCCAGACAGAGGAGGAGAAGGATCTGGGTGTGCCATTACAGGGTCAATGAACAACTCGCACAATGTAGGAAGGCAGCTGCAAAGGCCAACAAAATGCTGGGTTGTATTGCAAGGGGTATATCCTCGAGGAGGAGGAGGTGATTCTGCCACTGTATAGGTCATTAGTTAGACCACACCTGGAGTACTCGTGCAGTACTGGTGTCCGGTATCTGAAGAGGGACATTAAGTTACTGGAGGGGTGCAAGAAACGACAAAGATGATCAAGGGGCTGGGGACTTATCATTAGAGGAGGTTGAAGGAGTTGAACATGTACTCACTGGAGGAGAGGAGAGACAGGGTGACATGATTGAAAACCTTTAAATACATGAAAGGAATAAACAAGATGTGTACAGAGGGCTGTTCAAAGTAGGGAGGGAGGGCCACCAGGGCCATGATATGAGACTGGAGTGAGGAAGGTTCAGGAGGGAGATGAGGAGACACTTTTTACAGAGAGGTGGTGGCTGGGTGAATGCTACCTGCTGAAGTGGTATGCAGTAGAACAGTGGACTGCTTCAAATGAGGATGGGACAGGACAAGGGGAGGGTTAATAAAGGAAGGGTCGAAGGGAGGGGTAGCTGCAGAATAAAGGGTGCTAGCTGCACATTCGAGCAGACTTGATAGACCTCTAGGCCTTTATCTGCTGGCAAATTTCGTATGTTCGTATGTTCATAATGCTTCCAGATTCATATATGATATACTGTACCTTACACAAACTGTCAGCTGCTCTTTACATTTGTCTCTTGCCTCATCTGTCATAATGGCAAACATTCCTGAGCTCTTAAGTTCACTGACTATCTTTGAAAAGTTATCTTCTGTGCAACATGCAGTCACTTTATTTTGAGCTTGTGGAGAAATGTAAGTGGCATTTGAAGATGGCTTATACATTTGGAGAAAAGGATCAAATTGTTTTCATAAATCCAAGCATTCAAGAACATTTCCTTAATTTAAACTACCATCTGTTTTGTTGTGACCCCTTAAAGAAAGTCCTTGCTTCTGTAAAAATAATTTGAAAGCAATGATGCGCTCAAGATGACATCACCTGTCATTTACTTCTCTGATATTTGCTGCTTGAGATTCTCTTTAAATCCAGCCCATAAGGCAGTTGTGTTTGCATGATATGAAGTCTTTTCATGGTCTCTAAATAGAGTCAAGTATCTTTTTCCAATTAACAAAACCAGTACTTAACAAAGTATCTTTATTAGGGGAAGTGGCTCCAGATTTTAGGCCAAAGCATTTATACAGCTAGCAAAAGGCAGCATCTAGACTAAGAATATTCTTGCTGATGGTGGTTTTCAAACCAATGGTGCTCAAATTATTTTTTTGTTTGCCTCCACATGTACGCTGTGGGTAATGAGGTAACTTTGTCTGAATAGTTACGGTCTTAAGTGTTCCCAAACCTGTTACATGTTCTACAATTCCTAGTTCTCTGCTGGTTTTATTCATACTTTGTGTCGACTTCCATGCAAGTCTGATTTGGGTGCTTAGACTGGTTCAGCTTCCTCATTTGTAGTGGTGGTTAATAATGAAATAGATTCAGAGAATGCAACATTAATTTCAGAACTGGTAATTATTCACACTAGTTCAAGTATATATTTTTCTTTTCACTTAAGTTTCAAATATCCATTTTTACAAAACAACTGAAGCCTGGTACTTACTTATACAATAAGGATTTGTTTTTGTGACCCCCCGGCACACTGTGTCTGGGTTCAGACCCCTGCCTGGTGACTGTACAGAGCTCACCTAGATGAGGGGGTAGTTTTCTTTTTTCTCCTGTGGTGGTGGTGGTGGTGAGGGTCATCACAGAATAAATAAATAGCATGGTGCTTCCACCCAGAGAGAACAAGTTGGCCAGATGTTGTGTGCAGTACCACCTCCTGGGATACAATACCTACCTACCTACCTCCCTACACTAGAATGCACCACCCCCTAGGGATCAGTAAGACAGTTGTTACATTTACCAATAAACATGTTAATCAGAGTGTACTAGCTCAGTGCACACACAGAAGTAAAATTTAACCAATTAACAATGCCTTTATTTAAGAAAACTAGCCTGGCAGCTGGAAGAAAAGAAGGGGCTTAAGCAGTTGCAAGTCAACTTGAGCACTCCCACCCTATAACAATGCACCCCAACAGCGACCGCACTGTGGGTCACTACCACCCTCTCAGATCCCACACAGTTTGAGAAAGCACCTGCCCAATCAAGGGGCACAAAAATGAATTATTCTACACAGGGTGTGGTACACTCTTTAACTGGTACCAGCAAGAGAACTTCAGTTTCAGTTATCACTACTGCATGTTTAAGCCATTAAAATGGCATTAATTTCCCATTCTTATTATGTAAACCCATTAATTTTCACCATTAAATCGTGTATCACCATTTTTAAAGGCTGATGCATCTACCCATTAAATTGCCTATAATTATTGATGGTTTTTGTGTGCAAAACATTAATTTTTTCACATACTTCATTAATTAACCAAGAAATGTATTCATTAAATATTTAATGGGTGTAGTACGCCCCCTTAAATCTTGTATCAGGCATTTTTAATGGTGTGTTTAATAACCACTTAAATTACTTAATGAACATTTCATTGCCATGCAAATTATGTTCATGTTGTTTCAATACATTAGTGGCCATTAAGAACAAATGTTCACCATTAATTACTGTAACTATTGCCACCAGTAGAAATTCATTATCTCTTATGCCATTAATTCATTTATAGTTGATGTGCATTCGTGAATAAGTATGTGCCATTAAAGTATCAGATTAGTGAAACCTTTAGAAATGAATGGTCCTAATAGACTTTAAACACTATAGTGCAACATCCGTTCATAAATGACTTGAAACCATTCAAGTTCTTACATAAATGTTTTACAATATATAACAATTTACTCCCCTACCCTTAGTTAACATATTATAGTAAAGGGTATTAACTGGAGCACATGTTTTTAGATACAGGATTCACAAATGTATAAAAGTTGGGCTATTTACATGTAGTAGGATCGTTTTGGAGATCTGGCTTTATTTGAATTTGTTAAATAAGTTACTGAACACTAGTGGAGAGCTGATAGGAATACAATTGAAAAGCAGGCTCCGTATTTGAGGTGATTATTTATTTATGTACAAGATTTACCAGGAAGGCATACTGAGCAATGAGCTCGATTCCAGATGTGACCTGTTCATATGATTAGTAGCCAGGAGTATGCATGTGGATTGGTTAGGATGTCTGTATTTAGTATGATATAAGATGAAGAGGATATGAGTCATTTTGACAGTTAGCCCCATTGTGGAAATATTGGAAAGTTACATAAAAATGGGTTTATAACAGTGATGCTGGTGTAAGCCCCGTAAGGAGTCCTGCTCCTTAGTTGGGGATATTAGAGAATTTATAGTTTATTATGTGGGTATCAAGGCCACAAAGGGCTAACTTCTGTCTTCTTTGGAGGCTGAGCCAGCAAGTCTGAGCCAGTGTTCCAAAGGGGAGTGGCCAACTGCTGACAGCTGGAGAGCTGAAGCAGTCTGCAAAGTTTGCAAGATTCTGGAGGGACCAACAGGGCAGGCAAGGAGTGCCAGTGCTCTCCCTCATGTAAATACTTTTCCAGGAGAGTGAGACCCATTTACATTTGATGGGGTACCATGTTGGTGGCCGTGAACCATTGCCCCAGTAGGGGGATATGCCCACAGAACTGAAAAAAGAGGAATCTGATAGAAATTTTTCTTCAAGAAAGAGCTACAGAGAAACTGGGAGAAAGGACTGGAAATCTGAGGTGAACTGTATTTTATTCCTAACCAAGGAACTATTTAGGTACACTTCAGTGCCTCACCCCCTGCAGCAGGCAGAAAGTTTGTGAAGTATGGTACTTTGACAGCAATTTTGACCAGGGACCCTCTTTCTTTGGGAGTCAGTTCTTGAGAGAGGGTGGGAGACAGCCTCCAGATCACCCTTGAACCCCCCCAAGGGGCAATTGTCTCCCCGTGCCCTGTAAGTTTTGGTGTAGGTCCAGTTTCCTGAGTAAGTGTAGGACTCCTGGTATGGTAATGCAGATCTATGGGCTGGGGCCCCTAGCATTTTGACCATGGCACAGGGGCAGGTAGTGGATGTTTGGTGCCGGGTCTATGGGAGGTAGGCCATGTTTCTCTGGGCAAATGTTGTGGCATAAAATGCCCCCTGCCATGCCTGAGTGCTGGCACACTTTAGAAACTGGGCTGAGATAACAATTGGCTGATTAAATTGTAAAGTGCATGTTTTTACAGGCTGTTCCCATTGGTGAGCATATTAGTACCATTAACTAGCACATTTGGATGGCCCATGAAATATGGCCACAAAGACAGATTGTTGCTTCTGGTGAAGAAATGTATGAAAAAGAAGGAATGCATGTGTGTCTCACTGGGTTGCTTGCAGCCCCAAAGTCATTTTGGACCATTTGAACTGTGTACCAAGGATTTCAAATGGGTCAGAAGTGTTATAAACTGCCACCCCCTTGGGTAAATTAAAGTGCCTTATAGATATGAAAGAAATGAAATGTGTGGACCTCCATTAATGTTTGGAGACTGTTCTGTTGTTAACCCAGTTTTATTGCAGCTTCAACTGGCCCAAAAGTGCTCAAATGCTCCGGAGGTCATCCAAAGTCCAGGGAGTTAAAGTAATTGCATATCATTTGTTTGTATGCTCCCTTCCCCTTTTTACATTGTGCATACCCCTAGACATGTGGCGAGGGGGCTACACTAATAACAAATAACACTGTGTTCATGAGAATGATTCTTTGCTTGTGTGAAAGCATATAGTGCTGAGCCCATTGTGTTGCATTTGGTGAATCAAGACTGCAGTTGTAGTTAAAATGGGCTTTCCTTTAGGACCGGACAGAGCAGCATGTCACAGCTTGAGACACGGGTAGCAAGTAATGTCATCACATCTTTCACGCCAAGCTCTGCCCAGAGCACTGCTTTTCATACAGAATAGGTAGTTGGCCAAAGGTTAATGGCATCTGTAAGCATTTGGTAAACGCCAGAAGAAAGCATTCTGAGAACACACAAGGGGAGCCTATCCAGTAATTGTTTTGATGAAGTTTGAGCAAGAAAAGAGCATTTGTAGAAAAACTGCATTAGAAGAATTTGATGCATTACGAGGGTCAAGCAAAACATTTGCAGCCTGACACAGAAAGAAATGCACTATGAACCTAGTATTATTTTATTTTTCAACATACAGTGGTAGCCATAGACATGGTCAGATATTTCCTGAAATGTCTGTGATATATCTGCAAATTTCTTGCCTGCCTGCAGTACCACTTTGGGCCACCAGAGAGAATACCTTAAGATATTTCATGAAATTTCTGGAAATATCTGACCATATCATGGCTGCCACTGTAGTCACTTTTCAGTTCAATACACTTAGTCCAGTGGCGTTCTGGCATTGTTTTCCCTTCGTGGCAGAATTCTGTGCCTTGGTCCCCCAGAAACCTCTTCATAGCAGCTATCACCTCTTTCGTCATCAGCAAATCTCTTTCTACTGAGTTCAGCCTTCAGTTCTTGGAACAGGCAGAAGTGTGAAGGAACAAGATCAGGTGAGTAGGGTAGGTGAAGAAGCAGTTTATGCCCACATTCTGTTGCAGCAGCCACTGTAACCTGTGCTGTGTGGGGTGAAGCATAGTCTTTGCAGTAGCAAAACACTTCGCCTCAATTTTCCACGGTGTTTGGCTTTGTTTGGCTTTGATGGCTTCTCTCAGCTTGTGCAGTTGTTCAGCATAGTACTCACCAGTTATTGTCTTTCCTTTCTCAAGATAATGAATCATGCTCACACCTTTAGAGTCCTAGAAGACCAAGACCATGATTGTGTCACTTAAGGCGACCTGCTTGAACTTCTTTGGTGTTGGAGATACAAAAAAGTTTCCATTGTCTACTTTGCTGTTTAGACTCCAGATCAAAATAGCTAACCCAGGTTTCATCTATTGTTATAATGTGACTGATAAAGCTTGCTGGATCCCTCTTGTATTGTACAAGAACCTGGCATAAAATATCCCTTCTGGTTCATTTCTGATCAGATGTTAATATTCTTGGCACTCATCTTGCTGACACTTTGCTTATGCCAAGGTTTTCAGGCAAGATTGATTGTACTGCCCTCAAATGGATGGCCAAGGTGCTGGCTACATGCTGTATAGTTACTCGTCTGTCTTTCATCACCGTTTGATTGTCTATGTCAATGTTCACCTCAGGGTCACTTCCCTTGGTGCCATCACACGAAATCATCTTCAGCACTTCTTCTGCCATGCTTAAATTCAGCAGCTCATTTCTTGACAGCTGAATAGGCAAGGGTTTCTGTTCCAAATGTGTTGACCACATGCTCATGGATTTGCATTGGAGTCATTCATTTGATATGGATGTACATGATGATTCCTCTGAACTCAGTTTTCTCTATCCTCAAATGATCATCACCTATCCAACTCTGCCTGCCATGTACCTATGAAAGAAAACATTTGATAACTATATCAGTATATCAGATTTATTAATATTACTATAACTATACATTGAAAATGATACTAGGTTCATAGTGCATTTCTTTCTGTGTCAGGCCACTCACATTTTGATCGACCCTGTGGAAATTTAACTTTTATCACACTTTCAGAAAATATCTCTCTAGCAGCCTAAAATACATTTTAATTATAATTTACCCCTAATACATATGCTTCCAAATGCTGTATAGCAAATTGCATTAAATTCCCATACCTCAGATCCACAAAGAACATTTTTAGTTTAGGATGCACATGCTAAAACTGTTTCTCTAATTCACAGACCTTCCTTCAGTTCAATGTGCTTGCTTCCCATTAATTTTGTGAGTCCCCTGAGAACATGGTGTTCCTGGGAGTTTTCATCCCTATCATGCAACTGAGCCCATTGGGCATTCAAGGCGCTAAGGGGCAATTTGCATGCTCATTATGGGCTTATTTGCATGCATGTAGCACTGCAGTGCCTGGTACAACCTAGTGGTCCCCCACCCCAATCCCCCCGATGTAGCAGGTAATACTAATCCCATGCAGTCTAGTGGCTCACCACCTCTGATCTGCTCTCCATACACAGAGCATTTTCAGCCACTAGCCATCAGGGCTACTGACTGGAAAAATCCACCTGTCTGACAGGATTTTCACTAACCCAGCACAAAAATAACCAGAAATTATTTTTTCTGCCACAACAAAAGGTTTTATTGCAGTTGCCAACAACATGGTAGTTATTACATCACAGCAAGTTAAAAAGTATATACATGCAATAAAAATATTTCTGTCTCTCCCAGTCTTATTTATAATCTGTACTGCAAACACACACACACACACACACACACACACACACACACATATCAGGGGCAGAAAGACAGTCCACACTCCCCCAGCAAGCCCTCAGACCACCAAGCTACTTCCTGAACTCTGTGAAAAACATTTCCTAGCCCCCTGCCTCTCTTTCAATTCCCAGCCATTTCAGAACTGAGGTAGGCAACTTTCTTTACAGCTATATTCTCCTTGTTCCATCAAGTGGTTCACCAAGCCACAACAGAAGGGTGGGATACCTGGAGTCAGCATACATTGTCAGTGTGTGTGCATGTCAGATGCTGCCTGTTGACCACTCTGCTATCCACTGGTTAGGACTGCTGCCACATGGCCACTGGCTGGAATCCAGGTTAAGTCTACCCAGCTTAGCTGCAGAATCCATTACTGTGTAAGGTATTGTGTTTGACTTAGTCTGTTTACCCTGCTATATAACATGGTAACAAAGTAAGCTAAGGTCAGAAGGGTGTCTAGGTCCATCATGCCTACCACCCCTCCTTCGTAATCAGGGACCAACAAATATGCTGTTCAGATGAGTATTAGTTTTTAGGTCTTTACTATCCCTCTTATTAAACAGGGCACCCTGTAATTTCCCTGGTATGCAGGCATTTCTACATATTTACTGGTTGCTTGACAGAGTTACTGTCACGTCACACAATGGAACCCATTTTTGTTATAGTGGAGGACTCTAGACCCAAGCAAGTAGCATAGTGGTCTGTAATGGAAGTAGCATACTTAATGATAGTTCCTAATACTACTGCAATTCTACTTGTGTGAGCAGTAGTAGTGCTTCAGATATTTGTCAGAAAAAATGGGGGGTGGCTGATGAAACCCTGATTACCAAAACACTGTACTATACATGGAACTAATGATTCTACATCTTGCAGTTTTATTGGTTGGGGGAAGATGCAGACTGTCTGGGGGTGAAAGAAATAATAAAAACAACATCCCAATGATTAAATATAAATTTGCAGGCAAGATGGCTGGTATCCATTATTTTTTTTCAGTTTTTATAATAGGGCCTTCACCCCCATACCCCTTATTTTTTTGACAGACATCCCCTCCTCTTTCCATCCCAAATCCCAGAGGTAAGAAATCAGCTCAGCAGATCTGAGTGGTCAGAACAGTGGGCCTAAAATGGAACATGGAGGGAGCCTGCGTAAGAACATAAAGGAGCATTGATCAAATCAAATCAAATCAATTTTATTTATAAAAGGTGCCTGTACAATAAAATACATAAAATAATATAATTATAAAACAAGCATATAATTCCACAAAAAGCAATATAATAGCAGCATAGTATAGTAAAATAACCTCATCAATCAGCAAAAGTCAGGTTAAATAAATAGGTTTTTAAAGGAATTTTAAAACTCTGGATGGTTAGGCAATCTCGTACTTGATGAGGTAAAGAGTTCCACAGGGACGGAGCAACAAAACTAAATGCCCTTGCTCCCGATGTCTGCAGATGTACCCTAGGTACCTCTAGCAATCCCTCAGTGGTGGATCGGAGAGGACGGAGGGAACAGTAGGGACAAAGGAGATCTTTCAGGTAATCTGATCCCTGGTTGTGTAGGGCCTTATAGGTTAACAAAGCAACCTTAAAGGTGATCCGCCACCGTATCGGCAGCTAGTGCAGACTGCGGAGCACAAGCGTTACATGACTGGCTCTCGAAGCACCAGTCAACAACCTGGCTACTGCGTTCTGCACTAGCTGCAAGTGACAGATATCAACCCCTGACAGCCCTAGGTAAAAGGCATTGCAGTAATCAAGGCAGGAGGTAACAAAGGCGTGAACCAACATTGGAAGATCATCAGGAGGAACCAGATGTTTCACCCGGGTGATATTTCTCAGATGGTAAAAAGAAGTTTTAACAATTGCTGACACTTGTGATTTTAAAGTCAGACAGTCAGCAAATATAACGCCCAAGTTTCACACTCTGAGGTAGCTAGCTGGACACCTCCAAGCCACAGACCTGAAGGTGAACCTGCCAGCATACCCGCCTCACGATGACCCAGGTTCACAACCAACACCTCAGTTTTTTCAGGGTTCAACCTTAGCCAGCTCACATTCATCTAGGCCTGAATTTCAGTTAGACAGCTGTTGAGCACTAAGACAGCATCATCTTGTTCACGGACAAAAGACATGTATAGCTGAGTATCATCTGCATAGCAGTGAAAACTCAAGCCATACCATCTAATAATCACTCCCAATGGCAGCATATTCACTGCAAACTACATGGGCACTAAAATGGATCCCTGCGTAACCCCACAGGGCAGGGAGAATGGAGCTGAGGTACAAACCCCAGATATCATTTTCTGAGTCCTGCCCATGAGGTAAGATTGAAACTATCTGAGGACAGTCCCTGAAAGTCCACAGATAAACCACAGGCAATCCAACAGCACACCATGGTCCACAGTATCAAATGCTGCAGACAGGTCAAGAAGGACCAAGATGGAATGAGTCTTTCAATCTCCAGCTATCAGGAAGTCATTTAGTACCCAAACAAGAGCCATCTCAGCACTATGTCTCTTCCTGAAACTGGACTGGAGAGAATCATAGATATTGTGGCTGGTCAAATGGTCCTCCAGCTGTAAAGCCACCACCTTCTCAATAACCTTACCCAAAAAGGGAGGTTTGAGACCGGCCTGTAGTTTGTAAGACAGTCGGGATCCAGTCGGGATATGAAGTACAGTGTAGTGTACTTATGAAAACAGCATGAGTGGATCCAGATTCCTCTACTATCACCCCTATTTTCAAATTTGCAACTAGAAAGCAAACATGGTTGCTATGCTGCTGTAAAAGTACACTATCTACTTTTGTCTGACATTGGTCCCTCCTATTGTTTTTACAAAATGACTGCTCCTGCAACAATTTCTGACTTGAGAACACAAAGAATACTGCAATTTTTAAAATCCAAACTGTTCTCCTATTGAAATGTTACTATTCTGATCATTTGCTACAGCCATTATGGTGCATATCAGATGTTTACCCTAACTCATAAAATGTTTAGTTAACTTCAAAACTTTAAACAAAGAATGGTGTCCTCAGTGAAAGTATTAAACATTCAGTATATAAAAAGAAAAATATTGCACATTCAGAAAATAGAACTTCTCATGTCTGCCCACTACACCTTTACTGACGGTGTAAAGTTTTCTTTCTATGTACTGAATGTTTTATACTTGCAGTGAGGACACTGAGCTGTTTTACTTTAAAGCTTCAGTAGCTTAATACATTTTTCAGTGGTTAACCCAAAGTTGGATCACCGAGTGCTCCTATGGAGGATGAGTGCAGCAGCCTATTTGTATTTTGTAAGTGCTATAACACCTCACTTACCTTGTTCCAGCCAGGTAAATGCATGTGGGCAGCAGGGAAGCTGGGTGACTAAGACTGGATGCAGCAGGAAGGAGAGCTCACAACAGTACATTGTGGCTGCCCAAGAATTATTGAGAAAAGGTCACTGGGGAACAAGGGAAGTATACTGGAGGCTTTTTGTGTGATTTATGTGAAGCAGGAATGAGTGAAGGGGGCATACTAGGCATGTGTACTGGGAGGCTGATTAGTCTCTGAAAGCAGGGGTTCTTTCACTTGCTCACTTACTCAAGTAATGTTTATGCTGTAGCAGGGGCAGACTGAGGCTGGGTACTTTGTATTTTTTTGCACATTTATTTTTATTTCATTTACAGGGAAGCAGCTCGAGATGATGTTTGTTGCTGAGTTAGCCACCAGTGTTAATTGATTGTTTTAGGTGTCTGGAGGCTAACTATTCAAAGAATGCAGAACAGCAGTATTCAGGAGAACCTTCTGGATGCTGCAGTGTTGCCCCTTTGCTGGCACCTCTCTGGGTTGAGGGCAGAGGTCATCAGTCTCTGGACTGAGCTGGCTAGGAGGCCTACATCCCAACCCAGAGGCCACCTAATTATCTTCTACTTCCTTGAAGGTTGCCTCACGGTGGGATTGGATGGACAACAGTGGGCTCAGGGATGATAAGAGAGGTGGGTCACAGGTACATCCCCCATCCAGTGCAACTACAAAATTCATACATCATCTTGGTGGACCAGGAAGGTCCCTCAAAGCCTGCCAATGTAGTCAACAGGGAGGATGAGTGGGTTGTCCAGGAGGGAGACCCAAGAGGAGGGGGAAGCAGGAGACCCCAGAGAAGGAGGAAACAAATCCTGTTTGGGGAATCCATTGTAAGGGGATAGAGTTGGAGTTAGGCAGTGGGGGGTGAAGCACCTACCTGGAGGCACAGCTCAGTGGGAAGGGAGGGGGATCCACCAGCTCAAGGAGAGAAAAATGGACAGGGAACTACTAAAAGCCATCCATACTATGGCAGCTAAAGGGGAGATGCTGCTGGTAGGGGACTTCAATCTGCCTGAGGTTAAGTGGAACCTCTCAGAAGCTTCCACAACAAGAGGCAGGGATATCCTGGACTACCTGCAAGGAACAGACTTGAAGCAGCTAGGGTTTTAGCCAACTGGGAAGGGAGCAATTTTGGACCTGGTACTAACCAACAGGGACAGAATCACAGGCATCAGGGTGAGTGAACACCTGGGGTCCAGTGACCATCGCACAGTGTGGTTTAATATAAGTACTGTGACAGGGTCAAGCCACACAAAGGTGAGGGTCCTGGCCAGCCTGGTGGTGCTGAGTGTTGAAGTGTTGGATGCCACACCTAAAGCCATGCTGGAGACCCATGTTCAAGAATAAGCACGGGCTGCCCCGGGGTTGGCTGGGAGGGAGAAGGACCAAACATTCTAAGGACTGCTCTCCTTCTCCAGGGAAGGGGTCTTCAGTGATCGGCACATGCCTGGCCCCTAGCTGCTGCTGGGGAAGGCTCACTGATTCTGCCGATGTGGATCAGAGGCAGGGCAGATGCCTGACAGGATGCACACAGGATCGTGTATGTTACCAGCACCAGCATCAATGTATGCTCTGCCTCTGAGGGAGCTAAACATTGGAGGAGAAAAGTTGCTCTGGCAGGATGAAGAAGGGTGCCTTGCAGGTTTCCCCCCAAATAGCCATGGCACCAGCCACAGTGGATCCAGTCTTTGGTGGGGTTTGGGGTGCCCCACCAGCCTGGCAGCCCTGGGGGTATTGGTCAGTGCTGGCTAGTGCACATTAGGGAACAAGACTGGGGGCTCCCTCCAGAGCTAGGGGGCCACAAGCAAGGAGTATGAAATGAGAGCTAAGAAAAGAAAATGGTGAGGGTCCTGGACTTCAGGAGAGCAGAATTCAGTAGAATGGGGGCATGTGTAATGGAAGCTCTAGTGTGGGGTAAAAAACAGGGAAGCTGGGATACATTGGGTCCAACTAAAGGGGGCCATAGTGGTGGCAACAAACCTGTGCATTTGGCAAATAAAAAAAGGTAAGAGAAAAAGAAAGCCACTATGGTTCTCAAATGAAGTGGCAGGGCAAATAAGGGCAAGAAATTTGGCTTTTAGGAAATATAAAGAATCACAGAAAGAAGAAGACAGGACAGATTATTCAGAGAAGCAGTGGGAGGCAGGAAAGGTGGCCATGATTGCAAAAACCCAGATGCAGAAAAAAATATCAAAAGAAGTGAAGAAGGCTGACAAAACCTCCTATTAATACGTTAGTGAAAGGAGGAAAACCAGAGGGGGGATTGTGAGGCTGAAAGGGGAGGAAGGAGAGGGTGTGGAAGGAGACCAGGAAAAAGCATTAATTCTGAACAAATATTTCTGTTCAGTTTTCACAGAAGAAGGAAAAGTGGAAGGACCACAACTAAGTAACCAGATAGGAACAAAGGTGGACACCAGTCCATTTACAGAAGGGGTGGACAAGGCAATGGATCCAGATGGGATACACCCTAGAATATTAAAGGAGTTATGGGAGGTGTTGGCAGCACCACTGACTGCCCTCTTCAACAAGTTGCTGGGTAAAGGAGTAGTTTCAGAGGACTAGAGAAGGGCAGATGTAGTCCACCTCATAAAAGTGGGAGTAGAGAGGAGGCTGGTAACTTTAGACCTGTCAGCCTGACCGCAATGGTGGGAAAAAATATGGAATCACTGCTAAAGCAAAGGATAGTGGAGCACCATGAAAGCAGCGGAGCACAAGATCTGAGGCAACATGAATTTTTGTTAGGTAAATCATGTCAAACAAATCTGATAAATTTCTTTGACTGGGTGACCAGGAAGTGGATCGGGGGGGTCTGTGGATGTGGCCTACCTAGACTTCAGAAAGCTGTTGGACACTGTTCCTCATAGGAGGCTTGTCAACAAGCTGGGCAGCCTGGGACTAGGTTATAAGGTGCTGTACTGGGTAGCAAATTAGTTGATGAATAGAACACAGAGGGTGGTGGTAAATGGAGCTAAATCAGAGGAAAGGGAGGGTGATCAGTGGGGTGCCAATAGAATCAGTTCTGGGGCCAGTCCTGTTAAATGTCTTCATTAGTGACATTGCAGATGGGCTGGAAGGGAAGGTATGCCTCTTTGTGAATGACACTAAGATCAGCAATAGGGTGGACCTTCTGGGAGGGGTGAAAAACATGAAAAAGGACCTAGCTAAACTGAAGGAGTGGTCCAGAGTGTGGCAGCTGGGTTTCAGTTTGAAGAAGTGTAAAATCATGCACTTGGATCACAGGAAACCATGGGTGGCCTACGGGATGGGTAAGGAATTATTATCAGCCACCAAACAAGAATGAGATTTGGGGGTGATCATATCTGATGACCTGAAAGTGGCCAAACAATGTGCCAAAGCTGTGGGGAAAACCAATGGGATGCTGGGGTGCAAAGGGAGAGGTATCACCGATAGAAGAACAGAGGTGATGATGCCACTGTACAAATCATTGGTGAGACCACTTTTCCAATATTTTGTCCAGTTCTGGAGGCTGCATCTCTGAAGAGACATAGGCAAGATAGAGGCAATTCAAAGAAGGGCAACAAAGATGGTGCAGGGCCTACATTAGAAGCCCTACAAGAAAAGAAGACAGCAGGGAATGGGGGACATGATAGAGACATTCACTTACCTGACAGGCAATAACAAGGTACAGGAAGGGAGCATTTTCCAAATGGAAAAGAAGTGCAGGGACAAGAGGGCACAATATGAAGCTGGGTGGGGACTGAGAGGAAATGTGAGAAAGTATTTCTTCACAGAGAGGGGAGTGGACACTTGGAATAAGCTCCTAGATGATGTGGTGGGGGCTAAAACTGTCACAGCTTTTTTTTTGTAGATTCTGTTTTTGCACCTACCTATTGGGGCATCTCTCAGGAATCCTTGCTCGTCACTGTAGCTCCTGACCACCCTTCTGAACCGCTTCACCTGATGACTATATCGGGTTCAGGACTCTGGCTGTCCTGACTCCTTGGAGAGGCTGGGAGTCTACAAGAGGTAATTGGGTGTTACGGCTGACATTGGGCATGTGGGCCCAGGCCACTGAAGGTTCTGTCACCTCCCCGAAGATAGGGGATTTTCTTGTTTTCCCCTGTAGTCCTGCCCACTCAGAGCTTGGACGTGCAATGATGCCTCCTGACATCTGCCACAGCTCTATCCCTCTACTTTGTGCCCAAATGTGTGCAGTTACCTCTGGCTGCCACTGGAGGCTGGTGCAGCATTGGGCAGTCCCTGGATCTCTCCCCAAAAAGAGGAGAGTAGTCTAAGAATGCTTGATCCTCTGTCTCCCCTGCCAACCCCAGCGGTGAGGGCTCGTTCCCTAACCCAGTCTCCAGTGTGGCACAAGGTGTGGCGTCCAGTGCCTCAACCCTCAGCGCAACTGGGCCAGCTGTCACAGTTTTTAAGAATACATGGGATAGACACAAGAGAATCTTAGAAGAAAGGAGGGGAGCAGGAGTCCAAGTAGGGTCTCCAGTGGCACTATAGGGAGGGATCTTAGGGCAGACTAGGTGGGCCAGGTGGTTTTTATCTGCCCACAACATCTATGTTTCTATGGTGGACCAGAGAGTGTTGTAATCATGGGATGGATTCAGCAGTACTCTGAATGGACAAGGGAAATGGCACCAGCAGTACTTGAACCTGAGCGGGAAATACCATCAGTAGGCACTTGCAAGCACAAAATGGTAGACTTGTCTGCTCTTCTCCATGGAAGCAGCAGGTAAGCTGATGTGAAAGGCAGCAGTTCTGGAGGACAGGAGACCAGAAGGAAGAAAAGCTGTCCCTGAGGTATTTTTATAACACCTCAGCCAGGAGCAACGGTGCTAGTACATGCCTCAGTGAATCAAAGGTATGCAGCACTCGTAACCCATAAATGAACCAGAAGTGAGTACAAGTGACCATGGAGCAAGAAGGTGGTGCAGTGAGGGGGGCAATAGACAAAGGAACAGCAAGAAACAGCAGTATGGAGGCGGAGTGATGTGATGCGATTCCAGTCGAAGCACTCAGTGGAAGGAGACAGTCTAGATATCCAGTCATGTGCTTCTACAGTCCTTCTCTCTCCTATGCCATAACAAAACATCAGCTTGGCTTCACCCATGCAGCCATAAAAATGAGCATGAGAAAAAACACCATTGAAATGAATGGACCCATTCATTTCAATGGCTTTTTTTCTCATGCTCTTAAGTTTCTTGCTTTATTATATTTTTTTCTGCTTTTTTGCTGTTGCTGTCATATTTAGGTCATCTCTCACAAACAGAGGTGTTGTTATTTTTCATATCACCTTATAAATGGTGGTTTGCTGGCTGTGTTGGTGTTGTTCGCAAACACCCATTTATAGGGTGATGTGAAAAATTACATCTGTGTTCGTGAGAGGGGACCTAACTAAGACCTCAACAGCAAAATGGAGACACAAATATTAAAAGGCAAGAAAGTTATGAGTATGAGAAAAATGGCATCGAAATGAATGGGACCATTGAAATGAATGAGACCATTGAAATGAATGGGCCATTCATTTCAAAGACTTTTTTCATGATCTTTTGAATTCAGACTGCTGAAAGTCATTTCCTTAATGTTTCTGCATTTTTACATCAATGTATTTTCCAACAGCAGGATGTGAGATGGACTTGAGAAACTATTTCATTTTTAAAAATGAACATTCTAACATAGTTTAATAATTGAAAGTTAAAGCTGTAACCACGAGCAAGCACACCAGGATCAATGCTATTGCACATGCTCCTACTCATGGTTTTACTATTGAAACAATGATCAAACTATGCTAGAATGCTCATTTTTTAAAAAAAGTAAGATTTCTCATGTCCAGCTCACTTTCTGCTGTTGAAAAATATAGTAAAGAAAACATGAATAAAAATCTTGAAAACTGGCCTTCTCACATGTTACACTAGCCCTGCAGTGCCGTGTGCTCAGTGTATTGACTTTACATTGGTCAGACAGGAATACAGGAGGGGCAGCTACAACTATGAAATTATAACTATGCAGCTAATAAATTCATCATAAGTCACAGTGGTGGCTGAAGGCACCTTTTGAATATAGTGCTTCAAAGTGAAGCACAAAACCAGTGTGACTCTGCAGACAATAACTGAGAGTGCAGGCAAGAACACTTAGGACAGTCTAGTTCTTACAAACAGAACATTTTATTTTAGTCATTCATATTTAGCCCTTGCCAAATGCTACCTTGTGCTCCACTGAATTTGTCCTGATGATTGGGACTGTAAAATGAGTGTGAATGTAAAAGATCAGCTGATTCAGCCCACATCATTTGTACTCTCCCTTTTCACACTCTTTTTGCAGTCCACAACAGATAGACAACACTGTTTCTTCGGGACTCCACTGTGGCTGTATGGGGCTCCACAAATTTGCTGCACATTAAATATCACTAATGTATTCAAGTTGATTATATATATTTTGATTCATGAGACTAATCTTGGAGTGGTAGCAGGGTGAAAATGATGCTGTGTGAACTTTTAGTTGGCAAAAATGTGTGGTGGATGTCATGCTGTAATGGTAGGGTCGGCCTCTTTTTGGCTCTGACTAGTATTTCTTAACTGTCATAGGTTTTCTGTCATATTAACTCTGATTTATCCTTGCAATAGAATAGCTTAGTTTCAACTCACCCTTCTACCCATTCATCTTCTCATAACTCCCATCCTCCTCCCAAGCCCCCACAGAACTCAAATATTTCACTAATAAGACCCCACCTGGCATGCATCAAAGGCAACTGATACAACCCACCCTCCTCCATGGCCAGTCGCCTTCATCTGATTAGAAATACTACCATGCTCACATTTTTACTGTATTTTTTAGAACCAAGAGTGTGGGTGTGCAAGCAGTAAGGCAGATTCTGGTTATTAAAAGGTGCAGGGCTGGGGATTAGGGAGGTACAACATTGTTTACTTTTTAAACAGTTTTTTTTTTTCAATTTACTGTGTGTAGCAGTGACAGGTCACCAAGTCAGAATCAGGATCAGTCAGAGCATGGACAGAGGTTTGATAAACCAGAGTAGGTGAGCAGGAAATAACTTTGTTGGCTGCACTGTAGTAGTCAGTGAAGGAAGCATCATGTGATGCCCCATTTGTGAATACTCTCAGGAGTGTACGTAGGTACAATTGGAGAAAAAATAAAGTCAGTGAGGAATGTTCTCAAACATTGTGCTTTTTATGTTTGTCTGCACACGCAGCACACAAGAAACATATTGAGACAGGACAACATTGCAGAAGTATGTCTGTCTTGTGGCCAATGCAGTGGACAGTTTTGTCATTGCAGCAGTAGCTCCCCCCTCCCTCCCAACCAGGCATGCAGACATCCAGCCGAAAAGAATCTGGCCATGCACATTACAGTGCACAGTAATGCACATGGGCAGAGTTTTGGCTCTTGTCAGCTCCTGTCCCCAGTTTGTTCAGTGTGCCTTTCCTGGTGAAACAGTTAACTAAATAAATGAGCCATGTTGTGGCTTACCACATTGGCGGCTCCAGCCACCCCTCACCCACCGACTCTCTGGTAAGCCTCATCCGGGTGCCCAATCCCCATGTTGGCATGTACCCCCTCTCCTCATTAATGTGGCACACTGGGAGCCCACCCCAGTGTGCCAAAATACTTCTTTATGTTTCTGACTCCAGAATGCCCACTCCCGTGTCGGATGCACTGGACTCCCCCATACCCCTATTGTCTCAGCTGACCTCAGGGTACCCAGTCCCAGGGTCAGCATTGATCTCCCTCCACTAGTCTGGCACACTAGGAGCCCATCCCAGTGTGCCAACATCTATTTTAATAATATTTCACCTGTAAAAAGGAAAACCATCCCCCAAGGTCTTTTTTTTTAAACCTGAAAAAAAGGAAATGGTCCCTCATTGTCCCTGCTGCCCCTTCCCCATCTCAACCCTCCCTCTGTGGACCCTCCTCCCCACACCCACCTCACCCATGCTTACCTGCAGAGGTCAGGAGCAGCGATCTTCAGTGGACCGGGAACACATCTGCACGCTTCAAAGCCAAACTGGGAACTGAAGAAATCACAGTAAGCCCTATAATGGCAGCCACTGGGGGGGGAAGGGGGCTCAATTTAGGTTGATATCTCAGTCAATTTTTGAAATTTTGGTACCAAATTTTCAACATGGAGTTCTTGGGACCCCACCTTGTGAACACTGACAATATCATTTAGTTTCTCAGTCCTGAAAGATGATGTCATCATCGCTGCTTGAAATCACCTTTTGGGACCCATTAATGAAATGACAGTGCCACTGTTCATGAGATGGGGTCTCAAAATGCCCATGTTGTAAATTCAGTGAAAAAAAATCCAAAAAAATGACTGCATTACGAGTGTGTGTTGCAGTTTCTATGCACACTCGTAACCTTGACAATTTTTCATATTTTCACTCCAGATTTTTAACATTGCCATTTTTTCACACTTCCTCATAAACAGTACAGCTGTCATTACTCACATCCTGCCCAAAATGTGTTTTTGCACCTGTGACGCACAGTGGAATGGTCACTGTGGAAAATCACCTTTCGTGACTGAGTAATGAAATGATAGTGCCACTATTCATAAGGTGGGATCCCAAAAAGCCCATGATGAAAATTTGAAGTGAAAATACTAACAAACACCCTGGGTGTTAGGGTTTGGCATCTGGGGTGACTTGGGGTTGTCGGCCATAATGTTTATGCCATTCTATCCCCACCCTGCAACCAGTGGCAGGCATTGAGGTGTGCATTGGGGTCTTTGGCCCTAAAGTTCACCCCACTCTCCTATACTGCACCCATCTCAGCTTATTTCCTTATGGAATAGGGTGAACGTAAGGGCTGATGACCCCAAGGCACACTACAACATCTGAGGTTGTCTGCAGGGTGGAGTGAGGTGGAATGGCATAAGTGTTATGGCTGACAACCCAAAGGCACACACCCAATGCCTGTCAGGCTCTGCAGGGTGGGCGTTGCGGTTGGACGGGGGCGTTGGGGTTGGCATTACTTCAATACTTCACTGCCATTCCTATTATGCATCTCTCTAACTCTTGCACTACCAATGCCAATACCAGCAAGCAAACATTCAGCACTGACAAAAGTTTGTTCTTTTTCCTTTCAGACAAGACTAAATTGTATAGTATTTTGATGTTTGGGAGCTGGAAACAAGTTGTGGGAGTATCTGAGGTAGTCAAATGTGTCCCCTTTGTTTCCCTGTCCTTTGTACTGATAATTGGGGTCCTGGTTTCTAGAGGGTTGGATGATATTGCACATGTGGCAGAAAAGTTACTGCACTGGGTTGTCCCAATGCACTTTTGCAGTTCCCACAGTATATGCAAGGTTTTCAAAGAAGTTACCATTTTACAACCCTCTTTGCCCACTTTACAGTTACTTATGCTCCAATTGTAGCTTTTGATGCCTGTTTCTCAACACATTTTATAAAGTGTAATATGTGGTTGTATGTGATGCTGGCCATTTCTATGGCCATTGATTGCATGCCAGCTTCTAAAATGCAATAAAAAAAATAGAAAAGAGCTATACTGCATTGTTGCAGATTTTTTTTATTACAATAAAATTCTTGTTAATCTATCTGTTCGAGGAAATTGCATGCAGATGGGTTCTGCTATACAGCTCATGTGCTGTTTAGGGGAGCAATAATTAAGGACATCTAAATGAAAGTTAATGGTGTCCTGGTGCATGAAGTGTGCTGGCATTGTGAACAACTAATGAGCCATTAAAATAGAATGCATGATTTATCTGAAGGAATCATGCAACTTTTCTAGACGCCGATGACCCCTAAGCCCTGGGTGCCTCTCTCAAATCCTACGCCTAAATATCTCATCCACCCCACATTCCTAACAACAGAAATCTAGGACTTACAAGCCTAGTTTCCTTAATCCAAGATGGCCATGTCTATTCTCTACCTTTTACCTATTCTGGCCTCCCTTTTGGCTGCCTACTCTTTCACCCCAGTTTCTACCCTATTCCTTAATACCTCCTTATTTTTTATCATTTAGGTCTGAGCTCTTACATAGCGGAGAATATATGGGATTGTTGTCTCTTCTCATTTCAGTAAAGCTTATCATTATGTACCTTTGCATGTTAATTATGTTGACCGGTATGTATAGGCCCATGTTGACCGGCACCTTCACAATGTTTTTTTTTTTTGCATTGTTGTCCACCGTTATTGTAATCTTATGAAGTGTACTGTATTGTATTTATGCCCAGGACCACCTTGAAAATGGGCTTGCTCAATGGTGTTTATGCCTGGTTAAATAAAGTGATTGATTGATTAAAATACAAAAACGTCATTAGAAGGAGGCAGTATATCACAGTAATTGAGGGCACTGAGCTGCAAACCTGGATACCTGTGAATCCCACCAGTCCCCGCTTGCTTACTGTGTGAACCTGAGCAAGTCACTTAACTTCCTTGTGCTCCGAGGTCACACCTGGAAACAAACTCTGGCTTAGTGTGCCTTTTCTGGTTAAACAGTTTCCCCTTTCCCCCTGAAGAAAAATGGCCTTTAAAAGTCTAATCAAAGTTGAATTGTACCATTATTTATGTACCAGTTAAGGGGAAAGAAATGATATGTTTTAATGGGTCAGAGCTCATTAATATAGCCATTAATATGATGCAGTATTTTAATAGTCATTAATTAATCAATTAAACCATGTCTGAATTTTCATTGGTGTTTTAATGGGCATTTTAATGGTGGCCATTATTTTGATTTTGATGGCTATAAGATATTAATGCCCAATCAATTAATGGCTGACAATTAAAATGACCAATACAAGTTCATACCCATTAAAAGTTAATAGCCAAATGATGTAAAATACCACGTTAAATTTAATGACGGATTAATGGTTAGAAAGACTTTAAAGTACAATTTGGACCATTAATTATGTACTGATTAATAGGAATTTAAGTTACCGATAGTAATAGAAATGTAATTGGTATGTTTAATGGCACTTTAATGGTATATTCACACAGTAGTGTGACACAAGCACCCAATGACTCTGGAAACCCATGTATCACACTACAGTCTCAGTGCAGGCCTGGAAGCTACATCGCCCAGGTTCCTTTGGTGGTGCACTTGATGACAGTTAGCAAGCTTGCAGTTTAACCCCCCTCTCCCCAAACAGGCCATAGTGTGCTAGCACAATTGAAAGAATTTGAAATCCAAAGAGAGAATGCTTGATTAGTGTCCCTCTTAGACTGCCACAGGCTTCTCGAGAGCCCAGTAGTTTAATTTCTTCCATTCCATGTCTCATTGGACTGGCAGCACTGTTAATCAGTCCTTCTGCCTTCTTCTGCCCTTTGATTGGTCCTTTTAGCCCACCAGTACAGTTGGGGAGGGTCCTCTGATATCCATCCTCCACAAGCCTTTGCTGTTCCTGGTAGGGCTTTCCAGTCCACTGATTGGTTCAGCTACCAGGTCAGGGGGCACAATATGGCAATGCTCATGTCTTTGTAGGAATCCAAGATGCTGGAATTGGCTGGTCACCCTATCTAGGCCAGGCCTCTTGTCAACTTGAGAGCTAGGTACATTTGCTTTGCTACTGTTATAGGGAGTGTACCACATTCCTATTGACCTGCCATAGGAAGCCTTCCACCCTCATTAGGCTGGTTAGTTGAGTAGCACTTGAGATAGGTTGACTATTTTGTTTGCTCTTGCTGTTGATGCCGTAAGACTATTAGGGACCCGCCATAGGACGCCTCCAACCCTCATTAGGATGGGTATCTGTGTGGCACCCCAGACAGGCTGCCTATACTGTTTGCTTTTGCTGATTTTGCCATAAAACTATTACTGACCTTCAAAGGGAAGCCTCCCACTCTCACAAGGCTGTGTATCTGCATGGTACACTAGACAGGTTGCCTTATACCATTTGTTCTTGCTGTTGTTGCCATAAGGCTGTTAGCATTTCCCCCCCCATAACAATTCTTATTTGTAATTTTTTCTTTCTGCTGTCTACCAGTATACAGCTAGCTGCTGCTCAGCCATTTTGGGCAACATATGCTCTAGGTGACCCACTGGGTAAATTATGTATTGTAACCTACCCTAGTCATAGGATATCCTTTTACCTAGGTGAGAATGGTCTTCCAAACAATGCTTCACAGTTCACTAGTTACTGTTAGTATCCTCATCTGTTGGAGTGCTGCGTCCTGGTATCTGCCATCCATTGCCCAGCTGCATCTGGCTGGCAATGGAACTATGCCCAGTAACACATGTCCTGTCACTTGTGCCATGCACATGGATACTGTCCTGAATCTACTTCCACTGTTGCCTCAAGGTACGGCTTTAACCACTCTACCTCCCCCTCTTGTTCTAGGGCCCTGCTGCTGTCACCCTACTACAGTTTAACAGGCAGTGCTGCTTCATGAGTAAACAAACTAGTTAGAGCCAAAATGGCTGTTGATGCATTAATGTGATAACAGATTTATTTATTTCAAAGGTTTTATAAGGAAAGACATACTGAGCTAGTAACAGCTTAATTTCAGCTGAGTCCTTGGCAAAGGGGAAAAAGGAAACGATGATAGATACAAAAAATACATAATATAAAGTTCACAGAAATGGAATAAATGTAACAAAAATAAAGAGGACAATTATGCCTAAGAATAAACTGACAAAAATAAGTTACCAAGCAATAAGTTGTGGCACTTACCAAAGAACACAAATAGCTATCAACTTATCAAAATAAAAACTAGGGAAATGACTGATGCAGGAGAGGAGATATAGAATTAATGTGTGTAATATTTTTCGCTGGTCATGCTGCCTTCTCTTTCCGCTTTCCTAAACTTTAGAACTCTCTCCCACTAACCATTCATTCCACCTCTTCCACATGCTTTCTCTCCTCCTCCCCATCCCTATTCCTCATATAGTCAAAATATTTTTTTCCTGGTGGTCTAGTGAACCCCCCCTCCCTCCCTATCCTGATCCCAGTACATATTTTTTTAACTGTTCCTTAGTGGTCTAGTGGCTCTCTCCCCTCTAGCAGGTAGTGTCCACCTCACCTCTATCCTGAGATGGAGTTGGTGACTGGCACAGTTTTTCTGTTTTCCTCCATGGCTAGCAGTGAACTGAGATGTCATGAATGAGCACGTGCTGCATGCACTCGACACTGACATCTCAGCCGGTGCCAACCATAGGAGGAGAGTGGAGGGCTCTACCAGTAGCCCACTCTGTTTTGGGATGAGGGAGTGGGTGAGGCACTACCTGCTGAGGGTGGGGGCCACGAGAACACCAGGTAATAAGTTAAAAATACATACTGGGAATGGGGGTTCACTAGACCACCAGTGAAAAAATATTTTTTACTATATGGGGTATAGGGATTGGGGGTGGTTACATCTCTGACTATTGACTAGTACTTGACACAGGCAGGTGATCGGTGGGGAGGGACCACTTGCCACTAGGGTTGTTTTATTTTAAATACACATCAGGTGAGCAGGTGATCGGGTGGGGGAGGGACCGCTAGCCACCAGGAATTACTTTTATTTATTTTGGTCAATCGGGGGTGCAGGGCAGGTGGAATTTCCGTGAATGTTTGGAAATGGATTTCAGAACTTTCACTTAAATTTCACCTGTGGAATGAATTTTTTCACACACCTCTACACCTTGCCCCTCCACTCACCTCAACAACCCTTCTTCATTTCTTCTTCCTCCCTCACTTGCCTGCACTTTCACTTCTTCCCTCCCCCATCTGCGCTCCTTCCTTCAGCACCCTATCCCCTGGTGTCCACACCATTGAAAAGTACTATTGCTTGTACACATGGGAGAGATTCCCCGCTGTGTCCTTGTAAAAGTTTTGCCTATAATTTTACTTATCTGATGATTCTGATTTATGTTCATTTTGTACTGTTTATTTTATATCGCTGTATGATGTGTTATTGTATAAGTCATTGTTCTATGTTGTTTTTACACCACTATTCCCCCTTCTCCCCCAGGATGCATCTGGAAATGAGCTATTTTTCAGCTCAGTATGTCTTTCCTGGTGAAACTTTTGAAATAAATACATACATAAATAAATACAGTAAAAGTCCCACATTTACACCACAATAGTAGAAAAATAACAAACAAACCCATAAACATCAAAGTAATGCAGTGAAAAGTGTTTTTGGTTCTGGACATACACACCCCCTTGAAAATGTACACACACACACACACACACACACACACACACACTCACACAGCTGTTACAACAGTTGTGCACACACATATGGTGAGAGAGTTATTAGTATGATAGGGCAGCTAAAATATTTCATTTTCAGTGGGGTCCTGCTTTTACACATTTTCCAGTATATTTAGTAGAGTTAGCATAGGTAAAAAGCAAAATCTAATTTTTACTGAGGTCCTGCTTTTATACATTTTTACAATGTAGTTATCCAGGAAAGGTCAGTTTACACGATGTATCTCATATTCAGTGAGGTCCTGATTGTACCTATTGTAACACTAACAGGTCTAGGATGCCTTAAATTAGTTGGCTCCATCACAGCCTATATGTTTTCAGTGACCATGTACTGTCTCTCTTTGGCCAACAGGGGGATGTGAATTGTGCTGATTGCATGTTTTAGTGCCTCAATTTGCTTTGGTGGGCTGTATTCAAACATGCTTGGGGCACTCGCACGTTACTCCAAACAAGTTTGAGTATAGCAAATTTAGTGAACTGTGTTAATGTGCACTAAGGAAAGGGACTTTGCAAGATGCAGTCTGATACTTTTTAATATGGGGGCATTACTCTGTGTAGTTCGGGTTTCTAGTTGTAGCTATGGCTACCTATTTCTGTTTTAAACTTTTAGCCACTGACTGAATTGTTTTTAGCCACTGACTGTCATGCCAGCAACCTGAGTTGAAGAATGGACCTGGGTCTTTTGGAGACTGGCCTGGGAGAGAGGGAGAATGCACATCTGTTGGACAGGGAGAGAAATCTAGGTGGCAGCACCATGGGACAGCATGGGAACAGACCCCAAACCTGGATGACTGAGCTGTCTCCATGGAGACTGAGTACACACATGTCTGGGCCCAATAGGGGAGAAATAGGAAGAAAAGCCCTCAGACTGCAGAACAGTGTTGGCCTCCCCTCTAGCTGGCCCCACACCAACACACAGGCACCTATGATCCAAGGTCCTGTGATAGGACCACCAGAAAAGGTAAATCCCAGAGAAGGTGGGAGATGGGGCTGGGAAAACTGGCCAGACGGGGGCAAGTCAGAGTGCTGAAGGAGATAAACAGCTTTTTCCCATGGACACAGTGGGGCAACATGTCACTCATCATAGTTGTGTCCAGCGTGCTGGTGAACAGTGAGAGACTGCCTGAATGGAGGAGCAATGCTGAAAAGCAATGCATGAACACAGTGGGGTGACATGGTATCCATCAAGGTGGTGTACTGTGTGTTGATGAAATGTGAGGTGCTGCCTTCACTGTGGAGTGATGCTCAGAAGCACTGTATAAACACAGTAAGGGGCTGCTTGCATGGAGGAGCGATGCTGAGAAGCACAGCTTGAACACAGTGGGGCGACGTGGTACCAATCATGGTAGTGTACTGTGAGCTGGTGAAAGGTGGAGGAGTGCCTCCTCTGCGGAGTGATGCTCAGAAGCACTGCAAAAAAAAAAAAATTATTGTTAGACTATTATAGTCATCAACAATACACACATTCAAAAGAAACATATGGAAATACACACATATATTACAAAACTACACAACAGGATTTAAAATGTTTATGGCAATTGATCCTGAAAACAACATTTAAACATTATATGTTATAAAACCACATTTTCAAATTTAATTTGCCATTATTTTATCTTCAATCAGAGATCATCTATTCCACATTTCTCAGTTTTGTTTTTCTTTTTATTCACTTTCATGAAATATTTTGCCATTCTCTCAGTAGTCCAGGTATCAGTAGTGTGAATTAGAATATTTGTCAGTGTTTCTACACTTATGCCAGATTGTCCAATTAGAAAAGGTTTAAGCCAGTACATCCTTTCATTCATGTACCATGTGCATTTCCACAAAATGTGGTATAAGTCTTCAACTCCCCTCTGAACATGAACAATTTTCAGACCCTTTATATGCTTGTAAGCACTAAATATTTTTCCTTGCATTTAGTTCAGTTAATATGTCCACATGGGGTTTTATCCCTATATAGAAATTATTCATTGCATACCATTTTGAATAGGCAGTATGGCTAATATATTCTAAGTCCTTATGATCCCAAAAGTTTGTTATCTTTTTGAGATACATTTTATGTTGGCACACTTGCACAGCCAACATCTTGTGGTAGTGGATATTTGGAGGCAGCAGTCGCTGTTGGAAGAATGCAGGGCATGCACCAGTGAGCGTCCCTCATTCTCCAATCAGCCTGCATGGTGGCACCACACCAGGCCCAGCACATCTAAGGAAGGTCAGCTGCAAAGCCCGAGCAAAGCTCGTCACCGCGATGGACCTTCTATGTCTTCCAACTATAAAACATGGTGGCACAGTGGCAGCTAAACTACCGACTTGAGGGTGCCCAATCCCCGGTCAACACCCTGCCCCTCTTGCATAGAAGCAATGGGGGAGCCCCCACTCCCCATCGGCATACTGCCCTCCTTTTTGGTTGCCGAGGGGTGCCCAATCCCCGGCTCATGCGCCCCTCATTATTTGTCATTTGCCTAGGTACCCAGTCTGGCCGGCATCTATCCCCACTCCCATGTGCCGACGGGGTGCCCAATCCACCGCCGACTACTATACCCCAAAAACACCTGTAAAAAGAAACCATCTCATATGTTTTTTTTTAACACCTGTAAACAGAAAATGGTCCCTTGTAGTCTCCTTACCGCTCAAGACCCACCCACTGCGCACTCCTGCCTCTCCACCCCTCTCTCGCCCATACTTACCTCTGGAGTCTGTGTGATGATCTTCGTGACCAGGAACATCTGCACTTTTTAAAGCTGATCGTAACTGAGGAAATGCCGGTAAGCTGTATAATGGAATAAATAGGGGTTTTTCAACTTTGATGCATATCTCGGGCATTTTTTGGAATTTTTGCACCAAATTTTCAACATGGGGTTTTTGGGACCCTTCCTCGTGAATTCTGTCACAGTTATGATGTTATTCGGTCCTGAAAGGTGATTTCGCTTTCACTGTGTGGAATCACCTTTCAGGACTGATTACCTCAAGGACAGTGGCGGTGTTCATGAAGAGGGCTCTCAAAAAGCCTATGTTGCAAATCTGGTGGAAGAAATAAAAAAACTGGCTGTTTTACAAGCATGCGTTGCGCAGTTGCTACGCACGCTCGTAGGTTCACGAATATGCAATATTTTCACACCAGATTTTCAGCATTGTCATTTTTCTACACCTTCTTGTGAACAGTACAGCTGTCATTTTTCACATCCTGGCCGAAATGTGTTTCCACATTTCCCGCGCACAATAGCGCGATCGCTGTGGGAAATCAGTGTTGGGGGTGGATTAAGAAAATGACAGTGACACTGTTCATAAGCAGACATCCTAAAATGCCTAGGTTGAAAATTTGGTGACGATACTCAATAAAATGACTGTGTTACGAGCGTGCCTTGCGCAGTTTGCACGCACGTTCGTAACATGCATTTGTAATATTTTCACTGTGGCTTTCACCATTGGCATTTTTCCACACCTCTTGATAAACAGTACAGCTGTCATTTTATATATCCTGGTCGAACGGTTCTGCCGCACGCTGCGAGAATAGCGTCGCCAGCGTAAATCACTTTTTGGGACAGTTTGAGGAAATGACAGTGACACTGTATATGAACAGAGGTGCTACAATGTCTATGTTGAAAATTTGGTGCCGAAAGTCCATAAAATGGCTGTGTTACAAGCGTGCTTGCGCATTTCCCACGCACCCTTGTAACTTTGCAAATTTGAAATATTTACATGCCACATTTTCAACACTGCCATTTTTTTACACCTCCTTATGAACAGGACAGTTGTCATTTTTCACATCCTGCCCAAAATGTGTTTCCGCACTGCACAACCAAAGCCAATGCCAGCGCGACAACATTCGGCATTGACAAATGCTTGCTTATATTTGTCACCATTAAATCCCTTGTTGACATACTTTATTAGCAAACAAAGCAGAAGCACTGCATGAACACTGTGGAGCACCATGGCACCCATCACGGAGGTGTAATGTGGATTGTTAATGGGTAGAGATTGCCTGCACTGAGGAAAATGCTCAGAAGCACTGCATGAACACAGTGGAGCATCATGGCACCCATCCCTGTTGCATACTGCATGCTAGTGAAAGGTAAGGGGTTGCCTGTACTGGGGAGCAATTCCCAGTAGCAATGAATGAACACAGAGGGGTGATATGGCACCCATAACAGCTGCATACTGCCTGCTGGTGAAAGGTGAGGGACTGCCTGCACTGTGGAGTGATGTTCAGAAGCACTGTATGAACACAATGGGGTGACATGGAACCATCATGGCGGTGTACTATGTGCTGGTGAAAGGTGAGGGACTGCCTGCACAGGAGAGTGATGCTCAGAAGCACAGCTTGAACACAGTGGGGTGACATTGTACCAATCACGGTGGTGTGCTGCATTCTGGTGACAGGTGATGGACTGCCTGCACTGGGTAGAGATGCTCAGAAGCACTTCATGGACACAGTGGGGCATCATGGCACCCATCCCTGTTGTGTACTACATGCTGGTGAAAGGTGAGGGACTGCTTACCCTGTGGAGTGATACTCAGAAAGACTGCATGAACACAGTGGGGCAAGATGCCACTCATCATTCATGGTTGTGTACTGTGTGCTGGTGAAAGGTAAAGGACTGCCTGCACTGTGGAGTGATGCTCAGAAGCACTGCATGAACACAGTGGGCAGACATGGCACCCATCATGGTGGTGTACTATATGCGGGTGAAAGGTGAGGGACTGCCTGCATGGAAGAGCGATTCTCAGAATCACTGCATGGATACAGTGGGGTGACATGGCACCCTTATGGTGGTGTACTGTGGGGACTGCCTGCACTGTTGCGTAGTGCTCAGAAGCACTGCATGAACACAGTGGGGTGACATCGCACCCATCATGGTGGTGTACTGCATGCTGGTGAAAGGTGAGGGACTGATTACGCTGTGGAGTGAAGCTCAGCTGCACAACTTGAGCACAGTGTGGTGACATGGCACAAATCTCGGTAGTGTACTTTGTGCTGGTGAAAGGTGAGGGAGTGCCTGCTCTGTGGAGTGATGCGCAGAAGTACTGCATGAACACTGTGGGGCCACATGGCATCCATTACCATGGTGTACTGAATGCTGGTGAAAGGTAAAGTACTGCCTGCACTCTGGAGTGATGCAGAGAAGCACTGCATGAATGTGACATGGCACCCATCACATTTGTGAACTGCATGTTGGTGAAAGCTGAAAGACTGCCTGTATAAGGGAGTGTTCTTTTTTTTTTTTAACTATTTTTCCTCTGGTCACTGCTCGTGGAACCTTCTCTCAGGCATCCTGTCTGTTTTCCTGCCCGCCTGAGGCCCCTGCATTCTGTGCCTCCTCTCTCCCCATCCCTGTAGCCAGCACCCCGGTTTAACCTGCTTGTGGTGGGTCGCCTCTCCTCTTGGGCGTTCTTCCATGTCAGAGTCCAGCTGCAGGTAAGGGCCCAGGTAGAGGACCTGGAAGGCCAGTCGGAGTGAACCCGGCAGTGGGCATGTGGGACAGGTGCGTTCCTATCCCCACAAGCCAGTGTTTTCCCTGTACTGCGCTCTCCCCCTGTGCGTGGCACACCCCCTATGCTCTGGCGCACAGCAACCCTGCCAGCATCGGCCATGCTATTTACGTGCCGCCCAGCTTGCTGCAGTGCCCCCGGTCTCCACCGGGGGCCACTGGCATGCCAGATCATCCCCACCCTGCTTCCCTGGGGAGGAAAACACCACAAGGGCACTCATCTTCAATCTTCCCCTGCCGACCCCCGGTGTCCCGAGTTCACACCCGAACCTGGGTCACCAGCATAGCGCAAGGTGTGGCGCCCAGTGCCTCAACCTCTCAATGCCACCGGGCCAGCCAGGGAGTGATATTCTTAAGCACTGCATGGACACAGTGGGGCATCATGGCACTCATCATGTTGGTGTCTATGTTCTGGTGAAAGGTGAAGGACTGCTTGCACTGTGGAGTGATGCTCAGAAGCACTGCATGAACAAAGTGCGACAACATGGCACCCACCATGGTGGGGTACAGCATAATGAGTAAAGGTGAGGGACTGCCTGTACTGTGGAGGGATGTTCAGAATCACAGCATGGACACAGTGGTGCATAATGACACATCCACAATTATGTATTGTGTGGTGGTAAAGGTCTTGGACTTCCTGCACTGAGGGTGATTCATGAAGCACTGCATGAACACAGTGGGGGGTTACGGCACCCATCCCTGTTGCATACTGCATGCTGGTAAAGGTAAGAACTGCCTGCATTGAGGATCGATGCTCAGTAGCACTGCATGAACACAGCGGGTGATATGGCACCCATAACAGCTGTGTGATTGTGTGCTGTTGAAAGGCAACAGACTGCCTGCACTGTACAGTGATGCTAAGAAGCACTGCATGAACACAGTGGGGTAACATGGAACCCATCATGGTGGAGTACTGCGTGCTGGTGAAAAGTGAGGTACTGCCTGCACAGGAGGTGATGCTCAGAAGCACTGTGTGAACCCAGAGGGGCGACATGGCACTCCTCATGGCTGTGTACTATGTGCTGGTGAAAGGTGAGGGACAGTCTGTGCTCATTTAACTGCTATATGAGAAATAACACATACACTGCCTTACATGGCATTTATTTACTTATACATCTAACCCTAACTTTTATTGTATTTAGGATAAGCACTTCGACACACTAACACACATGTACTGCTTCATGTTCTAAACAGTAGCACAGTATAACATTGCAGCCATTTTCAAACTGACTAGGAAAGGTTAATGTACCAGGAAAAGATTAGCAGAGTGCCACACAGGTGCACGCGTGTACACACACACACACATACACACATACACATTCCTCTCCATGATGCAAGAATTGAGACCTTTGTCTCTGCCTGCATGCAACATCCCATATTAGCCTTCTTTGTTGTTCTAACTTTCACCAATTAATTTTAAAAATATGAACAATAACCAGAATAACCAATATAAAAAATCCTGGCCCAGTTCCTTCTGTGACTTCCTTTAGAGGTTACCTCAAAATTGCACGTCAGCTTTTTTTTTTGTAATTTAAACTTTATTGATTTTACAAAAGGTCACAAAAACACAAGCTGAAGAAAGTGAAAGATACATGGTAACAAACGCAGACAAACATTAAACAAACCCCAAACAAACAACCACCACTCTCCTACCACCACCCACCTCCAGCCAATGCATCCCCTCCCCAGAACACAACTAACCAGCAACAAAGAACTCGGAAAGAAAAGAAAAGAAAAGGAAAGGAAAGGAAAGGAAAGAAAAGAAAGAAGAAAGAGCAAGAGAGGATCAGGATCAGGGCATAAACAGTTAAAGAGGGTCTGAGTCGGAAAAGCACTATCTAATCAGGTATCCTCTGGATAGACAGGAGGGTATGAAATTGCTCCCAGCAGCACTGATAAAGGCCTGGTTGTTGTTGAAGGCTGGTGATTTGTTTGTCAACTGCAAGCACCTGCGTAACCTCACCATACCACTCCCTGTAAGGTGGGACACAAACAGCATGCCTGTGTCGAAGGATAACAGCTTTGGCCACCATAGAGATCAGTGCAATGTGAGCTTTGCGATAACCAAACAACGAGGGTGAGTAGTCCCCAACCAAACATATCTCAGGAGTAAAGTCATCCTCCAAATCCAAAAGGGGATCCAGGGAAGTCTTAATTTGAGACCAAAAGGGGGCCACACTAAGACATTCCCATAGCATGTGATACAGATTGCCTTCTGCCCCACCACATCGAGTACATATCGGGATGTCAGATCGTCTCATCCTAAACAATGCAAGAAGAGTATAATAAAGATTATGCAAAATACAGACTTGGGTCAAGTGGTAACAATCCCTTTTAATAAACTTATACAAGTTGCGCCAAATACACCTCCAATGGTCTGGATCCAGTTGCCACTGAAAAAAACTGCTGCCAATAAAAACAGACACCCAAGGGGGCATCAGGGGCAAGGGATTGTATGCAGGAGTACAACCAGGCCACAGAGTGGGGCTAGGCTGCCAGAGGTCACATCTGGTAGAAGGGATTATCTGCAGGCATGGCCCAAGGAGGATGACCAAAAACTGAGGTAAGGGCAGCAATTAGTTGCCAGTATTTGAAGACATGAAAAGTGGGAATGGCAAAGAGCTTCTGCAGCCACTGGTGGGAAAGGAGCATTCGATCCACAGCAAAGGAAGAAACAGGAGAACCCCCAAACTTGGGGCAGAAGACAATCAGAATCTGATGCTCACCAATTGCAATGTTTGGATTGGCCAAGATGGATTGGGAGAGAGTGCCAGACCAGTCCGTCTGGAGAAAATGCTCTAGTTGCAGCCTAGTTTTGACAGAAGATAAAACTGGTGGGATTCAAATGGCTGCTGGGAGGCTAGAAAGTTTCACATGTAGGAGGCTCACACAATAAATACCAGCTTTTGGACACAGCCTAGACTCATTTTGAAGCCACAGCAGACAGTATGCCCCACCCCCTGGCTCTACTGGGGTGAGTCCCCATCGCAGGAATTTAGGAGCATAGAGAGCCAAGTAGTAGAGGTAGGAATGAGGAAGGCGCAAGTTGCCCAGATCCCTAGAAAAGGAGAGTTTGAAATAGACACACCAGACCGCCCTCTCTTTTCAGAGAAAGTGGTTCAAGAGCGTATGCAGGGAAATGAACCAGGCCTTCGGGAGATATACCCCAATCATGCCCAGTGGATAAAGTAACCAGGGAAGAATGTTCATCTTGATGATATGGTAACATCCCCAAAAAGTCATAGGGAGGGAGGCCCATCTAGTCAAATCATCTTTGATAGTTTGAAGCAGGGGTGGGACATTCAGGGAAATTAGGTCAGAAAGGGGATGAGGGAGGAAAACTCCCAGATACTTGAGAGCTTTGGGTTCCCAGGAGAGGCCCAAATCTACAATGTCTCACTTAAGGGCAAAAGCATTGAGGGGCATAACTTGGGTTTTATACCAGACAGTTTGGAGAAGGTCTCAATTTCCACCACAGCAGCAGGAATGGAAGTGATCGGGTCAATCACATGAAAGAGCAGGTCATCTGCATAAGTGGAAAATATAAATTGTTCATCCCAATCAATGATGACCTGAATAGCAGGAGAGGCATGTAGGCACTGGAGCAAAGGCTCTAGGTAAAGGTTAAACAGGAAAGGGAAAAGGAGACAACACTGTCTCGTGCCCCTGGCCTAATGGGAAAACTGCAGAGGTCAGGCCATTACACCAAATTCTAGCTGAGGGCTTGTTATGCATGCAACAAGGAACAGAAATTGTGGGGAATGACAAACTTTTGTAGAACAGCAAAATGAAAAGGCCAGGAAACACAGTCTAAAGCCATCTCTGCATCAAGCAAGACCAGCACCACAGGGGGTCCTGCTCTCCCCAGATGCAGAGAATAGATGGAGCAACTTCCGAATGTGATCATTATAATGGTGACCAGCCACAAAACCCAACTGCTCTGGTGAGATAAGGGGCTCCCAAACTAATTGCAATCTGTTAGCTAGTACCTTAGCTAGGATTTTTATATCCGAATTAAGGAAGGAAATCTGTCTATAACTAGATAGCAAAAGCTCATCTTTGCCAGGTTTCCGGAGGAGAGTAATCCAAGCCTGAGTGAAAAAATAATCCTGCAGGCCATCGGACAAAAAGGAATTAAAAAGCTGAGTAACTAGGGGCACTGTCTCCTCAGAAAAAAACCTTGTCAAAATTGTTACAAAATCCATCTGGGCTGGGAGCTTTATCCAATGGGAGGTGGTTGATAATGGCTTAGACCTCTACCAATTGAATAGGTTCCCCTAAAAACTCCTGCTGGGATGGGGAGTGGCACAGAAGAGTAACCTGATTCAGGTAATCTAAAATCACCTCCTGCTCATCAAAGACAGACATGAGAGCCTCATAGAGGTTCTTATAAAAACCTTTGAAAGCTTCCACTATGTCCCGGGGCTTAGTGAGCACATCAGCCGCAGGTCAGGCCGCAGATGAGGAACCACTCTTGGCTCATCCAGCTGTCTAAGTCTCCAGGCCAGGAGCTTACCAGCCCATTCCCCAGATTCAAAATAGTGAGACTTAGTTCGCAGGATGTCCAACTCTGCTTTTTCCGCCAAAAAGTATGTGTATTTCAGTTGAGCTGTCTCCAGCCATTGCCAAATTGTGGGGAGGAAGTGGATGACAAATTCCACTCTGGGCACCAAAGTTCAGCTAGAAGTTGATCCCTCCTCAAAACTTGGAATTTCTGGTGCTCAGAGGCTAACTTAGTACATTCCCTTTGAATGGCAGCTTTGAGGGCCCCACAAACAGTCTAATCTAGGCACCGACACTTCATTAGATGACAAGAAAGTGCAGAGGAAGCCTTTAAGGTGCCAAACCAAAGTGGGATCCTGAAGAAGTTGGGTGTTAAGGCACCAGATACCATCCCTAGTCTCTCCGACAGTCAGAAAAAGGCTTAACTCAACTGGAGTGGTCCAACAATATTTTGGGAAGGATCTCAGAGGAAACCATTCCATTCAAGGCAGATCCACTCACCAGTAAGAAATCAGTCCTGGAAGAAGTGTCATGAACTGATGAGAAATAAGTATACTGCTCATCCCCACCAGTCCCCAAACACAACAATCACCCCCCCCATATACCCTCCAAAACTAGATGGATACCATACTCATCACCAGTCCCAATGATTGAAACCCTACCACTCCCAAACCCCAAATCCTGTTCCGTGGCCCAGAAGATCAAACCCCTTATACCAATAATTGAAAATACTCCAGGACTAAATAGCAAAGGAACTCCCACCTAATAACCAGTCCGTGACCATCATCCCCTAATCAGTGCAAAGAACCTCACCAACCGCCTCCCACCTCTAGAAACCCCATAACAGTAATGCAGACATACCACAACACATAACCATAGAGCTATTCTAAATGTTAAAACAGCAAAAGCAGTACACAGAGGTCATTCCTTGAGCCCAAAAGAGGAGCCTTCCAAGGCCATAAGAGCCAGACGGTATGGTGGCTCAGCAAACTAGCAAAACAGTAGTAAACAATTCTGGTAATTAATATAACAGTAAACATCCAGTAAGCATAAACATAGAATGGTAATTGTCCAGGGAGCCACATCAGATGATCCCAACCCCCCCCCCATCTGCTTACTGTTCCTCCAGAGCCAGAAGTAATGTCCAAACAGAAATTAAATGTCGCAGGTAACAAAATAAGATGATCCCATGCATCAAAGAGCAGTCCTCCATGTACTTCATACTGGGACTATATAGGACATCACATTGAAGACCGGCAGGTAACAGTGAGGTCTGCAGAGGTGGTGCTTGGTGCATTTCGGCATCCATCTTAAGCTGCAATTCTCGAAATCCAAGCTGAGAAATCTGCACCCGGTGATCAAATAGAAGCCTCCCAATGATCAGAGAAGCACAAAGAGCAAAATTGGTTGGAGAAAACTGCAAATTAAGTAGTTTAATGAAAATAGAGCAGGAGCAGTTGGTAGAAGCTATTACACTTGGGTCTACATCATGTGACTCTGCACATTAGCGTTCAGGGACATATGCCCAAGTTTGATGAGTTTGAAACCTGGGTTATAGATAACCAGTTCAATGTTGTTTCTGACACAGAGACACGGCTTACCAACAGAATCTTGGACAGAGACTTTGAGATAGATACCTATACACTATTTAGATCTTAAAGGACAACAAGAAGGGGAAGGGGCTGCCTTGTATAAGTCAAATCCTATTTAAAAGTCTACAGCATTTCCCTTAGTTTTGATCCATCTGCATGTGAGCTCCATTCCATAAACCTCAAGCTGGGACTCAAGGTAAAAAAAAATCTTAACCTCCTTGCCACTTATATATTCCCCTAAAACATCCAGAGTGACATTGATTGCTTTGTCAGACAGTCTTCAGCCTAAACTGCTACATGGATAAACTGTAGTAGGTGACTTTAATTGTAATCATTGGCTAGCACTAGTAAAGAATTCAAAGAGAAACTGGCAAATATGTACCACACCAAGGTATTTAACAAACCGACCAAAGTTAATTACAGGACAGGGACTGCAACCCTCCTTGACTAGATACGGGTTAGCTATATGGACAAAATAATTTCCAGTGGTATGCTACCTGACATTTTGAGGGACCATTCCCTGTTACTTGCAAATGGTCTGCAAAGGTATTCAAAAAAGTGCCCTCCACCTTCTTTGCTAGTGTACTATGGAAACACAGGACCCCACACTTTCAGGCCCTCCTGCAACAACCCATCTGGTCCTCCTTAGCCCTCACAAGAGATCTCAATGCAGCCCTGAATACTTTGTGATGCTGTCACCCCAGCCAAGAGTATGGTTATTAGGGGAGATCTCAAGCTTGGTACACACTGGCATTTAAGTCTCTTTCTTGTGAATGTGACAGCATGGAATTTGTACAGGGAACATGGACTGGGTAAATTTCTCCAGAAATACAGGGAGCTACGTAACCTGGTGAAAACTCACATCAGGGAAGCTAAATTAAACTACTATAAATTTCAGCAACTAAGCCTAGTTAATCAACCCAAGAGGCTACGGGGCAGCCTAAATGAACTCCTGGGGAACATCAATAAATGTCTCCACCAATCTGTCATACATGGTGATTCAACTATCTATGGTGACAAAGCTACATCTGATGAGTTCAGTGGTACTTTTGGTGACCTGTCAGCCTATATTCCTAACACTCACACCCATTCTGCTGGACAAGGTGTATGACCTGGTGAGCATAACCAACCATATTTTTATTTCAAACATCTTACTTTGTTGGAGATATATCGCTGCTTAGCTAGGACGAAAGTTAAGATAACAGTGGGTCCTGATAGCATTGACGTGAAACTTCTGAAACTTGGTCTTGGGAAAGTCACATACCCCTTCAGCAAATCTTCAACATATCTATGGCCACCAGTAAAGTTCTGGACATTTGGAGAAAGACAGATGTGGTCCGGTACTTAAGAGTGGTATTCCCAGCCTTCTTGTCAATTATCACTCCATGTCCAGCCTCTTGTCATTATCCAAAGCACTTAAAAGAATTGTTAACCACCAGCTGGTAGAGTTCCTTAGTTAGTATAACCTCTTGGCCAATGAGTACCACGGGTCCAGCAGGAAATTCAGCACTATGACTGCTCTGTTAGAACTCACAGAGTCAGCACATAGTGCCCTTGGCTGGGGTAAACTGGTTCTGTCTTCAATGATCTAACAAAGGCATTGTCAACTATACTCTCCTTTGTCGCAGGTTGTCATCCTTTGGCCTCTTGTCAGATATGGTTGATTGGTTCACTGGCTATTTGGCCAGTAGATCCCAATCAGTTAAATGTAGGGCTGCCGTTTCTGATGTCAGACCAGTGAATATTGGCATCCAGGAGGGATTTATACTTGAGCATCTATTATTTAGCCTATTCATTAGGCTGTTTGAAGATCCTCCCATATAATCCTGTATGCAGATGACACAGTCATCTTCTCATATAACAGGAACATTGACCACCTAAAGCAAAGGCTGCAGGTTGACTATAATTCAATACAAGCATGGTCTGCCAGCAACCTGATACTCATGAACATGAAAAAAACCAAATGCATGTTTGGCAACCACAGCAAGGAAGACTTATCCTCCGGTCTCACCATCTCAACCAATACAGGTGGTCTTTTTGAGCAAGTACAAACTTTCAAATACCTTGGACTGATTCCAGACTATGCCATGTCTTTCTCTGACCATGTGGACCACTTAATAAGGTCAGTTAATGCAAGAATTGTATTCCTTTACAGACAGAGGAGACATCTCCTACCGGAGGTAAACAATTTTGTTCAAAGCTTTATTATTAATATTGTTGACTATGATGCGGTGGTCTATGGGTCTGCTAATGATGGGGTGCTAAACCAGGTAATGGGACTACTCAACGGGCCTGCTGCATTGCACTTGACGTTCAACTCTATACCAATACATGTGACCTGTATTCCAAACTTAACCTGTTTTAACCACAACCAGAGGCTTATCTAGCACACCCTTGTCATGGGCTACAAAGCACTGCATGGCCTACTCTCCCTTTTCACTTTCATAGACAATAGATATGCTACTAGAGGTATGGTGAGCCACACATTGCTGCTTCCCAGGAGGACAACTACCTTGGGTCAAAACTCCTTCACATACTGGTTTGCCAAGTACTGGAATGACCTTGCCAGCACCATTAGAGAATGCAACTCTGTTTCACTATTTAGATTTAGGCTGCATACCTCTGTCTCTGAGACTGGTACTTGAAAGTGCTTCAAATGAATTGCCTTGTACTCTGACAATGTAAACTTTGTTTACTGCATCCTTTATTATGGATCGCTCTGCTATATTGCAAATGAATAGCTTTGTAATCTGAGAATGTAAACTTTGTTTTCTGCACCCTTTATTGTTGATTGCTCCGTTATAATGTAACTTTGTGTTGTGTTTGCTGTTGATCGAATTGTATGTCAAGTGTATATCCTTGATTATGTAATGTATATTTGTGATCTGTGTATTATCATTATTTCTGACTCTGGATCCTTTGAAAATAAACATTTGCCTAAAGGATTCTTTGTGAAATAAATAAATTAATATATACATACATACATACATATGTAAACAAGTTTAAAAACTGTGCTCTAACGTCTTAATGGTATTTTGTTTTGCTGTTTGTAATTTTATGCTGGCCCTTGGGTCTGATAGCAACCCTCCTGGGCTACTGTCTGGTTGTGTCATTTCGGTGGTGGGGTAGGGAGTCCACAGATCACAGGCTGCCCCTGAAATCTCTCACTCCAGATACAATTTTTGAAATACAATTCTATGCTGCATGCTGCCCTCTCAGAGCAGGCCAAGCACTGGCATGAAAACTGAGGTACCCTAGGTCACTGCTGCAGATCACAGGTTGCCCCTGAAGCATCCCAACTACAGATACATTTTTTTCTTAAATTCTGGGCCCATGCTGTCCCTCTCATAACAAGCCAGGCACTTGCACAGAGGCTAAGGTATGTTGGGTTACTGCTGTGGATCACAGGCTGCCTCTGAAATCTCCCACTACAGATGCAATTTTTTTTTAATTAAATTCTGATCTGCATTCCGCCCTCTCAAAACAAGCCAGGCACCGGCACAAAGACTGAGGTACACTAGGTCACTGCTGTGGATCACAACCTGCCCCTGGAACTTACCACTAAAGATGCAATTAAAAAAAATGTAATTCTGATCTGCATTCTGCCCTCTCAAAACAAGCCAGGCACTGGCACATAGATGAAGGTACGCTGGGTCACTGCTATAGATCACAAACTGCCCCTGAAACTTCCCACTACAGATGCAACATTTTTTATAATTTAGCTTCATGCTGCCCTTGCCCCCTCCAAGCAATGCTTAGGCTTAGATTAACCAGCAAGGTGGTTCTCCGGCCACCAGGGTTGATGAGACAGACTCAGTGACAGTTTGTTGTCTGTGGCCTAGGCTCTGGAGTGATCATCCAAGTTCTCTTGCCTTTTTTAACTACAGTACTTGTAGACAAGTTGTACTCATTCAGGAAAATAAAAATGACTGATAATATGCTGACAGAATGTGGATCTTGATGCCCTCACCTACAACAGACGGAGACTGCCCTTATGTTCCTGTGTCAATGGTATTATGAGGTCGGCCCCAGGGACGCTCGACTATTGGTATATCAACTGAGAAAACAATGCCAAACAAGAACTATCCCCACATTAAAACACCCCATGACAGGAGTTTGTCATGCTAAATTGCATGAAATAACTAGGGCTTTTAGAGATTATTATCAGGCTATGTACATCCCTGAACACTCCAATTCTGCCGAAGAGATTACTTATTTATTTATTTAGAAACATATCAGAATTACAATCCTTTGAGTCATAGACTCTTTACAAAGGCTCCACCATTTCCTGACAAAGATCACTCTGCCTACCTTGATTGCAGAAAAAAAGTTGAGTTTAGTGAGCCTATTTGGGAGGTTGAGCATGAAACGGCCATCAACCGCTCTAAATCTATGAAGGCTCCAGGACCAGATGGCTATGGTTCAGAATTTTATAAAGCCACTAAGGAACAAATACTTGGCCCCCTGCTCCAAGCAATGAATGAAATAAACTCTGGTGAACCTCCCTGTCCAGCTGGGCAAATGTGGTTATTTTGATGATTTTAAAAACAGAAAAAAAAACCTAGCTTTACACCTCTTGTAGGCCCATCTCAGTGCTCAATTCAGATTATAAATTCTATACATGTATGTCAGTTATTGCCTATAGACTTGAGATGATTCCTCCTCCCTAATAGGGCCAGACCAAACAGGATTTGTCCAAAATAGAACGACTTCGGATATCACTAGATGAACACTGCATCTCATCTATGAGATGCAGATGCATCATCTCTCATCAATCCTATTGAGCCTTGATGCAGATAAGGTGTTTGCTAGAGTATCTTGGCAATTTTTGTATTCTACCCTGGGAAAGATGGATTTTCCAGAATTCCTAATAAAGGTCATTTAGAACCTTTACAGATCCCCACGAGCATGCAATAAGATCTCAGACCATCATTCTTAGGATTTCTCATTGCATAGGGGTATCTGACAGGGCTGCACATTGCCCCCACTTTTATTTGCCATATATATATATATATATATAACCCTCAGCTCACACTATTAGGAAGTCTCCCTGCTTATCAGGAATTATGTTAGGTGGTGAGGAACACTGAATTGCCTTAAATGCGGATGATGTCCTCTTATATCTAGATGATCCTGATTCTTCCTCTCAGCCATATTTAATATTATTGAGCATTTTGGGGCCATGTCAGGGTATAAGGTTAACACTACCAAACGGAGGTCCTCACATTAAAGCAGCAGTGCAACGTAAAAGTCATTCCAAAAGCTAATTTTCTGCTGTGGTTATAAAACTATTGACAGAACTGTTGATTTGGGTTTTCTGGATGCTTTCTATGCTGTGTACTGTACATTTACACTTTTGTCTGGATTATTACTGTCCTCGGTTCTCAATATTATTTCTATGGAAAAATGAGGCAGCCATCTTTTTCTATTGAGAAATAATTACTTAAAAATGTCATACAATTTGTAAATGATGATGAAAACTTAACATTTTACCACCAAAATAAACTGGAAGACATCTGGCATCAATTAGGGAAAAAAAAGGTGGGGTCAAATTTTAACCCATTTTCACTGCACTGCTGCTTTAACTACCAACCAAACCTGAGATCCAAACCAGCTTCCCTTTTTGATTGGATCTAGATAAGTTAAAATACTTAGGGATTTTTCTAACTCATTCACTAGAAGATGCCTACAGGCACACCTACTGTATACCCCATTCTATGTCAAAAAAGTACTTGACTTATTCTGATGGGACATATTGCCACTCAGTCTGGTTAAGCAAATTGAAGTAATAAGGATGGTGATCCTGCCGAGGGCACTATATCTTTTCCAAAATGTACTTTTTGCCCTAACACTGAACACATTTAAGCAGTGTAATACAGTGTTATCCCAATTTGTGTGGGCGGGACAGCGTACTTGTGTTAAATTGTCTTCTCTATAAATGGAGGGTTGTCTCTCCCCCAACCTTAAACTCTACTATTGGGCAGTGCACCTCTGTTTTATAGTACCCCGACAATTGGGAGCCCCCAAACATTGAGGCAGGAGACAGAACAAGCATTACCCCCCCCTTGGAATTTGCCATACATCATTTAGACTCACAAATTGAGGGTCCTAACCCATGTTTGGGATTTCAGCGTTTGGCATGGATCACAATTAGGAAAACTCTATACCTCATCCCCTTCTTGAGCCTCCTATGCCCAATAGCTCAACTGGAACATTTTCAGCCAGCCCAGTTAGACATATTTTTTCGACACTGAGGCATTACTCTCTGAAGTATTTACACCAACTACTGACGGGTACACACTTTAGGTCATTCCCAGAGATCCAATGTAAGTTTGGACTTCAACAATGTGATTCTTATAGATTTTTACAACTTAGGCATTATTTCCAAAAATTACCAGTTGGGGTCTATTGACCTGAGACCTACCCAGCTATTATTACAACTCTCATTTCTGTGATCAGAATTGGAATGATTGCACACCTGATCTCCTTGCTGCATAAATCCCTGACTGATTTGGCTGGCAGCTTGACAGAATATGTCTTATGGACCTGGCAAGAGGAATTGACCAGCAAATTACACTGGCCCAGTGTCATATGTCCTGTTGGCTTGCCTCTAGAGTCACCAGCTCTCATCAGTGGAGGGAATACTCATGGAAACTCCAGATAAGGTATTTCTACATCCTGCTTATTACAGCACATTTCTATGAAAGCAGGGATGCCACTTGCTGGAGAAATTGTGGGAAACTAAGGCCAACCACACCCATGTTATGTAGTCTTGCCCTGTCCTACAACCCTTCTTTCAGTCACTTCAAATTGAACTGGAGGAATTGTACTGCAGACCAGTGCCCCTATCTGCTGATTTTTTTCTGCTCGCCATATTACCAAAGGACTTCCAGGGACCTCACACCAGGTATCTGTTAAGAGTTTTGTTATTAGCTGCAAAGAAAACTATAACAAGAGCTTGGCTCACTCCACAAGTCCCAACACTGGAGAGTTGGAGAATCATTGTTAACAAAATCTACAGAATGGAAAAAATGACACATTCCCTAAATGACAACGTAGAACTTTGTTCTCCTAGATGGATTGGGTGGCTCCTGCACATAATGACTAAGTACCCAGAGTTTGTTCCTGAAAGTCTAGATAGCATACTGAATTTTTTTTTTTGGATTGGGTGGAGTCCTTGAGATATGGGACTGGTGTGCTTGGTGTTGGCCAGTCTGCCTAGCTCCCCATGGGTGTCCCTGAACATTGTTGGAGGATAAATGTATTGAAGGGGACTCTGCTGTTTATTAGATTTAAGTATACCACTGTGTCCCCACTCCCATGCTGTGCCACAAGGATGGAGGTATGATAAGTGAAATTGTCTTCACCCTGGACCCATACTACTGTACTGCTGTTAAGTTATAGATTACTGATATTTCTGTACTACTATCAAAATGTATGTATTGTTATTATGGACCTGAAAAAAGTTTTTTTGTAAATTAAAATCATAGTTACAAAAAAAAATGAAATTCTGATAGTATGAAAGATTGAAAACATAAAAGAATCATCACACTCTGAGCTTACCTATTGATACCCAGTAGTTTTTGTCACATTCAGTAATGACTGCAGGTATAAGCTAAAAAAATTGCCACCATTGAGTTTACATTTTTTGTAGTTAATCTCTTTATTAACATATGTCTTTTAACTTTAAATACATACAGGGCTGGCCCAGTGATGCTGAGGGCTGAGGAGCTCAATGCCTTTCACTCACGCTACGCTTGATGACCTGGGCTTGAGAACAACTCAGGTCGTTGGGGTGCCAGCACAGGGAGGGTGGAGCAGGATCAAGCATTGGCTGTCCTTCTGTGTGGTGGGTCACCTGCCCATAGTCCCACCTTCACTGGATGGAAGCATAAACGGAGCAGCAAGGGTGGGGTGTCCCAGGGGTGTGACATGCACATGTCTCCACACACGGTGTCACATCAGGGATGTGGAAGGCTCGGGACTGGGGAGAAGAATGAAAAAACTTACAAATTACCTATTAAAAAATTAAAAAAAAATAAACATGTATAGTAAGATCAACATAGGTGAGTTACAGACAAGAAGAATATATGTCGTACTATACATGTAATGAGTACAATGACAGGTTAACAGTCTATAGGTGACAGTACCAGAAAATGCTGTGGAGAGTAACAGTTCCACACAGGACAGTTGCCAAGGAACAAGTAGTGAACTCATAAATATACAAAACTCAAACCAAACACTGCTCAGAGGTGGTCATGGATTTTACTAGAAAGCATAGCTATGGTTGGGTTCCATTCTGGGATATATGGTCCAGCATGTTGCAGTTTTTAAAGGAAAATTGTTTAATGTTAAAGCTCAGTACTTTTAACTGTGAGTCTTGTAAAAACAATGTGAACTTTAGACTTTATTCCTTAATAGGGCTGGTTGAACTTTGTGAAGTTTACAGCTGCATGTTTGGGAATATCTGCAAACTAGAATCTGCATCTTTGAGTAGTTTTGCACATCTGTTGATCATATGTGCAATGCATGCATGTGATGGGTGGCTAAGTTTGTTTAAGAATAAACAGCACATGCTATCAGGCCAGCACAGCAGTCAGCTGACTGCTCAGTTTTTTTAACTTGAACTGTAGCGCAGAAGAGACACATTAGGGGCTGTGATTGTGGATGCCAACTAAAATGCATACCCCACATGCTACTGCATCAGCCTGCTTGTGGCCAAGGAATGGGCAGAACATTTTCAGCTGCTGCATCCAAATGTAACACAAGGTCACAATGTGCATTAATTTGTATAAATAAATGCACAATTCTAATTTTTGCCAATACCTGTAATTTATCAAAACTCAGCCAAACATTGGTATTTTTGCATGGACCAGCTTAACCATCTAAAAGATGGCCTGGCTAGCATACACAGACACATCAATCAATCAATCAATCAATCAAAATCTTTATTTATCCAGGAGAACATCATTGAGCAAGCTCATTTACAAGAGGGACTTGGTTAGCTCTGGGTCAAATGGTACAATAGATATTTGCAATAGAGCCAAATAACACAAATAAAGAACAATTAATGCAATTAATGCAAGTAATATTACTCAATGTTACATCAGTCATACTGTATCAGTTCAGAGTGCTTCTGTAATAGTTAAGCAGGACATAAGATAAGGCTTAGTAAGAACTTCAGTAAGGAGAAGTGATCAGCCGCTTGTGTAGGGAGCTGAAGCAAGCACAGAATTTCAAAAATAGTGTAATCACACAGTATCTCTAAATGTAACACTCTAAACAGAAGGAGAAGGGTCTTAACAGTCAAGGAGAAAAGTAATTACAGTTCTTTTTTGGCAAATTTTGGCATGGAAATCAGATTTATGCTAGGTTTAGAATGGACACAGAAGCAGACTGCAAGAACCAATCAGAAGTCAATGCCGAGAAGCACTCACGCTCTGATTGGATGGCTGCTAATGCCATGTTTTGCTAATGGAAAGTCTGAGCTTAGGTTGTCAGGCAGTGGTAGAGGCAGCGCTGACGCCCCGGTGCCCGGGTTTCCCAAGCCTATGGGCTGGGAGCCCTTGGAGAACATATCCTTGGCAAGTGTTGGAGGAAGGGGTTGGTATTAAGTACTGTGCCATGGACAATGGAACATCTGAACCAGCAGGAGGACCAAAACAGCAGAACAACATAATTGGGTATTCCTTGACGCCTAAAGACTGGCCCAACCACAGAAATTCAGAAAGGTGTGTAATCAAACAGAGTTCCAACTATTGACACTCTAAACAGGGAAAAATAGAGGTCATAAATGTTTGGCAGTAAGTAAGTATAACTCTTTTGTGTGCAAGTTTTAGACAGAAAATCAGACTTTAACTTAGTATTGAGGGAGACACAGGAGCAGACTGCAGGAGCCAATCAGATGCCAGAGCAGAAAAGTGCTCATGTTCCGATTGTGTGGGAATGCTACACCTCATAATAGGACTCCGATATAGGTGTCTCAGGTGGTGGCTATGGAAGCGACAACCGCTCGGTATCCACATTTCTCCCACCTGAGGGGCAGGGACCCCCTGAAGGGCTAGTCTACGGCAGGGAAGAGAGTTAGGGGACAGAAGAAAGATAGTAAGATAGTAAGAATGGAATGCAGTGGAAAGTGAATATGAAGATGAAATAGGGCAGTTAAATGGTACAAGGTAGGGGAATAAGAGCCACAGAATAAGCAATATGTAAAAGATAGCAGGGTGAATAAGGTGTAGCGGCCGTGAAAGCCATGAAGAAATACCATTCTGCTTTTCAAAATATGCACCAATGGATCCTGGATGATCTGTTTGAAAATTGTTCTGCTGCTCATTAAGTCTGTTAAGATGTACTTCAGTTTAAAGTTGTATTACTTAAAAGAAAAAAACAGTTTAAAAGTCTGTGAAATGTGGTAAATTAAACTAATAATTGAATGCCCATTGAAAAGTCTGTGAATCCTCTGAGTTGTGTGAATTGGGGGAAGGGTATTGGTCAGAAGTTTAAAAATGCATCACGGACATCATCTTGGGCCTGATTTTCAAAGGCAACACAGGGCTTGCATCAAGTCCTGCATCAAACCCTATTGTTGGTGCAGCTGCACCAAACACCTTTACTGCGACTGCACCCAATTGTGGTAGGTCAAGCACTGTTGTGACATTTTACCTGATTTATGGCAGCTTGGGTACCCAAGAGTTTTACAAGCTTGACCAGAAAAAGTTGGTCTAACCCATGGCAGTCAGTGCATGGGATAGAAATTCCTGCTCACCATCTGGGAGGATGCTGCAAGCACCATGCGCCATATGTTTGACACAGCCGAGGCTTGTGACATTCTTACCCCTTAGAAAATTGGGCCCCCTGTGTCTAGCATTACAGCAATAAACAAGCATTTGTCAATGCCGAATGTTGTCTCGCTGGCATAGGCATTGGTAGCGCTAGAGTTAGAGATGCATAATAGGAATGGCAGTGAAGTATTGAAGTGACACCAACCCCACCCCCACCCTGTAGAGACCAACAGGCATTGGGGTGTACCTTTGAGGCATCAGCTATAATGCTCATGCTATTGTACCTCTCCCCTACCTGTAGACACTTACAAGTGTTTTGGTGTGCTTTGGTCTTTGGGCATTATACTTACCCCATTGCAAGGAAATCGCTGAGGTGGGTACAGTATAGGAGAATGGGGTGAGCGTTAGGGCTGAACAGTCCAAGCAGACCTCAATGCCTGTCATTGGCTGCAGGGTGGGGTTGGGGGTGGAATGGCGTGAGCATTACAGCCAATGATCCCAAGTCACACCTTTGATGCCTGGCAGTCTCTACAAGGTGGGGTGTTACAGTTGGAAACCCTAACGTTGTAGGCATTTGTTGGTACTTTCACTCCAAATTTTTAACATAGGCTGTTTGTGACCCCACCTCATGAAGAGCAGTACAATCAGTTTGTTAGCTGAAAGGTGGTTTTGCACAGTGGCTATGCCATTTGGCGACACAGGGATGAAAACACATTTTGGGCAGGATGTGGAAAATGACAAATGTATTGTTCATGAAGAGGCGTAAAAAAATGGCAACATTGAAAATCTGGAGTGAAAATATGAAAAATTGGTGAAGTCATGAGATGCATAGAAACTGCACAACACACGTCCGTAACCCAATTATTTTTGGGAGTTTTTTAGCCACATTTTCAACATTTTGGAGCTTCCACTCATGAACAGTGGCACTGTGGTTTTGTTAATCTCTCCCAAAAGTTGATTTCCCACAGCAACCATGCCATTGTGTGCCACAGGTGCGGAAACACGTTTTGGGCAGACTGTGAAAAATGACAGCTGTACTGTTGATAAGGAGGTGTGAAAAAATGTCAGTGTTGAAAATCTGGCATGAAAATATTGCAAATTTGCAAAGTTACAAGGGTGTGTGGAAACTGCACAATGCACGCTTGTAACACAGTCATTTTATGGACTTTTGGCACCAAATTTTCAATATAGGCATTTTAGGACCTCTGCTTATGAACAGTGTCACCATCTTTTCATAAACTGTCCCAAAATGGATTTTGCACAACGATAGTGTTATTCTGCACCGGATGCGAAACACATTTTGGCCGGATATATAAAATGACAGCTGTACTGTTCATAAGAGGTGTGGAAAAATGCCAATTTGAAAATCTGGGTAGAAAATATTACAAATTCATGAAGTTACGAGCGTGCGTGGGAAACAGTAGCACACACTAAATAAAACAGCCATTTTTTGATATTTGTTACAAATTTACAACATAGGCTTTTTTGAGAGCCCTCTCATGAACAGTAGCACTGTCATTTCATTATTAGTCCCGAAAGGTGATTCCACGGTGACCGCAAAATCACCTTTCTGGACCGAATAACACCACGACAGTGACAGAATTCATGAGGAGGGATCCCAATAACCCCATGTTGAAAATTTGTGCAAACATTCCTAAAAATGCCTGAGATATGCACCAATGTTGAGAAACCCTATTTATACCATTATACATCTTACCGCATTTCCCCAGTTTGAGGTCGGCTTTGAAGAGTGCAGACGTGTTCCTGGTCCACCAAGATCGTCCCCACCAGCTCCAGAGTGTGGCATGGGTGAGGGAGTGGGGAGACAGGGTGCAGAGGGTGGGCACAGGTTGTGGGAGGGGGCAGGAGACGCAGGAACCTTTCTTCTTTCACAGGGCTAAAAAAAAAAAACATTATGGATGGTTTTTATTTCAGGGCAATTTGGCATGCTGGGGTGGTCTCCCAGAGTGCCATCTAAGTGTTTTTTTAGGGGATGCTATGGCTGACAGGATTGGGCACCCCGCTGGCACACAATGAAAGTGGGGGGCAAGAGCCGGGGGATTGGACACCCCTCTGCACATAACAATGGTGTATGATGCTGACAGGGAGTGGCCTCTGTCAGCACATACATTGTGGCAGGCATGCTGACAGGGGATTGGGCACCCCTGGACCGGCATTATGGCAGCTAGTGTACGCCATGCTATGCTCTGTTTTTCACCAGAGAAAGCATTTAGGAGGTCTGCTGCATATGACGAAGCTTTGCTTGCATTGCTGCAGACTTTTCATTTGATGTGATCACCACATTAAGTATGTGATGGCGTGGCCAGCATGCAGGCTGATTGAGAATGAGGGACGACATACTGATGCATGCCCTGCATTCGCCCAACAGTGACCGTGCCTCCAAATCTGCTACTACCGCAATATGTTGGCTGCGCATGTGGGAGCCAACATAAAAACTTTTTCTCCTCCAGGAAGAAGAAACAGACCTATGTATCTGCAATTCTGACAATGGACTCTGTGTACTAAGGGGCTCAGTACACACAATTAAAGAGTCATACCAAACTATGCACTGCAGAGCTAGTTAGGCAGGACACACAAGGCTGACAATTACTATCCTCAACAGCCCCTCCCTTCAAGCATATACCAACATGGAGGGAAGGGGTGCACTGAGGGGGTGAAGTCAGCCAGGATGCCAGACTTCCAATAGAAAGCCTCATCTGACTCCCAAAAGGATCCCTGCTCCACAGAAACAAGCAGTTTTGGGATACAGCAGTCCCAGTGTCAAGTTCTCAAATGTTGTGGCACCTCATGATACTACTGTCAAGTGATCTTACAACAGTGGTGTCACAGGATCTCCTGTCACTACTGTCATAATCTCCTCAGGGATGAGTACTCATATTGATTGGAAAGCCTATGCTGTTAAGCAGTTAGCAAGTGATGGTTCTGTCTATTCTTTCAAGTTCTTCAATGAAGATCCTGACTCACAAACTCAAGAAGAAGGAACCTGAGACTGAGTATTAATGTATCTCTTCATTGCCGCATCAATTGAAAAAAAAGCAGTAATAAATATAGTCAAGGGGCTTCCAGCCCTCAAGGTTCAGGAGGGAAGTTGAACACTGCAATCAGTGAACTGATCAGGACACATGGACCCCAAAACATACTACTCTAGGCCATCAAGCAGTTATGTCTGCTTTTTCCTAATTAATAGGCAACCCAATGCACTCCCAAAGCTGTGTGTACCCTGCTCAATGCATAAGCATACTGGGCTGCTAAATGCAACCATGCCTCTGCATTGACCCCAAACCTGACTGACCATGCAAGTGTACTGGATTCAGTGCAGTCTGGAGTTGACATCATTCCTTGGTTGCAGGACTTTGTTAATGAATTTGTGGGTGACTATTGGACACCTAGGATCCATGTAATTTGGCCCTGTGCACCTTGTGCTATGGCACATAGGGTCTATAAGGGTTTGTGAAATGAGTCCAATAAGTAAAGCAACCTTTTCAGTAAGACCACTTTGTAAATCAGTTGCTGCATCTTAAGAGCGAGGGAGGAAGGAAGGAAGGAAGGAAGGAAGGAAGGAAGGAAGGAAGTAAGGAAGGAAGGAAGATTGGATGGTTGTTTTTTTAACTTCCTATAGGATGCCAATTCGTTACATTCTTAAATGTATGTAATGAATTGTCTTCATGTAGGAAGTTTAAACAAAGGGGAAAAACATCCCCTGGATAAGTGAAAAATTAAAAAGGAAATTAGAGTTAAGTAAAGGTTATGAGAGATTGCAAATAAAATGTTAAAATTGCAGATTGGGAAAGCTTTAAAGAGGCTAGAAAGGTACTGAATACAAAGATCAAAAAGGCAAAAGTACATTATTACAATAGGAAAGCAAAGGAAACCACTGACCCTAAAAAGTATTGGGACCTTAGTAAGTCTTTTGAAAAACCTGTAAATAATTCTCCCCCATTTCATATGGAACAAAATGGTGTTCTTCAGAAATCTAAAAATTCTGCAAATATATTGTCAATTTCACATACTTACCAAACATTGAGATACCCAATCTTGATAGTAAAACAACAGATCTAAAACAAAAGGTGCCTATGAAAAATTTGCAGCTTTCTAATTCTGATACTCCCACGTTTAGATTTAGTTTCTTGTAAAGATGTGACAAACCTAATAAGAAAGTTAAAAGTAAATAAATTCTGTGGTTACATAGCATAGGGGCCAGATTTTTAAAAGATGATATGGATATTGTAACTCCTATAGTTGCAAAACTATTCAGTTTGAGGGGGTCTTCCCCGTAAAGTGGAAGGCTGCTAAAATAGTGCCAATTTTTTAAAGTGGATTCTCTACCATGCCATCAAACTTGTAACCGATTGTCCTCCTACTACTGGTATCAAAAATGGCATGCCCCCCGAACAGTGAAACTTCTAATGCAACATCGTCAATATCAACAATGATGTCATGTCACAGTAGAAGCCGCCTGAATCGGCAACAATTTTCCTGACCTGCACCTCCACCCTGAACCAACTCCAGCTCACAGTTGGCATCTGTTAGTATGGGGGTGTGGGGTCAAGCCCTAATGACAGGGGTTGGAGGCAAAAGCCTGAAGAAAAAACATACACCGGGTAATGCGGCTCATGTCAACTGCAAATTGCGGTCGACATGGAGCCTAGTGCTGTAATGCCAGGCTAAGTGTTTCTGTCACACTGGCATCAGAGAGCCATCAAAAGTTCTAGAAAGGCTAGTAACATAGCAAGCTATAGGATCAGTTGGAAAATTTTGACACCATAACCAAATTCCAATCTGGATTTGGAAGGTGGAATTTCACAAATACCGCACTCACATTGACCTAGTCATCAGCCCCTCGGATGAAGGGATGGCAGTAGGTACAGGGTTTGTAGACTAGTCTAAAGCCTTCAGTCTTTTGGAAAGATTGAAAGAAACTGGAGTCTCAGAAGATGTCTGTCGATGGTTCAGGTCATACATCACAGACAGTACAAAAACAAGTTAGTGTAGAAGGTAGTTTGTTAAATTGGAACAAAGTAAGAAGATGCATACCTCAAAGCTTTAAAATTGGGCACATTGTTGTTTTTACTTTTCTTTTTAATTTTTGGCCAGGAAAGACACATTAAGCTGAAGCTTGTTTCCAGGTGCATCCTGGGAGCACAAGCAAGTTAAGTGACTTGCTCATGGTCACATAGTATGTAAGTGGTGGCTGTGGAATTCAAAACACGTTTTCCAGGTTTGCATCTCAGTGCTCTTAACCACTGCATTATATGGTCTCCTTTCATATAATGGATTGCCAAATTATATCCATCATTCTGACCTGTGTTTCTGTGTGGATGATACTATTTTACTGGCATCTGGTAGAGACTATGAGCAGGTAGAATGAAAGCTACAAGTTGGTTTCCTAGGTTCACACACTTGGTTTGCATGTTCCAAGTTAGTAATTAATAGCAAAACATCTCTGATTGTGACTTTTTTTCAACTATCACTGGCAGGAATGGCAACAGTCCAATGTTAACTAGAGGGACAATGAAGTTCGATTTACCTAGATCTCCAAATATAAATATTTGGTAGTTTGGGTGAGCCAACATTTGAAATTTGATTATCATGTAAAAATGACTACCAAAAGGTTAAATATTAGACTCAGTGGGCTTGATTTTCAAAGCCCGAGAATTCTGCAAGCCTCTGGTGCACTGATCTGCTTGGCACATGGGGCTTCGTGGCATCATCCCGCTGATGATTGGGATTTTCAGTCCTGAAGACCAAATGGAACAAGTTAGACAAGCTTTTCTTTTATATAACTTGTAATATTTGGGACCATTTTCACAGGGCTTGTGCCAAATATTTGGAGCAAGCTGCCATAACTTGTGGAAACTGTCACAACTGTGCCTGAGGCGTTAAAACTGGGTGCAGGTGCATCTAAGCAGTTTGGCACAGCTGCATCAAAGACCGTGGTTAGCCTTGCTTCACCCTTTGAAAGCCCAGTACCTCAAGAAGCACAGTTACTGCATAAATAAAAATATGTGACAGTCTATCATAAATCAATTACAAAATCTTGTTCTACATTATGAAAGTCACCTTTACAGGTTTGATAGTAATACAACACTAAACAGGCATTTGTCAATGCTGAATGTTGTCTTGCTGGCATTGGCATTGGTAGTGCAGGAGTTAGAGATATGCCTAATTAGAATGGCAGGGAAGTATTGAACTGACGCCATCCCCACCCCCACCCTGCAGAGACTGAAAGGTGTTGGGGTGTGCCTTTGGGTCATTGGCCATAACACATACCATTTCATCTCATTCTACCATGCAGAGACTGACAAGTGTCATGGTGTGCCTTGGGGTCTGTGGGCCTTATGCTTACCCCATTCCATAAGGAAATACACTGAGATGGGTGCAGTATAGGAGAATTGGGTGTACTTTTGGGCTGAAGACTCCAAGACACACATTGATGCCTGTCACTGGCTGCAGGGTGGAGGTGGGGTGGAATGGCATGAGCATTACAACTGACAATCCCAAGTCACACTCCTGACACCTGTCAGCCTCTACAGGGTGGGGTGTTACAGTTGGAAACCCTAATGCCCTGTTTGTTGGTATTTTCACTCCAAATGTTAAGCATGGGCTTTTTGAGACCCCATCTCATGAACAGTGGCACTATCAGTTCACTAGCTGAAAGGTGATTTTGCACAGCAACTGTGACATTTGGCGCCACAGGTGCAAAAACACTTTTCGGGCAGGATGTGAAAAATGACAGCTGTACTGTTCATGAGGAGGTTTAAAAAAATGGTAATGTTGATAATCTGGAGTGAAAATATGAAAAATTGGGAAGTCACGAGCATGCGTAGAAATTGCACAATGCATGCCTGTAACACAATTATTTTGGGGAATTTTTTAACCACATTTTCAACATAGGCATTTTGAGACCTCACTTCATGAACAGTGGCACTGTGATTTTGTTAATCTTTCCCAAAAGTTGATTTTCCACACCGACCATGCCATTGTGCGCTACAGGTGCGAAAACACATTTTGGGCAGGATGTGAAAATTACAGATGTATTGTTCATATGTTGAAAATCTGGGTGAAAATAATAAAATTATCGAGAGTTGGGGCGTGCGAGAGCTATAGCAATGCACACTCATTAACACAGTCACGTTTGGAATTTTTCACCAAATTTGCAGCATGTGCTTTTGGGACCCCACCTCATGAACAGTGGCACTATCATTTCATTAATCAGTCCTGAAAGGTGATTCCATGCAGTGACCACAAAATCACCTTTCAGGACCGAGTAATGAGATGACAGTACATGTGTTCATGAGGTAGGTTCCAAGAACCTCATGTTGAAAATCTGGTACCATAATTCCCAAAATGACTTGAGATATCCATCTAAGTTGAAATCCCATTGCCTGCCATTATAAAGCTTACTGTATTTTGTTCAGTTCCCAGTCAGCTTTTGAAGGGTTCAAACGTGTTCCCACTTCACAGAAGATGCATGGCCCTGCCCTCCAGAGATAAGTATGGGGTGCGGGGGTGCGGAGGTGGGTGTGCAGAGTATGGGTGCGGGTTGGGGAGGGTGTGCCAGGACGATGAGGAACCATTTTTTTGCAGGTAAAAAAAAACGAAACCGGACTTTGAAGGATGGTTTTCTTTATTTACAGGTAAAAAAAAAAATATTTGGAGCACACTGGTGTGGGGTCCCAGTGTGCCACAAGTTTGGGGGGACATGATGCTGGTGGGGATTGGGCACCCTGTTGGCAAACAAACTGAACTGGGGAGGGACATGCCGACACTGGGATTGGACATTCCCGATGTCGGTTTTGTGAGGATTGTGTGGCGGGCTGCAGGAGCTGACATATTTATTGCAAAGTTTCACCAGGAAAGGCACGTAACGAAGCCTTGTCTTCTGATGCTCCAATGAGGAAACTGCACTTCATTGGAGTGGCAGATTTCTTTCAACTCCATGGCTGTCTTTGAAAATGCTGTCATCGCTAGCATGCTCACTAATTAGTGGCTGAAGGATGCACCCACTAAAGCTTTCCCTGCATTCACCAACACTGACACACCTCTGAATGTACTACAACCACAAGATGTTGCTTGCACACATGCAAGACAACATAAAACGTTTGAAGTTACATACAACTTAATAGCCATGTTCATACTTCTGTGTGATTATAAAACTCATTACTGTCACATGTACAAGGAACTGGGGTGGCTCACACTAAAAACAAAACTAAATTAATCTAAATAATTTAGTGCATGATTTTAACACAAAATAAACTAGTGTGCTTGATAGAAAAGCTTGGGAAAATTGACACAGAGTCTGAGTTTTAATAAACAAAAGCTATATATTGAATTAGTATCTAGTAATAGATTTGAGGAAATTACTTTTTCATTTTCGACTGTGTGTCTTTGAAACAGAATTGATGAAAGTATTCATTTAATTTGGCTATGAGCCAAGAACTAAAAGTATGGTGTCACTATTTAAGGTAACACCATACTGCCCTCCCCAAAGCTGCATTGCCCACCACCCAAAATTACAATCAGATACAAAGATTAGAATTCACACAGTGGAGCACCACTTTATGTGCCATTTTCAAACCTCGGACTGCTCTGTGCGAGCCTTTCTTCAGCTACTGTGCAGTTTGGCAAGTGGCTGAGGGATTTCAGTCAGCGCAGTACTACAGACTGTTTTCTTACCTTGATTTTAGCTTAGAAATGTTTGCTTTTTACACAATTATTGAGGGAACTTTGAGAATTCTGCTGTGGGAATTCTTATGATCAGAGGTATTTTAAGTAACTCCATTGTGCTAGGAGCATTGTTTTAACAGTATTAAGCTTGATTAGTAACTTCAGTGCTTGTTAATTAATTAATAATAATCATTTGCAGTGCTGAGCTTCTAGTGGAGCCAGTGAAAAGCAATATGAGCATTCTAGGATGATTTTTGTATTATTCTCACAGTTACAGTTCTTCTTTTTTTTTTTTTTGTATACTCTTTTTACCTCCCCTCACACTCCGGTGTCCACCTCTCCTTCAGGCCACCTAGTGCTTCCATGCCTCGGCTGTCCTCTTCTGGAGCTCCTCCCACACACACATCGCAGCCGACCCCTGATTGGTCCCGACGTATTCCATCACCGGGCGGGTCCCCCTCCTCCAAGGGGGAAGGCATCGAGTGGCAGGGGACCCTGGCACATTATTTTTTCTACGGTCAGGAGGCACTGCTGTGGTGAAGGATGCTCCTGGAGGTTCCGAGGGACATCGAGCATGGAGGCCATCATATGGTGGCACAGAAGCTGTTTTCCGGCTTTCTGGTTGTCTCGCCTGTGCCGCAGCATGTAGTACCCCGATCTCCGCCAGGGGCCACTACTAGAGCGGGGCTTCCCACCCACCTCCCCAGGAAAGGATAGCAGTCCTCCGGACGCTCAATCCTCTCCTTCCCCAGCCAGCCCCGGCGACACTGAGTCTGTTTCCGAACCCAGGTCAGCCGCGTGGTTCGAGGTGTGGCGCCCAGTGCCTCAACCTCTGGCGCCCACCGCCGGTGGTACAGTTATTCTTAAAGCTATAAGTTTCATGAGGCTAGCTCCAAATAAATTAAATACTTGGGTCCAGATATTCAAAACTTTGCCCCTGGCTAAATTAACACTGCCCAGTGTGCAAACTTAGCCCGAAGCACAAAGCAAGCTATATTCAAAGGAATAGCCTGGGCAAACAGCTTCTGAATATTGCATGGGAATGAGGCTGGGCAAACTGGGCTGGGAGTGCAGGGCAAACTTAGCCTGGAATAAAACAGCTCTGAAACAGCAGCTAGGGAAGTGCAAACACAACAGCAACACAGTGCACAGCAATGTGAAGGTAGGTAGAGGTGAACTATGTGGCCAACATGTGTGCCAGCAAATGTGTGGACCCAGTACAGCTGCAGGCAGCAGTGCATGTGAAAGTACAGTGTTCAAAACTGTATAATATTCCCAGAGATGTTTACGCAGCGCTAATACATTTGCGTGGGTGTAGCGCAGGGCTAAACTTTGCCAAATTCAAAAGTGACATGCAAATGAGCCTACTTAGGCAGTCTCTAGGCAAACATCCAGATTAGCATCTCTTTATGCCCTGATTTGCGTGCAGTTTGCCCAGCGTTACTGCAGGGTCCCACAGCTCCATCTGTAGGTCACTCTGGAAGTATAGGGGCTGGCCAGGTCTGATGGCAGCTTCACCTGTAGGTCAGTCTGGCAGTGCATGATGATCACTGTAGGCTACATTTAAACAGTACAGCATAGCATAGAATATTGTACCCCAGGGGACAACACAGCATAGGCACAGATGGTGGTGGTGCTGCATGCAACTGTGTCACACTTTAGGTCATGCTACAGTACACAACAGACACTACAGTAGCAAGGGGAGCCAGTAGTGTGTGGACTGCAGCACTCCCTATGGTGTGTGGGCAGTGCTGATGACTGCACTAGACACAGTGACAGGCCCAACATGCAGGTGTTTACTGACAGTGGACATTACTGTTACCCTGTTGTGTGACCCAAAGATGCCACCTCTGGCATGGGATGCTCAAAGTGACATATACATGACTGACTTTGTGTTCTGTGGCAGTTGTACAGCTATGCGTATTTGGCAGGGGCATATATTATCAGAAAGGCACACTGGTGTTGGGGTATTCCCAATACTGGCCTATGTGTACTGCGCGATGTGTCCCAGCCTTGTGGCCACACCTGGTTTGTGGCACAGACTGGCCACCCGTACCTCTCCCTCAACATCCTCCATACCCACAGTGCTGCATGCATGTGCTGGCATCTGTTGTTGTCCACAGAAGACTGGTCCACAGGAGTGTGCTGTATGGCCACACTGCCATGCTGTCCACTGGCGGCAGGGTCACCACATACTGCCTGGCATGGCTGGGACTGGTGGCAGATGACAGCATCATTGTGATGCCATCAGTGAGCAGCATGTTTCCTCTATGTCTTGCTTTATCTATGTGTCATATTTATTTGTTAGGGTAACGCAAAGCCACGCAAAAGGCACACAAACACTGCGCAAAGTAAAAATGTCATGCAAAGCTGATTGCCCAGGGTTAAGACTACCTTTTCCTGGGCGGTAATGTGCACCGCTCTAAGTGTCATGCTAAGTCACACAAAACCACTTTGCTAGTCACTGAATATAGCAATGCGCCTGTATTCATGTACACAAACCCTCAGTTTGCCCCTTGCATGCATTATGATTTTGCCGGGCGCTAATGCAGTTTGAGTATGCTATTTCGCCTTTTGAATATAGCAAACCTCGCGCTAATCCCACGCTAAACCTGAGCAAATGGTTTGCGCTCAGCGCAAAGTTTTGAATATCTGGCTCTTGATCATTCCCAGCACTCTCACAGCCCTCTCCTCCAAGCTGCAGGCATTAAATTCTCCTTACCCTGCTCTTTCTGTTACATCTTCCCTGCTGGTTGCGAGGGCCAGCCTCGGCTTCCCTCCCCAAAGCTGCACAGTCCACTTCCCGAAATTACAGTCAGGTACAGAGATCAGAATTCACACAGTGAAGCACCACTTCAGGTGCCATTTTCAAACCTCAGACTGCTCTGTGTGAGCGTTTCTTCAGCTACTGTGCAGTTTGGCAAGTGGCTGAGGGATCCCCCCGACGCTTGTCAATTTATAGTGTGGTTCACGTGACTGCTGAAATTCTAGTCAATTTATAGTGTGGCTCACGTGACTGCTGAAATTCTATAGGGTAATTTCTCCCTTAGCAGGTTGTCAGGGCCCGCCACTGGTGGCCACTGTAAGCAGTATGTATACTATACCTCCTAACAGTAGTTTCAGCATGCTGCTTCTCTGTCTTCTGATAGTCACCCTCTTACACCCCTAGCATCCCTACCTCCCTCCTCCTACCAGGAATCACCGACACTTAGCCCATTAATTGACTTCCTGGAGCTTCCCTCACATCTTTCTACTACCTCTACTGCCGATTTCCTCCCACAGGGCCCAGTTTCACTGACTGATTGGTCCCAATATTCTACCACCCTCTTTTGTGCTGCATTCATAGCGCTTGAAATTCCCAGCCAGGGACACTTGAGCTTCCCTATCAACCCCAGCCACAGATCACAAACCTCTGTGGGCCTTTCATAATCTCAAGCTGTTACTGACACTGCTACTACTACTACTACTACTATCAGGGATGTAGAAACAAACCTGGGCCAAATACATTGCACATCTCAAACTTTTCCACCACCTTCTAAGTTACCCCGGGTTTAAAATTGCTTACCTAATATATGCAGCCTCCCACATAAGCTAACCCTGCTTCAACCCTGTGTCCTGCCTTTAAAACCAGATGTCATGATTGTCTCCAAAACCTGGCTAAAGCCGCATCACCCTGATGCTGAATTATTAATTCTGGGATACACTATCCTTCACCATGACCGACCAGGAACCAAGAGAGGTGGAGGCATAGCCATGTACATCTCCTCATCACTATAGTTCTCCCCAGTTCCGATACCTTTGCCAACACACATCTTTGATGCGTTATTAATAAAAATTGCTCTCCCACATTCAGTCCCTATATTTATAGCCGGCTCCTACTGCTCCCCAGACTCTCCTACATCTTCTATCCTTGATCACTTGGCCACCCTAAAATCTCATGCATCTGGGTGTGAGATTTACATCTTAAGTGACTTCAATTTGAACTGGCTTTCCAGTGCCAGTTCTAAGTTTCGCAATCAGGCGGCCTCTCTAAACCTATCCCAGCAGATTACAGAGCCCACCTGCCTGAACACTACATCCCTAACCCTTCTTGATTGGGCCCTTACCTCCCACCCTCATCATGTAACTTTCTCCAGCCTCTTGCTGGACTGACTTAGCAATCACCATATGATTTACCTGGTAAGAAAAATATGCAGACCTAAGGCACCTCCCCAGAGTAATACTTACTAGGTCCTTTAAATCCCTGGACCTTGCCTCTCTCTTATACAACCTGGCAATTACTGATTGGTCGTTTATGTCCCATTCCACATCTATTGACTCAGCCCTGGAGTGTTTCAAATCTAGGTTCTTGGAGGTCTGGAACCTCTACGCACCTCTCAGGAGGGCTTGTGTGAGGGGCGTCCATCTGCCCTGGATCTCAGCTGATCTTATGGATCATCTCAAGGCCAGGGACCAGACGTTGAAGCCCTACAAGACCTCAGGTAATCCAATGGATCACCTAAATATTGTTCTCTCTGAATGCCTGCACAAGACTAATACGCCAGGCAAAAGCAAATCATTTCAAAGCTTCTTTCAATAGTAATTTAACCCACTCATCTAAATTCTGGAAGGTGGTTAAATCAATTCCCCCACCCAGCCTCCCACCCCTGTCCTCATCATCGCAACTGCTCTTTTTCCAACTCTCTTGTAGTGGCCACCGAGTTTAATGCATTTTTCACTAATTGTGCATCGGCACTTTTATCTACTCATCTGACAGTCCTGCCTAACACTGTTAACCGCCCCCCCCATGCCCAGTCTCCAACTTCTTCACCTTCCTTCATCTTTCATCCTGTCACCACATCCAATGTACTTGCAGAACTCCTCTCTCTTAACCCTCAGAGGGAAATGCTCTTTGGGTCTGGACTCCAAAATGCTCTATTTGTTGGCCTCCACCATCGCCAGCCCCCTGGCTACTCTCTTCAAGCTCTCCTTCTCCCTCAGTTCCATCCTATCAGAGTGGAAGCATGCCACAGTTATCCCCCTTCCCAAGGGCTGTGACCCCTCCTCTTCTGATAACTACCACCCCATCTGACTCTTCCCTATATTAGCTGAGATGCAGGGGCACCTTGTCCTCTCACAACTGTCCTCCTTTCATGACTCCTCTTGCTTCTTCTCTCTTACTAGTCTGGTTTTAAGAAATCCCACTCCACCTCCACCACCCTTTTAAGGCTCATAGATGCCATCCTTACAGGTATGGATAAAAGTCATATAACCTCTGCTATTTTTGTTGATCTGGCAAAAGCATTCAACACTGTCTCCCACTCCCTCCTCCTAACTAAGCTCTCTCTTGCAGGGCTCTCTAGCGAGGCCACCAGCTGGTTCCACTCCTACCTGGTAAGCAGGTCCCAATCTGTCAGAACTGGCAACAACACCTCTGCCACTCTCCCGGTAACCACCAGTGTTCCACAAGGCTCAGTCCTTAGCCCCCTCCTGTTCTTCATTTTCCTAAATGATTTACCCTTTGCCTGCCCAAAGTCTTCCATTCACATGTATGTGGATGATACTGTACTGTATACATCCAGAGCCATGACTCCTGATGTAGTGATCAGACTACAGAAGGACTTGAAATGTCCAGCTCTGGTTTTGCACTAATCAGCTGTTTCTCAATGCCAAGAAAACAGTCTCCTAACCTTTGGCACCAAACGAGACCTTCTACGCTCCCATCAATCCCCTTCTTCTGCTCCTGGATGGGACTTGTCTGGAGGCATGCTCCTCATTTAGATATCTCTTGGTCTGCTTGACCAGCATCTCGACTTTTCTGTACATGTCAAAGCTATCCATAGAAAGCTACATCCCAAGATGGGCGCCTTATACCACAACCGGGGTTGCATCCCGCTACTGGCACGCAGAGCAATTGTACAAAAATGATTCTCCCAATCTTTGACTACGGTGATGTAGTCTATAGTGCTGCTCCCAAGTCCACCCTTGCCAGACTGGACTCTCTCTTCCACTCCTGTCATTACACCCTTGACTGTCCCCCCTCCACTCATCACTGTGCCCTCTACCGCACACTTGACCTCCCCTCCCTTGTGAATCAGAGACAGTCCCACTGCGTAAGTTTCATGGCCAAATTTTGGTCCCAAATCCTTCTCCCCTACCTCAGCACTGTGCTGTAAGCACAGGCACCTCCAGTGTATGTACTCAGGAACTTCGACTCTCGCCTACTGTCTGTTCCACTCAAGTCCACTGCCGCAGGTCAGGCAGCCTTTTCATCTTGGATGCCCAAACTGTAGAACACCCTTCCTGAGGCTATTCAGTACTTTGCCTCCATGCAACACCTTAACTCCCTCCTTAAAATACACTTCAACACCACCTGCACATGGACCTGAATCAACTCTCAGAACTAGGTCCTAGTTGTCCACGTGTACAGTGATTACCAACTACTGGATCAACTATTTACTGCACTATGTTTTGCCTGTAGCTGTCCAACTATCTATTTGCACTATGTAATGTATGTACTGTTCTTATTATTGTATTCTTTATGGTGCACCTCAATTGTATGTTCTGTTTTGATTATTGTATTCATGCCCGTAACTGTCCAACTCTCTATTTGCACTATGTAATGTACAGTATGTACTGTTTTTATTATTGTATTCTTTACGATGCACCTCAGTTGTAATTCCCCACCCCTTTCCCCCAGGAAGCATGTGGAATCAAGTGGTAGTCTGCTCAGTATACCTTCCTGGTAAAACTTTTAAATAAATAAATCTGATTACCCTCAGCTTCACAAACCATGTATAGTCCCTTTACTGTTTTTGAGCTTATTTTGCTTTTCTTATGTGTTATGTCTATTATGTACTAATTTGCTTATTTTTATTCATTCTTTTTTGATGTAACTTGTGTGTATGTAAAGAGGATTACCTTGTAAACAGGGCATTGTTGCCCTAACAGTGTATTGCAACCTTCCTTGACAGTAAGTAAGGAAGGAAGGAAGGAAGGAAGGAGATATTAGAATTCTTACTTTGATATTCCCTTGTAATGCAAGTGAAACTTATGTACTCATATTGTTGTGTATATACAACAGTACCCATCTAAAGCTCATGCTTTCCACAGACCTTCACCTTATGCAGTTAAAAGTCAATAGTGTTTGTCATCCAACAGTGACAGATTAAAATTCTAGTGATGTCTAAACTGCTAACTTAATTGACCTAGATGTGTCAGGCATGCAGAGGCTATGAGACACTAAAGACTGCAGTTTTGCCACTGTGTGGACATAGGAGGTAACAGATGTGCCCTACCTGCACTTCTGGTTGCATTACTTATATCATCAGTAACAGTTGCTTGCCAGTGCTTTGCTGTCAAAATCAATAGACAGGAATAAAGTTTTGCTTCTGGTTATGAAGTCAAATTCAGTTCTCTACAGTTTCAATGAAATTACCACAGGGGTTAAGATCAAAACCTGGAAAACTGAAGGCTTATCATATTAAGGATTTATTTGAAGCAAGTCATATGCATATACAGTAGCATTAACAGTTTTGTGCTTCACTTTTAACTTAAAGCAACATACAGTAGTAGCAATGATGGGGAGGTCTAAAGAGTAAGGACACATCATGTTTTATTGTGAAAATGTAAAACATAAATGTCTAGTTACAGCCACCAAGCTATATATTATTCGGAAAGCAAATGGGCTTGTCTCACGGGGAAATGATTTAGAACTAATGTTGATGCTCATTGGTTATATGGTAGCCAAATATAAAAGTGGACCAATGAGGGAGAAAGTGGGAGGTAGTATAGCCTAGAGGTTAGAGCATCCAGCTGTGAACCTAGTGATCCAGCAGACCTGGATGTGAGTCCCACAACTACCACTTGCATACTGCATGACCTTGAATAAGTCATTTGCCTCCCCATGTTCCTGGGTGGCACCTGTATACCTGAGCCAGTCTGCCGTTCTCAAATGGATTCAGATTCAATGGTTCATTTGTTTGACAAAATTTGTGTTTGCAAAGATTAAAAACATGTTTACATAAGTAAAAACCAGTGATAAAACAGTTAATAAAAGTTGTAAAGATTTCCATTGACACATTGCCAGTATACTGTATATAAAAAAATGATTCATATAACCCCTTGAGTATTTTGGATTTATAAAGGAAAGGGCCTTAGCTAATTCTGGACAAACCAGAATGTAAATGAGTCGCTAGGGGATTCGGGTCTGGCTACCTACACCCCCCCCCCCCCCGTGTTCCTCAAACAAATATTCCACAATAAAATGATAAAATAAAAAATCACAGTGCCCTAGTTTAACTTGGGTGAAGTATGAGTCATTAACAGCCTAAGGCTTCACCCACAGTGATATCACTTCCACGCAAACATTTGCATATCTAATGTATTATATGCAGTAATTTATGAAGTGTCATATACCTAGCATTGATACAACAGAAAACAAATCGATATGCCATTATTCAGTCAAGAGTTTTAATTTACTTATGCCTAGCCTGAAATTAAATTTGTTTAATCCAGTAGTCTACAACAGATGCCTACAGACATCCAAAAAATGATTATGGATAAATACAGCAGACAGGAAAATCTAGAAAATTATTATTGTAAAAACAGATGATGGAAAAGATTTTTTCCAGATATTGTGTTGACAATTGAAGTGACATAAAATATGATGCTTCCAGCCTCATTTCTGCTCTAGATTAAATACAGAATGTTATACATTTTTAAATAGGCAAAAAGTGCACAACTGTAAAGCACTTTTGGAATGACAGTAATGCACATTATTCCATAGAACATGTCTTGCTTTTGTTACGGGCATAATTTAAATAATAGATTGTCATATTGCACATAACTACTGTGTATATGAATATGGTGTTCTAGCCAGCTCTGCACTGTACTGCTAAAGACTTGAATAGCCAAATTGTCAAGAGCCTCATTAAAACTGGAATGTGATTAGTTTGAATAAAATCTCTCTCTCGCTCTCCCACTCATTCACTTTCACTCCTAAATGTTCTTTACCTTTTTTTAACCAACTACAGGGAAAAGATATTCCTTACGGCATCTGCATAACTGCTACCATCTTCCTCTAGAAGGAAAACCTCTTGCTCAGACACCATCCAGCACACAACTCCCTACTTCTCCCACCCTTGCATTCTCTGGTGTTTTTCCCACCAGAAACACCCACTCCATTCAACTCTTTTGGAGGCACCACCCATTATTCAGAGTTATGGGAGAAAGTTGAGTGAGTAATAAGACTCTGGCTACCCAACTGAGAAGGTGGGCTGCACAAGCATTATTACGTGGTCATTCCCTCAAATTTTCCTCCTAATTTACTTACAATAACACTGTTCTTGAGGATACAAAGCTGCACATGCTAGCAAAGGTAGCCCCCTCTCCCATCTAAGAGTTGAGAAAGATGGCATGAGTTCATTTTCAGGGAGGGTGCTCCCCATAAACATTTATTTGACCACCTGTGTCTGAGTTAAATGCTTGGATGCTGGGATACTCTTCAGGCCAGTGCAGGGCTGCAAAATAAGGGCTAGCAAACACACAGTCCTCAACAATAACTGAAAGTCCATAACTTGATTAACGTCTAACCATTAAATTTCTTAAAGGTAAAGCTCATAAACATACTATTAGAAAAGTGTACTGATCACAGTACAGTGGATCCAAGTTCAAAGCAAAGTCCCTATTTCATAAGGGTGAGTTCTTTGGCATGCTAGTCCACAATTATTTGAGTCAAGGTACTTTTAGGAAATGCATACAACCCAGGTGCACATTTGCTTTTGATAGCAGCGTGGTTTTATACCCAGAATATGAAGGACTCGCATGAGGTAGATTTAAACAGAGACTATTTCTGCTGTAATTAAACAATAGCAGCAATGAAATAGGGGTTGCTATGGGCATTTGCTCAGAAACTAGCCAATGTTTATATCCTAGCAGCTTCCCCAGAACTGGTGCGCTGAGTACCCACATTGCTGTTACTTTATGGGAGGGTGCACTGTAGCCTGACCTGGGTTCTGGTGCATCCACCTCATCATGGAATTGCAGCAGCCAGCGTGAAACCTAAGGGCCTCCATAATCTATGCTAATTCCGTGCTTTGGTCCCAGCTAATCTATGACCTGTGTGGCATACCATACAATTTACAATAGGGAAAAGAGGCACTTCCCACTTGGGGACTGCAGTTGCTTGGGTCTGGCCACCTCACCCTCTACCTCATCAGCTCCAATTGAGCACACAGTCCCTGGCCAAATACAGAACATCACATTATAGGGTAATCCCCCACTACTGAGTAAGACGGTGGGGCACCTTGATACCTAACATATGTCTTCACAAAGTCCAAAACAATTACATTCTGCCTTAGAGGCAGCACATTTAGCTTATGGTGATTGGACATGATGATTCCTTTGCAGATTCAACTTTCTGCAGACTGTCCACAATTTAAGGAATGATGATTCCTTTGCAGATCTGACTTTCTTTGGGGGAGCCCAATTTAGTAGGGGAAAGGTCCCCATCAAAATAAATGCAATAGTTTATAGGGGGAAGGTCCCTGAGGAAATAAAAGCAACAATTCCTTTCTTGAGGCCTTCTTCTAATGAACTGGCCAGATAGCATTCTGGAAAGTGTCTCAGCAGGTTCAAACAGATGGTTCATTTCCAGCTGCAGTCATTTATTTGCAAAAAGGAATAATTTGTCAACAGTTACATATGGGGTTTGATAGTCAATTTTACTGGGTTCTGCCACTACCCTGGGAGGGTTCTCCCACAACCTTCAGGGTTCTCTCACTACTGCAGCCTCTCACTACTCCCACAACCTTCAGGGTTCTCTCACTACTGTAGCCTCTCACTATCACAGAAATACTTTCTCACAGCAGTACTGTGATAAGATTTAAATATAGGTGTATTACACTTTTAGCAGGACCTAACAGATCCTTTAAACAATTAGTCCAGTGGAAGGCCCAATCAGCCAACCTGGGAAGCTCCAATATCACATGTCCAGTGAAAACCCAACTGTTTCCCACAACCATGGTTACTGTATTGACCCTGTGACTGCTGCCACAGGAACCCTTGGGTATATAATAATAATAATAATTTTTATTTATATAGTGCAATTCAGATTATCAAAGCACTTTACATAAAACATATTACACAAATCCTATAAATAGATCAACTTCCAGTTAAAAACATAACATTTCTCATAAACACATCCAGATCAATTTAAAATTTTCAAAAACATAAAATATTAAAAGCTAGATTGAATAAATAAGTTTTAAAAGCAATCTTAAAGCTCTCCACGGTCCTGCAATCTTTGATCTGACAGTAGAGAGTTCCACAGGATGGCTCCATGAACATAAAGGCCTAGCACAGATGTCTTCAACTGCACCCTGGGAACTCTAACAACCCCTTTGTCAGTTGAGCCGAGAGGCCATCTGGTGCTATAAGTAACAGGAGCTCTTGCAGATAGCTCGGACTCAGCTTATTGCCGAGTCTACACATATCTCATGTCCCACATCAATCCCATATACATGCTAAGGTATAAAGGAGCTAGTACTTCCAGATTAAAATGCCTATGTGGGCTTTCCCCTCTGGGAAACCAACAGCCCATTTACTTATAGAGATGCATAGTCTGGACCTCCTGGTGTATCCAACAGAGGGAGGCAACAAGAGTACCTTAAATAATTATTTCTTTAAAGTTAAACAGTTTAAAATTTCTTTCATCAGAAGCTGCACTTATCCAAGTCTGAAAGAAAAGGCTTTTCCTTGAGGATCAGCATACTGTGGGGATTCACCCCACAGGTGGTATGATGAGATGACCGCTGCCAAGATCCCTAGGTTTGGTGGAGAATTTAAGTTTCAGTCAGGCCTCTCAGCTGCAGGCCTTCAGGCTGCCTGCAGTGAGTCTCTCAACTCCTCCTTTACCAGACTGAAAGAGTGAACAACCACACTTTATGATTTACTAGTCACCAGGGTTGGCCACCCTCTGGAAACTCCCAGATAATCCAGCCAGCAGCATTTTTCAGACAGATTGGAGTTAATTCTTAGAGGTCCATAAACCTACAGTGAAGCCATGGGGGTTGCACATGCCTAATGCACGCATCATACATAAATCCTCCTCTCTCTCTCTCTCTCTCTCTGTGTTCTCCTGTGCAGTGCTACCTGTGGTCACCCTGGGTGACAGTGTTGTAGTGCAACACATCACCTTCCCTGGGTAAGTGTTGACTATGTGCTCAGTTCTCTACTAGTGACCTTCATCAATGCTCCTGAGCTTGGGGCACAAAGCTGCTTTGCTGCCATAGCAGAATCTGAAACCATTAAGATATAAGTCATCTCCCCTGTATGTCTAGTGTTCACATTCCTGCAAGCTACATATAAGTGAAATTGTCATTGCAGATAGAAACATAAAAACTGACAGCAAAAGGCCTAGTGGTACTGTTCTGTCTGCCCATTCACACAGTTGTTCACTATAAGCAGTAAGAGCATGGACCACCATACTCAAAAGGTTAACAGGGCAGTGACCATGTTAGTGCACCATTAACCAGGAATAGTGTGGTCGGATGGGGTAGCGGCCATATTCAGAAATCCCCCATGAGCACTGCTAACCCAGTATCGTGGACAATAAAAACATACCACTGTACCCATGGAAATGAGGGGTCCTCTTTCACACAAGGCACAGTAGTATATTCAAAGGTTTTGAAACTGGTAAACAGCCTGCATTGCAGCCTTGTTTACTGCTTTCAAAACCTACTCTATCACAGTGTACACTGTTGTGCAGACCCTACTAGCCAAATGCTCTGTAGTGGAAGTCCCTGACAGTGTCATCATTGCCTTGATCACCATACTGCTGCTCTGTAAGAGATATTTTATATATTACCTGAAGTCCAGTTGTCTCCCCATGCTCCTGATCACCTGCATGGCAAAGAGGAATCAGTCCTGGTGTCCAGCAGTCTCCCCCAAACCCAGTCACCTGCCTGGTAAAGAGGAATGTTGTCTGATGTGTATTAGGTCCCTCACTCCTGATTATTGATCTAATCACCCATCTTGCATTAAACAGTCTGATTCCTTCTCTGACCCCATCCACTCTGGACCCTCCACCCGCTCCCTGGTGGCCTCCTCTCTACACACTAATAATGGAGAATCAGAGACCAGCACAGGCCCTCAGGTCACCAGCTTAACCAACTGCCATTTGACTGACAGGAAGTAAGTGCATGCCTATTGTAGAAACAATGATCAGGGGTGGAAGGACCATTAGATATTAGGGATTGATTCCACTGATTCGGAAGTGGGGGGACAACTAGACACCAGGTATTGATCCTTCTTATAACAGGAGGGTGAAGGAGACCACTAGACCCCAGGGAATAGAAAAAATACAGCACTTTTGCAATTCAATGCTTGTGTTTATTGCATAAAAGGCTTAAAGTGCATTAATAGGTGCAAAGTTAACATCCTACCAGACTAACGAGCCCCAGTGCTTGTTAATCCAGTCCGATGTTACTTTTGCACCTTTAAATGTACTTTAACCACTTTATGCAATAAAAGCAGGTATCAGTTTGCAGGAGTGCTCAATATCTGTGTTTTTCTGTGCTGTTGATATTTACTGAGCACCTGGTTCAACATGGAACACAACCGATCACTGCAAACGGATAAAACATATGCAGCAAAGAGCACCAGGAATTAGGCACTGACTGATATCCTGCAGGCTGCTTACTGATGCAGTTTGTCATGGATCCCACACAGCAGGATACCATACTTAACTTGGTACTCACTGATTTGGACATGGTTGAAAGGTTTCTCTCAGGTAACCACTGGGGTCCAGTAACTATAACACTGTATGGTTTGAACTGGTGAGAGTGGGATAATGATGCCCCTCAAAGACAATTATTAAGGATCTCAGATGTGTGGATTTTGGTATAATACAAAGAGCTAGTCAGGGAAAATTGGCAGGAAAACCCAGACTGAGGGCTGGAAGGACAGTGGGCCATGATTAAGGGGCTTTCCTGCAGGTGACAAATCTTATGCAAGGAAGGTCACTAAAGGAAAATGCACAAATGTTTGATCTGGTTCTAAAAGGAAAGGAAAGAGCCTTTGAGGGTGAAAAGAAGGGCCTTCCACTGAGTACAAGAGGAACAAGGGAGAGGAAGCCTGGCAGTACTATAAGGCTAAGCTTAAAAATGCAAGGAAGGAGCAAAGACAGACAAGGAACTGTGCTTACTGAGGGACCAAAGGTGGAAACAAATTTTAAGTACATAAGGGAAGAAAAGGAACATAGGGGATAGTTAATCTAGTTGGGAGGATATAGTGAAAGTTGATCAGGAAGCAAATGTAATAAACAATTACTTCTGCTCAGTATTTATTTATTTTATTTAAAAGTTGATAAGCGGGAAAGGCATGCTGAGCTGATGCTCGATTTCAGGTGTGACCTGGGGCAAGGGCAAGGGTACAGTTTACACTTGATGCAATAATAGCAAACAACAGTTAAAGATTAGTACAAGACTAAATAAGTACATAACAGTTTAAAATTGGTACAGGTAAAGAACACAGGGGCAGTAACAATACAACAAAGCAATGCTCCGTAAGCATGTACAGTAATACACAGGATGGGGGGGCAATACATGAAGCATCTTGCTAAGGGTGGAAGGCAATGGTCCTCTGCTGGAGAGTGGTGTCAAGGCTGACACACGGGGGGTCAGGAAATGGGAGGAGTACAGATCTTAGTTGGCATGGTTAAAAGGGTCTAGAAGCTCTTTGGGTAGACAAGGCTCCTGGTCCTGATGATATGCATCCATTAGTACTTAGGGAACTGGCTACATAACTGGCAGTACCCTTAAACTGTCTATTCAATGACTCATTGAAATCTGGAGTGTTGCCAGCAGACTGGAGATCCTCTGATGTAGTACCTCTCCACAACCTGGGGGAAGGGGTAGGGAGGATCCAGGCAACTACAAGTTTATTAGTCAAGGAAAACTTGGTGCCCTTCTTAGAGAATAATCAACTAAAGGGTATCAATCAACATTCTTTTGTGTCAGGAGGTCATGCCAGACCAACCTGATACCATTTTGACTGGGTCATCAAGGCAATTTACAGAGGATAGCAGTAGATTTTCAATACTTTGACTTCAATAATGTCTTTGATTTGGTGGTACCACACAGAAACTGAAAGAAGTTGAAGGACTTGGGAGTAGAGTGGGGTTTACTTAGATAAGTGAGAAGTTGGCTTGGGGGGAAGGCAACAGAGGGTAGTGGCGAATGGTGCTGAATCAGTGGATGAGGAGGTCACATGAGTGCCACAGGCAGTCCGGGGACTTGTCCTATGTAGTATATTTATGTGACCTAGGAAAAAGAATCCAGAGAAAGTTATGTCCCTTTCTTGACAACACAAAGCTATGTGGTAGGGTAGTTCACAGTGAAAGGGTGCAGGTGCTCCAGAAGGACCTAGAGAAACTAGAGGGACGGTCTAAGATCTGGCAGTTGAGATTCAGTGCTAAGAAGTGCAAAGTAATGCACTTAGGGAGACAGAAGCCACACAGAGGATACTGGATGGAGGATCCAGACTGGTCATTCAACAGAGGAGAGAGCTCTGGGGGTCATCATCAGAGGCTCCCTCCAGCAAATGAGTTAATGTAACAAAACATACAGCAAGCCATCCAAGATATTGGGTTGTATAGGGAGGAATTTTGACAGTGGGAGAAGTAAGGTTATTTTAGCAGTGTACACATTCTTGGCGAGGCCTCACCTGGAGTACTGTGCCTAGTTCTGGGGTCCTCACCTGAAGAATGACATTGACAGACTAGGGCTGGTACAGTTAGGGGTCACCAAGATGATCCAGGGCCAGCAGGGCGGATCCTATAAGGATAGGTTGGAAGCCCTAAACATGTACTCACTAGAGGTCTGGCGGGAGTGGGGTGACATAACTGAAACATATACATTTCTCAGGTGTATAAACAAAGTGAATAGAAGACCTATTTGTAATGAATAGGGATGCAGTCACTTGGGCTCATGACTGGATGTTTGCAGGAGGCAAGTTCATGAAAAATGTGAAGGAGCCCTACTTCACTGAGAGGGTGGTGGAATCAAGGAACACACTGCTGGTGGAAGTGGTGCAGTGGCTATCCTAAACAGGTTTAAACTTGGTTGGGACAGGGCAGGGGACTCATAGTCCCCATGCGGGCCACACAGATTTGTGTGGTGGGGGAACGGGGGAGGGGTATCAGCCCACCAGCACACTAGGAAGGTGGGGGTGTGGTAGTATAGAAACATAGAAACATAGAAGTTGATGGCAGATAAGGACATAGCAAGGCCCATCCAGTCTGTCCATTTGTTCTCTCTTATGAATCTACCATAGGCCTTTACTCTGTCAATGGCCTATCTAGTCATACTTATCTGTATTGCTCCCTTATGCCTATCCCATGCCTGTCTGAAGCCCTGCACTTGTATTCATATCCACCACTTCCTCAGGTAGGCCATTCCATGCATCTACCATCCTTTCTGTGAAAAGAACTTCCTCACATTACCCCTTAATTGGCCTCTCACTAATCTCATGCTGTGTCCTCTAGTCCTGCTATTTTCTTATTGAAACATGTTAGACTCTTTTCACCTTGTTAATGCCCTTAAGATGTTTGAATGTTTCTAATGTATCACCCTCTCCCTCCTTTGTTCTAGGGTATACATATTGAGCTCCATTAATCTGTCCTCATATGTTTTCTAATGCAGTCCCTGCACCATTTTGGTTGCCCTTCTCTGGACTACCTCCATTTTGTTAAAGTCCTTGTGCAGGTGCGGCCTCCAGGACTGCACGCAATACTCAAGATGGGGCCTAATCAGTGTCTTGTAAAGAGGGATTATTACCTCCCTCTTGCAACTTGTGTCATCCCTACTAATTCACCCCAACGTCCCTTTAGCCTTACCCACTGCTTTAGTGGTCTGCTTGGATGACTTCAGGTCATCTGTGATGATGATGCCTTTCTTTCTTCCTTCCCTTGTGATTGCCAGCAACTCCCCTCCCATCCTATAGGTAGCTTCAGGGTTTCTCTTCCCTATGTGCATAATCTTGCACTTCTTTGAGTTAAAGCCCAATTGCCACTCTTCAGACCATTTTGACAGTTTTTCAAGATCTCTTATTCTGCCCACCCCATCTGGATCATCTACTCTGTTGCAGATCTTGGTGTCATCTGCAAACAGACAAACCTTACCCTCCAGTCCATCTGTAATGTCACTGATGAAGATGTTGAAGAGGACTGGCCCCAGGACTGTTCCCTGAGGTACCCCACTTATGACTTGCATCTCTTCTGACTGTATACTGTTTACCACCACTTTCTGTTTTGTGCCCACCAACAAGTTTGCCACCCAGATGACCAACTTCTGACCTACCCTGAGCCTACCCAGCTTATTAATCAATCTTCTATGTGGAACAGTATCGAAAGCGTTGCTGAAGTCAAGTTAGGCTACATTAACTTCACCCCCTTGGTGCACCACTCTGGTTACCCAGTCAAAGAAATCTATGAGATTAGTTTGACAGGACCTTCCTGCTATAAACCCATGCTGTCTTGGATCCTGTGATCCTATGGATTCCAGGTGTTGCATTATCCTTGACTTAAGGAGTGCCTCCATAATCTTGCCCACTACTGAGTTAAGACTGACTGGTCTGTAGTTCCCTGCCTCCTCCCTGCTGCTACTCTTGTGGAGTGGGATCACATGAGCCCTTCTCCAGTCTTCTGGGACCTCTCCTGTTCTCAGAGACTCACTAAATAGTTCTGCTAATGGCTCTGCTAGTTCCATCCTTAGCTTCTTTAGTACCCTGGGATATATGCCACCAGGTCCTATTGCCTTGCCCACCCTGAGCTCAGCGAGCTCTTGTAGGACTCTGTCTTTTGTGAAGGGACTTGTGCACACCCCCCTCCCCCCCCCCCCCCCCTGTGTCCATGGTGCTGAACTGTGGGGCCTGCCCTACCTTCTCCCCAGTAAATACTGAGCAGAAGTATCTATTTAGGATAGATGCTTTTCCTTGATCCTTCTCACACAGTCCCCTTATCCCCTTTCATCTTATCAATACCCTTCTGTACTTTCTCCTTTCACTATAATATATCTATAGAAAGTCTTGTCCCCTTCTTTTACTGTTTGTGCTAATGTTTCCTCAGTTTGTGCCTTTGTCTGTGTAACCCCTAGATGGCGCTATCCAAAGGGCTACTACCCCTGCCTGCTGGGCTAGTAGCAGGTTAAGGAGGCTGAGTTCTGAAATGGGTGCCTCCACCCAGAGGTCAGGGTTGGTAGGGGACAAACTAGCCTGGGCACAGCCCTCTGAGACACTGTAACCCCACTCTGTTCTTGCTAGTGGCCACCACAATATGCAATAATTACTTTCATAATACCTCTGAAGTACTTTGCAAGTACCCACACCGTTCACAATTACCACCAAGGCTGACTTCTCGGTTCAACCCTGGGACCCCTGTAAAACAAGGTTAGGCAGAGTAAATGGTAACAATACAAAATTTTGAGCACAAATTGGAACCACAGTCTGGTTGAATGCAGAAACATGTAGATCTGATTTATTCAGGGGGGTTTGAACAAGGGAGGGGGTAATCAGGTTAATTAGCTTACTGGTTCTATCAATCACACAGCAGTGCATGCAGTCAGAGCCCCTAACACAGTTACACTCTCTGGGTACCCAGTTGGAGGAAAGGTAGGCTAGCCAGGGCCGTCACCCAGGGTAGGCTGGCATTGCAGCTGATCGGGGTCCTGTGATGGAAAAACAACTTGCACAGTACACTTTTGTAATCCGGAGTCAGATGGCTCAGTTCATGAAAGAAAGAAACAACACAGCAATCAGATGACATACTTAGATTAAAAGATAGTTGCAGGGTGCTACCTTGATGGTTACTCACGATACCCAAGACTGGACACAGGATGGACAAAAATTGAGACAGTAAATGAGTTCTCTGTATTGGTAGGAGAAGGAGGGCCCACACGATTCACCATGGTGTAGTTCCTGTTCAGGCGTGGAACAGGGGGCTGACCCTGGGCAGGTCTCTCGTCGATAGCTCTTCTCTGTGCAGTAGGGTAGGATAGCAGGGCCCTTATGACAAGGCCCAGCCACATGGAGCTGACAGCGGATTCAGTCCATTTGTGCTGGACACATGTCCAGCTAGCAGAACACAGTTAGCAACCTGGGGAACCAAATCACAACCCCCTTCCAGCACACAGTACATTTATATGTAAGGCAGTTATACTGTACCAGGCACAATACTCCCCAGTCATGATCGCACAGTCTCTGCTAAACAGGTTAAGAAGTAGCTGGAGTTCCTATCAGGCAGATTGCATGCAGTAAAATCTTAAGTCCTTTGCAGGTTGAGCCTGGATACACTTCTGTGGCTTAATTCACTCACACGAACTCGGATTTAGTCTGAAAGAACATCTCTCTTTCCCTTCAGGGCACTGGGCAGACTTGCAGGCCTCACTCAGGCCTTTTCCACAGTTCTCCTGCTCAAAACCACGCAGATCACAGCTCGAACTCTCATGAGCTGCTCCTCTCTCAACTCCCAACTCAGAACTGGCTTGCCAGCAAACAGCTCAGGAGATTTCCCTCAGATCCAAAAGGTTCGGTTGGTCAGCCCAACTCTCAGTCACAGCAGAGCTCCCCCTTCAGTAACAAAAAGGCGCCAACAGTCAAAACTACAAATCCCATGCTCTGTGTCCATTCAGCCCCTATATGCAGGTTCCATTTTAGAGTCCCCCAGCACTGATTGGTCTAATTCGGCAGTTCTGGACCAAAATGGTAGAGATGGACAGAAACCCATCGCTGCAAAGAAGGCAGGTTAGAACAACAACAATGTCCTTATCACTCTAAATGATTTTTCAGCAACTAGTTACATCTTTCTACAGAGCTCCCTCTGCACAGTTAGAGATGGCAGAAACTGAGCTATTTCCTGGCAGCGCGGGCAGGACTCGAGCATGAAAACACTCGGCCCCACTCCAGATTAATATTACTGCAAGCTAGGCAGCTCTTAAAGCAGCAGTACAGGGAGGCTGCACAGGCACTCACTGGCAATACATTTAACATGGCTAAATGCAGACACCATCCTGGCAGCGAGCATTTGAGCGGCAAGCTTATCAGAAGACTTTTCAGGAACCCCCATTTGTGAGGGGGTTACAACTGCCTTACTGCCTTCCTGCTTCCCTTAGGGAAGTTGGTATGCCTCCCTATCTTCGTCCGCTGCAATTCCTAACATTTCCTAAAGGCTAACCTTTGGCACTGATCTTTTCTGCTACTGTTTTTGAGAAGCAAAGTGGTTACCTCGTTCTTTTGCTCTTGCTTTCCTCCCTAACACAATGGGATGTTGCTTCATGTATTGCATTCTTAATGCTTTTCCACTTTGCCTGTCCCCCTCACCTGTATTTCTTCTTGCCTGGGCTAGCTTAACTCTGTTGGCCATCTTATCAAAGTCAGCTCCATTGAAGTCCCATATTTTGCCTTAGAATGGGATGATTTAGATCTAGTTGCCAATTGAACCACAGGATGTGATGGTCACTCTCCCCCCCCGGGTGACCTTCTAACTGGAGATCTGTGATTCTTTCCTATAGTTTGTACTAGATCCAGGATAGCCCTGTCTCTTGTGGGTTGTTGTACCAGTTGTTTGAGGCCCTCCCCCTGCAGAAAATCCACTATGTGTCTAGTTATGGAGGATTTTCCTGCTGGTATTAACCAATCTGTATCTGGCATGTTGAAGTCTCCCATTATCAGAACCTCCCCTTTAGCTGTCTTGTTTTGTATAACTTCTAACAATAATGTGTCTATGTGCTCCCCTGGTCTGGAGACCTGTAGACAACTCCAGTTCATATGGCTGTCCCATTTCTGTTTCCAGGGTGACCCACAGTTCTTCTGGCTCCTTATGTGCATTCTGAATTTCTGTAGCTTTGATATTTTCATTGACATAAAGGGCCACTCCCCCCCTTTCTGCACCTCGGTCTCTTCTGAACAGTACTTAGCCAGGTACTGAAATAAATCTACCCTGTGGATCCCTGACCATTTGGATAAGTGAGAACAGAATTTTCCTGGTTATCAAGATCATGACGTCACAGCTTTGGGTTGTACCCTCCTGCAGAAAACACGTGACCTACTTGTTGTCGCCTCATCTGAATGGCTTTGGAGTCCAGCAGGTGAGATTCCTGTATGACTATAACACCTGTTAACAATAGGGACAAATGCTTTAATACCTTGTATTGTTTCAATTTCTGTCTGACCCCTTTGACATTCCACGTAGCAATTCTCGGATTATTAGCCATAAGCTATGCCATACATGAAGTTGAACAAGAAATTCAGAAGTATCATCAGGATTGACAGTATCTTTACCCTCCAGGAATCTGTGTTGTACCTCTTCCTCCTTCCTTCCCATGTTCCCAAACAGCCCCTTCTAAGCCCCAAACCAAACAAAAGAGAATCAAGTCTGTATATTTGAATCAACCCAGACCCCCAGTCCCCCAAACTGTTGCAGACTACGTTCCGCAGATCTCCTTCACTATAGCTCCCTCCCTCCAGCCACCTTTAATTGTTACCAGTTCCCCCCCTTATAACAGTAAAGCGGGGGGAAAAAAATGAAAAATGCTTTGAAAAGAAGGAACTCCCCTGAGCCATACAGGGAGGGTACAGTTTTTATATGTACCTTATGAGTTTCTTAACAAACTAATCCAAATAATGTATACCAAATGTGTATACAAACTAATGAACTGAATAAGATATTATCTGCTGCTCAGTATAACAACAACAAGAACAGTAACCCTCTCTATGAATTAGATCACAAGTCATAGGTTTGGTTTATAATAATGAGCAGATTGTGATCTGACCTTTTCTGAACAGTGACTTTAATTAAAGCAAACTTTAAATGTGGGGTTACTAAGAGCTGAGACTCTAAAGGGTAGATTAACTTGAAACATCATTTCTACCTAATGAAACCAGCTACCAATAGCTCCTTAAGAAGTAGGTGACAAGCTCCCTCTGGTGGGTGCTGTGAGGTATAATTTCTGCCCAAATGGAAAGGTGAAAAAACAAGCGTGTGCACAAACATAAATGGGTCCAAATAATAAGATATACATGTGCAAACATGATGCTTCTTGATAGTTATTAACATAATTATGCCCAGCAGAAAAACAGAAAGACCCAGGAACATTATTAATCAAGAGCAGTCAATGTTCCACTGGACGAAATTGGGCTATAAACTTAACTGAACAGGAAGGATAAACAGACCTAAAGTTCCAGCACATAGGGCCATCCTTACACCATATTTGCACCATTTCAGGTGTATTTATCACAAAATGTGGTGCCCTTCTATTATTTATTAGTGAAGCTGACAGACCTTCACTGGGTAAATTCAAGTGTCTCAAAAGAGATCAGGTAATGTGGCCTTGAGGCCTGTATGGGCTGCATCTGAATCTTCATAACTTTGCCAAGTACCCACAATTAAGACCTGGAGCCTCGCAGGATAGTTCATATGAAATCGTACCCCCGCAGTGATGAGTGTGGATACAAGGGGATGAAAAGCCATCCTTCGTCAACGAATGGTGGCAGGAAGATCTTGCACTGCTTGAATCCTGGTTCCTTCCCATTGGACCTCTTGTAATTCCTTCATTTTGGATAGGAAATGCTGATGCTCTAGATAATTTAAGAATCTAAAGATCAGTGGGGAATCAGTCTGAGTGCCTTATGTGCCCACTCTATCACATATTTAGGGCCAAATGAAGAGGGTCCAGCAATTTTCTCTATGAATTTTTGTATGAAAAGGATGGCATCCTGCCCTTCTTCAGCCTCTGGGAGCCCATTGAGGACTGCATTGTTCCTACGGCTACAGCCCTCAAAATCTTCTATTTTTAGCTACATTTTTATAGTCTTGTGCCTTGTTGCCACTAGTTCAGAGTCAATCTTATCACAGCGTTTTTCTAGCTAATTAATACGGGCCTCTGAATCTGAGGTTCATCGGGATATGTTCTCTAGAGCTTGGGAGATAGATTTAATCTCTGAGGTGTTTAACGGAACTCATCCTTAAAGGTCTAAATTCAGCCAAGAAGCCAGCCTGGGTGAACGGCGCTAAGTCTGAGGGAAAACTGGAAGTCCCTGGTGTGTCAGCAGTGCTAGAGGCCCTAGGCTTCTTCGGGCCTTTTTCCTGAGCTGCCGGCAGAGTACGTTTTGGTAGTGCTCTCCGCATTTCAACCTCCATGTAGGAAATCTCACAAGCCAGCAGTAGAGAAGACATGCAGAAGTCTTCTGAAGTCTTCTTGTAAGGCTTTTACTCATTTTTTAAACTCAGATAATAAACAAATAAAATGAACAGGTGGCTGGAGTGAGAAGTCGGAGCTAGCACCAGGCTACCTGCACCACATGGTCTCCTAGTTTAAATATTCTGCAAAGACATCAAACGTCTACCCCAATGCACTGACTCCCTCCTCAGTCAGATGCAGTACATTGAATTTAAAGAACTTCCTCTCCCAAAACTGTTGCCAGTTACCTACAAATTTGTGTCCTTTTTCCTGGCACCAGCCTTTGAGCCACATGTTTAGCTCCTCTATCTCCCCTTCTCTGACCTTCCATCCATCTGCCTTTCTCTCCCAGACTGGCAGGACCTCAGAGAAGGAGATGCCAAATGAAATAGATGACAGTTTGTCTCCCAGCCTGGTCAGGTGTTCCTTGGTCTCCATAACTGACCAGCTGGCGAGATCTTTAGTTCCTATGTGAAGTGAGCCAAAATGAAGATGATGAGATTGATGGATAAACTTTGCACCAACCAGACAGGTTTTTGATTAAAGTGTCCCTTGCCTATACCAGGTGAAGTGTGCTGCCTCGATAAGTTCATGATTAAGGCAGTTCTTTGACTATTTGGCCACAAAATGGAAGTTTCACCAAAATCAAGAGGCAGGAGACACAACTCATGAAAAGTGGCCATGTATTCAGCAACATCATCAAAGAAATCAGACCATGAGAAGAGGTGTGAACAATAACGATTGTGGAGCAGCACCTCCATGCCTTTGAACAGCATAACACTCTATTTTAAAACCATTGAAGTACTCTAAAAGCATTACTGTAAACTCTTAAATCACTCTAAAAATATTACTGCAACTCTTAAATCACTCTATAAAAGTTTACAACTCATAACTGTAATATTTAGTTTTACATACACAGTACTACACCAGAGTCTATGTAGATGCGTTAGGTGCCATAGATGATTAGGTAGTCAATATCAGAAAAAGATGAACTTCTGAGTATGTGCTTTCCATTGGCTGGCTTTAAGAACTGAACTTTTACCAAGAGCACAGGATTTAAACCACTGGGCAGTGACAAAAGCCAAGTATGAGAACAACACAAAGATTTGTATTCCACATGTAGATCCTCTGGGCTGTAACAAAGGACCTTAGGAAAGAAACATAGCACTTACAGTTCCAAGGAATTAGGCAAAATGAGGAACTTGTCAAAATGAAGAGCATCTAGGCCATCTCCATGGATCCTAGGGAGAAACCAGAAGAACCGAGTGTTGCAAACTGAAGAACCTCTGGGCCATCACTGCTGACCCCAAGAAAGGGACCTGTTGATTATGCACAACTGGAGCACTGGATGAAACATTGAAAAACCTCTGGACAAGCACCATGGGTTCTGGGAAAGAATCAGAAGAACTGGACCTTGATGAAGTTGAGGATCTGGAACACCTCCAGGCTGTCCACCTTAGGAGAATCACTGAGGAATGTGTAAAAGAACCCTTCCCCCGAGTATCAGATGCCTATCTGTGAACCATTGTTGTTCCTTGCACTGCCTAGCTCACTGCTAAGGAGGAACTGGCCTTAAGAATCTGAAGAAAGCAGGTGACAAGGAGTTCTTTAGCTCACTATACTATTCCTATCTGATGCCTGGCTCCAGTCATATTAGGATACAATGGGATGAATCACTGTCTCTGAATCATGCAGGAAGAGTTGTTGACATGCAGGCATTGCAATGGGCAGTAATAAAACTGAGTTTTAAAAGGTGTACTGTCTCTTTATTTGGGAGTTGCTGGTTTTGGCAGTCTTCAGACCATGCAACCATACCAATTTTACAACATATGAGAAAGACAGAAAAAGACTGGCACCAGTCTCAGTTGCAATTACTTTACTGTGCAAAAAGGAGGGTTGTAAAAGTGCTTACGTAAAGTGCATTAGCAAAAACATTACAAGGCACACTCATGTTAGTAGTCCTCCCTCTGACCCTCTGACAAAGTCATAGAGCGAAACTGGTCAGGATTCTATAGCTAGGCATCCCAACCTTGCTGCCCCTGCTGCTAAAGTGGGTGTGCCTTGTAAATTTGCTAATGCACTTACGTAAGCACTCATGCTGCTCTCCTTTTTACATAAACTATCAGTAACTGTGAATGGTGCCAGTCTTTTCTGTCTCTTTCATATGTTTTCTGACTGAGCACAGCTATACAGTGAGCAACTAGTTGTTTGCTTTCAATTCTAGGACATGCAGAGCAAACAAGCCATTTTTTTAGCGGGTACAATCAATCTGAATTGGTTCAAAGCATGCAAGGGCAGTTTCTCAAGTCTTAGAGCATGCAATTACTATATAAACGTTCTTGAACAACTAAGGGCAATAGAAATTGTCTCATAGCAAATCAAGGCAACTTGAGCAAAACAGGACAAATTTGTGCATGCAGGGTACTCTCAGTCTCAGGAGCATGCAATGGCAGTATAGGCAAATTTAAGCATGCAGGACAGTCTCATAGTCTCAGAGCATGAGTGGCAGTACAAATTTAAGCATGCATGACAGTCTCATAGTCTCAGAGCATGCAGTGGCAGTACCGACAAATTTAAGCATGCAGGGCAATTTCAGTCTCAAAGCATGTATTTACATTGGTGCTATCCTTTTAAATGAGCAGTTTCTCTATGCCACACGACCAGCTCTTTAAATTCATTCAATCAACAATCTGGCACTATCATTTTAAATAAACTGGGACTTGCACTTTCGTATGTTTGCTTTGTAACCAGAGGCACTATACCAGTTCAGACATTACATAGTTGGAGAATGTAATGGCTTGATATCTATGCCTTGGCTGAGCAGTCAAATTCAGTCTGTAAATGGCTGGGATACAACTAGCTAAAGTGGGTATGGCAGACTAAACTCTCCCTCCCACAGGCATTCACTTTGCTTTATGATTAAACAACGGAGTGTTCATCTCTTGCATAATTTATATAAATCTGGACTCTCAAACTTGCAGCATAAAACTTCAGCTCCAGTTGTTTGGCTCGCTTGCTTGGACCAAATATCACAAATAATCAATTAATTAGTCTTTACTTTACCATATCACAACTGGCAGGTTTGCATATGTCTTATGCAGTAGAGTCCCTAAGCTTGGGGCTGGTCTCACTCTCAATGACCTGTGCACTGGAATCTGTGACAGCTATGCTGCAATGATGGGAACCTGTTTGCCTATCATCTCCTCCTCTTTTGGCTGGAGCTCCAGACACAGTGCAAATCATTGGCAGTTTTAACAATTACATACATTAGTCCTGGGCTACTAATTTCTGTTACTAGGCTACTGGCCTTACTTCTGTCCTGGCCTTTTGCTCTGCTTGCTTATTACAGCTGGGCCCTGTCCTGTCCACTCTGCTACCCAACTGGCATTTACATTCTTTAATATTAGCCCCATTATCAAATACCAAAAACTCTGAAGAAAGGCCTTGAGGAATCATCCACTCAGCAAACTCTTTAGTTTCTGCAAGAAATTCACTGCACTGTTATATTTGTACTCAAAACTAGCACTGCAGTATAAAATGCAGCCTGCCTCTTATGTCTCAAGAAAGAGAACAAGGCAACGGAATCATAAAAGAATGTTACGTGTCAAGCGACTGTCATGTAATCTTCAGTTTAACAAGTAGTTCACATAAACATTAAGCCATGACAAAGGAGGCATCTACTGTAGAATTAATGCATGGTTGCGGGGGAGGGGGGGTTGTGGCACGATGCCATGGGCCAAGTGCCTACAACCACCCAACCATGTATTAATTCCCCAGTAGAGGCCTCCTTTGAAGTGGCTTAATGCGCCTGTAACATGGCAAGTGCAATTCAAAAATTCTGGTTTAAGCCATTTGTTTACACGTATAAAAGACAAACACTTTCAGTGACTTTAAAAGTCCTCAGTCACCTGCCTCATCCTCTGTACCACAACTCCTATTTTTGTACTCTGTGCAATCAAGTTATTCTTCTTAATTGTGAGAGTGCACATTGCATGACAAACATTTAAGAGTCAATATAGTAATAGTTTCATACCAAAAAGCAGCCTTCTTAGTTTTGCCAGCTGTCATAGCTGTATGTTTAGCATGTAGCACTGCTGTCATCAACTACACTACCATCAGGGACAACTTCATCTTCATGTAAAATAACAGTGTTAGCAGGGAAGATAGGAGTAGCCACCTTTCCACCTCCATTGTTGTTTGCCTTCCTTAAGGCCTATTCCAGGATTTTTTATGGCACTTTGGCTCCATGTCACATCAGTTTCAGAGGCAGATGACTCAGACTCTGACTCATTAGACATAAAGTTGCTAACACTGCTGATGTTGTCCATGCTGAAGTCTGACTCATGAAATGTTCGGGACAGTGGAGTATTGAAAGTATATGTAGTCACCATTTCAACGACTCTGTGGGTGATGGCCCTGACAAACTTGTTTTATTTTGGTAACAGTGTCTCAGCTACCTTGCCCATTACTCCTTTTATGAGGGACAGCACCTGAGCATCTCTTTGTATTTCCCTTCCCGTAGAGTGGATTACTTGTAATGAAAGAAGATGTGCAGTTCCTGGCGACACTAATAGACTGGGAATTATTATAATTAATTTTTTTTGTTCTGACAAAGACTGTTCAGCTGTGGCATTGTTAGGAGTATGTCTGCTAGTACATTGTGGCACTAGTTGAATTAGCAAATTGCTTTTTTCTGTTATTCACAAACTTTTGAACAACTTCCCCCTTCCCCACTGCTCTTCCTATTATCATTTCTGCATTTCTGTCCATATTATTGCAAAAGATGACTGACCAACACAAAGAAAAATGGCTCTTTGAATTACAAATGACGTTTTTTGTTCCAAACTGGCTTACAACAACAGACTATCCAAGGGGCATTTGGCTTCTGCTTTGCAAGATGGTTCAGACAATTTCTTTAAACAGCAGGATGATTTTCAAATCACACAAGACTCTTTGGGCTCGATTTTCAGAGTCCAGAGAATGCTCCAGAGCCCCGGTGTGCCGATCATGCGGTGCATGGAGCTTGCAGCACTGTCCTGGCAGGTGATTGAGATTTTCGGTCCCAAGCACCAAATGCTGCATGTTAGACCACCTTTTCCCTAGTCTAACTTGCTACATCTGGGGGACCCTTTTTATGGGACTTGCATCAAGTATTTGGTGCAAGCTGCTGTGAAATGAGCAAACTGTCACAACTGCACCCGACAGTATAAAATCAGGTGCAATTGTAGCAAAGGAGTGCCAAAAAATGGCTTTGACACAGGGCTGGATGCAAGTCCTGCATCAGCCTTCTAAAATTGAGCTCTTTGAGTCCCCCTTACACACGCACACCACCACCACACCATACACTTTCTCCTCAGTCAGTCTTTAACATTTATTGTCTCATTGTCATTTTCTTTCTCTGTTTTTTTTCTTTTAACCTACATATTTTTTTTAATCTTGCCTTTCCCTGAATGGGCTTAGGCCCAGAAAACCCCCAACCCCCACATTTTCCCTTATTTTCCTTTCAGTGACAGACAGTCTAAAAGTTTGAAACTGAAAGAGATGTCTGTGAGCAACTTCACTCTTTTATCTTCACTTTTTTACTCATTTAAGTCCTGATGCCTCTGTACTCTCAGCTCACAGCCAATCATTGGCCAAGTGCTGGCCCTGCTACTCGGAGCCACAGAATCCTCAGATCTCACTTACCTCATTTACATGTATGATGTGACTGAGGAACAAGGATCAGTGTTGGTAGTTCCAGTTTCGATGTTTTCAGTATACATGAACAGCTCCTTCTGATTCCAGAGAGTGAATCAGTTTACATGTGAATCTCTTGAATGCCCGAATGGATTCAAAATTAAGGTGATCATGCTCAGTACTTGCAGGTGTGAGTTGGCAAGAAGGCCCATTAAAAGTTCATGGGCTGAATTTCAAACGGAGTGCAGGGCTTGAATACTGCCCTGCACCATGGGACTTAGGATTTGGGTGTTACTCAACCCTATTTGCCACAACTACATCTGATTATCAAATCTCAGGTGCAGTTGCGACAGTTTCCCTGAATTACGGCAGCTTGCACCAGATGTCCGGTGCAAGCCCCGTAGCTCAGATTCCCAGGTGTGGCACAGGCTAGACCACACAAATGTGATCTAAAGACCCATGTCTGGTGCAAGCATTTGAAAATCGAGAGCCATGTCCTGAGAATGATACAAGCCCCATGTGACATATGTTTGGTGCAGCAGGAGCTTGTGTCAGTCTTAGAGGTTTGAAAATCTGGTCCCATGCCTCCAAGAAGGACCTAGCAACTGATACCATTTACATATAGAGCACACTTGGGTTCTGCAGGCATCAATTACTATGAACTGCATGCTTTCAACCCAGTCTGAGAAGCAACCTGGTTAGAGCACCAGTCGGGTATACATGAATCTATAAACCATGATTTTGCTTTGATTCCCATATTTACAGTGCTTGAACTGGGTTACAGCCCTCATGTAAATGCAGAAACTGCCACGCAAGATCCTCAACATCTCTTTGCTTCCTTGAAATAGTTCAGAGCAGCCATGTGTGGTTGCACTTAATCACGTCAGCTTGCACATTCACAAGCTGGCAGACCAGGAATGTACACTGGGATGCACTGCTTAGATGCCCCAAAACACTGCCTGTTCATACTAACATGGGCATTCTATCTATGTGTACATCTGTTTTCATTTTCTACAGATTTCTCTGTCTGTGTCCTCTTCCTCCACATTTGTCACCTTTCAACCTTTTTATTAGTGCCCTGTTATGTCCCCACATGAGGACTCCTTGGCCTATTCACTCCTACTATGCCTTTTCATACCCATCGTCACCTTTTGTTTTCCAGATTCTATTCTTACCTTGCATATTATCACATTTTCTCTTGACGCCTCCTGCATTTTTCCCTACATACTGTATGTATCCCTAGTTCCCTTACCTCTCTATTAACTTTGCTTTTTCTCTTTTAGATAATTCCTGAAGAAGACCTATGGTTGAAATATTTAACTCTATTTTCTACTTTCTGCATGCATTTAATATTGCTGTCTTGTTTCCATTATTTAGAGGTGGGTGAAGTTAGAAAACATCACTCTGTAGAGAAATTTATGAGTTTTACTGATTTTGTGATGTTTTCCTTTAAGGCAAAGTTCTGCCTTAAAAGAGAACTTTGCAAATGGTGAAATTGTGAACTTTGCCTGCCAATTTTGGCTGTAAAGTGATGTTTGCAAGGATCCATGGGATTGGAGGTCACATGGTGCTGCAATGAGCTGCATTGCCATGCAAAGGCTGAATTCAGTGTAGCGTGAAGAAGAGACAGTGTTAAGTGTGCTCTGTATCTTTGCACCTAAAAACCTTTGGAAAGTGTTTAAAACACACAGTTTATTTTCTAACAAATCACTCCTTTGTGCCTTGTACTCTAGATCACCAATTACAGTATTTGTGTCATTTTTTGTGATTTAGTTAGTTTCAAGTTGTACTTTCATTTTCTGTATTCTGTATTCTGTATGAGGCAGTGCTGGTGGGTGGGGGGTAGGGGGCTTAACTGCAGCAACTTTCAGCAAGAAGAAGGCTGGTTAGACAGCCTTTTCTGTTTTGTCAGTACTAGTGCTGTTGTAGTCAGAGTTTTGTGTGAAATGATTTTCTCTGTTTTCTTTGGTTCATAATTTTAGTTCTGTATAACAGTTAAGTGTGTTTTACTGAATTATTTTTGTCATCGGAGTTTTACTATATTGCATTCATTTTATGGCTGCATGGGCGGAGCCATGCTGACATATTGACATGATGTAGGAAAGATAAATTACTGTATGGTAGCATGTGGGAGGAATGTGAACAGTGCGTCCTCCGTAAGTGTTTTTGACTGGTGCTGCAGCACATATCTCTGCCTCTTGCTTAAAGCAGCAGTACTACATAAAAAAAACATCAGTACCACATAGATGTCTTCCTTCTGATCTGTTGAGCATATAGCTATTTAAAATTCTGTTGTGCAGTGCAGCATTTGGCTAAAAAGACCCCAGTTTCTTCTTTGTTTTTATTTACATTTGTATGCCTACCATGTTGTTCCACCCGACCTGTGCTGCCTATTGCACGCAGATAAAGACATTCTGCTTTGTTTACAACTGGTTAGACTTCCTGTGTGATGCGTGCTCCTTCTGTGCTGCTGGAAAGTTTTCTATCAGTTCCCACAAGAAAGTATACTAAAGTCAGTGGTGAATGGGTTAATTTACAAGGAATGTAGCTAACAGTGGAGATAACGTGAGACAGGAGCAGATGCAAGGCCTGAGAGAGAAGATAAATTCTCCCTCAGATGTGAAGCTGAGAGACAAGCTAAATTCTCCCATCATACCTGAAAACAGGCAGCCTCTACCTAGTGTTCCTACCTGGTCAGTAAAAACTAAATAAATGTCAATATGCTCCAGTGACATTTTAATGAGGAGTCTGTGGCTCCTACCTTTTGCCAGCACTTGTTCATCACATTAATTCAAAAACATTAGTTAAATGAGTTCCGCATGGAAGTTTTATTGCTGTTTTCTATCGGTATGTACTCACAAAAGCAGACCATGTTTATTTTGCAACGTACCTCAAAAAATGGATATGGCACAAGCAGGAAGAATACTCAGATACTGGAAGATTTCACAGACAATACTCTGTTTTTAGTAAAATCCCCAGTAACACACTGAGCTAAAACTGCACTTCCTCAATTTGTGAAGAAGCACTGCAAGAACAAAGCGAACTGTAACACAGAGGAAATGTGATACCTAGGGTCAGGCAGCTGAAAACAAGGAAGGAGCCATATACAACTCACCTAGTTTATTACTATTTAATAATATTTTCTTTTGAATGTGGCAGTACTGCAAACATGAAGAAAGTGGCATGGGTTCTAATCCCACCACATGATTGCTGCACAATGTGTCAACAAGCTTTGAATGTGGCAGTACCCATAAACATGCAGAAAGTGGCATAGGTTCTAATCCCACCACATGATTACTGCACAATGTGTCACCAAGCTTTACAGTTTTTTTTGATGAGATAAACAATATCTGTACTCAGACAGACATAGGAAATGCAAATAAATAAAAAGGAAGCACAGAAAGAAAGAGAAAGAAAATGAACACTGTTATGCAAAGTACCAGATAGTTATGCTTGCTATATAAATAGCACTCTGTGGGAAGAACAAGGTGAAATTGGTATCCTTATTCAGTGGAATGTCTACAACTCAGAAACATTCAACATTTCTCACTAGTGAGATTCTTGGTCCTTGAACTTAGAAAGTAAAATACAAACATCAGAAAATGTTATACTGTTTGCACCACAAAACCAGCATAGGTACAGTAGTCACTTTATAACTGTGGCAACAAGTCAAGAACACATACTGCTTATCAGACTACATGTCTCCATGGAATATTTTTTTTTACCAGAAGTGTCATGAAAAAAAACAAACTAATAAAATTATAAACCTAGTAGACCAGGGAGGGGCTGTGGACATGGCCTACCAAAACTTAAGCAAGGCATTTGACACAGTCCCACACAAAAGATTAATAAACAAGTTAACTAGCCTGGGAGTGGGTCCCAGGGTGGTAGCCTGGGTAAACAATTGGCTGGACAACAGGATGCAGAGGGTAATACTAAATGGAGTCCACTATGAAGAAAGGGGGATTACTAATTGGGTACCACAGGGTTCAGTACTGGGACTGGTCCTCTTTAATGTCTTTATTGGTGACATTGCATAGGGACTGGAAGGAAAAGTATGCCTCTTTGCAGATGACACAAAGATCTGCAACAGGGTTGATACACAAGGAGGGTAGAAAGGATGAGAAGGGACTTGGCAAGGTTGCAGGAATAGCCAGTGGTACGGCAGCTTAGATTCAGTACAAAGAAGTGCAAAGTAATGCACCTGGGAAACAAAAACCCAGGGGAAGAGTACACAATGGGGTAATAACAACAGCAACAATCATGTCAATGCTGAATGTTGTCTTGCTGACATTTGCATCGGTAGCGCAGGAGTTGAACAGATGCATAATAGGAATGGCAGTGAAGTATGAAAGTGACGCCAAACCCCACCTCCCTCTATAGAGACCGACAGGCACTGAGGTGTGCTCTTTGGGCATCGGCCATAATGTTCATGGCAGTTCAGCTTACCCTACTCTGCAGTGCGACAACATCGCGTTGTGCCTTGGGGTCCTCGGCTTATGCTCACCCCATTCAGCCATAATGTCATGACATTTTACCTCACCCTACCCTGCAGTGTGACAAACATCGCGTTGTGCCTTGGGGTCCTCGGGCCTTATGCTCACCCCATTCAGCCTATAATGCTCATGACATTTTACCTCACCCCTATCCTGCAGACACCGACAGTAGCCGAGGTGTGCCTTGGGTGTTCATTTACATTCACCCCATTTCATAAGGACATATGCTGAAAAGGGTGCAGCATAGGAGAATGGGGTGAACTGTGGGGCTGAAGAGTCCAAGGCACACCTCAATGCCTGTCACTGGCTTCAGGGTTGGGGGGGATGGCATGGAGTGAGCATGACAGCCAGCAATGCAAAGACATACCCCTGACGCCTGTCCACAGGGTGGGACGTTATGCTTAGAAACTCTAATGGATCACGTGGTGCAGAGCATGAGCTAGTCGCTCCTCTTAGCGCTCCCTCCTCCTAACCTGTAAATCTACACTTTTTACCTGATCAAGTGCCTCCGTTTTACCCTAAAAAGGAATTGGATTATCTCGCTCGCCATCCGGACCTCGGAAATGGATGCTGAATTTAAAGATTCCTTACCTAGGCATATGCCTCCTGCAACCCCGAAAGGCCCCCAAAAAGCCAGGGCTCTAACCACCATACAACCGCATTGCAATCCTCCAGTACCACTGAAGGGGATCCGCCACTTAGCCAGTTTTCTGAAAGAGTTCCAGCCATTCAGAGACGAAATGAAGGAACTGGCTACTGAAGTCAAAGGGGAGTCTCTCGGTGATTGAGGAGCTAGCCCGACGCACCACAGATGCTGAGGCCCGTATTTGCTCGGTCGAGGCAGCAGCTTAATGCCAAGATGGCGCCAGATACCCTTATCATGCAAATAAATAAAAATTAGAGAGCAAGGTGGTGGACCTTGAAGGCCGGAGTAGCCGCAATAATGCAGTCGTTATTGGCCTTCCAGAAAGAAAGGCTCGGAGCCAGTTAAATTTCTCAGCGCCTCATTCAAAAATAGTCGCCCTCGCCTTTCGCCAGTCTCATTGCCAGGTGAGAGCCCATCGGAAAATAAGACCCCATCCTCGCCTGAGCACCGCCACGTACCTTTATTTTTAAGTTTTTAAACTTCCCTCGGCGTCCAGTTTTTTAAGTAAAGCGAGGAAACAAAGGAACTTAACCTGGGAGGGCATCGGGCTACGGGTGGCCCAAGACCTGCCTCTCTCTGATTCGGCAACAAAGATCAGCCTTCCACCCGACATTGTATCTAAATTGATCGCGCCAACGGAGGTTCCGAATGAAGTATCCTGCCCGACTTCAAGTATTAAGTAGAAGGAAATCCTGGCATTAACTGATGATCCAGAGGCTGCGCTTTTTGTCCTTAAAACAGCTTTTTTCCTGATCTGTTCAGAGGCCCATGAAAATGGCTACCTGTTAACCGATAAAACCCTTGCTCTACCTGGAAGATTTGCTGTCATGTACTTTTATTCTGGTTCTCACCTGTGGTATCGGCTCTAGAGGGCTCTGAAGCCATGAAAAACCCATAGACTTGGATTCCCTATACCTCCTGGTGTCTCCTGTTTGTCGGATGGTTAACCCCTTTTCTGGTCTCCAGCTTTAAGCTTTTTTTTTTTTTCTACTTTTAAAAATGTGACTCTTTGCTTCCTCTAGGGAAGGAACTTTACACCACCTGGAGCCAGCATACGCCTGTTTATTTAAAGAAAGAGCCGAGGTCTACTGGGATGACAGTTCCCACTATAGAGACTTATGTCTTAATGGTTTGAATTATGGTTGCTGGCAATATGGACAGTTAAGCGATGGGGAATAATTTTTGTCGACTCGCGCCAGGATCATGTTATTGGGGGGAATACAGATCTGACTATAAATAGGTTTTGATGTGTTACTGTACTACAAGTTTATAAGGTTATGGCATTTAAATGATTATTGATGGAGGGCCTTCTCCTTCCTTTGGATATTGATGTAAAGTCATTACTGGTCATGTCTAGGGTCTTGGGATGGCAGGACTTAAAGTTGAATGTTTTAAAGTAATGGACAGAAGGGATAGTCCTGTATCTAGCTACTGTGAGGCAACTTGCTTGATTAATATTCTAGGGTGGTTGGGGGTGGAAGGGGAGTCTGTCGTGATTGGAACCACGCTCACTGACAGCTCGGGTGGGTCTGGGGTGTGAGGGGAAGTTGGGGATTGGGGTTATCATTGTTGTGGGATGTTTGGGGTTGTGGGAGTGGGGGAGGGCCCTTTGCACAGCCCTCTCTGTTTCTCTCTCTAGGCTTCCTGGATTTACAGGGCAGGCTTTCTTTCCCTAATTGTGTTTTTAATTAGTCAAATGGCTGGGCGTATTAACGTGGTGACTTGGAATGTGCACTTGGACTTCATACATGGAGTAAAGCAATAAGGTATTAAAACATCTCGACTTTGTGCAGGCCGATATTGTATTCCTGCAGGAGACCCACTATTGAAAGCTGAAAGTAAACAGCTATGCAGACAACAAATAGGTCAGGTTTATGCTGCTGAAGGTAGTTCACATAGTAAAGGGGTGATGTTACTGGATCCATAAGTCAGTTCCATTTCATCCAAGTCAAGTACTGGAGGATAATTATGGAAGATATATTTTTTGTTAGTAATTTGCATACTCAAGAGATTATCTTTGGCTCACTTTAATGCCCCAATATTGATACCCCAAACTTCTTTGTTCAAATTTTGGAGCTACTCTCCTTGGTGCATCTCCCATAGTATTAGGAGGTGACCTGAATTTAGTTATGGACCCGTTATTGGACAGATCTTGTCCCACTAGAAGAGGGCTAAACCCAGGACAAAAAGCTGTCAGGGAGATGATGGATGGACTGGCATTTTGTGATGTGGAGATTGTTCCACCCAAACATGCGAGACTTTACCTTTACTTCACAAGTACATAACACACAATCCAGAATTGACTATGTTCTGGTTTCGAATATCCTGTTATCCGGGGTGTTAGACTCTTGTATTGTATCTGGGCCGCTATCGGATTACTCCATAGTTAATTGTCTCTTATCCTTTTCATCCCTTCCCAAACCAGGGAACAAATAGAAGTTAAATAACCAAATATTAAAAGACCCCAGGTTGGTTAAATACATCTCCTCCCAAATAACCGAGTTTATATCTTTCAATTAAGGTTCCACCAATAGCCCAGATATCCAATGGAGAACTTTTAAGGCTTTTATATCATGGCATCTTGATTGGACTAGCCACCGTAGGGAAAAAGAAAGTCTAAACACATCTCAGAACTACTTATCAAGATTCGTAGTAAAAAGAACAGGGCCTCTCGGTTTGTTCTTCGGATGCCTACAGACAAGAAGTAGCCTACTGAGGGATTCTACCTCAGGGCCTTAGACAACAAACTGAATGGGCTTTATATGAGCTAAGGCCAGATTTGCAGATCAGGAGAAAAGGCTAGCCGCTACTAGCTAGAAGAATTAAGCAACTAGAACTGCTAGATGGGTGTCAGCCATCCGCCCTCGGAGGGGCTCCAATCAAGACTTCCCCCGACTATATCTTGGGTGAATTTGTTGATTACTTATGGGATTTATGGGCCTATGGAGGACCCCGTCAGACGAAAAATAAATAATTTTTAGAGAGATAACTCTCATTGAGTGAATGGATCAACTCCAACTTGACTCCTATTACTGCAGATGAAGTTGATCGGTTATTAAATCCTTCCTTTAGACAAAACACCAGGTCGGATGGTCTTCTGCTAATTTCTATAAGACTTTCTCAAAGGAATTAACCCTTTTACTGCGCCTTTTCAATGCATTTTGGATGGTGAGGCTTCCACCATACTCTTTTGAAGCATTAATCGTATTCTTCCCAAACCCGAAAGCCGCTGATTTGGTCGCTAATTACAGGCCTATATCCCTCCTGAATCAGGATATCAAAATTCTCACCAAATTGTTGGCTGACAGAATTAACAGAGTCCTTCCCGGTTTAATTGGATCTGAGCAGGTGGGGTTTATGAAAGGTAGGTCTTCTGCTGACCATTTACGTGTTTTGTCATGTCTTTTGACTTCCAGAGATTCTGATCAACCTAGAGTATTGGTCTCTCTGGATGTGAAAACTTTTGACAGAGTTTACAACCACTTTCTTTTAAGGTTATGAATTGTTTGGCTTCCCTCAGCAATTCTCTGGATGGAATAAAATATAAGTAAATTTCCAACGGCTAAAATTACATGTAATGGCATAACCTCAGCGCCATTCAAACTTTCTCTCGGCACTAGGCAAGGCTGCCCTCTCTCTCCGCTCCTTTTAATTTACATATTGACCTCTTATCAGGTGGATTGCACAGGAACAGCAGATTCACGGTATTCAGATATGGGAAGCACCTTAAAGGTGCTAGCATATGCCGATGATTTGTCTTACTTATTTCCAATCCAACCTCTTCCATTTCAACTCTACCGAAGTCATTGACAGATTTGGATTGATTGCTAATTACTGCTTAATATTAGCAAGTCAGTGTTTTCCCTAAACTTTAGAACATATGCCCATGATATCACCCCCCTTGGCCTAACTTGGAACACTGGAATCCATTAAATATCTTGGTCTCATTCTAACCAGGATACTTCCCACCTGGTGCAGCGTAACTGATTAGGTGGTGCATGATATTGAGACTGACCTGCTGGAGATGGGCGATTATTCCCTTGTCTATCTGGGGCAGAATTAATCTGGTGAAAATGAACGCATTTCCCCGTTTATTTTATCCTATTAATATGTTAAACATCTGCTCCCTTTAAAATGGTTTAAGAGAGTGCATAGAAGTGTATCTGACTTTATTTGGAACTATAAAAAACCTAGACTATCATATTTCAAACTGTCTGCCCCTAAACGGTCTGGTGGTCTGAGACTTCCTCATTTTGTGCTGTACTACTGGGCCAGTCATGCTTCCAAATATCTTTGTTGGGTTAAAGATGTAGATAATACACAGGTGAACTCTTATATACCATTATGGTTAAGCTTAGAGATCGCCTGTATTGTTGATTCTGGATTTAAACCGAGGGCCTATGTTATATTGTTAATGAAAGCTCTCCCACCTGTACTGCGTAGCTCTCCCCATTGGGACTTCAGTCAAGTACATATGCAGTTATGTGCTTTTCTAAAGTACTTTCATATTGGAGACCGGCCCAGCCATTAATGGGTAATCCTAATTTTTTATTAGATGGTAAGCCTATTAAGGATGCCTGAGTTACCACCCATGGGAGAGGTGTCAGTTAAAGATTTGCTTGCAGAGGAGAGAAGCTCCTCACCTCTGCTGAGATTCTGATTAATTTCAAATCCCTCATCGCTTAATTTTAGAATCTTTCAACCGTCACCTCTTAGTGGGGAAATTTGACACTTTCATCAGGAATGGGGCCTCAGGTAACTTTGAGGAGGATTTGACCTTTGGTTGGTAAATCTCATGCCATTTGCCATCTACAATAACCTTGATTGGACGGTTACACCCAACCGGCTCGCACCCAACGTTATTGGTCCGCATACCTCGAGTATAATTTCGCTTTGGGACAATATTTGGGGGCCTGTCATAAATTTTATTGCAGGATAGACTCAGGTTAATGCAATTCAAGCTCTTGCATAACGTTACTATTCCCTTTAAAATAACGAGCTAGGCCTGACAGCCTCCACTTGTTTTAGATGTCATCAAGGGACGGGGACTTGATCCATATTTTGGCACTGTCCAAAGTAACGCCTTATGGGAAAGTATTAAAAATTGACCCCCTACTGGGTTTAGAAAACCTGTTCACCCCTGAGGTCTGCATTTTAGGGACATGTCCCAGGTGGACGTCCGAATAGAAAATAAATATATAGGGTTGATTTCAGCCTCAGTTGAAAGTAATCCTGAGGCATTGGAAGGACAATGCAGAGATTTCATATGGCGAATGGTTACAGGAGTTTCTAGCCAATCTCAGAACAGATAGAACCATTGCTAGTTGCAGTACAAACTTCCTAAGTTTAATAGTGTCTGGGGTTCCTTATATACTTTTTTTACTGCGTCTTTATGATTTGCTCTGTGATTATCAGTCCGATCTTGTTTGAGTGCTGTGCATGGTGGAGGTTTGGGGAGATGGGGTGGTGGGGATGGGGGTGGGATGGGGATTTCATCCAGTTGTTTTTGTTTTATACTGATACGTTGTTTCTCTATGACATTATGTTTCCTTCTGGATGCGGTCCTTTCTTTGGGGTAAAATGTTCAATAAAGTTGAATTGTAAAAAAAAAAACTCTAATGCCCTGCTGTTTGTTGGTATTTGCGCTACAAATTTGTAACACAGCATTTTTGTGAACCGCCACCTCATGAAAGTGTTTGGGACCTCTGCTCATGAATAGTGGCACTGTGATTTTGTTAATCTGTCCCGAACGTTGATTTCTCACAGTAACACCCATTCTGTGCCAGTTGTGGAAAAACACCATTCAGGCAGGATGTGAAAAATGACAGCTATACCATTCATAGGTAGGTGTGAAGAGATGGCAGTGTTGAAAATCTTGAGTGAAAATATTAAAAATGTTCAAATTTGCAAGCATACTAGAAACTGCGCAATGCACACTCGTAACACAGTCATTTAGTGGAATTATTTTACCAGATTTTCAACACAGGCATTTTGGGACCTCTGCTTATGAACACTGTCACTATGATTTTCTTCATCTGTCCTGATCATTGGTTTCCAACAGCGACCCCACCATAGTGCACCACTTGTGTAAAAACACATTTCAGGCAGGATCTGAAAAATGACAGCTGTACTGTTCATAAGGGCATGTGCAAAATTGACAACGTTGAAAATGTTGAATGAAAATATTACAAATTGTCAAAGTTATGAGTGTGCGTGGAAACTGCGCAACGTACACTTGTAACATAGTCATTGTATAGACTTTTGTCACCAAATTTTCAACATAGGCATTTTAGGACCTCTGCTCATGAACAGTGCCACTGTGATTTTCATAATCTGTCCCAAACACTGATTTACCACAGCGACCGCTCTATTCTGCACCGGTACTGCGAAAACACATTTTGGCCAGGATGTGAAAAATGACAGCTGCACTGTTCATAAGGAGGTGTGAAAAAATGCCAATGTTAAAAATCTGGAGTGAAAATATTACAAATTGGTGAAATTACGAGGGCACGTGGAAACTGCGCAATGCAAGTATGTAACACAGTAATTTTTTGGAATTTTTTCACCAGATTTGCAACATAGGCTTTTTGGGAGGCCACCACATGAACAGTGATACTGTCATTTTGCTACTCAGTCCTGAAAGGTGATTCCGTGAAGTGACCACAAAATCACCTTTCGGGACCAAATAATGCCTTGACAGTGACTGAATTCATGAGGAGGGGGTCCTAAAAACACCATGTTGAAAATCTGGTGCCAAAATTCCCCAAAATGCCTGAGATATGCACCAAAGTTGAAAAAAAAACCCTGTTTATGCCATTATACAGCTTACCGGTATTTCTTCACTTTGTGGTCGGCTTTGAAAGTGCAGGCATGTTTCCGTCCACTGAAGATCATTGCGCTGGCTCTGGAGGTAAATAAGGGTGAGAGGGTGTGGGAGGCAGTCATGCACAGAGGGTGGGTGCAGGTTGGGGAGGGCCACCAGACTCAACGAGGGCCATTTCTGGTTTACAGGTTAAAAAACAAACATTGTGGGACTTTTTTTCTTTACGGGATATTTGGCATGCTGGGGTGGGCTCCCAGCATGCCACCTGAGGTTTTTTTGGGGGTGCTGTAGCTGATGGGAGATTGGGCACCACCGCCGGCCATACAGAGTTGGGGGTTTGTGTGAACCGAGGGGGACTGGGCACCCCCTTGGCACACAAGAAATGGGGGTACATTATACCCACAGGGACTGGGCATCCCCGTCGGCAAATTAATTTAGATGGGGGAATGCCAACAGGGGGTTTGGGCACCCCGTCAGCTTTCAGAGGGACTGTGGAAGGTGGTGGCTATCCCTTGGCTTCTGTGGGGACTATGAGATACTAACAGGAAGCCGCTGCCATGTTGCTTGAGGGGACACCAGATGAGGCAAGCAGTAATTGACTGCTGCAATCAGCGACCGCCTGGTGGTGCTCCCTGATTGCAGCAGCTAATTTCTTTTAAGGTGGTGGCACTTTTCTGAACTGCAGTTATAGACAGCATGCTATGCCATTGGCGCCACACAGCCCAGTCACAAAAAGCAGTGGCGCCAATGGCTGCAGCAGGACTGCACCTCTGAAACCCACTTCTCCACTGAAGCAACCACAATGTGTTGTCTGCACTGTGCACACAAGACAATATAAAAATGGAAAGGGACCTGGGGTAGTCATATCAGATAACCTAAAGGTAGGCAAGCAATGTGAGAAGGCAGTAAGGAGGGCTGGGGGAATACTGGGATGCACAGGGAGAGGCATCACCAGTAGAAAACAGGAAGTTGCTATCCCTGTGTACAGACAGTTGGTGAGACCTCATCTAGAGTACTGTGTTCAGTTCTGGAGATCCCATCTCCACAAGCACATAGGACAGGATGGAGGCAGTACAGAAGAGGGCAACTAAAAAAGTGCAGGATCTGCATCAGAAGCCATACAAAGAGAAATTAAAGGAGCTTAATATGTATACCCTTCAGGAAAGGAGGAGGGGATATGATAGAAACTTTAAAAGTACCTCAAGGAATCAACAAAGTCTAAGAGGGTAGCATCTTTCAGAAAAAGAGATGTGCAAGAATAAGGGGGCACAATTTGAAGATAGAGGGGGGATGGCTCAGGGGCAATGAGAGAAAGTATTTTTTCACAGAAAGGGTGGTGGAAGCATGGGATGGCCTTCCTGATTTGGTCGTGGTGTCAACAACAATGGGGGAATCCAAGAATGCATGTGACAGACATAAGGCAATTCTAAAGGGCAGTAGGAGAAAGTAGGCTATTTGTTAACTACTGTAGGATCTGCATCTTATCCAATAGGTAGGAAAATGGGCAGACTAGGTGGGCCAAGCGGTCTTTATCTGCTGTCAAAGTCTATGTTTCTGTGTTTCTAAGCATAAACCCAGGCTTGAACCATTACGACTTGAAATGGCAGGCTGTTCAAAGTTAACCTAAGACCATTGTACCTGATGCTACAGGAAGTAATTCATTTCACAATAAGGAGTCTTACCATAAGTAAAACTTAACAGGCATTTAATTATAAAGTATGACCCTGTGAAAAGAAACAGTAATCTTTATTCATGTTGCAGAAAATGATTTAAGTAAGCACTACCACTGCGGAGTAGCCAACAGCCGTTATCTTTCTACAGCTGCCTGGGCGGAGCTCCTCAGTCGTTTTGTGATCAGTGTAGGAGAAAAAGGGTCTATGAATGGAACGTGACCCTGTGTTCTTCTACAGTGATATACTAACATCTGTACAGTGCTGACTTCATTGGTGCTGCCCTCCACTGATGGAGCTCCCCTCCACTGAATGGTCACCCAACCCCCAAGGGCACACTACTTTAGTTCCGCACTTCTGTCAGAACTATGAATGTATGAATATTATGCAAGAGCAGTTCCATTGCCACTGCCATCTTGCAAAGGAGGTAGTATAGCGCAGTGGTCTAAGGCTCTGAACTGCAAATCTGGTGACATCCAGCAGACCAGACCTGGGTTTGAATCCCACAGCTTCCACTTGCATACTGTGTGGCCCTGAGCAAGTCACTTAACCTTCTTGTGCTCCCAGGTCGCTCCTGTAAAAAATCTTCTAGCTTAGTGTGCTATACCTGGTTAAACAACTAAATAATAAAAAAAAAAGGGCAAACCACCACAGCTCAACAGCTGTGCCATTCACTCCAAACTGCCACCGCCACTCCAAAAGCTGCCACCACTCCAATAGCCATTCACTGCCACTCCGATAGCCATGCCCTGTCACCACCGCAGGTAAAAGCTCTGCACAGCTGTATCAGCTCTGACCAGAGTTTGTTGTGTATTGGTTGAAGTTAGAGGGGTTTATTTGTGTACACAGTAACCTTGTTATAATTACCTGAGTTGCTGCATCTTGCTTGTGTCCCCATAGTCCCTGAAATCTCTGTCATGTGTTTTTTTGTGTAATAAAAAAATAAATAAATAAAACAAGTGGCAGTGTGAGTGCTGCTAGTGACCCTGTGGGTCCCCTGCTTGTCCTGGATGACATGTTTATTGCATACAGTAGGTTGCCAGAGATCCACACTAACCCTAACCTTAATGTTCCATAGGATAACACTGCAACTTTAACAGGCTGTAACTCCATCAGTCTAAAGAGTTAAGGGATGCTCTATATATCCAAACAAAGGTCATAATGAGTACTGCAATAGTAGCACATGATATCCCTAGAAAAATTCATGGGGTTTGCACATCACCCCAAAATTACCTCCCAAGTTTATCATTGTGCCAACTCCACAATTTGTCTGATAATCATCAAAGACACATCAAATGTGTATCTCCTCTTGGAGTACAACCATACCAAGTTGCAGACAAATTCAACAAAACAATGACTGAGTTATGCCCCCCAAACCCAAAAGGAGTAGTTGGTGGAAGTGGGGTGGTGGCATTTGTGTTGCCAAATTATTCTCTGCCACATCTTTGGCATCCATGTGGATGGGTGCTGGGGGTAGGCAGCAATAAGAAGATCTGTCTGAGAAGTAGCAAAATCTCTGGCTCAGGAACAGTGGACAAGAAGGTTTCTGATGTCCCCTTGACTGCTGGTGGTGTGGTGGCACTGAGCCTGATCTGGATAATAGGTCCCCAGTATGGATATATGGACCATTAACCAAACTGCTGGTAGTTCCTTTCTGTGCATTACAGCACATTGGGCAGAGGTATCTGGAGTAGTATTCAACTCTGGCCAGGGGAAAAAAACTGTACTAAGCCCAATTTCAGTGGGAGCCACACTCTGGTTATTTGACAGCATGTCACACTGGCAGTGAAGAGTGTAACTGGATCACAAACACAGGTTAGAACATTTTATAGTTTCTCCTGAGACTGATGTGTGGATGCAGTCCATGGTGGTGGTGGTACCACATGGGTGGGGGTGGGGATGGCACAGGGTCTTAAGGCTGCAGAGTGGGGGGGCGGGGGACTGCTGACCTTGAGACGTTTGTGTATCAGTAACTTCATTTTGACTCAACTTCACCTTGGTGTACCCCAAGGTGAAGTTACAGATGAAGTTGCAAGACAAATTGACCAAATATGCCTTTGTGTACTCCAAGGAGATGTTACAGGTGAAGTTGCAAGGCAAAATTAGCAATGGTGAATTTCCCATTAAATAGAACAACTTTGTGAAAATATCCATGGAGGTGAATTTAGTGACTCTGCCTTAACTTTGCTTGTAACATCTCTAACATTAATATAAAACACTGTTCCAGGATTTTTCTCTCCTATGTGCATCACATTTCACTTTTTGGCATTGAATTTCAACTGACCAGTACTGGACCACATCTTCAATATCCTTACATCCTTTCTCATAATGTTAGTCCCTTGTTTAATGTCAACCCTCCCACAGAGTTTGGTATTACCTGCAAACAAACCCACCTTGCCCTGGATACCATCTTCTATAGCTGCTGTAGTCCCTCCTGTAGGTAGGGAAAAATCAGCAGACTGAGTGGGTTAAGTGGTCCTTATCTCCTGTCATATTCTATGTGTCCATGCTTCTAAGTCACAGATATACATATTAAACATTGTGGGCCCAATAATGGCCCCAGTGGTACCACAGTCAGTTCCCTTCCCTCAGAGAGTTTACCATTTAGGATCAACCACTGGTTCTGTAAGTTAGCCAGTTTTCAGCCAACCACTTATTTCTTTCCTAACCCCAGATCACTCACCTTCATAATTAGTCTCTTATGTAGTACTGAGTAGGGCTGGCAAAATGTGTCTTCTTCCAGCAGTCTTCTGGTGAAATTACAATTTCACTTCTATGAAATTTCACAATATTTCCACAAAAATATCCCAAAATGTTGCCAAAATTGTGATTTCAGTTATGTCCATCTAATTTAAACAGGAGTTGTCCCTATTGCACCACACCTTGCATGAGGACTTTTCCAAGGTCCATTGGGAGGTGTACCAAGTTTGAGATGTCTGCCATTAAAGGTGACTGAGTTATAAGCTTTCAAACATTTGGAAAGTTTAAAATTACATTTCACAATTATGACTGATAAAAGAAAAGAAAGGTTGCTCAGGACCACATGAACAGAGCCTCTGTTAAATTCAGTAGACACCAAACAAAAAAGAAGTAGGCGGCTGCTCATTCAAAACCACAACAAATCAACTCCGATGTTAGAAGATGATAAAAAGCATTTATTTAACAAACAATGAGGTAGCACCCTCTCAGTGAGTGTCAATGTTTCATGTCGCGCTGACGCTTTTTCAAGACCAGCTTGACATCTGCCAACTTCTTTTTTGTTTAATTTCACAATTATGTAAACTGCAGATTTTAATCCCCTATAACTTTAAAATTAGAGAACAGAATATCACCAGTTGTGCTATGTTCATTGACCCTAAAGGTTCCAATTCAACTCTGCTAAAAATAATACAGTTCAGTAAAAAACATCATAGGCAAAACCCTGCAAGGCAAAACCGTGCCTGTCCTTAACAGCTAATTGAAAAACAGCATAAAAGGAAAAATGTCACACATTAGCCAGCATACAACAACACAGAATACTCCACGAATAGAACAAACAACATTTCTCTTAAGTGTAGATTTACTGTTACAACACCATGCTGCCAAGGATCAACACTCCAGCGCAATGCTTCCCTCAAGTGCAGATTTACTGTTTCAGCACCACTTCACCATGGACCACCACTCCTGTGCAATCTGAGGTAAAAAGCATAACAGTAGACTTAGGATTGACAGCACACAGTTAAGGTACCTCCTCACTACACGGTGTCACACAAGCACTATTCTGTATACCTCGCTCTTCTGTATTTCAGTATTTTAACCTGGGTAGCACACTTTAAGGGGATTTAGTATGACCTTGTGGTGGAAAAAGTCACCAAGGCGAATGAATTGCCTAACAATTTGTTCCACCTTATGAGACTAGATGAAACATATTTAGCCATCTATACAATTAAAAAAGAAAAAGTGGCTGGCCCGGATGGGATCCCAGCAGAGGTTTACATTTCAGAAACTTCATTATGGTGTCGATTCTTGACCATGTTTTATAATAAATGCACTTCTGAAAAAAGTTACCCAGAATCCTGGAAGGGTGCTAATATTGTGCCATTACATAAAAAAGGTCCAGTGAATGATCTTAAAATGAATAGGCTCATTGGCCTATTGGATATCAATTTAAAGATTTTTTTCTAAAATAATTCTGAGACATCTGCAAATAGAAGTAGATAAAACTGTATGCATTTCACCATATCAAGCAGGGTTTATGAACATTTTTTCAACTCTTGACAGTATCTTTGTATTATATCATTTTATTAAAAAGTATGTAAAATTGCGAGGTCAAAAACTGTATATTGCCTTTATAAATTATAGCACTGCTTTGACAGCATCTCAAGGGGATCCTGTGGCAGATTCTATTAAAGAAAGGATAGACCCCAATTTAGTAGCTATAATCACCACTTATATACAAATACATGGGCAAAAATTAGACTTGGTGTGGGGCAGTTATCCAGTGTCTTTAAAATTAATCGGGTGTGTTTGGCAAGGCTCTGTACTTGCTCCTTTGTTATTTCCATTATACCTGGAAGGCATGTTGCAACATAGTAGTGATGTTGATAGTGATTCACCAGAAATGAAGGATTTCCCATGTCCCTTATTGGTATATAGAGATGACATCATGATCATGTCATTTACCAAAAATGGGCTACAGAAAAAGCTGCATTACATAGACAAGGAGTCCAGAACTTTAAAGTTGACAATTAATATGAATAAAACAAAAGTAATGATATTAGGGAGTAAAAATTGCAAAGGAATGTAGTACATTGGACCTGATAAAGTTGAAGTAGCTTCCTGTTATGTTTATCTAGGGGTAATGATGCAACAGAATGGTAGATGGAGCAAGTATGTGGCTATGACCTTAGAAAGGTAAAAAAAAAAGCATTAGCTAAGTTAAATAAATTTAACTATACATATGGGGGTATGACGGTGAGACCTCTAGTACAGGTAATACAAGTTAAGTTTGAATCCCAGCTTCTGTTTGGCTGTGAAATTTGGGAACTTAATGATTCAAATAAATGAATGAATCCTCTATATAAATCATTAAGATACTTATTAGGGTTAGGCCACTCTTGTCCAACTCCATATATAAGGTCAGAACTTGGGCTAGTAGATATTAATGCCCTAATAGAAGCAAGAAAAGTTAATTATTGGATTCAGGCTACAAATCAAAATAAAGATTCATTAGTAAAGAAGTGCTTAGTAGAAAATGAGTTTTGGCAAGGCTTGGGGTACAAAAGTGGCCTTTGGTTGAATTCCATATTGCTTAATTTAGAAAAGCATAAGTTACTCCATCTAAAAAAAGCTGTCAATAAAGGAATCCTGATAAGTACAAAATATAAAAAATATATCTGTAAAAAGATAAAAAAAAATTGGAATAAAAGGGATTTAACCCAGATAATGGACTCACGTTATCCAAATGGTTTGCTGCAAATAACTATTAACACGGATTCAAAAATACCTGGGTATATTAACTGACCAATTATGGACAAATTATACATTGTATAAATTTGAGCAGTTCCCAAGTAAAGTTTTGATCTTAGATACAAAAAGTAGGAATAACCTCAAGGATTGTGATTGTGGAGTGGAAGGAAGGAAGATCTTCTACATGTATTATGGGAATGTAGGTGGTACTAAAAGCTGCATGAATACTGGTTGAGCCATTTCTAAGTAATAGTTACCAGATTGATAAAGCAGAATTAACAGATATTCTGTTCCATACAGAATATATTTGGGCAGTTGAAAGATTGGCCAATTATCTCCATGCTATTAGAAATGTTAAAAGTAAAATCAAAATTGTATAGCCTTTGCACAGCATTAGGAATGTGCACTTTAAATAAATTATATTTTTAAAATGTTATTTATGGAACAAGTTTCTATACAAGAGATGTACTTACTCCTTTTTTTATCTGTATTTAATATGTTGTGAAGGTTTTTAACCATTCATTAAAAATGGATTGATTGATGATGTTGCTATAGTATTTTAACCACATGCTATTGACCATAGTCCTTTGGTTCACACAGAGTTGACATGATACTGATCCTAAATATTAGGCTTTGAGGCCACCCACATGGCCCAGCAGCAGAGTGTCATGTAGCCATGCTGATGACTGGGATTCATAAGCGAGCCTGGAAAGTCACATTAGGAGGAAGGCCATGGCCAAGACAGCTGCAGCTCAGCAGTTCATCTCAGTCAGGGAGGGCTGATGGCAGGTTCCACCAACACAGTTACCCCTGTGGCTGGGCCAGGGAGCTCATTGGAGAAAAACCCAGTAGCTGACTGAATGATGTCTGGATTCCACCTGATCAGGGTATATCCCTTTGAACAGGGTATTTCCCTGAGAGATGAGCTGCCAGCCAGGAGAAAAATCAATATGGAAAAAAGATGCTGTGTAAGTCAAGTATCTATTCACTTTCTCAAAGGCTGACCAAGTTATAAGTAGTCAGAGATTTCAAAATAGCATCAGTGATTAAAGTTGTATTTCATGAGCCTTTGTGAAATTGGGGAATATTGTGATACTTTAGTTGAAGCCATGTCAATACATTTTGCCCAGTTGTATACTTGATTTACTATTGTAGAGGAAGGTAAAGGCTGGGTAAAGTGGCAATAAGGTTGCATTTATAGGAGGCTCCATAGTAAAGTTTTAGTGGTGCCAACTGTGAGGTTACCATCTTGAGTGATGAACCATGAAAAATAGTTATGGACATCACTGTGCACTAGCCTGAATTCTTGCAATATGCCAGATAACCACTAGACTCGCAGAATATAAAGACTTGTGGCAACGCATGCATGTGCAGCATTGTTTCTGTTCAGTGCCTCCTGTTGACTCTTTAACAACCCTGTAGATGATAATGTCTAATTTTAGTTCTTGAAAACTGTGGCACCAACCGACAGCTGATTGTTACTTAGGCCATTGTGATAGAAGTATCTGGATATCTTTAGTAATGATGGAGCATGATGCTGGGCATCACTGTCACAGGAGTGCTGAAGGGTACTGCAGGGCTACTGTATGATGCAAGTCCAGGTAAGGTGATTCAGTGGTGATGCATACATTTTGAATGTTTAATTCCACAAGTGGAATTTAGAGGCATTACCTATTGTGTCCATGAATTTTGAGTGCATTTTGCCAATTAATAATTTCTAAAGTATCCACAATACATTTTAACCTACAAAAACACATTTATCCAGCTTAGTTAGATTCCGAGACATATTTACATTGGTATGCACACAAAATCTTGAGTGTATACCTGCAATAGCAGGGAGCCGTAAACATCCAAATGTTTGAAAATTTTCACACAATTTAACAAACTATTAAATTGTGAAATTTTGAAAACACAACCAATGTCCTCTCTAATCAGCAGCTTGTATGACTCTTCCGAGAAAGTATGCATATACATTTCCTATTATCTAGCTGCAAAGGTGGTTAAGTTGTAAGTACAGAACAATTTTCAGAAATGTTCACATGAATAATAAATTGCCAGATACTGGCTCCCTATAACGTCCCCTCCCCTTATCCAAATTTCATGCAACTTGACATCTTGGTAGGGCATCTTCCAAACAACAAGCATTCCAACTTGTAAACCTTCAGATATAATACTGACCATGTAACAACCAATTAGAAAGTTTGGAAAACCACAGAATATCACAGAATGTTCATGAAAATTCAGCAAAATCAGAATTTGCTAACTTCGCCCAGCCCTAGTACTGACTTCAAGATTATGTTAAAATACTTTCAAGACAAAAAATAGATGTCATGTTCTACAAATGGGAGCAAAATTATGTCAACAGGGAGGTATAGAAGGAAAAGCTAGAGAAAAGCCAGCAGCTCATTAGGAAGGGAAGACAAGCACAGAGCTGATTTGGTACCCCTCCCCCACTAGGGATGGCAAGGTTTGGTTCAAGTGGAAAGCACCACACACATATTTATATTTTTTCTATGGATCTGTGGAAAAGGCCAGAGGCCACATTTTCAAGCCTCACAGCAGGGAAATGCTATTTTCTGCAATTTCCAGTGCATGGGTGGCATTTTCATTTCACACACAGGCACACAAAAATGCTATTAATACCAGGTATAGTAGTTTTGCACAGCTGTGCAAAAAATAATATGCAACTGCCATAAATATTGCAAAATACAAACTTTTTAAAATTGTGCTTATGAGGGAAAACATTTTTAACCAGGCTTATGCAACTCTTCCACTTTTGAAAATCCAGCCCCAGGTACTCACTGTTTAGACATCTCACAGCCCTCTTTCACTTCCCTCCTTGTTCCAAGAAACATACTAGATGCTGTTGCTGATGCTGACTTACTTGTTTACTGCTCATACAGGTGAAGAAACAATTTCATAAGTGACAGTACCCAGCATATCAAACTCAAGCATTTCAAAGTCCCATTGCATTAGCTTGGTTGCTGAAGTGGCCCACCTTGTATATCCCATTTCATACCGCATTCATATTCTTCATGGTCACTATGGCCCAAACTTGTTAAGACTTTTTTCATGTAAGTTTTATCCTTCTTGCAGCTGGGACATGTTGGACTTCCTTCCATCCTACTTCTCTGACCCTCGCTATTCCCAACTTCCCCAGGACTCACTGGCCAGCCTGTGTTCCCCCACAGCTTTTCCCCAGTGGTGTGCTCAGGAAAGAGAGGGCCATTCTCCACCCCCAAAGTTTAACTATCTGGTTCTAGCCATCAGTGTCCTGGTGGTGAGGAAAATAAGGGATCGGCTGGCAGTGTGTCATGAATGCCTGCCCCACCACCATTTTCTTCTCTTTTCTCCCAGGCCCATGTTGCTGGGACACACACATCAGTGTGCATGCTTTGAGACACATGCACACTGCAGAGTCCCGCAGCAGCTTCCACTTCCTGCTTCTTCCATCCCACACTACACTGTCTTTTGATGGAGCCAGTAGTCTTCCATCCCCAAGAGAAGAGAGCAGTCCCTGGAATGCTCAATCCTCTCCCTCCCCAACTGACCCCAGCATTCTGCATTCATTCCCGAACATGGGTCACCAGCATGGAATGAGTGTGGCATCCAGCACCCAACCCTCAGCATCATTGGTCCAGCTCACTTGTTAAGGCTTTTAAATGACACCTCCCCCTACTGGCTACATAAAGCTGGTAGCTGATGCAGTGGCATTGTGACTCATGCAAAACTACTATGGATTACAAGTTGTGACTCACATGTAGAACACTGTGCCCAGAGACAAACCAATCTACCCATGGCTGACACACTGACTGCATGGATATTACGGGTCCATAGACCCATTCCATAGATGCAAGCCCAAGGTCTTCTGAAGGGCCAATTTCCAGACTATGAAGTCCCAGAGACATGCCTTACCACAGGACCACAGGATGTATATCAACAAATATAGCTCATGCACTCCTTTCGTTCTGCAAATGTGCTCCCTCTTGACTTCCCAGGTCCATAACCCTTTCTGTACTAAACTACTATACATCATCTGAGGATAGTACCAGCATTCCAAGATCTAGTGGAGGGAGGAGGTGTTACACTAAGAACAGTAGAAGGGTCAAGGAAAACCATACAGTTTTCTGCAGGTATACAAGAGGATAAGACAAATGAAAGATTGCATAGAAAGGATGAAGAAATATGGAGTGAGTGCAGAGGAAAATGAGGGGGCATGAGCACATTGAATGAGTTCTTTAGTTCTGTTTTCATGCTGGAAGCAACAGGGACACTATAAGACAGTATGATAAAATCTGGGATACAGCTTGTCACAAGTTAGAGAAGGGACACATCTGAAAGAGAGAGAGAGAGAGTATTGTGAAAGGTAAATAAGTGCCTAGGACTGGATAGGAAGCACCTAAGGGTGCTAAGGGAGAGAAGGCAAGCCTTGACTGTGCCCTTGGCAAAACTGTTTAACAATTTACTAGCTTAGGGTGTGGTGCTGAGGGACTAGGCTATGGTGATCAAGGTCCCTTTGCACAAGAGTGGGCTTAGAAAGAATCCAGTAAAACATAGGCCTGTAAGCCTGCCTTCTGTAGTTGGCAAACCACTAAAGGCCATCATAAGGGAGTAGATAAGTGAAGTCCTAGAAGTAAACAGGAATGTGCGTACCAAGCAACATATTCACAAGGGGCAAGAAATGGCAAATTAACTTTGTTTTTTTATTATCAAATGATTTTTTCTTTCTTGCTGTGGAATGAATGGTGGGGCATCCACAGGCTTGTCCTGCCTGGAGGGCGGAAAGCTCACTCAGCCACTGGGAGCTTGGTAAGGCCATTTCTAACCCACTGGGAGGCTTCCCTATGCTTACCAATGCCAGGCTGAGACTGACACCCCCAGTGAGATTCCACGACAGACCTCCAGGTGGGCCAAGCACAGCCATCAAGCTGCTTGTTGTGCCCAGCTTTTATCTCCATTGCCCACTGGAGTGCAGACTTGCACTGACATTTCAGGCACAGTGTGCCAACATCTGCCGTACTCCCCATGTGCACCAGTGCTGACAGTGCCCCCCGGTCATCACCAGGGGCCACTACAGCATGGTGGAGTCCCCTCATCCTCCCCAGGGATAGGAGAGCAGTCGTACGGATGCTCAATCCTATCTCTCCCCTGCTGACCCTGACGATCCGGGCTCATTCCCAAACCCGGGCCACCAGTGTAGCGTGAGGTGTGGTGTCCAACGCCTCAACCCTAAGCACCACCGGGCTGTTCCAAATTAACTTTTTTTTTGTTCAGTATTTAACTTTAACATGGCCGTTTCATAAACCTTAATGAAATCTAATAAGACATTATACCCAGGTCCCACCTACCTCTTCTGGTGGTTGTTCAGGTGGATGGTAAAGATCCCATGGCACTTCTTGAAATGAGAAGGGGGAACGTCCCTGATGTCCTGGCCAAATTTCCCCTATTCACTACAATGAATTTCTAATAGCACTTAATCTAGATCATTTACAATTGGTTTGTATCTGCATCCCTTCCTAGGACAAGGCTGAACATAGACAGTATTGTCTAGCCCTCATTTCCTGATCAACAAAAGTTAAATAAATAGCTAAAAAAATAACCAATGTAAAAGATATACATCACATACTACATTACAAATGGCTGAGTGTAATACAGTCATTGTGCTTTACATACAGCAATAAAGCAGTGAACTTTATCTAAGTGATATTGCAAATACAGTAGCGTCCCCCAGGATGAAACGCAATTCTGCAGCATTTTTCAGCATTCTGCAGAATGCTACAGCAGACCTACTGAATAAAGCAATTTCATTTCAATGGCAATTAGTCGCTTTTGTCATTCAGGAAAATGTCACACTGCCAGGATGAAGTGAATGCCACAGTTTCCTGCATGACAAAAGGGACTAATTGCCATTGAAATTACATTGCTTTATTCAGTAGGTCTGCTGCAGCATAATGCAGAGTGCTTTAAAAGTGGATTTCATCCTGGGGGATGCCACTGTAAGCCCCCTCTTAGGGGGAGACTCCTCCGGCAGAGGAAAATGCTAAGTGTGCTAATGAATCCTGTAGCATTGCATACCACCATCCAGTTCTCCAAGTCAACTAATTGTGAGGAACACCTGATAATAACCTGTGTCACTGCTGTCACCCAGGAAAGATACGCTCTCCAATGCAGTAATTATGGGTTGCCACATGGCCTCAAAGACCTCTATTTGATTATTGGCTGTATATTGGACCCTCTCAATCTTCAAACATTCTAACAGGTGATTGTTAACCCATTGAGCTATTGTGGCCAAGAGGCACCCATACAGTTTTGGGCTATTGCTTTCTTAGCAATAATGAGGACCATCCCCAGTATTGGCATTTCTTTAGAGAATTTCATTAGGGACTCTGCCCCCAGGAGCAACTTCAGTAGGATGAAAGGCAATGATTGATCAGTGGTGCGTTTTATGATTTTATGAACTTTCTTCCAGAACCCCTTGATCTTGAGGCATGTTAGAACCATATGGAGAAGATACCCTATTCTTCCTAGCACTTAGGGTAGGTAGGTAGGATCTAGATCTGATTTCATTTAATGGAGCCTACTGGGGGGTGATTTAAGCCCTGTACATAAAATTATGTTGAATTTGACAGAAGTTTGTTATTCCTTGCCCCCGTGTAGACCATAGTTGATTGCCTTGCACCAGGCATTAGCCAGTGTTTTCTGATCTAAGTTGGATGCTCACTTCTACTTGATATGGGACTTGAGATGCAGCTAAGTTTAAAATCATTGGTGAAGTTCTGGCAAAGTCAGGAATTTTGCATCTGCAGAGCAATCTGTGAAAGTTTGCAGATATGCTAAAAATGTGCCTATCAGACTTTGCATTTTTTTTGTGGAATTTCACCACAAAGTGCGGAATTTCACCCACAAACAGCAGAAATTTGCCCATGAATGGTAGAATTATGCCCATGAATGGTGAAATTCCACAGTTCACGGGAAAAATTCTGAACTTCGTGGGTAAAATTTAGCAATCTGCATCTTCAAAATAATCCACAAAGTGTGTGAAATTTGCTGATTATTTCACAGAGCAAAGTATCCCAACTTCACACATCTCTGTATGGGACACAGGCTCTGATTTGCTCTCCTGAAGAGGCTTTTAGTGAGCACATAAAGGCCTAACTCTGTGTTGTGGTTTATAGACCACTTGCTCTACTAGTGACTAATCTTAGGTGCTATCTGGTCCGTTGGTGGCCCTGGCCATCTTATTTCTTACTTTGCGGTAGATGAAGAATCCATTTGGATTGAATTTGTACTCCTTCCTGAGCTCGATGAAGGATATGAGGCTGTCTCCTCATACAACTTTTAGTTTATGATGAGCCCCAGTATAGACCATGCCAGAAGTCCATGATGTACATGAACATCATAGCCATTTAGGCTTTAAAGTCCTGCTAGTCTATGGTGCTGCTGACACTACCACCCTCAATAAAATTTGGCTCACCCTGAATAAGGCCTGCAGGCTGATTACTGGTTCCCACAGGCTCACACATACTTGTCAACTCTATGACGAGGCAAAACTGCTAAACCTAGATGAATGGCTACATTATCAAACCTGCCTCCTAACAAAAAAAACTCTACTCGGGCTATCACCTCCCGGGGTGGCAGCCTCCATCCACCACACCTAACCCACTATCGCAACCCGAACCTCTGACAAGACCACTCTACTGGTCCCCAGATCCAGGACCACCCATGGTCAGAGGTCGTTTGGCTACCGAGCTCCATCCTGGTTTAACTCTCTCCCTGCTCCCATCTCCAATGCCCCCACAATCTCCAACTTCAAAACTGCCCTTCGGAGCCAACTGTTTAACACTCGTAGCTGCTTCTGTTTCTAAATGGGACCTGGATCTCTCCACTTGATAATGCCTCCTGCGGCACTCCCAAGCACCCCACACCCAACTTTCTCCCCATAGCTTATTTCCTCTGTTAATACAAGCCTGGGCTCAGCTGTTAACCTGAAATGTTGATGAAATTGTATAAATGTATGAAACCATCTGATGTGCCTGTATCTGTATCTGTATCTCATATGCTGTATCCTAAAGTTGTCTCTGTTTGTCCTCAATGTGATGAGGTACCTTTGGAAATGAGCCTCTGGCACAAAGGTTGAAAACTGATGTACAAATAAATAAAATAAATAAATAAAACTTGCAGGTAGGCCAGCTGAGCACCTACAGTAGGTAGTAATTATTTATTTATTTAAAGAGATTTATCAGAAAAAACATACATACCCCTTATGCACAAGTTTGTGGCCTCAATCAGTCCCATCTTCAGAATGTGCAATTTTTGGTTTGTATACTTTTCTGGACTTATGTTTGCCAAGTGCTCCCTCACTATGGTGGCCATCTTGCCAAAGTCAGCCCTCTGGAAGTCTGTCACTCTGGTTTCACTACAAATCCCTATCTTACCCATGTCCAGGGTGAACCAAACTGTGTTGTGGTCACTCCCTACCATATTGTGTGGTGACAGAGAACAAGGGGAGGCAGGACATTAGACTATGAGCAGTGACAGGTGGGAGATGTGTGGTATTACGTATCAAGGAAAGAGAGTGTTTGGAGGAGGCAGAGCAAATTGTTATGGGAAGAGGGTTCCAGATATTAGAAATCAGCAAGAGAGGCATTTTGTCCATAAGGGATTTACAAGAAGGAGCAGTAGGGAGTGATATCTTGAGTTACAGTGAGAATAAGAGGAGGGAGGCATAGGGGAGAGAAGAAAGCTGAGATGATGGGGCAGTGAGGACAGCTAGAATTTAGAAATGAAGGAGGTGCAGTGGGTTAAGTGGCAATCTGCCAAGAAGGGGAAGGAGGGAGAAAGCAGAGTATAGACAACAATGGTGAGTACAGGGTGGGATGACCAAGGCAAAATGGCAGAAAGAGATACATGTTTGGTAGAGATAGGTCACCCTCTTCCCTCCTCCCTAAAATACTGAGGTCCAGATCTAGCTTCTTTCTCCAGATAAAATTGCTGATACAGCCATTTAGTTGGGAGAAGAATTTCCAAAGGTCTCAAATGGGTAGTCACTGAAATAAGTAGAGGACTTTGGGAAAACACACATATTGATGCTATTGATGCACTCCAGCATGGACAGTGGGAATGACACCCATCTCTCAAGGTGGCTTTCACGGTCCATGGGGATTCTTATATACAAATCCCCACAAGGTTGGCAATAGTGATCCTCAGGGACTTTAGGGCTTTCACAAATTTTAACTGGGTTCCAACTGACATATCCTGTGGTGCTGGTCCTCACTCTGCAGCATTGCTCACTTCCCAGTTAACTTGGGTCAGCTAGAAGACTACATTGTTCCAAGACCTCCACTACCTTATGGATGGCCTGGCTGGGTTTTTGATGCACAGAACAGCAAAAAGTCACCTGCAACCCTTTATACCCTGTCTGGCCCGTGGCACAGCTGCCAATGGATGCAGCATAAGCACACAAATTGGGGAGACAAGGGACATCCCTGCCACATGGCCCTGGTGAGGCAAACAGTCTAGATAATTGTCTATTGGGCATCAGTTGTGCAGAAGGGGTGTTGTGCAGAATTTTGACCCAACTCCTGAATCTGGGCCCCTGTCTGAGCCTCTGAAGGGTATAGTGCAAGAAGCCCCACTCCATGTGGTCAAAAGACTTCTCAGCTTCAAAGACAGTGACTCTAGCCCCCAGCCCCATATATTTTGCTCTCCTCCCACCATCTAGTGCCACACAACATTTAGAGTTCATCTGAGATGGGTCTTTCCCTGTAGGCCCTTGATAAAACCAAATTGATCTGGGTGAATTATTAATGGAAAAAACTGTATCCAGTGGGGCAGCCATAGCTTGACCATGATTTTATAATCTGCTGTGAGGAATGAAACTGGATGATAGGAGAGCAGAGCTTTGGGTCATTATCCAGCTTGGGAAGCACCACTATGGTTACCAACTTCATGGAGGGGTAACACTCCAGTTTCAGTGCACTCATTAAGCCTATGCCATAGGGCTCTAGTAAAATCAATCAGAATGCCATTTGGGACAGGGCTCCTTCCATTCTGTAATGACCAGACTGCTTTTTCTACCTTCTTCCATGCGGTGGGAGTCAACAGAGGAGTATACCTCGGCGACACTGTGGTACTGGAGCTAACACATCAAACTGTGACAGTTGTTGTTCAGTAGGGATCACCTCAGATGTGTATAAGGCTTGCTAATATTCATGAAAACTGTCACTGATTTTGGATGGATCGGTAGTATCAGAGCCATTAGCTATGATGATGGAGGCAATGTGAATGGCCTCAGATTTAGCCCTGAGCTGCCAGGCCAACTATTTTGCCACTTCTGTCCCCCTCAAAGTATTGTCCAGCCTGCACCAGCAAGATCTGTCTCTCCAGCTTCTTGTTTGTGAGACTGTTCAACAGTGTTTTAACTTTCTGTAGGGCTTGATAGCAATGAGTGGTGAAATTCAGCATGTGTGCATGGTCACAGATTGATACCTTTACAGTCAGGACAGGGAAGTGGACCTCAGATCATTTGCATGATTGGGCTGGCATAAGAGATGGTACAGCCTTTTATGTAGGCATTGACTGACTGATTTCAAAGGTTTTACTAGGAAATATATATGGAGCTTGTATCAGTTGTTTCAGATGCATCCTAAAACGGAAGAGGGACAGAACAGATACAAAATACGGAGTATAAAATGCATAGACTAGAAATACAGTAAGTGTATCAAAATAAACAAGATGGAAATGCTTAAGAATGAATTAACAATCAGTAAGTTGCATACAGTAAATTGTGGTAGTACCAACAGTACAATTAAATAGCAATCAACATGTAACTATAGGGAAAAAGTAAATGATTAAAAGCTAGGGAAGAGAAGTGTTGAAGTCAAAGATTAGGAGTTATAGGTGAAAGGGTCTAAACCAAAATTATAAGCAACAGCAGGAGTGAGTAGAGAATCACAGAGGAGAGATTTAAGAGAAGGAAAAAAGGAACAGTGTGAATGAAAGGGGAGGGAACCCCATAGTTTAGGAAATTAAATGAGAAGGCAGTTTGGCCAGCAGTTGATTTCATTTGAGGGAGAACAAAAGAGTGGGAGCAAGCACTGCACTGAGAGTAAGAGGACAAAGGGAAGGAAAGGAGAGGCAAGATATGAGGGACAGAACCAAATCAAAATTTGGAGATAAAGGAAACACAGTGAATAAGGTGCCTGGTATCAGGAGAGGGGAGGGAGGGAGAGGGAAGAATACAGGGTATAGTGATGTGTATCCATAGGTTTATCAAGGTCAAAGCAACAAAAGTAGTTAAAGAGAGGGTCCAGTCTAGCTAAACTGGACTTTGGAACAGCACTATAAGCAGGGACAGGATTTTTAAAGAGTGGTGCAGGACTTGTGTCCAGCCCTATGCCACAACACTTAGGTTCTGGCAGTGCACCAAATCCTTTGTCGCAACTGCACCTGATTTTATACTCTTGGGTGCAGTTACAACAGTTTCTACAAATTGCAGTAGCTTGCACCAAAAATCAGATGCAAGCTGTGTAGAAACAACCCACAGGATTACCACAATTTAGACCAGAGATAGAAAATCCCAATAAATTGCCAGGTATGAAAGGAAAGAAGAAGAAGGACTCTAGCAAGTTTCTAGCAAGTCTCTGCCTAGTGCCAAAAGTCATAGTGACTGTTTTCTTAGCATTGCAGGATAACGGATTACTTCAGAACCGAAGCTGGATATTATTAAAATATGTTCTTTGTCAATGGCAGAGTTCTGAAGCACTGGGGTTTTTTGTCTGTCCATGCTTGTACTCACTCTAGAGGTTTCTGGTTGCCATAAGAAACTCTCAATGCAGACACAGACTTGTGTTGTACAATGAGAGACTGAAAAGCACAACATGTAGTCTCTGGAGGACAGAATGGAGAGAGGGGACATGATGGAGACTTTCACATTCATGAATGTGTTCAAAAGAGTGGGCACAACACATTTGTTGAAACTAAGAAACAATGCATAGAACAGGAGATATGCATTCAAGTTGGAGCGGGCAACGTTCAGAATTTAGATTAGGAAGTATGTTTGTATAAACAAGGGTAGTGGAGTTGTGAAAGAAACTCCCTGGCAAAGCTGTGGCAGCAAAGACAATAGCGAGGTTCAAAGTAAAGTGTGATACACATATGAAGTGCCCAGTGTCAGATTCCACCATGATTAAATTAATCCTGATACTACTGTCATGATATTCTTAATTACAAATAGTTACAATGGTTGGTATCACTGTTTTTAAATTATATAAATTTATACATAGTTGTCTGCAAGGTTGATCAAGGCTCATCAGGTGTCACTATAAAGAAACAGTGCTGTAGATGCATACGCTTCCAGAAGCCCATTTCCTGTAGCCTCTAGTTGTCAGCTAGCAAACTGCAAGAAGATTCAATTGTAAAATGATAGCCTTAACTATTCTCAATGGATCTTTACTCAAGATTCTGAATGACATGACTTGACATGTGGGAACCTAACACTGAACACTAAGACTGAGCTGATGCTAAATATATATTCTGTGAATGGGCTGAGATTAGGGGCTTTTACATACAATTCAATCCAGTCAAACTTCTAGACCACTTTGGATCACTTCCCCCTTCTCCCAAAAAAAATAATGAAACACTCTTGCTCTACCCAGATGGCAAGGCTAATCCTGTGGCCATCCCTTTCTCCACAAAGTCACTTTCCTCCCCAGACATAATTTAATGAAAAAATGTCTGGCTCCTAGCATTGTACCAGTTGCTGAGCTGGCTGAGTTTCTAAAATCAAAAACTGACTGCAGGAATCGGGGAAGATGAAAGAACCTGGGACTGACTGGAGACAGTGAGGGGTGGTGAAGAAATGTCCCTTAAGCACATTTTTAGCCTGCAAGACCATCATACTATTGACCCCAAGTGTGCAGCCGAACTGTCAAAGCCAAACCAAAGACAGGGAGTCCGAAAAACCAAAGTAGACAATTTTCACATTTGCTTACCCTTACTGGGCACCACTTTTTAGACATCAGATGGAAATATGAGGCTGGAGAAGAGGAGACAGGGATGGATGATGGAGACTAGAGCATCTACAAGAGGGTAATTTTGGGAAAAATTAGATGGATGGTTCAGGTATTTTCCTGTATATCACTATTCCATGTTATGTTTCTATTTTTCACAGAGTGGGTGGTAGATGGGTGATACAATCTGCCAAGTAGAGGAGAAACATGGATCTATAATGGGATCATCCTCAGGTTGCTTTTTCTAGATGGACAAGTCACTCCTATCAACTGGGGTCCTTGGGCAGACTGGATAAACCACATGAGTTTCCCGAGCTGTATGTTTCAATTGTTTGATGTTTCTTTGTCAATGCTGGGAGTGTAACTTGATTCAAAACACAGTGAGACACCTTGAGGGGATTATTAGGAATTATACAATGGGGTCTAAAAATGGGGCACTTTGGCTGACTGGCACATTTCTGAAACTAGTATATTTTAGTATAAACACCACAAAAGATGCCAGTCAGTCACTTTACCAATAAAAAGCACAAGAGAATCACTACGACCCCTGAATAAAAAAAAAGTTGCCATATTGATTTCCACTAACTGCCAACTTCAAAATGGAAAATGAATGAAAATGGACTGCATCTTTAAGGCAGCTGATAACTGTGACAGGAATGAATAAGACCCTGTACCATTTGTTATGCAGAAAGAGTTAAATGCAAGGTCTGTTCTATCCTCTTCTTTTCTGTCTCTTGTCTGGCTGGTTATGCAACCAAATTTTCTTGTGAGACCTAAGAACTGATCACTCCAGCGGTTTCACAATTCTCTGACTCTTGCTGTCTCTTTACCATCCCTTGCTGTTCTGTCATTTCTTCCCCCTTGCATATCTGTGGTTATAAAAAATATATCTGAATCTTTATGTGGAAATGTAACAGATACTGGGATCCCTTTGTTTGAAAATGTATATCGTTATACTGCTGAAATGATTGCAGATAGCTATTTGGAATTCAAGGGGTTAACCTGAGATGCTAGTTTTCAAGCCCTTTGCAGAGCTGTGAACAAGAGGTCAGTTCAGGGTCACTGTTTTCTGTTTTTTCACTCCTGCAAAGAAACTGACAAGAACATTGGACACTGGCAAGAACATTCTGTGAGCTGCAGCACATCTCTTAACAAGGTTCCCAAGCAGAGACTTATAAAAAGGAGCAGCAAAGCTTTTGCTAGAGAGACTGGGAGACTGAGATTTGAAATTGAGAAGAAATACTCAAATGAAGGACTGTTTTCTCTGTTTGTTCTGCCTTTGTAAATAGTTATACTGAACAATTTTATTTATTTTTTGCTGTTATTAGAAAAAAAAACGCTACTTGTGAATTTTGAAAATGCTCCTGGTTTTCCTATGCTTCCTGATCTGTGCCTCAACAACAATAAAATAAGATAACAGTGACTTTGCTTCCGTAATGGCTCAACAAATATATTTGCCAGTCAATCCTCAGCAAGATAGAGCTTAATTAGTGATTCAGCTATGGTCAAAACTGCTCCTGATACCGCTATGTTCAGCCACATTTAGCACCAGTAACTGCAAATAGCAGATACCTGTCAGCCACTCTGAACACCCCGTACATCTCAACCACTTATACCACATTATCTCTCTCTCTCACTCCACTCCCCCTGCAGTTCCATAAAGCAACACACATAGCTCACTCGCTCTCACAGTTTACCCAGCAAAAAAGGACTATCAAAACAACTGTGGAAGAATATTTATATAAAAATATAAGAAAAATATAAGAACATACAACATTTCTTTATTTTAAATTTATTTTAATAATTATCCCACTGTATTATCCTAATAATCCACACAAGAATGTGGATTATGCTGGGATTTTCCCACTTCTGGTGTAGTTTAGGCACTATGGCCTGCAACCTCATGTGTGGCTGCTTTCTTCTGACTACTTGCCACTTTATGCTGTTGTTCCTGAGCCCCACAGCAAACTGTGCACATATCCCACAATACATACTGTTTCCTGGATTTCATTCCAGTCTGACCTGGTGGCAGCGGTCAGTAACCAACAACAGGAAAGCTGGTGGTGGCATGGGGAAGGAGGCAGGGCACCACAGTTAATAGGGAGCCGTTGATTTCTTTCCAGCAGTGCAGCTGCTTTCATCTTACTACTTGACACTTTCTGCTGTTGCTCCTGAGCCCTGCAGGAAACTCTGCACCTACCCCACACTACAGACTGTTTCCTGTATTTTATCCAGGTCCAAATTGGTAGCAGGGTTGGTAACTGACAATAGGGAGAGCTGGTGGTGTCATGGGAAGGAGGCAGGGCACCACAGTTCAAAGGAGCTGCTGATTTCTTTCCAGCAGTGCAGCTGCTTTCATCTGACTACTTGTCACTTTCTGCTGTTGTTCTTGAGCCCACAGCAAACTCTGCCTACCCCACATTACAGAATGTTTCCTGGACTTTATACTGGTCTGACCTGGTGGCAGCAGTCAGTAATCAGCAACTGGAGAGCTGGTGGTGACAAGGGGAAGGAGGCGGGGCACCACAGTTCAAAAGGACACCACTTCTAGTGGCTCTTTGTGGAACAGCTCTTAACATAAGTGACGGGAGTCCTCAACAAGAAAAACATGCAGGAGGCTCAGCGGGAGACCATTATAAAAGTATTTAGAATTAAAGAAAGGGCATTTGTTCAATGTGTGAATAGGCAACCGTAAAGGGGTTAGTCACAGTTGTGTTGAACAAAGCCTGTAACTTGGTTAAAGATGTTAGCTTCAAGAAAAATTCTGGGGTGGGAAAATATGTGTAATTAATTTACATGCTTTTGTGAAAATGAAGTATATAGATATTTTGGGCTTGATGGTGATATCTATTGTGTATGGGCAAAACTGCCAACAAACATCCCTGATGAAAAGGAGCTTTGAGGATCAGTCCTATGTGAATGTAAAGTATTTGATGTTTTAGTTAAGTTGGATGTGGGCATTGAAAAGTGAAAATTAAAATGAATGTTCAGAAACAAATCCCCATTCAGGTTACTAGGCAAAGGACTGCAAATAATTGAATATAATGTGTCAAGTGGGGAAGCCTGTCCATGATAGAGTGTGGGGAGGAAGTAAATGAGCCTCCTGAAATTAGGTTTAAAATTCCTGTTTCAATTACAGATAGAAAGCAAAGAGTCCAAATGTATAAGGAGATATTAAGAACAAAATAAGCTCAAACTTTAGTAAAAATAGAGATACAAAAGGCATGGGTTCACACTCTGATGAATACAAATGTGAGAGCTTTAGTTACAAAAATTGATGAGTTAGGTGAAATATTAAAGTATAACCAGGTACAGATAGCAGTTTTTATTGAGACGTGATGTGCCCCCCATGTGCCAGATGTTGCAGTAAAAACAAAAGGGTATCAAGTGAACAGAAACAGCCACAAAACAGGGAGGGGGGATAGCATGCTATGTTCATGAATAAATAAGTTATTGACGGATGACTAAATTAGAATAGAAAGGGTTTGAAACATTATGGATGGAACTGAAAATGCCCAGATTACCTTGAAACTGTAGGCCTTTATTTGTGGGAGGTTTTTTATCACCCTCCCTCAAGCAATGGCTTCAGTATGATTAAACATCTAAACTGGTATATTGATAGGATACTGGAAAAACATCCAGTCAGTGGGATAATTCTTATGGGAGATGCAAATCATTTACCTTTATCAACAGTCATGCAAGGGAGAAATTTGAAGCAGGTGGTAAAAGAAGGGACAAGGGGAAAAAGTGTATTAGATGTGGTTATTACAAATTTGTCAGATTGGTACAAATCACCAATGGCTGCACCTCATATCTGATTATCAGATCATAATGTAGTACTAATGACATCAAGTTTTGAAGGATATAAAACACAAAGAGATATAAGACAGGAGTTTTTGAGTAGAAAATGGAATAAAGACAGGAAAGGAAGAGTATTAGACTATGTGTTGTGTGAATTAGATCCAGAATGGTTTAAATTAGAGTCTGCTGATTCTAGTTGGGTTAAGGTGACTGACACGTTACATGAAATTATGGATAGGATTTTACCTGTGTGCAAAGTGGTGTTGAAGGGTGATAAACCGTGGGTGAATCAGAAATTCAAAAGCTTGATACAAAAAAGACAGACAGCCCTAAAGTTAGGACAGATAGATGAATACCATCAGTTGAGAAATAAAGTAAACAGGAAGGGCAAAAGGATGAAACATACATATTATATAAAAAAGTAAATGGATTACAAAAATCTGAACAAAAAAATGGTGGAATACAACAAATGGTATTTTGCAAAAAAATAAACCTGAGGAACAAATAAGAAAGTGGACAGAAAATAGTGATTTTGAAGGAGGGGATAATGGTAGCCTGTTTGTTCAGGAGTTAAATACAACATTGTGTGCTGTTAGTTAAGGCCTGAAACCCTTTGATAAGATAAGAGGGGAAGTATGGGAGTGCAAGATAAATATCTAGTCTCAGTTGAAGAAACAACTAAAGCCTTAAAAAAATTAACTCAATAAGGCAGTAGGACCTGATGATATACCAAACTGAATATGGCTGGAGGGAGCGGATTTAGTTGCACATTGGGTATGTAACATTTTTAATAAATCAATGTTGTTGGGGACATTACCAGGTCAATGGAAACAGGAATGAGTTTTGCCTTTACTAAAAGTTACTGTGCCATGGGATGTCAAAAAAGATTTAGACCAATTTCATTAATGTGTTGTGTCAAAATTGTGTGAGGAATTTGTTACAAAATGGGTGATGGAAATTTTATCCAAAAAAATTGACCCAAATCAGTTTGGATCTTTTAAGGGGAGTTCAACAACTCCAGCTTTGTTAAAATTTCAGGAACTGTGTATGAAATCTTGGGAAAATGGGGAATTAGTTAGAGTAGTTGCTGGTTGATTACAGAAAGGCATTTGATTTGATAGATCATGAAATATTAATAAAAAATTACAGGAGTTAGCTGTTTCAACTTATATCATAAGGTGGATTTATGACTTTTCAGAAGGCAGGTCACAGTGGATCAAAATGGAGGAGCTGAAGTCAGATGTGGAGTATGTGCGTGGTGATGTGCCACAGGGAACAAAATTGGGACCCTTATCCTTGTAATGATAAATGATCTAAAAACTGAGGGGCCATATATTAAATATGTGGATGATACCTCAGTGATCAAGAGGTTCAGTAAAGTCAGTCAAAGCACTATGTAGGGAGATTTAAAAGAAATTGAATCTTGGACACAACTAAACAAGATGCAGATAAATCCGGAAAAGACTCAGGAAATTAGATTTGGGAAAACAAATAAAACATCACTGTTCCCTCTTGAATTTGGAGGTTCCACAGTTGAGGTGGTTGAGTATGTTAAACTCTTTGGAATAAAAATGTAACATTACTTCAAATGGAAAGAACAAGTGGAAGGAACAGCAAATTAGGTGGCATAGTAAATGAAAAGCAGTATATCAGATCTTTACAAATAAACTTGGATAGACTGGCTAGTTGGGCGTCAGAGAATAAAATGATGTTTAGTGTTGCTAAATGCAAGGTTATGCACCTTGGCAAAAACTACAGCTTAGCTGGTTACACACTGAACAATACTCAGCTGCAGGTTGTGACGTCTGAAAGAGACCTTGGTGGTATCATTACAAATAATTCGAAATTTGGTACTCAAATCAATAAGACTATTATGAAGTATTCTCAAACATGTTATGAGCAGGGAACCCGACACCATCATCCATCTATACACCAGCCTAGTGAGATTACATGTTGAATACTGTGCCCCTTTATGTGCACCCACCTCGCTAGGGGAGGAAGCCATTGTTGAGAAAGTTCAGAGGAAAATTACCAGGAATATCAAGTCTGACTAACATGGAGTATGAAGATAGACTTAAGACTCTGGGACTATACTCCTTCAAATATAGAGCGCTGATGGGTGATCTGTGTTTGGCATATAAGGCCTTTCAAGATCCTTCCTTGTTTGAAACTATCTGCCTCGAGAGGCATCAATCAGCAAATAATGCTAGATCAGACAAACTAAAACTTTATGTCAGAATTAATAAAATGGTTAAAAGAAGTAATTACATCACTCAAAGATTACCACCAATATGGAATTCTCTACCTCTGTCAGTGGTATTAAGTGAGTATATTGAACAATTCAAAATTAGACTGGATCAGTATATGGGTGTCAAAAAATTATTTTTCTACCATTAAAGAAAATAATGGTGGTGAGTTCACTATGGGATTGCCCTCAGATTTGTCTACACCTATGAACCCATGATCCTATAAGGGATGTTAAAGAAAGGAAATTCAAGAGTATACTTTTTAACAATATTTAAAAGGGCAGAGGTGAGTCAGGAGGATTTGGTATATTTTTATTGCACAGTGGTTAGACCAGATTTGGATTATAGTTGATCAGTATGAGAATGTAGGACTTACAAAGACAGAAAATAAAGAGTTAAAAAGGATACAAAAGAGAGCTTTGTGTATAATTTGGGGGAATGAGATGTCTTATGAAGATGCTTTATAAAAGTGTAAGTTGGCATAGCTAGATGAAAGGAGAAGAGAAATGTCAAGGAAACTGTTTAGGGATATATGCAATCCTCAGCACAAATTTCATGTGCTGTTACCACCTAGAGATGTGGCTGTTTATGGGTTAAGGAAACAGGTTAGATGGCAAAAACAATTTTTAGAACAATGAAGTACAAGGCATCTTTTCATGTGCTTTTAGATGAGTGAGGTGCTCTCTAATTTAAGCTGTTTGTATTATAAAATTTGAAACTGGGTGAAAAGAAGAAACATTTTTTATACTAAATATTTATAAAGTTTTTGGTATGTATTTTTGTACTAGTGAAATAATGTACTTTGTATTATTGATTACAATTTTTCTTTATGTTCTTGTGTATATGTTACTTTTTGTTTGCAACTTTACCACCCTTTGGGTGTTGGCTACAATGTGTTTAAATAAACTAAACTTAACTAAACTAACCTACAGTAAAAACCATGCCAGGAGTGGGTAAACTACAGCATAACCCACACTTTGTCATAGATTATTGCTTAAGTATTACATTTTGGAGCTTCAGTACAGATTTGATGTATATATGGCATTTTGTGTTGTTGCTGTGTTTACAACAGACAGGTCACGTGAAAAAACATTACTTCCTGTGATGAAACAACAAACAGATTTGGGTTCATCCTCATTATGTAACAAGTCAACAGTCTGGGTTATATTGCATCTTTAAAACAAAATAATAATAATTTGGGACCCCTACTGGTGGGGGCAAATAATGTAACTAACCAAAAGGAATGGCTGTGAAATTTAATAAATACTTCAAAGGTGTTTACTCAGTGGGATTACCCTGATCCCATATTTATGAAAAGAATCAGATAGCCCACTAAAAATTTCAGTTGATACAGTGAAGGACAAATTGATGAATTTGAAAGTCAACACATCCCTGGACCAGATGAATTACACCCCAGACTTCTTAAAGAACTTGCCTCAGTTATTAGTGGTCCTATACAGGCCATTTTCCAGTCCTCTATAAATCAAGGAAGGTACCTGAGGACTGGAGGATGGATAATGTGATTCCAATCCACACAAAGTGGCCCATATCAGACTGTTCAAATTATTGTCCCATCAGTTTAACCAGCATAATAAGTTAAATATTGGAGTCTATTATAAAGGATTATATTGAAAGCCACTTAAGGGAAATGGCATACATGGATATAAGACAGCATGGATTCACTAAGGGTAGAGCATGTGTGACAAATGTGTTATCTTTTTTTGAGACAGTGAGCGCAGCCTTGGACAGTAACCTATCAGTGGATGTTTTATACATCGACTTCGGAAAAGCATCCGATACTGTATCACATAGGGAATTGTTGTTTACTTTGGAGGAATTGGGAGTGGGTTTCTATGTTGTTAGGTGGATTGCTGCATGGTTGTTTGATAGGAAGCAGTGGGTCTGTATAAAGGAGAGATGTCTGAATGGACTATGGTGCCAGTAGAGTCCCTCAGGGATCTGTTATGAGCCCAGTCCTGTTTAATGTATTGGTCTCATCTACAAATTGTGATGTAAATGTACGGCTTGCATGGATTCACAGCTGGAAGGTCATGCCAGACTAATCTGATAGATTTCTTTGACTGGGTGACCAAAGTAGTAGATCAGGAGGGGCTGTGGACATGGCCTACCTAGACTTTAGCAAGGCATTTGACACAGTCCACAAAAGATTAATATACAAGTTAGCCAGCCTGGGGTGGGTCCCAAGATGACAGCCTGGGTAAGAATTGACTGGAGAATAGGACACAGAGAGTAATAGTAAATGGAGTCCACTCAGAAGAAAGGAGGGTTACTAGTGGGGTGCCACTGAGGTTCAGTATTAGGACTGGTCCTCTTCACAATGTCTTATAAGTGACATTGCAGAAGGACTGGAAGGAAAAGTATGTCTCTTTGCAGATGACACAAAGATCTGCAACAGAGTTGGTGCACAGGGTGGGTGGAAAGGATGAGAAGGGACTTGGCAAGGTTAGAGGAATGGTCAAATGTATGGCAGCTTAGATTCAATGCTAAGAAGTGCAAGGTAATGCACGGGAAACAAAACCCAGGGAAGAGTACACAATGGGGGTGAGATACTAACAACAACAAAAATGGAAAGGGACCTGGGGTAGTCATATCAGATGACCTAAAGGTGGGCAAGCAATGTGAGAAGGCAGCAAGGAGGGCTGGGGGATACTGGGATGCATAGGGAGGCATCACCAGTAGAAAACAGGAAGTTATTATCCCTCTGTACAGACAGCTGGTGAGACCCCATCTGGAGTACTGTGTGCAGTTCTGGAGACCCAATCTCCGCAAAGACATAGACAGGATGGAAGCTGTCCAGAGGAAGGCAACTAAAATGGTGCAGGGTCTGCACCGGAAGACATATGAAGATAGACGAAAGGAGCTTAATATGTATAGCCTCGAGGAAAGGAGGGAGAGGGGGGACATGATAGAAACATTCAAGTACCTCAAGGGAATCAACAAAGTCCAAGAGGGTAGCATTTTTCAAAACAAGAGGTGTGCAAGAACAAGAGGGCACAATTTGAAGATAGAGGAGGGGCGGCTCAGAGGTAATTTAAGGAAGTATTTTTTCACAGAGAGGGTTGTAGATGCATGGAATGGCCTTCCGGAGGAGGTTGTGGAGTCAAAATCAGTGGTGGAATTCAAGCATGCATGGGACAGTCATAAGGCAATTCTAGGGGGTGGGGGTAGGAAGAAGTAGGCTGCTGGTTAACTAGGATCTGCAGCTTATCCAGTAGGTAGGGAAATGGGCAGACTGGGTGGGCCAAGCGGTCCTTATCTGCCATCAAATTCTGTGTTTCTGTGCTAAATTTGCTGATGATATGAAACTAAGCAGTTGTTACGAATGAATTAGATGCTGAGCAATTACAGAATAATATCGATCTAATATACACAATAGCTGTGGTGAAAAAATTAAAATTTAATTTAGCAAAGTGCAAGATTATGCATTTGGGAAGGAATAACCCTAAATTTAAGTATGCTGTGGATGGAGCCCTGTTATTAGATACAGATATAGAAAAGTACTTGGGAGTATGGATAAATAATGATTTGGAGTTTACTCACCACTGTAATGTTACCATCAAAAAAAGCCTATGGCATCTTGGCCTCTATGTTGAGAAATGTAAAGAGCAGAGAAAGGGACATGATTATGCTGCTTTTGGGACCCTTGCCAGACCCCATCTGGAGTATGCTGACTGTGTATGGAGACTTAGACTGAGGCAGGACATGGGAAGGTTGGAGGTGGTTCAGAGATGCGCAACAAGGAGGGTGAGTGGCCTAGGGGACTCTCCCTATGAGGATAGGCCAAGAAACCTCAATCTGTATTTCTTACAATATAGGAGATACTGTGGGATATGTGTCTGATTTACAGGACGTGTAGAACTCCTGTTATGTTGGAATGTCTGGGACTAAAAGCGAGATCTACCTTAATTCACTTGGGAGCTTAAGCAACAGGTTGGTAGAAAAGAGGTCAGGAGTTATATTTTGTTTTAACTGAAATATTTGAATAGTTTGTAAGTGAAATTAGTTCTATGTGTTAAAAATTATTACCTTGAATTTGAACTGTTACTTGGGCTGTGATATTGTAGGTTTGGGATAGGTTTGGCAGGGAAAATTAGAAGGACATTTAAATGTGTTGTTTGCCTGGTGTTAGGGAAGGACATTAGCTGCAATTAACTTGTCTTTAAACAGGAATTACCTTGGCTTTCATTGTTCACTTGGGAGCTTAAGCAACAGGTTGGTAGAAAAGAGGTCAGGAGTTATATTTTGTTTTAACTGCAATATTTAATAGTTTGTAAGGGAAATTAGTTCTATGTGTTAAAAATTATTACCTTGAATTTGAACTGTTACTTGGGCTGTGATATTGTAGGTTTGGGGATAGTTGTTTGGCAGGGAAAATTAGAAGGACATTTAAATGTGTTGTTTGCCTGGTGTTTGGTAAGAGCCCTCACCCACCCTGTTTTGTAGGCTTTCTTAAATACTGAAAAGCCACTGGGGTTGGGATTGAAGGGCTGAGTATTTCTATTTGGGACTGAAATTTGAAGCAACAGGAGTTGGTGGGCCTGTGACATCATCGATACCTGGTGTCTGCTTACACACACTGTTAGTGGGACCAAACACATACTGGACTGTATGTGTTTGTGGACTTCAGAACTTTGTTGGTGGGGTTGAAATTGGGTTTGTAAATAACTACAGTCAGTATAGAGAAACTGTACTCAGGGAAGGGACTGAGAAAGGGGGTGTGCTATTATAAACAGAGAAGGATAATCAGGGTGGCCATATTCCACCATGGCAGGCATCTTCGGAAGGGTTGTAGGCTGCACAGGCTGTGGGATGGCAATAATTCTAAATTGGGCCTGAGAGAGGAGGCTGCCACTCTGTAGACAGCTATCTTGTATCAGGAGTGAGGTATATTGGTTAAGGAGTAAGCTGTGGGAGCTGGGGGTGTCAAGGATAAGGGGTGTGGATATGGGCAGCAGAAGGGTGGGGCTGAGGGAGGCTGGGGCAACACTCTGAAATTACAGGACATTATGCTACAGCAAGCAGAAGGGGATATTAGGACAGAGGACCCTTAGATAGGGAGAGTTGATGCTAAGAAAGCGTACAGGGTGAACATTCTAAATTCAAAGAGACTGGAGGGGAAGAGTCAGGAGGGCTGTTGTGTGGAAGCCTAAAACAGCAGACTGTGGGAAAGGAGCTCTTAAGGTGAACAGTGCAAGAGAGGAAGAAGAGGGTCAGTGTAGAGATGCAGTCAGGGAAACTCGGGTTACTTGATGGAGGCTGACATAGAGTGTCACAATAAATTTGAGATACTAAGCATCCTAGAGGGAGGAAGGGTTGGTGGAAATGAGAAACTTATACAGAGGCTGGGGGAGGAGTCAGATACCATAGGGCATCACAGACCAGCTATGGAAAGGATAACATAGTCCCAGAGGAGAAGAAACATATATGTTAAGCAAATGGGGAGATGCAACATATTCCAGACATGAGGAGAAGCACGATTGGAGAGAAACTGGAGACAAGGAGGTGGGAGGGAGCCCCCTTCAGCAGGAGGTCAGTACCAAGGATGGGGCCCTAGCTAAAGGGACCCACAGAGAGCCTCTGGAGACAGAGGGGTACTATTACAAGGGGGATGAGTGCGGGGGGAAGGGAAACCATCAGGGCCAGGCTAAATGGTTCAGATAAGAGAGGTTAAAGGGACACCTATTCAGAGGGTTTGAGTTAAGTGGGCAAAATAGCAAGGGAGGCAGAAGGGGAGGGTGACAAGGGGTCTCCAATTAAGGCAGGAAGACTCCCATGAAATTGCGATCATGAATAAAGTGGGAGGAGGAGGCTGAGAGGGCATAGTGGAGGTAACCATAAGGATGATGGCAGTGTTAAGGTTCTGTTACTGGGAGACTCGATGATTAAGGGTATCCATTGGGAGGGACAGGGGGTGGATGCCATAGCCAGGTGAAGGTAGTGAGTATCTCTGGGCTGACAGTGCACAGAGCAAAGTTCATAGTGTGTGAAATGGTTGAGGGATTGTGGAGGAAACCGGATTTCCTGGTGCATTTGGGAACTAATGATCCTAGAGGGTAATAGCATTTGGAAATCAAGCAAGGTTCCAAGAACTTGCCAGAGTCTGTCGGGATAATGGATGCAACATTTCCTTTTCGGAGATATTGCCAGTACCAAAGGCCTCAGTGGAGAAAAAAATGAAGCTCACAGAGGTTAGTGACTGGCTCAGGAAGTGGGGTGAAGAGAATGGGTTGGGGGTGTTAGGGAACTGGAATGGAGTTTGGGAGGATAAGGGACTATATGCCAAGGACAGGTTTCATCTTGCCCCATTTGGGAAGGAAGTCCTTAAACAGGGGATGGCTGACTACATACAAGAAAGGTGGGGTTTAAACTTGTAAGGGGGGAAGGGATAAGGGAGGGGCTGACCAGAAGCCCTCCCCTCCAGATGAGGGGAGTAGCCTTCAAGCCCAAGGGGGAGGGGAAACAGACTGGAGGTGGAGGTTTCAGGGGGAGGATGGAAGTATAAGGAATCTGGGTGGGGTTCGACAAGGAGGATCAGGGATAAGGGGTGGGGTTAGTGTTAGTAAATGCCAGGAGCTTGGAAACAAGTTGCCAGAGTTCCAGGCCATGCTGTTCGAGGGGGTGGATGTGGCGGCAGTCACGAAACATGGGCCAACAAAAACCATGACTGGGACCTAAATATGCGGGGCACTATGCTTGGAAGGATAGAAAGGAGGCACAGAGGGGTGGAGTGGCTATGTTCATTAGAAATGACATAGAAATTGCTATGGTAGAAGAGGCAGAGGGAAGCATGGAGGCCTTATGGGTCACCTTACGATCCCCAGCAGGAATAAGGTCAAGCTGGGAGTAGCATATAGGCCCCTGGGATGAGTGATGTTCTAGAGGATGGTTGCTGGACAACATCATTGCCCAGTGTGGTCCAAAGGAAGGAGTGGTGTTGATGGGGACCTTATATGCCAGGTACAAACTGGGGAACCATGTCCTCTAAGGTGGCCAAGGAGCAGAGGCTGCTGGATGGCTTCCAGGATGTGTTCTTAACACAGCATGTGATGGAGCCCACAGGGAGGGCATGTCCTGGATGGGTTCTGGCAGATGGGGATCTGGTAAGGGACATGGTTGTACAGGACCCCTGACTGGGAGTGACCACAATACTGTCTAGTTTCAAATAAGCATTGGGGAGTGGGGTGAGATCTAGGACACTGGCAGTGGACTTCAGAGGGACAGACTTTATGGGCATGGGAAATATTCTCAGGGATCACTTGAAGGATTACCTCAACGACAGGTGTGGAAAGGAGATGGGAGGTCATAAAGCGAGGACTTCATGAGGCAGTCAGGATCTGCGCTAAGTTGAAGCAATAAGGAGCAAGGTCACATAAACCATGCTGGTGGTCCAGTGAGGTCCAGGTAGCAGTCAGAGAAAAGAAAGGCGACTACAAAAATATAAAACAACAAGAGGATAGGGATAAGGAAATGTACCAGCTTGCATCTAGAAAAGTCACCCGTATGGTGAGGGAGCAAAGTCCAGTAAAGAGCAGGCTGGCACAGGGGATACATGGAGGGAAAAGGGTTCTTCCGGTACATTGGGGAGAGGAGAAAACTAAGGCCATCTCAGCAGATTGAGATCAGAAGGAAGGTGGGTGGAAGAGGCGAGGGACCAGGCAGAGGTATTTAACGAGTTCTTTGCCTCTGTGTTCACTAGAGGAGGCGATGGGATATCTACAAAGCAAGGCACAAAGGGGATAGAAGTGGCAGGGGTGGGATCAGGGAGCAACAGAAATGGAGCAAAAGGGAGGAAGAGGTACCCCAGGGTGTCACATCTGGATAAGGATAAAAAGACCAGTAAGGTGGAGGGACGGATGATGCCATCCCGCCAAAGGGTGTGGTTTGCCCTCAAGGCCTAAAGAAAGACAAATCTCCTGGGCGGATGGCATTCATCTGAGAGTACATGAGAATTGGTGGACATACTGGCTGCACCCTGGCGGAGCTTTCAGCAGGTCACTTGAGACAGGGGCGGTACCTAGGGATTGGCAGAGAGGCACATGTGGTACCAATCCATAAAGGGGTCGAGGAAGTACAGGTAACTATAGACCCATCAGTTTAACCTCGTGGTGGGAAAATTAATGAGAGAGTATACTAAAGGAATGATTGGGGGTTTACTTGGAGGTGGGAGGTCTGGATAGTCGGCAGCATGGGTTTGTGCCAGGTAGATCATGTCAAACCAACCTTGTGGAGTTCTATGAATGGGTAACATCAGAACTGGACAGGGTAAGCCTGTGGATGTATTATTCTTGGACTTCAGCAAGGCGTTTGACTCTGTCCCCAAATGGTCTGGTGGAGAAACTGATGGGGTTAGGAGTAGGCCCTTTGATGGTCAGATGGATTGAAAACTGGATAGCTGGATGCACTCAGAGAGTAGTGGTCTGTGGGAGCTCTTGAACCCTACAGAGGTTGGTAGTGAGGTACCACAGGGCTCGGTCCTGGGTCCAATCCTGTTTAATGCATACATATCGGACATCAGGGATGGTATAGGGTGTGAAATGAGTCTCTTCGCGGATGACTCCAAGATGGGAGCAGTAGTTGAGGGAGAAGAGGGGAGGTTGGCCCTGCAAGGACCTGGACACCCTGGAAAGCTGGGCTCTCACATGGAAATTAAATTTCAATATCACCAAGTGCAAGGTGTGGCATCTTGGTCGAGGAAACCTAAACACAGGTACACCCTGGGAGGTGAGGTGCGGAAGCCTCAACAGGGGAAAAGACCTAGGGGTCATGGTGGATACATGTTGAATAACTCTGAGCAGTGCAGGAGAGCAGCTAGCAAGGCAAACAGGATGTTGGGATGCATCGTAAGGGATCACCTCTAGGAGCAAGGAAGTGATTCTGCCGCTGTACAATGGACTGGTTAGACCACACCTTGAGTACTGTGTACAGTACTGGAGACCACACTTGAAGAGGGACATACAGCTCCTGAGAGGGTACAGAGGAGGGCAACAAAGATGATACAAGGGCTAGGATTTGACTTACGAGGACAGACTTGAGGAGCTCTGCCTGTTTTCATTGGAGGAGAGGAGAGACAGGGGACATGATTGAGGTCTTCAAGTACCTCAAGGGAATAAATAGGAGTAAACATGGAGGATCTTTAGACTAAAGCAGGGAGGCATCACCAGAGGGCATGGTTTGAAGTTGGAAGGTGGAAGGGTGAGGGGAAGAGGAGGGTTTTTCACTGAGAGGTGGTGGACCCTTGGAATGCTCTGCCTGGTGAGCTGGTTCAGAGATCCACAGTGGAGGGCTTTAAGAGAGGTGGGACAGACACAGAAAGTGGATCTATCAGATGATGGCGCCTGTCCAGGGGGGGGATGGATGATAGGGGTTTCTGGAGCACAAGGGATGGGAGGGTCTCGGCACCCAACTAAGGATCTAGGTTGAGCAGACTCGATAGACCATAAGGCCTAATCTGCTGGCAAATAGTACGTTAGTATGTTAGTAATTGCAAATCAGGGTCACCAGTACCAACTCAAGGGAAAGAAATATAACAAGAACCAGAGAGGGGCTTGGTTTTCACAGCGTACTGTAGATCAGTGGAATGCTCTGCCTAGTCAGGTGGTTTCCAGTGAAACCATGAATCAGTTTAAGTCAACTCTGGATAAATATAAAAGTAATTATCTTTATGACGTGAGTCCATAAATGGTGCAGGATGATAATGGCCTAATGGCTAAAGTACCTGAGTTTTTCCTATGATCCTATGATACCACCATTGTACAAAATAACAAGGAGCAAAATACAAAAACACAAGGTAAGTACAGTACACAGACCAGTAATTACATAGTGATACTTATTTGCAATTCGTAAACTCCCCTCCATTAATGCCTCCCAGTATTTTACCAGATTGCTACATACTCCCAACACTTGTGTGGTTAGCTTTCTCCACACTATCATTGCTCTCTCATTTTCCAGAATATTTGTTCATACGTATTAAATATTAGTATTTCCAGTGTTTTAAATATCTAGTAAACTTTTCATTGTACGTTGCCCCAGACTGTTGACTTGTTACATAATGAGGATGAGCCCACATCTGTTTTTTGTTTCATCACAGGAAGTAAATAATTAACTTTGTTTTGCTACTGCATTTCCATTGAATACCTACAGTATCCATTTAGATTTTGATCCCTGTCCCTAACCATATTAAAACATCCTGTACTAAATCGCAAAAACAAGCAAAAAAAAAAAGGTATTAAATAAATATGATGAAATGTAAATATAATTGAAGAAAAAAGGGTGACATGGTTGTCCTACTGAGCTAGCGGGTGAGAAATTGCTGGACCAATGGTCTTCTATGTTTCCTAAACTTGTTTCCGTATGTTCGTATATAGCATTGGGACAAAAAACTGGTAAATGCCAAAAGAAAAAAAATACAAATCTAGACAGTGCTCCTTCTCAAGTGCTTTACTATGTAACAAATGAATCACGGTTGAAGCTCTCTATCCCAGATAATATGTGTTCCTTTGTAGGGTTTAGTATGTTGCATGTTTACCACCCTTCATCCAAAAGTTGGGTGACCCTGCCCTATTTTTTAAGCCCCACCTTAATCTCACTCTCTTGCTCACCCCCACCCTTCAATCCTGTGTACTACTTCACTCCCTACTGCTACTAGGTAGTTCAAACAAGCTCCAGATATTGTGTCTCTATATACCTCCAAAAAAAGGCAAGCCCATGCTAACAGAATTAGTGAACCACCTCCCATCAGTTATTCAAAAAAACAAAGTCATTATCATGCAGGATTCTAATCTAGATTGGCTTGGTCCTAGCAGAAATAGCCTTGAATCTATAATTATCAAGGCCCATCTCTCCCAACTTATCAATGACCCGACCTGACACTCCAGCAAAGGTTCACATCATACCCTTTTGGACTGGATCCTAACTAATAGGATGGATAGGATTGCAAAAACTGGAGTTCTTGCAGATCCAATCAGTGATCACTCCCCAGTTTACTGTGTTTGGAATGCTACCACCCCCTCCTGCCCTACTAAGGTTATTAACATAACTGACTTATCTGTCATAAAATGGAGGCTTGTTTATGTGCGCTCCATTGACTGTAAGGGGGGGCAATATTTCAGAAGGTTGTAGTACTATTTAAAGTTATGATTACAAACAAAGCACCCACTTGACTAAAACGGTCCCTGTTAGTATCACATCTGGGGAGGGGGGGCATGTTCTGGAGTATGCACCTGCTCTTTATAGAGCTACCGATGCCTCAAAGAAAACTAGGCACAATTCTGCCTGCATTCCATTTATATTTCATATATTTCTCCTCTCCATTATCTATTACTAAGGAAATTTGCATGAATATACAATCTTTATCCCTTAAGAGTCAATCTGCCTCTATAGCTAACTCCCTACTTTAAAGTCATAATCCCCTGTTGTGACAGTATGTTGCTAAGGGAGTAACCGTAATATCACAAGCAGTGAGTGCTCCATGACTTCAGGTAGGGAGAAATAGGAAGGAACAGATTAACTCTTCAGGAGCAAAGATCATGTTTTCATATAGATGACCTCAGTAATAAATAATGGGGAGGAGGAATACAGCACTAATTGGAAATGCAAGCTGGTCTGTGTCTAAATATTAGGTTTTGTTAAAGAGAATTTCTGACCAAATGGCATAAGATACTGGGCTTCATAGCCTAATACCTCATGCCAGCATGAGCTAATTGGTACAAAACATTTTTTTGTTTTTTTTTACTCACTCTGTTAAGTATATGAAGGGATCATAGCTGGCTCCATAGTCACCACCAGCTGATCCTTCCAGCTTCCTAGTATGGCTGCTCTGCCCTGTGCTCTGTGTTTTGTGAGGTGTGAGCAAAGGAGCGTGGGAGTGTCTGAGCCCTATACAAGTCTGAGAGGTGTTTTTAAACTGTTTGATAAGCTTAAGCAATCTGAGAGGGCAATGAAAGCAACTGCTCTACTAATAGGGATCCAATTAGTAGAGTCCTTATTAGTAGAGCAGATGCTTCATTGCCCTCTCAGATTATGCAGAAAGCTTTAATAAAACAGTTTAAAAACACCTCTAGACCCCTGCTCACATGTCACAAAACACAGAGCGTGGGGTGTAGCAAGTTATTCTAGGAAGCTGGAAGGATCAGCTGGTGGTGGCTATGGAGCCAGCTACGACCCCTTTGTACACTTAGAGTAAGTAAAAAAAAATAATACATTTTGCACAAATGAGCTCACACTGGCATAAGATATTGGGCTATGAAGCCCAATACCATATGCCAGATAAGTCCTTCAAAGTTCTCCTGAACGTGTCACCAGCTAGTAACAGGGTGTCCCTGTTATGAATGATTAATCCTGAAATAAAATGTGTAACCCCCTAATATATTCTTTTCATGCTTTTCTATCAGCTTTTCTTCCTCCTTCCTTTGCTATTTTTTATATCAGGGTGGCCTTCCTAGCATATCTTTACAACCTTTACTGTCCCTTTAAATCCTAAAAGTTCCCATTGTTGCACATAGATAGTATCTCCTTTCATTTATAAAGGAGTCCTTTTGTTTGAATAAAAATGCTTATACTCATAAAGGTGCCCCCAAGTTGTTTATGTAGTGCTTTGGTAGAGATGGAAGAATAATGTCTCTATATATTTAAGTGAAGAGCTATGCACTAGTTTAACTGGTGCCCCTTTAAGATGTACAATAATGCTGTGCTGCAAGCCCGAGGACAGACGAAGTAAATAAAAAAAAAACACTTGTTGCGGTAAAACTGAAAAGCTCTTTTTGCAAGCTTGAATTTAGAAGAGCTGCCTTCTGCAGCAAAAGAAACAGCAGCACTGCATTGCGATCGGAGCAGGATTGCGCTCCGATGTATATGCGTAGCTTGCAGCTGACTCAAAGCAGGATGCTTCATCTTGAAAAGTAAAAGTGCTGCCCTTGGCGGTGAAAGTGCAAAACACAAGCCAATAAAAGTACATGAAGGGCAGAAAGAGAAGCCGCGTAGTGTCACCTATTTAAGAGTTGCAGTTTTTGTTGTAAAGGACAGCCCCAGAGAAGGAGTACCTGGGAGCTGTCAGAAGGCCAGATTGAAATGTTTAGCCAATGGCTGACATTTCAGCCACCAAGTTGCATAGAAAAAGATTGTGTTAAATGGAAAGGGTTCTCAGAAAGAAGTGCGGAGCCCTGATTGAATCAAAGTATGCAGCTGCACAATGTTATACTGCATTATAACAAGACAGAATGTATTTGCTCCTTTTTCTTGCTTAAATAAAATATGATTTAATGGCAGGTCTCCTGGTCTGGCAGGGAAAGGCAAATAGGGAGCACACCCCTCATTTGCCATTCCGTTGTCCAGACTGGGTATTCCTGTATATTACCAAGTTTAAAAATAATTATTCTTCTTTACCTGAAATCCTGATCATTTGGGGAAGCTCATACTATAGGGCTGTCAGTCCAGGTAATGACTGCTCTTGTAGGAATCAGGAGAGATGAGGCACTGCAGGTGGGAGGAGCTATGCTCCAAATGAGGTAGAAACCCCCTAATTAAAAGGTTCAGATGATCTAAAACTGATATTTTAGGATACATTCACAGAAGGAATATAACATGAATGCCTGTCTTATTTCTTTGTATAAAGAGTATCCTAGATATACTTAGATAGGACCTAGAAAAGGTCTATTCATGTTAACTAGGAGATCACCTTATTATGAAGTCATCCTGGGAATTCCTATAAAGGGACTTGGCAAGGTTGGAGGAATGGTCAAATGTATGGCAGCTTAGATTCAATGCAAAGAAGTACAAAGTAATGCACCTAGGAAACAAAAACCCAGGGGAAGAGTACACAATGGGGGGTGTGATACTGACAACAACAAAAATGGAACGGGACCTGGGGGTAGTCATATCACATGACCTAAAGGTGGGCCAGTAATGTGAGAAGGCAGTAAGGAGGGCTGGGGGGATACTGGGATGCATTGGGAGAGGCATCACCAGTAGAAAACAAGAAGTTGTTGGCCCTCTGTACAGACAGTTATTAAGACCACATCTGGAGTATTGTGTACAGTTCTGAGACCCTATCGTCAAGAAAGACATAGACAGGGTGGAGGCTGTCTAGAGGAGGGAGAACCAAAATGATGCAGGTTCTGCATCAGAAGACATATGAAGAAAGACTAAAGGAATTAAATATGTATAGCCTTGAGGAAAGAGGGAGGGGGGACATGATAGAAACTTTCAAATACCTCAAGGGAATCAACAAAGTCCAAGAGGGTAGCATCTTTCAGAAAAAGAGATGTGCAAAAACAAGGGGGCACAATTTGAAGATAGAGGGGATGGCTCAGAGGTAATGTGAGGAAGTATTTCTTCACAGAGAGGGTTGTGGATATATGGAACAGCCTTCCTGAGGAGGTCGTATAGTCAAAAACAGTGGGGAAATTCAAGAATGCATGGGACAGACATAAGGCAATTCTAGTGGGGGGTAGGAGGAAGTAGGCTGTTGGTTAACTAGGATCTACAGCTTATCCGTTAGGTAGGGAAATGGGCAGACTAGGTGGGCCAAGCAGTCCTTATCTGCCATCAAATTCTATGTTTCTATGTTTCAGTTAGTGGCTCAAGGAGGGAAGAAAGACCAAGTACCTCTGCAACCCATCCCTTATGTAACAACTCCCTTTGAGAGAGTAGCCATGGATGTGGTGGGACCCCTAACTAAGAATTCTAAGGGAAACCAATTTATACTGGTTGTGTTCGATTATGCCACCCGGTACTCTAAAGCCATACCAATGAGAACGGTTACTGTGATGTTATAGGAATTTAACATACTTATTAGATGGTCCCTAAGGTAAATGTAAGAAGCTGATGATTTGTAGACAGCCCCTAGAGTGTGGGGTGTTATGGGAAGTTTGCTTGGCTGGAGCAGTGTGTTTAAGATGGCTACACAATAAAGATGAGTAAAAACTCATGCTGGTTTCATGCTGATTAATAAGCAAAACATGGTGTCAGAAGCAGATATCAAAACCTGAAAAGATGGAAAAGAAGATCAAAAAGAACTCTAGAAGAAGACGGTCTGGTGAAAAAACCGAGAGAGAAAAAAAAGATGGATAAACTAAATCCTCCATCAGGTATGCAATTGTCTGGAAATGTAGCTGAAAACTGGAAGAGATTTAAACAAAGGTTTAATATTTATTTAACTGCAAGTGGTGCTGAAAGCGAAGATGGCAAAACAAAGGCCTCGATCTTTCTACGTGTAGTTGGGGAAGATGTGTTAGACATTTACAACAGTTTCCAGTTCAATGAGGATGAAAACATGGATCTTGATGTAATTATGAAAACATTTGAAGAGTACTTTGTACCAAACGAAATGTAATCTATAGAGATACAAGTTTTTCACATGCGACAAGAAAAGGGTGATAGCTTTGATCAGTATTTAACAGAGTTACGTTACCTCTGCAAACGTGCAGTTTGGAGATCTGAAAGAATCATTGATTAAGGATAGAATTATATGGAATCACAGACAATGGGCTCAGAGAAAGACTGCTTAGAGAGCAAGATTTAACTGTGGACAAAGCTGTAAACATGTGTAGAGCTGCTGAAACTACCAAATCACAGGCTAAAGAGCTGAACAAAGAAAACAAGGGCACTGTGCATGCACTAAAGAAGCTTGAGATAAACAAAAATATTTTCAAAAACAAAGCAACAGAAGGAGCAGCAGCCTAATCGGAAAACATGTGGTAGATGTGAAAATAACCATGAACCTAAAGCTTGTCTTGCCTATGGGAAGTCCTGCAGTAAGTGTGGCAAAAATAACCATTTTGCTAAATGCTGCAAAACAAAAAGTGAACAAAATAAAGTTCACACTGTCAAAGAAGGTGAGCCGGAAAAGTTCTTTGTAGATTCCGTTGAGCATGTGTTTCTGAAAAAAAGGAATGGATTGTACCTTTAACTGTGAATGAGACTATCATACCATTCAAGCTTGACACAGGAGCACAGGTGAACCTGATTTCATTGCAAGACTATGAAACTCTGCATGTAAAATCTAAAATTCACCCAGCCAAGATAAATGTTGACTGGTTATACAGGAAGAATATTCCAGTAAAGGGAGCTGCATGGTAGCTCTGAAGGACAAGGTCAGCAGTTCAAGGTGTCTCTGTTAATTGTAAAGAAGGATGTGCAACCAATTCTAGGCATAAGTGCCTGTGAGAAACTCAGTTTAGTGAGAAGAGTGTTTGTCGTGACATCACAAGCTGAAGCTAAATGTGAATCGTTATTTACAGAGTACAGTAATGTGTTCAAAGGTCTAGGATGTTTGCCTGTGGAGCACAAAATAAACATAGATGACCAAGTGCCACCCTTAATACACCCTGCAGGAAAGTGCCATTCGCACTGAGGGACAAACTGAAAGAAAAGCTGAACCGCATGGAAGCCACAGGTGTAATCAAGAGAATTGATGAACCTACAGACTGGGTGAGTTCTTTAGTCATAGCTGAGAAGAAAAATGGCCAGCTCAGAATATGTCTTGACCCCAGAGACTTAAACAGAGGTATAAAAAGGGAACATTTCAAGTTACCTAGCAGAGAAGAGATAATGTCACAGTTTGCTGGTGCTAAATGGTTTAGCAAACTGGATGCTTCTTCAGGATTTTGGCAAATGAAGCTAGATAAGGCTAGTTCAAAGTTATGAGTTATGCACGTTTAGTACTCCAGAAGGAAGATACAGTTTCTTTGTCTGCCATATGGGATACTGTCCGCTCCAGAGGTTTACCATAAAATAATTCATATGATTTTTGAGCACATTCCAGGTGTTGAAACCATGATGGATGACATCATTGTGTGGGGTTCCACAAAAGATGAACATGACTTCAGATTGAGACAAGTGCTGGATCTGACAAGAAAAGCAAATCTTAAACTCAACAAAGAAAAATGTGAGTTTTGTGTAAAAGCACTGACTTTTGTGGGTGATATTGTTACAGATCAGGGCATTAAACCTGACCCTAAGAAGACATCTGCGATAGTGAATATGCAAAAGCCCAGCTGCAAAGATGATGTTAGGAGGTTCTTAGGGATGATTAACTACCTAGGGAAGTTTATCTCAACTTTCAGCACGATCTGCCACACTCAGATGGCTGGTTGGAGCAGAAAAATGAATGGATGTGGTCACATGAACAGAAGCAAAGCTGGAAAGATCTGAAGAAGGCTATTACAGAAGAACCAGTGTTATGATTCTATGATCCTGTTAAAGAAACAAGAATATCAGCTGATGCTTCACAGTTTTGCTTGGGCTCATTACTTCTGCAAATTTATGGAGGAATCTGGCAACCTGTAGCATACGCTTCCAGAGCCTTGAGGAGCGCCGAGACAAGGTATGCCCAAATAGAAAAAGAGTTACTAGCAATAATTTATGCTTGTGAGCAATTTCATCAGTATGTATATGGTCAAGCCTTCACAGTATAAACAGACCACAAGCCTCTAGTAGCTGTAATGGCCAAGTCTCTAAACGACTGTCCAATGAGAATACAGAGAATGCTAATTAGATTATAAAAGTACGATGTTCAGTTAATCTATAGTCCTGGAAAGTATATGTACACTGCAGACACACTTTCACGTACTGTAGACAAGAGTGAAAGCCTGGAAAGTCAAACAGACGGAGAAATAAAGGCATGTGTTGACATGATCATGATCTCTCTTCCTGTGTCCAGTGAGAGACAAGAGCAGATCAGAAAAGAAACAGAGGCAGATGAAACAATGAGAATCCTGAGAAATATCATATTAAAAGGTTGGTCGAAAGGGAAAAGTTCCTGTCCATTGTCTATTCATGATGTTTGGATGTGTAGAAGTGAATTATCTGTTGTCAATGACATTATTTTCAAAGTCAACAAATTTGTTATGCCAGGAAAACTTTAAAAAGATATGCTACGCAAAATACATGAAGGGCACTTAGGAGAAGAAAAATGCAAGTGAAGAGCCAGAGAAGTAATGTATTGGCTGAGAATGAATCAAAATATTGCCCAGGTAACTGCAGCCTGTGAATTGTGTCTCACGTAAAGACCAAAGCAGCCAAGCCAGCCGTTATGTCCTCATCCAGTGCCAGGCAGACCATATTGGAAAGTAGGTGCTGACTTGTTTGATTGTAATGGGAAGACCCATATAGTTGTAACAGATTATTACTCAAATTATCCAGAGGTAGTAACACTGCCTACAACTACCAGTAAAGCTGTAATCACCTGCATGAAGTCAATCTTTGCAAGACATGGTGTTCCAAATGAAGTGTTCACTGATAATGGTCCACAGTTTTCCAGTGCTGAGTTTAAACAGTTCGCCCATGAATGGGAATTCATACACAGTACTTCTAGTCCCAATTTTCCAAAATCAAATGGACTGGCAGAGAGCTCAGTAAAAACTGTGAAAAGTCTCATGAAGAAAATACATGATGGAAAAGAAGATTTTTACAAAAGCCTACTGATCTACAGAAGTGCAGCATTATAGAATGGGCTTTCTCCAGCACAAATGCTTATGGGAAGGAGGATCAGGACAAATCTGCCAATACATGAAGAGCTTCTGAAGACTCATGACTCAGAACAGGTGAAACAAAGCAAAGAAAAACAAAAGAAAAAGCAAAACAGTTACATGACAGGAGAGCAAGAAACTTATCTGATTTAAGGCCTGGAGATCAAGTGTGCCTTAGAGAGTACGACAAAGGAATGTGGCTGCAAAGGGGCACTGTACAAGCACAAATTGCACCAAGGTCTTACCAGATTGAAACAGAAAAAGGAGAGGAGGTGAGATGGAATCGTGTGGATTTAAGACTCCTGCCAAAGGCTGAAGATGCCAATGAGACTGAAGTTGACTTACCAACTTTCACAGCAGTCAGTCAAGATAACACCAAAGAGACTAATAGCAAAGACCATTTGAAGCAGTGTGCATCCACTGAAAAGTCACCAGAGAAGGACGTGAGACCCAAAAGAGAAATTCGACGTCCAGAGAGACTGATTGAAACTTGTTACATGAGTACAGTGGAGTGAGTGGTAAAGACGCACTAGAGAGTGAAGTACTAGTGACCTCTCCTCACAAGATTAGGTTTAGTTTAATTTGAAACCTCAGTTTGTAAGAAGTTAAAATAATAATATTTCAGCCAAGTTACTGTTAGCCTATAATTCAGTTTGAAAATAATATGAACTTTACTTTAAGTGAGGAAGATGTGATGTTATAGGAATTTAACATACTTATTAGAGGGTCCCTAAGGTAAATGTAAGAAGCTGATGATTTGTAGACAACCCCTAGAGTGTGGGGTGTTATGGGACGTTTGCTTGGCTGGAGCAATGTGTTTAAGATGGCTGCACAATAAAGATGAGTAAAAACTCATGCTGGTTTCATGCTGATTAACAAGCAAAACAGTTACTACCCCTAGAATAGCTGAAAAATTAGCTAAAATCTTTAGCAGAATGGGAATACCACAAGTGATTTTAACAGATAGAGGTAGTAATTTTACATGTGTCATGTTGCAAGAATTGTACCATCTGCTGGGTGTCTCTGCAGTATGTACCTCCCCATATCACCCTCAGACAGATGGATTAGTAGAGCGATTCAATAAAACACTCAAGAAAATGATGAAAAAATACATGCAAGAGGAAGGTCAAGACTGGCACAGATTTCTCCCTTACCTCTTGTTTGCATATATGGAAGTACCCCAAGCAACTACTGCTTTTTTCCCCTTTTCCTTACTATATGGTCGAAACCCCAGGGGACCATTAGATGTGATTAAAGAGCACTGGGAGGAAAGTAAAGGTGTGGGATTTACCAATATTGTGGATTACATGACTTCCTTATGGGAAAGACTTGTGAAATATGTGACTATGACTCATATGCATGTAGATCAAAAACAGCAGAATCAAAAGGAAATGTATGATGTAGGCTTAAACTACAAGCATTTTGAACCGGTGAAAAAGTTTTACTGTTGTTGCCCAGTAAAGAGAACAATCTCCTGTTGCGATGGCAAGGGCCTTATGTGGTTCCTAGATAGACTGATATAGTAAATTATGAGATTGAAATGCCTGGGCGCAGACCAGTAAAAATGGTATACCATGCAAATCTACTAAGAAAGTGGATAGACAAGCCAAGCCCAACATTATACATCCAACCAGAACAGGGCATGTCAGACGTAGAGGTGGCCTATGATAGGTTAAAGCCCAACAGGAAGAGAAAGTGATTCAGATAAACCCTGAGTTAAAACCAGCTCAAAGACAAGAGATTGATCAACTCTTGAAGTATTTTAAGAAATCCTTTACTAAAATGCCAGGAAAAGCAATACAGGTGGTGCATGAGATTAAAATAACACCAAACAAGCCAATTCACCACAGACCATACAGATTACCAGAGAAAATCAGACAGGAAGTAGTGGATGATGTAAGAAAAATGGAACAAGCAAGGGTTATTGTTCCTTCTCACAGTCCTTGGTCCTCACCCTTGGTGGTAGTAAATAAAAAAAAGGGGTGTGTGAGATTATGTCTGGATTTTCAGAAAGTAAATACGATTTCTTATTTTGATGGCCACCCCATGCCAAGAATTGATAACCTGCTAGATAAGACAGGTTCTGCACAATATATCAGCACCCTAGATTTGATGAAAGGATACTGGCAGATACCCTTAGCACCACAGGCCCAAGAGTTGACAGCATTAAGTATCCCTATTGGTTTATACCAATTTACAACAATGCCATTTGGTTTGCATGGGCTCCAGTCACTTTTCAGAGGTACATGGATTGTATTTTAAGACCCATAACCAGTACAGAGCAGCCTATTTGGATTACATAGCCGGACTGGAACATGCACTTAAACCATCTTAGTGCTCTCATCCAAAGCATTAAGGATGCAGGGCTCACAATAAATCCTTCCAAATGTGCTACTGCTAAAACTGAGACCAGTTATTTGGGGTTCGTAATTGGACATGGGACTATAAAGCCAGAGATAGATAAAGTGGATGCCATTGCCAATAGCCTATATCAACTACCAAACATCATGTGAGATCTTTTCTAAGGCTAGCAAGTTATTATCAGAGGTTCATCCTGACTTTTCCACAATTGCAATGTCCCTTAGAGAACTAACTAAAAACAAGTACCCAAATAAAGTAAAGTGGACTACTGATTGTGAAAAAGCTTTTCGGAGCATAAAAGCAGCCTTGTGTTCAGCTCCAGTACCAGTATTCCTTAGTCTACACTTTAAAAAAACATTTGAGGTACAGACCGATTGCTCTGACATGGGCATTGGGGCAGTGCTAACCCAGCATGATTACAAAGGTGAACACCCTATCCTATTTATTAGTAGGAAATTACACGAGCTGGAAAGAAAGTATTCCATGGTACAGAAAGACTGCCTGGCCGTGAAGTGGGCTATAGAGGCGCTCAAATACTACTTATGGGGGAACAAATTCACTGTTATCACTGACCACAACCCTCTATGTTGGTTAAATATCATGAAAGATAAAAACATGCACATCATGCGCTGGTATTTGTCACTCCAGCCCTATAAATTCTCTGTTAAACATAGAGCTGGGACACAGCATCAAAATGCTGTTTTTTAATCCTTCTTTGGAGCTGAACATGTTGTGACTGAAAAATGTGATGTAACTTGAATAAAGAATGTCGTGTTTTAAATGGCATATGCCTCAGGGAAATGAACAGTAGGAACAATTAATTGGATGTATAACAGCATTTTAGTATTAATATACTGTTCTGATTATTAAGGGTCCCTGAGGGAACTTCAGGAGTGGGTGGGCAGAGGTTCCAACCCTTCCAAGGGTGAAGGGTTCAGCCAACGACATACTGTGTTACCTTCTTATGTGGGGAAGAGTGTAACAGGGTGCCCCTGTTGTGAATGATTAGTCCTGAAATAAAATGTGTAACCCCCTAATATATTCTTTTCATGCTTTCCTATCATCTTTTCTTCCTCCTTCCTTTGCTATATTTTGTGTCAGGGTGGCCAACCTGGCATATCTTTATAGCCTTTACTGTCTCTTTAAATCCTAAAATTCCCCATTGTTTCACATAGATAGTATCTTCTTTCATTTATAAAGGAGTACTTTTGTTTGAATAAAAAGTGCTTATACTCATAAAGGTGCCCCAAGTTGTTTATGTAGCACTTTGGTAGCGACGGAAGAATGATGTCTCTATACATTTAAGTGAAGCGCTAGGCGCTAGTTTAACTGGTGCCCCTTAAAGATGCACAATAATGCTATGCTGCAAGTCCAAGGACAGGCAAAGTAAATAAAAAAAAAACACTTGTTGCGGTAAAACTGAAAAGCTCTTTTTGCAAGCTTGAATTTAGAAGAGCTGCCTTCTGCATCAAAAGAAATAGCAGCACTGCATTGTTCATTGGAGCAGGATTGCGCTCCAATATACATGCGCAGCTTGTGGCTGACTCAAAACAGGATGCTTCAGCTTGAAAAGTAAAAGCACTGCCCTGGGCGGTGAAAGTGCAAGACACAAGCCCATAAAAGGACATGAAGGGCAGAAAGGGAAGCCCTGTAGTGTCACTGATTTAAGAGTTGCAGTTTTTGTTGTAAAGGACAGCCCCAGAGAAGGAGTACCTGGCAGCTGTCTGAAGTCCAAATTGAAATGTTTAGCTGACGGCTGACATTTCAGCCACCGAGTTGCATAGAAAAAGATTGTGTTAAGTGGAAAGGGCTCTCAAAAAGGGGTCAGGGCCTTGCTTGAATCAAAGTATGCAATTGCACAATGTTGTACTGCATAATAACAAGACAGAATGTACAATTGTGGCCAAAAATATTGGCACCCATGCAGTTTTTTCTAATAATGCACCATTCCTTCTAGAAAATTGTTGAAATTAAAAAATATTTTGGTATCCACATATGTATTTCTTTGGTTTGCTGTGGAATAAAACACAAAAAGCAGAAAAATTTACTAAGTCTTAACTTATTCCACACAGAAATCTTTAAATGGCCCGGACAAAATTATTGGCACATTTTAGAAGTAGTTAGAAATAATTAGATTTCAAGCAGGTGATTCTCCTTCACTTTGGAACTGAACTCACCTGTGGTGAGTTGCAGGTGCTGCAATATAAAAATCAGTCATTCAATCAGTTTGAGTACAGAAAAAGAGTAATTCTCCTGTTTTGTGTCACTGTGTGTACCGCAGTGAGCATGGAGAAAAGACAGCCAGCCAGAGAATTGTCTGAGGAGGTCAGACAGAAGATTATAGCCAAGCATGGACAATCTCAAGGCTACAGATCAATCTCCAGATACCTTGATGTTCCTGTTTCCCGTACGTAATGTTATCAGGATGTTTAAGGCCCATAGCACTGTAGCCAACCTCCCTGGACGTGATCGCAAGAGAAAACTTGATAGAAGATTGCAGCGCAGGATTGTTCGAATGGTGGAGACAGCACCTCGATCAACTGCCAAATAGATTGAAGCTGACCTTCAGACACAAGGTACTACAGTTTCAACTTGCACCATCCGTCACCAACTCAATGAAAGTGGGTTATATGGTAGGAGGCCCAGGAGGACCCCACTGCTGAGAAAGAGACATAAGAAAGCCCAACTGGGGTTTGCCAAAACACACCTGAATAAGCCAAAATCCTTCTGGGAGAATGTCCTGTGGACAGATGAGACCAAATTAGAGCTTTTTGGTAAAGCACATCATCTCTATGTTTACAGAAAACAAAATGAAGCCTTCAAAGAAAAGAACACCTTCCTACAGTCAAACATTGAGGAGGTTCAGTGATGTTTTGGGGTTGCTGTGCTTCTGGCACTGGGTGCCTTGAATGTGTGCATGGCATCATGAAATCTGGAGATTACTAGGCCATTTTGGAGCGCAGTGTTGAACCCAGTGTCAGAAAGCTGGTCTCCATCGAAGGTCATGGGTCTTCCAGCAGGACAATGACCTCAAACACACCTCAAAAAGCACAGGAATGGTTCAAGACAAGACGCTGGACTGTTCTGAAGTGGCCAGCAATAATTCCATATCTAAATCCATTGAAAACCTGTGGAGAGATCTGAAAACGGCCATTGGGAGAAGGCACCTTCAAATCTGGAGTACTGGAGCAGTTTGCACAAGAAGAGGCCAAACTGCCAGTAGAGAGGTGCAGGAAGCTCATCCATGGCTAGAGGAAGTGGTTGATTGCAGTTATTTTGACCAAAGGCTGTGCTACCAAATATTAAGTCTAGGGTGTCAATAATTTTGTCAATGCCATTTCTTTTCATTTTCTGATTTAAAAGGATATATTAAATTCTGAATCAAAAACAAAGGTTCTGTAATATTAACAGAGAAATAAAGAATTGTGGAGACCAAATACTGTACTGTTGTTAATTTCAACTTATGTTTAGAGGAAATTATGAGTTATTCGAAAAAGTGCAAGGGCGCCAATATTTTTGGCCATGACTGTATTTATTCCTTTTTCTTGCTTAAATAAAATAAGCTTTAATGGCAGGTCTCTTGGTCTGGCAGGGAAAGGCAAATAGGGAGTTCGCCCCTCATTTGTCATTCCTCTATTCAGACTGGGTATTCCTGCATATTACCACAGTTTAAAAATAATCATTCTTCTTTACCTGAAATCCTGATCATTTGGGGAAACTCCTACTACAGGGCTGTCAGCCCAGGTAATGACCTCTCTTGTAGGAATCAGAAGAGATGAGGTCACTGCAGGTGGGAAGAGCTATGCTCCAAATGAGGTAGAACCTCCCTAATTAAGGTTTAGATGATCTAAAACTAATAGTTTAGGATATATTCACAGAAGGAATATAACATGAATGCCTGTCTTTTTGTTTATAGAAAGAGTATCCTACATATACTTAGATAGGACCTAGAAATGGTCTATTCATGTTAACTAGGAGATCACCTATTTATGGCGTCACCTGGGAATTCCTATAAAATCTGCCACCGGGGAGTAAGAAGGGTGTGTGGGTTAATATCTTCTGCCCACTGAGGAGAAGGAGCTAGTGTGAATGCTTACACACTGTGTTGAATATTCTATCTACAGAAGAAAGACAGGAGTCTCAAGGAGAAATATTTCCTGAGGTTTTGAATGGTGTGATGAACTAACACCCAATTTTTCTTTCTGTAAATATCATGTTTTTTTTATTTTATTTTATATTTTTTCAAAGTTTGCAAATAAATTGATAAACACATTCATTGTGTTTTTTTATGCACTACATATTACTGTGGTGTCTGTCATTTATCCCACGCTTCTACACAGCTCTTTAAATGTTCAGCCTCCGAGATAAGCAGCACAGAACTTTCAGCTTCAAGGGCAAAAGTGTAGGGTGCCAACTTAAGGGCTTGGAAAGGAGGAGAGGATTAGAGTAGCAAAACATATCAGTACTCACAAGTAGCAGCAGTGGGTCAGCACCTTACATCTCATTCATGAAAGCACATGCCAAAGTACAGAGTTGCTCTTTAAGCATCTCAAAAAAAGATTCCTTTTACTCGATGAATCAGACATGCTTTATTATCACAGGAAAAATGGAATACAGATCCCTGATGACTCCTCCAGGTATTGGGCAAGGGTGATGACATTTTAGCATGCAGCAGACACATTCCTTCTTACCACATTATAACTAGCTATCTGTATAATCTCCAGTGCTAATTCAGTGGCCAGATATATATATATATATATATATATATATATATATATACACAATAAGCATTCAGTGATGCAAGGGCAGCAATAAGTAGTGGGTCAGCACATTTCAAATAAGATAATATCATGGGTGTCAGCTTTAATTCCATGTACGTACAGTAGACCATTAAAGCTGGCATATCCCCACACACACCTTCCAACAAGGACTAAAGCAGTATCAGTTGCAAAAGGAAGGCTGCTAACTTGAGATCTGCCAAGTCCTGCACAACTAGCAGTAAAGAGGAATACTAAGAAATTAGAAAATAAACCAAAGTACCCATGCACATCCATGCATGCCAGCCAATGCCACAGTGATAGTGCCTCTGTACCAGTTTTGATGTGCAGTTGACCTATCCTCTGAGCATAAAGTGCCACGATGAAGCTTTAAAAGCAGTCTCTCAGAGATGGCAACACAATGAACAATGACTGCATAAAAAGACTTGTACTAATACAGTGCATACAATACATTTCATTAATAATGTGCAAAAGTGCAGATCAAAATGCAAGAGAGCAGAATCACTCAAAAAGCATAACGCAACCAACCTCCGTATATAATCAGAGGGAAATGGGGGTGTATGGAGGTGAAGGATGGCTAAGGGTTAAGGATAGGAACAAAGTCCAAGAAAACAGCTGTCAATTGGATAAATACCTGAGACAAAATACAAAGGAGCAGAAAATCACTCAATACAGTGTGTATAATTACATTTCATAGTGTGCCAGAAAATGCAGATGAAACTGCAAAGGTGCAGAATCACTCAGAAAGCTTCAGGCAACCAATTCATGTACATAATCAGGGGAAATGGGGGTGTATGGAGGGGATGGATGGATAAAGGTAAAGGGGTAGGAACAGACGAAGTCTGGTGATACTGACTGATTACGGCCAGAAGCATACACAAGTTTGTTACTATGGTACTTCACGCTGCCTGTACTTATGCCCACTTCTTGGTCTGTGACAATCGATCATGAATGAGGTGCATGTTGTCACAACCCCACTCAGCAGGTCAGCCCTCTACTCCCAAAGTGCCAACCTCCGAGCGTAGTATTGTGAACAGGAAACAGAAACAGGATAACCCTCCTGTCTTTTTGTGGGTTCGAATCAACCTGTGGTCTCAGTTCTGGAGGGGTTCAAACTGTGAACCTCTTGCTAGCATACCCAATGTACAGGCTCAGATAATTCTGCTCTTCAGGGGCCAGATATCTTTTGCCTCACGGGCACCTAACCAGGCGTACAAAATGAACCATAAAAACTCTAATAAAGACCTCAGATAACTCTTACCTTTTCCCAGTTTAGTATTACTATATAGCTCATGTACAGTGTTGTCACATTGTTAACCATCCATGCATCACAGGCGAAAACAGTAGGACTTGGAAGACACAAATTATTTAAAATGAGATGTTTACTTAAAATAGATAACAATGTAAAATGTAAAACACAGAACCATATATCACAAAACATACAAATCACATAAAAGAATAAAAACAAGATTTTAAAAGTGCAATTTCCTACCACCAGACAATTAGACTTGATCTATCTAATGTATCTCTTATAGTGCTGCTAGCATGTTGTAGCTTTCAGAGTCCAAAAACGTGTGTAAATGGAAAACAGAATACTGTTTAAAACTGGCTTTGCCAACCTCTTTGCATGAGGTCACCTAGTTCCTCGCTGTCAGAATATAAAAATTATACAACCAGGATGTCATCACTCAGAAGGAAAATTAAATAAGGTTAATTTCTAAGTCCTTCTTTCATCCATGAGCAACATCCTGCTTTTACAGAATTCAGAGCAACAGTTATGACTTTGCACCAGTGTGACATAACCTGGTTTTTCCTCCTCTAAATGTCATAAAATGGATATTTCTATCCTGTCATCTGGCAAGCTACAATTAAGCTAGATAAAGAGGAGGTGCTTAATTTAGGCCTCTTCTAGTCTGTAATTATCTGCCCTCTCTGCCCAAATTCATTTGGTCTCGCCCACTACACCGCCTAAATGACACCGCTATACTGCATGACCTTGCAAATGCGGACTGGCTCCAGGTCCTCTCCTCATCAAATGTCGACCATGCCCTTGACAATTTCTGCAGTACCTTCCTGACCATATGGGACTCTCATGCACCCTATGAAAAGCAAGGGTCAAACGCCACCATTACCCCTGGATCACCGACAACCTCAACACCTTATGTCTTTCCAGGGACAAAGCCTGGAGACTCTACAAAGCCTGCCATGCAGCTCACGATTTCTATCTTATAAACACCTTAGAAACTGCTGCACGACGCCATCTGGCAATCTAAATCTGCCTACTTTAAAGTGCAATTCGCCCAACACCAAAACCCACCCGCCTCTTTCTGGAAGCTGATCAACTCTTTCTAGACCCCCACTAAACAAGCATGCCCCACCTCAAAATTGATGGCAACCCCATCTCAGACCACGTCACCGTGGCAGACCTTTTTAACAAATTCTTTGTCTCCTGTGTCCCCCCCAACACCTCTTCTCCCTCTCCCAACTCAGCAGCTCCTTTCCCTTTTGCCACAAGTTTCATCTTTCCACCTTTCACTCCTCTTGAAGTATACAACGCACTCTCCTCACTAAACCCTACTAAAACAAGCCCCAATGGTATCCACCCTAAAATGCTCTGCATCTCGGCAACACATATTGCTGCCCCTCTGACCCACATACTAAATCTCTCTCTAGCCACCACCACAGTCCCCAAAAAATGGAAACCAGCCAAAATCATCCCTCTGCCCAAAGGCAGAGACCCCTCCCTGCCAGGTAACTACAGGCCCATATCTCTCCTCCCCTCCCTAGCCAAACTCCAGGAATCCCTCATCCTGTCTAAACTGTCAGACTTTCTCTCCTCAAACAACTCTCTCTCTCACCAGTCCAATGCAGCTTCCGTAAACAGCACTCCACCATCACCACCCTTCTAAGTGTAACTGACTCCATCCTCTCTGCCATGGATAACAGCCAAATCACAGCCGCTATATTCACCGACCTGGCAAAAGCATTTGACTCCATTTCACACCCACTGCTGTTACACAAGCTCAGTTCTTTTGGCATCGCCCCGCCAGCCATCGAGTGGTTCCGCTAGTACCTCCTTGGCAGACAACAATCAGTCCAAATAGGCGACTCAATCTCCTCTCCTCTTCCAGTCATAACTGGTGTTCCCCAAGGCTCTATACTTGGCCCCATACTCTTCTCTTTCTCTTCATCAATGACCTTCCCTCATCCTGTCTCTCCTCCAGTGTACATCTCTATGCTGATGACACCATCATCTTTGCTTCGCACCTCCTATGACAATGTCCTCCCCATTCTTCAGCACGAATTCAACAGAATCCAATCCTGGCTTCTCAAAAACCTGCTCACTCTCAATGCAAAAAAAATGGTCACCATGGCCTTTGGCTCCAGACAGAAGTTGGCCACCCTCCCAACCCCCCCAGTGCTTACCACCTTGGATGGCTCACCCCTTGAACAACTACCAGCCTTTAAGTACTTGGGAGTATGGCTGGACAGCCACCTTAACTTCTCCAACCATGTTGAGGTGATATGCACTAAGCTCCAGCCCAAGCTCGCTGTCCTCTATCTCCACAAATCCTGCCTACCGTTACCCACCCGCTGTGAGCTAGTTCGTAAAACAGTCCTACCAGTGATAGACTATGCAGACATTGTCCATGGCACAGCCCCATCCTCCTCCCTCTCCAGGCTGGACATCCTCCTAAACTCTTTCTGCTGATTCACCACTTCCCCCCTCTCACACACCACTGCCTGCTCTACCCTACTCTCTCCCTGTCCCCACTCTCACACAGGAGAACCATCCACTGCAACTCCTTCTTAGCTAAATTTTGGTTGGACTCCCTCCCATCCTATCTCACTTCCCACCTCACCACAATGACCTCAACCAATTACCCTCTTCGCCACAGGGACCCGTTCCTTCCAACTCCCAGCCCCTGCTCTCTCAGGTCAAGAAGCCTTCTTGTACTGCCTCCCCACATCTGGAACTCTTTACCTCCAGCCTCCACATGGCCCCTTCCAGTCCTGCTTTTACCCAGCTACTCATGCTTTTACCAAGCCCACCATGCCCTAAATGGTCTAACGCCTCCCAATATGCTGATGAGCCACTACTCAGTCCCTCTCACTCACCATAGCCGCAGTTTCCTAAGCTGACATTCAATTCCTTTCTCACTCCTGGCTAAGCTTTTATAATATAGTTTAGACACCATATTTGCACTCTCTGTAATATGTATATTGTTCATTCCTGTCTCGCAAAGTCTTTTACTGTATAGCGTAGACGATGTATTGCACTTTCTGTTAATAATGCTTATGTGTACCGCCTGTGTTCCTCACCAATTCTGTTACTCCTGTACAATCTGTACCCTGGTTGCACCTGGAAACAAGACTCAGCTCAGTGTGCCTTTCCGGTCATCAAAATTTTAAATAAAAAAATACAAAATAAAATGATCTCTTGGCCTTCCTACACACCTTTGTATCTAAAACCTGGGAGGTGTCATTCCACAGGCTGTTTCAGCATGTCTCATCAGAGACACTCAATAACACATTTTTGTATTACAAAAATCATAGATTAATCAGAACCAGCTGTCCAAGTGTCACAATTCCTTCCCACCTAGACTGAATTTGGGGGCTCTATCCCCTGCATGGGATAAGCTTCCCAAATCAGTTCACTCCTTGTACACACGAGACTGCCCATCTGAGTTCTGATTTTTGGATCCAGCCCTATTTAGAATTGTCATATCATACCTTGCAAAGCAAGACTCCATCTTAGCAATCTACTATTGTTTTTCCCCATCTGCATCAGCCAAACCAGGGGTTGTGGTCAGTCTGCACCACAAAATGCTGCCCATATAAGTATGGCTCCAACTTCTTTAGGGCCCACACTATGGCAAGACATTCTTTTTCCACAGTAGAGTATGACTGCTCCCTGGGAAGTAACTTCCCACTCAGGTACACTACTGGGTGATCTTTCCCTAGGCTGGATTTCTGACTCAGTACTTCCCCAATACCCATGTCTGAGGTGTCAGTCTGAACTATAAAGGGTCTGCTATAGCCAGGACTTGTCAAAACAGGAGCACTGCACAGTGCCTCCTTTAGTTTAGAAAAGACTTCCTCACAGGTTGGGCCCCAGGTAATTTTCTTTGGCATCCTTTTCTTTGTCAGGTCAGATATGGGAGCAGCCAGGGCACTGTAATTGGGTACAAATGTCCTGTAGTACCCTGCTGTCCCTAGAAAACTCCTGACCTGCTTCTGTGTTTCTGGTCTGGGCCATGCATGGATTACCTCTATTTTTATTTGGTTAGGAGGGAGCTGACCTTGGCCGACCGCATGCCCGAGGTTTGCCACTTCTCCAATGGCCACCTGGCACTTCCTGGTTTTGACAGTGAGCCGGCCTTCTGTATCCTGCCCAGCACTTCCCTAAGGTGTGATAGGTGTTCCTCCTAGCTGGCACTAAAAATGGTAATGTCATCCAGGTATGCCACAGCGTTCTTCACAGCACCATTTAACACCTGGTTCACCAACCTTTGGAAAGTGGTTGGGGAGTTCTTCATTCCAAAAGGCATTACTTTGAATTCAAATAAGCCTATCAGAGTGATGAAGTCCAACCTCTCCCTAGCTCTGTCTGTCAACTCTACCTGCCAATACCCCTTTGTCAGGTCAATCGTCGTAAGGTAGGTCGCCCCTCCCAACTTGTCCAGGAGTTCATCTGTCTGGGGAATCGGGTGGATGTCTGACTTCATGACTGCAATCAGTCCACAATAGTCCACACAGAAATGAGTAGAGCCATCTGGCTTGGGCACAAGGACTACGGGTGAGGCCCAGGGGCTGTGGGATCTCTGGATTACCCCTAAATCTAGCATCTCCTTCACTTCCCTCCTAATGTCCTTTTGGACAGCCTCTGACACCCGATATGCTGTCTGCCATATGGGCGTCTGTGTCCCTGTCTCCACATCGTGCGTCACAAAGGGGGTTAGTCCTGGCTTGGTGCTAAACAATGGGGCAAAGTCTGCTAAAACCTCCCTTACTTTCTGGCTCTGTTCAGGGTCAGCTGGGGAGACAATTTTACTGCCTCCACAGAGGACTCCTGCTTACTTTCTTCCAGCAAGTCCAGAAGGGGGTCTCCTTCATCCATCCCCTCCCCAGGACTACACACTGCAAACACCATGTCAGCCCTATTTGCATATGGCTTCATCATGTTGACATGGTACATCCTTTCTGTCTGTCTTCAGTCAGGTAACTCTACAATATAGTTCACATCATTTACCTTCCTAACCACTTTGTATGGTTCTGCCCACTCAGCCTGCAGCTTGTCTTTCTGGACCAGAATAAGGACTATGACTTCCTGACCCACCATGTATGAGTGAGCTCTGGCTCTGCGGTTGTGCCACACTTTTTGTTTCTGTTGGGCAGCTGCAAGGTGGCTCTGGGCTGTCCCCATAAGGTCCTTCAGCTTTTCCCTAAACCTAAAGACGTAATACAGAATGGAAGTTCCCTGGGTATCATGCTTGCCTTCCCAGTCCTCCCGGATCAAGTCTAGGGGCCCATGTACCCGGCGTCCATATAAGAGTTCAAAATGGGAAAATCCTGTTGACTCTTGGGGCACCTTCCTGTATGCAAACAACAGGTGGGGAAAGTATTTCTCCCAGTCCCTCCCATGCTGTTCAGCAAACTCCCAGAGCATTGACTTCAGGATACCATTGAATCTTTCCACAAGCTCATTGGCTTATGGGTGATACAGTGTTGTGCATCTCTGCACCACCCCACACTTCTCAAATAAACATTTCATCAGGTCTGACATGAAGGAATCTCCTTGATCGGTGATAACCTCCTGTGGAAACCCAACACAGGAGAAAATCCCAAGTAAGGAATCTGCCACTTTTCTGTCCTCAGTGAGGATAGGGCAACTGCCTCTGGGTACAAGGTGGCATAATCCACCACAGTCAGGATGAATCTCTTCCATGAGGAGCTGGGGGTATTTAAAAGCCCCACAATATCCATTCCCACCCTCTGGAATGGCTCCTCCACTATGGGCAATGGAATCAGGGTGGCTAGGTTTTCTTGCCCACCTTCCCTATTTCTTGGCACCAGTGACAAGACCTGCAATACTCCTTCACCTGCTGGGTGAAAAGTTTGGCCAATAGAAATTCTGGGCCAACCGCTGCATAGTGCGCGTGATTCCCAGATGACCAGACAAGGGAATATCATAGGCAATCTTTTTTTTTTATATATACTTTCTTTTTATTCAGAGAGAAAGAAAAAATATACACCAATAATCTCATCAAATAATTTCTTCTCAAGACAATTTACCCTAATATAATTATTACTAAAAGTATAATACTTTTTTTTTTGAGGGGTTAAAAGAAATTAAAGACAAAAAGTGCCACAAACACCCCAAGTGACCCAAGCTTTAATCCATCCCATTCGAGAAAAAGAAAAACTACAAGTCTCTCTTCAGGTGTTATCCCTAAACAATTTTCATTCCTATGGAATGTCTTCCAGCTGAATTCTAGTTACAATTTCATCCATCTGTCATAGGAATATATTGAGTGTTGTCTTCCGGATCTTCCTCTTCTTGATCTAAATCAGATTCCAACTCCGTTGGCAAAGAGTCATTTCTATCGTAAACGTCCTTAGCTTTATCAACATCCAAAAAGAAATAATCCCTATTTTGAAAGGTAACCTTGAGCTTTGCTGGCGCTTGTAAAACTGCATGGACTCCTGCTTGAATAAACTCTTTTCTCAGAGCCACAAAACATTTCCTACGGCGTTGTGTTATTAGACAAAAGTCAGGATACAAATGCATTCGTACCCCTTCGTAATAAACACTTTTCTTAACTCTCGCTAGCAGGAGTAACTTATTCCTCAAGAGAATTGCAGGACAAGTACAAATCACATACCTTGCACCAGTTTCTGAAGAGGCTCCTGCTAGTGATTTGGGGCGAAATACTGAATCCAGCAATACTGGTTGCTCAGGAGAAAGAGTAAGAGTCAAAATCTTTTCAATCTCAGACTTTAAATCTGTTTCTTTCAGAACAGCAGGAAGTCCAATTAACCGTAGTTTTTTCAAAAGCATCATATTTTCAATCTTCTCCAGCTTACTGATAGTGCTTATCTGCTCATGGAGGAAGCATTAACTGCTCCCTCAACTGTTAGAACTCTAGCAGTGAGGCTTCTCCATTTCACTCTCAGAAAAAGCCACCCTTTCCTCAATTGCAGTCATCTTCACCTCAATATTTTCATATCTAGCACCAATTCCGATCAATGTTGTCTTGATTTCCGATAATGCAGTCCTAGTTTCAGTCTGAAAGTCCATTAGGAATGACTGAAGTGAAACCAACATAGTTTTCTGTGAGGGTTTCACCTTCGCGCTCATATCCAAGTGCACTGCTACAGGTGAAGCCGTTCCGCCCAACGGGAACTGCGCTCCGTCAACCCGTCGCTGAGAAGACTGCTTCCCCGTGGACATTTGGGGAAAAATACTTTTCAATTTGCTCTACACTCTTCCCTGCTTCTTTCTTAGCTTTACAAGACATCATTTATGTTATGTTAGGAAAAAATAAGAGCAGGAGAGTAAAAACAGCGGAGCTAAGCTGAGGTGTATGCGGCCATCTTGAACTCATTAGCCATCATGGGCAATCTTGAGCAACTGCTCACGATACCCCTGTGGAATGACAAGCTGCCTGCCTAGCAACCCTCCCGCTGTCTGTGCAGCCTGAGTATACATAAGTCCATTTTCCCAGTAAACCTTATGTCTGCCGTCACCACCCTGTGCATGCCGTTGAAGTCTGCCCAACCCCTCAGGTTCTCTAGACTAGGATTACTTCCCTGAGCAGCTGCAAACCCCTCACACATTCGCAAGGCATGGGACAGGTCCCCTTCAGTTGCTAAACTAGGGTCCCTAACACTAGCATCAGGGCACTCAGGATCACTGTCAATTCCAACCCTCTGACAATGGATCACCCCTCCCTCTTCGGAGTAACCCTCTGTAGCTGTGTGGTTGACTGCTACTTGGGAAATTTCTATCCCCTTTTCATTAGTCTCCTCATCTGGAGACACAGGCTGGGGAACCAGCCTCTCAGTTATTTCCACAATGGCTTCTGTGGGTTTCAGGGAACTACAATTTTCCTTTGCCTCTTGGCTGTGGGTAACTGCACACACCATCCCTTGTTTTAGATTGTTGCCCAGGATCACATCCACTGCTAATGTTTTGGCTACAGCCACTTGTTGCACAGTTCCCCCTGTTTCACCCCAGTCTAGGAGAACACTAGCGAGGGGCAATGTTTTCTCTTCACCAGTAAAGTCCTGTACAGTGATGTATTTATTGGATTTAAGCTGACCCGGCTCTACTAGAACCCCATTAACCAAGGTCAAGGATGCCCTCAGGTCCTTAACCCTTGAGTCTGTACACCATTCACCATGACTGGGTGCATATGTTCCTCATGTTCACATGCATGCTTCCAGGGACACACAAACAACCCACTTCTTTTCTAGTACCATTCTGTGTATTATTGCTCATTCTTTTGGGACACTGTCTGGCAATATGCCCATTTTCTTTACATAACCAACATTAACTTCTCTTTTCAGAGAAATCTTTCTCTGAAACCTGGGACTAACTGGTTTCGGTGGAGGCAGTGAGGGTTTTAGCTGCCCTGAAGGTGCGCTTTCCCTTTCTACACTGCCACACCTGCCCCAGTCATCAGAGCAGGTCTGTCTTAGCATAGCGGTCCAAGAGTTCAGCAGCCTCTGCACTGTTTTGGGATCTCAGTCCTCCAGCCAAGTTTTCAGCTCTGCTGGGCATGCCCAATAAAAATATTCTACAAAAATCACATTTTCAATTTTATCAACAGAGTTTGCCTCAATTCCTTCCCACCAATGTTTTAAAACTGACATTGTTTCATGGCTATCTCCTCATAGCTCATGCCAGAGCTTCTCTGAGCTTACGGAATTTAGCTTCTGTATGATTTAGCAGTTAATTCAAATTTTTAACAGTGCAGCTTTAAGTTTGCTGTAATCATCACTGTCCTCATGGTCCATTTGACCCAGTGCATCCCTAGCTTTTCCAGTAAGTAGTGGGGATAGCTGGAAGCTCCTGGACTCTCTAGGAATTTTAGCCTGAATGCAAACTTTTTCAAAAGAATTTAAAAAGACATCCATGTCTTCCCCTTTTTTAAATTTGGCTATCAATTTGGAATTCAATTTGTAACCCAGTCCTGCAGTTCCAGTTAAACCCAAGCCACTTACCTGCTCTGTTGCTGTTGGTTGGAGTCGTAGCTTCTCCAGTTCATGTTGCCTCTGGCACTCATGCTCCACACGGTCTGCCTCCCAGTGTTCTCGCTCTGGCTCTCAGTGTTCTTGCTCTCTCTTCTCCTCTGCAGCTCACTGGCACTCATGTTCCTCATGGTCTTCCTCCCACTGTTCATGGTCTCTCTCCCTCTGGAACTCCAGCTCCATTCTGCACAACTCAATTTTCAGCCTGAGTACTTCTGGATCCAGGATACTGGTGACCTTCCCCTGCTGCTGTGGCCCTTCACTGACAGTGGCCCTGTTGCCCTCCTCATCAGATCTGGACACTTCACTGGCCACTAGCCCTGCCACACTCAAGGTTCTGTCCTTTTCAGTCACTGTTGGTGACTCTATGTTTAGGTATCTGCTACCCATAAGGGCATCCACGAGGGTTCTGCTTGGTGGCTTTCACCTCGAACGGGAATCCTCTGTCCCCACACAACTGCTTTAAGTAGTCTACAGTGTGCCTGCTGAAGTTGAAAGCCATCTTCTTCCCTAACTACGGCTGCTCTGACTTGCACTTAAAAAAAAAATAAAACAGGTAGGAACTCGACTGTAAAACAAGTGATATAGTTCTGTTTCCTTTTTTAAAAAAAATACTGCCCTTTTTTTTGCAAGTGAGCTGACAGTCTTAAGCTTACACACTGAACAGTCAGAGCTTGTAATACCAAAATATTCAAACTGCTGCCAACCAATCTGTCACAGCCCCACTCAGCAAGTCAGCCCTCTACTCCCAAAGTGCCAACCTCCGAGCGTAGTATTGTGAACAGGAAACAGAAACAGGGTAACCCTCCTGTCTGTTTTGTGGGTTCGAATCAAACTTTGGTCTCAGTTCTGAAGGGATTTAAACTGTGAACCTCTTGCTAACATACCCAATGTACAGGCTCAGATAATTCTGATCTTCAGGGGGGCCAGATATCTTCTGCCTACGGGCACCTAAACAGGCATACAAAATGATTTTCGGCAATGTACACTCGCTGTAACAGCAATCGCCTTTCCACAATCACCATTATGACATGAAATCATTGAAACCTACAGTTAGTCAAGTATGTTCTGTTCTCCAGTCTGATTTTGTCAAACTTCAGCATAACTTGATAACAGTCAAACTGCTCCTAATTGCAAAAAAACCCTCAAAGGTTATGTTCTTCTATCCCCCTAATATCCCCTCAGTATGCCCCATAACAAACCACTATGCTCCTATCACCACCCTATCAGGAGACTCACTCAAAGTGGCGACTCACTTTAAATACTTAGGCTTTATACTGGACTCACAATTATCCTTTTCATCACATGTCGAAGCTCTCACAAAAAAAAATGAAATTTAGGCTTTGCCTCTTTTTCAGGAACAAATCATTGTTCTCCTGAGACTGCAGAACTAGACTGATACAGGTCACCTTCATGCCTCTTCTTGATTATGTTGATATTCTCTATAACAATTGCCGCACCCCTCTACCTGCGTAAATTAGACACACTCTATGACCAGGCCATCCGTTTCATTACCAATGCCCCAGCCAGAACCCATCATTGTACCTTGTATGAGGCAATGAAGTAGACCTCCTTATCCACCAGAAGAATGGTGCACATTTATACTTGGACATATAAAGTGCTCCTCAATAAGCTACCCCCTTATACATCAGCCTTCTTCTCATGCTTAACTAGCAGCTACACCCTCAAAAAATGTGCATATATTACCCTGAATGTGCCAAATTATTGGACACGTTGGTAGGGCATCTATAAGCTTTTCACTTCCCTGTCTTTGGAATAAGCTTCAAGTTAGCCTAAAACTCCATACCCTTATCCCAGTTAGGGCATCCATTGGTAGGGTACATGATATCACTGCTGAGACCTGCAACTGCACTTAGATTCCCTTGCGGGTCTACCTTCTCCCTATCCCTCTCCTATTGTCTTTGTAGATCCTTGACCTTCCTTCCTTCCTTCCTTCCTTCCTTCCTTCCTTCCTTCCTTCCTTCCTTCCTTCCTTCCTTCCTTCCTTCCTTCCTTCCTTCCTTCCTTCCTTCCCCATTCTGCCAAAGTTGTTATGTCCCATATTTATTAGGTGTGGTAAACTTACTGTTAAGTGATGCTTCTAATTTATCTCTATGTACTGTATTGCTGTAACCAATCTACTCTATTTACCATGGTATCCCTGCTGTTTTTCTATGATGTACTGCTTGTATTGATTGCCTGTGATGATTTTTATTAGGTGGTGGTAAACTTACTGTCATGTGCTGCTTTTGCCTCTACATATTTGTTACAACCAATCTACTCTATGTACCGTGATATACCTGTTGTGTTACTATGAGGTATCCTTGTACTAGCTGTCTGTGATGTTTAGCACATTGTATCAGGAAGCTCCTTGTGAATGAACGTGCTCAATGGAAGCTATCCCTACACAATAAACTGAACTGAACTGAACATTAATCAAACTATTTGAAATTCTTAATGGAAATCGTGAGGGGTTCTGCAACAGTGTGTACATATCAAGCATATTACATAGAGAATAATGTATAGGCCAGTGTGTGTTATGAGTTTTTAGACACACCTGAGAAAAAGTGCTATCTGAAGTGCAAGCGCAAGCATGAGCAGAACCATGAAAGTCAGCACTATGAGGAGAGAAGGAGGGAAGAAGCAAGCAAACATTTACAAAAGGTCTTTTGAGAGCTGAAGTTTTTAAATACAGTGTGACACTGTTGTAGTGCCTACATGAGAGAGTGAGTGTGACAGAGGTTTCCGTGTAAGTTTGTGCTTCCACTAAGCAGTTAAAAATGTCAGATTGCAATGCTGTAATAATGGGTATGACATCATGCCAGTTATTACAACATTTAAACTAACTCAAAAATGAGTTGTTAATGAGGTCAACAGTTATTATGCATAGAATAATGCATTGTAATGTTTGTAATGTATTTTGTCACACACACAAGGTGTGGAGTAACAAACCAAAAGAGGAAAGCCCAGTGGTTTATGAAGGTATCCCACACTAAGGGTGTGTAAAAAAACAAATTATATAATGACAGAAAAATGTATTTATTTATGATTGATCAGTGCCCACCTTCACCTGTGATGTTATCTGAGCATAACATCACTGTATGAAGGTCCAGCACAAGATAACCCCAGGAAAGAAAAAAAATCACTGCATCCCTATACCTCAAAGCCATCATAGGCTCTATCATTTTATGCCACAGCTGTTACCATACGAACTCACACCACTCATCAAGTTCCCCACAAGTCAAGCCCCCCAGCCTTCTTGCTACACCACAAGTCACCAGTAAAGCTGCCACCAAGCAAACCTGCATTTTTTTAAAGAGATGCTCACTTGGCTGAGCAGGCAACTGAAGTGATCATGCGCTTACCTCTCACTCCGCTCCTCAAGGTTTCCTATTTTACTTCCCAATTTTAAAAAAAACTAAATCCTTTCCTAAGTTCCTTAATACACCTCTGTTTTTAACCCCATCAACAATTTAAACAAGTTCCACTTTATAGCAATCTTGAATCACAATTAAAAGCTAAAGTGAAACTGTCTGCACAATTGACTTCCCTGTCCCCCACTCAGCAGCTGGCTTTATTTTACCTCACTGTTTTAGTTATGCTGCCGCATAAAATTGTCATACAGGAAAACACAAAAGAGAAGCTATCACCTGCAGCAAAAGCACAGTCCCAACTCTGCCTTGCATGCGCTTGTGCTTTTAAGTGGGGGAAGGGTGCTCACAGCTTGCAAACACAAAAACATAACTGAGATGGGGGAGAGTGCACAGTAGAAGAAATTGAATAACTTCTAAAATTTGGGTGGGGATGCAAACACGGAGACACAAACCTGCAGGGTGGAAGGGCAGATGCAGATAACCAAAACACATATCAAACAGCCAGGTCACCACCTACTGGCTGAAACAAGGAATAGAGGACTATTTTGGGGGCTGCAGTGGCGGAACCCTGCAGACCTCTTGTGAGCAAAGGACTCCACTCTGACTGAACAGCATTTAAGGGTTGTTTCACAGTCACCTCCATGCTTTGTGAAGCACTCTGCAGTATCAATGCAGTCTTCTCATAGGCACTGTTTTGCTTCACTGACTCCATACTCCATCAACAGCTGAGTGCTCACTCAGTCTTTCTCTATCTCTCTCGCTCGCTCTCTCTCTCTCTCTCTCTCAAATCTCTCTCTCAGACCAGCCCTGCCCCTGAACCCCCCGAAACATAACAGTGACACTGGAGGTGCCCAACCCCCAGTGCTGCCAGGTGGTATGTGACCCTTCCATCCACCACCATGCATGCGCGGTCACCTCTCAGTGTGTTTTTTTCCTCCCACCCACCCGACCCTCCCTCAGCACCCACCACTTCACCCCCCAGAAACATAACAGTGACACTGGGGTGACCATTCCTCCAGTGTAATGCTCATGAATCCTCAGTCCATTTTTTTAAAAGATGTAAAAGAAAACTGTACATTGATGTATTTTGCAGCTGTTACTGTCCCCCACCCAACCCTCCCATTCAGCACCCACCACACTGCACCCTCCAAGCCCTTACTTATCCGAAGGGTCCAACACCATAATCCTTTCTGGACCACAGACACATGTTCAATCTTCAAAGCCGGACCATGAACTGAGGAATCAGGTATGTGGTTCAATGTATTTCAATGGTGTTTTGAACTTAGTGGTGTAACTTGGCCATTTTTTCATATTTTTAGCCCAAATTTTCAATATGACTTTTTTGGAAACCTGCCTCATGAACAGGTGCACTGACATTAGGTTAATCTGTCCCAAAAGGTGTCCTGTGTGAAATTACCTTTCAGGCAAGAGATGAATATTTTCTCTGCCCTTGTTCATGGGTGGGGTCAAAAGAAGGCTATGTTGAAAATTTGGTGTAAAATATTTAAAAACAAAGTTATAAGCCTGCATTGAATTGTCTGAATGCAGACTTGTAATTTTGCTAACTTTCAATATTTTACCCCAGATTTACAACATAGCTATATCTTCTTAAGCACCTCATGAATGTGACAGCTGTCATTTTTCAAATCCTGGCCAAAATGTGTTTTTAAGTCCTGAAGGTGATTTTGCAGTTCTTGCGTGAAATCAACTTTTGGCCAGAGATTGAAAATTTCCTCTGCCCTTCTTCATGAGGCAAGGTCATAACATAGAGAAAGTGATTGATCAATCATACACAACAAGGATGTTTTCCTCAAGAGGTTTCTGTGATAACAGGAGACCTCGAGAGCTCAACTGGAGAGATCTCATTACCACGGAAACCTAGAGAATAAAACCACCCTTGTTGTGTATGATTGATCATACTTTGACGGGTCTTTGTTTATCTTGTCATATTTGCTGGTGCTGGCGCGAGCGCACTGGCTGCCAGTACAGTGACGATCACCTATAAAGTCGGGCTTGCTTACTTTAAAGCCCTCGTGGACTCGTCCCAGACTACCTGAAAGAGCTCCTGATTCCCTACCAGCCCGGTTCGATTACTCCGCTCATCTAGCGAGGGTTGCTAGAGGTTCTAAGGGTATGTTTAAAATCTTCTGGTGCAAGAGCGTTTGAGTTCATGTGCCTACCCTCTGGACTCTCTACCCTGTTGGATTCTGGAGTGCACAACTGTGGAGTCATTCAAACAGGCTTTAAAGACTTATTTGTGGTCTCAGGCTTTTATTAATTGAGTGTGTTGGTTGTACTATAATATGTGTATGATTTTATTTATGAATGACGTTATATATTTGAAGTGTTGATTTTATTATGTACGGTGCCTTGGTTTTCTGAAAGGCGCCTAAAAAATTATTATTATTATTATTATTATTATCATACACTGTCTTTTATAGTATATGGTCAATCATAAAGTTAAGAGTTTTCCTTTACTTTAGCACTTTTTCTCAGTGCCACTCTGTTCTGGGTCCACTTTCACTGCCACAGCTGTTTGCTGAAGCTCAGAAGTTTGCTCACTGCACTTGCATGCAGATGTTCAAAGTTGTTGTGCTGCAGTAGCTACGTAGGTAGTGCAGCACAACAGCTACGATGACGTAGCTACTGCAGCACATCAACATTATTGAAGGGATGAATTTCCATCCACAACAACATTCCACCAAACTCTATCAGGCTATTTTGAAAATTGGGTGTACAAATATTAGAAAACACCAAATTTACGAGCCTACATTACATTTTGTGAATGCAGGCTCATAACTTTGGTAATTTTCAATATTTTGCCCTAAATTTACAACATAGCCCTTTTATTTACAGCACCTCAAGAATGTGAATGCTGTCACTTTTAAATCCTGCTCAAAATGTATTTTGCATCCCAAAAAGTGATTTCACAGTCTCTGCATGAAATCACCTTTCAGACGGAGTTGAAAATTTTCTCTGCACTTCTTCATGAGGTGAGGTCATAAGAAGGCAATGTTGACAAACTATTACAACATAACAATGTTATGGGCCTGCATTCAAATTTACACACAGAGGCTCCTAACTTTGGTAATTCATAACCCACACAGTGCACCACAATGCATCTAGTATCTCGGGCTTCTATACCAGTGGTGAACATCCCAAGTTTTTCGTGGTTTATCTGTGGCATTATGTAATCTATCACATTGCTACTGCACTGACTCTAAGCACCAGGCTTAAAAAATAAATAAACACAGATACAGCTTATCAATAGCTGATTTCTTCTTTATTCAGTGCATAAAAGTGCTTTGAAAACAAGTAGCCATAAAGTGCAATTGCAAAGTAAAGTGAAGTGAGCAGTGAGATACTCAATTGAAAATCATTAAAAATGAATTACTTGGCAGTGACCTCACAGAAAAATAAAGAAGCATGCGTGATGAGTTTATTTCTAATGGTGAGCTAATGGGCATTTGAGCAAACAAGAATGTGAATTTTGAAGGTGCAACATCCCATCAAATCTTGCATATACCTTTTGCCAAAATTACATAGGACCCCCAACCCCCAGCCGGATGCCCTATTGTTGCTGCTATAGGGTCCTCTATGGAACCCTTTTCACAGTTGATAGACTGCCACCTCAGACCCTGGGCACTGAAATTGAGGTTGTACCTCCAACGCACCAGAAATGCTTTACATGCCATTTCGGACATTTGATCAGCTCCAAAGCTGTTCTGGTAACTTTTGATATAGGGAGTTCACACTCAAATATTCCCAATCAAGGAGGTCTAAATGCATTACACCATTATTTAGATCAACGCAAGGACCCCAAGACACATGAAACTGACTTTCTTATCGATTTGCGGATATGGTCCTAAAAGAAAAACTACTTTGTGTACCAGAACAAATATTATGTCCTGGTCAAAGAGACCATGATGGAGACTACATTTGCCCTAGCTTGGAAGTTTGTATGTAGGACTGTGGGAGGAACAGTTTTTATATTCCAACTCTCTAGTCAAAAAATACTCTGTGTTTTGGAAGTGTTTTATTGATGACTGTTTGTTAATCTGGATGGGTCCAAAGTCTGAACTGGATGTTTATTTACTTTGATGAACAATGCCAATTCAAATCTCCACTTTTGTGATGCTGACCAGTACTGACAGTATAAACCTTCTAGATATCACTATCTATAAAGATGGTGACAAATTACAAACTACTATGTACATAAAGCCGTCAGATCAGAACAACCTTCTACATTACACCAGTTCACATCCAGGCACACTGCGGGACAATATACCTGTGGGCCAAATGTTATGGGTTAAAAGATTGTGCAGCACTGAATCTGAATTTAAGAAACAATAACAAGATATGGCACAAAGATTTATTGACCATGGCTACCCACCAGAGAAAGTGCAAATTGGACTTGATAGAGCAGTAAATGAAAACTGTGATGAGCTTTTAATAAAGAAAAATAAAGTACAACATGCACAACCCATCACTTTTGCCTTAAACTTCTCTAACCAGAGCAATGCTGTTTCTAGTATAATCAGGAGACATTGGCATGTAGTACAAAGCACTGAGGGGATGTAAAATATGGAAGTGAGGGTCACACATCAAAGAGGGAGCAACCTCAGGGACAAGCTGGTTCACAGCCTACACAAAAGAGCCACTGAACAAGAAAATTTGGCTTCCTTATATACCAAAAGGAAATGTTAAATGTGGCCATTGTGCTCGGTGTAATAACACATCCAGCACTGAATCTGCAAAACATCCAAGGACTGGCAATAAGTTCAAAATAAACTCATTTATTAATTGTTCCACAGTAGGAGTTATTAAATTATTGTTATGCCCATGTGGTCTGGGCTATGTTGGCCAGATGAAATGCACCCTTAGGGAGTAGATCAGTGAACATAAAGCTACTATTTGGAATACATCTCAGATGAATGGGTATCCCATGTATTAGGTGACTGTGATTGAGTGCTTTCAAACAGGATGACTCAATCACGCCGCTTTTACACAGGGCTACTGGGCAGGGAGGGTGACCAGACAGAGGATTCGGTGACTATAGTGCCAGGATGTTGCTATGTGTACGTGTGTGTGTGGGGGTGGGGAAGGACCACACCATGCAGCGGGCGGAAGGGGGGGGTTGTGAGGAGTAGTGTGGTGGTGAGCTGCCGAGCTGGCAGTTTGGTGTGGTGTGTTGGTGGCAGACTGGGGTTGGAAGGGAGCTGGGTTCGGTTCTGGGCAAGCTCGTTTTTTGCATCAGGTCATAGGTTGTTTATTTTTTTTTTTTTAGACTTGCACCCCCCAGGCGTACACCCCTCTGGAGTTGAGAATCCTTTAGTAGGGGTGTGTGGTGGGTGTTGCCCCCACATAAAATAATAAAATGTAACTCTCTGGTGCCATCTTGCTGTTCACCATGAGTCTACATCACCGAAATTCATTTTCGGACATGTAGACTCACCTGAACAGCAATCGCTATTACGCGGTCACCGTTATCACATGGAACTGACAAATGCCATAGCCTGGCATTATATAAATATGAACCATGGCTTACCAGACAGTTTGAGATCTGTCAGCATTAAGAAGGTGGACGTAAGAGTAAGGGGAGGAGATTTTGCCAACAAACTGCATCAGCGAGTGTGCTATTGGATCCACACCATGGACACTCTAACCCCTTTGGGGTTAAATAAAAAATCCCCTACACTGTTATTTATAAACTGCTGCATTTTTAATATTTTCTGTTTCTGTGTTATGTGTTTGCTTATGTGGTGATACCTACTTACTGAATATGTATGAATGCGTGTATAAGTGTGAATGTACAGTATCAAGGTGTCCAATCAGCTCTGAGGAAGCCTTTTGGTGAAATGTCAGCTGATTAGTGACATAGCACATTGTGCATGTTGCCTGTCTGTGCTGCTGGCTCTTAGTATGGCTGCAGTGCACTCAAGGAGATGCCGGTGTATGTTTGTTTTATAATGATTTTCGATTGAGTACTTTCACAGCTCACTTGCACTTTATGGCTACTGTATGTGTTTCAAAGCACTTTTCTGCACTGAATAAAGAAGAAATCAGTTATTGGTAAGCTGTAACTGTATTTATTATTTTAAAGCCCTGCTGCTTAGAGTAGGTGCAGTAGCAATGTGGCAGGTTTTTCTTGCTCCCCCCACTTTTGCTTCATTTGTTTGTTAGCTAATTGCATCAAACTGGTCACTGTTAGTGAAGTGAGCTCCACAATTCTGCTTTTTTGTTTGTATTTTGTAATCTATGTCTGCTTATCTGTTTATTGGCTATCAGTACGTAGTTGCTACCTTGACTGCAGTGCTATCGGCTCTAGCCAGAGTTTGTTTTTAGTAGGTATAACTACCTATTTAAACTTCAAGTAACGATCTAGTTTTATACTCCACTTTTTATTTATTTTTTGTCCACAAACAAGCCATTGTATAATAGCAACAATGTACTCCAGGGTGTGTGTTGTGCTAGGATAACATCAGGTCCTGGGTGTTGGATGCACTCAGCTTATGGGGCTCATGTCCAACCACCGAGGTGTGATGTTATCCCAGCATAACACACACCCTATCATAAGTATTGCTTAATTACCACATACATCCCCATGTTTTACTTTTTATTAAAATGGGTAGCATTCTCTGTGAAAAACTATTAGCAACTGTGAGGTAAACAGTATATTTTCACATTTTTCAAACATAAACCAGTACTGTTTGTTTCTTAAAACAGAATCGGCTGAGAGGGGATTTATGTAGATGAGGCTTAACAGCTGAATGGTGACTGCCACTGCAGACAGTGCCATTTACTGAGGTAGCAGTATGTTTGCATACAGAATGAGATGGACTTAACAACTACTGCAAGAGGAAGTGATCAACAGCTACTCTCCATTATATACAAACTTAAAATCAGGTGTATGTAACAGAAGAATCCGCATTTACAGAGAACTTTTCATGCACACTACATCCCAAAGTACTATACAAGCAATAAGAGACTGATAGTGAAGTGATGGTAAATGTGCCATGGCAGCCATTTCACACATCAGCACCCACACACTAGGGCTGGTGAAATTTACCTTCTGCCAGCCAAATTCTTTCTAGAGAGGTTCTGATTCTGTTTCCAAGACATTTTGTGAAATTTCCATGCAGATTTCACAAAAATTCACCAAAATTGTGATTTCAGTGATTTCCATTCACTTTTTAAAGCATTTGTCCACATTGTACCATATTTGGTATTGTGACTTCTCCTAGGTAGACCTGTACCAAGTTTTACATTTCTGTCTTTAAAGGTGACTGAGTTATAAGCCTCCAAACATTCTGAAATGTTAAACTTTCATTTCTGAATTATGTACTAGCTGCAGAATTTTAAGCCCTCTAACTTTAAAACTAGAGAACTGAATATCACTAATTTTGTTAGGGTAATTGACCTTAGATATTAGGCTTTGAGGTGGTATCCCATGAAAATAGAGACTCAAAATAAGCAAGTCAATTACAATAAATGAAAAATAAGCGCTTGTGATTTGAGTGAGCGTGGTTTTACAGCTGTGTGTAGTCTTTTCCGTCTTCGAACAAGTGGTGGGTTTGTGCTGCTAATGTGAAGTGAGTGTGTGTTTGGGGGGCTTGCTAGCCATCTGGTTGTCATGGCGTAGTGGGTAGGGTATGGTGCAGGTTAGGAAGGTTGTGTGGGCAGGGCTTTGCAGGATGTATGGTTGTGGGTTTGATTCTGGCTGCTGACAAGACTGGTTTGGGATTTTTAGCAGTTTTTTGGTGTTGTGCTGTTTCCTTTGGTGCACTTTCTGGGTCCAAAATATGTCAGAGTTGGGTGTTTATATATGTTGAAAGGGGGTCCTGGGGGCCTAACATTATAAATAAACACATGTGTGGTATTGATACCCAGAAGCTATACCCACTGCCTTTGCTATTCTGATGGTTCATTGCTATTTGTGTTCACTGTGTTTGTTGGCGCTAATGTTTATGTCCTTAATTTATCTTTGTTATTTTATTTTCACTATTTTGACATAGAAGCCTTTGAAGCCACCCCATGGCCAGCAGCAGCAGAGCATTGTGTTGCATGCTGATGACCTGGGATCAGAAGCAAGTCCGGAAAGTCATGTTCTGATGCAGGCCATGGCCAATACAGCTGCCACTCAGCAGTGCACCTTTGTTGGGGAGGGCTGACAGCAGGTTTCACAACACATTGACCCCTACAGCTGGGTCAGGGCTTTCTCTTACCACAGGGAAGCAGTGGCTGTGCGAGGCTGACAGGCACCACCACCACCACCACCACCAGGAGAGGTGGTGGTGGGGAAATGTACGAGAAAATACAAGTATCCAACTGAATGACAGCTGGGTCCAGCCTGATCAGGGTATATCCCTGTGAACAGGTATATCTGTGAGAGATGAGGTGCAGGCAGGGAAAAAAACAAATAAAAGAGAAGCTGTGTGTGTCAATTCTAATCTCTTGCTCAAATGCTGGTCAGGTTATGAGCAATAAATAGTGTAAAGGGAAAAGGGAAAAAGGAACAAAGTCCACAGGCAATGAGCAATATGGTTCTGAAGTTAAGTCCTGCATGTGGAATTTCCTAAGATAGATCACTGAGTGGAAGTATCTGGTGTTTAATTTAGTCGTTTGGATTCATAAATATGGCAAGTGTAAGACTGTCTTATGAACTTGGCGTCTTATTAAAATGGATTATGTGATGAGTAGAATGGATTGGTGTATACATGGCAAGTACAAGACTGTTTTATGAACCTGGTGTTTTATCCAGGTTATGCGATGAATGGAACGGATTGGTTTTTTGAAATTTAGATTTAGAAACGCAGTAGTTTTGGTACCGCATATAATTGCTAAAGTATCGTTTCCTGATTGAGCACGAGTCATGTAGCATACATGCGTAGTAATTTGGAAGGTTTGGCATTTAGCTCTTATTGAATAATTACTTGTGAAGTCTGATAATTACCTTTAGTAATGAAATGTAGCGTTTAAAGTGACCATTGATGCGAATAGGCATGAGAAAGTATTTTTTGTTTCTCCCACTGATTAAGACATATTAACGTTGTATAAGTAAAGACTTGCTAGAAGGTTTGATGCATGGTGCACTTCTTTTTTAAGCAGGCCAGCACTCGAGAGTAGCTTGTCTTTAGAGAGGTCTGAATGAGAATACCAGCAACAACCAAAGGTTTTGAAAGTACATAGGGCATTAGTAGAACATTTAAATTATGTCATTAAATTACTGCATTTTATGAAATATAGAGCCCTCGTTCTTAGCTTGTTTATTCTGCATAGTAGTTTGGTCTTAAATTATTTTAGAATAAGTATTTGAAACATCTAAATTTTGAAATAAATATCATCTTCAGGAATTAGGAATATGAGGACTCCTTAGTAATTAAGATGGAATAGTGGTGATTCATTTCATGCTCACTGAAGTAACGAAAGTTTAGTTCTAAGTGTGTATTAAATTCATGAATCTTATTGGTCTGTTAATTATTTGACTAGTGTAAAGGTGATGGAATGTACACGAAATGAAGCTTTGTGACCTTATGAATTGGGCATGGAGGGTGTGTATGCCCATTCTGGGATCGCATAAAAGTGCATTATGTTGGTTTTCTGGATACATAAAAGATAGAAATGATTGAATTATAGATATGTCCTGGTTTCATATATGTTAGAAACAAGATGTTATCAAAAAAATCTTTTATTCACTTTTTCTTTCTAGAAAAATGTATTCATGAGACAGTGCATTATAATCATGTCTGAAATCTGGAAGAATACTATGATTTTGGAATAAGTGTTTTTTATGGAATTAAGGATAGGTGAGCATGAATGAATATCCTTATGATACATATTGACATTATATTTTTATTACAAAAAATCTTTTTGCACCAAATGCATGATTTAAAAAATATGTATCTTATAGGTTAATTTTGGAGCTTACACTGAATTATAGAGGATTACCAAGCAATGAAAAAGAAAATATTTGAGAGATTACCCTGTGAGTAGCACCATTTGGCGACAATATGATTTTGACTAGACCAAAGGGTTTAATATTATTTGAAATTTTCATGAGACAGGTTTTTAATTTTTTTCTTTTGTATTTTTGTATTTTCAGAAGTGGCAACTCTTGATTAAGCCTATAATTAGGTGAAACGTAGGGTATATTGCCATGTTTTAAATTTATCAATAAAAGAAAGAAATTCTGAAAATGGATTCATCTTATCTGCATCAATATTCCTTTAGCACCTTACTATTTTCCTTGCTCTGACACAGGTTATGAGCAGCCAAAGATTCCAAAATAACATTAGTAATTAAAGCTGAATTTCATAAACTTTTGTGAAATAGTGGAATTCTGTAATACCTTTGTTGACGCCATGTCCATACATTTTGTCCAGTCATATTCTTGAGTTGCCTTGGGGAAAGATGCAATAACATAGTATGCATAGGTGGCTCCATAGTAAAGATATAGTGGTGCCAGGGCTCCAGATAAGGTGTGTACTGGCCTATTTTACTCACCTCATTTTAGGAAATACTCTTCAGAAATTTTTTTACTGAGTACCAGTATTTAACCAACATTTGTAAATACTCCACATGCCAAAGAATAGTGCTTCATAACATAACTGGTGATTCAAAAGTAAGAGGTTTTTGCCAGATTTACAGCACTTTTATGCATCCCACTTTTATTTTACTCACTATGTTTTAAAACTGGTGAGTAAATTCCTACCTGCCAACATTATTTGGAGCATTGTTGGCACCTGAAATTCTTATCTAGAAAAAAAACTACATTTTTTAATAAATGTACTCCTCGGTCCACTCTAGCAAGACATTTGTACACATCTGAATATCATTTTACTCACCTCACTTTCAAAATGAGGAGTACAGGTTCTAATCCCAAAAAGTCTTATCTAGATCTCTGAGTGGTGCTAACTATCAGGTCAGTATCTTGAGTGATGAACCATGAAAAATAGTCATGTACATCACCATACACTAACCTTATTTCTTGTAACATGCCAGACAACCACTGGATCTCACTGACGTAATGACCTGTGGAAGCACATTCACATATAACATTGTTTCTGTACAGTGCCACCTGCTGCTTCTTTAACAACCTTGTAAATAACAATATCCTTTTTTGCTATTTAGAAACAGTGGCACCAAGTGATGCCAACCTTTCAACTAGCTGTGACTTAAGCCAGTGTGACAGAAATATCCTGATATCTTTAGTCTTGAGGGAGCATTATGATTGGCATCACTGTCACAGGAGTGTTGGAGTAGCATTGCATGGTCATGCTGCTAGTGCAAGTAAGGTGATTCAGTGGTGATAAGTGCTTTGTAAAGTTAAATTCCACAAGTGGAATTCTACTGGCATTACCTATTATCGTCCATGAATTGTTCAGCAAATTTTGCCAGTTAGTAATTTCTAAGGTATTCCAATAAATTGTAACCTATTAAACCACATTTATCCTGCTTAATTAGATTCCAGTGCATATTTACTTTGGTGTGCATACCAAATCTTGAGTGCAGACTTACAATAGCAGTGGAGCTATAAACATCCAAATATTTTGAAAATGTTCACACAATTTAAGAAATAATGAAATGATGAAATGTTTAACTCCTGTCATGTACAAGTTATGTAACCAATTACCCCTCTATTTAGGAGTTTCTAAGACTCTTCCAAGAAAGTATGCATATGCATTTTCAGTATGTAGCTCCAGAGGTGGCTATGTTGTAAGCATAGATACATTTTCAGAAATATTTGCACAAATAACAAATTGAAAAACTTTGAGCCCCTATAACTTCCTTGCCCTTCATCCAAATATCATGAAGCATGGAATCTTAGGGCCTCACCCACACAGTAAGCATGCCAAATATAATATATCTTACAAGACTGACCAAGTTATGACTAAAGAATTTCAGAAAATTCAACAAAATTTCAAGAAATGTGTGAAATTTCATGAACATTCTGCAAATAAGAATTCTAATTTCACCCAGCAGTACCATACATAGCATTGAGCAACCACATGAACTGGTTTTATGGGAGTAGGATATTGGTCAGGACACTGGGGAAAATGTCCCACTCTTGTGAAAAGTGCCTTAGGTTCTTTTAGTTCCATCTGGACACCCACCAGAATTGCACTAGAGATAAGCAGAAGGGACCTTGGTTTAGCATTTCATCTGAGGGATAGCACACCCTGATAGAACAGTATCCTTCTAGTACTGCATTTGGGTGCCAACATTTTAGGAATGTGCCCAATCCTGGTGTGGGTCTAGAACCCATGACCCTCTAGCCCAGAGACAATGTGTTATCAGTGAGTCATACTGAAAATAGAGAAAGCAAGCAATGGATTCCGGTGTATAATTACTAATTATTGTAATACTGGTCATGTTCAAAGTCTACAGATCCAACTCTAATTACTATATAATAGAACTGTCTTGAACCTCAACTCAGATTGGACTAGGTAGCTAGTAAGAATGCCTTAGGATTTCTTGGAGGCAATATTTTCTTTATAGTACAGCTTGCACCTAGGATGTATGCTATTGCTGTATAAAAAGTGAATTAAAATTATTTTATGGATACTTTCAATGGTATACCATATATACAGAAAATAATTATGTGCCAGTCATACTGTGTATGCTATAGGCATACTCTGAGTTAGTCCATGTATTTGCACTTTCTCTGTCCCCTTGGGTATCTGAGGTTGTTTTTTTAAATCAAAAATCATAATGGGAAAACTAGTTATCTTGAATCTATGCTGAAAATGTTAAACAACCTGCTGGTTGACTGCTAATGGCTCCCAACTCACCACTCCACTGGAAATAGCCACAGGCATAAATCACTTCTTTACCGACCTTGACTTCTATAAGGACGGTCTACCTTCCACTCTCCCAGAGCCACAAAATTAATTTCCCAGTGTCTTCTCATCCTCCCTTCCACATAAAAATAACCTCTAGATGTGAGGCCCTAAAACTGCTTAAAGGTCTCAAAGTTGACAGTTCATCTGGCTTTGACACCATGTCCCCCAAATTTCTCAAAATTGGAGCACCTGCTCTCACCCTCCCAATTTCCCCACTAATTAATAGATCCTTCATCACACATACCATCCCTGATTAATGGAAAACCACTGTCGTCATCCCAGTCCACAAAAATGGACAAACTAACCTTGTCCAAAATTACCAACTGATCTCTATCTTATGCCCAATTGCAAAAATATAAGAATGAATACTTTCCAATCAGCTTTTCTTGTACCTGGAACAGACCCACGCCCTTACCGACCATCAACATGGATTTCAGAAATTGCACGGGACCGAATCCACTCTCCTACGTGTCACTCTGATATATTCCAAGCAATGGACCAGGGTCAAGCCACTGGAGAGGTCTTCATTGATCTTATGAAGGTGTTTGATCCAGTTAACCACCCCCTACTAATCTTGAAACTCCGTTGTCTCAGTCTAGATGATAACTCACTTGTTTGGGTCTCAAACTATTTAACCAATCAGTTTCAGTGTGTCAAGTGGTCTGGAGCCCTATCGCCTTTAGCTCCTATCACCAATGGGGTCCCTCAGGGGTCAATTTTGGGGGCTTTATTATTTTCTATCTTTATTAATGACCTACCCATGAACTGTGGAGGAGCTTCAGTCCAGCTCTCCGCTGACGATGCCATCCTCTATAGATCCTCAAAGGATATTGGCAGAATAACCTCTAGTTTGGAAACAGACTTCCAACTCCTAGAGTCCTGGTTTAAAGCTGTCTAGTCCTGAATATGAAAAAAAATGAAGACCATGCTTTTCCACCATACCTCCTCCAATCTATACTCTGGTTCCCCCCTAACAAACAAAACCACCTCAGGCAATCTTCTTGAAGGAGTTTCCGCCTTCAGATATTTAGGCCTCATGCTCAACAAACACTTATCCTTTGACGTGCATACTCACAATGTCATTAAGGTCTCCAGCCAGAAACTAGGTGGTCTATACCATACTGCCCCATACCTTTCTAACATTGCCAGAAAGACTATTGCCTCTGCCACCCTTCTTCATGGCTTCTTCTATGGAGCCTCAATTACTTACTCAGTCAAGACGACACTCCTTAACAAATTAAAAATGACATGCCACAGACTCACCCTCTTTGCATCCAACGCCCCAGCGCATATTCATCACTGTGTAGTACTTAATAAATTGAATTGGCCTTCTTTTGAAGCCAAACTTGACCTTCCGGTGCTTTGTGCCACCTTCAAACTTATCCATCTACCTCCACCACCCAGTCTAGCTAACCTGCTCTTCCTTAAATCCATCCCATGAGCTCTAAGATCTTCACACCTCCCAATGCTTATCCTACCCAAGACTCGGCTAGTGATAGGTCAGATATCCTTCTCCTATGCTGCTCCCCATAAATGAAACAACCTCCCACACACTCTACTGTCATGCAAGACTGTTTCTCTTTTCAAAAGAAAATACAAAGAGGTCTTCTTCCAACCTACTACCTGCTTTGGTAATTGTGCCTAAATGTGCTCTTCCTTCTGACCTCTTCATTACCTTGGTGAAATCTGATGTGTAAATTTTGCCTATTATGTACCACAGCCCTAAAGCACTGTACCTTATGTTCTGCTTTTGTCTATACTTGTGTTATGATTTTATGCTCTTATTTGTTTCATTGATCTTTACTGAAAGTACTGCTCTATTGTATTCATACTCTGCATTATCTCTGCGTTACCTTTTGGTTTCTGTATTGTACCTCGCTGTACTAGGAATGCATTTGTTCCCCAGGGCGTCACTGAAAAAGGGACTTGTTTGTCTCAGTGGACCCTCTCGGTCATCAAAATACAAATAAATAAATGAAAAAAATTAATAAACCTTAGAATCTCTGTCTTAACCATAAGAACTTCAGGAACAATCGGTAAAAGTCCAAGAACTGCATATGATGTTAAGATTACCATTTCCTTTTTTACACGTTTTCCCCCTGAATAGCCCTGCTGAGATACAACATTTCATTCTGAGTGGGTATCCTGCAGCCACCCATTTCTGCAGCTGGTTGGACTGCAGCAATAGGAGGTTAACTGACTTAACCAAGGTCACCCAATGAGTATTTTTCTCTAGCGGGGTTTCAACCTGCAAAATCCTAATTTCCAAGCTAATGCTGTAACCATTAGACTGCACTGCCTCATTTTTTTCTTTTGCAGATCATTAGTGAAGAAGAATTCAGGGTTAAAGCAACATTTTTTAAACTTTTGTCCAGTTTCCAGTGTACATTCAAGTTATACATTGCTTTGTCTATCTGTAGCCCACATAGAGGCACTGTCTTCTTTTTCATCACTAATTTATGACACTAAGTTCATCTGCCATAGCTTAGACAAGATCAGGTATCATTTCTTGAATGGTGCTATAAAAGAACATTGGTCACTGCCCCCCAAAAAAACACCATTTTAATCAGAAAAGAATGACTGTATTCCAGAACTTATGCATTCCACATGACGAAGTGTGCCATCCAAAAATCATCAGGGCTTTTTTTTCTGTGCTTTTCACTCCACTGAAATTGTTAGTAAACACATTTGCAATTCATTTTTCTGAGTGCAGTCTTTGTGTTTGAATTCAGAGAGCCATGGTTCATTATGACAGTGCCAGAAATTGAATTTCATGATTTCATTCCTGTATCCAGGGATCCAACTACAGGCCTGTCTCGAACCTTCCTTTTCTAGGGACAGTGAATGAGAAGGTAGTGACATCATAGCTGGAGGCTCATCTGGAGTCTTTTTGTATCTTTTAGCCATTCCAGTCAGGATACAGGGGGTATCACAGTACGGAGACAGTGTTCATCAGAATGCAAAAGGACTGTTTACTGGTGAGAGTCAGGGGAATGTTCCATTCTGGTTTTTCTCAACCCCTCATCAGCGTCTGATAATGTATACCCTGGGATTTTAAGAACTCAGCTGAAGAAAACAACAGGGCTCAGAGGCACCATGTTGACGAGGTTTTACTCCTTCTTTTCTGGAAGGGTACAGTAATTTGCATGGGAAAATGTTTCCTCATAGCCAGTTGCTTTTACCTATGGGGTCCCCCAAGGTTCAATCTTGTTGCCAATGTTGTTTGTGGTGTGTATGCTGCCTCTGGGGAAGTCATTCAGTGATATAATATGCAGCTTCATTTGCTTTGTTGATGATGCCCAGCTATAGTATATCTGACTTTTGCTCCTGTGAAGGGAGATGCTGTTGATGTGCTGAACAGATGCCTTGCTGAAATAAATGACCGGATGGCTTCCAGCTGACTTTGAATGAATCCAGACAAGGCATAAGTTCTGCTAGTAGATGTGGGTGCTCAGATTGTGGCATGTTTGGGAGGGACTGGGTTAGGATTACAGCTGGGCACTACTCATCTTATTGTCAAAGACAGAGTGAAAAATCTGGATGTCATCATTGACCATAATCTGACACTAAAACATCACGTGTCATTCATGATCAGTGGTGGATTTTTCCATCTAAGAAATACTGCCCTGAGTAAGACCTATCTGAGTGCTTAAGACACATGTGCATGCCTGTGTAACATGTAAACTGTATTATTGTGAAGCTCTTTATCTCAGGCTATCTGGAGACTTTATGCACTGCTTGCAGCTGATACAGCTTGCTGCAGCTAGATTGCTTGCCAGAGCTTCTAGTTCCAAATGTGTCACTCCTGTACAGTAAACATTGCACTAGCTGCCAGCGATGTGGCACATCTCCTTTAAGCTAGGTTTGTTAGCATACAAAGCCCTACACAATCTGGGTTCAGGCTACTAGAAAAAGCTCATCTGTCCATATTTTCATGGCTGTCCTCTCCATTCTTTGGAAGTGGGCCTCCTGAAAGTCCCCAGGTCTTAGCTAAAGTTATCTGGAGACCTGGTGCTTGCTGTGGCAGCATCTGTTTTATGGAACTAGTTGCCTTGTGGTCTCACAGAAACCCCTCCATTGAAGTATTCAAAAGGGGATTGAAATTCAATCCTTTCACTGGGCTTTCTTGACTAATAATTGTTTCAACACTATGCCATGAGTACAGTGTACAGTTCTGGAGACCTTACCTACATAAGGACATAGACAGGGTAGAGAAGGTTCAGAGGAGGGCAACAAAGATGGTACATGGATTGCATCACAAGTCCTATGAGGACAGGTTGAAGGAACTGAACATGTACTCCCTGGAGGAGAGGAGGGAGAGAGGGGATATGATAGAGACATACAAGTATCTTACAGGGAGGAACAGGGTGCGGGAATACACTATTTTTAAGTGAAAAAGATGTTCCAGGACTAGAGGGCATGAGATTAAGTTGGAGGGAGGATGATTCAGAGGAAACGTGAGGAAGAATTTCTTCACAGAACGGGTGGTGGACAAGTGGAACACCCTGCCAAAGGAAGTGGTGGGGGCTGAAACAATCACGGGATTTAAGAATGCATGGGATAGACATAAAGGAATTCTGGAGGTCAGGGGTAAGGGGCAACAGACTTCTAGGAAAACATAAACTGAACTTACAAGCTCAAATGGGCAGACTGGGTGGGCCATAGGCTCTTATCTGCTGACACTGGCTATGTATCTATGTATCTGTATTGTTTATTATCATTATTTATTTGAACTGTTATATGGTGCAGTTTATATCTCTGTGCTGTTGATTGTATTTGGTTGTAACACACCCAGAGTCTGCTGGACTGGATGCCAAATAGAGTACTATCACCAGTCCTTCTCCTCTTCCTAATGAGTGTTTTTGCTTTCAGCATAGCCAGCCTAAATTCCTTCATGGAAATTTACACATATTACCCATGGTGTTTTGTATTTGTGACAAATGCAGGAATTTCTATATTTTAGAACCTGGTTTTGCTGACAATGCACTTTCTGCAAAATCTTTGCTTCACTGATTTTTTTCCTTGCCTATGAAATGAATTTCCTATTTTGAACTCTTCATGTCACCAACAATAGCCAGCATTTGACTGGCTGACAAGTTGTCCTAGGCTGAGAAAATGGCTATATTATACTGATGGATCCTGGTAAGGATGAAACAAGTATCTGTGATTTTCTGTTTTCAGCCTTTGCGGATTAGGTGTGAAGCCATTCAGCACCTTAAATGTAAGGAATAAGACAGAGCAGTGTGTGGTTTATTGACTGATAAAAGCACATCACTTGTGCATTGTCAGGCAAAAGGTGCTTGTGCTGAGTGCCTTCAGTACCAGGGCATGCCCTTATCAGTCAAAAAACACATCTTGTAGTGACTTATTCCACTTATAAAATAGGTTCCATGGGAAAATTTAAAAACTAAATTAAAATAAAATTAAGCAATGTTGGGGCAAAAGTGAAAAAATAATACAAAAGTTAGAAAATAGTCCTTTCACTGTAGCTTTTCTATGGTAGATTTCATAATGTAGATGCATACTACTAGAGGGATTGTGGTGTCTTGCTGAATTCTGTTACTCCATCTCCCCCCTCGAGAAAGTTATTGTCAAAATATTGCATGCCACTCACTAGTAACTGTTCTTTGCCCCTGTACTCAAATCCCTTTCAACTGTATTTAGTAGATGATGGCAACTACTAGCAGATTGCAAGAGATGCAAAAACTGTGAGCTTTCAATGAATGAGCCTATTCATCTGAAGGCTTTGTCTGTTTGCAAGTGAGTGTGTAGGAGAAAGCTGTTTAGCCTCAGAAAGCTTGCATGTGCCATGGCATTGTTGCAGTTAAAAAAAAACAACAAATGCATGCCAGCAATTTAAACGGTTTCTATATATCATGCGCACTTTAAGGAGGAAGATGTTGAGGTGGAGGTGGTTAATCAGGGGTGGTGGTGGAGCACATACAGCATTGACAGTACTTCAGTGAACTCCAGGTCATGAATTACAAGCCTGCAAAAAACAGTAGCCAAACAAATGTTAAAGGAGGCTAGTTATATGATGAAAATGTTTCTTTATATGTGTTGTGTATTTTCAAACTGCAAGGTGGGAATTGAAGTGTTTACTTATGGTTAATATGTTATTTTGTGTGTTAGGACAAGCAGTTTCTCTTATGGGTGGGTTACTTCATTAACATGGCTGCCACAAATTTTATTGTAAAAAGTTTCTGGGAGGCATGGGTCTATAGGCGTACTGCATCCTGATTGGCATAAGTAGTGCCAGTTGTCACAATATGTGCTGAGAAGGGCATGGCAAAGGGTACCTCTTAGCCAATCAGTATGCAAAAAATTCTCAGCCCTTTTTTTGCAATTGAATTTTATTCACATATCTCAAAGACAGTGCAGGAAAGTAGCAATTGCTAACACAGGGGTATCAAGTTTTGAAAAGTGTTGTGGATGCTCACGGTAATTATGAAAGGCTGGGGGTTGCCTGGGCCCTCAGAAGCTACAGGACTTTTCATGCTTTGTGGTGCATTTTGGGGGTTATTTTGATATATTTTAGAATTTATATGCACCACCATCACTACTCTACTCCACTGCAGAGGATATATGGGTGCCTTTACGGGCTCTTTGATGCCCAGCAAGGTGGTAAGACCAATAGGAGGGTACTCTGGAGGGATATTTGATGCCTCCTGCTGTAGCAAGCATACCAAAATACTGACTTCAGTTTACAGTGCCACCACCCCATGAAGTGTGAGAGTTCCCTGGAGTGTTCCATACACTGTCTCAAGAATTTGCACCAGTTATCATAAAAGAAAATAATGCCTGTGGCCCTGGGTAAGGTTTGGGCTACGAGGATTTTTCACACACCTTAGGTGTGTGATAATCTCATAAACCCCTCAAGTGAGGGTTTTTGTGATTATCACACACACCTGAAAATAATAATCCTAACTATCTGCCACTGCATACCTCTCAGCTGTTATGAAATTCATGTAACGCTATAGTTATTACAGTCAAATCTACCATTACTCCATTAAGTTTTATTGATGTTTCTCATAATGTTAAAGCTATTCTTGGACACACAATCTATTCAAATGTGGAACTAAATTGATAGAAACATTCCTTAACACTAAACATTTGGGGCCCACTGTTCTTAGACATATTAATCTTTATTAACATTCTTGTAGAGCTTAATCATATGATGAACAAGGTTTAACACTATTTAGAAAAACATGTTTTTATTATAATAGCAATAAGTCACTCCCATGGATCATGTCAATGGTCAGTTAATCACCCTCTAGGGGCATGTGGTACTCGGCTATGCCTCATGCCACATTACCCCCCAGAGGGTGATTGACAGCTCATTAACATAATCCCTGGCCATGCCTTATTGCTTAAAAATAAAGTGATTAACATTATGGCCATTTGCTCTGAAATGTGAAGGTCAGTGCTATGCATTGCAGTGCTGAGACATTGAGAAGTATGCTGCATGGGCATTTTTCTCTAAGTATGTCAAAAGTGTAGAAACACACACACACACACACACACACACACACACACACACACACCACTCAGAATTCACCAAAACTGGGTCCCTCTGGTGAAAGATACTACTGTCCTTTCCTACACTACTAGTACACTGTGAGACATTGACTTGATATGTTACAGAATTTTACACCACACACGGAAGGAACACGCATCAGTCTGGCTTGCCAAAAAAGCAGGTACTGTACTAAAATTATGCTCACTGAAGTGTCCCTATTCTGAATTACAGAGGGCAAATAAAACAAAAATTAAAAGTATGGGGCCCAGGATAGATTTCCACTTTAAGCAGACTCCTAGCAGTACCATAAGGATGAGTGTACTAGTATTACTTATGGATTAGGTTCAGGTTCTAAAGGACAGATGCCACAGATCTAGAATCCTTTCTGAAGTGCAAATCAGTACAGTAATGGAAAGTGAAGGGGTGGGTTGAAGACCAAGTTGCTGTCTTACAGACGTCCAGCAATGGTATGTTCTCTGGCAGCTGCTACAAAGTAACTACACCTCTAGTAGAATGATCCCTAAGGCCACAGAGTTGTTCTTTGCCAGCTTTATCATAACAGCATGATAAATAAGAAACCAACCAGTGATACACAGCCCTTTTAGCTGCTGCATGACCCTAGCCACTTCATTATTTGTCACAAAGAACTGCGTATAGCCAAACTTGATGGCCTCCATTCTGTTAATGTAGAAACCGAGAGCTCTTTTTACATCTAGTCTGTGGAGTTGTGACTTTCCTCAATTCGCATGGGGTCTTAGAAGGCATACATACAGAGTAACATCCTGATTTATATGGAATTAAGTCAACACTTTGGGAAGGAATTTTACATGGGTCCTATGGACATTTTTCTTGTGGAAAATTAACAAGTCAGGAAGAATGGAAAGAGCCTGTAGCTCACACCCTTCTAGCTGAAGTAATAGTGACTACAAAGACAACTTTCTATGTGAGGCATTTCAAATCACAAAAAAAACCAAAGGTTCATAAGGTTCCTGCATGTTTTGGGAGAGAACTGAGTTCTAATCCCACGAGGGGTATGGTTGCTACACTGTAGAGTAAATGTGATTTAGACCTTTTGAAAACCTTTTAAAAATTGTTGGAAGCTACAAACTTCTCACAATGTATACGTATGTAAACAGACAAAGCTGACAGGTGCAATTTCAGAAAAGGAGATGACAGAACTTCCCTTTTAAAGTACTATAAATGCACATGCAAGATATAGCAATAATGCTTAGAAATGTCGGAAAGAGTATGCATGATTATAAGACATGAATCAAGCTCTACTTGTTGGTGCCAAAAAGAAAAGTGAGGCTGTTGTGAGAGTGCAGTGCAGGGCCACTACAATGACCAAGGCAAGAGGCAACATTCTGATAGAACTGCAGTCACAGGAGTCTTCTTCAGTCATTCTCCATGCATACCATACAGATAAAGCATATACAGCAAATTCAGCTACTTAGCAAATTTATTTTAACAACAGGTGAAGACAGGTGCCTTGGTGCTAGCTGTGTGGGTTTACATCTATGATGGCTTCTAATCAATTTGCCCTTTATATTTGGTGCTTCGGAGAAGGCAGTTCTTCATGTCTCAGCTACCTCCTGAGCCAGTATTTGACCATTTAGTAGCAAAGGCCAGTACTTTCTAATCAGACCCACTACTTGCCCTGATAGTGTATTGTACTGGGCAATAACACAAATTGGTTCACATTCTGTAGCTACAGATTTTTTTGTTTTGTTTTATGAAGTTCACCTTTTTTTGTAAAAAAGGAAAAAATGGAGTATGCTTCTTGGCTGCTGTTTTGCCATTTCAAGTGCTGCTTGTAAAATGTTCCTCTCATAACCCAGGGATAAAAATCTATAACAAAGTTGCTCACTCTGTGTAACAAAGTCAATAATAAGGACTCTGTTTTCTTGCTTCTTTTGAACTCATAAGATGCTCAGGTTGTTTTTGTATAAAATGCTGTTCTGGGCAGAGAACATGCCCCCTCCCCCCCATTCACCATCTCCTTTCCTACAATGTGGTGATAGCAGGCATCTCTTGGTGGGTGAGATCAGATGTACTAGACAAGAAACGAATAAAATGGGCAAACAAGTTGCTGGGGCAAACTGGAGATTCCACAACAGGTTACAGGCAGCAGTACTAGCAGTTGCAGGAACTTGCAGACATGCTCAAAGTCAAAATGAAAGTGCCAAGTCCCCTCAGCTCTGTATTTACTAGCTTCACAAGGGCTGTGCTACCAGCACTAACAGCCCTCGCACAACGCAGCACAACAAGCAAAATAAAGCATCCTAAAACAGTTTTTTCATGCTATACTGACCTTTTGCAGCTTGGGACTCAGGAGAGAATGTTCACGCAAGTGGTGTAGCTGAGCTGCCAGAGACCATGAATCACAGGCAGAGATGAGAACTCTGTTTCACATGACCCATCCCTGAGACTCCCAGGGAATGAAATGGGTCAAGTGACCAGAAAGAACTGAGACTCTTAAAGGACAATGCCTGACTGAAATAAAATCCCAACTAGTGTATACATACACACACACACAATGCTGCTGAGCTGGAGCAGAACAGGACGACCAGGTGCTACATGAATAAAAGTTAAGTGACTGTGACATGACAGACAGTCTGTTTACAGTAGCGGATAAATTAAAATTGAACCATTCATATTCTTAGAGAACATGAATGGCCCAGTTTTTGCAGGTGCCCAGTTTAACTTTGTGGGTGCTCAAGCACCTGAGAACCCATGCTGTCTGCATCCCTGAGCTAACATTTGCACAGTGTATCTGGAATGAGCATGAGAAAATGTTTACAGTTTCATATATACACATACGCTGGAAATATAAGCACAAAAAAGGAAAAAGGAACCACAAGGACATATTTTATATATACCACAAACACTACCCTCTTAAGTCGACTCACTCACTCTGGATAAAATGCATATACAGTCTTGATCATGATCTCTGCTTTATTTAGATCACTAATAAGATAGGCCTGATATTCAGAAAACCTGTCAAATCACTTGTGTTATGCATGGATACTCGAGGCTGAGGCAACACTACCTTCATTGATGGATTATTAATCCATTTGGCCTATCTGTCCAATACTGGGGTACCTTCTATTTTTTCTGAGTAGTGGAAATAGGGCACCCATCTTGATTTAATTTTGATTTAAGTTTTTCTTTGGCATTTCTGAACTTAGATGTCAACCATTCCATCATTATTAATACCGGTAACTTGCGATTTTTAAGCCAGGATTCCTCTGTGGGTAGTGTTTTTGAAGCTTCCTTTGGGCAATTGCTTTTGACGCTGCTTCCGTCATTATAAGGGCATGGTAGTGTCCCTATAGTTAGGGTTAAGACGGCTGCATAATGTTAAATCCAATTTTTGCACCTTTATAGATTTGCCATCCATTGCCAGGCTATCAGAGCCTCAAGACATGAAAAGTTTCATGAGAGCATCTTGTAAGGTTTTCGAGATACAGAGCACCAAAAAACAAAACACAAACTATATTTAACATTGCATATTTTTTCCTCACCTACAGCTTAGATGGTGTGGAATGTTTTCATGAAATGTTCAGATTTGAAGGGCCCTGTGCCAAGAGTGTGCTTATTGAAGGTTTGGTGAAAAAATATTATAGTGTTATATAATGATTTTTGAGTTAACCGTCATGTTCAACTAGTAAAAAAAAACAAACAAAAAAATCACAGGTGCTTATTTTTATGATTTAGTTGTTGTGTGGAGAGAAATTCCAGTTGTGACAGACATCATCTTGGTTTCTTTTACAATTTACAAAATGGTGTAAGAAGGAAGTACTGAGGTAAAATCAAACCCTAATACCTGTATTTTACTATCAGCAATTATTCTGCTTGATTATGTTATTGAGTTTCAAAAAGTACCTCCCTAAACCTATCTTTCTGCACCGGGATTGCCTTCAGCCATTTGCTGCACTTTTACTGTTTGCGACTCCTTTACCTGCAATGCAGTGATTTGTGACATGTTAGTTGCATCATGTTAGTCGTGACATGTTATTTGCAGCATGTAATTTGTGACATGTATATTTATGTAAACTAAGATAAGTGCGGTTCAGAGTATTTCAATGGGGTTTTGAACTTTGATTCATAATTTTGTAATTTTTGCATATTTTGGCACTAAATGTTCAACATGGACTTTTTGAGACCTTACCTCCTGTCAAATGGTGGTGGAGGTATGCAAATCAAGGCCAAAAGGCAGTTTTGTGATTGCATGCTGAAATCACCTTTGGAATGGGATTTGAACATTTTCACAACCCTTGTTTATGAGGTGGGATCATAAGAAGGTTATGTTGAAAATTTGGGGTCAAAATATACAAAAATAGCAAACTCATGCACATACGTTAAAATGTTTCTATGCTCACTCGTAACTTCGGTAGTTTTAACTTGCATTCCCTGGTGGTGGGGGGGTGCCTGGCCTTGCACTTCTGTAGGGGGACAGAGTCTTTCTATGGCACTAGGCCCAAAGGGCCCTGCACATCTGCACCTCTTCATGCACGTCCCAAAGGGACGTGCATGAATGAGGACACGATTCCATTATCTCAAAAAAGAAAGAAAATTCTTTTCAAAAAATGTTGTTAATGCACAAGCTAGGTCTCAACTTAATGCCACAAAAGTAGGGAAGTAGTCTTGGTAAACAAGAAATGAGAGATCTTGGAACAAGTCTATGTCTTCAAATACCTAGGCATGACCCTGGATGAATCCCTCTCATTTGCCCCTCACACAGACTGTCTTGTAAAGCAGGCTCACATAAAACAAGGTGCTCTTTTCTGACGTAGGCACTACCCCACAACACCAGCTAAGCATGTTATAGTATCCAGCTCCATTCTTACAATGCAGGACTATGGCCTGACAGTGTATGGTACAGCTACAGGCACAGTCCTCCATAGGGTCAAAATGGTCCTAAATAAAGCCAGCTGATTTGTACTGGGAGCTGATAGGCTTATGCATACTTGTGCACTATATTCCCAAGCAGGCTTGCTCCCATTGCGAGCAGGCTTAAATACCAGGTTTGCCTGCTTGGCATAAAGGCGATCAAAGGTCTCTCACCTCCTGCACTTCACAACCTACTGCAGCCCCCCCCCAAGTAATCAGTACCCAAACAGGAGTATGGCTAGAAAGGTGTGGATGGTACCCTTCCAGAAAAACAACCTGGCCGAGCACTCATTCTCATCCAAAGCACCTCTATGGCTTAGAGAACTGCTGTACCTGAATCCCTGTTGAGCATGCCAACCCTAGCCCAGATCAAGACAGGACTTAAAAAAGCACTCCTAGAAGGCTTTAGTTGTGATTGCTATGTAACCTAACAAGATGTCCACTCAATGACATTTTTTCTGTTTCTTGTCCTCATCTATTGCTGTACTTCCAGTAACCTTGATGATGAGGATCCACTGGTTCTGCTGAATGCACACCACCCATTTGTAATTTACTTGTTATATACTACGTAACAACCTTTTCTGTTTAGGAACCTTTGTAAATGAGCTTACAGCTCAAAGGTTTAGTGCTGATTGATTAAATAAATGAATAAATAAATAAAAATCAGTGGTGGGATCTTCCTTGAGTTTGTTAACCCTGATGCCCATCCTATTCCCTGAGCAAACAACATCACACATGATCTTTCTTCACACATGGTGCACAGAGCCCTGTATAAAGAAAGCTACAACAAATTGTGTCAGCAACATGTGATGAGACACACGTCTCTACCTTTGAAGAGTGTATCACTGTGAGGCACTGTCTTGCACCTCTATCTTGTGCTTTGGAGAGGAGGCTACAGGCTGCAGGAGAGGGTGAGCATTAGGCTTGGCAACTCCAAGAAAGACCACACCACTGATTAGCCAAGACTCCAGAGACCTGCAAGAAACCCTGTCGTTTTCCTTTTGCTGCTTGGTGAGTGGAGAAGTTAGAGTTGGAAACCCTAATGCCACATTTCCCTACTTCTGTGGCAGTAAGTTACCCTAACTGGTGCATTAATGAAATTTTTTGCAAACAATGTATCTTGTGTTAGCTGATCTTATTATTACTGGGGGGACTTCTCACAGCAGTTGTTTACTCTGCAATAGTGCATCACTCTGCCCTTGCTCATTGCTTAAATCATAACTAGCCTAAAATCATTTGTGATGATCTGCTCATTTCTCGTCTACTCACATTGATGATTTAGTAGCGTTGGTGTGCAACATACAGTAGCAGTTGATTGCTTTACACGTAATTGAATGCTGCTCTCTGGAATGCCATGGAACACCTACACCTGGAATGCCATGGAACACCTACACCATTTAACACCACCTTCAGACAGTGTGAAAGGCTGAAACAATGCATGTGTGTTACTGTCTCACTGGAAGCTAGCATAGAAGAGTAGAACAGCCACTGTGTGAAATCCAATGTCAGCATGTAACATAATGCATTACCTTACATCATAGGATCTGTATGATTTCATGTTTTCTGTGGTCTGTTTCACATGGCAAAAAAATAAATATGAAAACACTCAGGGATGGACACATGTGGCCCACTTCACAAAGCATTGGGAATGATGCAAGGCATGTGCGTCAAAAGAATATGATGCAAATGCCTTACTGTGCCACATCTTGCATCATTCCTGATTCAGCAACCCAGCCTGCATCAGTTGGGGGACTGTCTGTGCCAGCTGCACTTGTGCTATCCTTGTGATGGATGCACTAGTGCACCATGGCCGAAGGAGGTGCGTCTCTGTGTGGCACTGCAGGATCCCCATAACTGGGATTCAGGAAGCCCCCTCCCCCCACAGAGCTCATGGTCTGCTACAGTTAGATCAGCCCAGAGCTTGTCGAAGGGGCTGTGTGCTGTGTGCCACCCCTGGAGCAGTCACTCATGGTATCCCTTGCCCACACAGGAATTTTCACATCTGCAGAGTGGCAGTGGAGTGGCCAGCAGTGTCCCACTGTGGTAGGTAAATGCCCACAGGTTCCCCCATGTTGATAGGCATGCCGCTGACCCCCCACACATAGACAGCACAGGCATGGTAATTACAATGCAATGTCCTTGCAGGGGTCTCTTGCCACCCCCTCCACTCATCTGAACATACCCTGCTCACCACATCCCCTGGTGCAGTCCCCATGACCCTGGCAGCCTCCAGGAGGGTCTCCAACACTAGGCACTGATGACGCCCATCCGCCCCACAGCTTGGGGTAAACCTCTCCCCTATGCCTTCACTTTGATACATGGCAGTGGTTTCTGCAAGCTGCAGGAATATGGCTCTGGAACCTCTTCTTCTCGTGAACTGGGCACAGGGTCCCTGGCAAATTGGGGATTGAAGCAAACTGCTGTTTATCGCAGGTTGCATCGATCTGAGAGGGTCTTTGTGAATCAGACCCATGATGTCATTGTATTTTATTTTGCCTTTCAGCAACACTCCAGTAGCAAGATTTCTTTTTATTTCAAATTCTATAATCTTTATTAATTTCAAAAGATATATCACAAGATCAAAAAGCAACACTACAAGGGGAATACATACAAGGTTTCATAAGGCAATAAGTACAGATGAAATAAACCCCTTTAAAAAATAAAGCCAACAATAAATAAAGTAAAATAAAAACACAAACTGAAAGCTAAACCCCAACCCTTTTAGCAAAGTCACCCCCCACCACTTAAAAACATAGAAACATAGACTTTCACGGCAGATAAGGATCGCTTGGCCCACCCAGTCTGCCCATTTCCCTACCTATTGGATAAGTTGCAGATCCCAGTTAACCAACAGCCTACTTCCTCCTACCCCCCACTATAATTGCCTTATGTCTGTCCCATGTATTCTTGAATTCCTCCACTGTTCTTGACCTCACGACCTCCTCAGGAAGGTCATTCCATGCATCCACCACCCCCTCTGTGAAAAAATACTTCCTCACATTGCAACATTGCACTTAAGACCTATAAATAACAATAGGAAGAAAATAACTGAAAAGAGACCAACATGGTCAAAATTCACAAATTATGATACAATATCACTCATCACCCCCGGGAATGTGGGGAACAGGGGAACAAGGAACATAATTAATCAGGAGTATCAAGTAAAATACATAAGAAAAGAAGACTCAAAAGAATACAGACAAAGCACAAGAATTAGTTCAGGTGGAGATACGTGCTTCATAAAGCTTTCCCCATTTCTTGGGAAAACCATGTAGCTTATGATTCATACTAGTTATCATTTTTTCTAATCTAAGATTTACCAAAAGTTCCTGCCTCCATTCAGTGAATGAAGGTATTTGTTGATCCTTCCAATGTTTTAAAAAAACCTTTTGGGCAGTAGCAAGATTTCTATTCCTCACCTGGGATGCATATTTCTGCCTCAAATGACACCCACACCCTCAGTCACCAGGTGGCAAGTGTGTAGCAGCTGGAACCTTCCCTCCCTACCTGAGAATGAAGGGATCTAAGGGCATGTGCAGAATAAACCTCTGCCACCTGATGTGAAATATTCTGTGCAACTGATCATAGTGCTTTCATTTGTGGAAACATCTTATGCTTGTGGTAAGAAGTAGATTAAAATCCTTTAAATATTATGGGTGGAGTCGCCCAAAGGCCCAGTGCATGGCCATATCAGTGACCTAGTTTGGGAAAGAGCTCTGTATGCTGGCAGTCTATCACAACAGTTCATTATTTCCTGGGGAGATTTATCACCATGGTATGATGTTAAATCAACCCCCTTGAAGGGTCACTGAGCTTTCTCCACCACCAGAGACATGCTATGCATATCCAAGACCTTCATAGGGTTCTATGTGGCATTGATGATGATGATAAACTCGGGGAAGTGGAAGAAAGTGAATTTTCTGCATTGCTGGCCTTAAATAGCTATGCCACCCTTGGCACAGACTTCTTGGAAGTCACATCTATGAAAGGGACCCACAACAAAGCTTCTCAAGCTCTTATACCAAAAACCCAGTTCTTCAAACTCCCTCACAAATAGGAACAGCAACAGCTCCTACACCTCCCTCAAAGTCATGGGTTGAGGTAGTCGCAGCAATGGTCTCTATCCCCTCTACAAGCTCATCATGCCCATAAGCCATGCCCTCTGCCATCCTCACAACACCTCAGAATTCTGTAGGACCAAGGGCTGCTCTGCCGTGGCAAGATCCCTTCTTTCTGACCAAAAGGCCAAGTAGCCAGCAAGCAAAATCTTATCTCTACTTTAATTTCTTTTTTAACTGCCACAATGTGTCTTCTAGAAGGAAAGGGGCATTACACATCAGCATAATATGGGACATGCTGAATTATACCAGTTGCTTTTAATACAGTAAAGCAAGCCTGACTTTTTATCTGGTCACATCTCTGCTTAACCTTCTCGGATAGCACTGCTGGCAGGGGGCTCTGCCATTTTGACTGCTCACACACTCTAGTGTAGTTCTGTGAGTGTGCGATAGTGCACCCCCCACAAGAAGCTATTCAGTATCCATAGTTCCAGCAAGGACCTGGACATTGCATGCTCCACTCAGTATCAATGACCTGCAGCTCTCCACCCAAGCCATTTACAAGCCACATATTCTGCTTCCAAAACTAATCCAAGGGGCAACATATACAATCCTGAACATGTCTAGCTTCTACAAAGAGTGCCATGCCTGATACCTTCTCCCTCAGGTTGCCCCCAACCCTATATAGCCATGCTCCAGAAGTTGCCAGAATTTCTAACCTTTATATCCTTTTCAGTTTAAAGTTAACCATGAGCCCTACTTTAAGGCCTGGATACAAACTGAGGCCTCTGCCTTTTTTCAGGCCAATGACAATGGTGAAACATCAGTCAGTACACTGTGTGAGGCCTTCAAGGGCCCCTTACGGGGGGCCAATAATCGGGTATACTGCCTGGTGACAGAAAGAGAGGGAGGCTGACTTAGTATCCCTAGAAGCTGAATTCAAGCTCAAGGAATGACAGTTCAGAGCTCTGCCTATGGGGAGCTTTAAGTCCTCCTTACTTGCAGAGATACTTAAGCTCCACATATAAACTGATTCTCTCTTACCAGGAAAGCAGAGATGCCATAAATACAATGTTGGCACAAATACTTGGGAAGTGAGGAGAGATGCAACAAGATCATGGCCTACTGCCTGAGAAAACAATGAGCCGAGTGACACAGAGCTGGGATATGGATGCATCGGGTAGAATTTGTACCAAAACTGAGAACATTAATAACAACATGTAACAATTCTATGAAGCTTCCTGTAGCTCTCCTCTGCAGACCCTACTGATTTGACCATAGAGCGCTTTCTCAGACCACTGCAACTCACTAAGCTTACAGCAAAGCAGACACGATCCCTGCAACCAACACTGATGGTAACTGAGATCAAGATGGCCCTTAAGGCCCTCACTCCCCATAAGTAGCCAGGTAGGGATGGTTCCCTGGTGGAGCTCCCCCAGTTTCTGTCTATCAGTACTGACCCCATCCTCCTTCACCTCTGCGAAGATTCTACATCCACCAGCTTCTTCCCCAGCAGCATGAGAACTGTGACCATCACAGTCCTCCCTAAAGAAGGAAAGGAGCCGACATAACCAGCCAGTTATAGGCCAGTTTCCCTCATCATAGTGGGCAATACAATATTCACCAAGGTACTAGCTACGAAACTAGAAAAAATGTTTCCTTCCCTCATTCATGGAGAACAAGTTGGCTTTGTAAAAAGTCACTTGAGCCTGTCCCCCCTCTGCACACTAGTGAACTTAATGCACATTGCCAATAATATCCTCACCTGCTACATCAATAATCATAGACTTTGAAAATGCCTTTGACTCAGTGGAGTGAGGGTATCTCTAAAAGGTGCTCTAACTGATGAGATTTGTTCCTCAGTTCATTGCACACATTCAAACTATATACTCCAGCCCAATGGCTGGAGTGCTTACCAGTTGTATACTATCTGATCATTTCCCCCTTCAAAAGGGCACCCTCCAAGGATGCCCAGTCTCTCCCCTACTGTTCATGCTGACCATTGAGCCTCTAGCGACAGCAGTTTGGATGGACCCCTTTATAACAGACCTCCAAGTTGGACATGAGACATATAAAACTCTTCTCTATACAGATGATCTGCTGGTCACCACTGACCATGCCCCTGCATCCACATTCTGTCTGATAGATCTCTTATCATCTTTCTCTGCTATCTCTGGCCTCAAGATCAACAGATCAAAGATGTAGACGCTGCCCCTAAATAAGCACTGTGAGGCCTCTATCTCCAAACATGTGGGGCTGAAATGGGCACCAGAGACAATTAAATACCTGGAGATCACCATCTCCCCAAAAATTAATAAAATGTGTGACCTCAATCTCTGCCTGCTACTGGCTGATTTATGTACCAAATGCGAAAGATGGAAACCCCTCAAGCTGTCTATGGTGGGCAGAATTGAATCAATTAAAATGGTCACTGCACCTAAGTTGTTTCACACTCTAGCTGACTTATTGATCTCCATCCATAGTAAATTGTTTGTCACTATAGTCAGAAAGATAGGCAAGTTTTTGTGGGAGGGGGAAGGCCGAGATATAGCTGGATAAAGCTTAGAGCTTACTGGAAAAGAGGTGGGTGGGGCCTCCCAAGTTTCCAGGAATACTTCTGGTTCTTTTGAGTGGCATAGACAGTCAAATGGCTGCAGCCCCTGGTTCAGTAGCCTCCATTATGGCTAAAACTAGGGGCCTCTCAGATACAGCAAGGATCACCAGCCGTAAGCTATATACCTCACAATTGAAAATCCTGAGATCACATCCCACAATTGGGCCACTCCTCATAACCTGTAACAAGGTATAATGAAGGCTTCACTTGGTTATAGAACACCTGGCATTGACCCCACTATAGGACAACCCCTGTATCAGAATAGGAGGATTTCTCTTGTAATGGCCTAGGGGGGTGAGCAGCAGAATCCTGGTGCTGCAGGACCTTCCCATACCAAACTCTACACAAATAGACTATTTCCAAGGGCTCTGTTAGATGAATCATTTGGATAAAGAGAAATTCTTGCGCTTCTTGCAAATCAGAAGTACTGTTAGCCCCTACAGTACCTCTGGCAACTTGTAGAAATATCATCTACAACCCCTCTGCATCCACTGCTCAGATGGCTCAAGTCAAACAAAGGACAAGCAGAATCTATATACCGGCACCTAAGAAACAGTGCTCCTGATCAAACCCTCAAAGTTCAAGGACAATTAGCAGCCTAGCTAGAAAAGCAAGTCATTGAGATAGACTGGATGACCTGCTAGAGGCTTGCGCATTCTATCACACGTGACCCTAAAGTCCGATTGATCAAAAACAAAATAGTCCATCTCTGGTATAGCACCCCTGTTACATTCAGCCCACCTGATATTCAACTCAAACTGCTGGAGATGTGGTACCCCTCATGGGGTCCTGTACCATATCTTATGGCAGTGTCCTATGATCCAACTCTTTTGGCAGCAGCTCACACAACACATATCCTAAATATTAACACTACACAGCCCACTATCACTAGAATTTCTGATCCTTGGCTCTCCTGAAGAAGTCCCATATCTAAATGCCATGACTCTTAAATGAGTACTGCAGGTGTCTGTGGAAGTAAATTGACTGATTGTGGGGAAATAGTAATCTATGGAGATTCCAACTCTGCATGAACTACTCATCAGTCTGATATTACTTGCAAAATATGAGAGAGTGTCACACCTGGGCAGTAATACGTTCCTGAGGTATTACTTCACATAGACACCCTTCTTGATGCACCTGTGGGTTACTGCTCACAGGTGCCAACCCAATGCACCACTGATAAAGGCAGATGTTGGCTAAGCAAGCTGCATTTCTTCTCCAGGTGACACACAATAGGCCACCATGCGAGCTTTGTAATCAGGGCCCAATGAATCAATATATTCAAGGGTATATGAGAATATTGACTTAATATGGATCAGTGTGTTAAGGTGTTCAAACCCCTCTCAAATGTATGACTAACCTCTGCGAGCCTCTCATATATGGTTATGAGTGCACATATTTTTTTATGTGACAAACGTTTGCTACATCGGTGCATGCACTTAGGGCTGGAGTTTCTCCCCAACCCCCTGGCTAGAAAAGATTAGAAGAAAATATATTCCTTGGCTGTGCAATGTGCTTTACTGTCATAGGAAGTTATGTCCACCCTTGAGTTGAAATAACTGTCAGTTTAAGAGGAACATTTTACTGTATCTTGCATTCTGCTTAATGTCACTGCTATCATATACTGTGTCAGATGTAAATGCAGTATGCATGAAATTTTCAATAGCAAGATTAACCACAAAAAAACACTTTTTCTTAAGTAAGTCAGTTGCTATTTTCAATTCAGTTTCCCAACTGTTTTATTAGAAAGCAAGATTAGCACAGGTTTCCTTTACAATCCCTCCCAGTACAGCCACATTTTTACCTTCAATGAGCCATACCGTAGCATTTTGCAGTTTGCTTGGGTCATTGGCAATTTCCATGTATATATAAATAGAACTGTGAATATTTGCAAACTCAAACAGTTCTGAGTTTGTGGGTCTGCAGCCTGCACAGCTGGATACATTCCTTTATGTAAACTTTTACAGTATAATGTAGAATGTGCCTAAGTCTACTTGGTGCAGCTATTCTGCACTTCTATGCAACCTCACAGATCATCTTAAATGAAACAAAGCTGTTTTTCAAGAATGAAAAGATTCCATGTGCAAAGCATATTCAAAGATCTAATGCACTCCCTTTAAACTGAAAACAAATGAAGAAATTATAGACTGTATTTTTTTTTTAAGTAAGCACTTGTATTGCATAGCAGCAGGCAATCACAGCTTGATCTCTTTCATTTCCACATACAGTGTCATGTCATTCCTGCCCATTTCCCACTAGTTATTCTGATTCCATTAAATGCCTGCTGTCACACCTCTGTGTGTGACCCAGCAGTTAACCTAAAGAGACACTATAGATTTCTGTGTATTAAATAATATAGCAGCTTGATGATTACTTGTGTTAGACAGCTTCTGTGCAGCGACTGTGAGAGTGTGGACAAAATGAACAGACTGTCCTGCTGCTGAGCAGCTGATAGCTCCTGCACATGCACATGTATCAGAAAGGCTCACCTATGATATGAGGTGATGAAGCTCAAATCATTTCTCACTGTAGACTAGTAATTAACTCAGTAGGACACTCTTTCCAGTCCACGTCTCGATTCATTTATCCTTCAAATCCCGACATTTTTATTTCCTGCTGTGTGTTTTCACTCAGAGAACATATATTATTTTCTTTACATTTACTAGGTATAGAAGGGGTACAGACCAATATTTCATCCTACCACCTGCAGTTTATAAAGATTCTTCTTACCAAAGGACACACAGTATTATACTACATGTGGACCCTCCTCTCCATTCACAAGTCAGAGTTACAAAGTTTATTCCACAGTAAACTTAAAACTTTCATTTTATTCTCAATCAAATCACTGCTGAGAGCTCAGAACAGTAATGTTATTGTTAATAAAATGAAAGTTGTGGCATCATCATCATCTAACTGTACATTGTGACTTGTCTGTACTCACAGCAGCAATCGTAGACAAAAGTGCAGAGTAGGGAAGGGATGATTGGCGTTATCGCAAACTTACCTAGGAGCAAAAAGCAGCACCACTAGCTTTTCTTCAAACACATGAAGCATATTAGTGATATGTGCTAGCTAGCTCACTATCCTCAGCAATAATGTGAGGATAAAGTACTCGGCCTTCGACCTTGTACCTTATTCATTTGAGACAATCACATAATCCCCTCATATAGTAAGACAATTAGCACATTATTTAGTAAATGACTCCTTCGTCTTGACTCTTGTACATGTAATTATTTTGTTGTTTTTAAATGCAGTTAGCCTGATAATTTGAAGGTACTATAAAATCATGCAGCTGTTTGTGGGACAGACATATGGAAATATTAGTAAATAGGCAGAGCAGTGTGAGGGCTGCCCAAGACCAGTTTGGATCTGTGGAGACAGATTAGGAAAGGACTATCTGGGCAGACTGGGTGGTCCAAGAAGTCCTTTTCTGACAACAAATTATTTGTTTCTATGTTACATATTAAAATTGTATGCATTCTTTAGAATCCACTTCATTATTTTTTAAGTGAGAGCCCATCACTTTTTTTCCTTGATTGAGTAAACTTAAATATATAGGACCCCGTATTCAGAATTTGTGCTAATTAACACATAAAGGGCTGTTTGCTTGTGTTAATATGCAGTAGGAAAAAAGGGAGATATATTGGAAACTTCAAGCAAACCTGCTGTGCTGTACAAAGAGGTTTTCAATATGCTGTGTTTCCTGTTGGTGCACACCACAGCACCAGAATAACTAATTCCTGATCTCAAAATGGAGTCTGTTGTTGTGCTGCACCATCCCTAACCACCTCACAGAAGGGAGCTAACACAGCACATCCACTATAGCATGTCAGCAGTAACCCAGAATACTAAACAAATTTTAATGACCCCACTGGCATATACTGGGATTAAAGACAGAGGGAAGTGTGACTGGATTCCAAGGATTTCATTACATGACATATACCAGGACTGAGGAGGAAGTGACACTGGACTCTGGGGATGTCTGATCAGGGACCAGGACGGAGTAGGGTTAATACTGCCTGTGAGCGTTTTTAAAAGTAGGGTTTTGAAAGCATTGACTAGCACTGCACAAACATCCTGTTAGCCCTTCCAAACCCATTCAAATATGCCAGTACATGCTTCATACATACCGCCATCTTCATTTGCATGCATGCCATGTTTTGGGCAACACTAACTGCTCCTTTGAATGGACCTGCCATAACAACCCACTTTAGGAATGCAAAGCACAGTTAGTTAGGTCCAAATCTAACATCCAGTTGCACCTCCATCCCTCCTCAACTGTGTGGCATCCCATTGTGTGAATGGCACAGAGTAGGAGTGGAGCATCTGCATAAGGGATGTCTGCAGAAAGACTGCAGTTCTGCAGGAAATGCTGCAAGTTGTAGGTCCTAGTACAGTTGTAAGAGGCAAGGCAGATTGGGTAAATGAATCATAGAAATACCCTATATGGGGATTGTCTAACAAAGCAAATTGTATTTGAGTAAGACAGACTGTGGGGGGAGGTGGGGCTAGGGATACCCTACCTAGGATAGCCTAAGAGTACATAGTGTGATAGTAAACATATTGCATAAATTCTGAGTCCTAGGAGGTACTGAAAGAAATACACTATTCTGAAAACACAGCTGCAACCAGTATAAGCACACACCAGTATAAGCACACAATGATGGAGGGGTCACATGCTGGCAGGAGGTGGGCTGAGTGCAGGGGGTTAGGGACAAAAACTGTTACATCAGAGGGTGCTCTGGGTGTTCGGCCACTGTCTCAGCTGTAGTAGGTTCCAGACCATTATGGTGGAATTGGGAGACAGAACAGCTGAAATATGCTACTTTAGAGTGATAGCTGTGAGTCCTCATAGGGCTGTCTGCCACAGCCACCTCCTAGACCACCACAGGTCATAGTAGGGGGCTGGACACTTGGGTGTTGGAAGGGAAAAGGGGGGAAGGAAGTCCAAGCCTGAGGAAGCAGGGCTGTGTACCAGAAAAAGGTTCACCATATTGCAACAAGAGGTGCCCCTAATTTCCCCCACAACAAGCAAGAGGTTCCTAGCATGCCCAGCAGGCAGGCACTTTCAAAGAGTATGCCAGAGGTGGGCTAAGGACCCCACAGAAGGCAGGAGGAAGATACACATAGTAGGTGATTCAATTGTGAGGGTCACAGGGTGGGATCTGGGTCTCATATCCAATGGTAATGAAATGGTCTGTTGTCAGGTGTTGGTAAGGGTTTACAGCTGATGTCTATCTAGGGTCAGCCTGTAAATATATAGCAGATTAAGGGAGTGCTAACAAGGGCAGCCAGGTCTTATCTGAGACCAGCCCAAAAGGGTAACACAGGCAAGGGAGTGCAGCTGGTTCCTATCTAGGGTCAGCTTACATTTGTACTGAGGTTCATGGAAGCAGTAAGGGATTGGAATATTGAGGGTTAGCTGCCTAGGCTAATGGGAAATTGTGGCTTTTGCAGCCATCCCCAACTGGATTACATATGGAGGTTCTTATCTGGAGGATGAATGGGTCAGAAGTCAGGATGATGTGGTGGAATAGCAACATATACAGCAACAGGATAGTGTGAAGAGACTGGTGTGCTGTAATGGCTGTGGGGTGGAAGCATTTCTGGGGATGGTGTGGATAACAGGGGGCTGTCTAGTGTTCAGAATCCTGGAGCACCTAAAGGCAGCAGTAAGGCAACTCAGATGGGAGCTGGAAAGGCTTACATGGAGAGTAAGAGAAGCAGTAGTGGGGAGAAAGACAGATAGGGTATGCCCAGGGGAGCGAGGTCAGCAGGCAGGGGATGGGTGTAGAGGTGATCACCCAAGTTCAGGGGGTACCCCTACCTCAGAGGGTGGGGGAGCCTGTGAGGAGATGGCAAGAGGTGGGGGGAAGGGGTGGGATCACAAAAGATGCAACAGGAGTGGGAACATTCAAAAGGGTGCCTTTATGGAATAGATTTCACCCACTGTCTGAATGTGATGAGGGGGGACAGGAGGTGGGGAAGAGAGGTTGGGTTAAGACAACAAGGTCAGAGAAGAAGGACAGGAAAGGGGGATGTGACAGTACAAAGCAGTCACAGTGTGCAAGGATGAGAGAACATGGAGAGGGAAGTAGGAGGTGGGGAAAGAGAATAAAGTGACAGGAGGAGGGGGAAGAACAGGGTGTGTATGGGTGGCAAGAATTGGAAGAACAGGGATGGGGAGTATGAAGACAGATGGAGGGGTGAGTAGAGGCTGTGAGGGTGTCAGTCTAACAGGGCCTGGGGAGAATAAGGGTGGGGTGGTATGCATGATAGAGGTGGAGCAGGTAGGTGGGGGAGAAGCTCATAAGGCAGTCAAAGAAGTAAACAACGGAGTCAGAAATTGGGGGGGCAGAAGGATGGAAATCCTGGGGGTGCTCCATAATTAAGAGTATTCACTGGGGAAAGAAGAGTGGCCCAAATATGGGTGGGAAGGTGGTTTGCATGGCAGAGATGACAGCAGAGAGGATGTGCCCAGAAATTAGGGAGTTGGAGAGGGGAGTTGGGGAAACCACTCATAGTTATACACCTAAGTATCAAAGACCTAGCCAGGGAGGAGATAGGGGTAGTACTGCAAAGATTCAGAGTGGTAGGGAAGACATGCATAGAGGTTACCAGGTCACTTGCATTCTTGGAGGTGTTGCCAGTACCAAGAGCCAGCAGGGTCAGAAGAAAAGGCTAGAGGAGTTTAATGACTGGCTGAGGGATTGGTGCAAGGAGAAAGGGTACAACTCTAATTGTGGCTGGGGAAGATCTGGTTAGATAAAATGATTTTTGAACCATACGGACTGCACCTCAGTAGTGGGTGGGTCAAGGGTCCTCCAGGACAAGCTGGGTGGTAGATAAACCAAAAATGTAATTTAAACTACTGGTGGGGGCAGCCACAAGAGGAGGTCACAGACCTCTCCCCATATCAGTTGGGGGGAGGGACTTGAGGGTGGAGGGGGAAGGGTAGCGAGGAGGTTAGTAGCAGGGCATGGGAGGTACAGGTAAGAGGAAGAAATGAGAAAGGCGGATGGGCGGGAAGGGAAAGAGGCTTAGACTCTAGGTAGAAGGTGGTGTTCCTAAATGCATAAAGTCTTGGAAATGAGATGGATGACCTGCAGACATAGCTGGCTGAGAGGGGAATGGACATAGCAGTGCTCAGAGAGACATAGGCCACACCTAACCATGACTGGGACCTCTCGGTTCCTGTATTTAAATTATACAGGAGGGAAGAAAGGTAGGAAAAGGAGAGGGGTGTGGTTTTCAGAAAGGGTATACATTTAACTTGTACAACAAAGGAGTCGGAAGAGGTGAGGGTGGAAGCAATGTGGATTTGATTACTGTCTAACAGAGGGGAGAAGGTGAGGCTTGCGGAGGTTTACAGATCACCGAACCAGGAGGAGAAAAGAGACAGGGAATTGAATTTGCAAATGTTGACTGCTGCAGGGAAGGGAGTGGTAGTAATAGTGGGAGACTCCAACCTGCCCAAGATGTATTGGAGGGTGCCAGCAATTACCTACTTCAGGAGTCTGATAATCCTAGATATGCTACAAAGTGGATTCTTGACAGAAGGTGTCACAAAATACACAAGTGTGTGTATGGGGGGAGGGGGGTAATCCTTCATTTGGTGCTGATGAATAAGTATCATGTCCAGGAAATAAAGGTCAAAGAGCCCTTGGATGGGACTGACCATCGTACAGTGTGGTTCCAGTTGAACATGTGTAGGGAAAAGGCCCCTGCTAAAACTAAAATCTTAGATTTTAGATAGGCAAACTTCAGAAAGATGGGACAGCTGCTAAGGAATCACCTGGCAAGCATCCAAGTGGATATGGGGGTGGACCAAAAAGGGTCCATCATCCAGGAAGAAATAATTATTGTTGCAAGGTATTACATTAAGCTGAAAGGGAAGGACTCAATGGCCAATGCACCCAGTGAGTTTAACACAGAGATTGCCCAGGCAATAAGGGATAAGAGATCAGCCTAGAAGAAATTTAGGAGGACCCAGAGGGAGGAAAACAGGGAGGCCTACCTGCGGATGGCTAACATAGCAGGTAAGTCCAGCAGGCTAAAGCTCAGAAGGAACTGCAACTAGCTGAGGGAATTAGTAAGGGGAGGAGGCCTTGTTTCACTTTATTAGTAAGAAAAGGGAAAAGAAAGATGGAATTGTTAAGCTCAGGAAAGGGGACTGTTGGGTGGAGGACAATGGGGCCAAAGGAGAGGTCCTGAATGAGTACTTCTTTTCCATCTTCCCAGGGACAGAGACAAACTGGTGCCACTAGGTCGAAGGAGAGGAAAAGGCAGGAGGGAACACAGATGTTTTGACAGAGGTGAATAGGGTGAGGACAATGTTGCTAGCACTGTGTGTAGATAAATCCCCAGGCCCAGACTGCATTCCCCCAAGAGCACTAAGTGAGATGGTGGAGGACCTTGCAGATCCTTTGACTGACCTGTTCAGTAGTTCACTGGAGTCAGGAGTGGTACCACAGGATTGGAGAACAGCACATGTAGTGTGCTTCTGTAAGAGCAGTCCCAGGGAAGACCCAGGGAATTAGAGACTGGTCAGTCTGACCTCAATTGTGTGCAGTCTCATGGAGACATACTTAAGGAAAGGTTATTAGAGTATCTGGATGAGAATGATCTCCAGGATGAGTGGCAATATGGTTTTATGGGAATGAAATCATGTCAAACAAATCTGATTAACTTCTTTGACTGGGTCACTAAAACAGTGGACAGGGGCCAAGTGGTGGACATCCCTAATCTGGACTTCAGCAAGCCCTTTGACTCTATACTCCACAAGAGGTTAATCAGGAAGTTGGCAGATCAAGGAGTTGGTGAGAAGTTGACCAGGTGGGTGGAAAACTGGCTGAGGGGATTAGACCCAGAGTGTAGTGCTGTGAGGTGAGCTCTCTATTCCCAGTTCCCAGGGAGGTCACCAGTGAGGTCCCACAGCGCTCAGTGATTGGACCGGTGCTGTTCAATGGCTTCATCAATGATACTAAGGATAGCATTAAGGGTAAAATTTGTCTATTTGCATACAACACCAAGCTCTGTGGGAGGATGGACACAGCAAAAGGGAGACAAGACCTATGGGAAGATTGGGAACAATCTAGTGAGGTGGTCCAGGATTTGGCAACTTGGCTTCAATGCAAAGAAATGTAAGGTTATGCACACTGGATCAAAGAACCTGAGGACTGAGTATAGCCTGGGCAGGGTCTTGGTATATGCATCAGAGGAGGAGAAGGACCTGAGGGTGATTATCAGTAGTCAACAGAAACACTCCACACAATGTAGGAAAGCAACAGTAAAGGCAAATAAAATGTTGGGCTCCATTGGCAGGGTGATTGGCAGCAGGTGGACGGAGGTAATACTGTCCTTATATAGGTCCTTAGTAGGGCTGCATCTGAAGTACAGTTTTCAGTACTGGTGTGCATACCTTAAAAAGGACATGAACCTGCTGAAGGTTGCTCAAAGGAGGGCAACTAAGATGATAATGGGCCAGCAGGGTAGGACATACAGGGAGATGTGGAGGCCATGAACATGTACTCCATGAAGGAGAAGAGAAAGCCGTGAGACATGACTGAGATTTTCAAGTATTTGAACGGAATAAATAGGATGGACAAGGAGGGTCTCTTTGAACTTAGTGGGAACTGAAACACAAGGGGACACAGTCTCAACTTGGGTGGGGGTTTAGTAGAGAGGCTAGGAGGCACTTCTTCATGGAGAGTGGGTGGCAGTTGGATTGAGCTTCCTGAGGAGGTGGTTTAGCTGAAAATGGTAGGCAGCATCAAGAGAGTCTGGGATAGAGTTTAGGGGAAGATAAAAGTGAAGAGAGGGGTGGACAAAGAGGAAGGGTGGCTTGTGAGGGGGCAGGATCAGTAGCTGATGATGAGGACCCTGCAATATGAGTAGACTCAATACACCTAATGGCCTTATTCTGCTGGCTTCATTATATGTTTGCATGTTATCTATAGCAACAGCAGACAGACTTTTGCCCAAGGTGGCAGTACTCATGGAAGTGGGGACTGAAAGGCCAGATCTAATTATGCACGTGGGCATGAATGATCTAAGCAGATGGAGCAGGGAATAGTGGAAGTCAGATTTCCATGCTCTGGGAAAGGTAGCAAAGGGACAGCAGGGTGGTAACCCTCTCAGAAGTGCTATCATAGCCATGCCTAAATCAAAGGAAACAGTTCCATGTCTTCCAATTCAGTGCATGGCTAAAGATCTGGTGCAGGAGGAGGGATTTCAGTTCCTCGGGGACTGGGGCCTAATCTGCTGGGATTGGAGATTGTTTAAAAGGGTCGGCTTACAACTTAATGAGAATGGCAGGTGGGTTCTGTTCGAATGGTGACACAGCATATAGCTCATTTAAAATAGTAAAGGAGGAGTCAGACTGAAACATAGAAACATAATTTGATGGCAGATAAGGACCTCTTGGCCCTTCCAGTCTGACAATTCCTCCCTACCTACACTATTATTGCAGACCACATCAAATCTACAGCTTTTACTCCTCCCCTAATCCTTTCCACTATGATTCCCTTGTGCTTATCCCATACATTCTTGAACCCCAACACTGTTTTCACCCTCACTACCTCCACTGGAAGACTGTTTCAGGAATCCACCACTCTTTCTGTGAAGTTCTTCCTCACATCTCTCCTGAATCTACCCCCTCCAGCTTTTAGCAAGTCTCCTTGTTCTTGAGCACAATTTCTTCTGAAAAATTCTTCCCTCCTGTACTTTATTTTCTCTCATTATGCTTTTAAAGGTCTCTGTCATATCCTCCCTCTCCTTCCTCTGTTCCGGGGTGTACATATTGAGGTCCCTTGAGTCTCCCCTCATGTGACTGTTGATGCAGACTCTGAACCATTTCTGTTGCACCCCTCTGGACCACCTCCACTCTGTCTATGTCCTTCTGAAAATGTGGTATCCAGAACTGGACGCAGTAGCCTAGGTGGGGTCTTACCAGTGATCTATATAGTGGAAACACAACCTCCATCTTTCTACTGGTGATACCCATCCCTATGCACCTCATCATCCCACTAGCCCTCCCGACTGTCTTGTCGCACTCACTGGCCACCTTTAGGTCATCGGATGTGATTTTACCCTGGTCTCTTTCCTGCTTAGTCGTAGTCAATACCCATCCACCCATTTTGTACTCAGCCCCTGAGTTTGTGCGCCCTAAGTGCATTATTTTGCACTTTTTCACATTGAAACCCAGCTGCCATATGCTTGACCACTCCTTCAGTTTTCTCAGATCACTGCTTATCCTTTCCACCCCCCTGGAGTGTCCACCGTATTTCATATTTTGGTGTCATCTACAAAGAGGCAGACCTTCCCTTCCAGCTCCTCCGTAATCTCACTTATAAGGACATTAACAAGGACTGGTCCCAGAACTGATCCCTGAGGCACCCTGCTGATCACTCTCCCTTCATCTGAGTGAACTTCTTTTACCACCACCTTCTGTTGCCTCTGTCCTAACCAATCTCTTTTCTAATTTATCAACTTTGGACTCACTACTAAGCTACCCAGTTTGCTTTTTAGTCTCCTATGTGGAGTGGTGTTGAAAGCCTTACTGAAATCTTTGTAGGCCGCATCCACCGCTCCACACTGAGATAAGTCTTTGTCACCCAGTTAAAGGGTACCTAAACAAGCAGTTTTTTAAAACTACAAACTCCAAAATCTGTCTTCATAGCAAGGTAAAGTAAAGGCTGCTGTTTACATTTATGCTAAAACTGCATTTATGTAAATAACATAAATGCAGTTTCATAGCCTTTGAAAAATGCAAACATTCAGCCTTTCACTTTAAAAAAAAACAGCCTTGGTGGGAGTCACATGATGCTGTGCAGGGGATAAGACGTGTTTGTCAGAGCTCTGCTTCTACCACCTCCCGATTGTAAATAACCTCTAGTTATCCTAACTTCTTTTATTCATTTTGGAGGTTAGAAAGCTCGTGATCCATAAGCGGTGTTGATTGCTGTAGAAAAATACACTTGCGACATGTCTATGTTACCGGAACGAGAGGAGGCCACACAGGAGCTAAAGCCAAGCGCCCTCGTCAGTAGCTCCTCTCCCCAGAGTCCTTCAGAAGAGCTTTCACCCTCTCACGTATATGCGGAGTTAGCAACAATTAAAGAAGCGCTGATGAAGCTAATTGAGGAGGTGGCTGACTTCAAACCTGCGCTCACCCAACTAGCTCGCAGGGTAACAGATACAGAAGCCAGAATTGCTTCAGTGGAAAGGAAACAAGATAAAATGGAACCAGACATTGTGGAAGCTAGAAAGTCTCTATCTAAACTAGAAGATAGCCTCGAAGATCTAGAGGGGAGAAATCAAAGAAACAATCTGGTTCTGATAGGGATGCCTGAAGGGGAAGAGGGCCCAGACACAATCCAGTTCTTACAACACTTTTTGAGAAAAACCGTGGGTCCTTCCCCAAATGGTCCAGAGTTTATTATAGAATGAGCCCACCGATCCCTGAGGGCAAAACCTGCTGTGTCTGAACCGCCACGACCTATAATCTTTAAATTATTGAACTATTTGGATCGGGAGTTTATTATTAGAGAAGCCAGACAATTGTCAGCGATCTTATGGAAGGGAAAAATTGAGACTTGTTCCTGATTTGACTTTGAAGACTCGCCAGCTCAGCTGCTTTTCGGCCCTGTCACTGGGTTATGGGCAGCAGTATAAACACCTAATGCTGTATCCGCCCATCTGGAGGTGTCATCAAAGGAAGGAACGAAGTGCTTTGACACTGTAGAAGAGGCTGTCAAGATCCTGAAGAAGTGCTATCCTGATCTATTCCCCAAATGAGGGGGTTCAAATCAAGTCACAAGAAGCTTAGGACTTGCATTGAGAACTTTCTAGAAGGATCTTGTATTCCTGAGCCTCTTAATTGTGCTTTGTTTGATCGCCTTTCTAATATTGAACAACAAAAGCAGTATTTTGGCTTTCCTAGTTATATAGATGATATTTGCTCAAGTTATTAGTGATGGCTGGTTATTGGTTTAATATTTTTCAACATTCCTTTTCTCTTTCTAACTATTGTGTATTGAAAGAGCAAGAGATGCTATACCCAATTTTGGCCGATAGATGGCAGTATATTACTGCTTATAAGATAAGATGGTTGGGCAGTTTCTCGAGCTGAGTTTCCCATTTTTTTCTGGTTATCTTGCTTTTTAAAATCTAGTTTCCCAACTTGGTTTTTGATGGGGCTTATTCCTCTGGTTAAATTGGAGGGAATGCATGAATATCTCGCTCTCTAATATTCTGGGCAATAAGCAAAAGTATGGGGCACTTTTTTCAGTAGAGTACCGTCTGGGTTAGCCCCGTGGATTTCCCTTTTGCTTGATATTTTTCCTGTTCATGCCCTAATCTTGTTATATTTCGGAGCAGATCATATTTCAGTCAGCTTTTCAGAGAAAGTACTTTATAGCCTGAAAAAGGTCTGTTTTAAAAGTTTAATGGATGCTAAGCTAGTTGTTATGTGGTTTAGCAGTTGTTATAACTTCAGGGGTAATCTGGTAGACTAGGAATCGACAGATTTTGAATTTTGGTCCAGATACAGTTTTACTCGCGGGCTTCACACCCTTTAATTGTATGCAAAGACACAATCCTACCCAGAATAAGCTGGGTTAAGTAATGTAATGCACACTGATCACATTTGTTTTTTTTTTTCTCTTTCTCACTGTCTTTATTCAGGTGACTTTCGTTTGGTTTAGTAGGTTAGAACTAATGCGCTAAGGAGATACAAAATCTTATCACTGGGGTGAGATTGTCTAGAAATGTTAGAAGGAGGTTGTGTCGTCAGCTTTCTGGTCGGCCTCTTGTTTGTGGGTGGGGAGGTGGGGCATGGAGCTCGCTCCTTTGCGAGTACCATGGGCCATTTGATTAGGTGGAGGCCTAGGGCCTGGGAGAGTAGACTGGTGAATAATTTAAAATTTTTCGGGACTAGGTTATATTTAGGGAATTGGAAATTGGTTATTGGAATATTTTGTTTTGTTTCTTTGGGGGGGATGGCAGCGATGCAGCCTTTTATTTAATACCAAATATATGGCACAGATGAGATCTTTGCATGCTTAACGCGTTAACTATTGTTTCTTGGAACATAAGGGGAGGGAAAGATAGTAAGAAAAAATACATTATCTTAAACCATCTTGCCAAATATGACCCTTCAATAGTGTTTTTGCAAGAAATGCATATGCTTCCAGATCAGCTACATTTCTTTAAAAAGAGTTGGGTAGGTCAAGTCTTTGGAGCGGGTTTTAGCAAAGAAGACCCCCTTTATCTCAGTGGAATCCATCTCTGACCCCGAGGGGAGGTATATTTTTGTAATCGGCAAACTAGGCAGCTCTGATATAGTGTTGGGTTCAGTTTATGGCCCTAATGTAGAAACCCCTTCTTTTATTCACCTAGCCATGGTATTAGCCCCTTTTCTGCATTACCCTATTCTAATTGGAGGAGACTGGAACCTGGTTCAAGTTAATGATTTAGACCGTACCTACCAAAGGGGAATAGGTCCATCTGCTGCACAAAAAGCTTTATCTGAGTTTGTTTTCTCCCTGGGCCTCTTAGACCCATGGAAAATATATAACCCGCTAAACAAAGAGTTTACCTTTTTTTCTCTAGTTCATAAAAGCTACTCCCGAATTGATTATTTTCTGGTCAGTCATCAGCTAATGTCCAATATGGTTGATGCTAAAATTTTAGCATGGGTAATTTCGGATCATTCTCCAATCCTAATCCAGTGTGAATTGCCTAATATTTTTATCCGCTCACACACATGGTCTTTAAACAATAATCTCTTAAAGGATAATATGATTATCTTAAAATTTCAAAACTTTTTGCAAATTCCATCAAAACTAATTGGAATTCGATTCCTGCTGTAGACCGAGTCTGGGCAGCCCTAAAAGCAACTTGGAGAGGTGAGTTAATTCGCATTGCCACAATTCAAAAGAAAAAGAAAAACAGTCAGTTGAATAGTTGGTTGGAGATAATTAAAAGTCTAGAAAGGAAGGGGTAGATAAACTTTTACCCGTAGAAGACCAAGAACTATCAAGGCTGAGGGTGCATTATGCCAGTATTATACTTGAGAAAGTGGAGAGGTCCGCTTCTTTATTAAAAGCCACTTACATTGGACAGGGGAGCAAAGCAGGTAAATTACTTGCCTGGCAACTAAAACAACAGGCTGCCTCCAAATGGATTGCAGCCTTAAAACATCCTCAATCAGAAGTTTTAGTGACCAGTTCTTCGGAAATCTTAACTCTATTTCAGGATTATTACAAAGAGTTATGCTCTCCGGATCTGATGTCTAGGGATTATGATGGACAGATGTGGACTTTTTTAGAGAGAGCGGATCTTCCATCTTTGCCCCAAAGCAGCCAAAACTTTTTAGTAGCTCCTATCACTGGAGAAGAAATTTCAGCGGTTATTGACTCTTTAAAACCAGATAAGGCCCAGATGGGTTCACAGGTTTATTTTATAAAACTTTTAAAAAATACTTAATCCCCCTATTAATTCAGTTATATAGTTATTGGAGTTCCCACCCCGACTTGGATCACTCATTATTTGAGGCAAGAATAACCCTTTTACCCAAGCCAGGGAAAGACCCATCAATAATCAATAACTACAGACCTATCTCACTTTTAAATACGGATATTAAAATATATGCTAAAATTCTGGCTAATAGGCTGGGGTATGTGTGGGAATGTCTATTAAGTTCTGAACAAGCAGGGTTTGTGGCAGGACGCACTTCAGCAGACCATTTCAGAAAATTGTTCAATCTAATTTCTGCATCCAGGGCCCCGGAGCTATAAGCGGCATTGGTGTCCTCGGATGCAGAAAAAGCTTTTGATAGAGTAGAATTGCACTATATGTTTGTGGCCTTGCAAAATTTTGGCATTCCACAGCCCTTTATCAATTATATACAAGTTTTATATGCTTGCCGGTCAGCAAGACTCCAGTGTTATAACCTAGTTTCAGACATTTTTCCTCTATGTCGGGGCACCCGCCAAGGTTGCCCCCTCTCTCCTTAGTTATTTAACCTTTATATAGAACCTTTGGCTAGAGTTTTAAAATTGGATAAAGATATAATGGGCACTTATTTGGGAGATATCGAGTGTAAATTATCCCTTTTTGCTGATGATTGGCTCCTTCATGTTTCGAATGGTAGGCATTCCCTTCCCCAAGCCTTACAAATTATTTCCCAATTTAGTGCCTTTTCCGGTTATAAGCTTAACAAGGACAAAACTATGGTTTATTCTTTATCCTTTCTTCTAATGAAGGAATGGGTTTTAAATATGGGCCTACAATGGGAAAAGGAACACTTAACTTACTTGGGTATTAAATTATCTAAAGACTTGGCTAATCGTAAAGACCTCAATTTAGTCCCTTTGGTAAAATCCACAAAGGAGGATCTGGCGAGGTGGACTAAGTTACCACTGTCCTTTTGGGGCCCAGCCAATATTCTTAAAATGTCAATTTTGCCCAGGTTCTTTTATCTTTTGTGTAATCTTAACCTTAATCTCCCCAAGTCTTTTTTTTTGGCCCTTCACAGGCTTTGCTCAGATTTTCTTTGGAAAGGTAAAGCTCCTCATAGGGCTTATGCAAAACTTACCCATCCTGGAATGTTGGGGGGGGGGCTCCAATTACCTGATTTTTACATTTATTACTTAGCAATACACACTAGCAGATTTCTGTATTGGTTCTCAGCCACAGCCTCCTTATCAGACAGCCCTTCTTGGCTGTTCCTAGATTGACAACAGGCAAAATCTTGTAAGATTGACTTAGAAGCTCTCTTATATGTTCCATGGTCTAGTGTTCCATAGAAACTAAAGAATTCCCCCCTTGGTTGGGACATGAGGGCTTTACAGCAACTTTGTTCGCTACTTCAAATATCCAATTTAAAAGATTTAAAACAACCTTAATTACACAACCCCAATTTAAAAATAGACAAGAAACCTATGCAATTTTTTTTCCGTAAGTCCCTTAATAAGCTATATCTAGCAGATTTTGCTCTGGGTGATTCTCTCCTTTCTATTCCTGCATTACAAGCAAAATTTGGAGTGACTCAAAAGAACCAGTTCCGATTGCTTCAATTGCGCCAGTGTATTTACCATTTTTTGGAGAAACCACCGTGGTCAGATGGGGCCGTAAAAATGTTAAATGATCTTTGGACAGCGTCTAAAGGGTAGAAGGTAATAGCTAAACTATATAAAGTAATTTTGACTCATACTTTGACCAAGGTTACTCCCATAGCCTATTACTGGAAAAATAATTATGATAAAGATTTCTCGACCAAAACTTGGGAAAAGATTTGGACAGATAATTATGCTTTAATTAAACAGGATCACCTAAGGGACATCCAGTTTAATATTCTTCACAATCTATATTATACACCCACTAAATTATTCCAGATCAAGAGGTTATCCTCGCCTAAATGTGGGGATTGTGGTTCTGACTTTGCTACCCTATACCATAAGTTATGGGCTTGTCCCAAAATTCTCAAACTATGGAACCTAGTTAAACAATGGGTGGCACCCTATCTTAATATCACTGTATTCCTTAATGAAGATACATGCTTGTTAGGTATGTATTCACAGATCCCTACGTTTTCTCAAAAAGTGCAAGTAGCTTTGGTTGCCATGGTCGCTAAGCTGGTAATACTGGAAAGAGGACTGGGAACCCTCAATTAAGGAATGGTAGGCAGAATTTCTTACTGCCTTAAATGCCGAAAGATGTGTAGCCCATTTTTTTCATACCAGTGATAGGTTCCAGAAACGTTGGCATGATTTTTTTTCAAATGTGGCTATTAACCTAATCTCTGGCTGCCTCCGTCCCTTTTTTTTTTTTCTTACAGAAGACTTGTAGGTTTGAGGTTTTGAGGGGGAAATCTTAATGGTTAGGCAGTCTTAAGAGGACAAGATGTCCTCTATTCTTTTTTTCCCTTCTCCTCTTCCCAGTTTGTCATGCTATCATTTTTACCTGTAGCATCTTTTCTGGATACTTCCTTCCCCCCATCTTATAATACTTTTTCTCAGTTAGTTAGTCCAGAGCTATGCCTTCTTATTTGCATTTACAACTATGTAGAGTCTTGGGGAAGACCCTTCGGATTGGCACTTTATTAACCATTATTATAGTGGGGTGAGTTGCATGGCTGCTGCGGGTTGGGTGAGTGGGAGGAGGGATGTTCTGTTTTAAGTATATTTCCTTTTTTTGGGGTTTCTATAAATGTTTTAGTTATTGCAGAATATATTGTATATGATCTGCTGATCCAAGCAAGTGTTGGTTTTGTATGGTATTACTTATATGTTTTTTTTGTATCCTTTCTAAAATAAAGTTATTTGCAAAAAAAAAACAACAACCTTGGTTTCTCCCTAAGATGTCTACCAAGTGTGTTAAGTGATGAGTCATGATGACATCATAGGAGCCAGAAACAGAGATCCATATATTTCTATAGTGCTAACTAGTCCTTCTTTCCCTCTTTATTTTGAATTGTTGTACCAGAATGATCAACACCATGTATTAACTCATGGATTATTTTGATCATTACAAATGTTAGGCTATGATTTTGTTCATTTTGTTTACTTTAACTTGCAGAAAATGTTTTGCAATGCAGCTGACTTTTTCTTTGGCAAACTGCAATACAGTACAACACTTCAAATACCTGATGATCTAGTGGTTATATAATGCACTGAATTTTGTTTTTGTTAACCAGGAGAGACACACTAAGCTGAAAGCTTGTTTACAGGTCTGGCCTGGGAGCACAAGGAAGTTTAGTGACTTGCTCAGGGTCACACAGCAAAGTACCAGTCTTGCTCAGTTCCAAAGTTCATGCTTTCTTGTTAATCCACAAATAAGGCTTTCTTTTTCCATGTGAACCCCCTGCACCTAGCCTGCCTTCTGTTGAACACCCCACAATCCATACCCTGTTCTTAGTAATGTCTGGGGCCGCATATGAGCTTGCAGTCTCATGAAGAGAATTATCAAACCTCAGATTGTATTCTTGTACCTCAGAGAGTTGTGCACACCTATACTGATATGCATAATCAGCTGGCACTGTTACAAATGCCTCCCAAATTACTCTCCAGTCCACAGTCTCAATGTTTGACTTGTGCTCCGACAGTAAACATTGAGTGGATCACCATCCTTCAGCACAGTGAAGGTAGTATGTACAGTTCCCTGTTGTGTTTTTTTTTCCCACCTCATTAACCAATAACTATGTCTTCCTGAAGGGCCAAGCAATAAGCATCATGACCCACCAGAAAAAACTGCTGTTCATGCCCTCATAAGGGTTGCACTCATAATGGATAACAATATTATTAGCAGGAGAGGCATATTTATATCTTGAGCGAATCCATCTGACTGCCAGTGTCAGCCTACTCCTTTACCTGTGATCTGCAGAACCTTGAAGGACAGTTCCCAGCAATTCTCCTCCAGAACTTTTCTGTGATCTACTCCACAATGCGAGTTGGCTGGCTACCACCCTTCCAAATCTTGAATGAACTATACACAACTCCCTCAATACTGCCCTAGCAAATGTCAACATCCCTCCCCTCCCCACACGAGGATAATCTCCCTACACTGAATTCAAGTAACAGTTTAGGTGCAGCCCTGCCACTCTGAGTATTTGTCATCGCTGGCTACTCTCATCCACAGTCAAGTAGTGATCACGATGCTGGCAGCCCCACATTTCAGATCTCACAGTGATCTGCTCAGCGTCCTCCTTCATGTCTTTAGCTAACCTGAATATGGCTGTACCCTACTGGAATGGCCTCTTCAGTACCTCTCTGGCATTCATTCTTCTCACCTGCTTCCCACACCAAAAACTGGTGAGTTCACTACCCCTCCGCATCATGAATGTGTTTAGTACAGTCTCCCATGTTATATTTACATATTAATAATAAACATGATCTTCTGGTAAGCCAGGCTGATACAGGTAACAGCATGGCACAAGTGGACAAATAGGCTTTCCTACCCATATAAGATCTAAGCCACCTATGATTAGGCACTATTAAATGATGTGCATAATGATGTGCACACCCGTCATTTATTTGTGCCTAATCAAAGGTAGCCTAGATCTTTTAAGGATAGGAAAGCCTGTCATTCCCCTTGTTCCCTGCTGCTATGAGCCTGACTTACTGGAAAGACATGTTTATATTTGATATGTCAAAAATAAAACAGGGACTGTACTATTTGCATTCATGATGCAGAAGGGTGATGAGCTCACCAGTTTTGGTGTGAGGAAGAATAGTGAAGAATGAATACCAGAGGGGGACTAAGAAGGCCACTCTTGCAAGGTACTGCTATATTCAGGGAAGGGGGAAGACAGGGAGAGAAATATGAGCAGATTACTGTGAAAAATAAGATGTGGGGCTGCCAGCACATTGATCACTACCTGACCCCATTGTCCTGGCCAACATACCCCTTCCCATAAAACCAGTACATGTAATTGTCCAAGGTTGTGTGTGGATATTAATGTATGAAATGGCTGCCACTACATGTTCAGTCACTTCCCTACCAGTCTAGTATTGCTTGTAAAGCAATTTGGGATATAATATGTATGAAAACCACTATATAAATGCGGATTCTTATTATTATTATTAATTCCCATGGAAAAAGAAAACAAGACAAGCATATATTTGAATTTCGAGAAAGTATGAACTCTAACACTGGACTGCACAAGAACATTGCTAACAAGAAGTGGTGGCTCTAGGGGGTGCTGAAGGGTGTGTCTGCAGCCCCCCCCACATAATAACATACTTGCTTACTGCTGCTACATTTCAGTTTGTTGAATAAGCCTGATTTATTGATTACACAAATATTTACATTCAAACTATGGATTACATTTGTAGGTTCTGTCAAAAACGTACTAGAAAAGAATAATAGCAGAAAATATAAAGGTTTAATAAAAATGTAAAAAGTGCATATTAAGCATGCACACCACCCCAGCACCCCCATTGTAGCATCTTGAATCCACCATAACCACTAGACCAGCAGGTTATTCAAGATTTGTACTGCACTGTGGGTTGACACAGAGAAAGTCGGTTGGATTAAAACACATTTTCAACATGTTAAAGTAAACAAAATGAACAGAACCATAGCCTAACATGTGCATTACACAAAATAATGCACATGATTTTGACCAATTGGGTGAAACAATTCTATACAAAGGGAAAAAAATAACTAGTTAGCACTATAGAGAGCCATATATCTCTCTCACTTTGACTCCAATGATGTCATCACATAACACATTTGGCGGCCATTTTAGGAAGCAGGTAAGACAGTTTTTTTGAAATTGGAAGGCTGATTTTACAATTTTCAAATGCTCTGGAACCACAGTTAGGTAAATTATGTAAATGTAATTTCAGCATCAATGAATACAGCAGCCTTTCCTTTAGTCACCTACAGAGTCAGATTTTTGAATAGTTTGTTGTCAAAATCTTGTTTAGGTATCCTTTAAAGAAATCTATCAGATTAATTTGTCATGCCCTCCCCCTTGTGAACCCATGTTGCCTCTGGTCTTGTAACTCACTGGATTCAAGATATTCTGCAATGCTTTCTTTCAGCAGTGATTCCATTAACTTTTCCACCACCGATATGAGGCTGACTGGCTGATAATTGTCTGCCTCCTCTCTGGTACCACTTTTGTGTTATGGGACAAGGTTTGCCCTCCACCAGTCCTCTGGAACCACTCTTGTTCCAGTGAGCTGTTAAAAAGAACTGTCAGAATTGCTCCCAGTATTTCCCAGAGCTTCCTCAGTGCCCTTGGATGCACTCCATCTAGACCCACTGCTTTGTTCACCTTCAGATTATAGAGTCCCTTCAAGACTCTCTCTGCCAAAAAAGGACTAGTGTCCACCTCCCTCTCCCCAAAGATTCTGTTACTTTTTGTGGCCCCTTCCCTTTCCCAATGGTAACACTAAACAACAGCATTTGTTCAGAATATCTGCCTTTTCCTGGTCTCCCTATGCATAGTCCTCCCTTCCCTGTTTAACCTTACAGTCCCACCTCACTTCCTCTTTTCACTTACATGCATAAAAATGTGGGTTCTGTGTTATAATGGCAATCGCCATTATGGTGAATGTATATCACCAAAAATAAGAACGGCAATGTACAGTACATTTGCAGTGACAAAAACACACTTAAGTGGTTATGCGGGGAGGCTTTTCCCCCCTGCACCCCCGCATGGGGGGCTGTGCCAAACGCAGACCCTCTTTACTAAAATAACTAGCTCCAGGTGGGGTGCATGTCAGGAGGGGAGAACCAGGACAAAGGCAAAAAAATGAGCACAAAAATATTGTGCTCCACACCAGCCCGAACCCTGTACCCTCCCCAGTAGAGCCAGCCATCCTACCCACCGTGCCACTAGGCCACCTTGGTGGCTTCCCCTCTCGCCACCCACCACATACCTTCTGTATACCTTCCAGTACACTGTCACTGTTCTATCGCCCTGCACTTTCTTGTCACTACACTTACAGCATAGCCCACAACACAGGCGCTGAGACTGAGTCGCTCATATTTGAGTTGCTCAATCTCAGTCTCCTTTTTGATGGAATACCAAAAATGTGTTGTTCCCTTTCATCACCTCCTGGGCTATGCCCTTTTCAGTATGCCCTTTCAGACTCCTTATTGCTTTCTCTATTTCCCTCTGTTTCCCTGGATACACCTGTCTATCCTCTTTCCTCTGTGTCTCCTTATACCACCTGAATAATACCGTTTTAGCCCTTACCTTTTCAGCCAGCTCTTTCGAGAACCATAGTGGTCTCTTTCCTCTTGCTTTTGCACACTTGTTTGATGCAGAGTTTTGTTGCCTTTACTATGCTCCATTTTAGCTTCATCCACAGTTCCTCCACTCCACTAAGGCCATCCCCAACCCTGCCAGGTCATTCCTGAGGCATTCAACTATCTTTATAAACTCTGGACTCCAGGACCTTTGGTCTTGTGTGGTTCAATTGTACGGTTCAATTTTGCAGCCATCCTTTTATTGAACCACACCATAAAGTGATCAGTAGTTCCCAAGTTGCCTCTCACCTTGACATCTGCAGTACTGTCCCTGTTAGTGAGTACCAGGTACTATATTGCCCTATCACGAGTGGGTTCACTGACATGTTGCCTGAAGAATGCCTCCTGCAGAGTCCAGGATGTCCCTGCTTCTAGCTGAAGCTGCTACTGGGAGGCTCCAATCTATATCTGAACAAACATGATGCATGAAAACCATAATTCCCCAGTGCTTTGGCCAAATACAACGGCCTTCATTAGAGGAAGGCCAAAGTGTTCGGTTGAAGTGCTGGGGAATTACAGTGCTCTTGTAGTTGGATTATTTTTGGCTACAATTAAGTGACTGGATTATTTTTTGCTACAATTAAATGACTGCCTAAGCACTTTACTTTTCCGTGGTTTTTGAATGCAGGCATCCTGTTTGTTTACGTGCTTGGGATTGGCTGCCTTTCCCATCACCACAGTGTAGTTCTGTGTCATGCTATTTCTTTGTTTCTTCCAGTCTATATCTTGCAGGTTGATGTGCCCCACCAGCAGCACCTCTCCCTTTTCTGCCATCCTGCCAATAGCTTCCACCAGTACCTTATCTAATTCCTCCCCCTGTGCCGGAGGCCTATAGATCACTCCAGAGAAAACACTGGCTCCATTCCTTGTTTCCAGGGTGGCCCACAATATCTCTGCCTCTCCCTGTATTCCCTATATCTACATCACTTTTATGCTTTCACTCCAATAAAGCAACACACACCCTCCTTTCCTTCCCACCCGGTCCTTCCTGAACAAAGTATAGTCTGGTATGACCATGTCCCAGTCATGATTTTCAGTGCACCATGACTCGGTAATGGCCACAATATCCATGCTGGCCTCTGCCATGATGGCCTCTAGGTCCAGAATCTTATTTCCTAGACTTATAGCATTTGCACACGTGGCCTTCCAAATTTTGTTTCCACTCTGCTTGTTGCCTCCTTTTTTGATTTTTGTTCTCCCTCTTTCTTCACTCTCATTTTAATGGTCCACCCTGGTGAATCCCCTCTCCCCTTGGGTTCTCCTTGCTCTCTACTTCAGCCTGTGGGAGAGCAGTTTATGCCTCCCTGATTTCTTCCACTATCCCCCTTGGCTAGTTTAAATGTTGATTGAAATAACATTTTAAACCATCCAGTGAGGATGGTGGTTCACCTCCCAGATAGATGCAGGCCATCACTCTTGTATAGGTCCTTATTCTCCCAGGAGGGTCTCCAGTCCCTAATGTAGCCAAACCCTTCCTCTCTGCATCATTCCTTCAGCCATGAGTTGAAGCTCCTGGTGTGGAGATCACTTTCTTTTCTCCTGCTGTAGACAGGCTGCAACTTAGTGAAAGCCACTGAGCGAACTACCTGCCTAAGTCCCCTCCCCAGCTCCCTAAACTCCCCCTGCACTATCACAGCCCCATCCCTAGCCAGGTCATTAGACTCCAGGTGGACAATGACATCCATTTTTCCATCCTATCCTGCTGCCCTATTGATCCTCAGGACCTGCTTCCCATCCCTCCGGGCCATGGCACTGGGTAGGCACTTAATCTGCCTCCCCTCTTTTCCTATTCCCAAATTTATCCACCTCACATTCAATACCCCCTCCAGAGATTGCTTCCTTCTCCTCTGGGGTCCTCTACCATCCTCCTTGGGGTGTCCAGCATGGAGGGCCTCCACATCTTCCCTGGTCACTACCATTGGTGCCTCCTCCCAGCATTCCTATCCTGCCAGAGTGGTTTAGGAATTATGTAGTGGTACCAGTTGAGGAATGTACCTGTGTCCCAACACATCCACCCTTCCAGTGCCCACCATAGTCCATCCATTCCTCCTCCCTGGCAGTCTCTGTGGTAATGGTGGCAAATTGGTGGCCCCTGAGGTGGAAAAGAGGTCCTCCAAATCCTAGCCAACTCAGCCTGGAATCTAGCAACTTCCTCCCTCAACCCAGAGAGGTGTGTGCATATGGGGCAACATCACAGTCTCTAGAAGGTCCTTCTAAAAACTGCCACCCCATAGCCACTGCACTGTACCACCCCCAGCATTCTCAACTTCTGTTCTCTTACTTTCCTCTATCTGTCTAGCGCCTTTCGAATATTCAAAATACATGGAGTACTAACTACACCTTCCTTACTTCCTTAAAGGGACACTGTCAACCTCCTTAGGCCTCAAAGTGTCTTGAATGTAAAAAAAAACATTTTATGATTGTTCACATTCTGAAGAGATGGCTAATGTAGCTGATAGTTTGATTCTGTTTTTTTTTCCTTTTAAAAAGTAAAAATAAACAAACTGCCTTCCATGCTGGTGTTGCCACACAAAAAACGTGTTTTGTTACTTTCCTTGATCAATTCCCACTGCATTCTTCTTGGACTTAAAAACACTGCATACACAGTCTAGCCACTCATAATGCAGTGGGAGTAGTGGAGACTATTGCATTATAAGTGGCTGCACTGTTTTGTGGTGTTTCTAATATTCAGGAAGTATGCAATAAAAATAAATCAAGAATTTGAAACAAAACAAGGTTGTTTATAACTATAAAGTTGCATGCATTTCAGTTCTGCTAAGCAAAGAGACAGCTAAAACAACCAGCAACATCAATGAATTTTAGAGAAGGTAAGCAATCATAAAATGAGGGTTTTTTACTAAAAATAATATGATGCAAAAAAAGGTTGACAGTATCCCTTTAACCTTACATAAATATACCAAAAAAAGTCACTTGTATCAAATCTTACTATTATCTAAAGGTTTAGAGCAAATCTCAGTATTCCAGAATTCAGTGGGCTGCTACTTCAGTTGTCCTATTAGAACCAGAGCACTATGCCAGGAAAGCTGTGTCAAAGTAACATAGAGGATAGTGTATGAGCAACCATACACAACAGTGCTGTTTTTTGATTGAGAGGTTTCCATGGTAACAAGAGACCTCGAGAGCACAACTTGAGAGGTCTCATTACCACGGAAACCTCGAGAGAGAAACAAAGCATTGTTTGTGTATGATTGCTCATACACAATCTTTAACAGTTTATGGGCAACCATACATAAGCATCTTGTGTCCAAAAAAAAGGTCTCCCCGTACTGAAGGCAGCTTACTTTACTGCAGGCTTTTGCCGTTCTTCCCAGCACCGATCACTTCCTATACAAGCTCTCACCACTGCGGCTGCTTCATTGTGCTTGTGCGACAATGTTCGATGTTGTGTTGCAGTAGTAACGTACTCAGAGCAGCACAACAGCATTGTGACGTCACTACTACAGCACAACAATGCTGTTCCAGGCATAGATTTCACTGCAGAACAATGTTCTGCCATACACTAAAGTCAGATTCTGGCTAAGTAATGCCTTTGAAAAAGCTTTTTGTTTTTAAAACAAAAACTCAGTAGCCCAAAAAGCCCAGTAAATAGTGAAAAACAAAATCACAGTCCCACATAATTAAAAGCTACCACTGCAACAAGCCAACAAATTCTAGTCACAAACACAACCCCACAAAAAGCCAAACACAGACTGCTGGATTCACCAAGGAACAAATGTGGTGACCGCAGAACAAATGTGGTTATATCCTGCTCCCAAATAACATCAACTGCAAAAATCCAACACTTTCATGTATTGGTTATTGATTGGACTGAATGTATGGACTGGCAAAGTACACATTCAAAATTTCAATGTCACAAAGAATCAGGGCCTTGCTAGCCTCTGCCCCATCAACCAATGCAATGGAGTCAAGCACAACCAGGTTAAGGGGAAAAGGAGGGGAAGGGATTGATGCTAGAAAATGATGTGGACCAATGCAAGGAGTCTTGGCACAAAATGCCAAAACTTCAGCTGATGGTCAAAGAAGGGAGCATTGACCTGGTGGCTGTCAAACAAACATGGGTAACCTTGAACCATGAATAGGATATAACCATACAGGGCAACCACTGTTCAGGAAGGATAAAGTAAAGTTCAGGGAGGAGGAATAACACTATATGTATAAAAAAAAGGGTAGAGGCGACTTAGATAGACAGCCTATTGGATTTGGAGAAACTAGCGAGCAGTAATTGTGAAAAATAGTGAACAGGAAACAAGTCAGGATTGGGGTGGTTTACAGAATACCAGGTCAGGATCAAGGGGCAGACAAAGAACAAAGGAAGATGTGTAAGAATCCATTCAAGCCAGCCCAATGGTGCTGAGGGTTGAGGCGCTGGATGCCACACCTTGCGCCATGCCGATGACCCTAGTTCAGGAGTGAGCTCGGGAGTCAGGGGTCAATAGGGGAGGGAGGAGGATTGAGCACCCACTGGGCTGCTCTCCTCTCCCAGGTGGGAGGGCTTGGGTTGTACGGTGCTCTGGCAACCCCTGGTGGAGACCAAGGGGTGCTATGAGATGCCGGGCTGCATGCAAGAAGCATGGCTGATGCAGGCAGGGTTGCCATGCACCACACCATCAGACGTGCACTACGCATGGGGGGGCTTTGGGGTTACATTCAGAAATACCCCTCCAGCCCAGATAGGTGACGGCCCTGCCAGTGCTGTTGTGACACGCCCAACGCTGGTTTCCCACCACTGCCCCTTCAGTCTCCCCGGGTTGTAGTCCTCTGACCTGGGGAACTGTAACAAACCTGAAGATGGTGGGGACCACAGCGGGCGGTAGAGCTACATGGCGAGTGCAGTGGCCTGAGAGAGTTCCAGGCTGAAGGGCCAGAAATAGAATCGGAAAAAAAAAAAAAGAATCCATTCAAGCCTGAGGAAGTGGTATTAATAGGGGACTTTAACATGCCAGATGTGGACTCGAAAGTTCCAGTCATGACATGTACAGTACTTGGAAGCAGCTCCTTGTGGATGCATGCCAGGAGGTATTGCTACCTAAGTTAGTGTATTGCCTAACAAGGAAGGGGATCTGTTGGGTCTGGTGGTCATAAATGATGAGAGGATCCAGCATGTAGTATTCCTGAAACCACTTGATTCCAGAGACCACAGATAAGTGGCACTGGATGTCCGGATAGGGAATACCAAAGGGACAAACACATTAAGGGGAATGGACTTTAAATAGGCAGATTTCAAATGGATGAGAGAACAGTTGGAAAGAAGCACATGGAGCATAGGACAGGTAGAATGGGTGAAGGAAAAATGGAAAGAAATTTAAAAGGTAATGCCTGAGGCAGCAGAAAGCTTAGTTGGGAAGGTATCAAAGGAAAAAAGGGCATGGGGTCCAATGTGGTTCACAGCCTAAGTAAAGAAAGCAGTAAGAGCCAAAAGGAGTTTATTTCTGAAGTACAAAGGAAGCCAAATTGGGGAGGATGGAGAGAAATAGATAAAGAGAAGTACCTGAAAGCTACAAAGGTAGCCAGCATGAAGGTAAGGGAGGCCAAGGCTCAGATGGAACTCAGGCTTGCAATGGAACTGAAGCAAGGGGAAAATCCTTCTTCAGATACATCCTGGAAATGCACAATGTTAAACAGGATATTGTGAGGTTAAAGAGTGAGAAAGAATGGGAGGAGAGGGAAAAGGGGAAGGCAGATATACTGAATAAATAGTTTTGTTCAGTCTTTACTTGGGAGAAAGACTGGCCACTACTAGAATGTGGGGTTAAGCATGAAAGACAGTAAAGCAAGTGCTCAAGTAGCATGGCCAAAATAACAGGTAACAGGGTTTTAGAAACGTCTGATGGCTTACACCCAAGAGTGCTGAAAGAGGTAGCCAAGGTGATAGCAGGTCCACTTTCAGACATAGTCAATGGTTTGCTGGACACAGGTGTGGTCCCTACTGACTGGAGGATAGCAGACATGGCCCACTACACAAGAGCAGAAGAAAAGACAGGCCAGGGAATTATAGACCTGTCAGGTTGACATCTACAGTATTGTAGGAAAGCTTATGGAGTCTAATCTAGGTGAGGAACTAGTGGACTTCCTGGAGGGGAAATGGGCTATAGGATCCTAGACAACATGGGCTTAGAAGAAGGTCTTCCCAGAAAAAAATCTGGTTGATTTCTTTGGCTGGGTGCCCAGGGCAGTCGATAGGAGACAAGCAGTTGATGTAATGTAGTTGGATTTCAGCAAGGCCTTTGACTCAGACTCCAGTAGAAAGCTGGACAAAACTTAGGGGTGGAGGAAAAATGTATGACTTTGCTGGAAAACAGGCTGATGGGAGGAACACAGAGAGCAGTTGTAAATGGAGAATTTTCAGAGGTAAGGAACTTAACAAGTGGAGTACCTCAGAGATTGGTGCTGGACCTGGTCCATTTCAGTGTGCTTATTTGTGACATAGGGGAAGGCATCAAGGGCAAACTCTGCCTTTTCTCAGACAACATGAAGATTTGCACAGGGGTAGACACAATGGAATGGATAAGGTAATTCAGGGAGGATCTGGATGGGAGAACTGGCCAAATATATGGCAGCTGGGGTTTAATGCAAACAAACTGCAATGTGATACACATCAGGAAAAGGTACCCAAGAGTGCAATATGAAATGGGATAGAGTGGTACTAGAAAGCACCACAGAAGAAAAGGAATTAAGGATCATGATATTGGAGAGCCTGAAAACAAAATCATACTGTAGCAGAGCTGTAGGTAAGGCAAGCTGGATGCTGGGTGCAATGGCAAGGGGATATGCAGCAGAAGCCATGATCCTCCTGTGACAGGAGGGGAAACTGATTAGAGAATGGCTTATGTTAGTGAAACTATTTTTCTACTCTTCATTGTTCTCACCAGAGTGGTTTTTGCCTGTCATGCTAACAAAAAGGGAAAAAACATTAAGCAATGCCTCTGTACAGGGTGATAAATCTCATAGAGTATGAGAGGTGGCTACACGTGCTCACTCACATATACACATTTTAAAGTGATTGGAGCATTTGAATAAACTGGGTGCAAGCGCTGACCTGTACATGGCCAGCAGACCAAACACCTGTATGTGTGAGAATTTACTGTGGACACAGATCATAATCCCCTGATATGACTTCATAGATCACGTGGGCCAAATGGGAAACTACTGCACTTGAGCTTGGTACTGCAGGCCTATAATATGACCATCCATCACCGCAGCGGTAAACAGAATGCCAATGTGGATGGGCTGTCTAGGCAGGGCTAACAGCATGGCTGCATAATTTATACACTTCTCAGTCTCGCATGAATGGCTGTGTCTCTCGGGGTGCCCCAAAGGAGACATGCCTTCATCACCTGGGAAGGGGTTGGGGAGATGTGACACCTCCCACTGTTCAGGTCGCTAGTGAGACATCATCTGGAATACCGCACAAGGTATTAGAGTGTACACCTGAGGAAGGACTGTAACAAGGTGGAAGCAGTAAGGTACATAAAAACAAAGACTGTCCATGGACTAAGAGGCAATAAATATGAGAAGAGGCTGCAAGACATCAACATGTACACCCTTGAAAAAAGGAGGAAAAAGGGTGTGGAATGAATAAGGTGAATATCAAGGCTTCTGTTCTCCTTCAGCTGAAATACAAAACCAAAGGGAAAACTCACTGAGGCTTGCCGTGGGCATCAAAAGGGACATCTGCAAGCACCTTTTCATTGATGAATGGTGGACTAGCGGAACAAGCTGCCGAAGGAAGTGCTACCATTCAAATCAGTGAGCAGCTTCAACCAGGGATAGGACAGAAATATGGGATTATTTAGAAAAGTGGTGGCAGAAACAAAGTGGAGTTGGCCACTGACGCCATTGCAGTGTAACTAGGTAAGGTGGTCAGACTGGATTGGCCAATGGGCCTTTTTCTGTCTGTATTATCTGTATATGTATGTATCTGTGTATCAAATCCTGTTAAATGTACAACTGATAAAGATCAATGCTGATATTAATAAGGATTTAAGTTAGATTTGTCTATAGTTTTTAATGAAAAGAAGAACCACATCCTAAATTCTGTGTAGACATAAATATATTGCCTTAACACGTAAATATCTTTCATCAATTTCTAATCTGTTGTACTTTTCTATTTGCAGATCTGGTTCTACACAAACAGCATCTTCAGAGAAGCTGGCATTAGCAAAGAAAAAATTCCTTATGTCACACTGAGCACAGGTGGCATTGAAATTGTGGCTGCTGTTGTTTCAGTGAGTATGACTGTCTTGTTCCTTGTATACATATAATATGAGTAACTAGCTCAGAGGTCAAGCCTTTTTATCAGCAGAAGAAACTATATATTTACAGCATTTTTTCTAATATAAAAAAGAGGGCTTTTGTCTTACTTAAAAAAACAAAACATGATTTGCAAAAGTTTCATTTGTTTTATTAGTAGTGACAATGTGGAACTGAAACCATATGAATTTCTCTCACAAGTCATATTTTCTTTATCATATACAATACCACCTTTTCATTTTGTTTAAACAAACAAAAAAAATACTTTGCTATAGCGCATGCAGTTAACCATATGGTAATAATGACATTGAAATTCAAGTACTGTAGAACTGTGTTATGTTGGATATAAACAATATAAGCACACCCTTACCATAAGTGACAGTTAAGGTGGATATAAGGGGTACATGCAATATCACTATAGCAATGATCTTAAGAACCACACAGAAAAACTAAAAAAAAAAATATATGTTCTTTGCTGTTTGGAGCAGACTTTAGCATCTATCGACCAATGGCGCCTGCATTTTTTGATTTTTTGGGAGGGTAATCTCCATACCTTGCCTTTTAGGTCAGTCCCCCTGGTTCTTAACACAATCCTTTAGTCATGTCAGCCTTACTGCATCTGATGTCTGGCTATAAGATGCATGAGGGTGGTTTCTGTTGTAGCCTCAGCTACTGTACATATTACAATGTACTCCACTTATAAAGGACTCAGTTATAACGGGCAATTGGTAATAATGGACAAAAGCTGATGTCCCGAGACAAACATGTTAAATGCAATGCATTTTTCTCTGGTTATAATGGACACAGTGCAGCTTGTATGGGCTTCTATCGTGCCTTCTTTGGGGGGTCCAGATCTGGTGAGGAGATGTGGCAAATTTCAAATTAAGATGGTGGAGCTACAGTGATTAAATTTCTACCAAAAGAATTCTCCACAAGCTAAATAAACTTTTACTAGTTAATTAATTACAGTACACTAAATGAAATGATTGTATAGTTCAATAAAACTCTTACAATACAATTGCCTTTCTTCTTACTGTCCTAGAACCCTACCATCCAGCCCCTAGAGTTACTATCTACTTTTACCTCCTGCAATAATCTTCCTTAAAAAAGTTATTTTCCCTGAGAGTTAAATAACTTTAAATAAACACACAGAATACAGAAACATATATGCTAGGCATGATTCTGAGTTATCTATGAAGTTTTATAATAAGATGTTCTTTCAGTCTGAGCCTATGCTCACACACAGACACACCTAACAAGTGGGCTCCACCTCCTCTAGATATAGTGGACACTGGACATAATGGACAAATGTGCTGTGCAGATATGTCAGTTATAAGAGGCTTGCACTTTGACATAATAGGTTCTACTTTTCAGCAAGACAGAGATACCTTAACTACTCCATTTATAATGCATTTGTTGAAAATATTTTTATTAATTTTATTTATAACTAGTGTCACTATACACCACAAGCTAGGGTGTTATGCTATATACTATATAGTACAACACCCTAGCTTGTGTTGTAAGGTTTTTTTTTCAGTTAATTCTTTCCTGTGTCTCCTCCAGTTGGGCTAATGTCAGGATGGACCTTTCCAGTCCCATCACCGCAGCATCCCATGGACTTACCGTCCAAATCCCAGATTCCCCATTGCACCCCCCCCCCGCACTGTGGTGGGAGCTATTCTGAAGGCTATGAAATGGATCCTTAGATGGGATGAGCACCATGTCACTGGGTGCGAGGTCTGTGGAGGATTGGTCCTTCACCCTGCCAGTGGTATTTTCTCCTCCTGCATGTTGCACAGGAGGAGTGGGCATGCAATGATGCCTAGACATCTGTGCACACAGTTCCACATGCAGGACATTGTCAGCCACCCATTCTCCTATCCTTACTGTTGCAGTCCCTGACTGCCTACCATACAACTGCCACTGGGGGCCAGGCTTATACCAGGCACTGCATCCCTCTCTCCCCCGAGGAGGAAGAGGACATCTAGTTGATGCTCGATCCTCCTCTATGGCTGATATTCTGATGTCCCATTTTCACTCCCGAACATGGGTCCTTGGTGCCATAAGCAGTAGTGCTACTGCTGTGTTGACAGGGCAAGGTGTAGTAAGTTCTTAATTCTTCCACTGTCTGGTTCCTCTTTCTAAGGATTAATAGGCTTCTGGCCTCTGCTGGCTGCTGCTACCTCTACGATTCCAGAAATCCATTCCAAAATGTAAAAATGACCACAAACATTCTCCAGACAAGAACTCCTCACTGCTTATATTTATGGTTTCCACATATTTCCAAAACATTTCCATGCCCAATACCGCCCCACTAATCCAGATCAAATTTAACTTTCATCTTCCTGACCACTTTCAGTAGCTCAGCAGATAGCATGCTACACTTTGGGTCTGGAAGGTTGTGGGATCAAGCCCCGCACCAGGTACCTAGGGTAACACTCATAGGTGGCACTGTAGTGCAGTGTAAGGGGAAGCTACACTGCTGAGAAGTCATCTTTCAGATGAGATGTTAATCTGAGATCCAGTCTGCGTATGCCTGTTCATTGCCCCAGTGGAAGTTAAAGAGTAGGGGAGTTTTACGGAAAAGAAAATCAGCCACATCTGCAAACAATGGGCCCTATTCACAAAAAGAAAGATTGCCTACACACTGCCCATCTGCAGTGTATAGACAGCCCTAAGTGGCAATGCCACACAGCGGGGCTCCCCTGGCCCTCTGTGGCAGTTACATGCAATGTGCAAGCCTTTAACATGGTGGATCCCCAGCAACATGGGCAGCAGTGTGCTGGGGGTGGCCAAGGGGAGTGTTGGGGGCATACCTGCACTACACAAAATTCACTAAGGCATGCAGTGCCAGGCACAGTTTATGGCAGCTGGGACCCAGCCCTAACTGGTGCACACCCCTATGGACATCACCCGCCACTCATGGTGGGACCGGGAAATGACCCTCTGTGCTGTCCCAGCCCACTACACTGATGGGGAGGGCTGGGGAAGCCATTCAGGTGAGTGCCCATACATTTTATTTTATTTTTTTGTATTTTAGTGGATCCACATGTCAAATGCACGACTGCCCCATAGGCACAAGGGATCCACTATGGGACCTGGGTTGGGCATCTGATTGGATGCCTGCCCAGATCCACCCCTCCACACTGGGCCACCCCCCATGAACCTGCACACCAGGTGACAAGGCTATGGACAGGTGCCCTGTGGGTGCTTGCAGTCATAAATACTGCACACCCCACCTGTCCGGGCTGCAGGGCTATGCAGGCATGGTATTCACCTTTAGTGAATACCTTCCAACCCATTAGTGAATAGCGCCCAATGTTAATACAGAAAATCATAATTCATATAGAAAGAAAATATGGAAATGGAAACAGATAACTCTTAATGCAAAAAAATAAACATGAAATAACCAGTACTTGTAGAGGTATCTTTATTAAAAGAAAAAGAACTTACAATACAAAAACCATCAACAGTATTAATAAACCATAACCTCAACAAAATTAAATTAAATACAAATGGCTAAAAACCTTTCCCCAGCTATCTACTTACATCTGCTGTATGTAAAGATTATGATAGGCATCTCACATATGAGTGGTTGTTGAACCTCAAAACTAGTGACTACAGCTAAGTGACCCCTCGTCACACTTTTAAGACAATCCCCATGGCAATATTTTAAATTCTGTCTCACAAATAATGTTTAATTTCATGTGGATTTTGTGCAACAAGGATTCCAGCAGGGCAACCTTCTCTTTCAGCACACAACCAAATCTGTTGTTTCAGATGTACCATTTTATACAAGCCATGGTTAGGAAAAACATGCTTTCCACCCATTCCTACCGAGTCTCTTTAACAGTACAGTAAATCCAATTATTATTTTTTTTTAACTTTGTCTATTGCTGTGCTGCAGGCAGGGATATTCCCTGACTCAGCACCTCTGCACCCAACAGTGGTATACCCCAGCGGCTCTCCCCTTCACTATGAACCAAGACCTGTAGCTTACTACCTGCAGTAGGACCCCCAAGGGGAGACTGAGATCCACCATGTACAGTTCCAAGGCTGGCTGCAGCATCATTAGGTATGGGGTGAAGGCCATCACACTACACTGCTGCACAGGGTTTTCTCTTGAGTCAGTCCCAAGGCATGGATATACAATGACATCAGCACGTGGGCATGCATGCTTCAATGTGTGCCCTGCAGATGTCCACCACTACCTTCTGTCTATTACATGGTCTCGACTTAGTGAACACCCAGTCTCCACTGGGTGTCACTCAAGCACCAGGCACCACCAATACTCCCCCCCCCAGAGGTGGAGAGCTGTCCCTAGGATGCTCATCCAGCCTCCCTCCGGCTAGCCCTCTGACGCTCTGGGCTCATTCATGAACTCGGGTCATCAGCATCATGAGTGGTAGTACTACTACTACACCAGTGGGCCGGCCCAGTAACTCCAGTTACCATATGTAATCTTTTGAAACACTTGTTTCCATTTTGCCCCCACAAGAGTTTACAATTCCCCAATGTAAGAGCATGTGAAGAAAAGGTGCTCCATAGTCTCCTCTTGTCGGATACATATGGGTCTGACACACAGCCTGTCTGAGGCTTTTATGCTTGTGGTTACCTTTGATCTGGATTCAGCCATGCACGCAGAGCCATAGCATGCCAGCATTTTTACCAGTATCCAAGAATCTAGGAGTCGTTTCGTGACTTGTAGGGGTGATTCCCTGGTGTAGTGGCCAGCAGCCCCCTGTCAATAAATCAGGTCCGTGTAACCCAACACACAGAACACACTTGAAAAGAAACTACCACAACTCTGTGGGCTTTACGTGGTCAAAAATCACAAGTAAATTAATACATAAATGCAGCAAATAAATAGTATCATATCATAGTATCATAGTGTGTTACAAGCTCAGGAGGTATTACCTTAATGTGAGCTCGCCACCCGAAGGTGGAATTATTCTTAGAAGTATTCAAATTTTGTATTGCCCATATGTTGGTCTAGATGGTATTTAAATATATCCATAGTATCACATAATAGAAAACACTCACCCACATCCAAAGCATAATTGGCAGCAGTTTACAGGTGTATGTTATTGGTCATTTACATTCAAACACAGCTTCATGCTATATTTCCAGCTGCACTTTAGCCAAATGTAAACTTTAGCTTGATACAAAGCCAGAGTGCAGAGCCAAAACAAAACCGAAAAAAGTATCCAAAACCATGGAAAAAAAAAACATTTGTCCACATGACCATCGAGCATTCTGTGCACCAAATAGGTACATAGAAGCTGCCAGCTGATAAGGACCTCATGGCCCACCTAGTCTACCTATCTATCCCATCCTACTGTGAGCCCCGGGTCCCTACTTGTGTTTTGGAACACCTCTCATTGACTTCTAGTATACCCTTGTGTCTATCTGTCTATCCCATGCCTTTTTAAATTACATTGTTGTGTTAGTCTCTACCACCTCCACTGTTCCATGTATCACCACCCTTTCCATGAAGAAGTACTTTCTTATATTGCTCGTGAACCTCCCCATCTTCATACTGTGTCCTCTTGTCGGCATCTCATGCTTTGGAAGATGCTCCCTTCTTGTACTTTCATTATTCCAATGAGACTCATAGATTCATAAATTTATAGACATGTGTTGGCAGAAAAGGACCCTCCTGGCCCATTGAGTCTGCCCATTGCCCCCTCTACTTGTCCCCCTTCCTCCCCTTGACAGTCCCTTGTGTTTGTCCCAGGCCTTCTTGAAACCATCCACTGTACTGACCCTCACCACCTCTTCTGGCAGTCCATTCCAGAGCTCAACCACTCTTTCATAGATACATAGATACATAGACAGTGTCAGCAGATAAGGGCCTATGGCCCACCTAGTCTGCCCATTTGAGTTTGTAACTTCAGTTTATGTTTTCCTAGAACTCTGTTGCACAACTCTCATTGAAGTAATACTTCCTAACATTTCCCCTAAACCTTTCTCCCTCCAATCTTAATCCATGTCCCCCTAGTTCTTGTATCTACCTTCCCTGCATATAAGCTCTCCCCCACTTTATTGATCCCCTTCACATACATGAATGCTTCGATCAAGTCCCCTCTCTCCCTTCTTGTCTCCAGAGGAAACAAATCCAGCTCCTTCAATCTCTCCTCATATATCTTCCCACTTAGCCCATGCACCATTTTAGTGGCCCTTCTCTGCACCCTTTCCAAATCATCTATGTCTTTTCGTAGATGGGGCCTTCAGAACTGTACCCCATACTCCAGGTGTGACCTAACCATGTAGCTGTAAAGTGGCATCAGTACTTCCCTCCTTCTGCTGGTTATCCCCCTCCCTATGCATGCCAGTATCCTGTTAGCTTTGCCCACTGCCTTGATGCACTGGGTCCTCACCGTAAGGTCATCAGTAATTATAACTCCTAGATCCTTCTCCAGCCTGGTTGCAGCCATTATATCCACCCCAAGTATGTGTGGCATTTGGATTCCTCCTCCCCAAGTGCACCAGTGTGCATTTTCTAGCATTGAACTTTAGCTGCCATATTTCTGACCACTCTTCCAGAAATTTTAGATCCTTCTTCATTGCCTCCACCCCTGCCCCCCCAGGTGTTCATCCTGTTACTGAGTTTTGTATAGTCCGTGAAAAGGCAGACCTTCCCCTGGAACCCCTTTGCTATGTCACTGACGTAGATGTTAAACAGAATAGGTCCCAACACCGACCCCTGGAGGTCCCCACTCGTAACCCTTGTCTCCCCAGAGTTCACCCCAATGATCACCACCGTTTGGCTTCTATCCGTCAGCCAGCTCTCCACCCATCTTGTTATTTTCTGCCCCACCCCTAGATTCCCCACTTATTAACCAGTCTTTTGTGGGGCACCATGTCGAAGGCCTTTCCGAAGCTCAGGTAGGCCATGTCCACTGCCCCACCCTGATCAACCACCCTTGTCACCTCATCGAAGAATTTAATCAGGTTCATCTGACATGACTGAGCCCAAGTGAAGCCTTGCTGTTGAATGTCTTGCAGCCCCCCTCTTCCAAATAGCTGACCACCCTTTGTTTCAATATTGTCTCCATTACTTTACCCAACACTGATGTGAGACTGACCGGGCAATAATTTCCCACCTCCTCCCTGCTGCCACTTTTATGAAGTGGCACCATGTCTTCCTTCTTCCAGTCTTCCGGTACCCACCCTGTATCCAGGGACAAGTTAAATAACCCCAACAGTGTTCCGCCAGTACCTCCCTTAATTCCCTGAGCACCCTAGGAAGTAGGCCATTTGGGCCCATGGCCTTATTCACCCTCATCTTACCTAATTCCGCCCTTATTTCTTCCACACTGACTGGGCTAGGATCCATCCACCCTCCCCCCTTTCCCTTTTTACTCAGTGCTAATCCCCTGCCTTCTCCCTCTATTGTAAAAACTGAGCTGAAGTATCCCTTCAGCACCTCAGCTTTCTTGAAATCCCCTTCCACCTGCAGTCCCCTCTCCCCCTTAATCCTTACTATCCCCTGCCTTACCTTCCTCCATTCTCCTATGTACCAAAAAAAGACTTGTTCCCCGCATTTGGCCTGCCTAGCAATTCTCTCCTCTGTTTCTGCTTTAGCCTTCCTAATCCTCTGCCCTGCCACCCACAGCTTCTCTTTGTAAGTGTCCCTATCCTCCCTCCCCTGAGCCCTCATGTATTCCCTGAAGCCCTTTTCTTCTCCACTATTGCCTCCCTCACTTCCCTATTGAACCACAGCGGCCTCCTCCTTCTTTTTTTCTTCCTCACTCTCCTTACACATTCCTCTGTCGCTGTAAGTAGCCTCCCCTTGATCTTTTTCCAAAGTTCCTTCACCCCTCCCATCCATCCACTCCCAACCCCCCCACTTCCTCTCAGAATATCTCCCTCATCCTGGGAAAATCTGACTGCCTGAAGTCTAGGACCTTCGTGGTGGTTTGGCTAGCCTCATACCCTGCTCTGAACTTGATGCCCACTGTGCTGTAGTCACTATCTCCCAGGCTGGTCCCCACCCCCACTCCCTCCATGCTGTCTCCATTGGTTAGGACCATGTCAAGTGTGTTTCCCCCCCTTGTGGGATCCCTGACCAGCTGCTGCAGGAAGGCACCCTGTATCGACCCTAGAATCTCCCCTCTCCTAGCTGACTTTGCCAATGGGATATCCCAGTCTGTATCTGGGAGATTTGGGTTCCCCACCAGCAGAATCTCCCCCTTACGAGCCATTCTTTGAACCCCCTGCAGCATCTGCATGCCCGTTTCTTGGCTTTACATAGGGGGTCTGTACACCACCCCTAGTCTTAATGTTGTCCCAGCCTTCCTATCTAACGTGACCCATATGTTTCCACTTCTCCCTGCTCTTCCTTCCCTTCTGTGACCTTGATTCCCTCCCTGATGTATAGCGCTACTCCTTCCCCTTTTCTACCGGATCAATCCCTCTTGAATAACCTGTACTCTGGGACCCCCACTTCCCAGCCATAGTGCTTGGACTACCAGGTCTCAGTTACAGCTACAATATATAATCTCTCCCACTCCATTAATGCTTCTAAATCTACCATCTTATTCCCCAGGCTTCTGGTGTTTGGAGAAAGTCCCTTCCACCAATTTCCCTCCTTGTCCTTCCTACCCCTAAGCATGTTTTTGTTTAACATTCCTTCACTGCCATGGTGGGGGGGGCTGAATGCCCCCAATACTCCTGTCTTTTGATGCATCATTTGGTGGGTCACCCCCGATTTAGTTTAAACCTTATGTTTGCTCAATGAATTCCTTCAGTTTGATTCTCAGTACTGCCTTTTCCTCCCCGTTTAGGTGCAGCCTGTCCTGGGCATATAGACTTCTGTCATTCCATGTTTCCTTCAGTTCCCCACTAACCCATACTCCCACTGCCTGCACCATCCCCCTAGCCATTGGTTGAACTCCCTGATCCTTTGTTTCCTTTCAGTGCTCACTTTAGGCACAGGCAACACTTCCAAAAAACTATAGATCAGAAACACAGGCTGCTGCAAAACCTAGCAAGTGTCGTGACCCTCGCCTCTACTTTCAACAGGCTAGCCCATCCAAATCATTTGTCCCCAGATGGAAAATCAGGTGTGTTTTTTCATCCTGTGGCTTGCCCCATGATAGAATATGATGAATTACCTCTGATGCTGATATCTGAATATCTCTATCATATCCCCTCTCTCTCTCCTCACCTCCAGGGAATACATATTCAAATTCTTCAGTCTCTCTCCATAAGTCTTCCCATGCAAGCACTGCACCATTTTAGTCAACCTTCTCTGTACCACCTCCACTTTGTCAATGTCCTTCCGGAGGCGGGGCCTCAAGAACTGCACACAATACTTGAGATGGGGTCTCACCAGTGTCTCATCAGAGCTCTGAGGATGATGTTTGTCGATATGTAAGTGTGTATGAAACTACCCGTCCAGTGCATGGCATGCTCAATGGGTGTGTGGGCTACTGGTTTGTTTTTCTTCATGGTTTAAGATGCTTGTTTTGGGTTTGTTTTGGCCCTGCACTCTAGCTCTGTATTAGAAACATAGAAGTTGACGGCAGATAAGGACCGCAAGGCCCATCCAGTCTGCCCATTTCTTTTTCTACCTTATAAATGTGCCATCGGCCTTTGCTCTGTCAGTGACCTATCTATTCATAGTCATTTGTATTGCTCCCTTATGCCTATCCCATGCCTGTTTGAAGCCCTGCACTGTATTCAGAGCCACCACTTCTTGTGGTAAGCCATTCCATGCATCTACCACCCTTTCTGTGAAAAAGAATTTCCTCACATTCCCCTTAATCGGCCTCCTCTAATCTCATGCTGTGTCCTCTTGTCCTGCTATTTTTCTTATATTTAAACATGTTAGACTCTTTCACCTTGTTTATGCCCTTAAGGTGTTTAAATGTCTCGATCATATCACCTCTCCTCCTCCTTTGCTCAAGGGTATACATATTGAGCTCCGTTAATCTGTCCTCATATGTCTTCTGATGCAGTCCCTGCACCATTTGGTTGCCCTTCTCTGACTGCCTCAATTTGTTAATGTCCTCGTGAAGGTGTGTACTCCAATACTGCACGTAGTACTCCAGATGGGGCCTAACCAATGTCTTGTACAGAGGGATTATTACCTCCTCTTACGACTTGTGATACCCTACTAATACACCCTAACACCCCCTAGCCTTACCTACTGCTTTAGAGGTCTGCTTGGATGATTTTAGGTCATCAGTGATGATGATGCCCAAGTCTCTTTCTACCTTTGTGACTGCTAGCAACTCCCCTCCCAGCCTATAAGTGGCTTCTGGTTTCTCTTCCCTATGTGCATGATTTTGCACTTCTTTGCATTAAATCCCAGTTGCCACTCTTCTGACCATTCTGCTAGTTTATCCAGATCTCTTCTCATTCTGCCCACCCATCTGGATCATCTACTCTGTTTGCAGATCTTGGTGTCATCTGCAAACAGACAAGCCTTTTACCCCTAGTCCATCTGCGAGGTCACTAATGAAGATGTTGAATAGGACTGGCCCCAGGACTGATCCCTGAGGTACCCCACTTGTGACTTGCATCTCTTCTGACTGTATACCATTTACCACCACTCTCTGTTTTCTGCCACCACTTTGCCACCCAGTTGACCAACTTCTGACCCACCCCGAGCCTACCTAGCTTATTTATCAATCTTCTATGTGGAACAGTGTCAAAAGCTTTGCTGAAGTCAAGGTAGGCGACATCAACTGCTCCCCCTTGGTCCACCACTCTGGTTACCCAGTCAAAGAAATCTATGAGATTAGTTTGACAGGACCTTCCTTTGTAAACCCATGCTGTCTTGGATCCTGTGCCCTATGGATTCCAGGTGCTGCACTATCCTTTCCTTAAGGAGTGCCTCCATAATCTTGCCCACTACTGAGGTAAGACTGACCGTCTGTAGTTTCCGCCTCCTCCCTGCTACCACTCTTGTGGATGGGATCACATGAGCCCTTCTCCAGTCTTCTGGGACCTCTCCTGTGCTCAGAGACTCACTAAACAATTCTGCTAATGGCTCTGCTAGTTCCTCCTTTAGCTCCTTAAGTACCCTGGGATGTATGCCATCAGGTCCCATTGCCTTATCCACCCTGAGCTTAGCAAGCTCTTGTAGGACCTTTTTGTGAAGGGAGTAGTGCTCACCTCCCCGTGTCCATGATGCTGAGCTGTGGGCCTGCCCTCCTTCTCTTCAGTAAATACTGAGCAAAAATATCTATTTAGGATAGATGCCTTTACAGGGTCCTCCTCCTCCTCACATGCTCCCTTTCTCCATTAAGCTTAGCAATACCCTCTGGACTTTCTCTTTCACTAATGTATCTATAGAAAGTCTTGTCACCTTCTTTTACTGTTCGTGCTAGTGTTTCCTCAGTTTGGGACTTGCCTGCCTTACTGCCTTACCTGCTTCCTTAGGGCAGTTTGGTATGCTCCTCATCTTCATCCCCGCTGTGTTCCTTATATTTTCTTGAAGGCCAGCCTTTTGGCTCTGACCTTTTCTGCTACTGTATTTGAGAACCAAAGCGTGTTTCCTTCTTCTTTGCACTTCCTTTTTCTGTCTAACACATGGGATGTTGCTTCAAGTATTGTATCCTTAATGCTTGCCCACTTTGCCTGTACCTCCTCACCTGTGTTTCTTTTTCCAGGGCTAGCTTAACTCTGTTGGCCATCTTATCAAAGTCAGCTCCTCTGAAGTCCCATATTTTTGCCTTGGAATGGATGATTTAGATGTAGTAGCCAAATTGAACCATACCATGTAATGGTCACTGGCCCCAGGTGACCTTCTACCTGGAGATCTGTGATCCCTTCTTGTTAGTCAGTACTAGATCTAGGATAGCCCTGTCTCTTGTGGGTTGCTGTACCAGTTGTTTGAGGCCCTCCCTGCAGGGAATCCACTATGAGTCTAGTTCTGGCAGATGTTCCTGCTGGTATTGACCAATCTGTTTCTGGCATGTTGAAGTCTCCCATTATCAGAACCTCCCTTTAGCTGTCATGTTTTGTATATCTTCTAACAGTAATGTGTCTATGTCCTCCTCTGGTCTGGGGGCCTGTAGACAACCCCAGTTCTTATGGCTGTCCCATTTCCTGTTTCCAGGGTGACCCACAGTTCTTCTGGCTCCTTATGTGTATTCTGAATTTCTGTAGCTTGATATTTTCATTAACATACAAGGCCACCTCCCCTTTTGCACCTCGGACTCTTCTGAACAATACAGCCAGGTACTGAAGTCTCCCAAGTGTGGTTACTGGTAAACCACGTCTCACTAATTGCTACTATGTCCAGTTTAGCCTCTGACATTGTGCCTGCAGGTCTGGGATCTTATTTCCCAGGCTGTGAGCATTTGTGTACATGATTTTCCATTGGCCAGATTTTGGTGTGTTAGTTGTTGGGTGAAGTTTGCATTACCCTGTGCATCGTAGTGGGAGACAAACCCTTTTCTTACCTGGTGATGCAAATGAACGGCAAACACGCTGAATTCCTGTTTGACCACTAGCTGAGGGGGAGGTGTTCTTCCCATTTGACGATAGGTGCTGCACCCCTCCCCATTTGCTAGTTTAAATATTCTGCAAAGACGTCAAACTTCTGCCCCAATGCACTGACTCCTCTTTAGTCAGATGCAGTCCATCAAATTTAAAGAACTTTCGCCCCAGAACTGTTGCCAGTTCCTTACAAATCTGTGTCCTTTTTCCTGGCACCAGTCCTTGAGCCACGTGTTTAGCCCCTGTCTCCCTTCTCTGACCTTCCGTCCATTTGCTCCTTCTCCCAGACTGGCAGGATCTCAGAGAAGGAGATGCCAGACGAAATAGATGATAGTTTGTCACCCAGCCTAGTCAGGTGTTCCTTGGTCTCCACAACTGACCGGTCGGCGGATCATTAGTCCCTATGTGTACTAGGACATCAATGTTTTCTCCTGCTTTGTGAACAATTTTAGCAATGCGGTCAGTGTCTCTCCATGCTGATGTACCTGGGAGACATCTGACCATCACCCCTGGCTGGAGATGGGTATCAACTCCCCGAATCATGGAGTCTCCTATGATCAGAAGTTTTTTGGATTTCCTTTGTGCTTGTTATTGAGCTAAAGTTTATACTGGAATAAAGTGCAGCTGGAAATATAGCACAAAGCTGTGTTTGAATGTAAATGGCCAACAACATATGCCTGCATACTGCTGCCAATTATGCTTTGGATATGGGTGAGCTTTTTCTATTCTGTGATATATGTTAATAAAATGATCATACCATTTTGAGACCTGTGGGTCCCTTTTTATGAGTGGTGCTGACTTTCACCCTATGGTTGTGGGGTCCTTGTGCTTTGAACACTACCACATGTAGCCCCTGGGTTGGAGATTAAGTTTAATTATATGACAGGTATCTGTTCTCATCCAATCAGAACCCAGGAAAAGTGTATAATTCTCCCACAAACTGTATCTAAAAACATCCAGAGATGATTATTCAGCTAAACCACTCCCTCAGTCGGTTAATCACCCTCTAACCACTCCCACAGTTGGTTAATCTTCCCTAACCACACCCACAGTCAGCTATTCCTTCCTTAAAAGGAAAACAAAAAAAGGGCATCAGAAAGACCATCCATTTCGGCCACTACACAACAACTAAATAGCAAGCTGTACACCCTCACAGAAAACAAAATCATGAGATAACCCCACAAAACATCTCAGGTAATCACACTGTCAAAGAAAAGTATTTTCCACATCACAGATCCATTATTTTGTATTTTAACATTTTTCTCCATACAATACCTATTTTCTTTCACTTTCTGTCACTGCCATGCCGCAGGGAACATCCCCTCCACTGGCCACAGTGAGTATGACACTAGCAGTAGGCTGCAGCACTGGATACACAGCATTTTCCACATCTGAATTTACATTTTAAAGCACTGAAATCCTCATCTATAACACCCACCCTCTGTGCCACTCACACTTTTCAAGCCATGACCACACTCGTAGATTCACACACAAATAAGTTCTAAATGTGTACAAGACACAGAGCCACCTGTTTCATTTTCCTTGCAGATCAAACAACTTTCACTATTACAGTCTTTAAATAATTTTTCTGATTCTGTCTCCAATGAATGTTCACCTATCCAACTGTTTTCCTTGTTTACAACCAGTGTTTTTCACTGCAAAGACATTTAAAACATGACCGCCAGTAAAACATGACTGCCCTCTTTCCTTGCCACATGTACTGCTAGTGCTAGGATAGTGCAACTGGTGCCAGCATTTTGCACTTACAGTACATGGACTGCTCCTATATAAAAAATTCAAAATCAGCTCCAAGTCATATAATAGTAATAACATTCAGTGAGTTGGAGTATACTCATAATAACTGACTGGTGTGGATTACATTAAACACCTCAGCCTCTGGCCTTGGCATTTAATGACTCACATCAGCTGGTTATTGCTTCGTATATTCCAACTCACTGAAAGTTATCACTTAATCTTATCTGCTAGAATGTGGCTGGGGCTCCTTGCAGCCCAAAGGGAAGCACGGTAAACAGATACAGCCCAAATAGGATGACAAAGGCTGTTTTCTGATATGACTCGAGTATTAATTATATTTGCCAATATCTCTTCATCAGATCCAGGGTACTGATGTATCAGGCCTTTCCCATGCACTCCAAAAGTTGTTCCACCCGTAGCAGAGTGTACACATCAAGCTTGGACACGGTATTAACATTTCTAAACTTTATACTAAACTGGGTGTGGACCCATCTAGTTTTGAAACTAACACAATGTAGTTGGACCATTCACTTTGAAATTCTTCAATGACTCCCAACTCCAACACAGACTGGATTTCCTCCCATACGCTTTTGTGGATTCTTTCTGGGAGTCTGAAGAGTTGTTGGCAGATCCACACCTGGTTCCATGTCTAAGGAGTGTTGGATCACATGGGTTTATCCCTACTTCAGGGAGATCACATTCCCAAAATCATCTACCAGTCATTTGGCTCCCAGTTTCTAGGCTCTTTTAAGTCAACCATCCACTGGAATGGCGCTGTTTTCTTGCAGTTTTAGGTCCTTAGTCCAGGGTTCCATCCTTTGTGTTTTTGTCTGTCACTTAACCTGGTGTTCCTGTCTTTTCTTCCTGGTAAAGTTCTGGAGAGTGGTCCATGCCCTCTTTATCCCCCATCCTGTCCACCCACCCCTATACAGTACTTTAGATAAACTCCACCCTCATTGCCGATCCAGTTGCAGTGGCTACTAGATTCAACTTCTATTACACCACTTGTGCTGATGAGCTACTCCAATCCCTTCCAAACTATTCCCCTCCGTCTCCCCCTTCCTATTGCTTACAAATGACTCCCTCCTCCGATTCCCCCTCCTCCTTCACTACTGTCTCCCCAAATGACACCCTAAATGCCCTGCTAGCGATCAACCCTTCAAAAGTCTCCTCCCCAGATGGCCTTGACCGTAAACTACTATCCATCTCAGCTCCAGCCATCACCTACCCACTCTCTATTATCCTAAACCTCTCTTTCTCAACCACCTCAGCACCTTCCCTGTGGAAACATGCAGTGGTCCTTCCCCTTCCCAAAGTGGAGACACCACTTCCTCTGGCAATTACCATCCCATTTCTCTTCTCCCTACCCTTGTCAAATTTCAGGAACACATAGCCCTCTCCCAGCTCACCGCTTACCTCAATGACTTCTCCTTCTTCACCCCTTATCAATCTGGCTTCAGGAAAAATCACTCCACTACCACCTCCCTTCTTCAGCTCACTGATTCTATCTTCATGGGAATGGACAATGGCCAAATCACCTCAGCCATTTTTGTTGATCTGGCCAAAGCCTTCGACACAGTCTCCCACTCCCTTCTCCTTGACACTCCTATCAACAGCTGGGCTATCCCCTTTAACCACATACTGGTTCAAGGTATACCTCACTGGCAGAACCCAATTAGTCAAGATCTCTGATGCAATTTCCCCACCCCTCCTGATAAGAACTGGCATCCCCCAGGGATCGATGTTAGGTCCCATACTATTCTCCATTTTTCTAAATGATCTCCCATCCACCTGCTCTCCATTTTCCTCCATTCACATGTATGCTGATGATACAGACTTGTACGCATCTGGTTCCTGCCCCACCGAGGTTGCATCCAACTTGCAGCATGACTTCCACAAAGTTCAGCATTGGTTTGCAAACCACAAACTATCTATCAACACCAAAAAAACAGTCTCCATGACTTTCAACACCAGGCAGAGACTTGCCAGGTTTTCCTCTCTACCCTCCTTCCACACCCTTGATGGGACTTTACTCGAGGACATATCCTCCTTCAGGTATTTAGGTGCCTGGCTGGACCAACTCCTGAACTTCTCTGGTCATATCTATGCAATTCAGAAAAAATTGCATCCCAAGCTCGGTACCTAATTCAGAAACTGTACCTGAATCCCACCCACTGCTTGGCGTGAGATTGTCCAGAAAATGATCCTACCTATCTTTGACTACTGTGACATAATCTACGGTGCTGCCCTTAAGTCCTCCCTGTCAAGACTAGATACCGTCTTCAACTCCTTTTCCGTTTTGCCCTTGACGCCCCCATCCGCACTCATCATTGTGATCTCTACCATGCTCTAGCCTTCCCTTCCTTGGCAAACCGCCATCTCTCTCACTGAGCAAAATTCACCTCCAAGCACTGGTTGGGTGAACTTCCCTCCTATCTCCCCCCTGCCTTTACAACCACACCCCTCCTTCCCACTCCCTAAGATCTACTGACTCACAAACCCTGGTGGTCCCACACCGCTCCACCCTTATTTGCCAATTGAGTTATTCTTATCACCTCCCAAAAATCTGGAATTCACTCCCCCCTTAAATTTGCCACTCATCCTCTTGCTACTCCATTAACTCTGCCCTCAAGAACTTCCTTGCCCCTTCCTGTGTCTGCCATGACCCCCCAATCCCACTCGCCTTCTCCCCTAAGCCCATATTACCATATGCCTACTCCCCACCACTCCTATTTCCCTCTGATCGTGCTCCTCCTTGTCCCCTACTGTCCCTCCTCCTAAAATGTTTCTCTCCCTTCTTTCTCTACCCTTAATCTATTTCTCTCCTGTGAGCTTGATCATTGCCTTGTGCAGGCAGGATCCATAGTGCATGGTAGGCAACAACTTTACCCCCTTTCCCCTATTTCTCCTTTTACTGCATCCCCTCAGTTACTGCTAGATCACTGCCTTGTGCAGGCAGGGTCACCTAGCACACTGGTGAGGTACCACCCACCCACTATAGTTGACCTCTGCTAGCTCCTCCCACAACATCCCTCCTTCAACACCCACCCTCGCATCACTATACATAAATAACTCTCATCATCTATAACTGGTGTCATACCAGTAAGGCTGTCCACTACCCTGCCCAGGTAGAGATAACAGGACACTGTTGAATTTCAACTACCCCCTTCCCCCCTTGGATACCTCCCACCTACAATACCTCTCTCTCATCACCCTGCCACACTCTACCTCTCCTCTCCTTCTACCCCCTTCCAGTTAACATAGCCTAACACTGGCCTACCCCTACACTCAATTAAGCACTTATAACCTACCCCATACCCCTATTATATGCACTTTAGTCCATCCTGTCATCTCTGTTTGCCTCGAAAATCATGCTCTGTCTGTGTCTCTCTGTAAATTTCCTTTCCCTTCTTCCATTCTACCTTCTACAATTTTTCGTCCCCTCCTTCCATTCTTCCTCTCTTTACTCCAATCACTGTAAATCTTGTATATCTATGTAACATAAATGGCTACCAATTACTATTGGATCACCTTACCTTGTAGTGCTACATACTGTTACCAAGTTATTATATTTGTTCCAGTATTAGCAACTGTCACCAACTGCTTCCAATTTGCTATATGTGTCTTCATATCTACTATACTTAACTGTTGCATTGTTAGCCAATGCTATCCACATGTAGTCCCTCCTGCTCTCATCATATGCAAGTAAGCAAACTGTATTTCAACATTGTAACATTTCTCTGTATTCTAGCCCATTGTTCCCTATCCATCAGGTCACACCGGGAGATGAGCAACTTGTTGCTCAGCTGCCTTCCTGGTGAAACATTTCAATAAATAAGTAAATGTGGAGTACCTCCCTGTTTTTCTGAGATTTCAATAAATTAACATGATAAATCTGTTTTGTTTTGACTTGTCCAGTTTTAATACTTCATAATCAACGGTTCTATGTAATTTGGGTGACTCAAAAAGAGCAAGCCTAAAAACAACGCGCTCATTTAAGCAAGAACACAAACAGCGACCGTACATATGAGCAATCGCCAAAATGGTGACACATGCTTTCTGCAGAGGGCTTTGCCCACAGCACCCCCTTACTTAAATAACAACCACTGAGGTCTTAGCAACTCAAGGAGGAGGAACAGCATTTGTCGCAGAATCAGCGATCGCTCATATGTACAGTCACCATTTGTGTCCTCGCTTAAATGCATGCATTGTTTTTGGGCTCGCTGTTATTGAGTCGCCCAAGTCACAGGACACCATAATCAACTAGTACCACATCCTGAGTATGTCATGCAGTCCTTGTCTCTTAGCCATGAGCTTACTCTCAGATTTAAGCAACAGAAGTAATACTCTTTTTCTTGTCTTGAACTCCCAGGATCTGGGCCCTTAGTTATAGTGACCTCTCTTGGAATGCTATGCTCTGAGTAAATTTTCTTTGGCAAATTTGGAATGAAGGGGGAGACTTGCTGGGTACTGGAAAGCTTAGTCAATTTATAACCATAATGTGATAATACTGACCTGCACGTTTTGTCAAAGGTCCCATCATATCAAAACAACTCTTTCAAAGAGAATGTTTATTATAGGCATGGGAATAGAAAGGTGCTCTTTTTATGCTTCTCTGAACTACCAACTGACACTCTGGGCATGCAGCATAAAAATCCATTACTTCCTTGCATATGTCTGGCCAGAAGAACCAAGCAAATATTCTCACCGCCACCTTCTCTCTGTCCAAATGACCTGTAATAGGAAGGGCATCAACCAACTTCAATACCTCCCTTCCTGTTGATTGGAGAAGCAATTACTGATGTTGCAAAGTCCCCATTTGTTTCTCAGGGTCTATCCTGTACAAAATAAAATTTTTTTCAGTTCAAACTTTGGAAAACATTGTGCTTTCTGTCAGCCAAATTACCATTTACCAAGGTTAAGTTGCGAAAGGAGCTTTTATTAACCTCAACATTTTTATTCTTCACCAGTGATGTTGGCCAGGTTTTGAAAAAGATCTGGCCTGACTCTGGAAAGTTCTTGTGATATCCTGTAGAGGTGGATGCCTTCTTCTTGACTGAGTCTCCTTGTGTCTTCCTTGAACCCCAGCTCGTGTAGTCCCCAACCACTACAATTTAAGAATGATGGTTCCCTTCCTTTTCTCCTTATTTTTCTACCCTCAGGACTTCTTAGGCTTTCCTTATGAACCATATAGTTCAGACTCAGTAAAGGGAAATATGTGTTCCAATGACTCATACTTCTTGTCCTCCTTGGGGCACACCATGACAACATTGCTCTTTAGTAGGGTATGAAAACCTTTCCAATCATGGCCGAATACCACTGACCAAGATAATATTTTTGAAATTCCCATATTTACCATTCCTTTATTATTCCAGACTCTTTGTCAACTTTTAGCCATTCTGGAGCCATATAATATTTGATGGATATCTCCATTTACACTACCAATAATTATGGATGATCCCTAATGACCTAGGCTAGGTATTTAGTGGCTTGGGGATCAGCCATTCCTTTTGTTATAATACTTTAACTTTGCAGAGCCACCCATCAGAAAATTAAACATAGGAGACAAGGAAAGGGAATCTACAAAAAGCTTGCAACAAATATAAGATGTGTGCCAGGATGATATCCCATCCTTAGCATGCCTTAGTTTCCATAAAAAGGGGGTTCTTGTGTTGTTTGTATATAGTATGCCACCATTCCCTGATGAAGTGGTGGGTGCCATGAAATGCGGGTATGTATTTTTCTTGGATGAATAACATTGGAGACTTTATTTAACCCAGGAGTGGAACCCTTGCTGTTTGGCCTAGGTTGGGTCCTACTCCAGATTCTTTAACCAATATTTGCCCATAGCCTCACTCTGCCAGAGCCATAACCTCTTTGATCACCCACTTGTACTGAGACTGCATACGGGTTAATGGCCTGGTACTCAGTAGTACAAGTGGTAGCGATGCAATCCACAAAGTCACAGTCCATGCTGTCACAAAACTTATGGATAGGCCCCATTTTACTACAATAAAAAAGCAAGCAACATTAATATCAGGTCTATGACCTGTGGTCCCTCCCTCTTTGGGTAACTAGCGATCAGGGTGCTGCGATTGGAGGATTTATGCTAGGTTCTGTGTTTGTTGCTCTTGAGCTTAGAGGGATAATCAATGTCTAACCACTGACCTATACCAGAATGATTAGTCTCATCCTCCCAATATCCTTTTTTCCATTTGCTGCATGGTTCTTCTCCTTGGGTCACCATCTGAGATTCATCATGGAAACTGCTCTTCTTTTCAGCCCCTAAGTTGTTCTCTGTGACTTTGATTGAGATGGCCTGAGTGATCGGTTCATGTGAACCTCCTCCAGTCATGAACTTAATCTGGTAAAATGTTCCAGTGCTGTGCCACCTTAACTAAGCCTAGGATGTCTTCTTTGAAACATGCCTCTTGCTTTAGCCACTGCGCAGCCAAGTCTTAGTTTTATGCCACCATCCTAGGCCAGGTCCCTACCCTGAAGTCCAAGATATGAAATTTCCACCAATAGTTCTCTTTAGTCACTCCTGCCTAATTGAGGAAAGTCAACTTTACCTGTCCAAGTCAAGTAGTATAACATGTTGCAAGAGGCCCAACTTTCTCATGACACAGGAGCTTGTGACTCAAAGCTGAGTGAAGTCTGCAATCCCAAGAACCTCCCTACCTTCAAGAGTGATCTGAAGCACTATCTACTCAGTTCCAGATCCTGCGACAATAGACTAGGACCTGCAACCATGTCCTGCTGTGTCTCTCATGCTAGCCACACAACCACACCTTAAGCCTCACCAGATGCTCAAAGGCCTGCTCCCCACAAGCAACACTGCACAGGCAGCACTGCACTCTCTATCATCTGGCCCCTCCTTAACCCTCATCCAAGCACTCTTTGGTCCTACATGCTTTATGACTCACCCTCTGCTCCGACATGCTCTGTCATCCCTCTCATTCTCAACTGCTCCCTTAACCTTATCACCCTTAGATCCTTCTTTTTCATTCAGATCCCACCTGTTCTCCTATACACACCCCCATCCATGTGTACCCCTCACCCTGGGTTCCCCTATTTTCCCCTACTATTTTTTACATACTGCTATCTAACCCCTTCCATTTTCCTCTCCTATCTCACAAACTGATGCACCCCTTTCTTTCTACTTGCTGCTCCAACACCCCTAAGCTACACTCTCCTCCCCCTCTTCTCTCCTGCACCCTAAATCAGCTATTGAAGTGACTTTTTTAATAGCTCTATGGACAATGCCTGGTTTCAAAGGCATTCGTAAAATTTACCTGTTAAGTCTATTTAAGAAACTGCTTGTAATCCAATTTACTCTGTAACTGTGTGTACCCATTGCTTGTTGCATCACCTTATTAACTGTTGTCTGTGTATTCTGTCTCTTGTCACTTGATGTGGAACCTTTGTAAATGAGCTTCTAGCTTAAAGGTTATGTCCGAAGAATGAATGAATAAATAAATAAATACATAAGATAAGACTCCGGGTTGTCCTCCAGCCACAATTTTGTTCCAAAGGGCTGGGGTCCTATAATGGCTGAGTGTCACCAGAGCTGGAGCTGGGGACAATCCCGTGTTCTTTCTGCACTTGCAACACCTGTGCTATAAACTCATGTTACATTTGTTGGTGGTGTGCCATTGAATCTGTTGGACTTGAGATTGTTGAACCTTCTGTTGGTCTCTCTGAGCCTGCTGTTGTCTTTGCTTGGCCACTCAGACTCTGCACGTTGGGTTAGTGGGTTTCCTGCTTCACCACCAGCTACTTCAGGAATGTGCCCATTTCCATCCTACTTCTATCTGGATATTGGTGAGTTCTAGCTCAACTCTAAAGCCAGCCACATGTGATAAGGAAGCAGACCATCTGGCCTCTCAGAAGAAAACTCAGTGATAAAAAAATATACAGTATTTATGGGTACCTACTTAAATGAAAGAGAAGCTAGCTATACTTCAGTCAAAATTCTGAAAAAGGTGCTTACATTCATCTTAAGACAAATTACTCTTTCACTTCAGTCTTAATTCTTCAACCAGCAGTCTCAGCTCTTCAGCTTTGTTTACTCCTATCATGCCTCTTTTTTATGGAATTCAGGTGTACTTCATTAACATTTGCCTTCCACAGAGTAAGAACCAACAGCCCATGCAGGCAGTACAAGCCTGGTGTCTTAATGGACCAGCACAAAAGCAGGCCGGATTTAGTTTGAATCCTGCCCTTGGCTCCTGCTAACACCTTGGGGGGGGGGTGGCTGGTGTATGGGAAATAGGGAGCATACACTTCATCACAAGTGGTAAAAAGTAAAATTGTAACACTTAGCTTGAGAATAAAAAGCTGAGCTGCCTTGTGTTACTGGCAAGAGTGAGATGTGAGATTAAGAGTTTGGGATATAAAGTTTTTAGAACTTTTAAAAATTATGAAATGATTGTATTGTTTATTTTTGGGGGGAGGGGGTTACCTCATTGACTGGTACTAAAGTACTGACTGACAGAATTTTGGTTTTAATCTCTGTTCCCTGGGTCTGCTGGTTCCCCCTAGGTTGAAACTTAATGATAGCAGAAAGGTGACTACTGTTTAGGAGGTACAGCTCATACAAGTTCCCACTACAAAAGCAACACTTTTAGTAACATTGTTACCCTGTGACAGTGTTTAGTCTATCATACCATGCCATAGGTCTGGATACCTTCTTTTTTTGGCTGAACTGTATTATTCTTGCTTATTCTGAACTGCACGAAGAATGCACAAAGATTTTCCACGTTTCTCCTGAACTGCCTTTAAATCTTATATACAGTATAAGGGATTCCTAATGTAATGCAATGGGCAACTGATAATTGTATCCAAGAGTATATTTTAAATCTTGACCCCAACCTCTTACTTTTTACTACATCTAGGCATTCAACTCAATTTGGAGCAAAGAGACAGCAGATTTATTACAACAGTGATTTAATTTTGATAAAAGATTTTTGCCTTGCTACTCTTGGCTTTTTTCTGCCCCATTTATAAATCAGTTTATCCTGTTCTTGACATTCTTAAAGTTGCACACCCTTTACTACTGCCTCAGCCTCCATCCCAGCCTCAGCTCATAGATGCACTTCAAGTGAGCACAGTAAAATCTTTTAAAAAAGTTAGTCAGCTAAAATGTTTTCTATGAAAAAAACGTTTTTGAGTCAAACATGTGACCACTCAGCATTCAAATGGATGAACAGATTCTGCACTAATGATATTTGCCCTAACTAATTTCACTAATTTTCTTCAGAGCATAAAAAGAACAGCACCTCCTAACACTGAAATTGCACAATATGCATGGTGTTGCATGGTGAATTACCTCCTGCAGTGTCCTGTACCATGTGGCTAATCTTTAATAAAGTAAATCAGTCATATTGCACACATTGGCCCCTATGCACTAATGGACAGCAATTATACTCCAGTGGTGCATATCCTGTCATGTAGCTCTACACCTGCAAACAGGTGTGCAACGGCCATATGCATTAATGGCCGGCACCTGTCTGTGGGCCCACCCCCCCAGCACACAGGACTCTGCAGGGAGGCCGGGGTGGAGTCATGACCTGGCCGGGCATCCAATCAGATGCCTGTGCTGGGTCCCACAGTACATCCCTTATGTGGGCAGGCATGGGTCCAGGTGCATGTACAGCACCCACAGGCATAGGGACCCACATCCCCATGCTGACCCCTGCACAGAAACACCCCCTAGGGCAATGCCAACCATCCCTGTCCACACAGAGGCCCCTGTAGTAGAAAGCACCAGTCCAGCCAGCAGAGGTAAATCCCCCCAACCACACACACAGTGGTACACAGTGTACCCCAACCCCATACACCCCCATCTGTAAGTGGCCCACTCCCAGCCATGGCCCCGGCAACCCCCACCCATTACCCAGTATGCCAACTGGTGCCTCAGACAAAGATGGCCAGCGGCACAGCCTTCCACACCCCACCATAGTTGCTGGCCATCTGACAATTGCAGGTGCAAAGTGGTTGCGCACCCCTGAGACATGTCAGATGGCTGACAGTGTGGGGAGGGCTGTGCCACTGGCCATCTCTGTTCATGGCACCGGTGGGTGTATGGGGCATTGGGTGAGGGTTGCCAGTGCTGTGGGGGGGCCTTCAACCATCACATTGATGGAGCCATGATCAGGGGTTGGGGGCAGGCAGTTTGTGTCCCATTGGGGCACCACTTAATTCGGTCCTGCAGTACCAGTGGGGGGGTGTCCAGATAGGGAGATGGGTCACAGCTGGTATGGGGTACAGCATTCATAGGGATGGTGCCCCAATGTGTGCCACAGGGGCTTACTGCTGTGCCGGGGATGGGTCAGTGGTGTGTGCAGGGGTGTGTGAGCAGGCATGGGGGATGGTTGGTGGTGGTGACTGGGTCGGTATGCCTAGCCCAGGTAGGAGACTGTGTGCACACCCACGCATACTGGAGGTATGCCAGAGTCCCCCCTGGCATACCTTGCGCATCCTCTGCACCTCCACAGCCAGCACTATGTGCCTTAGTGCATGGTGCATAGTGCTGGCATGCTCACAGCCCACCCCCGGTGCATTGCGGTCTGTGGGCTGAGGGGATTGGGTGCATTGGGGCTGCACATCCCCCATTAATACATCCATCATGGGGGGTACAATGGGTGCAGAGTGGCTCCGCAACACAGATACGGGGCACATAGCCACTCCACCCAGTAGTGCATAGGGTCCAATGTACAGTATATGGACTTCACTGGTGAAGTTTTGCAATTGTAGGACCACAAAACATTTCAGCCCCTCTGCTTTGTGGTGAAAATTGTTAAATTTGCATAGATGGTTTACATCACCATAGAGACTATACAATGCTTAATGTGTATACTTTGCCCATCCCTGCTTAGAACCTCTAGGTTCAGTGGCCTGTGTTCATGTACTATTGATATCATAAAGCAGTTAATATTTTAGATCTGTTCTAACCTGCTATTCATGGAACCTTTGTTATAATGCTATTTATTGCTTTATTTGGCTTTATTTTGTTCTTGTTGTTGATTTCTTCCGCTCCCACTGGAGAATGCTGAAATGAATTTGAGTAGAACTATGTAAAGAGTGCCCCTGCAAAAAACACGAAAGAGCTGCACGAACAGTGGTGTAAAAATAAAACTCCTAATGACCTGGAAGGATGTTTCATGAATATAGGGTAATGATTCTTCTCCATTTGTCAAATGAGATAGGTAGGTGTTAAGATTGGAAGGTAAACTGAAATTTTAAATAGCCTAAGGAATAAAACTATTCCAGTATCTTTCAGTTCTTCCAATCTTCCTGGTCCATCTCCCAATGCACCTCTGTTGATAAGAGCATTCTGGTTAAGTGATGAATGTTCATTTATTTTATGACCCAGATTCTCTCTCTCTCTCTCTCTCTCTCTCTCTCTCTCTCTGGAAAGTTTCTGACATTTATTTTAGCCTTCTAGCCTTGAAAGTATCTATACCATATTCTATAGATATCACTTGTATGGGTACTTCATCGGCATTTTCTTTATTTAGTTAGTGAACAAGACTGGTAGACTGAATCACAGGTTCATTTTCACCCATGCCTGAGACACATAATGCATGTACACAATACAGCTTTTACAAGATCAAAACAGAAAAACAGTAAAAGCATTTAGTAAGTCTTTGGTACACCAATTAACAACACTATCAATTAAAAGCATATACCTACACTAATGAAACAATTAACATAAATAACAAAATAGCATGCACCAGGAATTGGGTGCTCATGTTTAAAAAATGATTGATACAAAATTAAACCAAGCACTCACCACCTCAAAGAGTTTCAGGACACCACAAGTATATCACCAAAAAAGCAGCTTTATTTAAATACACAAAATGTGCCCACCTAACGCGTTTCAGAATATGTCCTTTATCAATGGCTTTTTTTGGTGATATACCTGTGGTGTCCTGCAACTCTTCGAGGTGGTCAGTGCTTAGTTTAGTTTAAGCAATTAACAGTATATACCACACTAAAAGAATATATTGTACTGCACAAACTAAAAATACAGAATATGCCCACAGTATATAAAACTCTTTTCTACCACACTAATTACAACTAATTACAAAATCAATTAGCCACTTAACACAATTAACACACTAATCAAACCAATTTCATCAGTTACCCCATCAAGTTACAGAAACTACCTCATAAAACCTTTTCTATTAAACAATAAAAATTAATATAAGCTACAGTATAATATTACCCCATAATTCCCTCCCTACACATCATTTCCATCATGTCTCCCACCAAATAGCGATGCTCCTTGAGGCGCCAGCTCTCTTATTATATTCTAGGTCCTCCATGCTGCTACCATCAAGTCCAGTGTTCTTCAGCTACTGCCTGGCCCTCCATGCAGCTGTTGCTAACCACCAAGCCTCCATAATGCTGCTGTCAACTTTGTCCTCCTTTAGCTACTGACTGCAAATTCTGCACTGCTCCAGACAACAGATGTCATGTTCCTCCTCAGTACTGACCATGCCAAACTAAAAGTAGGACACTTCAAACCAGAAGGACCCTATACCATGGAAATACTATGGTGAAAAAAGGAGGCACCAAAAATGCCAATACACTATGGAAAAAACATTAGGACAAAACATATAAAGGATCCTAAATGGGATCAAAATGTAAAATGCCACCAACATAATGTAAAATTAAAGCAAAGGGTGGAGAACATGCAGAAATCCAGCAAAGGGGCTAATACGGTTATAGTGCCACTCAAATTCCAGGTCTTGGCTTACTGAGCTTATCAGACTTCCTCAATGGATTTATCTCCTCATACACCACACATGCCTATCATTATATTATTGGGCATGGTAGAACTCTATAGATAATGTTACAAATGCTGTTCTTTGTTCAACACACATTTTTGACCCTAATACTGCAATTATGCCCTGATGAAAAAAAAAATTGAAAGTCAGCATCTACATAACTGGTTCCAGTATACCTGGATACTGTATATTTTGTAACTGCTGGTTAAGCAATTTGTAAGTTTAGAAGGTTGCAAATGCACAAAAATATGATACCTGTATCCTCTGGCCTTGTGTCTACTGTAACAATATAAGAATGCAATATTTGTTATGGTGTGCAACTGCATTCTATGTGTACTATGGTATTCATTTCAAAAAATATTCAATTGAAGCAAGTCTGTCAGCCAAGAGGTAGTGCTATGACTGATGATCCCAGCAACCTGTGTTTGGGAACAATCTCAGTTCATCAGAGGGCCAAACAAGGTTGGAGGATTGAGTATCACAGAGGAGGCTCTCCACCTCTGGGGAGGGATGGTTGCTGCCTTTCCAGCAGTGCTATCACCTGAGTGATCACATGTGGTAGCTCATCAGTAGGCAATGTTGGAAGAAGGACATCAGCTGAGAGCACAGCTAGCATGTCAGCATGCATGCTTCGCACTGTGCTACTCTATGCTCACATCCTAGAGTGCTGGGAGAAACAAGGAAAAATGGCTATAGCTACTACAACAATGGAATCTGGTACATATGTGCCCTGCACAACTGCTGGTGGTCCCTCTTGATTATGCAGAAGACTTGGGAATAAATCCTCCTTACCCTGTTTCCACCTGAGTGGTATGCCATGGCATTGTGGAGCATAATTATCACAGGTAGGAGTACAGTTGCTTGATGTGTCTTGAAGGCTCCTGAAGGAGTCAGGTACTTGAGACAGAAAGGGGGCATAAGGGGGAAAAAACATGATATATGTTTCAAACCAGGGTTGTGCTTCAGCATTCTATTTGATGGGTTTCACAGGGGTGTTGGATGGTGTGGGGCACAGTTAGGGTTCAAAAAAACCCTAATGTCACATGTCCTTACTTTTGTAGCTTTAACAATAAATCCCAGCTTGTGCATTACCTTATCTATTTGCAATTCATTTGCTTTCTTTTGGAGACAGATTGCTAAAGAAGTTTACTTTGCAAAATGCCCCGTAAGCCATACGCAAAGCAGCTGCAGCTTCATCACAAACACACACTGTGCCAGACCTGTGGTGAACTTTGTGAGTGTTGCAAAGCAGCTGTTTCATCACACACATTGTGTTTAACCTGTAAAGGAATTCCTGAGTTGCCCTGCGGGCCACTTGCCAGTTAGTTGCCTGGTCACAGACATTGCTTCACATTTGTTGTGGACATTGTGAGTGGCCCACAGAACTGTAGTGGACTTCATGAGTTGGGACCACTTGCAAAGCAGCTGTATCAACACAAACATTGTGTCAGATGTACAGGCACTTTACAATTGGTCCTGTGGGTCACTGGCAAATCAACTGCATGGTCACAGGTGTTGCACCAGACCTTTAGCTGACTGCACTTGGCCCTACAAAGCCATCTAGATTTCTTCATTTGAAAACTGTGTGACAAAAATTGAGGTTGTGTCTCACTAAAGTGAGTCTGAGTGTCACAAAAAAGAGTTCACAAGTGACGAAAACAGGCACTGTTTTTGTGACTCTCAACAACCTAATTGCATTAATGTTTTAACATACTGTTTAAAAAATACTTGGACAATCAACTTTACACTCTACTGTCAACCACACAAGTTGCATACTTAAGTTATTTCATTTAATGAGCATAATTGTCTATTGTTTTATCTAGTTACATGACCACTAAGACTCACAAAGTCATATTTCTTAGCTAACACTAATTTGGTTCATTCCACTTTTGCGAAAAACACCTATGAAAATATTATGAAAAATGAACTGCACATGCCAGAAAATGGCAATTTATAGTTGGAATTATTTAAAATCTATACATTTCTCAGTAAAGTCACATAGCAAAGAATCATCCTTGGGACAACCTGCAAGTGACCTGAACATTTGAGGTTTCAACTCACAACCATTTTTGTGTTGTGGTTGAGAAAAAAAATCTTAAAAACCACGTTTTACACAGTTTTGACCTTCTTGAAATGTTCAGACCAGCCAGTCAGCCATTACCACATTTATATGATCCTGATATCCTTAGGCCAACTACATTATGTTCATACTAAATTTCAGGTTGTTCTGCCTTGGGATGGCCACCACACCAAGATGCAAATATAAAGAGTTTAACTCTGAGTAGCATTTGTAACTCTGACTATAGGGGCACTACTGAACCCCTATAATACCTACATGCTTACAGTACCTACATATGGTTAGGCCTTTTTTCCAGATACTGTAAGAAAACTACAAGTTCATGACCCTGTCACTATATCCTAACTAATCAGTTTTCACCAGTAATTGATACATTTTTTACATAATCACTCAATAATATCCTCCTGGTATAAAATCATAAACTACACTTAATTATTAAATATGACATCATCACTCAATGATACCATGTGTATCCCACTAATCAGTTATGAAGTCATCAATACACTAATCAATAAATTATGATATTACCAACTGACGTCTTGCTTATATTTGTAACCTCAGCTTCAAAATCAGACATTCGTATAAAAGGAGTTCTCAACAGTCTGAGTTCACCACCATCCCAAAACAGCTTAAGGAGCTTCTGCCCAGTAAGGATATATATATCATACATGATGAAGATGTGGGGTCTTTTGATGCCTTCGTAATCATTCTTATCCATGTGTTTATTTACTAATCATTTTTATTATTTTATTTTTATTTTCCCAACTACTGGTAAAATCAAAGAAGCAATGGTATTTGGCAATGCCAAGGTCTGAATAACAGTACATCCATAAACACACACACAATCACACAAATACTTGCATACACACATGCACCCTTAAAAACATGCACTGCATATTGTAGCTTCCAGTGGCAGTACCTTGCCCAGACAAGCTTTATTGATGTTGCAGGACATAGTAGTGTCCCTTGCTTCTACAGGGCTTTCTTGATATAGCCACCAGCAGTGACAGCTCAATGCTACAGAGGACATTTATCAGTGTTGGTCCCAGCTGTTAGTACAATTTCCTGGTTGATAAAAAAAAAACACCCTCAGAAAGTTACACTGGAAGCAGGAGTTGAGGAGATATAGACTGAGATGAAGATGTTTTTGTCAAAGATGCTCAGGTGTCTGTTGGACATGTGTACTAATATCCTGCTAAGCAACTGTATAGGAAAAAGTACAATCCACTGACTGGGCAACTGCACGGTCACACAACTGATCCATGGCTGATTCATACAAAAGGTAATTGTCCTGGAGTCGGTGTTAGCAAATGGGGATCATGTTAGGAACATCAGGGTTGAGGAAACCCTGGGAGGCAATGACCACCAGGTGGTGTGGTTCCCCACTGATATGGAAAAGAACATGAACACAAAGATGCATGTTCTGGATTTTAGGAAGGCCTACTTCATCACGATGGATGGAATACTAAAGGAGTGACTAGTTAACCTTAATGAAGATAAAAGTGGATAAACGTTCTAGCCCCACACCATGAACTTGGGTAAAACCCAATACTGACACTATAGTGCAGCATGAGAGGGGTGCTGTACTTCTAAGGTGCTGTCTTTCAGATCATAAATTAAAACAAGGTCCCATTTGCTGGTTTTGGTGGATCTTCAGGTGGACATTAAATATTAAATTCCATGGCACTTCTTGATAAAAGCAGGGAAATGTTCCCAGTGTCCAGGCTAAATTTCCCCCATTCACTAATAAGTACCACCAACAGCTTAATCTGGTTCAACTTCACTTAGTTTCCACCTGTATCTCTCCTCCCAGACAAGGTAGAAACAAGGAAGAATTTCCTAGATCTGTCTTCCTGGTCAATAAAAACTAATGAAATATAATAAATAAAGATGTGGACCTAGACCAAGAGGGGACTATGGTTAGGGAAGGAATCATGATAGCCACTGAAATATGTCTTAAGCACAGAGGAAATAAATCCAAATCCAAGAAGCCATTTTAGTTTACATGGGAGATGGAAAGGGCAGTGAAGAAGAAGAGAGCCTTGCATAGAAGGTGTAAGAAGACCCAGAAGGCAACAGACAGGGAAGCCTACTCAGAGAAGGTGAAAGAGGCTAGTGAGGTAGTCAGGCAGACCAAGGCAAGAAAGGAACTGCAAATTACAGAAGGGGGAAAAGAAATGGACAAGGTCATCTTCAGTTACAGTAGGGAAAAAGGGTTTACAAAGGAAGGCATCGTTAAACTGAAAGGGGGGGGGAAGGTGGGTGGATGCCAATAATGATATAAGTGAGCGGTATTGAACAAATATTTTTGCTCTGTCTTTACTGAGGAGAAAGACAGACCAATGCCTCAAGGGAAGCCGGATGAGTTATGGTAGGGGGAGGTTATAGTTGAAGAAATGATTATAATGGACAAAGTCCTGAATAGGGCTGGGTGAAATTAGCAAATTCCAATTTTGCAGAATTTTCAAGAAATTCCATATAATTCTGCAAAATTTCACAAAATTTTTTAACATGTTGTTGATACTTTTGAAATTATTTAACTGGTCATAACATGGCCAGTGTTATAACTACATGTCTGAATTTTGGCTTGCATATTGTTTGGATGACATTTGGATGAAGGGTGGGAAAATTAAAGAGGCTCAAATTCAGGCAATTTATTATTCATGTGAACATTTCTGAAAGTATTGCTATGCATGCAATTTAGCCACCTTGGGAGCTAGATAATAGGAAATTTAAATGCATACTTTTTGAAAGAGCAATTAAAACTGCTAAATAGAGAGGCAACTGGTTGAGTAAATTGTAAGTTACAGGAGTTTAGCATTTCACAATTTAATTATGTTTTAAACTGTGTGAAAATGTTCAAAATAGTTGGATGTTTCTGTCGTGCTCTACATTGTCAACGGGAAGTTAAATCTACTGGGTGTAGATCACCCCTACTAGGGGAATGGCACAGGTCAAAGCTTTAGGATGTTGGGCATATGAGGATTCTGAGCAGCGGCAACTCTCTAGTCTTAGCTGTGCCATGCTAAGGGGGATCATCAGTCAAACATTGCTCTGAAGATTTTGTTGTTTTTAACTTATTTTATGAACATACAAACATACAAAAATGCTAGCGGAACAGGCCTCTCCATCTATCAAGTCTGCTTGACTATGCAGCTTGCACCCAACTTGCAGCTGCCCCACCTACCCCTCCCCTCCTCACAAATACCCCCCAACTTTATCCCATCCCCTCTTAAAACCATCTACCATGCTATAGGCTACCACCTCCTCCAGCAGAGTAGTCCATTTATCCACCACCCTCTCAGTAAAACAATGTATCATGACTACCATCCTGAATTGTCCTCCCTCCAATCTCATCTGGTGCCCCCTCATGATCCTCTCTTGTCTAATCTGAAAAATCCCTTCTTTACTAGCCTTGTTAATCCCCTTTAAATATTTAAAGGTTTTGATCATGTCCTCCCATCCCTCCTCTCCTCCAGGGAATACATGTTCAGCTCACCCAGCCTCTACTCATAGGAGTATCCCTCTAATCCCCGGATCATCTTTGTCACCCCTCTGCTGTACACCTTCCAACAATCTGATGTCCTTCTTCAGGAATGGGACCAGTACTGCATGCAGTATTCCAGGTGCTGCCTGACCAGCAATCTGTAGAGGGGTAGGATCACCTCCCTATTTCGAGAGGAGATTCCCCTCACTATACACCCCAGCATCCTGTTGACTTTTGCTGCTGTCTGCCTGCACTGAGCTGAGTTGTTCATACTTCCCATTATAAGCACTTTTAGATTGTTTTCCTTCTCAGTGAATTCTAACTGTACACCCCCCAGGTGATAGCTCCTCCCCTGGTTGTTAGCCCCAAATTGCAAGACCTTTCACTTTTTGGCATTAAACCCCATCTGTCATGTATCCAACCACTCATGTAGTTTGGTCAGGCCCTCCTGTAGCCCCCTCCACCCTTCAATGTCATCAACCATTGCACTCATCTTTTTTTCACCTGCGAAGACACTGATCATACTCAGAACCCTGTGGGAGATGTCAGCTATGAATATCCTGAACAACACCGGTCCCCACACTGATTCCTCCGGCACTCCGCTCATCGAATCCCTTCATGATGAGAGCTCCCCCCCTCCACCACCACCCTTTTCTGCCTTCCCTTTGGCCAATTGGTGATCCAGCTTACCATCTTTGTTCCCACCCATATACATTCCAGCTCCCCCTCCCCCAGCCTCCCATGTGGCATGGAATCAAAGGCCTTGCTGAAGTCCAAATACAGGACATCCACCATATTGCTTTTGCCACCCAGTCATAATACTCCATCAGATTTGTTTGACAGGATCTTCATGAGACAAACCCATGCTGCTGACTGTCCTGGAGACCATTGATTTCCAAAAAGGTCACCAGTCTCTCTTTTAGAATTCTCTCCATGAGTTTCCCCACAATTGATATGAGGTTTACTGATCTGTAGTTCCCTGGTTTGTCCTTAGGTCCACTTTTATGAATGGGTACCACATGGGCCATTCTTCAGTCCTGTGGTATGCATCCAGTGTCCAAGGATGTGTTTAACAGGTCAGCCAGCAGTCCTGCCAAGACCTCCACCAGTTTTCTTAAGTAGCCTAGGGTGAATGCCATCTGAACCTGGTGCCTAATCCCCCCTCAGAGCCCTCAATTCCTTCAGTACCATATCCTCTGTAATTCCTATATCAGTCACCCCCTCCCACTTCTCCTCTTCCAGGTGGTATCTGCCCCCCTTTCTCCCTCATGACCATGGCACAGAAGTACTCATTTAGTTTCTCCGCCTGGTTCTCCCCTTCTTCACCTAGCACCCACCTTTCCTAATCCTCACAATCTGATCTTTGTTTTTCCGTCTTTCACTTATGTATCTGAAGAAGTCCATTTCTCTGTCTTTTATGCCCTGCACCAGTCTCAGTTTCCTGGAAGCCTTGGCTGCTCTGACCAGCCTGGTAACCTCCCTGGACTTCTTCACATACACATCCCTGTTATCCCCCCCCCCAATTTCTTGAGTCTCTGAATTTTAAGTTTGGGGCTGTAATTCTTTGTAGCATGTTGAGGCTACCTTGGGATAGGAAGCATCCCTAAATTTAAATTGTGCCTTTTAAGCTACAGCTTTTAAATTGACTAACCTGCCTATTTCTTCTATTTGTTGGATAAAAGGAACTACCTAAAATTACAGATGGACCCAACTACAAAAATAAAAGATGTAGTACAAAGTTTACTTACAGATGCATATGAACAAAGATGGTTAACAGAGTGGAAGAAGGATGCAGTCTTTAAACAAATAACCTTCTATACTGTATTTTACACCTTCCCAAAGATTCTTAAGAATTTGAAAAACCCACCCAGTAGACCCATAATATCGGGTATTAATTCTGTTTTAGAACCATTGTCAATATTTGTGGACCATAACATAAGACCTTTAGTACAGAATACATGAGTTTACATTAAGGATTCTTTAGAAATTATAAACATTTTAGAAACCCTTAACAAAACATAATTAGATGTGGAAAAGTGTTTTTGGTGACCTGGGACATAAAAGCTCTTTACACTTCAATACCACATACAAAGGGCTGTGAAGCTTTAAAAAGAACTCTAGACCTAGATAAATGTGATTAAAAAACACCTAATGATTTGTTTATGAAGATGGCTGAAGTTGTTTTGACACAGAACTACTTCAAGTTTGAAACACATTATTATCTACAAGTGAAGGGGACTGCTATGAGATCCAGCATGGCACCCTCATATGTGAAACCTCATATGGATTCTTTTGAACAGGAGTATGTATTCACTGAAAAAAACATATATATGGAATATATACATGTATGGAAATGTTTTATTGATGATGTGATTGTCATATGGGGGGCTGAAAGAACAGTTAGAGGATTTTCATAAATACCTAAATGAACAGACAGACCATCTTATTTTTGTTATGAATGTAAGTGATACTGAAATTCCTTTTTTAGACCTATTGCTATACTGCATAAACATGGAAATAAACTGGCTACAAAATTATACAGGAAGACAGCTGAAAAAAATGCAGTGATTAGATACGATAGTTTCCATCAAAAAAACTGATTCCCTATGGACAACTCCTTAGGGCAAAAGGAAATTGCACAGACAACCCAGAATTTGAACAGTCATCTTGGAATATGATGGACAGGTTTGAAGAAATAGGCTATAGAAGGAAAGCACTGGAACTAGCCAAGAATAAAACAGAAAATAAAGAGTGAATTACATTACTACGGGGAAATCAGGGGGTGCTCAAGAGGGTGAGAAAAGGGAACAAAATACTCTTAGCTACACCATATAATGATGTCTGCTTTACAATAAAGAACATAGTCCATAAACACTGGGATGTGCTTAGCACCACATATATGGGGTCTCAGATCTTTCAAGAGAGACCAATGATAGTCACAAAAAAGAATAAGACTATTGGGAATAGAGTGATGTATATTGAACAAAAGATACCAGGAAAAAAAAAACACAGCATTTTCTTTCTAACTTGGATTTGAGGGTCAATTATCAATGTGGTCATTGAGTCCACTGTAATAACATACAGGATTAAAAAAATATTAGAAACACTGATAAAAGATGAGGACGTAGAAATAGGGCAGTTTATCAATTGTCAAACTACTGGGGAGATTTACCTCTTGAAATGCCCATGTGACAAAATGTATATTGGGATGACAGAAAGGATGCTACAAACATGAGTTTGAAAACATAAGAGTGATATTTGGAGGGAAGACATGACGTCCCCAGTAGTCAGGCACTTTATAGAACACAAACACCCATTGCAAGAATGTTGGTGGGCATACTCACTGCACACATTTGTGTACAGTTTTGTTGAGTACCTGTCCCGAACCATATGCCTTTCTGTTAACATTATCATTCTAATCTGTAGTATTTGAGTTAGTGTAGGCTACTGGGTAGTGTCTCTTTTTAAACTTCTATTGCTTAGGAGACAGACCTGTGCACCACATGTTTGGAGAGTAGAGGAGTCCTCTTACAACAGTCTGATTTGTTTGTAATTTGGAGAGGATGTGTACATTTTTTAATGGGGGGGGCAGCAGTTGAAGACTGTGTGTACAAAACAGAAATTCCTGGCTACACCCCTGACCCAATGCCATATCTCAGATTCTTGGCAAGAAAAAGTGGCACAGAACCAAAGAGGAGGAGGCTACAGGTCAAAATAATTATTAAGAGAAGCGTGCTACATAGACAGGTTTCACACAATGAATCTCAGATTTGAACTAAATAATAGTGTAAACTGGCAACCTATACTCTAATGAATAGACAAAAAATGACTCCGCTAAAAAAACCTTTTCAATAATTCAACCCCCCTACTTTTTTCTTGCTCCCATCCCTGAGCACTGAATGTGTCTGATTGAATTAATCCAAACTGCTGTTGTTTCCACTACCATTTATTTATGAACACATTGTGAAAACAAATATAGTTAGAATAAATATTTTCCTGACCTACTTACATAGATATGTATATGACCTCCCTGACCTCGCACAGACAACACAAAAAATGAGTAGAAATGCAATGTGAAAGATATCCACAGAACGATGGGTCTGAGATGTCTTATATATTTAAACAATCAAATAAAAAAAGTCTAGTAAGAGACTTATATAGAAAAAACAAATATAAACTGAAGAAGTAAGTAAAAGTGAAAGGGGAACTCCTGGCTAGATGTGTTTACAGTTGCCAGGAGCTGCAACTTGCAGGTCGTGCACACAGAGTGACAGTGTCGATCACATGACTGGTTTCAGGTTATGTGTAGGGATGTAGAAGTGTGCACCCGATTTCCCCACTGAGAACAGTATAAAAGGACGTCTGCAGTGTGAGCATGCTGCCACCAGAATAGAGGAAGCCTTGGGCTGTGCTTCACTATACACTGAACACAAGTACGTTCAGCATTCACTTCGAAACTAAGAAATAAGTGTTTCTATATAGAAATAGAGCTAAAGCATTTACAAGCACATGTGGTCATTTTACAGATAAAAGAAATGCACGTGGGAAGAGTACACACTGAGGTAGTCAGAAACCTTACAGTTTAATATTGTTTTGAAGTGCAATATATATATATATATATATATTTTTTTTGAGCAACAAATAAGTGAAATGAATATAATTAAGCAGTCTTGGGTGAGCATGGTGTTTAAATGAATATTAATTTATTTATTAACAGATAATAACTAAAGATTCTCATAAAGAAGAATATGAAGGAGAAACAGAATGGAGGTGTGGAAATGAAATAATAATTGTGAGCAACATTTTTTGGTTAACTTTATACTTAATTTATAAATTGAAAAAAACAAACTAAATTTTTATTTTTTATTTATATCAAGTCTTGGAATTACAACCCTTTGAGTCAGGGACTCATTTACAAAGGCTCCACGTCATACATACAATGAAGACAGATACAGAGTAGCCTATATTACAGTGACTAAGGTTCATAGGTGATACGAGTTTGAGGGACAAGCCCTTATTAAACTCACCATCATTATATTAATAATGGTAGAGAAATTTCTTATCGCCCACATAACAATCGAGTGCATTCTTAAAAAGGTCTAGGGATTGACATGATGCAATGCTTGTTGGAAGAGAATTCCATAAATGTGGAACTCTTTGAGTAATAAAATTCTTCCTTCGTTGAGTCTTACATGTTTCCGCATGCAATCTAAGTTTATGTAACCTAGTACTCTCCAAGGGTGACTATTTAATCAAACAATTTGTTTCCAAAAACAATTCATCCTTACAAGCGTTATAGGCCAAACACATTTCACCTCTAAGAAACCTATATTTTTGAGAGAATAATCCTAAATGTTTAAGTCTGTCACCATATCCTAGATGTGCCATATTGGAAACAGATCTAGTCATCTTACGTTGAACTGACTCATAAGTTTTAATGTTATTTATAGAAGTGAGTGAACAAAAAGGGGCATAATATTCCATATGCATTCTAACCAAGGTAGTATATAATGGAATGAGAATCTCTGCTTCTCGACTTTTTATGTGTTTATGGATACATTTGAGTATATCGTGATATTTTTTAGCGGTAATGTTAATATGATTAAATTTTAGGTTATTAGTGATAGTCACACCAAGACCTCTTTCTGGGGTAGTTTTCTCAAGCTTGATGTTATTTATATAATAACTAGCCAAACAGTTATTTCTCCCTAGGTGCATCACTTTACATTTAGAAATATTAAAGACTAAACCATGTTCAGTAGCTCAGGAAAAAAAGGTTGTTTAAATTATCTTGGAGCACTTCAATGGAGGTGTTATTATTAACAATCCCACCAAGTTTACTGGCATCAACATATTTTTGGAACCAAGTTCCATTGTTAGCTTGCATATCTGAGATCATAACATTAAACAGTATCGGTCCAAGTACAGACCCCTGTGGTACACCACTGCTGACAATTCCCCAGTCAGACATACATCCTCTCAAAACTACCCTCTTCTTCCTATTATCCAACCATGATAAGATCCACTTAATAATTAAAGGATTTATATCAAGTCTATGTAATTGATCTAAAAGAATCCTGTGCGAGACCGTATCAAATGCCTTTTCAAAATCAAGAAAAATTATATCAACAGGCAATCCTTCATCTGAAGCCTTACTCACAGGTTCAAAAAAGCTGATCAAATTAGACATACATGATCTTCCTGATGTAAAACCATACTGGGTAATGTCCTGTTCCTTGAATTATAAAGATGTTCTGTAATTTTATACTGTAACAATCTTTCCATGAGCTTGCCAATACTGGAGGTCAGACTTATGGGCCTATAATTACTAATGTTATTTTTTGAACCTTTTTTTATAAATAGGGGTAATATTAGCCAGTTTCCATTCATTCAATGCCTCACCTTCTTTTAAGGATACATTAAAAAGGAGAGTGAGTATACCAGCTAACTCTGCACTGAGATTCTTTATGAAAGTTGACGAGATACTGTCTATGCCCATAGAAGAGCTAGATTTAGTATTATTAATCACTTTCATTAAATCTTTTTCAGAAAAAGAGATTGTAGAGCAGGAAGTGGGGATATCAATATTAAAATTCTCTTTATTTTTAATTATACTAATGAAATATTTATTAAATTCATTAGCCATTTGATTATCTTCCATAACTAACTTTTCCTTGATTAACAATGGTCCTGCTCCAATCCTACTACCTTTCAAGGAACCTATATAATTATAGAATTGTTTTTTATTATTTTCACAATCTCTTGCCAAATTAATTTATAGATCTCTCTTTGCTTGTCTTATCAATGTTTTTGTATTATTAGATAGAAGTTTAAACTTTGACCAAGCTTCTTGTGATTGATTTTCCTTATAATAATTAAAAGCTTTTTTAATTTTTTAATACTCTTTTTAATTTTAGTGTTCCACCAAATAGGCACTCTCTGATTTTTGTTTGTTGTATTTAACCTGTGTTGGTACCCATGTCTCAATACAAAAGTAAAATTTCTATTTAATTTTAAACCACATCTCATTTGTATTTAAGCCCTTAAGTTCTCTCTGCCAGTTCCATAGCTTAAAATGTTGTTTAATTAGCCCATAATTGGCTTTATAGAAATTATGGACTTTAGTATTACCTACTATATTTATTTTAGAGTTAAAGAAATCCCATCGAATAGCAGAGTGATCACTATCACCCAAGGATTCTTGTATACTGGGTGAAGAAACAAAATGCTTAATATTGGTAATTATGAGATCCAAAATGTTATCATTTCTTGTTGGTTTATCTATTAATTGTTCCAGATTGTTTTGAACAATAAATTGAATTAGCCTGTAGTTATTACCATTATGCGCACTAAGCATTGGCCAATTAATACTGGGTAAATTGAAATCCCAAAAAAGAATAAAATCTGTATCAATATTGATCTTTTCTAGTTCTGAAAAGAAAATATCATTATCATCAGCTTTAATACCTGGTGCTCGATATCCTACCCCTATTGTTAATGGTTCTAACAGGGAGTTAATCTGTACAATAATTAATTCACTGCTAAATTGATTTCTATATAATTCACAATACTGAAGATTGTTTTTAATATACAATGCTACACCTCCTCCTTTTTGGACTGACAATTTTTCAGTACAACAGAGTAGCCCAGTATATCAATTGCCCAGTCTCTATTGGAGAACCATGTTTCAGTTACTGCACAAATGTCAGTCTCATTCTTTATTAAATGATAAATTAATTCCCCTAATTTATTATTTAAACTCCTAACATTTACTAATAGGGTATTTATTTTTTGTAGGCTTGAACTCTTACTGACTTTCTTTGTATTATCTGGTTTATTTATAATAAGATCAGGGGGCTCCGGGCAAAGTAATGTTCATATTATTACAATGAGTATTGTGATCCATATACATTGTGGAATTATAATGCCGAGATAACCCCCTAAAGTTTAGTTTAAAACTGAGTCGATATAACTATTCAATTTTGAACCCATAATCACTGTCCCTCTTCTACTTGTATGTATTCCATCCCAACAAATCAGATCTCTATTTGCTATAAAATCCTCCCAATAGGTAATACATCTGAATTTTTGTTTAAGACTCCATCCCCTCAACCAGTTATTTATATTCCTAATTTTGTTATTCAAATTAACATTTGTTCCAAAAACAGGAATAATTTCTGAGATCGCAAATATACAATCTCTATCCATTAAAGTATTTACCAGCCCGACTATCTCTTCTTTAATGCTTTGCTCTCTTTGCTGATAAATGTTATTAGTATCCATGTGTACAATGACAAGTGGTTGATATCCTCCAGTTTTCAGAATGTCCTTAGACATTCTGGTAATATCTCGTATTTTGGCTCCACGAAAGCTGGATAAGGTTCCATTAGTTTTATCTACGTCACAGATTTTCCTATCAAGGTGTTTTATCATCGAATCTCCAAGGAGAAAAATCTGTTTTGGTTCCAAATTAATATTTGTTCCAGTGTTCAAAAAATCAATAGCAATCTGTTCAGTACCCCTGAGGGAGGGTGGAGATTGTGGAATATCAGATGGTACTGAGGGCTCAGATATGGAAAATGTTTCAGTGTGTGATGTATTATCTAATTGATCACTTAATAAATCAAAATGATTTCTTACAGTAATGATAAAATCATTGGCTTTTCTACCTTTCTTAGCTACTTGGGAACTTTTAACCTCATACCATTCATTATCTTTTTGGTCACCATCTACCTTATCCCTGGTTCATTTTCTATTAATAGTAACATTTGCTTGTACTGTAGAATTGATTGTGGGGGTTGGGGGGATCTTTTTCTGTATGAGCAGTTCCTGAATCTGTTAATAATATTAGTGGATTTTGTACACTTTATATTGGTGCTAGTATTGATGCATCTGAATTGTTATCCTCAGTAACTGCATTCTGTTGGGAACTATTTATTCTAGAGGCCATTTGTTGTTGACTGTCCTCCAAATAGAAAAGTATTTCATTAAACAAGTTAATTTCTTGTTTCATATCTTTATTTTCAGTACATTTAATACAGATAAACATAATATCTTCTAATACAGATGTATGAAAACAATACATATATCAGGAGCTACATTTAATACCCAAATGACCCTCTGTTGTTAGTATCTTATCTTTCATTGTAGGCTCAAAGGCATGGGCCATGATAGTACTTGGATGAGTGTACTTAGCTAGTTGTTAGCACAGCAAAATTCCATACACACGGTAGTTTTACACACACAGCTATAAGTTTAGAACTGAGGGAGACCCTCACTTTTTTAAAAAAGAAACTCATGGGAACTCCTTGGAGTCACAGGACAAAAATGCTCAAAAAAGAATTGAAACAATGTACAGGTATAGCCCCAAAATATTCTAAACAAGCACTTGGAAACACTAAGACTTTTTGAACTATTGAGAAGGCCCTGCTAATTAGTAGTACTGCAAAATACTTATGCAAACTACCAGCACCTTTTCCTGCTTCCTTGGTAACTAGGCCTACAGGGCTCCAAGCTGTAAAGGTACATCAAGTTATTTCCTAGCATTCAGATACAATGTATGATTTAGAAACAAATGTTATAAGACTGAAATGAGTTCAATGAATACAGTGCCAGTTTTTTTTTTTTTCAAATCAAAGTTTATTGTTTTTTAGAACAAAAGGAACAGATCCAGTCATAATAAACTGAATTGTGAATGAAACCAGAATCAGTACTTTACTGCATACACTGGAGCTGTCCCCCCCAAGCCTAATCCCCACCCCAATACTAAAAGTCCCCCTCCCCATTCAGCATAGCTCAAATTTATTAGGTGAATTATCAAACTCTAAATTTGACAGTAGCATGCAATATACTAAATGGTAAGCAGCACATGAAAAGGTTCCCAAATTTTCTTATATTTATTCATTCTGTTACTAAGACTTGCCACCATTTTTTCCGTCCTGAGATTGGCTAACAATTCTTTAAGCCATTCCGAATACGAAATATCTCCATCATCTTTCCAATGATGGAGAATAACCTTTTTTTTTACTGATAGGGAGATCAGTGCTATATGATATCACCTAGCAATTACTGGAATCAGGGTATAATCACCTAAAAGGCATACCTCAGGAGTGAAAATATCCGAAAGGCCCAACAAGGGATCCATCTTCTGTTGGATATCCTTCCAGAGAGTAGAGGCCTTAGGACATGCCCAGAATATGTGAAACAATGAACCCTCTGCCTGATGACAATGGGAGCAAGTGGGTGTATCAATAAGCCCATACTTATATAATTTTTTTGGGATATAGTATATATTATGTAAAATGTGAAACTGTGTAAGCTGTAATCTATCCTGAGTAATGTATTTATGGCAATTCGACCACAAAGTTGTCCAATTTATCCCAGATCAGGAAAACATGAAGCCCAATACCTCTCAGGTGCAAAACTAGTTGGATACTTGCAATTGTATAAAATTTTATACCTACTGGACACAGTATGGGCCATATCGGACGTAGGTGAGAGTTCGTCCAGGAAAGTTTTGTACTTTTTTGGGGCCGGTTCGGTCCAAAGACCTTCATTATTAGATGTTTTAACTGGAAAACTTTAAACACAAGTTTATTAGGAATGTCAAAATTATTTAGTATTTCAATAATTGAAAGCCATGAATTGTCCAAAGTAACGAGCTGAAAGAGCTTAGCACCTTCCAACTGAGGAAGCCACCTAAGCGTGATTGGCTTATCTATTTTTAAATTTAGGTTGCCCTCGATAGGTTGAGTTAAGTCTAAGGTGTGATTATATTTCATAAAAAGGCATATCTGGGAGTGCACTCTGACGGATGTTGCAATGGGGTTGATTTCAGAATTAAAGGAAGGGCACCTGGCCTGATATGAAACAGTGACGCCGGTGAGAGACCGCTCACTTTAATCAGGGACAACTCAATTTTGAGCCAGATAGGAATAAAGGCAGAGGGATTAACTTCTCTTGTCTGTTCCACCCATCTCATGTATTTAACCATGTGACTCGCCCAATAATAAAAAGTCAAATGCGGAAGATGGAGACCCCCTTTGTCCTTAGGCACTGCTAACTTATAGAATGCAATCCTAGGTTGTCTATTGGCCCAAATAAACTTTGTAATCAGGCTGTTAATTTTATGGAACCAGGTTAAAGGCATCCAGTTATTAAGCAAATACAAAGGGTAAAAAATCCTAGGAAAAACATTCATTTTAATTAAGTTCACTCGGCCCCAAAGCAAGATGGATAGTTTGGCCCACCTGTCTAGGTCTGCACCTATAATATTTACTAGGGCATCCAAATTCAACTTTTGAAGTGAGGCTGGGTTCCTGGTAATTTGAATGCCCAAGTATTTTAAAGATTTTGGTGCCCAGGACATACCTGTCTCTATAATACTTGATTTAAGCACTTTATAGTTAAGTGGGGAAACAAGGGATTTTTCAATGTTTAATTTGTAATTCAAAAAATTGGAAAATTCTTCTATGGTGGTTAACATGGCAGGTATTGACTTAACAGGGTATGATAGCTGTAACAATAGGTCATCGGCATAGGCCGATACTTTAACCTCGTATCCCTGAATAGTAATTCCTTGAATCATCGGGGACAATTTAAGTCAGCGAATAAGGGGCTCTAAATATAAATTAAAAAGTAAAGGGGATAGTGGGCAGCCTTGTCTGGTTCCTGAGTGCAACATAAATCTTTCGGATATGACCCCATTAGCCACCACTCGAGCTGAGGAAGTGTTATAAAGAGCTTTAACCCAATTTTGAAAAAGCAAAGGGAACTTATAAGCATTAAGGGCCCTAAATAAGAAATTCCAGTCTACCCTGTCAAATGCCTTCTCAGCATCCAGAGAAACAAAAACAGCTGGAAATGAGGCATCCCTGGATGCTGAAAGGAAGTGCGACAGGGTTCAGAGATGGTCCATAGAAGAGCGCCCTTTCATGAATCCCACCTGTTCGGGTCCAATAAGATTGGGCAGCACTAACACAACACGATCCGCTAACATTTTAGCTAATATCTTGATATCCTGATTCATCAGGGATATTGGGCGATAACTCGTGGGTAATTCTGGGTTCTTTCCCAGTTTCAATATTAGGACTATTAAAGCCTCCCATAAAGTAGGGTCCACAGGCGCAACCGATAAGATATACTGAACTAAAATGACTAATAAAGGTAATAACTGTTCTTGAAAAACTTTATAAAAATTAGCCGAGAAACCATCTGGACCAGGTGATTTGTCTGAAGGTAAATTTTTAATAACCGTGAGAATTTCTTCAGATGATATTAGGGATACTAGCAATTCTTGTTGAGGCTCAGGAAGCGAAGATAAACCGGATGCCCCTAAGTAAGTGTCAAGGTTCCGTTCTGATAAGGAGTCTATCTTAGACTTGTATAAATCTGTATAATACCACTGGAATTCCAGGACTATATCCTCTGGAGATGTTTTTAGGATACCATCTAATTGAGAGTGGATTGACAGTATATATCTATTCGCTTCCAGTTGTTTAATCTGGAGTGCCAGCAACCTTCCTGCTTTCTCTCCCTGATCTGAGTAATTTGCTTTAGTTTTCAGAACAGCAAATTCGGCTTTATCCCTTAATATTTCCAAATAAGCCTCATTTAATTTTACCAGCTCTTGCTGAAGGGATTCTGAAAAATTATGGGAAAGTAATGATTCTTTTGAACGGATTTGTTCAAGAAGAGAAGTTAGTTCCCTTTCTTTTTTCTTTTTCCTTTGTGTAGCCATGCTGATTAAAACTCCCCTAAGAAAGCTTTAAAAGTGCCCCATATTAAATCTGGTCTGGAGACAGATTGAAGGTTGGTATCTATAAAATGCTCTATATGTTTATTAATAGTTTTAACTATGTGGGGATCCTTTAACATTTGGTTATTGATCTTCCACCGGGAGGATTTCTGGGGAAGAAATGAAAGGGCAAGCTGACATGTTACCAGTGAATGATCGGAGGGTGGACCCGACTGTATAGAGGCTTCTGTTACTCCCGGAAGAAGAGCTTGAGAAAGAAAAATATAGTCAACACATGTAGCTGTTTTATGTACTGGCGATAGAAAAGTGAATTCCTTCTCTGAGGGGTGTAATACCCTCCAAACATCACACGGAGCATAATGTTCTATAAATTCCTGGAGGGCCCTTTGAGCCGGAGAGCGGCCTCTCCTCAGAGGAGAAGAACAATCCATTACAGGATCCATAACAGTATTTACATCACACCCTATGATAAGTGGTAGGGACAGGAATGGGTATAGTAGTTCCACTAGCTGCGTGAAAAAATCAGGAGAATCTACATTAGGCCCATAAAGACTTCCCAGGAGAATCTCGGTGGCATATAAAATACAATGAACAGAAACCGACCTTGTGGGTTCTTAAGCACCTGCTTAAGAATGAAAGACATTTTTCTATTAATTAAAATCAATACCCTGGCCTGTTGGAGGCAACCTCTGCAGAAAACACATGACTAATTTGCTGTCTTCTCATGCAATTTGCCTCTGAGTCCAATAAATGTGATTCTTGTATTAAAGCGATATCTACAGACAACAAGGCAAGGTGCTTGAGAACCGTATATTGTTTCACGCGCTGTCTCAGTCCTTTAACATTCCACGTTGCAATCTTGATAACATTAGCCATTATTAGTCGTTCCTTGCAATATAACTTGAACAGGTAATGTACTCCCTGGATTACTCAGTCCTACAAAACTGAAGTGAGCTGTGCTGAATCCCTCCCACATGCCCTACTTAGCCCCTTCCCACCCTTCCTCCAACAACAACCAAAATACAACATTAATCTACCAACCCACCCCCCTTCAATCCATCACAGGTCTCGCTCTGCAGTTTACTAATACCATTGCTCTCTCTTCCCAGCCACCCTTGGTTAAAGCTCAACAAATTTAGCAGTAACGGGCGATGTAGATACAATCTAAACCTCATTCAGAGTAACTTCTAAAACTAATACAAACCAAAGAAAACATGTATAGGCTTGTTTTATTAAGATCCTAAATGGCTGTGTCCCTCCAAAGGTTAAATTTTTATGCTGCGGTTCTTTTTGTAGTTTAAATAATCCTAACAAAGTAATAAGAACTGGTTTAAACTACCTAGAGCCTCTTAAAGATTAAATTCCAAACTAAATCCTGTTTTATGCCCCATGTAAGTGGTGTCAACCTGCTATATAAAAGTATAATATAGTCTGCTGACTCCCTGTAGCGATCGTAGCGAGCAATAGGAACAATGCTCCCCTTCTACCTCAGGAGCTACAAAGAAATATGATCTTTTACTTTGAGGTTTTACATAATTTTTAATTCAATCCAACCCCTTTTAATTTCAAATACTAACGCTCTACTTCCTTTATTTTTGTTCTGCCAGAAAAATCAGGAAGCTAACAGGAGGAAGCCACTGGCGTTTCTTCAGCAATCATTTCTCTTTCTGGAGATGTAGGAGCAGATTTCTGAAGCTGGTTTCCCGACCAAAGTATTGTGAAGTAGCCTTTAGTTACAAACTTAGAAATAAAGGCTACTCACATTTAGAACTGGTATGGTATCGCTGCAGCCCCTTAAAGACTATATTCCTGACAAACTCCTGTTTAGTGCCCCATATAATAGTTTCAACATGTTACACAAAACTGTAGTTTGGTCTACTGGTCCCCTGTGAGAATCCCAATAAGCAATGCAAGTGCTATCCCCTTCTTACAACGGGAGCTAAAACACAAATTAGATCTTTTGTTTTGAAGATCTACACAGTTTATTATTTCAGTCCAGTCCCTTTTGATCTTAGATACTGATGCTATGCCTCTCTTGCTTTCACTGCACAGAAGAAGCAGGAAACAAATGGAGGGTACCAGCTGGAATTACTTCAGCAAACGTTTCTCCTTCTGGATAAAAAGGGGTAGACTTCTAATGCTGTTTTCCCAGCCAAAACACCATGAAGTGCTTTTTAACTTCAGAATTGATGTTAGAGGCAACTCAGACTTCCCGGAACAACTCAGGCAGCAATTCTTTTAAGCCAGCACGTGCTGCCTCTGGATCGTTGAAATTATGCCAGACAACCGAAATTAGAACCTGCAAACGAGCCGGGTACAGCATCTTGAATCGGACTCCAGCTGCTATTAATTTCAAGACATAGGGATGAAAAGCAGTGCATCGTTGCCTGACAGTGGCTGTGAGATCATGGGCAACTCTTACTTTTCTGCCCTCCCAGGTGATATCTTGTGTCTCCCTGACTTTCTTCAAGAAATGCTGATGCTTGAGAAAATTAAGAAACCTGAAGTTCAGGGGTCTCGGTGGTGATCCAGATGGGGGAGGTGGTCTAAGGGCCCTATGTTCCCTTTCTATAGAATACTTAGCTCCGAAAGGCGAGGGACCAGCAACATGCTCCACAAATTTCTGGATAAAAACAATCACATTGTGCCCCTCTTTGGCTTCAGGCAATCCTATCAGGACTGCATTGTTTCTTCTACTGCTACCCTCGAGGTCCTCCAGTTTAGCTTCTATCCTGGTGATCTTCTGTCTGGTGGCTACCAGATCTGGCTCAATTCTATCAACTCTTTTTTCCAGAGAATGAACTTTGGCTTCAGAGTCCAAGGTTCTTCGTGATACTTCCTCCAAAGTAAGTGATAAAGCTTTAATTTCAGTGGTCAAAGATGTGAACTCCTCTTTAAAGGGCCTGAATTCGGCTAGAAACCTGGCCAAGGTTAATGGTTCTTGCTCAGCTGGGTTAGCAGACACTTCCCCAGGGTCAGCTGTACTTGTAGGTCTAGGCTTCTTGGGGCCCTTTCTCGGGGGTGGAGGGCGGCGTTCTTTTCGGTAAATTCTTCTTCATTTCCACCTCCATTTGGGACAACATGTAATCTCTGAGTGAGACAACCCTTTTAAACATCCTTCCCCTCCTTTTCCAATTACTTGCTTTACTTTGAGCTCAAATATGAATGTAAATAGCAATCGGGTGGCTGGAGCAACCGAGAGAAGCTTGCAATCGGTACCTACATCACTTGACCTCTTTTCTACAGTGCCAGTTTTAAGGTAATACAAACAATATAGGTGACTAATAGCCTACAAACATAGGTGGGTAGTAATAGTAATAGTAATGGTTAGATCCAAAACAAGCCGCCAATGAGAATTAGAACTAGATCTACGGAAGATATCTGCACCAACATAACAGTTGCAGTATTCTAGGGATAGAACGAGTTTATATAACTTACTGTATGGATGAATCTCTAGTCTACACCCAACGCCTGCCATGCCAAACACGTTCAGATGTGCGTGTCTTTGTGCGCATCTTCGCATGCGTACCAGCGAGCCCTGCTCACAGAGGGCTTGTAAAAGTAGTGGGGATAAACCCGGAAGTGGTAGTGATGAGGTCAGATCCCCTAAATTAACTATCCACAAAATTTAGCTCAAAAGTCTGCTAAGTGCATCGTCCACTCAGTCATGGATAAGGCACACAGCTGTCCTAGGTGTAATGATGTCCAAAACACTAAAATTATAGACCATACTTGTTTCATAGTCCCGAAGTAGAAAGGACTACAAAAACCCTCTTCCTGTTCCTGGTTGCACACAGTACAGGGCTCCAAATAAAGCACCAACAAGTGCTATGAAGTTTGTTTAAAAATGAGTAAAGTAGCAGAAAATGGCAGCAGCGTAACACTGCATGTAGCTCTACAGAAACTGGCAGCCAAAGTACAGAGACAGTAATGGTTAATACATACATAGAGCAACACTAAAGATGTGAAACAGCAAATCATATATTATATTAGGATCAGGTACAGACAGAAACATTGTCCTTTATAAATAAATACCTAATGAATAAAAATATTCCTTATTAAGTATATGGAAACACATATGGGAGTAATGAATTGATCAGTGTGAGTATGAATATATCCATCAAGTGTTTATATAAAAACAATTGCTGTAACTGCAAAAGGAATTATATATTTTTATATGCATATATTTTATATATAGAAAATTAGTGGTGCATCCCTAAAGAAGGAGGAATCTGAAACGTAGAAAATATAAGTTAGAGATGCTTCTAACTCTTTGTACTGTGTTTGTACTTATGAATAAAACGTTTTAAAACTGAAATACTTAGCTGAGTGGGCCTATTATTTTTCAATCTGAATAATGCTGCCTATTTCTTCCCCATTTCCAACGTTGGACTGGGGGCCACTCTGCCATTATTAAGAGTGTTATTTCTTGAATGGCCTCAGATTAAATAAAATTAATAAATAAAAAAGATACTGCAGGTAAGTATGTCCTTATCTATTTGTTGTGGCGTATATCAAGCTTAGGGCTTGGGGGGGGGGGTTCCCCTCATCTATTTTGGTGTCAGACCCTTCTAGTCTCTCTCCTCTACAGTGTTATGTTACCTTTTTGTCTAAAACAAAAAAAAGAGAAAAAGATCTGCTTGTGCTAGGATAGGTGACTGCCCATCTCAGACAGCTAGCTCTGTTCAGCTGCTGCTCTGCAGCACATTGTTCATTTCATTTTATTATTTGTTAACCAGGTGAGGACACTGGATCATTGTTCCATTTTCAGGCCTGACCTGGACTTGCACAAAAATACAAAACAGACAATCAGTACATAACAATAAGCAATTACAAATAGCAGTTGCAAACTGAGAAAGACAATAAATATTGCTTTAGTTTCAATTTGAAGCAAGGTACAGAAGTGGCAAGTCTAATATCAAGCTGAAGAGCATTCCAATAAATTGAGTCAGCCACAGAAAAAGCTTGCAACCCACTCCTTAATCTATGGTGGGGAACATTAAATAAAGGACCATTTGCAGACCTCTAACTTGGCAAGACATTTCTATGAGAAACTAACTCTGACAAGGGAAAGGACATTCCAAAGAAAAAGCTCTTAAACATCGCACACCCCACAGCATATTCAATCCTATGATCTGGGGAAAGCCAACCCCATTTAGAGTATAAATAACAGTGATGGGTCCGATTTGGGGCTGCCAGTATAAACCCACAAATACTGTTATAGGTAACTGTTAAAGCATGCATTTCCTTCTGTCCTATATTAAAATAAAGACTTGACACATAATCAAAATGAGGTAAGAGGGACCCAAAGGCAATAGCTCTCCTAGTATCAAACAAAAAATAAGAAATTCATTTATATAATATCCCAGTTTTCTTATTGATTGTTTTAACAACAGATTGCACTTGAAGAGAAAAACATAGGCATGAATCCAAAACCACACCTAAATATTTGAACTGAGACACCTGCTCGATCAGAAGGCCTTGTTGATCCAATATGTCAAGCCTTGGATTGTCCTCAAGCATTAATGGCATGCTAAACAACATAACCTTAGTTTTGCCTGAGTTTAAAACCATAGCATTACAAGATAACCAAGAACAAATAGCCCCAAAGTCATCATTTAAAACATTTGACAACTCAACCACTGTCCTTGTTTGAACATAGACTAAAAGATCATCTGCAAATGAATATGTACTGCTGTTTGCAAACCTGTGGCAAATGGTTAACAAAAATAGAAAATAATAATGGGCCCAAAATGGACCCCTGTGGAATGCCACAATGAATTGAGGACACATCTGAGGCAACAGATCCAACCTGGACATATTGACTTCTATCACGCAAATAATTGCAAACCCGGAAGCATCAGCTACAGAAAAAACAATTTCACTAGTTTATAACAAGCAAGATCATAGTCAATCAGATCAAAAGCCTTGGTCAGGTCCTCAAACACCGCCCCCATCATATTACCTCTCTCAAAGTCACAGTGGACGGTGTCCATGAACCCGACCAAGGCAGTTCCCATCTCATGGTGTTTCCAATAGCCATATTGTTGTGTAGCCAATAATTCATGGGAATAAAGGTACTCATTGATCCACATTGCCACCAGCTTTCAAGTATTTTACCAAGGGGATTCAAAATTGAAATAGGCCTGAAGTCATCCAGAGAAACAGCATTAATCTTCTTAGGGATAGGAACCAATCTAGCTTTCTTCCATTCAGCAGGAAATACACAAGTAACCAAAGGCAAACTAAATAAGTAACAAAGGGATAAATAATATATGGGGTTGAGAATTTCAAAAATCGGCCATCCAACCATCCTCTACAATCACTACTTCGATCAGGGAGGGTCTGCAATAGCTTCAAAACCTCAGCTTGAACTATTTCACTAAATATAAACCTAGGTCGGTTTAGGGATACATCAAGTGACTCAAGATTAGGGACATTAAATTGTGTAGAGATATTTCCGTAAGTAGACAAATCGGAAAATTTATTATTTAATAGTTTAACTATTTCTGGTAAGTCAACAATATCAAAATTATCCACAGTTACCTTCTGAATATTTAATTTAGGTTTTGGGGACAAAAGGGAATTGACATTGTTTCAGAATCTTTAAGGATTAGCCCAGCTAGATTCAAAACGTTCCCTATAATAATCTTCTTTTGCTTTCCTTACCTCCTCCGATACTAAATGCCAAAGTCTATGATACAAGTTCAAAGCAGCTAAACTACAGAGCCTTTTAAATTCTAACCAGGCAACATTTCAATCCTTTATCAATTTCTTAATAGCCAAGGAAAACCACCAAGTGGGAGAACCTCGGCACCGAAAAGAACGAACAGGGAACACACTATCCTGGATCATCAGCAACTGGCTGTAAAAAATAGTTCAATGCCATATCAACATCAGGAATACATTCTAAAAAAGACCAGTCAATAGCTACTAAATGAGAGTGTATTTAAGTAATATTAGGCTTCTTGAAGGATCTATCATGAACCAAGCAAGGAGGAGGTTTACGATAACGAAAATCCATCACACAGTGTATAGCCACGTGATCGCTAACTGAATCAGCCAATACTTCCAAGTCAGCAATGATATGCTCCCTGTTCGTAACAACCCAGTTGAGTACTGAATGGTTCAATGTTAATAGATTTAACTGAGTCGGCTCCCCTAATACACTGAATCAGCCCATACGAATGCAATAAGGATTCTAACCCCATTACATCTCTTTTCAGCCAATTCAAATTTATATCTCCCACAATAGCAACAGCACCATGTTTAAAATAAGAAGCACAGTTTTTCAAATAATATTTCAAACCATCCTGACCACATAGAAGAGGGTTATATATACATCACACAATAACATTCTTCTTACCCCCTAAGACAAACTGAAGTAACAGCCAATCAGACTCACAGACTTTGTTACTACCAGATTTCAATATTTGCACTTGCAAATGTTCTTTAAAATCTTCATTATTTTCCACAGGAGTGTGTTGGATTTGTGTTTTCTGAGGGGTTTTGGTTTTTCTCTGTGGTAACTTTCCTAGTCAGCCATTGGTGGGAATTTTGGCTCCTCAGAGATGTCTGTTATGTTTTCTGCCATTCAGACAAGCATTTTGGGTGCATGCTTGTGTTTGTATGCTTTTGCACACTTTGCACAACAGTTCTTTATTGCACATTGCCATGCAAACATGCCATCACCACACACGATGGTGTGACATAGTACATGTACTGCACATTGAGCACATGCACGTCTGAGCCTTCAACAGTTCATGCTGATGTGTGGCTGGCATTTTTTGGCTGTGTTTTTCTCCCCTATATTGAATTCCTTTCTTGCTGAAGCATTTATTCTCAGCCTCCAACACAATACAGCAGAAGGTCTTTTTTAACAAATTTGATGCCCAAGTTCATTAAACAAGGTCACTTCTGACACCATGGCTTATCAGAGACCATTGACATTCAAAACATATAAGACCTGCAAAAGGGTTATGAGACCCTCCCCCACGGGTTCTTATTGTCCCACTGTGTTACTTAACATAATATGTCTCTTACAGTCCCCCCCCCAGTCAATTCTCCAAGCTGGAGGGGGCACCTGGTACTTTTGTTAGCAGTTGCAAAGCAGAATTGTGAAACTCCATATTATTGCTTTTGGAAGAGCTGTTGAGCCCCTATGTTCTGCAGGACATCACGTCCGACACACCTGACCCCAAACCAGGCCCTTCGGTTGGGGGGCACACAGAGACATCCAGGTGCATTGAAGTTGAACAGGGCTGCAGATACAGATGTGCAGGCAGACCCCAATCCTGACTGTCTAGAGGGTCAGGAAGGCAGTTCCAGGGCTGGGTAAAATCCTGACCCATCTAAGTTACTTTATGTTGAGTATCTCTCCTTGGAAGAGGAGGAAGAAGGGGAGTGGATGGAGAGAAATAGGAGTATTCCTATCCCTCCCCTGTTTGATACTAAATCCTTGTCTTTTCTGATAGCAGAGGCTTGTAGGTCCCTGCAGCTCAAGAAAGAGCAGTTTTTAGAGACCGTGGATGTTAATCCTATTCTGTCCATGTCATTTTCCACACCAAAGTGTTTTCCAAGCTTTATTCACTGTGACCAAATTATTGAAAAGGAGTGGGCAGGTATGGATCAAAGGAAGTCCCTGACAAAGCCAAAAGCTCAGTATTTTCCTTTTTTGGAAGAAAAAGCTTGCAGATGGGAATTCCTTCCTCTGTCAGACAAGGTGATGAATAATTCAGTCAAGCACACCACCTACCTATTGAAGGCTCAGTGGCTTTATTGGAATTGCATGATGAGTGAGTGGATACCATGTGCAGAAGAGCTTTCACCTCCGATGGCACATACCTGTGCACTTACTATGCCTCTTTTATTATTGCCAGGGCCTTGAATTTGTGGGTTTCCACCCTGGCTGGCTATGTTCCCCATGATTCAGAGGGAGCAAACATTTTAGTGGCCATAGCTTCTACTTTTCTAGGAGATTCTACAGTACAGAATCTGCATATCTCTTCTCACTCTGTCTGTCACATTGTCTCGGTCATGCAGGGCATATGGCTGAGGCACTGGGTTGCAGATCATGTCTGAAAGACTAGACTGTTCAACCTTCCCTTTGAGGGAGGTTTGTTGTTAGGGTCTGGCCTGGATGATATATTAAAGGAAATCAAGGATAAGAAGGGTCACCTTCCAGAATCAAAGCAACAGCATAAGGCCACATCAACTCTAGATGTCAAGGGAGTGGCTGGCACAGTCAATTTTAAGGGAGTTTTCATCCCTTTCAGAACTTCAGCAACCAGAGGAACAGAGGAGCCTACTTTGGTAACAGCTAGTGCTAGAAACCAGTCAGGAGGGAGAAACCTTAGTCCTGGTGCTCTCAAAGGGAGACAGAGAGAGGATCTCAGATTTAGAAGTGTGTAGCCATCTGGGAACAAGTGACAACCAAACAGTGTGGTTCATGATAAACACAGCCTTAGAGTCAAGTCAGACAAAGGTGAGGGTATTGGACTTTAGGAGGGCTGACTTTGGCAAAATGGTGGAGTGCCTCAGAAAAGCACTCATAAGCAGACAAGAAGGTGGGGTGGAGGAACATTGGGGAAACATCAAAGCTGTCATCACAGAGGCAACAAACCTTTGTGTGAAACAAACAAAACAAAACAAAGGAAAAAAATACTATTTTTCTCAAAAGAGGTGGCAGGGAAGGTTAGAGAGAAAAAGATAGCATTCAGGAAGTAAAAGGAAACACAGAAGGAGCAGGACAGAGAACTGTACCTGTAAAAGCAGAAGGAAGCAGGGAAGGCAGTCAGAATTGCAAAGGCCCAAACTGAGAAAAAGATAAACTCAGTTAAGAAAGGGGATAAACCTTTTATACAGTAGGTATATTAGGGAGTGAAGAAAGATCAGGGGAGGGATACTGAGGCTTAAAAGAAAGGAGGAGGGTGGACCGAGGGTGACAGTGACAAAGCAGAGATACTGAATGAATACTTCTGCTCAGTATTCACAAAACAGGAGGAGGGTGAGGTACCTAAACCAAATAATAGAAACACACTCGATGGGGGGGGGTCAATATCAGTCCATTCACAGAAGAAATGGTCCTGAAAGAACTCCTAAAACTGAAGGTGGACAAAGCAATGGGGCATGACGGGATTCAACCCAAAATTCTAAAAGAACTAAGGGGAGAACTAGTGGCACCACTGACTACCTTTTTAATAAATCATGGGAGGAGGGTGTGGTACCTAAGGACTGGAGGAAGGTGGATGTGATTCCCCTTCACAAAAGTGGGAGCAAGACAAAGGCAGGAAACTACAGACCTGTTAGTTTGACCTCAGTGGCAGGGAAAATGATTGAATCACTTCTGAAAGAAAGAATTGTTGAGTACCTAGAGGCCAGTGGGGCACATGACTCAAGGCAGCATGGAGTCACAGTGAGAAAGTCATGTCAGATTAATCTAATAAATTTATTTGACTGGGTGACCAAAGTAGTAGACCAGGGAGGGTTGTGGATGTGGCCTACCTAGACTTTAGCAAGGCATTTGACACAGTCCCACACAAAAGATTAATAAACAAGTTAGCCAGCCTGGGAGTGGGTCCCAGGTGGTAACTTGGGTAAAAAATGGACAACAGGACGCAGAGGGTCATAGTAAACAGAGTCCACTCTGAAGAAAGGGAGGTTACTAGCAGGGTACTGCAGGGTTCAGTACTAGGACTGGTCCTCTTTAATGTCTTTATAGGTGACATTGTATAGGGACTTGAATGAAAAGTATGCCTCTTTGCAGATGACTCAAAGATCTGTAACAGGGTTGATACACAAGTAGAGGTGGAAAGGATGGGAAGGGACTTGGCAAGGTTGAGGGAATGGTCAAACATATAGCAGCTTAGATTCAGTGCAAAGAAGTGCAAAGTAATGCACCTGGGAAGCAAAAACCCAAGGGAAGTGTACACAGTGGGTGGGGAGGTATTAATGAGAACAAAAATGGAAAGGGACCTGGGGGTAGTCATATCAGATGACCTAAAGGTAGGCATGCAATGTGAGGAGGCAGTAAGGAAAGCTGGGGGGGGGGTACTGGGATACATAGGGGGAGGCATCACCAGTAGAAAACAGGAAGTTGTTATCCCTCTGAGACCCCATCTGGAGTACTGTGTGCAGTTCTGGAGATTCCATTTCTGCAAGGACATAGGATGGAGGCAGTCCAGAGGAGGGCAACTAAAATGGTGCAGGATCTGCACCAGAAACCATAAGAAGAGAGACCTCCATGGGCCAGCAACAGGGTGTCATACTGAAATGCTCATGAGCCGGGTTCGGAAGCAAGTCTGGTAAGTCATGCCAGGAAGTGGGCCATGGCCAAGACAGCTGCCTCTCAGCAGTGCATCTTGGTCAAGAAGAGTTGGCAGTCAGCTCCACCAACACAGCAGTCCCTGCAACTGAGCAAGAGAGCTTGCTCCTGCCACAGAGGAAGCTATGGCTGTGCAAGGCTGACAGAGGTGCCTGTCCACAGGGATATGCCATGATCAGGCTAAACCCAGTTATCATTCAGATGGCTACCCTGTTGCTGGGCCATGGAGGTGGCCTCAAAGGCTAATATTTAATGTCAATGAACCTAACAAAATTGGTAATTTTCTGTTCTCTAGTTTAAAGTTATAGGGGCATAAAATTCTGCAGTTTACATAATTGTGACATTTAATTTTAAAATATTTGAAAGTTTATTGGATTATTATGCAGTCATCTCTAAAGATAAAGATCTCAACTGTGGTACACTTCTTTATCGATCTTGGGAAAGTCATTACACAAAATATGATGCAATTTGGATGCATATGTTTTACATTTGATGGAAATAACTAAAACCACAATTTTGGCAAATGGCAAAATCATAATTTGCCAGAATTCTGCTGGTTGAAGATAATTTTTCTCACAGCCTTAGTCCTGAAGGGACTCATGTCTGGAAAATTGGACAAGTTCACAGGATCATATGGCATGCACTCTAGAGTGTTGAGTGGCCTTGTGGCAGAACCTGATGGATCTGTTTAGCAGTTCACTCAATAATGGTATACTGCTACAGGTAGGTAGAAAGTTTTATTGCTCAACTAAAAAGTCTTTACAAAAATATTCTACATTTTTTTTTGAAGTTAACAGTTGGTCCACATTTCTATTGCACATTATATTGTTTTTATCACACAATCTAATACACTGTTTTCTAAAACTGTATCATCATTCACAAGTTCATTAGTTACCACATTACAAATGAATCATTTTTACAAAATTGACAAGAGGCGTAAGTACATTCCTATTATTCATATTTGAACAGAAAGATAACTAGTTATTTGGACGGGTGACCAAGGGTAGCCAATATTGGTGCCAATCATTTCTTTCTAAGTGCCTCAAATTTTGGACAATGTAAGACTATATGTTTACGGTCATCCTGTAGATCTAACAAACAGTTGCATTCTGAAGTAAAAATTCCTAACCGTTTCTGATCATGAAATATGTAATTAGCTGAATATTTCTCAAGCCTAAATCTAGTAAGGAGTCTTCTCTCCTGTGGGTCTGTTAAAGAAGTCAAATAAAATTCAAGTCTATGATTTGTTTTCATTAATTTAAACCACCGGAAGTGTCTCAGTTTGTCAACCTTTTCTTGATCTAATGCTATGAAATGATCTCTGGTTCTTTTTTTAATTTGTTCCACTATCTTGAGAGAATGGAATGATATGGATTTTCATACAATAGATTTCCTAAACCCCATTGTAATATATTCTCCTTTATAGCTCTAATTGTATTGGATGTAAACTTTATACTGTGGTATTTTATTTGTTCTTCCAGACCGAGTTTAGGAAGTCTATAATCTGGGAGGAGAAATAACTACATCATGAAGTAATTTTTTGTTCAACTGCCAATGTTAATAGAGAAAATTGTCCTAACTCTTTTCTCAATATTTCAGCTGGAACAGATTTTTGAACTTTTAATACAAAACGGTATCTTTTGTTTATCATTACTACTAGGAGTTTTATATCGTATGGAGTCCATATTTTTTATACCATACAAAACACTTGTTTTAATTTTAATGTTAATAACTCTTAATAGTCCTAGGATTGAACTTTGACCCATTTTCACATTAAATTATTTGAAAGTTCCAAATGCTGTTTTTAGTTTCTGTGTCATGATTTTAATACGTGGATTCCAGGAAAGATTTGACAAAATCTGAAACCCAAATAATCATAATATGTTTTTAGTTCAACTTTATTTTTCCCTATAAATAGTGAGGAAACTGTGTTATTTTTTTGACCAGATGTAACCATGTTAGATTTTGAAGATTAATATTTAATCCGTCCTTTTTTGCATAATTCTGAAAATGCATTTTCCTTGTGCTGCAGACCTAGCAAAGATGTAGATAGCAGAACAATATTGTCTGCATAAGTTAGGAGAGGGATTTTCTCTGCAAAAACATCAGGGGAAAGGAAATGCAAGCTGTTTAGATTCTGCAAAATGGAGTTAGTATACAAATTAAATAATAGAGGAATCAACAAATATCCTTGGTGTACTCCAACATTGGTATAAATTGTGTTTGTAAGGTCCCCTTGTTGATTCTATCTAATTTTAAATCAGGTGTTATTATGTAATCTTATAAGTATATCTAAGATATAAGGATCTATATTATACTTTTCTAATTTTGACCATAATAGTTTCCTGCTTATGGAATCAAATGCAGTTTTAAGATCAACAAAAGAACAGCGATGGGCAATTTGGCAAATGTTAAAATGGTGATAGTGAATATGGGCAACCTACATTAAGGGCAACAACTGCATTACTGCTTTTCTGTGGGGGACTTCTCCCACTGCACCCCCCACTTATATAACCAACTCGGAGGTCATAGCACCTCAGAGAGGAGGGAAAGCAATTATTGCCCATACTTTAGGGTACCAAAATGTTACCATCACTGCTTTAACATTCACTGAATTCACATTGCTGAAATTGCCATCACCGTAATTCCATCACTCAATTGACATGCTACCCATCACATGTAGTACCGCTGCATAAAACTGGGCCTATAGACAACCAAGGGAATGACAGGTCTGTAAGTCTGACCTCCATAGTGGGTAAACTGATGGAGACCATACTGAAAGAATGGGTGGCAGAGTTCCTGGATGTTAATGGACTCAAGGACAAGAGACAGCATGGATTTATGGCTAGGAGGTCTTGCCAGACCAGCTTGATCAAGCTATTTGTCAGGGTGACAAAGGCAATTGACAGATAGCAGGCTCTAGATACTGTATACTCTATTTAGATTTCAGTAATGTCTTTGACTTGGTTTCCTATAAGACATTGATCAAAATGTTGGAAGACCTAGGAGTAGGAATCAAATATAACCAGTGGGTAGCAAACAGGCTTAGTGGTAGGACCTAAATTGTGGTGGCAGTGTGAAATACTCAGGAAAGAGAAAGGCTACCGGGGGGTCCCATACTGTCAGTGCTTGAACCTCTGTTGTTTAATGCATTCATCAAGAACATAGAACATGGCATTGGAGGTGAAATTTGCCTCTTCACAGACAACACCATGCTCTTTCATGGAGGGGGTATCAGGGACTTTAGGAAGGACTTCACAGTTAGAAAAGTGATCTAGTGTCTAGCAACTGGGATTCGATCAAAAAAAGTGTAAGGTCACGCATACTGGCTGCAGAACCTGAGAACCAAATACAGACTGGAGGTTAAATATCAAGGTATTTGAAGAGCAAAAGGATCTGGGGAATAGCTACAACCAGCAAACTAAAACAGTCTATGCAGTGCAAAAAGACAGCAGACAAAGCTAATAGGATCCTGAGGTACATAGCTAGTGGGTTTAGAAGCGGAAGGATAGAGGTGATCCTGCCATTGTACAAATCCATGGTGTGCCCACACCTGGAGTACTGTGTGCAGTCTGGACTCCCAACTTGAGGAAGGACATTAACCAACTCAAAGCAGTAGAGAGAAGATACGAACATATGAACATACGAAATTTGCCAGCAGATAAAGATAAAGATGATTCAAAAGTGGCAGAATAGCTCATAAGAAGACATGCTGGAGAACCTTAATATGTACTCGATTGAAGAGAGGGGGAAGGGAGGTCATAATCAAAACCTTCAAGTAGCTTAAAAGTATGAACAAGGTGACTAATAATTTAAGTGGGTGGGTGCACTGATTCCAGGGTGGACTTCAGGTATGACAAGGGCCATTAAGATAGCACATCAAACATAGTGCAAGAAACATATTCAGGTAGGTACACATAGATGAGCACACTAGCAGAAACAGTATGATTAGTGAAAAACTAGTGCATGAAGTGACAGCAGTACATACAATTGAAAAATATAAGGCATATCTTTAGATTTGGTGAGTATAGCAACACAAGGGGGTGCAGTTACAGACTGACATGGGGAGGGGGTTTCAACAAGTAGGTCAGGAGGCACCTCTTTACAAAGCTGGTGAAGTCAGGGTAGAATGAGTTGCCAGCAGAGGTCATCAACCAGAAGATTCAGTGGATTCAAGAGGATGTGTGACAAGGTAAAGGGGAAGGTTAGCATCAAAAAGGAGGCAGGCAGGGCCCATTGTAACTGCACATGCAAGGGGTACACATTTTGGCAAATTTGACTGCATACAGTATGTTTGTAACATTAATCTTGAGAAAATGAATAAGAAGAACCAAATGCAATGACAGGCCCATTAAGGAAGCATTTTGCTTTATATAAATAAAATATTTCTGGCTTGCTTTATAATATAAATTAATGGGGCTCAGGAGATGTCTCCTGGCTAATCAGGAGTGTCTTCTTTTTTAGTAATAACGGGGGGACTGGAACCTGATTTTTAACAGATCACTAGACACCACATCCCAGATCCTAGGACTGAATGCCATGGTACCCAAAAGGTGAAAAGCCTGATGAAGGAGCTGGCGATGAAAGGTGTCTAGAGGTTGAAATACCCCCTAACCAGAGATTACACCTGTTATTCCCACCATTTCAAAATTTACTTCAGACTAGACACCTTTGTTACACTAAAGCAAGATGCTTCTAGATTTGAATCATGTGGAGTGGGCACCTCAGACCTCTCTGATAGCCAGCCAATATTCCTCGATATGGACATACACATTACTAGAAAAAAAAAACAGTGAAGACAGAATGTCTCCCTCCACTGAGATACCACACCAGTTGCGTAACTCAAAAGAGGAGCTACAGAGGGTGATAAGTGAGAACAGTAGTCAAGGAACATACACACAGATCCTATGGGACACCACTAAGACAGTGCTCTAAGGTATGCTGATCTCAGAAGATTTCCACAGAAAATGGGAACACAAAAAGAAACTAGTCCAGCTAATGCAGAGACTGAAATACCTGGAGATGGCACAAAAGGGTAAGTGCGAAAGTCAACAGGATTGGAAAATTAAACAGACAAAGTCTAAACTCTAGGAACTGTGAAATGCTGACATTGAAAAAGCACTACTGTACCTCAAACAGAGCTTATTATGAGGGAGGGTCAAAGACCATGGAACTACTGCCCTTCAGATTAAAACAACAGACTGCAAAAGTGGCAATAACCAAAATACACCACCCAAAAATGGCGCACTTGCAGACTAAATCTGAGGAGATATCAGCAGCCATTGCAGAATATTATAAAAGCCTTTATAGCCCACACCTGGGCACCTGAGAACAGAGTAAAATAATCTATTTGGATGCCCCAGAACTCTCTAAATTGATGTTGGAAGAGGGTGCTCTTTTGAATGCCCAGATTACACACATAGAAATAGAAGAATCCATTATTAAACTTAAAACCAACAAGTGCCCCGGACCCATTAGGTATGATGGAGAATTCTATAAATGCTTCCACACTGCAATTATTCCCTTGCTTGAGAGAGTTTTCAATAAGGTTAGGGAGGAGTCCTACCAACCACCTGGAACTATGCCACCATTTCAGTAATACTCAAAGTGGGAAAGGACCCTGGCCACTATAGCTTCTATTGCTCCATCCTGCTACTTAATCATAAACTTAGACCAGATGGGCTCCCTAATGGGAAGACAGCCCACAGATAATGTTCACCACACAATAAATGACATACTGAATAACATGAAAAAAAATATCAATGTGTGTTATGGGTGTCAACACTGATAAAAACCATTGATAAGGTAGTATGGCAGTTTCTTTCCTTGGACCTTGAACAGGCTGGATTTCCTGAACAATTTATAGTGAGGCTTAAAGTCCTATATTCTTTCCCTCAAGCCTACATCCATACAAATGACACCATGTCCCCCAGATTCAACCTATACTGAGGGATGTGGCAGGGCTGCCCTCCCTCACTCCTGTTATTTGCTTTATATATTGAGCCTTTAGCACAGTGAATTAGGTCCAATCCCAAGACACATGGAATAGAGGTGGGGGCTGCCCCCAAATATATTGTGCTGTACATGGATGATGTACTGTTCTGCATTGCAAAGCCAGAAGAGAAAATATGAAAGGTGTGGAAGGACTTAGAACTATTTGGATTGCATGTGGGATATGTCCAAAACAAAAAAAAATGGAGTTGTTGAAATTTAACTATAACCCCACCCAAAAATTACAACAAACTCTCCCTCTGAAATGGCAAGCCACCAAGATAAAATATCTGGGAATAAATCTAAGTAAAGACCTTTAAACTGTTTGATGCTAATTTCACCGCAATAACACAAGAGGTCCAGCAGGACCTGACCAGATGGGGCCTAGTAAACCTCCCCCAGTATTCACAGATCAACTCGGTAACATAGAAACATAGAAGCTGTTGTCAGATAAGGGCCGCAAGGCATATCTAGTCTGTCCTTTTTTGTTGCACTGCTTACACTTCAGATCCCTCCAGGTTTATGGCACTTTCTCTGCCATCCCCTTACCTATCTCTTATTACTCCTTTGTGTTTATCTCAAGCTATTTTGAATCCCACCACTGTTTTTGCCCCCACAACTTCCACTTGAAGACTGTTCCAGGCATCCACCACGCTTTCTGTAAAGAAGTATTTCCTCACATCTCTCCTAACTCTACCCCTTTCCAGCTTCATATCATGGCCCCTTGTTCTGGAGCACCCTTTCCTCTGAAAGATACTTCCCACTTCTACCCTATTCACCTCCGGGAGGTACTTAAAGGTCTCAGTCATATCCCTGTCTCCCTCCTCTCCTCCAGGGTGTACATGCTTAATTCCTTTAGCCTCTCCTCATAGGAAATTTGATGTAGACACTGTAGCATCTTGGTATTTCCAGCATGAAGAGGGAATTGGTGTTGCCACTATATAGATAAGACCCCACCTGGAGTACTGTGTCCAGTTTTGGAGGCCACATCTCAGGAAGGATATAGACAGGATGGAGGCCTCCAAAACTGGACACAGTACTCATAGAAACATAAACTTTGATGGCAGATAAGGACTGCTTGGCCCACCTAGTCTGCCCATTTCCCTACCTAATGGATAAGCTGCAGATCTAGTTAACCAACAGCCTACTTTCTCCTACCCCCCTCTAAAATTGCCTTATGTCTGTCCCATGCATTCTTGAATTCCCCCACTGTTTTTGACCCCACAACTCCTTCAGTAAGGGTGTTCCATGTGTCTATTACTCTATCCATGAAAAAATACTTTCTCAATTTGCCTATGAACTGTCTCCCCTCTATCTTCAAATTGTGCCCCCTTGTTCTTGCACATCTCTTTTTCGGAAAGATGCTACCCTCTTGGACTTTGTTGATTCCCTTGAGGTACTTGAAAGTTTCTATCATGTCCCTCCTCTCCCTCCTTTCCTCGAGGGTATACATATTAAGCTCCTTTGGTCTCTCTTCGCATGGCTTCTGGTGCAGACTCTGCACCATTTTAGTTGCCCTCCTCCATCCTGTATATGTTCTTGCAGAGATGGGGTCTCCAGAACTGCATGCAGTACTCCAGATGGGGTCCCACCAACTGTCTGTACAGAGAGTAACAACTTCTTGTTTTCTACTGGTGATGCCTCTCCTTATGCATCCCAGTTTCCTCCCAGCCCTTCTTATTGCCTTTTCACATTGTTTGTCTACCTTTAGATCTTCTGATATAACTATCCCAGGTCCCTTTCCATTTTTGTTCTTGTTAGTACCTTCCCCCATTGTGTACTCATCCCTTGGGTTTTTGCTTCCCAGGTGCATTACTTTACACTTGTTTGTATTCAATCTAAGCTGCCATACTTTTGACCATTCTTCCAACCTTGCCAAGTTCCTTCTCATCCATTCCACCCCCCTTGTGTATCAATCCTGTTGCAGAATTTTGTGTCATCTGCAAAGAGGCATATGTTTCCTTCCAGTCCCTCCACAATGTCACCTATAAAGACAATAAAGAGGACCGGTCCCAGTATTGAACCCTACGGTAACCCGCTAGTAACCACACTTTCTTTGGAGTGGAATCTGTTTACTATTACCCTCTGCATCCTGTTGTCCAGACAATTTTTTACCTAGGCTACCACCCTGAGACCCACTCACAGGCTGGCTAACTTGTTTATTAATCATGTGTGTGGGACTGTGTCAAATACCTTGCTAAAGTCTAGGTAATCCGTGTCCACAGCCCCTTCCCTCTCTACTACTTTGTTCGCCCAGTCAAAGAAATCTTAGATTTGTCTGGCAAGACCTTCCTGCTGTGAATTCACACTGCTTTGGGTCATGTGCCCTGCTGGCCTCGAGGTTCTCAACAATTCTTTCTTTCAGAACTGATTCCATCATTTTCTCTACCACTGAGGTCAAACTAACAGGTGTGTAGTTTCCTGCCTCTGCCTTGCTCCCACTTTTGCAAAGGGGAATCACATCTGCGCTCCTCTAGTCCTCAGGTACCATATCATCCTCCCATGATTTATTAAAAAGGGTAGTCAGTGGTGTCACTAGTTCTTCCATTAGTTGTTTTAGAATTCTGTGGTGAATCCTGTCAGACCCCATGCTTTGTCCTCCTTCGGTTTTAGGAGTTCTTTCAGGACTCTTTCTTCTGTGAATAGACTGGTATCAACTACCAAATCCAGAATGCTTCTATTGTTTAGTTTAGGTACCTCCCCATCCTCCTCTTTTTTTGTGAATACTGAACAGAAGTATTCATTCAGTGCCCCTGCTTTTTCACTGTCACCCTCTGCCCACCCCTCCATCCCCTTTATTAAGTCTCACTATCTCTCCATTGGTCATTCTTCACTCCCTAATGTACCTATAAAAGATTTTAGCCCCCTTCTTAACTGAGTTGACTATCTTTTCCTCAGTTTGGGCCTTTGCTATTCTGACTGCCTTCCCTGCTTCCTTCTGCATTAACTGGCACAGTTCTCTATCCTGCTCCTTTAGTGTTTCCTTATACTTCCTGATTGCTATCTTTTTCTCCCTAACCTTCCCAGCCACCTCTTTTGAGAACCTTAGTGTGTCTTTCCTTCATTTTGTTTTGTTTATTTACTTCACACAAAGGCTTGTTGCCTCTCTGATGGCTGTTTTGATTTTCCCTCATTGTTCCTCCACCCCCTTTCTTGCTTGTTTACTAGTGCTTTTCTGAGACACTCTCCCATTTTGCCAAAGTCAGCCCTCTTAAAGTCCAGTACCCTCACTTTTGTATGGCTTGACTCTATTGCTGAGCTTATTGTGAACCACACTTTTTGGTGGTTGCTTGTTCCTAGATTGCTATCCACTTCTAAATCTGAGATCCTCTCTCCATCCCCATTTGAGAGTAACAGGTCTATGATTGCTCCCTCCTGAGTGGGTTCCAACATTCTCTGTCTGAGGCATGCCCCCTGTAGAGCATCAAGAATGACCCTGCTCTTGGATGTGGCTTCAGCAAAGGTGTTCCAGTTAACATCTGGCATATTTAGATCCCCCATCAACAAAATATCCCCTTTTTCTGCCATTCCAAGGATGCCTTCTATCATTTCCTTGTCCATTTCACCTGGCACCAGCACCCTTCTTGATTGGGTCCTGTCTAGTCATCTTAATAGGATCACTAATGTCTCTGTCCTCCTGGACTCACTCAATGACCACTCCGCTGTCACCTGCCAATGGTCTAACGAATTCTGAAAGCCACCACTCAGAATCATCTCCAGTAGAGTACTGTCACATGGCCAGTTGTCGTACCTCAAATCCCACCTCAGACAGCAAGACTGGACCCCAGTTTACACAGTGGAGGATGTGAACTCAGCCCTGGATCACTTCATTACCATTTTCAATACCTTCTGAGACTCCCATGCCCCTTTCAAAAAATGTAAAGCAAAAGGCATGTGCAACCCTTGGCTCTCTGCAGATCTAATCACCCAACTGAAAACCAAGGATTTGCTCTGGCAATGGGCAAGGGCAACTGGCTCGCCATCTGACATTCAAAACTACAGACGTGCCCGTAATGACAGCACAAAATCAATCCATCTTCACAAAAGTAACTACTACAAGGAAGCCCTTACCAATACTTGGGGCAGCAGGAAAGCCTTCTGAAATAACATTAAGGAAGTCACTGGGAAACAATTGAAAACCTCCCCCACTACGCTCATCATTGATGGGACAACCATGCTTGACTCCACTACTATCGCGGATACCTTCAACTCTGCATTCATGACCTCAGCAGTGTTCTCCCTCTGACTTTTTTGATGAAGACGATACTATAGCCCACCACCCCAGCCCCCCCTCATCTGTCTACCCACCTTTCTACTTTAAAGCCCTCCAGATGCATGAAAATCACAAATATATTAAGAAAGCATTCGCCAATTCCAGAAGTAGTGCTGACTCGCTGGACCTCAAAATACTGTCCCTCACACTCAACAATGTCATTGGACCACTCAGTAAGATATTCAACCTCTCCCTTTGTCTTGGACAGTTCTCTGACATCTGGAAATCCACAACTGTGACCCCTGTTCATAAAAGTGGCAATAAGTCCCTCCATGTGAATTAACGTTCAATTTCCATCCTGCCCTCCACTCTTCAACACCATTGAATGCATAGTAGCCGACCAGCTTACTGAATATCTGGATAAGCATAATATCCTATGCTCTCAAAAGCATGGCTTCAGAAAAGGGCATAGGACTAAATCTGCCCCCCTTGAATTCACCGGTGCAACACACAGTTCATTGGACAATAGCCTCCTTACTGGGTCTGTTTTTAAATATTTAACAAAGGCCTTTGATACCGTCCATCATGGTCTTCTACTAGAGCAGCTCTGGTTAGCTGGCCTCTCCTCTGTCTCTCTAGCTTGGTTCAAAAGCTACCTTGAAAACCACTCCCAAAGAGTAAAAATTGCTGACGTCCTCTCTGATGCAAGACCCATCTGATCAGGAGTCCCACAGGGATCCATTCTGGGGTCCCTTCTCTTTAGCCTCTTTTTGAACAGCCTTCCACAGTCCTGCCCAGAACAACTCATCCTTTATGCCAATGACACTGTCATGCATGCTACACACAAGGACCTCCTACCCCTCCAACACAAACTCCAGACTGGATTCACCTCAGTCGAAAGCTGATTTAGCAAACATAAACTGCTACTAAACTATAAAAAAAAAAACAAGTCTATGCTTTCCTGCAGCACACACAGCAAATAAAAGCTGCAACCTTTAACCATCACAAACTGCCATGGAGCCGCCCTAGAGCAGGTTCACGCATTTAAATATCTTGGGATCACTTTAGACAGTCACCTCTCTTATCGAACCCACATTGACAGTGCTGCCAAAGTTGAAAATTCCCACCTTAGTCTCCTCTACAGGCATGGAGAGCACCTTACACCAGATGCCTTAAGGGTTGCAGTTCAGAGCTCCGTTGTCTCAAATATAGACTACGGACTGATCATTTATGGTTCCGCCTCACAAACAGCTGTTAGGTGCATATCCACGATGCTCAACAAAGCCTGCCGGCTCATCACTGGCTCCCACTGACTCACACATACGTGCGACTTATATGCACAATCTGGCTGGCTTCAACTCTCAAACCACATAAAATACCAGGCCTGCACTATGGTAAAGAAAATCACCTTGGGTCCTGCACCACCTGCAGTCCAAGCTCTTCTTTGCCCTAGCAGCAAGCTTAGATCCTCAAGAGTCTCTGCAACCCAACACTTTCAGGTTCCCCACTGCCGTACTTCCCAAGGTCAAAGATCCTTCACCTATAGGGCCCCCAGCTGGATGAATATGCTCAGCAGTGACCTCTCATCTGTGCCAATGCTTGGATCATTCAAATCCAAACTCCACCTATACCTCACTACCTCCAGCACCTGTGACTGCCCCATTTAATTGGCTACCTCCCCTAACTCCCTACTGCCTTCTTAGCCCACCTCTCCCTTTCTTAGCTGCCTCTCTAGTCCCCTCCTTGCACTTTCTCTACTCCTTGCCCCCCCTTCTTGTTTTCTTTCTTACTTTTCTCTCATTTCTTTTGACCCCAGCATGTCTATCTGTATTATGACAATGCCTCTGGCTGCACCCTCAGTTAGTCCTCCCCCCATTGTTCTGTTCTGTTACTAATGCTGCTCTGTGCTCTATTGCTTGTTAGCCCGAAGGTACATGACCACTTATTTATACTTGGAATTATGCTGTTTACCTGCCTATGTAACTGAATGTCTTGTCTACTCTGTATTGTACCTCCTTTGATGTGCAACCTTTGTAAAAGTGCCTTGGCTCAAAGGTGCTTGTAATCCTAAAATAAATAAATTAAAAAAAAAATTCCTTCCCTCTAAGACAGGGGTCTGTATACAACCCCCTTATTGATTGTGGTGCCATTTCCTGTCTCCAGAGAGACACATGGCTGCCTCTCCTCCCTGTTTACCCTTTAGTTCCATTGCTTTGATTCTTTCCCTTACATTGAGAGCTACTCCTCTTCTTTTACCCTCCCTGTCACTACCATAGATTGTGTACCCTGGTATGTTGACATCCCAGTCATGGTTCTCTGTGTACCAGGTGGGGTCTTACTAAAGAACTATATAGTGGCAACATCACTTCCCCTCTTTATGCTGGAAACGCCCCTACCTGTACATTCCAGCATCACACTAGCTCTCCCGACTGCTTTGTCACATTGTCTGGCCACCTTCAGGTCATCCAATATGATTATCCCTAGGTCTCTTTCCTGCCTGATCACTGCTACTATTTCCACCCCCCCCCCCCGATTTTGTACTGTATCCCTGGGTTTCTGTGACCCAATTACATTATTTTGCACTTTTTTGCATTCAACCTTAACTGCCACATTTTTGACTATTCCTCCAGTTGTTTCAAGTCTCTTTCTATCCTTTGCACCCCCTCTTGAGTGTCTTCTCTGTTGCAGATCTTAGTGTCATCCTTAAAGAATGAGACCATCCCTTCCAGTTCATCTACTGTGTCACTAATGAAGACATTAAAAAGGGCCTGACGCCAGTACTGACCCCTGAAGAACCCTGCTGGTCACTCTACCCTCCTCAGAGTGAACTCTATTTACCACCACCCTTTGACCATACACCCTTGCTACCTGGATCTGATGACTCCCAATTCTTAGTCCCAAGAAGCATTTCTCTTCTTGCAGAAAACCTTATCTAAATGTTTATGATCAGGGAGAATACCCCATATACAAATCATGTCAACAAGGGAAATGTATGCGGGGATAGGCTGCTCCTGATTTTGAATTCTACTGTTTGGCAGTACACATCAGAGTTCTCCTGTTTGTGCTTGTCTGTGTCTGTAGGTTAGTTTTTGTTCATTTACATGTTTTTCTGCTGGGAATACCTGTGCCATTCTTGCACACAACATTGGTGAAAGTCTCCTGGACTGAATTTCTGCAAATCGCCATCATCAGGTATCAGCTTTTTAATTTTAAATCAACTTTCTTGAAGCCTCCCCAAGGAAGCATATGTCTTACAACTAGTCTTACAAACATGGTGATGCTGGGTCCTGCAACTGAATCAACATTTTCAACATTCTCATCTGACCACTTTTAAAGCAACTGCACTTGTGGACTTTAAAGAACAAAGGAATTTTAACACATTTTGTGACTGAATCAACATTTTTGTCTGACCTTTTCCAAAGGTATTGTACTTGTCTCTGAGGACTTTGAAGATCAAAGGAAACATACAGACAAAAGGATTTCACACATTGCATATGCCTACTGTCTGACCTACTCCCAAGGTATTGTACTTATCTCTGAGGACTTTGAAGAACAAAGGAAACATATAGACAAAAGGATTTTACACATTGCATATGCCCAGGCCACAGTTTATCACCTTTCAGGAACTTTAACATATTATGTGATCCTGGATCTCAACAGTACTATAGTACTTCTCTTAAACCCTCTGGCACCAAACCCTCCCAGTCTTTTTTTTTTCATTTTTCTCTGTACTTCGCCATAGTGCTTAGCTATCCACCTTAGCCCACTAAAATCCGTACCCCACCACCCTCCTATTGCTCGCCACCCCCCCGACTGCCTAGCCCACACTACTTCTTGGCTCTCTCCTGCCTCACTAAAAAAATGCTTTGGCTTAGTCCCCACCACCTGTTCCTGCTCACCCTCACCCTCCTTTTCCCTTTATGCCAACTCCCCCTCCACCTACGCTACCCCTCCACCTACTCTCACCTTTCTATACTACTACGAAACATTGTACCATGGCTTTTACTCTGGAAGTCTTAAACAAACATCACCCAATTAATACCTGGGTGCAAAGAGCCATATTTCCTAATCGGAAACTGCCACATCATTATAACTCACTAACGATCACCCTCTACTGGGACTCCAGAAGACAATCCAATCATTTTAAAAAGTACAAGCAGAAACTCACTCCAACCTATTATGAACTATGAATGGCATCACTGAAACTCCTGCTTCTCCTACTTTTAATATCTGGTGGGATACACCCAAACCCTGGTCCTGTTGCACTGAAGCTGACAAAAACAGGGAAAGTTGGTAGTGGTCTCTCCATTATCACTCTAAATATCTGCAGCCTCCTTCCCAAACTGGCATCTCTTCAAACTCTCACTGGACAAAAAAACCCTGATATACTAGCCATAGTGGAAACCTGGCTATCTCCCAGCACCCCGGATCATGCGGTCTCACTTGAAGGCTACAATCTTTTCAGACTCGACCGGCAAGCAAGAAAGTGGGGGCTGTGCTATCTACATAAAGGACAACCTCTCCTGTCAATGCGGCAGCTTCACCCCCACAAATATGCAGATGCAACTCCTCCCTATCAAACTGCTTCTTGGTGCACAAAACAAAGTTCTCACAGTGGCCGCAGTCTATATCCCTCCAAAAGACCACTGTGCCAGTATTAAGTCTGTACTTGATTTTGTTAGTCTGCAGCCCTCTGAAAATGAGCTCCTCCTCTTCGGGGATTTCAACATAAACTGGCTCGCCTCTGACACTGGCTCTTACAAAGATGACATCCTAGCAGCAAACCTGACTCAGATGATAACCTCCCCACCCGGAAAAATTACAAAACTGGTACAAGCACCCTTATTGACTGGGTTCTCACAAATCACCCTGACCGGATAAAAACATTAAAGTCCTCCCTGACTCCTCAGTGACCACTCCCCAGTGTCCTGTACCTGGTCTAATAAATTTCTCAAGCCACCCCCCAAAGTTATAACAAGCAGAGTATTGCCTTATGGGAATCTTATCAAGTTGAAAACCCATCTCCTACAACAGGACTGGATGCCAATCCTTGAATCAACTGATATTAATACCGCACTAGAATACTTCATTAAATCTTTCAACTCTGCATGCGACTTATACGCCCCAGTAAAAAAACGTAAAATCAAAGCGCTATCAATCCATGGATTACTGCCAAACTACTTGCCAAGCTCAAGGTTCGGAACCACCTCTGGGCAGTTGCCAGAGACACAGGCTCACCTCATGATACCCTAAAATACAAGCAGGCACGAAATAGATGTACCTCACAAATTAGGCAAATGAAGAGCGCCTATTTCAAAAATGTCCTTGAATCCACCTGGGGTGATGGAAGAGCTTTTTGGGACAACATCCGAAACATAATGGGTAAACAATCAAAATCGTCACCTACCATTATGAAAGTTGATGGATCCACCACTCTTGACCCAAAGTCTATTGCAGATGCGCTTAATAAGACATTCACAGACCTTAGTGGGTCCTCCCCAGATTTCTTCTCGGACTTACCTGTGCCTAGCCTAGTATCACAAAAACACCTCGTAACAAACCACAATTTTACTTCAAGAAAATCAAAGTACGAAGCACACAAGTACATAAGAAAGGCCTGCTCCAAATCCAGAACAAGTAGTGACACGCTAGATCTAAAAATCCTGTCTCTCACCCTGGATGAAGTAATTCACCCCCTTGCAAAAATTCTTAATTTGTCACTTTGCCAAAGTCAATTTCCCAACAAATGGAAATCTGCCATAGTTATGCCAGTGCACAAAGGGGGGTACAAAACCTCAACAGGAAACTATCGACCAATATCAATACTCCCTCCCCTCTCCAAAGCACTTGAACGAATAGTGGCAGACCAACCTCTGATTACCTGGACAAATACAATCTACTCTGTAATCAACAGCACGGCTTTAGGTAAGGACATAGTACAACAACAGCCTTACTTGATTTCTCTGAGAAGTCCACTCAGCCCTGGACAAAGGGTGCCAAACAGGTGCAGTCTTTATCGATCTTACAAAGCTTTCGACACAGTCCATCATGGCCTACTTACCTCCCTACTTTCTAGCCTAGGCCTGGCCAAAGGTCCATGTGCTTGGAAAAGTTACCTGTCTCTCGGTCACAGGCTGTAAAATCTCTAATGAACTCTCCGACTTCAAACCAGTTCTCTCGGTGTACCACAGGATCAATTCTTGGACCGCTCTCTTTAGCCTGTTCCTTAACTCCTCCCAGATATCTGCCAGAGAAAATAATCTTATACACTGATGATGCTCTAATTCTCTTCCACAAGGATCCAAACTCCCTATGAAAAAGCCTGCAACTTGCTTTCTCTAGTGTTGAAAGGTGGTTCCTGGATAGTAAACTTGTGCTAAACCACAATAAAACAAAAGCCATGCTCGTCTCCAATCACCAAAACAAAAATAGGCATACTCCACTCACCATACAAACCTCTGCGGGAATTACACTGGACCAAGTAAATACTTTCAAATACCTTAGCATCACTTTTGACCAAGGGCTCACCTTTGCAACCCACATTGACAGCACTGCGAAAACAGTGAACCAACGCCTTGGAATACTATTCCGTAACTGTCAATTTCTAAATCAAGTGGCATTGAGAATAGCTATACAGAGTTCCATAATCTCAATCATTGACTATGACCTTATTATTTATGGTTCAGCTACCTCCACTGCTCTAAGGCGTATCTCAATCACTCTAAATAAGGCCTGCCGGCTCCTCACGGGGGCTCAAAGACTGACTCACACGTGTGATCTGTACTATGAATCAGGCTGGTTGAACCTATCAAATCGTCTTATTTATCTCATCTGCACAATGGCAAAAAATGTATCTTGGGACTGACTCCATTATGTATTCAAAACTCATCGACTGAATCCTGGCTCACGACCCTCCACCAGATCTGAACGCCAACCTTTGCTGGTTCCAGATGCCGGACTGCACAGGGACAAAGATCTTTGCATACAGGGCCCGACATGGTTCAATGTGCTTAGTCCACCTACTCTATCCTCAACCTCACTTGAAGCTTTCAAATCCATGCTCATGCCCACCTCACCACCACTAGCAACTGTGATTGTGCTAGATAAAGACTTCTACCTCATGTCCATCCTCACATCTGAGGCCTCTTCCTCCCTGACTAATGAACCTCTGGTACCTCTACTACTTCCTGTCTCCCACCCAAATTCACTCCCCTTTTTCCTGTCCCTCTCACTTAGTCTCCTGCTCACCACCTTTCCTCTTCTCTAGCCTCCTTGGCACCTAATGATCACCCTCTCCCTGGAAGTTTCCTTAACCTCTAAATTGTCTACTCGCTTGAACCTGTTATAGCTTGTTTTTCTATGAAACTTAAAACGTTACTGCCTTAAACTGTTAATAGCAAATTTATGATGTAACTTTCCTGTCTGATTTTACCTGTAATGTGTATCGTGCTTTGTTAAATGTTCTTTGTGACGTGGAACCTTTGTAAAAGAGCCCTGGCTCAAATGTATTAATTCCTAGACTAATAAACTAAACTAAACTAAACTAAACTCCTACTCTGGTCAGTCCCTACATATACAGCAAATCAGTATGGAAAATGATAGAGCAGATAAAGGAGGGTGGCTCACCCCTTAGAGCAATAGTAATGTATAGAAAATTTAAAGGTGCTAATTCCAACATCATGCTCATAGTGGTCCATAATATACCATCAATAGGGTACTGAGTATGGGACAGACTGAAACTAGAGCCAAACATTTGGCGATTTATGTTGCTGACTCGGGACCCCAAGTTCCCATAAGTAGTACTGGTCCTATCAGATAGACAGTGGGTCCCAAGAGACCTGTGCTCTCCTGTTCAGTTTCTGAGTAAAGGAGTGATAATAGACTTCAATGCCCTTCAACAAGCATTGATCTTTCCCAGCATGGATCATTTTAGATTCCTCCAAACTAGGGACTATATGCAGACACAACAGAAAAAATACAACTGCCATAACAGACTATCTATCATGATCTGGAGACTGTGGAGACTACTCTGCAGGGCTTGATAACTAAATGACAAATATCAGCCTGTATGAATGTTCAGGAATCAAAAATGAGGATCACACTCTCCATATTAAACAAAGATGGGAAGAAGAGTGTCTTCTTGTGACTTCTTTGGTTTTGAGAACCGAGAAGCAATGCTAAATGGTTCTGGAACCCTATGAAGTTACAGTGAGATGCTCTTATCTAGCCAAGGGACATGAAAGACAACAAAAGCAGCAAAGACATCAAAGAAATAGTATGTACAGTAGATGCTACCATACACATGCTTTTGTGGTTATGCTGGTCCCATAGAGGTTGTACTGTAACATCTCTACTATAAAAAAACAATCTATTTGGACTTCGATAAGGCCACTGACACTGTGGCATATGATAAGCTTCTGGTCAAAGCACACAAACGGAGGACTGCTTTTTGGCTTAGAAGCTGGAAAAAGAGGGGTGTGATTAACAGGCACTGCTTCAGCAGCGGGGATGCTCAGAACTGGGCCACTGAGTTTAATATTTTCATCAATGATATGAAAGCTGGAGTCTCAGGCAGACTGCTGAAGTTTACTGATGACATTAAATTGGCCAGAGTGGTAGACTCCCTTGAGGATAGGGACAAAGTTCAGGAAGACCTGAACACGCTGTGTCACAGGGCAGACTCCTGGAATATTAGACTCAGTGTTGCCCACTGCAAGGTGCTATCCTTATAGTGGAGAAACAGGGGTAGGACCTTCATACTGAGTAGTGTTCTTCTTGCTTCAGTGCAGCAGAGAAAGGACCTGGAAGTCATAATAGGCAAGGGCTGAAAGCATGACAATCAGAGTGTGGTTGCTGTCAAGAATGCTGGAGGAATGTTGGGATACATTTTAAGGGATTGACCAGCAAAGCATGGGGAAGTAATTCTACCACTTTATGAAACCCAGGTCAGACCTAGCCTGGAATAATGTGTATACTGGAATAATGTGTATAGTTTTGGGATTCCCAATACAAAAAGTACTTTAAAACAGTACTGAATGTGCAATGCAGGGCCACCAGAATGATCAGGTACTGTAATTGGAAGACAAAGGTCACTGTATGAAGAGGGACCAGTGGCCATTAGTATGTCTAGCCAGGAGAGAAGGAGGCAGAGGTTAGTCATGATCCTTCTAAAGGGTGTAGGCAGGATGTAACAGATGAAAGTGTTTGATCTGCTGTGATCCAGACACAAGGGACTGGCCCTGAAATCTCACAGGTGGTAAATGCAAGGGTAAGATTTGGGAGTCATGTCTTCTTCCAGATTGTGGTGAAACTATGGCATAGCCTACAACCAGAGGCAGTGGGCATAAAGACAGTACAGAACTCTAAGGTAAGCCTGAAAAAAACCTTTTGCTTAGCAAGGGAATTATAGGGTACTCATGGTAGCAGGGTGGTGAGAAATCCATATACATTAGTACAGGTACCTACATAGATACATAGATACATAGACAGTGTCGGCAGATAAGGGCCTATGGCCCACCCAGTCTGCCCATTTGAGCTTGTAAGTTCAGTTTGTTTTCCTAGAAGTCTGTTGCCCCTTACCCCTGACCTCCAGAATTCCTTTATGTCTATCCCATGCATTCTTAAATCCCGTGATTGTTTCAGCCCCCACCATTTCCTCTGGCAGGGTGTTCCACTTGTCCACCACCCGTTCTGTGAAGAAATTCTTTCTCATGTTTCCTCTAGAATCGTCCTCCCTCAACTTCATCCCATGCCTCTAGTCCTGGAACATCTTTATCACTTAAAATAGTGTTTTCCTGCACCCTGTTCCTCCCTGTAAGATACTTGTATGTCTATCATATCCCATCTCCTCCTCTCCTCCAGGAGTACATGTTCAGTTCCTTCAACCTGTCTTCATAGGACTTGTGATGCAATCCATGCACCATCTTTGTTGCCCTCCTCTGAACCTTCTTTACCCTGTCTATGTCCTTACGTAGGTATGGTCTCCAGAACTGTCACGCTGTACTCCAGGTGGGGCCTCACTAGTGTCTTGTATATAGCGGAATTATGGCCTCCCTTTCCTGCTGATGCCCCTGCCTATACATCCCAGCATCCTATTTGCTTTACCTGCTGCCTTGTCACACTGTTTCCTACCTTGAGGTCATCAGAGATGATAACCCCAAGATCCCTTTCCTGCTTGGTGCATGCTATATCCTCACCCCCCCAACTGATATATTGTGCCAGGGTTTTTGTGCCCCATATACATTATCTTGCACTTCTTTGCATTGAATTTCAACTGCCAAACCCCTGACCATTCTTCAAGTTTCTGCAGGTCGCTTCTCATACTTGATGGTCCCTGTTTCTGAAGCAGAAGCAGCAGCCTTGATGGACCTTGTGTCCCTTCTGACCTTCAATTACCTGTAAATAATTACTACCAGAATCTCTTGTTAGCTGTGTAAACAAAAATACTTTCAAGACCCATCTAGGTATGTTCATGAGTACAACTGATATGAGACTCTATACCTGAGAAGGTTGGGGAGCAGTTGTGGGACAGGGAAAACTAAAAGGTGTGAAGGAAAGAGGAAAGGGGAAGCACACTATTGCCTCAACTGGTGCTGCTATCGCCAGTTGGTGAGCAACAATTCCTACCACACTGTCCATCTCGGCCACCTGCTGTCCGACAAATGATGATGCACATTGCCATGTAAATAGGCAGTGCTCTCCCTGCACCAGTCAGATGTGGGCAACTGAGGTGGACAGTGTGGTGGGAAGTGTTGCTTGCAGCACCGATGTGGGGGACGAGGATGTGGGATGTCATTGCCACAGGAGGGAAGATAGGAGGGAGGAGGTTCACTAACCACCACTGATCAGGCAGGGAGCATCAAAGTATAGTACAGGTGAGGGGAAATACTTGCAGGGGTCTACTCTGTGCCCCCAACATGGTGCTACAAAACCTAAGTGCTATCTTGTCCCCAACAATGGCCACCGGTGCCTAGTGGGCCATACCCTGTAACCTATGTATGGTGCCATGTTACATCATGGTGGTGCCTTACAGAATAGGGGATGCCAGGCCAGGGCTCTGGATTTTGAGAAGGGGGCATCACTGCAGCATGGGATAGGGGAAGAGGCTCTGCTGTAGGTGGGAGCTGTGTACAAGGCATAGGGGGTACAATGAGTCAGATGGGAAGGCTCCACTAGCCACCAGGGATCTATGGGTGCCAGCTTAGGGCAGCATGTTGGCACCTAAGGTGGTCCCGTACACACCGTGGATGACTGCTTGTGCCATTCGCCACCCCAACCCGCTCCACAGCTCAGGGGAGCCAGTCTGGGACTGAGGATGGGCATTCAGTTTGCTACCTACCTGGATCCACAGCTCTGCTCCCATCTTCCATCCACCCACCTGCATGCTGGGGAAGTGGGTATGTGAACACATGGCCAGCATTGGTGCATACCAGCTGGTGTGCACCTGTCACAGGTGCAGAGCTGTGTGGGTGGGGTATGTGTCTTTAGTTCATATCTTATGCCCTTTGATGAATCAGGCCCAATGTTAATAGAACTGATACATCACATATCTAAATAGCATAATTACAGGTTCTATGCCCATTTCAGTTGTTTTCTCCCTGAATCTGGCTGGCCCCCTTCAGCTCTATGGTTTCCTCCAACCCACCATCTCTGGGGCTTACCTGTTAGTAAAGGAAAAATTATAGGAGTCAGTGACCAATTTATGGGGACAAAGGTTTAAAGGTGTTTTTTATATAAATAAATCATGCTAAAAAAGATTTACCCGTGGACCCTCTCAAAAATTTGGGCAATTGCCGCTAGGTGGCCAAATTCAAGATGGCCACTAAAACTCTTTAAAATGGCATATCTCAGCTCATAGTTGTATAAAGCTGTATTTGGTGTCTAAATGGATGTTTTGAGAGTCAAAAAATTAATTTCTTATAATAAAAATGTTCTTTCTTGAAGCCAAAGACACCATGAACATGTTGTGGAACTCATTTGAAGCAGGCAGCTTATCTTCTCTCTTTATATACATATATATTCCGCATCCCTCCTGTGTATGATGTACATGTTGTCCTACGTTCATGCTCACTGTCTTTGATGCTCATCTCCAAGTCATATGGATAATTCACAAAGACTACCTTGGAAGCTCTGGAGTGTCAAGCCAGGACAAGTGCAAAAACCTAATTAGCATAATCTGCCCATGTGAAGTCAGTCTCATCATGCTTTTCTCTATCCTCTGCAGAAGGAATGGAAAGCCTCCAAATGAATCCCATGTCTACCACGTCATTGTAGCTATTGAGAGGGTGTAGAGGAACTAGATTAAATTTTTTAACTAACATAGAAACATAGAATTTGATGGCAGATAAGGACCGCTTGGCCCACCCAGTCTGCCCATTTCCCTACCTTTTGGATAAGCTGCAGATCCTAGTTAACCAGCAGCCTACTTCTTTCTACCCCCTACCCCCTAGAATTGCCTTCTGGCTGTCCCATGCATGCTTGAATTCAACCACTATTTTTGACTCCACAACCTCCTCCGGAAGGCCGTTCCATGCATCCACAACCCTCTCTGTGAAAAAATACTTCCTCACATTACCTCTGAGCCACCCCCATCTTCAAATTGTGCCCCCTTGTTCTTGCACACCTCTTTTTTTGAAAGATGCTACCCTCTTGGACTTTGTTGATTCCCTTGAGGTACTTGAAAGTTTCTATCATGTCCCCCTCTCCCTCCTTTCCTCAAGGCTATACATATTAAGCTCCTTAAGTCTCTCTTCATATGTCTTCTGGTGCAGACCCTGCACCATTTTAGTTGCCCTCCTCTGGACAGCTTCCATCTTGTCTATGTCCTTGCAGAGATGGGATCTCCAGAACTGTACACAGTACTCCAGATGGGGTCTAACTTTGATTTTTGCACTTTGACCATAGTTCCATTAGGATTAATACTGAGAGACATTCCTCTGTCACAAGATGTTCCATTACTTGTGACAGGTCAACTTTCTCCTTGTACTTTTGAGCAAGAGAGATTATTTCTCCCATGGCATTGTTTTCCAGTACACTAGTCCTGATTACATTGGTTTTTGTTCCATCTCTGATAATAGGTTGATTTCTGAAGTTGTACATTGAGTTTCTGTGAACTGTTGCATCGAATAATTTCTTAGTTGAAAATATCCACTCCTGAAAGAATTAGTTGACTAATGATTCACCATCCTTGTGTACTGTTTCAAAGTCCTGGACAAGTTTTTCTGATGCAATCATTCCAGATTGGAGAGTCCTCAGAGTAGACTTTATAAGGTCAAAAGCATCACAGTCGAATTCTGTGATGGAACTATTGAGATCCTGTACTGCCTGCTTGCTCTGAGTCGGGGGGTTAAATTCTCACTGTGGCATTGAGAGTTTGTCTTCATGTTTGTAATGACATGCAGAGACTCTTAACTATAAAGCTTGCATTTCAAGTATGAATTAGCAGTATCTTCTTATTCTTCAAAATTCTCATCCAACTGGCTTTCATCTTTGAGCCCTTGTTCATTGTCATTTCTATCCATAGATCCAGTGGCAAGTAAAAGTAGGGGTTCCCTGTCATTGATTGTGCAAATAAACCATCACACATGTACTTGACTTTCTCCGCAGGCAGGCAGCTAATCTCTAGCAAGATCTCAATGAGCCATCTTCCATACTTGTCATTGTCATATACTTACAGACATGGTAACAACAATCTGAGTGATGCCTTTAATGCCTCCAAATCCTGAGTTCTTAATGCATGAATATTCATCATCAGTATTTCAGTCATGTACTGTACATGAAACTGAGCCAATACTTTGCCATTGAACTATCAGAATTTTCAACTGTTGTGAATGCTTTCACAACAAATGAAGATAACTCTTGATCAGCCTCCAGTTCATCACAGATCATATTGAGCTGTTCTCGTGTGTTTGTGGAGGGGTGTCTTAGTTTTTCCTGCTTTTCTTGTAGCTCTGGAGGCAAGTGTAGACCATCACTAAGTCATTTTCGAATTATTCTGTGAGTCAGTACCTCATACATCAGTCAAAGACATCTGATGCTTCTCTTATAATTTTTAACATGCAGAGCTTTGTCAACTGAACCATCTGTAATCACATTAGCTGCAACAAGTATGACAGAATGACTAGATCCTTTGAATTGCTTGTTGATTGGTGATATGAAAAAACACTGTGCATGGAATGGACGTAGTAATGGAAGGATGAGTACAAACTGTGTCGGATTCACATTTTTCAACTGAACAATCAGAGTGTAGACTGGCTTATCTCCAATCAGTCGAATGAAAGGCTTTGATTTTTTTTTTCACTATGGCGACTATGCAACACATCACCTCATGTACTAGTGACTTGTGGGGTAGCTTGGGCAATGTGAGGTAGTAGTATGCCTTACTCTTTGAAGCCAAATTCTGGATATTGGCTTGAAATCCAACAAATGCTCTAATCATCTGGCTTTCTGCTGGAACCTCTTTACCATTGCTATCAAGATGAGCCAAAGAATGAACTAATTCTCAAATCTTTTGGTCCCAAGTGCTTTGTGGTGTGATATCAATGTCAGCTTTAACTGATGGTAGGTTATGTTTGACTGTCTTGTAAGGTTAAACTCTGTGATGCTCTGCACTGATATTTTTCATCTCAAGAGGTATTGTCATGGCCAGTTTAGGATAATTCTCAGTAGAAAGTTTAGTAGCAACATTCTCTGGTTGAAGAAACATCAACTTGTGTGGTGAGATGTATCAGCTTTGGTCAATGTGTTGACCTGAAAGTCATCATTGTTTGGAATGGTAGTTCCAGAAAAATTGTTGACAAGCTCTTCATGACAGCTATCATTCTTCTCAAGCTCAAACTTGACCCATGTAACATACAGATTAAGAACATCCTAGTAGCTTATTCTGAGTGATAATGTCTTTATCATGTCTATAATTTCATGACTTCTAGTCAGGCCATGAAATTGTCATTGATAACTTGACCTTTAAGGAAGTGTGTTTCTCCATGATGAATAAAAATAACATTGATGACAAGGCTGCAATTGGTGGATCCTGGCAGGCATCACTGAGGTCACTAGCAGCAGGCTTCTTTAGCTAGGTGAGAAACCTTAATAATTCATGATTAGGTTATTCAGTGTTCTCAAGCTCAATATGTGAAGGACAGCTCATGACTGTATCATGCAACAACTTATCTTTCAAGTGCCTGGCAATGGTATTCAGTAATTGTTTGTCACTCATTCCCCATGAGTAGATTGCTGCTTCCATATAACTTCCACCTGCAGATGTGTCATACACAATGGTACTCTCATTTTTTGTAGAAATGATCATGAAATTCGATCCTGTTTGCAAACTCCTTTTGAACCATCCACTTAATTGTACTTGGTTCTGTTTTACTTGTATCATAACTGAAATTCTTCAACAGGTTATAGTAGTCCATGAGTCGTCTTAATAATGTTCTTGGCTCATTCATATCCAATACAACCACCCATACATGTTTGAAGAACATTTCTCAAACTTCTGCATGACAAACCTGTTGTAAGTGGAGATCTGAATTAATGTTTTTGTCCTGGTGATATACTGGAGAGACATATTGTTTTCCAACAGGAGAGATGATACTGAATCTCAGTGATAAAAGGATCTGTTGTACAATTGATTACGGCTAAGATACAGTCACTCACTGTAGCATCTTCTAGGTACACTGTGTGGGCTTTGACCATGTGCTATGCATCCATTTGTTGGAGAACACACCACTTGTCTCAGCTAGAATGTTTTTTGTCATCTGGCATCATGCACCAGATGCAGAGATCTTTGTCCTGTAGAGAACAACTCCATGAAAGTCTAGCAGAAGGGTCAGGAGCATTTTCAGGAGAACTGTCATGCTCAGATCGGGATATGAGGATTTCTTGCACTTGCTGTTTTCCTTTCCTAGTTTTGGCTTGTTGAAGCTTCCTTTTACTCGTTAATTCAAACTTATACAATTTGTGAAACAACATACTAGCTGGACCACCATCTCAGTTTGCTTTCTCAAAAACACTTCCAGATTTATCCAACCCCCTCCATTCTGGTGCTAGACTCTTCAGTTTGTTCCATGAATTGGATAGTCACTTTTGTTTTCATTGCACTTTTATTTTTGTACAGTCTTTTCACTGCTCCAGTGGACCAGGGCATCTCTCAGAGGTGCCCACTCAGCCATCACCTCTACTCCCCACCAAGATCCCCCTCCTCTGGGAATGAGATTACTAAGCACCCCACTCCCAAGGACCTTCCAGTCCCTCGGATCACCCCCTGGGGGAGGGCCCACCCACCTACCTGGTAGCCTTTCTGAGATTAGAGGGTTGGTCCTGGTTGGGTGGGCCTGGGAGAGCTGGTGGAGGGATGGTCCAGCACTGGGGATGTGGTCTAGGCTCCTGGAGCCCTCATCATCTCTCTGGTCCTCCAGGGTATTTTGATTGTGATTGTTCCCTGGAGCACGGACATGCAATGACGTCTAGGCACTGACATGCTGATGTTCACCACCACTTCTCACCCTACTTATGGCATGGCTACCCTGCAAGGCTCCTGATCTCCATCAGGAGCCACTAAGGAGTTGTGCAAGTCCCCTAACCTACCCTGGGAAGGGAGAGCAGTCCTCCTGATGCTCAATCTCTTCCCTCACCTACCAACCCCCAACGGCCCAAGTCTATTCTCAAACCTGGGTTGCCGGTGTGGCATAAGGTGTGGCATACAGTGCCTCAACTCTCAGCACCACTGGGACAGCTTCATCACACTCTTTATTACATATTATATACAGTTCTTTAATCATCTCAACTCTCCTCCCCTTCTTTCCTCTTGACTGTTGTACTAGTTTTATCAAGGATGTTGACATCTTTCCAATCACCAACTGCAGAACTTCATTTGGATGCACCTGTGAAAATATAAAACACATATAAATGTCTATAACTATATCTATATTTATCTATATATATATAGTATATATAAATTTGGCTTCAAGGAACAGCATTTTTATCAAGAAATGAATTCCTTGACCCTCAGAACTCCCATTTAGACACCAAATACAGCTTTATACAACAGCTATGAGCTGAGATAAGCCATTTTAGAGATTTTTGGTAGCCATCTTGAATTTGGCTACCTAGCGGCAACTGCCCCAATTTTTGAGAGGGTCTCCCAAGCCCATCTTTTTTAGCACTGTTTATTCATATAAAAACCACCTTCAAACTTTTGTCCCTGTAAATTGATCATGGACTCCTATTATTTTTCCTTTACTATGTAGCACAGAGTTTTGATCTATTCCTCCACAGCTTACACCCTGTGCAGGGCCATCTGGGTACCCAAAGCCTTCTTTTGATGTCCTTGCTTGATTCAATGTGTACTGGGCCTGTAGGTGGTGTGGGGTCTGCAGGGAACTATGAGCACCATCCTGTCACAGTCTGTGCTTCTTTCCTCCAGTTTTAGCCTGACTGTCAGATGCACTACAGAGCTGATGGCCTAATGTGTGCACACTGAGCATGCTTATGTCTTCCACCATGGAGCATCTCCCTCTCAATCCATGGATCATACTGCATTGCCAGCTATAGCCAGCTAGGTGGCAATGTTAAAGTGCAGCACACTGCCTCCCTCACAGAGGAGAATGTCTTCTGGGATGTTCAATCTTCCTCCCCCTACTGGCCCCAGACAACCTAGGCTTGTTACCGAACCCAGGTTGCTGGCATCACAAGTAGTAGCACTATTGCTGTGACAATGGGCTAGCTTTGTCCATTTTAATTTTGGTTCTGTTTGCAGAATACAGTGAGTATAACTAGTTAAGAACAGTTATGTATGCTACCTGAGGTAGTATTTTCTAAATATGGAGCAAGAACTGTGGTCATACAGCTATGCAGCTGATGCACCTTGACCATTTGATGAGGGTCAGACTGGGGTAAAGGGGGCCAACCTGGAAAGTGGATACGGGGCCCACCTGAAAAATCAGTAGGAGAGGACCCAGGGTGGCACAGTCATATCAATATTATACTTCAGTTTGATACACTAGCTCTGTGGTAGTATCGTACCTTTGCTTATGGTGCCCAAAATACACAATTTAATTAGAAAATAGATGATAAATACAAAGATTTTTCAGAGTTTAGAAGGTGGCCAGGTACCCAACAGAGGGAGCCCACCTGGAAACTTTCTGGTATCCTGGTGGTCAAGTCTGACTCTGCATTTAACACACCTACACTGTATTTACAAACATTTGCCAGTTTTGAGGTGTATGGAGCTGTTTGCAGCTGTTTGCATCAAAGTACTGCAAACAACCTGGAAGATGTATGCAAGCGGCCACACAGTAGGCAAAAGATCTATGGTTTAGTTAAATGTCTCTTAACCCCACTGACTGAAAATTTCAATTATTTGATGTAAGTAAAATGTATCAAATGTCTACTTGGGCTTGCATCAAATAAAATATTTTAAAATCCTTCTGATAAGGTTAAATAGCCAGGCACTTACAAAGTTCATTCAGAAAGAAGCAGCCGCTGGTTATGCAGGAAGACCATAATGGATGCTACAGTACTTACAGCCAAAAGGTGGGAAATATAAAGTGTCATGCAGTCCTACATCTTCTTATTGCACTGATTTGTCTGTAGACTCCCCACTCCTGCTGCAGATATACACACTTGGGGCACTAGGAGAGAGAAGAAATGTTTTACCCTTAATTGTACCTCATCATAGAAGCTGTCAATCATTAAGGCCTTCATGCATTAAGAGCCCATTCAAAATATGGTGCCTTCCACAAACTTTTTACAATGTTATAACACCACTGACTCTCATTAAAGAGAGGGGTGCAGACTACAGGTGTTTGCTAGTAACATGGTATTATAATATGCACTGTAATATGCTTGTAGTTCAATCAATATTAAGAAATGGAACCACATTTGCAAACATTACGCCTCACCTACATTATAGAGAAAAAAGATACCTAGAGTCCAGTGGGGCACAGGACCCAAGGCAGCATGGGTTCACAGTGGGAAGGTCATGTCAGATGAATCTAATTGATTTCTTTGACTGGGTGACCCAAGTAGCAGACCAGGGAAGGGCTGTAGACATGGTCTACCTAGACTTTAGCAAGGCATTTGACACAGTCCCACACAAAAGATTAATAGTCAAATTAACCAGCCTAGGAGTGGGTCCCAGGGTGGTAGCTTGGGTAAAACATTGGCTGGACAACAGGACACAGAAGGTAATTGTAAATGGAGTCCACTCTGAAGAAAGAGGGGTTGCTAGAGGGGTACTGTAGGGTTCAGCACTAGGTCCAGTCCTTTTTAATGTCTTTATAAGTGACATCGCAGAGGGACTGGAAGGAGAAGCATGCCTCTTTGCAGATGACACAAAGATCTGAAACAGGGTTGATACACAAGGAGGTGTAGAAAGGATGAGAAGGGACTTGGCAAGCTTGGAGGAATGATCAGAAGTATGGCAGCTTGGATTCAATACAAAGAAGTGCAAAATAATGCAGCTGGGAAACAAAAACCCTGGGGAAGATTACACAATCGGAGGGGAGGTAGTAACAACAAGTTCTGGCAGAGCCACTATGACTGTGAATGCATTAACTAGATAAGGGTGTTTCATGGGCTTAAACATAAACATTTATTTATTTAAAAAATATCAGATTTACAAATTTTTGAGTCAGAGTCTTATTTACAAAGGCACCTTGTTGAAACTAATGCAAAGGCAGCACAGTTAACAAGTCCAAAAACAATGGCTCGGAGAGCAGTTATAACAATCATTCACTGGATATACATGGGTAGCAGTAGATAAGCAGATTACGCACACAGGCCCCACATCAAGAAGACCAAAGCAGTTCAAACAATATAGAATAGCTAAAGAAAATAGACATCAGGAGTCAAAGAGAAGCCCAGAGTGTTCACATGAAGGCAGTTGCATACACTAACTGAATCAAAGTATAGTACATTGAGAAAGGGCATATTTAAGCAATAAGTCATGACAGGATGTGTGTTATCATGTAATAACATCACTCCTGGGGTGGGTTAAAGCACGGAGCGAAGCCGAGTATTTATTTATTTTCACATATTTATTTGATCCACTGGATCAGCACTAGTTGCACAAGCTGTGCCCAGTGCAGATTTTACAGCACTGGTCCTGGTCTGGTGATCTGGGATTTACCCATACCACACTGCATATGGCTTAGTGATATACTGTACAGATGGCTGCAGAGTCTAACCCATTGCAGGTTGAAGTTTCAGAAAACCATTATGCTACAAATATCAAAACTCACACCCTCTCTCACCCCTAGTCACAAGTAATCCTCTACCAAAGTCATACTTAAATACTGGTACCTCTACATCCATGCCACTAAACTTTTAATGCCAACATGCTTCTTCTGCTGCTGTGAGTTAAACTCTTTATTTAAAAACATTTTGTTGAGACATTTTTGTTTTAGTATATCCATGGTCAGGAAAAATGAATTTGTAAAAGAAACCAACTTCCCCATTTATCAGTTCATTGAATCACAATACAGCAAGTTATGAATTTTTCAGATTCTATGTGTAACCTACAGTAAGTCAAACAGAAATTAGACACAAATGCCTACCTATTTGTAAGTGAAGCAAATGTGGATATTATCATTCAGTTGTAAACACCTATAGTCACAGCCAGGATTCACATTGCTAGACTCTGGGTAAGTATGACAAGTTTCCTAAATACCGGTACCTTATCCAGCTGTGTTCTGCTTGGGCTGTGTGTGTGTGTGTGTTTAAACATGTACTGTAACTTTCTATAGTATGTTGTATAGCCCTGTGAATCCTGACTTCAATGTTTTTTATCTGCTGTGGCTAAGCATGACACTGTAGCAAGACACTGGCCTGTAGGGGCTATTAGACATCAAACCAAGGGGTACACTGTGAAGACTAACTTGGAGAAGATGCAATAAAACAAACTTGAATGACAGCCCCCAGACATCATAAAAAACGCAGGGAAAATTAGAAAAACTCCTCTAACAGCCTAGGCAGAAACAAAACACTGGATTGAAGTGAGAACTGAGAACTCAGAACAGCTGCTAAATAGTTCTAATTCATTATTTGTGTTTTTGATGTTAAAACACTCCTACTAGCTAGACCTGATGCACAGAGAAAACAAAAATAGTGAATTAGAGCTATTTAGTAGCTGCTGTCTTACAGAAACCCCAGTTAGCTTGCTCTCAGGTATCTGCTAAACTAACTGTTGACATTTATGCTTCCTGGATAAGAACAATTACAAGGCTCTGCTGTTGCTAAAATAATGTTAAAGCAATACACATGCTAAATCTAAGGGCATGGCTACATCACTGTCACATGAGACAGGGAGCATTGTAGGAGAAAGAAAGCCAATAAAACTATTTGTTATGGAGATCCCCAGGGGTCGTAAAACTACCATACAGCTAGCAAGCTAATTTAGAAAAAACTCCTAATAGCAGACAAAAGGAAGGACACACTAGGATTTAACATACATATCAAAACACTCTACATAACATATGTTTTTTGCACATCACAGACTGTGTTTACCAAGAACTGTGCCCTTGATTAAAATAATTTGAACCCCACCCCCCCAAAGAATGTGCTCTCACATGAACATGCATGATTTATTTGTAAAGACAATTAAAAAATGTATTTCTAAATACATTAGCAACACCAATATTTCAAGGTTATCTGTAAAGGCAATTAAAAAAATGTATTTCTAAATGCATTAGTAACACCACTGCTTTCAAGATTTTGAAACTACTAAAAAGACAAACTATATATATATATATATATATATATATATATATATATATATATATATATATATATAGATAGATAGATAGATAGACTATGGTAAATAAATATTGTTAATTCCAAAAGCTGAACTTTGTTTTTAGTATATAAATGTTTAAGAAATACTTGAAAGCTATCTATTTTCCTTGGTTTTTAGACACTTATTAGTCTTTCTTTTTGAGACATGAGGTGACTCTGATAATCATTTGTTCCAAGGATTTTTAAGTCAGTTTGAAGGCATTTTAAGTATCTTCTGTTCTAGTCCTTAACAAATTGCAGGGACTTCACAGACATGTTGTTCTGTTCCTTGGTCCACATCCCAAACATGTGAATCTTCCTTCAGGATGATAGATCCACCTCATGCCCCTCCCACATGAATAAAAAAAAGGTGGGATGGACCTTTTGGAGCTTCTTGGGTGGAGGTGGGGTGGACCTTACTTCCCCCCAAAACACAATGCTGCCTCCTACTACTCAGGTTAAAGTTCTTGTAGCACCCATTTAAGAAAGAAAATAGTACCCTGCAACCATTGACTAACATGACAGTGTATTTATTTGAGGGTGGAAAACATTTCTTGGAGTAGGGTAAGGTGGAGGAGACTATTTACACCTTCAGTCAGTTCCATGGACAGAAAACATGACATCACTCCTTTTGTACATGCAATAGTCCTGTAGGCTCCACCCACAGTTGTAAAAATGGAAAGGGACCTGGGGGTAATCATATCAGATGACCTTAAGGTTGGCAAGCAATGTGAGAAGGCGGTAGGAGAGCTGGGGGATACTGGGATGTATAGGCAGGGGCATCACCAGCAGAAAACAAGAAGTTGTTATCCCTCTGTACAGACAGTTGGTGAGACCCCATCTGGAGTGCTGCATCCAGTTCTGGAGACCCTATCTCCACAAGGACATAGACAGGATAGAGGCAGTATGGAGGAGGGCAACTAAAATGGTGCAGGGTCTGCAAGAGAAGCCATACGAGGAGAGACTAAAGGAGGTAGTACTGGTTGGAGACTTCAATATACCAGACGTGGACTGGAGCATCCCAGCAGCAGCATCAACTAGGAGCAGATTTATCCTGGTCTCCCTTCAGGGTGCCTTCCTCAAGCAACTGGTCATGGAACCAACTCGGCAGAAGGCAATACTGGACCTTGTGCTCACAAACAGGGACAGTGTGATGGGGGTAACAGTGGGGGAGCACCTGGGTAACAGTGACCACCAGTCATTGTGGTTTGAAATCACAGAAAGAGCAGAACCAAACCACACAAAAACACGTATCCTGGATTTTAGGGGGGCAGACTTTGGGAAAATGGGGAGATGCTTGAAAGAGGCTTTAAGGGGAATGGGACAGGAATCAGGGATTGAGGAACAGTGGGCAGTATTTAAAATGGGGATTATAAGAACAACAGAATTATGCATTAAGCAGGTTAGCAAGAGGAAAAGAAAGAGAAGACCATTATGGTTTTCCAAAGAGGTAGCAAAGAAAGTGAAAGCCAAAAGATTGCATTCAGGCAATACAAAAGACACAGGCAGAAGGGATAGGGAGAAGTACCAGGAGAAACAAAGGGAGGCAGGGAAGTCAGTAAGGAAGCCAAAGCTCAGACAGAAGAACACATTGCAAAATCAGTGGTTAAAGGGACAAAACCTTTTACAGGTACATAAGTGAAAAAAGAAGGACAAAGGAGGGATAGTGAGACTGAAGGGGGAGGATGGGGCCGCTGGAGGATGACAACAGTAAAGCTGACATATTGAACAGGTATTTCTGCTCAGTCTTTACTGAGGAAGAGGGTTATGGGTCTGAAGGGGTACAAGGGGTGAGAATGGTGCAGAAATGGACACAAGTCCCTTTACAGAAAGGGTCCTGAAGGAACTGGAAGTAATAAGAGCTGATAAAGCAATGGGGCCAGATGGGGTGCACCCAGGGTCCTTAAAGAACTAAGAGAGGTGGGCTGAACCTCTGGCTATCCTGTTCAGCCAATCACTGGAAACAGGGAGGTACCCAAAGACTGGAGGACAGCAGATGTAGTCCCCTTATACAAAAGTGGGAACAAGAGGAAGCAGGGAACTACAGACCAGTCAGCCTCACCTCGGTGGTGGGAAAGATCATGGAAGCACTACTGAAGGAGAGATTGGTGGAACATCTGGTTGTCAATGGACTACAGGACCCAAGGCAGCATGGTTTCACCAGGGGAGGTCATGTCAGACCAACCTCATTGAATTTTTGACTGGGTGACTAGGGAGGTGGATCAGGGAGGGCAGTGGACATGGCCTATCTGGACTTCAGCAAGGCCTTTGACACTGTGCCACATAGAAGACTATTACACAAACTGGGGAATATGGGTGTGGGCAGGACAGTAGTGTGGTGGGTAGGTAACTGGCTGGGTGGCAGGACACAGAGGGTGGTGGTAAATGGCTGTCACTCCACAGAGGGAAGAGTGACCAGTGGGGTACCACAGGGATCAGTGCTGGGACGGTCCTATTCAACATCTTCATCAGTGACATTGCACAGGATATAGAAGGCAGAATTTCACTGTTCGCTGATGACACAAAGCTCTGTAACAGAGTAGACACACCAGAGGGTGTAGACAGAATGAGAAGGGACCTGCAGAAACTTGAAGAATGGTCAAGGTTTTGGCAGTTGAAATTCAATGCAAAGAAGTGCAAGATAATGCATATGGGGCACAAAAACCCTGGCACAATATATCAGTTGGGGGTGAGGATATAGCATCACCAAGCAGGAAAGGGATCTTGGGGTTGTCATCTCTGATGACCTCAAAGTAGGAAACAGTGTGACAAGGCATCAGGTAAAGCAAATAGGATGCTGGGATGTATAGGCAGGGCATCACCAGCAGGAAAAGGAGGTCATAATTCCGCTATACAAGACACTAGTGAGGCCCCACCTGGAGTACAGTGTACAGTTCTGGAGACTATACTACGTAAGGACATAGACAGGGTAGAGAAGGTTCAGAGGAGGGCAACAAAGATGGTGCATGGATTGCATCACAAGTCCTATGAAGACAGGTTGAAGGAACTGAACATGTACTCCCTGGAGGAGAGAGGAGAGAGAGGGATATGATAGAGACATACAAGTATCTTACAGGGAGGAACAGGTGCAGGAAAACACTATTTTTAGCGAAAAAGATGTTTCAGGACTAGAGGGCATGGGATGAAGTTGGAGGAGGACGATTCAGAGGAAACATGAGAAAGAATTTCTTCACAGAGCAGGTGGTGGACAAGTGGAACACCCTGCCAGAGGAAGTGGTGGGGGTTGAAACAATCACGGGATTTAAGAATGCATGGGATAGACATAAAGGAATTCTAGAGGTCAGGGGTAAGGGGAAATAGACTTCTAGGAAAACAAACTGAACTTACAAGCTCAAATGGGCAGACTAGGTGGGCCATAGGCCCTTATCTGCCGACACTGTCTATGTATCTATGTATCTATGTAGTTTAATATGTATATCCTTGAGGAAAGGGGGGGGACATAATAGAAACTTTTAAGTACCTCAGTGGAATCAACAAAGTCCAAGAGGGTAGCATCTTCCATAAAAAGAGATGTGCAAGAACAAGAGGACACAATTTGATGATGGGGGAGCGGTTCAGGGGAAATGTGAGGAAGTATTTTTTCACAGAGAGGGTGGTGGACGCATGGAACAGCCTCCTGAGGAGGTTGTGGGGTCTAAAACTGTGGGAGAAATCAAGAATGCATGGGATAGACATAAGGCAATTTTTGTGGGGGGGGGGCAGGAAGAAACAGGCTGTTGGTTAACTAGGATCTGCAGCTTATCCTGTAGGTAGGGAAATGGGCAGACTAGGTGGGCCAAGCGGTCCTTATCTGCCTTCAAAGTCTATGTTTCTAAAGATGCAGTTTGTTTTAAAACTATCAACATCTTATGTATAATATTACAAGGATAATTCATCACTAAAAAATGAGTTTGCTACAGTAGTTTCATTATTTTTGTTTCAATATGATAGAGACTTTCTGATACTAGGTAATGTGAAATCATGTGACTGAGTATAGAAGCCGTAAAAGGAATGTATAGAACACATTTTGAAGAAACCTAGCAATTGCACTTCAAAGGTCTGAACTTTTCTTTTGTAAAATGAAACATGCAAATGAATTCCAAATAAACATCTCAATTCATCCCTCATATAACTATTCTCACTCATTTGATCATTAAATGTCTAACTCTGACAGTTCCTGGAAGAACCCTAGCATGGATATTTCATAAATGCTAATTTTATTCACATAGGGGCCTGGGTTATTCTAGTTTCAGATCAAAACTATGAATAACAAAAGCACAGAAACAATTGTAGGCAATGCCAAACATGTACTGAATTAAGACAGCGCTGTCAGTAGTTCTACATGTGGTGCACAGTATAAAATGTTGCGTTTTTGTATTAAGAAAATTATTTCTATCAATCTTATGTTTTTGACTGGCAAATAAGGCATTTTGTACAATAATTTATTACATAATATGAAGTCTCACCTAATATAGTGTAACAATAGGTGATACATTCATGTGTAAATTAGCAGGAATGTATCTGTATGGTTGTACAGAGGAACCTATTTGCAAATAGTCCAGTGTTGCTCAGCACTTAAAAGAAAATAAGTGAATATTGACAATGTTTATTATTTTTTTATTTAATTGTAAAGTCTTTAGATGACTTATGTAGCCTTTTATGTCTTCTAGTCCCTATGAGGGATGGAATGTAAGTGTTGCATAAATTCTCAAAATGCAAACAATAAAAATATGCTGATATAAACTAAACATCACTGACAGGTTGTTCCCCTCAGTGATGTCTTTGTCCATGCCATTTTAATCTGTGAGCCTCTTTCCCTGCCTTTTCTAGACCTGCACTGCTCTATAAAACATCATATTTATAGAATTTGACATACTTTAACATATCACCTTTAGTATTTGTTTTAATAATAATGTACAATACTTCTCATGAGGTGCATAAAGAGTTCATTATACAGCAACTAGATATTAAAAAAATATACTTTATCAATAAAGCGTTATATTGTATAAAGGGTTACTATGCTGTACATTTTCAAAATTTTTACTATCAATTTGGCAGTTCCCTAAATGTATAATCATAATTATTGATTTGTAAATGTTTTCCAAGGAGCAAAGGGCTGCACAACACACTTACATATAAACTCAGCATATAAATATGTCAAGACATTGAAGCAGATGAGATGTGACATGATGGCCAAGTGACTGGGCATCCCATTGTACTGTCACATGGGAGATCTGGGGTTATCAGTGACCTCCGGCACCTTGCTCACTTGGCCAGCAGACAATGGATGTGCCATGGAGGTGATATGCTCACTATCCCAAGAGGGAAGGCAGGATGGCTTGCATCATTGAGTAGTGGCATGCTTTCAGATGAAGGAGAAAGCAGAACTTAGCAGAGTACCTGGGGAGACTAGTGCCTACTCCTTTCATGGCAAGGATCAGGCATAATGAATGACAACATATTTTGCACTGTGGACAAATTAGCTGGACAAAATAGTTGTACTTAAATATATGGTACAGCAATGAAGTTTTGGTGCATGCAGATGTCGTAACTCTACTGACTATGGCACATGCTGTTCTAACCACTCATGTTTAATAATCTGAGAAGGAAGGTAGCAAATTGAAACCCTGTGTCACTCTTTCCATGCTGGTACTGTATGGCATATGTGGGATGCTTCTTAAAGAGCAGATTCTTAGTAAGGATGTATATCTTGAAGAATTAAGGTTTTAGGCCTTTAGATGCCCCAGTAATTATTCTGCTTGCATTTATGTGATTCTCCGCTTACCTTTTCATCATTTTATTTGTATTTTGCCATTTAGTAGTAAAAAAAGGATCCAATGGACTCTTTATATTGTGAAGTAAAAACAAATCTTTACTTGTAAGGCTGGCAGATGTATTTCAAAGGGGAAACTGTAAATCCATTTTAAGATTTTTATAGAGGAATAAAGCTTTCTACCACTAATATTTTAAAGCTTTAATAGAAATATGTGATTTGTAATACTATGTGGTCTTTTGTTATGATCTAGCAGACAAAGCAGATTTTACTCGGAAAGGAGAAAAGAGAAGCCAATTCCAGTTTCAAAAAACTGAAAAATCATACAGATCAGATGCAGATCGCGGCAGCAACTGGGATACTTCCACGCTCCCTCCTGGAGCTGAATGCCATAACCAAGGATGCTGCTAGGCCAAGAGGTAAAGACTACCTCTGCTCCCCGTCTGGGACACTGGTGTGGGGTGCTAGCCCAATGACGCTACGTGTCATCTGCCCCGCCCACCCCAGCCAGCCACCCAGGGGCGGCCCTCAATTTATTGGCCCTCCTCCATGACATCACTTCCTGAGTGCCAGAATATTAAGTCCCCCTTTCCCATTTGCAGGTTATACCTGTTAGCCACTAGGGGCTGCTGTGTTTTGCTGCTCTTAAACATCCTTGCCCAGCTAGCCCCTTGCTCTATCCCTGTATCTCGTCTATCAACGTATCCCACTCTCTCCCCTGCCACCCAACTATCCCATCTCTCCCTTCTCCTACCACTCGGCCCCCTGTATCTTCATCCACTGTTTCCCTCCCTACCCTGTAGCCTCTGGGCACCTGCTACCCCTTTCCCCACAATAGCCTACTGCTATCTTTGGCCACTAGGAGTCACTATTTAGCAACCCAATATCGTGCCCTCACACTGATGGTGGTCAGCAACTGGACCGTGGATCATAGCCCCCACACTGAGCCATCCCCTAATACCCAAGGTGAGCTTTGAGCCTGGTACCTTGTACACCAAAGGTGGGGACTCTACCACTGTACCAAAGTAGCACTAACATAGACATAGAAACATAGAAACATAGAATTTGACGGCAAATAAGGACCGCTTGGCCCACCTAGTCTGCCCATTTTCCTACCTAACAGATAAGCTGCAGATCTTAGTTAATCAACAGCTTACTTCCTCTTACCCACCCCTAGGACTGCCTTATGCCTGTCCCATGCATTCTTGAAGTCCCCCACTGTTCTGGACTCCATGACCTCCTCAGGGAGGCTGTTCCATATATCCACAACCCTCTCAGTGAAATAATACTTCCTCACATTACCCCTGAGCCGTCCCCCCTCTATCTTCAAATTGTGCCCCCTTGTTCTTGCACATCTCTTTTTCTGGAAGATGCTATCCTCTTGGACTTTGTTAATTCCCTTGAGGTACTTGAATGTTTCTATCATGTCCCCTCTCTCCCTTCTTTCCTCAAGAGTATACATATTAAGTTCCTTTAGTCTTTCTTCGTATGTCTTCTGGTGCAGACCCTGCACCATTTTGGTTGCCCTCCTCTGGACAGCCTCTACTCTGTCTATGTCTTTGCGGAGATGGGGTCTCCAGAACTGCACACAGTACTCCAGATGGGGTCTCACCAACTGTCTGTACAGAGGGATAACATCTTCCTGTTTTCTACTATTGATGCCTCTTCCTATGCATCCCAGTATCCCTCCAGCCTTCCTTACTGCCTTCTCACATTGCTCGCCCACCTTTAGGTCATCTGATATAATTACCCCCAGGTCCCTTTCTATTTTTACTGTTGTCAGTCTCTCACCCCCCATTGTGTACGCTTCCCCTGGGTTTTTGTTTCCCATGTGCATTATCTTACACTTCTTTGCATTAAATCTGAGCTGCCATACATTTGACCATTCCACCAACCTTGCCAAGTCCCTTCTCATCCTTTCCACTCCATCCTGTGTATCAACCCTGTTGCAGATCTTTGTGTCATCAGCAAAGAGACATACTTTTCCTTCCAGTTCCTCTGCAATGTCACTTATAAAGAAATTAAAAAGGACCGGTCCCAGTACTGAACCCTGCGGTACCCCACTAGTAACCCTCCTTTCTTCACTGTGTACTCCATTTACTACTACCCTTTGCGTCCTGTTTTCTAGCCAATTTTTATCCAGGCTACCACCTTGGGACCCATTCCAAGGCTGGCTATCTTTGTATTAATCTTTGTGGGGACTGTATCAAATGCTTTGCTAAAATCTAAGTAGGTCATGTCCACAGCCCCTTCCTGATCTACTACTTTGGTCACCCAGTCAAAGAAATCTATTAGATTCGTCTGACACAACCTTCCCATCATGAATCCATGTTGCCTCGGGTCCTGTGCCCCAATGGCCTCTAGGTACTCAACAAGTCTTTCTTTCAGAAGTGATTCCATCATTTTCCCTACCACTGAGGTCAAACTAACTGGTCTGTAGTTTCCTGCCTCTGTCTTGCTCCCACTTTTGTGAAGAGGAATTACATCTGCCCTCCTCCAGTCCTTGGGTACCACCCCATCCTCCCATGATTTGTTAAAGAGAGTAGTCAGCGATGTCACTAGTTCTACCCTTAGTTCTTTTAGAATTCTTGGGTGAATCCCATCGGGCCCCATTGCTTTGTCCACCTTCAATTTTATTAGTTCTTTCAGAACCCTTTCTTCTGTAAATGGACTGATATCGACCCCCATCTTTGGAATGTTTCTCTTGTTTGGTTTAGGTAACTTTCCCTCCTCTTCCTTTGTGAATACTGAGCAGAAATATTTGTTCAGTAACTCTGCTTTTTCACTGTCACCCTCTACCCACATTCCTTCCCCTTTATTAAGCTTCAGTATCCCTCCTTTGGTCTTTCTTCGCTCCCTAATGTACCTATAAAAGGTCTTCTCCCCCTTCTTAACAGAATTGGCTATTCTTTCTTCGGTTTGGGTCTTTGCTATTCTGACTACCTTCCCAGCCTCTTTCTGCTTTAACTGATAAAGTTCTCTGTCCTGCTCCTTCTGTGTTTCCTTATATTTCCTGAATGCTGCCCTTTTCTCCTTAACCTTCCCTGCCACCTCTTTTGTGAACCATAGCAGTTTTTTTCTTCGTTGTGTTTTATTGATTTTTTTTACGCAAAGGCTTGTTGCCTCTGTGATGGCTGTTTTGATCACTCCCCATTGTTCCTCCACCCCTCCTTCTTGCCTGTTTGCTAGTGTTTTTCTGAGGCACTCTCTCATTTTCCCAAAGTCAGCCCTCCTAAAGTCTAGTACTCTTGCTTTTGTATGGCTTGATTGTATGGCTGTGTTTATCGTGAACCACACTGTTTGGTGGTCACTTGTTCCCAGATGGCTACCCACCTCTAAATCTGAGATTATTTCTCCATACCCATTTGAAAGTACCAGGTCTAAGATTGCTCTCTCCCAAGTTGGTTCCAATACTAGCTGTCTGAGACATGCCCCCTGTAGGGCATCACAAATGACCCTGCTCTTGGATGTGCCTGCAGCAAAGGTGCTCCAGTTAACATCTGGCATATTCAGGTCCCCCAGCAACAATATCTCCCCTTTTTCTGCCATTCTAAGAAAGCCTTCTATCATTTCCTTGTCCATTCCCTCCCCCTGAGATGTGGGTCTGTATACAATCCCCATGCGGATTGTGGTGCCATTTCCTGTCTCCAGAGTGACCCAAAGTGCCTCATCTGCTCCTGTTTACTCTTTAGTTCTGTTGCTTTGATCCCTTCCTTTACATAGAGAGCTACTCCTCCTCCTCTTTACCCTCCCTGTCCCTCCTATAGATTGTGTATCCATGTTGACATCCCATTCATGGTTCTCTGTGTATCATGTTTCTGTGACTGCCACAATATCCAGGCAACCCTCTTCCATCAAGGCCACTAGTTCAGGGAGCTTGTTACACAGACTCACGGGCATTGGTACTCATCACCCTCCACTTTTTGATAGCCTTACCCCTTTAGCCCCATTTCTGTCCTTACTGCCTTTGCCTTTTTTACATTTAAATCTGTTCTGCTCCCTAATAACTTCTGTACCTTGATGTTTACCTCACTAATCACCATGTTTTGTGGGGAGGCTCGATTTCCAGTTCCTTTCAGTGCCTCCCCTTGGTTAGTTTAAATGCTTGCCAATGAAGCATTTAAATCTCACCTAGGATCCTGGTTCCCCCTGGACAGATGCAGACCATCGCACCAATATGGGTCTGCATTCTCCAGGTGGCTCCCAGTCCCCAATGAAGCCAAAACCCTGAGCTCCACACCAGTTTTTCAACCACTCATTGAATTCGCTGGTGAGAAGTGCCCTAGCATCTCCTTGCCATAGACAGGCAGCACCTCCGAAGGTTAACAGATGCGCTACTTGTCTAAGGCCCTTCCCAACTCTACAAACCCCTCTTGCACTGCTCTGATCCCATTCTAGCTATGTCATTTGTCCCAGGTGACAATGACATCCAGCTCCTCCCTCGTGCAGCTCCTCCCACGATCCTGAGGATTCACTTCCTGTCCCTCCAAGCCATGGTGCCAGGAAGGCACCTTACCTCCCTCTCCCATCCTCCCCACTTCACCCCTAATGATTGAGTCCCCCACCAGGAGTTGTCTTTCCCTGTGGGGTCCCATGCCACCTCCTTGGGTCTCCTTGTGAAGGTTCCCAGCATCCTCCTTGGTTCCACTGCAGGTGCCTCCATAGAGGAACCACTATCCACCAGAAGAGTGAATGAATTGTGAAGAGGTACAGCTGGAGGGATGCAACTCTGTTCCACCACCTTTCCTCCTTGAGCCCACCCTGGTCCAGCCACTCCTCTTCTTGGCAACCTCTGAGGTAGTGGCATTGGCCCTGGTGGTCCCTGGGTGGGGAGGAGGTTTCACGAATCCTAGCCAGGTCAGCCTGGAGATGGGCAACCTCTCTCTACAAGAGAGGTGCCTGCTACAATAGGCAGCATCGCAGCCTCCAGAATGTCTCCCGAACACTGCCGCCTACAGCCATTGCACTGCACCACTCCTATCATGTCTTATTTTGTGTCCCCTCTACTGTTTCTCTGGATGCTTACTCTCTCCTCTCCTTACAACTCTCACCCTTCCTGTTCTGGGACAGCAACTTCCTAACTTCTTCAGTAGTCTCCTTCTTCCTTGTTCAATATCAAACTACCAGCAGCTGGGGGGGAGAGTGAGCTACTTTTTCTACTTCAGGGTTGACAAAACCAATGTTTCTCTATGATCCTTTTCTTCCTACTGCCAAACAGGAAGTTCCTGTTGACAGTTAAATCCAGTGGCTATAAAAGTAGAACTGGCTTTGGGTGGGATGGAGGGCAATTGCTAAGAAAAAAGGCTAGCAACAGGAAGTTGTAATTTGACTCACCTGCTTTTCTAGTGTCTAAACCACACCCCCAGGTAAGCTCTCTTTCCTCCTACTGGTTTAGCAAAGTCACCTGATACAGTACCTTTCCCTGCACAGAACACACACTGCCTTTCTTTCTTTTCTTTTCTTTCTTTATTTAACCTTAAATAAGACCCCTTCTACTTCTAATAAAGTTATCTGTCTACTTAATCTTAACTGACACTGACTCCTACTGAGATATAAGTTTTAAATTAAGAAGAAAATGTAGCTTCTTTTAGTTAGCTGCTTTCTGCTCTACAAGCAAGGCTAGCAACAGGAAGTTGTGATTTGACTCACCTGCTTTTCTAGTGTCTAAACCACGCCTCAGGTAAGCTCTCTTTCCTCCTACTGGTTTAGCAAAGTCACCTGATACAGTACCTTTCCCTGCACAGAACACACACTGCCTTTCTTTCTTTTCTTTTCTTTCTTTTTTTAACCTTGAATAAGACCCCTTCTACTTCTAATAAAGTTATCTGTCTACTTAATCTTAACTGACACTGACTCCTACTGAGATATAAGTTTTAAATTAAGAAGAAAATGTAGCTTCTTTTAGTTAGCTGCTTTCTGCTCTACAAGCAAGGCTAGCAACACTTACAGGTAGGCCTTCTACTCACTTCTTTCCTTATCTCTACTTCTGCCTGCAGACCCACCTAGAAAATGCCTGCCCACCTCCTATTAACGTGCCTCTCTCTCCTCCTCTTCCTGAGGCCACCTTCCAGCCCAGGTGTCTCTATGGCACCACAGTCTCCCCAACCTGGTGTCCCCACTTGTGTTCCTGCCCCACCATCCCCCTGTGCCCATGAGTTGCCACCTTCCTTCTCCACTATCACTTTGTGCTCTAACTTACCACACCCACCCCCTAGTCCCCACCCAGCTTTCCCCCATGTCCACTGGCAACTTATCATTCTAGCCTACCCAGCTTGTACCTCCCTGCCACCCCCTTGTGTCTTGAAGCTCCCCTACTCCTCCCATACTGCCTGACGCAAGCATGCTTTCCACTGTCCTCGGTCTAGGGCTGTACTTATCCTCCTACTCCTGTCTGGGAGTATACATCCCAACCCAGGCCTGGCCCACAATAGCTTATCAACCGGATCTCCTGGACTTCTTGTTGCGTCTATGAATATCTGTAGCCTCCTGAAGAAATTTGACTCACTCCAATGTTGGGTCACAGTCCATAAACCTGACATTATCTCTCTAGTAGAAACCTGGCTATCAGACTCTATCCCTGACTCCCTTGTCTCACTCCCTGGTTACTCCCCTTATCGAGAGGACAGAGTTGGTCGATGGGGTGAGGGCTCTGCTATCTATATCAAAGACTCACTTACAGGACTAGCCCTCCTAGCCCCTGTTCTTGATTTCAGGACTCAGGCCCTAACCCTAAAACTGACCACTGATCCCTCTAGGCATCCCCTCTTTCTAACTACTGCCTATATACCTCCAAAAAATCAAGCCATGGCCCTGGTCCTGCTAATTGAGTATCTTACCTCTCTACCCCACTCCTCTGATCAACTTCTTGTGGGAGATCTAAATATTAACTGGCTTAGCCCCCTCATCCTCTATTACCTGTGACTCCTTCTCATCTATTGACCTAACACAACTCATTGCCCAACCAACTAGAGTGAATCCCAGAACGAGTTCTAGCACATTTCTTGATGTGGTCATCACTAACCGGTTTAGCAAAATTTGCAATATACAAGTCCTTCTGGATGGATTTAGTGACCTCTCTCCTATACTTTTCCATTGGTCAACCTCCTTACCCAAATCCACAGCAAAGCCCACATTATGGCGGCAGTTACGACCAGGTGGGCTGGAAGGCCTTTAAGCAATTCTTTGCCAAAATTGACTGGTCTCCCATAGAGACCGCCCACAACATTGATTCGGCACTAACCTTTTTCACCTTAATGTTTAACAAAGCCTGTGACATTTTCACACCTCTAACCGTACTCCGCTCCAAAGTACGGCATGCTCCCTGGGTTACACTGCCCCTGCTCCAGCTTCTTAAGGACAGGGATAACCTGTGGCACCTTGCAATGGAAACTGGCTGCCCTGTAGACAGGCAGGCTTATGCAGCTGCCTGAAACAAATGTACCTGGGCCATACGCAAGGCCAAGGCCGAGCACTATCAGGCCTCACTCACCTCATCCTGGGGGAATGCCAGAACCTTCTGGGACAATATCAAGCAACTAAATGGGGGTTCACATCCTCCACCACCCTCCCAAATCAACATTGATGGCTCCATCTCCACGGATCCTACCCTCATTGCCAACTTTCTCAATAAATCCTTAACTGACCTTAGCCCTGTCCTCCCTAGCAACTTCTTTGATCCCCCATACCTGAGGCTATTCTCACCCACCCTTGGTTCCACTTACATCGGGTTACTGTCCATGAAGTCAGACTGTATCTACTCAAGGCCTTAAAGGGCAATACCACTGGCAGTGACTCCTTGGACCCCAGTCTCCTTTGCCAGGTACTGGACCTGGTTATTGCCCCAATCACCAGCCTCTTTAATAAATCTCTTTGCCTGGGACAATTTACCTCTACCTGGAAAATCGCCACTGTCACACCCATACACAAGGGTGGTGATAGGACCCTATCTGGTAATTATCGGCCAATCTCTATCCTCTCACCTCTCTCAAAAGCCTTAGGAAAAATAGCGTCCACCCAAATCTCAGAGTATCTAACCAAATACAGCATCCTCTGCCCTGAACAGCACAGCTTCCATGCTGGGCACAGTACCAACACCGCGCCCTTGAGTTCTCTAACTTTCTTCATTCCTTGACTCTCTATTCTCTAGTGGGTGCAGTGTTCATTGACTTGTCAAAAGCCTTTGACACTGTTTCCCATCCCCTCCTGCTGGATGCACTCAGCCACACAGGCTTTGCTGCCGGGCCAGTCTCCTAGTGCTCCAGCTATCTGTCTGCCCAGTCCCAGTGTGTTAAAATTAATGGGACACTCTCCAATGCCTGCCCTATCCACTCTGGTGTTCCCCAGAGCTCCATTCTTGGGCCCTTGCTCTTTTCCCTATATCTCAACTCCCTGCCAGGCGCTTGTGATGGTAAACTCTTACTTTATGCAGATGATGCTGTTATCTTTGCCTCCAACCATAACCCTATTACCCTCCAGGCCTCCCTGCAATTATCTTATAATGATGCAGACGCCTGGTTCAAAGAGCATAGACTTGTAATTAATCTTAAAAAAACCAAAACTATGCTCTTTGCCCAACCCCAAAACAAAGCAAGTAATTTCCCACTTCAGGTCCTTGCCAGCTCCAAGTTCCCACTCAAGCAGCTCTCATTTCAAAACCTCTGTACATAGACACCTACTTACTATGCGCAGCTGTGGCTGTTTCTAAGTCTACCCTTGCTCAATCACGCTGACAAAGCTCCCCGAGTGACTGCACCCAACCTACTACCGCCTCTATATATTGTCCTATCTGCCTCTCCATCTGTCTCAGCTAGACATATTGCTGTGTAGACCTCCTCTGTTTGCTTGATGCACAAATTATTCTAAACCTAGTTGTACTTGTAACCTGTATTGTAGCCATTTTTATGTCATCATGTTCGTCCAAATCCTGTGCACTGTTATTTTGTAAATGGGGGTACTGGACTTTAGGAGAGCTGACTTTGGCAAGATGGGAGAGTGCCTCAGAGAAGCACTAGCAAACAGGTTAGAAGGAGGTGTGCAGCAACAATGAGGAATCATCAAAACTGCCATCACAGAGGCAACAAGCCTTTGTGTGAAGCAAATAAACAAATCAAAATGAAAGAAAAAGCCACTATGGTTCTCAAAAGAGGTGGCTGTGAAAGTCAGGAAGAAAAAGATAGCATTCTGGAAGTATAAGGAAACACAGAAGGAGCAGGACAGAGAGCTGTACCAGTTAAGGCAGAAGAAAGCAGGGAGGGAAGTCAGAATAGCAATGGCCCAAAATGAGAAAAAGATAGCCAACTCAGTTAAGAAGGGGGATAAAACCTTTTATAGGTACATCACTGAGCGTAGAAAGACAAAGGGAGGGATAGTGAGGCTGAATAGAATGAACGGTGGGTGGGCAGAGGGGGTCAGTGAAAAAGCAGGGATACTGAATGAATATTTCTGCTCAGTATTCACAAAAGAGGAGGGGGAAGTCCCTAATCCAATTAACAGAAGCACTCTTGATAGGGGATCGATCCCAGTCCTTTCACAGAAGAAAGGGTTCTGCAAGAACTCCTAAAACTGAAGGTGGACAAAGCAATGGGTCCTGATGGAATTCACCCAGAATTCTAAAAGAATTAAGGAGGAACTAGTGAAACTACTGGCTACTCTTTTAATAAATCATGGGAGGATGGTGTGGTACCTGAGGACTGGAGGAAGGTGGATGTGATTCTCCTTCACAAAGTGGGACCAAGACAGAGGCAGGAAACTACAGACCTGTCAGTCTGACCTCTGTGGTAGGGAAAGTGATGGAGTCACTTCTGAAGGAAAGAATAGTTGAGTACCTAGAGGCCAGTGGAGCACAGGACCCAAGGCAGCATGGATTCACAGCGGGAAGGTCATGTCAGACGAATCTAATAGATTTATTTGATTGGGTGACCAAAGTAGTAGACCAGGGAGGGGCTGTGGACATGGCCTACCTAGACTTTAGCAAGGCATTTGACACAGTCCCACACAAAAGATTAATAGTCAAATTAACCAGCCTGGGAGTGGGTCCCAGGGTGGTAGCATGGGTAAAACATTGGCTGCACAACAGGACACAGAAGGTAATTGTAAATGGAGTCCACTCTGAAGAAAGAGAGGTTACTAGTTGGGTACTGCAGGGTTCAGTATTGGGTCCAGTCCCTTTTAATGTCTTCATCAGTGACATTGCAGAGGGACTGGAAGGAAAAGTATGCCTTTTTGCAGACACAAAGATCTGCAACAGGCTTGATACACAAGGAGGTGTGGAAAGGATGAAAAGGACTTGGCAAGGTTGGAGGTATGGTCAGAGTATGGCAGCTAGGATTCAATGCAAAGAAGTGCAAATAATGCACCTGGGAAACAAGAACCCAGGAAGAATACACAATGGGTGGGGAAGTAGTAACAACAACAAAAAGGAAAGGGACCTGGGGTAATCATATCAGATGACCTTAAGGTTAGCAAGCAATGTGAGAAGGCAGTAGGGAGGGCTGGGGCATACTGGGATGTATAGGGAGGCATCAGCAGCAGAAAACAGGAAGTTGTTATCCCTCTGTACAGACAGTTGGTGAGACCCCATCTGGAGTACTGTGTCCAGTTCTGGAGACCCCATCTCCGCAAGGACATAGACAGGATAGAGGTAGTCCGAGGAGGGCAACTAAAATGGCGCAGGGTCTGCAGGAGAAGCCGTATGAGGAGAGACTAAGGGAGCTTAGTATGTATACCCTTGACGAAAGAAGGGAGAGGGAGGACATGATAGAAACTTTTAAGTACCTCAGTGGAATCAACAAAGTCCAAGAGGGTAGCATCTTTCAGAAAAAGAGACTTGCAAGAACAAGGGGACCAGTTTAAAGATAGAAGGAGGGCAGTTCAGGGGCAATGTGAGGAAGTATTATTTCACAGAGAGGGTAGTAGATGCATGGAACAGCCTTCCTGAGGAGGTTGTGGGGTCTACAACTGTGGGAAAATTCAAGAATGCTTGGGACAGACATAAGGCAATTCTTGTGGGGGGTAGGAAGAAATAGGCTGTTGGTTAACTAGGATCTACAGCCTATCCTGTAGGTAGGGAAATAGGCAGACTAGATGGGCCAAGTGGTCCTTATCTGCCGTAAAAGTCTATGTTTCTATGTTTCTAAATGCTTGTTAGTACTGTTTTGTCCTCTCAGTGATGAGGTACCTTTGCAAATGAGCCTCTGGCTCAAAGGTTGTAAACTGATGTTTAAATAAATAAATAAATAAATTTAGTGCAAACATACAGAGGCAAAGTTTGTTGCAGAAAGAAGTATCTTTTTTTTAACAATAGAAAACTATCTTTAGCTTGTCATTGAAATTAATTGTGCTTCTAAGCAGTTGGCAATTTCTAGTATCACAGTACCAGAATTTTATTGAATTATTTTTCTGGCAGTGTGAAAAGTAAAGGTGAAAATCTACTGGTTTCACTGCACAGGTAAATATTTTATTTTAAAAATAGAAAGTTATTGCTAGCACATCAACACAGTAAAATATTCATGTGTTATATATATATATATATATATATATATTCATACAATGTATGTTTTGGGATATGAAGGCAGATAAAAATTAATATCTCAAGCACAGAGTGGAGATATCACTGATATCTTCATGTTCCTATATGTCATTGTGATATCTCCATGTTCCTATACATCATAGAGATATCTCTACATTCCTGTACATCATACTGATACCACCCTGTGATGTAGAACTTTCACTTTCCTTGCTTTCTTGTACTGTGCACGAGTGCAGTCAACAGTTATAAATAATGTCTGCTAGAAATTTACAAGAAAGCACTCTCTGTACACAAATGCAACAAAACAGTGTTTTTTTTTTTAAATTGTATTTTTATCTTAACTTTCCTTAGTTTTTTTTTTTCTACAAGAACATTTCAGTTTGAGCCTGCCATTTACAGGTTTATACTGCAGCACCATACACTTTCACTTTCATCCTTTCAGGTAGCGTGATTGACCACTGTCAATAACTGCAAATTATCTGATAATAGAAATTTTAAATAAGGCTTCCTCTGTTCAAATAACTTGTGTACATTGATTTCTGTAAGAAGATCCTGCCTTCTGTCGTGACAATAAAGAGAGTGCACAGTCAGAGAGTCAGCAAATTAAAAATAAAAAGTAGCGAGAGCATAAGCAATCATAGAGCACTCCCCAATATCAGAAACAGATGAGCCTCTCCTCAGCTACTATGCAAAACCCTAGGGGCTGTAAATGTGAGTGGTGGGGAGAACAGTGACAGAGAGAGAGAGAGACAGCATTAGGGCTAGGAGAGCACACACAGCACAGCGGCCACCAGCAGATCCCCAGAGGAGCATCAAAAAAAGCAGGCTCAAGCCTAACTGACCATTGCCATAGCAACACATCCTCATGGTTCCATTCTCAAGCTGCCGACTCTCGCTGTGCACTTCCGCTTTCTCTCATCTCGCTTTGCTACAGTCAACAAACTCTTCTGTAGAAAGCTAGGTAAACATAAAGCAAAATACAAAGCTGTCCTACTTTTCCAACAGATGGAGCCATATTTTAAGTTTCTACCTGCACATCATGTATACTTATTGACAGAGCTCAGCCACGCTGCATGAGAGGATGAAAATAAATGGCAGGATCAACCACATGAGGTCTGGTACCCCAAACTAAGGAATGTTAACATAAAAACGCAGTTTTGTTATTTTTTGCATTATGATTCCTTATTTTAAATCTAGCAGCACTTCGTTTACCGCTATAGAAAGCGTTCAATCACACTGCATTTAAGCAAAACAAGTGAAAGTGCTTGCTTGTAAGACAGTATGTAAATGACAGAATCAACAATGTTTCACAAATGCTGCATGTTGTGTTAAGTGGGGGATATGTGCAGTTGTACAGTTCTGCTTGGGGGAGGGGCATGAGTAAGTCACCTCGTGGCCGGGGCAAATCTTTGTGTGGGAATTGTGGTGGGGAGGAGGTGTTGAAGGTTGATCTCAAAACATACATTGTAGAAACAGAACATGACATGGCCCTCATGAAGATACCATATTTATCTTCACGAGAAGCTAATGACATCAAGATATTCTATGAAAGTAAAGATCAGCCTTGTTGTCAGTGGGAAGCCATACAATATCTTACATATATTTCCCCACTAGTCTGTCTATTCTTTACATTTTCCTCCCAATGCCAGCATTTAATTCGTAATTTGGCTTGGTGGCTGGTCACAATTTGTGCTTACTCTCTCTCAGTAAACATGCTGAAAAACCAGATGGCTGGTCCCTGTGTATGCCTGCTCACTCTTGCATGGAAGACACTCAAAACTAAAACTGCCACAGTTCATTGTCGCTTGTTTATTGGATCACACAGTGAAAAAAGAAGAAACTTTCAAAAGGTACATTTTGGGGGGCACATCACTTTTGTAGGGGGAGAAGCTGGCACAGCACGTGAGTGGAAGGGGGTGCACAGGAGGTTTTGCAATAGCAGCCCTTTCAGTGGTGGGTGGGCAGCCTGTGTCACAGCTTTTGACACAAACCACAAAAAAGTTGAACCGTTTAAGCTTCCACACAGACCATTGTATACATAGAGCATATAATGGACTGTATTAAACTACATTCATTTCCATTCTTGTGGGGGTGGGACTTTCATAATTCACTTGTTGCTTTGCCAGTCTTGAGTTATGGTCCCATCCCCTCACTCATGGAAGTAAATAGTATATTTTAACACAGACCATTGTATATCACCTATATCTTCTCCTTATTCTCTCTTACTAATGAAACCGGTATGAAAGACAGGGTCTGTCCTTGCTGCTTGTCCACATGTAATGTCATAATTCCCTGCTTGTCATGACATCATTATTATTCCCACAGCAACTAATCATGATTCATAAATAGAGATGCCTAATATCATGCATTGACTAGCAGCAGGAACAATTGATGTTTGAGGGTTGAGGTTTCACTTTTTAAGTAGCCATGATTAGCAATAAAGAATGAGGCACATATGAAAATGAAAACCAGGAGATATAAGATTTGTGTGTAAATGTCATATTTTTCAGTGTTTCCCAGATACACCACAAGTTTTTTATGTAAAGTGCACTGTATTTCTAGCAGCAGTAGCATGCAGTATTATTTATAAGCTGCAGGATCAGTGTAAGCCATTTAATTGCAGTTGGATTGGGATTTGTGTTTTTAGTCAAGTATGTAGAAGGTAGAAGTAAGTATAAGAATTATTGAAAAAAGTTTATACTTACTTTTACCTTCTACATACTTATGTACCTTCTACATATTATTGAAAAAAAGTTGCTATTACCCATAGTCATTTTCTGATTGACCAGCTATTCACAACTTTATTCATATTTGTTTGATATTGTCTCAGTGTCTATATGTATCCCATAAAATTACAAATGTTTTCTTACCTCAATATAATTAAATCGGGATCACCCTTGAAAATGGGGTAGCTTGTCTCAGTGGGCCAACCTGATCTTCAAAATTCAATAAACAAACACATAAAATATTTTTTAATTTAGTATCTGTTGACTGCTTGAATAGACACATAGTCTGTCCGTGACTTCAAGTTGTTTTTAATAGAATGTGTGTATTTATTATGTAACGGTGCTGGACTGGTAGACCTTGGGGTTCTTCACTCCAAGAGGTGGACGTAACTATCTCACTACCAGCAGTACCAGTGGCACCCTCAGCAGGCTGGATGGCAAGAGGCCGCTGAAGGATTGAATAAGGGTGGGTGGATCGAATCACCCGACAAGGAGAGGCAGGAGTTGTACACAGAGGTTGGATGAAGCAAAGATGTTTATTTGACAGGAGGGGAAGGAGGACATGGTCATACAGGAAAATACCAACAGTAAAAATGACAGGGAGTATGGACAGCATTATGGTTATAGGAACAGTAATACAATTATCTAATATAAATTCTAAGAAGTACTATAAACTCTAAAAAGGTGCACCTTGGACTAGTACGTCTACATTTCTAGGTTAAACTGAGTACTCTAAATAAGCAACAACTGGTTGACCACTGACTGCAGGAGCTCTTTCTATAACTCAGACTATAGTCAGATTACAATAAGTTTGTAAAGTCAATACACTTTTAATTCACTTCTGGTGAGGATCTTTGTGCACAGTTGAGGAGGAGATGAAGAAGAAGAAAAAGAATGAAGATGGGAAAATCCCGCAAGCTCAACACTGGCACCTGTAATGCTGGCCTAGGGGAGGCCACTGGGATATTGAGAGGTTTTCAAACAGGCCATGGGTCCATCGGCTACAACCACCTATCATGGGTTGCCAGAAACCAGAACAGTCACAAAAGATTCCTTGGCTAAAAACCCACTGGTGGGCCACCAGAATTGAAGGACAATTGCAAAAATGTCTCAGCTAAAAACCTGCTGGTGGGCCACCAAGAATGAAGAACAGATGCAAGGATCCTACCACAGTCCTCTGTTGGACAGCCAGGATGAGACGACAGATGCAGACCACCCTGCCACAGCCCTCTTCTGGACTACTGAGTAAGGAAGAAGATACAGAACACCCTGCCACAGCCCGCATCTGGACTGCCAGGTAAGGAAGAAGATGTAGAACACCCCGCCACAGACCGCTTCTGGACTGACGAGTAAGGAAGAAGATTCAGAACACCCCATCACAGCCTGCTTCTGGACTGCCAGGTAAAGAAGAAGATGCGAGGACCCCATGGAAATCAGGAATCAAGAGAATGAAGTCTTCATACGTTGGAGAATGAGAGGGTACTGGGCACCAAGGCTGGATGAGCCAAGGACAAACATAAAACAATAAATGGAATGTTGGTATGGAGAAACTGGAACAGAAGATCTTAAAGAAACTGATGGCGAAGCACTGAGAAAACAAGAAAATGGTGGCCAAGACTCAATCCTGGGCTACATCGGACTACAACTCATGGCAGACAGCAAGGGGACATTGACAATGCTCTTCAGAGAACATTAAGGCAGGATCTCACTCTTCAAAGAGTTGAAGGTGTAGAAGCACCAGCTGAACACCTTCCTGGTGCTGTCATCGACAGATTCTGGAATACACTTGCTGAACGCCCTTCAAAGGCTGCTGAAGACTGACTCAAACACACTAGCACAAGATGCTGGCTCAATACAATTAAAAGTCACAGTTCCAACAGTGTTGCTTAATGTCACAGTTCCAACAGTTATGCACAATATCACAGTCTCTGGATATACAGAGCATAGTAAATAACAGGCACATGGTTGCTTCTATCTGGTCACCTTCTTTGGTGAAGCCCTTGTTAAGTATGAGCCTGCTGTAGTGGGGTCCCCCTAACTAAAATGGGCTTTCCTGCTACTGTGGGTACACTGGCGGCTAAACACTAAATGGCCTCCTTAGACTGTGAGGTATACTAGTTGGGTGGGCCCCCTTTCCATTAATTGCCCCACTATGGCTGGCTGGCTATGTCCCTTTGATACCTGTGGACCAAAATGGCTAGCTAGGGTTCCTTTAGCCTTCAGGCCTGGAGCTGCCTGGGACTTGCTGGACCCCTCTTAATTTTTCTCGTAAGGCACCTTTAATTTCTCTTGCTGGGCCACTTTAATTTCCCTCAAATGAGTTGCCATGTAAATGCTGTGGGCTTGATTGCCCCTTTAACCCTTGGGCCAACTTGATAGGCCTCTTTTCAACACTGAGGGGCTTGCCTTTCCCCTTTATCTCTCTGGGCCCTGACATTGCCCCTTTATATATTCTGTAGGCCTGAGCAAGGCCTTTCCATCAATCACTTTTCCCTAGCTCTGCCTTTGCTCTACCTCCTAATAAGTATTTATAATCTTCTGCTTTGGACTGTCTGCCCTAGCCCCTTCACTGGGCATTGCTCAGCCTGCAATGAATATTAAATTATGCAAATTTGGCCATCTGGCCTGCCCCCACAGCTCTTGGTCTTTTCCTCAGGTGCACAGAGTGCTTTAAAACAATGAATTCCTTTTTTCTTATTTTAAACTTGTTGGTGGTCAGCACCTTGGCACTGGTGCTGCTGCCGACTCACCGCCCTGGCCCAGGGTGAAGAAGCTACTATGGGAGGTGGAAGGTGCTTGCTAGCAGAAGGAGCCTTCTACAGGCAGGTGGCAGGCAGGGAGGAGGATGACTGGGGGCCTTGTGGATCTTGAGGATGCCCAATAGTCTCTTCCTGGATGTGGCTCTTCTCTACACACTGCCACTGAGGGATCATTTAAACTATTATTAAAATAAAAAATGGGGCTAAACGGAGCCCACACTGAGATGAGTCGGGACTTTGTGGACCACTGCTCACTAAAACTGCCATGCACTCTGGACCAAAAGCTGCCTGGAGGGACAAGAGGTGGACCACAGGTAAGCCCTTTTTTGAACTTTCAACCTGTGTCCCCTCTCTCCCTCACATTTCTACCAGTGACCGGATGACGCTCTGTCTTCAGCGGTGCCTGAGAGCACTCCCCAAGGGCTCTTCAATGCCCTCAACATGGCAGCAACTCCTGTCTGCTTTTCTGTGCACTGCTCCACTAATTGACTGTGCAGCCAGCATTCAGGACACTGTGTCCCTGACAATGCTGGCTGCCTTCTAACAGCCCAGCATGGGCTGGACTGGAAAAATGCTCCCCTAGCTTGTGCTGCTTCTTGTGGGGGGGGGGGGTCCAGAATGGAGCAGGTGGCTGAGAACAGCACAGGAAAATGTTTTTTTTTTTTTTACAGCATCTGTTTTTGGCAAGGGAGGGGAACGCTGAAGGAGGGGACCCCACCATAACTCCCCTATGCTGCCCACACATGGGGTCCCTGGGGTACCTTTACCTCTATGAATAACCTTCTTCTTTTCCTGTTGTGCCCCCAACGTTGGGGCACTACAGTTATATAGAGCATGTTTTCTTAGTTATGGTAATTTAATATGACTCAGTGATGAAAATGTACTTTATCTTTTTGGGATTAAATATGATAACTGGAGTTTTCCATTCTACATCTTGTAATCAATGTCAGACCTTGACAGCATTTTGTGAACTTCAACCTTCACAATAACTAGCTTGGTTAGACAGTGTTTGTATAATTTAAACAATCTTCAGATTTGGTTGTGATTTTGTCTTGGCTTAGCAGACTGCCTTATGCATTCTAAGTGAGCATTTTAGCTTTTAAATGGTTATTAATATCTTGCTCCAATAGTATACCTTAACTGCTGTTAAAGTCATGTGGAATCTAAAAAGTTGCTTTGAAGACAATGAAAGACAATCTTAATATACTTTTTTGCTTCCATAAAGTAATGTGCTTTTGAACCCTGGACCACCTGCTGGGCTAACAGTAGGATATGTGGCACCCCTAGGCAAACATGCAAATGGTGCCTCCTGAAAAAAACATTGTCTCTTCCTGCCCCCTCCAAAATGAAGGACCTTTTCATTATAGCAGTTAATCAGTTTTGAGGATGGCTAGTGCAATACAGCAAATTCTGCAGATTAATGTCAGACTGCATTTGATCAAATATATAGTAAAAACTACATTTTGATTTCTTAATTCTAAATCATTAGTACCGTTTTACAACTAAAGCATGATTATAAGTGGAACACGCCACTGGAGAGAGTCTTTTTTTTAATACAAAACAAATTTTTTATAGTTGTTGAAGCATGTGTTATAAGTACTATTTAATAATCCTGCTTTACAATACACTGGTTAGGCTCCATCTGGAGTACTCCATGCAGTACTGGAGGCCACACATTCACAAGGACATTAACCAAATTGAGGCAGTCCAGAGAAAGGCAACCAAAATGGTGCAGGGACTGCATCAGAAAACATATGAGGACAGATTAACTGAACTCAATATGTGTACCCTAGAACAAAGGAGGGAGAGAGGTGACATGATAGAAACATTCAAACACCTTAAGAGCATTAACAAGGTGAAAGAGTCTAACATGTTTCAATATAAGAAAAATAGCAGGACAAGAGGACACAGCATGAGATTAGAGGGTGGCCGATTAAGGGGTGATGTGAGGAAGCTGTTTTTCACAGAAAGGGTGATGGATGCATGGAACGGCCTACCTCTGGAAGTGGTGGATATGAATACAGTGCAGGGATTCAAACAGGCATGGGGTAGGCATAAGGGAGCAATACAGATGAGTATGAATAGATTGGCCAATGGCACATTCATAAGGTAGAAAAAGAAATGGGCAGACTGGATGGGTCTTGCCGTCCTTATCTGCCATCAACTTCTATGTTTCTATGTTTCTAAAACCATTACTTCCTACATATTTAGGGTGCCAGAATCGTTCCACTTCTCATTTTAGTTTTCTCAAACATAAAAAGAGACTTCATTTTTCCCCATCATAGACTTTTATCCCCACGTACCTCTTCTTCCATCTGTCAGAATTGTTATCCCCACTTGCCACTCCCTCCTCTGGTCCTCAAGTGACTTCTCAGTCTGAACTCTATAGGAATGTCATGCCAAGAGACTTTCATGGTGGGCACACAATTAAAACTTTCACTGGAGACCCCAGAACAATAAACAATTCCACTGCACTGCAACACCTGCAAGGTTGACATGTACATTTTGTAAAACAGAAGCAGGTCTGTACAAAACAAAATTCTAAATTATAACTAGAGGTGGACACTTTGAGCCAGCCACCACTGCTTCTGTGGATGTGTCACTTGCACACACTGCCTCACTTGAATGTGTTTGTTTGTTTTATTTATTTAAACTGGAGAGTCCGTGGACCAAAGACCCATTTCCATGATCGAACAGTGTACATAAAAGCAATACATACATTTAAGATAAGATACTACATCCACACTTCCATTAACTTACCAATGCACACCAGCTTGATGCTTTCTTTGTCCAGGAACTCAAGTGCTACTGGTATATTCTCCAGCTGCATCTGCCAGCCTGAAGGTAGGTCTTTATTGTATGTTCAGAATTAGTACATTTTCTTCTGATTTAGCACTGACCAGCAGGGTGATCAGCTGTAACCATGACCCATCACTCAGCTCAGATCCAGTCATCTCAAGTTAGCAATTCTCTTATTAACTGGATGTTTCACCTTCCCCCCACCAGCCTGCTTCTCTGAACTGTGAATGCTCGATTCTTGGGTTTGTGTGGCACCAAATCTTAAGTTGGGGGGGGGGGGCAGGAGAATGAGGCAAGATGCACATTGAAAAAGGGAAAGATTTTCTTTAAATGGGAAAATGGCAATATTTTTTTTTATGCTAGTGCCCCCTATTGAGGGGCACCCTAGGTGGCTGTACTAATTCATCTATTCTTAACGCTGGCCTTACCACCTGATGTTAGTTCAGAAACAACAATTCCTCATTGGAAAGTCCAAAACAACTTGTAGTCTTAAATAAAAATAGTCTCCAAGCTAAATTTAATAATTCTGTGGTGTGGATGCAACAGAAGAATCATGATAAGTTTCCTTAATGGAAACCTGGTTTACTCTAAGAACAGTTGGTTTAAATACAGTATTCCTCATAAATCATAGCCAGCATTTAGGAAATACAGAATATGGAAATTAGGAAGTAGCTGCCAAGTCAAACTTAATCTTAATGCAATTATACTTAATTCTACAGAAGAAAATATATCCTAAGCGTGTCTGGCAATATACATGAAAAATAAGACAAGTACAGTAGAACTGGATAAAATTTAACGTCTACCAGCAGAATTATAGGAAGATTACAATTCTGCATCTATACATATTACAACATTTCCATAAATGTTGAGATATTTTGCAATAATTTGTTTTCATTTACTTCTGCCTATTTTCAAAACTACAAATCCAAATTTAAGAACATATGGCATGTTTGATGTCCCGATGACATAAATGAATTTGCCAAACTTCATATACAGTATTTAGCTTCATTGGGGGTTGAGTTTTATGCTGCCAAACATTTATGGAACTTATTAAAGTAATAATGTAAGCACATAAACTGTGAAATTGCAAGCCCCTCTAACTTTAAAACTAGACTATACAATGCCATGATGTTTGGCAGGTTCATAAACCCTACAAAATAAAATGTTTGTGTGTTAGCTTTCTTATGTCTTGCTTAAAGAATATCCTCATTATAAGCAGTCAAACACTGCAAAATAACATCAGTACTAAAAGTCAGCTTTCATGTGCTTTTGTGAAAATTGTGGAATTTTGTGATCATTTTGTAGAAGCCATGGCCATATATTTAGCCCGCCATATGCCTGTCCCACCATGCCATAGGAAGGAATAGGCTGAGCAGAGTGGTCATAAAGAAGCCTTCATAGTCAACTCTATAGTGAAAGCAGCAGAAGAGTTGCAGGGGCATTGCAGGACCATGATTCTAGTGAAGTTAATGCAGTTCACCTGACAGCAGTACATGTGATGTAAGTGTGATCTATAGCTAAACACTGCAGCTAGAAAGAGAAGATAATTGTTAAATAAATCAGAATATGGAAAACAAGTAATGAGGACAGGAGGAAGTAGTTTATTGTATTAAGAACATTACTACTGTAAGGGGAAAAATATCCAGATGGATCTTTTCCAAGGTCCTCCTGGCCCTGAGGCTTTTAAAGAATGACAGCGGGCTATTAGGCAAACTAGCTCTTTCTAAGGTTCTGCTGAAAGAAGGAGGGTCTTCTTTTTCTGGTCAGCTAGAAGCCATTCTGGCTAGCAACATGCTAGCATGTTCAAGATGGACTGCAGTTATGCTAAGAGGAAGGGGTACTGTTCTTGTCAATGGCTGTTAGAGTTAGAGGTATTTCAATTACAAGATAGGAAGGCAACTAGTGCAGAGGGTCACCAGCGACAGGAGTTAAATGCAGGGGCTCACCAAAAGGAAGGACAGCCAAGCTGGGCAACACAAAAATACTGCTGTAGACCCCCAGCTGGAACAAGGAAGCATAGAGGGACAACAGTTCTTATTGAAAGCAGGTCACATGAGACTTAACCCCAGCAGAACTGAATAGTCTGAGTACCTGATGCACTTGGAAGTCTTTTATTTCTTAAAAGTTAGAAATGTACAGTACAGGTTCAATGAGGTACAAAATCTAATTTTCAGAATATCCCAACGTATAGTACAAAGACAAAAACAACAGATGTGTAACAGTAAATAAAATGTTAGATTCAAGTATCAAAATAAATGCAACAAGACTGAACATTTCATATATTTGTTTTTACAGCATTTTTAAAAATCACTAAACTAGTGCAATTTCTGAAGTATCATGTGAGATCATTCAATGAAAAGGGGGTTTTAAAGAAAAAAGTTGCCCTACCATAAGTTGAGGTATATTTTCACAGTTTATTTATTTATTTAGTTTTTATTGACAGGGTAAGTGCACTACACAAATCTTGCCTATTTTCAGGCACAACCCGGGGGAAGGGGATACAGATGAATGCCAACTGACCTTGAACCAGATTAAGCTATTGGTGGTATTTTTAGTTAATGAGGAAAATTTGCTCAGGACACCGGGGAAATTCCCCTACTCTTTCCAGTAGGGGGACCCCTTGGTCATCTGTGACATGATGGCCACTGTTCCTGAGCCTCCAGATGGGAGGGATGTTAATGGTGCGGGAGAGCTAGCCTCATCTCCTGTTCCTCTCTCACAAGAGGCTACAGAATTGGAACTTATTGCAGTGGAGTACAGGTTAGTTGCTTCTGGTGAGGACTTGGTGGATAAGAGCCCAGTTATGCAACGGGGTCCCTGTAAAGAACCTGTTGTTCAGCATGGATCACTTTCTAAGAAGGGAGCTGTAAGTAAGTCCAAGATGGCTTTGTCTAGAAAAAAGTCCAAATTGCTGTTGGAAATAAAAGAAATTGGAGTGGGAGCTGGCTGATCTCCTGGTTGAACCTGATCCAGCTACTTTGCCCAGTGACATACTTGTTGTGCACGGCCTTGCTTCTGATATCGCTACTATGGTGGCGAGTTCCCCTGCTTCTCTGACTTCTGCTCCTTTAGAAACTGCTGCAGTTGCACAGGCTGGCAGTTTAAACAGAGTTTCCTCTGTGTGCCTACAGCCTGTCGATCCTTTGTGGCTGGATTCTTCTTTGTAACGGCCTCACCTTGTGACCTCTGACGTTGTTAGGTCTCCGGAGCCAGTATGCTGTCAGTCTTCTACTGCAGTGTTTACCTTTCCCTTGGATCAAGCATGTCCAGGCTGGAGCAAGATTCAGGATTGTTCCACTGCTCTCCCAAGTCACTCTGCTCCTCCCTGCATTTCTGAGGTTCCTGATTGGCATTTGACTGACGTACCAGGAGGCCCATCATGGTCTCCGAAAAGAGCATCTTGAGAGGCAGGTTGGGAACTGTCAGATGCTGGGACTTGGTCTCCAGACTCTCAGGATCATTCTTATGTTCATATGCTGGAAAAAGTGACTACGGAAGTGGCCACCGACTCTGCTAATTTGAGCTCTATCGTTTTACCCCTGGATGAGGACTTAATTGTTTCAGTCATACCTAAATCTAATATTTCTGTTGTTCCTTCTGTGATCCCCTCAGGGGTTGAGGCCAGGGACCATAGTGAACAAGGTACCCTAGTGGATTTAGGGACCAAGGTTTCTGATTCTGGGGATATCTTGCATGTCTCTGGGGCTTTGAAAGTTGGGGAGGTGGAGGACGTCATTAGCTTAGGCCTTCCTCCTAAGGTTATTCAGCAATTATTTGAGGAAGGCCTTGAAGCCCCATTTAAACTTTCAGATTTATTTCAGAATAGGAAAGAACCTGCACCACATTGTAATGCAGTGCAGATTTTGTATAAAGGGGGTTACTGGAGGCCCCTGATAGGGTTTACATTGCTCGGGCCTTTTTGAAGGGCTCTATGAAGTTCTTCTCTTCTGAGATTTTTGTCCTTATTAATCTTGGCAATTCTAACCATGATATTAGTTTTAAAAATGTTTCTAGTCTGGGCAGGTTTTGGGCATGATATAATGCATATAAGAATACTCCTCTTTGGTCACCCTTCCCGGTCATTCCTCTCATGAAGCCCACTATTAAAGTTATTATGATTATGTTCAAGAATGAAGGAGTTAATGTGGAGGATATTTTGTTCTGGTTTCATCAGTGATGTGAGGTTTTGGGTACCCCCTCCCCTACTTTAGATAGTGAACAGATTTGGGATGGTGGTTGGAAAATAAGGGTAAAATGATTTGTGACTAATTCTGGAACTGTAAATTTACCTAGTGCTTTTTATTTGGGTCGTGATAGGGGTGCAATTTTTTATGTGGGTCAGCCCAGATCCTGTTTTAAATGTGGGTCTTGGGCGCACCTTAGTTCAGTCTGTGATACAATTAAATGTAGTCATTGTCTTGAGTTTGGGCATGGTTATGCTAAATGTCTGAATCTTTTTAGGTAAAATCTCTGAAAATATTGGGCATGCATATGGTAAATGTCCCTGGGCTTCCCATAATCGGGAAGATTGCCCTTCCTATAAAGGTATTATTAATAGGGCACAGCAACTGCAGGCTAAATGGGTTGCTCAACAGAGTCTTAAAGCTGGGATGGCTACACTTGCTAGGGAGGTCTCCGAGTTGTCTGATGGCACGTCCCTGGCTGCTGTTTCTCCACTTCTGGGCAAGGTTGACAATATGGAGATCCAAGTAGAGTCAGAAGTTCCAGACAGCGCTCCTGACATTACCACTGTTACTGACCCTGCAGTAGTGCCTGACATGCCTCCTCCCCCTTCCCTGCATGATGATCTGGGTTTTAAAACTGTATCTAAAAAAAGGCTGTGGCTAGGAAAGAAGGTAAAACCTCAGTCAGTCTTAGTGGGACAGAACAAAGAGGGACTTCCTGCTGACTGGGTGCAGGGAAACTAATTTGCCTTGTTGGGCTCTGAACCAATGGACAGAGAGTCAGAAGATGAGAGCACTGATACTTCCTCCTTATTGTCCACTACTGATAATGAGAATAAGGGGGGGATCAGATTATAATGCCAAGAGTACCAGGCAGTGCAGGAAGGCTAGGATTATGTGATCCTTAGTATTTGGTCACTGCTTTTTTGCTTTTTCTTTTTTTTCCATGGATTCCCTTTTTATTACCACCATTAATGTTAATAGTATCAAAGGGGGAAAGTTGACTGGTACAATGTTTTCACTTCAGGCTGTATCCTGTGATATTATTTTGTTTAATGGACACTAGACTTAAAACTCATGTGGAATTCCAGGCTGTATCTCGAGCCTGGCCATTAGGAGCCTCCTTTTGGTCAATTGGGACTGATACCTGTGATGGGATTGGGATTATTTTTACTAATTCTGCTATTAAGGTTACTAGGTTAATCGATGTCCATCCCTGGAGGGCCTTGCTGCTCAATCTTACTTTTGGTAGTGAACATTTTTGTTTAGTTGCAATTTATGCTCCACAAACAAAGGCAACTAGGGTTGCCTTATTTAATGACATTCACTAATTCTTGCATATCTCTAGACTGGTGATTTGGTTGGGGGATTTTAATTGTGGTTTGCATCAATCTGATAGGGGGTTGAAAACTTCTAAACTTTTTTGTGATTCCAGCACCCATAATCAAATTTTACACACTACTGGTCTACAGGATGCCTATCACACTAAACATCCTATAGGGGGATGCACTTTTTTTAAAGGTAAGCTGAAGATCAGAATTAATTTTATTTTTGTGTCCAAAATATTATGGGTTTTGGACACTTCTGCTAGGGTGGTAGAATTTTCTGACCATGTTTTGTTACACTCCAGGATTTCCTGGAAAGACACTGCTAGATGTAAAAAGAGCAGGTGGAGACTGAACAATGCTTTGTTGCTGAATCCCAAAATACAGACAGCCTGGCATAGTAATTGGATGGCTAGACTGTCAGTTAGTGACTGCTATGATGCTATTTTAGACTGGTGGGAAGATACTAAAAAAGCATGGAATGAACTGTTTCAGTCATTGGCTACTTCTCGGTGTCAGACAGACTATTTGCAGTATTTGAAACTACGTCATCATTTGCAGCATTTGATTTTTTTATTGGAATCCTCTAGCCAGGCCTATAGCTCTCAAATTCAGACTGTTAAATATCAGATGATGTCTATTCAGTATAACCAGGCTAAATCTTTAGAGCAGGAAGCTAGATTTGGTACACAGGTTAGGAAACTGTCTTTAGATCCTTATAAAAGGTGTCAAGATAGGGTTCGGAATAGATTTATTTCTGAATTACTTTCTTCTTCTGGACAGTGTGTCTTTTCACCTGCAGGAATTCTGTCAATTGTTGAGGATAAATTTAGAACCATGTTTGAGGGTCAGGAAGTCAGTGGTGAAATGTCACATATTTTGCATTCCTTGCAGTTACTTCAGGTCTTACCAGAAGATGTCAAGATGTTAACACATAATGTCACTAAGGACGAAGTCATGCAAGTCATCAAGCAGCTGAATTCTGATGCTATTCCTGCTTTGGATGGGTTAGGGCAGGGTTTTATAAACATTTTCTTGAAGAATTGACTCCGGCTTTAGTGATTCTTTTAATCATATGCTGCACACTTCTAGATGTGCTGCTTCCATGCAAGAAGCGGTGTTGGTATTGATGCATAAGAAAGGGGCTCAAAACAACATAGACAATTGGAGACCTCTGAGTCTCATTAACACAGATAGGAAAATAGTGACTAAAATCTTGTTGAATAGATTGAATAACATTTCAGATTATTTAATTAGTCCTGAACAGATGTGAGCGGTTCCGGGATGGCAGATAAAAGACAACCTAATAGGGCTTCAGGAGTTGTTTCTGCAGGCTGACTCACATCAGGTCTCAGGGTGGGTGATGGGATTGGATAAAGAAAAAGCTTTTTTTTGTTGTTAATCTGTTTTTGAGATATAAAAAGACACATACAAGCATAAACAAAAAGAAATATCCACCATATAGAAACACAAAGGAAATAACTTTCAAGCATGATATATATATATATATATATATATATATATATATATATATATATAGATATATATATATATATATATATTAAACATACAACAGGATGCTTAGTGTACACATGATGATAATACAATTGACTTTGATTATATCAGGGAAGATAAACAGATGAGTTATAATCATAAGACATAAAGGGTTGTAAAAAATAATCACGTCCAAAATAGATGCTAATAACAGGCAATGGTTAGACATGTAATCATTTATATTAAGTGATACCTATAAGAATACAAACCTTGAACAGTAGTGGAGGAAGAAGAGAAGAAGAAATACAAAAGGAGGTAAGAAAGAGATATAAAGGAAAAAGGAAAGGGACATGAGTAGAAAGAAGATAAAGAGTGATATCTGTGCACGATAATATTGAAAGACCCTAATCACAAACGGAAGGAGCAAAAGCTGAATAAGTCTAAGAATTAGGGTTTGTAAAAACTTAGGAATTAATGTATTTGAAATAATCCTGCCAGCACTGATCATGTGTAATGAGTCTGTCATGAATAACATGTGATAAATGATCTAATGAGGCATAATGAGAAAGATTTTGTAAAATATCTGAGAAGGAGGGAACTGAAGTAGATTTCCATCTCATCAATATTAAACATTTAACCAAAAGGAAAAGTATATATAACCATATAAAATGTGCATGCGAGAGGGAGATACTGTTTGGAATAAGGATGCACAAAAGAAATAATTTAGGATCAATGGGTAGTTTTTGTCCTATGACTTTAGAAGCAAATGAACAAACTTTATGCCATAATTTATTAATGGAGGCACATGACCACAAAATATGGAGCAAATCTCCTTTGGACTGATTACATCACCAACAGTTATTGTTGTTTGGTAAACCCATACATTGAAGGATGGAGGGGGGTCTGTACCACAAATGTAGAATCTTAATTTGTATTAAAGAGCTACGAGTATCCTTAAATAAATTGTGTGCAAAAAAACAGCATTTGCTCCATTGTAAATCAGAAATATTGTAGTGAAGAAGGTTGCTCCATTTAATTTTGACTGAAATGGATTGATCAGGGAGATTATCAATAAGGTCTTTATAAATGGAGCTATTCAGTTTTTCAGTAAGTTTTACCCAGTGCGAGATGTAGTGATCCAGAAGATTATGTTTATGAACAAAATTTGTAATAGAGTTATAAGCAGCTCGAATTTGTAAAAACTTCCAAAAGTCCTGGTTAGGGAGTTTCCAGGACTTCTGCAAATCAGAAAATGTTCTGAGGGTCAGTGAGTTCTGGTCTAGGATGTCTCCAAGAAAGAAAATGCCTTTATTCTTCCAAGTGCAACAGAAAATCAGATGATTTTCCAAGGTAAGTAAAGGGTTGCCCCATAAAGGAGCCTATAACTAGGGTTTGGGGTTAGATTTCAAGAATTTATGGATTAATTTCCAATAAAAAACAGAAGATGATATAGTTGGGTGGGCTTTTAATTTAGAAGTAAGGGGGGTTAAAATAAAGGAAGTAGGAATTCCTCCAGGACGTAAAGCAGATTCCATTGCAATGCAAAGAGGAGCATGAGAAGAAGGTTTCTGAAACTATTTAATGGTTTGGGTTGTCTGAAAAGCCCAAAGATAGCCTTTGAACCAGGGGAGTCCGAATCCACCTTTCTTCCAGTGTGAGCGGAGTTTGTTATGGCTGAACCTTAGTGGTTTCCCATCCCATATGTAGTTACCTATTAGTCTATCAATTTTGGCAAGAAAAGGGGATGGTAAAATTAAAGGAATATTGGTGAACAGGTAAAGAATCTTGGGAGATATGTACATCTTAATGGATGCAATTTTCCCCAGAAAGGAAAGGTTAAGAAGTTTCCATCTATCTAGAATTGTTTTTATGTTGTTGAGTAAGGGGTTAAGGTTAATGTCCCATATTTTCCCAAAATTGCTGGATATTTTAATACCTAAATATGTTAAACCTTGAGGTGACCAACGAAATCCAAGAGGTAGGTTCATAAAGGGTTTACGATGGTCGTTAAGGGGTAGAGTTTCTGATTTGCCATAATTTAAAGCAAGGCCTGAAATATCTGTAAATTTGTTAAGTAAATCAACAAGCAGAGGTCCAACCTCATTCAAATTTTCAAGTAGAATTAAAAAAGGAAAAAGCGTTTGATAGGGTTTCACATCAATTTTTGTTTGCTATTTTAACTACTTTTGGTTTCCCAGTATTTTTTGTTTCCTGGGTTAAAGCTCTTTATGCCAATATTTCCTTATGTCCTAATGTTAATGGGTGGTATGGATGAAAGATTTTGGTTAACAGGGGGGGTTGGGCAGGGATGTCCCCTTAGCCCTCTTTTGTATGTTTTCTGCATTGATATCCTTCTTAGGTTTATACACAAAACCTCAGAGATTCAGGGTATACTGGTTCCATGTATTGGTTGTTTAGTTAAGGCTATGTCATTTGCAGATGACATGGTTCTTACCTTAAGGGTTTGTACTAAGGAGGTGGTTCTATGTACTGTTTTGGGGCAGTATGCTGATATTTCTGGTTCCAGGATTAATTGGGATAAAAGTGTGGGTATCCCTTTGGGGAACACTCCTGTTCCTCAAATGGGTTTCCTAGGAGGGATCAGGATAATGGGTGAGGCTGTGAAAATTCTTGGGGTGTGGTTTGGGGGTCAGGATATAGTATATGCTAATTGGATGATTAACATTGGAAAAGCAGAGCATCTGGTTCAGGGTTAGCATAATAAATTGATTGGTAAAAAGAAAAGGGTGCTTTTGATCAAAACCTTGCTTTTACCTATCTTTTTGTATCTTAGTTATGTTTTCCAGCATCCTCCTAAGGATCACATAATCCTAGCCTTCCTGCACTGCCTGGTACTCTTGGCAATAGAATCTGATCCCCCCCCCTTATCCTCATTATCAGTAGTGGACAATAAGGAGGAAGTATCAGTGCTCTCATCTTCTGACTTTCTGTCCGTCGGTTCAGAGCCCAACAAGGCAAATTAGTTTCCCTGCACCCAGAGGGAGTTATTTGGGTTTTTTTTCAGGCTTTCTGGGGGTTTTGGCTGAACCCCATCAAGAGAGATGTTACTTATAGGCCCATTGTAGAAGGGGGAATAGGGATGGTCAATCGAGTAGCTTTTTATTTTAGTATTGTTTTCAGTTATAATTTTGGTTTCGTCTTGAAGCCTGGTTCTAAATTGTGGCATCCCTTAGTACTGGATTGGATTACTCTGAATAGACAGTTTTGGGACCAGGGTAATACAAGGCTGCTTGGGAAAAGAACCCCTTTACCAGTTTATGATATTGAATGTTTTAAATTAGCTGTGAAATGGGGGCTACGTTCTCAAGATCTTATGGTTCTGGATAGGAAGGCTATTTATAATGCTATTTTGGCTAAAGATAGTCAGGTCATCATCGAATTTCCCATGTGTTCATCTTAACAAAAGAAACAAGTTTTGAGGCATTTGTGTAACCCTCAAATAACTCCCAAAATGTGGGATGGTTTGTGGTTGGGAAATTTTAGTAGACTTCGTGTACAGGGCAACCATAAACATAAACAGTTAGGGGATGGATTCTGCCCCCATGATTCTTTTCCTCAGATTCTGGAATTACAGATTCACTTATTTAAAAAATGTGTGTATGTAGCAAACCTGAATTCCTTTTGTTAACCTATCCTGAAATTATGTATGGTGGGAGTATGAAATTATGCAGAAATATAATTTTGAGAATATATATGTGATATTGGCTGTGATTCATTATTATATATTGCAAGTTAGATGTTTTGGGGTTCTGCAACAAAAATGGGTCTCGCACATTGAATTGTTAGCAAACATTAAGAATTCTTTACAGGACATAGTAAAGATGGATTTGCTTCGATTTAGTAGAGAGAAAGTTGCACATTTATGGGTCAGTTGTGATACTTGGTATTAGTTATGTTGTCTGATTTTGTATATTTTTTTCTTCCTCTGGCTCTGTCATGACCTATGCTATATTGTTTGCAATTGTCTTTGTTTGATTCTTTTTGTGTTGTTTTGTTATCAAGTCCAACTTTTCAATAAAAAAATTCCCTACTGTTTTCAATAAGTGCCATCTGATCTGTAACATCCATCTGAATTACCACCAATCCAGGCAGATGGGACCTTGGTTTAATGTCTCATCTGAAAGACGGCACCTCAGAAGTGCAGCACCCCTCTCATGCTGCACTACAGTGTCAGTACTGGGATATTAACCCAAGTGACAGATGTGGGAATTGAACCCACAGCCCTCTGATCTCCCAGCCTCAGAGACAAGTGTGCTACCTACTGAGCCACTGACACTGCACAAAGTTGATAACTGCAATGCATAAGATTGCATAGTCCATGCCTGTGGACTGAATCCACCAGACATTTAGATAAGTAAGAAGTCACCTGGTTATTTACAACTTTGTAGACCAAAGACAACCAATTAAAATCTTTTGTACTAGATGGGGATAATCAATTTAAAAGAAGCTCAGGAAATTCTGCACTCACCACAACATAATAACCACTGCTCAGAAAGTTGTTAGTTATTGGCATGCAAACAACTTTTATTTGGTGCTGGTACAGACAATTCACATGTCTTGATGCATTGAAGAAATTGATCCCTTTATTAAAAGACATGTGTAACACACAAATCCACTTCCTTAAATACCTAAAATGCTGTCATCACTAAGAGACAGTTGCAAAAAAGTGACATCACACAGTGCTGATAAAAATATAACAAGTTTATATACAAAAGATCTAAAAACTTGTCATTGTTGCATTAAAGCACTAACTGCTTAATTATCTAATAAAAGATGGCCATAGGTGTCATTACACACAGTAAACTTAAATTAATATATATCAAAGATCTGAGAGTCCAGGTCCTGCATACAAGGCATCTTGTGCAGTTATGTTGGTTCCCTCTAAGATATAAAGTGCATACTATATAGTCCCTGTGAAATATAGAAAAAGAAGAAAGTTAGTGGCACAACCATTATCTGGAAAATATATATACATATAGAGATATTGTCATAATAATAATAATAATAATAAATAAAAATAATAATGGTAATAAATAATAATAGTTTTATTTATAAAGTGCCTTTCAACATATCAATGCGCTAGACATATTAAAACCGCAACATCAGATACAAGTTAATAAAACATATAAATAAAATCATGCCATAACAACATCAAATATTAAAATCAAAAAATAAAATATTCCATAAAATCATAACACAAAACCATTAACTTAGTCTTCCAGAAAGGCTGATTGCCACAAATAGGTTTTTAAATTCTTCTTAAATACCTCCACGGAGGTGCACTCCCTTAACCAGCATGGTAGAGAATTCCAAAGAGTGGGTGCAGCATAAGAAAATGCTCTGCTGCTGGAAGATTTTAAATTCGCTCTTGGAATCTCTAGCAACCCCTCGTTGGCTGAGTGGAGAGATCGGCCGGGGCAGTAAGACACCAGAAGTTCTTTCAGATAGGTTGGACCCTGATCATGAAGGGCTTTGAAAGTCAATAAAATGGCTTTAAAGGTGATCCGCCACCGTATAGGAAGACAATGCAGTTCACTCAGCATGGGGTAATATGACAGGACCTCCTTGTCCCAGTCAAAACCCGGGCTGCAGCATTCTGCACCAGCTGTAGGCGATGGATTTCAACCCCAGAAAGCCCAAAGTAAAGGGCATTGTAGTAGTCTAAGCACGAGGACACAAAGGCATGGACCAATGTTGGCAAAGAGTCTGACAGAACAAGGTGCCTAACCCTGGCAATATTCCTCAGATGGTAAAAGGAAGTCCTGACAACAGCCGACACTTGAGATTGTAGGGTCAGCCTGTCGTCTAGGACAATCGCAAGGCTACGCACCCATTCAGAGGTCGTAAGTGACACTCCACCAAGAAAAATTCCAGAGGGCGTGCCATTATGCGACCTCTCTCTCTCTCTCTGACCACCTGGGTCCACCACCAAAACCTCTGTCTTCTCTGAGTTAAACTTTAACCAACTAGAATCCATCCAACCTTGGATTTCTTCCAGACAGTTATTAAACAGTGCAAGAGCTCCATCCTGGTCGGGTGCAAAATACAGATATAGCTGGGTATCATCTGCATAGCAGTGAAACCTCAGCCCATACCATCTTATAATGTCTCTGAGGGGCAGCATGTACACTGCAAATAACATGGGTGATAGCACAGAACCCTGAGGCACCCCACACAACAAAGAAGTTGGGCCAGAGGAATAAACCCCCAACATAACTCTTTGTGATCTCACAGTGAGGAATGAAGTGAACCATTGTAAAACAGTTCCTGACATTCCACAAATTAGCCTCAGGCATGCTAAGAACACCAGGTGATCCACAGTGTCAAAAGCTGACGAGAGATCAAGGAGAACCAGAATGGAACATCTCTTCTTATCCCTTGCCCTCAGAAGACCATTAAGCACCCGAACCAGCACAGTCTCGGTGATGTGTCTTTTACAAAAACCAGAATGGAAGGATTCATAGATATCATGGATGGTTAAATGGTCCTCCAATTGGGCTGCCACTACCTTCTCAATAACCTTCCCAATAAAGGGAAGGTTAGAGATAGGTCTGTAGTTTAAGAAACAGTCTGGGTCCAAGGTAGCTTTCTTCAAGAGAGGTGTCATGACTGCCTCTTTCAGGGAGCTAGGAAACTCACCTGACTCCAAGGAGCACCAGACTATTTGCTCCAGGACTGGACCAATGATATCAGAACAACCCAAAATTAGGGAAGCCGGTCCAGGATCCAAACTACAGCTTGTGGGATGCACACTACGGATGATCCTCATAATATCCACAAACTCAGGTCGACAAAAGGAACTCCAAGAGAATTGAGGTACTGTGAACTCACACTGTTCTACGACATCACCCTTAGAGATTGCCGGACACAAGTCTGCCCGATGTCAGCCACTTTAGTTGCAAAGTAACGAGTGAGTTTCTCGCACTCTAATTGTGAAAAAGCTTTTCGAACTTGCAGACAGGCTGGGTTGCACAGTCTGTCTACAGTCCAAAACAGCTGAGCCAGTCGATTCCGAGCAACCGCAATCTCCCTGGACAGGAATTCTGCCTTCTTATGGGTGATTGCAGATTGATAGATAGAATAATGTTCCATCAATCTAAGGCTGTCGGTATCAAGGGAGAACTTGTGCCAACAATGATCTAACCTTCGTCCCTGTCTCCACATCTCTCTCAGTGTCCCATCAAACCAAGGAACCTGGGGTGAAGGGATAGGGGGTGCTCCCGAACAGGAGCAATAAGATCCAGGGCCACTGTAATGGCCATATTATAGGCCGACACCAGTGCCTCTGGATTACTGCTTGCCAACACGGGGGATGATAGGTCAAGGACAGCCACAAGGCCTTGTGAAGTAATATTCCATAATGGGCGGTACCTGACCATCTCCACAGGGGAAGGCCTTCTCAGAGGGGTGCAAAAATTGAACCTCACGGTGTAGTGGTCAGACCAGGTGACTGGTTCCACCCCTACGTCGGATGCATCAATCCCTAAGAGGAAGACTAAGTCCAGAGAGTTCCCAGATTTATGTGTAGCAGTGGAAACTACCTGTGTAAGACCCAAAGAAGACATTCATTGGAGGATGTGATTACTAAACTGTGAGAGTTCACTGTTGGACCCAGGCGTTAAAGTCACCCAGAACCATCAATCTGGTCAACTCAAATGACATATCGATGAGGAAGTCTGCTACTTCCTGTAAGAAGTGTTTCCCATCTCTGGGTGGATGGTAGATAAGAACAATTTGAATGCCTACACCTGCTACAACTGTGCACTTAAGGGACTCAGCCTCACCTACTACTACATTCATGAGGCCCAATTCAGTCTTAAAACAGACTGCAACCCCCCTCCTCTGTGGTCCAGTCTCGGGCGGTGTATCACCGAGTACCCTGCCGGAGTCATGGCCTCCAGTATGGGGCCTGAATTTTCATCCAGCCAGGTCTCGGTGATGCAAGCCAGGTCAGCCGAGCTAACAAGATTGGCAATAATGGTGGTCTTATTCCTAATGGACCTGGCATTGCATAACACTGCTCGAGTTGGACAAACCTCGGAGGCCATCAGGCCTATCTGCCTACTAAATTCAGTAGTGCCCTTGGGTATGGGCACCAAACAAGGTAAACCCCAGTCTTGGTTCCATTTCACCCCAGGGAACCTTCTGGACTTAATAACCCCAATACAGTGGCACCGTTCTTTCATCCTCACCTGTTCATACACCCCCACCTTCCTCACTCCCCTATGAACAATCCCCAGTGCTCTACAGCACTGGTAAGTATCGAATTGTAGGGGAGGAGTACAAAAAGGGTGGAGGGTGCAAAGAGAGGAGGATGAAAAGCGCACCACCATGGAGACTGAAGGCCAGCACATGTCACTGCTTAAACAAAACAATAAACTCCAAACACAAAATAATCAATCTTAACAATACAAAATTAAGCAAAAGAGCCTTCAATGTAACCAATATAGATAAACAAAAGACCCAACCTTACAAACAAAAACAAAAAAAATCAAATCTGGACCGGGCTAAAAGCCCACAAATAAAAATAAAAATAGAAATAAAAAAAATAAAATAATAAACAAAAATAAAAATAAACAAATCAATATAAATAAATATAAATACGTATAAATAAGTGTCATATATAGAAAAAAATAATATTATCATTAATATAGTGTTGTATTCAAGACCTATGATATATCTACAAACATTTCCAGCTGAAAAATCATCTTTTCATTTAGATTTGGAGAAAGGTTAAAGTTGTTATTAAGGCCAAGGTGTTTGCAAGCTCGGAGTGTATAAATCAAAAAACCTTCTCTCTGAAGAATAAAATTATATAAAACTACCTCCTCTAAGCTTGGGACACACTCATTCAATAACTTTAAAATTGAGAAATTAGACTTGGAACTTAAAACAAAAAAACTTGCAAAATTTAAGGGAGACTTGGATGACTACCACTTATAATTGGAAGAAAAATAGTAAACCAAGGGGCATCCTAAGGAACAAAAGGGTGGTCTCTTTTAACTTAACTACGGACATTTGTGGCTCTGACTCTGGGAGGTAAGGAGACTTTTTTTAGAACAAACACAGTCCTCACTAGAGATACCTGGACTGAGGAGGAATGAACGAATCAACATGTACCAGGGCTTTCAAGTGACCACTCAGAGAGGAAGGAACAGGGGCAGAGGAAGATGAGGAAAAGGAAGATGCAGAGGGGGAAGGAGAAGAGAGGGAGAATTGCAAGAACAGCCAACCAGACAGGAGCCACAACAGTATGCACCCCCCCAACCCAACACAACAGCACCAACATCAATACCCTCAGTGCCAGTGCAAACAGCAACAACCAGAGCAGCGCTACCCCTCCCGACAATGCCAGAGATGCTAACAAAGGTAATCAATCTCTCAGACAGACTCCTTACAACTGCTGAAATAATGTTACTGAATAAGGGTCTGTCTTTTGTGCCCCACAAGCAGCATTAACAAATTTGAGACTTTAATTGACCTACCAAAGTTTTATCAGAACCTGAGTCTTAAATTGTTTTTTGAGCAGAAAAATGTGCAGCACTGTACCAAAGTGGACATTGATCCTGATTTGAGTGTTAGCACTGTGATAAATGAAAATGACAATAATAACTGTTTATCTCATCATTTTAGGGTGAAATCTAGTTTTTATCCCAGTTCCCCTGCAGCAATATTAACTTTTCAAGAGGTGTGTGAGAGGAATTTAGAACAACAATTTGACAATTTATCTAAGATTCAATATAGTAATATTACTAATGAAGAAAAAGCAGCACTAGAAAGTCTTAGGAATGACAGTGAGATTGTGATCAATCCCGCTGACAAGAGGGGAGCAGTGGTTATACAGAACACCACTGATTATGTTAAGGAAGTGATTAGACAACTTGGAAATCTTAATTTCTATAAGAAACTAGATTAGGATCCAACAGCTCTCTTCAAATTTGGTATAGATGAATATATTTCAGAGGCATTCCAGAAAGGATGGATAGATTCAGATGTTAGGAACTTCCTTACAATAGAACACCCCATTAGAGCCACGACAGTATTGTATGTACACATTTCCCAAAGTACACAAAGATTTCCCTCCCTCCCCTTCCCCGGCAGGCTGATAGTCAGTGGGATGGGGTCACTGACAGAACTCCTGTTCCTATTTGTTGATTTCTACCTTAGACCATATGTTGAAACACTTGGTTCACACATTAAAGATATAGGAGACATTCTGCAGACACTTAATGACATTGTAGTGCAGAGGGATTCCTACCTGATAACTATGGATGTGGAATCCCTCTATACTAACATACCTCAGGAAGAAGCACTGGACAGCCTGGCATTCTTTTTCAATACACAAGGAGAACAGTCAGAACCCCCTGTGGAATTCCATATTAAGCTATCAGAGTTTGTTCTGAAGTTTAATGCCTTCACTTTCCTGTTTTTTCTTTCTGCAACAGATGTGCACAGCTATGGGGTCAACCTTTTCCCCAAGTCTAGCCAATCTATGTAGCAAAGTGGGAGAATGAAGTTATTAAAGACTCTGACACTAACCCCTTTTTTTAGCACATTGACCAATATTGTTGCTTATCGATGATATTTTGATAATCTGGACAGGTAATCTGAGTGATTTTGATGATTCTATTCAGTACCTCCATGAGACTAACTCCAATCTGCATTTTACATACACTACTACCAAAGAGGAAATTCACTTCTTAAACATTTGCATTCAGAAAGACACAGCAGGGAATATTCAGACAGATATTTTTAGAAAACCATGTGAAAGAAATGCATTACTGATGTCACCAAGCTGTCACCTATGACATGTGGTACAGAATATTATGAAAAGGTCAGTACCTAAGGCTACAGAGAAATTGTAGCACACTAGCAGATATTGATAGAGCACCACTGGATTTAATAGACAGATTCACCAAAAGGGGATATGGTACAGAGCTCTTACATAAAACTTGGAAGGAAGTCAGAAATATTGATAGAGACCACACTTTCAATTGTAGACATCAAAGGGAACAGGATTGCAGTAGGGTCAATTTTATCACCACTTACTCAATCCATGCAAACAAAATGGCACAGATTATAAATAATAATTGGAATATTCTGAGAGGTGACATAGGCCTTAGGGAGAAGCACACCAATGCCCCCAGGATGTCCTACAGAAGGTCTGCCACTCTTTTTATTTTTTTATTCAGCTATTTGGTCCCCGTTGTCTCCTCCCACCAACTGGTGATGGGGACACATAGGTATTTTTACAGGTTTTCTCCCGTTGCCCCTGAGGCCCTGGCACATGGTCATGCAAGTGTGTGGAGACATGTATGCACCCTGTGGTGCCAGCTCAGCCCTTTCCACCTCCCATAACTTTTTGCCACCCCTTCTCCACCTACGCTATTCACCGGACCTTCACATGGTAGGAGTGGAACTACGAGGGGACACCAACCCACCCTCACCACCCTTGGGAGATGAGAGCTGCCCATCGGCATGCTTGATCCTGCTCCGTCCTCCCCCCCATGCTGGCACTGCTATGACCCAAGGTTGTTCCCAAACACGAGTCAATGGCATAGCACGAGGTAAGGCATCCAACGCCTCAGCCCTCAGCACCACCAGGCCGGCAAAGGCTGTCACTCTTAAGGATCAGCTAGTACACAGCAGGCAGGCTAGACAAGCACCACAGACATGGCTAACACAGAAATATGTAGGCTGCTCCAAATGTCACAAATGTACCTATTGTGATGTAGTAGCAAAAGGCACATATTTCTCTAGCCCTCATGTGGACAGAATATTTTAGATTAGGCAACTCATCACATGTGATACCACAGGGATCATTTATATGGCATAATGCACTTGTGGAGTTTTCTGTACAGGGAAAAACAAGAGGCAATTTAAAAATAGGGTGGGAGAATGTTGCTGAGCCGTTAGGAACAAGGATGCCACTTATGCTACTGCACTGCATATTATGCAGGATACTAACCAACAGGAACATGCATTTTCATTTAAAGTTATTAAACAAGTGTGTCCCAAACCTAGAGGAGGAGGTAATTTTGATAATTGTCTCCTTCAGAGAGAAGGTTTTTGAATTTATACATTCCAAGCTTGCAAACACCCTGGAATTAATGACTGCTTTGACCTTTCTCCATATCTTAGAAAATGAAAAAAAATATATTTTTTAGCTGGAAATATATGTAGAGATACCAAATGTCTTGAATAGAACACTATAATACTTATAATATTATATATATATATATATATATATATCCAATATGTCTGCTGTATATGTATATACTGTATATTTTTCAGATAATGCTTGTGTCTTTAACTTTCTTCGTTTTCTATATTTCACAGGGACTATATAGTATGCACTTTATATCTTTGAAGGGAACCAGTATAACTGCACAGGATGTCTTGTATGCAGGATCTGGACTCTCAGATCTTTGATCTACGGTATATTAATTTAACTACACTGTGTGCGATGGCCCCTCTGGTCATCTTTTATTAGGTAATTAAACAGTGCTTTAATGCAACAATCAAACGTTTTTAGATGTTTTGTATATAAACTTGTTATGTTTTTATCAATCAATCAATGAATCAAGTTTATTGTTTGACTATAAAACATAGAAACATAGACTTTGATGGCAGATAAGGACCGCTTGCCCCACCTAGTCTGCCCATTTACCTACCTACAGGATAAGTTGCAGATCCTATTTAACCAACAGCCTATTTCTTCCTACCCTCCACAAAAATTGCCTTATGTCTGTCCCATGCATTCTTGAATTCTCCCACAGTTTTAGACCCCACAACCTCCTCAGAAAGGCTGTTCCATGCATCCACCACCCTCTCTGTGAAAAAATACTTCCTCACATTGCCCCTGAGCCGTCCCCCTCTATCTTCAGATTGTGTCCCCTTGTTCTTGCACATCTCTTTTTCTGAAAGATGCTACCCTCTTGGACTTTGTTGATTCCACTGAGGTACTTAAAAGTTTCTATCATGTCCCCACTCTCCCTCCTTTCCTCAAGGGTATACATATTAAGCTCCTTTAGTCTCTCCTCATATGGCTTCTCTTGTAGACCCTGCACCATTTTAGTTGCCCTCCTCTGAACTGCCTCCATCCTGTCTATGTCCTTGCGGAGATGGGGTCTCCAGAACTGGATGCAGTACTCCAGATGGGGTCTCACCAACTGTCTGTACAGGGGGATAATAACTTCCTGTTTTCTGCGGGTGATACCTCTCCCTATACATCTCAGTTCCCCCCAGCCCTCCCTACCACCTTCTCACATTGCTTGCCAACCTTAAGGTCATCTGTTATGATTACCCCCAGGTCCCTTTCCATTCGTGTTGTTGTTACTACCTCCCCCCCCATTGTGTAATCTTCCCCTGGGTTTTTGTTTCTCAGGTGCATTACTTTGCACTTCTTTGCATTGAATCCAAGCTGCCATACTTCTGACCATTCCTCCAACCTTGCCAAGTCCCTTCTCATCCTTTCCACGCCTCCTTGTGTATCAAGCCTGTTGCAGATCTTTGTGTCATCTGCAAAGAGGCATACTTTTCCTTCCAGTCCCTCTTCAATGTCACTTATAAAGACATCAAAAAGGACAGGACCCAGTACTGAACCCTGGGGTACCCCACTAGTAACCCCGCTTTCTTCAGAGTGGACTCCATTTACAATTACCTTCTGTGTCCTGTTGTTCAGCCAATGTTTTACCCAGGCTACCACCCTGGGACCCACTCCAGGCTGGTTAATTTGACTATTAATCTTTTGTGTGGGACTGTGTCAAATGCCTTGCTAAAGTCTAGGTAGGCCATGTCCACAGCCTCTCCCTGGTCTACTATTTTGGTCACCCAGTCAAAGAAATCAATTAGATTCATCTCACATGACCTTCCCACTGTGAACCCATGCTGCCTTGGGTCCTGTGCCCCACTGGCCTCTAGGTACTCAACAATTATTTCCTTCAGAAGTGATTCCATCACTTTCCCTACCACAGAGGTCAAACTGACAGGTCTGTAGTTTACTGCATCTGTCTTGGTCCCACTTTTGTGAAGGGGAATCACATCCACCTTCTTCCAGTCCTCGGGTACCACACCATCCTCCCATGATTTGTTAAAAAGGGTAGTCAGTGGTGTCACTAGTTCTCTGCTTAATTCTTTTAGAATTCTGGGATGAATTCCATCTGGCCCCATTGCTTTGTCCGCCTTCAGTTTTAGGAGTTCTTTCAGAACCCTTTCTTCTGTGAAAGGACTTGGATCGACCCTCCTCTCCAGAGTGCTTCTGTTAATTGGATTTGGCACCTCCCCCACTTCCTCTTTTGTGAATACTGAACAGAAGTATTCATTCAGTATCCCTGCTTTTTCACTGTCACTCTCTGCCCACCCACCATCCATTCTATTCAGCCTTACTACCCCTCCCTTTGTCTTTCTATGTTCCCTGATATACCTATAAAAGGCTTTATCCCCCTTCTTAACTGAGTTAGCTATCTTTTCCTCAGTTTGTGCCTTTGCTATTCTGACTACCCTCCCTGCTTCCTTCTGCCTTAATTGGTACAGTTCTCTATCCTGCTCCTTCTGTGTTTTCTTATACTTCCTAAATGCTATCTTTTTCTCCCTAACCTTCACCGCCACCTCTTTTGAGAACCATAGTGGCTTTTTCTTTCATTTTGATTTGTTTATTTGCATCACACAAAGGCTTGTTGCCTCTGTGATGGCAGTTTTGATATTTCCCCATTGTTGCTTCACCCCTCCTTCTAGCCTGTTTGCTAGTGCTTTTCTAAGGCACTCTCTCATCTTGCCAAAGTCAGCCCTCCTGAAGTCCAGAACCCTCACTTTTGTATGGCTTGACTCTGTAGCTGAGTTTATCATGAACTACACTGTTTGGTGGTCACTTGTTCCAAAATGGCTACCCACTTCTAGATCTTAGATCCTCTCACTGTCCCCATTTGAGAGTATGAGGTCTAAGATTGCTCCCTCATGAGTAGGTTCCAAAACTAGCTGTCTGAGGCATGCCACCTGAAGGGCATCAAGAATGGCCCTGCTTTTGGATGTGGCTGCCGCAAAGGTGCTCCAGTTAACATCTGGCATATTAAGGTCCCCCATCAACAGTATCTCCCCTTTCTCTGCCATCCTAAGTATGCCTTCTATCATATCTTTGTCCATTCCCTTCCCCTGACATGGGGGTCTATATGTAACCCTTGTGTGGATTGTGGTGCCATTTCCAGTCTCTAAAGTCATCAACAAATACATATACAAACAATACCATATATAAATACATAAACATATACACATACAATAAAGAAATATTTAAAAAGAATAAATAAGCACTATAAATATAAAATTGCTCTATTTAAAATCCAGCCATTGTAATTCATTACTAATTTTCTTTTGAATCTTGCTTGCCGCCAGGAAAAATTTTGCTACTCTTACAACAGAGTCTACATCTTGTATCTTGTATTAATATGAGAGTAAGGGTTACAGAGTCAAGAGTATACCTAGTACTTACAAAATGACCCAACCAATACAGTTGTTCTTTATTGTACCAGATACAATGCCACATAACATGGATTAAATCTTCACATCATCCAACTATACAGCTATAGTTTTCATCTGTAGTTTTTGTATACCTGAGTCTGAGAACATTACTATCAAATTGTTCAAATTTATATATGGAGAAAGTCCTACACAAGATAGGATCAGATAAAACATCAAAATATGGTTTATATCCTAAATTATAATTGTAAAGAGCAAACCATTTGGAATTGGCAGAGTTTTTAATTAATCCTAGATCTTGTTCTTTCCAATAATTACCTATTTTTTTAGTAACATATTTCTTTTATTTAGTGCTTAATTGAATACACTTCCTAACGTGCCCTGCAAGAAATTCCAGTTTATATTTTTCCAATAGTTGAACAATCTTTGTGTACCAAAAACCCTGTCTATATCCCATATCAAACCATTTCTGTTTTTCCTCCATACATAAGGCCGTTACTCTAGCTGTTAGAAGCGTAGTTATCTGAATCCAAAAATTAACTTGTCTGGTATGATATAAAGTATTAATATTAATAATTCCCAATTCAGATCTTATATAGGAAGATGGGCATGACCCCCCCCCCACTCCCAATATGTTTCTTAAGCTTTTAAACATGGGGTTAATGAGTTTCTCCATGTCGGCAACATTCCATATTTCTGTACCATATAACAATTGTGTTTCAAGTTTAGATTTAATTACTTGTATCAAGGGCTTAATGCTGGTTCCACCATATCTATAATTAAAATGGAATAAACTCTGCATTGTTTTAGTTGAGTTTTCTAAATATCTTTGGAATTGATGATTCCAAAGCCCATTATCACTAAATTCAACCCATAAATAAATATGTTTTCACTACTTCCAGTTTATTACCCTGAAGGAACCAAACTCCTTTCTTTTCCCTACCTCTGGGGCTAATAATAAGTACTTTAGTCTTAGATAGATTAATTTTCAGATGCAATTCTCTAGATCTATCATCAAGTAATTTATTTTTTTCTTGAAGCCCCTTCTGGGTCAGGGAAAGTAAAACCATGTCGTCTGCATAGGCAAGAGCTGTGCATGATTGATCCTGTATTTTTGGGGAGTCTGTAGTTTGATTATTTAATTCTGTTAATAGCTCATCGATGTATAATGCAAATAAAGTAGGGACCAAAACACAACCTTGTCTGACTCCTCTGTTTATTTCAAAAGGGGCCAAAAGCTGACCATTCAAACCCATTCGTACCTGTGCCCAGTTATTAATATAAAGGTTATACATAATACTGACCGATTCTTTATCTATACCACGATTCAGTAAAATATCCCAAAGTTTTCTCCTGGATATGGTGTCAAATGCTGTTGAATAATCGACAAACATTATATACAATTTTTGCTTCCTAAGACGTACATATTTCTCTACTCGATGGTAAAGTATATAAATGTTATCCAAAGTTGAAAATTCCTTCCGGAAACCAGATTGGAATGGAGAGAGCCCACCTGTATCGTGTATAACTTCATTTAATCTTTCAAGAATTATCTTGGAAAAGATCTTTAAATTATTATCCAATAAACTAATTGGTCTATACATAGCAGGGTTCTCTTTTTCTCCCTTTTTATGTATAGGCATTATATATGCTCCTTTCCAAGTATATGGATATTTATTTTCCTGTATACATGTATTATGCAGAGTGGTCAACACTCTACACCATAGACCAGTAGTGCATAAATATACTTCTGCTGGGATATTGTCTGGGCCTGGAGCTTTTTGCAGTTTTGATGACTTAATAGCCAAGCACACCTCTTGAAAGGTGATTTCTAATTTTTGTGGCCCTTTTATTTCATTTATATTACTGTCCAAATTTGGGTCCGTAAAAATCTGGGCCAAGTAATTAATCCAAGCAGATTCTGGTATATAAATATCCATATCTTCTTTATAATTAGTGGTACCTCTCATTACCAATTGCCAGAATCCTTTTTGATCTCTATTTATAATCACTTTATTAATTTCTTCCCATTGTTTGATATAATATTTTTTTCTGCTGATCTTTCAAAAAATCCTTGTATTTTTTTGTCTGTTTGATAACCCTCAGTAAATCTTTATTTTTATGCCTCATATACTGTTTATTTAATTTTCTGAATTCTTTTTTATGCTTTAAACAATCAAACCAATCACTTCTTCTATTACTCTTTATGTTAACAATAACCTCTCACTCATACATACATACATAGATACATAGACAGTGTCGGCAGATAAGGGCCTATGGCCCACCCAGTCTGCCCATTTAAGTTTGTAAGTTCAGTTTATGTTTTCCAGGAAGTCTGTTGCCCCTTACCCCTGACCTTCAGAATTCCTTTATGTCTATCCCATGCATTCTTAAATCCCGTGCTTGTTTCAGCCCCCACCACTTCCTCTGGCAGGGTGTTCCATTTGTCCACCACCGTTCTGTGAAGAAATTCTTCCTCAAGTTTCCTCTGAATCGTCCTCCTCCAACTTCATCCCATGCCCTCTAGTCCTGGAACATCTTTTTGCTTAAAAATAGTGCATTCCTGCACCCTGTTCCTCCTGTAAGATACTTGTATGTCTCTATCATATCCTCTCTCCTCCTCTCCTCCAGGAGTACATGTTCAGTGCCTTCAACCTGTCCTCATAGGACTTGTGATGCAATCCATGCACCATCTTTGTTGCCCTCCTCTGAACCTTCTCTAACCTGTCTATGTCCTTCGTGAGTAAGGTCTCCAGAACTGCACAGTGTACTCCAGGTGCGGCCTCACTAGTGTCTTGTATAGTGGAATTATGACCTCCTTTTCCTGCTGGTGATGCCCCTGCCTATGCATCCCAGCATCCTATTTGCTTTACCTGCTGCCTTGTCACACTGTTTCCCTGCCTTGGGGTCATCAGAGATGATAACTCCAAGATCCCTTTCCTGCTTGGTGCATGCTATATCCTCACCCCCAACTGATATATATTGTGCCAGGGTTTTGTGCACCCATATGCATTATCTTGCACTTCCTTGCATTGAATTTCAACTGCCAAACCCTGACCATTCTTCAAGTTTCTGCAGGTCCCTTCTCATTCTGTCTACACCCTCTGGTGTGTCTACTCTGTTACAGAGCTTTGTGTCATCAGCGAACAGTGAAATTCTGCCTTCTAGGTCCTGTGCAATGTCACTGATGAAGATATTGAATAGTACCAGTCCAGCACTGATCCCTGTGGTACCCCACTGGTCACTCTTCCTCTGTGGGTGACAGCCATTTACCACCACCTCTGTGTCCTGCCACCCAGCCAGTTACTTACCCACCACACTACTGTCCTGCCCACACCCATATTCCCCAGTTTGTGCAATAGTCTTCTATGTGGCACAGTGTCAAAGGCCTTGCTGAAGTCCAGATAGGCCATGTCCACTGCCCTCCTGATCCACCTCCCTAGTCACCCAGTCAAAATTCAATGAGGTTGGTCTGACCTGACCTTCCCTGGTGAAACCATGCTGCCTTGGGTCCTGTAGTCCATTGACAACCAGATGTTCCACCAATCTCTCCTTCAGTAGTGCTTCCATGATCTTCCCACTACCGAGGTGAGGCTGACTGGTCTGTAGTTCCTGCTTCCTCTTTGTTCCCACTTTTTGTATAAGGGGACTACATCTGCTATCCTCCAGTCTTTGGGTACCTCCCTGTTTCTAGTGATCGGCTAAACAGGATAGCAAGAGGTTCAGCCACCACTCTCTTAGTTCTTAAGGACCTAGGGGTGCACCCCATCTGGCCCCATTATTTATCAACTCTTTTACTTCCAGTTCCTTCAGGACCCTTTCTCATGTAAAGGGACTTGTGTCCATTTCTGCAACATTCTCACCCCTTGTACTCCATTCAGACCCAGTACCCTCCTCTTCCTCAGTAAAGACTGAGCAGAAATACCTGTTCAATATGTCAGCTTTACTGTTGTCATCCTCCACACAGCCCCCATCCTCCCCCTTCAGTCTCACTATCCCTCCCTTTGCCTTTCTTTTTTCACTTATGCACCTGTAAAAGGTTTTGTCCCCTCCTCCACTGATTTTGCAATGTGTTCTTCTGTCTGAGCTTTGGCTTCCCTTACTGACCTCCCTGCCTCCCTTTGCTTCTCCTGGTACTTCTCCCTATCCCCTTCTGCCTGTGTCTTTTTGTATTGCCTGAATGCAATCTTTTTGGCTTTCACTTTCTTTGCTACTTCTTTGGAAAACCATAATGGTCTCCTCTTCCTTTTCCTCTTGCTAACCTGCTTAATACATAATTCTGTTGCTCTTGTAATCCCCATTTAAATACTTCCACTGTTCCTCAACCCGATTCCTGCCCCATTCCCCTTAATGCCTCTTTCAAGTATCTCCCCATTTTCCCAAAGTTTGCCCCCCTAAAATCCAGGATACGTGTTTTTGTCCTATACGTCCTTATTCTCGTAAAGAGCTCATATAATTTATTGATCAGTTGTTCAGCAGTATATAATTTCAAAAATTCTAGGCTTTCTATTAAAAATGATTTACTGATAACAAGCAGAAGGTTATAAGGTGTCTCTGTTCTCCATATAATTTTTTTATTTGTTCTAATTTGTATCTGAATCATTTGTCTAAGTACAGGTAATTGTTTAGTTCTTTTTATTTTGCTTTTAAGAATAATAAGGTAATGGTCACTCTCAGATCTTAAGTTAACAGGCATGCTTTCCCAGAATTCTATTGATCCAGCCCATAATGCCAAATCTATCAGTGAGGATCCTCTAGTAGATAGATAGGTACATTCACCCATATGGTCTCCTTTCACTCTTCCATTCAATGGTTATAAAATAAACTCCTTTAATAAATTAATCAGTGCAATACCAGCTTTATTAACTTTCATATCTTTAGTTACTCTTTTATCCCAGTGATATGGGGGTACTGCACACTGATAATAAGAGTTATCTCGCAACCCATCATATGTGCCTATACAGGCATTTAAATCACCAAGTAATAATAAATCTACTTCCAAAAATGTACTTTTAATTTCAGTCAATAAGTGACCCAATTGCTCCCATATAGTCACACTATAAATTGGAGACCTTTCTGGGGGTACATACCCATTTATTACTATTAAACTCTGACTCTCATACTTTAAAAAAACAGCAATAAAATTCTCACTGGACACAATACATTCAGTAGATGAAAAACTTTTCACATTTATAGATGTGGCAATCCCACCACAATTCCACATGCACTTAGCATAGTTTTTACCTGGCATATGTAAAACTTGATAACCATTTAAATCAATCTGATCATTTATACCATGCCATGTTTCCTGCAGACAAATCACATCATAAGTGGTTATAAACTTGAGCCAATCATCATCCTGTTTTCTATCTCTAATACCTGCAATATTCCAGGAAATAAATTGGTAACTAACACTGTTACTAGTATTTAAAATAGATTTAGAATCTGGGATAATTTCTCTAATGATTGTGGTTCCTAATGCTGCTGGTTGTCAGTCTGAATAATCAGCTAATAACTGAAATTTATTATTGAGTGGCATTTGCTTAACATCGTAATTTCTATTTGATTTCCCATAATGACTATCCAAGACTTTTGACTCCACTATGTTCAGGCCCATAGCATCCAATATGGATACTTTCTTTAGGATTTGTTCAGCAATTCCACTGTTCTTAGCTAGAATGTCAACTTGAGATCCCATTCCTACTCATCTTACAGATAATATCCCATCCCTTCCTAACCGGACTTGTAGAACATTCCTTAATAGACTACATGTACATATCTCTCTAGTTAATTTTCTATTTGTTTCCCTATAAAAATCATTTAAACCAAAGAGCACTAACTCTACAGTGTTTTGTTCTGGATTATTAAACTAAGAGACATGTATGCTGAATAAATGCCTATTAGGGAAAGTAAAAATAATCTCTTTATCCTTATAGGCCATACCATTAAGCCAAACATAGTTGGCCACTCAAGGTGAATGAAAATAAATATCAATTAACAATGCTGAATCAACTCACATAGTTTTAACCTCCAATATCTCCTCTGGGCCAGTATCCATGTCTAACTCTATTTTTAATTTTTCTACTGGTTTCCTTGTTTGGCTTTCACCTTCTAGTTGTATCCATCCACTTGGTGCCAAAACCCAAACTAATGGTATAGAATTAGCAGCTTCTACTAGATTACATATAGTTACTTGTTTGTCCTTTCTATCATGACTACCTTCTAGACGTACCCATCCACTTGGAACCAAAACCTTAACTACTGGTGTAGAATTGGTAGATTCTACTGAGTTACACTGAAATACTTGTTCTTCTTTTCTACCATAGCTACCATTTTTTTCTTTATACATATTACCCTTTATATTGACATAGGTGGATGGGACTTCAATCTCTGGGTCTTGTATATCATTTACTTCATTTGCAGCAGTAACATTGCAAATCTCCAAATCATAATTCAACTGTGTAATTTCTTTTTCCAATCGATGGAGATGTATAGTCAATGTAGAGTGGATAGGTGGAGCGCTAGTTACTACAGTGGCGTGTACGTCTTGTTTTAGACAGGGTTCCTAATTCCCCTTTACTTCCATTTGATTGGACTTTAATTTTTCTCCAGTTAGAGCATGAGGCTCTTCCATAGTTGAGTACATTAATACTGAATTTGTTTTAGTGACAGTTGTCTTCTTTTTCTTATGTTTAGTCTTTTTCCCTTGGGTATTACTCTTCCTACCCCTTTTACATCCTTTTTTTTTCATAGTTAGGCTATCATATATATATATATATATATATATATATATATACACACTATCAAAATCAGGTCTACTCACAATAATGTTCCTATGGGATTTTCCCTTTTCTCCTCCTTCTTTGACTTCTATAGATTCAGTTAGAATTGCTCTTATATGTGCTATATCATTTCTAACTGTTTCAATTATGTCTTTGTTTAATAAGACTTGTTCCATTATCAATATATTAGCTGTATGTTGATGAGATGATAGAGCAATTAATTTGTCACTCAAATAACTTGATTGATAGTCCTACTTTAGTTCTTCATCAGGATTCATAACAGATTCTTTATGACATTTCTTGCATAGCTCTGTTGAATCATTCTGCTCATTAAACTGTGTTAAACCTGTAATTATGCCTTGCAAATCCCTTGAGACTTCCTCTATCAGTCTTCTCTTTTATTAAATAACATTCATTGTTCCATAACTCTGGAGTTGTTTCATAGAGGCAATTGGGGAAGCCATTGCTTGACTAGTTAGAGATTTATTTATCTCAATTTCCCTTACATCACTTGTAAGTGAATGCTTTAATTCAGTTTCATGAAGCCCACTTTTTTCCCCACTACCCCTTCAATTAGTGATAAATCGGGTATAACTCTATTATGTGACATCTGTGTCAATGGTAAAGTAGAATTACATGATTTACTTGTAGGAGTAGAGGTTCTGCTAATATTAGCACTCTCTTTAATTTTGTTTAAATGATCTGTAATTTTGGTCTGTTTTATCTGCTTTACCTGTTGCATATTTACAAGAGGTGAATCATTTATTAAGGGGGAAAGATTTGAATTATTCATTCTTTGAAGTCTGGTATTAACCATTACAAATTAACAACACTTACACAGATCAATAATAACAAACAATGTTTAACCAAGAAACCAAAGATGTATCAAAAAAAACAAAAACAGCAGAGCTCTAGTATCAAACCCCCAAGTAATAAAGCACCCCAAATCCTAGTTAACAATTGACACTGAAATACTTAAATGTGCTATAAAAGTGAGCTCAAGATGAGCTATAAAGAAGTTTTCCAATTTTCACTACTATCTGGTTTACAAAATTAATCAGTAACCATTGTTTCTAATTCAAAGTTCTCAAACACAGACTTCTCAATCACTGTTCATAAGTAATACCAGTTCAAGTAATCAATTATCCATGGTTTTCATACGTTGCACATCTTTGATTGTTGATAAACTCTACTATAGTATAAATCAGAAGTGAAGCAGTTATTGATGTAATAAGTTCAATTAGTCCAAAGAGGTTTCAGGTAAATTATCCAAAATGCAGTATTTGTTCCCCTTATATTCTGTTCTTTTACTCTTGTCTTTAATGTGGTTCCAAATCTTAAGCTAGTCTGAAGGCACACACAAAAAAAGAGTCAATATATTTTATCTGATATATCAGATATACAAATTACTTATTCCATAATTCAGAGTTGGTTAAATGCACTTGAGTTAACTGTTACCAAAAATGAATAAGGAGAACTGATTCTAGATATTACAACATAAACTGCTGTTCGCTATACACTGTTCAATGTGAATGTAGGTGCATAGACACTCAAACACTTACATAATATGTGCTTTCTGCTTTCGCTCACAGCTTATGTTTTCTTTTTGGTATATGCAGAATTCTATACTGAAAGGTGCAGTAGCAGGCTGAGTAAATTCCAGGTCTCCAACAGGTCTCTAGCAGTGAAATCAGGTTTTTTAAAAAAGCAAATCCCTCACAAGTCAGTGCTGCTCAGTTCTGACCGGTAATGTGATTTAATGTAAGCTAGCAATCTGACTAAGAATGCCGTGCATGCTCTATTAATACAAAATGTAAGGTCAGCTGACTAACAGAGGTGCAAAAGTTTGAAAAAAAGGAAAAATATATTTTAAAATGTAGTTATCAAGCTAGTTGAAAAGAAAAAGATAACCAACATGATTAATACATGTTGTGCACATAAAACACCCTCAAGTAACTGGACAACATCCGTAGATCATGGAGTCTAACTTTAATTTTTCCATGTTAAAAATAAAGTGATATAACCAGTAATACTTAGCTTAGCTACAGAGTCCAGTTTTCCAATAAAAAGGATGTTCATTCATTCTTTTCTTTCATGCAGACTCAGTGTTGCCAGTAAAGATCGGGTAGAAGTCATCACAGAGTTCACTTGTAAATTATGGCTTCCACCCCTGCAATCATATGCTCTGCAGCGCTTCTTCATGTCTCCTCCCCAGCTTGGCTTATCCCTCCATGAAACTCCAAGCTGTGAACAAAGCAAAAAGAAAGACAGAAGAAGGGAAACCAGAAAAAGAAGCCGTGCGAGATGGCTCGGAAAGGCTGCACACTCAGACAGGTATGGAAGGCTAGGATGGCATACCTCTTCTGGGAAAAAATTAGGCGTTGTGCAGCTCCTGCTCTAACAGCTACTCCTCAGCTGATCAGCATGCAGTGATTCTCTAATCTGTGTTTTTATCAACACTGTGTGATGTCACTTTTTTAGGTATTTAAGGAAGAGGATTTACGTGTTACACATGTCTTTTGATAAAAGGAGCAATTTCCAAAGTGCGTCAAGATGTATGGATTGTCTGTACCAGCAGCAAATAAAGTTTTTTTGCACTTCAACAACTTTGTGACAAGCAGTCACTATGTAGTGGTGAGTGCATGATTTCCTGAGCTTCTTTTGACTATACATTTATCCCGGCACCACCGACCCAGTGCAGTTTCTACTTTGAATCTGGAAAACCAATTTAATTTTGTGAGTAACAAACAATGATGCACATGTTGCCTTTAAAATAAAGTATAACAACTCCAACAACAAGTCCAGGACATGGAAGTACTCATAGGAACCTAATGGAGAAGAAAAAGACTGGGACACACAAATAAAAGACCCGCTACTGTGAAGAGATAAGACTGACAGGAAAATAAGTAGATGGAAAAAAAAACATTCTTCCAAAGTATCAAACTTTAATAAAGTGTTTAGTTTTTTATTTCAGTGTAATGCAATAAAATGTAAGACATGGCTTGGAACATTATAATGTTAAGAAAATCCATTTGTTTCTATGTGTCTATATTCATACTATGCATCTTAATTGCACGGTTGTTCTAACTGAAGTTGCACAGCCTTGGAATCTTGTGAAGTTCCCAAGGAGACCAAAGGGGTTAAAACATAGGAATCACAATGAATCTAGCCAGCTCTGATGATGGGGTCACATGACTCAGAAAAGTCAGCCTGAGGAGTGATGCGATCCTGGTAGATCCAGAGGCCAGGTAATGCTTGCAGGAGATACATGCAGCTCCGGAGCTGGGGAGAAGAAAATGCTTGAATGAACCTAAATAAGCCTAAATGCCTGAAATGCCCTGGTGTCCTGAGTTAGTGTCAGATTGTTGCCTTTAGATTCCTGGGACACAAGATTACCAGCAGAAAAAAAGTAAAAAAGACACCTAAGGGTCAGTTACTAAAATTTGATTTTCTCTATGGATTTTGGCAATTGAGCCATGAAGACCAGCTAATTGGTAAAGTTCCTGAGTGGAAACAAAACACTCTTATCAGTACTGATTCTTTGAAAAAAGTTACTTCCTACTTCTGATAAATGGGCATCAAAATATAATTTTCTAAGCCATGTCTTACATTGTATTGGATTGCAGTGAAATAAAAAAAAAAGTTATTTATTAAACTTTGACACCTTGGAAGAACATTTGTTTTCCCCATTTAATCTGTGTGCTAATAGACTGGCCCACTGATGAATGGCTTCTTGCTACATTTAATCCCTGCTTTTGTGCACCAGAATACCCCTCAAATCACCACCGTTTGATTTTTGAGCCCAACCAAACATTTTTTTCACTAGGAAAATAAGTAGGTTGCTCTCTTTTTTTCGGGTGCTGTCACAGTAAATAACAAGGTGGATATCAGTGGGGAAAAATAATTCCACTGTGTCTATCTGGGGGACAAAATAGCCACCCAGGAAGGAAGTTTTACCATTCACTTATTTGAAAATGAGTGACCAGGAGAGGTACACTGAGCCAAGGCTCATTTCTGGGTTTGACCCCAGGGAAAGGGAAGGGGAGAGCACAGTTATGAAGAAATACAAACCAGGCTGATAATAATAATTACAAAAACAATGACATAAGTTGCCTAAGTTGAAAACAGTACAGATAGTAATGCCAAAAACTGCAACAGGTTGTCCAGTAATTAGTGAACAAATTCAAGGCAAGGCAAGGCACATTTTATTTATATAGTGCTCAGTCCAGCAAGGGCTCTAAGTGATTTACAAAAAATTAAAACCAAAACAACAGCAAGATATAAACCAAGTCAATGCTAAGGTAAAAAATCATGTCTAATTAAAAGCTTGATCAAATAGAAAAGTTTTTAATGAGGCTTTGAAGTCCTCCCCCATGCTGACTCCCAAATGTAATAAGGGACTGAATTTTCAGATTTTAGGGTCCACCACACCAAACAATCTATCACCTGATGACCTGAGCCTTGACGTGGGCACCACCAGCAGACCAGCTTCGGTGGAGCAGAGAGGGTGGTGTGGTCGGTAGGGAATGAGGAGCACTTTTATGCAGTCTGGTCCCAGACCATGTAGGGCCTTGTATGTCATCAACCTTATCTTGAGGTGATGTGTGAATGCAAAGGCAGCCAGTGCATGGTATGCAAAACCAGAGTAATGTGGTCCCTCGGTGAGGAACCCATGAATATCCAGGCTGCAGCATTCTGCACTAGCTGCAGTTGATGCATCAAACTTCCAGATAGCTCTAGGTATAGAACATCACAGTAATCCAACCTTGTGGTGACCAAAGCATAGATAATCATTGCTAGGTCATCCTTAGTTAAGTAGAACTGGATCCTAGTGATGTTCCAGAGGTGAAAGAAGCCAGATGGGACAACGGATGACATCTGTTGTTCAAATGTCAGTCTGTTATCCAGAATGACCCCTAGATCTCTAACCAAGCTAACTGTTGTAAGGGCTGGCTACCCAGAACAGGGATGGCAACATCCCCAGCATTCCCTGGTGACCAGGTTCTATAACCATGACCTCTGTTTTTCCCAAGTTGAGACATAACTAGTTAGAGGCCATCCAATAATTTATCTCAGCCAAACAATGGCTCAGCACAGAAGACACAGATGTATCATCAGGGGCACAAGACAGGTACAACTAGGTATCATCTGTACAGTAGTGAAAACCCACATTGTACCAACTTATGATATCCCCTAGCAGCAGCATATACATGGAGAATAAAATGGGGGGCAAGGATTGAACCCTGAGGAACACCACAGGACAACACAGATGACCCCAAGGTAAATTTCCCCAGAGTCACTGTTGCATCCTTCTGTCCAAATATGAACCAAACCAGTGCAGGACTGTGCTGGTAATGCCCACATAGTTCCTCAGGTGATCCATCAACACCCCATTTTCCACTGTGTCAAATATAGATGAAAGGTCCAAGAACACAAAAATACTATGTTGCCCTTGGTCCCTTGCCAGAAGCAGATCATGTGTCACCCTCACCAGGGCTTTCTCAGTGCTATGCCGAGGCTGAAAACAAGATTGGACAGGTTCAAAAATAGAAAGACACTCCAAGCGGTCTATCAGTTGCTTAACCACCACCTTCTCAATAACCTTCCTTAAGAAGGGAAGGTTTGAAACTGGCCTGTAGTTCATGAGAACATCAGGATCCAGAGATTACTTTTTTAAATGGGGCCTCAACACAGCCCTTTTAAAGGCCGAAGGAAAGACACCTTCCCTCAAGGACCCATTCACAATCTCTGTGAAGACTGAGTCTAGGAACTCAGCACAGCCAGTAATCAGCCAAACTGGACCCTGGTCAAGTCCACAGTTGGTGGGTCACAAACTGGCAACAACTCAGAGGACATCAGCATCAAATGCTATTTGAAATTCATCCCAGGCAGACAGACCAGAGTCACCATGGGTTTGACTACCCCCAGTACAAGCCAGGCTGCTAGAAGAAATACTGAACCTAATAGTGGACACTTTATCAGTGAAAGAACATCCAAACTTTTTGCAGATTTCTGCAGAAATGACTCCCACAGACTGCAGACAGGGGGGATTTAGCCATCTGACTACAGTACGAAAGAGTTGAGATGGGTGATTTTACACTGCAGCAATCAACCAAGACAAAAATATAGTATTTTTCAGGTCAATTACCTGTTGATATTCAGCATAGTGAAGTCTCAACATCAGTCTGTCCTCCAGAGATCCAGATCTTCTCCAGGAACACTCCAACCTATGCTCCTTTTTCTTCATCCACCACAGCTCAGCACAACACCATGGTGAGCCATGATGGGAGGTCAAAGGAAAATGTGGAAAGGAGAAATAGCATCCAAGGCAGCCATGAGTGCCTTATTATAGTGATCTACTGCCACCTCTGGACCTTGTGCAAAAACTAGGACAAAAATAAATGTGCAACTAAGAAAAATTCAAGAAGTGTGTAGGGACCTGGATGGTGTGGTGATGAGCCAGTGCTGAGAGGTGAATTCCGGAAAGGAAGGGAGAGGGTTCAGGAAGAGGGTTAACAGGAACAAGGGGGGAGGAGGGAGAAGTTTTAGTTGGTGTCTAAGGGAGGGAGAGAGATGATTGAGGAAAGTAGCTAATTCCAGAGAGAGGGGAAACAGTAGGAGAAAGTGGATTTTCCAGCTGAGGAATACGGGTGAGGAAGGGAGAAAGTGTGCATGTCCCTGGAGCACAAGAAGTAGGAACAGGAGGGGATGACAGAGATGAGGTGGGATAAGAAGGAGGGGAGGGACCCAAAACATTATTTAGAAATGAGGGAAGCACAGTGGAGTTGGCAACATGTGGGGAGTGGGAGAATGGATAGGGAGGAGTAAAGGGAGCATGGTGGGTGTGAGAGGGAGCACTTGTAGCAAAGCAGCAGAAGGCATTACAGGGGGTGTCCAGTCTGGCCAGGGAAGTAGAAGGGGCAGTGTCGTAGACCACATCCATGTAACTGAAGACTGGGAGAACCACTCTGATTACTAAATTATGGTGGACCAACAGAGAGAGGCATTCTTACTGGGGTAGAGGACACTGAGTTTGGGGGGGGGGTTGGCAGGATGGTATCAATGTGAGCCGAGAAGTCAAGCCTGCTATCTAGTTGCACATTAAAGTACATGAAGGTTGGGACAACCTGAAGCGGGGAGTCATCAAGCATGTAGCATGGAGAAACTGGGGAGGGATGTGAGCCTGACCAGTTTCTGGCTGGTACCAAAAGGTCAGTTTTTTGGTGTTGACCTGTAGTTGGTTGACCTGGATTCAATGCAGAACATTGTGAAAATCATGTTGGAGCGTCACTTTCACAGAAGCAGTCAAAGGACCTTAGTTGTAGAGCACTGTGTAATCTGCAGACATGTGAATATGTGAGTTGGCACAGGCAGAGTGTAGGTCATTGGGGAAGAGTGAGAATAGGATTGGATCCAGGACAGAGCCCTGTGGGACCCTGGCCTGGATAGGGAGTGGAGGGGAGATTGCACATCCTACCTGTACCGACTGTTGACTGCATGTGAGATAGGATCAGAACCAATTGACAGTAAAATCTAAGAGACAGGCAGTGTTCGGCTTATCCAGCAGGAGAGAGTAAGACAACCAATCAAAGGTTTTGGCCAGATCAATGAAAATGGCCACAGTAACATGCCCCAGATACATTCCTGGGAGGAAGGAATCCATGACCCTAAGTAGGGAGGTGATGGTGGAGTGATCCTTTCTAAAACCACACTGGAAGGGGAAGAGGATTATTGAGGAATGGAAGAAGTTAGCAAAGTCATGAGTGTACCAACTTCTCTTGCAACTACACAAGAGAAGGGAGGAGGGAGATAGGCCAGAAGTTGCTAGCAGTGGAGGGATTGCCCTTTTTGTGGAGGGGGAGAACCATGGCAAACCTGCAAGACTTAGGGACAGTACAAAGTATGAAAGAGATATTTGGGAGATGAGTTGGGGAGGGAGTGATGGCTGGAGCTGGCACATGGGAAATGCTTAGGGCCCAAACCATCTAGACTGGATTTGGAAGGATTAAGTGAGGATAGGGCAAGAAGGGTATCCTGAGTTGTGACAGGCATGATGTTAAAATCCAGGGGAGAGAGTGGAGTGGAGAAAGAGGAAGAGCCGGGAGGAGGAGGGGAGGGAAGGAAGTGGTGAAGAACTCATTTAAGTGAGCAGCAACAGAGAAAGGGTGATATACTGATGAGCCATTTACAAAAAGACTGGGGGAGTGGACTGGGTTGAGTGTCAAAAAGTGACCCCCTTCCAGAATTGGGCAGTAGGGCTAATATTATTCTGAAGGTTGGCCTTGAAATAAAGAGACTTGGCTGTATGGATAGCATTATTGCAAAAGTTTCTAAGCACTCTATTGGCAAGGAGGTCCTGGAAGGAGTGGAATAATTTGTATTTGGCACAGGCTTGGTCATGAGTCTTGTACAAGTCGATGACATCACAGGTGATCCAGAGGTAGTGAGATAATTTAACCCTGGATTTCCTGATAGGTGCATGCTTATCCCAGACTGAAGTAAATAATGAGTGAAAGAGGGACAGTATCATATCAATGTCCAGGGCACTGAGCATAGAGGACTAATCAGTAGCAGCCTCACTTGGTAGAACCTCTATGTTTAATAACCAGAAATATCTTCACCAGATGTTCTTTGGGGAGGAGGGAAGGAGACAGACTTTTCTGACACAGAATGTCATACAATGGTCATTGAATGTGTCCAGCTATGCCTGCTGCAACCATGCAGTGGGGGTGAGAGGAGAAAACCCAGTCCAGGAGGATGTGGTTAGATGAGTGGGGCCTTAGTCAGGAGGGGTCAGTAATGAGTAGTGAAAGGTTAAGGGACTTAGTCCTATGGGCAGTCAACCTGGAAGCCATGGAAAACAAATTAATGTTGAAGTCACCCAAGAGGATGAGCTCACCAGCAAAGGAGTGTGAGGAGAAAGTTGAGAGTGAATCCACCAGAGAAGTGGGGGAGATTTTCAGTGAAGCATAAAAAACTCCAACAAAAATGGGTACTGAAGATGGAAAAGAAAGTTTATCTAGCAGGAACTCATAGGAGGAAGGTGTGGTTTGCTGGGTGTGATCATGCAAAAAACACTCTAGGAGATATAAAAGGCAATGCCACCCCCACATTTACCCCGTCCTGTCTGAAGAGGTGATAATCTGGAATGGCTAAGAAAGAATCAGGAATCCTGGAGGCGATCCATGATTCTGTGACACATTGGAGGCCTGGAGAGTGTTAAGAGACCTATACAGTAAGAGCATCCAGTTTGAGAAGATGGTCTAGCATTCAGGTGGAAGATATTAAGGCCTAGAGGGATAATGGAGGAAGAGGAAGGTGGGGGACCTGGATTGAGTTCCACATCACCAGCAAGGAGGAGAAGAAGGGTTAAGGAGGAGGAGAATAGAGTAGGATTTATGACCCCTAAGCCAGAGAGGAGAATGAGGGAGGGATGAGTGAAGAGAGGACAGGAGAGAGTGGTGAAGGAACTCCAGGTTTAGGCGGGAGAGGAAAGGAGACTAGGATGGGGGGGCAGGAGACAGAGTGGATTGTGGAAAAGAGGTAAGTGGAGGGAAAGGGGATGAGGGAGGAGAAGGCGTGGAAGGGGAAGGGTTTGAAGGAAGGGGAGGGAACAGGAATCAACAGAGGAGGAGGGTTGAGAGCATGATTAGCAGGTAGACTGGTAACCAGAAATGAGCAATGAAACAGACACTGGCAAGGCAACAAAATTACCAGAAATCTTAAGGCTGGTAAAACAGTTATTAGGATTACCCTAAGGTGAGAGCAAAACCTAGGCAAATACAAATACAGGACTGTGAACAGCTCCGCTCATCTAATCAAATACAGTGATAATAATAGTTTTGCAAAAGCTAAATTCCGTAAGTGGAATTCTGTTGGCATCATCTATTATGCTTCTATGAATTTGTGAGAAATTTTTACCGGTTAGTAATCTGGGGTATTTCCACTATATATTTAAACTGCTAAATTAAATTTAACCAGTTTTGTAAGATTACAGAAACAATTGACATTGTGTAGGCATTCCAAATTTCACGTTTATACCCACAATAATGTGGAGTTAAAAACATCCATATATTTAGAAATGTAATACAGCATTTTGCAAATAAACTGAAATTATGAACCCTGTACTAAAAAAATCTTAGAGAAATCTGATATCATTTAGCACTTTATAAGACCCTTTGGAAAAGGCTATGTAGGCATGCTAGTTGTCATGTATCTAGCTCCAAAGCTGGCTGAGTTATACACAGAGAAATATTTTTTCCAGTTTGCTTTCCAGTAAGTAAATGCCATTGCTTAAGCCACTGTAGGTTTGAAACTACTCATCCAAATGTAATGATATGTGGCATGCCTTTAGGGAACCTAACAACATGTAAGCATGCCAATTGTAAAGTCTATCACTAAACAGACAGCTATGTTATAATTAAATATACAAAGCTGGTGAAATTGCATGACATTCTATGTGATTTAGTGACATTCATAGAACTTTTTGAAAATTCCATGAAAGTGGAATTTGATTATTGTATCCAGCCCTATTGTTGCTTTTATTCTTCCATTAAGGAGAAAGGAAGGATTATGCAATTTTATGAATTTATATAACAACTTCACTTACAATCATGAGTTAGTGATACTAGTTGATTTTATCCTACACTGTTATGATAAAGAAATACCAGTGTTTATGATTATATGACTGATCTAAATCTTATACAAATGATCATGGCACCAACCTGTAGTATATGGTAGTGGGGGCCTCTGGGGAAGGGTTAGGGCTTTTTATTGGTCCAACTGAACTAGAGGTATCCTCTAAAGTGAGGAATTCGGCATTGTTCTGGACAATGAGCTGACACTTTATCCCATCTCCAAAACCTCTCCCAAATTAAATTCCTTATTCCCCTGATGACCTGGTCACACTGATACATGCGTTCATCACCTCAAGGCTCGACTACTGTAACGCACTCTACCTGGGGGTCAGAGGTGGTGTGATATGATGCCTGCAGCTTCTGCAGAATGCAGCGGCCTGGCTATTGATCCCTTACAGAAATATAAGTGTGCTGTGTACATGCAGAATGCATGCCACATGCTTAATTGTGCAATGTTTGCATGTAGTTCGCATACACAAAGTGATTCTAAGCTAACCAGATCTAAAAAGCAAATCAGGTTCGCATGCTGCAAGCTTGACATGTGTGCAGCAGGTAAGCTGGTGTTAACATCTTCTAAAAATTACATCAGGTTCTCATGTTGCACGCTTTGCATGAGTGCATCAGTTAAGCTGGTGTGAACATCATTTTAATATCACATCAGGTTCACATGCTGCATGCTTGCCATGTGTGCAGCAGCTAAGCTGGTGCAACTCTCATCTAAAAAACACATCAGTTTCTATTTCTTATACTACTGCTAGCAATTAGAGTCATTAAAATACATTTTTATTTGAATTCCCATAAAAATTAGGTAAACTCAATAATTCTGATCCTTTTTCAAGTTGTTTAATGGCTTTTGATTTTTGTCATTAAACCACCATTAATTTGTATTGTTTGTTTACTGCATTAAATACCTAAGATATAGCCAGTCAACATCTCCCATTCCAGATGTATGAAGAGGGGACTCTGTGTTGTGAAGCCTATCCTTTTTGTTTAATTTTATTTTACTTTTTTCTAATTCTGTTTTTTCCTCCATCCAGTGGAACTCTCTCAGGCATCCTGTAGTACCCCCTGACTCTACCTCCGTGCCTGAGAGGCCTCCTGAAACCTGGCACCAGCCTGGCTATCCCCCTGGCTCTGAGCTCCCCGAGGTAGGGCTGCCCTATCCACCCAGGGTGCTCTATCTGCAAATTTGGGCTGGGCTGGGCTTGGCCCAGGTAAGGAGTGCCACCGGCTGTGAAGTGTGGTCCTGGTGGATACAGGTGCCATCACCTATCCACTTGGCTGGGTATTTTTTTTTGCTTTGTCCCCACCTCCCTCCCTCGTAACTCTCTCCCTCTCCCTGATGGAGTCCGATGTGCAATGACACCAGGGAACATCTTGCTGTAACTCCACAACCCTCTGTTTCTGGCCCCGAGCATTGTGGTACCTCCGGTCTCCACCAGAGGTCACCGCGGTGCCAGGTGAAGAATCCCTGGCCCTCCGAGGTAGGAGAGCTGTCCTCCAGTCGTTCAATCCTTCTGACCCCCACCACCCCCGTCAACCTAGGCTCTCTCCTGAACCTGGGTCGCTGGTGTGGTTCAGGTGTGGCGTCCAGCGCTTCAACCCTCAGCACCACCAGGCTGAAATCTTTTTTTGTTTTAGACCATGCAGATCCCTTATGCATGTTTAGTGCTACAAATTTGTTTCTCCATGACTGTTTCATCTCACTTACTTTATTCTGTATTGAGCATACACACTATGGCCATGCTCAGCACTCTTTGTGCTGAGTAGGGTCTTGGAAGCATGCACCATACCTCACATTTTGTCACTGAAATGAGGGACATGGACACTCAAAATGAGGGACAATGAGAGACACTAACCCACATGATGATCAGGACACATCATGAAACACGGAAATACAGTATCTCAGAACACAGTGGAAACCATTGCATTAACACCTGAGAATTAATTTCTACCATTAAGTAGGGGTGCCATTTAGGTAGGGAAGAGGGGGGCAGTTGCCCATTCCACCATATTTATGCCTAGGTTGTTCTTATAGTGTGGCAATAATGGCTTTAAATTTGGATTTACTCATTTGCACAATAAGTGCCCACCTGGCTCATTCTTTGAGTACTCTCCAGACTCGACTGAGTCTGTACAGTGTTGTCCACTCTCTCCACTTTTAGCAGCAGCACAATCACATGTGATGTGAATGAGCACCAACCAAGAAAGAGCGCATGAGCCTTACAAGTGTTACACTGTCTTTCCCACCACAGAGTAGACAGACAACACACTACAACTTGGAGGAGTCAGTGAGCACTGAACTCTCAGTAGCAGTATTGTGGAAGCTTACTTTTGTTGTTCTATTCTTAGTGAGTCTCTGTCTCCTCTGGTGGCTGAAGGGGCAGACGGTGAGCTAGAAGCTAACTCAAGACTAGGCTACCTACTTACTCTACTAGGTTCGCCTTGCAGCAAAAAACAGCACAGATCCCAACGGCAGTATGCTAGGCTTAGCAGCGGTGGTGATGGTGTGGGTGGCCTTCATAGGGCTTGATCAGTGCAGTGCAGTGCAGTAGCCACAGCAGCAACCAAGCAAGAAGCAAGCAATCCAGGTTGGGTGGGTTCGGTTGGTGAGATGACTGGTTCGCGGACCACGTTGGGGACCTGTGATGGTCAGTTCTAGCATCCAGCTTCTGGCAGAAGGAGAGAGGGAGAGCAGACTGAAAACTGGGCAGGTGGCATACTATGCCAGGCTGCTGGTTCTGGCCAAATAGCCAGGTAAGTAAAAGTAAATACTTTTTTACAGGGGTATTGGGGAAGGAGGAAAGACTGTAATATTGATGTGTTTTTCATGTTTCTTCACCTTGGTGTGACTTTATGACCCATAGGGGATGGGTATTGAATGGAATGGAGTCAGGGAGAAAAATTGAGGCAAGGTTCTTTTTTTGGGGGGATGAACTTCAGTGAGGAAAATATTTGGTTAGTAACTGGGTGGGTTTAAGCCAAATCTGATGCACTGCTCTGGGGTATATATAGATGAATCTTATATATTTGAACTTTTCTTGATTTGCATATCACTTTTCAGTCACTTTCTAGTTAAAACAGATAAGCTGTACCTTTTAGAGATGTTACAGACATTCTAGAGCTGTCCCTTGTATTCAAGGACAGTTGAGTAGTGTGGAATGCGCAGACTATTGGAACCCCACTATAGTTAGGCTTATGCCCGCTCCCACAATGAAGCTGACCTCCTCATCCCCATGCTCAGGCACATTATGACAAAGGGCAAAGGAGACAGCAGGGGTGTGCACCATTGAAATGAATGAGGCTATTTTTTATTACTATTTTATATATTATTGATGGAGAGTTGGAGATTAAAGAAGGCTACTGCTCGACTAACAAGGGACTTCTTAGTAGAACAGTGGCCTTCATTATTCTCTAACTCATCATCAAAACATATAAAATAGTAACAGAAAATAACTCCATTCCTTTCAAGGGGGTATGCCCCAGCACTCTGACCCATGGACATCATCTTTTAAAGACTCCTGCTTCTGGCTCCCTAGTATTCAAGTAAGAGACGGTTTACTTATATCTATATTTGGTGGGTTGTCTGTAGCAGCATGGCCATACCCGCTACAGTGTGTGTGTGTGTGTGTGTGTGTGTGTGTGTGTGTGTGTGTGTGTGTGTGTGTGGAGTTATTGCTACTTTTGTGTTTGCACCTTAAAGTCTGTTTGCATGGAAGCATTCAAAACTATGGAGAGACAATAGTAAGAATACAGGCCAGAAAGAAGTAATTAAGTGGTTTTGTGGGTAAGTTTCTGTATTGTGGATGGGAAAAATCATATGTGTTTCCATTTTTATGTGTGCTACAGTTCAACTGTGAAAATGAGATGAGAAAGAGAAGAAAACTGAAAGGCATAACAGTGGCTACAAGCATGCTGCATGAATGCAGATGTATTCAGATATAGTATGTACTGAAGAACAAGCAAGCCATATGTGTGCAGACAGTATAGCTTAGTGGTTAGAGGAACTAATCTGCAAGCCAGGAGACTTGGGGGAATGAAGACCTGGGTTTGAATCTCGTCAACCCTCACTTATGTATGGTGTGATCCTGAGCAAGTCACTTAACTTTTATATGTGCAGTTATCAGTAAGCACTTGCATTTTGTATGCATACCACATGCATGCAGTCTTTTCCAATTTATTATTACTTTTTTTTTTTTTACAACTTTATTTCCTTCCGGTCACAGCCCCGTGGAGCCTCTCTCAGGCATCCAGCCCATATCCTGTCCACCTGAGGCCCCCTGACCTGTGCCTCCTTTCTCCCCCCTCCCCACAGCCAGTACCCCCAGCTTAACCCCTCCAGGGTGGGACCACCCTTCCTCTTGGGCAATCTTACATGTCTGTTGCTGGCTGCAAGAGAGGGCCTAGGTGGAGGAACTGGAAGGCCAGGCGAGGTGGACCCGGCAGAGGGTATGGGGACAGGTGCCATCACCTACCCCATGGAGCCAGTGTTTTTCCTGTTCTGGTGACTTCTCCCTCTCCCCATGCATGTGCACTCCTGACACTATGGTGCATGGCAACCTGCCTGCATCAGGCATGCTGTGCATTGTGTAGCCCATGCACTGCAGTGCTTCTGATCTCCACCAGGAGCTGCTGGTGTGCCAGACTATCCCCTGCCCTCCCCCCGGGGAAGGAGAGCAGCCTAGCAGGTGCTCAATCCTTTCTCCATTCCTGCTGACCCCTGGTGCCCAAGCTCACTCCCGAACTCGTGCCACCAGTGTGGTGTGAGGTGTGGCATCCAGCACCTCAACCCTCAGTGCCACCGGGCCAGCAGTCTTTCCCAATTTAACATAAAAATCATGGTTTCCACACTTTCTTCCTGCATGCATGCCTTATGCATGCAATTGGTTCTAGTTTTACATTTAAATCATACTTGCAGCATGCATATCACTTGGGTAGTTTTATATGAGCAGCATGAAAATATTTCATACAATTTTTTCTGTAAGGGAAGGGCCAGACAAGGTTCAGTCATATTACTACAGTACTGCTCGAATTGCACTGGCTGCCAGTGTGCCGGTGCATCACCTTTAACATAGGTCTTTTGACCTATAAGGCCCTACATGGGTTGAATCTGGGTGACCTGAAGGAGCTCCTGCATCTCTACACCCTGAGTAGCTCGCTCAGATCAGCAGGAGAGGCCCTACTGGAGGTCCCCAGGGCAAGTTTGAAATCTTCCGGTGACCAGGCATTCGAGGTGGTCAACCTGGTCCTTTGGAATTCTTTGCCAGGGTATTTAAAAAGAACTTAAAAATATTCCTTTTCCAACAGGTTTTTGGGGCCTGAGGAATATATCTAATCTAATACACAGCTTAGGGTCTGATTAATATGAATGTTAAAGGTTGTAACTTAATGATTTTATATTTATTGTGTTATTAGAGTTGTGTATTGGCCTATGTTATTTGTCTTTTGTATTTTGTAAGGGTGCCTTGATCTTATGGGGAATAGCACCCAAAATAAACTCTACTGCTACTCCTCTGCTACTATGAAAAATAAAATCAACACTGGCTCTTATTGACTGGGAGCTGGTTTCTAGTAATGATAGAACTGACAGGTCAGGTGCTATGAAAGATGTTTCTTAAGCCATAATATTCACTGATGCATCCCAGGCAGGGGATTTCATAGTATGCATGCTGCAACCTCTAAGGCTCTGTTCCCCAGAAGACTTTAGTTGAACCCTCAGAACATTCAAGAAGACAGAGCCAGTGCAGAATAAAAATCATGGTCTGGGGCACAAGGAGTCATGAAGTCACAGAGGTATGAGGAGTCAGTCCATTCAAGCCATCTATGCCACCATTAGCACCCTAAAGCTGGCACTTCACCACACGGGAAGTCAGTGTAAATCACACAGAACATATGTAATTTTGTCCATCCATTTGGATGACAGTTACATGGCAGTAGAATTCTACACTAGCTATAGGCTGTGCATCACATTCAAGGAAGATTAGCATATAATATTACAGCAGTCAAGATGGGAGATCAAAGATCTATATACAAGTATGGTCACTTTGAACATGAGTGTTTGTAGTGTAAATACTGTACATAACATAAATGTGGGAATGTGCACCTGTAAATATACTGTATATGCAGAAAAGCCAACTCCTTTAGTTAGGATAGAGCATAGTCTCTGTGAAAAACCCTCTGGATTTGATCTCTAAGCAAATGTGGTGTACCATATTTTGCCTTTGGACTCTGAGAAATTGCCTGAGCATCCAAAAATTCAGCATGATTTCTTATTAAGGTATTACAGTATTCTATCCCTTTGGAAGTGAAATTGATTTGTTTCCTGTATCTTCAAGGATGCATATTAGGAACAGACTGAGTTGCTGGAGAAATATCAGTGTACTGATTGTTTTGTTTCATCATGAGGTCACTACTAGCTTAAAACTGAGGTTCAGAAACACAACTGTTGATTAAATAGAGGAATTAATCATTGGTAAGGTGGTGTGTTTAGACCAATGAAGTGTTTAGGCTTCTGATTCGAAACCCATCTTATAATATTAGGTAATCAAAGTATCAGTGGTACTGAGATATGCCAAAGACCATGGGCCCAATTCCAAGACAGCTACGCCAGGTGTAAATGCAGTACACCAGTACCGATGGAGCAAATCACAAGTTATGGCAGCGACTTGTGATGCGTGATTCCAAAAGAACACGTATGCCACAACCTGCAACTGCTACGACAAATGCAAGTTACGATGCAGTTATGCCAAAGAAGGCCTACGCTATTGTGTAATGCAGCTTGTGAAGTGTGTAACACACCAGAACCACAAAACTGCTATTACAGATCAGGTGGCATAAGTAAAAACGCCAGAGGAAGGCAACGTAAGTTGGAACAAGGAATAGCTGTCCTAACCAGAGCACAGGCCATAGAACCTCCCCCCCCACATAGTCAGACTGTAGCATGCCTCCCAATCAGTTGGCCCTGTAATGTAGAACAAATGGGCAAAATGTGGAACACATAATCAAAACGTGCTCTAGGAAGCCCAGGACACTGTGAAAATGTTTGCTGCATGGTCAGAAGGTCTAGTAGTAATGGAATAATATATGAGCAGTAGAAAGTACCAAAGCATGTTGCCCCAAAATGGAACACCGAATGTGGGACAAGGCCTTGCAATGTGGAACAGAGCACTGTTGGAAAGTAAAATGAGGAACTGTGCCCCGTAATGTGGGACAGTTGAGAGGTATGGACTGCAGACAGCACTGTAGTGGGACACAGCACTGTCAGCAATAGGAGCAGAACATGGATAGCAGAGACCCATGAGTGCAGGCACCAGCATCACGCCCCCCCCCCCAGCACTACCACCATGGTGTCACCTGCAGCAGTACGGGGGGACACACTGTGGTGCAAAGCAGCCCTGACAATGGCATGACACCCATGCCATCACCACCATGCCACCAGTGGAGGTGAAACTGGCCACCAGGTGCAATGCAACATGAGCTGGAACAGTGCCCATATGTGTTGCATAGCAATCGTGCAACATGACCGTGAATGAGGGATGGCACCACAGGCACACACAGTGGACCACAGCATGCATGGCAACAGGCATGGAGTCAAAGGAGGTGAAGGACACACACAGGGCAGAGGAACAATGCCATGACAATGGTGTCACCAGGCACACTGCCACTGCCACGGCCAATGATACATGTAAACAGTACAACCACAACAGTGACACAGCACAGGGTAGCACAGACCTGCATACATATGGTGGTATGATGCACCGTTGTGTTGTGCCACTGGAGCCACCAACAGGGACCACCGGTCCCCTGGGTGGAATGGAGCAGTACCAGCCCAAGTCTGCCATGCAGCCAGGACTTGCACAGTATGGTGGCTTGAGGCCAGGACCAGGCACGGTGCACTGCAGCACACAGTGCATCATACAGCCACGACCATCGGTGTGCGCCCATGGCTGTGGGCTGCAGATACCATGTGCACAGTGGGGATGGACAGGGAATAACACAGGATTGCCACATACGTGCCCTCATGTGCACAGCAACACACACACGCACACACCCATGCATATCAGAGACAGATGCACAGAGCCAGGTGTGCAAATACAACATTTCAAGAACAGTAATACACAGTGTCATACATGGTAAACAGTAAAAACAATATCAACGGCAAAAAGAACAGCAGGAATGCACACAACCCCCCAGTACCCACACAATAAGCCCAGTTTGTACAACCCACCCACACCAGCCCAGGTGGACATGCTACCCCCCAGCCCATATGTACATGGCTCCCCATATGTACAAGGCCCTCAACCACATATGTACAGTGCCTGCCCCAAAAAACATTAACACCCAGCAGATGGCCCCACCCCGTATGGACCCCACCCAGGCACGACCCCCCCGTGGTCCACCCCACATGGAATGCACCCCCCCGTACACCACACACTGCCCACTGGCTCCCTCATCCCACATACCCATAACAGGCTATCCCCACCCACCACAGGCCCATAGCTGCCAACGGCCCCAAGGCTGTAAGGTCTACTGTCCATGGCCCATGTCCATAGTGTGTGGAACTAACACCTTTGAAGCACCATGAGGAGGGCACCCAGGTAGCCGTGCAGGCATGCCACATCGACCATAATGGCAGACTCCAGCATGACAAACTGCTGGTCACCTGCCAGTGGTTGTCCTGGGTACAGCACACCCTGCAGCCCAGGCTGACCTCCAGTTGACCTATCACTGGCATCCTAGTCACTCGGCTGTGGCTGGTCCATGCCACTGCCGTTGGCCTGTTGATCATCACCATCCATGGCCTACATGGCCATGTTCTCTGCCCGCCCATCAGGTGGGGGCCCCATTAGCTCCTGCACCTCCGCTGTCTGTTCCCCCACCACCAGCCCTGCAGCGGGCACCTTCAACGCCACTGGTCCCTCAGCAGCCTGCACCATGTCCTTCTCCACCTCAGGCAGCTTCTCCAGCCCCTGCTGCCCACAGTCTGTGGTGTCTGGCACCTCCACCTCCTCCTTCTCCTCCACCTCCTCCAGTGACACTGGGATGGGGCAGACCCTGCACAGCCAGTGCTGGGTGCTGTGCCGGTAGACCTCCGCATCCTCTGCCTTGGCCTCCATCATTGCCTGCAGTAGGGCCCTGTGATGGGACATCAGTCTGCTATGCACACCTGTAAGGAAGCAAAGGCGGTGGTCAGTGCCATTCTGGGGCATGCTGCACACACACACACACATGTAATACACCGCTGCCACCCCTACTCCCATGGGCCACTATGGCATGGACACAATAAATGGCATACAGTGCTTGCACCTAACTGACCTCCGGTGCCTCGCCACCTGTGACTGGCCTTGTGCTCTCTGCTGTGCACCATCCAGCTGTCCCTGTGGTCCCTGGTCACCGTGTCCTGCACCTGTGGAGAAGGGGAACATAGGTACATGTGTTCACCAGTGTTGGCCATGGCCTGTGTGACAGCATAGCACCAACATGTGGCTAGATGTTGGTATACCCACCTGCACCAGCATCCTGGACTGTGCGCATCTCCACATCCCTCCGGCACACCATATCCACAAGTTGCTGCAGGATCCCTGGGTCCCTTAGTGCCAGATTCTGCCAGCGGTGGTGCATCTGTCTCACAGTGCAGGGCACACCACTGCTGGCACCGAGACATGCCCCTGTTGCCTTCCATGCCCTTGCATGCTCCTCCACTGTGTGCCACCTGCACCCGAGTGAGAGGAGTGTCTCCCCCCACTGCTGAACCAAGTTTCTCAGCCATGCAGTCTCAGTAGGGGTGAAGTTGGGGGCCCTCCCGCTCAGACTCAGTGCTGTACTGCATGGCATACTGTCCGCCCTGAGGCACCTGGCACGGTGGTGTACAGCACATGCGGTATAGATCTGCAAGGCAACATGTCACAGCACACGTGTCAGTGCACAGTAGTGTGGCAACCATTCTGTCACTCCCCCCTACATGCTGCCCTGCCTGTCCGGCAGTAGACAGCACGAAATACAGGGCAGGGGTACAGTGGCAATGGGTGTGACAGTGCACCCAATGGGCCATCCCAGGGGTACAGCTCGGCTGTGCTGTGCTGCACATACATGCCCCTGTGGTCCCTGCCCCCCCTACCAATGGTGTACACGCTGCCACCACACACCGCACACTGCATGACAGGGCTGTGTGGTACCATGCACATACAGTGTGCAATGGGAGACCCCACAACAGTTGCTTACACTACATTCCACCACACTGCCACCCACCATACCCATCCATGCACTGCCCTGTTGCCATCCCTATGCACATGAGTGCCTAGGCACATGGCCGTCCCCCACATGACAACAGCCTGCAGTGTGTCCGTGCACGGTGGCCTAGTCCAGCTGCATGATGCCTGGCTGGCATGTGGTGGTACACGGCATGGCACATATCATCCAAGAGTTGCCTAACACACCACGGCACAGCTGTGCAGAGTGGGAATGGCTGACGACACACTTACTCACCACCCTGCAGTTGGGATGTTCAGCTACATGCACCGTGGTATACGGTGCTAAGCTGATACACCTGTGCCTAGGGTTGCAATCCCACAGCCCCCAATTGCAAACAGCGTGAATCTGAGCAAGGCACCTACCTTCCCTGTGCTCCCAGTTCATACCTGTGGGCAGGCCTGCAGCCTAGTGTATCTCTCCTGCATAAACAATTGGTAACATGGCATTAACACCCAGTATAAACATTGACCGTTGCATATGTGGTGGTATTGCACTGCCCTACTACCTGCCACTGTTCAGGGTGTGTCTCTCCTGGATAAACAGAAGTGAACACAACATTGGCAACTGTATAGTAGTACTGTCTGCTACATATGAGCAGGTAGTGCAATGTCCCAGTACTTACCAATATGAAGGGTGTGTCCCACCTGGGCATACAGTGTATTAGGGATCTCTGTGGATCCTGCTTGGCTTGACCTCAATATCACTGCTGGCAGATCCTCCCCAGTCTCACCAGCGTGCAGCGTGTTGCAGCCTAGGTGTTAACTACAACGCTCACCTCACACATGGCACACGTATGGCTACACGTGCAGTGCAGAATGATACCGTGCATATGCATCCTGCATCTATGCACACCACATATACATAACTTTGGGCCATATGTGCAGCATTTATGCACATGCGGTCTGTGAGTTGGATATGCATATACAAAATGGGGCAGGCATCCCACCAAGGCACCAGATGTGTGATATATGCGATATGTCCTGTCACAGTGGTTGGAATGAGTGAGTCCACATGGATGTACTGTATAGTGCATGGTTTTTACTAGGTGCTGGTGACAAAGGATGTGACAAAGTTCAGTAAAACAGTACAGTTGTGATCATCCCACACACTTACCCACACCCAGTGACAGTGCAATGCACACACACACATTGTGCTGTGCAACACTGCCCACACCCCCCCACACACAGTGCACCCACACACACCCATGCACACCCCACACACACACCACATGTCAGGGCTTGGTGCCCTCCCAATCTGCCACACCACCCACTGCCCACTTCCCATAGCAGTGGAGCACCATAGAGGCACTGCACTCTGCTGCCTGCTGCTAGTGCCCAGATCTCTTGTGCTTCTCTTCACTCACACCCTGTCCTGCACCCTGTGTTGTGGGCTCTGCTGCCCCAGTGGTAGCACTGGGCCCACCCTGCCCCATGTTCATGACTGCTGGGACACCACTGTCCAATGGTCCCGCTGGCGCTGCCAGCCTCCGGGGTCTTCCGTGCCTCCACGGGGCAGTTGATGCATATCCTGGCACAGTCCTCAGTCCCTTATCATGTGGCCCACAGCCTTCTGCAGCCTGCTGGTGCACCACCACCTGTGTTGCCTCCTGTTGTCTGGCACTGGTCTTGCACCCTGGATCCACGAAAGGAGTCCAACAGAAATTCTATCGAACACCCTGTCAGTGACACCGGCAGGTCGACCGCATTCTGAAGTCAGCTGCCGGTTTGCCATGAATTTCCTTGTTTTCTTTGGGGGGGCTTCACCCCTACTTCCCTATAGTGGCTGTCCCTGCAATTTCACTTGAAGATTCTCAACCCAGTCGGAGCTGATCGTGGGGGTGCAGGACCCACGACAGGAAGCTGGTTCCAGCAGATCTCCCACAGTGGCTAGGCACTGTAGTCGCTGTGGGGGACCTCGTTGGTGAAATGTCACTGTGAGGGGGATAAACATTGCACCCTGTGCCCAGCACCTTCCACTCCATGGCCATGGTGGCTGGTATTGCTGTGGCCCTCCTCCCTGGTGCTCTGGCCACTTGTGGTACCACCAGTGCTGCTGTTGGGGGCAGTGTTTGAAGCAGTTGCATCGGTGCTGCAGATGTTGTCAGTGAAGGGGGCTGTGGTGCCTCTGGTGCAGGTGGTGCTGGTGGTGCCAGTGGTGGCAGTGGTGGGGTACCTGCGCCGGCACATCTTGGGGTGTTGGTGGTGATGGTGGGTGCTGCTGCTCCAGGGGTGCCAGAGGTGGTGGTAGTGGTGGGGGTGGTGTGGAGGGTACTGCTGCTGGGCCCACTGCCCCTGGCAGTGGTGGCATTGTCACCACTGCTGTTGGTGGTAGTTGTGGTGGTGCCAGTGGCAGGTGCACAACCTGTGGTGCCTGTGTGGTGGTGTCCCTCACAGTTGGGCCTCACAGTTGCTGGCCTGCATGTACACCTTGTAGTATGGTGGACAGTGCATCCACCTGTCTTGTTTGCTGGGCCACCAACCCCTCCACAGCCATGGCCAGGCAGTTGATGGCTCTTGACTGTGCCTGCACACACACCTGGGATGTGGCCATGATGTCTACCAGGTGATCTATGGCTGCCTCTGTGGAGCATGTCCCTGTCTCCAGCACCCCTATCAGGGTGCCCATGTGCTCATCCATCGCCATGTGGTGCGCATCCATGCTGAGCCTGATGCAGCCCAGCATCTACCCCTGTTCTGCATGTGCAGTCAAAAGGGTCTGGCAGAACCCTGTGTAGTCCATGGGTGTCTGTGGGTGGTCCTCCTGTGGGGATGGTGTGGTCCCATCCAGGGCCTCCTCCAGCCTGCAGTATGATGCAGGGCCTAGGTCTATCGCTAAGTCAGCCCCTAGGCTTCTGCAGCTGAGGAAATCACTCAAGTCGAGCCTCTCCTTATCCCGCTGCTGCTCCTCTGATGCCTCACGCTCCCCAACCACTGTTGTTAGGGCTGTGTCTGGCTGCGCCACATCAGCACCATCAGGGTTGTGTGTTGCAGTCGCCTGATTGGTGGTCGGCTGCATGGTTTCATGCTCTGCACCTGTGTCACCACTGTCCACTGGCCCTGTATCCACTGCTGCTGCTGCTCCTGTGGGGAGACATCAGTGCATCAGTGCTACCTCCCATGTCATGCCTACCATGCCTGCCACCGTCACCACCCCTGCATCACTGTCCCATGCACTGGGGGCAGTGCTGGCCATTGGCTTACCTGCCCCAGTGTCTGCTGGTGCTGCACCTGTGGGGGACTGACTGTGCTGCAACACCATTTCATGCCTACCATGCTTGCCTCCATTTCCACCCCTGCATCGCTGTCCCATGCAGTGGGGGCAGTGCTGGGCATTGGCTTACCTGCCCCTGTGTCTGCTGTCACCGTACCTGTGGGGGTATGACAGTGCATCAATGCCACCTCCCGATGTCTTGTCTACAATGCATGCATAACTGTCGACTGTCCCACATTACATGTTCCATTTCCTCATGTTACTTCCCAACTGTTCTCTGTTCCACATTGCATGGCCTTGCCCCACATTCAATGTTACAATCTTACAGCAACACTCTATGGTACATGATGCATATATTATATTATTCATTTACTAATATACATTCTGACCATACAGCACACATTTATACAGTGTCCTGGGCTTCTTAGGGAACAATTTGTTTACGTGTTCCACATATTGCCCATTTGTTCCACATTTTGAGGGGCATTGTTCCACATTAGGGGGACAGCTGGTTGGAAGGTATGCATGCATGTCACCATTCACACCCTGCAGTGCTGTCCCACCCACTGTGGGCAGTGCCGACAGTCCGCTTAACGGTCCCTGCATCCATCCACAATGAATCGAGGTCCATGTCCCAATGGATGCTGTGCTGGCTTATAAATGCCAGTGCCCTCTCTTTGTGTCCTCTGAGGGGGTCTCACCTCCTGTGGCCACCACCTGCCGCCTGTTCTGGGCCTACTTGTCCTTGGTGTGACACTTGAGGTCACTTAGCCACTTTTGTATGTCGTGCACGGTGCACCTCGCATTTGCCACAGCATTGACCTTCCTGGCCACCTCCTCCCATGCTTCCTTCTGCCTGAGGTACTGCTCCCATTCCCCTCCCTTGCCCATTAGAAGTTCTGGCTGAGCCTCCAGTTCATCGAGGAGAACGTCCGTCTCCTCATGTGTGAAATTCCTCTTCCTTCTTTTACTCGTGCTTGCCGCCTCTCCACTGCTACCTGCCATCTTTCCCATAGCTCCTACGCCATGTCTGCATCTTGTGCACTTTTATATGGTCATCAGGTTTCGACATGTGTACTGCTATGCCACTATTGTGGGTTACGCCATGTTTTGCGGGTGTAACTTACAAACTGTAATTCGGCATTCTCCGACATATCTGGTGATTCTCTTGGAGTATGGCACAGCTCACATGTTGCAAGGGTTTTGGCGTAACTTTACACACTGGTGTACTTTGTGCCATGCTCTCCCCACTGTCTTGGAATTGGGCCTCATGTCACTATGCAGACTGCAAGATAATCAGACCTTCTAAATTAAAGGGTACTATTAATCTTTTTAAAACACACAATATGTTCTCCTACTAAAATCCACAACAATTCACATCTGCTGCTTCAAAATAGGAGTGAAATCAAAAATGGTATAACCAGCCCCTAACTATAGCCGAAAACTAAGAATTCAGACTGACTTTTATGAGAATGACTCCCAAATTACTGATAGTTCCCTTCACCACAAGATGATTCACTTAAAGAGCTACTGTACTGCCTAAAACTAACATTAGTTTTTAAAAGTAGTTAACTATTACTATATATATATATATATATATATATATATATATATATATATAGAGAGAGAGAGAGAGAGTCTTTTTTTTCTTTCCCTTTGCTTAATTAGGAGATTGTTTACCTGATGTTAGTAGGTGCAATGTGTAAGAGAGCATTCTGCCTGGCAGCTAACATATGTATCTCAATTCCCCCACTTCATCAGTATTGAGATCTTGCTGTGACATCACTGCTGCTTAAGAACAGCAGCTCAGTAGCTGACAGGTCATTTACCCGGGATGTCACTGTCAGTGAGATCACAATGGTGATAATGTAGTGAGGGAGGGGGTATAGAACTATAATGCCAGCTGCCAGGCTGAGAGCTGTTCCACACATTCAGCACAATATTATCACATAGAAGACTCATAAAAAAAGGAAAAAGAACAAAGAAAAATACTTCAGAAATAAAAGGCTATGACTGACTACTGTACTTCTTAAAATTTGTATTATTTTCCTGTCTGTCTGTTTTGGTTCCACTAGCTCTTCAATGATATGCAGATACTATTTCTTCAACTGTCTGAAAGCAGATACATTTGAACTCATCTCTTTTTAATTGTTGTAGTGGGTAGAAAGAGGTAAAATAATTTAAATGCTGATAAGCATAATCATATACAGGAAACATAAATGATGCAATAAGGCAGATACTTTACAGTGTGTGTGTTTTCTGTAAACGCACATATAATCCAAAGCTCCACACCCAATACATGTTATCATGGGAATGCAAATTCATGTTTGTGTGTGTGGGGGGGAGTGGAGGTGAGTAAACTGGCTAGAAAATTATTCAACTGGTACTACATTCTGCTTGAAATCACTACTCAGACCTTGTCAGAACCAATTCATACATGCAAATGTAATAATAATTTTTTGCAGAAAATAGAATGCATGATAACAATAGGTGGAAGCTATCACTTGCTGGCTAAAAAGCATTATTAACGACTGTCATCTTGAACTGTGCACTGCTCTCTGGAATAGCAGACTTCTGAGACCCGGGCCTTTATTTGGACTGGGAGGAAAAAAAGTACACTTCTGCTTGGGCAGTGGGGTGGGGGGTGGCGGGGGGCTGCCTGCCAGTGCCAGACTGCTCTCAAGAAAAAAAAAAACCTTTTCTTTTTGATTACTAGGAGATTCATATGTCAAAATGGAAGATTTTTCTGGAATCACCCTAGAGTCATATGAATATTTCATCACAATCCCTTCTTTATGTGATTTTGAAATAATCTACTGTATATGATGAAGTCATCCAAGAGTATCATTGGAGGATGGAATATTTAAATTACATGACTTTAATGATGACTTCAGAAGGAATTCCAAAAACTATTCTAGGATGGATGACATCAGGATGATTTCAGGATGTCATCAGGAAGGTTTCAGACTGACATCAGGATGACTGTTATAGGGATGATGTCAGGATCCATCTCTGATGAACCAGAACAGATTATGCACTTTATTCAATACAGTGAACCATTGGTACAAATTGATCTTTTGCACTGTACCAGAGTTATTTTGTTATGTCATACCAACTCCCTGCCCCCCCCCACACACATCAGAACTAGAGATGCTCAGATACTTTGTCAACACTCTAGATTCCTCCATAGTTCATGATTTTGGGCCAGAGGGGTTAATATTGATATTATAAGCTCCATATTGGAGTAAGATATATTTTTATTTCTGGGACTGAGGTCTGGGGCTTGGAATTTTGAAACACAACTAAAACAAAAACAAAACTATCCCTCCACAGGTGGCCAGAGCTAGTCCCATTGCCACCACCACCCAAACTCCAATAATTGTTGCCCTCTTCCATCCCTCATTCTCCCGTATACTAGTCTAAGTGAAAATACAAACCTAATGGCTCCTTCATCATGTATCAGAAATTTCTTTTAAAACAACGCCCCTCATGTCCACCCAAGACCCAAAATATCATCTTTTAAGAAACTGCCCCCTCCTTACCAGAGCCTATGATTACTTAGGGTGAGGACAGGGGCACTGCACAGATCCTGGAGGGGATGCAACATGTGCATCCCCAAAATATTACTGTCTTGTGTCCAGAAAATTCCCCAGTACTGAAGAAGTGAAATGAGAGCTTAACAAGAAATGCAGTCTCCCAGAATTAATGGTGCCATGCAAATGCACAGGCAAATTAAGATTGTGCTGCACACTCAAGGGATGCATACAAATAGGCACAACTACACCTAACCAGTGCTCACAAGTCACAAATCCAAATCTGGAAAAGAATACATTTTGCTGGTTGGGGGATTAGTGCACAGCAGTAACAATCTACTACCAGTAAAGACACCACAAAGCAATATAAAAAATGTATGCAGGTATGGTGGATAGCAGGTTCACACTGCTGCAGTTACTATGTAACACAATAAAAGGTGTCTGATTTAATGGCATGCATCGCACACACACTCACACATACACTCAAGTAATGCATAGCAAATTGAAAACCTTTAGTAGTATAACCAAATGTTTTAAACACATTGTACACTGCTGCACCACAACAATCAGCTAAAAAAGTCAAGAATTAATGAAAATATTACTGTGTGTACATTAACACAGTTATACAAGAAAAATATAACCAAAACAGAAAAACTATATTTTTCTCCCAGTTAATCTACCTACACTACAAATACATCCCTCCCCCAAAGCACACTTCACAGTACACAGACTCGCTGTTCTAAATTAACATTCAAAATCCGCACACAACAATAAACACTTGATGATATGAGCACAGAATGGTTTCCTACAATCGATGTACTATATTTTGAGCAAAAAATATTATACAAAAAGGCATTTTAAACAGCTTTTAGAGGTTTTGAATTGCAGAGCTCTGAGAGCAAACTGTTTCCAGCTACCACTGCACACACACTACCCAGGCCAGAACTGAGGTTGTGCCGAACAGTCTAGAGCCCATGTGACCTGCAAACGCATGAATAACTGCAGAATTTCATTTGGAGCTCAATTACAGGGTGAAGTGAGGTGAATTACATTGATCTCAATGTACTTAACCTTAAAATTGGTGGAGAAGTAGTTTGGGGAAGGTGGAATGACGCAAAGTCTTTGGTTTCAATGGACTTCGCGTTTCTCATTATGGAGCAAAGTACTCCACTTCACATTATGGAGTTCTCCATGGATTCCACATTACTCAGTGAATCACTTCACGGAGCAAATTGGAGCCACTTCTCCCACCCCTACTTACAGTGCTGTAACTCACATGCTGTATGGAAAGGAATGTGAATGCCTATGGCTGTACATCCCCGATGAGCTATAGCACAAAACTCCCCAACTTAAAAACGCTCATTAATGAGTACAATGGTGGAGTGGTGAAGCCTGGAGAGATGCTACAAAAAAATTCTTACAGTACATCCAAGTAACTAGTAAAAAATTAATATTGTGATTTGTGATCGTGAATCATGATTTGTAACTGCATTTGTGACCCTAATGATGAAGAACATGATTCGGTGTTGACGGTGTGAGATATCTAATATGGAACTGTATTGGGAATGCGAATGCCTATGGCTGTACTTCCCCGATGAGCTATAGCACATCCCCCCACTTAAAAATGCTCATTAATGAGTACAATGGTGGGGTGGTGAAGCCTGAAGACATACTACAAAACATGCTTACAATACATCTAAGTAATTAGTCAAAAAATTAGTGTTGTGATTCATGATGTGATTGTCAATAATGATTTGTGACTGCATTTGTGACCATGATGATGAACAATGTGATTCAGTATCTACAGTGTGAGATAAACAATATGGAACTGTATTGGGAACCCAAATGCCTATGGCTGTACTTCCCCTGATGAGCTGTAGCACAAACCTCCTGACTTAAAAATGCTCATTAATGAGTACAATGGTGGGCTGGTGAAGCCTGGAGAGATACTACAAAACATGCTTACAATACATCCAAGTAACTAGTCAAAAACTTAGTGTTGTGATTCGTGACATGATCGTGAATCATGATTTGTGACTGCATTTGTGACTGTGATGATGAAGAACATGGTTTGTATCATGAGTGACTCGTGATGATGGTCCTCACTTAAAAAAGCATATTAATGTGTATAATGTTCATGCAGAATTATGCACCACACCTGTCCAGTACTCTGAAGGGAAGCCAAAGAAACAACTGTGGCTTAAGTTACAGATGGAGGTTGGGCCCTAAAGAGATGCAAATGCACAGACAGATTAAGATTTCACTGTGCATTGAAGAGATGCATATGCAAAGGCACAACACCTAACCAGTGCTCACCATCAGAAATTCAAATCTGAAAAGAATACCTTGCCTGTTGGGTGGGCCACGGGGGGCACTGTACTGCAGTCACTAGTACTAGTACCAGTAAAGATACCACAAAGAAGTACAGAAATCATACAGTTGCAGTGGATAGCAGGTTCACATTGCTGACATTATTATGTGGCACAATGAAAGGTGTCGGGTTTGATGACTCGCGTCACACACATACACACACACGCTAAGTAATGCATAGCAAATTGAAAACTTCAGTAATATAACCACATATTTTAAACAAACTAAAATTATGCCCTGCTGCACCACAACAATCAGCAAAAAATGACAAGAATTGTTGAAAATATTACTGTGCGTACATTAACACAGCTATACAAGAAAAATATCACTAGAACAGAAAGCAGTGTCTTTTTCTCCAAGTTAATCTACCTGCACCACAGATACGCCCCTCCCCCAAAGCACACTTACCCTACCTCTCAATACAGAGACTGAATGTTGTACATTAACATTCAAAATCCACACACAAACAATAAACACTCAATGATATGAGCACAGGAGGGTTTCTTAAAAATCGATCAACTAAAGTTTCAGCAAAAAAAAAAGACTCAAAAAGGCTTTCTTAACAGCTTTTAGAAGGTTTGAATAGCAGAGAGCTCTCAGATCAGATTGCCTCCTACAGCTTCCTACACACACTACCCCAAACTGAGGCTGTGCAGAGCAATCTAGAGCCCATGTAACCTGAAATCCCATGAATCCCATGAATCACTGCAAAATTCACCTTTGGAGCTTAAAAACAAGGCAAAGTGAGGCTAAGTACATTGTTTTCAATGTACTTTGCCATAAGAATTGGTGGAGTAGTAGTTTGGGAAGGCTAGTAATGTGAAGTCATTGTTTTCAATGGACTTCGCGTTGCGGAGCACTCTGCAAATTCACCTTCACTCCGCAAATCACTTTGAGGAGTAAATTGGTGCCACTTCACCCATCTCTACCTGTGTGGAGAATTACATGATTAACCCTATGCTATTCTGTACTGTGCCCCTTGCCTGTCCCTGGCACCCATTATATACTAGGTTATTTAGAGTAAAGTAATTACTCTTCAAGAGTATGAATGAAATACTGTTTTATGTACATTTGAGTGCACTGTGTACTTTATGTAATATGCAGTATTTGAAAATCTTAATTAAAATGATAAATAAAAAAAGGAACTCAATAAAATCACAAGAGGAACAGTCATCAATCCCTTGGATGCACATGCACATTGACAAGCCAGGTGGAGAAGAAGGAAAACGGAGTCCATGGATCCCAAGGTGTTGCAGCTGCTACTTATAAATGTCAGGGGCTCACTTATTCTTGTTCCAAAGACAACTAGAGACATACAAAGTTAGGGAGCTTTGCTTTGGAAAATTCACCTGACTTTGCATATCATAAAGCCCTGCTTCATGTAGTTCTTTGCCTCACAAAGTGCCTACTTCACCCTGTGAAGTCTGTCCATTGTGACAATTTGCTGGTAAAGTGCCAGTAAAGTGCTACTAGGCAGAGTTTTTTTATTGGGTGAATTGACACATTGGTCCACAAAGAGCTACACTAACTTTATATATTTAAATGTATGTATGTATATATATATATATATATATATATATACACAATAGGGGTGAGTGGTAAATGAGTGAGATAAAACAGCGTATCATCCACTGCAGTGTGATATTTTTACCCTCTGCTCTACTGTGATAATACGAGACATTTGCACACACAGGTCACAAAAGGTCACTGATATCATCACCCTAGTCAGCTTTCCCCTCAGCATGAAAGAAACACCTGTGCTGTTACCATAGACACAAATGCAGAACTACCTGAGAGGTCTCACTGCTGCCTACAGCTAACTCAGCAAGCATTACAAAATACACCTACCCCCCCCCCAACTTCCAGCTCATTACTGTGATGCTCTCAACTTGATGCAGCCAGAATTCCAAACAGCACAGCTTCACAGAACAGTCTAAACTACTGCCTGCAGCTAACTCAGCTACCATTGAAACACACTCTCACTTGTTCCTCAAACTCTGATTCTCACCCAATTACTGTGACAATTTCAACTTCACTGCAGCCAGAATCCTAAAGAGCACAATCACAGAACACTCTGCACTCTGCCTGCAGCTAACTTAATTACCACTGAAAACAGTATCTGCTGTTCTGACACTCTGCCTCTCAGTTCATTACAATTACATGCTCTTAGCTTTACTGCAGCCAGACTGCTAAACAATACAGCTTCACAAAGTATGTTTCTCATTCCTATCTGAAACTAACTCATTTAGCATTGCAAAACACACTCATGTGTCTCTCAGAGTTTATAACACTGCCAGCCCATTCAGAAAAGCTCACACAAGAATGAGCAAACACATTAACAGGAACAGAACACAAGACAGCATAACAAAACTTCTGAAACTCTTGGCCCTATTGTATATCCCGAATACATGATGGGCAGATTGTGATATGGCAAATATTGTCACTCCTGCATCATGAGATATCCAGAGCTCACTCTGCAGGAGTGACAATATTTGCCATATCACACTCATACCCATCATGTATCCCTATATATATATATATATATATATATATATATATATATACACACACACACAATAGGGGTGAGTGGTAAATGAGTGAGATAAAACAGTGTATCATCCACTGCAGTGTGATACTTTTTACCCTCTGCTCTACTGTGATGATATCAGACATTTAGACACACAGATCACAAAAGGTCATCACTCTAGGCAGCTTTCCCATCAGCTTGCAAGAAACACCTGTGCTGTTACCATAGACACAAATGCAGAACTACTTCAGAGGTCTCATTGCTGCCTACAGCTAACTCAATGAGCATTACAAAACACATCTATCCCCCCCCCAACTTCCAGTTCATTACTGGGATACTGTCAGCTTGACTGCAGCCATAATTCTAAACAGCACAGCTTCACAGACCAGTCTAAACTATTGCCTGCAGCTAACCCAACTACCACTGAAACACATTCTCACTTGTTCCTCAAAGTCTGATTCTCATCCATTACAATTATCATGATACTTTCAATGTGACTGCAGCCGGAATCCTAAAGAGCACAATTTCACAGAAAACTCTGCACTCTGCCTGCAGCTAACTTAATTACCACTGAAAACAGTATCAGCTTTTCTGACATTCTGCCTCTCAGCTCATTACAATTACTGTGATGCTCTCAGCTTCACTGCAGCCAGACTTCTAAACAATACAGCCTCACAAAAGTATGTTTCTCACTCCTACCTAAAACTAACTCATTTAGCATTGCAAAACACACTCATGTGTCTCCCAGAGTTTATAACACTGCCAGCCCATTCAAAAAGCTCACACGCAGAATGAGCATACACATAAACAGGAACAGAACACAAGAGAGCATAACAAAACTTCTAAAACTCTTGGCCCTATTGTATATATCGAATACATGATGGGCAGATCATGTGCCATGGCAAATATTGTCACGCCTGCATCATGAGCTCTGGATATCTCACTCATGCCTTTGGCACTCGTGAGATATCTAGAGCTCACTCTGCAGGAGTGACAATATTTGCCATATCACACCATGCCCATCATGTATCCCTATATATATATATATATATATATATATATATATATATATATATATATATATTTATATATATCAGAGGCAAAAACTCTGTTTAATGCATCAGTTAGGGTTGTTCCACAGCGACAAAAGTGGAAATTTGGTTTATTGGGTTGAAAATCCCCCCTTGGACCCCCAAGCCCACCCCAACTGGCACTGGGGTGCACATTGGGGTCATTGGCTAAACTCTCACCCCATCACATGTGTAAAGCAGCAGAAGTATAGGAGAATGGGGTGAGAGTTAGGACCAAACACCCCAATGCGCACCCCAATGCTGGTTGGGGGTTGGCTGGGGGGGTCCAAGGGGGGGTTTCAACCCTAACACCGAATTTCCTCACTTTTGCTGGTGTGGAACAACCCTAACTGATGCATTAAAATGGATTTTTTTGCCTCTAATTTCCCTTCTTTTTGAGAATGATAAGGAGAGATAGTGAATGTAATGCAGCGGCGGGGGTACAGGACCCTGTGGGCCCTGCACTCCCACCACGTAATGTCTTGTGACATAGTAACAGGAACAGCAACACAAACAGAAGCACTAACAGTGGCACACATGGTAATGCAAGCGCGAATGAGAACAGAAAGGGTAACGCAAACAGTGGCATAGATGGGAACGGTCCACCACATGATGTCTTGTCACATAGTAACATGGTGCCCACAAACAGAAATGTCAATGGGCATAGTGACACAAAGCGAAACAAAAAGAGAAACAGTACTGTAGACATAAATGGCAAAAAATAACAGAAACAGAAGTGCAAATGAAAATGCAAAGGATAACACACATGGTGGTGTAGACGTGAATGGTAAGTGAAACGGGTACGGAACCACAAGCAGAAAGGGCAACAGTAACAGTAATGTAAGTGCACAGGCTGGTTTTCCCTAAAAGCTGCATAGAGAAAGACAGTGAGTACAAAGAATGTATGCATAATAATGGGTCTCGGAGCAGAAAATGAGGAGTTGGAATACTAAATAGCTTATATCTCAGGAACCATACAACGTAGAAAAAAATTTAAAAGTCATATGATTTATGATTTTTCTCGCTAGTTTTGAGCTTAGCCCCCACTAGGGGGCTAAGCATTTTTAAAATGAAAAGTCCATATCTTGCACCATTTGCGAGATACGGGCCCTGAAAGGCGCGGTGAATGCCGTAATGTTATCCTATGGGAAAAAAGAGAATTTCAGAGTGCCATAACATTGGCTCCCTGTAATATGTTTTCACCAAACCTCTAAAAGGCACATCTATGGGATGTTGGCTGTCTTTCCTCCAAATTTCAGCCCAAAAGACCAAGCCGTTATATTGCAGCAGGGCGCCAAAGGATTGCTGCAATGCGTCGGATGCCATAATGTTATCCTATGCTAAAAAGCATCAACTTTGAAGTGCCGTAACTTTGCCACCATGTAATATTTTTTCAACACAATAGTATAAGGCACATCTGTGAGATGTCGGCTGCGTTGCTTTCAAATTTCAGGCCAAAGCATCAAACCGTTCTTTTGCAGCAGGGTGCCAAAGAATTGCTGTCATTTTCCCACAGCCTAGAAAAGTACTGTCGCAAATTGCCAAAGCTTTCACAAATATTTGTGACACTTTCGTGAATGCGACACTACTTTGAAAAAGTACTTTTTCCAGAAATTTGAAAAACATATTTCTGGGGTGTTTTACCCCAAAATAAAGACATGGATAGCATCCTCAGGGTCCGACTAGGTGAATACAAAAAGAATTAGTTGGCTAGAGGGTCCAAATTTTAAATGCCAAGCATTTTCTGATCACTAACTGAAAACAAAATGGCAGATTTGTGACAGTGAAAGGGTCATTTGCGACAGTAAAAAGTGCATTTGCGACACTGTCGAACTTTTTAACTTTTCCAATTGACTTATAATGGGAAATTGATTTTTGAATAACTTTTGAACCGTTTAATATTTTTTCATGAAATCTTTAAAAGGCACATCGGAGACCCTGGCCGCACATTCCCTGAAGATTTCAGACCAGTCGCGCAAACCGTGCTACCTGTAGGCGTGACCATGGAATTCCAGAAAAAACGTAAACGCGTGCGCAGATCATGCTTAATAACTCCACAGCTGTGTACCTGACTGGTATGCAACTTGGTAGATCCCAAGGTGTATGGGTCTTTATCAAGTATTCCAAATTACTGGCAAATCCATCAAACGGTTGCAAAGTTATTAAGGTGCAAAATTTGGGGTTTAACATGTAAATGGCTCCTCAACCATAACTATGGTAGCACTGATGTGCTACTGTAATATATATATATATGTGTGTGTGTATATACATATATATATATATATATATATATATATATATCATACATTCCCATCCCCACCATTCAAGCCACCTCCCATGACTCTTGACTATTCAAATGAATTTTCCACTCTTTCTGTCATGTGTCTAAAAAATGCTTTCTGCCTCAGCCAATCAGGTAGTTTACTATAAGCAAATATTCTATTTATTCAGTCACTCTGATACGTAACAGTAAACAGTACGTACAGAACTGCTATGTGGGACAGTTTTCTTTTTTTAGAGATGAAAATATTCTTTTTTGGGGTTACCTGATGGGGAAGATGGAGATGAGTGCCAGAGAGGCTTAAGTGAGGGGATCACAATCATCTTTTAGAGTATGTCAGATGGAGGATGTGAATTATGGCTTGTGGGTGCTGGGAAAGGAATCATTATATATTATCCTAATACTTGTTTTGCCAAGAAGGGGACTAGGGAAGTTGATTTTTTTTATTTTTTTTGATGCAGATAGGATGAGCGGTTGGGGAAAGTCATGTGAACAGTCCAAGGTGGTGTGGGGGGTGGGAGGTAGAAGTAAATGGAGTGCTGGGTTTAAGCTAAAATATTTTTCATAAATTAGGACCTTTGCCATGCAAAGTTGGTGAGGAAGTTAGGAATGTTGTGGTTTCCTGACTTTGTATCAGCTTTGCCAGTGAAGTTTCAATTTACTGCATCTCTGACATCAACAAAGTGCTACTACTGCAACTGCATCTACTGCCACCCCAATGCAAAACAAATACAACCACAGATTAAAAAACAGTGTTAGAAGATCTGTCTGACTATGGCTTGATAAAAATGCACAGCAAACCAGTTTGACATACCGTAGTGGTGTCTGAGATGCTAGCAAACAAAATGGTGCAGTATTGGTTGGAGTAAGATATGGCACTATCAGCAAGAGACATGCCAGCTGGTGTGGTGGTGCTGATGGTTGAGGCACTGGATGCCATACCTCATGCCATGCTAGTGACCCAGGTTCAGAAATGAATTCAGGCACTGGGGGTTGGCAGGGGACTGGAGAGGACCTAGCATCCAGAGGACTGCTCTCCTCTCTTGGGGGGGGTTGCTGCTCCACACAGCTATAGTGGCCCCTGGCAGAGACTGGCAGCCACAGCATTTGTGGAGCATGTATAAGGGGTAGGGAGTGTCGGCAGATGTCCTGCAAGTGGGTGCAAGACCACGCCTGAGTTGCACTGGATGTCAGTGCACATCTGCACTCCCAGAGGGGTAAAGCAAGGAAAATCCCCACTCCTGGGGATAGGCAAATGCACCTCCACCTCTGGACCACACACCCAACACCGGCCCTCTCCTCTTCAACTCTGACTCGCAAAGACCCACACTCTACTCTATAAGATAGAGTGCCCTGGGCAGATAGGGTGGCCCCTCCCTTGGGGGTTCAGATCTGAGGGCTGTGTCAATCAGAACAAGGGAGAGGAGTGAGAGTCTCAGGTGGGAGATAGAGTTCAGAAAGCTGAAGGATGCTGGAGAGAGTTTCCCAGGAGTAGCACAGAAACAGATTTAAAAAAAAAAGCAAGAGACATGCCACTGCTGTACTGATTAAAAAAAAAAAATTGTTCCTCTTTAAAAGAGGTAGTTGTTAAGCACCTCAAGTTACCCACCTGGAAGAGTGTATTCGAGGAGCATTGTCAGTGCTGCAGTTAATATAGTCAACAACATGAGAATGTTCCTTTCCAACAAAAATGTAGAGATGCTCACTTGTTTTAGAGTTAACCTGGCTCTTTTTTAAAAGAAATCTACACCCCAAGGCTTATGGATAATGAATTTCCTACACTACCAGCTATGCTATAGACAGAGGATGCTGAGGTTGATTATGAAATGGGTGTCAAGAATCATGAAACCTGATTGGCTGAGGGCTGTCTTTACCCATGCTCTTATCTCAGCACAACAGCACTGTGTAAGGATCCAGCAGCCTCTTTGAAATAATTCTAATGACATATCCTTGATTGTGAGAATAAATATGGCTACCACCTTTACTCATAAAAAACCTTCAACAAGTACAAAAAGTAAAACTGCCTTTAATTAAAAATAATAATTGAATGTTATTTGCTGTCATAATTCTTTTCTTACACACCTGTGCATAAATTAAAAAATGAAAGGCTACAGTAATTACAGTTTTTATTTCTGATGTTTCTTTGCTGACCATGAAAAATCCCCCTCCTATCTTCACCTACTTACCAGTGAAATCTCTGCTGTTTAACCTCCTACAGATAAAACAGAAGCCCTGATTCCATCTGAGGCTGCTGGGTTGTGTGATTGTGGGGGTGAATAGTCTGCCATTAAAACCAAGCAGAGATTTTGAGCTCTTGTATTCCTTCCATAGTAAACATTTCATTTACTGAATGTAAAAAAGACAGAAAAAACAAGGTGGGGAAAAGGGAAGAAGTATTATAAGAAGCTCTGGCAGAGCCACTACAACTATGAATGCATTAACTAGATAAGGGTGTTTCACGGACTTAAACATAAACATTTATTTATTTAAAAAATATCAGATTTACAAACCTTTGAATCAGAGACTCATTTATAAAGGCACCTCATCAAAAATAATACAAAGACAGCACAGTTAACAAGTCCAAAAACAGTGGCTCAGAGAGCAGAAAGTTATAACAATCATTCACTAGAGATACATGGGTAGCAGTAGATAAACAGATTACATAGTTTAGGCACACAGGAACCACATCAAGAAGACAAAAGCAGTTCAAACAATACACAATAGCTCAGTGATGGGCAAATTGGGATTATTTGTGGGCCACAAGTGTGACCCTCCAGTTATCTGAAGGGCCATATTAGTAAGTGAGAACCATATTCAAAATTAAATGATGCTGCAGACACTCGTTAGTAATGCAAAAACCTTTATTAACTGCAACAAATTAATTAAATATTAAAAATAATGTTAAACAGTTATAAATATTACTTATAAATACCACATAAATACAATATGATATATTACTCTAACTTTTGTGCTGTGATGTATCAACAAGTTTTCTAAGGTTTGGTGATAGTTGAGTGCAGGCACATCTCAGCTCTGCTGATAGGTTACTGTCAGTGAGTCTATTTCTTTTATTGCTTTTAATATGTCCCATAGTGGAGAATGTTTGTTCACAAGTGTATGTTGACCCGAACATGGACATCAGCTTGGCAGCACAGGCTCGAAGAACAGGTCTGCCAATATTTCACCACATCTGATGTATGCCTTCTTTCTTAAATTTTGATATTGTGCTTTTGTCCAAAGCTTTCAATTCAAGTAATTCATCTTCAAAAGCTTTTTTGTTACTTTTGAGTCTCTGGCACACAGTGCCGCTGCAGCTAAAATCAAATTCGAAGCAATTTGTTAGTACCATGAATGGCTTCAACTCATCAAGAGATGGAAATTGCTGTTCAAAATGCTGCAACAATCAAAGCACCACAGCAGCATGTCCTGATGGATCATATTGTGATCTACAAAAATCAGATGATTTGTTCAATGCATGATGCAAATGGATGAAATGAGTCAAGTCCTTCAACTGTAGCTGTGATGATATTAGTTGTAATTGTATCATATATTTTTTTATACTTGTCAGCATGTTTTGTAGCAGATTATTTTTTCCTTGTAGTGCCATGTTCAGTCCATGTGTTGTTACATCTGTTAGAAATGCCAAGTCTAACATCCACTGCTCCTTATCAAGTTCAGGCTGTGTATGAGAGCATTGCACCAGAAAATGACGTATAGTTGGAAGTAATGCCATAAATCGCTCAAGTACTTTTCCACAACTAAGCCACCTAACTTCGCTGTGTAGCAACAGATCACCATACTCAGCATCAACTTGCTCCAAAAGCTCACAGAACAATCGGTGATGCAATAGTCATGCTCGGATGTAATTTACCATATGAACAACTTTGTCTATCACAGCTTTCAGATGGTCATCCTTATCCAACTTTGCACAAAAAGATTTCTGGTGGATAATACTGTGAACACCAAATATGTTCTGGTTCTGAGACTTTAGTAAAGCAATAAAACCCCTGTGTACACCAACTATTGATGGACATCTGTCTGTTGTCATGGACACAATTTTCTCAAGTGGCAAGTCATGGGACCTGGTAAAATTCATGAATGCTTCATAAAAGTATGTACCCTGAGTACACCCATATAGTCCAATGAGCTCTAGAAATTCCTCGTGTTCATTTAATTCGGTGTCCACACATAGCACCCATATGCAGAGTTGTGCAACATCACTATTATCTGATGATTCATCAACAGCAACACTGAATGCTACAGAATTTGATATTAGCTGCTGAACTTGTGAATTCAAATTGTCAGCAATTTCATTGACTCGGCGACAAACAGTGCATCTGCTCAGCTTCAGACTTCTAATACGGCGAACAATGTCTTCCTTGTTTTTAAAATCATCGGATAATATCCACGAGGATTCTGTGAAGCAATCTTTTATTAGTTCTCCATCATAAAATGGTTTTGAATGCTTTGCTAAAAGCCAAGTGATGTGAAAGCTTGCCATTATTATCAGATTGCCCTCATGCATTGCTACTTTTAACACTTGTTGTTGTTTAGCAAGCCCAGTTTTTAACATACACACCCATTGAGAATATATGACTGATCCAAGTGGAAATCTGTGTGAATAAGATGGATGGCACTTTTCAAAATGTCTCTGCACATTAAATCTTTTTGGGACAGATTGCCGTGATGGTCAGTAACAAAAAACTCAAACTCCCATGACTCCTGCACTATCTGCCCTTCTTCTTCCAGTTTTCTTTTTTTACTACTGCCTGGACTTGAAGCTATTGATGATCTGGGTTCAGATAATCTCAGTGAGCTACTCGGTGTGCTGCTGTTAGTTAGAAATCTGTCCATTTTGTTTAAATTTTGTTTATTTTCAACACTGCTTCTTCCCATGTCTGTGGCAGTTGTCAGTGGAGGTAACTGTTAAATTACAGACTTAGCATAGTTTATGTCACGGGGGGCTGGGGGGGTGGACTCAATTGGCACAAATGGAAATAATTAAGAAGTAGTAACAAGCAACTAATTATCTGTAATTATCTGACCTCAAAACACACATTTAAGTAGCAGAATGGAACTGGGCAATGGGCTGCAATAAGCTGCTTCTTCCAGAGTTTGTGGCAGTTGTCAGTAATTAAGAAGTAGTGACTAAAAGGTAATTAGCTGTAATTATCTGTACTCAGCATTTCTTTTTTGTATTTAGATTTCACTGTACAGCAAAGGCAAATACTTAGGAATCATTTCAACGCAGTAATGGAATAGAACTGGGCAATTAAATCTAGTTTAATTTCAACACTGCTTCTTCCTGAGCTTGTGGCACTGGGAACTGGGCAATGAAAGTAGTAATGATGAAAATTTTCTTTAACAGTATCTTGCATTACACATATAATCGCTATTATCAAGTATGTATCTGATAGACGCGGAGGGCTGCAATGATTACAACAAGGGCCGCAGTTTTCCCATCACTGCAATAGCTAAAGCAAATAGACATCAGGAGTCAAAGAGAAGCCCAGAGTGTTCACATGAAGACTGTTGCATACACTAACTGAATCAAAGTATAGTACATTGAGAAAGGGGCATATTTAAGAAATAAGACATGACAGGGTGTGTGTTATCATGTAATAATGTCACTCCTGGGGTAGGTTGAAGCATGAGGCAAAGCTGAGTATTTATTTATTTATTTAATTTACACGTATTTATTTGATCCACTGGATCAGCAATATTTTCACAAGCTCTGTCCAGTGCAGATTTTATAGCATTGGTCCTGGTCTGGTGATCTGGGTTTTAGCCATACCACACTGCATATGGCTTAGTGACATACTGTACAGATGGCTGCAGAGTCTATCCCATTGAAGGCTGAAGTTTTAGAAAACCATTATGCTACAAATATCGTGACTCACTCCCTCCCTCCATCACCCCCCAGTCACAAATAATCCTCTACCTAAGTCATGCTTAAATACTGGTGCTTCTACATCCACACCACTAAGCTTTTAATGCCAACATGCTTCTTCTGCTGCTGTGAGTTAAACTCTTTATTTAAAAACATTTTGTTGAGAAATTTTTGTTTTAGTATATCCATGGTCAGGAAAAATGTATCTGTAAAAGAAACCAAAATCCCCATTTATCAGTTCATTGAAGCGCAATACAACATGTTATGAATTTTTCAGATTCTATGTGTAACCTATAGTAAGTCAAACAGAAATTAGACACAAATGCCTACCTATTTTCAAGTGAAGCAACTGTGGTTACTATCATTCAGTTGTAAACACCTATAGTCACAGCCAGGATTCACATTGCTAGACTCTGGGTAAGTATGACAAGTTTCCTAAATACTGGTACCTTATCCAGCTGTGTTCTGCTTGGTATATGTGTGTGTGTGTGTATGTGTGTGTGTGTGCTGCTCTTAGGATGGTGGTGTCAAATGCTGTGAGGTACCTAGGGGACTTGTTATGCAGAAAGTTCCAGGAAGTGTTTAACCCATTCTACTTCTAATAGCTTTGTATGATGTCTGTACTATCCATTATAGCATTGATGATCTGGGCAGTTTTTGTGCTTTAATGCTTGTGTATAGTTTGATAAAATGAAAAGTTTTAAAATTGAAACACTCCTGCTAGCTAGACCTGACACACACAGAAAATAAAAATAGTGAATTAGAGCTATTTAGTAGCTGTTGTCTTACAGAAACCCCAGTTAGCTAGCTCTCCCCTGAACTGGGAAGGGAGAAGCCTGAGAGGGCGGGGGGACAGCAAGGTCAACTCCCAGGGTGGGGACTTGACCAAAGGAGCAGACACAAAAGCCCACTGGACCTATTTTGCTGGCATTTTTGTATGTTAGTATGCTTACTACACCAACATCATGAACCATAAAACAGATGACTGCCATAACTAGGTAGACAGTATAGCACAGTGGTTTAAGGCTCTTCTCTGCAAATCTGGAGATCTAGGTTTGAATCCCACAGCCCCCACACAAATGTGGAGTATGTTTTTAAGAAAGTATAAAATACTGTGAAATGATTTTAAAGCATTGCACATGCTAAATCCTACTGCCACATTCAAAACATCATACCCTACCTACTTGCCACATATAAACTCAACTATATTAAAAAATAATTCTAGGCACTTTTTTTTTACCAGGAGAGACACACTAAGCTGAAAGTTTGTTTACAGGTGTGACCTGGGAGCACAAGGAAGTTAAGTGATTTGCGCAGGGTCACACAGTATGCAAGTGGGGGCTGTGGGAGTCAAACCCAGGTCTCCAGGTTTGTAGCTCAGAGCCTTAAACCACTGCCTACATAACCATTTACAACACGGTTACACACACACATATATATATATATAAATAAATATTACATACTTCTCAGACTTGAAAGAAAAAATACACTTTATCATTAAAGTTTGTATTTACCAAGTACTGTGCCCATGTTTAAAATAATTTGAACCCTCCCAATAAATGTGCCCTGACATGAAACTGCATGTTTAACTGTAAAGACAATTAAAAACTGTATTTCTAAAGGCATTACTAACACCAATGCTTCATGATTAAAACAATTTCACCCCTCCCCATGACAGATTGCATTCTGGAATATTGCCTTGGCAAGATGCTATAAAAAACCTGAAAAACGGGTTTAATGGAGTGAATGCTGACATTTGTAGTGTCCATGAGAAAAGGAAAAATAGTTGATTTTTTTATGTCAGCTCTGATCAGAATAACTTTTAAAATCACCAATTGTTTTCTTCTTCAATATTTTCTAATACATCTCAAACTTAAAAGAAAAAACACACTTTATCATCAAAGTCTGTTTTCAGCTTCCTACCATGTACATCATTTGTAAAAATAAAATGATCTTGTCACAGACCACAATCAGCACTAACTACTAACTGAATGCTGATACCTACATTTACAATTTAGCAAATACTTGAAATCAAAGATTCATGTGTAACCTACAGTAAGTCAAACAGAAATTAGACACAAATGCCTACCTATTTGCAAGTGAAGCAAATGTGGTTATTATCATTCAGTTGTAAACACCTATAGTCACAGCCAGGATTCACATTGCTAGACTCTGGGTAAGTATGACAAGTTTCCTAAATTCTGGTACCTTATCCAGCTGTGTTCTTCTTGGTGTGTATGTGAGAGTATGTGTGTGTGTGTGTGTGTGTGTGTGTGAATGCTTTCAAAGTTTTGAAACTACTAAAGACAAATTATATATAAACTATACATATATATAATGTTTAAGAAAAACATGTGGCTTTTACTGTAAATTAGAAAGTGTGTCTAGGTCTCCTTCTGAGGCCCCAGGTGGCTCTGATAATCATTTGATCCAAAGGATTTTTAAGTCAATTTGAAGGCATTAAATAGATTCTGCTCTGTTCTCCACTGCACAGGCATGTCTATGTCCCAAACTAGTATATCTTGTTACAGCATACTAGAGCTATCTCATGCCCCTCCCACATGAATCAGAAAAAAGTTTGGGGTGGAGGCGGAGGTGGTTCTTACTCAAAAAAATAACCTAATGCTGCCTCCCACTACTCAGGTTCCAGTTCTTGTACCACCCATTTAGGAAAGAAAATAGTGACCTGCGACCATTGACTAACATGAAAGCTTATTTATTTGAGGGCAGAAAACATTACTTGGAGGAGGGTAAGGTGGAGGAGATTATTTACTCCTTCAGTCAGTTCCACGGATGGAAAACATGACATCACTCCTTTTGTACATGTAATACTCCTGTAGGCTCTGCCCACAGTCATAAAAAATGAGAAAGAAAGATGAGGGAAGAGGTGAATGGTGTAAGCAGGGGGAAAAGAGAGGGTTTGAGGGCTAATTAAAAAATGTATTTTGCTGTGCATAATATTTGAACCTAAGAAAGCATGAAAACATTGGGATGTACTGGGACTGTTTTGCCAGGGTGGAGGAACATTTTAACAAACCATTAAACTGCTTAAAATATATATATATATATATTATTTCTATATAGCTTTTTCTCCCATTGGGGCTCTGGTCAGGCTTGGCAGTGGTCCTGTCTCAAAGGATCTCGGTCTGCCCTGTTATCTTCAGGGCTTCATTTAGCCTGCCTCAGTGCTCCATCTTCTGCTATCTCCCTTTTAATCCCTGGACCCCAGAACACAGTTGCATGTGTGTGGAGGCATCCATGCTCTTCGTGGCACTAGTAATGGCCCCTTCCTCCCACCCAGCCTAATGCCTGGTGCCCCATGTGGCTTGGTGTTGCCACCTATCCTCCACCTGGTGGCAGCCAATAACCAGGGAAATCCATGTCTCTCCCTGGGAGAGGAGAGCTGCCTTGTGGCATCTCACTTCAGTTCCTCACCCCCTCCCCTGGATGACCCTTGATGACTCAGGCTCATTCCTGAACTCAGGTCGCCAGTGTGGGAGGTTAAGGCATCCAGTGCATCAGCCCTCCATGCCACTGGGCTGGCCTAAAATATTTTTATTTTAGTGCCATTATTTCATCCCCTGAGTCTTAGACCCATGATATAATCCAAATAAGATACTCCAGGGTGTGCTTTATGGTGTGATAATGTCACCTTTCAGTTGGTTGAAGGCACACAGCATTACCGAGTGCCTCTCTATACACACAAGGTGTGCCATTATCCTACCACAATGCACACCCTGTTATGTCGTATTGCTGAATCATAAGGGCTTCTGTATCCAACTGTCTTCATAGTAGACATTGAGTACTAGTACTGCACCACACATTCAACCAGTTTTCATGATGTCACTGTTGTGTTTTCTTTCCTCCGTGCCTGGGCTGCAGTCTATTGCACCTTTATTGTCACGAACATTAGTTTTTTAATTGGCAGCCAGTGCCACTCATGCCCTGGCTGCTTTCCTCCCCCTGCTGCTCACTGTTCATTCAGTAAAAATAAATACACTACAGTTTTAGTTGGTTTATATATGAGTTGTACACATTACACTGAATGCTGGGAAAAAGTTGCCAACTGTTTTGCATGTCAAGCACTTACTCTTGGCAGAATGTTTTGAAACTTCTGTAAGTTTCCCAGTGTCTAAGGGACGTAATTTGTGGAACCTGTAGCCCTAAGTGCCGTTGATTTTCTGCCTTCAGATTTTTTTTGTTTGTTTATTTATTTGTTTTGTATACATAGGCCTTGTACAAGCATTTCCTTCCAGGTCCACCTTGTAAATGAGTTTTTCTCAATGGTGTTTTGCCTGGTGAAATAAAGATTTGAGTGATTGATTGATTTAATTTTTGAGACAGTCTGCCAACTGCTCTGGATGTTCAATACTTAGTCTTGGCAGAATGTTTTTAACAATTTACAGGATTTCCAATGTCTGAGGAACATTGTTTTTGTAACCAGTAGCCATGTGGGCTGTTGCTGTTTTTGGCCTACATAGACTTTACACAATGAATTTTTTTTTTGGGGGGTAGCCAAGTACTCTTTGTACAACACTTACTTTAACCTTGACATATCCAGAAACCTTGTTCATGTTTGACAATTTGTTTTCTCATCTCTGTGCTACATTTCTTAATAATAATAATAATAGTCTGAGAATTATGTTTGCGTGTAGGGGAGGATAAGGAATGTTGGGAGGTTCATGGTGATCATTGTGGGAGGCCTTCACTAATCCCTTGTGGATTTTTAAGGTGAAGGCACTTTATTTCAAAGAAGCCAATTCAGGCAGTTAAATATTAGATAGGACCAAATTGAGGGAGTCCACCTTAACATGTGGGGGCTTGGATTAATTCATGTCTGGGTTTTGACAAGTTAAGAGACTCTGTAATTTATAACTTTGGCATGTGGGATGTGGATGTTGAAGGAAGGCGATTGTAGAGCTGTCACTAATGCCATCACCCCTGAAGAATGGGGGCTGCACTGTTGCTACAGCTGCCATGCCTGAGGGATGGGGATGGTAGTGCTTCTGCCATCATGCCTGAAGGATGGATTCTGCAATGTAGCTGCTACCATTACACCTAAGAGACTGAGGCCTTAGTGCTACTGCTCTCACCCCTAAGGGATAGAGACTGTAGTGCTGCTGCTGTTGCACCTGAGGGATGGGGTCCATAGTGTTGCAGTCACTCGTGAGAGATAGGGCCATAGTGCTGATGTTGCCTTCACACCTGCAGAAGGGGAGCCATAGTGGTGGTGATGCTGTCACCCCTGAGAAATGGGAACATAGTGCTGCTGCTGTCACACCTGAGGGATGTGGCCCAGAATGCTGGTGCCATCATGATTGAGAGATAGGAGATGTGGTGCTATGATCACCCTGAAGGATGAGGGCCATAGTGCTGCTGTCACACCTGAGGGCTGGGGGCTGTAGTGGAGCTGCTGCAGTCATCTCTGAAGGATATGGGCCATAGTACTGTTGCTGCCATCACACCTAAGAGTTGGGGAACATAGTGCTGCTGCTGCTATCACACTTTAGGGATGGGAGCCATAGTGTTGCTGCTGTCTCTATCACCCTGAGTGATGTGGCCACAGTGCTGCTGCTGCCATCACCTCTGAGGGATTGTCAGCTATAGTGCTGCTGTCATCACACTGGAGGGATGGGAGGTCATAGTGCTGCTGCTGCTACTCCTGAGGAATGGGGGCTATAGCATTCCTGCCATCATGCCTGAGGGATTGGGGCTATACTGCTGCTCTTGCTGCTGTCACTGCCACTCCCAGGGATGGGGGCCATAGTGCTGCTGCTGTCACCCCTGAGGGATAGGGCCATAGTGATGCTGCTGTCACTCCTGATGGATGTCGGCCATAGTGCTGCTACCATCACTGCTGAGGGTGAAGGCTGTAATGTTTCTGCTATTACCCCAGAGGGACAGGAGCCATAGTACTGCTCCTGCTGCTGCTGTCACTTCTCAGGGATGGTAGCCCTAGTGTTGATCATGCTAATAGTGCTGCTGCTGTCACATATGAGGACTGGTCGACTTAAGATGCCATACATGAAGTCAGCTGCACACACACACACACACACACACACACACACATGCACACACACATGCACACACTGGCTTCCAAAATCTGCAAACTCAGATCACTTGTGTTTTTATAGGCATTGATAATAGTGGGAGGACTGAGTATACATACAGGACACAAAAACAAAGTGAGGTGCAGGTTGAGCTTATCAAAGAGTTTATAATTTTTAATAACTACGAGAACTGATGCACAATACTATACAAGAAAACTGCTAAAATACATGCTAGCTGAGAAAAAAAAATGTTAACGCTCACAAAACAAAGCACTGGTAAAAACCGATTTTGGCTTTGTAGACACTAGTGACCGACAATATCATTTTTTGAAATTCAGCAAAATGGACTTTGCCCTTTTTGAATCACAGTAAACCAGTGTCCCTGGACAGGGATTTTTTTTGTCCCCTGAGCAACTCAGTTCACGCAGGGCCTTCTCACATGAAGACAATGTGATCTGTTACTGTACCTCAGATCCATCCTGTGCTACGCTCACAGAGGCATCTAAGTCAGTACTGGAGATCAAGGGTAGGAAAGTGACTAGGAAGATACTGGTGGGGGGGATTCTATCATCAGATGGATGAAAGGGGGTGTTGCATGTGGGAGTCTAAATGGCTAGGGTGGTCAGATTCTTATCAAAGGAATCAACAGAGTGTAGCACTGAAGACTTCCGGTGATGCCATCTGCCTGGATTTTTGATGAGAGAGCTTCACTCCTTCAACCCTCTAAAATTCTCTCAAATTTAAAATAACAGCATTAAAAAACTTATCAGAGAGGAAGCATTACAGAAGTAAAATGAAGAAGTGTGGACAACACAAAATGATGGTTCTCATGGAGGATGTCGATGGATCTCAGTGCTCCAGACCAGAGAGCAGGGTCTCTACAGCTTCCAGTATGCCCCAATTGAAACATGCATCACCAGAAAATTTAAAGAAGTCAAAGAAAATAGGAAAAAAACCTTGACACAATTATGCATGAACTATGCGCCTTTCAAACAGAAACAATTAATTATTTTCAGTCTTTTAATAAAAATGTTACAGACCCAGAGGAAAAGATTGCAGCGATGGACTAGCACCTTACAGCCATGGATGCCAGAACAACAGTCTTAGAAGGCACAGTGATCCATCTTATTGAAACTCAGCAGCAGTTACTTGAAAAATTAATGGATATTGAAAGCCACTCTCAGAGACATAATCTACATATTTATGGGGAACCAGAGAGCAGTGAGGATCCCAACATCATAGACTTTCTAAACACCATTCTCTCACAAGTGTTTTCACTTCCGGTGGACTACAAATTAGATACTCAGCAGACACTCAGGGCTCTTGGCCTGAAACAAAAAGATCCATCGCCCAGTCCTGTTCAGTAATTCTCTGTCTGCTGAGATACTCCACAAAACAGGACTTACTACATAGGGCTTGGCAACAGAAGACAGAACAATATAAAGGTAGAAATCTCTTCTTAGATTATGATTACCACCCAGCCATTTTGCAGAGCTGAAGAGCACACACTGTTGCTCAAAATACTTTGTCAGCATCAACTTAAGTTTAGGATGCTATAGCCCACACAGCTCCAAGTACAGTTCCCAGATGGATAGTGGACATTCAAGATAGCGGAAGAAGTGGCCCAAAACTTACAGAGATGTGGCTTACATCTGGTATCAGCTTCCACTACATCACAGCCAACACTGCTCAGCAAACCTCAGCAACCTTCAAGATGGAAGCAGGTCCCAGACAAGGCCACACACAAGCAGCAAACTCAACTGATGCTGCAACAATTATTTGCTAGACTGAAAACACCCTCAGCTGTTCCAATGCCAGAAAAACTACAACATGAAGAATCAGCTTTTTTAGACCAAACGATAGCCAGTCACCACAGAGCACAGTGCAGCTAGGGGGAATGGGGGTGGGAGTGCCTGCTCTTGCCCATGTACAACCTTAGGCTACTCATTTCACCATACCAATTTGATAAACCATCCTGCAGGGTTGGGTGCGGGGTATTTTTAAACGACTCTATTATCACCCTACTGACCAAAGATGGCAAAATGTCTTTCCTAAGAATCTCTATTCTTGGCATGATTTTGCTCTATAATTGGTGTAATTCAAACTTGTGCTTTTCAGCCCCAGCCTCTTTTCTCTAAATGTTGTCACACATATTGTGGGAGAATAATAACATTATACAAAAAATAAAGACAATAAGCAAACAAAAGCGGGGAGGTCTAGGAGCTGGCAGAGAGTGAGAGAACGACTGGTCCTTTGGTGAGGAAGGAACCCCATTTTCCTTCTTCAGTAATACTGCACACCAAATGAGAGGTAAAAAATATGGGCAACTACCTTAAATTAATTGCTAAAGCACTAATACAGCTACAAGACTGGTAGTCATCCAATGGGTCACATATGGGGGGGGGTGCCCCACAGATCTGTCCTGCATCCTGAGGATGGCCCAAGTTTAACGATAACCAGCAATTCATTTATTGAAGGTTAAAGTAAATTATACAATGGCAAGAACATTTCCTGGACTCTAATTGGTCAGTGTGTGCCTGAGACAGTGATGATATTGCACAATAACATCCCTGTGTGGATTTGTTGGAGGATGATATTCTTTTTTCAGAAACAAAGATATATTGCTACACTAAAAATCTATTAAGGGTCACGTGATGGCAGTCTGAGAGCAGACAGTGTACTCCCGGAGCTCCGCAGTTAACCTCTTCATTTTGGCCTTTTATAGCGGTATTCCTATTGCCAAATCATCTCAAAACGAGTGGTGCGCTTGTGGTCTGTGATCCGGAGCCTGAATTCAGTTAGCGAATGGAAATTTATATGAAGAAGGTGCCGCCGAGGCATTCGCCTCCCCAGACACCAGAGAAAGAGAAGGCCGCAAAGCGGGCCAAACAGCAGGCCGCTAGTCTTTCTAAGCTACCCACATCCGATACTCCCTTGTCGGAAACCAGATTCTTGGAAATCATGCAGCCTCTCCAGACGACCGTTGTGTCTATTTCAGAAGACTTGCAAGATATTAAAAAAGCAGTGGATGTTCTGTCTAGAAGGGTCGGGGACACAGAAGTCAAGATTACTTCATTGGAAAATAAGCAAGATAGGAATGAAACAGAATTAATCAGTGTAAAACGGAGAATGAAGAAACTAGAAGATAAGTTAGAGGATTTGGAAGGCCGCAGTAGAAGGAATAACCTAGTAGTTATTGGGATACCAGAAAAGGAATAAGGAAACACAGTAATTACTTTTCTTCAGAAATTTTGCCACAAAATAGCCGGTGCTCCGGGGCAGAGTATGTTATCGAGAGAGCACACCGAGCCTTGCGCCCACCACCTGCCCAGGGCCAGCCACCCAGGCCACTAATTTTCAGGTTCTTTAATTATTTATATAAACAGCATGTTCTCGCCAAAGCAAGGGATGTGAAGGAGCTATCATGGGAGGGCAAGAAGATTCGTATCGTCCAGGATTTACCTCACTCGGTGAGAGTACGAAGACAGGAATTGCACCCGATTGTTTCTAAGCTGGTGGCGGCATCTAAGCCATATAAGGTTAAATACCCTGCAATCCTGCTGGTAAAACACGAGGAGAAGTGGCTATCATTCGAATCTTATGCACAAGCAATGCAAGAGTTGAAGGTCATTTTCCCGGATCTCTGTAAGTGAATTTACTTAGTGATCTCTCTCTCTAGTTTGGAACTCTGCATCTGGCGATCTTACTGTTTCAGTTGAGAATCCTGATGGCCTCAGTGAATAAATAAGTAGCCCCTCTGGGGGATATACCAAGAAGTCCTAAATATGATACTTGGGGGCAGTCGGAGGAGTTATGTCTATGCCCCTGGTGGCAGTCTGCGGTTATACATGACAGAATCCTTATGTTGTTTATCGGTGTTCCTGATGTGGGCAAGGTTGACCTTATTATTTTTTACTATGCAGCTAAGTCACTGTGTGATTCTGGGTACTTCTGAGTTCACTAACTCCTTCATCTTGGGCCGCTGGCATTTGAGGCTGAAGATACGACTCAGATTAGCCCCGCTGTTTTTTTTTTTTTTTTTTTTTAGGGGGCTGGCCACCTATCGAGGAGGGACCCTACATGAGAGCACAGTGTGCAGTATTCACCCCGTTCTATGGGGGAGTTGGAATGAGTGGAGACTTGGGACCGGCATTGGTTGATGTTGTGATCCGTTGACTTTTGAGTGCCTACCACTGGAATTGCTAAAAGGAGAACTGTAGAGCTTCATATTGAACTCTCCGAATTAACTCTTTATAGTGTGCGACTTCATGTGGCCTGGACTTATCTGCAGGATTTGAATATGATGGACCTTCCTCTCCTCCTTTCCTCCTTCCCCCCCCCCTTTTTTTTTTTTTTTATATATATAGAGAAGTCACTGGACATTCCAAGGGAGCTAGCATGAGTGGAAGCCTGGGATCGACATTGGCCAGCGTGATGAACCATTGAACTTGAGCACCCGGCACTGTGATGGCTAAATAGGAGAACTGCAGTGTCCCCTAATAGCTCTTTTGAATTAATTTTTTATATTATGTGACTTCATGTGTTTTGGACTAGTCTCCAGGATCAAAATACGAAGGATTTTCTTTGATTTTTTCTTCTTCCCCCTTCCCCCCCTTGTTTTTTTTTTTTTTTTACATACATATGTACAAGGAGTCAGTGGTCACTTGGGTGCTAATTAATTTTGGTATTGGTCTATTAAGACCACCCGAAGAGGATCAGCTAATGCTTTAAGTTAATTTTCGGACAGTAGCTGGCACTAGTTTGTTGGGGTTAATCTTTATATAGTTAGGGCACAAGATCCCTGTAATGAGGTTAGTTCGATATCACGGAGTAGTTGTATTGTAGTGGGTTTCATTGGAAGGGGGGAGCTCCGGGAGGGGTCGAGCAGATTGAGCTGTTTGGAGGTGAATCATGTGGCGTTATGTTTAGGAGGCAGTTCCTTGGAACTGGGGTACGTGCATTGTTTTGGGGTGGGAGGGCTTCGTTGAGGTGATCTTTATTAGGGGGGATGGGTTGGGCTTCAAAGGGATGTGGTCGATTTGGAGCATTGGGGGGTGGGATACCAAGGTTACGTTTTGACTGAGCTTAACTTTGATGTATTGAGTCAGGGAGCTTGCAATACTGTTAAGGAGTGTTGTGGCACAGCCTACCGAGACATTCTGTATGCATCTCTCCTTTAATTATACAATTGAGCTTAATGAGCAATTTATACAAGTTTATAAGCTGGAACATTAAAGGAGCCAAGGATAGGGTCAAGAGACAAATTATATTAAGACACCTACGTCAATTGGGAGCGCAAATTGTGTTTCTTCAAGAGACACATTTAAAAAGAAGCGACATCTATTACTTCAGAAGGGCGTGGGTAGCGCAAGTTTTTGGGGCAGGGACATCCACAAAGGGGGTTGCCATTCTTATCGCTAGAAACATTCCTTTTAAATTGGTGAACGAGAGTTGGGACCCTGAAGGTAGATACATTATTGTACATGGTCTGCTTGAATCACAGCCGATTTTATTGGGCTCTATATACGGCCCTAATTGTGACTCCCCAGCTTTTTTCATGAAATTGCTGCATTTGGTGGTATCCGATCCCGAAAAGCCTACGGTATTGGGGGGAGATTGGAACATAGTTCTTCAGAACGACTCTAGATAGATCGTGTAAAGAGAGGCGGGGCTTATCCTCTGCACAAAGGGCCTTGAAGGAGCTCATCAACAAGGCCGCTTTGGTCGATGCTTGGGATATTTAATCCTGTGTTGCGGCAATACACCTTTTTCTCTCCGGTACATAAGACTTATTCACGAATAGATTTCATTTTGGTCAGCTCATCTACGATGCCCGGTATAACTCAGGCGGATATATTTGCTAGAGTAATATCTGACCATGCGCCGGTTAGTTTGGTATACAGGCTAGCCCTGGGGTGTAGACGCTCTCCGCAATGGAGACTAAACTGTCAGATGCCTAAGGAAGAATCCTCCCTGAGGCACATTGAAGAGTTTATCAAGCGCTTCTTGGAAGATAACCAAGGCTCAGTAGTCCAGAGGGACCTAATTTGGGCTGCCTTAAAATGCTCCTTAAGAGGAGAGCTGATTAAGATAGCCTCTAGAAAGAAACGTGCTCAGAGGGAGAAATTGGATTCCCTACTAACTTCGATCAGGGACGTAGAGAATAGTCTATCCTGTTTCTCGACCGAGGCAAATTGGGTAAGGCTCCATCAGTTGCAAGCTCAATACTCTGGTATAATATTACAGCAGGCGGAACTGGTCCTTTTGCGGATGAGGCTCCAATATCTGGATATAGAGGAGAAAGCCGGGAAGTTACTCGCCATGCGAATCCATCATTTAGACTCAGTTCACTTCATAGTGGGCATTCGTATGGGGCAGGGTGACCAGGTCTGCACGGACCCGGGGGAAATGTCGAAGGCCTTTGGGGTGTATTTCCAGAGGTTATATACGGTAGATCCGGAATCCAAGCCTTCAACAGATGATATTATCTCATATCTCAGTTCAGTTGCACTGCCAAAGTTAGCTGAGTGGGATATGGCCTTTTTGGGTGCCCCAATCTCGGTTCTAGAGATCCATCAAGCTATCCAACAGATGCCCTTAGACAAGTCCCCTGGCCCTGACGGGTTTCCCAGCAATTTTTATAAGGTATGTCTCCCATTAGTATCCCCAATCTTGTTGGAAGTCTTCCAATATTGGTTTGACAATGGACTATCTGACCCAAGTTTCCAAGAGGCGACGATTTCATTAATCTTTAAGCAGGGGAAGGATCCCTTCAGTATGGACAGTTATCGCCCTATATCTCTTTTAAATACGGACATTAAAATTTTGGCGAAAATTCTTGCTAACAGGTTGTCCAAAGTTATGGACAAACTGGTCAGCAGGGAACAAGTGGGTTTTATGGTGGGGAGATCACCCCAAGATCACCTGAGGAAACTATTACACCTTATCCGGAGGCCAAAGAGTCCAAAACCCCAGCAGTACTCGCTCTTTGATGCCAAAAGGCATTCGACAGAGTGTCCTGGGATTACCCATTTGCTACTCTGTCGGCCTTTGGTTTACCAGAGGTTTTCTTGAGATGGGTGCAAATTTTATATTCCTTTCCCTCTGCTAGAGTTAAGTGCAACGGAATATTGTCGCCAGTAATAAAGTTAGAGCGAGGCATGAGGCAAGGATGTCCCTTGTCCCCGCTATTATTTAACTTATACCTAGAGCCATTCTTGCACAGATTGGCCGGAAATCCGCTCATTAAAGGTATACAGGTGGGGGAAACCAACTATATACACTCAGTTTATGCTGATGATGTGTTACTACATTGAAAATCCGAGACTTCACTCCGGCTATCTTGGACGAAATCGATTCTTTCTCCAAGGTATCCTACTATAAGTTAAATCGAGTAAAGACGAAGATCCTTCCATTAAATCATAATGTTATAAAGGCAGATTTGCTGACTTTTGGCTTTTGCTGGGAGGCAAAATCATTAACATACTTGGGTATCAACATTAGCACAAACCTGAGCATGATGATTAGGAACAATTTAGGCAGCCTAGTTCAAACAATATCGGGAGATTTGGACAGGTGGCGATTGCTCTCTTTGTCCCTTTGGGGTAGGTTGAATATCTTAAAAATGAATATTTTGCCTAGATTATTATACCCCCTGGGTATGCTTGGGGTGTACCTTTCGAGAAGGTGGTTTTCTAATTTACAGAGGATGTTTAATTCCTTTCTATGGCAGGGGAAGAGTATCCGCAGATCTTATCTTAAGCTGACAACCCCAAAGCTAAAGGGTGGCTTAGCTGCTCCTTCTCTTTTCCTATATTATGCGGCACAGCACATTTGTAAATTGAGTTTTTGAGTGATTGGAGTAGGCACTCGGCCTATATACCTTTATGGTTGGACATCGAGCGTGGTCTAGCGAAGAGAGCGAAGAGCTCTTTATGGGCCTTGCTTTTTGTTTCCCCGTCAGCTACCCCTAAACCCCTGAAAAATAATCCTATGGGATGGTCGCTTAAGGCATTTCAACAATTGCAACGCTATCTTGGGTCCAAATGGTATCTATCAGACAGCCAACCTATTTTTGAAAACCCGCATATTAAGGTGGGGGGTACTACCATGGCCACGGCCTTTTGGCCCCAGATAAGTCACTTTACAGTCTCGGACTTCTGGGCACATGGTAGCCCGCGACCCTTCGATTACCTGATGAAGTCTCATGGTGTTGTGGGCCGAGATTTGTTTAAGTGGCTGCAACTTAGTAAGACCCTAGCTCAGGTTTTCCCTCGGACATCCCCAGCTGACTATGGGGTCAAGGATATCGACGCCCTTCTAGCTATAGCTGTACAACCGCGTGCAGTTTCCAAAGTTTATAAGTTACTTCAAGATTGGGATCATAGGCTCCCCTCAGGGGTCTGTTACTATTGGGTAAGGGAGTTAGGCATCCCGGACACCCCTGACCTTTGGAAAAAGCTCTGGAGTACAATGTATAAATGCATAAAACAAGACAGACTCAGGATGGTGCATTTCAACATAATGCATCATTTGTATTTAACTCCATCTCATCTATGTAGGCGGGGGGTAAAGGACACGTCTCTTTGCTGGAAATGCAAGAAGGAGGACGGCACTCTATATCATATGCTATGGTCATGTCCTGTAATGCGGGACTTTTGGAGTGCCATCAATAGTCTCTTAGACCCTATCCTTGGCTTAACTAATATGTTCACCCCTGAGACATGTTTGCTGTGTCTTTTCCAGCAGGCACCCCAAGATTAGAAAGGCCCAAATGTCGCTTGTTTCAGCTGTGGCGAAATTGTTAATTTTAAGACACTGGTCGACTGATAAGCCCCCCATCTCTGATGGGTGGTACTGTGAGCAGCACCTTAAGCAGTTGGAGAAACTCTCTCGCACATATGCAAGGCAGGCAGAAGTCATATATGTCACTATGGAGCTCTTTTAGAAGCACTCCTTATGGCTTGAAACCCGGCTCCTAGAATGCCTTTGGGTAGATGATTAAGGTGCTCCTTTCTTTCCGTAACCTTGGGTGGGGGATGAGGGGAGGGAGGATGTTTTATATTCCAACTGAAAGTGTGAAGTTAGCAATTGGGTGTTCTGTGTGACTCTATTCTGTACTTTCAGCTCAGTACTTCATCTTCTGTTTATGTGATTGGGATGTTTGTGAAAGCAATAAAGATGATTAATTATAAAACAAAATCTATTAAAACCTTTTTTAAATATTTTTTTTTATTTTGTATAACATGGAGCCATTGTATAATAGCAATAAGGCACTCCAAGGTGTGTGTTATTGTGTAATAATGTTAATCATGAGGTGGTGGAAGCACTTGGCTTTGCCTCGTGCTTCAACCCACCCCGAGAGTGATGTCATTACATGATAACACACACCTTTTGTGTCTTATTGCTTAAGTAAACTTGGACTTTGAAGTAAGTGCTCAACCTGGGGTGCAGCACCAGGTTGTGCACTGGAGAATGAGTAATGTGCTCTGGAATGGCTTAGTTTCCAGTTGCCTTGGTAGTGCAGCTGGTAGCACAAATGGAAAGGTATTCTGGGTGGCCTGGATTCAAGTCCTAGCTGAGGCATTTACTTTGTTCTCTCTTCTGTTTGTATGTGTTCCATAAATGTACACACCACACACTTGTGATTGAAAAGCTTAGGAGGATGGACTGTGTGTATAGTACATGTCCCTCTTGGGACAACTGATCTGGTTAGTAGTACACTGGGGAAGGTAAAATACAGATTGTAAGAACCCAAAAACTGCCTCTCATTGTTTGAGGTCCAACCAGTATAGTTTAAGGGTCAGGCTAGGTCTCTCCTGATAACTTGCTTCAATTTCTTGTTAAATGAGTAGTGTAGAAAACAGGGATGTGGTCTAGAGGGAAGCTGGAGCCAGTTTGGTAGGATAAGAGGCTAGAGAAATGGGATGGCCTTCCCTCTACAGCAGAGGCGGTCATGGCACTTGCCCAAATCTTTGATACTTTTATTGCAGGTCATTTAAACTGAATACGGGGATGGCTGTAGCCAGGATAAAGCAGGGCCCAATATCAGCCAAGGCAGGCCTAGCAAGCAGTACCACATCAAGATGTAGCAGGTAGTGTCCTAGTTTAGAGGAAGAGATGAGCAAGGAATGGGTCAGAAGTGGAAGAGTGTCAACAACAGAGTAAGGTGAAAGGGAAGGGGAGTAACACTGACACACTGTATTGGAAAGTGGCTAGTTAGAATACTGTGAGTCTAAATAATAAGATGGCAGACATCCTGGCAATGGCAGAGGAGATACAGGTTAATATTATAGCTGTCACCAAAACATGGGCAACACTATAGTGATTGGGACCTCTTAATCCCAGGTTGTTCCATCTTCAGGAAGGATAGGACATAGGGAAAGGAGGGATGGCTCTGTATAGCAAGGAGGGTATTAAAGTAGTTGAGTACAAATCAGTGGGGGAGGAGGAGGTAAAGTAGTAGATGAGGCATTTTTGATGCAGCTGACAGTGGAATGGGGTAGGAATATCAAATCTGGGGTGGTATGCAAGCCTCTAGACCAAACAGAGGAGAGGGTTGGGCCATGGAGAATAAAATTAAGAAATCTGAAGCACTAGGCAGTGCGATCGTGGTAGGGGAGTTTAATTTTCCTGAAGTTGATGGCAGTATTCTGGGGCATAGAGTGCCAGATGCTAGGTTCAGGTTGACTCCCACCAGGATGGTTTCCTCTACCAACATGTGAGGGAACTAAACAGAGAAAGGGCTATCCTGGACCTGGTGCTCATGAACCAGGACCTCATAGAAGGGATAACTTTGGAAGCTCCCCTTGGGCAAGTTACTACAACCCTGTGTCATTCAAAATCCCCCTTAGAATCAGACATCAGAAATTCAAATCAAGGGTACTGGGCATTAGAAGGGCATATTTTGAGAAGACGAGAAGATCATTGAGGCCAGGGTCAGAGTGATAAGTAAGTTGGAGTAGTTGGGAAAGAAAATAAGATACAACTGTCAGGGACATCCAGGAGGTCACCAAATGCTGTCTGGTAGTAGAGAAAAGCAAGAAAAGGAAAAGGCCATAGCAGTTCTCAGGGGAGGTAAGGAAGGCGGTAAAGGTGGAAACAGCTGCCTTCAGAAGGTACTGTACAAGGGAGACCAGACAGCTGACAACAGAGTATACTACCAGGAAAAGCTTAAGGCAGCCAGTGCAGAGGTGAAGAAGGACAAGTTGAATACCAAACTTAGAACAACAGAGGGAGTGAAGGTCAATGACAAAATCTTTATTAGATATGTTAATGAAAAAAAGAAAAAAATGGAGCATTTAAATGTTTTCAAAATAGTTGGATTGTATGGTGGATGGACAGGGGAAAGCCAATGTACTGAATGAATATGTTTTTTCAGTTTTCACTAATAAAACAACAATCCACTCCTAGATTTCAGAGTAGAAGAAGTTTGGGGTCTTAAGCACAAATTAGAAGTGGGTCATGTATCTGCTGACAAGGTTTACAAATGTCTAATGGCATTGAAAGTCAGCTCATCTCCAAGCCTGGACAGGCTGCCCACCAGTATGTTAGCAGAGCACAGAAGCCAGCTAGCCAGTCCCATTGCAGATATTTTCAACTGTTTTCTAGATAAAGGAATAGTTTTGGGACTAGTGTAAGATGATGTAATGCAACTCCATTGGGGGGTGCAGGGAATTACATGCTGGAGAGTCTGACTTCCATTTTGGGAAAGCTGCTCAAAACAATCTTAGTGGAGTTTCTGCAGGATGATGACCTGCAAGATTTGAGATAGGATGGCCTTATTATAGAAAAGTCATGTCTGATTGATTTCTTCAGTATGGTGATGCAGGCAGTGGGCATAGGTCAGACTGTTGAGAATATATACCTGGATTTCAATAAAGCATTCAGCTCAGTACCACACAGATGGATGGTGAAGAAGTTGGGGACCAAGGGTTAGGGGAGGACAGAACCATGTGGATTTGGAGTTGGCTTATGGGGAGGATCCAGTTAGTAGTGGTTAATAAGGAACACTCGGGGGTAAAGGCAAGCCACTAGTGGGGTACCATAGGAGTCATTGTTAGAGCAATACTTATTAAACTTCTATATCTGCAACATACTAAAGGTAAAGGAGTACAAGGCAAGAAGTGTCTGTTCTGGGGAGTTAGGGAGCATCAACACTGAGGTAGGTATCAATGACATGAAAAGAGACTTCGGTTAACTGGAACAGTGCTCATGGGTCCAGCAGCTCAAATTTAATGCCAAAAATACAAAGTCATGCACATTGGTAGGAATATAAGGAATACTGAATGTATCGGTGACTATACACAACAAGCCAGTGTTTCCATCAAGGGGTAGAGATAACAGCATACGGACCTGAAGAGCGAAGCTCAAGAAGACCTTGCTGTTATCTCAACCCCTAGATGGAAACACAAGGTGAGATGTGTATGGTCACCCATATTTTATTTTTTATAGGGTATGGAGGGAACACCAGTGAGCAGCGTTGAGTGTTGGTAGAGAGAGAAAGCACTCCATGAAAAGATTAATGCAGGCTGCCAGATGGGAGTCAGGGCGAGCAGGGCACAGGTGCACTTGATGTTAGACAATGCACATCTTTTGAATGTGCACAACAACTTTTTCAGAGCCACTGAATTCCATACACAATAAGCCCTAACCACATGCAATACTCCTTTTTAGAACATATGTGTACAGCAATACATGTTGTTACAATTTGATTTGAATTATCTTTCATGTGTGGTCTAAGAGCAGTTGTAGTGATGACAGTTAAAGAAAGTTTTTTTGGTTTTCTTTTGTTGACCAGGTACGGTACACTTGTGCCAAAGGCACCTTTTACAGGTACAACCTGGGTACAGAGGTACAATATACAGTAGCAGTTGCAGAATATATTTATTGTTATGCTTTATAGTAAGTTCCAAAATGTGTAGTTGAAATTGTAAGAATAAACTGAGTAGTGTCAAAAGGGATACACTAGTGCTACAGCTGCAAAAGTTGCTGTCTCTTCAGACCAGATCTGTAACTGTACAATTTGAAAATTTGAAGTAGATAACTATAGAGTAGTTACTGTAACTGCATAGTAGTTGCCATGCAGCTAAATTGTAGCTATACCATAATTATAGTGTAGTTACAGATGCTACATAAAGTGATACCAGGAAATACTTTCAAAGTGTATTCTAGCCACAGAACAACAGTTTTCTACAGTCAAATCATGGTGAACTAATTCAAAAAGAAGAGAACTTTGGCAAAGGTGTCCAGGATTGACAGGCCATGTTCTCAATGAACTTTGGGATGTTTGCACATGTGACTTGTAACAGTTTGTTTCTACTTTGACTGCACCTTACACTAATTCAGAACAGTTTGTTTTGCCATCATCTGGCCAGCACCCTAGTTTGCCCATCACTGTTTGTACAGTTGATGAAAAGGGGAGTTCCCAAAGACTGGGGACATATTTTATGCAGCAAAACCAGTTAGGGAGTTATTAGGTGTTGGGTTACTGTGAGGTACTGTACATTTAAATGGGATTGTAGCAGTGACAGTTGTTTGCATTAACCCATTCCATTCAGATGAATGCTGCAAAATTACATTATTTAAAGGGGTGTTTTAAATATATGGAGCACATTTACTCCTTCAGTGCTCTACAAACTTTGTAAAGTCACAGGATCCAAAACAAGGAGAAGAAGTTGGTGGTATAAAGCACTTTTTCATACAAAGTATATCTCAAAGCATTTTACAATCCAGGAAATTGTGACAGTCCTTCCATTTTCAGCACACAAGCAGATTCAAAGAGCACAGAGATGGATAGGACAGAGTTTACCACATGATTAAGCACAGGGATGTTAAGTGACTCGCACAGCATTTAAGTGGCAGTTGTGGGATTCACACCTGAGTCTCACAAGTCACAAATCGGTGCTCTAACCACTTGGCCAAAAACAAGCCTCAGTTTCTGAAGAGCAAGCCTATTGTGGTTAGCAATGAAAAGTTTGAGGCAGGCAACCTGCTGTGATGCCACTGAGGATAACAACATAATTCAATGTTCTAGCTATGTTTTTAGAGTGATTCCATGAATGGTACCTGTGACAAAAAAAATGTGTTAACAGCACAGAAATTGTAGTGGAAAGGAAGACCTTTTTTAAGTGACGAAGGAACTGCAAAAATTTAACAGGGCACATTTACCCTAGTAGAATGATCTCTATTTATTTGTTGGATCCTGAGGGAGTAATTCTAAAACTGATCATCACACAAACCATAAGTCTAAGTACTACATCAGTTCTTATGACTGTGAAGTATATTGAGTGCTTGTCTATTGCATCCCCCGTAGAAAAGATACTGAACACTTTGGAAGACACCATTTTTCTTTTTTTTTAAAAAGGGAGGGTGCTGTAAGAGAAAAAGAGATAAAGCTCAATATTTTATGGTGATGGAAGCGATACTTTGGGAAACCTTGGGGATAGGTTGGTGTGTAAAGCATATTTTAAGTTCAGACAAGTTAAAATACTTAAATACTGACCTCTTTCTATTTCTCCTTGTCTGGAGAGAGATATATATCGGGGGTGAGAGGGAGAGGGGGAGAGAGATAACAGCTTCAGTGGGCTGAGTAATGCTGGCGAAGGACAAACATAAAATTGTACTTCAGCCCATTTGTCCCATTCTGAAAACTCATTTACTTTCAATTGTAGAGAAAAACAGAAAGATTGAAAAACTACTCAAGTAAGTTGTTTTAATCTTTTTTTAATGGTGAATAGATATAGGTCATTTGTATTGCTAGGGAGTTGTATTGGTCTGTTTGTTGCGATAGTACTGATGATTTGTTCTGTGATTAAACAGAATAATTTGCTGCATGCTTCTGTACTAGTGATAGATTTCAATATGCCATCTATAAATCTAAGTCAAAATTGACATATTACTGTCAGAATTAAAAAGGTAATATAATGTAAATGACTCAAAATAGACTTTTACCAAATCATTTTTCTTCCCTTCTTTCTGAAATGAATGTGATATTATTATTTATTTATTTGCTTTTGTTAACCAGGTAAGCACACTAGACAACCAAGTGCCTATTTTCAGGTGCGACTCTGGGAGAATACAAAGGTACATTCAAGAACATCAGGCAAAAATGAGTACCAAGAACATTCAATAAACATCAGGCAAAAACAAGGTCAAAACAAGAGCATCAGGGGTTTACATTGCACACTCACTTGGTGACTTGTGAACATGCAATTTACACTGTCTTGAGCTCCCTCAGCAGGTTGCTACAAACAAAATTACAGGTCTATTTAAAAACTTTTATTTAACATTGGAAATATAGAAGACCGCTTTTGGCAGGAAACAACTGTGCTGTACAAGCGGAAGTCCGTTACATCCATGTCTGTTTCATTTGGCGCATACTGTTTTGAGTATCCTATAACTCTGCACAAACTCACAAGGAAAAAAGAACAGATTTCTCCCATACACAACTATTTATGCTTTATTAAAAAAAAAATGATTACGTGTTATTTTTATTGGGGGGGTGGGAGACACAAAAAGTTGAAGTTAAAGTATGCCTAGCCCTGGATAGGAGCAGGATGTAGTTCATCTCAGCTATGGTTGCAGAGGGCCTTTACCCCATGCCTACACACCAAGGCTGAAGATACTAACAATGCAGTACATGGTCTTGTTCTCCCACTTCACCGTGCAGCTTCCATCCATGGCATTATCACATTTTTCTAACTGGAAGCAATATAGCAACATTCATGGCAAAATACAAAATGTAAAGTACAGTAACAAGGTCATTTAATGTTGGAAGGGACTCAGTGTCAATCAAGACACCCAAAACCACCACTGCCACCACTTCTCAAGCAGGGATGAAATGTATGCTCTGCAAACGTTTACAAGATGATAGGGATTTCCTACTTACTCCCCGACCCAGGGTATCCTATGTTTCCCATGGTAAGCTAACATTTGTACTGGCTTACCTTGAAGAGCTGTACTGTCTTAACATCCCCTGTGTCTGCTGGAGGTCCCTGCACTGGTTCTTTACCTTCTGACAGAAAAAAGTTTCCTAATGTCACCTCTGACTTCACTGCCTCTGATCATCAGGGTATATCCCCGTATCCCACTGCAAAACATCAGATCAAACATCTCCTACTGTTTGACCTTGTTGATACCCTTGAGTGTGTAGAAGACAGATCCTGTTCCCTCTCAGCATCCTTTTCTCCAGGGTGAACATGATAAGGGCCTCTAGTCTCACATCATGGCTTTTGTTCTTCTTAGCCACAATCATTTTGTTGGCCTTGCATTACATATACTTGACTGGCTCAATGTCCTTTAGGTACTGAGGAGTATAGAACTGTATATAACACTCCAGCTGGTGCCTGACCAGGGCCTTGTAAATTGTCAGGATTACTTCCTCTGCTCTGCAGGTCATAAGCCTGTTTGATGTAGCTCAGCATTCTGCCAGCCCTCTTCACAGCAGCCATGCACTCAACCCCCTATGTATTATTATTAGAGCTACACATTTAGTTCTACAATTGAAGCAAACCCCTCATCAGTTTTTGCAGACTCTCATAAACGCTTCACCCAAAATGTACTTTTAATTTGTCTCATTCTGCTGGTGTGAACTGGGTTACATGTAGCATTCTCCCCTTCTCCCCTGTCCCTGTTGCCCCATACTTAAAAACCAAGTAGAAAAAATATATACTGTCTCATGGCAGACTGCCAGGAGCCAAGCATATATTTTTATACTATCAGTTACATGATTGATATCCCTCAGTCTCTAAAATAAATGTTTTAATAGTGTCCTTCCTCCTGATCTTCAATTCATTTTTTGAGTGGAGTGAGTATGCCACAATCCAGAATAACATACTGCAGTTGCCCTCCCTCTCAGCAGTGTTCCAGCTCTATTTACTACATACAGTTCTGTAACTGTAAGGGTGAATGGGCACAGAACTGGGGGGGAGGTATGGAGCAGTCTGTCTGTCTAACATCACCGAAGATGCCGACTACTTTGCCCTTTATCCCAATCATGTGTCCCATTTGCTGCTACAGTCTTCGTATACTGTATATACTAAATGGAGTGAGCACACTGTGGGTTGGGGAGGATGACTGAGTTACTCTTGATTGTGGTATATAGCAACTGAATAATGGATCAGGGCTCAAGACAGGGCACTATTAAAACAAACAAAGTTATTGTGGGGGGCCGAAGAAGGGTGGTTGTATAAAAACACATGTTCTGTGACTGACAGAGTGCAAGGAGCCAGCATATTTTTTTCTCATTTGTACGTGTAAATGGGAATTGGGAAAGAGGGTGTGAAATAACTGGGTTTGGGGAGGGCTGGCCATCAGGTGAGCTCTGGAAATCTGGGCAGGGCTAGGAGAGTTTTATTGCTGTTTATTTTTTTGACAGAAACATAGAAACATAGACCATAATAGCAGAAAAAGACTAGAGGTTCATGCAGTCTGCCCGTATTCCCTATAATCCCTGGAACCTTCCCTGAAACCTATTGTTCCTTCAGAGTATTAACTCTCCCTGTCTTATCCCCATTCTCCTCCCTGGACTTGCCCCAGGAGCTGACTGTGTTTGCACCCACCACCTCGGCCAACAGACTGTTCCAAGGTTCCACCTCCGTTTCCGTAAAAAAGTGTTTCCTTATGTCCTTTCTGAACCTCCCTCCTGTTAATTTCCACTCAATAATTCTCCCAGTTTACCTTGTTAATTTCTTTAAGGAACTTGAATGTCTCTATCATATCTCCCCTCTCCCTTCTGGTTTCCAGTGAATGCATATTTAATGCCTTGAGGTGCTCCTCATATGAGCTGCCCTGCTAGTCCCGAATCATTTTTGATACTCCATGCTGCACTGTTTCAAATCTATCCCTATCCTTTCTGAGGTGTGGATTCCAGAACTGGATGCAGTACTCCAGGTGAGGACTCACCAGGGATCTATATAGGGGAAATATTACCTCTTTTCTTCTGCTACCGTATCAATACCCTCCTTATACATCTTAGCATTCTGTTAGCCTTGCTTTAGGCCTTGTTGCACTGGCTTGTTTGTTTAAGGGAGTTGCTGATGATAACTCCTGGATCCCATTCCTCTTCTGTAGTGCTAAGTCTCAACCCATCCAGTACTCTGTCTTGGGGTTCCTTTTCCCTATTCGCATTACAGTAACAGCCACTGACACTGCCAGATATTTCCAGAAATTTCTGTGATATTTCCAGAAATATCTCCTGCTTTCTGCATTTTCACAGTAGGGGCAGCAGAGAGAAACTCTTCAGAAATTTCGCAAAATATCTGGAAATAGCTGCCAACGTCTCTGGCTACTACTGTACCAAGCACTTTTTGGCATTGAGTTTTAACTGCCAGACCTTTGACCACCTCTCTAGTTTTTGTCGGTCCCTCTGCATCCATCCTCCTACAAAGTTTTGTGTCATCTGCAAAGAGACACAGCCTGCCATGGATTCCCTCACCAATGTCACTAATGAACATGTTGAAGAAGATCTTACCCAAGACAGATCCCTGTAGAACCCCGCTCGTAACCTCCCTTTCCTCTGATTTAACCCCATTGACCACCACCCCTGCTGACTCACTTCTAGCCAACTACCAACCCAGTTCACTACAGTTTTAGCCACATCAGGTCTTCCATCTTTTTTGGCAACCTTTTGTGCAGTACTGAATCAAAAGCCTTGCTGAAGCTGAAGTACAGCAGAGCCACAACACGGACCTTTTTTCACTTCCTTGGTCACGCAGTCAAAAAAAAAATCAGGTTTGTCTGACAAGACCTTCCTGCCACAAAACCATGTTGTTTATCATCCTGGAGCTCGTTGCTGTCTAGGTAGTCCATGAGATCCTCTTTCATTAGTGATTCCATTAGCTTCCCTATGAGGGTCAGACTGACAGGCCTGTAGTTTTCTGGTTGCTCCCTATCCCTCCCATATGAAGCGGTACAACGTCTGCCATTCTCCAATCCCTTGGAACTTCCCCAGACCTAAGTGAGCAGTTGAACAGCTCAGCCCTAAGCATCCTTGGATGCAACCTATCTGGTCCTGGGGCCTTATCAATCTTAAGGGCTGCTAGCCCTTTCAGGACCCTCTTTCTAGTAAGTATTAGCTGCCTCATTTCCAGGACTCCCTTAGCAGCTGCTTTGATGCCGATTTCTGGCATGGACTTGCAGTCCTCCTTAGTGAATACTAAACAAAAGTAGTTGTTCAGGATGGTGGCCTTTTGCTTATCCTCCTCCATCACCCTACCCCCCTCAACTAGTCATGCAATGCCCCCTTTTTCCTTTTTTCACTGATATATCTAAAAAACTGTTTTTCTCCATTCTAGACCCCCTCCATGATACACAGCTATGTGTCTGCTTTCATCTCCCTGACGACTGTCTTTGCCTCCCTATTTTCCTGTAGGTAATGCTTCCTTTCTGCCCTTCCCTGCTTTTCCTTGTATATATATAGAAGGCCTTCTTTTTGACCCTAACTGCTTTCCTGACCCTAGCTGAGAACCATAGTGATCTCTTAAACCTATTTTCTTTTGGATACTGTTCTTATGCTTCCCTTTTATGTCTCAAGGATGGCTCCCGTTATTGCCCTCCATCTATCATCTACCCACCTTATATCCTCCACCCCTACTAACTTATCCCTGACCAGTTCCCTCAACCTATCGAAGTCCGCCCTTCCAAAGTCAAGGACTTTGGTTCTTGATTGTGAGTTACTGAAAACCACTTGGAGCTGTGGTCACTGTTCCCTAACAGCTCCCCTACTCCCACAGCACACACCATCTCTGAGTTGGTGAACACCACATCAAGGACTGCGCTCTGTCTGGCAGGTTCTTTAACAAGCCGTACCAGTAGACAGTCTTGGAAGGCATCCAGTAATGTCAGACTCTTATCACTCTTGGCCACCAGGACCTCCCATTCAGGTCATCCACCACCACTACTTCCCCCTTAGCTGACCCTCTTTTAAGTTCCTTCTTGAGTTCTCTGTCCCTTTCCTCCCCTTGTCCTGGAGGCCTAAAAATCACCCCTAAGTGCACATTCTTGCCTGAGGCTGTCATGAGTTACATCCATACTGACGGCATCCCCACTGCTATCCCTAATACTTCCATCTTCTGCCACTTCAATGCTCTCCTTGACAAAAAGGGCATCTCTTCCACCCTACTAGTTCTTCTATCCCTCCTGAACAATGAATACTCAGGGACCATCATCTCCCAGTCATTTTTATCTGTGGCCCACATTTTTGTGATGGCTACCAGGTCCACTTCAGTGCCTGAAGCTCTCCAAGTTTGTTGCCTAGGCTCTCAGCAGCGGTGTTAGGGCATAGCCCCCTCCATTTGACTCCTGCTCTAAGTCTGCTACTGTCCTTTTAGTTTTTGCATTTTCTTCCTCCTTGTTTATGCTTATACCTTTTACTTTCCTCCTCACTGGTATTCCTCCCCTTGGTTCTGTAAGCCTACTGCATTCCCCATATCCTCTTTGCAGTTACTGTCCCCCATATCTGGTGAAGTTCTCTCTATGATCCCCTTCTGCTCACCATACACCATGGATCCCCTAGACCCTGCAGTCAGTTTAAATGTCTGACATAGACATCAGACCTCTGCTCTAGTGTGCTAGCCCCCTCTCTTGTCAGTTAAAGTCCATCACCCTTGAAGAGCCTCCTGCCCCAGAAATCCCTCCAATCCATGACAAAGTGGTACCCCACTTCTCAACACCACCCTTTAAGCCAAATGTTAAACTTCTCTATTTCATTACTCCTAATTCTGTCCTGCCTCCCCCTCCCTTCCCCATACAGAGAGGACCTTTGAAAAGGCCAGGGAAGCTGAGTGTGCCACCAATCTGTGCGCCTCTGCTTCACTGTCTCTAGTTACTGGTTGGACGGATCATTAATACCCAGGTATACCAGCACCCCTAGCCCCCCCCCACAATCCTCTCTATTCTGTCTAAATCCCAGTTGGCTAATGCTCCAGGTAGATATCAGACCAGCCCGCTTCCACCTAACCCCTCCACTATCACCCTATCTTTCCTCCTGATCAGTGAGTCCCCGACCACTAGGGCCTTTTTGTTAGCATTGCTCCCCTTGGGTGCCAATGTGATGTCCTGCCCCTTTCCCTTTGACTGACCTGGAGTTCCTCCTGGTGGAGTCAGGAGCCTGAACCTCCTCCAGAGGTTCAAAATGATTTGTCATCTGTATGGCACTGGGTGAGACAACCTCATTATAGCTGTCCTTCCACTCCATGCCCTGCCACTCTCTACCCCTCTGGACCAGTGGGTCTCTGGTGGAATGGGGGTGTAGGGGGTGAGCTCCTGCTGAGCTCAGTGCAGAGCTGAGATATCTCTATCCTTGCTGCTACTAGATGAGCATGGAGTTTTGCTGTGGTCCTGTAGAAGGGACAGTACTCCTCCTGCAGAGCAATCCCTGAAGAACAGTGCCCCACAGTGCCCACAACTGAGTGCCTCACCCCTGACCTTGCAATCTGTGAGCCAATTCAGACAATGGGGAACTTTTCCTAATTTTTTTTGTCAACTCTATTAATCTCCACACTTGTGGCAGGGGACGGTGCCTATCCCCTATTCTGCCCTGTACGCAGGCTCTCAACACATCCTTCGGCCAGCCTCTGCCTCAGCTGCATGGTGGGGAGGACTGTAGCTTACCCCACACAGAGGCGCCCCTTGGTAGGAAACAGGGGAGATACCAACATCACCCTGAAGACCCCGCCCTAGCTTATGCCGGGATTCATTTGGCCAGAGGTGTGGTAGCCCGGTGACGGCGTCATATCAGACGTGTATGTGGGTTTTTTCTTGCTTGGTGCCCCAGAAGGAGGATGTGTAATGAAGCCTGCACATCAGGTTGCATGCTCATGTGAGTGCTACATAAGTCTCCACCTCCTCCGATCCCTTCCAAAGTGGTCCTGGCTGCATAGGCATCCAGCCACCACTGGGTGCCACTGAGCACCAAGATTGACAGAAACCCACTCCTGGGAGAGGAGAGCTTGCCATCAGCAGCTCAATCCTGCACCCCCCCCTCAGCGACCCAGGTTCACTCCCAAACCCAGGTCACCTGTGTGATGTGAGGTGTGGTGTCCAGCGCCTCAACCCTCAGCACCACCTGGCCAGCGACTTTTCCTAATTTGAAGGTTGTTGTTCATAAGCTTGCACTTCAGGAGGTTCACACAGCATTAATAATTACTCCCAGGTAATGTTACTCTACCACTGCAGCAAAAGAAGCCCCACTTTGTATGTAGGGCTTACCTCTGTTTTCCCTTCCTAACTGCAACATTTTGCATTTGGTTATATTTAATCTGAGGCTTCAGGAGTCTATCCAATCAGCTGGCTTGTTCAGGTCCTGCTAAAGTTTGTCCCCATCCTCAAAGACGTCCATAACCCTTGCCATCTCAGTGTCATCAGCATCTTCCAGATCATTGTTGAAATACTGAACAGCAGGAGCCAGCTAGCCAGTGCTGTGGTAGTGATACCACATGTCATTCTGATAACGCAAGTTCATGCCCCAAGGCCAGGATATCTGTCGCTAACTAGTGAGGTGAAGTTCTGGTGTTTTTCTCAGATGCCTCTTGCCTCAAAGAGGGAAGGCATCTTCTGCTGCATGACTTCCCCCGATGACCCAGAGAGAGGATGTGTCATGCAGGAATGAATAAGAGGTCCCTCTGGAGTGTCCTTACATTACTATTTACTCTCTCAGCTGGAGAGTGATGCTGAGGCATCACATGCCCAGAGTGGGCTGCCAGCATAGTTCTGCAGTTAGAAAGAGGCATACTCACAATACCAGCAGTCCTGATATGTATTCTGCCAGATTGCTCTTCAGGACTATAGCCTAGACTGGGTTAAGGTAGGGCTTAGTGGTAAAAATACCCCAGCAGCCCTATGCAGATGAAGCCACTCCACCCCCCCATGCCACAGTAGTGCCACACTGTCTCCTTCCATGCTTTGACAGTCCCTACTCCAGAACCTCAACAATTGAGAGAAGTATCCTCCTCCTAGCTTGGAGAACCAGGAGGATCTCACCTACAGGGGACAAGCTGTGAGTTAATGGTCGATGATTCCAGAGAAAGAACTGTACAGTACACCATTGCAATGCACACAAGCCGGACTACTAACTGGCTCAGGGGCTGCATGCAATAGGTTTTGGTATATGGGCACTATTTTAGGGAGAGAGAGGAGTTCTCAGTGGCTTTCATTTGGGAGACTGCTGTTTAACATTTGATCAATGATCTTCAAGCTGGGCTCTCCAGCAGGTTGCTTAACTTCACAGATGATGTCAAGCAGGCCAGGCTGAATTTTTCTTGTTTTTAATTTACCCATGATAACCCTGTTATGGGGCAACATCTCATTTTAAGTGAGGTCTACTTCTATCCATTTCCAATGCTTAGGTACTGGAACCCTTTTTACTTGCCCATGGTCATGCAGTCAGTATTTGGCTGATGCAGGGTTTGAATCTGTGATCTCCCAGTTCCCATGACAGTGCCCAAAGCACTAAAGCTCACTGCTTCATTGACTCACTTGAGGATTGGGACACACTTTAGGAGGACCTGAACAAGCTGGACAACTGGTCAGATTCCTACAGTCTCACAATCAATTTAGTGAAATGCATGCTGCTGAATTTAGGAGGACCTGAACAAGCTAGATAATTGATCAGTTTCCTACAATCTCAAAACTAATTCAGTGAAATGCATGCTGCTACTCTTACTGTAGGAAGGAAAACTGAATTAGTCCCTTGTTATTGTGTGTGTATCTCTACTTGGTTCAGTGAAGGATGACAAGGACCTGGTGGCATAATAGACGAATGTCTGAATCATGACAGGCAGTGTGTAGTCATTGTAAAGAGGGCTAGAAGAATTCTGGTATAAATCAAAAAATTGGGAGTTACCTGCAGAGTAGGAAAACTAATCCTGCCACTTTAAAAAGCCCTGGTCAGGCATCATCTGCAGTATCATGTATTATACTGTTTGGGGCTCTTCAGTAAAACAAACTCTGGCCAGAGCTGGTACAGCTGAAGCTTAACTGAGGGAGGAACACAGTACTGTCTGCCATGTCCAAGATGGCGGCTGAGTTCTGTATGCATGCCAGACGACTTGCACATGCACAAAGAATTCTGGTGGCCATCTTGTAAATGGCAGACTGTGCTGACATGCCACTGGAGTTCAGTGAAAATGTGCAAGTCATCGTGCATGTGCACAGAACTTTGTCACCATCTTGTATACGGCAGACATTGCTGCATTCCACCAGTACCAATGGACAAAATAGTGCAGTGAACATGCAGTGATTGCCATTCACCTCCACTATTTAACAAGTCCGGTTGATATCTGGAAAGCTCCCTTTTCTCTATGTGCTCACAAGATGCAACTGTAAAAAGAACATTGAGCCAGCAGAGAATGTAACACATATTTAGCAAAATGATCAGGAGTATGGAGGACAACAGGTATGAGAAGAGGCTTGAGGACCATAACATATTCACCCTGGTGAAAGGAGGATAAGGGAGAACATGGTCTCAGTTATTTGCATATTCAAGGGTACCAACAATTTAGAAAATACAGAGACATTTGATCTAGTGTGCACTAGCTTGATGCATTTATTATACACGCACTCAAGTTTAGGGATTTTAAATTCAGGGCTGACATTAGGAGGCCCTTTGTCTCCCAGAAGGCATTTAACCTATGGGACAGCCAAACAGCAGAGACAGTGGGTATAATGACTGTACAGGTCTTCAGAATAAGTCAGTACAAATATTTATTCCCAAGTAAATCACAGGGTACACTGGGTAATAGAATATGAGGGATATCCCAGTAGATGAATTAGAAACTGTTTAATTTCACCATTTTAGTTTTACTATATTTGTGCATAGCCCTGTGTCTGAAAATATAAACTTGCACAATACTTTTTTTGTTAGCCTCAGTTTCTTTTAAGAGCATTAATGCAAGCAATAATACTGTCATTTGGTAAGGGCTGTTCAGTTACCACCATGCCTGATAGCAGCTTTCTAACATGCTCAACAGACACTGAAAATATATAACAAATATAAACTCAGTGCTGCCACCCTTGTAGGATGCCAAGTAATGACACCAGTCTATGGGGTCCCATGTTCCTACCCCAATTGCTGCTCTAACTACCACTACCGAGGAACCCCCTTTTTTCACTTACAATGATACCAGGTAATGTAGCTTTCTGGTAATGTGTACACCACTGTAATTCATACTTTCTAGTCCTAATCTGCAGATCACCCCCATCTCAATGCCAACTCAAAGCTCATTCAATGGCTGTTTCAAGGTTTCCAGTTTGGGCAGTTAAGGGGGGCAGCTGCATCAAACTAAACTAAAGGCACTACTACAGCCTCAGGGAGATGAGAGAGACCTTCAGAGTAGCAAGACTGAGAACCATAAGCAGGGGGACAGAGGGGCCAGGAGACTGACAGAGCTGTAAGCAGGGAGATTGCAGAAGACATGTGCAGAGAGATCAAGGGAGTCATTAGCAGGAAGATCTAGGGGGCTGCAAGAAGGAAGATGGAGGGGGCATTCATTGAGCAGCAAACACATAGTAACAAAGTGGACATCATCAGGTATGTACAGTTAAAGTACAAGATGAGCCAAAGTAGGGTGTGTACAGAGGTAGATTGACAATTTTTTGTATAAACAATAAATAAAATTAATCAGCTGAATCTTCTGAGCATGACATACATTTGTCATAATGGTCTGAAGGATCAGTTGCACAAAATAACTCATACTGTACACAAAAATAAACACTTCAACAGTGGTACAAGTTTTCACAGCATGTTTATTATTCTCTACCTATGAAGGCTGGAATGGTAACAGACCTGACTGACCCTGAGTTCCTTTTAGCCTTAAATTGCTATGCTACTATGTACTGTAGCCATGTTGCTAAATCATTATTAAAGGGACACTGTTAGCCGTTATAGTAAATTTCTTGTCATGCATGCTCAGTTATAACCTAGCAACAAAAAATGACAAAATAAGGTTTTACAAGTGCCACAATGTCAAATAATACTACTGTACCATCCCTACTGTGCCTGCATTGCTACAGGTCATGAACAATTTTTCAGGCACATATTCATGCTGCTGAATACGTTGGTCCTGTTGCAGAACAGAACAGTACATAGCCCATGTGTTCAGCTTGCATGAAGCATGGTGTCATCTTCATCTTCCTATAGGCTAAGGCAAATGTTCATGGCTTGTCAAGTGCTTTGAGATATAGGGTCTATGGAGTCTATTTATAAAGGGGTGGACTGCTTACATGCCTTTTATCTGAGGCTCATGGCATACGGTCAAAACTTCACATTTTAAATCGGCGCTGTCAATTCGTTGAGGTATAAAATGTCGAACTGACATGCCGTCGCCAGATCTGTAGTTGCGGACATTTCGTCCTATATGAGTTTTAATTATCCGGCGACAACATATGCTATCTGTACAAGATTGGGCCAAATATCTTTAAAAATTACCAAGCTATGGCAAATTGAAAATATATCAGTAAAATAAGCTGATCTGTGGGACTTAGTGGTTTTTGTTTTGCATTTCATGACAAACACTTCCCCAAAAAGGTGCATTGTGCACGCACGCTGTCTTACTATATTTTTCTGTTGCAATTTTTTAGCTTGCAATAACTTGATAAATTCTAAAGATATGAGAACAAAAGACTTCACCACAGGTTGAGGCTATCTCTGTCAGATCAGCTACTGGTTTCGCTGTGGTCCTGCATCAGCAAAATAAAACTTTTCCTGCATTGGAAACCTGGCATGTGTGGTGAAGGCTTCTGTTCTTGCATTTGGCTCATTGGCAACTCTTTGCCTTGGTTATCCTGAGCCACCTCTTCATCCTGCTGAATTCTTACTAAAGTGACATAAATTGCCCACTAAACTAGCATTAGGCATTGATTACACCACACGACTATTTGTCCGTTGTTCGACATTCTCTAATTCACCTTGTCTTGTTTGCGACCACATTACATATCGGCTTTTTATCTGGCTACATTTTGTCCAGGCTACCATTTTTCTGTTACATTTTGTCTGCGACTAATTGACTGGCAGCAAAACGTCTGCTCATGGAGGCACATAGGCAACCCTTACTGGGAATGCCATGGGGGGGGTCCTGCGGACCCTCAACCGCATTCACAGCAGGAGTGCAAGCCCCTTGCACACACAATCCCCCAGCTGATAACACAGCCACATTCCACGGGTTGTCTGAGGAGGTGTCAGGGGGCGTGCTGGCACTCTGCACCATTCAATAAGGTGCAGAGTGCTGGATGAGGGGGCTGTAAGTTATAAAACAGGTGACTCTGCTGTAACTGTTATGCACACCCACCAGTAACACCTGCTGGCACCAACTGGACATGGATACCCCCCACCATGCTGCCCTAGCCCACCTAGCTGCATGGTAGGGCTGGAGGCAACTGTTCTGGCACTCGCCCGTAGGTGAACAAATCTTGGGACCTGTGCCTGCCCAGAATCCCCTGCTGACATTGACCCAGGACAGACATCCATTTGGATGCCCACCTGAGTCCTTCAATATGCCTATACCATGCAGCTGCAAGCAGGGGGGTGGGGCCCGTCGACTAGTGCCCTGCAGGTGCTTGTGGTAGTGAATACCACACACTCTATGCCTGTTCAGGGTCGCACAGCTCTGCAGGTGTTACACATGCATTTTGCTGGTATAACCCACATCATTAGAGAATAGGGCACTATGAGACAGAGAAATCTAATAAATTCACATTAGTTTCTTATTTGCTCATATTAGTATACAACGATACTCAAAATAAAAATGTTATGTTTGCTGTTGTATTATATAACTTTGTAATACTAAAACCATTAAAATGCAGCATTTACAAAGCAACTGCTGCCCTAGGGAAAACTTAAAAAAAATGCAATATTTAGACACTTCTCAGTTTAGAACTAATATTTTATGTATTTCTCAGTTCCTTGTTATTTCTTATCAAGGGTATTTGCATTTGACTAGGACTTTTGTCTCTTAGACTTCATCTGTTGCAGCTACTTATTGCCCAGCAGAAGTCATAGTTTGCTTGTGATTTCACAATGGTTTTCTTGGCAGCAGACTGAGGTGTCAGAGAGAGAGAGAAAGAGAGAGGGAGAGACAGGATTATGATATCAAGTGGGGAATGAACAGCAAAGCTAGAAACTCAAAGGTGCAAAGATCCAATCTAAGGGTGAGCACGAAACCAAGGGGGCATTAGATGACATGCCAAACTTCAGTGATTTTGGGACGGCTGAAGCCAGTTTAAAATTTGGCATCTTAACTTCAGTTCTCTGACTCTTTGGTGGGCATGATGCAGCATTTTTTTAACAGAGCACACACTGAGCATGTGCAACTTTCTGGCAACCAACTGACATTCAGCAACCAATTAGAGATGCAGAATCTCGGCAAAGTCGAGCATTCTACAGTTCTAAGTGCCATTACTGTTCTGGTGTTGAGGAGAAAGGACCTATTTGCTGTGCTGTGTGCAATCTGTCAGAAAAACATTCCAAAGGTTGCCATTTGGAGAAAAGAGCAGTTGCCTGAATGTTGCCAGTTTTATAGTTTTTTTTAAGGCAGGCAGGGAAAGAGAAGGAAAAGAACAGTTATATATTTGTTTGATGGCAGGTGGAGGGGAGGGTAGAGGAGCCTACAGTACTGTGCTAAATTGTGCTCTTGCACTCAGATCTTTTCCAAAGTTTTCTCTAATTGCAGTGTACTTTTCTAAATAGTGAGTGCCTAAGCACCAAATCTTGTCAGTAACTTGATAAATTGTAGTGTAATTTGGTGATAGTGGGTGGCTGGGTGCCAGTTTACCTGATCCCACCCCCAAATCTTGTGAAATATTGTATCCAGTTGCAGCATAGTTTTAGTGGGTGGCAGTGATTGCCTGTCTATGCCCCCCAACTCTTCAGAAACACTTTATCCAATTGCAGTTCAGTTTTGGTGGGTGGCAGTGGGTGCCTGCCTTAGCCACTCTCCCACAAAACTTGTGAACATGGCATCTTGCTAACAGTTCCATCCCTTCACAATCCAAATATTGGTCAGATTCATCAGCAGCAGATTCAGCTAGGTATGGGTGGTGGGATCAGACAGTTTGTTCAAATTACGCAGCCCCCATGGTAGCAGTCAAAGTCAACTGACACTAGTGGCACTCCTTCTAAAACACCACTCCAACCAACACCACCACCATCACTTGGCAGAGATAATAGTAGTAGTGGATACAGTAGTAGCACCTGTGCTACTCCAGAATTTATTGCTACCAAATAAACCACACTTCAGGAGTCATTACATGCCTACAAAAAAATACCACCTAGTCATCCAGCTGGTGTGTGAATCACTCAACTGATTGGTCAGATGATAGTGCTGGATCTTCAGCCATTCTCCATGATGGAAGACACAGGCCTTCAAAGACTGTTATAGAAGCTGAAACCCAAATACAGTATTCTGTCATACTTCACATTTTCTTGGCATGCTCTCCCTGCAATGCACAAGGCCTTACCCATGTAGATGGTGACCCTTCTGAAGCAGGCAGAGGTACATTTCATTAGTGACATCTGGAGCAGTACTGCAAATCAAAACTTCCTGAGTCTCACTGGTCATTGGATAGTGTCAAGTACAAGCAAAAGCACCACTGCCCTACCTCTGCTACCAACACCAGCCCCTGCAGGAGTTATTGTGAAGCAGACAGCCTCACAAAGGAACGGTGCTATAGGGAGTGCCTTAATTAATGTTCAGTAATGGAGGAGAAATACAGTGGGGAGAACACTGTGCACTTCATAAAATCACTTTTGGCCATCTGAATATACCCTCATAACCTGAAGGTAGGAAGTTTTGTGACAGACAGAGAAGTAACATACTGAAAGGCCATGCATGATGGGAGTTTCTGCCATGTACCTTGCCTCACACATGCACTGAATCTGGTGGTGAATTATGTGTTTGAAAAACATGCACAGTTAAAAGAAATACTGGACACCATTTGGGAGCTTACGAGAAATGTTCATCATTCCCCAAAATGTGTTGAGCTCCTCCAACATTACCAGTGGCACCACAATATCCCACAATGCTGCTTAATTAAAGACATGATGACAAAGTGAAACTCTATGTTTTACATTGTGGAAAGACTGGTGGATCAGAAGCTGTGTTCTGGGCTATGGAATTTAATGATGTCCTTGTGGGGGATACCTGTCCTGGGTGCAGTGGTGTGTGCTGCAAAGGCTGGTTCCACTTCTGAGATGTTATGAACAGTCCACCAAAGATCTGTTGGCTAAATCTTCTACTCTTGACATGGTACTGCCCATGGTGAGTCTACTTGAATAACACACACAACGTTATATGACATCTTCCACAACAATGACCCAACAACCCAACAAAGCAAGCCTGGTCATGATGGTGTCAGTGGTGGTGGTGGTGATAGATGTGGTGGTGGAGGTGATGATAATGGCATGAGCAGTGGTGACCAGGATATTAGTGCTGGACAATGTGGGGGTGCTGGTGGTGATGGTGACACTGTTTCATCATCTCAGCAGCAGCTGAAGCAGGATGCAGTCCTTATTGGGGAAGTGGCAGAGGTGTTTCTGACACAACATGAAAAACAATTTCAAAGCGTTCAACTGGGATGTTCAGTTTGACATGGCAATATTACTGGATCCCAGATATAAAGATGCCTGTATTCCTCTGCACTCACTGACCATGTCACACAGAAAGTCTTACAGACACTTGAGATAGAGCAGCACAGGCAATGCACAGAAATTAAAATTCAGCCTCCTCCTCTTCTCTCAGGCCTACTTCCCATGCTTCTAGTGCCAGGGTATATTACCATGATGATGATAATGATGGTGACATAAGATGTTAAGAGGAAGAAGTGACATATGGGAGCTGTTGGACACAGTACCGATGTCACAGAGGCATCATGGATGAAGGCATGAACAAGACACCATACCCGTATGATGGAGGCTTATTTAGCAGAGCCACTGACTAGCTGAAATAATGATGGCATCAAATTCTGGCAGGACAGAAAAGTTATTTATCCTGCACTGTCTAAACTGGCTTTGTACTTTCTAGATATCGCAATGTGCATGTTCGGGGGGAAGGGGTGCATGAGCGCAAATTCTAAGATGGCTGCCTGAACCAAAAACCCCACTCCATCAGAGTTAAATCCATAATTTGTGGTGACTAGTTGTATTGCTTAACTTACCTTTCAAGGGCAGTACATCTGTGCCAACATTTGATCCAGTTTTTAGGTTGGAATTTATCACCGGAGCTGTGTTGAAGATATCTGCATCACTGCTGGTGGCAAACTTTCTTCCGATTCCAGTCATTGCAACCTCCAAAACTCATGTAAGTGTTGGCTTGGAGGATATTTCAAATATTCATGCCATGCTGCAAGCCTTGACTCGAGACATCCCCAATTTAAAATTATCAGTCTCCCAGATGCAGGATCATGTGGAGGCCGCCGAACAGAGGATAGAGGAAAATGAACTTTTCTCTATGAATGTGGAATTGGAGACCACCAGCCATGGAGACTGAATTGCCCAACTTGAGTGACAACTGCAGTCGGCATAGGCAAATATTGAAGATTTTGAGACAAAGGGAAGCGAAAATAATTTGAGGATAATCGGAGTCCCAGAGGGGTCGGAGGGCCCTAACATGATAGAGTTTTTACAGTGATTCATACCACAGACTGAGGACCATTATTGGCACTCTCCATTAGAAATAGAGAGCACCCAGAGGTTATTGGGTCCCCAACCAGCAATAGGAATGCCCCCCCGACCCATACTGGCATATTTTCTAAGATTCTCCGTTAAAGAGCAGATATTGAGACTGGCCCAGAGGAAGGGGCCCCTCAGATGGAACTGGCACACAGTCCAGATTTTTCAGGACTTCTCCAAGGATGTTGCTGTCCACTGCAAAGCCTTTGGCCCATCAGAAATGATTTGGCCATGAAGAAAATTCAATATGTGGTAAAATATCCATCAATCCTTACTGTGTTGTGGGACAGCCAGTGGATTCATTTTGAATCTCCCCAATAAGCTCAGTATTTTCTATCTGAGCATACAAGGTATGCTAAACCCTCTGCATCATCTGTTTATAGATCTGGTGCTCCTGGGAAGAGATCCAAACATGCTGGAGTAGTGAGCAATAAATAACCCCCCTCCTCCTCCTCCTCTTCTACAGTCACCATGATCTCCCCATCATGAGAGGCTCCAGGTAAATCTACAGTGGTTGTTGCCACCAATGAGGGGTGCTTGGACAAAAGCCCAAGCACCAGAGGGATCCACCACACTCCTCTCTTGTTGCTCAAAAAACACATCGGGAAGAAGCTGCGCCTTCCTCATCAGAATGAAATGGGACTTGCCTAGAACCCTCATCCCCTTCAACTAATCAGGGGTGGTCAACAGATCCCGATCCAAAGCACCTGAGACTTTCCCCTATGCTATATCAAGTAAATGTCCAACCCAGTGATATGGACTGGGCTGATTATCTAGAGAATGAGTTACTTGAATCGGTGCAATTGTAACAAAAGGGGACTCCTTCTAGTGTGGCTCCCAGTGCCTCCATAGATTTCTCTGCTCATCCTCCCACAAGACCATCTGCAGAGGAATCGTCAGTTACATGTATTAAATTAGCAATGTCAGTGGCTCAGCAGGTCGCACACTCGCCTCTGAGGCCAGAAGATCAGAAGGGTGTGGGTTCTAGCCCCACACCAGGCACTTGGGTTAAATCCCAATACTGACACTGTAGTGCAGCATGAGGAGGGGTGCTGCACTCCTGAGGTGCCGTCTTTCAGATTAGGCATTAAACCGAGGTCCTGTCTGCCTGTTCTGGTGGTTGTTCACGTGGACGTTGAAGATCCTATGGCACTTCTTGAAAAGAGTAGCGGAATTTTTTATTGAAACTGAGAACAAATCAACTGTAATACAAAATTAAAAACTGGTACATGTTGTACAACACATGAAAAAATAAAATTAAACATACATAAAAATTAAATATGTCAACCTTACATAACAAAGGGGACAACTATTACAGATCATACAGTATTTACTTTATACTGAAAACAACACAGAATGTAAATGTTTCTCCATCCTCACTACCCCCCTTCATTTCCCCTGCAAATAAAAAAAGAAACAAATGTCATAAAGCAAATAAGGAGTATGATCATATGAGTCCCACCAAAAATACACTAGAGAGACCATTCTTGTATCTAAAAAGTCCAACGTAAAACCCAAAATGGAAATCAAAACAGCAGTACGTCATTCAAATCTCACTAAAAAGAAACAAAACAAACCCCAAAATGTATATTGAAAAAGTAAAAAATAAACCCAAAAAGAAAACCAACAGCATCAGTGTGTCATGCAATCCCACCCTCCCCCTACATTGTAGGGGAAATACTATATAGTACTTGACACCCATGCCCCTTACATAGAGTGGTCCAAGCGCAACCCCACACAATCACTTTCTGTTAGTTTCACAGGTGGAACATCAGCGCTGCCACCCATATGGATCTACCCAGTATTCACTGTTTCCATCTGCACTTCAATATGAACACAGTGAAAAACAAATGGTAGTGAACATGTCCTACTATACAGTAAATATGCAAATCACAAACAGCTGAACCATCCCATAAAAGCAAAATACACAACAGAAAATCGAATGAGACTCTCAGAACATACCACAGGAATGAGGAATACCAAGAACAGGCCTCCCCCAAGAACAAGTCACAGCAGACATCTCTGAATCAGAAATCTTTATACTCTCAGGTAGGAATTGCCATCCCAAGTCCAAAGGATGTGCTACTTCATGGAGGTCGCCAAGGGAAATGCCGCCACCATAAAGTAAGCACAGCAGGAGGCAGATCTGCTGCTTCTTTGCAAAATGGCATGCATTTCAGCATCAGTGATAACTGTCAAACCTGGTAGGGGAATAAAACTCTGTTGTAAACAGTGTTGACAGCGGATGTGCCAAATGCACCATTTAATACATGTCAAAACCTCCCATAATGTACTAGGATGGAATTTAGTCCAAGCCCCCCTTAAAACACCATGCACCAATAAATCATAGGAAATACCCAGAAATACAGGCAGGTGCCACTTCCTAGCTAAAGCAGACCAAAGGGACAAAATATAAGGACACTGCAGAAATAAATGTAACATAGATTCCAACTGTGTAATACAATCATCTCGGAAACAGTACCTTTCCAGTAGAGCCTTATGATGATGATTAGCTCTCACATTCAGCTTTTCATGACAGCATAACTACACAAAATCTCACATCTTAGGAGGTACCTGGGGGTCCAAAATTTGGTCCAGCATACTTTTAACCAGGACCAAATCCTGACTTTTAAAGCAGGGATTCCCATGAAAGTGGGACTGAATTATAGTCACATAAAACCATCTTCTTGTTGAATGCAGAACAATGTCAACTGATAAATGCCACAATTTTAATTTCCAAAAATGAGCTACCAAATCAGGTTCAATGGTCAGCACAAGGTCCCAGAAACCCCCCCACACATTAGACACCCATTTATTTATAAACACCTGGCAACACTGGTGAAACAGATTCACTACTGGTTTCTGTTGATTATTCAGTATGGGTAAGAAATTAGCATATACATATATTGAAAAGAAAAAAAACAACTAGAGTTATCATATTGATGCTCCCCTGCTAGATGGGCCGATGCAACACATCTCTGTGGACTGGATTCAATCGACTGCCCCACAGTAAATGGAAAAAAATACTATACAACCGAGCTTCAAATCAAAGCGGCAGCAGGAAAACATAATTGACATATCAAAAAATAGGAATGCTGAAGGTCTTGGCCAAGTACACCCTCTTTTTTTTTGTCACTGACCAAGTCTTCCATTTATCTACTTTCTGCTCAGCAATAAATAAAACTTTCATCCAGTTAAGCAAAGCTAAATCACCCACCCCAAACAGGACTCCCAACACCTTCAATGGACCTGCCACTATCGGAATTCCTCAAATACAGTCCCCCAAACTCCCTGCTGACCCATGTAGCTGGAGGAACTGATATTTTGACGTATTTAAAGTCACACCTGAATCCAACAAAAATCAGCCATCATATCCAAAGCTGCATCTGACAAAGGAGCATCCACTACCATGAGACACACATCGTCAGCATATGCCATGACACAGGGAAACACCATCTCAAGATGCTGTCCCATATGCCAGATCAGGGGACTGGTCTCCAAACACCTAAGCAAGGGATCAATAATGAAGACGTACAACAGGGGGCTTAAAGGACTCCCATGTCGGACACTTAGAAGGATTGGAACAGTGCCCCCTGGCAGCCCATTTACAACACGTCATGTGGTAATGCTGCTGTACAATTGTTCCAGCCAATACACAAAAGGCAGTCGGATGCTGGAAGGCAACACACACTACTCAACTGGAAACAAAAAAATAATCAATCCTGGTAAACTGAGCACCTTTGTAAAAGGTATGACAGGAGGGATGGGAAAATCCCAAGCACAATCCTTCAAAGAAACAGTAGTCACCACGGTATTCAAAAAATTAGAATCCATATATAATTTTGGGGTTTTCCCTGTTTTGTCCAGCAAAGCCAAAATGCAACTGAAATCCTCCCCAATATCACCAATTTAGTGGTGTATAAATATGGCTGAATAACTTGAAAAAGTTCAAGTTGAGAAGACTTAAGCTGTGGGGCATACATATTAATGAAATGATACTCCTGGAACTGGTAATAGACATCCAGGAGCAACACCCTACCAGGCACCAAATCCAACAAATTGTTAACAACTGCTCCTGAAACATTGAACAAGATTCGCAAACCAGAAACAGGTGTGTCCCCCAAAGACCAAAAGGAAGACCCTCCAAACCATTCCCTGGAGGCCTGCACAATTTTTTTTTTAAAGAACATAAACGAGTATCCTGCAAAAAATAAAATTGACAGGAAAAAGAACGCAAAGCAGAAATGACAGTAGCCTCCTCATTGGATTTGCATTAAGGGATGCAATGGAAAGGGACATGGACAGTCAGTCAACAAAAGTGCAAACATGATCTGAGATCATCAGACATAAATTTCTTCAGCCAACCTTTCCATTTACGGGAGACATGGGAGTCCATAGATGCAAAATCCAGATCAATAACCACTGAAGAGGCTACAGATGAAGTGTCAGAATCCTCATCACTATCACCCCAAACCTTCCATTTAGCCAGTGCCATGTATCTGTTTTTCGTGGGCAACAAACTGTTCCTGCCCCTGGGCTCAGAAGGGGGCACCTTGCTTGACCTCTGTCTAGAACTTCTGCTGGGCAACACCTGACTACACTGTTGGGGGGGGAGTGGAGGAGGCATCTCTTGAATCAGATTCACCTGGGCATCTGTAGCTGCCAAAGGTGCAGTCAGAACTTCCATGGGGGTTGGGTCAGTGCCCCAGGCAGTGCCAAAGGAGGGACTGTAAGGAGAGCCTTGGAGGCAACAAGACCCTCCTGATCCTGAGGCCCAGGAGAAAGTGCAACTGCAGTCAGAGCAAAGACAATAGGATCCTGTTTGGGAGGGCAAGATGCCTGTTCCTGAGCCATCATCACAATATCCTTCTGGTCTTCCTGCTCAGTGGCCGGACGATTATGTGCTGCCTTAGAACAAGCATGAAAGGAGTGTCTGACCTCCCCACAGAGATTGCAGTACACTGGTGTAGGACACCAAACACTTGTGTGACCTGTCCCACCTCATAAGGAACAGTTCACTTGATCACAGGCATTGCTGAGATGCATCCATGCTCCACAACAAAAACAAGATTTTGGCTATCTATGGTAGAAAAAAAAAACTTCTGTCTCTGCCCAGGTGGAAACAACTGGGCAAATGGCTGATGGAACCATTCATAGTGGGAAGACGGACTTTATTCTCCACCTCCCAGTCCACAACTGTTTAGTGTCTTTGATAGGGTCAGGGTGCCCATCACTGTACTCTAGGAACCCAACAATTGCAATACGTCTATGAAACAAACGCCCTCGTTTTTAAAGAGAACATTAAAAATATTAAAGGCAGGCTTTGTCAAAGGAATAACTACAAATGGGGACCACAACAGATTATACCTGAACTGCTGATATCAAATCTAGAAATTCTCAAGATTTGCTGCCATCTTAAAACTTAAATCAAAGTTTGGGTCACCAGCGGTATTAATCAAGGCATAAAATTCACTCACCAAGAAACACAAGTTGTGTTTCATCAGGGTCTTTCCCACATAAATGCGATCTGGAAAAATTTCCAAACCACCTCAATGCATAATACAAACTGTGTTCCACCTCCTAACTGTGGCAGGATGGGCATGAAACAGGTCAGTATACATGTAGGGTAGGGGGTCTAGTTCCTGAAGCTGTAGATTCGGGAATGGCTCTGGGGGAACTTGCTGTGGCCTGGGAGGGGGAGAGGAGCGCTAGAAGCACATGAAACATCAGCCACAGACCCCCCCAGTAGAGCAAGGGCGACAGCCACAGGCAGAGCAACAGGGCAAATGGAAGGCTGGGAGCACAACTCTTGACAAAGGGACATCTGTCAAGATGGATCTGAAGGCCACTGCATATCCGCAGTCAAGTGAATGGGACAAGGATAAGAGGATTGATGTAACTGGGTGCCCACCTGAATTGCCAGCACAGGTCCTCAAGACATCCAAGGAAGCATCCCATTGGGGCTTCTCACCTATCCTGCCTGTTCCAGGGCATCAGAGATGGTGAAGCCAGAAGCAGATAAATTGTTATCGAAAGAAGCATGTAAAAAAGTGTCTGCATCATCAGATACTGTAAGAAAATCATCCATGTCTGAATCAACCTGCCCCTGACTCTGAGCAACCATCTCTACCATCTGGGTCTCAGTCCATGACTCACCCATGGCATCCAGGCCTGACTCAGGTCATGGGCCCCACTCTTGACCTTCCTTCGTACCTTCAAGAACACCAGCAGATTCCACAGTGTCCATCAGCACTGCCCCTTCCACCAACGCACCCCCATCATAGGTCAAAAAGCACTCACCCACCCCTTGTCCAAGTCCTGCTTCTCAGTCCACATTCAGTGACCTGCAGACCTCCACCAATACCATATTGAATCCCAAAACTGGAGCAGCCATTTCGCAGAGCTCCCTGTCCTCCATCAACTCGGACCTTCTGGTAGTGTTTCCACCCTACCATTTTTCCAGTAGGACCTCCACTGTTTCATCCTGCAAAACTGTCCCCCAGGCCACTACCTCCAGCGCAACAGCCCTCGGAGACCACAAGCACTGCTATTACTTCCAGCAGCTGTCTCATTTGACTCTCCAACTCAAGAAAGAGGTCGTCTTCCATCTCCATGGCCGACCTCCTGCCAAATGTAACATGTGGGTCCATTACCACCTCCTCCAGATAACCTTCATGGGGACTAGAAGTGATAAGTCCCTCCTTACTCAAAAATGCTCCTGCTACCTCCAGCTCCATACTGACACTGGCCTCTGGAGCAGCCATGACAGCGACCACAGCTCCCCCTACCTGACAGTAGGGGAATTTGTTGGGGAAAATGGAGTAATATTCCATAATCCAAACCATACTAATACCATAAATTACACTTCATTCCTTAAATCACTGTCCATTGTCCTGCTAACTTAAAGTTTCCATAAGATATTGTCCCATTCTTTCCAAAGATAAGCCAACTGATTCTTGGAACATCTTTTCAAGTCTTTCACATATATTTGTCTGATTGCCACCTTTATATTTTTTAGTAGCACCTCCTGTGGTACAAATTGTTGCTGAAGAACCCATTTACATCTGGATTGCCACAGATAGTATTTGAAAATCGAAAACACCACTTGCAGATTTTCTACTGCAAACTGATACCACCTCTGGGATTGCAATACGTATATTAATTCCTCATACAAAAAATTCTTAAAAGGTTGAATATCCAAGTGGTCTGCTACCAAATCCCAGAATTGTGTCACATATGTACATTCCAAAAACAAATGCTCCTGTGTTTCCAGTTTTTGATAGCAACTCTGTCGTAAGCAATATCTTTAAGAGGTGGCCTTGTGTTTGTTGTTGTTTTTAACATTCAGTCTCCCATGTATTGTCAACCACACTACGTTCCACACATATACTGGCAACCTTTTGTTCAATAATTGTGAAAAAATCTGTTGATTTTGTTGTGGAACACAATAGGGTAAGAAAATGTCCTCCCTTGCATTGCACCCATACCAGTCCTTCATACATTTGATGTCTATTCTGAAACAAAGTAGCATTATACTGAACTTTCCATGCTATAATTTGCTGAAACATCTCCTTCACTTCTGGTGGAATAAGTTGAATATGTGTTAACCTTCTGCTTTTCTTAAGTTCCCATGCCTTTTGACATGGTACAGCCCACACCAACAAAACAGTGTGGCATGTATTCTGTTGGTTTTGTACTGGATCCACAATATTATAATGCAGAAACATGCTGTAGAAAAAAGCCACTGGATGTGTCATACCTATACCACCTTCCTGAATACTCCAATAAGTAATATTTCTCTTGATAGGGTTCAGTCTACTCCCCCACAAGGCCCTAAGAAAAGACTATATAGTCTTGTTAACAATATTTTAGCGGGGGGGGGGGGTGTAACTAATGTAAAGCAATATGGGCATAATCAAAGTTTTTATCAAAAACAATCTCTTCTGTTTAGCTATTGTACCATGCACCCAATTCCTATTCTACCTTCTGTTTTCTTTATTTTACTTTCCAAATTTAACACTGCTGAGTTACCTTTTCCAAACTGTATTCCCAGTATTTCTATAGGTTCCTTTGTAATAGCTATACCAGTAAAGAAAGCCCTCCTCTGATCCCCAATACCCAATTGAATTCCAATACTTTTTTCTTTATTAATACTTGAGCTTGAGGCTTCTGAGAATTCCTGCAGGTGCTTCTGAATCACCTTTTCCTCTTTGAAAGCATGTGCCATAAAGACCATATCATCTGCATAAGCCAAAACCTTCAATGGGGGTGTAGTGTCTGAGAAATAAATTCCCTGAATCCCTGGGTCATTCCTAATATTTTGAAGAAATGGATCAATACCAAAGACGTATAGCAGGGGACTCATAGGACACCCCTGCTTTACTCCTCTGCATACCCCAAATTGTCGTCCACTCCATCTATTCACAATTGGACTTACTGTTGCCTCTTTATACAGGCTTTTAATCCAATTAACATATATTAAAGGGATTCAATACTGTAACACAGTGGAAAATAAATATTCCTGACTAAGAAAATCAAAAGCCTTCCATTGGTCCAAACTCAATATGAATCCTTCTTCCCCAATTGGCCTCTATAAAACAATTCCCTTGGTTTTATTACATTCCTTTGTATACCTCTCTGAGGAATCGCACACGGAATTCTTTACAAATAAGAGCATCTGCATGCTGTGCTAATCTAATAGATAAGATTTTACTTCAAATTTTAATGTCTGTATTTATAATACAAATGGGCCTCCAGTTCTGCAATTTTGTCTTGTCTCCTTTTTTAAATAAGAGAATCAAATCTGCTTCTACCAAGGAACCCGGAATATCATGTGTAAGTAGCAACTCATTAAACACTCTGGCCAATTCTAAACTAAAAAAAAACATAGCTGAATTTGTAAAATTCAGAGGGAAGCCCATCTGGGCATGGAGTGGAATTATTTTGTAACTTCCAAATTACTCCTTTAACTTCCTCTAAAGTAATTGGAGTTATTAAACTTAATATTTGAACAGAAGAAAGAGTTTTCTTCTCCAGTTTACCTAAAGTACAAGTCACATTGAACTGTTTCAGCAATGAGCTGCTCTTGTATTTCTCAGTGAGCTGCGTAAGTGTTACTGGATTTAGCACAAAGCCTTGCAAATTCTGTTTCCTGGGAGTTGCAACTTAGTTTTGCATTGCATTTTGGCAGATCTACAGTAGCAGCCACAGACATGGTCAGATATTTCCAGATATTTCGCAATATTTCTAAAGAGTTTCTCTCTACTGCCCCTACTGTGGAAATACAGAAAGCAGGAGGGTTCTCTAGAAATATCACAGACATTTCTGGAAATATCTGACCATGGTTTTGGCTGTGACTGTACAGTTTAATGTGACTTGTACTGTATATAGCTTTCCTTATTCTGTATATCTGGAACTGAACTAAACGTTTCTTCCACATATTTGCTTACTATAGTCTGAATGGTGTCTTTATCCCTATAGATTGTTCCATTTTCATCCTTTAACTTCCAAATCAATTTATTTTTTGAATTTTTTTGACTTTCCTCAAAGGGGTCAAAAGTATGTTTTTTGTTTATCATCCCAAATCTTAATTCCTGCTGCAAAGTTCTGGCTCTGTCATACTGAAATAGAGTCATGTCTTTCTTAACCTGTTGAATTTGTGAATTAAAACCCTGTCCCGTAATATCAGATAAAGAAATTAACCTATGTAACTGTTTCCTTAGTTGCAAATATTTAAAGTATTGGTCCCAACTCCTTTTCCCTACAGATTTTTGAAAAAGGGATTTAAAAGCTTTCTTTGAATCCATCCACCAATCCTTTAATGAATCATACATACATTTAACAGACAATCGAGCCTCCCATAAACCCTTAGCTTCTTTACTATCACCTCCCGGTCCAGAAGCGACGAGTTCAACTTCCAAGATAGTTTCCCACAATTAAAGGTATTCTCCCACTGACAATCAATGACCACTGCCGAGTGATCTGAAAAGGCCAAATCCCTGACTTCTGACCTATTGACCTCTAGATTTTTTGAAACATATATATCATCAATCCTTGTTTTTAAGGGTCCTTTCCTAAAAGTAAAGCCACCCCCCCCCCCCTTAGCATGACCAACTCGATATGTATCAGTTAACTGGGCCATGGCTACAATGTATTTTAAGGCGTGAGAATCGCAAAACATTTTGTCTGTTTTTAACCCTCTATCCTCTTTCTGCACACTACAGTTGAAATCCCCTTCCCATATTATAGTTTGTGTAGTACATAAGAAAGGCTGAACTTTTCAAAATAATTCCACTCTCAAAGCCTTCCCTTGCATTAATTAATTAGACAAATCCTATTCTGTCTATAGGATATGTCCAATATCAAGACCTGCCCAGGGTCCAGTTTTATAATTCTAGATTCCTTCAAGTCAGAATTTGAAAATAAAATTCCCAGCCTGTCACACCTGTCTTGACCTTGTGACTAAAAGGTGGCCCCCTGCCTCCATCTGATATTACACTGTGCCATTTCATGAAAGGTTTTTATCCTAGTATCTTGGAGCAAAATAATATCTGTTTGTAGCAAGCCCATTTCAGATAAAGCCACATCTCTACGTACTCCATTCTTGATACTACTGACATTTAGAGTCAAAACCCGGAAATGACCCATAAGAGTAAACCCTCACCACTAAGTTGCTGTTTCGATCTAGTGGCCCACTGTTTCCTCCCAGCATTACTTTCTTCTAGTTCTGAAGAGGTACCTATGGAAGAAGCCAGAAAGGAGGAATCAGACCCTGAGTTGTCCTCCTCAGCACCCTCCCTGGGCCTCTCAACCGGCAGCACTAAAAAATCGGTTGAGATGAATTTTCCCTTTCCTTTCCTTTTTACAATCCTTCTTTCCTTCCCTTTGGGTTCGGGGGGGGGTCTGATTTATCTCTAGTCCTTGTTTTATATGACACTGTTTTAAATGGAGTTTTAAAGTCTGGTTGGGGGAGTGGGCATAGACCTCCTTTCAGAAATAAGTTCTGCAGGATCTTCCTCATGTATACCTGTACTACTACCTCCTTCCCTTCCATCAATATCCATTACCCTATCCTGGGTAGTGTTCCCCTGTTCCTCTCCCCTAAGGGTGTCACCTGCTATCACTCCCTTTTCTGCCTGAATAACCATGGATTCCACGGTCACCTTAGGTCTGAGATTTTCCCCCACAATCACTTCTGTTTCCAAGGACCTCGCTCCTTTCTCCATAACCTGTGGTTGTACATCCTGCTGTAAAGTGGCGCTCTGCTCTCTGTCATTGCTATCTTTTTCTTTTAAAATGTCATACATTCTTTTCTCAGAGGCCAGAGCACACCCTTTTTTCCGGCCTGAGTAATCAAGGCCCCATGAGAAAGGCCTTCCCCTGAATTGTAGGAAGCCCGAGGACATTTAACATAAAAGTGACCTCTTTCTTCACACAAGTTGCACCAAAATAAGTTTTTGCAATTAGAGGAAAAATGACCAGTTTCCAGGCAACGAGAACACTTAGGAGTATGACATGCATTACTCAAATGAAGCCGAGACCCGCACTTGTGACATGATTTCATCTGGCCTGGGTAAAACAACGAGCCTCTGTCGTTCCCCAGAAAGAAAAAACTTGGTAGATGAATGATGCCAGTATTGGCCATAAACAGTTTGCATTTAACCCTCTGCTTCCCTGTCCAAAACTGCTCAGAATCAGTAACTGGAGTGGGATGTTCTAGCACTTCACAACATTGTTTCAGCCAATATAGAATGTCAGCAATAACTACCCCCTCATTTTTAAAGATAATAGTAATCATACGCACTGACGGCTTTATGATAGGGATCGCCAAAAAGGGGGCCCACAGTGATGTCTCTTTCAAACCATTATATTTGGTCCAAAATCTATCCAAAGCCTCCACAGTTTTGAAACTGATATCATAATTGTTTTCATCAGTGTGAATTAAAGCAAAGACTTCAGAGGCATAAAACTTCAAAGAGTCTTTCAATAATTTCCTCCCAATGTACACCCTATCAGGAGGGTCTGGCAGGCCTACTTTATACATCAAACTAATCACATTTCTTCTTGGGGCAGGTTCCCTAGTGTTTGGTTTAAATAAATCTGCCATTCGTAATAAGAGTTTAAACATTTTCTGTTTCACTGGGTCTTGTAACAAGTCTACCCCTAAACCCACATATAAAGTCTCGGTCTCATCCTGCACAACGGGTGTTTCTTGTACTCAGCTTAAATCAATGTTCCTTTTTATTCCCGTCCTTTGTCCACTCATACTAGCCCCAAAGTCATCTCTTTTGTTTTGCACAGAATCTTCATTACCTACACACTGCTCCACTGTGTTTGTGCCTGATTTTAATAATGTCACATCGCTAATGCTAGCACTGGCTCCCGAGGGCTGAGGCACACTCTGGAACTTTGGGATCATTTTCTCTGTTGCAGATATTCACATCCCATTATACTCACACCTTCCCCCTGTATGCAGTCCACAGCCACTAAAGCTTCCTCCAGTGGCCAACCCCATTGTTCTACTTTATGCTTTGATGTTGACCCTTTCCAACATTTCCCCGTCATCCCCAAAGTTTTACTTAATTTATTCCTCTCCATTGCAGGCTGATTCTGTACCGTGCAAACAATAAAATCCCAGCTCCACACACGTGCGTGCCATAAATTAGAAAATAACAATAAAAAACAAAAAACTAAGGCACCGCCAACATCCAAAAAAACGTCATTTTTATTACATAGACGAATGTAACAAAGCAACTGCCCAGCAGCACAGGAAACACCTCAATTGGTTTCACACCGCTTGTGCGTCATCAGGAGGTGCCCATCATGCTGTCCTTCAGCTCTGAGTCCTGCAAAACCATTCACTCAACCTCTTTCTCATTCGGGCATCTGGGCACCTGTTCCTCGGTCATGATTCCGGTGCTCATACTGGCTCCTGCTTGTGTCACCGGTCCTTGCGGATTCTCCAAATTCACATCCTTCACTTTCACCAACTCTGAATCCTTGTCTTCTTTTTGCTCACCATCCCATTTGCTCTCAATGTCATGCATAATTTTGGAGCCGACCGGCAAGTCAGCATCCAGCAAAATACAGGTAGTTTCCATGTTTTTAGACATCATCGGTGAAAAGCTTATACTGTCATTATTGGTCTCTTGGTTTATCAGGGCTTGGGAGGAGACCCTCTCCCACTCCTCGCATGCATCCTTCTCCTCCAAAGCCTGGGTCACAGAGGCCATCCTAATGATGGACAGCAGCTCCCTCTACTGTTCAGTAGGGGAATTTCCCCGGTGTCCTGGTCAAATTTGCCCCATTCACTAAAAATACGACAAATAGCTTAATCTGGTTCACTTTCAGTTGCTTACCGTCTGTATCCCTCACCCCTGAAAAAGGGACTTCTAGTCTCAGTGGGCCTACCCAGTCAACAAAATTCAATAAATAAATAAATAAAAATCAGTGGAGTGGGATGTTGGCCATTGAGTCTGTCGATCGAGTGTTGGCTGAAGGCTTTCTATGATTCTGTGAGGATTGCCAGATATGTGGTGAACTTTTCATTCTAAGTTTATGAATATTTCTGCTGGGAATGCGGTAAATGGGGAAGGAGGTTCAACTTTGGTTTCTTGAGGTATCAGTCAGGAGTAATTTTGTGTCCCTATATACTAGGATGCTCAATACAATGTTTGTAATGTTTTTTGTCCTCTCCTTAATATCATTATTAATAATTTTCTTTATGAATAACACCAGCAGGGCAAACCTCAGTGATTACTATGCATGTGGGCATACATACTTTGCTCTAGTCATTCCATGCTTGCTCTTTATAGGTATGTATAGTATTATATATTATTGTTGTGCAACATTATTTTCTCTTAACAGGACATAGATGTGGGGGGGGAGTTATTATTCAGCCAGACTAACAGTGTCTCCTTGTGTCAGGCTAGCATGCCTGTCATAACTCCTGCTAGAGAGTGGGAGGGCTAGGACAGGTTACATCTGTCAGCCCTTGAATTCCCACTTCCTAAGCTGTTAGTTTTGTCCTTATGGTTACTGTTGATACCCCTCAGCTGGTTAGGTAAAATGTTGTGCCCTTCTTTATTAATGGGGGGTTGGTATATAGTTAGAGGGCTAGTTACACAGTTTGGCATTGTTGTAATTCACTTGTTTCTGATATTACACTTTTTGGTGGGTAAAGGTAATGGATTACTTTCCTCATATTTGTTTAGGATATGTCTATATTTCATTCCAAAGTATAAGAATTTCAATTACTGTTTAAGTCCAGATGGGGCTGAGGATGTTGTATATAGTTTATTGTTCCCTTGTTATATTGTTAACAATTATACTTGGTTTTGTTAGGCAATATCTAAACATGGCACTGTATGTTTTTTTGTTTGCATTTTGTTACAACCAGACTAAGCCTGTTTTATGCTGTACAGATTTGTTTCTTTTATTTGTCTGACAATTGGTGGATATTAAAACAGTTATTTGGAATGTTTAGGGTATAAATCACCCCATTAAGAGGAAGAAGGTGCTTTCATGTTTAGGGTCACGTAACTGTGATGTTGTTTTTCTCCAAGAAACTCACCTTTTAAAAGAAAATGCTTCAAAATTACTGAGAGGGTGGCTGGGTGGGCAGAGTTTTTTCCAGTACTTTTTCCTCTAAACAGCATGGAGTTTTGATTCTTTTTAAAAAAGGTTGCCCCCTTCAGATTGAGTGCACTTCCCTAGATAAAGAGGATCAAAGTATTCTTATTTTGGGAACATTGTTGGGTATTAAAATTTTGTTGGGTAATATCTATGCTCCCAATGTTGATACTCCATATTTTTTCCTGCAGCTTACTCAGAATCTAACTGATTGGTATCACCCTCCCATGTATATTATAGTGGGGGTGATTTTAATATGATTCTATATCCCTTTGTAGATATAACCCCAACAGTAGTAGGTACCCCCTCCCATCAATGCTTTAGAGCGGGTTTTAAGCCAACTTTGCTCCAAATTGAATTTACTTGATTTTTGGAGAAAATTGCATCCCAAGGATGCAGGATTTACTTTCCATTCACACAGATTTCACTACTGTGGTAGGTTAGATTACTTTTTGGGTAGTTTCCCCTTGCTTTCTGAGTTGCTGGATGTTGCCGCACTCCCTATTGTAATATCAGACCATGCCCCAGTTAGTTTGATTTGGGAACCAAAGGGGATTTTCCTGAAATCCCGGCGATGGAGGTTCAACCCTGCACTCCTGCCCTCAAAGGGTTTTCAGGAGTAGATTGAGTCTGAAATTCATTTTTATTTTCAGTCTAGTACTGATACTAACATCTCACAGTTTATTCTTTGGGATGCTTTCAAAACATTTATTAGGGGTCAGGTTGTATCTTATGCTTCACAAAACAAAACCCAAAAACAAGAAGTTTCCAGCTTATCGAATCAGATCAAAAAGATGGAGGACGTTATTTATCAAGCGTCCTTAGCAAGCTCGATTTAGGTTCAACAACTTTTAGAACTTAAATATAAGTTGAACACCATCTTGTACCAACAGGCTTCAAGAGCACTATTTTTTTACCCATCAGGCTTACTGGGAGTCAAGAGAAAAAGCTGGAATACTATTTGGCTTATCATTTACAAAAAAGCACCATGGAGACTCAGATACAATATTTAAAGCAGGATGGAGACCATGTGGCAGCTGATCCCTGGGAAATTTCATGTCTTTCCTGGGAGTGTTACCTAACTCTTTACAAGTCCCATATTTCCCCTTCTCAGCTTGATTATGAATCCTTTTTTGCAGGACTTACATTACCCCTTTTGCTGCAAGATGTTAGGCAGGCCTTAGATGCAGATATCTCCCTCGACGAAATCCAACTGGCTCTCTGTCAGCTGACCCCTGTAGAGGACCCTAGTCTGGATGGCCTGAGTACAGATTTTTACCAGGCTTTTCAGGATATATAATCTCCCCATCTCTTGAACCTTTTTCATTAAATTGGAAGATAGGATCCATGTCTCCGTCGATGCAAGAAGCCACTATCACTGCCCTGCCTAAACCCGAACAAGGATCCAACATTATATGCAAATTATCAACCTATTTCTTTGCTTAATGTAGATTGAAAAACATTGGGTAAGATTTTGGTATCACAGCTTGAATAGTCACTTCCATTTTTGGTTCATAAATCCCAAGTTGGTTTCACAAAAGGTAGGCAGGGCAGTGATAACCTTCGGGCAGTGGTGGATGTAATCCAGATAGCTACCAGGTGTCTGGATTCAGTGGCTATAGTCACAATAGATGCCAAAAAGTCATTTGATTCTTTATTCCGTGTCCTTTCTGTGATGGGTATTGGACTGATCTTTTATTCTTGCTTTCGATGTCTGTATGCTTCCCCGACAGCTAGAGTTATAGTGAATGGAGTGTTATCAGATTCTTTTACTTTAATTTGTGGCACAAGACAAGGGTGTCCATTAAGCCCCTTATTACTTTTGTTAGCAATGGAACCACTGAATGTGTCCCTTAGGCAACATCCAGCTATTCATGGCATTGTGGTGGGCACTAAATCCTTTTCTACTTTACTTTGTGCTGACAATCTGTTGCTTTTATTATCTCAAGTAGAGATCTCCCTCCCTCAAGCATGACAAGTTTTAGATGCAGTCAGTGTAATCTGAGGCCTAAAGGTATATTGGTCTAAAACCGAGATTTTATCCTTTTTTCAGGGGAACTATAGTTGGGCATTCAGCTGCATGCCTTCTTTAAAGTGGTCACTGAAGGGAATAAAATATTTAGATATGCAAATCTCTAGTGACATGCAGGACATGTGCTTTAAAAATGTTTCATCAGTTTTGGCCAGTCTGAAGTTAGACTTGAATATGTGGTTGAAGCTGCATCTAGCCATTCCAGGTAAGATAGTGGCTATAAAGCTAGTGGCCTTCCCCAGAATATTCTATTGTGTGAGTAACTTACCTATGCCTATTTTCTGCTGTCTTTGGAATAAGATAGATGTTTTTTTTTCCAATTTTATATGGGATGGTAAACCATCATGGTTTGCTAGAAGGATATAAGGGCTCCAGGGCCAAGTGGTGGGTGGAATCTACCCTCCCCTTGGGCTTACCATATGGCGTTAGGTGTTAAATATGCAATTCAGTGGCTATCTTTGTCCTCTAAAGGGTCACCTTTTTGGTTAGATATTGAAAAAGAAATATTGGACAAAATGTCTTTCACAGCTGTACTCCAGAATCCAAAGTATGGTTCTAACAAATTTTCCCTTCCCATGAAGTTTACACTACAGAGTTGGAAATGGTTTTTGAAAATGTTTCATTGGTCATCTAAACACGTGTGCCCTTTTGAGCCTTTGTGGAATAACACTTGGATCCAGACTGGTGGTTCACAGATCCACTAGGTTTCTTGGATTTCAAATCAGATATTCAATGTGGGAGATATATGTGACTCTTAAAATGGGGCTTTTAAAGCTTTTCACCAATTATGAAAGAGTTATCTTTACTTGCTCGGGAGCACTGGTGGTATTTTCAACTTTACAACTGTGTCATGTGTTAAAGCCCTGGTTTACTAAAGACTACATTTTGGCTAACTCAGATTTTATTACAAGAGTTCAGAGATTGAAACAACTTCCTGGGGTACAGATAGGCATCATGTACAAATTAATTTGGGATTTATAGTTACCAAATTGGGAGACACATAGACTTAAATGGTCCTCAGAATTGCAATGTCAGATTGCAGAGGAGGACTGGGTACGGTGTTGGGGTGAAGCACTTAAGGCTGTATCAGACCCAAAGCTGCAACTTATACAAAAGAAGGTCCTTAGCCATTGGTACAGAACCCTTGACAGGTTGTTTTCCATTGGAGTAGCCACCTCTAATCTTTGTTGGAAGTGTACAGACACCCCTGGGACCCTATACCACATACTATGGGGTTGTCCTTTACTTTTACATTGGTGGGGTAAAATTATTCACATAACTGAAGATACACTAGGTTTATCCTTGTCCCATTCACCCAGTTTTTGGATTTTGGAAGACCTGCTTGTACTTACCCAGTCGGTCTTAAAACATAAGTTATTGTTTTATACGGTTGCTTTGGAGGCCAAGCATCTCCTCCTACTGAACCAGAAATCTACTTCTCTTCCCACTTTTTTTCACTGCCAACAAGCCATGTTTAATGCTGCCTCATTTTAAAGAGTATTATTTTTAAAAACATTGAAGCTGGTTGTATTTTATAAGGCTTGGGCACCATGGCTTTCTCTTTTTGGGGTGGATAAGATTACATCCTATATTTATTTTTAATGATGGTTAGTTAGTTTGTCCTTAGGATGAGTTAATTGTAACATTTTTCTTTTCCTCTTTTATACTATGTATTAACATTGCAGGCTGTTTAATGTGCTTATGTTAACATTAGAATTTGCCAGGATGTAGCCGTCTTCCCTGTTATTGACTATTTGTTTGTTTTTTTAATTAGTTGTACCATGTCAGTCTTTGCTGTATGATGGGATCTTTGGCCACTGTATCTTTATTCTGGTATTAGTTGCTCTTGCATGTTCTTTTTTGTGATATTTTGTCAAACCTTTGTGTTTTGTATTATTCTTTAAATTTCAATAACACATTTATATACAAAAAAAATAACATGCATGCTCGGGATCTCGGCTTCCCTTTTTCAGTCATGCTTTTTGGCACTTCTAGTGCTTGTTTTCTTTAGACAGCAACATCTACAGTATAAGTTCAGCTTCAGCCACTCTGTTGGACAGTACCCTCAGTTATGGACATGTTGAAACTCACTCATGCGTGACATTGGCCATTGAGACGGCATGTATTCACTTTGACTGGCAGCTTCCGGAAGTTGAATTTAGGTGGACCACTTTAAATAAAATACTACAAGGTTACTAAAACTCTTAAAAGAATACAGTAGTATGTTAGACTGGAGCAAAAGAAGAAGCAAAGTGAATTTCTTCATGGTGTGGTGTATGATGATGTGCCAACATCAAAGATGAAAGGACAAGGAAATACAGGAACTAGGGCTGCACAAAGTTAGCACATTCTGATTTCAGAGAATGTTTACAAAATTCTGTAAAATATAATAAAATTGTGTGAAATGTTTTGGATTTTCCGAAAATATTTAATAGATCATAAGTCAGTCAGTCTTACGGCTAAAAATCTGACCTGTGGCAAACATACTGTTTGGAAGAGAACCTAAAAGGATACCAAGTTTCATGACATTCAGATGAAGGGTGGAGAAGGTTTAGGAGCTCAAAATCTGGCATTTTATTATTCATGTCAAAAAACTTTCTGAAAATATTTCTATGGTTTCAAATTAGCCACCTTTGGAGCTACATAATTTAAACTTTATATGCATGCTTTCTTGGAAGAGACTTAGAAACTGCTAAATAGAGGGGTAGTTGGTTATGTAAGCTATAAGTCACAGGAGTAAAAAATTTCATAGTTTAATTATTTGTTAAATTGTGTGAACATTTTCCAAATATTTGGATGTTTACAGCTCCATTGCTATTGCAGGTATACACTCAAGATTTGGTATGCATACCAAAATAATTATGTCATAGAAGCTAATTAAGTTGGATGAATGTGGTTTAAAAGGTTGAAATTTATTGTGGATACCTTAGAAATTAATAATTGGCAAACTTTGCTCAAAAATTCATGGATGCAAAATAGGTAATGCCAGTAGAATTCCACTTGTGAAATTTAACTTTCACAAATCACTTATCACAATTGAATCATCTTGCCTGCATTAGCATCACTGCATAGCAAGGTGCCTCCAACACTTCTGTGACAGCAATACCCAGCATCATGCTTCAGCAGTTTTATTCATTTATTTGGTAACTGGGTGGGTACACTGGTCCAAGGGACCATTTTCAGGAATGACCTGGGCCATCAAAATGGCATATACAACATAGTTAAATAATTCTGTCATAATGGCCTAAGTCGCAACTAGCTGTAAGGCTTGATGTCACTCGGTGCCACTGTTTTCAAATTGTAAAAATATACATTGTTATCTACAAGATTGTTAAAGGGTCAGCAGTTGACATTGTACAAAAACAACTCTGCATGTGTATGTGCTTCCACAAGTCAATAAGTCAGTGAGCTGTAGTGGTTACCTGGCATACTGCAAGAAATCAGACTAGTGCATAGAGATGCCCATGACTATTAGAGCTGTGCAAAAAAAAAAAAAGAAGTCCACTGGCAGAATTTGTGTGAAAGTCAGAGTTTTATTTTTGTGAAAGTTCAGAAATCATTGGTAACTTTCATGGAAATTCTGCCTTAGAACACCAGAATAAATGTACGAACTGCTGGTTAATGTACTAAACTGTGGAAAAAAATTCACAGAACTGATCATTGTCAGAGGTTAGTTCTGCTGAATTTCTTTCAGTAGTTTAGCATTTCCCTTCCCAAAGGGACTAGTGGCACCTCCCACTCTCTGATCATCAGCTCCATAAGAATTTAAGGTTTCTCTGGTGTCTAGTGGCACCCCCACCCTTGGAGTGAGTGCACAGTTGTGATTTACTTAAGTTGTGACAGGCACTTGAGTTAGTTAATGAGGAGGAGGCACATCAGCAAATACTGGGCCAGTGATTGTAGGGTGCCACTAGGCACCAGTGAAACTTTTAATTCTTATGGGACCAGTGATAGGGTGGTGGGGGGAGCCACTAGAAACCAGGGAAACTTTAAACTTTTATGGGGCTGGCAAACGAAGGGTGGAGGTACCATTAAATAACAAGGAAACTGTAAACTTTCATGGGACTGTCAATTGGAGGGTTGGGGTGCCACTAGACACCAGGGAAACTTTCAATTCTTATTTGGCCAGCAACCAGAGGGTGGGGGTGCCACTAGAGATACCAGGTAAAGGTTTTTTTTTTCCCATCTGAACTGTGGAATAATTACATGAATTGTGGATTAGTTCTGCAGTTCATGTGCCTTATTCCACAGTTCAGCAAGAAAATTCCATGGAACAGGGAGAAATGCTGACAAATACATTTGGAAGATTTTTGATTTTGCCACAGGTGGAAGTTCAGAAAATTCAGTGAAAGGTGGAGAACTTTTGCAAATGTTCCACTCAAGCAGGATTCGCAACTTTTGCCCAGCACTAATGCCTATTCTTCATGGTTCATCACTGAAGATAGTACTCTGATACTTGGCACCACTATGCTTTTACTATGGCACCTCCAATGAATGCTACCTTACTACACTTGACCCAGCCTTTTCCTTTCTCTACAATGGCAACTCAAGTGTACGATTGGGCAAAATGTGTGGACATGGCTTCGACAAAAGTATCTCAGCATTCCACAATTTTACAAACGCTCATGAAATTCAACTTTAATTATTGGTGCTATTTTGAATCTTTGATTGCTTTTAACTTAGTCAGCCTTTTAGCAAAAGATTAGTACGTTCCATGCGACACACACACACAGCCTTTTTTTTCATATTGCTTTTTCCCCAGTGGACAGCTCATCTTTCAGGATATACTCTGTTCACACTGCTCACAGGGATTTACCCAGATAACACTAAACCCAGCCATCATTCAGTTGGCTACTAGGTTTTTCTAACTCAGTTTTTCTCTCCCATTTCTGCTGGTGGGAGCAGTGCTTCTGTCAACCTCAGCTTCCTCTGTAGCAGGACCAAACTCCCATGCCTAGCTGCATGGATCATTGTGTTGGTGGAACCTGTAGCCAACCCTTCCTGACCAGCAGCCTACCCTCCCTGACCATGATGTACTGCTGAGCGGCAGCTGTGCTGGCCATTGCCTACCGCCCGATGTGACTTCCAAGGCTTACTTTCAATCCCAGGTCATCAGCACGGCCGCATGACACTCTGCTGCTGGGCCATGGGGGTGGCCTCAAAGCCTAATATTTAGGGTCATTGAACATAACAAAATTGGTAAGCTCCAGTATTCTAGTTTTAAAGTTATAGGAAATTAAAATTTAGGAATTAACATAACTGCAAAATGTAATTTTTAAATTTCCAAATGTTTGGAGGCTTAAAACTCAGTTACCTTTAATGATAGAGATTTTCAACTTGGTACACATCTATATGATCTTGGAAAAGTCAACATACCAAAATTGGTGTAATGTGGACAGATGCTTGTAAAATTAGATATAAATAGCTGAAATCACAATTTTGGCAAAATTGTATGACATTTTTGCAGAAATTTTGCAGAAGTGAAATCAGAATTGCACTGGCAGGAGATAAATTTCACCCAGCCCTAACAGTAAGACAGGGCCGTGCATGTTGTCTGTTATGCTAAGTTGCTGTCATGAGCAAAATGGAGAATGAGGTTACAGGAAATGGGTGTATCACTCATTAGAATCTCATCTGTAAAGAAATATGAAATATGGAAGGAGCAAGCTGTATTGCAACACTGACTAAAACACTGTATCTTGATGCTGATACTTTGACAAGATGAGAGAAAGGAGCTGGCTGTACATTTGGGAATTGTAATGCCTGATGGTGAAGCTTTGGCAAGATATTTATAAGAAGTAAACAGTACTTAAAACCCACCTTGGAAACTGAAAAATCATATATCCCATAAAGTTCATTTTCAGAACTCTGTGTGGCTCTTACAAGACTAAAAAGGAGCATGAGGAGCTGTAAGAACAGAAAAAGTACTGTAGGGTCCTGTAGTTCCACAGATGCTTTACATAATATTTTTAAAGAGGGAGTATGGTAACAAATTACTGGCATTAATAAATTCAGAATATGGATCAACATAGCTCCAATCAGCCTAATGCCAACATTTAGATCTCTAAGTTGCTTTGTTTAAAAGTTACACATCATTTTACAACCCTAAATTCACTATCTGTTCAAATAAGCCAGCTTCAGTGAAGTGCTGCCGATGATGTCATCTCCTGAACTCACAGTCTAGTCCTCCCTGTAAGCAAGCTTATAGAACCTGTGTCTCCAAAGTTTAAAGATTACATGTAGTGGTTTTCACCAGTAAAACAGGCAGGACCATTTAATATATATTGCTTTATATTGCTCCTGTTGCCAGCTTGAGTCTAGAGCTTGAGTCCGGAGTCAATGGTTCTGGCTTATAATCAGGCCTTTTCCTTGACTCTAGACTTAATAGCTCCTATCCATGTTCGTCCTCTCCCTCTCCGCCCTCGCGCCCTTTGGTTTGATGGGTCCTTGAGGGAGTTGCAGTGTGTGGGATGATGGTTAGAGCGTCACTGGCGGACATCTGCTCTGGAAGTCGACTGCCTTAGTTTGGAGGGGCATTATCATTTCTACCTATCAGAGATCTCCCGTAAGAAGGCAGAGTTCCTGTCCAGGGAGATCGCTGTCACTCAGGATCGACTGACTCAGCTCTTCAGAACTGTGGACCGGTTGTGCAACCTAGCCTATCTACAGGTTCATCGAGCTTTTTCAAAAGGAGTGTGATGAGATTGCTCAATTCTTTGCAAATAAGGTGGCTGACATCAGATCGGAGATCCACCTGACCTGCTCTATGGGGGATGCTGTTAGTCAGCGTTTGGTCACGGTACCCAGAGTCATCTGGAGTACCTTTGACCTGCTGAAGTCTGAGGATGTTATGCGGATTCTCCAGGGGATGCACCCTACATGCTGTAGTTTAGATCCGGGCCCAACTTACTGATTTTGGGCTGTTTTGAGATTGTGGGCCCATTTCTGGCTCAAATTATCTGGTGCTCCTTAGAATCGGGTGAGTTTCCAAGCTCTCTGAAGGAGGCGGTGGTGACACCTCTTCTGAAGAAAGCTTCATTGGACCCAGATATTTTTGTTAACTACGGACCTATCTCGAATCTTCCCTTTATTGGGAAGGTTATTGAGAAAGTAGTGGCAAACCAGCTGGAGGACCATTTGACCATCCATAATATCTATGAACCTCTCCAGCCTGGTTTTCGTAAAAGGCATAGTACTGAGACTGCTCTGGTTCGGATGCTCAATGATCTCTTGATAGTGAGAGATCAGAGAAACCATTCTATTCTGGGTCTCCTTGATCTCTCCTCAGCTTTTGACACTGTAGACCATGGGGTTCTCGAGTGCCTGAGGCCCATCTGTGGAGTGTCAAGTACTGTACACAGACGGTTTACATCTTTCCTATTTGGGAGAAGGCAGAGAGTTCTGTTGGGGATTTTTTCTTCTGACCCTTTCTCTCTACCTTGTGGGGTTTCTCAGGGCTCGGTGCTCTCCCCATTTTGTTTGCAATGTACCCGCTGCCCCTCAGAGACATTGTAAGATGGTATGGGCTGAGGTTTCACTGCTATGCTGATGATACCCAGCTCTCCCTGTCTTTTGCCCCCAACCAGCCTAGCACCCTCTTGGTATTTAATAGCTGCCTCACTGAAATCCATGACTGGATAAATTCGAGCTGGTTAAAGTTGAACGCAGGTAAGACCGAGGTTATGGTAGTGGACCCAGGTTGCAGGATAGAGGGGTTGAGGACTGGTCAGCCCTCTGGGTTATTTCTGGGGGGTGATCAGATCCTCACCTCAGAATGGGTGCTTAACCTGGGAGTGGTACTTGACGATGGGCTGATCCTTCGTTATCAGGTGTTGGCAGTCATAAAGTCTGCATTTTACCATCTTAGGAACATTGCCAGGGTGAAACACTTTGTTCCATCTAGTGATTTACCTGTGTTGGTCCATGCCTTTGTGAACTCTCACCTTGACTATTGCAACTCCCTGTACTTGGGGCTTCCAGGGGTTGATACCCGCCACTTGCAGCCAGTGTAGAACGCTGCTGCCCGGTTGTTGACAGGGGTGTCAAGAAGGTCACACAGTACCCCTGTACTGCGCGATCTGCACTGGCTGCTGATACAGTGGTGGATCACCTTTAAAGTAGGTCTTTTGACCTACAAAGCCCTGCATGGACTTGGTCCCGAATACTTGAAAGAGCATCTGATTCCTTACAGCCCTGTGCGACAGCTCCATTCGGCTGACGAGGGGTTGCCGGAGATTCTGAGGGTTATTTTAAAATCTCCTGAGGCCCATGCATTTATGTTTATGGCTCCAGCCCTCTGGAATTCTCTGCTCCATCAGCTTTGGGAATGCACAACAGTGGGGAGTTTTAAGTGGGAACTTAAGACCCATCTGTGGAGACAAGCATTCATGAGTTGATGTATGTATCATTACGATCTTATTATTTATGTATTTATTTCTATGATTTTTTTGATCAATTTGTATAGTGCCTTGGTGCTTGAAAGGTGCTTAATAAATAAAGTTTTATTATTATTATTATTAAACACTAAGGCCGGGATATTCAAACTGCGCCAGGCTGTGGTGCAAGCCTGGGCACAGCTCAACTTTGCCACACAGGGGTGTGTCCTGGGCAATATTCAACGGAGCTGCGCTATGGCGCAGCAGCTTTGAATATCGCACCTAGCCACCCACTGTGCATCGGCGCCAGTGGTACTGCGCCAGCGCAAGTGGCCAGAGTGCAGCATGGAGATGCTCTGGCGCAAGTGCCATTGCGCCATGCACAGCACCTGCGATATTCAAAAGGGGACATGCAAATGGGGCCATAATATATGCAAGGGACACAGGGGTACATTTGCATCTCATTACAGCCCCATTTGCATGCCATTAGCATGCAGGTGCGCCGATCCCAAACGACTTGCACCTGGCACCCTGCCAGGCAGCAGCCGTCGGGGACCGACACCCCCTGCAGCCCGATTGCAGGCATTCCTGTAATATAAAAAAAAAGTCCAATATCCATGGTGGTCCAGTGGACCTCTATTGCCCTCGATGGCGGTATCACTATAGTACCTCCATTATCCCTGGTGGTCTAGTGGATTGCATTGAGTCTTATCATGGGATCATTATTATTTTCTAAGTTCATTATCTTTAGTGGTCCAGTGGATTGCATTGAGCTGATCTGGGCATCACTATTAGATACTTCAAGTCCCAACATCCCTGGTGGTTACCATTTCACTTCCACCCATTGAGCATTACTGCCTTCTCATCAGCCGGCGGGCGGTAGTATCCACTGGGCTTGCTTGGCTGTTCATTGTCGATACTGGGGCTGCACACCCATTGGTTCACAGCATGAGCCACGCGGCAGCCCTACCGAGCTGTCAGTCGGTGGGTGGGGCGGTAGGCAGGAAGCCACCCGGCTGGCTGATGGGGAGCGGGCGATGGGGATCAGTGGGCGGGCGGGTGGTGGGTGGGTGGGAAGTACACTAGACCACCAGGGATATTGGACTTGGGGTGGTTTTATTAATGATGCCCGCGATCGGGCCCAGTGTGGTCCACTTGACCACCAGGGATATTGGACTTGGGGCTATAGTGATGCCCATGATGGGGCATGGGGTGCCACCAGGTGTGGCAGGAACTCGGGTGGCCACCCACAGGTGGCAGCTGCTGTGTTGCACTGCAATGCGGCAGCTCACCTGTGGGTGGCCATCACTTGCTCCTTTTTGGGTGACTAGGCAGGCACAGGTAGGGTTGCGATGGATGACTCCTGCACATCCCAGGCTGAATATCGGGCTGTGCAGGTTATGCATGGCACGCCTTACCTGTGCCTGCATACATATTGATGCACTCGCCAAGATCGGGATTTGTGCGGTGCACTTTTCCCTTTTGAATATCACACTGGGATGCAACATTGAGTTGTGCATGGTGCAACACTGTTGCACCATGCACAACCCTTTTGAATATCTGGGCCTATGTGTGTTTCAGGTTTTGTACAAAGTTGGCAAATTTGTTGTTTTTTTGTTTGTTTTTGGTAGTTTGTTGTTGTAGTCCTTTTTTCCAGGGTTGCTGGGTACTGAGTCATAGCACACTGCTATGAGATTTGCAGACTGGATATCCCTGATGTGGTGAAAGGCTGTGATCATCCACACATGTCATTCAACTGAGGTGATTTCTCAGAATGGCCCTTTAAAATAATTATTCCATCACCCTGTAAATGGGTGTGTGTGGTAATGCTGTTTTGAAACCTTACTTTGAGTTTCTATGCAGTAGTCAGCTCAAAGTTCAGCAATCAATCAATCAATCAATCAATCACTATTTTATTCATCATCAAAGTATGAATAAATGGTATGCTCGGTTGAGCAGAGCTCATTTTCTGTTTTGTCCCTGGCAGGTTACTTGACCTGCATTCAGATTCATCTGTGTTGTACTTCAGATTAAAATGATTGTTTTACCAGGACTAACACTTTCACCCCTAGTAGGAATTAACACATATAATGCCCCTATTAAAACTTATTGTAAAGCAGACACTGACAAACTGCAATGAAGTTACCAATATTATAATACTTGTAACAATACAACTTCCTAACAAACACTGTAGAGTAACACCACAAATTGTGTCAGTAGCTTGGAAGCATCCTGTAACCCTGGAAAAATGAACCACACCAAAAAAGCATTAAAACTATGTATTTGTCAACTTTGTTACAAAACCTGAAACACATAGATTTTATAGCAATGTTTTTAGAATGGTGCTGCCTGTTTCACTTGTGAAAAACATTGCACAATGACATTTGACCATTAGAGAAACAGGTCCTATAAGCTTACTGACAGGGATGACTAGCCTGTGAGTTCAGGAGATGGCATCAGCAGCAGCTCATCACTGAAACTGGATTTTTTGAACAGGTAGTGAAATCAGGGTTACAAAATAGTTCATAACTTTAAAATTAAATAACATAGAAACCTAATATTTGGTATGAGCTTTATTGGGGGCATGCTTATTCTAATTCTGCAATGTAGCATTTTTGGCCAGAATCCCTCTTTAAATACTTTTGTTCAGTGTTCACAGTGGAGGGAGAAGGGGATGGTTTACCAAAAAGTAACAGGGTCTCTGAAGGAATAGAGGTGGACATAAGTCCATTTTCAGAGGAGAGAATCCTAAAGGGACTTGCTAATCTAAAAGTGGACAAAGCAACGGGACCAGATGGGGTGCATCTTGAGGTATTGATGAAGTTCAGAGAGGTATTGGCTGCACCTCTGACAGTACTTTCAACAACTTACTCGAAACAGGTGTGGTTCTGGAGGACTAGAGGAGGGCAGATGTAGTCCCATTTCATAAAAGAGGTAGCAGGGAGGAGGCTGGTAATTACAGACCAGTCAGCCTCACATCTGTGGTGGGAAAGTTAATGGAATCACTACTAAAGGAGAAAATAGTGAAATAATGTGAATCCAATGGGTTACAAGACCTAAGACAGCATGAGTTCATGGGTGGGAGATCTTGCCTAGCAAATCTGTTAGATTTCTTTGATTGGGTGACTATGGAACAAGGACAGAGTGGAGCACTGGATCTGGCCTACCTAGACTTCAGTAAGGCATTTGACTCTATTCCACACAGAAGACTATTAAGCAAGCTGAGTAGCATAGGAGTGGTTCAAAAGCTGATAAACCTGGTAAGAAATTGGTTAAGGGATACGTGGCAGTGGGTGGTAGTAAATGGGGTTCACTTTGAGGAAGTGAGGGTGATCAGAAGGGTACCTCAGGGATTGGTGTTGGCACCGGTCCTCTTTAATGTCTTTGTAAGTGACACTGCAGAAGAACTGGAAGGGAAGGTCTGCCTATTTGTTAATGACACCAAAATATGAAATAAGGTGGATACTCTGCTGTGGGGTGGGGGTTGAGGGGTGAGATGAGCTGTCAAAACTTGAGGAGTGGGTCATGACTATAGCAGTTGGGTTTTAATGTAAAAAGTACAAAATAATGTAAATGGGGCACAGAAACTCAGGGACAAAGTACAAAATGAGTGTTATTGATGATAACCATGCAGGAGAGAGACATGGGGGTAATAATCTGTAATGTCCTAATGGTGGTCATTCAGTGTGACAAAGGAGTTGGGAGGGTTAGTTGGACATTGGGGTACACAGGGAGCGGTATCATCAGCTGAAGGAGGGAGGTGGTTCTGCCTCTGTATAGATCACTAGTAAGACATCACTTAGAATACTGTGTTCAGTTCTGGATGCTACATCTTCAGAAGGATATAAACAGAGTGGAAGTGGTCCAGAGGAGGGCAAGTAAAATGGTGTGGGGTCTGCATCACAAGCCCTACAAGGAGAGACTGAAGGAACTTAATATGTACACTCTAGAAGAGTGAAGGGAGAGGGGGAAATGATAGAAACCTTTAAATACCTCAGGGGGGTAAATAGGGTGCAAGAATGAAGTATTTTTCAGAATAAAAGATGTAATAGAGCAAGGGGACATGCTGTGAAGCTGGAGAGGGTAGATTCAGGACAGATGTGAGGAAGTGTCTTCACAGTAAGTGTGGTGGATTTGTGGAATAGCCTACCGGCCAAGGTGCTGGCAGCGAAAATAGTGACAGGGTTCAAGAATGCATAGGAGATGCATAAAGGGATTTTAGTGAAAAGAAATTGGGGGGAAAAAGCAGAAATCAAGTAGGGTCTATACTAAGATTCATACTAAGAAAGAACGATACATAGAAGGCCAAGACCCATAAATATGTATCTCCAGCCATGCTGGTACATCATCCCTTATTTAACAAATATTGGTCTAATTTTTGTTTAAAGTCTGTATGATTATGTGATTGTACTACTATGTTGGGCAGTGAATTCCATAATGGGATTATTCTTTGTGTATAAAATAAATGTATTTTATTATTTCTAGGATATGTAAGTGATAATTGGTAATTATGGCTTCTGAGGTTACGATCCTGTAGATTGATGGACATTCTGAGTTGTGACAATAATGGACTATCAGTTGACATTTTATGCATTAAGAGAAGATCTCCTGTGATCCGTCATTGCTCCAGGGAATAAAGTTTTAGTTCATCAAATCTTGTATGGTATTCTTTTTTATACATATTTGTGACCATCTTATTTGTGACCATCTTGGTGGCCCTCCTCTGGACACCCTCCTGCCTATTTATGTCACTTCTATGATATGGGTTCCACAAAGAAGAACAGTAATCCAGGTGTGGCCTTACATAAGCCTGGTACAAAGGCAGTATACAGCCCCTATCCCTTGAATTAAAACTCCTTTTAATACATTGCAACACTCTGTTTGCCTTATTTATAATGTGATTACAATGATTATGGAAAACCAAGTCACTGGAAATTAGTATGCCTAAATCATTATGTTGTTCTACCGATGAGAGGTTTTGATGTAAGCAATAAGACACGACAGGGTGTGTTATATTATGGGATATCGTCATGCCTCAGGTGGTTGGGCACGAGGCCGCAGGCTGAGTGCGTCCAACCATCCGAGAAGTGATGATATCCCATCATATACTACACCCTGGAGTGACTTATTGTTATTATGAACTGGCTCAAAAAAATTTTTTGCAAAAAAATTAAAACAAAATATTCATAACCTTGTGAAAATGAGGGTTTTGGGGTGTTGGATGACTACCTTTCAAGAAAATAGTTCCTGGAAGGGTCTGGGCAGCAGGTGGCGCTGCTGTAACTATAACTGATGTTTGTGGAGGAGATGCAGCTGTGAAGTAAGACTGTACCAGCCCTGTATACTGTGGTCAGGAGCCAGGGAAACTGTTTGTGCTTTTAATTTTGTTCTTACAAATACTGTAGACAGGATTTTGTAATCCAAGCCACCAGAAGGGGATGGAAGACAGACTGAAATGGAACCGAATGAGTAGCAGGGAGACTTCCTGTCTTTTCAACAGATCAGTAAGTTGCTAGTTGTCAGTATTTAGCTTGGCAACTGATAGGGTACATACAGGAGTTTTGAAATAAAAAACAAAAGAAAAAATGTTTTTCTAAGTGCTACTGTGTGTGGAAAATGGGTGGTCGGTCGAGCAAGTGAGTGCCTCTGGGGAGAGAGCGAGACGGCAAAGTCGCATGTAGAAGTGGCAAGCGCTTCATTTTAAAAGAAATAGTGGGTTGTAGTGTGGCAGTACATTTCAGCTAACTGAGGCTGCTACGAAATCTACATTCCTTTGTAGTGGCAGGGACATGGGGTGTTTGTGTGGGAACTGAAGGAACAGGTGCAGATGTGATTTCGGGAGAGTGAGGAGGTTGGTGACCGCAGGTTTTCTGAAGCAGTGATGACATAGCCCGATATCATCACAGCTTCAAAAACCTCTTGGCCAATCAGCTTCCTCCATTTATGATCTCCAGTTCATAATATTTAATAGAAACTGATGTTGATTATTAGTTGAGCCTAGATGCATTATAACACATTTGTTGGTATTAAAGGACATTAGATTTTTTTTGCCCATTCTTCTAATGTTTTCAGGTCATTGTTAAGTTTGCATCTCTCCTCATCACTTTTTACCTGTGCTGCTAATTTCATATCAATGGCAGATTTAATGATGAAACTATTTATATTTTCTGTTAAGTCAGAAATGAAGATTGAAAACAATATTGGGCCCAATACCGACCCCTGGGGTACTCCACTGCTCAGTGAATAAAAATCAGATACATGCCCTCTGATAGGTTTCATAGGTAATCCAAGCTAAATAGACTCACGTCCTTAGTGCTTGCCTTCTAAACCTTATATTAACTTATATTTATTCTTATAAAAATTGTCTAAACCTGTTTTAAATGAGTCCATTGTTTTACTATTCACTACAGCTCTCAGAAGAGAATTCCATAATTGAGCTCCCTTTTGACTAAAGCATTTTAAAGTATTCCACTTATCTTGTTCTAATTGCAGTTTATGGCTTCTGGGTTCATGCTGATAATGCTTCCTTACCCTGAGTCCTATATCTTTTTTTAATGCCTCAACTTTTAGTGCCCAGAATACCATGCACATATCACCCCTCACCCTACGATACTGTAATGTATATAACCCTAAAGTTTGAAGTCTCTCCTGATATGTTTTATAGCACATTCCATTAATCCTCTTAGTCATCCTACTTTGCACCCCCTCCATCCTTGTTATAACAAGTTAAACAAAAACAAAACACAATCAAACCATTACTTGCATTTTCATCCTTCTAATTACTCTGACTAGGTTATAAACCCAGCAACTTATCTGGAATGGATATCATTAACTGCAGGTACTGTGGAACAATTTTCAGAAGGACAGTCTTACAGGATTTAGGACACTGTCCTACATGCTGGGCCATTGGAAATCTTAGAGCTCAGCTCCGGGCAGCATGGGCAGGGTGCACTCCTCAAATTTCATATTCAAGAGGAAATACATTATAAGAACCACCTGCCATTTCCCCAGCATCCAACAGAAAAACCTTGACCGCAGAGGGTAGTTGGTCCAGGAGGTTGGCAGGTGGTTAGGAGGGGCAAATCGGGTGCCCCATCACTCTCTGCTCTCCAACATATTACCTCCAAAAAACATATAAACACTACAAATAGGTATCTGCCTCTATCTCTAAAATCAAACAAAGAGGCAGAAGACACTGCAGAGCAGGACACTGTGGCACAGGAGCTAGCACAACAAAACTCATCCAAATCTGGAACCAAAACAAAAAAAGCAAAAAGGAAATCCAAAAAACTTCTGATCATAGGAGACTCCATGATTCGGGGAGTTGATACCCATCTCCAGCCAGGGGTAATGGTCAGATGTCTCCCAGGTACATCAGCATGAAGAGACACTGACCGCATTGCTAAAATTGTTCACAAAGCAGGAGAAAACATTGATGTCCTAGTACACATAGGGACTAATGATCTCGCCAGCTGGTCAGTTGTGGAGACCAAGGAACACCTGACCAGGCTGGGTGACAAACTATCATCCATTTCATCCGGCATCTCCTTCTCTGAGATCCTGCTAGTCTGGGAGAGGGGGGCAGATGGACGGAAGGTCAGAGAAGGGAGGATAGGGAGCCAAACACTATTCAAGGGCTGGTGCCAGGAAAAAAAGGACACAGATTTGTAGGAACTGGCAACAGTTCTGGGAGCGAAGTTCTTTAAATTTGATGGACTACATCTGACTAAGGAGGAGTCAGTGCATTTGGGCAGAAGTTTGACGTCTTTGCAGAATATTTAAACTAGCAAATGGGGAGAGGGGTGCAGCACCCCATACGTGAATGGGAAGAACACCCCTCCCCCCTCAGCTAGTGATCAAACAGGGATTCAGCATGTTTGCAGTTCATTTGCATCACCAGGTAAGAAAAAAGGTTTGTCTTCCCATACAACGCACAGGGGTAATGCCAAACCTCACCCAACAACTAACACACCGAAATCTGGCCAATGGAAAATCATGTACACAAATGCTCACAGCCTGGGAAATAAGATCCCAGACCTGCAGGCAATAATGTCAGAGGCTAAACTGGACATAGTAGCAATTAGTGAGATGTGGTTTACCAGTAACCACACTTGGGAGACTTCAGTACCTGGCTATGTATTGTTCAGAAGAGACCGAGGTGCAAAAAGGGGGGGAGGAGTGGCCCTGTATGTCAATGAAAATATCAAAGCTACAGAAATTCAGAATACACATAAGGAGCCAGAAGAACTGTGGGTCACCCTGAAAACAGGAAATGGGACAGCCATAAGAACCGGGTTGTCTACAGGCCCCCAGACCAGGGGAGGACATAGACACATTACTGTTAGAAGATATACAAAACATGACTGCTAAAGGGGAGGTTCTGATAATGGGAGACTTCAACATGCCAGATACAGATTGGTCAATACCAGCAGGAACATCTGCCAGAACTAGACACATAGTGGATTCCCTGCAGGGGGAGGGCCTCAAACAACTGGTACAAAAACCTACAAGAGACAGGGCTATCCTAGATCTAGTACTGACTAACAAGGAAGGGATCACAGATCTCCAGGTAGAAGGTCACCTGGGGGCCAGTGACCATCAAATGGTATGGTACAATTTGGCTACTACATCGAAATCATCCCATTCCAAGGCAAAAATATGGGACTTCAGAGGAGCTGACTTTGATAAGATGGCCAACAGAGTTAAGCTAGCCCTGGCAAATAGAAACACAGGTGAGGGGGTACAGGCAAAGTGGGCAAGCATTAAGGATGCAATACTTGAAGCAACAGCCCATTGTGTTAGACAGAAAAGGAAGTGCAAAAGAAGAAGGAAACCACTTTGGTTCTCAAATACAGTAGCAGAAAAGGTCAGGGCCAAAAGGCTGGCCTTCAGGAAATATAAGGGAACACAGCGGGATGAAGATAGGGAGGCATACCAAACTGCCCTAAGGGAAGCAGGGAAGGCAGTAAGGCAGGCAAAGTCCCAAACTGAGGAAACACTAGCACAAACAGTAAAAGAAGGTGACAAGACTTTCTATAGATACATTAGTGAAAGGAGAAAGTCCAGAGGGGGTATTGCTATGCTTAATGGAGAAAAGGAGCATGTGAGGAGGAGGACCTGTAAAAGCATCTATCTTAAATAGATACTTTTGCTTAGTATTTACTGAAGAGAAGGTAGGGCAGGGCCCACAGCTCAGCACCATGGACACAGGGGGGAGGGAGATGAGCAATACTCCCTTCACAAAAGAAAGGGTCCTACAAGAGCTTGCTAAGCTCAGGGTGGATAAGGCACTGGGACCTGATGGCATACATCCCAGGGTACTTAAGGAGCTAAGGGTGGAACTAGCAAAGCCATTAGCAGAACTGTTTAGTGAGTCTCTGAGCACAGGAGAGGTCCCAGAAGACTGGAGAAGGGCTTATGTGATCCCGCTCCACAAGAGTGGTAGCAGGGAGGAGGCAGGGAACTACAGACCAGTCAGTCTTACCTCAGTAGTGGGCAAGATTATGGAGGCACTCCTTAAGGAAAGGATAGTGCAACACCTGGAATCCATAGGGGCACAGGATCCAAGGCAGCATGGGTTTACAAAAGGAAGGTCCTGTCAAACTAATCTCATAGATTTCTTTGACTGGGTAACCAGAGTGGTGGACCAAGGGGGAGCAGTTGATGTCGCCTACCTTGACTTCAGCAAAGCTTTTGAAACTGTTCCACATAGAAGATTGATAAATAAGCAGGGTAGGCTCGGGGTGGGTCAGAAGTTGGTCAACTGGGTGGCAAACTGGTTGACAGGCAGAAAATAGAGAGTGGTGGTAAATGGTATACAGTCAGAAGAGATGCAAGTCTCAAGTGGGGTACCTCAGTGATCAGTCTTGGGGCCAGTCCTCTTCAACATCTTCATTAGTGATCTTGCAGATGGACTAGAGGGTAAGGCTTGTCTGTTTGCAGATGACACCAAGATCTGCAACAGAGTAGATGATCCAGATGGGGTGGGCAGAATGAGAAGAGATCTGGATAAACTAGCAAAATGGTCAGAAGAGTGGCAACTGGGATTTAATGCAAAGAAGTGCAAGATCATGCACATAGGGAAGATAAACCCTGAAGCCACCTATAGGCTGGGAGGGGAGTTGCTAGCAGTCACAAAGGAAGAAAGAGACTTGGGCATCATCATCACTGATGACCTGAAATCATCCAAGCAGACCTCTAAAGCAGTAGGTAAGGCTGGGGGTGGTGTTAGGGTGTATTAGTAGGGGTATCACAAGTCGTAAGAGGGAGGTAATAATCCCTCTTTACAAGACACTGGTTAGACCCCATCTGGAGTACTGTGTGCAGTATTGGAGGCCACACCTTCACAAGGTCATTAACCAAACTGAGGCAGTCCAGAGAAGGGCAACCAAAATGGTGCAGGGACTGCATCAGAAAACATATGAGGACAGATTAATAGAGCTCAATATGTATGCCTTTGAGCAAAGGAGGGAGAGAGGTAATATGATCGAGGCATTCAAACACCTTAAGGGCATTAACAAGGTGAAAGAGTCTAACATGTTTAAATATAAGAAAAATAGCAGGACAAGAGGACACAGCATGAGATTAGAGGGGGGCTGATTAAGGGGAAATGTGAGGAAATTCTTTTTCACAGAAAGGGTGGTGGATGCATGGAGTGGCCTACCTCAAGAAGTGGTGGCTATGAATACAGTGCAGGGCTTCAAACAGGCATGGGATAGGCATAAGGGAGCAATACAAATGAGTATGAATAGATAGGCCACTGACAGAGCAAAGGCCGATGGCACATTTATAAGGTAGAAAAAGAAATGGGCAGACTGGATGGGCCTTGCAGTTCTTATCTGCTGTCAACTTCTATGTTTTTATGTTTCTATGTTTCATCCTTTTAATAACAGCCTTTTTGTATGGATATCAAACCTGAGCACAGTACTCAAGATGCGGATGTACCAATGCAGTATACAGTGGTAAAAGCACTTTGTTTTCCCTACTGCCAATATGCCGTAGAATGCAATTTAAAACTTGGTTAGCTTTCCTTACAATACTATTGCAATCTGTATCAAATTGTAAGTCACTTGTTACCTGGCCCCCCAGATCCCTTCCCTCTGTAGTCTGATGTAATACTACATCCCCCAGTCTATACTCACATTTACCATTGCCATTTCCCAAGTGCATCTCAGCACATTTGCTTAAGTTAAGTGATAACTTATGCTGAACTGTCCATTGAACCAACATATCTAAGGCCATTTGAACACTGACCTGATCTTCTGGTTTATTAACAGTACCTCCAATCCTACAATTATCTGCAAATTTACTCAACCATATATTAGGGAAATTTAGCTTGATTGAAGATACATAAATATTAAATAAGCAAGGGCCCAATACCGACCCCTGGTGAACTCTACTAGTCACCTCCTTCCATTCAGATATTCAGATGTCACTCCCCTAATTGAAACCCTCTGCCTTCTATTTTGCTGCCAAACTTCCACCCAATTAACTATGTTTGTGGGTAATTTAGTACTAGCTAATACGTCTACTAATTTTTTATGTGGAAGCTTATCAAAAGCTTTAGAAAAGTCCAAAAATATAACGTCCACTGCATTCCTTGTATCTAAGGCCTTGTTAGTTATTTTGTTGAAGGTAAGCATATTTGTTTGACATGACCTTGTTTTTGTAAATCCATGTTGGGTCTGGTCAATTAAGTTATGTGTACTTAAATGAGAGAGAATTAAATCTTTTAATATACCTTCAAATAATTTCCCAATTATTGATGTTAAGCTTACAGGCCTAAAATTTTCAGGTTTAGACGTAGGGCCTTTCTTTAATAGGGGAACCACTATTGCTTCCTTCTATGCCTGTGCTACCTCACCCTAATCTAATGATTTCTGAAACAGATAAGTCAGTGGTGAAGCCAGGCAAACCGCCAGTTCTCTAAGAACTCTAGGGTGTAGTTCATCCGGTCCTGGAGATTTATTTATGTTGATATTCTGTATTCTTCTAAATACATCATTTGGATCAATTTGTACCTGGCCTGCTTGTGATTTCCTTTTATTCTTGGTATCTGTAACACTGCTTTTATTAAACACAGAGCAAAAATATGTATTCTGTATATCTGCTAATTCATTATTGGTAGTCAGACTCTCCCCAGATGTGTTAATATAAGAACCTATATCGTTATGCACCTTTTTTTTTTGCTGTTTATATATGTAAAAAATGCTTTTTTATCACCCACTCTTGTTTCCAAATTAATTTCATAGTCCCCTTTAGCCTTTTTTTTCTTTCTTTAATTCCCTGACTTTACTCCTATATAAGGTCCATCCCTCATGATAATTTTTATTTACTCTTTTGAAAATCTGTTTTTCTTTCTCTCACCATTTTTTTAAGTCTAGTATTAAACCAACCTTTGTTCATGGTCTTTTTACCATATATACTTACCCTAGGTATAAACCTCAGCACTTCATACTTAATTTTTATAACCAAGGTATCATGTATTTGATTAACTGATTGGTCAGCAAATGCAGTTTCCCAGTCCCAATCAGCCATTGCTTCCTTTAAACCCTGGAAATTTGCTTTATTAAAGTTTAACTTCTGAGTTATACCTTCCATACTCTTAACCTTTAAATCACCTTCCATCCTAAAAAACACTGTGTTGTGATCGCTGTTTCCCACAGGACTATGAATTCTTACATTACTAATTTTGTATCCCACATTTGTTAAAACCAAGTCCAGTATATTTGGACCCCTAGTGGATGTCTTAACTTTCTGATCCATTCCAATCTGGCTTACTATCTCAAGGAATCTTTTTTCTGTATTGGTCTTTGCTGTGAAACTTAGCCAATCTATTCCAGGCATGTTAAAATCCCCTGTCAAGAGTAAATCATCTGCTGGGTTTAAGTTAGAGATGTATTCCATAAGAAGGTCCTCGTCATGTTTGTTTATAGATGGGGGTCTATATACCAGTCCTATCCTAATTTTGGCATGAGATTTAGAAATTATTTTAACCCAAAGCATTTCTACATTATTGAGTTGAATATTTTCCTGCTCACAATTTATGGTATCCTTAATATATAGAGCAATCCCCCCTGCTTTTCTCTGAGATCTAGTTCTAGAAAACAGCTTATAGCCTATGATGTTTCTCTCCCAACTGTCTGTGGCATCCAACTAGGTTTCAGTCACCAGTGCTATGTCTATGTTGTTATCTGATAACATATTCTGAAATTCGTCACATTTGTTTCTTAGACTCCTTGCATTCAATAGTACTATGTTCCAACCTTTATTTATGTCCCCCGTTAAAGACGCGTCTACCCCTGATGAACTGAAACCATATTTTACCCTCATGTCTGAAAATGTGTGTTCTGCACTTCCCAGTTTAAATGCAAACGTATCACTTTGTTTATTTTAGTGACCAGCATTCTGATCCCTAATCTATTTAAGTGCAGTCTATCATGTTTATATGCAACTTGGTTGCAAAAAGTCTTGTCATTGTCCATAAACCCAATACTTTTGGTCATACAAAGTGAACATAACCGTTTAATTACTTGATTTATGGCCTCATTTTTATAATTTTTTGGCCCATGTACAGGCAGAATACCTGAAATTATGAGATCAGATCCCTTAGCCTGTATTCTTTCTATTATGTTTAAAAAACAATGTTGTATTAAATTCAGTTTGTTTTAACCTATATCATTGGTCCCTACATGCAATGTGACCAAGGGCTTATATGTATTCTCCATTAAGCCATCCAATATGTTTTCCACATCTGACACTTTCACACCAGACAATGTACTAACAGTCGTCCTCATTTTTCTGTCTTTGCATACTATTTCATCAATTTCCCTCATGATTGAATCTCCTATTACAAGAATATCCTGTTCGTTTGTTACCTTATGGGGCAGGCCGTTTGTTGATGCAGTGTGTGATAACCCAGCTCCAGGTATAATTTCAGTTTGGTATGTTTCATTTGATATGCCTATTACCCCAGATATCTTATTAACCTCCTCCCTTGTTAATTCCTTATTTACTTCTACATCTGGTACTCATGCCTGACTTAAAGTTTCATATCTATTAGAATGCTGTAGATGTTCACTCTGGAATATACCCTCATCTGTTTGAATTTCCCCTTTTTTACTCACTTTAAGATGCCTGCACTTAGCCATTTTTTTAGATGCAGATTTATTTTCCCAAGAGTACAACTAGGAGCACTGGTTGTAATGCTGGCTCCTATACCCCCCCCCCCCGAGCTGTCATTAGATCTGTCATGGAATCTATAAATTCCTCCAAGTCTCCTATCTCCTTCTTAACTTCCAACCTACCCAAAAGTATCTTTATTTCCTCCTGGAGTGTTTCCACCAATAAGCAGTTGCTGCATTTAAATTGTTGCTTTTTCTCCCCTTCCGTATACATTTTGCATTGCATACATTGTTTTTGTATTTTTCTGGTTTTACCCCTGCCTTGTGCCATTATATCTGTGTTACTTCTCCAAATCTACCCTCAATTTACTTATTTGAGTAATTTATCCCTATGTTGATTTACCTGTGTATATCTTTCAAACCTCTATGCTCCTGCTCCCTGCATCTTCAGCGGACACAGCAGACATATGCAGACACATGTGACTCTGCGTGTACCTCTGCATGCAATGATGCATGCCCTACACACGCTCACTCTGCTCACAGCAACGGCTAGATTTATAGGTCCACAGACCCGGGAAGTGGCTACGTGGGGTCATGGGAACACTCGCAACTCCAAAGTGTTTAAAATAAAATTAACTTATCCAAATATAAAGCCCACATATGATTTAAGGGCTCTGCACTGATTTTGTGCTATAAAATAGCAATAAAACACTAAAAAAGCACTTGCAATAGCCTTAGTCCCTCACAGTGAGACTAACGCTCTCTTCCTGTTTCTATATGGAGTAACAGGGCTCCGTAAAATAAAACATCAACTAAGGTTTTATTTTTAAAACAAGTTGCTTCCCACACTCTCCCAAAAAATGTCAGCACACCTCCTATAGTTTCACAAGTATAGTTTATACTGGCCGCTCGCAGCAGGGGCTAGATTTATAGGTCCACAGACCTGGAAGTGGCTACTTGGGGTCGCGTGAACTCTCGCAACTCCAAAGTGTTTAAAATAAAATTAAATCATCCAAATATAAAGCCCACAGATGATTTAAGGGCTCTGCACTGATACTGTGCTAACAAAATAGCAATAAAATGCTAAAAAAGCACTCCCAATAGCCTTAGTCCCTCACAGTGAGACTAACGTTCCCTTCCTGTTTCTACAGTATATGGAGTAACAGGGCTCTGTAAGATAAAACATCAACTAAGGTTTTATTTTTAAAACAAGTTGCTTCCCACACTCTCCCACAAATGTCAGCACACCTCCTTTAATTTCACAAGTATAGCTTATACTACCTGCTCATAGCAGGGGCTAGATTTATAGGTCCACAGACCCGGAAGTGGGTCTGTTTGTGATTGTGTTGCCATTCTTCCACCCAATTTGTTATAGTAGTATTTATTATCTGGGTCCTCATTTTGTTTATTAATATATCATGGGGGACTTTATTGAATGCCTTACAAAAATCTAAAAAAATCACACCCGTTGGATTATTATTTTCTAGCATTCTGCTGATATGCTCATAAAAAAACAAGTTTCCGGATAAACAGGACCTATTTTTTTTGAAGGCGTGTTGACTATGATCAGTTAACCCCTTCTCTTCTAGATCTCTTTCTAGTTTTTCTTTGAGCAGTGATTCAAAAACCTTTCCCAGAACACTGGTCAGACTAATTGGCCTATAATTGGATATCTCTTCTTGTTTTCCCTTTTTATGTATAGGTGTCACTACCGCTTTTTTCCAGTCATCAGGTATATAGTGATGTCATAGAGACATATTGAAAATCTTAAAAAGCAGCTCAACTAACCAGTCTCTTATTTTCTTTAGAAGTCTTGGATGTAGCTTATCTGGCCCTGGGGATTTGTTTACATTTAATATATTTAGTTTTACAAGGATATCTTCCTTGCAAAATTCAAAATAATCTTTAACGTTATTACTTGGTGAATGGTTTTTGTTTGTATTTTTTGGATGAAAAACAGTACCAAAATATTTATTAAATGCATCTGCCATATCCTTAGGTGTTGTTAGAGCCTCATTTTCTACTTTTAATAGACCAATTGTCCTAGGGGATATTTTTTATTATTGACATAAGAATATAAGCTTTTCCCTCCATCTTTCATATATGCTATTCTATGTTCAAAATCTGTTTTATTCCAATTTAATTGTATTTTTACATTCCGTTTGAATTTTTTTGAATCTCCATATATTAAAGTCAGAGTTGTCTTTTTTCATTATTCTACAGTATGTGCTCTTTTCTTATGTTTAATCAGTTTCTGAAATGTCTTTGTAACCCAGGGTTGGATCCTTCCCTTTTTATTGTGGATTATCTTGTTTGGTACAAAAATTTCTTCCAATTCTAAAAGTTTATCCTTCACTCTATTCCAAAGCTGTGGCCCAGAGAGGGTCCAGTAGTCCCAATTCCAATTATACAATTCTTGTCTAAGTGCATCAAAATTTGCCCTTTTGTAATTTTGGAATACTGTTTTACCCAGTTCCTGTTTCATATGAATATTTATGTCAAATGTTATGACCATATGGTCACTATTTTGTATGGATACTTTCATTTTAATATTACTGATTTTGTCAGGAATATCAGTCAAAAGTTGATCTAGTGTATTTTTTTCCTTGTTGGTTTAGCAATTAACTGATACAAGCCATTAGAAGTACATGTATCTAGAAAGGTATTTTTCTGGCTATTAGTTCCAACACCCTCCCTCCAATTTATACCGGGAAGATTAAAATCACCCAACAATATGACTTCTTTATAGTTTGAGTTACTATTAATGGAGTTCAAGATCTCCTGATGTTCATTTATATTGGAATCTGGAGGCCTATAACAGAGCCCAATCAAAATTTTAGATTCATTTTCCCTTAATACTTTGATCCAGATAATTTCCATTTCTGTTTTTTCACTTGAATCTGTAACTGGTTTAAATTTAATATTATTTTTAATAAAAAAAAGCTATCCCACCTCCTCTTCTTCCTATTCTATTTTTACAATAGGTTGTGTAGCCTTGTATATTGTTGTTCCAAGAAGAGGAATCACCCCACCAGGTTTCGGTTATAGCAGCTATATCAATGTTGTCCCTGGTTAGAAGTATTTGTGGTTCATCCAACATAGTATTATGTAGGCTCCTAACATTTGTCATAAGAAAGGTCAAACCATATTTATTTCCATGAATTCTTTTGTTAGTTCATTTTTTAGTATTGTTATTGTTGAACTGCAGTAGAAGTCCTTCCTTATCTTTTTGCTCTGCTGGACATCCTTCTAACTCCCCTTGCCCCTTAATCATCATTTTTTTGTTCAGTTTTGGTTAAGGGTATCATAGAAAATGCATCTGAGATGCCTGGATCCCTGCCTACTTAAATGCAAACCATCATTACCAAATAATGTGGGTTTGTTTTCAAAATTCTCCCATGTCTTTATACATTTTACATTGTTTGTTAAACACCATCTGTGTATCCAATTGTTAAATTTATTAATGTATCTCATTCTTGTATAACTAGCCCTTGGTACAGGCAACATTTCTGAAACAATAGGGGTTGCATTCAAGTGCTTTATTGTTTTTATTACAATTATCATGTCCTTTATTATGTCTCCTACTTCCTGCTTACCAAAATTGTTTGTACCCTCATGCAGCAGTACATATTTAGGTTCTGGGATATTGTTTAGTATACCTGGTAAAAGCTGCGTAATATCTTTAATGGTAGCCCCTCTGTAGCTGCAGGTGGTAATATTTTCTTTATTTCTCCTTGTAGAATACCTATCAGTATACTTTATCATAGAATCCCCTAGTATAAAGATTTGTTCCTGTTTATTATTATTCAGGGTCAAATTCTCTGTTGGTGTGGATATAGGACTGTTAGGGGAATATATCTCTTCAGTAACCACATTTATCGGGTCCCCTTGATGTACTGGAATTTCCTCAGTTTGATTTAAACTGTTTACAGGGTTTGGGAACAGGTGTGCCTGATTAATGTCTGTATTCTCTAATACTGCTTGTTCTGTAGATTTATCTTGTAGCATGTGTACTCTTTCTTGATTAACAGGTGACATTGTTGATGAGAGGTTGTGGGACACTAATAGTATTTATAACATGTGTACCTTCTTCATCAGTTAATTCTATCTGTGAGTCAAAGCTATTATGCAGTGCAAGAGTGAGGGCCTCTGCCTTTCTCCCCTTTTTAATCTTTTTTGATGGTCTATTAAACTGTACATCAAACCAATCATTATTTTCTCTTTCTGGGGATTCATCTCCCCTTATTCTTTTTTTATTTGAAGTAGTTTTTAATGCTTGATATATATTGAGGTCACAATCATTATCTAATGGGGTAATGAGCATACTAGGATTTAAAGTTTTGTGGTTTGGTTCTTGATGTCCCTCAATTGGTTTTGTGGTAACAGCCTTATCGGCATCAATGTAATCCTGCTCTATGAAAATTTTCTCAATTAGACCTTGCTGGCTAATTTCAAGTGCTTTTAGTCATGTGTTAAACAAAGATATCTCAATCTGCATCTCATTGTTTTGTTTACATTTCAGGCAGGTGAAATGGGTTTCTAATACCGGCACCTCTGTGAATAAATACATGCCACATGACAAACAGAGCACCCCAGTTCTCCTTCTTAAAAGGTCTACCAGATCCATTACGTTCAAAATAACGATACTATCTTGGCAAAACAAACTTTAAATACCAATATAATGTTTAACTCAACTTACAGAACTATTCAATTCTTCCTGTGGTTTGCCCTCTTCTCCTTGCACAACATGCATAACACGCACCAACGCACGTGTCTCTGTGCGCATCTCCGCATGCAGTGACGCATGCCCCACCCATGTCTCCACGTGCGGTGATGCGTGCCCTGCTCATGCTCACCCTGCTAGCAGCAGGTCTCAGCTTTATAGCAGGGATGACCTGGAAGTACTGCACGGGGTCAGACACCCTCATAGCTCAAAGTGCTAATTTTTGTTGTAAAATAATTAAACAGCCCTGTGGACTTTCTTTCTAAAACAGACCTTGCCAAGGTCCAGATTATTTAATAAAAGAGACCCTCTGCAGCTGTGTAGTTCGCTATAAGCACATGAAAACTACACAGCTCTCTACCTACTTCCTGATGAGTAGGGCTCAGTAACAAATGCACAAAGGTATATACTAAAACAGCAATATCTATCTATTTAGGGCATAGGAATTTCATTTAGCTACTATAAACAGGCTGCATTCAATGCTGCAAGTTTCATCAAATGAGTACAGTTACTATGGTGATACAACTGTAGGTAGGGGAAAATGGGCAGAATGTTTTGATCGAGCAGTCCTTAATCTGCCGACAAAGTCTATATTTCTATGTTTCTATAGAAGCCAGAAACATGTTTATTATTTTGCATCAACAATTACCACTAATGAAAAATGTGGCCAAGTCACTCTTCTATACAGTATACGTAAGAGAAATAAATGAAACAGAGCATGGCACTAGAATGTTAAATGGCCCCCACACAAATTAAGAATAAAGTCACATGAGCAACCATATTGCAGTGTTTTTCAGTTCTGGCCATAAATTGGTGATACCTGTTATTGTCCCATGTTGTATGTACCCTGAGTGCTGCCTGTGCCCTTGTTTGGGGTGCACTTCCGGTCACCATGTATATGTGCCAAAGAAGCAGCCCATTCTAATTACAGTAATTACAATAGTTAAAGTTCTCAGTTTCAGTCAACAGTATGAAAAGAGTAGGCAAGGCTGGTAGTAATAAAATAATTCAGGGCAGACAGTAGGTATTAGTATTGCAACTACAAGCATTATCCTGCCAATAGATGATGAACTACAGTGACTGACTGAATAAAAACGAGCATATGTATGGCGGGAGTTGTAGTAGATAGCAGTAGTGTAAGCAGTAGGTATGATGTTCATCTAAAGAGCGATTGTACAGCTGCCAATTGTGCCTTATTATTTAAGGAGGAAAAAAAATCAAAGGATGTTAAGGAAAGACATACTGTACTTCCACTTGAAAGATGAATAATGTGAGCCATGGATAGAGGAGCTGGCAGATGAAGGAGGAGGAGTCTGTGATGCTTGAGATTCCTCCTGAAAATGAGAACCCAAAAAAGAATCCTAAGAATATAAAAGCATATCCATTTGGGGACAGAGGAGGAGGAGGAGGAGGATATTAAGCTAGCACTAGGGCTGTGTGGAATATGATGTTCCGTCATTGAAATTGCAGCAAAATGCAGTTCCACTTCTGAAATTATTTGCAGAATTTCTTTTTAACTTCTGTGGAATTTTGAAAAAAGCATTTCTGTGCAAACCACAGAATAATCTTCCACAGATCATGTAAATTGTGAAATAATTTTCTGTGGATTGTGGAAAAAGAATTTGTGGTTTATGTGAACTGCAGATTATAATTCCACAAAAAAAAAAAAAAAATTTGCGCGCAGAATGTCAAAGTTCCCCAAATGATGGCAATCAATGGAATTTTCTAAAATTCTGTGGAATTCTGATCCATCAGAAATTTAACATTCGGCAAAGCCCTGCTAGCACCAAATAAAAAAGTACATAAGAAACAGGCAACTATTAATAATGGGAAAGGGAAGCAAACTAATTCAAGCAGTGGTGTTTAAACAAAAGAAAGTGAAAGAGCTACTGAAGGAGATTGTTGTTCAAGGTTACATAGAAAAATACAAAATGACTGCAGAAAACGACCAATGGTCCATCCAGGTTCCCAGTGGTTCCATGCCTAACCCCAGGGCCTAATGCTCATTCAGGATCCTAGCCCTCTCCATCCACCCCTGTATTCTCCTCCCAGTTTCTGTCACACTGAGCACGTAGAAACATAGAAGTTGATGGCAGATAAGGACCATGTGGTCCACCCAGTCTGCCCATTTTGCCTACCTAATTTGAATAGCAGATCCTAGTTGATCTGCAGCTCACCCTTTTTCCTGTCTCTAGGGTACCCTTATGTTATCCCATGTACTCTTAAACTCCCTAACTGTTTTTGGCCCCGCCACCTCCTTTGGTAGGCTGTTCCAATCATACACCACTCTTTCAGTGAAAAAGTACTTTTGCATGTTACCCCTGAACCTTCCCCTTCTAACTTCATTCTGTGACCCCTTGTTCTTGCACATCTTCTTTTTTGAAAGATGCTATCCTCATTTACCTTGTTTATACCCCTGAGGTACTTGAACATCTATTATGTCCCCCTCTCTTTCCTCTCTTCCAGGGAATACATATTGAGTTTCCTCAGCCTTTCTTCATAAGGTTTCCCATGGAGGCCCTGCACCATTTTTGTAGCCCTCCTCTGGATCATCTCCACTCTGTCTATGTCCTTTTGGAGATGTGGTCTTCAGAACTGGATACAGTACTCCAGCTGAGGTATCACCAGTGATTTGTACTGGTGATACCCCTCCGAATGCACCCCAGCATCCTACTGGCCTTTTCCAATAGCCTTTTCACATTATTTGGTCACCTTTAGGCCATCTGATATGAGTATCCCCTGGTCCTGCTCCTGCCTGGTGGCTTCAAGTACCGCCCCCATTTTGTTTACCTCTCCAGGATTTCTGTTCCCCAAGTGCATGACTTTGCACTTTTTGGCACTGAAGCGAAGCTGCCGCACATCTGACCACTCTTCCAACCTGCACAGGTCCTTCTTCATTTTTGTTATCCCCTCTGGAGTGTCAGCCCTATTGCAGATCTTGGTATAGTCCACAAAAAGACACACTCCCCCCAGCCCCTCTGCAATATCACTTGTAAAAACATTGAAGAGGACTGGTCTCAGGACAAATCCCTGTGGCACCCCACTGGTCACCTCCATCTCCTCAGAATGAACACCATTTAGCAGCACCCTCTGTGTCCTGCCCCTTAACCAATTACTGACCCAGTTTACAACCTTAGTGCCCACACCCATGCTGCCTAACATGTTTCAATCAATCAATCAATTAATCAAAGTCTTTATTTAACCAGGCAATCACCGTTGAGCAAGCTCATTTTCGAGGTGGACCTGGGTTTGTTAACAAGGAACAAGGGACAATATACATGGGATGCAACACACAAGAAAATAGTAATAATACAAATAAAGTGAGATACAATAATACAGTGTATACAAAGTATCAGCAGGTAGCATTGACAGTAGTATATGTTTGGAACAGAAGATACCCAAGAACATAAACCATGTTTGCTAACCTTCTATGTGGGATGGTATCAAAGGCCTTGCTGAAGTCTAAGTAGGCCACATCCACCACCCTTCCCTGATCCACCTCCCTGATCACCCAGTCAAAGAAATCTATTAGATTAGTTTTGCATGACCTTCCTGCTGTGAATCCATGTTGCCTTGGATCCTGTGCTCCACTAGCTTCAAGGAAGGACACAATCCTCTCCTTTAACAATGACTCCATTAGCTTCCCCACCACCTAGGTTAGACTGACTGTTCTGTAGTTGTCAGCCTCTTCTCAGCTCCCACTTTTACGGACAGGGACCACATTTGCCCTCCTCCAGTCTTCTGAGACTTCTCACGTCTCCAGTGATCTGTTAAATAGTGTGGTCAGTGGGGCTGCCAGCACCTCTCTGAGCTCTTTTAATATTCTTGGGTGAATCCCGTCTGTCCCCATTTCCTTATCCATTTTCAGTTTCCCTGAGTTCCTCTAGGACTCTCTCCACTGTGAATGGAGTAGTGTCAACCTCCCCAGCCTGGCTGCTTTTTTGGCTTATTTGTAGTCCTTCACCTTCCCCCTCTTTTGTGAAGACTGTACAAAAGTATTTGATCAGAATTGCTGCCTTCTCTGTGTCCTCCTCTGCATACCCTCTTCCCTTCTCCTTTATCTTGACAATAGGCTGTTGGTTAACTAGGATCTGCGGCCTATCCTGTAGGTAGGGTAGGGAAATGGGCAGACTAGATGGGCCAAGCAGTCCTTATCTGCTGTCAAAGTCTATGTTTCTATGTATGTGCATTCTTATTGACACACCAGGACTATGGTTTGATGTGCTTACACAACTGGATGAGATAATATGAGATGATGCTTGTGTAACTTGATTTGCTTTGTGGCTTTCCATGTCTCTATCCATGGGATATACCACCCTTTAGGGGTACGATGCAAGGAACCCTAGTGGAGGGTTCCCCCCTTACAGGTGCTGGGAATGAATATGTCAGCTAAAGGTAGGTTAGGAAGAAGCCCATGGGGAAGACAGATGAGCCACTGGAGGAGAAGGGGTGGATGGTGGGCAATGAAAAAGAATCCTGGCAAGGCCCAGGATGTTGTGACCTTTTAAACTCAATGGAGGAGTGATGTTGTTGCTCTGCTCATTGAACCTCAGGCTTAAAGCCTTCCCATTCAATGTGCTTACACAACTGGATGAGCTAATATGAAATGATGCTTGTGTAATTTGATTTGCTTTGTGGTTTTCTGCCTCTCTATCCATGGGATATACCACCCTGTAGGGGTATGATGCAAGGAACCCTAGAGGAGGGTTCCCCCCTACAGGTGCCGGGAAGGAATGCATCAGCTAAAGGTAGGTTAGGGAGAAGCCCAAAAAGAATACCCAAAGATGTCAAGCTTCGAAGAGGCGAGGATGATAAATGAATTCTGTGAAGAGAAGGGCTAACTTCCTAAGGAGAGAGGGGAAAGCTGGGCCACCATCCACCTCCATCCAACAGCGGAACCTAACTAACTACTAACTAACATGAAGAAAGCACTAACTCTAACTAATATTATGACCATTGGCATGGAGGAGAGAAAAAAAAACCCTTGAAGAGGAAACCTCTGGGGATCCAAGGCCTAGGTTGTCTTCCCTCCAAGCTGACAACATTTGATTTGGGGATGTATGTCAGTAAATAAAATGGTTCATGGATGAGGGATATAAGTAGGGAGGATGATGATGGGATAGGGAAAAACTTAAAAGAAGCACAAATTGAAGAAGGAACATGAGGTAGCAGGGACCCAAGTAGGGTATGCTCGAGTAGTCGATGAGAGATAGTAAATCAGAGGAGCAAGGGGTATCCATATGTGCTCATGAGGAGATTCCAGATGTGCTGATGAGGAGACCTAGGATAATGCATATTGGCTTGATTGAGCAATGAAAGTGAGCAGACACTGAGGTTGAAGAGACATGCTTGATTATGCGATATGAACGATTAGACCCTGAACAATTAGAAGCATAGGTTGTAGTCAATGATGTAAATAGATAAACCTTGAGGTAAGGATGAGTGAACGATTGGAGTTATGAACCCGATACATGCAGCAGGATGGCCACAGGTAGATGAGGTGGCATAGGAGTCATGATAGGTAAGCCCAAAAAGAAATATCAATCACAGGCCTCGAGTAGAGTGAAGCCTTGATGGCCAGTATGGAATGGAAAGAGGAGGAGACAGGAATGAACTTGAAAATGAACTGGAACATGAAAAGAAACTTGTACTGAGGTAATACGCTTGAGAGAGATATGTGAGAAAAGAGGTTCCTCGAAAGGAGGGAGACTCCAGGCCAAGAAGGCATGTCCAGAACCAGAAAGGAAGTGAACCAGAAGGAATGCTCAGGAAGACCGTTTGAGAGGAGCAAAGTTGGATGATGTACAATGAGGAATGAAGCCATGAGTGGAGAGAATCCATAATGACTGGAACGAGAACAGGCACTAGGCTCAGGAAGGTACAATAGGAAAAGATGAAGTACGATGATGGATGGAAGCCATGGAGGCTGGTATGGGAAGTGATGTATGAAAGAATGAGGGACGGTAGGGAGGTCAATGGGGTAGAGTAGGACCCAGCCAGTATGGAATGAGAACCACAATGGGGTGAGTCGGATGAGGCTGGATGGAGTCTGCCAGAGCTTGAGGCCATGGAGGCTGGCATGCAGGCCAGACAGAGTCAGCCGAGCCATGGTAGGATACGGGAATCCCAAAAGAAATGCACAGGTGAAGCAGAGGAGGCAATGGGAAGGACACAGATTGAGCAGTCGATGCAAAGGAGAAGACCCATGCAGAGGTTAGAGAAGCGATGTCTCAAGGAGGAGAAGGGGAAGGATGCAAAACATGGAGGGGAGAGAAGGAGGTCAGGGGAGGGACTAGAGGATCCCAACATGCCAGACGGAGCAAGCCAATATCGCAGACTCAGCAGTGAACCACAAGAGCATGGTGGGGGAAAGTGACACCGAATCCATGCTGAAAGGATGCTATCTAGAGGCTAGAAAGGGGCACATCATCTGAAAGAAGACATGGAAAATACAGGAGAGACACCAGACATGTCAGCCACAAAGTGGGAATGAATCAGGGTCAAAAGCTTGAAACACCCAGTCATTACAGAGTATGCTGCTTTTTTTTTTTTATTGATGTTACAGTAACAAAAGCATAGTTCAACAATGCCCATTACAAAACCATCTGGCAAACCTAGTGGACTTCAGAAATGAGGCACTGAAGTGAGGGCAACACCGTACGCAGCTGTGAACAAAGTGAAATTGCACCCTTGACACTGGGAAGCTTACCTTCAGCAGCTGAAGCAAAGATCATAACACCGGGATGAAATGCCAGTAGGTGCAGTGCAGGCAACAACACAAACTGAATGGTTAGCAGTGGGCAGCATGGTTCCCATAGCGGTATGCGGGGCAGGGTAAGGAGCATGAAATGGGAGCAAAAGGAGGAGAGCAGAAGCAAGTAATAGTCACAGCCACAGTGGTCCCTGCTGCAATCCAAGAATCCAAAGTGCCAAAGGATGCCTACTGTGCCTAGAGTGCCCTGGAATGGAAGTTCAATTACGCTTCTTATTGTACTGTGCCCAGAGAGTGATGTCAAGGTCACAGTATGCAGGTGCTGGATGGAGCTCTGAGAGCTGAGAGAGGGACACAGCAGAGCGAAAGTTGCGAGCAGAGGGATGAGCCACAGTGCCAGGTGAGCACAGTCCATCAGGTGAGCGAAGAAAAGGAGTGGGGCTCTGAAGGAGTGGCATGGGCTAGCTGCTGACCGGAAACCAAAGGAGCAGGCATGCAGGGGCAAGAAAGCAATGACTGAATGCTGGAAAGGGCAAAAGAACAAGGAAGGGCTCTCGAAACGAGACAACGTGGGGGGGGCAAAGATCGAGGAGGCAGCCGGAGGCAAGGCAGCCAACCAGCAGCAATGAGGAAAAACGGAGAGAATGAACAGCTGACTGAGCCTCCAGCTGCAACAAAAAAGAATCCTGGTGAGACCCAGGATGTTGTGACCTTTTAAGCTCGATGGGGAGTGACGGTGTTGCTCCGGCCATTGAACCTCGGGCTTAAAGCCCTCCCAGAACACCAAAATGTCAGATCAATAAGCAATGGTGCTTGATGGAGAGTGTTATCCAAGCCCTCTCTCCATCTGAGAATGCAGCACAATAATTTAGTGCTGTTTGTGTACATTAGTCATCCAAGTCTTACCCCTGATGTGCATGTTGCAGCAGGTAGAGGAAAGTAAAGATTCAGTGGTCATCGATCTGCTTGGCAAAATACTGCTGGGGCTGACCACGATGAAAGGATGACAGGTATCATGGGTTGTAGGTGACATATTTTGTCAGAAATGCTAGAATATCTTTATAACCATGGGATTGTTTCACTCCTGTCAGTTATAGGATGGTTTTGCTCCCATCAGGTAACATGTTGCATAGACACATAGACTATGATTGTAGAAAAAGGCCCATCAGATCAGTTTCAGTTTTAATATTTATACTGAAAAGGCATGTGAGCAAAATTTGCCCATTTTCACACGTGTTCAGTTAAGGACAAAAATATTAAAAGGGTTACATCGCAAGAACATGGGTACAAAGGAAGAGCAGTACAAGTAAGGCAATATTTAAAAAGAACAAATACAACAAAATTAAATGGGTTACAGTGCAAAACATGGGTACAACAGAGAAGGACAGTTCTCATAAAGCCATATTTAAAAACAATACAAAGACAAAACATGAGAGTTGGTACCACTGTTCAAAAGATCAGAGGCTAGTGCTAGGGTTAGGCATGGTGCAAATAAGTGCAAATGTAGGCCAAATGGTCAAAGAAAAGATAATCTTGCTACTGGGGAATGAGGGTGCTATCCTGTCAAGTTAGCAGGAGAGATGGAGAAATATTAGTTTGAGACACCCAAGGCAGGGGGCACTTGCATGAAATGGCCATGGAGTAGTGCAACCTTATAACATACTTGGTGGGCTCGGAAGGGGGACACAAGAAGAGTGTAAGCCCTATCCTTCAGAGTTGGTGGAGTGGCAGTAGAGATAGAGAAGTACATGGGGTGAGAGAAATTAGGGATTTGACACTTGCAAGAGGAGGCCAGTGTCAAGTGCTTCCTTAGGTTACATTTAAAGGACGAGGTAGAGGGACACTGGATGAGAGCAGGGGGGAGATTGTTAAAGAGTTTAGTGCCCATGTAAGAGAGGGTGTTTTGGCCCTGGGTAGTGTGGCGGAAAGGATGGTGAAGGAGGGAATGAAGGACTGTCTTGTGGTCCTAGAGTGGACTGAGGGAGGGCCAGTTGGACAATCTGTAAAGATCACAGTGGTGGGTGAGTCTGGGGAGCCTGGAGGCAAAAATAATGATGTTGTGGTAGGTGCTCCGGAGTCTATTAGAGTTTTTATGGGAAAGGGGGAAGGAAGTAGACTAGAGCACCAAAGTCAAATAAAGGGAGAAGAAAGCTGCAAGCTAGGAGGGTCTTTGACTCCTTAGAAAGGAAAGGTTTCACCCTCTAAAGCATGCCAAGCCTTTGTTGGGCTTTCTTAATAATCAGATTTATGTGCGATTCAAAGTTAAGGTGGCAGTCAAGGAGCAGGATGAGGTATTTTAATTCATAAACTCTATCAATAGAGTTGCCATTTTTGTCATGCAAAGAGAAATCAATGGCTAATGGTTTCCCTTGAGCTGGCGAAGACCATGGCCTTGGTTTTCTTAATGTTAAGTACAAGTCCTTTCAAGGAAAACCAGGAATAAAGGCTAAGGAAGTCAAGTTGAAGCTTGTTTTGAAGGGAGGAGGGGTTTTTTGTCCTTGTAAAAAAGGGCAGCATCATCGGCATACAGAATTAGCTCAGTGTTGGTGCAGATTTCGGGGAGATAGTTAACTACAAGGGAAAAGAGAAGGGGATCAAGGACGGACCTCTGTGGTACTCCATATTTAATGGGGGTGGTGGGGGTTGAAAGGATGCCATTTATCACAGTCTGATGCGACCTATGGCTAAGGTAGTTACTGAACCAGTTAATGACGTCAGAAGAAAAATGCAGAACTGCAAGGGTGGAGAGAAGGACGTTGTGGGTGACAAGGTCGAATGCCTTAATGAGGTCAACAAAAACAGAACCAGTGTATAGGCCTCTGTCATTAGCTTTGTTGATCTAGTTAGTAAGTCTTATAAGGGTGGTCTTTGTGTTATGGCTGGTCCAAAAACCATGTTGCGCCTCTGTCTGAAGGTTATGTTTCATGAGGTAATCAATAGTTTGCTTGTGGATAATTTTTTCAATTATTTTGGAAAGAGGAGCTAAAAGGGAGATGGGCCTGTAGTTGGAAACTTCTTCTTTTGGTCCAGATTTGTGGAGTGGTTTAATAACAGCTGATTTCTATGTAAGAGGAAAAGCTCCTGTACAGAGGGAGAAGTTGAAAATGTTGGTGAGCAGAGCAGCTAAGGGTTCACATACAAGTGTGAGGACCCCGTAATCTATGTTACCTAGCCTGATGTACAGCTGGGGGTCATTCATTTTAATAAGTTTAACCACCTTGGAGGCAGAAAGGTACCAAGAAAAGAAGCTGGGGTGAGGATTTGGGTGGGGGGGGGTGGCAGGGGACTAGGGGGTTATTTGGCTTGTATTTGTCCAAATTGCCAAAGTAGTGATTAAAGATGGGGGATATTTCCAGGGGATCAGTAATAGCCATTCCACCTGAGGAGAGGCTGATCTGCTCATTGTTTTGTCCTCTACCGATGAGGTTGTTCAGGAAGTTCCAAGTTTGTTTTGAGTTGCCATGGGGCTTTGCTGTTTTTCAGAGAGGAAAGAGGTTTTTGCAGACCAGACCACAGATTTGCATCTGTTACGAAGGGTTTTGTACTGTTGAAGTAGGTGGGGAAGTTTTTGTTTCCTGTATTTTGACCACACCCAGTCTCTTTCTCTCATGAGTTTAAGAAGATCTGAGGTGATCCATTCATGACTGTTGCCTTAACCCTAATTTTTTTCAAGGGGATTACAGAGTCACAAAGAGCAAGGAATTTGCTGCTGAACATTTTGAGGGCTGAGTTGATGTCCTGAATGGATTCAGAAAAAGGACCAGTCTGTGTCAAGGACTGCCTTTTTGAACTCATTTGAGTCCAGTTTATTACAGTAATTTGTCTTGTGTGGATGAATTTGTGTTCACAATGCAGTGTTTTCACAGACCAGCAGCAGTAGACTGCACAATGGACACTAACTGAATCAGGGAGAACCCCTGAGGCAGAGACATGAGAGGGGTAGGAAACTAGAATCCAGTCGAGTAGGGATTCATATCCTATTCTATAGTTAGACCGGTTATGGGAGGTGATAAGTTGGTGTAGGCCAAGGCTGAAAATGGATTCCTTTGTTGCTTCTGACTGCTGGGACAGCCAATTAAGATTAAAATCCCCATGGATTATCCATTCCCATCCATGAGGAATGGAGTTGTTGAGGTTAAGAAGGATGTCAAGATTATCTGAGAGTATGCCAGTGGGGAGATAGTTAACATTGATGGAAATAGCCTTACTGTTGCCCAGCAGGAGATTTATGAATAGGGATTCTAGGTTGGTCATTTCATAGGTGGTTTGCCACCCAAAGGAGGCAACCGCCCCCTCTTTCCCCATTCTGTCCTTCCTAAAAAGAAAATATCCATTGAGGTTAATTTCATTGGAAAGGATCTTATTTGTGAGCCATGTTTCAGAGATGGCAATATTGTTAAAATTATTGACTGGTATCCAGGATTCAAGCACAGTTTTCTTTGCTAGCAGACTTTGGATGTTAAGGTGTACTAATCTGAGTAGGCTGGAATGTTTGGGGTGAGAAGAACTTGGAGAATTGGCCCATCAAGTCTGCTCAGCCTCCGTAACTACTCTGCACCAGCTCTTGTGCCCCTCCCCCCTTTATTTCTGCCACTCCTTTTCTAATTAATCTCATATGCCTGTTGAATCCCTGCTTGAAGCTGTTCACTAATTTGGCTTGCACAACTGCCTCACTTATCCAACACTCTATCTTTAAAAAATAAATGCTTTAAGGCATCCCTCTTGAATATTCCTCTTGTGAATTTGAGTGTATTTCATCTTGTCCGTTTATTTAACCTCAAGGAGAAAATTTCCCTTGGCATCCACCCTATTAAATACATGTAGTTATCTGTACATTTTGATTATATCTTACCTTTCTCTTCTTCTCTCAAGGGTGTACATGTTCAAGTCCTGCAACCTCTCTTTGTGTGTCTTACCCCTAGCCTGTGGACCATCTTGGTTGCCCTGCTTTGTATTGCCTCCACTTTTGTGCAGACTTTCCTCACGTGTGGCTTCCAGTACATTATACAGTATTTCAGGTGTGATCATACCAATGACCTGTACTGTACAATGAGTGGCTCACCTCTGAGTGTCTAATGCTTATCCCCCTCCCTATGCATTCCAGCATCCTGTTTGCCATACCCAAAGCTTTGTTCTGGTGTACTTTTGTTTCAAGGGTGTCTGATATAATCCCTATGTACTTTTCCTCAAAGGTGTTTTTTCAGCACCTCCCCCAGCTTCATACTGCACTCTTCATTTTCATTTTCCTAATGTGCATCACTGTACATTTTTTAGCATTGAAGTCCAGTTGTCAGGTCTTTGACCAGCTCTCTCCAACCTGCCCTGATTCTCTCTAAGTTCATCTGACTCATGTTCGATGCCTCTGATACTAAACATTGAATCATGCTGTCAAAAGAATATACTGTGATCTGGCAGCCATTAAAATGAATCCGCATTTCATTCCCAATAACTATAAAGTAGCCATACCAAGTGGAATGGATGAAATGTTAATCAACAAAGGGGAAAAGGGTATCCTTGATGAGTTGTGATAAAAGTCAGTTTGTGGATGACACTAAAGACTATGTTGCCATTGAAAAATCACTAAAAAGAGCAATAATTAATGAGGGTGCACATTTAATGCACATATGCAGTGATATGGTGCCACACCTCCAAACAAAGGCACAGACAGAGGCTGGGGTGCAGCACGTACGTATCACCAAATATTTGGACAGAAATGAAGACTTTTTTTCTACAGTATCTAATGATATGATGTTGCTCCTCTAGTGCCTGGGAGCCCCCCCACACACACACACACCACCACCAAAGGCATAGATAGTGCCTTATTTATAATACCACATTTCTGATTATGTAGTCTGTACTACTGTATTTTTGATGAAGTCTGTCTGGCAAACTCGATTATTTTTTCTGGACAGCAAAACAAGCTAGACCTTTCTCTATGCATAACTGCATGCAGTAAGTGGCTGCTTATGTCACCAGCAATGCATATGGCACCACAAAACACACAGTCAGCACTCAAGGTACTTCTCAGAACAGTAGCAGTTATCAAATTGTGGGATATACTGTAAACTGAGAAATTCTGTTATTGCAGAGAAGCGGTTACACCTTCAGTGCACGCATTCTGTACAGCATCAATCCCCCAAAAGGGCACAGACAGTACTAGGAGTACCACATGGGACAGTAGCCATTATTGCCAAATTGTGTGCCATGAAATTATAAATTTAACTATTTAAAGAGAGGAGAGTTCTTATTGAGCTCAGAGGCAGTGTGGTCTAGTGGTTAGAGCACTGGCCTGGAAACTCAGGGTCAACAGGTTAAAATTCCACTAAAGCCATATACTACTATATGTGACTTTGAACAAGTCAGTTAGCCTCCCAAGGCTCCAACCTAAAGAGGTAAACACTGGAAATAAACTTTCAAATACAGTATCATCTAGGCTCTCTCCTAGGTGAAAATTATAAACACAATTAGTGAATAAACCAACAAGTAAATGAAATGCCTACTCACAATGACTAAGAGTCCTCCAAAATGGCAAAGAAAGCACCTGGGATAATTCATGGAAAAACAGAAACTGTCATAAATTGTTATGACAGAAACAGACATTCAACTACTGTATGTAAGTTAGGCTCTTTGTGGCATGCAGTTTTTGACTAAAAAAGGGGGCATGGATAGCACTCTGGGTAGTACATAGAACAATAGCCAATATCACCAAATTGTGAGAGACCCTGAGAAATTCATCTGTTTAAGAAGACGAACAGCACAGCAAGGTGACAAGGAGGCTCAAGCAGCATTCATGAAACATTATGGTAACCTTGCTTGCCGCCACCACCCACTCCCAGCCATTCTGCAAGCAAAGGGGTATCAAGGCATGTTGAGACCATGGCTGGGAGTTGTGCAATGCATAAAGTATTACATGTATGTATGGCTTTAGGTTATGGTGTTTTTTTTTTTTTTTACAGCAGAGGTGGACTGTGTCATGAATAAGTGTGATATTCACTGGGCACAGAATTGCTTCTTAAAGAGGGCTGGCCAAAGCCAGTCCTCCTCCTTGCCATAGACATCTGGTTGGCAGAGATAGTGAATATATATATTTTATAAGTTACCTTGTTTGATGGGGATATTGCAGTCCTGTATGAGTCTGCTGCATCCCTTGATCACCAGCTGGTGCAGTGTAGTGGATTCACTTTCCATGTAGATGGGCTTCTATTATATGCTACGAGTCCAGCACTGGCCTATCTCCTAGTTGATCTTTACCACTTTAATGAGCTCTGCAGGAGCATAGATGGCTGTCGGGAGCAATGAATACCATCTGCATGCAAGGCACACTATTTTTTTTTAATTTTGTTAATTTTTTTAATTTTTATATTATTCTTTTGGTAACTGGGTTAGGCCCACTAGGCACAAGTGCCTGTTTTCAGGGGCTACCTGGGAGCACTACGGTGGTTAAGTGACTTGCTCAGAATCTCACAGTATGCAAGTGGAGGTTGTGGGAATCAAATCCAGGTCTGCTAGATGTACAAAGCTCATTCACAGCTCATTACTCTAACCTCTAGGTTTTGCCATCATTGTTCAGAGTTTTGTGGGCTAGCAAGATGCAACATTTGCATACACCAGCCCAAATATTGAACAAGAGTAGCCTGGTGCCAACCAAGTCTGCATTTATGCAATATGGTTTATTCCTTCTGGAACTTTCACACTTCTTTAGTTCTTGTTACTCGGAGTCAAGCTCATTACTGGTTTAGAGAGGGATGTTTAATTGCTTGGAAGTATTTTAAAATCATTACTCCAATGATTTTGGTGTGGACAACTTGCTTGTAATTTTCTATGACATGGGGGAATGATAGTTCCATACATAGAAACCCAGGGAAACATAGAAATTGCTGCAGTTAAAATACAAGGGTCCATCCGATCTGCCCATAAATAATTTCCTGCATATCACCTTGTGCTACCATAGTAATAGGGGTATTTAGAGTAATACCTGTCCGATACCATCAGTATCATATGTCTATAATTCAGAATACTGTTTGCATCACTTTTTGTTGCTACACAGCAAGTGATATGGCATTGGGCTCCCAATGTGACATAGAATTGCACTCCGTCCCTGCAGACCATGTGGCAACAGACAGCAAAGAGGGCAGCTGTAGTCTTTTTGTACAAAAGGGCCTGAATATGTAGACCACCCCCTGGATCATTGTAAAGCTGCCAAGTATTCCGAAGAGAGCAGAGCAAATGACCAAAGCAGATAAGTGACTTTTTTTTTTTTTTTTGGTGTGTTTTTCAGCTCCTGCTGTTTAAAAGTTGAAATAAAATGTTTTAAAGTGTTTGTTGTGGGGGGTTGGATTTGAGGTGGAGGGAGAATATCAGCAGAGGGAGGGCTAGGGGAGCACAGCCAGATAAGCCAGCACCATTGGAGGTCCCTGTGGACCATGTGGTTGCAGATAGCCAATAGGGCAGCTGTAGTCCCTATACAATTGCCCAGAGGTCCAAGCAACCCTGAAGTGTGAGTGACATGAAGCAGGAGAGTGGCATCTACCTAAGTGGCATCTGGTGGCATTAGCAGGCTGTCCACAGTGAGGATTACAGGCTGCAGGCCACACTGATCAAAGGAGGGCAGGTCAGGTAGGGAAAGATGGTGGGGTTCCATAGCAACTGCAGCTGTTGCCTACCTGGGGTCTGTTCTCAGAAGGGCAAAAGTGCCATAAATGTAATGGGGATCGCTAATGCACTGTTAAGGAATGCCTAGAATGAGAAATCTGGAGAAAGGGTATTCAGTGGACGCAGGTAGAATTGTAGGGTACAGAGGGTGTGGGGCAGCAGTGTTCCTGGGAGCTCTCTGGGAGATGGGTGGATACCTAGTTTGCAGGCATATTGGATAGCTGAGGGCAGAGGTGTGCCAGTTGAGGCAGGAGATTGATGCACTGGTGTGGGATGGACTATATAGGGTGCAGATGGGAGGAGCAGAGGAACCACAGAGACTGGAGGCAGGCATCGGGAAGAGAAAAGCAAGGAAGCCAAGACAGGGAGAGGGGTCACAGAAGGGGGAAAAGAAGGAGGAAGGAGGATACTGGTCCCAAGGATCCATCTTCCTCAGCAGGAAAGAAGCCCCAGGACGGGGGGGATAAAAGCCAGGGTGGGGGGTGGATAACAGTCAGGGGACAAGCAAGGCAGGGAATGCAGAATATCTAGTGGGAGCACCACCAGAGGTGCCGGTGCCAAACAGGTTCCTCACACTGGACAGAGGGGAAGAGGGGAAACTTGGAGGGATGGGTAAGAATACTGAGATGGGCCAGGAAGGATGCTGTAAGAGGAAGAAATTCAGGGGTGGTGGAGGGGGGTGAAAGGAAAGAAGTTCTGGTGAAAGGGAGGGGGAAGAAGGGAAGGGGTGGTGTGGTTGGTTGAGTGAGGGGACAGGCTGTGGGGTGAAAAGAAAGGCAAGGTTGGGGAGTGCTGGGGGAGCTGAGGGTCTGGTGGATGGGGTTAGGACCGGGTAGCTGCTATGAGGGGTTGAGGGGGAGAACTGGATGTACAAAAGGGGAAGGAGGAGGTTGGCAGGAGTGAGCAGAGGCATGGGTAGAAGGGGGAAAGGGCTTAGGAAGATGGGGGAAGGGTGGTGATTTTGGGGTATTCAGTAGTAAAGGGGGACTGGTGGGGTGGGAAGAGGTCAAGACCTAACCATAGGAGGATAGAATGTATGGCAGAGATGATGGCAGGGAAAGTGGAATCTCTGCTAGCCCAGCACATGGGGCAGGAGGGTGGGACACCTCACATCATAGTATATCTGGGTACAAACAGCCTTTCAGGATGTGAGGTGGAGGTGGTACAAGAGAGGTTCAGGAAGGTGGGTAAAATCTGCAGTGAGGTAAGGAGTACAGTAGCTTCTTGGAGGTGCTACCAGTCCCAGGGGCCAGCACGGCAAGGAAAGTTAGAATTGTGGAATTCAGTTTATGGCTCAGAGGGTGGTGTGATGCAGAGGGGTATGGGCTAGCTGGTGACTGGGAAGAGACCTGGGAGAAGACCTGTATGCACTGGACAGTCTATATGTAAGTAAAAATAGCACAAGGGTCCTGAAGGGCCAGGTTGAGGAATTCATGGGGAAGGACCTCAATTCAAATTGCCAATGGGGGGCCAGCAGGGTACAAAACACCCTCAGTCAACTGGTGGAGGAGGCCAAAAGACCCCCCCATCAGTCAGACTAGGGAGGAACTAGTGGAGGTGGGGAGTAGGGAAGGAGGGACTGGGAAGGGATAGAGGGGTTGGGATGGGGTAAAGGGGGCAGAGGAACTAGTGGAGAGGGTGAAGAGGGAAGGAGAGAGGAGAGGAGCAGGACAAGGGTAAAGGGGGCCAGAGCTGAGGTAGGGGGTAATGTCTCTGAATGTCAGAAGCCTGGGGAAAAAATGACTGAGATGCAGGCACTAATGGCCGAAGGAAAACTGGACATAGCAGCCATCACAGAGCCAAAGGCCACACCAAGCCAGGCCTGGTACTTCACAGTCCCTGGGTACAAAATGCATAGGAAGGATAGGGAAACAGGTAGGAGGGAAGTGGTTCTGTATGTGAAGGAGGGGATGACCTGTACCAGAAAGGAAGGTGAGAATGGAAAAACAGAAGCATTATGGGTGCAGGTCCAAGCCAATAAGGGGAAAAAACTAAGGACTGGAGTAGTTTACAGACCATCTTTACAGGATGAGGACTTAGACAAGGTACTTGGGTCCCAGACTGCGGAAATGGTAGGATAGGAGGTAGTGGTAGTAATTGTGGGAGAGTCCAGTCTACCTGGGGTGGATTGGAAACTCCTGGCTACCTCCAGTAGCAGCGAGTCATGTCAAGTCAAGTCAGGTTTATTAGCAGGAATAACTCCATTGAGCATGCTCATTTACAAGGCGGTTCTGAATGGAGTAAGCACTGCTAGATGCATTCCATAGTGGATTCCTGACACAGCATGTCATGGAGCCCACTAAGGAGAGGGCCTTACTGGACCTAATCCTAACTAACCGTAGACATGTCCAGGATGTAAAGGTGGAAGTGCCATTTGTAGGAACTGGCCACCATATGGTGTGGTTCCGCCTGGACATGAGCAGAGGGATGGTCAGGACCAATACAAGGGTTTTGGATTTCAGGAAGGCTGGCTTTAATAAGACGGCTGAAATTTTGGTAGGGTACTTTACTGGGATCAGTAAGGAAAGGGAGATGGAACAGAAATTGACCATAATAAAGGAGGGACTGATGGAAGCAGCTAGTGAGTATGCCAAAATCAAAAGCAAGGAATTCAAGGCCAAAAATCCAAGCTGGTTTGGAAAGGAAGTGGAAAATGCAGTAAGGGAAAAGAAGGCAGCCTTCCAAAAGTACAAACGTAATCCGAATGAGAAGGATAGGGATATCCTTTTAATGATAACTCAAGGGTGACATGCAGAGCAGTTGGAGAGGCAAAGGCTGCTAAAGAAGTATGGCTGGTACAGGCAGTAGAATTGGTCGAGAAGGCCATCTTTAAATATATAATTGAGAAGAAAGATATTAAAGATGAAATTATACTGCAAGGATAAAAAAGGAAGGGGGGTTGGAATGAGGACGTGAAGTGAAATCAGAAGTACTTAACAAGTACTTGTGCTCTATTTTCACTAGAGAGAAGAATGAATCAGTGTAACAAGGGACCAGGGAGGTGGGGGCAGGGTAAGGGTTGCCATCGATGGCATAATGAAGGTGGACAAGGTGCTGAAGGGCTTAAAGGCCTTGAAGGGGGACAAATCACCAGATTCAGCCAGAGTGCACATGTGGGTCCTAAGGGAACTGACAGAGGTGCTGGTTGGCTCCCTGGCAGACCTGTTTAATACATCTCTGGAGTCTGGGAGTGTGCCCTGGGACTGGAGAATGGCACCTGTGGTGCCTTTCCATAAAAGCGATCCAAGAGATGAGCCAGGGAATTACAGGCCAGTCAGTCTGACCTCAATTGTGGGTAAACTGATGGAGACTATCATGAAGGAGAGACTGGTAGTCAAGTAAAATGGGTTGCAAGACGAGAGGCAGCATAGGTTTGTAGTGAGGAGGTCTGGACTAATCTGATTGACTTTTTTTGACTAGATAACCAAGCCAGTGGACAGGTGCCAAGCAGTTGATGTCCTATATCTGGACTTCAGCAAGGCCTTTGACTCTGGTACATAAGAGATTAGTTATGAACATAAGAACATAAGAATGTGATGGCAGAAGGGGACTGTTTGGTCCATCTAGTCTATCCGTGAAGTCTACCCCCCCCCAGCTATTCCTCTTTCCAAGGTTTCAACACTGACTGTCCCATGCTAGATTAAACTCTCTAACTGTCTTTGCCACTATCACCCCTGGAGGTAGGCCATTTCAAGGTTTCACCTCCATCTCGGTGATGAAGAATTTCCTAATGTTGATCCTGAACTACCTTCCCTTTAGGCACATGCTGTGACCTCTTGTCTGTGCACCACTGTTCACAAGGAAGAGGGTCTGTGTCTGTACTGAGTTTATTCCCTTTAGGTATTTAAAGATCTCAATCATGTCTCCTCTGTTCTAGAGAATATAATTTGAGATGATTGAGTCTTCCTCATGTGACTCATGATGGAGACCCTGAACCATCTTTGTTGCCCTCCTCTGTACAGTTTCCTATCAGTCAGTGTCTTTTTAGGTCTCCAGAACTGGATGCAGTACTCTAGGTGAGGTCTCACCAAGGTCCTATATAGTGGGATTATCACCTCACTTTTTCTACTTGTGATACCCCTGCTAATGCATTGAGGACACTGCTAGGTTTTTGTGCCTCCCTTTCGCATTGCCTTCCCACCTTCAAGTCGTCAAATATAATTACCCCAAGATCCCTTTCAAGCTTTGTTTCTGCTAATTGTTCCCCCTCTAGAAAGTATTTCCTTTCTGGGTTCTGTCTTCCCAGGTGCATAACCTTACACTTTTTGGTGTTAAATTTCAACTGCCAGTTTCTAGACCATTTTTCTAGCTTTTTCAGGTCTCATTCCATCCCAGTGAGCCCCTCTGACATGTCCACCTAGTTGCAGAGGTTTCTGTCATCTACAAAGATGCATTCCTTCCCCTCCAGTTCATCAGCAATGTCACTGGTGAATATGTTGAAGAGGATTGCCCCCAGCACTGATCCCCGCAGCACTGCACTGGTCACCTTACCCTTCCCTGACAGTGTTCCATTGACCGATACCCTCTGAGTCCTCCTGTGAAGCCAGTTTTTTATCCAGTTGACTAATTTTTGCCCTAGACCTGTGTGCTCCAGTTTATTTATTAGCGTCAAGTGGGGAATGGATTAAAAGACTTTACTGAAGACCAGATATACCACATCCACTGCTCCACCCTGATCCACTGTTCTGGTTACCCAGTCAATGAATTCAATCATATTTTTCTGGCATGACCACCTCGCTGTGAAGCCATGATGCTTGTGGTCTAGTTGCCCACTTGCAACCAGATATTCAACTCTTCTTTCTTTTAACATTGATCCCATAAGTTTCCCTATAACCGAGGTAAGGCTGACTGGGCAATAGTTCCCCGCCTCCTCCCTGCTCCTACTTTTGTGGAGGGGCACCACTGTGGCCCTCTTCCAGTTCTCAGGTACCCTGTTGTTCTCCAATGATTTGTTGAAGAACTCAGCTAGTGGGGCAGCAAGTTCCTCCACAAGCTCTTTTAGTATTCTTGGGAGAATTCCATCTGGCCCCATTGCTTTGTCTACCTTTAATTTATTGCGTTCTTTCAGTACCCTCTCTTTCGTGAAGGAACTCATGTCTGCACCGCTGTTGTGGTTCTCCTTCTTACTTAGTTTTGGCCCATCTTCATATTCCTCCTGCATGAAGACTGAGCAGAAGTATTTGTTTGGAACCTCCGCTTTTTCCCCCATCTTTCTCTACATGCTGACCCTCCTTTCTTGCCAGTCAGACAATACCTCCCTTACTCTTTTGTTTTTCCCTTATGTATCTGTAGAATGTTTTGTCTCCCTTTTTTAACCCCCACTGCTATCCTTTCCTCTGTTTGAGCCTTGGCAACCATCATCACCTTTCTGGCTTCTTTTAGCTTAACACTATTATTCCCTGCCGTTGTCCTTGTTTGTCTCCTTGTACCTATTAAAGTCTATTTTCTTCTCCTTTAGTCTAAACACTACCTCTTTTGAAAACCAAAGAGGATTCTTCCTTCATTTGGTTTTGCTAATTTGCTTGGTGCCTTGCACTGTAACTAGGTTTATTGCTCTTTTCAGAGCTTTCCAGCTATCCTCCACATCACCTCCTGTCCTATGATCAAGCATATTTTTTATACCGGTTTTCATTTTAGGGAAATTAGTCTTCCTGAAGTTGAGGATCTTTAGTTTGGTGTGATTGGTATCCTTGGTTTTGCTGACTGTAAGTCAGACTGTCCTATGGTCGCTGGACTCCAGATGGGTGAGCTTCCAACCCTTATGTCCATTATCCTGGTACTATTTGAGAGTACAAAGTCTAGAACTGCTCCCTCCCTAGTGGGTTCATCCACCAACTGATTTAGTCCCGCCCCTTAGAGCTATGAGGAATTCCCTACTCCTTTCTGATGAAGCCATAAAGGAGGCCGAATCCACATCCGGTAGATTGAAGTCTCTGATGAGCAACAACTCACCCGTGTCAACCATTTTTAGGATGCTTTCCAGAATCTCTCTGTCCTTTTCTACCTCTTGAGATGGGTGTCTGTATATAACCCTCCCCCGATAGGGGCCTTGTCCCCAGCTCTGAGAGTGATCCACAGGGTCTCGGCCTCGCTGCGAGTTCCTTGGATCTCTGTGGCTTTGATTCCATCCTTTACATAGATAGCCCTCCCTTTTATTTCCCCTTTTGGTCCCTTCTGAACAGAGTGTTACCTGGGATGGCAGCATCCCAGCTGTTGTTCTCACGGAACCATGTTTCTGTTACTGCGACCCTGTCCAGATCAGCCTCTGCCATCGTGGCAGCAAGGTCTGGGATCTTATTTGCCAGACTGCGAGCACTGATGTACATTGTCTGCTATCCCTGGTTCCCTTCATTCACTACAATGTTACCTTTTATCTCCCACATACCCTTCCCACATTATTGCATTTCATAAGTGGTTTAATTTGGGCTGTGTGGTTTCTGTCCTGTCTGGTGCTCATCATATTATGTCCTGATGGTGATTTGCTAGCTGATGGGGAGGGGCAACTGTTTTCCCTTGTGACTTGTCAGGTGCCAGTGCCCTCTCTCCATCTACTAGTTTAAATGACCTCTAAAAACATCAAGCGTCTCGCTGATCGCTCTAACCGCTCTGACGCCCCCTTTCATTAGGTGTAGGCCATCAAACCTAAAGAACTGCTGCTCTCAGAAGTCCAGCCACTCTCCCCACAAAGTGTTGCCCCCTTTCCTGGCACCAATCTTTTAGCAAGGCATTTAGCTCTCTAATTTCCATATCTCTGATTTTCTGCCTACCACCCACCTTTTCCCATGCAGGCAGAATTTCAGAGAAGGAAACACTGGATGTAAGAGAAGCCAGTCTGTCACCCAGTCAAGTTAGATGCTTTTTTGTTTCTTCCAGGGACTGACTGGTGAGATTGTTTGTTCCTAGATGGATAAGGACATGTTTTCCTCTGCCTTGAGCACAATTTTTTCAGTGCAGTCCATGTACCTCCATGCTGATGCCCGCCGGGAGATATCTGACTATAATGTTTGGCTGTCCATTTTGTGGTAGGTGAGGCTCGACTCCACGTATCATAGGGTCTCCTGTGATCATTAAGTTTTTTTATGTCTTTTGCTTTTGCAATGCCTTGGCTGTTGTGTGCATTTTTCCGGGCTGTGATAGGTTCTGACCTGCATCATCCTTTGCCTCAGAGCTCGGCTCAGATGAAACTAAGAGTTGCACAATCAGACAGACTTGACAGACCTGTTGGCCTTTTTCTGCCAGCAATTTTGTATGTTCGTATGATAGTGGTGAGTACCTATTTGTTGTCTCTATTGGTTTATTTATGTTCTTATGTTTGCCTAAGATGTTTACCAAGGCATTAGACCCATGATTTCCAACTGACTGCCATCCCCCGGTCTAGTTTTCCTTTGGGGTAGGGATGCTCCTGCCTAGGATTCGTAGAATGATGACAGCGGACTGTTGTATTGTGCACCACCCTGGAGTTTGGTTCTGAGGTAAGTGATCTTTGTCCATACAGTGTGAAGCTGTGCCCTTTAGGTACAGAAGAGCCCAACATGTATGATAGTGACCAACCCTTTGAGCAACAGACCTGTTGAAGAGGGGCCCACAGTGTTGGCAATTGACAATGTCCATTTTCAGCAAGATTGGCCAAGGACAGAAAAATGATTTGTTTTTGGATGTGAAGATTAGAGTTATTTCAGTTGTCTAGCAGTCCTGTTTTGCCCTTGCTCTGTTCTTCATGATGATACCCTGTGGCTTGTTTTGGGGACAAGGAAAGTAAGAAAAAGCAAAAAGTAGAACATTTTTTTTCCCTTCTGTTCGGCTCAGTTTAGACAGTTATAGGATTATTTGTTTTCCATGGCCCCTGTTACTGTTGCTCGGTGTGGTCCTGGTCCCTTCTTTGCTCTCCTGATTGCACCTGCAGGGTGGTGAATGAGCGTAGTGCAGAAAATAAGATGAAAGGTAGTTAAGTGAGTTACTACTGCTGTTTGCTACCAACCAGCATGACCCGGCCCTCCCAATCCTTAACTGGCTGAGAATTCCCCAATCAGATGTGCTGAGGGTGGGTGTTACTCAGGTCCCTCCTCTCCAAGTGTGGCTATAGAAGTAGATGCAGATGAGGGTGGAGGGGTGGGCGGGTGGCTAGTCCTACAAGAAAGTTTAGAGTGACTCTTGCCCTGTTGTTGTTGTCATCCCCATAGAAGATGGCGTGTGTGCATTGCAAAGAAGAAGAGAGCCTGGCTAGACCAGGGAGCACAGAGTCCTCGTAGTCAGCCTGCTTGTGCTCTCTGATGGAGTTTCACTCTGCTGCTTCTTTTAAAGTTCCCCACCGGCAGCTGGATTAGCACTTGCTAACAGCCGACTTTCTGCTTGTAGGGTACCTTGCTCTGATTGGTCTGCCTTACAGGGAATCCACACAATGAATTGTACACTTTACTATCCTAGAAGAAAGTTTAGAGTGACTGTGATGTACAGCTCTTTTGTAGGAGCAGTTCCTGGATGAAAGAAGAGTTTGTTTGGAAAGTTGCCGTTTTGTTGTTATCCCCCAAAGGAGATGGTGCATGTGTGGTGGGAAGAAGAAGAGATTCTGGCTAGAGCTGGGAGCACAGAGTCCCCATAGTCAGCCTGCTTCTGATCTCTGAGGAAATTTCACTCTGCTGCTTCAAGAAAGTTTAGAGTGACTCTTGCCCTGTTATTGTTTTTATCCCCTGTAGGAGATGGCGCGTGTGCAGTGGGAAGTAGAAGACATCCTGGCTAGAACAGGTAGCATAGAGCCCCCATTGTTAGTCTGCTTGAGACCTCCCAAAGATGAAGGATCTGAGGGTGGGAGCTAAAATTGTAAGATGTATGAAAAAAAGGTTAAAGGACAGAAGCCAAAAGTAGGTGGTCATGAGGGAATTCTCGTAAGCAAGGTCAGTGACTAGTGGGTTCCCTGAGGGCTTGGTACTCAGTCCAGGGTTGTTTAACATCTTCATCAGTGACACAGTGGATGGGATCAAGGGTAAAATCTGCCTGTTCACTGACAATACAAAGCTATGTGAGGTTGAGTGGACATGGGGGGGGAGGAGACAGGAACTAAGGAAAGACCTGACTAGGTTAGAGAAGTGGTCTGGCATGTGGCAACAGTGGTTCAGTGCTACAAAGTGTGAAGTTATGTATTTAGAGGCAAGGAACCCAGAGACCAAATATTGGCTAGGTGGTGCACAGGTCACCTAGTCTGATGAAGAAAAGGACCTGGGGGATATCATCAAGAGTGACCTGAAGCATTTAGCACAGTAGCACAGTGCATAACTGTGGCAAAAGCAAACTGGGTGCTTCGCTGCATAGTCATGCATATAGCCAGGGGATTACCAGCAAGAAGGCAGAGGTCATAATACTGCTTATAGGTCACTGGTAAGACCACACCTAGATGGCAGTGTGCAGTATTGGTGCTCTTATCTTATGAAGGATGTCAATTTGCTGGAGACAGTACAGAGAAGGGTGACTAAGTTGATCTAGGGCCAGCAAGGCAACTCCTAACTGAAGAGGTCAAGGAGATCAAGATGTACACCCTTGAGGGCAGAAAGGAGAAGGGGCATATGACTGAGATCTTCAAATACCTTAAATGTATTAATAGGGTGAATACTGAGGGCCTCTTCAGTCTTAGTGGGAACAAGTCCATAAGGGGTCATAGCCTATAGCTGGTGAGGGAGGATTCAGGAGGGAGATGAGGAAGCACTTTTTCACTGAGAGAGTGGTGACCAAGTGGAATGAGTTTCCAGAAAAGGTGGTCTCCCTGAAAATGGTAGATAGCTTCAAGAAAGGATGGGAAAAAAGGAAGGAGAAAGTTGCTGGGGGTGAAAGGAGATGGGAGAGTTGAGGGGGTTATGGGGGTTTGGGGAGGTGGGGCAGGTCATACTGTAGACACAGGGGGGACCTGCACAATCAAGCAGACAGGATAGACCATAAAGCCATTATCCACATACATCTTTATATGTTTGTACATTCATATGTAATAAACACATGCAGGATGTAAGAAGTAGTGTTGGTAGCTCTCAGGAGTGCACTATCCCCCTTCATTATAAGTAACCATACCGATGTCCCAGCATGGTGTTAGGGGGACACTGTGCTTTCATGGGTGTCATCCTTCTGCTGAGATGTTAAACCAATGTCCTTTCTGCCTGGTTGTTGCGGTGACTGTGACAGGGTAGGATAAAACCATCCACCAAAACCACTCTGGGACACATTTATCCCCCTCCCCATCAAGAAATAACATGACTCAACATCCATCTCCTTAAAGATTACACTGCAAACTGGAATGCAAAAAAAAAACCTTCCCATCCTCTGTGCACTCTACCACCCACCTACCCCCAGCTCTTCACATATGTTTTCCTAATCGCAGTTCCTTGAAGCTTCTCCTCCTGGAACTGAGACTTGAATCGTCACTGTTCAATGAACAGCTGATTCTGTCATGTCAGACCGCACTGAAGTGAATGGAGCCCATCCATTTCAATGAATCTATTATATTTAATGTTTTTTTTTTCTCTACTTTGTAATTTTTTTTGTTTATTCTTATATTTACCCATTTTTTCCATGTTGTGCACTTTTTACCATCACTCTGATGAACAATACTGCTGTTAACATCTAAACTTACCTTGGAGATATTTGTGGGACAATGATGATTCAAGTCCCAATTCCAGGAGGAGAAGTTTCAAGGGACTAAGATTTGGAAAACATGTGAGGGGGTGGGGGTAGGTGGGTGGTAGAGCACACAGAGAATGAGAAGGTGATTGTTTTTTTGCATTTCAGTTTGCAGTGTAATCTTTGTGGAGACAGACACTGGGTCATGTTATCTCTTGATAAGGGAGTCCGGAGTTGTTCCAATGGACAAACATAGAAACATAGACTTTAACGGCAGATAAGGACTGCTTGGTCTACCTAATCTGCTCATTTCTCTACCTACATGATAAGCTGCAGATCCTAGTTAACCAACAGCCTATTTCTTCTTACCCCCCACAAGAATTGCCTTTTGTCTGTCCCATGTATTCTTGAATTCTCCCACAGTTTTAGACCCCACAACCTCCTCAGGAAGGCTGTTCCATGCATCCACCACCCTCTCTGTGAAAAAATACTTCCTCACATTGCCCCTGAACTGCCCCCCCTCTATGTTTAAATTAAGTCCGGCTTGTTCTTGGCATCTCTTTTCTGAAAGATGCTACCCTCTGGACTTTGTTGATTCCACTGAGGTACTTAAAAGTTTCTATCATGTCCCCTCTCTCTCTCCTTTCCTCAGGGCATACATATTAAGCTCCTTTAGTCTGTCCTCGTATGGCTTCCCTGCAGACCCTGCACCATTTTAGTTGCCCTCCTCTGGGCTGCCTCTACTCTGTCTATGTCCTTGCAGAGATGGGGTCTCCAGAACTGGATGCAGTACTCCAGATGGGGTCTCTCCAACTGTCTGTACAGAGGGATAACAACTTTCTGTTTTCTGCTGGTGATGCCTCTCCCTATACATCCCAGTATATCCCCAGCCCTCCGTACTGCCTTCTCACATTGCTTGCTAAACTTAAGGTCATCTGATATGATTGCCCCCAGGTCCCTTTCCATTTTTGATGTTGTTACTCTCCCCCCCATTGTGTAATCTTCCCCTGGGTTTTTGTTTCCCAGGTGCATTACTTTGCACTTCTTTGAATTGAATCCAAGCTACCATACTTCTGACCATTCCTCCAACCTTGCCAAGTCCCTTCTCATTCTTTCCATGCCTCCTTGTGTATCAACCCTGTTGCAGATCTTTGTGTCATCTGCAAAGAGGCATACTTTTCCATCCAGTCCCTCTGCAATGTCACTTAAAAAGACATTAAAAAGGACTGGACCCAGTACTGAACCCTGCTGTACTCCACTAGTAACTCCTCTTTCTTCAGAGTGGACTCCATTTACAATTACCTTCTGTGTCCTGTTGTCCAGCCAATGTTTTACCCAGGCAACCACTCTGGGACCTACTCCCAGGCTAGTTAATTTGACTATTAATCTTTTGTGTGGGACTGTGTTAAATGCCTTGCTAAAGTCTAGGTAGGCCATGTCCACAGCCCCGCCCTGGTCTACTACTTTGGTCACCCAGTCAAAGAAATCAATTAGATTCATCTGACATGACCTTCCTGCTGTGAACCCATGTTGCCTTGGGTCCTGTGCCCACTGGCCTGTAGGTACTCAACAATCCTTTCCTCAGAAGTGATTCCATCACTTTCCCTACCACAGAGGTCAAATTGACAGATCTGTAGTTTCCTGCCTCTGTCTTGGTCCCAATTTTTTGAAGGGGAATCACATCCACCTTCCTCCAGTCCTCGGGTACCACACCATCCTTCCATGATTTGTTAAAAAGGGTAGTCAGTGGTTTCACTAGTTCTACCCTTAATTCTTTTAGAATTCTGGGGTTAATTCTGTCAGGCCCCATTGCTTTGTCCACCTTCAGTTTTAGGAGTTCTTTCAGAACACTTTCTTCTGTGAAAGGACTGGGATTGACCCCCCTATCAAGAGTGCTTCTGTTAATTGGATTAGGCACCTCCCACTCCTCCTCTTTTGTGAATACTGAGCTGAAATATTCATTCAGTATCCCTGCTTTTTCACTATCCCTCTCTGCCCACCCAACGCCCATTCTATTCAGCCTCACTATCCCTCCCTTTGTCTTGCTACACTCCCTGATGTACCTATAAAAGGTTTTATCCCCCTTCTTAACCAAGTTGGCTATCTTTTCCTCACTTTGGGCCTTTGCTATTCTGACTTTCATCTCTGCTTCCTTCTGCCTTAACTGGTACAGCTCTCTGTCCTGCTCCTTCTGAGTTTCCTTACACTTCCTGAATGCTATCTTTTTCTCCCTGACTTTCCCCGCCACCTTTTTTGAGAACCATAGTGGCTTTTTCTTTCATTTTGATTTGTTTATTTGCTTGACACAAAGGCTTGTTGCCTCTGTGATGGCAGTTCTGATGTTTCCCCATTGTTGCTCCACCCCTCCTTCTAGCCTGTTTGCTAGTGCTTTTCTAAGGCACTCTCCCATCTTGCCAAAATCAGCCCTCCTGAAGTCCAGTACCCTCACTTTTGTATGGCTTGATTCTGTAGCTGGGTTTATCATGAACCACACTGTTTGATGGTCACTTGTTCCCAGATGGTAATCCACTTCTAGATCTGAGTTCCTCTCACTGTCCCCATTTGAGAATACGAGGTCTAAGATTGCTCCCTCATGAGTGGGTTCTGAAACTAGCTGTCTGAGACATGCCACCTGTAGGGCACCGAAAATGGCCCTGCTCTTGGATATGGTTGTAGCAAATGTGCTCCAGTTAACATCTGGCATATTCAGGTCTCCCATCAACAGTATCTCCCCTTTCTCTGCCATTCTAAGAATGCCTTCTATCATATTCTTGTCCATCCCCTTCCCCTGACATGGGGGTCTGTATACAACCCCTGTACGGATTGTGGTGCCATTTCCAATCTCTAAGGTGACCCACAGTGCCTCCTCTCCTCCCTGTTTACTTTTTTGTTCAATTGCTTTTATCCCTTCCTTTACATAGAGAGCTACCCCTCCCCCTCTTCTCCCCTCCCTGTCTCTCCTATAGGTTATATACCCTGGTATATTAACATCCCAGTCATGTTTCTCTGTGTACCATGTTTCTGTGACTGCTACGATATCCAGACATCCCTCTTCCATCAAGGCCACCAGTTCAGGGAGCTTGTTGCCCAGACTATGGGCATTGGTACTCATTACCCTCCATTTCCTGATGGCCTTACTCCTTTTTTCCCCATCCCTGTCCTTATTGCCTTTGTCACTTTCTCCGTTTACCCCTACTCTTCCCCCTATCGACATCTCTGTCTTGGTGTTTACCTCACTTACTACCCTGACTTTTGGGGGGGGGCTAGATTTTCCCTGTTCCTTTCCAGTGCCTCCCCCCTTGGCTAGTTTAAATGCTTGCCAATGAAGCATTTAAACCTATCACCTAGGATCCTGGTTCCCCTCCTGGACAGATGTAGCCCATCATACCAGTATAAGCCTGCATCACTCCAGGTGGACCCCCAGTCCCCAATGAAGCCAAATCCCTGAGCTCTGCATCAGTATTTCAACCACTGATTGAATCCCATCATGTGGAGCACCCTAGCCTCACCTATGCCATAGACAGGCAGCACCTCCGAGAAGGTTATCTTGTGTGCTACTTGTCTAAGGCACCTTCGCAACTCCACAAACTCTTCCTGCACTGCTCTGATCCCTTTGATAGTCAGGTCATTTGTCCCTAGGTGGACAATGACATCCAGCTCCCTCCCCTGTGTAGCTGCTCTGGTGATCCTCAGGATTTGCTCCCTGTCCCTCCAAGCCATGGCGCCAGGCAGGCACCTTACCTCCCTCTCCCCTTCCTCTCCCAGTTCTACCTTCCTAACTATGGAGTCCCCCACCAGGAGTTGTTTCCTTCCCCTGTGGGGTCACATGCCACCCTACTGTGAGTCTCCCTTGTGGAGGTTCCCTGCAACCTCCTTGGTCTCCACTGTGGGTGCCTCCATAGAGGAACCACACTTTGCCAGAAACAGCATAGGAATTGTGGAGAGGTACAACTGGAGGGATGCACCTTTGTTCCACCATCCTCACCCTCCCTGAGCCCACTGTGGTTCAACCACTCCTCTTTCTTGGCAACCTCTGAGGCAATGGCAGTGGCACTGGTGGTCCCTGGATGGAAGAGGAGGTCCCACAAATCCTGGCCAACTCAGCCTGGATATGAGCAACCTCCTCTCTCAGCCCAGAGAGGTGCCTGCAGATGGGACAACACTGCATCCTCCAGAATGTCTCCCGGAAGACTGCTGCTCCACAGCCACTGCACTGCACCACTCTCATCATGTCTTATTTCTGGCCCCTTCATTGTTGTTCAGAATCCTTACTCTTTCTTTTTTTTCTTTTTCTTGTCTCCCTACTTACTTACTGCCTCTGTGCCCTTTAAGCTTCTGATTGTCCTTTTCTGAGACAAGAAGATCCTATATTTCTCAGTAGACCCCTTACTTGCTCAGACACAAACCTCCAGCAGCTAGGGGAGACAGAGAGCTACTCTTGCCCTTCTAGGATGGTGAGTCTTTGGTGGCTCTGTGATCACTCACTTCCTGCTCCCAAACAGGAAGTTCCTGTTGTCAGTCAAATTCTGTGCCTATAAAAGTAGAACTAGCTTTGGGTGGGAGGGAAGGAAGGCAATATAGTCCCAGTAGAGCAGTCCAGTCACACAGCACTCCTTCCTCCTGGTGTTTTCTGCCAAGTCCCTGGCAGAATCTATCTAGGGCAGTGTTTAAATCTAGCTTCCTTCTAGCTAAGCCACTCCCCCTGTTTAACATATCGTTCTACATGTAATTAAATTTCATAGACAATCCCCTTCAGCCACCTGAGATTTACACCTAGATAACTGCTTCAGATAACCATTCAGCTAACTCAGACAAACTTGCCAAACACTTGAAAGACATATATGAGGAGGCTGAGGGTAAGTGGGTGGCACAGTGAACAGAAGGATGGAAATGGTCATTTTTATTTCTTTTCACTTTGCTATACTATCTGTATGGGAACTTAGAATGCCTCACATTATCTCTTGTTGGGGGTTGGTTTAAATATGTACTGGACTAGGGACTGAAACAAGCTATACATATGTGAGGAGGTGGGGTATGTGGGTGGTAAAGTGGGCAGAGGGAAGGAAAGGGCTGAATTTATTTCATTTTATTTTGAAGTATCATCACTTCACCAGAACACTGAAAAAGATTGCCTGATAACATCAATAAATAAATAAATAAATACAACATCTGCCAATACATGTGAGAAATGGCCCCTGACATAACATGGCAAGTTAGGGAATTTGCAAAAAAAAAAAATTGTTATTCACCAATGATAACAGCAACAGACTTTACCTCACTGACTGTCAAATGTATCTGAAGCTCCAATTTTACCACCGATAGTGCAAGCTAACAGCTCATTCACTTGTCATGACAAGGAGCTCAGTAGACAAACCTTGCCTGGGGGAAAATGTAAAAAACAGGTCCATAATGATATGGTAACACCAGTGTGACCCTGATGCATTTTACAGTTAAAACTATAGGAATGTGACCTAATTTTTAAAAAATACACATATTTGTTATGCCATAATTTAATATTTTACAGAAAAAAAAATAACATCAAATTTTACAGATAACAAGGTTAACAGTGTCCTTTTAATCACTGGGGTTGTGTCTGTGGTGGAGATGTGATGACTTGAAAAGTAAGAGAGACAGAGAGAGTGTGTGTGTGTATGTGTGACTAAGTGTGCATGTACCGTAATCTACCTAAACCAGATGCACCAACTTTATTAACTATTGCCTGGAGCAACACTATAATACCATCCTTCTAAATCTGTTGTGCCTGAGACCCTTATCCAAGTTAGAAAGTGGATGAGAAAAATACTGGATATTGACTGACTGCTGCAATTCTCATGCCATATACCTATGTGCTGACACCACCTTGTAAAAATAAATACACCAGAGCCAGCCTACCATTTTACAGTTGCATAGTAAAAGTTATGCTGATGTGTTGCAAACAAAAGAAGAAAAGTAAGGGGTCTGACTGGAATTCCTAATGCAGCACAGCTGTGTTCTAATGTATAGTGGAGTTGAAGCACAATTTCATGGAAATCTCCCTGCGTCCTTCTCATTCAGTAAAATGTGTTTTCTTCCTCTCCCCCTCCCCCCGGCACACTGTTTTCTTGCATTATGCAGAGCAGCGTGTGACCATGTTACTGAGAGTTGCCCATATAGTCGGTAGCCCTTGGTGACCTCACATGAAGCAGATGTTTCCTTAACAGAATCAGATGCATAGAGCACTTCTTGTTTTGTTGACATTCTAATTAAAACCCAACATTTTTTAATTTTTTATTTTACTTAAATCATTGTTAGTGCTCCCAAGCCAGCATCATGGCAATGTGCACTTTGATTTGTCAAGTTTGTCTTCAGGCGCTGCTGCTGGTGGTGGTAGGGCAATTTAAACCTTGCTGTTCTGAATTGTACACCATCAGCACAAACAACACTTTAGCCACAGAATCCTTGGGTTTCCTCCTCAATGTGATGGGAAGAGATCGGATGGAAGATGCCACTTTACCAGGTGGAGCAGATGAGCTCCAACACTGCTGCCACTCCTAAAGTGGACTGCTGATTCAAGGCTGTGGGGGGACTGAACTCTAACCTGAGCAGGGCAAAAGAGAGAGACTTGGCAGCTGAAGCCAGCACTGGTGAAACTGAATGAATGTGGCCACCAGATGACAGATAGTGAGTGCTGTCAGTGTGTGATTCTGTTGATGACAGAAACAAAGAAGTAAATTTTAATTCCCTTCCCCATCCCATAGTGCTCCCTCACTGACAGAGGTATCACAATGTTATTAAGCAAGTAAACACTGCCATGATCAGATACACATGGGTGGTTGGCATTGTTTCCCAATGGCAGCTTGAGTACAATAAAGCATTTTGCATTACCTAATGTGGTATGTGCACTGCTTTTCTAATTTTTTCTCTGAGCTTCTCTGTGACTGGTTTCACTTTGGGGGGCTGTGGTGTGTGCATTACATTTTGTTTCATTGACTAATGTGTTGACCAAGCCTGTTAGTTGACTGGAGTAGGTTTGGTACGAAGATGATCCTCCGCCATTTTATCAGTTCCAAAATTAGACCTTTAATTGGAGGTATTGTGACCTCAGGTTACAACCCTATTCAGGAACATGGATTGTACTGCACCAGTGGTATGGTGATCATGTCAGCAGATAGCAAGATGAGGGAAGTATTATAGTACATAGACTGCATATTAGATTTCTCTTATTCCCTCCATACACCGTACCAGCTCAGTTTGTTCCCCCATCAGTGCCAATGCAGTATTTGTGAGCTGTGTATTAGATATGAACTTCCCTGCTGCAGGTAACTGTACTGCACTATAAAGTTGAAATCATAAGTGGCATTGGTGAGAGTCAAGTGTGAGAACTACAAGACAGGGGTTGGATCAGGTAGGGATGAGAGTACAGAAGTGGTGACATATACCTGTAGGGGACAAACCTTGAAGCATGGCTATAAGACCCTCAATCTTGGGTAGAAAAACAGTTGGTGAGGTAGAGTTATAAGTCCTCTCCAAAATGCAGTCACAAGGGAGTGGTACGAGCTGACAGTGATAATAGCGAACAGCGTGGGGCTTGGAGCAAGGGAACTGGGCATGTGCCAACTGTCAGGCTCCCTTTAGCAGTTGTTGCTCTGCCATCCCAATATCAGAGAGGTTGACTGGCGATGGAAAGGAGGTAAGCCCTGCTGTCAAAAGGGGGGATTTCACCAAGATTAAGTATAAAACAGCTGGGCCTTCTGCAGCTCTTCCAACCTGTACTAGGGAATTAAACAGCAAATCCATGCCAAGCAGCATGGAGATTTAAAATACATAACAAACAAAATGATACAGAGTCTCTGCTTTGAGATTCCAGTCTAACATTTACTTATTTACCTCACCATCACTTATACACATGTCCTGCATCAGTAATGCTGTTTTAAGTTAAGTTTTTAGTCATTTCACAGTGCTGACGGGGTCATGGATAGTACTACATCACTGGTATGGTGATCATGTTGTCAGATAGCAAAGGGAGGGAGTGCTATGCTGAGTACATATTAGATTTCTTTTATTCCCTCCTCACACTAGCTTAGTGCTTAGTGAAGAACTGGAAACCAGCTTCAGGCTACAATGTGTAACTTGAGTAATTCACTTAAACTCAGGTAGATTACATTTGAAAAAAAGTGAAGTCTCCAGATAAAATAATGAACAGCAATGCAAACATGCAGCATGCCCTGTACATGCCAGCTCCCTACCCCAACATACCCATACTCTTATGATTTCTTTCCCCTCCACCAGCAACAGAGCCTTGATCTGCTGACTATTTGTCAAAACAAGTAGCACTCCCTTATGATACTATGGAATTGTTTAAATGTTACTGCTGTTTGGTGTTTGTATTTACAAAAAACTATGCACAAAACATCAATTAGTGTGCAGTAGTAACCTACAAAGTATACTGCTGCTCTGGCCACAGTTTTACTGACAGTTATGCAGGTCTTCATTATGTAAGTTTTATTTGTAGCTTATTACGAATGACTACTGCTATGGCTTACTGGTAAACTGCACAACAATGCACTAAGACTGCAGTGTGAAAGCATCAGACTACGCATATGATCCCGTCTTGTCTACGACCTGACTGCCCTTGCTGTCCTCACACATCATCAGTACCAACACACTGAAACTGCTGCAGGACTCACTGAGGGAATCCTGCAATGTCACTTGCCCCATCGATCAGCAATTATCCTTAGAGGCAAAAAAAAGACTGTGCTGAAATTATTGTCTATTATAAATTAATGGAAGTGGGAATTAATTTATTAAATAACAACAAAATTGTACAACTCCCATTAGAGGTTAACTGGAAAGCTAGGGTTCCATTTTCATAGCTGGTTGGCTCAAGCCACGTTCCCCTAATGGTGGCTTGGATTGTGGCTGGCACAGGTTATTATTGACTCTAATTGCTAGCAGTAGTAGTAGTATGAGAAATAGAAACTGATGTGTTTTTTTAGATGAGATTTGTACCAGCTTAGTTGCTGCACACATGACCAGTGTGAAATATGTGAACCTGATGTGATTTTTAAATGATGTTCCCACCAGCTTAACAGCTCCACTCCTGTCAAGTGTGCAACATGTGAACCTGATGTGATTTTTAGATGTTTGCACTATCTTACCTGTTGCATACGTCAAGCTTGCTGCTAGAGGTGGGTGAAGTGGCCAAGATTCGCTCCGTGAAACAATTCACAGAATAATGTGGAATCAGCGAAGTAATCCACAGTGCGAAGTGGAGTACATCGTGTCATAATGAGGAGTGCAAAGTACATTGATATCAATGACTTCACATTACTTCGCCTTCCTCCAACCACTTCTGCACCAATTTTAGTGCCAAGTACATAGAAATTAATGTACTTCGCATCACTTTGCCTTGTTATGGAGCTCCAAGGTGAATTTTGCAGTGATTCATGGGATTGCAGGTCACATGGGCTTTAGATTACTCTGCACAGCCTCAGTTCTGTGTAGCATGTGTGTAGTGGTAGAGGGAGACAGTTTCCTCTCAGAGCCCCATGATTCAAAGCCTCTAAAAGCTGTTAAAAAGCCTTTTTGAGCCATTTTTGTTGCTCAAAATTTAGTACATTGATTGTAGAAAACCATCCTGTGCTCATATCATCGAGTGTTTATTGTTTGTGTGTGGATTTTGAATGTTAATCTAGAACGTTAAGTCTGTGTACTGACAGACACTTGAAGTGTGCTTTCGAGGAGGGGCATATCTGTGGTGGAGGTAGATTAAAACTGGCAGAAAAGGTAGCCTTTCTATTTTGGTTATATTTTTCTTGTATAACTATGTTAATGTACACACAGTAATATTTTCAGTAATTCTTGACTTTTTTTTGCTGATTGTTGTGGTGCAGCAGTGCATAATTTCAGTTTCTTTAAAAGAGTTGGTTATTTTACTGAAGTTTTCAATTTGTTACACATTACTTGTAATGTGTGTGTGTATGTGTGTGTGTGTGTGTGACGCTTGCCATCAAATCAGACACATATTGTGCCACAGAGTAATTGCAGCAGTGTGAACCTGCTATCTACCACACCTGCATGATTTTGCACTGCTTTGTGGTATCTTGGTTTTGGACTGTTACTGCAGTGCACTGAACCCCCTTCCCTCCCCAAACCAGCAAAAGGTATTCTTTCCAGACTGGATTGTGAGTTATGAGCACTGGTTAAGGTGTTGTTGTGACTGTGAGTCTGCGTCTCTTCTTGATTGTGCAGTGCAATTTTAACCTGTCTGTGCTTTTGCATTTGTTTATTGCCCAGTCTCCATCTGCAAGCTAAAGTTGTTTTTTTTTGGCTTCACATCCACTGGACCAGACTGAAAGTTCAGAAAATCTACATTTGTTTAAAATTTTCTTGGTGATTCCCTCAAAATGCCTGCAAAGAGATGTGCAAGCAAAGCTGTTTTTGGCCATGGCACTGCTGCCAGTGACAAGATTGTCCATGGGTGTGGTAGTACACAGAAGTGGATAGCTGATGTCAGTAAATGGATTTCTCTATCAATGTTTTTTTACAGTGCAATCTGTAGCCTCTCTCATAGTTGGAGGAGATGATGTTGTCCCAGCTGGTGGTGTTAGTGCAGTTTCTGCTGGAATTAGTATTGCTGCCTCAGACCAGTTAACTGTTTCAAAAAAATATGGTTGAGTCTAAAGCTATGACTGACAGTGTAGATGATGTTATACTCCCCATTAACATCCCCATGGTAGATGAACATGATTCTGATCCTGGCAATGATAACTCACAATGTCACATTTCTTCTGCTGAGGTCATGCGTTTGCCATCCAATGATTCAAAGTGTGGAGCAAAAATATTGGGTGATGATGATTCTGTGGTTGGAACATGTTCTCCACATGTAGTAAAAAGTTTATATTTATATAGGTAGCAGTGGTAAAACATCTTTGGGTGAAGACCCATTTTCAAGATGGACCTGTGGCAAATTTCATTACAGAATTTATACAATCGTCACATAAATAGCATACTTAAACAACAAGTGTAGTAACAATAACGTACCAATTTAAGTCAATATTCCCTTAGCTACCTTTATGCAGTCACGTAGGGGTTCATAAACAATCCAATAAGCAGAATACATTAATGTCTACAGACTTATTAAAAATACAACTATATCCTGACTTTACAAAAAACATACTACAGTACAATCATTGACTCTCATATCTATTCTTACATAAGACAAAATACTTCAATCTTTACACATACACTTCATTTTCAGATCATCCAATGACATTCAAAAAATGTTTAAATTGTTGAATTTTTTTTATTTTCATCATCTATAGGAGCCCACAATGTAAATACTTTTGAACCAAAAGTCATTTTTCCAAATCTGTTACTTGGTTTATGTATGACAAATGTATTCCCCTTATTTCTTCTAAGGTTATGGTAATGTTTATTGGTAACATGAGACAATTTATCTACCAGGTATCTGGAGTTTTGACTATGGACCACCCCATGGATTGGTTTAATCCATTTTTGATCCCTTTTTTGCTCTAAATGTGGCCATTGAAGTAGCATATACATATCGCAATGATGAAAATGATATCGACAATTTAGTACAAATCTAGCCAAATTGTTGTATAGCACTTTAATAGATCTCAGTTCTGTTTTATTGGCCATGCCATATACATGGTTTCCGTAATCAATACAAGGAATACTCAGCTGATTTATAACATCCCCTCTCATTTTCTGGTTTAAACAAAATTTCGGCCTCCGAAAGCCTCCCAACTTATTGTTTCTTTTACTTACCAAATCCTTAATATGTACATCAAATTTTAAGTTTTGATCCATGTAAACCTCCAAATACTTGTAAGATTCAAAATGTGTTAGGATTTCACTTTTAACTGTTTTTATAGATAATTTATACCGAGTAGTGTTAGCTTTCCCTTTAGTTGAAAATATCATAGTATTTGTTTTTTTATTGTTTAAAACAAGTTTTGATTGTCTCAACCAGATTTCCAATCTACTAAAGTCTTTTTTGATGTTCCTCAATCTCCTGGTTTGTTTTCCCACCAACCAACAAAACAGTATCATTTACATACATCCTTAAAGCAGAATATTCAACTATCTTAGGTAACTCATTTACATACCTTATGAATATTAAAGGACCCAAAATCGAGCCTTGTGGGACTCCTCTTTTATTAGTCCCTGGATTTGAGAGTACATCTCCATTCTGCACTTGCTGCACCCTTTCAGTTAAGTATGACTGAAACCAGGGAAGAGTTTCATTATCTATCCCCAGTCTCAACATTCTTTCATACAGAATGTCATGATCTATGGTGTCGAAGGCCTTGGAGATACATAGACGCAGCCCACTGAACTCACCCCATTTAAATGGGTGGCAATGATGTCAATCGAGTTGGTGAGCATGATGTCCATGGAGTGGCCTTCGGAAACCAGATTCTTAACAGGACAGCAGAGAATTTTCTTCCAAACAACCGCTGAATGTGAGAGCATCCAAGCTGAAAATGTGGATGCTGGATGATGTTGATGAATATGGTAATGATGTCAGTGACCCTGTTGGGAACAAGAGAAAAGAAAGTCAAGGTGGCTGTGTCTGGGTCTTTTGCATTAAATCCCTTCCTCCTCCTCAAAAAAGTTGTTATTTAGTAACTCCAGTTGATGATAATGATGATGACCAGTAATAATCATAGGTAGTCGTGGTGGTCAGTTGGAGTCCAAGTGTGTCCAGCAAGAAAAATCATGTAGCATCCCCCCCATTTCAGGTGTTAAAAAAATGGAGTCCAATAAGTAGCATCAGGGACATATTAATGGTAGGGGATCACAATCCCTTGTTTGGGATTTTTTTGTCCAAGATGCAAATGATGAGTCAGTTGCAATCTGACAGCTTTGCCATGCGTGTGTGAGTTGAGGTAAAAAGGGGAGTCATCTGGTTTTGGGGAGCCAGCATAGACATCTTAAGAACAGGCACATGGCACTGTGGACCCAGCACCAGAAGGCAGCTAATGACATAGTGGGGCATTCACCCTCGTCATCACCCTTACTGAGCATGCTATCCCCTTCCATGAGTGTAAGACTAAATAGGAATGTCTGTAGTTGTGATGAAATAACACCAGAGGATTACTAAAGGCATGATGAGTGGGAGGATTATGATTTAGAAATCTTTTCAAGTGGTGGTCAAAGTAGCAGTGGTGGTGGTCAATGCAGTATGTCTAGTGAAAGTGGTACATCAACCCTGTATGTAAAATGGGAAAATAACTTCATTTTGGACTTGTCACCTGTACCCCTCTTCATCCATGTCCACCTCTCACCCCCAGCAATTACATGAAATAAGCCATTTGTCACACCCCTTGCAAAATGTGTAAGAGCCCACATTGGAGAGTGTTTTTGCTTGTAACCTCCTGCCTGCCTGCCGGAAGCATTTGACCTACACTGTGTAAGCCATATGATGTTTGTGGGCTGCCTGTGAATTCTCACTCTGCCTTAAAGAGGAATAATAAGTAATTAAGTAAGTAAAATTTATTTATAAAAGGCGCCCTTCCAGTGCTCAGAGCACCCTTAAAAAATAATCACAAAAAATTCAATAAAATATTTTAAAATACAACCATAATCCATTTAAACAACACAGAATCCTAAAATATCATGTTCTTGAAAATGCTTTTTCAAAAAGATATGTTTTTAGAGAGTTTTTAAACCCTTCCACAGTCAGGCTCTCACATATCTGATGAGGTAGAGAGTTCCACAGAGTAAAGGCCATAACGGCAAAAGATCTTCCATCAAATGTCTTCAGAAAAACTCTGGGAATCTCTAGCAATCCCTCATCAGAGGATCGGAGTGAGCAGGAGGGATGGTAGGGAGATAAGAGGTCTTGCAGGTATTGGGGTCCCTGCTCATGTAAGGCTTTATAGGTCAGCAGTGCGACCTTGATTTGCCATTTGTATAGGCAGTCAGTGCAGTTCGCACAGCACGGGTGTTATATGACTAAATCTAGGGGTTCCAGTTAACAACCTGGCTGTCGCATTCTGCACTAGCTGCAACTGGTGAATAGCCACTCCCGAGTAGCCCTAGGTAAAGGGCATTGCAGCTGTCAAGGCAAGTGGTGACAAAGGTGTGACCCAATGTTGGCAGATCCTGGGACAGAACCAGATGCTTCACCAAAGCAATATTTCTGAGATGGTAGAAGGCAGATTTGACTATGGCTGACACCTGAGCCTTCAGGGTGAAATCTTCATCAAATACCACCCCTACGTTATACACCCAGTTCATGGCACTGAACAAGCTCCCCCCAAGTTTTAGCCTGGAAGACTTTCCTGCCTATGACCCTATCATCCTCAAATCAGGGTCCACAACCAACACCTCAGTTTTCTCCTGGTTTATCCTCAGGCAGCTGGTACTCATCCAGTTCTGTATCTCTTGTAGGCAGTTGTTAAACATCAAACCTGTATAAAATTCCAGGCAGGGTACAAAGGACGTGTACAGTTGAGAATCATCTGCATAGCAGTGAAAACTCAACCCGTACTGCCTTAAAATGACCCCCAGTGGTAGCATATACACTGCAAACAACATGGGAGAAGGTACAGAACCCTGCAGTACCCCACAGGGCAGATTTTGAAGGGACGAGGAATAAATTCTGATACCACCCTCTGTGATCTGCCCACAAGGAATGATTAAAACCCTTGAGGACAGTTCCATCCAGTCCACACAAAAAACGCAGGCATTCCAGCAATACCCCGTGGTCCATGGTGTCAAAAGCTGGAGAGAGATCAAGGAGAACCAAGGTGGAATGGGCTGTTTGATCTCTTGCCACTAGAAGGTCATTAAGAACTCAAACCAGGGCAGTCTTGGTGCTAAGCCTTTTCCTGAAGCAGGGCTAGAGAAGGTCATACATATTATGGTTAGTTAAATGATCTTCCAGCTGCAAAGCGACCACTTTCTCAATAACCATTCCTGTAAAAGGTAGGTTAGAGACTGGTCTGTAGTTGGCAGGGTAGTCTGGGTACAAGGAGAGCTTTTTCAGAAGTAGCCTTACCACTGCCTCCTTCAAGGGATCTGGAAGGCCCTCTCTCAAGGAACCAGACTATACAAGCTAGGACCGTGCCAATAACCTCAACACACCCTACAAGAAGGTTGTTGGGCCCGGGTCAAAACTACAGCAGGTTGGCTGCAGAGTCTGGATGATCCTCACTATATCCATGACTACTGGCTGGCTGAAGGCAGACCAGGTCAATTGGGTATTAGTACCACTCAGTGGGCCACCACAAAAGCACATGGGGAAGCATTGGCTGATGATCTCTGTCCTGATGGTGGACACCTTATCAGTGAAGAACTGAACAAACCCCTCACACTTTTCTTGTGACAACACTCCTCCAGCCTGTAGACAGACTGGATTGCACAGTCTGTTCATGGTCCAGAAGAGCTGGTCTGGTCTATTCCTTACTGCAGCAATTTCCCTGGACAGGAATTTTGCCTTCATATGGGAAATTGATGATTGGTAGACCTCATAATGGTTTAACAACCTAAATCTGTCCACCTCCAGGTGAGTTTTCCACCAATGTCTCTCCAACCTTCACCCCTGACTCTTAAATTCCCTTAGTGACCCATCGAACCATGGGGCGCCAGGGCGAGACATCAGGGGATGAACACAAACTGGAGCAATGATCCAGGGCCTCAACTAGGCAGAGTGCACAATGCAAATTCATAATTACAACACAAAGTGGTGAAGTGAGGGTATAAAATGGACACTCCGCATAGTGGAATACTAACATGAAATGATCACTTTGAGACCACTTTGGGGGCAGAATTTTACTTCACTGCATCTCTACTTGCATCATGCGAACCTGATTTGCATTTTAGAACTGGTTCATTTAGATTCACTTTGTGTATGCGAACCTCATGCAAACATTGCACAATTATGCATGTGGCATACATTCTGCAAGTGCGCAGCACACTTATATTTCTGTAAGGGGTGGTAGCAGATAAAGTGCTGTAAACCTGGAGGGGTCTGCAGGGTAAGCAATGTAATAAAAAAGGGTAGACTGGATGGGCTTTGCAGCCATTTATCTGATGTCAGCTTCTGTGTTTCTATGTTCTATGGCTTTTTGCTAGTCTTTGTTTGAGAGTACAAGTTCAAGCTCTTTCTCCCTGCTTTCCTAGCATTTTCTCTTTTTTTAAGTTGCATGGTGCTATAAATATGCAAGACAAGTTAGGCTGTACTCGATCCTTTTAAAAATCGTATAAAGGCCATGATAAACTCTGGTCAGTTTTCAGAGACAGGAGTTTTAATGGGCATTGCCATTATGTAAATCCCAATCTGCAGAAATCTGAAAAATTCAGGTTATTACAATCCATATTTTTCTTGGACATAGGTGAAGGTATGGACTGTGCCATCCTGCAAATGCTGGAAGACATAGAGTAGACCTGCCCACTCCAATTCTAGTGATGATCAAGGGTAGCAGGGTGGAAATTTATTATGTGTGTGATGGAATAAAGAAGAATCAGCCATTTGCACAGGGGCATTTTCAGTGGTACCCCTTCCCATGTCTTTAATGTTGCTAAATCAATGGTTTCAGATGTGTTCTGCCAGCTGAGGCCCTATTTGCGTGCATTGTGAGTACTGAGCCTATTTATCTAATAAATCCCACTAGGAGGTTACCACATCTATTGACATCTTCCTCCATTTGTTTTGAGACTGAGCAGTAGTTGGTGTCATGGAGGTCAGTTTGCCCATGCAGACAACTACAGCAAGAAGCCTCCAGGTTTTCAATGGCCACATATTTCTCCGTGGACAACAGATGGACATGGATTGTACCGAGTACACATTTTGGTTAGGGCTTTCCTGTGCGGGGTGAGGCGCTATAGTCAAACATTTTTAGGTCACAGATGTTTTGCTACAAACTTGTTTAAATGTTGCAAATTTAGGGCATTGTGCTATTTTGTGCTCGGATAGGAACTTTATAAGGAGCAAACTGAGACCTTAGAATAATGGTTCAGTATAGATTTAAAACCATACAAAGACACTATGGGCTGAATATACAGTACAGATTAAATGGATAGTGGCACAAAATGAGTGGCAGAATGTTGCCTCCTTACACTGACACTAGTTTGTGCTATGCTCAAAGGTCTCACTTAGTTATATGAGAGGTGTTCCCTCACTGCAACAAAGTCACAATGTAAATGCACTGTCCAGATGTTAATAGGTGTGCAAGGAATTTTGCCCACCAACGAGCTAGTGAGTGACTCTCCTAGTTTTCAGTATGGCTGAGGATCAGACACATGGTGCTAGATCACGCTTTGCCATGTCCTAGCCCAGCTGCCAATGTCCTATCCCAACAACCACTCTCCTGGTTCCTTGTCTTCCTTAGCTTGCCTCAGTGGCATTTTCATCAGAGAAATGCCTCTCCATAGCACAATTTAGTGTCAGTCAGATGGTGAGGGCACACGGACAATGATTATTGGCATCCTGATTTTGTGATTGGGTTGCTTTTTCTTCCTTCTTTATCTCCCCACCCACCTTCTCTAGGAAAGCCATGCTGATACTGCTAAGTATGGGCACCCGATAGCTACTTTCCTCCCACTGTGAGGTGCCATGATGGGTCTGCTCCCTGTGACACCAGGAGGTGGACATGAAATTATCATACCTATCACTGTCACCTGGTGGATGAGATGACCCAGGTAAATGTCACTACAAACTCTTGCACGCAAACTCTTGCTGGAATGTAGTGACATACCCAGCTCAAGGAAAGGACCTGAGTCACTGTCATGGCATGTGGTTCCCTATCCACTGCACTATATGTACAGCCACCAGGAGTCTCTCTTGGCTCTATTAGAAAGGCCCTTCATTCAGGCCTTTTAAGTACAAATATAAAAAAATAGATGTGAAGAGGATAAGAGGCTTTTTATTTCATGTCAGCTTGGGTGCTGATTGAGGAGCAGATGGTGGTAATTTCAGCCACCAGGTTGGGAATGACAATCGTAGGGTGGCCATTCTGGCCCTAGGGTGAGCATTCTGGCCTAAAGACAGAATTAATACACCTAATGTGGGCATTTTGGTCCCAGGGTGGACATTTAAGCAGGGCAAGTTGGTCATTCTGATGAGACGGTAGGCATTCCAACAGTTAGAGTTGGCATTATATCCCCAGATTGGCCTTTATAGCCTTAGAGTGGGTATTCAGTCCTACCAGAGTAGACATTATGGCCCAGGATGGTCACTGTAATATGGAACGGTGAGCATGTGAACCCCTGGGTGGGCTTTCTGAGCTAGAGGATGGGCATTCCAGCCCCCAGGATGGGTACTCCAGCCCTGGGGTTGGCATTGAGGCAAGGGGTGTGTGCATTTTGATCTCCAAGGTGGGCGTTCTAGTCATACAGTGGTCATTCTGGCCAATAGGCTGTCATTACAGCCACCAGTGTGGGCTTTACAGCCTTGTGGTGATCACTCCAGCTCTAGGTTGAACATGACAGCCCTAGGGTGGCATTCTGCCATGCATGGTGGGTTTTCCAACCCCCAGGATGGGTTTACAACTGTAGTGTGGGCACTACACTAGTAGTGTACACTACACAGATAACTAGGTGCCCCACACCTCAGGAACTCACTCCCTTCTTCCCTGCTGGACAAACCCTCCCTCTCCTCGTTCCAAGCTGGTCTTAAAGCCTAACTTATTACTTACCTTATTAGCCTACCTACTAAAGTCTTTTTGAAGATGTTCCTCAATCTCCTGGTTTGTTTTCCCACCAACCAACGAAACAGTATCATCTGCATACATCCTCAAAGCAGAATATTCAGCTATCTTAGGTAACTCATTTACATACATCATGAATATTAAAGGGCCCAAAATCGAGCCTTGTGGGACTCCTCTTTTAATAGCCCATGGATTTGAGAGAACATCTCCAATCTGCACTTGCTGCACCCTTTCAGTTAAGTATGACAGAAACCAGGGAAGAGTTTCATAATCTATCCCCAGTCTCAACAATGTTTCATACAGAATGTCATGATCTATGGTGTCGAAGGCCTTGGAGAGATACATGAACACCGCGCCCACCGACCCACCCCCATTTAAATGGGTGGCAATGATGTCAACCAGGTTGGTGAGCATGATGTCCATGGAGTGGCCCTTTCGGAAACCAGATTCTTAACAGGACAGCAGAGAATTTTCTTCCAAACAACCGCTCAATGTGAGAGCATCCAAGCTGAAAATGTGGATGCGGATGATGTTGATGAATATGGTAATGATGTCAGTGACCCCTGTTGGGAACCGGAGAAAAAGAAAGTCAAGGTGGCTGTGTCTGGGTCTTTTAGCATTAAATCCCCTCCTCCTCCTCAAAATAGTTGTGATTTAGCAGTTCCTGTTGATGATAATGATGATGACCCAGTAATAATCATAGGTAGTCTTGGTGGTCAGTTGGAGTCCAAGTGAGTCCAGCCTGAAAAATCATGTAGCCCCCTCCCCCCCATTTCAGGTGTTAAAAAAATTGAGTCGAATAAGCAGCATCAGAAACATGTTAAAAGTAGGGGATCACAATCCCTTGTTTGGGATTTTTTTGTCCAAGATGCAAATGATGAGTCAGTTGCAATCTGCCAGCTTTGCCATGCCTGTGTGAGTCGAGGTAAAAAGGGGAGTCATCTGGGTTTGGGGGGCCAGCATACACATCTTAAGAACAGGCACATGGCACTGTGGACCCAGCACCAGAAGGCAGCTAATGACATAGTGGGGTGTTCACCCTCGTCCTCAACCTTACTGAGCATGGTATTCCCTTCCATGAGTATAAGACTAAATAGGAATGTCTGCAGTATTGATGAAATAACACCAGAGGATTACTACAGGCATGATGAGTGGGAGGATTATGATTTAGAAATCTTGTCAAGTGGTGGTCAGAGTAGCAGTGGTGGTGGTGGTCAATGCAGTATGTCTAGTGAAAGTGGTACATCAACCCCTGTATGTAAAATGGGGAAAATAACTTCATTTTTGGACTTGTCACCTGTGCACCCCTCTTCATCACATGTCCACACCTCACCCCCAGCCATTCGCAGAGCCAAGCCATTTGTCACACCCCTTGCAAAATGTGTAAGAAAGCCCACATTGGAGAGTGTTTTTGCTTGTAACCTCCTGCCTGCCTGCCGGAAGCATTTGACCTACACTGTGTAGGCCATATGATGTTTGTGGGCTGCCTTTGAATTCTCACTCTGCCTTAAAGTGGAATAATAAGTAATTAAGTAAGTAAAATTTATTCATAAAAGGCAACCTTCCAGTGCTCAGAGCACCCTTACAAAGTACTCACAAAAAATACAATAAGATATTTTAAAATACAACCATAATCCATTTAAACAACGCAGAATCCTAAAATATCATGTTCTTGAAATTCTTTTTCAAAAAGATATGTTTTTAGAGAGTTGTTAAACCCTTCCACAGTCAGGCTCTCATGTATCTGATGAGGTAGAGAGTTCCACAGAGTAAGGGCCATAAAGGCAAAAGATCTTCCATCAAATGTCTTCAGAAAAACTCTGGAAATCTCTAGCAATCCCTCATCAGAGGGTCGGAGTACGCAGAAGGGATGGTAGGGAGATAAGAGGTCTTGCAGGTATTGGGGTCCCTGCTCATGTAAGGCTTTATAGGTCAGCAGTGTGACCTTGAAAGGAATTTGCCATGGTATAGGCAGCCAGTGCAGTTCACGCAGCACAGGTGTTATATGACTAAATCTAGGGGTTCCAGTTAACAACCTGGCCATCGCGTTCTGCACTAGCTGCAATTGGTGAATAACCACTCCGAGTAGCTCTAGGTAAAGGGCATTGCAGCAGTCAAGCCAAGTAGTGACAAAGGTGTGACCCAATGTTAGCAGATCCTTGGACAGAACCAGATGCTTCACCAAAGCAATATTTCTGAGATGGTAGAAGACGGATTTGACTATGGCTGATACCTGAGCCTTCAGGGTCAAATCTTCATCAAATACCACCCCTAGGTTACACACTCAGTTCAAGGCACTGAACAGGCTCCCTCCAAGTTTTAGCCTGGAAGGTTTTCCTGCCTATGACCCGACCATCCTCAAATTAGGGTCCACAACCAACACCTCAGTTTTCTCCGGGTTTAGCCTCAGCCAGCTGGCACCCATCCAGTTCTGTATCTCTTGTAGGCAGTTGTTAAACATCGAGTCTGTATAAAATTCCTGGCAGGGTACAAAGGACATGTACAGTTGAGAATCATCTGCATAGCAGTGAAAACTCAACCCGTACCACCTTATAATGACCCCCTGTGGTATCATATACACTGCAAACAACATGTGAGAAAGCACAGAACCCTGCGGTACCCCACAGGGCAGATTTTGAGGGGACGAGGAAAAAATTCCTGATACCACCCTCTGTGATCTGCCCACAAGGAATGATTAAAACCCCTTGAGGACAGTTCCATCCAGTCCACACAAAAAAAACGCAGGCATTCCAGCAATACCCCGTGGTCCATGGTGTCAAAAGCTGCTAAGAGATCAAGGAGAACCAAGATGGAAAGGGCTGCCTGATCTCTCGCGACTAGAAGGTCATTAACAACTCAAACCAGGGCAGTCTCAGTGCTATGCCTTTTCCTGAAGCAGGACTGGAGACGGTCATACATATTATGGTTAGTCAAATGATCTTCCAGCTGCAAAGTGACCACTTTCTCAATAGCCTTTCCTATAAAAGGTAGGTTAGAGACTGGTCTGTAGTTGGCAGGGCATTCTGGGTCCAAGGAGAGCTTTTTCAGCACTGGTCTTACCACTGCCTCCTTCAAGGGATCTGGAAGGAGCCCTCTCTCCAAGGAACCCAGACTATACAAGCTAGGACCGTGCCAATAACCTCAACACACCCTACAAGAAGGTTGTTGGGCCCGGGTCAAAACTACAGCAGGTTGGCTGCTGAGTCTGGATGATCCTCACTATATCCATGACTACTGGCTGGCCGAAGGCAGACCAGGTCAATTGGGTATTAGTACCACTCAGTGGGCCACCACAAAAGCACATGGGGAAGCATTGGCTGATGATCTCTGTCCCGATGGTGGACACCTTATCAGCGAAGAACTGAACAAACTCCACACACTTTTCTTGTGACAATGCTCCTCCAGCCTGTAGACAGACTGGATTGCACAGTCTGTTCATGGTCCAGAAGAGCTGGGCTGGTCTGTTCCTTGCTGCAGCAATTTCCCTGGACAGGAATTTTGCCTTCATATGGGAAATTGATGATTGGTAGACTTCATAATGGTTTAACAACCTAAATCTGTCCACCTCCAGGTGAGTTTTCCACCAATGTCTCTCCAACCTTCACCCCTGACTCTTAAATTCCCTTAGTGACCCATCGAACCATGGGGCGCCAGGGCGAGACATCAGGGGATGAACACAAACTGGAGCAATGACTTCCAGGGCCTCAACTAGGCAGAGTGCACAATGCAAATTCATAATTACAACACGAAGTGGTGAAGTGAGGGTATAAAATGGACACTCCGCATAGTGGAATACTAACATGAAATGATCACTTTGCGACCACTTTGGGGGCAGAATTTTACTTCACTGCATCTCTACTTGCATCATGCAAACCTGATTTGCATTTTAGAACTGGTTCATTTAGATTCACTTTGTGTATGTGAACCTCATGCAAACATTGCAGAATTATGCTTGTGGCATACATTCTGCAAGTACGCAGCACATGTATATTTCTGTAAGGGGTGGTAGCAAAGAAAGTGCTGTAAACCTGGAGGGGTCTGCAGTGTAAGCAATGCAATAAAAAAGGTAGACTGGATGGGCTTTGCAGCCATTTATCTGACATCAGCTTCTGTGTTTCTATGTTCTATGGCCTTTTGCCAGTCTTTGTTTGAGAGTACAAGTCCCAGATCTATCTCCCTGTTTTCCTAGCATTGTCTCTTTTTTTAAGTTGCATGGTGCTATAAATATGCAAGACAAGTTAGGCTGTACTTGATACTTTTAAAAATTGTACAAAGGCCCTGATAAACTCTGGTCAGTTTTCAGAGACAGGAGTTTTAATGGGCATTGCCATTGTGTAACTCCCAGTCTGCAGAAATCTGAAAAAATCTGGTTATTACAATCCATATTTTTCTTGGACAGAGGTGAAGGTGTAGATTTTGCCATCCTGCAAATGCTGGAAGCCATAGAGTAGGCCTGCTCACTCCAACTCTAGCGATGGTCAAGGGTAGCAGGGTGGAAATCTATTATGTGTATGATGGAATAAAGAAGAATCAGCCATTGGCACAGTGGCATTTTCAGCGGTACCCCTTCCCATGTCTTTAATGTTGCTAAATCAATGGTTTCAGATGTGTTCTGTCAGCTGAGGCCCTATTTGTGTGCATTAGAAGCACTGAGCCTATTTGTCTAATAAATCCCACTAGGAGGTTACCACATCTAGTGACATCTTCCTCCATTTGTTTTGAGACTGAGCAGTAGTTTTTGTCGTAGAGGTCAGTTTGCCCATGCAGACAACTACAGCAAGAAGCCTCCAGGTTTTCAATGGCCACATATTTCTCCGTGGACAGCAGATGGATGTGGATTGTACAGAGTATACATTTTAGTTAGGGCTTTGCTGTGCGGGGTGAGGCGCTATAGTCAAACATTTTTAGGTCACAGATGTTTTGCTACAAACTTGCTTAAATGTAGCAGATTTAGGGCATTGTGCTTTATTGTGCTCAGGATAGGGACTTTACAAGGAACAAACTGAGGCCTTAGAATAATGGTTTGGTATAGTTTTAAAACCATACAAAGACACTATGGGCTGAATATACAGTACAGATTAAATGGATAGTGGCACAAAATGAGTGGCAGAATGTTGCCCCCTTACACTGACACTAGTTTGTGCTATGCTCAAAGGTCTCACTTAGTCATATGAGAGGTTTTCCCTCACTGCAACAAAGTCACAATGTAAATGCACTGTCCAGATGTTAATAGGTATGCAAGGGATTTTGTCCACCAACGTGCTAGTGAGTGACTCTCCTAGTTTTCAGCATATCTGAGTATCAGACACATGGTGCTATCATGCTTTCATGCTATCATGCTTTGCCATGTCCTAGCCCAGCCGCCAATGTCCTAGCCCAACAACCACTCTCCTGGTTCCCTTGTCTTCCTTAGTGATTGGGTTGCTTTTTCTTCCTTGTTTATCTCCCCAACCACCTTCTCAAGGAAAGCCGTGCTGATACTGCTAAGTATGGTCACCCAATAGCTACTTTCCTCCCACTGTGAGGTGCCATGACTGGTCTGCCCCCTGTGACACTAGGAGGTGGACATGCAGTGATCATACCTATCACTGTCACCTGGTGGATGGGATGACCCAGGCAAATGTCACTACAAACTCTTGCTGGAATGTAGTGACATACCTAGTTCAGGGAAAGAACCTGAGTCACTGTCATGGCATGAAGTTCCCTAGCCACTGCACCAGGAATCTCTCTTGGCTCCATTAGAAAGGCCCTTCATTCAGGCCTTTAAGTACAAATATAAAAAAATAGATGTGAAGAGTATAAGAGGCTTTTATTTCATGTCTGTTTGGGTACTGATTGAGGAACAGATGGTGGTAATTTTAGCCACCAGATTGGGTATGCCAGTCATAGGAAGGCCATTCTGGCCCTAGGGTGGGCACTCTGGTCTTAAGACAGAATTAATGCCCCTGATATGGGCATTTTGGCCCCAGGGTGGACATTTATGCAGGCAAGTTGGTCATTCTGATGAAACTGTAGGCATTCCAGCAGTTAGAGTTGGCATTATAGCCCTAGATTGACCTACCTTTATTGCCTTAGAGTGGGTATTCAGTCCTACCAGAGTAGGCATTATGGCTGGGGATGGTCATTGTGATATGAAAAGCTGAGCATGTGAACCCCTGGGTGGACTTTCTGAGCCAGAAGATGGGCATTTCAGCCCCCAGGATGGCACTCTGGCCCTGGGGTTGGCACTGAGGCAAGGGGGTGTGCATTTTGATCCCCAAGGTGGGCATTCTAGTCCTACAGTGATCATTCTGGCCAATAGGCTGTCATTACAGCAACCAGTGTGGGCTTTGCAGCCTTGTGGTGATCACTCCAGCTCTAGGTTGAACATGATAGCCCTAGGGTGGCATTCTGCTATGCATGGTGGATATTCCAGTACCCTGGATGGGTTTACAACTATAGTGTGAGCATTCAGTTCACCAGGGTGGTTGTTCTAGCCCTACATTATGGCCACAGGATGGTCAGTCTGGCACAAAGGGTGGGCATCCCTAGGATATTATTTCATTCCCTAGGGAGGGCCATTCCAGTCCCAAGGTGGTCCTTCTGGCCTTATGATAGGAAATGAGGCAAAAAGGTTGGTTATTCCATGCCCTAAAGGAAGGTATTCTAGCCCCAGGGTGGTAATTCCAGCTTTAAGGTGGGCATTGAGGCACAAATGGTGGCCATCCTGGCCTTTGATGGGCATTAAAGCAATGAGGGTTGATATTCTGGCTTAATGATAAGCATTAATGCACAAAAGATGGGCATTTCAGCTGCTAGGTGGTCATTTCAGACAGGATGGGCATTAGGGCAGAGAGGGTGAACCTTGATTATTTTGAACACTGTATTCTTTACATTATTGTACTTCTGTTTATATTTTTTTCTTGCATCATTATACTTTATTTGTTTTATTTGTACTTCGATATGTATTTCAGTCTCCCCACTTCCCCATCCCCTTGGTCAGACCTGGAGATGTTCCTTGGACCAGTGTGGCCTTCCCAGCCACCAACACATAAATAAAACAAACAAAAAACAATACTATGTGAAAATACTCCCAGAGCAGGTGATATCAGCTGACACTGTAGTCAGTATACTTTAAAACTTGGATTTGATAAGTACTTTAAAGAAAATGGGGTGACATGTGAAGTATTCCCACAGAGCTGGTGATGGAAACATCACAGTGGGTCGATGGCTTTCCTTCTTTACTAAATTCATGTGTCAAAAAACACCTGTTTAGATGTGTGTTTACAAACAAGTTCTATTTATTTAACTGCAGTACTGTAATGTGCCAGCAATCTCTAGTACTCAGCATTTATGCTCCCAGGCTGTATTTTTTTTTTTATTTCAAGGTGTTCTACAGGACCAGGGACAAAAGCACTCCACAGATGTGCTCTCTATGGTTAAAATAAATCACAGTATATGGAAATCAACTATAAAATCCATAGCCTTATTGAAAGTGTTTAAGAAAGCACTGTATGGGTCCATGAATGTCTCATGTATGTTATTTTTTGGATACAATTAAATGCTACTGCTGTGACTTTATTTTATTTAAGTACATTACTGTAGTCATTTTGTAAGTTATGCTATAACCTGACTCTTTATATAATTGATTATATCAGACTCATGTGCAATTGTGTTAGCTATGAATGTACTGTGTGAGAGACCTTTCGGCACCATGCAATTCTGCTTAAAGTTGGACCAGCATAACATTCTGTGGTGATTTGCATATGCAGCCCATGATGCTTTGCATTGTGGGGGCATGTGTGATTTTGTGTTTTCTTGAAACTTGACTTCCCAGCCAAATGCCCTTTGGGGTAACCCTTGCCTCAGTGTTTGCGCACAGAGGTTCTTTGTCTTATGAATGTACTGCTGCTTCTGACCTGGGACCTTTCTTAGATGAGATACTGCACCTCTAAGAAGTCTTCCTGGTTGTACAAATTATCATAAAGATAAATACACCATGGAAACAGTCATACATGCATGATTCAAACCTTACTCAGATGCTGATTCAGAGTAAAAGCTGTCCAAATTGGCAGGTCAGAATTTAAAGCAAGTAAGGTAGCAGAGGAAGAGGGATGTTGTTAAGCATTTTGCTGATGGTTGGGAATACTGTGCATGGTAAAAGTTTGTTAATTTGAGAGTTGCGGTATTTACTTAAATGTGGTCAAAGTTTGATGAATTATGCAGTTACAGTAGATAAGCATGGGAGATGATCATAAGCAAAGACTTTCTTATTTTACACTGGAGCAGTTTTACGGGGGTGGGGGGGACCAGCTGGGGTTAGAGTTAGACAATATTTATTTTAAAATGTTGTACTTGTAGGTTGATATATGTGTCATGGTGAGTTAGGTGATGGAGAAAAATGAATGCCAGTTTAGATTGTTTTAACTGGTGGTGGCAGAGTGGTATTTATTGTTCAAATTCTGGCAAACCCAAAAAGTTCCCAAGAGTGTATTTCTGTTTTTTTTACATATTTTTTGCTCCTGTTGCTGGTACTGGTGGCAGACATACATGCCTCTCTATCCCCCCAACTGGGGACAGTCATGGGTCTTGGCACTGGGGGAATTACCCTTTTGTTTCCCCCTTGTCTCCCCTTCTCCATGAGGATGCTGCCATGAAGAACTAATATGTCAAAGCTGGCAAAGTACTGATGCACATCTCAGCCAAAGTGCCTAATGACATCCTCCACCTCTCTACAATGCTGTCCTTGCACTGCCACCCGTGCATCCACAGTGGCAGTGTTAGAGTGGTGTAACAACCCTCCCTCCCCAGAAGGAAGGAGAGCGTCCCATGGGATGCTCAGTCCTCCTTCCCCTGGCTTCCCCCTGATAATCCAGGCTCATTTCCGAACGCATGTCACCTGGGTCATGAGCAGTAGTACTATGGAATGTGTTCCTTAAACAAGAAATAATACCCAACAGGGTGGATGGTATTGGGCAATACTGAACTGCACAGGGGCATAATAAAAGAATGGTACATGGCAGAGTGGGTGCTATGCAGGGATAACATCCCACCTCAGGTGGTTGGGCATGATGCCACAGGTTGAGAGCATCCAACACCCAAGAGGGGATGTTATCCCAGCATAACATCCACCTGTGGAGGGGTTGTGGGATAACAGATGGACAAGACACCGAACTTCAAGTTCAACACACAATCTCTGTGTGATGTTTATTTAAAATTCAGGAGATAACCTTCAGCAATGGCATATCCATTTTTCAATGCATTAGTTTGTAGCAATAGACTGTGCAAGTCTTTCCTTTACACTTAGCCAGCACCTACTGACTCACTGATCTCTGATCTACCTTAGCAGTTGAGATTAAGCCTTCACCCCTATTTGGGCCCTGTTTGCTTGGGTACTGTGGGTTCAAATAATTAAAAAAAAGCTAAAAACAATGAACCTCAGTGCAGAAACACTGAAACAAGGGTTACCCCAAAGGGCATTGATAATAAGCCAAGTTTCAAAGAAACACAACATCATGCATACTTCCCTACTGCAAAGCATCATGGGATATATGCAAATCAACATGACATTTCAGATTGTCTTAGTTTACAGCAATTTACAAGCATTTTAAATAGCACAACTAACTTAATTTTTATAATACAGTCAACTAGTACTTTTTACCTTTATCAAAAACACCTAGTGCCTTTGGTATGTTCAACATTTACAGGTTTCATAAACATAAGGTATATACATCAAGGTATTTTATGACATAGTAGTGCTATTACATATTAAATCCAACAACAATAAACACAACCTGTTGTTTTACATATGCTTGGAGTCACCACAATAACCTCCCTGTACGAGGACCTGAGAGGGAAAAGGAAAATTAAAGAGAACACTATAGCATAGTCAAGAAAGGGGAAGGGGTGCCCACAGGTGGTCAACCTTATGGACTAGGAATTGTAAAATATAGATTAGGCTAAGAAACAGAAGAACTGTTACAACAGATTTAAGAAAAGGTCAGTCCTCAAAAGTGGCAGGAGCTCCCTGTCACACCACCCTTGAGTGCTTTATTACTATTATACAATGGTTCATTTACATTTAGATAAAATATTTTATCTTCAATCCACCTGATGTGCTGACTGATGGTGACATCCTTGGGTCCCTTGGCCCCAGATGCTCCCCCCAACCTCTTCAGCCCCCTCTATTCAGTTCCTCTCTCAGCCATTCAACCTCCTCCCTCAGTTGCCCAAGCTGCCTGCATACCATTCAGCCTCCTGCGCCCCCACAGTTCTGAAGAAGATGGCTGCCCCACAACCATTACAGCTTACCACCCTCCCTGCACCCCCCCTTGTACTGCTACCACCATACATCCTCCACTTCCATGCCTCCCCCTTGACTGGTGCCTGCTTCAGTTCCTAGGTCTGTCCATCCTGTCCAGTATCTGTATGTAGTTCTCCCTGTTCTAATCACCCCTCTGATACTTCCAATTCACCTAGGCAGATTCCAGCTGCGTTTCCTACTTGCCCCTATTTATGATATGATTCCCCCCTTGGTGTTCTATAGGTAGCCTTCATCCCTCATATATGAATACCAATGTACCTGACTCTTGCTACCTCCTACTCTCTGATGCCTTGCCCATCATGGTCTGCAGCTTATAGTCTTTCCTATAGATGCCCCGCAGATGCCACTTAGTAAGATGCAAAACTCCTGCTTTGTGGCACTCATGCTTTTTGCTTGGCCCCTTGGTTACTACATATGGCCTCCAGACTCCCTGTAAACCTCCCTGAGTCACATGGTGTCCATCCACACTTCTAGTCCCTCCCTTAATGTCCCTCACTCAGTGTACTCCCGCCACCCAGTCCCTTACAATTGCCTCCAAAGAAATTCATGTAATTTAAAGCATTCCTGCCACAAAGCAACTAGCAGCAACAAAAAATCCCCAATAGCAGAAGGCTCACTTCCCTGACTCAGTGTCCTTCACTCAATCTGCAGCTGCTGTAATGAGGCCAAAAACCTACAAATATGGCACTTTTATAGTGCTGGCTCCAGGCTCCCCATAGGCCTCACTGGGTCACGTGGTGTCTGACCATGCTTCTAGTCCCTCCCTCAACCTGCCTCACTCAATGTCATCCCACCACCCAGTCTCATACAAACCACTCCAGACAAAGAAAACATCTCATCTCGTGAAATCTTTCTAGTTACTATACCACCATTTTAAATGAACAAATAATTAAATGAACAATGACAAATTAGCTACAACATAATTGACAACTGCAAGTTTTTTGGCATTTCATTAATACGCTAAATGATTACTTTTTTGTGTATTCAATGTTACATGGACACCATACTTGAAAAATATTCTACAGATTCATATTACTTGATTCCCTATGTAAAACACCCCACTAATGTCATTAGTCTGAACAAAGGTATTTTTTAGCAGGGTGGCTTGTAAACTTTATTTTTAGGCACACAGCTGTATGAGATCTATATGTTTGCAAAGGTTGACTTGAAGAGAAATGAGGGATGCATAAGATACTATGCAATGCAATATTTGTATTTATTTATTTGAAAATTTGTAACTGGGAACAGCACACTGAGCTAAGGCTTGTTTTCAGGTGTGACCCAGGAGAAAGGAGAAGGGGAGTACATAAAGAAGGTAAATTACACATCTACAGGCGTGACAGGGAGGGTAGAAGAAGAGGAGGAGTAGCTCTCTACATAACGGAAGGGATCAAAGCAACAGAATTAAAGGGTAATCGGGAAGGAGAGGAGGCCCTGTGGGGCAACCTGGAGAAGGAAATGGCACTACAATCTGCACAGGAGTTGTATACAGACCCCCATCTCAGGGGGGAGGAAATGTACAAGGAAATAATAGAAGGCATCCTTAGAATGGCAGAAAAAGGGGATGTATTGTTGATGGGGGACCTGAATATGCCAGATGTTAACTGGAGCACATTTGCTGCAGCCACATCTGAGAGCGAGTTAATTCATGATGCCCTGCAAGGGGCATGACTCAGACAGCTAGTATTGGAACCTATTCGGGAGGGAGCAATCTTAGACCTGGTACTCTCAAATGGAGATGGAGAGAGGATCACAGATTTAAAAGTGGGTAGCCATCTGGGAACTAGTGACCACCAAACAGTGTGGTTCACAATTAACATATCAGTAGAGTCAAGCCATACAAAGGCAAAGGTTCTGGACTTTAGGAGGGCTGACTCTACCAAATTGGGTGAGTGCCTATGGAACGCACTAGCAAATGGTCAGGAAGGAGGGGTGGAAGAACAATGGGGGAAAATCAAAACTGCCATCACAGAGGCAACAAGTCTTTGTGTGAAGCAAATAAACAAAACAAAATGAAGTAAAAAACTACTATGGTTCTCAAAGGAGGTGGCAGGGAAGGGTAGGGAGAAAAAATTAGCATTGAGGAAGTACAAGGAATCACAGAAGGAGCAGGACAGAGAACTGTATAAGTTAAAGCAGAAGGAAGTGGGGAAGAGAATCAGAATAGCGAAGGCCCAAACTGAAGAAAAGATAGCCAATTCAGTTAAGAACAGGGATAAAACCTTTTATAGGTACATCAGGGAGTGAAGGAAGACCAAGGGAGGGATAGTGAGGCTTAATAAAGGGAAGCAAAGGTGGGCAGAGGGTGACTGTGAAAAGGCAGAGATGCTGAACCAATACTTTTGCTCCGTATTCACAAAAGAAGAAGAGGGGGAGGTACTTAAACCAAACAATAGAAGCATTCTGGATTGTGGGGTCGATACCAGACCATTTACAGAAGAAAGGGTCCTGAAAGAACTCCAGAAACTCAAGGTGGATAAAGCAATGGGGCCTGATGGGATTCACCCCAGAATTCTAAAACAACTAAGGAGAGACCTAGTTATACCACTGACCACCCTTTTTAACAAATCATGGGAGGATGGTGTGGTACCTGAGTACTGGAAGAGTGCAGATGTGATTCCTCTTCACAAAAGTGGGAACAAGGCAGAGGCAGGAAATTACATACCTGGTAGCTTGACCTCAGTGGCAGGGAAAATGATGGAATCACTTCTGAAAAAAGAATTGTTGTATACCTAGAGGACAGTGGGGCACAGGACCCAAGGCAGAATGGATTCAGAGCGGGAAGGTCATGTCAGATGAATCTAATAGATTTCTTTGACTGGGTGTCCAAAGTAGTAGACCAGGGAGGGGCTGTGGATATGGCCTGCCTAGACTTTGTAAGGCATTTGACACAGTCCCACACAAAAATTAATAAACAAGCTAGCCAGCCTGGGAGTGGGTCCAGGGTGGTATGAAAGGTAACAAATTGGCTGGACAACAGGACCCAGAGGGTAATAGTAAACAGAGTACACTCTGAAGAAAGGGGGTTACTAGCAGGGTGCCACAGGGTTCAATGCTGGGACCAGTCCTCTTTAATGTCTTTATAGGAGACATTGCAAAGGGGCTAGAAGGAAAAGTATGCCTCTTTGTAGACAATACAAAGATCTGCAAAAGAGTTGATACACAAGGGGGGGGGTTGAAAGGATGAGAAGGGACTTGGCAAGGTTGGAGGAATGGTGAAAAATAATCGCTTAGATTCAATGCAAAAAGTGAAAGTAATGCACCTGGGAAACAAAACCCAGGGAAGAGTACACAATGGGGTACTAACAACAACAAAAATGGAAAGGGACCTGGGAGTAGTCATATCAGATGACCTTAAGGTAGGTAAGCAATGTGAGAAGGCAGTAAGGAGGGCTGGGGAGATACTAGGATGTATAGGGAGAGGCATCACCAGTAGAAAACACAAAGTTGTTATCCCTCTGTACAGGCAGTTGGTGAGACCCCATCTGGAGTACTGTGTACAGTTCTGGAGACCCCATCTCCACAGGGACATAGAAAGGATGGAGACAGTCCAGAGGAGGGCAACTAAAATGGTGCAGGGTCTGCAACAGAAGCCATATGAAGAGAGCGACTAAAAGTGCTAGTAAGTATACCCTTGAGGAAAGGAGGGAGAGAGGGGACATGCTAGAAACTTTCAAGTACTTCAAGGGATTCAACAAAGTCCAAGATGGAAGCATCTTTCAGAAAAAGAGATGTGCAAGAACAAGGGGGCACAATTTGAAGATAGAGTGGGGACGGCTTAGTGGTAATGTGAGGAAGTATTTTTTCATGGAGAGGGTGGTGGACACATGGAATCACCTTCCTGAGGAGGTCATGGGGTCAATAACAGTGGGGGGATTCAAAAATGCATGGGACAGACATAAGGCAATTATTGTGAGGGGTAGGAGGAAGTAGGCTGTTGGTTATCTAGAACCTGCAGCTTATCCAATAGGTGGGGAAATGGGCAGACTAGGTGGGCCAAGTGGTCCTTATCTGCTGTCAAAGTCTATGTTTCTATTCTATGTTTCTGTGTAAAAAAAAACATCAACCAGCAGTTACATAGACATTTTTACAGGTGCAGATGAGCAAGCAGATAAACAACAACATTGCCTTTAGCAGGTGAAATGTGGGGACGTGTATAGCCAATTATATAAAGTGCACAGTGCCTGTTGGAGAAGGTGAAAATATACGGACCTGCTGCTGTGTAACAGGCCTACATTGCTAAGCAATGTTACATTTGGAATGAGATTCCTCTTCATTAATTCAGATTCTTCTCATAGTATTGTGAACAATGAAATTAAATTATGTGAGCTCTATAATCAGATTCATCACATTTATACATGCTGTTTAGTTAATTTTCATTCCATTATGTTATTTGATTTTTTCCCCTACTCAGAAGGGTTTCACTTGTATTGAAAGAGCAAAAGAATAAATCCTTCAAAGAACCTGTGAATGCTGCTGTCTTTCTAGAATTTTTGTTTACTAAGGAGTAACACATACTGTAGGTTGCACGTCACTCTAATCTCAGGAGAGTGACAATCAGTGACTGTTCTTATTGAGGTCAATGTCACTCAGATGCATGTCAGAAAAAGAACTGGATGAGTAGTGGGCACTTGATTACTTTACAAAGACACATCAGAGACCATTTATAGGTTAATATGAGTTAATTTATAAATATGTGCACTTTGCCTCCCTTTAAATTCCTGGTAAAACTGATGAGCCGAGATTTTTTGTTATTCATGTGAGCAAAAGGGATAAACAAAGACAGAGAGAGACAATAATGGCAGCAAAATGGTACTATTGATGTGAAACTGAACTCTGCTTATCAGCATGTAGTACTGACAAACAGATGGATGCTCACGAGGGTGTCCAGTAATGAATATGTTGATGTAATGGAATACCATATGTAACTGCTGTAGATTCAGTATTCCAGTTATTTGTCATGTCTTTCTGTCATAATGTTTGGATCCAAGAAGGAGTTAAATATAGTACATAAACTGTGGAAGGGAAGATGAATGCTATAGTGGGTAATGTGTTAGAACATGTTACTTGTTTTTGTAATTCAGGTAGAATTGAAGTAAGGATTTAACTTTGTTGAGCACAATGAAATGGCACTTTAGTCAGTAAATTTAAGAATAATAGGAGTTGTACAGTGGTGAGAACAGAAATAATCTGAATGCTTGAAGTATAAATGCAGTGGCTATCCATCTCTTCTTACCACTGAACGGTTATTGTTCTGTTGTTCATGAAGCAGCCTCAGAGCAAATAAGTATTGCTGTAAAACTAGTTATTTTCACACACACAAAATTTAGCACAAATGCAAATGCAGCCATCATTGTGCAAATTTAATGCAGCTGTATGGTATTAGCGCCATATTCACTATAAAGGAAAACATGCTGATAGCACTAATTAGTACAAATTTATTTTAACACTAATTAGTGCTTCAGTGGAAATAGCAAAAATTATTTGACATAGAAAATATCAAATGTTAACGGTATAAATCGCTAATGTGATTTCAGCCAAACAGCATGCAGTGTATCATTCATCCTGTGTACAGTGAGTTGTTGTGCAGGAGTATTAGGAGGGAGCACTGTACTTCAGTGGTAGCAGTGAAACGGCATAATAAAAAAAAATCTAGACTCATTATAATCAGAGGTTTGGGCAGTCAGAACTTCTTAGGTTTGTTTCATGGTCTTCTTGCCCACACCTCATGCTCAGAGTCTCCTATACCATGAGCAACACCCCTGGGAGGTCTATTAACTGTTTTATTAATTAATGGTGATAATTTCTTACATACGGATAATGACACCTTTATCTCCGGTTACAGCCTCCTGGTTAATATTTTTGGTTACACCTGGGAGGTTGTAATCAGCACCTGTCAATCAAGTGTCACCACAGAAGCTAATTGGTACATAGTTTCTCCATGGGTGGGCTAAACATCTTGCCCAACATGGCGGCTCCATTATTGAGGAGCAGTACTGGCACTCAAGCTTTGCATCACACTGTTAAGGCCAGTAAGATTTAAATATTTGTAAATATCTATCTACTTGATCCTGCCTTGAAAATGAAAAAAATATCAGTTTGATTGATCCTGCCACTCTTACCCTTTGATCACCTTTTGCAGGTATGCCGACGGACTGTGACTTTCCTGAATGCCATTCCCACTGTATTGTAAAAAAAAAAAACAAGAAAAAAAAACAATACAAAAAAAAGAAAAAACAAAAGGGAGACACAGGCAGTGCATGTGTGTGTCTGCTTGTGTGTGAGAGTGTGTGTGTGTGTGTGTGTGTATATTGTGTGTCTCTATCTCTGACAAAAGAGCTGCACTAACTGAGCTGTGCTGAAAGGGGAAAACTGGTCACCATTAATTAAATAAAATAGCATATGGGTGGGTGTGTGGGGAAAAAACAGAATTTTACACACAGCCTCAGTGCAGGATAATTTTATAAACTCCTCGGGCTTCACTCTCTGGGTTTATGTAGCATTCCACACCTCGGGTGTGTGTAAACTTCTGGTTACACACACCCACCCTTATATTATTATATATTTTATACTTTTCTCCACCTCTGTGAAGCCAGCAGGCTGCTCCAGCCCTCCCTTAGAGGGGCTCATCCTCTGAGCCCAACCGTTCCTTGCTCAGTTCCCCATAATTCCCCCACATATTACCCCTCGTGGTGTGGCCAGGGCGAGGTGTGCTGGCTTACTCCCCCCCACCAGAGCACATTCCAGAAATTGGGGAGGCTTATTGCGAGGGGTGCATCGGGCCATCATGGAGCCTGCCAGCTCCATTTTTCCACCTGCTTTACTTTTCAGGGCCCACGAATGTGCACTGGGTGAAGCAGCTTGGCTCCCCCTCTGTGGAGGCAGCCTACGCTCTGGATGTGGAGTCCCTCCTCATTGTGGCGGTGTGCATGTGCTGACACCCAAGCCACCGCTGGGTGTCAGGCAAACAGCACACAGCACTGTCTCCCCTACCCGAAGAAGGACAGCTGTCTAAAGATGCTTGATCTTTCCTCACCCTTGCCAGCCCCCAATCAACCTGAGTCCATTGCCAAACCCCGGGTTGCCAGCTTAGCATGAGGTGTGGCATCCAGCACCTCAATCCTCAGTGCCATCAGGCCAGCTGAGGTCTATTAACTTTAAGTACTAATCTCAATAGGTAGGCTGGTTTCAAGAGCAGATAGGATGCATCATTATTATATCCAGTAGCACACATTCAGTCTAACTGTATAGTAGACCTCTATAGCCAACTGATTTCACTGAAATTAGAAACCTTGTAACCAAGGCTTCAGATATTTTTTTTTTGTGGAAGTCAAATACTTCCATGGGTTGAAATTTGGAAGTCATTTAAGTTTTATTAGAGTCAAAATACTTCCAGCTATCAATTTTTGGAAGTCAAAATAATTCCAGTCCACAAATTCTGGAAGCCGAAATACTCCAAGTCCTATATTTTTTGAAGTCATAGGCCTTCTGAATACCTCATTGTACCCCATCCACACCACAGTCACAGAAATACATTTCTTAACTGCCTGAACAAGTTTTAAGGGAAATAGATTATTGACCAGGACCTCGGGGGAAATCGTCTACTCTTACTAAAAGTGCTTTGGGTTCTTTTACTTTCTCCAGGACACCCACCAGGACAGCATCAGAGATACAGTAGGTAGAAGGAACCTCAGTTTAACATCTCATCTGAAGGATGGTACACCCCAACAGTCCAGCACACCCCCACATACACACACACATACACCAGTGCTTCCTTAGGGTACCAATGTTTTTGAGTATGAGCCCAAGTCCAGGTGTGGGACTAGAACCTATAACCTTCTGACCAAGAGGCAGATGTGCTGCCAACTGAGCTATACTGACTGACAAATGAGTTGTTGACAGAAATCCCCAGGTCCTGTTGTGCTGAAATGTATTTTCTCACTATTTTGTATCTTACCACCAATATACTAACCAATAACATTCATTCTACAATTATCCTGAAACTAAAACTGTGGAACAGCAGCTGGCTTTGATGATGCACCATTATCTGTCTATCTACTGTCTATCTGTCTACCTGTATGTCCAGCTAGCTAGTAGTAGCTACTGTAGCTATTACCAGTGCTAGGATTCACCAATACCACCAGCACACATCAAAGGATTCAGAGGAGAGTGACAAGAATGATAGGGGCCTGGAATGCTAGAGTACAAATAGAGAACAGTCCTCCCCCATCCCAACATGCAGTGGATCCACTGGACCCAGTTTTCAGTGGTCTTGTATTCTACCCCCCCCCCCAAAGTGGTACTATATGATCGAACATGCAGACAGTTATGTGAAAACTGACTACAACTCCATTTGCCACACTTTTATGGCAGACTGGCTTGAGTAGATTCATATTCCAGAACAGAACCAGAGCATTCCCAAAAACTTCATGTGTTTTTTTTCTCCATCTCTTCTCACATCTTACTTGAGTTTCCTTCATATGTAGACTGCAGAGATGAATGATAACAACAAAGGTCAGGGGTAAACCCCTTCATCAACTGCTAAACTGTCATTGTCATGACATGGATTCTACCAAGTAACACCTGTAGCAGGGTTACAGTATCAATTATGAGACCCCTTTTTCCTTCTCCTTTTCACAAAGTCTGATGCAACAGCACTTCTATTTCTATTCTTTTTGTCTGTTTCTTTATGTTCCCCTTAGGCAGGTAGGCCACCTGCCTAACGTTCTTACTATCCCTTCCTGGTGGTCTCTGCCTCATTATACTGTAAGTCGCTGCATACACCCCTCAATCGTGTGCAAGATCGCCTGCACGAATGTGCATACGATCGCCTTCACGAATGTGCACACATCTCTCCTCGAATGTGCGAATATAGGCGATAGCGACTCGAAAATTAAAAAAGTAAATTGTGCCTTTCATTGCCTAGTATTTGGTACCCCCTTCTAAAAGAGAAGTGTAAAATGACTCACTACATGCACTTTTTGACCTCAAAAAGTTGTAATCCCCAGAATATAAATGCTGTGTATGGGCAGAGTCGCAATGCCCTAATGAATGCATTTTAATGTCCCTTTCTATCCTCTAATTTTTGTTTCTGGTACAGATGCCATATTTAATTTCTCTCAAGGGTTAGGAACCCAAATAAACTGTTTTCCAGTCCCAATCTCAGAGACATTATCGACGATAGTCATTCGGAGCTTAAATATAATGCTCCCCCCTTTTGTGCAACCTGTAAAGCTCTGTCTGCTACACAGCTCGTTTTTCTGTTGAGCACTAGTGTTTAGCTCCCTTCAGGTTCGCGTTGTAACCTAGCCCTAACAACCTCTGTAAACACACAAAAATTGTGCCTGTAATGCAGGGAAAGCAAAATACTTTTAGTTGTTCCTTTTTTCCAGCGTTACCGCGTGGCACTGACTCTGTGTCTGACTGTGAATTGCACTGCTGCTCTATAGAGCTGGCCGGCCGACTCTCTCCCATTATTATAGGCAGGCTTAAAGGGGAGGAGTCTGACTATGATTGACAGGATGTAATTTTTTCTTTAACTGTAGGATAGCCACATAAATAATGAATACTGGGTACTCTGAAACTGATGTTATATTGCCTAAGAGTGTTTGGTTTGAGATTATGTCAATAAAATATGAAAAATAAAGAGTTGATAGGAAAATCAGGTAAACAGGGGAGGAGAATCCTGTGTCACATGGTATTCTAGCACTATAAAGGGATGTCAATTTCTAGGGCTAGTTCAGTTCGTTTTGGGCTCAGCAAGGGGCTGAGTCCTCCATCTTTCTGGACCATCCCAGCTATTTCTTTTCATACATATGATGCCTATGCAGTTTCGTTTTTTATGATTATATGGATGCCTGAGTCCAATTTATTTTTTTTGTATAAGTCATACAGTACGCTTAAAGCCGGTATTGTTTTGTTGGAACTCACTGAATAAAAGCTGTTTGAATTTATACTCTGACTGGTGTCAACGTGTGAATCCCACGCTTCTACTACACTGGTGTCTGAAGTGGGATACCCTTGAGACGAGGTTTTGAGAGAGGAGTACTGGACCTGGTATCCAAGTTGCACTATGTTGGAGCCATCAGCTGTCAGTCCTCCAGTTACCAGCCAACCTAGTCCAGGAGGCATCCAGACCTGCAGAATGACCGAACTTGTCCAAATACCACTACTGACTGGATTACCAGATGTAAGTTGATGGGAAACCAAAAAAGAAGGAATGGAGACAGAAGGAGGTGCCACTGCTCCAGAGATAAAGGACCCTGAGGAAAGACCTCCTGAGGAGGTACCGGATTTACGACGGTGGCTGTGTCTGCACCAGCTGGAATTAGAGAAACAGCGAGAAGTTGACTGTCTGCAAAATGAAGCCTGTTGGGCGGACACTATCAGAGCCATCCAAACACTAGGAATAGCTAGACCACCTGCACCAAGGGACCCAGAAGGACCAAAAGACATTAAAATTTCTAAGCTGACGGACACCGATGATATTGAAGCCTATATCACCACTTTTGAAAGAGTGGCTGAAGCATGTTGATGGCCAGAAGAACAGTGGACGGTACGGCTTGCACCCTATCTATCGGGAAAGGCACAATTGGCCTATAGTCATGTGGACAGTGCCCATATCAATGACTATGACTATGTATGCCAAGTCATTCTGAAAAGATATGATATCAGCGTTGAGACCTATCAACAAAGATTTAGAACTTTTAAGTATCATATGGCCGCATCTCCCCAAGAAGCATACACCCAGTTACGGGACCTCAGTAATAAATGGTTGCAACCCAACTCGAGAACAGTGGAGCAGGAATGGAAGCCATCACCTTGGAACAGTTTATTAAAATACTCCCTCCAGATGTGCAAATGTGGGTGAGGGAGCATCATCCTGAGACTGCACAGAAGGCTATCGATCTTGCAGAGGGCTACATAACAGCAAGGCCATCACGGATGAGACACTTAGGGACTCATGGACCTTCGCCTATGGTAAGACCTGTCCCTGTTACTAATACCACTCATGTTGGGGCCTCACCCATAGTTAAGGGAAGCAGTGAAGGGACCCTGGGAACCACTAAAATGAGTAAAGGACTTAACCCTGAAATCATTTGTCATGAGTGCCAAGGGAAAGATCACATTGCAAGATATTGTCCACATAGAAAGAGGGAACAGGCTCATCTTGCTCTAGCTAATTGGGGTCAATATCTTACTACTGTACAACTAAATGGGAATGAAGTTCTTGCTTTAATAGACTCTGGAAGTAAACAGACCCTGATCCAAGCCACTTTGTTGCCTGAGAGACATGATACATACACCACCAAGGTCACATGTATTCATGGGGACATCCATACCTACCCTGTGCAGCAAATTACCCTGAAGGTTCAGGGGCAAGAACAGCTAATGAACGTTGGTTTAGTACCCAACCTGCCTATGCCAGTAGTTATCAGACAGGATTACCCTGCATTTGACACCCTACTCTGTAAGGACTCTCAGTTATCTGCCATAACCACTAGAGCACAAAGTAAGCAATCAGTAACCTTTCCCCAGATGTTTCCCTTTGAGGAGAACATTTATGATATCCCTGGGAAGGACAGAAAACCAAAGTCAAGCCGAAGAAGAGCGAAGGCATTGTGGAACTGTAACAAGGACATATCTGATAATAAGGACACTGTTGATATAAAAGTGGACTTTAAAGATGAACAAACTAAAGATTGTGATTTAGGTCCTTGCTTTTCACAGGTTGTAGATGCTAGCAGTCAGGTAGACTACCCCAGGTATGTTATTCATGACCAACTTCTATATAGGGAATGCAAGAACCCAAAGACCAGGTATATCATAGAGCAACTAATGGTACCTACTCGGTCCCGACAACAACTAATCTGTTTGGCAAATGACATTCCAATGGCAGGGCATTTAGGAAGGGATAAAACCCTAAGCCAGTTGTTATACCGGTACTTCTGGCCAGGAATCCACAAACAGGAAGCCACCTACTGTCAAACCTCTCTGGAATGCCAAAAGGTGGCTACTATAACTAAGGCAGAAAAGGTACCTTTACAACCCCTTCCCTTAGTAGATACCCCTTTTGACCGCATAGCCATGGATATTGTGGGGCCTTTACCATAGAGTAATAAAGGCAATCGATTTATTCTTGTGGTATGCGACTATGCCACTCGCTACCCTGAGGCCATCCCACTGCGTATATTCACAGCTCCCAAAGTTACTGAAGAACTCCTAAAAATATTTAGTCGGGTAGGGGTACCCAGGGAGATCCTCACTGATATAGGCTGTAATTTTCGTTCGGCATTGTTAACCCGTCTCTATCAATCATTGGGTGTTGGGGCTTTGTACACCTCTCCTTACCACCCCCAAACTGATGGGTTGGTGAAAAGGTTTAACAAAACCCTAAAAAAAGTTGCTTATGAAGTATGTACAGGATGAAGGGAAAGTATGGGACCTTAATCTGCCTTACTTGATGTTCGCATATAGGGAGGTACCCCAGGCATCCACAGGGTTTTCTCCATTTGAACTCCTTTATGGGAGAAATCCAAGGGGGCCTTTGGATATAATAAAGGAAAGTTGGGAAAGTAAAAAAAGCACAAGAAAGAACCCCAAGTCTAGAATATATAACCCGATTAAGACAGAGGTTAGCTAAGTATATTACCTTGGCCCATCAAAATAGCCTCAGAAAACAAAAGGAGCAAAAAGAATATTATGACCAAGGAGTGGGTACTAAACAGTTCCAACCAGGGGATAAAGTATTGTTACTCCTACCATCTTCAGAGAGTAAGCTGACAATGAAGTAGTAGGGGCCTTACGTTATACAGAGACAAATTGGTCCTGTCAACTATGAAATAGATATCCCTGTGAGGCGTAAAAGGTTACAAATCTATCATGCAAATGTACGCAAAAGATGGCATGATAGGGACACTTCAAAGACCACCCCTACCTTGTTTGTATACCCTGAGCAGTCTTCTAGTGAAGTAGACCAAGCTTACCAAAGACTAGAAGGAGCAGGTGGTGTTGAATTGTTCACTATCAATCCTGATCTAGAAGAAGGCCAAAGGGAGGAGTTAGATAGATTGTTAAAAGCCTTTCACAAAACATTCCCCTGTCAACTGGGAAAAGCAAATGGGGTGGAACATTGGATACATCTAAACCAACAACTAATTATAAGACAAAAACCTTACCGAATACCCGGAAAAGATGAAACAAGATGTTATAAAGGAACTAGAAAAGATGCAGACATTAGGGGTTATAGAACCCTCTATTAGTGAGTGGGGTTCTCCGATGGTGATCTTTGGTAAAAAGAAAGGCGGCATTCGGATTTGTCTAGATTTTCGCCGCCTTAATTCAATATCAAAATTCGATGCATACCCTATGACTCGAATTGATGATATTGTAGATCACCTTGGGAAGGCTACATTTATGAGTACGCTCCACTTGACCAAGGGGTATTGACAAATTCCCCCTAAACACCGAGGATAAAGAAAAAACTGCCTTTAGAACTCCTATAGGACATTTTCATTTCACCACCATGCCTTTTGGGCTGCATGGAACCCCTGCTACATTTCAGAGATTTATGGACAATCTGCTTAGAACACACATAAACTATAGTGCCACCTATTTGGACAATGTTGTGGTGTTCAGTCAGACTTGAGAAGATCATCTGCAGCACTTAAAAAAACATTCTGACAGCGGTCACCCAAGCTGGATTAACCATAAATCCCAGTAAATGTACTATGGCCATGTGGGAGATGAAATATTTGGGTTTTCAAATTGGAAAGGGGCAAATAAAACTTGATGTTGGAAAGGTAGATGCAGTAGCTAACAGCCCACGCCCAATTACAAAACTTCATGTAAGATCCTTTTTAGGGCTTGCTGGCTACTATCGAAGGTTCGTGCCAAACTTTTCAACCATAGCAAGTCCCCTAATGGACTTAAATAAGAAAAATCACCCTTCTATAGTAAAATGTACACCAGAATGTGAAAAGGCTTTCTGTACCCTAAAGGGTTATCTATGTGCATCACCCGTATTGAAAAGTCCTGATTTCAGCCTTCCATTTATTTTACAAACCGATGCTTCTAACACTGGTTTAGGAGCAGTACTGACTCAAATATTTGAGGGAGAAGAACATCCTGTAATATATATTAGTAGGAAATTACATAGTAGAGAGACTAAATATTCTACCATTGACAAAGAATGTTTAGCTCTTAAATGGGCTATTGAAGCGTTAAAATTTTATTTATGGGGAGTAGAGTTTGAGGTCTGGATGGACCACAATCCTCTGTGCTGGCTTCATGCCATGAAAGAAAAAAATCTGTGTATCATGCGATGGTACCTGGCTTTATAGCCTTATAAATTTACCATTAAACATAGACCTGGATCTGCTAATAAGAATGCAGATTTTATGTCCTGATTTGGAGCAGGATCATGTGTGTGAGAGGGACATTCAACCCCCCCCTTCATTTTTCTTGTCATTATACATGAATGTCTATTGTCTCGTGGAATGAGTGCTGTCTTTGGTGTCATTCTAGTCTATGGTGTCTCATTTTGTGTGGAGCAGGAGGGTGTTTGGACTGGCCATCCATCGCCCATATAATTGTATTATATGCAGTGTCTCAAATATGAATGTTTGGATTATGTCCATTTATAACGGTATGGTTCCAGGCTTGCATGTAGTATGTTTCAGTATTAGATTGTTCCCCCCCCCTTTAATTCATACTCCGTTTTTATTTTTGCTTCGAAGGGGCACTGTATTATGTGATGAAAAGTACCCTTATTATATTTTTTTGTCAAAGTTATGAAATCCCCTTTTTCGGGGATAAGGTGTCCAGACCCGTTTGTATCCCATTTGAATAAGCATAGCAACATTGTATGAATAGCCATACCGTAGCGTCTTCATGGTGAATGGTTCAAATTCACCGTTTGTCGTCCGCTACGGGAGGTCCTGTTATTTGTTTAAGAAATTATCCCCTGCAACTTCATGATGCTACGGACAAGAGATTTTATAAGGATTGTCCTCAAGGCAGGGATTTGCTTAGCATTTCGACTTTCTCCGTGCGGTTAGCTTTGTGTATTCTATGCTCTGCAAACGATTTGAAGGGGTGAGATGTTATCAGTAACTTTACTTTTCTTTTTAGTAATCCTGTCACGTACCTGAATAGAGTTCCAACAGAGCGTGTGAACAGAGTGTTAATAACGGAATGTTCCAAATTGTACTGTTCTTTCTGTTTTGGGATGCCACAGCTCCTCTCTTCTCCTCTGCCGTCTAAGGGCCAGCCGGACGTTTCAATCTCTGCTTTATGCAGAGGAAATGGGTGGAGCAGGTCGGTGTTCCAAAACTTACCTTTCTAACATTCATTTTTTGTTAGCTAAGCTCAGAATATTAATGGTTATAAGATTCCTAATTGCCTGAAATGAAAGTATTAACATAAAAAGCAAGAAATAATTAATTTTGTTTAATATGTAATCACGAACCAATCCTTTCTTGGTACGCCCATTATAAGCCAGAACAGTTTTCACTTAAAGTCAGATGCGTTTTAGGTGTTGTACTGTGAACACCTCTGAGGTGAAGTAGCTTTGACTTCTGCTGACCTAATTTATTTTACTTTATTTTCTGGTCTATGGCGTTCTGTGATAAGTTCGAATTATGTTTGTTTTATTTAAGCCGTGTTGTTCCTGCAATAAAGAAATGAAGAACAGAAGTACATGTTTGTTTCCAGAGCGTCCTTCTTGCTACCCCTGAGCCTTCCACAGTGTGAAACAGACCTCAGGGTAATGAATAATCTAGCATTGGAGAATAACTCTTGATGCTACGTCTAATTTTGTTGATGCTTATTGATGCTAGATAGGGACCCCGAGGTTGAGTTTCGGAGAGTGGGTGGGTTGAAGCTCCATCTCTCCTTGGAGAGTTCTGATTAATATAGCAACTGCTTTAAATCCCCCCAAATACCCTTAATTCGGGTTTTTTCTTAGGTGGGGAAGAGTATGTAACAGGGTTACAGTATCAGTTATGATACCCCCTTTTTCCTTCTCCTTTTCACAAAGTCTGTTGCAACAGCACTTCTATTTCTATTCTTTTTGTCTCTTTCTTTATGTTCCCCATAGGCAGGTAGGCCACCTGCCTAATGTTCTTACTATCCCTTCCTGGTGGTCTCTGCCTCATTATACTGTAAGTCGCTGCATACACCCCTCAATCGTGCGCGCAAGATCACCTGCATGAATGTACGCATGATCACCTTCATGAATGTGCACTCATCTCTCCTCGAATGTGCGAATATAGGTGATAGTGACTCGGAAATTAAAAAAGTAAATTGTGCCTTTCATTGCCTAGTATTTGGTACCCCCTTCTAAAAGAGAAGTGTAATATGACTCACAACATGCCCTTTTTGACATCAAAAAGCTGTAATCCCCCAAATATAAACGCTGTGTATGGGCAGAGTCGCAATGCCCTAATGAATGCATTTTAATGTCCCTTTCTATCCTCTAATTTTTGTTTCTGGTATAGATGCCGTATTTCATTTCTCTCAAGGGTTAGGAACCCAAATAAACTGTTTTCCAGTCCCATTCTCAGAGACATTATCGACGATAGTCATTAGGAGCTTAAATATAATGCTCCCCCTTTTGTGCAACCTGTAAAGCTCTGTCTGCTACACAGCTCATTTTTCTGTCGAGCACTAGTGTTTAGCTCCCTTCAGGTTTGCATTGTAGCCTAGCCCTAACAGCCTCTGTAAACACGCAAAAATTGTGCCTGTAATGCAGGGAAAGCAAAATACTTTTAGTTGTACCTTTTTTCCAGCATTACCGCACGGCACTGACTCTGTGTCTGACTGTGAATTGCATTGCTGTTCTATAGAGCTGGCCGGCTGACTCTCTCCCATTATTATAGGCAGGCTTAAAGGGGAGGAGTCTGGCTATGATTGACAGGATGTAATTTTTTCTTTAAATGTAGGATAGCCACATAAATAATGAATACTGGGTACTCTGAAACTGATGTTATATTGCCTAAGAGTGTTTGGTTTGAGATCATGTCAATAAAATATGAAAAATAAAGAGTTGATAGGAAAATCATGTAAATAGGGGTGGAGAATCCTGTGTCACATGGTGTTCTATCATTATAAACGGATGTCAATTTCTAGGGCTAGTTCAGTTCGTTTTGGGTTCAGCAAAGGGCTGTGTCCTCCATCTTTCTGGACCATCCCAGCTATTTCTTTTCATACATATGATGCCTATGCAGTTTCGTTTGTTATGATTATGTGGATGCCTGAATCCAATTTATTTTTTTTGTATAAGGCGTACAGTATGCTTAAAGCCGGTATTGTTTTGTTGGAACTCGCTGAATAAAAGCTGTTTGATTTTACACTCCGACTGGTGCCAACGTATGAATCCCACGCTTCTACTACAATACCCAACATTTAAAAAAAAACACACATTTTTTAATCTTGTTCCCTGGCACTACTACATTCAATAACAGTCTACTGTCTTCCACCATGGTGTTTGTATATGTTTACCTAAGAAAACTGCAGACAACAGGAAAAGGAACAGCAGCAGATTTGATTTAACTATCAAAATGGCAAATGTTCATCATGAAAAAAATGCAGGGTAAATGTAAGCCCCACCCATAAGGCATTTTGGCACAGCTCTCTTGTCTAACAAAGTTTTACCACTGTACCTTCGGCCAACTGGTCCTGTATCCAGTGTACTTCATCTGGGAGGATTTCAGTGACCAGTGATGCCACCTCTGGAAACCCTGTGCAGTATTATTGCTCTCAAGATTGTACTCCCCAGGAAAATATAACTACCTTTTCCCAAACAGATTCAGGAAGAATAGAATCTTAGAGCTGAGCACATCTGTTCTTGGCAGAGAATGTCCTTGCAGCTATGCTAGCACATTCGTGTCAGAGGCAGACAAGCAGCAAATTGGGTAGGGGGACACACTGGATCTGCACCAGAACCAGGGCATAATACCTAGGAATCCTCATGTAGTTATATCCGATATTGGCAGCTAAATTTTAAAGTGCAAAATGGCAAAGAAGTTTAAGCAGTTTGGGAATTGTCTTAAAGTAGCTGTACAGGCAGTACCCACATCTAGTTTTGTCCACAGCTCTTCTGGGAGTCTATGATATTGGACTTATACTTTATTGCTATGCCAATCATCTTCTACAATTTTGTACAGTGAGAGTCAATCTAATAAAGGCACTGAAGGGATAGTATTTAACTACTCCCATCTCCCAAATTTGCCTGCTTGACATGGATTGTGTCTTACAGTGTAAATGCCATTTGATTTATTTGGCATTTGTAAGAGGAGTTGCCTGCTATTGGGTCTGCTTTACTTTGCAGGCAGATGATACATGGTATGGAGGTCAGGAGAAGGGACTGAGGCACGGAAGCAGGAGACCAAAAAAATCAGGAGGATTTATATTTCATCCAACTAACACAAACAAAGCTACAGTGCAGATCCTGCTGATAACACTAACCCTCCAACACACACACACACACCTACCTGCATACAGTAGCAGTTTACATTATCAGTCATCAGGAGTTAATTTAGCCTTAGTTCACAATGAGAAAGGGCTGGTAGTTATTCAGTTTACTTTTTATTTCTCTTACTCACTGTGCAAAGGCGACTCACGCTAATGACAAAGCTACCCTTCCCCACACACACAAACATACACATGCATGCACACACAGCAGTTAATCAGTCAGGAGTCAGCTTAATTCAATGAAACAGGACTGGTAACTGCTGAAATGACATCCACAACAACAAGAAAATGGATGTCTATCCTTTAACCTAGATGTTTATACAGACGCAAATGACTCCAGGCGGTCTATTTTTGTATGCTTTTGACAAATTTCTGGACAAAATACATTGACAATACCGTTATCTGAAGCCCTGCTTGTAACCCACTCTAATGATAGCATTTATCAGATAAGAGATGACTGACAGCTGCAAATAACAGGTGATTGACAATTTACATCAAACTCTGTTATACACTAAAGTGATGTCACTTCTGCAAATACAATATGATAACAGCTCAATTATATGATTGGTAGCTCAGGTCACACGCTGTTATTCTCAAAATTGAAATCACTTTAATGAAAAGCAGAACATTCCTATGTTTAAAATCAAAGTAAAACTGACCCCCAACTTAACACAGCAAAACTAAATGAAAGGCATTCTTGAAAATGCAATACAAAAATATTGCTACAGATGAAAACTAAGTAGAACCCACTGTGACATTCCTACAGGACACACACACACACACACAGTAAATAAATCTTTTAAAATTGCAGTGTCTGAATGCAGTTTTCACAGGAGACATGAACTATTGTTCGTAAAATCAGACACTCACTATAACTCTATAAATAACAGCCTTAAGTCCTGTTCACACTACAGCATGGTTACTAAACATGTTTTAAAAAACTGATTAATTGCTGTAGTGTCCATGCTGTAGCATCTGCACTAGTGCCAGCATGTTGTAAACCATTATTAAAGACTGTTTACAGCATCTGCACTACTGCCTCCAGATCGATGTAACTTGGAACCAGTTCCCATGCATTGACATGAAGGAGAACCATGCCTTAGCATCCGCACTGCAAGTAAGTCCAGTTCAGGTGCTGTAATGTTTTTAAAATCGTGTTTAAGCCTAGATCTTATTAGGGTTTAAGCACGGTTTTTAAAAATGTGTTACAATCCGTGATAGGTGCAGATGCAAATCGTGCTACAGTGATTTAAAACAGTTTAAGCTCCTTAAACCATTTTAAACACCATAGAGTGAACAGGGCCTTATTGTAGCATACAAAGATATTATGTAGCTGCTCTAACAAAACAGACACTGGTAGTTTTCAAATATACAGTCATACAGTATGTACCTACAAATGAAGACATAAGTGATTATAGATGGAAAACATCACTTTCTACTTTGGCTAAGGCCAAGTTCTGAAAAAGGTTAGTGATGTTATCTGCTTTTTTTAATAACATATAGGATAGTGTATGATAGCCCATACACAACCACACAATTCTCTTACAGAGTGGTTTCTATGACAAAGCGGACCTCGAGAGTGAAGCTCGAGAGGTCGCTGTGGTCGTGGAAACCTCAAGGTAAGAGAATAGTGCGGTTGTGTATTTGGGCTCCCATACACTTTTCTTTATAGTGTATGATGCCCAAAATAGCAGCCTGCTTACTTTTGTGCCCTTTCTCATCAGCGTGGCCCCCAGGAACATGCTCTTGTTTTCTGTTCGGGTGCCATCCAGCTCACGCCACAACTGGTCAACTGCCCCCTTGTCCCATGAACAGCGCTGATGGGGGCAGTTGCATTATGATGTCCTCACTAACACAGAATGAACAGTCATTGTGCAGTAGTGAGGACGTTACTAACTGAAGCAAAACGACTTCATGCAGTGTATAGATTTCCATACACAACCACATTCCACCATACATTATATAACTTTTATCTCCCAGTGCCAGCAGGGTTCGGTGGCAGTAATAAGGTGAAATGGGATAGTGCTGGCAAATTCGAGCTGGCTAATGCCCTTCACTAATAACATAGTTTCCAAACAAAGTACTTGCTGTACTCCTAATGGCTGTTAAAAAGGTTCACTGTCTCAGTTTCTCATATACACTCTGTATTTTTAGAAATGAAAGCAACACATATACAAAGTTCACATATAAAGACTTTAAGCCAATTATTTATTCTGGCGGACAAAACTATTTCAAACTCTGCCACATTTTTCAAAACCAAGTGGTGATGCCATTATGCTTTACAGAATATGCTTACATGCCATGAAAAGCTCTTGGCTGCCTTCTGTAAAGTGCTTTCAGTATTCTTGACAACAAGTGTAGTTCCAGAGTGGATAAAGAGTGCAAATATTGCAGATAAATAAGTCCTTCATTCAAACAGCTTTGAAAAAATAGTGAGCATACTGTATTGCACCTCGCCAACCCTCCACCCCAGCACTTTAACCATCCAGGTCTTCTTCAGTGGGCATTGGTATTGCACCAAACTCTGCTGATTAAATAGTGATTGGTTACCCAGAAAACTGTAAACAATGTAGTTTACCTTCCCCAATTTAAAGTGACAAATGCTTTTTCAGTATAAACAGTGCAGATACTGTGATACAAATCTCAGCTTCACAGGTCAGATAGGTATCTATACATTGGTTATACTTAACCTTTTCTCACACTCCGATGTTGGGCTGCTCTGAGCTTCAAAAGGAAGCCACAACACAATAAATTATCAATCAAAATCCATTGCAGTTTATTTAATACCCCATTCAGGCTTCCTCAGTGAATACTAGAAATTAATAAAGAAACATTTTCAGTCTATTTCCTGTATGTACTATCCTTTACATGAATAATTTATATTAATCACTACATTATAAAAATATTACATTTGACCCTTATTTTATTAATTCTATTTATAGCAGTGTGGAGTTAATTCTCTATGTTTTCTGCCTGTAAGATAATAAATGAAATATTAATTTTTAGTAATCTATTATTCTTTATACATATTTCAACATGGCTGATGTGCCACCTTATCTCCCAGCAGTTTCCCTATTGAGCCACTACAGTAGTGAAGTGTCTGTATTCAAGTGTACAAATAAAATTTGCTACAACATTTCTGACTTGCATAGTCCATTTTGTCTAACAACACTCTGGTGCTTTCTGCGAAAAGTTGCCATTTTCAGCAGTTACTGTAATAAAAAATGCATGTTTCATATTTAAAAATTCAAATTGTGAATGCTACCATAATGGTGATTTCTATGTTAAAAATTAGAAAAATAAATGCTTATAATACTATTACCAGATCTTAGTTTGAAGGTATCTCTTGTAACAGGCCACACCTATGGAACTACAGATGCCAGGCACTAGGCTCACACAGAAACATTTCTAGCTAGCAGTCTACTGGGGGCAACCCACTCTGACATCATATGCCAACATCAGCCTATCCTATAAGAGTGGGCAGCCCCTGCACCCTCCTCAGTTCTTTTCCCGCCATTGACTATCATTCATCAAACTTCACAGAGATCTGCCAGCTTCCATCAACTGACATTTTGCTGAAAGATTTTCATAGAACTTTTTTTATTTTATTTTTACTACCTAGTATGTATCACTTTAGCGATAGTCATTTATTTGCCTCATTCATGCCAAGCTCCACCTCCAAGAAACTCTTCAAGAAGTGTTCCTGTGGGCAGGAGATCCCTGAAAAGGGATGCCAATGTGGCCTGTGTCTGCAACCTAGGCCCAGAACATGACACCCAAGCTTGTGTGATCTGCTGCGGCTTCAACTGGGCCACCAGGAAGTGCTGAGTGCAGAAGGTTGCCTAGATGGGGAAGGAGCTTCAGTCCAGGAGTCCCTCCATTTCCGTTGCAATGCCCTCAGGCTCATAACCCTCCAAGGTCCTGGACAAGTTGGTAGGGAAGCATAAGCACCAAGACAAGGAACATACTAAGGAGAAAAGACGGTCCTTCTAGTTTTGCTTCCAGTCACTGCTCAGATCATCGATCGCGGTGGGGGCCATCCTCATCATCAGGGGTGGCCCCCTCTGCCTCGCATGCCCTTTCCCCTGCAGGGCTACCATTGGCAGCTCCCTCCATCAGTCTTTCAGTGGATGTTGTCAGATCCAGGGGCTCTGGTGCCCCACAGACTTCTTATCCCTTGCTGCTTAGGCCCTTGTTTTCAGTGGGCACACAGTCAGGAGGCTCAGCTGGCTCATCATTGACAAGCTCAGCAATGGCAGTCACTGGGACTCTGCTCACCCTCCTGCCACTGACATTGGCCATTTCTATGGCCATTGTCTCAGGTCCAGAGCCTCTAGCATCTCCTGAGTCTCTCCAGCCTAAGCCCAGATCACCATTGCCTTCCCCAATGCTGACCCACACTGGGCAGCTTTCCCACAGGCTGCAGCCTGTTTGACCACCCATCCCGGTGCTGACCCCATCACCGACCCCGGTCTTCCCACAGCTGATGCCAGTGGGTCCAATGCAAATAGTGGTGGACTTTTACTCCATGCTTACTGCTTTGTGGGACTTTATGCAAGCTAAGCTTACTCCTCCCCAAGATCCATCCCTGCAGTGGCCTCCTGCTCCTTCAGTAGGGTCACAACCCATGCCTCAAGATCCAGGGCCTCGCTAACCCCTCAGGACTTGGGGGATGAAGATGGGCGAAACCCAGATCTCATTCCTCTGAATGAGGATGACAATGGTGATGACGGAGGAGCCACTCCTTATCACTACTCCTCCTCCACCATCTCATCTGATGGTGTGGAGACCCCAACGTTCATCCTGCAGTCCCCCCAGATGACCCCTCTTTTGTCTTAGTTATGAGACAGTTACAATCATCAATGGCTTTGACACCGAGTAGCAAGATCCTGCTCGACAATGACTGCCCACTTATTTGCAACTGCCGGACTTCCCTCCTCTGGTCCTCTCTCCCTTAATTGAGCCCTTTGAGAATGCCACAATGGCCACCTGTCACCAACCAAATTTGATCCAGCCAAGCCCAGGAAAGTAGACAAATTATGCCAGGCTCTGCAGGGAGGTCTTTCTTAGCCGACCAGCCACAAGTGGATTCAGCGGTCATCAATGCCACCCATGACCAGACCAAAAGGCCTAAACATCTCAGTTCCCTGCCCTGGATAAGGAGTTCCAGAGGCTGAATCACATTGGCAAGAGGACTTTTGCCTCTGCCATACTGACCATAGGTCTACTGAACTATATTGCCCATATGGTCCAGTACCAAAACCAGTTCTGGGACTAGGCCCTTGAAACTGCCTGGGGCATCCTGGAGGACACCCTAAAACAGCAGATGCTGCAGCTTCTCAAAGCGGGTTCCAGCATCATCACTCAGCTCCTTAGAGCTGCCTATGACACTGTCAATGCCTCAGCCAGGGTCGCCACAGCAGGCATTTGTGTGTGAAGAAACTCTTGGCTGAGGGTGCCAGGCTTTGCCCAGGATGTTTAACTGTCCATCCTGAATGCCCCCTTTATAGGCTTCAGCCTGTCTGGTGTAGATGTACAAGACAAACTGTCTAAACTGCAAGCCTCTGGCCACACCTTGTGGTTTGCCCACTCCATGTAACACACTAACCAGCCCGAACATGGACAACAAGTGCCCTTTTGGCAGTCTACCCATAGACCCAAGCCCTCTAGAAAACCTCAGGATAGGTGCCAGGCAGCTCCTACTTTGCCCACCCCCTCCTCCACCATGAGAAAAAAAACAGGAGGTGGTGTGGCTCTGGCTGTCCTTGCCAGATCGCCCTGACTCCTTGCCCCCAATAATGCAGTAGGCTGTTGTGGGGGGCCATTTCTCCCTGCACTTGGACAAGTGGAGGGAAATCACCAGAGATGCCTGGGTACTGCAGCTCACAGAAAGCAGCCACACTCTGGAACTTCTAGAGCACCCTCCGGAAAAAAAAAACAGTTCTGTCATCTTACCACCAGACCACATACTCGTGCTCTGGAGGGAAATCCACTCTTTGCTAAGTAAAAGGGCTATAGAACCTGTCCCTGAGACCTAACATGGCAAATGGTTCTATACCTATTTCTTCCTGGCCCCTAAATGCACAGTAAATCTCAGGCCAATTCTAGATGTCAAGGACCTAAATCTGTTTATTCAGTACAACAAATTCTGGATGGGGACACTTCAGGGTCTGCTGCCCTTTCTGCACCAGGGAAATTGTATTTGCTCTCACAACATGAAGGATGCCTACCTGAATATCCAGGTACATGCTTCCCCAAACAGTACCTACTGTATGGTTTCTTTTCCAAGGGGCACACTTGCAGTTCCAGGGAGTGGCCCTTTGGCTTGTCTTCAGCCCCTCATGTGCTTACTGAATGCTTGGCAGTGGTAGCAGCTGCCTCCAGGTGGGAAGGACTCTATATGTCTTTTCCTACCTTGATGACTGGCTTCTCAAAGCCCAGTCCAGGAAGCACCAGTTACTAACTCTGGAACATACCATATGCCTACTCCAGGATCTGGGCATCACAGTTAACCTGCCTAAGTGAGTTCTGTCCACCAGTCAGTGCCTTCAGTACTTAGGGACAGTCCTGGATACATCTTAGGGCATGGCCTCCCTGCCCCAGGACCAGGAGGATCACCTTATAGCTCAAGCCTGCCTGCTGTACAACAGCTGCTATGTCTCTGCCAGAACCTTGATCTGGTTCTTGGGCCTGATGGCTGCAGCTATAGTCACAGTGTGCAATAACTTCAACTGTGCTGAATCACAATTGGAGTTTAATATATCCAATAAAAATAGATTTGCAAATTTGTCACTGTCTGATTCTTGACTTACCGCTTCCACTATTAACTTGGCCCATAGATCATTTATGAATGATTGGGCCCTCATTTCTTGGAACATCTCAGGATTAGTGTCAAAATTTTCAGATACTGATTGGAGAGCATTTATAAATCAACATCATATTGTCTGTTTGCAAGAAACTTGGCATGTAGATTCCATTGATGTTTCTTTAAACAGGTATTCCTGTTTTCAGATTCCTGGAAAAAAAAAACTGCTAAATTTGGTAGGGCAGCAGGTGGGCTAGTGACCTGGGTTAAAGAAGATGATAATCTTAAATTTGTACACATAATTAGCAATACAACTGCACAGGCTTTTCTAGTCTATACTAAGGATTCTTCATATTGTTTAATAAATGCTTATATCCCACCTCAAGAATCAAAATACTGTTCTGTAAAACTTTGGGATGAGTTAGAACATCTGCTATACTTTAGTTGGACCAGTACAGGATATGTTAACATCCTGATTTGTGGTGACTTTGACAGCCACATTGGCACCTTTGATGGCTATGGGGATTGTGAGGCCCATATTTGGGTACATGGCAACGTAACTGCTTTTCTGAGGAATGCAATGGATCAAAGTGTAAATACCTCAGGGGAAAAAAATTGATAAATTTGTTACAAACTTTCAATTTAGCCCCCTTAAATGGTAGCATCCTGGGGGACCAGTTGGGGAAGTTTACATACATTAACTCCCTGGGTTCTTCCACCTTAGATCTTCTCTGTTGGAATGGTAGCATGGAATTGTGGACTTCCTTATCAATTCCTACTAGAGAAGTGAGAGCAATCATTCTCCAGTGATCCTGACCTGGGGAACCAGGCCTCTTGAAATATCTTTTCCAGTGAACACCTCTGAGATCAGAGGTCACTCAAAAATAAGATGGGACCCAGGTAAATTAGATATGCTGGTGTCACTAATGGAAGGAATTGTAACCACTCTTGATAATACCCCCAAAAATAAGCAGACATTTGAATTCTTGCATTCTATGATGATCGGCTGCTATGATAAACTTAGGGAATGCTTCACCCATCCCACCATATTGAAAAGAAATGATAAGAAATGGGTTGACCATTCTTCATCTGATACATGATTTGACACAAGCTGTTTAAAGTTTAAGTGTCAATTAACCAAATTAATTAGGGTTATTAGAGCACTCAATACTAACAGCGCCTACAGGGAATTAAATAATAAAAGATCAGCCTGTAAAGAATTTTTGATACACAAACAGAGAGCTTTTCAGCAGAAAAAATGGGATCAAATGCTTACAGTGATACAACATAATGACTGTAAAACATTTTGGCTCTTAGTTGCCAAAGGAGCAGTTAATAGTAAAAAACGAACATGATTCTTATATATTCTCATATGGAAAAATGGGTCTCCCATTTTGAAAAGTTATTTTATGACCCAGATTTAACTGATTTGTCAAGTGATTGGTGTAAACTAATAAATAAAACTCAAGTACTGTCAATCACTGTTAAAGAGATTTATCTTGCAATAACCAGTTTAAAAAAGAAAAAAGCTCCAGGTCCAGATCAAATAATTTCAGAAATCTATCTGATGGTGCCTTCTCTTTGGTCTAAACTACTTACAATTTGTTTTCAATTTATGTATAACTAATAATAAGGAACCATCTTAATGGAAGGGAGCTATTATTGTTCCCATATTCAAAAAAGGGAATCAAAGTGACCCCAAGATGTATAGACCCATCTCCTTGTTGGATGTTAGTGGGAAATTATTTGCCAAAATTCTCTTAAATAAATTAATATCACAGTTAGACCAGCTAGGAAATATTTCAGAATTTTAAGCAGGTTTTAGAGCAGGGTATAGCACAACAGATAATTGCTTTGTATTATTACATTTAATTGAGAAGTACATTACACTGAGGAAACAAAAAATATTTGTGGCTTTTATTGATTTCTCTTCTGCTTTCAATAATATTTCAAGATGTAAATTATGGCAAGCCATGGTTAAGAAAGGTTTCCAACTGGACCTAATCCAGGTAATAAGTAACCTTTACTCAGATACCTGGAATTAGGTCAGAGCTGGCAATAATGGTAACTTATCATCTAAGTTCTGTACTAATAAAGGGGTGAGGCAAGGTTGTGTCTTAGCAGCAGTCTTATTTAATATTTACATAGATCAACTTTTAGAAGAGTTGCTTAAATCACCATCGGACTCTCCCATCATTCACTCAAGGTTTTGTCTAGCTCTTGCATATTCTGATGACCTTGCCTTGATAGCTCTGACTAAAATGGGTCTTCAGAAAAAACTAGATATCCTTAATGATTTTGCTGCCTCTTATAGCTTACAAATAAATGAAAGCAAGAGTCAGATTGTTATTTTTGGTTCTAACAAAACAAAGGACACCTGGTTGGTGGGGAAACAGGTACTAAAAACTGTTAAAACTTATACCTATCTTGGTATTACATTCACAAGCAACTGCCAGTGGACACAGCACTTAAAAACATTATTGACGAAATTAAAACAGACTGCTGGAGCCTTAGCCAGGTTTAACAATAAATTTGGGGGTAATAGTGTAAGGCCTCTGTTAAAAGCAATTCAAGCTAAGTATATGTCTCAGGCCTTGTACCTTGCTGAAATCTGGGGCCCCAGTAAACTTGGGTCCCTAGAGCTTCCCTTAAATAAACTTTTACATACATTGCTTGCAGTGGGAAACACCTTACCTGACCCCATTTTATGGGCAGAACTAGGTTTATCGAGTCTGGAAGCCCAATGTATAGTCAAACAGGTGGGTTGCTGGATAAATGTCACCTGAATGAACTCAAATAGACTTCCACAGGATTGTCTTAAAAAGAAAAGAAAATGGGATTGATTGGATGTAAACCATCAAACTGGTTGAAAAACCTTGAAGCAACTCTTTTAAAGTATGATCTTGCTTACAGAAATACATGGATAAGGGTATTAGTATTAATTTAAAATACAAAGCATTTTGTAAAAATAAAATTCTTAATCAATTTAAGTTGGCTGATTGTGTCACCATATCCCATCTAAAAATTTCCCCATGGATGATCCAGAGTGATAATCAGTTTAAGTTCAGATATTATCTAGAATTTTTGATAGATCCAGAACTTAGAAAGCTGTTTACTAGATATTGTCTGGAACAGTTTCTGAGTACAGTTTTAACAGCAAGGTTTGAAAAATCGATTGATCCAAAAGATACTATATGTACCTGTATGAATAAGGGGAGAGACAATCTGGGTCATGTAGTTTTTGATTGTTCTTGGTACCACAAACCCAGGATGAGATGGCCTCTCCCAATGTGGAAGGGTATTGATACTACAGATAAAAATGTATTGTTAAACATTATGTATACATCAGAAGATGATAATGTCATCAGCAAGGTAGCTGGGTATCTGAGAGCAATTGCTGGTATTAGAAGGAAGATCAAATAGCACTTTATTATGTATTTAAGGGAAGGTGTTGACTTGCTTTCCCATGTGTTTTTGATTGTACTGTAAAAATTGTCTGAAGTTGTTGTTTGTATTCTGCACTGATCAATGTATTTTAGAAGAGTAATTTGTATTTATTTATGTAATGGTCTTTGACTGAACAATAAAATGTACTCTCTCTCTCTCTCTCTCTCACAGTGCCTCTAGCCAGATTGCATATTAGGATTTCCCAATAGACACCTTTTTGCCATAAATAATACTGATTTGCCAGAAATGAACAATAATATACAAAAATGTTTTAACAAGATCAGATCCCTTCTATCAAATAGGGAAAGATGCTCGGGGGACAGTTTTATTAAGGAGACATGGTTTGACCCACAGTGTCTTGCAGCCAAAAAAGACCTTAAACACAAAATCAGAGAGGCTAAGAAATAGAAAATAGCATGCAAAACATTAAATATGCTTAGAAAAAACTATAGGCAATTTTTAGATAAGAAACAAAAAGAATTCCAACTTAAACAATGGGGAAATATGTTACATGTTATAAATAATAATGATTTACAGTCACATTGGCTTCTTGTAGCTAAAGGTATGAACAATCTAAAATTTGAAATTGACTCTCATATTTCTCTTGATACCTGGACAAAATACTATTCAAATAAATTTTTGTGATGGGACTTCAGTCTCCTCAAGTTAAGCTAAATACAGATATGTGAAGATTTAAGTCATTCACCAGAAAAGAAGTATATTTAACAGTTGCCTCTTTAAAATGCAAAAAAGATGCATAACCAGATCTTGTACCATCAGAGGTATTTTTGGTCTCACCAGCACTCTGGTTAATCTTTCAGTTTATTTCAATTTGTGCTGCAAAAATGTATCCTTTCCTAGGTCATGGAAAGGTGCCTTGATAATTTCCATTTTTAAAAAAGGAAATAAAAGTGATCCAATGACGTCTAGGTCAATCTCGCTACTTGATAATTTAGGAAAGGTCTTCTCCAAATTAGTTGTTAGCAGCCTTACTGAAGAACTGGAAAACCTTGGCAGACTCTCAGAATCTCGGGCTGGGTTCCACCCTGGCTACTGTACAATAGATAACTGTTTTATAATCAGACACCTCTTTGAAAAATATGTGACAATCAGTAAACAAAAAGTGCATGCAGCTTTTTTCCCTGTTTCCAGGATTATGTTACGGTGCCTCATGAAGGAAAAATGATTTTCTCATGAACGTATAGCCATTATCAGTGATTTTTATAATAAAACATTGACACAAGTGAGATTTGGCAAAACTGGACAGTTGCCTTCTGTTTTTTCAACTAACACAGGAGTTAGGCAGGGCTGTGTTCAGGCACCTTTATTATTTTGCATCTATGTTGACAAACTACTGAAACAATTAGAACACTCTCAAACTGACTCCCCAAATATTATGAGTAGATCTTGCACTGTGTTAGCATATGCTGATGATCTTGTGCTACTTTCTCTAACTCAATTTGGTTTATAGGCTAAATTAAATATTCTGAAACAGTATTCCGCTGACCACAATATGCAGGTTAATGAGCAATAGAATCAGACACTGACATTTGGCTCAAATATTATTAATAATTCATGGAATATTGGTGAATGCAAGCTTAGGTCTGTAAAAAGTTATATAAATTTTGGTCTGACTTTAACAAATGATGGCAGATGGACCAAGCATATACAGTCTCTCATAGTTAAGCTTAAACACACTGCAACTTCACTGTTTCTCTTTAATAAGAGATTTGGGGGAAATTCTATTAGGCCTCTCATTCCTGCAATTAATGCTAAATATAATGTCCAGGCACCCTATAGTGGAGAAATCTAGGATACAAATAATTTAAATAAGATTGAGATACCTATCAATAAACTTTTAATATCTAGCCTGAGAGTAAGCAACTGTACACCATCCTCTTTGATTAGAGCAGAACTTGGGCTCCCTACTCTTAGGGCTTGTTTTTCTGCCAGAAAAATCAACTATTGGATACAAATTTTACAGCAAAAACCTAATAGGCTGACTTATCTTTGTCTCAAAGAAAAACTCATGTGGGCCAACTTAGGTCACTTACGATCTAAGTGGTTGTCTACCATTTATAATCTGCTTCATGACATAGGGCTAGATAATTTAAAACAAATTTACAACTTTAGGTGTTTCTATTAGTTTGAAATATCAAGCATTAGTTACGTACAAATTAACTGAATACTATAGGGAAAAAGATTTGGAGTGCAATGCCAGACTACAAATTGCAACATGGTTGAAACAAAATGATAATTTACATTACTTTAGGCCATATCTTGATATTCTGACTGACCCCAATTCAAGGGTTCAATATACCAAATATAGGTTTGAAGTGTTTCTTAATAATATCAACCTTGCCAGATACAATAAGGAGACATCTTTTCAGGCTAAATGCTGTTCTTGTTTCTCTCAGTACCTTGAAGATCTAAATCATGTGTATTTCATTTGCCCCTTGTACAGTTCACCGAGAAGCAAATGGCTGATGCCATTATGTCATACCATTCTTACCAATGATCCAACTTTACTGCTTAGTATCTTTCTTACATCTAATGATGAGTTAATAATCACGTGTTGTGCCCATTACTTGGTTAACATTGCCAGAATCCATAGAAGGTTTAAAAATTCCAGTTAGATTACAGTAAATAGTACTTTAGGTCTTATATGAGTATGTGACTTGTCTTGTATCTAAAATCATGTCAAAATGAACTGCTCTATCAAAAAATCTTGATGGGGTTTATTTATTCTATGTATATATACAGTATATGTTTTACTTTTCTGTTACCTAAATGAAACATTTGAAATTTTAACTGCTGGTATATTTTTATGTCTGTAAATTTTTTTGTATTTTAAAGTTGTGCAGTATTTTCTTATTGAGATATGTTTTTGCTACTGAAAAGGTCAATATGACCGATCAATAAAAGCTTATTACTGAATAGAAACTGAGGGTCCAGTGGGACCAATGTACCGATGACCTGTAACAGCCAGTCCTTGTCTCCTCTCAAGTAAAAAGGGTTCTGCTTTGGTGGATGGGACCCAGTAACCTGTTAAGAGGGATCCCTTTCCTCATTTGTCCCCTGCAGCAGATCATCACAACAGAAGCTTTGGAAGGGTGGGGTGGGGAGCCCATCTAGGGCCCCACCAAACTCAAGAGACATGGTCCAAGCTGGAATCCTCTCTCTACATAAATATCCTGAAGATGTGGGCCATTATTTATGCCTTGCAGGCCTTCCACTCTCAGCTATCCTTGGGTCTGCTGCCAATGTACATGAACATGAGTGTAGTCTACTGCATCAACAAGCAGGGGGGTACTCACTCATACACTCTCTATTGGGAAGCAATGAGAGTCTGGTATTGGGGTCTGGATCACAATCTTGAATTGTCCACCGTCCATGTTTCAGGTGTCCAAAATGTCCTGCCAGACACCCTAAGCTGGTCACAGTCAAGGGCGCATGAGTGGGAGCTGCTTACCTCAGTAGTAGAAGACCTGTTTAACACATTGAGCTATCCAGAGTTAGAACTTTTGAATCCTCACTCAACATAAAACTGCCACTTTTTTGCTCGCTCCATCCAGGGCCTGGAGTTTTCTGGTGAGATGCATTGTTCCTCACCTGGAAAGGGAGGTTTCTGTAAGCATTGCTCCCCTTCCTCCTCTATCAGAGGGTTCTGATCAAACTGCAGCTGGAAGGAGCCATGACGGTCATTGTCACCCCCTTGTGGCCTTGTCATGTCTGGTTTCCTTTACTGCAACAGCTGACATAGAAACATAGAACTTGCTGTCAGATAAGAACTGTTAGGTTCTTAGAGTCTGCCCATGTCCCTACCTGTAGCAGCAGCTGCTGACCCTACTTAGTCTTCGGCTTAGCCTCTCTTCCCCACCCAGGGTACCCTTATGCCTATCTTATGCATTCTTTAATTACCCCACTGTGTTTGCTCCACTACCTCCCCAGGAACCTCCAGTACCCCTTTGCCTGTGAACCAGCTTGCTTTCTCAGAACTGGGAAACCCTGGTCCATCTGGACCTCAAATTCCTGTGTCTTCATAACTGGCTGCTGACAACATAGCCATAGTTTGGTTCAGGGTGTCCCCCAAGGTGGTGGCTGTCCTGGTGGTAGCTAGGAAGCTTTCCACTAAGGCAACTTATTCTATGAAGTGGAAATGCTTTGCACTGTGGGTTACTTCACATCAGCTGGATCCCTTCACCTGTCCAGTGAAGCAGATTCTGGAGTACTTGCTGTCCCCTTCAGACTCCAGTCTGACATGTTCCTCTCATAAGGTGCACATGTCTGCCATCTCAGCCTTCCATGTGCATGTTGACAGCAGTATGGTGGAACAACTGGAGGTGTCCCATACTTATCTCAGAGCTATTTTTCACCTGAAACCTCTTATTTGGAATCCAGTCCCACCTTGGGACTTGAATTTTGTGTTGGAAAACTTACTTTGGCTTCTTTTGAGCTGGCTGCAACATGTGAACTATGCTTTCTGTTATGGAAAGCATTGTTTTTAGTTGCTATTACTTCTGCTTGAAGAATTTCAGAGCAACGGGTGCTTATGTATGAGCAGCCTTATCTGATTTTCCACAAAGATAAGGTGTCTTTGTGTATTAACCCTGAGTTTCTTCCTAAGGTGGTGTCTGAGTTTACTTTAAATTAATCCTTCCACCTTCCTGTTTATCACCCAGAGCATGCCAATCCAGGGGAAGCAATGCTCCACACTTTAGATGTGAATAGAATTCTGAGTTACTATACACACCGTATGAAGGACTGTAAGAAGTCTTCTCAGTTGTTTCTTTCTTTCACCCCTGAGAAAGATGGCATCCCTGTTTCAAAACAGTGCTTGTCCAGATGGTTGGCTAACTGTGTCACTTATTGTTACAGGAAGTATGGCAAGGATCTCTCTGGTGTTGTTTGTGGCCATTCCACCAGAGGCATGGCCACTTCTGTTGCTTGTTTCAGGAATGTGTCAGCTGCAGAGATCTGTGTTGCTGCTACTTGCAGTTCTGTCTACACCTTTACCAAGCACTACAGTCTGGACATTGCCTCCAGGAATAGAACCAGCTTTGGTCTAGCTGTCCTCCAGGGCCTACTTTCTTAGGCTTGAGCTGTCCTCCTTCCAGACTGTGCTGTCTGCTGATGGATCTACTTGGGACTCATTCCATAGGTGTGGCCTGCAGCAAGAGATACCCTAGAAGTAAGATAGTACAGTTACGTAAGAACTTAATGTAACAGTAGATCTTCAAGAGTATCTCTTGCAGCAGGCCATGTCTTCCCTCCCTCCTCCCCCATGGGCCTGGGAGGCCCTTTTGTGTCTGTACCTCCTTCTTTATCATCCTTTCTTTAGTAGGAACCTTTGGTTCCTCCTCAGTTCCCTCTGCTGGTGCTATGTGGCTTATGGTCTCTTGTGGGAGAACTGAGGAGGGTGTGGGGGCTACCCACTCTTATAAGATAGGCCAACGGCAGCATATGACATTGGAGTGAGTGGCCACCTGGTAGACTGTGACTGAGAAAAGTTTCTGTGTGGTCCTAGTGCCTGGAAGCTGTAGTTCTATAGGTGTGGCCTGCTGCAAGAGATACTCTTGATGACTCCCGGTGATGATTCAGTCAGGCTAGCACCCTCTGTGTTTTGCTCCAGCTCTCCAGCATCTAAGTTAAGATTTATTTGGCTACTTCACTCATTTGCTCACTCTAAAACTCATACCTGTGCATTGGAGGACTCATATATTTACTAGTGGGGGTGTCGTATTTTAGCAGAATGGATAGTGAAATGAAAAATGCCCAGATGAAACACATGCCGCCAACAACTCCCAATTGGTCTAGAGGGTAGAAATGGTCTAAACAGTCACAGGGGAAGTAAGTGGTGCCTTTGGCACAGAATACATCCTTATCAGAAGAAAAATTTATGAGTGAGATTACTCCATTAAAAGAGGCAATTACTGCACATGTGGACAACTCTAAAATTATTAGAAATATGATTGAGGGCATCAGTAGAAGAATGAACAATGCAGAATGCCGTATCTCATCAATGTAGATTGGAGAACAAGGCTAGAACCAGAGATTCCAACATTAAGACAAAAAATGGCCAAACTTGAAGCAAAACTAGAAGATCTGGAGGGTCGATCCCATAGGATCAATACTGTAAAATACAGGCTACCAGAAACTTCTGAATGATCGGATCCTATCCATTTTGCCCAGGTGCTCTGTAAAAATGTAGCAAGTGTTTTTCCTAATGGCCCCAATTATGTAGTGGAAAGAGCACACAAGGCTCTGTGCCCTATGCCATCTCGGAGGGAGAACCATCTAGACCATTGTGTGAAGCAAATAAACAAAACAAAACAATGTAAGAAACCACTATGGTTCTCAAAGGAGGTGGCAGTGAAGGTTCAAGAGAAAAAGAAAGCATTCAGAAAGTACAAGAAATCACAGAAGGAGCAGGACAGAGAATTGTATCAGTTAAAGCAAAAGGAAGCTGGGAAGGCAGCCAGAACAGCAAAGGCCCGAACCGAGGAAAAGATAGCCAACTCAGTTAAGAAGGGGGATAAAACCTTTTTTAGGTACATCAGGGAGCGAAGGAAGATGAAGGGAGGGATAGTGAGGCTTAATAAAGGAGGGGGGGGTGGGCAGAGGGTGACGGTGAAAAGTCAGAGATACTAAACAAATATTTTTGCTCAGTATTTACAAATGAAGAGGGGGAGGTACCTAAAATAAACAATAGAAACACTCTGGATACAGAAGCTGATACCTGTCCATTTACAGAAGAAAGGGTTCTGAAAGAACTCTTAAAACTGAAGGTGGACAAAGCAATGGGGCCTGATGGCATTCATCCTAGAATTCTAAAATAACTAAGGGTAGAACTAGTGACACCACTGACTACCCTCTTTAACAAATCATGGGAAGATGGGGTGGTACCTGAGGACTGGAGGAGGGCAGATGTGATTCCCCTTCACAAAAGTGGGAACAGGGCAGAAGCAGGAAACTACAGACCTGTGAGTTTAACCTCAGTGATAGGGAAAATGATGGAATCACTTCTGAAGGAAAGAATTGTTGAGTACCTAGAGGTCAGAGGGGCACAGGACCCAAGGCAGTATGGATTCACAGTGGGAAGGTCATGCCAGATGAATCTAATAGATTTCTTTGACTGGGTGACCAAAGTAGTAGATCAGGAAGGGGCTGTGGACATGGCCTGCCTAGTCTTTAGTAAGGTATTTGACTCAGTCCCACACAAAAGATTAATATACAAGTTAGCCAGCCTGGGAGTGGGTCCCAAGATGATAGCCTGGGTAAAGAATTGGCTGAAGAATACGACACAGAGGGTAATAGTAAATGGAGTCCACTCTGAAGAAAGGGTGGTTACTAGTGGGGTACTGCAGGGTTCAGTATTAGGACCGGTCCTCTTCAATGTCTTTATAACGACATTGCAGTGGGACTGGAAGGAAAAGTATGTCTCTTTGCAGATGACACAAAGATCTGCAACAGAGTTGATGCACAAGGTAGGGTGGAAAGCATGAGAAGGGACTTAGCAAGGTTAGAGGAATGGTCAAATGTATGGCAGCTTAGATTCAATGCTAAGAAGTGCAAGGTAATGCAACTGGGAAACTAAAACCCAGGGGAAGAGTACACAATGGGGGGTGGGATACTAACAACAACAAAAATGGAAAGGGACCTGGGGGTAGTCAGATCAGATGACTTAAGGGTGGGCAAGCAATGTGAGAGGGCAGTAAGGAGGGCTGGGTGGATACTGGGATGCATAGGGAGAGGCATCACCAGTAGAAAACAGGAAGTTGTTATCCCTCTGTAAAGACAACTGGTGAGACCCCATCTGGAGTACTGCGTGCAGTTCCGGAGACCCAATCTCCGCAAGGACATAGACAAGATGGAAGCTGTCCAGAGGAGAGCAACTAAAATGGTGCAGGGTCTGTACCAGAAGACATATGAAGAGAGACTAAAGGAGCTTAATATGTATAGCCTCAAGGGAAGGTGGGAGAGGGGGGACATGATAGAAACTTTCAAGTACCTCAAGGGAATCAACAAAGTCCATGAGGTAGCATCTTTCAAAAAAAGAGGTGTGCAAGAACAAGGGGGAACAATTTGAAGATGGGGGGGTGGCTCAGAGGTAATGTAAGGAAGTATTTTTTCACAGAGAGGGTTGTGGTTGCATGGAATGGCCTTCCGGAGGAGGTTGTGGAGTCAAAAATAGTGGTTGAATTCAAGCATGCATCGGACAGTCATAAGGCAATTCTAGGGGGTTGGGGTAGAAAGAAGTAGTCTTCTGGTTAACTAGTATCTGCAGCTTATCCATTAGGTAGGGAAATGGGCAGACTGGGTGGGCCAAACAGTCCTTATCTGCCGTCAAATTCTATGTTTCTATTCTAGGTATAAAATTTCTAAACTTTTTGGACAGATTCCATTTTTTTAATAAAGCCGAAAGCAATAAAGCCTTAACATGGGACAGAACAAGGATCCATTTCTCTCAAGATCCTACACTTAGTAAGACAATGCAGGAGGGAATTTTCTCCTATTGTAAGTAAACTCATCACTGCCTGGATACGATTTAGAATGCCCTACCCAGCTAAGTTTTCAATTAATAAAGATAACAACAACTTTTCCTTTGATTCTCCTGACCACACAAGAAAACAGATTCACCAGCTATTCCCTGACGTGTATAAATCAGAATGAAAAGACTAACTAAGTGCTCTTGGTATACTCATTGGCTTCAGCCAGAAACCTGACAGCAAATGGACTTTTTACATGTTGCCTTTGTATTATTACTATTTTTATAAAATTGGTCTAGTAGTGCTCCATTCCTTTCGTGTACCTGTAATTTTTTAGGTAGAGCATTTGTTAACAAACAGAATCACTCACAGCACATATCTGTTTATTTTGATCTTGTTCTGGTACAAATTTATTGTTATGGCTCGCTTAGGAAACTTAACTGGAGGGTGGGGAGGTTAACTAAAAATAGGCACTATATTGTCAGGAGGGGACAGCTTTATGCATTTATATTTGCATCTCCTGGTTATTTCCTCCCACTTTATCCTTCTTGATGGAGATTTCTAGCTGTGCAATCATTCCTCTCTGTTTCTGTTTCGAGAAGGTTTGTTGTTGTACACATTAGGCTTTATGCACTATTGGGTGGGAAGTACATGCTGGATGTGCTTATCCCACCCGCGTAGCCCCACACCTAGGGACAGGTGTGCATGGCCGTCATGCACCATCGGATGCCACCAATCCATGGCCCCACCGCCCTCAGAGCACAGTACTCCACAAGACAGCCAGTGGCAGAGTTCTGGATCCAGTTGGGCGTCCAATTGTATGCCCATTATGAGTTCTGAGTAGATCTCTTGTGTGGCATGGCATGGATCTGGCTGCTTGAATAGCACCAGCAGACACCCGGACCCACGCAGCTATGCTCTGTCTGGTGGTGGACCCCTGGCCAAGCCCCTGGAGAATGAGGGAAACCCACCACACCACCTGCACCCCCCAACAACATAGGATAGCCCTGGAAATCATGTAGCAAGCCCTCCACACACACAAGGCACCCCCTCCCTCTATGGCAGAAGCACCCCCCACCCATGGCTGCACCTGTTCCTGGGGTAATCTATAATGGCCCCTCCCATTTACCCACTGCAGCCCCAACCCTCCCTATGCACACAGATGCTCTGGTCCCATGCATCAAAACCCCGAACATAGTACTCCGGTCCCATCATTGGTGTTCAGTGGCTTCCCAGACACCCCCATGGCACCATTGACCCCCCTCCTGTCCTGTACCTGCATAGTCAGTGCTGTGGGCTGGATGGCCAGTGGCACAGCCCTCTGCACACCTCTGTGGCTGCCAGGAGTTCAAGTGATGCAGGAAACATGCCCCTATATATAGGCTGTGTGCTCCCAGCATTGCTTGAATGACTGGAGACTGTGGAGGTGTGTGGAGGGCTGTGCCACTGGCTGTCCAGCCCATGGCACTGACTATTCTGGTATGGGACAAAGGGGTTGTTGGTGCTACGGGGGGTGGGGGTGCCACTGAACACCAATGATGGTGTGGTCATATACTGGAATGGCCAGTCTGTGCTTGGTGGATGTGGTTTGATGGTGGGCAAACACTGGCATGATCCATGCCTGGCCACTGGTGTGTGAGGCCATCACCCAGCATGATGGGGGCACCACTGCAGGGGTGCCTACTACTAGTGGGGTGTGTGGATGGAAGCTGGGGATATGCTTGTGGTGGACTAGGTCTGTCCACCCAATCTGGGTGAGTGGCACTGTATCTGGATGCACATTGGACACTTACAGTAGGGTCCCCCCTGCCATAACCTGCACACTGTTCTGCACCCTTGCGGATGGCACTATTCACCTTTGTGCATGGTGTGTACTGCTGGCATGCCCCTCACCCACCCCTGGTGCATTGTGGTCTGCACGGCCAAGGGATCAGGTGCACAGGGGCTGCACACCCTGGTAGGTGCATCCTGTGCAAGGGGCACAATGGGTGCAGAGTGGCTATGTGCCATGAATATGTGGTGCATTGCCACTCTGCCCATTAGTGCATAGGACCCATAATGTTTACCCGTGTAATAAGGGAATCTGCACCTGTTTATTTGACCTTTCTTTTTCTATTGAAGTCAGGTTGTTTCTTTGGAGATTTTAAGCTTTTTCACTGTATTTTATATATTTGATGGAAACAATGTGTTCATTTAAAAGTTAAATTTGAAGACTGTTTGGAATTGTTATGGACAGTACTTTAGTAATCATGATATTATGAAAATGCTTTATAAAGCACTCATGGGGGTAGGTAGCTGCCACTTAATAATTGTTTTTTGTTTAAGCAAAGCAGGATTTGAGGGGAAGGTGCACAGCCTTTTTCTTTTCTTTTGATATGTGGCCTCTTTAATTACACACTTTTTGATGTGAATACATTTAGATGTACATGGTGGTTGACCAAACATAGTAATAATGTACTTTTGCTTTGTTTTTTTAGGTGTCCATATCACTGCTTGGTATGTTCACTTTTAATATTTTTTACTGAAAGAGATAGGAGCAATATTGTAGGAAACCTTCTCATTAAATATCTATGACGATCTGTGAAGGGCTCGGTCATTAAGATGTTGCAGGGATTAACTCACTGTGGAACTTTATGCTAGAGAGATTGCCCTGCTTTGATATCTAGGTAAAGCATGTTCATACTGAGTCCATACTGAGGACTATACAAAGCAAGTAGGCATAAGCCCATATTTGCTTCGATAAATATTACTCCCAAAAATCATTTAATGTGGCTCCTGATGCAATGTATTCATCCAGTCTGGATTTAAATTCTGTTTTTGCTTTACTTAGTACTGTACTCTCTGGTAGGGAATTCCATGGATTAGCAATCCTTGTAGTGAAAAAATATTTTCTTTGATTATGTTTGAAACTGTTGCCTTTTATTTGAAGTGGATGACCCCTAGTGTTTTTATTGTCTGATTTGAAGGAAATATTTAGATCACATAATAGGAAAAGGTCCTTCATTACTGCATACATAAACAATAAATTGGAACACTTCCTTTGTGTTTCCACGGATATAAGATTTAGTTAGGACAACCTCTCTGTATATTGCAAATCTTTCATTCCTGTGATAGTTTTAGTGAACTTTCTTTTTACTGTTTCCATTTTGTCCCTTTCTGTTCTTCTATATGGGAACCTTATTTGTGAAACATACTCCAGTTGTGGTCTAACATAAACATGATATAATGGGACTAGAACAGATTTGTCCCTAGTTTTTATATTTCTCTTAATTGACCAAATTATGTTATTACATCTTTTTATTGCAGCTTGTGTTTGTGCATCAGTACTAAGGGTATTGGATACCATGAGGCCCAGATCCTTTTCAGTTGTACTAGAGGTTAGTGGTGTCCCACATAAGATGTATGTTACATTTCTGTTTTCGTTGCCCACATGCATTACTTTACATTTATCTAGATTAAACTTCATATGCCATTTTTGGGCCCAAATAGAGATACTATTTAAATCTTGTTGGAGCTAAGTTGTTTCTGTAATATTGTACATGGTCCACCAATTTTGGTATCGTCGGCATATTTTACTGCTCAACAATTTAGCTTATTAGTAAAATCTGATATAAATATCTGAAACAGGATAGGCCCCAGTACTGATCCCTGTGGAACTCCACTTTTAACCTCTCCTATGTCCGATAGATGGCCATTTATGGAAACACATTGTTTTCTATCTGATAACCAGTTAATTATCCAATTAATAATAGTAGGATCCACCTGAATAGTTTTTAATTTTTCTACTATTGCCCAACACGGGGTAAGATCAAAGGCCTTACTAAAATCTAGATAAATTATATCACACGGGATACCATCATCCAAGTCCCAAATTATGTTCTCATAAAAACCGACAAGGTTGGTGGTGCAACTCCTGCCCTTCTTAAAACCATGTTGGTTCTGGTCATTTTGATTTCAATCATGGATTAATTTTTCTTTAACTAGACCTTCAAGAATTTTCCCTACTACACTTGTCAGACTGATCAGTCTGTAGTTGCTCACGCTAGCCTTGTCTCTCTTTTTATAGATTGGAACTACATGGTCTATCCTCCAATCTTCTGGAATTTTTCCAGTGTTGACCAATGCTTCAAACAGTATGTGTAATCAGAGTAGAATGTGTACAGACATAATCTGTAACATACATACAGCAATCCTATCCAGGCCTGGTGAGGCATTCAGTTTTAGATTGTGAATACGCTGCTTAATTTCATCTTATTTTATTTCAGTGTATTATATTGTGCATTTCTAAGATGTATAACTAAAGTGAAAACCCCAGAGTGAGCAGTTTGTATATGTTAATGCATAGAAATACATTTGATCTCTTTTTTTAAGAGGCTAAATAGTTTACCTTTTAAATGTTGGCATGAATAGCTTTTATGATATGGTGGTCTCCTCTGCTGTCTTAATTCTTTCAAATATATATATATATATATATATATATATATATATATGCCATCTAATGTTTTATTGTCAGTCATAAATGCCTCACACATCTGGAGACTCAAACATTTTGTTTTTCCTTCATATTGCTAGCACCTTATTAAGGCTACATTTACAGCAGAGGGAAATAGAATATTCCCATATACTTTTTTTTGGGGGGGGGGTTAGTTAAAAGCTTTTGGCAACATTTAGATTCGAGAAAGCAAACAACACGGACTGTACTTTATTTATAGCTTTCCTTTTGATAGCGATTATATCAAGGAGGCTTTGCATTTTTGTGTATACTTATTTAATTGGAGCCCTCTACCTAGTTATCTTAATACTACTAATTTACCTCCTTATTACCATAACTCATTTCTATAAAAGGGCTCATGAAATTTTAGAGTGCAGTAGTTTTTGGCATATGGATGCATTGTAATCAGGCAATAGATGGCATTCTAAATATAGTTTAAAATCTTGTTTTATTCCACTTCCTCTTTTGAATAGGCATAATGAGCTTGTAGTCTGTTTTTACTTTGCTAAATTAGCTAGCTGGATCCAGGGGCAAAGGAACTTCACTGACTTGTCACAGTATAAATATTGTTGGAGTTCGTTCTTGGGGACTGGGGTATGTTTGTTGTGTATATAAATTACTTTTGTTTAAGGAGTTTGGGGATTTTTTTCATATTGCATATTTATGGCTGAAAATATGTGAGGTAAGGGGAGAGGCAGATATATTAGGAGACCCAAAGTCTGTATGCCCTTTGGCTGCTTTTTTTTTCTGGTTAAAGCCACTCACTATGTTGAACTTAGACAGCTTACTTTTCTATTACTAAGATGAGCAATTTAAATGTAAAATGTGCTTTGTGAAATGTAAAGGAAGTGCGCTCCAAATCAAAAAGGATGCATATCTTGCATTATATCAATTCTTTGGATTATAATATTATTTTTCTACAAGAAACACATTTATTAGCCTCTGAATCAGATTTGCTTAAAAGACTATTTTATAAAATAGTTTATGTGGCAGGGGGACATACTTCCAAATGGGGAGTCACTATTTTAATTGGCAACACCATAGATTTTCAACCCACAATGATTATTTTAGATCCCATGGGGAGCTATGTACTTGCAGAGGGTAAGATTAATCAAGTAAATGTTTTATCGGGCTCACTTTACAGCCCAAATGTGAATACTGCATCCTTTTTAATGCGACTAATCACAAAAATGTTTCCATTTATGGCACACATCATAGTTTTAGGTGGTGATTGGAATACTCCCCTTGATTGCATTCTGGATAAAATCTATGGTGCCAAACCAAACAATTCAAGCAGACAACAAAGCCCTTAAAGACTTGCCCCAACTATGTGATCTGACTGATCCATGGAGAACCTTGTACCCTAATGTAAGAAAGTATTCCTTTTACTCCCACGTGCATACATCTTTTTCTAGAACAGACTATTTTTTAATTACTAAGTTCATTTTACCTTTAGTCTTGGAATCTAAAATTTTACCTAAGACTCTTTCTGACCATTCTTTAATATACTTAAATGTTAAACTAGCCTCTCCCAATGTTAAGCATTCTATTTGGAGACTAAATAACCATTTACTGAAAAAGGACTATATTGTGAACTTTATCCAAATCTCTATTAAGAACTTTTGGAATATTAATTTAAAATCCTTGGATAAAATTGATTTGATATGGGCTGCATGTAAATGCTACATGGGGGGATTTCATAAGGTTTGCTGCACAGCAGATGTGCCAAAAACTGAAAAGAATTGAAAAACTTACTTCTAGAATAGACTTGTTCAAAAATCATAGCCTAAATCCCCTGTTTGATAAAAAAAAAAAAGTCAGGAGCTACAATCACTTAAGGATGAGCTGTTTATATTAACTAAGGAAAAAGCTGAATTTCTTATCATTAAGACTGAGGCTAAATATGTGGATTTAGAAGAAAAAACAAGTAAAATTTTGGCCAACAAACTAACACATTTAGAGCAGTCCAAATATATTGAATCAATTATCTCAGAAGACAAAAATCAGGTGATAACAGACAAGACTGGGATTTTATCTGATTTTTTTAAATTTTATGGTCAGTTATATGGACCCAGTCAGAATCCTCCCTCATTTAAAAAGCTGAATGACTACCTTAGCAATGCTATCTGTCCCCAAATTAATAATGATTAGCTGCAAAAACTTATCCTACCAATAAAGGATCAGGAAATAAATGATGCTATAGATAATTTGAAATTAAATAAGTCACCTGGCTCAGATGACCATACAGCAATTTTTTATAAAACTTTTAAAATCACGTTAATCCCTATTCTGAAAGATCTATTATTGCATATTCTGTTGAATGGTATATTCGATACATCTCTGTTGGAGGCAATCACAATTCTATTACCCAAACCTAATAAACCAAAAAAGAAAATAGGTAATTGCTGTCCTATTTCCCTTATTAATTATGATATAAAAATATTAACATTTATTCTGGCACAGAGAATTAAATACATTTGGCATCCCCTAATATGTAAGGACCAGGTAGGATTTATTTCTAATAGACAGGCCTCTGACCATCTTAGAAAGCTTTCAAATATCTTGTCTGTATCCAGGGATTCAGGATGTCCAGCTGTGCTGGTTGCCCTGGATGCAGAGAAGGCTTTCGATAGAGTGGATCACAATTTTCTGTTTGCAGTATTACATAAATTTGATTTCCCACCTCTTTTTATTGATTGGCCCAAGATTTGGTATTTTTGCCCTACTGCAAGAATTTTCTGTAATAATACTTTCCTCTCCTTTTAGGGTATTGTGTGGCACCAGGCAGGGATTCCCCTTGTCTCCAATCTTGTTTCATTTTTACCTTGAGCCTCTTTTATACTCTTTAAATAATAATTCATCTGTGGATGGTATACAAATAGGAAATATACATCTAAAATTATATCCCTTTGCTGATGACATTCTCTTGCATACCACTAACCCAATCAGTTCAATTAAAGCAGCTCTTCACACTATTCAAGATTTTAGCATACTTTCTAACTACAAAGTAAACATAAGTAAGACTGAAGTAATGCCACTAAATAATTGTTCTTTGAAAGATGGTATTTCAAGTCTAGGACTGTCATGGACTCAAACAGATCTAAAATATCTAAGTATATATTTATCTATAGAACACCAACAAATTATTAAAGTTAATTTTGATGATTTAATGACTAAATTGACCCATGATCTAAAAAGATGGCACACTCTTCCACTTTCATTTTGGGGTAGAGTACACATAATTAAAATTAACATTTTCCCAAGGCTGTTTCACCCGCTTAATATGCTAAATGTATTCTTACCTTTAAGATGGTTTAAGCATATCCATTCCCTAGTTAAAAGGTTTATCTGTCAAAGGAAATTACCTAGGGTTGCTTGGATTAAATTAATGCTTCAAAAATCACAGGGTGAATTAAAATTCCTAACTTTATCTTGTACTATATGGCATTGCATTTAAATAAAAACTTTAAATGGCTCCAGATATTCCCATGTACAATTGTTTATACAGTACAAATCACATTAAACTGTTCCCTCAACTCACTAGTGTAGCATTGTTCAATGAGTTTCCTAATCTGTGCAGGGTTTAATTCAGTGAATTAGTAAAAGTTTAGTCTTGGTTTGCATCTAGCTGCTATGAACTATAAGCTTTATTTTCAACTGAGTGCTTATGAGTTTCATTTCTGAAGGCAGACTAAACAACTCTTAAGGAACATAGAAACATAGAATTTGACGGCAGATAAGAACCGCTTGGCCCACTGAGTCTGCCCATTTCCCTACCTACTGGATAAGCTGCAGATCCTAGTTAACCAGCAGCCTACTTCTTCCTACCCCCACCCCCTAGAATTGCCTTATGACTGTCCCATGCATGCTTGAATTCCACCAGTGATTTTGACTCCACAACCTCCTCTGGAAAGCCATTCCATGCATCCACAACCCTCTCTGTGAAAAAATACATCCTTAAATTACCACTGAGCTGCCCCCCTCTATCTTCAAATTGTGCCCTCTTGTTCTTGCACACCTCTTTTTTTGAAAGATGCTACCCTCTTGGACTTTGTTGATTCCTTGAGGTACTTGAATGTTTCTATCATGTCCCCCTCTCCTCTCCTTTCCTCGGGGCTATACATATTAAGCTCCTTTCGTCTCTCTTCATATGTCTTCGGTGCAGACCCTGCACCATTTTAGATGCCCTCCTCTAGACAGCTTCCATCCTGTCTATGTCTTTGCAGAGATTGGGTCTCCAGAACTGCACACAGTACTCCAGATGGGGTCTCACCAGCTGTCTGTACAGAGGTATAATAACTTCCTGTTTTCTACTGGTGATGCCTCTCCCTATGCATCCCAGTATCCCCCCAGCCCTATTGCTGCCCTTTCACATTGCTTACCCACCTTTAGGTCATTTGATATGACTATCCCCAGGTCCCTTTCCATTTTTGTTGTTGTTAGTATCTCACCCCTCATTGTGTACTCTTCCCCTGGGTTTTTGTTTCCCAGGTGCATTACCTTGCACTTCTTGATGTGATATTTATAAACAATGCCATGAAAATGCAGCTACTGCCATTTCACTAAACAGTTACATGTGAGCTGAATAGGCAGTGAAGGATGGTTGGAAAAGAGTTGAAAGCTTCAAGAGTTTGTGTTGCCAATCCAGTAGCATCACAAAAAAATCAATTCTACACCACTGAGTTGATGGAACAGTTTAATGTGACTTGTACTGTACCCCTACTAGGTTGGAAATTGAACTTTCACTTTTGAAAAATGCATTAAATAATACCAGAAATGCTACTGTATGCTAATTTGAAATATATACCTAAAGCACTGAGAAATTTGGCTATAGGTACCTCTTTGAATGTCCATAATCAGATTTCTAATTTTCTGGGGATTAGATTGCACCAAAATATTAATCAACCGACATTGTATAATCCTAATTTCACTATAAATGGTAACTATTTTACCACTTCTAGACTCCCTTGTAACTATAACCCGATGGTAGCTTCTGTCTTGAGACAAGGACAATTATGTCCCTTAAGTACAATTCTTAAGGAACTTGGGCTGAGTAAAAAAAATAAGCAATTTACTGCTTATTAAAATAGCTCTGAAGGCACATTTGGGCCAGTCTCCTTGGAAAATGGACTTCCAAGATACATTAAATCAACTCAAAAAGGCTAGTGATAAGGACCATTCAATTGCAAAGGTATATTCAATTTTATTAATGCTTAAGTTTACTAATGAACCTATTCAGACAAAATATTGGCAAAAAGTGGCTTACCAAAAGCCCCTAAACTGGTCCAAACTGTGGAGAAATATATACAAACTCAATCCTTTAGACAACCTTCAGGCTAATTCAGTTTAGATTATTACATAATGCCTATTTGTTACCTTTAAAGCTATTTACTTATGGACTTACTGATTCAGATAAATGCCCATGGTGTAACTTAGATGTTGACTCCCCATTACACATTTTACGGTCTTGTTCTAACATCCAGGGTTTAGGGAACAAAATTAGAAATAAAATTGTTAATAAATTATAGCTTCATTCCTTACTTGACATAGATCATTGTATTTTAGGAAACTTTGGTGACACTATCCTTCTTCTGATAAGGACATAATATCTTTAATAGATGTGTCAACTAAGCAATTAATCCTTAAATGCTGGGTTGATAACACTATTTCCTCTTTCAAGGAATGGGTAGCCAATATCTATAGTAACCTTAAAATTATTTTTCTGATAAATTCTTTCTATAACAAGTAGAAGCATTTCCATCACACTTGGGGCAAGCTCCATGAACTTATTTCTAAACTTTCATGAATTCCCTTTCATTAGATTATTCTTTTCATAGCCCACTCTCATTTGTTTTTTCTTGTATTGCAACATAAATGCATTTGGTCATAGTGGGAAAGATTTTTTAACATATCACTCCCTCTTTCTCCTTAATGGTCTATGGCTGTTGGTAGTACTTATTTGTGTCATATCAGAACTTAATCAAAATGTTACATTTTTAGTTATTTTTATAGTTATTTAAATTGTCAATGGGCTATACCTTTTTCTTAGTTGTATATCTGGACCCCCTGGGGTATTGTGAGGGGTTGGGGTAGGGGGAGGGATATGTAATTATATGAAATTTGTTTTCTCTTGTCATTGTTCCATTTCACTTTTTCAATATTTTTCAGTATTATTGTTTTTGGTATATTAGGATATATCTATGTTGCCAAAAGTTAATAAAGATAAGAAAGTTAAAAATAAGAGATTCTCTTGTAGGTCTACTGTTATGGTAAGTTCTTATGTAACTGTACTTTCACCTTGTTCATCTCATTGGATTGTATTAAGGACATTTGTACACATCCAAAGAAACAAGTTAATTCTTTCAGAAAAACTAATTGCTTAGAAAATGTCAAGTCACTTAATTATCTGCATACTTTTAATACCGGCTGATCTTAATTTCATTGCAAACATTCTGTTTTTAATAGTCACTACTCTCTGTGATTGAATCTGGGTGTCAGTACTTGTTAAAGATTACATACTGTAGCTGTTTTTTAATTGCAAAACATTAGTGTAATCTTAGCTAAGCTACAGCAACAAAAAAGCTATTAAACATAAAACATAGATACATAGAAAGGCGATGGCAGAAAGAGACCAATGGTCCATCAAGTCTGCCTGTTTGCTTGCAGGATCCCCTATTGGGCCCTAGCGATTGTCAGTTAAAATTTTGCAGAGCTAGAGTTTTGCCAAGCTCATTTCCCTCCCTTATGCTGCATGTTAATCCTGTCCCATCCTAACCTGAATGAAGTGACCATTTTGGTCTGCACCACTTCAGAGGGCAAACTATTCCAAGGTGCTATCACACGCTCTGTAAAAAAGTGTTTTCTGAAATCCCAAGAAACTACCCCCCCTTAAGCTTACAGCTGTGTCCTCTCATGGTAGTGTTATTGGACCTATTAAACATTTCAGAGTAGGGAACTTTGTTGATGCCCTTTAGATATTTGAAAGGCTCGATCATGTCTCCACCCCTCTTTTCTAGCCTTGAGTGAGAACAAATTCAGTTCCTTTAGTCATTTGTTGTTCAGCAGGTTGTGTACTCCTGATACCATCTCAGTGGCCCATCTTTGGGCCATCTCCAGTATATTGATGTCCTTCCTAAAGTGTGGTCCCCAAAACTGGACACAGTACTCCATATGAGGTCTCACCAGTGATTGGTACAGAGGGAGGAACACGTTCCTATTTCTGCTGTTGAAGCTTCTGCTGAGGCACCCCAACATTCTGCTGGCTTTGTTGTATGCAGAGTTACATTCTTTGGAGACTTTAAGAGTGTCTGATATCAATACTCCTAGGTCCTTTTCTTCAGATGAGGTGATGAGTTTGGCTCCATTTAGCCAAAATTCAGTCTTAGGGTTATTTTTACCCAAGTGCATCACTTTACATTTTTTTTTTGCATTAAAGTTCAGTTGTCCTTCTGTGGACCAAGTTTCAAGCTTTTTTAGGTCAGCCTGAAGACTTCAGATAGACTCTTCGGTGTCCACTTTACCTCCCAATTTCATATCATCTGCAAGGAGTGCTAATCTACCATTAATAACTCCACTGATGTCTCTGATGACGATATTGAACAGTACAGGCCCTAGGATGGAGCCCTGAAGAACCACACTGATGACATCTCCATTTTTGATCTGAGTCCATTGATAACCACCCTCTGATTTCTGCCCTGGAGCCAAGTTTTATCTAGTTAATGATGATTTCTGCTATGCCTGTGTGTTTAAGCATTGTCAGCAGCTGAATATGTGGAACTGAATTGAAGGCTTTACTAAAGTCAAAGTACAGCATATCCACAGGGTGTCCTTTGTCTAATTCTGTGGTAACCCAATCATAGAATGATATGAGGTTAGTATGGCATGATCTACCTGCTGTGAAGCTGTGCTGCTTGTTGTCCTGGAGGCCATTTTTGCTCAGGTATTCCACTATGTTCAGTTTTATTAGTGATTCCATCACTAATAAAATACCATATTATTACAGGAAACATTTCAAGTCAAATTAGTCATTATGGCCCTGTGGCTCTAAACTTCCTAACCCGAAACTTCCTAACATGAAGATCCACTGTGATTCTCTGTACAGCAGCAGGTGCAACCTATCATCACCATTTACAGCAGCTTGCACAAGTTCAGTGCCCATGCACTGCATTTCCTTTGGGTTTTTGCGCTATACAATTGCAAAGTGCTCACCCAATGTAGTATCTTTACAGCCTAGGGTGATATCACATACATGTTCTTGTATGTGCCTTTTGTATGGTCAAACTGTCCTCCCAACACACAACTTGCTATAGCTACAAAGCAAAAGTTAAGCCACAAACATTGTATTACAAGTAATGAATTGATCAATCTGTAGACAGTTTTAGTCATTGGATGCTAACTACCTGAAAGACCAGGATCCAGAAAGCAGCACATAAATCCTGGACTGGAGCTATAAATCAATGTGGAATTCTGTATACTTAATGTTCTAGGTAAAACCTGGACTACACCCTTTTAAACAGCTAAATATCTTATGTGATGAACAAGTGCTTGGCCGAGATCCAGAAATGGATTTCGTCAAATTTGCTGGGACTCAACCCAGGAAATACTGAAGTGTTGGTGGTGGAGTTGGGTCAGGGGGAGGAGTGGAGGTCTCTGGGGAGGATTTGGGACTGTATATTGTGTCATCCAAATAGGAGGCATACAACAAGGTGAAAAATCTGGACATCATTCTGGAAAGTGAAATGACACTGTCAGCGGCTGTCCAGAATGGATTTTACCATCTCTGGAATGTTGCCCAGATAAAATCCCTTTTTCTTCCTGATGATCTGGCCACACTGATACCTGAATTTGTCACCTCAAGGTTCAGCTACTGCAATGTGCTCTACCCCAGGGTCAAGGGGATATGCTGTGGCACCTGCACCTGCTGCAGAATGCGGTGGCTCGGCTATTGACAGGTCTTCTGAGATTGTGTCATATTTTGCCAGTGCTGCATGAACTGCACTGATTGCCAGTGTGCTGGTGCATCTCCTTTAAACTAGGTCTATTGACCTATAAGGCCCTACATCTCCTGGATCTGGGTTACCTGGCAGAGCTACTGAATCCCTACAGCCCCAGTTGCTCACTCTGGTCAGCAGGTGAGGGCCTCCTTCAGGTGTCACAGGCAATATTGAAATCATTGGGGGATTGGTCTTTTGAGGTGCCGGCACCTATCTTCTGGAACTCGTTACCTGGGTACCTGAGGGAGGTCCCTTCTGTTGAGATTTTTAAAAGAGGACTGGAAACTTTCTTATTTCAATGAGCCTCTGGAGAGTAACAGAGTAAATAGAGTCTAATTACTGCTTCTGCTAAGCGTAAGGAAATATAATCATAGATGGATTAAATATTTATTAGGTGTACCATTTAGTGATGTTTAGATAAATTATCTGATTTTATGATTTTTTTATAGTTTTTTCCATTGTAAGGGCACTCTGAGCCTTTGGGAAGGGCACCTTAAATAAATAAAATCTACTACCTGTTAGATTACACTAATCACCTGCACTCTGTATTCTAATTTATAAAATAGCAAGAATAAATCTAGAAATTTCATTGGCTGAAAAGTCACCTGACTGTGTATTAAATATCTATAAACACATGGTCAGGTGCTGAATCTCATTTTCTTCCCCAAATAACTACTTAGAGCCATTTATAAATGAAATAAGCCCACCAAGTGTGCATCATAGGATTTTAATGCACTTCTCAGGTGTGTAAGGACACTTGGCCTTACTTCACCCTGTGGTGCACATTACAGTCTATAATGCACACCCTGTTGTGGCTTATTAGTTATGTATCTGGTCCTAACCATAGTATGTAATGCATCATGCATGGCTACTTATGCTCAAAACTTCATGGTAGCTTCATCTTGGGAACCTAATGGGGGCATTTGGTAATTACACCAAAGTAAAACAAATGGAATGGTCAATTTGACCTGCCCCTTTCCTCTCTGCTGCTAAATGTCAATTAAAAAATTGCAACCTTCTTTCTTCCTTGTAATTTACCATTTTAGGATTCATATTAGTGCATACATTGTAAGGCACCCTAAGCATGCTAGACAGCAAAGTTATAAGTGAATTCATTCAAAACCTACAGTATGACGTTCAGAGAAATCTAATTGCCTATACAAATTATTTTAGTTTCTATCAGTTAACTACAGTATATATTCAAAAAGTGATCAGTTGCCAAAGAATACACAGAAATGGTTACCCCCCAGTACTTTCACTGTATCTAAGGGTTTTGGAGAATAACATGTAATGAAATAACTGCAACGGCCAACAGGTAAAGCCTTAAGTATGACTGTATGTATCAGTTAGTAGGAAAGAAGGAAGGAAGGAGGGAGAAGGAAGGAAGGAAGGAAGGAATTTGGTCTTGCACAGTACATTTTATACGCACTGCATCCCTAAGTGCTTTATAATTCATTAAAAGTTGTAGGAGCCATTATACATATGCAGTGAGTTTACTTAAGGTCACACAATAATGAGTAAGTTATGGCACTGGTGTTCTAACATGGGACTCCAAATTCACAGTTGTGATTTCTAAGATCTAGACTACATTGTTTATGGGCAGATTTTAAATCAAGTATTAAGGCATGAACAAAGTTAGGGTCACCGTGACTTATTCTCACCCTATGGGATCACAATCAGGTATGTGGAGCTCAGTATTTTATGCCCCATGGATTAAGGGAAAGGGGAAATGTTTTAACCAGGAAAGGCACACTAAGCCAAAACTTGTTTCCAGGTGCAACCTGGAGCACAATGAGATGTTAAGTGACTTGCTCCAGGGTCAAACAGTGTGCAAGTTGGGATGTGGGAGTCAAACCCAGGTCTCCAGGTTTGCAGCTCAGTGCTCTTAACCACTATGTTATACTGCCTCCTAGCTGTAAGCCAACTGAACTTGAACCAGACAAAGCTGATGGGGGTATTTTAGTAAGCGGGAAATTTGGCTCACGGCTCCAGTGAAATTCCCTTACTGTTCTTGAGAAGCATCATAGGATATATAATGTCCACCTGAACAATCTGACGAAAAGCAGACAGGACCTTGAATGGCACACCTGGCAGCAGAGAATCCCTTAGTACTGCACTTGGATTCCAGCATTTATGATATGAGCCTAATCCCAGTGTGAGACTAGAACCCATGAACTTCTGGCTCAGAGCAGATTAGCTACCAACTGAACCACTCTAACACCTATTTAGAGTAAAGTTTCTAACCCTTAATATAACCTTGTAAAATACTGACAGCCAATCTGAATGCTGTGTTTCTGGCCATTGTTTAATACGTTAATAGACCTACCAAGGCTACTCTTACTGTTGTAAGGGTGATGTCCCAAACATTCTCGGAGTAGGAGGACAGTGCACTAAGGTGAGCATTTCTTTTACCCCTAGAACGTATGGGAGACAACTTTTACAACAGCAAGAGTGGCCCCAGCAGCCATAATAATATATCATTGATCAAGGTCAATTAATAAAACATGAAAAGTTTAAAGAAGTCTCAAAACAGGCCATTTCCAGGGCATCTACACATGAGTCATTTTTACAGACTAAGAGTATGTCATGAGCAGGTAAAGGAGTGCGTCAATCGGTAAGGAGCACTCCTGCAATCAATAATCTATTTGGAATCTGCTTACATAAATTAACAAAATGCAAAACACAGAAACATAGAAACTGTATGGAGTTAAGGACTAGATGACCTACCTAGTCTGGCCTGTTTTCCCTACTATAGTGTAATCGCAGACCTTACTTGGTCTCTGGTCACCCCTCCCCCACTAAGATCCCTGTGTGTATCCCATGAGTTTTTGAACCCTGTTACTGTTTTCACCTCCACCACCTCCAATGGTAAGCTGTTCCATGCATCCACCACTCTCTCTATGAAGTACTTCCTCACATTTCCTCTGAGTCTCCCCCTTCTAACTTCATAGCAAGACCCCTTGTCCTTGAGCATCTTTTTCTGTGGAAAATGCTTTGCTCTTGTACCTTGTTTTTGCTTGTGAAGTATTTGAATGTCTCTATCATATCCCCCCCTTCCCTCCTTTCCTCCATGAAGTACATGTTAAGTTCCTTGAGCTTTACCCCATAGGGCTTTTGATGCAGGCCATGCACCACACTATTTTGGTTGCCCTCCTTTGTACTGCCACCACTCTTTCTCTGTCTTTATGGAGGTGGGACTCCATAACTGTACACAGTACTTGAGGTGTGCTCAACCAGTGATCTGTATAGGGTATCATTACCTTCCACCTTCTTCTGGTGATTCCTTCCTATGCAACTCAACATCCTTCCAGCCTTCCCCACTGCTTTATCACACTGCTTCATTATTTTCAGGTCATCAGAAATGATCACCTCAGCTAGCTTTCCTGCTTTGCAACTGTTAAATCTCTCCTCCGATTAGGCATGTTGCCCCGGTTCTTATACTCAAGTGCATTATTTTGCACATCTTTGCATTAAAACCCAGCTGCCAAGCCCTTGACCATTCTTCCAACTTTTCTACATCACTTCTCATTTTTCCAGTCCTCCTGGTGTGTCTATTCTGTTGCAGAGTTTTGTGTCATTTGCAAATAGGCATACTTTTCCTTTCCAACCCTTCTGCAATGTCATTGATGAAGACATTTGAAGAGGACCAGTGCTAGTATTGATCCCTGTGGTACTCCACTGGTCACTTTTCCTACTCTGGAGTGACTGCCATGTGAAAAAAGCAAAAAGGCTCGTTAACACAGAAAAGGGTTGAAGGTACCACACAGCTTAAAGCTACCGTTTGCTCAGATAAAGAATTTAAAGAAGTTAAGTTACAAAGCTTACTGAACATAAGCATGCATGTTCACAAATATGAGTTAGGTGACAGGGAAGGAAGTTACGTTGCTATTGTTACTGTGATTATTATACATAGAATAATACATGGGGTGAGTTCATACTGAGAATTTAATGCACACCTTCAGTGTGGAATATTACATAAACCCTAGGACAAAGCCCAAGGGGTTCACCAAAGCATCTCACATCAAGGGTGTGCATTGATTTTGAGTTTTGCACTTGCCTCCATCTGTTGTTTTATGTAATTGCTGGAGAAAACAGTTAACTCTAACAATAGTAGATGATCAAATATCAGCAAAAGCAAGAAAACATTAATGAAAAGTGTATTTAGGATAGATTCTAAATATTTTGTTCAAGTCCAGTTCGTGGTTCATGCAGTGATATACAAATAAGGTGCTGAGTTCAGTGTTTAGAGTTTCAACTCTGCACCTCATTTGCATATTGCTGTGACAGTGACAAACCAGATGTCACAGAGGGTGGGAAATAATTCAGATGCGGCAAAATATTTCAGGATTTAAAACACCCAGGTATGTGACATTTATTTACAAAAAAGAATAATTAAACATTGGGCATCCAACTGGCTCAACTCTCTTGGCAGCAACATAGCGATCGCTCCAACACTCGGCCTCTTCAAGTCCAAGCTGCATCTCTTACTGCTTGAATTCTGTGATTGCCCATCTTAACATTTCCACCGTTCCAGCTACAAATGCACCAGCACCCAGCACTTGCAATCAGTCTTTGCACCCCTAGCACCTTACCTGTCATATTCCCTCGACAAGGCCCCCTGGCTGCACTGTCTCCCGCCCTAGCCCACCTCCCCCCCCATATCCCCACTTCTACCCCCACCCCAACCACCTCCCATACTCCCCCTTACCACATGCATCTCCTCCCCTCGATCTCCCTACCTCACTTCCCCATCACCCATCCCCTTCCCTTGTCTTGCTCATAGCTCAAGTCTTTGTAATGGTTATTACATGTCTGTAAGTCAATGACTATATGTTTGTAACTAAAAATTATGACAGTTGCATACGTTGAAGTGGAACCTTTGTGAAAGAGCCTCAGCTCAAAGGTATTGTAATCCTAGATTGAAATAAATAAATAAATAAAACAAAAATGATAAAAATAAAAATGCAATGAAAATGACCACTTTCCCTTAGTGGTTTCTTGCGATAACAATATGTAGTCAGAGACTTCAGAATGGCTACAATCTAATTACCTCTTTATCTGTATTATTCAACACACAGTCTACTTCACTGTAGACCTCCCTGTATCACTTCCAAGGCTCATCCACCTGAAGAACAAAATTAGGACTTATTTATACTTCTCGTACAAGGTCACCTGACTAGACCCTTAACCTACTTAACAGAAATATAAAACACTAGGTTATGTTAGTTACATAATTGTGACCTATCTGAAATGCTCTTTCAAATATAATTCAAATCCTGTTCCCATTTATGAATCAGGCTACAAAACAAAGATGTTAATTACCTTTTCTTGTTAATCATTTTATTAATTACATAGCAACCCATAGGTAATGTGCTTAGCAACTACATGAGTGACAGGGGATTACTATCTGGATGTACAAAATGGAGTCAGCAGAGGGCACTGATCCCTTAGGAAATCAATCCAAAGACCAGCAGCTTAGGAAAAAAGGTCTGCTATTTTTCTTAGTGACCAGGTGAGAATTTCTGCCTGGTCAAACCTTAGTTTTTAAAGTATTTATTCAATAGGAAATGATTGCTGCTCCACTACAGGGTGCACAGTAATGCAGGGGGCTAAACTAATCCAGTATTATTATTTTAACCCGCTTTTCTGCAAGTCCCTATATTTAAAAAGATAAATTCAGGTTGCTTTCTCTATTTATTTAATGTTTGAAGGTTTTTATATGCAAGGGAAGCCTCCTGTCCTAAAGCATCTGTATATACAGCTAACTAAGGACAAGTGGATGAAAGTTGAGCTACAGGAGCGGCAGCTGAAATTATTAGTTTGCATTTATTCAGCCGCTGACTCTTTTAACTGTTTAAACTAATAGTCTTCTTTTCTTTCAGAAGTTTGCTACCATAATATGAGTATACCAGGTAGCAGCTTCTGTGCACCAGAAAGGAAGAGTTTGAAGAGTTAAATTCAGACCTGCATGGTTCATCTGCAGTGTGACCCATGCAGCAAAGTGAAAGTGCTTGCTTTTCCTTTCGGGCAGGTGGCTGACATTTCCAACACCACCCCACCTCTACTTGTTATCAAGATCTCGCTTCCTGCTGCCAGAGCACCAGTCTATGCATGGGATAAAGCCTCTAAAACTGAACTGAATATTTCTTTCTGCTCGGTTCATGGGAATTGCTTGAGCCGAGCAGGTAAGCTACCTATCTCATCACTTTTTGATCTAGGGCAGCTGCAAATGTGGAAGTCGCCTTACCAGAGACCTATCATGTATAAATTAATTCTGGCAGTCAGCTATTCTTTTTCTTTGTTATTTGGTCAGTTTTAATAACATGTTCCACCATTTCTTTGTATAAGGCACTCCATACAACATTCTGTTCTCTTTACAAGTTCAATCAAAGCAAACAAACCATTTTCCAGGATCCTTTCCTACTAGCTATTTTTTCTAACAAAATAGGACCATTGTACATTAGTCCACATTAGGCTGTTATGTCCAAAGACATAATTCTTTAGTAATATAGTACAATACAATAACAGTAACACCCCTTTTTAAGGAGTTAGAGGACTGTGTGAACAGAAATAAGATTTAGGAAGAATTATAGAATACTGCAAGAAACAAAAGAAGATAGTTCGGTCTTATCCTAGGTGGCCTACCTAGGATAATAGAATAACATTTTTAATTAAGATTAAACAAAAGGATGCTGTTGTGCAACAGAAGTTTTAAGGCAGAAGAAAAAGATGATAGGACGGAGTCCAACAGTCCAAATTTAGGGAGTGTAGCCTAGCTTTGCCACACCAGATATGAACAAAAGCTTGAGAATTTAAGCTAAATACATTTCTCAGCAAAGTTTTGGTATCTGTTTTTCTGATATTTAACTCAGAGATGCAGAACTGTATTTACATTTGGCTACTGATGGCAGTTGTAATGACAATGCGCATGACTGAGCATGAGCGGAACTGAGGAGAAGGTGGCATGCTTTTGCCATTATAACTCATGGATTATAATGGTGAATTATAACCAGCTTCTCCTATTAGAAAAAAAATGGCCCCTAATTATTACTTCTTCTACTTTCACCTGAGTGTTTCCTCACTGCATGGCCAAACTGGACTGCACCCCATCGCTGCCTGCTACCTGGTCATCCATTCCAGTGACCACATATTGCATGATCTAACATAAAAACTGGTATGTATAATGAAATGGCAAATGCAGCAGTATAGTATACATTTATGCAATGCAGAGTACTGTGCAAACCATGACAACCAGTAGTAAATATCTCCCCTGTGTGTCACTGTGCTCCACAGAGTAAGATGAAACAGTGGAGCATCCCTGGGCTGGTTGATATGGTTTGTTCACCAGGATGGACTAAACATATTTTATCATTTGTATTTCCCATTTTGGTGTGTGTGTGCCTTTTCTTTGTTAGTCTGTGTTTGTATCACTAGTTACGGCAGCAACACATGGTGTCAAGTAGCACATTCCTTTACTTTGTCTTTACCACCACTTACTTATCTGCAGCTGACTCCTCTGTCAAGCACATGTGTGTGTGTACACACACGCGCACATGCACGTGCACACACACACACACACACACACACACACACACACACATATACATGCCTTGTGGTGGGGTGCTGTATCACCAGGATCTAATGCTAGAAACTTATACTTCTAAAGGACATCAAGGAGGTGCAGTATGGGTGGACTGGGGTGTCATTTTGCCATGGTCCTAATACTTTGCCTCACTCTTTTTGATTCTTACTCTATGCTCAGCGTGTGCTGCCCTCATCATGCTATACTGCTCTGTAACAAACAGGACAATCTGTGGTCACTGTTGATGCTCAATACCACTCCTAATGACACAGAAGGGGGGTACTGAGTTAGAGTACTTTAGAGTCCACTAGTTCAATGGAGGGAATCAGAATCATGGCATCAGACTAGGTCACCCACTTTGTAGAACAGTTCTTTACCTCAATCACCACAGGACAAGAGATGATGGTCTTTATTTGAAATTGGATTTTTGGTTGTTGGGGCCAAAAAACCTTTACTGCTGCCTACCAAAATTCTAGTGTCACTTCATGACAATCCTGTAGTTTCACCAATACTGATAATGCTAAAAAAGTATTTTGATTTCCATGAGACATAGTTTTCATATTTACAGTACACAGGATGATTTTACTTGCCAATAGTCTTTCAAGAAGATGAAGGACTGTTACTGTAAGTATCCCAGTGCATTAGCATACTTTGGACATTTTAACTGGATCATATTTTAATGTTTTTATGTTCACTTGCGCGCATGTGCAAGGAACGTTTTGGGAGAGTAGCACACTTTGGAGGTGTGCCTCTCCCTTGCAATCCAGTGCTCCGTTGAGCAGGCATGGTGGTCCTGCACCAATGGGTGCGGGAGCTGTGCATGACATCGGTGGTCTTCGCTTCAAAGAAAACCACTGCTGTCATACCGAGCACCTGATCACACCACCCCCCCTTGCGTCACGTGCTCCCTCCCCCGTGTCACGCCACCCCCCCAAAGCTTTGGTGCCACGCTGGAGCCCACCCCAGCATGACAAATGTTGTTTGACGATGGGGGTGCCCAATCCCCTGTCGGCTCCACGGCCCCCCTAAGCCATCCTCCTGCCACACTGGGATCCCACCCCAGCGTGGCAAACATCCCTTTCCGACAGGTGCCCAATCCCCATTGGCTCCTCGGCCCCCCCTGCGTGGTTTGCTGACAGGGTGCCCAATCCCCGTTGGCTCCTCGTCCCCGCCATCTTCTGCTATGCTGGGGCCCACCCCAGCATGGCAGATATCCCATGTAGCCCTTTTTTTTAAAACCTATAAAGAAAAACGGTCCCACGTGCGTCTCCCAGTCCCCTCCCACAACCCGCACTCACCCACTGCACACCCAGCCTTCCCACACACCCCTCACCCCATACTTACCTCTGGAGCTCGGCGTGATGATCTTCGGTGGACCGGGAACACGTCTGCACTCTTCAAAGCTGACCGCGAACTGAGGAAATTCCGGTTAGCTGTATAATGGGCTATATAGGGGGGTGTCAACTTTATTGCATCGTCAGGCATTTTTTGGAATTTTTGTACCAAATTTTAAACATGGGGTTTTGGGACCCCTTCTCATGAATGATGTCACTGTCATGGTGTTGGCCGGGCCAGAAGGGTGATTTCGCGGTCACTGCGCAGGTCACCGCGTGAAATCACCCTTGCCTGAATAATGCCATGACAGTGACATCATTCATGAGAAGGGGTCCAAAAACCCCATGTTGAAAATTCTAGCAAAAATTCCAAAATGACTGTTTTACGAAGCATGCGCTAGCAGTTCCTACACACGCTAGGTTTGCGAATTTTCAATATTTCCACTCCAGATTTTCAACATTGCCATTTTACCACACCTTCTTATGAGTAGTACAGCTGTCATTTTTCACATCTCACCCAAAATGTGTTCCCACCCAGGTAGCGCACAATGGCACAGTCAGTGTGTGAAATCAATGTATGGGATACATTAAGAAAATTACAGTGACACTGTTCATGAGCAGAGGTCCTAAAATGGCTATGTTGAAAATTTGGTGAAAAAATTCCTAAAAATGACTATTTGACGAGCGTGCATTGCACAGTTCCTACGCACGCTCGTACGTTTGCAAATTTTCAATATTTGCACTCCAGATTTTCAACATTGCCATTTTACCACACTTCGTTATGAGCAGTACAGCTGTCATTTTTCACATCCTGCTCAAAACGTGTTTCCGCCTATGTAGCACACAATGGGGGTAACAAAAAGGTCATGCTGAAAATTTATTGTGCAAATACCAGCAATCGCACAGGGCATTAGGGTAAAGCACCATACATGCCAAACACCACTGCAAATACCTGCAAGCGAACATTCGGCATTGACAAATGCTTGTTTAAACTTGAAATTTGTAATGACATTCACATTGCAACTCTTCTGGGGAGACTAAGGTGTTCTTCAAATAGAAAGACAATGTAACACTGTGAGCAGATTGTTGTGTATGACAAAATGTATACACATGAATCTGGAGAGAAAAACTAATCACTCATTAAATGGCTTTTTAATACCTTTATTAATGTTACCTAAACACCATTTTATAGTGTCCAGAACATTCTGTGATATAATTCTTGTCACCTCTATGTGATGGGGTGGGGGTCGAGGACCCTTTCTTCTGTTCCTGGTGCTAGATTGGTATTTGTTTTAGTTATTATTTTCTCAAACATTCAAAATGGCTCCAAATTATTTTCATGTACTTTTTTTTTTTTTTGCCATGCATTTCCTTCTGTTTCAGGTTCTTAAAATATATCGGATTTGCAGCTACTTTACCAAGAGTCTTCCATAAAATGTGGTGAGGGCATGGCAGCCGAATTGTGAACATTTTGGAATTTGCTATACAATATGCTATTCTGATCAATCCTGGAATAATGGACACTAAAATGAAGGGTTGTCTTAAAGAGAACCAGTTCACAAGGCTGCCAAATGGATATGTAGTAGCCTTACCAATAATATTTACTCTCTAGCATCCATAGTGAGAAAAGATATTGTGCCAGCCTGATACAGTATTAAAATTGCGGAAAAGATGGTGAGTCAATGAAGCCCTGGGACTGCAGGTCTCCCAGTATGCCAAAAGAATAGCTGCCCAGCAACAGTAATGTCACTATATGGAGAGTGTTGGGCCATACGCCATGCAGTGAATGGGGGTATATTGAGTATTATTTTGTACCAATAAACAATGTGACCTGAGCTCAAACCAACAGTTTCAGTATGGGTTAGAGGACTACTTAGCTCTTGGTCCAGTTCAGCTCAGGTTGTGCTGGTTTTCATTATATATAATATTTTATATGCCCCCCTTCACTGTGCTAAGAATGATGCTGCTCTCTCCATATAGTGATGTCACCTTTAATGTAGTAAACAGCCCCAGGGCTTCCATAATTCTCAGTCTAATTAAAAAAAAATTAGACGTACAGTATATTTATTTACACACTGGATGCTCGAAAATATATTTAACATTTGAAGTCTGATGTACAAGTATACATCCCTTTGGCAGTCTAATGTGGGCTACTCAAAGTAGATTCTCTTTTAAATGCACTCTAAGAAGACTGATAAAATTAATTTTTTGACCTTCAGGTCTCCTTTAATGTTTCTGATATATACATGGATATGATATATTCAAATGATATTTTTGTATTTATCATGTTATGCTGTGCTGGTATACAGTATAGTTCACATTAAAAGAAGGCACTGTTGCTCAGCTGCTCGATCCTGACTCATTAACATATCCCCAATACTTTGGAGTGGTTAAAAAGCAATTTTATTTTGCAAAGCTGCAAACCCTGGAGTAGCAGCCCCACTACACAACTGAATATCCTATGCATTTTACATGGCTCTTAAATACATCAAAAGATCCAATGTTCAACTATAACACATGGAGAGCATTCCCTAACTCAGCAGCATGATACAAAAGGGAACTCTGCTCACAAGATGTTCTATAAAGAGGAGGTTGCACAGTTAGCATGAGGGCAGATCTAATACTATCACAAGTCAAAGTCTATTTTAAGTTCAGACATGAAGGAGCATTGAACAGGTGAGGAGTAACATTTATTTAAGTTAATTAAACTGAAATAAATGACCCTCTTATCAAAAGAAAACCACCCCAGTTTTTTATATTGATCACAATGATGCATTGACCTTTGAGCAGAGCCAGCAAAATGACAAACAGAACGGTGTAACATTTTTACTCGCTGTAACAGAGTAGAAGGAGCTGAAGCATATAACGAAAGACCATAATCAACTGAGGATAGTAGTAAAATTGGGCCAACATTTCATAAGGCTTTGTTTATAAACAATTCTTAAGATGATATAACTGTTCTCAGTGAATATGAATTTTTTTTTTTCTTTTAACTAACTGTCTTCAATACCTGACTTGACCCACTTTCTTACCGCCCCTTTTTAAAGCAGTCCCACCCACAGGATCCCACATTTCCTCTCAACCTTTTCTCCAGCCACTCCATCTAACTCCTCTCAATTACTGCTCTACCTGCCCTATTGTTAGGGACCTCACCCTAATTCAACTATATACCCTTTCAACTATAAACCAGCTTGCAGTTAAGCAGGCCAGCAACACCAAACAAACTACCTTGGGGTGCAGCCACCTACTACTACTCGTCACTACCTCTTTGGCATTGTTGGTACCATATACGCCCTTTGTTCTGCAAATTTTGGACTCCCTGCTGTTCTGTCTAACCCTTTATGTGAATCCACTTTATTAACCCTCACTCTCCTTCTCTCCTCAGCCGAGAAACTGTCGCCCAGGCTCCCAGCTCCTAAGCCGCTGGATTCCCGGCTACCGCGGTCGGCGCCTCTAGCCGATGCTCGAGACCGCAGACACGACCCAAGGCCCTACAAGGTACAGCAACTGGCCGCAACTTTTCGACCACCCTCCCCACCTCCACTGATTATTAAATACAGTAGCTCCTGCCAAAATATTAGTCCACGCCCCGTGCCAGTGCCCCACCAATAGAGACTTAGCTCGTGATCCCCCTCTTCTCTATCCAGCCTACGGGATCCAACTCTCAGGGCCTCGCCTTACTAAAATGCATAGGCTCTCCTTGGCTGTGCCTTCACCACTAAATATCTTTAATGCTATCAAATTTGGGTCGACCTGGATCGGAAAGCTACTGATAAGCTGCATTAATCCAGCAACCCCACTGGCCCCTGAGCTAATTGAGTGGCTCCTTTTTGAGGTACCATCATGTCGGGCCCTATATGGCTCCTTTTACTGTCCCTTCTTCTGCTAATACCAGCTGCCCAGCATTGGACACCTGAACTACCATCATGTTTGGTCTACAACGGCACCTTGTGCTATATACCACATGGCAACTTATCCTTTAATTGCCTCCGTGATTCCAAGTACCAGTACCTCGAACCCTGCTCTTGGACCACACATACCAGTAGTACTTATAACACTCCCCCACCACAAGGCCCACCTCCCACCACGCAGACTTCTATCTCCTCCCCGCCTATTGTGGTAGGGGTACTAGCTCTTGCTACAACAGATCAGCTCTTCTATGGTGGCTACTTTCCAGTCCCTAAAAACATCAGATCTACTAGACAGGAGAAAGGCAGGAATTACAAGCTTATAATTAGCGCTCTTAGAAAAATCCTACTTATCCTCCTGCTTTGTTCAGGCAACGTAGAACTCAACCCTGGCCCCCCAGAAGCTATTGCTTTGCCAGCAGAACTAGCAAATTTAAAAGGAATAAGCTTCTTGCATATTAACGTATGTAGCCTCCTTAAAAAGATAACCTTAATACAAACCTGGGTAAATCATACCTCTCCTGACATACTTGTGATTTCCGAAACTTGGCTTAGACCCAGCACCACTGATAGAGAAGTAAACATACCCAACTATGCCTTGTTCAGAGCTGATAGGCATGCCAGAGGAGGAGGGGTAGCTATCTACGTTAAAGACAAATTTTCTGCCTCCTGCTTATCCTCGGCATCTGTCGCCAGCGAATTCGAATGCCTAATTCTCAAAGTGGAAATTACACAGACTACTGCACTCTGCATAATAGGATGCTACAGACCACCGTCTGCTGGCCTACAGCTTGTGTCATATCTAAGTGACAAGTTGGGACAGGGGCTGCCAGAAACTATTATTTTAGGAGACCTCAACTTTGACTGGCTCTCTAACACAGCTGCCCCCCTTGCATCCTTCTGTGATGAACATGGGCTGACGCAACTTATTATTGAACCAACACGCCCAAATGTGAAGAACCCCAGTAAAAGTACACTTTTGGATGTGCTAATGGTGAGCAAACCTCATCTCTTCTCCCACGCTGATGTTTTCTTCTCAGACGCCAGTGACCATTGTTTTATTGCGGGAGTAAGATCTACCAACAACCCAGCACCCATCAGCAAGTTCTCTATGAAGAGATCCAGGCGCAACTTCAATGAACATGCCTACCTAAATGAGCTTAAGTACTCCCCTGAGTGGCAAGATTTCTACCTGGCCAAAATGATTACGTCAGCTTACAATATCTTCCACAACATTCTATCAAGGGCCCTTAATAAGTATGCTCCCTGATTAAAGTTTGAACTAGGCGAAAACTTGTAAATGGTTCACCCTCAGATCAAGTCCTTGCTTCTAGAAAGAGATAAGCTCTGGAAAAAGCACGCAGACTGAACACTGCAGAGGATTGGAACCAGTTCAGGAGACTACTAAATTTATGTACCAAAACAATCAGAGAATCGAAGGCCACCTTCTTCAATCCAACTTGACTCTGCCACAAAGAGCCCAATCAAGCTCTGGAACACAATCAGTGATCTGCTAGGCCACTCCCAGGAAATTCACTCCACCAAGATTACCTCTGGCAACTTGACTATAACCGAAAAGATGGATATACTCGACATTCAATAACCACTTTGCTACTGCAGGCATGGCATTTGATAACTCCCTGCAAACATACTTTGCTCCCAGACTGCCAGCCAACTGCCTGAAACTCCGATAGCTCAGCCTTTCTCACTTCAACCTGCCACACTGAAGAGGTAGAGGACCTCTTGCTTCAGTTGGATACTAGAAAAAGTGCTGGGGCCGACTCCTTGACCCTTACTTCCTAAAATTGCCTACCACGTACTAGCAATACCGTCACCCACCTTTTAACTTATCCCTGTCTCAGGGCACCTTACCACCTATATGGAAGACAGCACATGTCATATCACTGTTCAAATCAGGTGACCGTGGCGATCTCAATAACTACAGGCCAATTTCCTCCTTCGGTCCTGTCCAAGCTCCTAGAGAAATTGTAAATGCACAGCTGAGGACTCACCTTGAGTCTAGGGAACTGCTAAATCCTATGCAGTCCGGATTCAGAGCTAAACATAGCACTATCTCAGCCTCGCCAAAGTTTCTAATGACTGGCAGCGTAATCTTGAGAGCAAAACTTTATTTGTGCTGTTTTCCTTGATCTAAGCAAGGCTTTCAACACCGTCGACCATAGTCTGCTCCTCCCGCCCTTCAAACCACAGTGTGGACCCCTCCTCTCGTTGGTTCACTGACTATCTTACAGGGCACCTTCAACAAGTTAAAGCCGAAGGAGGCCTGTCCCCCTTAAAAACTCTGCAAAGAGGGGTACCTCAAGGTTCTATATTAGGGCCCTTACTTTTGCAATCTACATTAATAACATCGACTACTGTATAAAAGAAGCCAACATCCATCTGTTTGCAGATGATACAGTTCTCTACGTGAGTCGCCCAACACCTGAAGCTGCCTGCAATGACCTTCAGTCAGAATTCAACCTTTTGCAAAGCCAACTCCTCCAAAAAAAGCTACTCCTTAATGCCAAAAAAACTAAAGCGATGGTCCTCTCTCCTTTTATCCGTACAGCTAACCCTGTGTCCAGTGGGACAGTTCTCCAAATTACCACAGTTCTAGGTGAAAAACTAGAATTTGTTACAAAATTCAAGTATCTGGGAGTTTGGATAGACCAAATACTCTTCTTCATTGAACATATTGAGGACTTGCTAAAACGACTTCGGCAAAGGCTTGGACTGTTTTTTAGAATCAGCAAATTTCTCACCAGAGATGCCAAGAAACAACTGGTCCAATCCATTTCCTATCATTGGTTGATTCGCTTGACTTCCTCTACAGCCAATGCCCCAACTCTTACATGGCTAAACTGGACACACTCTACCATCGAGCACTGAGGTTTATAACGGGACTCCCCTTCGACACACATCACTGCACCCTATATGTGGCAGTGGGATGGACATCACTAAAGTTCAGGCGCCACAGAAACGCCGCTCTCTGGACCTATAGAGCCATCTCTAATAAGCTGCCTTACTATATCTCCTGCTGTCTTCCCCTGAGTATAATTGGGAAATACACATTAAGAAGTTACTCAGCTATTACACTTAAAGTACCCAAAGCAAAATCCCGCTTCGGCAGGGCAGCCATAAGCTTTGTGCTACCTACCTTATGGAACGATCTACAAAAACCCCTCAAATTAAGCACTCTAATCAGTATAAATACTTTCAAGATGCTTTATTTCCGTACAATCAGAGAAGTATGTAACTGCTTCACCCACTCAGACCCAGTACCGGTGTCTGCACTGGTATATAGCCACGCCTAGACCCAATTTTAAGTACTGACCCCCCCAGCTTGCTCCTCACCAGCCTAATTGTTCTCTCTCTTATCCCCCTGTCTTATCAACACTAGGCCCATCCATCCCCTTATTCTTCCTTTCCCAACCTCGGATAGGAGCTCACTACCCTGGGTTGTGACATCCTACCATGCCCGTGCTTTATAGCATTCAATCCAGGGCTCACACATACTCCTTTCTCCATCCACCTTCTCTACATCCAGCTTTACTAACTCCTTTCTGTGCACTGTGCCTCCTAGCCTTTCTCCCCTACTTCCTCCCTCTCTTCCCCCCCTACCTTCACCTCTACCTGGTGTATATTTTTATTTTTAATTTTTTCTTCCGTTACTTCCTCCTGCAACCTTAGATAACCTGCTTTATCTTCCTATAGACACTTTTATGTATGTAAATACAGTGTAATCTGTACAATATCTGTATAATTCTACGTACATATGAACTTCTTTTTCTTCCTCTCTGTAAAGAGTATTATCTGTATTGCCTTGTAAATACCTGTGTTGACCTGTATATACAATTGTTCATGCTCCACCCAGGTCCATCTTGCAAATGAGCTTCTGCTCAACGATGAACACCTGGTTAAATAAAGACTTGATTGATTGATTGATGAATAGATTTGACTAAGAAACAAGTATGCTGCTTTCTTGTTTTTGTAATGTGAGTGAGTGAGGAAATAACATAGTTCACAGGCCCTAAGTGAATAGGAGGAAGGAGAGGCGAGAGTAAGCTGAAAGGAAAAGTAATATGGTATGCTGCTTTAACAAAACATGAAAATAAGAGAAGTGCAGTGTTGAGGTTTCTGCCTTTCAAGGAAAACCACGCTAACTCACTGTACATAGTACAGTTGCAGATAGCAAAAGGACAGATTAAGGCAAAACAGTAGAAAGCATTGTAGAGGGGGGTCCATTATGGCCAGAAGAAAAGGGGCACCCCTGTATAGAACCTCCCCATATTCAGTGACAGGAAGAATCCTTTCAGAAAGGACCTTCTACAGTTAAGGTTCCAGGTTAGCCAGACTCCAATTCATTTAAAGGTGGCAATATGTTCCAGCTGTAAATGATCATGGGTCTTAAGGATAGGGACAGAGGGGTGGGACATTTTCATAGCCTTGGTCTGGTTTCAAAGGTCACGGTGACAATTACTGTGTTCTGAGTTAGTTGGTTTAACACAGTACACTTGTGATATTAATTGCAATAGTAGGTACCAGGGCTAAACAGAGAACTCGGGCAGAGTGTATGGAACAGGCGTCTTTTTCTGCCATCATTTTCTGTTTCTGTGTATCTGTGTAGTGTTGACTTGTTGAATTAGGGCTTCCATCTTTAAGGTAATAAACAATGTGTCATCAGTAAAGGAATGAGGGTGGAGGTGACACAGGTAGCAGGTAGGTCACTAAGGAAATTATGGAACAAGATGAGGCTAAGAAATTAACCTTGGGGCACATCAAACCCATTGTGCTGAGTTACCCATTTGTACACTTACTAATTTTCTAACTTTTGAACAGAATCAATTGGCCATGATAGCCTGGCATAAGTTGCATTACTGCTTTCAGGAGGAGTGACTGCACAATTGTACCAAAAGCTTTTGCCAGGTTAACAAAGATTGTGATAGTGAGTCAGTATACTATACTATCACCTCAACAATGTCATCAGTTAGCCAAGGGAGGAACATGACAATTATTCAGAATTTGGTGAGGTGGTTCATACTGTTTTAACAACTGGAGGAAAAATAGCTTTTGACACTCTGGTATGCTTTGTACAGAAAACTTGCAGCTGCTTCTGCCTAGTTAGGTAAGCTGGACTGAATTCTTAGTGCCAGTACCATACAGAAGCATTGGCTTTGAAACAACCCATACACTCTCTTAATAACCTGGGGAGATGAAGACCCTTTATCTGAGAATCTTTTTTTTAGTCAATTTATTCATTAGCCTGATTTTGTGATTGCATATTAAAATTGCAAAAACAGATAAAAAAATCAATAACAATCAAAGTCAAAGAATCAAAGTATAACATGACAAGAAAGAGAGTCTAGAAACCTTATTGGTCAAAAGTCACCATCTGACCATGGTTTAGAACACTATTGATGCACACTTAGATGGCAGATCTCCTTTCTAAGTTCAATACAAAGTCATAATGATATTTGCAACCTAATTGCAGATCAATACAACTATCAGTCCCTTGATTGAATCCCTTTGTATAAAACAACAGCTCAAACTGCTGATTTTAAGCTTTTTTATTAGCGCATTAGGCAGAGCCCTGCTCCTCCTGTCTCTCTCCAGCTCAGCTAAAGTGTTTTGCATAAAGTTGATGTCACACAGCTTGCAATCAGTTGCATGTAATAATTAATCTGTCACAGTTCTGTTAAAGACATGACCTGGTGTTTCAAAATCCCATTTTTCTGAGGCACCCAATAAAGTTTTCATGGTCGTTTACTGGCACAAGCACATTCTTAAATATAAGGCAACATTATCTGAATATTTGAATAATGACTTATACTATTATGTCATGCCCAGCTAAGATACAGTATGACAGCAAGGAAATTAGCTCCCATAATTGAAGCCATTGTCATTATTCCAGGGTCTTTACATACCTGTCTGTCTTTGGTTACTCTGTTTCTTTTATACTAATGCTCTTGTCATTCTGCATATACTTCTGAATTGTTTGAATAGCTTTCTGGAGAGTTTTATTTTTTATTGGAATTTTTCAATTATTTTTGGCGTGAGCTGAACACCTCTGAAATTGCAGCTTTAAAAGCAAATGCAAAGTGAAGAAGCATGGTAACCCCTATATTTCCTTATTTTGCTACATTGACAAACATATTCTACATCTATTAAAAAGTTTTATGAAAATTACATGAGATTGAAATGGTTTTATGCACACAAAACATACAAATATTTCCCCCATTTCTGGGAACGTTAGTTCAAGAAGGTGTCACAATATTGGTAACTTACTCTTTTTTTTACATTTAAGGAAGAAAATGTAGCACGCATCATGGCAAATGATGTGTCCATGTTTCAGTTTTTTATTTGCACTCATTTTGACACATAAAACATGGATGTTATAACTGCATAAAACAATCTGATCCTCTTCATTCACTGGGCAAAAACTTAAAGAATTTGACATGGGGTTGCTGAAACAACAGTGAATGTTCTTAAAGGGTATTTTTTAATACACTTTGTTCCTTAGAAATACAGTTACCGCAATGATTGCATAAACACAATCGTGTTCATGTATATTTCATTAAACTACAACCTCAAATGCTGTTTTATAAGAGGAATAAGCCATTCCAGTCTGTGGGTGTAAAGATTTTGATTTTTGATGACTTTACACTCATGTCTTATGCCCCTGGGCTGTGCTTTGAAATCCATAGTGACTTATTCTTTAAATATTTCATGCCATATTTACAGTATATTCCGGAGGAAGTCAATCATCAGTCAAGCAGATGAATTGTAAATGCAAAGGCCATGATATTCAGAGCCGGCTTACAGTGTAGTGCAGTTTATTGTGCTGCACTGAAAATAGTGCATGGCAGGCTCTGTAACAGAGTGCATTAGCTGACTGAATATTGGTCTATGCCATTGTAGCTCTAAGTGAATAAGGGCTGCACTGTCATGATCAAAGGCAGCATATGGCCTACAGGCTCACAGGTGCACAACAGGGATAGCGCCAGGGTCCTGAGGGCCAAACGTAACCTTAGCACACAAATGAGCCCATTAGGCATACACAATGCTCAGGGGCCATTTTCACCTGTTAGAGCTCATTTTCATGCACACAGCAGACCTCCTACTGTTCACTGGGGGTTTGCTGTGCTCATTGCATACACACAGCAGACTCTCTGATGTACATACTGGGCAGTAGACAGAAGGAGTTCTTGGTGCCTAGTGGACCCCCTCCTCCAACTGCCCCTCTAAAAAATTAAAGTGACTACTCTGGTGTCAAGCTCCCCCAACCCCTGAGTGCAGCCCTCCCAACTGAGTGTCACCTTCACCTGGCCACCCACTGAGGACCCTGCACTCCACCCTCTTCCTGGTTGCTAGATCTGCATCAGTGGATGGTGACTGGCACAACCCTCTGCTTACTCTGCTTACAACTTCTACCAGCCACCATTTGGCATTCACAGAGCATGATCATGAGTAATGTGGAATCAGCTGTTTCTACAGTACTCGCGATCATGCTCAGAGAATGGCAGACCATGGTCAAACATGCAGGAAAGTGGAGGACTGTGCCAATTACCATCCTGAGCTGCAGACCTGGTGACTGGGTTGAGGGGGTGAATGGTCATCAGTGAGTGGCCAGCTGGGGGTTGACACTCAATTGTGGAGTAGTACTTGGGGGGACAATAGACACCAGGTAGGTGACATTAATATTTTACAAGGGCAGTTGGGGGGTTCACTAGACTACCAGGGAGATCAGTGTAATATTGTACAGGGGCAATTAGAGAGGGGTCCACTGGATTGCCAGGGAGGCTGGCTGCAGTACAGCTGCCCTACATTTGGGAGGAGTAAGCCTTAACGCACTGTAATGGCCAAGATTTGGTAGTGTTAATCACACCATCTGGTGGCAGTTTAATGCTTCCAGAACCCTCTGAATATACCATTGTGCCATTATGCATGAGGGATCTCTCATTTGTATAGGTGCAGCAGTATTGTTGGTGTGATCACACTGCTGGGTTTAACCAGCACTCCAGGGGCCCTTGAATATGGCTTTGCCTGGAGCATCAGTGCTAATCTAGGTTAGGAAAGACATAACCTGGTTAGTGATGTGCTAAACATTTGAATATCGGAGCCAAAGACCATTGTATCTCTCATTTGTAGCTTTTGCCATTGCACAATTAAGAAGATAACTTTTCTGTGAAATAGCTAGAGAAGTACCCAGGTGGAGACTAATTAACAGGGCTTAGTAAGAAGGCTGAAAGGTGACAAATGTGGGGGAAGGAAACAGAGATGGAAACTTTTGGTGAAAATGAAAAATAAATTAAATGTGTACGGATACAAACAGCTGTTATTGCTTTCCTCTCACTGGGTTCTTTAAAAATTAAAAAAATGGTTTAAATTCACTAGAGTTCCTATTAATGGACAACAAGTAGGAAATATTTGACTGTCTGATTGCTGCTGTAATCTTTAGTGTTTTATGTTGGCCCTGGTCAACTTTAATTTCATTGTTGCTTAAGCATCAATGTCTGTTTATTGATCCGTGGTGCACTCATCCTATATCTGTCCTAGGCTGCGAGTACACAGTACAAAGAAACATAGAAATTGACGGCAGATAAGGACTACAAGGCCTATCCAGTCTGCCCATTTCTTTTTCTGCTTTATGAATGTGACATCGGCCTTTGCTCTGTCAATGGCCTATCTATTCATATTCACCTGTATTGCTCCCTTATGCCTATCCCATCCCTGTTTGAAGCCCTGCACTGTATTCATATCCACCACTGCCTGAGGTAGGCCATTCCATGCATCCACCACCCTTTCTGTGAAAAAGAACTTCTTCAAATTACCCCTTAATCGGCCTCCCTCTAATCTCATGCTATGCCCTCTTCTCCTGCTATTTTTCTTATATTGAAACATGTTAGACTCTTTCACCTTGTTAATGCCCTTAAGGTGTTTGAATGTTTCGATCATATCACCTCTCTCCCTCCTTTGCTCAAGGATATACATATTGAGCTCCATTAATCTGTCATCATATGTTTTCTGATGCAGTCCCTGCACCATTTTGGTTGCCCTTCTCTGGACTGCCTCAATTTGGTTAATGTCCTTGTGAAGATGTGGCCTCCAGTACTGCATGCAGTGCTCCAAATGGGGCCTAACCAGAGTCTTGTAAAGAGGGAGTATTCCCTCCCTCTTACGACTTGTGATAGCCCTACTAATACAGCCCAACATCCCCATAGCCTTACCTACTGCTTTAGTGGTCTGCTTGGATGATTTCAGGTCATCTGTGATGATGATGCCTAAGTCTCTTTCTTCCCTTGTGACTGCCAGCAACTCCCCTCCCAACCTATAGGTGGCTTCAGGGTTTCTCTTCCCTATGTGCATGATCCTGCACTTCTTTGCGTTAAACCCCGGTTGCCACTCTTCCGACCATTTTGCCAATTTATCTAGATCTCTTCTCATTCTGTCCATCCCATCTGGATCATCTACTCTGTTGCAGATCTTGGTGTTATCTGCAAACAGACAAACCTTACCCACCAGTCCATCTGCAATGTCACTGATGAAGATATTCAAGAGGACTGGTCCCAGTATAACTGGAATTCACAAAATGGGTCTTCCAGTTCTCATGGGATCGGTATCATGACAATAGATAAGGATCTCATTAACATCACTGCACAGCTTGCTATGTGACCCATCTCTGTAGTGGAGGTCACATATTAGAGTGGTACAATTTAGGTTTAGGTTTCAGAGAGAATGAGCAGAATGAGCAAAGATGGCATTGGGAATACTTTGATGTGGTGGCTCAGCACAAATAGTAAATCATAAAAATGGTCACTGAAATACCTGGAAGTGTGACTGCGTTAACAATACCATGAAGGTAAAAGGAGAGGAGTCAGGTCAATGAAGCTGTGGTTTGAGGTTTTAGGCTTAATGGGCAGGGTCTCAGTGATGTGTTGAGTTACATAAAAGCTGTTGTACTATACTGTAGATACTGTAGAACTAGAAAAAAATGTTATGATTGTCTGTGATAGATTACCTCTAGTATTTGCTGATGTGTAATAATACTATATATATATATATATATATATATATATATATATACACACTTTCTTTATACAGTACATTAAGTAATTAAATATAGAACAATACTTAATGAAGTGTGCTTAACGATAATTGTATACACACCTGCAGTGCGGGATGCTTCATAAACCCCCAGAGCGAAGCCTGAGGGATTTATAAAAAGCAATCCACACTGAGGGTGTGTATAACATTTGAGTTTTTAACACCTCTCTGTGCTTTGTTTCATATAGTTGCTGGTCTCCATTTTTGCCTGCAGAATTAGCCAGAAATGATGGCAGTGCAGAGGAAGTGGTGTGGCTGCTGCATCTGCTTCATGGTCCTGCTGTAACTCAACTATTTGGGCTGGATTGGGGTAAAGGCATATCTCTGATAAACCCTCCATTTAATTCAAGTCCAATCTTCCGCCCACATGAAGCAGACCACAGCCTGAGCGCTGTACAGGCTGGGAACTGAAACAGCCAGCTGACACCTTTACTTTCCAACTATGTATATTGCAGCAGCATACTAAAGGTCATATTAAAAGGGAAAAGAAGCACAGAAGGCAGTTTTCCCATATTTGCACCTATAGTTCACCTGTAATATTGCACCTCATGACTGTTTAGGATATATTTGTCGATATTAGTTTTGAATATCTTTTTGTCCTTGATAATTATTACTTCTGTTGATAATTTATTCCATGGATTAATGATACAATGTGTGTACAATGCCTTATCTTTTAGTAGTATTACAATTTTGCAGTTTTACTTGCAAACAGCATTCCCTGGCACCCGAGCTGCAATTTTTTAAATGTAAGTTTAACTCACTGAATACATAAAGGTCCTGCGCAATGTTGTAACACATTAATAATTTGCCCCCTTTCCTTCTTGTCTCTAAGGGCATTAAGATTAGGTGTCATATCTGATTTTCTTAGCTATCTTGTCTTATATTCTAAATCATCTTTGTGGTCTGAAGCTGCAGACTTTCCACTCTGTTGATCTCCTTCCTACTGAGTGGGCACCATTCTTTGCTCTCCTAATCCAGTAACAGTCTTACATATGCCCTGTATAGAGGCATTATGACATCTTCCCTTCTGCTCATGAAGTTATATTTTATGGTCCAGAAGACCTTATTTGCTTTAACAATAGCAGTGGTACATTGGTCAGTTTGCTCAAACTCTGTGTTCATAATAATACATGTCATGCTCATTTTCTTCGACTTTAATAATACTGTAACATTTCCAAGTTTTTAATGGTGTTTGATGCACCCTTTCCCTAGGTGCAAGACAAAGTATTTTTTGATGTTAAACTGCATTCCCCATGATTCTGCTCACTTATATACATTATGTTGTCTAGATCTGTTTGAGTCGACTATTTCATCCTTTGAACAGGCTTTACCCGACAGTATAGTGTCAACACCACTGGTAACACTATCTGTTTCAGAGAAGTAGCCATCAATACATACTTTCTGGGTTCTGTTTCCAGGCCAGTTAGTTACCCAGTTAATTATGTAATGGTTTATATTTAGTGTGGCCATTTTTTGAACAATTGCCCAGTGTGGAACAGAATCAATTGCATTGGCAAAATAAAGGTAAATACAATCTACAGGAACACCATTATCAAGGGTGTCTGATACTTTTTTATAAAAGCAGATGAGATTTGTAACACATGACTTCTTGGTCATAAATCCATGCTGTTCTATATCAACTTCTGCAGTTTCTTTTACATGGCTTATTATTGTATCTTTCATTATGGATTCCAGTATCCTACTGGGAACAGAGGTCAAACTTATTGGTTGATGTTTTTTACAACCAGTTTTATTTGTAGATTGGTATGATGTTTGCAGTCTGACAGTCCACTGGGACCTCTCTTATTGTAATCATTGCTTTGAAAATATATTGGAGTGGACATGCAATGCATGGTGATGGTATTTTTCATATCTGAGGCAGATGTCATCTGATCCAGGTGCACTATGAGTGTTCAGATTTTTTTTACCTCATTGATGATTACTTCTTCTTTTATTACAAGATGTGTAGAGTCTATAATGGAAAAAATCCTACTCAGTGGAGCAGTTTTTGAGAAAAAAAAACAGCAAAAATATTAATTCAGAACATTAGCAATTCTGGAAGGGCTGGTAATTAATGTGGCATTTTCAATAATGGAACTAAGTTTATTATTTGAATTTTTGAGTGAGTTGACATAACTGTAAAAATCTTTCATATTGTTCTTGCTTGAGGTTGTAGCCATTTTCAATTCCAAATTACATATAGCATGCTTGATTTAGTTTTTACATTTCTTTTGTAGTTTTATAATTTTCCCATGTTTAATTAGTTTTATTTTTGATATACAGATTATATGTTTTTTGCTTCTTTTTGATTAATTTTTTTAATTTCCTTTTTCAGCCATCTAAATTTGATGCCTTGCCTATTGTATTTTTATTTTTTTTAATGTGTTTCTTGCATAAGGAGGCTATTGTTGTTTTTATCTCATACCATATTTCTCAACTGATTTATTTTCCAGTATTGTTTCAAAGTTTATATTGTTATGGTTGTGATAAATTACATTAATGTTTGTAATTTTGTATCAATAAATTTCTCTCTACTCAATAAGTCATGTGTAACTTTTCTGTAACAGGAAGTGTAACACTGTTATGGTCATTCTCTCTTTGGGGCATTCCTACCAAGCAGTTAGTAGTGTTGATGTTTTCAGAGCTCAGAACAATATCAAGTATATTATCTCCCCTGGCTGGAGTGTTGTCATGTTATGTTAAATTTAGTTGGTTAAATAGCTCACTGAATTCCTTACTTTGGCTACATGTTGCACTGTTAGATAACCAGCTGATGTCACCACAGTTTGTCACCCAAGAACAGAATGTCCATTAGATCGCTAGCTTGTTCTAATTCATAATTAATGGTTTCATTGATTTGTATGGTGGCATTTGGGGGTTGATAACATAAACATATAATTTCACTTCTGCTGACATTTTCAATGATTTTTAACAATAATGTTTCTGTATTGCCATGTTGTTATTTTGATTTTACCAGAGATGTTTATGATTGAAATTAATCAGAAACATAGCAATACCTCCCCAGTTTTTTCTCATGGTCTAGCCTGAACAATTGGTACCTTCTAAGTTCTTCCCCCAGAAGTTTTCCTGGGACCACCATGTTTTTGTTATGAAGGCTACGTCAACGTCACCCTCAACACTAAGTATGGCTTACAGTTCTTCCCATTTGTTGTTTAGACTGCTTGCATTGTACATGAAGCATTTAATTGTGTTGGTGATTTATTTCAGATTTGTTCCTATGATGTTAGGACTATGTTTGTTCCCTTCCTCCATCGACATCAGTTTAAATGCTCCCTTGGTAGTTTCTCATTAATTAATTTTCCAAGTGTATTATCACCCAACTGGTATAGATGGAGGCCATCATTGCCATAAAGGTGACCTTTTCCATAAAATGTACCTCAAGTATTCAAATAAATCTGACCATCCCTTAAACACCAATTCTGCAGTCTTGTGTCGATTTGTTCTATTGCTGTATTTTTGTTTTGGGAGGGTGGTCCTCTGAAAACTGGGAGTGTTCCTGTTATTAGAGGTGTCCTTTCTCTGCTTGCAATACACCCTCCAATTTCAATAATTTATTCACATACACTTTTTCATAATCATGGCATATATTATTGGTGCCAACATGGACAATTACTGCTGTTTTTTTTCTACAGTTTGTTAGTAATTTTCGTAGCTGTGTCTTATTATCCCCAGTTTTGGCATCTTGCAGGCAGGTAACTGTTCTATTCAATTGTATGAGTATGAATGTGTTCATGGGCATGTGGGAAAACTCGGCATGTGAATGCCATTATAAGCAGCTTATTATAATATTAAATTATAACCTGGTTTCCCTATGGGGGAAGGGACCATTTTTATATTCCAGTCATTTATATGTAAATATGTGTACTTACAGTAATATGTACTGTATATAGTATTTGATATCAATAATTAGTATACCAACAAGCATTTGTCAATGCCAAACATTCACTTGCAACACAATGACTATTGTAGAAGCTGGGGGTGGATTTCAGAGGAGCAAGGACCAGGGAGAGAGATCATGGTGTGCAGCAGGACCCCAATAAGTAAAGCTGCACTGCTGCTAATGTAGAAGCCTGACTTGGCTAGAAGTATTTATGATATTTATTTATTTTTTAAAGAACAGTGTACCACTACTCTCCTCAACTCAGAAGTACATCATTCCACTTAGAAATATCTGGCAAGGTGACAAATGTAAGGAGGATAACACACTATGCAGTTCTGATTGCCTATTGACTGAAAGTATGTAATCTATCATTTTATAATGAATTATGTTCCTGTTGTGCAATCAAAATACTGTACCAATTGCACACATTAACAATACCCATTATTTCTTCCCCCGGTTAATCACACAAACCTACTTAAAACTTTCTGCTCAGACATCTCTGTATTGCTCATCCTCCCCATGTTCTTATGAGTGCTGCTCTGGGAAAAGTTTATTTATAAAAAAAAAATTCATTTTGAAATTGGTTCCATGATCTACAGGGACATATATATGTTCTTCATGTTCTTGGTTATCCCACAAGACTCTTTCTAAAAAAGTTATTCCAGCTGTTACAGTTCACTCAGGAATATGCTTTTGTATTTTGAAGTTTTTTTAAGAGTTTATAGCACATCGTGGAAGCCTGTCTAAAAACTAGATTCACTAAAGTTATAAATATACACTAACGTCTACATACACACTTGGTGTATTCAGTGTGGATTTGTGGCAAGAGCATATATTCAGCACCAGTTCACTTGCAACTGAGAAAGCTGGTGGGAAGCCATCTGGCCTGGTCCCTACTGAGCTGGTCCCAAAGACTGCAGGAAATGCTGGGGTTCTCAGCATCTGCAAATACCACCAAAATACAGCAGCAGCCAATGTGCACTGGGTGTTTGGAGGGAATCCTTTCAATTGATGCTCACTGTCATGCTTACTTGGTGTGTCTGTAGACAGGGAGAAATACATCCAGAGTTTACATTTCCTAGGCTGCTGGTCATCCCTGTCTCCATTTGTTGTTAATGTTTTTTGGGGAGGTGGGGTGATACTAAGGTAGGAATAGCTTATTAACATTAGACATTTTTTGGCTGACTTAACAAATGAAATGAATGAGACCTTAATAAAGATTACATTTTAATTATATCCTTCAGTACCATCATAAAAATGCCCTGAGTTAATGAAATACACACATATTTTCTCTCCAGAAAAGTAGATGCTACCGGCTGCCACATATTTGCATGTAACAATATTCTACAACATCTGGCAAAATACACATACACAAGTATTTTTTCTCCAGAAAAGTAGATATTGCCACATAAACAATATTCCGCAATCCACTTAAACTCCATCACTCAATACAGACTGGGCCCTATTTGCAAAAGATTGTTGACACAGGCAATGGGAGAAAATCTTTTGAAAACGGGGTCCGTCATCTTGTAAAATACAGTACAAGCCCTGCCAACTGGAGAATGAAACTTATAAACATTGCCCATGAAGGCCCATTCAGCTACACAGGTGGGTTCATCTCTGTTTCTGGCTGTTTTGGCAATAGTTTTATGAGTTTTCAGTATTGATTTGAAATGAACTACAGGGTCTCCTTGGATACCAAACAAACAAGTCTCTGCAAATCACTTAGACAAGTGGAGGGTCATAGAAACATAGAAACATAGAATTTGATGGCAGATAAGGACCACTTGGCCCACCTAGTCTGCCCATTTTCCTACCTAACTGATAAGCTGCAGATCCTAATTAACCAACAGCTTACTTCCTCCTACCCCCCACTAGGACTGCCTTATGTCTGTCCCATGCATTCTTGAATTCCCCACTGTTCTTGACTCCATGACCGCCTCAGGAGGCTGTTCCATGCATCCACAACCTCTCTGTGAAAAATACTTCTCATTACCTCTGAGCCATCCCCATCTTCAAATTGTGCCCTTGTTCTTGCACATCTCTTTTTCTGAAAGATGCCACCCTCTTGGACTTTGTTGATTCCCTTAAGGTACTTGAAAGTTTCTATCATGTCCCCTCTCTCCCTCCTTTCCTCAAGGGTATACATATTAAGCTCCTTTAGTCTTTCTTCATATGTCTTCTGGTGCAGACCCTGCACCATTTTGGTTGCCCTCCTCTGGACAGCCTCCATTCTGTCTATGTCTTTGCAGAGATGGGGTCTCCAGAACTGAACACAGTACTCCAGATGGGGTCTCACCAACTGTCTGTACAGAGGGATAACAACTTCCTGTTTTCTACTATTGATGCCTCTTCCTATGCATCCCAGTATCCCCCCAGCCTTCCTTACTGCCTTCTCACATTGCTTGCTCACCTTTATGTCATCTGATATAATTACCCCCAGGTCCCTTTCCATTTTTACTGTTGTCAGTATCTCACCCCCCATTGTGTACTCTTGCCCTGGGTTTTTGTTTCCCAGGTAAATTACCTTGCACTTCTTTGCAATGAATCTAAGCTGCCATACATTTGACCATTCCTCCATCCTTGCCAAGTCCCTTCTCATCCTTTCCACTCCATCTGGTGTATCAACCCTTTTGCAGATCTTTGTGTCATCTGCAAAGAGACATACTTTTCCTTCCAGTTCCTCTGCAATGTCACTTATAAAGACATTAAAAAGGACCAGTCCCAGTACTGAACCCTGCGGTACCCCACAAGTAACCCTCCTTTCTTCACTGTGGACTCCATTTAGTACTACCCTTTGCGTCCTGTTGTCTAGCCAATTTTTTATCCAGGCTACCACCTTGGGACCCACTCCAAGGCTGGCTAACTTGTGTATTAATCTTTTGTGTGGGACTGTATCAAATGCCTTGCTAAAATCTAGGTAAGCCATGTCCACAGCCCCTCCCTGGTCTACTACTTTGGTCACCCAGTCAAAGAACTCTATTAGATTTGTCTGACATGACCTTCCATCGTGAATCCATGCTGCCTTGGGTCCTGTGCCCCACTGGCCTCTAGGTACTCAACAATTCTTTCCTTCAGAAGTGATTCCATCATTTTACCTACCACTGAGGTCAAACTAACTGGTCTGTAGTTTCCTGCCTCTGTCCTGCTCTCACTTTTGTGAAGAGGAATCACATCCACCCTCCTCCAGTCCTCAGGTACCACCCCATCCTCCCATGATTTGCTAAAGAGAGTAGCCAGCGGTGTCATTAGTTCTACCCTTAGTTCTTTTAGAATACTTTGGTGAATCCCATCAGGCCCCATTGCTTTGTCCACCTTCAATTTTAATAGTTCTTTCAGAACCCTTTCTTCTGTAAATGGACTGGTATCGACCCCCATCTTCAGAGTGTTTTGGTCAGTTCAGAAGAGTGAGGACCAGGGACAGAGAGAGGTGGTGGGTGGCAGGAGCTGCCAATAGGTAAAGTGGCACTGCAGCTAATGTTGAAGCCGGGGGTCAGAGGAGCAAGGACGGGAAGAAAGAGAGAGTGGTGGGCTGCAGGATCCAGGCATGTGTTAACTGCAATGCGCATGCCTGGAGTTATGGCGGCCGAAAGAAATGAAGTGCTTTCTCATTGGAACAGCTTATTTTTTTTCAGCTACAGAACATACTAAGTTAGCAAGCAAAACTACTGTCATTGCCAGAGTGCCTGGTTATTGGTGTACACTGCCAAGCCCATTGCAGTTTCAGCTGTAACTGACTCAACAGTGACACACCTCTGAAATGCCAGTACTAGCAAGATGTTCTTTGCACAAGTAAATGTAATAAATGGCATATTTAAAAATGTCCTTAAATTTGTTTAAAACATTTATTTGAATTGATATTCTGTAAGTGTATTATTAATATATCAATGTAATTTTGTTTTTGAATGAGAAGAGACATCCCTGCATCCGGATTGGCTAGCACCATGAAATGGGGCAGTACAACCAAGAAAAAATAAGTCCCGTAAACCAGGATTCACCCTATGAAGAAAATCTTATACCAAGCCTTAGGAATGTTCATAATTTATACTGGCAGCTATTTTTTTGTAACTGAGACCCATCTACCCACCTGTTAACTTCTTTACTCACTACCTCCAGTCTTCTGTCACTTGCTCCAAGCAGTAACAAGCACAGATTAAAAAGTCTTCCATCCAGTTCTTAATTGACTGCAATGCCCATCCATCTGCTCACTCACTTTCTTGATCCTCTGTCCTCTGTTACAGTAAGGCTGCCTACCTGCCCATTTGCTCGTTACCTCCATCACTCCCAGCCAGCTTACCTGGTCACTCAATCCCTCACATAGTGCATTTATTTATTTAGTTTTTGTTTACCAGGTAGGTACACTAGATAGAAATCTGCCTGTTTTTGGCATGACCTGGGAAAGTACAGCAATAGATATGCAACACATGTATGAACAGATACAATATATGAAAGAAGTCTAACATTCAAGAGTGAGATAGCGCAAGGGAATGGATGAACAAGTGATGTAGTAAAGATATTGTAATTACACATAGCAATAATTACAGTAATGATATTATATTTACACATAGCAACAGGTACAGTCATACATCAATAGGTAACAGTGATACATCATTACACAGCAATTTTCTCCCTCCAAATCAGCCATTTGCGGTACTTGTGTTTTAAATATCAATCCACAGTGCTTTTTTTATAAATAACCAACTAGACACATAGTCACCCACCCCCCTCCACTTGAGTCTTTGCTTGCTCATTCATTTACCATGTCAATCCCTCCCTGACACTGCCAAAATACACAATTTTATCTAGGCCCAATTTTTATTTCCTTAATCACGGTCATTGAAACTTTCTAACTTGCATCAAAAACCCAAGCCACCACCACCAGTGTTCTTTGAGGATTGGGGTCTTTCCATCGGCCTTGAAAGAAGCCCTGGTCAGGCCCCTATTGAAAAAATCCTCATTGGATCCAGATTGTCTCAGCAACTACAGGCTGATCTCTAACCTTCCATTTTCAGGGAAGGTTATAGAAAAGGTAGTGGCCATTCAGCTCAAAGAGCACCTTGCCTCCTCCTCTACCTATGAATCTTTTCAGCCTGGGTTCCGAGCTGAGCATAGTATAGAGATTACCCTGGTGAGGGTGCTAAATGGCCCCCTGATGGTGAGAGACAGGAAAAAGCATACCATCTTAGTACTCCTGGACCTCCTGGCAGTGTTTGACACCATGGATCATGAGGTGCTGCTTGACTGCCTACAGTACTGGTGTGACCTGTCCAGTAATGTCATCAAATAATTCAGATCATACCTGATGGGCACACTGCAGAGGGTGACGATGGGATTGACCACATGTAACCCAAAGCCTCTGCTCTGTGGGGTACCCCAGGGTTCAGTCTTGTCACCCTTGTTGTTCATGGTGTGCATGCTGCTGTTGGGAGATATTATCAGGTGGTACAGGCTGGATTTTTAGTACTATGCAGATGATACCCAGCTATACCTAGCCTGTGCACCCAAAACCCAGATGGTGGCCTCTGTATTTCATAACTGCCTAGAGGAAATTCAGACTTGGATGACTCATAACTGGCTTAGACTTAACCCAGACAAAACTGAGGTACTAGTGGTGGATCCAGGTCATGGTGGTGGTGGTGGGGGGGGACACAGAGATCTGCATGGCTTAGTGCTGGGGGATCCCCCTTGTCCCATCCAGACAGGTGAAGGACCTGGGCATGATCCTTGATGATGATGAACTGCACTGGCTGCCAGTCAGGTGGAGGATTGTTTTCAAGGTAGGGCTTCTGACCTACAAGACCCTACCTGAAAGGGGGCCAGTCTACCTGCAAGATCTCCTTGTCCCTCATTGCCTGGCCTGTGCTCTCTGTTCTGCTGAAGGAGGCCTCCTTGGAGTTCCCAGGGTTAGGTTGTGGCATTCTGGAGATCAGGTAGTTTTGGTGCCTGCACCTACCCTGTGAAACTCACAGTCTAGATATTTAAGTGAGGCTCCCTCAGTAGAAACCTTTAAGAAGGTATTAAAGACTTTCCTGTTCCAGCAGGCTTTTAATATCTGAAACTTGTGAATTGATTTTATATTGCACTATTTTGAAATATATAGTTTTAATCTGATGAATGACTCCTAGCTGTTGCTAAGTTTTTATGCTGCTATATTTTGCAATTGTTTGTTTTATTGTACAGTGCTCCGAGTCCCTGGAAAGGAGTGCTTTATAAAAAAAAGGAATCTGTCTGTCTGTCTGTCTTTCTATCTATCTGTCTGTCTATCTATCTATCTGTCATGCCTGTACCTAGATGCCCGATAGCTCAATCGTTTGACTAACAGTTTGTAAAATGAACCAAACCATAATAAATGAGAACAATTGGAAATAAAATAATCAAAAAGAAACAAAGAACCATTTTAAACATCATTTTTGGGCAAGCAAGACATAGAACAAATTGAATAGTGCAGAAGCAGTAATAGAAAACCATACTATGTTTGATCCCTCTAGTGGCACCAGCCCATGAAGGGACTGGTTTATGTAATTTTAAAAGCATTTTATTAATTTTTTCTAAAGTTTTGTTATTTTTCCCAACAATCCACTCCCCCCAAAAAAACAAACTGATAAGTAAAATAAAGTAACATAGAAACATAAAATTTGATGGCAGAGAAGGACCACTTGGCTCATCCAGTCTGCCTATTTCTCTCTCCATACACTATTACCACAGAGTGTGCTGATCTACAACTCTTTCTCCTTCCCCATTTCCTTTCCACTATGATATCCTTTGTGCTTATCCCAAGCATTCTTGAACCTCACCACTGTTTTCACCCGCACCACCTCCACCGGAAGGTTATTCCAGGAATCCACCACTCTTTCTGTGAAGAAGTACTTCCTCACATCCGTCATGAATCTACCACCCCCCAGCTTCATATCATCTCCCCTTGTTCTTGAGTACCTTTTCTTCTGAGAAATACTTCCCTCCTGTACCTTATTTATTCCTGTGAGGTATTAAAAGATCTTTATCAAAGCTCTCCTCTCCCTTCCCTGTGCCAGGGTGAACATATTAAGGTCCCTTAGTCTCTCCTCTTTGGGCTTTTGATGCAGAATCTGCACCATTTTAGTTGCCCTCCTCTGGACAACCTCCACACAGCCTATGTCCTTCCAGAAATGTGTGGCCCTATTTTTCAAAGCCTCTGAAACTGCTTCAAGTAATTGATGAGCCAGCCACGTGGTGCATGGGACTTGCGGCAGTCTCCCAGTCGGCAATTGGAATTTTCACTTCTATGTGCCAAGTGCTGCAAGTTATACCAGCTCCCTCTGTCTAACTTGCGACATTCTGTGGACTACATTTACAGGGCCTGTGCCAAATATTTGCTGCAAGCTATCGTAAAGTGTGGAAAGTATCACAACAGCACCTGAGAATATAATGTTGGGCACAGTTGTGGCACAGGTGTTTAGCACAGCAACACCAAGAAAATGGTTTGGACATCTTTAAAAATCAATCCGTAGTCTCCATAACTAGACACAATACTCTAGGTGGGATCTTACCAGTGATCTATACAGAGGCAACACCACCTCCCTCTTTCTGCTGATGATGCCCCTCCCTATGCACCCCAGTATCCCGCTTGCCCACCCTACTGCCTTGTTGCACTGCCTGTCCACCATTAGTTCATCAGATATGATTACCCCAGGTCTCTTTCCTGCTTGGATCCAAAGGAAAAGGCAAGCGTGCTCCAGGACAAGGGCTGTCGGTGCACCAGCTGGTGGCTAGTCAAACCCAAACAGGAAAAAAAATAAACAATGATGCACTCCAGTGAATAGGCAAAGAGCTCAAAATGCAGTGAAAATCCAATTTATTGCAGAGTCCACATGGAAAGCAATGACAGGCAACCCAGCACTTCAACCATTAGGTCTTTGTCTGGGGGTGTATCTGAACAGTGCTACAGATCTACAATTTAAATGCAACAATTAAAGTGCAACATACTAATTTTATTACAGAATTATTAAAAACTGTAATTGTACAGTTCATGAAAAACACAAATAGTGCTCACTGGTAATTGTGATGCACATGAGCAAAGCTCAGACATCAAAAACTTAATAACTCTGGCACTCACAAACCAATAGAAGGACCACTGGAACTCAGACAAATTAGGCTCAGGTAAAAACATATTTATTACATATTACAGAACAACATAAAAACAATAAAAATGACAGCCCTGCCTGATGCGTTTCAGACACAAGTCCTTTCTCAAAGGCTGAAAACTATACACTAAAGGCACATATAAATAGAACAGATTTCATGATGTCACAATTGGAAATTTAAAATGATTGGTTCTCCATCTCATGGTATCATTTTATCTAAGAACATAGCTTTCATCTCATAAATGAAGTCACTAGTATTAACATAGTCCATCTAAAATATCAGATCATTATAATATGCATATCATAAACATAAAATTAAAATGCCTACAATAACAGAGAAATTCTGTTTGACCCTGAATATTTATCTCTCTTCCAGATATTGTCTCAGTTCAAACCCCAAGTTTAAACTAGGTTTTTTTCATTGCTTGTAATCTCAAAATCCAATCTGCCTCCTTCTTCAGCACTTTATTATTAAAGTTCCCACCCCATAGGATTTGGAAAGAATTTTTTCTATGCCTTTAAAAGTAAACACATTGAACTGTGTCTGAAATGCATCAGGCAAGGCTGGCACTTTTATTGTTTTTATATCGTGCTGTAATATGCAATAAATACGTTTATACTTGAACCTAATTTTTCTGAGCTCCAGTGGTCCTTATATTAGTTTGTGAGTGCCTGCGTTGATAACTTTTTAATGAGTACAGTTACAGTTTCTATAAGTTCTGTAATTAAATTAGCATGTTGCACTTTAATTGTTGGATTTAAATTGTAGGTCTGTAGCACCGTTCAGACATGCCCCCTGTTGAAGACCTCATGGTCAAAGCACTGGGCTGCCTTTCAGGGTTTTCAATGTGGACTCTGCAATAACTGGATTTTGATTGCATTTTGGGCTCTTTGTCTATTCACTGGAGTTTATTTTTTTCCCTTTCCTGCTTGGTGGTTGTCAATGCCACTCCACCCATTTTGTACTCTGCCCCTGGGTTTTTGTGCCCTAAGTACAGTATATCATTTAGTATTTTTTGCATTTAAACCCAGCTGCCATACCTTTGACCACTCCTCAAATTTTCTCAGGTCTCTTCTCATCCTTTCCTCTCCCCCTCAAGTGCCCACCATATTGCAGATGTTGGTGTCATCTGCAAAGAGACAGACCTTCCCTTCTAGCTCCTCTGCAATGTTTCTTATAAACTCATTAAAGAGTGTCAGTCTCAGCACTGACCTCTGAGGCACCCTGCTGGTCACCCTTCCTTCTCTGGAGTGAGCTTTGTTTTCCATCTGCCCTATGTTGCCTATCCCCTAACCAATTTCTTAGTCAATTTACCACCTTTGAGCTCACTCCTAAACTACCCAGTTTGCTTACTAGTATTCTATGTGAAACATTGTTAAATGCCTCACTGATACGTAGGTAGGCCACATCCACTGCTCCACCTTGATCTAGTTCCTTGGTCACCCACCCAGTAGGAGGCTGTATAATGTAGTGGTTTAGGGCATTGAGCTGTAAACCTAGAGACCTGGGTTTGAATCTCATCAGCCCCTACTTGCATACTGTGTGACCCTGAGCAAGTCACTTAACTTCCTTGTGCTCCCAGGTCATATCTGGAAACAAACTCCAGCTTAGTGTGCCTTTCCTGGTTAAATAATTTCCCCTTTCCACTTCCCCCAGTCAAAGAAATCTATCAGGTTAATTTGACATGACCCCCACCCTATGGAACCATGCTGCCTTGGGTCTTGTAACCCACTGGGTTCAAGTTATTCCACAATCCTTTCCTTCAACAGTGATCACATTAACTTTCCCACCATCACTAACAGGCTAACTGGCCTATGATTACCAGCCTCCTCCTTTCTACAAAGTTTATGTAGTGGAACTACATCTGCCCTCCTCCAGTCCTCCAGAACCACTCCTGTTTTTAGTCAGCTGTTAAATAGAACTGTCCGAGGTGCAGACAGTATTTCCTTGAGCTCCCTCAATATCCTTGAATGCATCCCATCTGGCCCCATTGCTTTGTCCACCTTCACATTAGCAAGTCCCATCAGGACTGTTGCCTCCAAAAAAGGACTAGTGTCTGCCTCCCTTCCCACAAAGTTTATGTTGCTTTTTTTGGGCCCCTCCCCTTCTCCTTCCTCTGTGAATGCTGAACAAAAGTATTTGTTCAGGAAATCTGCCATTTCCTGGTTCCCCTCTGCACAGTTCCCACCTTCCCTTTTTAACCTTACAATCCCAGCTCTGATCTTACTCTTTTCACTTATATACCTAAAAAATGTCTTGTCCCCTTTTGTTACCTCCTGGGCTATTCTCTCTTCAGTTTGCACCTGTGCACTCCTTGCTGCTGCTTTCTTTTCTTCCCTCTGTTTCCCCCGATACATCTCCCTATCATCCTCCCACTGCATCTTCTTATACCTTCTGAGTGCTAATCTTTTAGCTTTTACCTTTTTAGACACCTCATTTGAGAACCATAGCAGTCTTTCTTTCCTCTTGCTGTTGTTCACTTGTTTGCACTGAGGTTTTTTGCCTTTACTATGCTCCCTTTTATCTTCACCCACCGTACTCAGTATGTTTAGCATTCTAGGCTGCTAAATGTGCTGAGATATCCACACTTACAGGGACTGAAGGCACATTTATTTGTTTATCTATTTAAAAGTTTGATAACTGGGAAAGGAACACTGAGCTGAGGCTGGTTTCTAGGTGTGGCCCAGGAGGGGGGAGGGAGTAGGCACACAGGCAATTGCAATCATCAGACATGCAATAACAGCAACTACATGTGCAAAATCTCAAATGGTAACAATGTAGAACAGCGGATATACAAGGATTGCAAATGATCTAAGAGGCTTACACTAAACATGGGTAGGCAGTACCAAAATCTTGTAGATGAGATTTGGTAAGTTTTGTCCTCCAGAGAGGGCAGTCTGAGGGCAGGAGACCAAGGACGCTGGGAAATAGGAGCCTTAGGATAGATGGGAGAGTGGAAGCAGTGGGGAGAAAGGGAACAGAGGAATCAGGAAGGGTGGTGAAAGATACATGGCGGGGAGGAGAGACCCTTAGTAGGCTGAATATTTCCTCACAATCTACTTTGTGGATTCCTTTCAAGAACTTAAAGTGCAGTTAATTACAATATATACTGTGGGTTAATGTAAATTGTGTTGTATTACTTGTGAATCATTGCTATTTTGTATATTCCTTTCTGCTGCAAAATCTATATTTGCCTACTTCTATTGCTATCAGCCTCTGTATTAGATTATACCAGATAACCTGTTTTTGTCTTTTAACCTTATCCTCCGTACTATGTGTACTGTATTACATACACTGTTATCTTACCTTTTGTTCTGTTACCTGTCCTAACCAAGACCGCCTTGTAAATGAGCATTGCTCAATCTAGATTTTTTCCTGGTAAAATAAACAAATGCAAATAATGCTACACAAAGGCAGATAACTCTATATACTGTGTCATACTTTGGTCCCAGGTTTATGTTTATCACTGATTATTGCTATTGTATATGACAGCTATTATACTCTTCTTTTAATGTTACAGTGAATGAACAAAACCAGTAGAGGTTAATTGCATTTTGCCATATCAAAGGGGTATGGCTATCTCACATCTCACTGAGACACGAGTCTAAAGAAAGACATGCTGAATATTCCAGTATGTGCAAAGTAAAGTATGCTATCCAAGGGAGATGACATCAAACTACATTAAATCAAACCATGATGAAATCCTGCAGGGACAGTACATGGTGTTTTATGTGTGTTTTGAAGTACAGTCCTGGGGGACACCAGCTAAGACAGGAAGGGAGACACCACTCCACCCACCTGAACTGACTGCTGACAGCCCATAAGGTATCAGTGGAACCACTCAACTGCAGGAGCAGTGAACATCTTGTACAGGAGGAGGGGGTGGGATATCAAATCAACTGCCTTCACAAGATCAATGAATATGGCTGCAGTGATATGTCCCTGATCCATCCCAGTAAGAATGGAGTCAGTGACATGTAGCAGGGAGGAGGTGATGGAGTGGTTCCTTTTAAAGCGAGACTGGAAAGGAGAGATGAAGGATGAGGAGTTTAGAAAGTCAGCAAGTCTGGAGTACACTAGGGACTCTTGAAGTTTAGCAAGGGAGGGAGGGAGGGAGTGCAATCCTCCTGGAGTTTCCTAGGGAGGAGTGGTCACCTCCCCATGAAGAGGGAATACTTTGGCAACTTTCCAGGTGTGAGGGACTGCACAAAGGGAGAAGGATAGCTTCAGAAGGTGAGTGAGTGGATGGCTAATAACAGGAGCAGATATAGGAAGACGTTTGGGGTCCACGCCATCAGGGCTTTATTTGCAGAGGTTAGGCGACATGAGGGCAAGGAAAACTTCCTGGGGGGAGACAGGAGGTAAGCTAAAGCTTTCAGATGAGATGGCAGAAGAAGGGAAGAAGGGATCATTGAAAGACAGGCAGGGCAGTGCACAAGTAGTGAAGAAGTTGTTAAAAAGAGAAGGTACAGTGAACAGAGACCGGTGAACCAGCCATCTTTGGTGGGAGGGGGGCCTGGGCTGTTGAGTCAAATAATGAGAGGATCACTTTCCAGAATTTGGATGGGGAATTTAGGTTGGACTAAATGTTGGACTTGAAGTAATGGGTCTTGGCTGTGCAAATCACCTTAGTACAGGATCTGTAATGTTGGTGGTCAGATGTGGAGTGGGAGGTCTTTAAATGAACCCATACAAGATCACAAAACTGGCACATCTCTATAGGTCAGGTGTGATCCAGGGGTGGTGGGAGCATTTCACTCTGGTTTTACAAAGGGGGGGTGGATGTGTGTTCCAGGTGTTGCTTTAGATGGCAGTGAAAAGTGAAAGGGAAGTGTCAATGTCTTGGGCAGAGTATACAGAGGACCAGTCAGAAGAGGCAAGGTCCTTTAGGAGGTCATCAGTGTCAAGTGACCTGTGAGACCTAAGACAGATGTGCTTGGGGGTTGACTTGAGGGTGACACACCTTCCTAACAAGGTAAGTTAAGCAGTGGTCATTGAAAGCATAATAAAAAACACCTGCAGCCATGATGTGATGGGGGTGGGAGGGCAGCATTCAGTCCAAGAGGGAGTGGTAGGAGGAGTGAGGGTTGAATCTGGTGGGTTAAGTGATTAACTGTGTGAGATTCAAGGGCTTGATAGTGTGGAGGAATGGTATAGAGGTAGGGGAGAGCCAATTGATATTGAAGTCTCCAAGGAGGATGTGCTCACCATAGGTGTAAAGGGAAACAAGAGAGGAGAGGGAGTTGAGGAGAGAGGAGTAAGACATCTTAGGTCAGGCATAGAGGACACCAACAAAGACAGGGAGGGTGGAATGTAGGGGACATTTTACTAGCAGGAGCTCATGAGTGGTGGGGAGGACTTCCTTGAAAGAGATGGAGCAAAAGAGGGTTTGACGGATGTATAAGGCAACTCCACCACCACACTTGCCTCTGTCCTAGCTAAAGAGGTGGAAGTCTCAGAGAGCTAGGTGAGAGTCTGGAACTATAGAGGAAAGCAATGTTTCAGAAATACACAAGATGTCAGGGGAGTACATGGAGATCCATACTTTGAGGGAGTCTGGTTTAGGGAGGAGGCTCCTTTCACAAAGATGGAAGATGCTAAAGCCTTTGGGCATGGACAGGGAAAAGGAAAAATATGGGGGCCAGAGTTTTGTTCTACATCACCAGCCAGAAGGAGGAGGATGAGAAGGGGGAGAGAAAGGAGAGGGTTTTCCACCTTTTATGATGAGACAGAGAGAGAAGGGAGGAGTAGAGAGGTAGGGAGAGAAAAGAGAGATGGAGAAGTGTAATGTTTAATGAGGGGAAGTGCAAAAGATCAGGGTGGATGTAAAGGATGGGGGTGAGGTATGGAGGGGGAGGGTAATGTGGAGAAAAGAGGGATGGAAGGGATAAAATGGGGGAAGACATGTGGAAAAGGAAGTGAGAAAGTGAGGGACAAGAGCATGGAGATCAAGAGAGGACCTGGAGAATAGGGTAAGGGAAAAAAGGGGGAGAAGGGTAAAACAGGTAGCAAGAGGAGTGATGGTACAAGGTCATAGAAGAGAAAGGGGGTAGAGAGTAATTAGGCACAAATAGAAACTGACTCAAGATGCTGTAGGCAAGTAACAGGAAAGGTTAGGGAGTCACACAGGTACAAATAGGAAAGGTTTGGAGTAGAGAATTAAAAGAAGCAGTAGATGAGCAAGCACAAATAATTACCAGTTAGGAGTAAGCAACTGTGGAAGGGTGGCTAGGCAATAAATACAACTTGACCCATCTGTTATGCAGTTAGGAACAGTTAAATTAGTACAACAACCTTATACTGGGACAGAAGCAACCCTATGCTAGAGAGCTAGCTGACCAGCACAACATCACACAATAGGTATGAATACAAATTGAAACAGTAAGTGTGCATATAGAAATAGTTACAATTGTTAAAAACACTTATGCAGGTGCAGTAGCAAGAATTAGGATAGATAGCTAGCTAGCAAAACAAATATGTATAGTAGACACTCATCAGTTGGCTATATGATGGCAGAGAATGTTAAATACACTACTAGGTGACATAATCAAGGAAGAAAATAGTTTAAAATACCTTGGGTTATGGATAGATAATAGATTGTCCTTCACAACACACATTGAGGCACTGCGTAAAAAGCAAAGATTTAAGCTAGGCTTTTCTATTGAAACAAAAATTGCTTCCTGCAGATTGCTTGGAAAACACTAGTACAAGCCACATTTCTACCGCTATTGGATTATGCTGATTTGATCTAGGGCCATAGCCCTTTGTCCATCTTAAATAGACTGGATGTACTTTATCATAGGGCCTCCAATTCATTACTGATCCGGCACCTGAACACATCACTGTACCCTTTACAAACGTAGGATGGACCTCATCAGCTACAAGGAGACTTAAGAACTTATACATTTGGCCTGTAAACTAGTTACAAATGGTGTTCCACAATACAATGTAGACTCTTTTACTAAGTCACACAGCAATTGCATATTAAGAAAAACAACTATATCCTCCATAACACACAGAGGGTTGCCACTCATCATGGTAAATTGACAATACATGGCATTATTCTAACAACATGGAACACATTACAGACATCTCTAAAACTGACCTGCCTGGTTAGCCATAATGTATTTAAAACACTGACTGAAAATTTATGTAAGAATCCTGTATGTGTAATGGTGCAATTACTTCAAAACGTTTTGACTATTGTAGTCAATGTACTTAAGTGATAAACTCTACTACATACCTTTTGAATGTACATTCATATGTTGTCACTCATCTCATGCACTCAAGTTTTTTTCCCATAACTGTTTTATTATTGTTCTTCTTGCTAAATCCTATATAGAATGTGACAACAGATGGGGACCTAGATATCCATCTGGTCTGCCCTGTTTTTTTAGCCTACCCCCCTTCTAGTGTCCCTAGGATATTGCATCATTGTATCTTTAACTTCCATTACTATGCCTACATTTATCCATCAATCTGCATGTTCCGTATATCTACTCATTTGTAATCAACTTGTATGCTGTTTTGTAAATTATCTTGTATACTGTCCTAACCAGGACCTCCTTGAAAATGAGACTGTTCAATGGTCCTCTCTTGGTAAAACAAATACACTATACTAAATAAACTAAATAAGGATACAGCAAGAGTAGCTTGAATACACTAACATAACTAGAGACTGGTTACAGATACAGACACAGTATAAAGGAAATTACAATTGAGGGGAGTAGGTAGAGATGTATGAGGGTCTGAGGAGCAGTATGGCAGCTGACCAGTTGACTCACTTAGCCTATGGCCTCATGGCTCACTGTGTCCTTGGGCATGTAGCTATCCCAGAAAAATCAACAAAATACTGGGTCTATTTGCTCACACATTTACACTGTATCTACAGTACTGTATATATTGAAATTACTTCATTCTGTCAATATAGAGGAAATGAATTATTAGTAAATTGATACAGTAAAAGTAGATTCATAGCACAGTGCATACATTGAAAGTGCATCAATATGATGAATCTATGTTGACCTGACTTTAAGCTTCAGTGAAAAACAAAACAACATGAAGTGGTAGCCAGCTCTATTTGCAATGCTATAATAATTTATGGTGCAGCATGAAGCAGTATTACTCTCATTAGCTGTATGTTATCCAAGAAAGCAACATCTGCAAAATGGTAGCACAGACATGGCCTGACACGGGCTGATATGGCTACTGTGGTGCTGGCTACCACTGTAAGTTCCTAGCCCTTACACTTCCAAAGATAGCTCTTTTTAAGGAATGGGCTGAATTTTCAGAGGGTGGTTGCACATTTTTATTGCAGACTTGTGCAGCTGTAAAAAGGTTATGTCAATGCTAGAAGGCATAAAAGTTGGTTTAACATTTGGTGCAGTTAGACTAAACTGTAGCAAAAATAATCTGCATTCATCAGAAATGACTCATGCATCAAATGTTTCACACAAGCATCCGTAAAGCAAGTAAACTGTGACAAATGGACCAAAATGTCTAAAAACAGAAACATTTAAATGTTGGCACATTTCTGAGGATGCAAGTACAACTCAAAATTGAGAGTTTTTAGTTATACTGTATATTCCCATTTGAAAATCCTGCCTATATCTTTGAAAATGGTTGATCTTGGAACTTTTACGGGTAAAACTTAATGTTATGAAATGAAAACTTGGCATCAGGGCAATATGGATAAGTCCCATTAATACACTTTCAATGTATCAACTGCAACCTTTCACTGTGTATTACCTGCTCTTGTTATGTTCTTGTTATTCTGATGTTTCTACTCTGTGCCGCCTTACATGGCCCGGTCATGCCTGAAAACGGTCCCTCAAATCAGTGCACCTACCTGGTTAACAAAGTCATAATAAATAAATCAATACATCAATGTATTGAAAATGTACATTTACTTTATTTTTATATTAAAGATACGTTGTGATATTTATTGGTAATGATGAGTACTGTATTAACACTTTGAAAGTTGATTGACAGAATGCACTTACATTGACCTGACATCAAGTTTTCATTTTCTTAAAAAAATGAGGTTCCTGGAGCTTTAGTTTCAAAGTTTACTTTTTAAAGACATAGGGCCTGATTCTCAAAGCTCCTGGGGCAGCGCAAGGGGCTTACATCCCAATGATTGGTGTAAGGTGCCCCATGCCCCAGGAGTGATTCACAAAGGCAGCCTGCACCAAATGGGCCTTGTGCCACTCTTATGCCACACACTGGGCTGTGGTATGGCACCAGTGGCTTGCAGCAGATACAGGCTGCCAAATCCACTGAATCAGGATTCACAAAACTCTTCCAGTGAGCAAATTTCTATGTACCATTAGACCAGCCAGGGCTGACCTAAGGGTACTTAGAAATTTTCCCACCGGGAGAGGTGTCCTATTTGCAGAAATGTGCCATGGTCCTCCCTCCCCAGGCCCGATCCCCCACTATAATACAAATGGATCCCTGGGACTCCCTATCTCCAATTACCCACGTATAACTAATTATTATAATAAACTCCCTCCCTGGTGGAGTAACGGACCCCCTCCCCAATGTCCCCATTAAATAAGTATTTATTATATGTCCCTGGTGGTCTAGTGTACCCCCCTTTCTGATCCTCAATGTCCCCAAGATGTGCTAATGTATTAAAATTTGTTGGTGATCTATTGTCCTCCCCAAGCCCCAAACCCCCATTATGCTGTATTATGAAAACAATGATGGTATAGTGGCCCCCACCTCCGCAGGCAGTGTCACAACACCCCACTTCCCTATCCCCAAATAGAGCCGGTGACTTGCACAGCCCACTGCCCACCATGGCCAGCCACTGACTGAGCTCTGAATGAGCATGTGCTGTATATGCATAGTGGGTCAGAATGGGGAGGTGGGACACTGCTTGCCAGGGTGGAAGGTTGGGGCCACTATACACCAATGTTTTCATAATGTACATAACAGAGGATTGGGGCCTGGGGGATGATAGATCACCAGGAATGTTAATACATTAACACATTTTTGGGACATCAGGGATTGGGAAGGGGTACACTAGACCACCAGGGGATGTATAATAAAGACTCAATTCATGGGGACATCAGGGACAGGGGTCATCTAGTCTACCAGGGAGGGGTTTTATTTTACTAAATAGTGGTATGGGGGTAACTGGGGATCTGAGGGTCCACTTGGACACCAGGGAATATTCGGGCCATTGCTGCATGGCCACCTATGACTTGTGGCACCATGTCCAGGTATGCCATCTGTTTGGTGCACTGCTACAGTTTCCGCAAGCTGTAGGACTTTGCCACTCATACCCTACCCAATAGAGAATCAGATGCAGGATCCTTGGTGCACCCGGGTTTGCCACAGCCCTAGATCACTGCAACTTGTGGCAATCTAAGGGCTGTTTGAGAATTGGGCCATTAGGGCTCAATTTTCAAAAGTCTATAAGTTCTGCAGGTCCTGGGTGGGCTGAAGATATGGCACACAGGGCTTATGGCAACCACCCGGCCAACAATCAGGATTTTCAATCCCATGTTGTAATTGCTGCAAGTCAGACACATTTTTTCTGATCTATCTTGTGGCAGTCCCCAGGACTCATTATACAGTGCCTGCACCAAAGATTTACTGCAAGCTGCCGTAAATCAGTTAAAGTGTTGCAACTGCATCCAACCTACCAAAATCAGGTGCAGTTGTGGCAAAGGTGATTGGCACAGCTGCACCAAAGTAAGTAAGTAAGTAATTAAACTTTTATTTCTATTCTGGCACCCAATCCCGGGGGCTCTGGGCATCATTACAGTCAGGGCATGATACAGACAGTGCAACGGTTTTCTTATAACTGCTAAAAAGCAAAATAATATAAAATCAGGTCTATCTAAAAGCAGTTATATATTATCATAAAATGCCTTCTTAAAAAGATAGGTCTTCAGGTTCCCTTTAAATGCCTCCACCATTGGATGCTCCCATAAAGATATTGGCAGTGAATTCCAGAGGGCCGGGCTGGCCACCTTGAGGGTATGATCCCCCAAGGTTTTCAGCCCAGCCCTCAGAATTTTCAGGAGGCCCTTCATGGAGGAGCAGAGGGAAAGTACTGGGGCAGCTGGGGTTAGGAGGTTAGACAGGTAACCAGGGCCCAGGCCATATAGGGCTTTGTAGGTGAGCAAGCCCACATTGAAGATGACCCTCCACCTGACAGGTAGTCACAGCAGATCTCACAGGAACGAAATCACATGGCGGGACCTTGGTAAGCCCACCATCAGCCTGGCCATTGCATTCTGCACTAGCTGCAATTGGCTGGGGGTCCCTCCATTGACCCCGAAGTACAGAGCATTACAGTAGTCCAGCCTGGAGGTCACAAAAGTGTGTACCAGTGATGGCAAATCTTTAGGTGGAATCAGGGGTTTAATTCAGGTGATATTCATTAGATGGTAAAATCCACTTTTAATAACAGATGACATCTGGGCTTCCAGAGTCAATCTGTCATCAAGGATAATGCCTAAGTTTTTCACCCTGGGGAGGCTGTCAACAAGGTGGATCCCAGGACCAGATCTGTTACCATTCTGGAAACCTACTCATCACACCTTCTACCAGGCACAGTCACTAGCGCTTCTGTCTTATTGGGTTTAACTTCAACCAATTAGAGGACATCAATCCTGAATCTCAGCCAAGCATTTATTCAGCACTCCAATGACATTTCCTGTTCGGGGCAAATGACAAATACAACTGGGTATCATTTGCCTCACAGTGAAAGCCCAGACTGTACTGTCTGATGAGCCCACCCAGGGCAGCATGTACACCACTAACAACACTGATGAGAGAATCGAGCCTTGAGGGCACACCACATAACAGGGGCTTTGAGGAGAAGGAGAAATCCCCATCACCACTCTTTGCCTTCTGTCAGAGAGATAGGACACAAACCATTTGATGATTATGCCAGTGAGTCCACAATACTCTCTAAGGTGATCCAATAGCACAGTGTGTTCCACGGTGTCAAACACTGAGGAGAGATCAAGGAGAATGAGAACTGACTATTCTCCTCTATCCTTTACCCAGAGGAGGTCATTCTGCACCCAGACTAATGCTGTCTCAGTGCTGTGCCTAGCTCTGAAGCCAGACTGAAATGGCTCACAGCTGTCAGAAGCCAAGAGGTGCAACTCGAGCTGCAGAGCCACTACTTTCTCAACAACCTTCCCTACAAATGGGAATTGGAGATAGTCTATAATTTGGCCGGACATCCAAGTCGTAGCAATAGTTTCTTCAGAAGAGGCCCCACTAGTGCCTCCTTCAAGACACCAGGAAGTACCCTTATTGAGAGCAAGCACTGGACTATCCCAGCAAACACTGGACCAATGGCCTCGGCCTCTCCCACTTCAAGACAGGTTGGGTCAGGGTCCAGTTTACAGTAAGTGGGCGGCAGCTTCAAATTCATCTCAACAACCTCAACCACCTCAACTGGCTGAAACTCCCCCCCCAGACAATAGGAATGCCTCTGCTTGAACCAGGCTGACCACTGTGGGACACGTTTTGTCCCACTGGGGAGATCCCAGCCTGAATGGAGGACACCCTGTCTGAAAACTATAGAGCAAACTCTTCACACAACATGATCGAAAATGCTTTTTTCAGCTGTAGACAGACTGGATGAAACAGCCTGTCCACAGTCCAAAATAGCTAAACTGGTCAATTCTTCTCAGCAGCAATCTCCCTGGACAGGAATTCTGCCTTCTTATGGTTGATTTCCCCTGATAATCATTAAAATGATTTCTCAGGGCCAGTCTGTCCTTCATGGACCTGGTCCTCAGCATCCAACATTCCAAATTCTGACCCTTGGTCTTCATCTCCTTTGAGAGCCCCATCAAACCAAGGGAGTATCAAGCAAGAAGACCTGGGTTGTATACGAACCAGTGTGATGGCATCGAGTGCTTTGGTAACAGCTCCATTATAAGCTGCCACTGCCCCACCTATGCCAATCGCACAGGCAGTACTCATGCCAGAAAAATCTACTATCACTGAAAGTCCTTCTGTGGACAGTCCCCTTAAAGGATGATAGCAGAACATTTCATTGGGGGGACCCATACATGAACTCCACCGTGAAGTGATCTGACCAGATGACCCAATCAATCTTGATGTCAGAAACATCAAGCCCTAGCAAGAATACCAAGTCGAAGGTGTGGCCGTTTTGATGGGTCACAGTGGTAATTTCCTGAGTCTGGCCCAGAGATGTCATGGTCTGGAGGAGTCTGTAACCAGAAAGCAAGGATTCGTCATCAATCCAGACATTGAAATCCCACAGAATTAACTATCTAGGGGACTTCAACAACCTGTCATTGATGAAGTTTGCTACCTCCTGCAGGAGATCTCCCCCATGCCCCACAGAGAAACTCAAGCTGGATCTAAAACAGATGGCCACTCCCCTGCCCCTGCATTCCCTCCTCAGACAGTGCACCACCGAGTACCCAGCAGGGACCGACACCTCCAAAACTGGCCCAGCATCATCCACAAACCAGGTCTCAGTAATGTAAACCAGGTTGACCGAAGAAAGGGTTTGATGCAGGGTTTGACTTAAGCCCTGTGTTACCCTTTGACAATCAAGCCCATAATCTTTAGAAAGGGCTACATTTTGAAATGTTAGGGCTAGTAAGTTGATTTTTTTTAAGAATTAAAACTTTAATCAGACTGTATTGATACATCCTTTCACTACACTTTCAATGAATATGAATGTACTGGAAATGTTTTGCTGTAAAAACGTTTTTTTTTTTAAGTCTTTTTTCCTTTTTTACAGCAGATTTTTGGTTCGTAAAGAAGAGAAACATGTAACAGAGGCATGAATTGAGTTATAAACCCATGTTTTTAAGGTTGCCTAATTGCATCATACTAATTCCCCCCTTGGGTTCCCCAAGATCTTACCATGCTTTTTGCAGGTTAGCATCAGAAGATAATAAATTATAGGCAACTGAATTGCAAACCTGTAATTCTGTCACTGGGCTCTGATGACATGAAAACTATGAGACTGAAACTTGAGATGATTGTACAGGTCATTAAGACTTTGAGATGGAATTACAAGCCTTTTATAAACTGGGTTCAGAACTGAGTGTTGATCTGAACAGTGTTATTAGCTGATGAGACCATGCAAGTTTTATTATAATCTCCAAGACCGCACTCTGATCTTGGTGACCTTATCACTTGATTCACTACTCTGACCCTTGTAAGTTTAAAATCCTGTTTGGTAGCACACTAGACATACTTATCTAATAAAGATATTAACTCCCTCCCAATGGAAAACACAGCATAAACACTTGTCCAGTTTATATTGCATGTTTGCACAATCCCACACGTAATACCAAATAAAGGTAAAAAAAGTAAAATAAATGGTTTTACATTCCAATCTAATCCTCAATTCTCATGTTCACCACAACTCTATGGTAGTACTTTAACTATTTGTTTAATCCCTTACATAGTATACCAATTGTTTTTGTCCAGTACATAGCATAAATTATTAAACAAAATGTAATATTTTTACAACCATCCACAGGCTCCATTTGTCCTTTTCCCAGCCCCAAGGCTGCACATGTAGACAGCCTCTGTTTGATAATTTCCTCCTCCACCCCAACCCTCTCAATTTAAGAGCCAATCCATTTAGCAAGTTTCTGTATTTAAACTGCACATCATAAACTAAGCTTATTATCAATGCTATGAAGTCCATATTACATTTTATTACAGCATTATTAGTTTTTTTCACTTTGGGGGACATATTCAGAGCTGGCTGGATGTGCAGTGCAAATGGATGCGCTGCACAAAGCAAATGAGCTGGCCAGCTCTGACAGGACATTCAAACAGTATGTTCAATCAGAACAGATTGCACATTCTATTTAAATATTGGACCCCGGATGCGCAGCACATAGTAGGCGGCCGGCATGTTTGGTGCACTGCATCCAGGGTTTGGGGCTGAAGACCGCCAATGGGGGAATGGATGGCACATACCAAAATGCACCATTTCCCTGAAGGGTGATATTCAGCCAAAATATGCTAATGAGCTCATTGGGCATGAATGGCAGAAAGAGGCATCATTAGCATGGCTGCACCCAGTGGAATGCACCAGACAAGCCCCCTTCCAGCTCTGATCCCATTATATCGCTGTCAATGGGCCATACTTTATACAGTACTTTGCGGCCATTGGGTGTTCAGTCAGCATCCAGCTGTGGTGGTGAGTGGTGGGCTGTGCTGGTCACTGGCTAAGGTCAGGGTGGGAGAGGAAGGGCAGGGTGGCCAGACTGGTGCTCGGTGGGCAGGTCCACTAGACTGCCAGAGTCTTCATCCATTGCACTGGTGTGGGGATCCGGGGAGCAGGGTGGGGTGGGATCACTACACTATGAAACCTTTCTTTACATGGGGTATCTGTGATCGGAGTTGGGGAATGGCCACTACACTATGGAAAGTGCGTTATATGATCGGGTGGGTGATCAGGGATTGGGGTGGGCTACTACACTATGGAAACAGGGAAAATATTTAATGTATACCATGCAGGGCTGGGAGGGTCCACTGCACTATAGAATACACAGGGATCATACTTTCATTATATTACAACAGGTATTGAGGCTGGGATGGGGGCCCACTACATTACAGAATACACAGAGCTCATGTTTTCATTATATATAGCAGGGATATGGGCTGGGACAGGGGTCCACTGCACTATGTAAAAGGGGAGTAATAATGTAATATTCTATATCGGGAATTGGGGCTGGGTGGGGGGTCCACTACACTATGAAAAAGGGGACTATTATTGTGCTTGCTGACATCAGGGTTCAGGGCTGGGGAAGGGGGCCACTACACTATGGCACTGGGGATTCATCATGTAACATTCTACAAGGGGATCGGGGCTGGGAGGGGGGATTAGGTGATTGGCCTTGGCCATTGCGCAGGGCACCACCATGACTGGCACAGAGTTAGAATAGGGTTTTGGGTGCATGTCTTTGTGCCAGCGCAACCAGTGGTGTCTTTGCCAGGGTGATTTTGAATATTGTAATGTAGGGAACATGCATGAGGGACCCCTCATTTGCATGCCCACATCACAATATTCTGTGCTGCAGTACAGTTGGGTTTGCATGGCACATTGGGGGCTTCTGAATGTTGTCACATCACTGGTGGCCATCACAAGTCCAGAGATGCACAACAGCATCTAAGGATACGCTGGGCATCCTTTGAATATGTGGGCCTTTATGTTTTTGATCAGCTGGTTCCAGTTCAGTGCAGTATCACTATCCGGCATGAGCAGTACTGAAATATTCAGGCTGTAAACAAGATTGGACTGAGCAGAGGACAGCTGATTTTAAAAGGTAAAGTAACAAACTCATAACGTTGTTATAAAGCCGAATATAGACTTTATAACATTGATAAAAAAGTCACTTTATGATTTTTTTTTAAATATATTATAATCCCAATTAACTGAATGCAAGGGGGGACAAGGAAAACATTCCAATAATCAGGTTTTTGGATAAATGGAAGACAACATGGAGCTATGTTAAAATAGATGTATATTATAGTACATTGCACACTAGTATTAAAACTATGGATTACAGAACAGTAATTGAAGTTTAATTAATTAAAACACAGTACCAAGCTGTACCAGAATAAATACCATAGCTAAATAGATCTAGTGTTCTGTGTTAGACAGTATTATTATCTGAATCAGTTCTGTACCTGAATAAATAAATAGAAACTCAGATAAAGTGGAATCACAGCACTTCAAAAACTTAGTTATAGTCAATTGTTTTCCCTTTGCTGTTGTTTTTTTTTTTTGTGCTTGCATTCGTAATTTTCTGAACAGGAGGGTTTGAACACAATCCATGTCATCCTGACATTCAGCCCAGGCAATGCATCTGTTGAATGCTGTGATGGCCTCACACACTGTGGGGATTAGAGCAACACAGCCAGACTGTCTGTTCTCCTCTTCGTCATCTTCTTTGTCATCGGGTGCATCCATGACAGAGGGGTTATTCTGGGGAATGTTAAAGATGTCATTGTCCATTAAATTTCCGCACCCATCATCATGCTTGTCACAGGTAACCCACTCCTCCATGACTTCTGCACTGCATTTAATTTCTTGTTCCAACTGCTGAATATTTAAGGTAGTCTCTAGTTGCTGGTCTGGTGGCTACTAGCTGTTTTCAGTTTAATTTTCATTGCTGACTTCTGGTGTGGGTTCACGGTATCCATTGATATGGGCAACGCTATTTGAGTGACTCAAAATAAGTAACTCAAATTGCGTGCCCGATGAAGCGACCATCAGAGAATAGCGAGGGGAAAGAATAGCAATTCTAAGGCACACAAAAGTGAGGAACAGTAAATGGTTAGGGAAAGTTTGCACGATAAAGAAAGCAACTGAACAGGCAACTGCTGAGCTGGATGCTTGGTGGTGGTTAGGATGACTGCCTGTGATGCATATGGTACTGGGTTCAGGACTGCATGTGGGTGAGTGTTTTTCTTGGTGATAGTTTGGCACTTTGTTTTATTTTATTAATTTATGCCTTCCATTCCCCTGAGATTCTTACAGCAATCACGGATTGTCCTTCCCCAAGTAGTCCCCTCTGGCATTTCCCTCATTATCCCAGTGTCTGCACCCCACCTGGAATGCACCCTCCACATAAATCACTGGGTAGATAGCCTGGTTTGTTTCAGTGGTGTGGTGGCAGTTTTGTTTTTCGGTGTAGTGCTAATCACCGATTCTGTTTTTGGCGATTAGCACTCACTGTTATTTCTGTCGCCTATAAATCGTCACTGTTATGACATGGAACCAGGTTCAGTCAGCACCTGGGATTTTTCCCAGCATTTTTTGATAGTGTCCTTCCTCATTTCAGCCCAGGATTCAGCAAGCAAATAACAGGCATCTTTGACATGAAGCTTTTTTTTTATGGCATCTGCTAGTGTCAAGTCATTGTTTTCCTTGGCCAGAACACTCACCAGCAATTTCCCATGGTAAAGTCTTTTTAGAGCTGCCAAAATATCTTGGGCTATAACTTGGATGTAGTGTTAGCCAGTAGAAAAACACATCAGATGGCTCCATCTGGTGTGCACAGCTGTTCCAAATCAGGGTGTACTCCTGCATTGTCATGGAGTACACTTGCTCAGGGTGGGAGGTTAACAGACCTATGTGGGCTCGTACTGAAGGAAGAAACTCAGTGTGGAATAAGGTTTTTAAAATGTCAGCATCCATCCATATGTTACTCCGTGCTGTGTATGTGACTGGCAAAGTGTTCATATTGGTGTTATTGGAACAGCATGGCTTAAATTACTTGTTGATGATAACAAGTTCAATGCAATGAGTGCTAGTGGCATTTGCACAACAAAGGACTGTAAGTCTGTCTTTATCTTTTTTTTAAACCGGGTGCTGACTTTTCTGTGGAACAGGCTAATTTTTTTTCGGGCAGCAATTTCCCGTTGCTGCCCATTTCATCAGCACTATAAATTTGTTCATGAGTTAGCCCTTCAGCAGCCATCAACTGACACATTTTAATACTGAAAGGTGCAATGCTAGCAGAAGATGCAGACAGGACCTCACCAAGAATTGACAGTTGCCTTGTGCCATGGCGATTTTAAATCTGCTTAGCCACTCATCATTTGCTCCAAAGGCATCATCAATTCTGTTGAGGTTTCTGTGAAGCTCACTAGCCTTTGCTTTCAGGATGGGGCCAGAAATGGGAGTGCCTTTAACACAGTCTGCATGAACCACAAATAAAGTGCTCAATCCAGGGCTTCATCTTTGCTCCCTTTCATTGATTTCCTCTCAGTGGGACCCTCACCACTATCCACTGTTGCAGTGTATTCATGGATTTTCTCTCTTGCTGTGCAAATGTCACACACCATGGCATTCCCAATGTTAAACCTTCTAGAAATCCCATCAATACAGTTGCCCTTGTCCATACACAGGAGCACCCGCAACTTCTGTGAGATATCTAAGACACTCTGCTTTCTCTTTGTGGCCATTGCTGCTTGCAGGATTACAATAACTGACTCTGGTGTACAAGCTAAGTGTTTAACAGGATGCTCATCAAAACTGCTAGTAGTCACTATGTGCCTGTAAAAGAAAACAGCTGCTGTTAACTGCTGTTAATTGGGGGACATACCGCAGGTTTCGGATAATCCAGTGGTTTGGTTAACTGGGTTTCAGTTAATCGGGGTTGTACGGTATTGAAATTCAGTAAATGGGAGGGCTCTAAAAGTGTAAGGAGAGGGGTGGGGCTGGGACTGCCAAAAGGAGGATGCCTGAGGAGGGGAGTTGGAGGGTGACTGGCAAATCAAGATTGTGGTTGGTTTTGGAACACAGCAGTATTAAAACTGTAAGTTACTTGCTAAATAAAACACATTTTTATTGTATGCTTGGTAATAGATGTAACTAATAATGACAGCATGGTTACAGAATATAGTTTGTTCTAATTTTATAGAGGCATAGCCCATAGGTATTTATTTGAAGTTAAAATAAACAAGAAAACAGACATTTGTACAGAGAAAGAATGATTAAAATTACAACTGACAAGAGATGCACAGAAAAGAATATACAGTACATATACAGGGATTAAAAACAAGTAACAATTTTAAAGTGTATTTCTCCAGCTAGTCAGTGCAAAGGAAGCATATCAAACACAACAGACTGTCTAATACACGAAAGTAAATACACAACCTTATCTGTATCAGAGTCCAAATGTCTGTTATATAGCAAATATAGAAACATAGATTTTGTCATCAGAAAAAGATGTTTCGGCCCAACCAGTCTGCCCCCTTGTTCCTGCTTGCAAAGGGCCCACCCATTTCATAGAGGCCCTGAATGAGAAGAATAGTGCAAAAGGCATGCCCTAGTATTTGTCATGCACTATTAAAGTACTGCAGCTGCACTGTATTGGCAATTTCAAGTGCAGAGTGCTTCTTGCTTGGAAAATAACTGAAATTGTAATCTGTCCAGAGTTTTATGATGATCTGAGTTGGCAGATTGAGCTATGTCTCTAAGCCCACCCAGATTTAAAAAGTTTGTATAGAAATAACACAATCTGTAATCCTAGCAATGTCTTCTTTATAAAGCAACGTCAAGTGTTAGTTCCATAAACACTGAGCTAACTTTATCTGGAACTTGGGGCCAGTTTATCCTCGTGTCAATGCCCAGATTTTGAGCTTTATATGACACTTTACGTCCCCATCCTATTTTGTTATCAGTAATGTTACTGGATCCAAGTGTTTTTGTGTAAAGGTTTTGGGCAAGAGGATAACCTCCTTTGTCATATACCTTTCCAAAAATGAATCAGGCCAAAAACTAAGGATGGAAACTAAACCAGATTCAGCCCTTAACTGAGCACCTGTAATATAGTTTGGCAATTATCATATCCTTCTCAGAAAGTTGCTATGCAAACTTTCTAGAAAAAAACAAGCTTTTTATCTACTCCCCAAACTTCCATCCCATAAAGTATATCTGTCTTAATTTTAGCATTCAACACATTTAGAATAACTTCAAATGAGCTTCTTGCTTAAGAATTATAGAACTTAAGTGACAGTGCTGCCAAAGAGTTAGAGTTCAGACAGAGTCAGCAGAAATCACTTAAACAATTAGAAAAGGTACTGGGGCAGAGAAAAGTGTTTTGGCAGCTTAGTTGTTGTGGTGGTGGTGGAGGGGATTTTGTGTTCTTTACAAATGTGGCAAGATCAGGCAAAATATTAATGACATTGCAGCAGTGGCAAGGAGGGAGAGGAAAAGTTACAAAACTGCAAGGCACTTGGGAAAGACTGCACCACCCAAAAGTAACCAAAACAATAAAACAAAAGTTGCACAAAATAACAAAAGAAAACAAAAGTACTGCTGAATACATTTATTGTGCTGGCAGTAACTGAACAGACAAACAGACTCTCAGCACTTTGAATCCTTGTGGATTCTTCATCAGAGGGAGGGGGACTCAATAGTGCAATGGGAGTTTATAGAAGTGCATTTAAAGTGATACAGACATACAAAACAACTAATATACTTTAAGTAGATGCAAAGAAAACATCAGAACAATAATAAGGTAAAAAGATAGTAGCAAACAAGAGTTTATTCTAAAGCAAGTGTCCCAAATCAGTACTTTAGCAAAATAATACAGAAAAAGTTCAAATGTTTATTGCTCTATGTGAGCCTGTGAAACTGAGGATTGGGACCCAACAGAAATTATCCGAAAAACTCCAGGGTGTCTAAAAAATGACAAAAGGACAGTTAATATGTAACATAATATTAGCATAGATTAAGAGATCATAAAAACAAATTAAGAAAAGGCAGCTGGTAGAAAACAAATAATACAGGGTAGTAATTTAAGTAAAGGAGAGAATATCTCAAGCATCATTAAGGCCACAAGGGTAAACTGCTTCCAAGGTGAAAATTAATCTGCTGTCATGTTGTAGAAGAATTCTGCATCTGTTACCTATAGTATTGACCCTAATGTGATCAATGCCCATAAATTTAAAACTATTTAAATTGACCCTGTGATGAACACACCAGGGGCTTCCAACAGGTCTGCCACAATGTTCATTCAGGATAGAACAGACATGTTTCTGAATCCTCATCTTGAGAGGATGAGTGGTCATGTATATACATAAAGAAGGGCAATCACACCAAAGTGCATACACTGCATAGGTTGTATGACAGGTGATAAACTCACATATCTCAAAAGTGGAATGATTGGTGGGGCTGGTAAATATATTGCCCTGAATCATATATTTGTATATGTTGCAATTACTACACCTATGTGACCCACAGGTACTCACTGCTGACACTGACTTCCGGGCACTATGACCAGATTTAAAATAACTTTTAACCACTATATCCTTAATGTTAGGACCATTTTTATACACTGCTCATGGTAAATCATCTACAATGTCCCTCAGGTCAGAAACAGCATGGAGTATATGCCAGAATTGTTTCAAGGTACCAGCAATCCTGGGGGCAAATAAGTTTTACCCAGTAATGAAATGAATCCTGTCATCATTGTTATTCCCATGGTTTCTTGGAATAAGAAGAGATTGACAGTCCTGAGAAAGGGCAAAGGAGTTTGCCTCCTGTAATATACCAGGATCATAATCTGTATTCTAAAATCTATCTGTTAACTCATCCACCTGGTGGGTGTAGCTGGAAACCAGGGAACAGTTTCTGTGTAATCTCAGGAACTGTCCCTTGGGTTTACTAGGTATGAAGTTGGGAAGATGACAGCTACTGGATCTGAGAAGGTATTCCCAGCCATGGGTTTATGAAAGTTCTCTGGAATAATGGAACCATCAGAGAAACACTTAATTTGAGATCCAGAAAGGCCACACTGAGAGGGATCCACATGATGTATAAACCAAGATTGAAATAATTACAATTGAGGCTAGCAACAGACTTGTTGGCCTCCACAAGACTACCCTTCTGGATACATTGTTTATCGTCTATGTACCTAACTCAGTATTTGATACTGTCTTGGGGCTCAATGGAGGCAATGGAGCCACCTGCAGGCAGCAACAGATGTGGGGTGTGTGCCTTGGGTTATCAACCCTAACGCTCACACCATTCTCATGCACTGTATCCATTTCAGCTTATTTACTCATGGAATGGGATGAGCATTAGGGCTGACAAACCCAAAGCACCCTTCATTGCCTGTTGCTGCCTGCAGGGTGGGGAGGGTGTTAGGGTTGCAAACCCTAACACCACCACATTTCCCTACTGTTGTGGCTTCAGCTCTAACTAGTGTATTAATAGTTTATAGCACCAGTCACTTCTTTGTGAAGTTTTCTCACATGACTCCCACCTTTTCTTTTTAGATCCTCACAAATTGCAAACACTTTGCTTGAAAGGTCAGATTTTGGTGCGATATTGAGTGCAAACTGGCTCGTTTCTTTTACCCATTTTGCTACCATGTACCTTACTGCAATATACAGTGGTTTTGGTTGTTTTGACAGTTGTGAACATGAAAATGGAGGGTAATGAAGAAAATACAGGTGTGGCTTGTAATATGGCTAGCTTTGTGAACACTGTGTTTGGTGATCCAGAAGGTGGTAATCCCCTGCTGAGCAATGATGCAGTGACTGAACAAGGAGCACAGCAGGTTACAAATAAAACTGTTTACAAATCTTTAGAGAAATTAGTGCTCAAAGGATGGAGATTGTACTGGCACAAAATCACTTTAGAAGCATGTGTGATTGTGAAGAGAATCCCGTGTGGCTTCTTCATAACCAGGAAGCCTACTTATGGGACTGACGACCAGACCTTCATGCAGAAATGGCACATGTTAATGAAAATGCAGGACTTGAATCAATCAAGTTGATCCTAGTTGATTCAATCCTGGTAAGAGGAAGTTTAACTAAAGATACTGAAATTAAAGAAAAATAACTTCAAGATATGCGTACAGTTGGGGAATTTGAGAAATATAAAAAACAACTGATGTACAAAGTAATGCATTATGATGTGCAATTTAAAAAAGCAAAACAAAAAAGTTTGACTGGGAGGAGGAAGATTATAGACTGGGGCATGTGTCTGACTGGAGTAACAACAAAGTGGTCAGCACACCTGTACAACACCCAGCTTAAACTAACAACCAGCGTGAACTAAGGTCAATATTATGGAACAGTAACTCTGCTGATGATAATACAATACTAGATTATACATCAGGCCCCAGTGATACAGATAATAATCTGGAGGTTTTTCCCCAAGTGCCGGAATCAGCATCTTCCTCTGAACCAACAGCAGCAATCACCCCCCACCTGTAGGAACAGCAAGAGAAAAAACAGGTTTCAGGGACCTTATTTTCAGGGAAGAGGACAAGGGGGAGGCAAGGCATGGAAGAGGTCAAGAGGGTTACAGATATTAAATGACGTGTGCCAGAAATTTACAATTGTAAATTTGTCAAAGTATATTTTGACACCAGATGAAGAGTCTGTGCTAAATAAAGGACTTTCTTTTTCTTTGACAACTAACCTTAATCAGTTTGAAACAGTAGTAGATTTACATTGTTTTGCCCATAGAATTACACTGAAGACTATATATGGAACTGATGCTACTGAACAGAATATGATGCTGCATTAAAGGTGGGGGAAGTGGCTAAAATTCGCTCCGTGGAGTGATTTGTGGAGTAACGTGGAATCTGTGAAGAGCTCTGCAACACGAAGTGGAGTACTTTGTTTCATAATGGGGAATGCAAAGTTAATTGACACCAATAACCTCACATTATTCCACCTTCCCCAAATCACTTCTCCACCAATTTTAAGGCGAAGTAAATTGAAATCAATGTACTTCACATCGCATCACTTTACTTTGTTATTGAGCTCCAAGGCAAATATGCAGTGCTTCATGGGATTGCAGGTCACATGGGCTCTAGATTGTTCTGCACAGCCTCAGTTCTGTGTATAGTGTGTGTAGTGGAAGATAGAGACAATTTCAATTTCAGAGCTCTGCAATTCAAATCCTCTAAAAGCTGTTAAAAAGCCTTTTTGAGCTTTTTTTTTGCTCAAAATTTAGTGCATCAATTGTAGAAAATCCTCCTGTGCTCATATCATTGAGTGTTTATTGTTTGTGTGTGGATTTTGAATGTTAATTTAGAACAATCAGTCTGTGTACTGTGAAGTGTACTTTGGGGGAGGAGCGTATCTGTGGTGTAGGTAGATTAACTGGGAGAAAAAGGCAGTCTTTCTGTTGTGGTTACATTTTTCTTGTATAACTGCTAATGTACACACAGTAATATTTTCAATAATTCTTGACATTATTTTGCTGATTGTAGTGGTGCAGCAGTGTATAATTTTAGTTTGTTTAAAACATTTGGTTATATTGCTAAAGGTTTTCAATTTGCTATGCAATACTTGTAGTGTGTGTGTGTGAGTGTGTGTGCGATGCATACCATTAAATCAGACTTTCATTGTGCCAGAGTAATTGCAGCAGTGTGAACCTGCTATCCACCACACCTGCATGAATTTTTTATACTACTTTGTGGCACATTATCTTTACTGGAAGTGGACTGTTACTGCCTTGCACTACCTCCCCAACCAGCAAAAGGTATTCTTTTCCAGATTTGGATTTGTGACTTCTGAGCACTGATTAGGTGTTGTTGTGACTTTGCATCTGACTATGCATCTCTTGAGTGTGCAGTGCAACCTTAATCTGTCTGTGCATTTGCAGTATACCATTAATTCTGGGAGACTTTGCATTTCTTGTTACACTCTCATTTCCCTTCAACAGCACTGTGGAATTTTCTGGACACAAAACGGTAACATTTTGGGAATGCACATTAATTCTGGTGACTGTGTGTGGCCACTGGTCGCATGATGGAGTGCACCATTAATTATGGGAGACTGCATTTTTTGTTACCCTCTCATTTCATTTCGCCAGCACTGGGGAATTTTCTGTACACAAGACAGTAGCATTTTGGGGATGAAAATTAATTCTGGTGACTGTGTGTGACTACTGCATGCATGACTGATTGTGCCATTAATTCTGGGAGACTTTGCATTTCTTGTCACACTCTCATTTCACTTCGTCAGAACAGGGGAATTTTCTGGACACAAGACAGTAGCATTTTGGGGTTGCAAATTAATTGTGGTGAGTGTATGCAGCCACTGCTAGCATGACGCAATGCACCATTAATTCTGGGAAAATTCTTTTATTTACCCTCTCATTTGACTTCACCAGCACTGGGGAATTTTCTGGACATAAGACAGTAGCATTTTGGGGATGTAAATTAATTCTGGTGACTGTGTGTGACTATCTGCACGCATGACTGCATATGCCATTAATTCTGGGAGACTTTGCATTTCTTGTTACGCTCGCATTTCACTTCATCAGCACTGGGGAGTTTTCTGCACTCTAGACAGTAGCATTTTGGGGTTGCAAATTAATTCTGGTGACTGTGTGTGGCCACTGCTTGTATTATACAGTGCACCATTAATTCTGGGAGACTTTGCATTTTGTGTTACCCTCTCATTTGACTTTGCCAGCACTGGGGAATTTTCTGGACACAAGACAGCAGCATTTTGGGGATGCAGATTAATACTGGTGACTGTGTGTGATGTGACCATGTCCATTGCATGCATAACTGAGTGTGCCATTAATTCTGGGAGACTTTTCATTTCTTGTTGTGCTCTCATTTCACTTCATCAGCACTGGGAGTTTTCTGGACACAAGACAGAAGCATTTGGGATGCACATTAATTCCGGTGACAGTGTGTATGGAGGCACTGGGGGTCTGTCAATATTGCTGCAATGCTGTTTTACTTTGCATTTAGTCAGAATGACAATGTGAAGTAATAATTACAAGGTGAAGTGAGCCTTTCTGTTGGCCCTCTGCATAGCAGAGTGACAACACAAAGATTACCACTTCCGTTCACTTCACCACTGGAATTTAATTGCAGTGCATCTCTATGCAGCATGAGGATCACTAATGTGGACAATATACCTGTTAATATCAAATTAAGACCTAAATCTAGCTATTGTCCTCCTTTGACTCCAGCTGTGATATTTTTTAAGAAATGTGAACAAAATATTGTTGATTTAAGGAGTTCCCACCACCCAGATGTTTTAACAATTGTACAAAAATAACAGATTCCTCTAAATAACCTGTCTGCTAACCAAGCAATTGTAATAAAGAATGTGGACAAGGGTGGAGCAGTAGTCATTATGGACAGGGACAAGTGCTGTATGTTGCTGAAATCAATCATCAGCTTTCTGATATTTCCTTTTATCAAAATTGCCTCACAATATCACAAGTGATTAAAAATGAGAATTGATTTTATCTTGGTAGAGGGTTTGTTGGAGGGTACATTACTAAAGCACAGCACAGGGCTTCCTTGGTTACACATCCGATAATTCTCACTATGTATTGTTTACCAAAATACATAAGGACACATAATCCCCACGTGGTCCAATTATCTCAGGGGAGGTGGCTTACTGAGCCTTTATCAGGGTTCATTGATGCCCACTTGCAACCATTAGTCCAGAATTTGCCTTTATATCTGAAGTTCTACACAAATTGTTAACATTGTTGAATCTTTCGAAATTTCTGATGATTGTTTATTTGCAACATTAGATGTGGAGGTGTTATACACTAACATCCCACAAAAAGGTGGGCTAGAAGCCCTAGAGTACTATCTTAATCAACAACCATACCCACATGAAGTTCCCACTGAATACCTGCTGCATTTGGCTGAACTTGTATTGGGATCTAATATTTTCTTATTTCAGGGCAACTACTATAAGCAGGTTAAGGGTACTGCAATGGGAGCCACAATGACCCCTGGTTATGCAAACATGTATGTGGGTAAGTGGGAATAGGCCTGGGTGAGAAGCGACATCACACATCCATATTTTTCATATCTGGATTTGTGGTGTTGCTTTATTGATGACATTGTAATGGTGTAGAAGGGGTCTCATGAAAAGTTCACTGAGTTTGTCAGTTGGCTGCATACCACTAATGAACATTTACGATTCAAAGCAAATGTTAATTCACATGAAATAAATTTTTTGGACCTTAGGATTTACAAAATGGGGGGGGGTATAGGTAAGTCTCTGTTTACTAAACCTACAGATGGAAATAGCCTCCTCTTAGCTAGTAGTTTCTATCCTAGACATATACCCCATAATATACCCAAGTGACAACTGATAACAGCAAAAAGGAATTGTACTAAAAATGATGATTGTGAAATACAGAAAGGATTGCAAGTTCAGAGGTTCAGAGAATGAGGTTATGGACAGGCCACAATACAAAAAACTGTGGATGCTGTAAATGGCATACCCAGATCAATCAGTTTGATCCAGAAGACTTTGAATCAGGGTGAAACAGACCAGTATCAGGAGACTGGTTGTGTGACTACATTTAGTACACAGAGCTCTGAACTAACAAACATTTTAACATAAAATTAGGTAATCTTGAAAACAGATGAGAAAAAAAAAAAAACATGTGGGTGATGGTCCAAAGATGATTTTAAAAGTGCTTCAACTGTGAGGGACAAGATAGTTAGGTCATACTTGCCCCGGAACAAAAATAATTCATTATGGTTAATGCAGCCTCCTGTTGGAACAAAGAAATGTAGGAAATGTAAGTTTTGTCCTCATGTACAGGTAACAAACACTTTTAAGAACCCAATAACAAAATAAGTGTTTAAAATAAAAGATCTCATCCTGTTTCATACCACAGCTGTAGTGTATCTATTACAGTGTTCCTGGTTATTTTTAAATAGGATGAACCACAAGAGAATTCAAAGTGAGGATAGGGAACACTTAAGGGCTTTAGAAAAAACAGATATGCCTTATGTGTAGCTCAGCATGTTACAAGCTGAAGAGACCCACACAAGAAACATGATATTAAATTCACAATCGTTTGGAGAAAGTGGCTGTGGGTCCGAAAGGTGACAATTTGGAACAGATTATAGGGCAGAGAGAAAAAATTCTGGATTTTTATTTTAAGATCCAGAGAGGGTATGAGCCTTAATGATAATATAGAATTAGCAGCATTTTTGTAAAGCAGTGTGATGAACACCTGAAAATAAAATAAAATGAAATATATTTTCATTATTTACAAGATCCACTTAAAACAGGAATAAGAATTTTTTTTTAAATACATTTTATATCTTTGCAACACAGGTTCTTTGAAAAGAATGAATCAATTCCTTGTATAGGTGGCTTTAATTACTAGATGGAGTAGAAAATGTGTACTCATTACCTTAAAATATCCACTGACATTTAAACGTTGTCAGTGGCTATGATAACTAGTTCCAAGCCATTCTTAGTTTTAATTGAAAGTATATGTACCTCAGATAAAATTATTACTTGCAGATGTTAATGTTTTAATTGAGTTGCATGAGTTTTACACATATGCAAGTGGGTTATGTGCTATATAAACATTGTGATGCACTAGCCATTTATCTCTGATGAAGCCTGGTTGGTAACCAGTAGAGATGGGTGAAACTGACACAATTCATTCTGTGCAAATTTTGTGGAATTAGCTCATTTTGTGAAATTTTTCATGGAGGCGATATGAGAAATTCTACCCTAATATAAACTGAATTTCACCTGCAAAGTCCACCCAATAACGGTGGAATTGTACACACAAAATGTGAAATTCTGCACCCTGAACAGATCACCCATGGGTCACCCCATAATAAATTTAAGAAAAAAAATCTTGCTTGCAGTAAAACCCCCAACCAAAACAACCCTCCCCATGTCCAGTATTGCCTGAACCCCCCATCAATTTTCAACATGTATAATATTATCCCTGGTGATCTAGTGAACCCCTTTTCCATCCCAATTCCAGATTCATCCCCTTTTCTCAAAATGTAAGTTTTTTAAATATTCCCTGGTGGTCTAGTGAACCCTCCTCCCTATCCCCGATAGACCCCCTTCTCCATTATGTTTTGTTTTACCTGACCTGGTGATCTAGTGGTACTTCACCCCCACCCCAGCAGTTAGTGTCCCACCCCACTCAATACCCCATTCCAAACAGAGCAGGCAACTGGCACAGCAATCCACTTTCCTCCATGGCTAGCTGCCCATTCAGATGTGAATGAATGAGTGTGTGCTGTGCTGTGCATGTGCTCATTCATTCATATAAAAAAATAACTAAACCCTGGTGGCAACCGGTCCCTCCCCCAACCCCATGACCCATCTGCCCGGTGTGTTTTTTTTTTAGGTATTATTCCCTGGTGGTCTAGTGGCCCACCCCACCCCCAACCAACCCAGTAAGTAGTATCCCACCCTGTTCCACCATTCCTAAACAGAGGGCCACTGGCACAGCTTTCCACTCTCCTCCACAGCCAGCAGCCCTCAGACATGTGAATGAATGAGCATGTGCTGTGCTGTACATGCACGCATTCATTCATATAAAAAAATTAATAAATTAACCCTGGTGGCCAGAGGTCCCTCCCCCCGACCTCATCACCTGTCCGCCTGTATTTTATTTTTTTAAAATATTATTCTGTGGTGGTCTAGTTGCCCATCCTGCCCCCCAACCCAGCAAGTACTGTCCCACCCCACTACCCCCATCCCAAAACAGAGCGGGCCACTGGCTCAGCCCTCTGCTGTCTTCCTCAGCTGGCAGCCCACTCAGATGTGAATGAATGAATGAGCATGTGCGCATGCGCTCATTCATTAATTTACATTTCAGTGTGCTGCCAGCCGTGGAGGAAAGCAGAGGGTTGAACCAGTAGCCCATTCTGTTTTGGGATGGGGGAGTGGGGTTGGACAGTACTTGCTGGGCTGGGGGGTTCGGAGGGACAGTAGATCACCAGGGAAGAATATATTTTTTTTAAACTATGGGCGGACAATTCTTTTTATTTATTTATTGAATTGTTTCACCAGAAAAGATACACTGAGCAACTTAATGCTCATCTCACGGTACATCCTGGGGGAATGGGGAGAGGGATGTACAGAGTGAGAGTTCTTGGATACATACATAACAGATGGTGAATACATACATACATACAGTTACAAAACAGGTTCATGGCAATTGAGTACATAATAGGCTGATGCAACAGTTACTGTACTGGCAGTTCATAGGAGCAGGATACATATAGAATCGGTACAGAGACCAAGCATAGGATGCATGGTTGACAATGCATACTTACAGGCAGTTCATTAGTGATGCAGATGCAGCAGGGTAAACACATAGGATCCAGTCACCCTTTCTAAGAGCTAGTCTATAAGGGGTAGTATAAGTACCGGTGGGGTGGGGGATAAGAAAAGGACAGCGAGAGGGAGAAAAAAAGGAGAGGAAGACAGGGAGACAGGTATGCAAGGAGGGGGTCAGGGCAGGTACAGGTAGGTGTAAGGTAATTGTTTAGAGCAGAGCTATGGGTACTGTATGTGGGACGGAGGAGGGTGGATTTGTGGAGGGAGTGCATTCCACATTTTAGGTAAGTGGTAAGAGAAGGCTTTTTGGCCAGACTAAGTAGTTCTGCAGGGGACTGAGAGGGTATGAGTGTCAGCCTGGGATCTCAGAGAATAGAGAAAGTGGGTAGGGGTGCCAAGAGAGGAGGAGAGATATAAGGGGAGAGATCCAAGCCAGAATTTAGAGATGAACTTAGCACCATGTAGGGCATGCCAGGAGTGTAGGGGAAGGAGGTTGAGAGGTAGTAGAAGTCACAATGATGGGTGCAGGAAGGGGCATCAAGAGAAAAATGACAGAAGGAATTGAAGAGAGAGTCCAATCTGGATAGGTGGGACTGTGGGGCAGCATCATAGACTATGTCGCAGTAGTCAAAAATGGGAGTCATTATCTTCTGTACCAGCTCATGCCTAGTGGTGAGTTGGATGCAGCTGCGGTTTCTGTAAAGGTCCCCAAGCTTGGGCTTAGTTTTTTTCAGAACTGCATCAATGTGTACAAAGAAGTCAAGGTGTCTGTCCAGCCAGATGCCGAGATACCTAATAGAGGAGGAGTCCTCAAGAGCAGTCCCATCAAGGGTGTGAAAGGTGGGTAAGTGATTTAGCCTACTGAGTCTCTGATATATGCCAAAGGACATGGAGACTGTCTTCTTGGCATTTAGAAAGAGTTGATGAGAACTAAACCAGAGTTGGACTTTAGTGAAGTCAGACTGGAGCCTGTTAGTGACATCAGCAACAGTATTGCCAGAGGTAAACAATACTGTATCATCAGCATACATGTGGATGCTGGATGCAGTGCAAACCAGGGGGAGGTCATTCAAAAAGATGGAGAACAGAACTGGGCCTAGCACTGAGCCTTGGGGGACTCCAGTGGTTATAGGCTGGGGGTAGAGATAGCATCAGCTATTCATACTGATTGTGACCTGCCGGACAGGTAGGCACTGAACCATCCTGTAGCAGAAGGGGATAGTCCAGCAGCTGAAATCTTGTGAAGGAGGAGGAGGTGACAGACAGTGTCAAAGGCTTTGGCCAGGCCTACAAAGATAGCTGAGGTAATGTGCCCTTTGTCAAAGACAGAGGAGATGGTCTCAATTAACCTTAGCAGAGAGGAGGTGGTGGTAGAGTGGGATTTCCTGAAGCCAGACTGGAAGGGGGCGAAAAAAACGGAGTCAGAGAGAAACAAGGAGAGTTGGATGAGGGCTATTTGTTCTTGTAATTTAGCTAAGGTTGGCAGTAGAGAGATAAGACAATAGTTCCAAGGAGAGAAGGGATCACCCCCCTTCGGGAGGCGGAGGACAACAGCATGTTTTCAGACAGAGGGCACGGTGGCAGTCTCAAGAGAGTTTAGTAACAGGGAGATTGGGAAGGCTATGGCAGGAGGAAGAGGTAGAGGAGCCTAGAATCAAGGCCACTGCATGAGGAGCCTTTGGTAGGGGTTGAGTGCCAGGAGAGCTTGAAGAGAAAAGTCAGGAGAGACAGGCGAAAAGGAGAATGGGGGTGTGAGGTCGGGAGGAGGGGGATGGGGCAGAGGAGCAGAGGGGGGAGGGGACAGTATTGGGGGAACATGGGGGTGGAAGGAAGAGCAGTGGAGGATGTGTCAGTGAATGGGGCATAAATGGGAGCCAACAGGGCAGGGGATGGGCTTGGGAGGGTGCTTAGCAGAGAAGAGGCACAGGTGGTGAAGTGGGAGTTGAAGCATTCAGCAATGGCGATAGGTTCGGAGAGTACAGAGTGATTGTGCCTGAGGATGGGAGGTGGAGGGTAGAGGATGGGAGAAGAGGGATTGAATGACCTTCCAGAATTTAGAAGGGTTGTTTGTAGTTTGGAAATTAGACTTGAAATGCTTGGCTTTGGCAAGGTGGATTGCTTTAGTGCAGCCATTCTAAGTTCATGGTAACATTGGTGATCTCCAGGGCAGCTGGAGACTTTGGCTTTGCACCACACAAGGTCATGAGTATGTTGGCAGGCAGAAGTGGCCCAGGGAAGGTGCTCGCCATGGACCCTGGTTTTATGGGGTGGGGCACAGGAGTTCCAAACCTGTAGAAACTTAGAGGTGAAGTAGAAAGGGTCTTGTCAGCTGATGCTGCTGTGATAGGGGGGACCAGTCTGCTTGTGCAAGGTTGTGGGCAAGGATTGCAGGTCAAGTGATGCAAAAGGGTCTAGTGAGAAAGATTTAGCTGGGAGTGTAGGCCTATGTATTTTCCACGAACTACAAAGGTCATGTGGTGGTCACTGATAGAGTCTGGTTGTAGCTCTGAGGCCATTATTTGATGGGGATGGGAGGTGAGGATCAGGTCCAGCAGGTAGGGGTTTAGTGTTTTAAGGTTTAGATGAGTGAGTTCCATAATCAGCTGATGGAGGTTTAAGGCTTTGATAGTGGAGCAGATATTAGCCAGCGATGGGGCCAGCCAGCTTAGATTTAGGTCACCCAGGATGAATGGCAAATGAGGAGAGCTTTGAGTCCAAGTCAGTGACGTTGGAATGTGGCTGACCAGGGCGACAGTAAACTCCAGCAATAAAGATGGGGACTGTGTGAGGATAGGAGATTTTTAAAAGGAGAGCCTCATGGGACGACTGAACAGAAGCTGTGAAGGAGGGAGTGATCTGGAGGGTAGAGGAGTTATAGATAGCCACATCACCTCGCCCAGTCCTGGCCTGTCTAGATATTGTAAAGCCAGGGTAGTGATAGCATGGTCTGGAATGGTTTTGGGCAGCCAGGTTTCAGTGATCACAATGATATCAAGGCGTGAGGCATGGACCATGGTTGCAATAGGGAGATTTTGGGAACAAGACTTCTTATGTTTAGGTGGATGATTTTAAGACAATGTAGCAGTGGAGTGAATTTGTGGCTGGGTGGGCACCGGCGGTGGATGGGCAAGTACAGGGCCAGGATTTGGGTGGATATCACTGGATGCTAGAAGGAGCAAGAGGATAAGGAGCTGGGGTGTCCTGCTTCCTTGGGTGAGTGATAGCATAATCATTTACTAGTTTTAGGGGGAGAGACAGAATGATAGGAGAGGATACTATCATGAGGAGGGCAATAAGCTGAGTGAGCGCAGAGGTGATTGTGGCACAGAGGAGTGTAGGGCAGTGGGGGGAGTAAAGTAGCAACCAGGTGGTGCATTGTTCCAGTGGGGCAGGCCGAGCTGTTAACCTCCATTGGCGGCTCTAGTAGACTAGGTTGGTCTTCCAACAGCTCAGTACAGAGTGAAAGAAGTATGAACAGTATGAACTAAATTTTTGAAATTGGCCAGGACTCCATAGTACACGCAGTGAGGGCGAGAGAAGACTAGAGGGGGATGTAAAGTGTTAGTGAGCTGCAGCTCTTGTAGGGGGAGTCACAACCAGATGCCTCTAGTGGTAGAGAAATATAAGGAGCCAGTGTGGAATTAGGTAGATAGAAAAAAAGCTGATCAGCTGATCAGTGTTGATTATAAATATAAGTGTCTACCATGGGTGGGTGGCCAGGAGGCGGGTGGGAGCTGGCTCCAGAAATACTGTTGGCTAGTGCCATACCTGGAGGCTGAGGATCCGGGCAGGAGAACTTGGGAGGTGGCTTGAGGAGCGCCACCAGTCCGGGGTTCGAGCAGGTCAGCTGTTGGAGCCTGCGGTCCCTGCGAGTGGGGTCCCAGCTGGAGAAAGAAGAGAGGGAAGGAGAGATTAAGTAGGCTGGCCGATGCAAGAGGCACAGTAAGCTCAGCAGGGAGCCCAATTTGCACAACAATGGGACCAGTAGTTTGGGCACCAAAAAGTCTGGGTCTGAGTGGAGCAGCATCAATTCACTGAGAGAACTGTAATCACAGCTCTTTCGATGGAGTCAGTGGGAGGGACTGCTAGCCACCAGGGTTAATGTATTTCCTTTTTTATACTGTATATATAAATGAATGAGCACATGCACAGCACAGCACGTGATCATTCATTCACGTCTGAGCAGGCTGCCAGATATGGAGGAGAGCAGAAGGCTATGCCTTGGCCCTCTCCATTTCAGGATGGGGAGGGAGGGGTGGGACACTAGCTGCTGGGGTGGTAGGCGGGGTCCATTAGACTACCAGGTAAAGTGAAAAAAACATACTGGGGAAGGGGCTATATTGGGGTTGGGAAGGAGCAAACATTTCAATTTGATGTTCTTGAAACTCTTATATAATATAATAAATCATAGTACTAAGTGGTGATGGAGGCCAGGCTTGCAATGCAAGAACTGAACTAATGAGTAAGTACCTCCAATGAGCCATACTGAACATTAGTCACATCAAAAGACATCCAAAAACACATACAAAATAAAAAGCAAGAATTAAAATACAAACAAAACAAATACAGAATTTTAACATATATATGAAATCACTTATAACTCTCAAAAGGACATGGAGAACTTGCCAAAGGGAGCTGGACCAGGACTCTTCTCTCAGGTAAAATGGAGTTTGGGTGGGACTATCCACATTTACTCATAAATGCAGAATCAATACTGAATCTGACTATAAAATTGGTGCCTACTCATTCTCCTCATTTAAACCATACTGACAGTTAAGAGTTCCAAATCATTGTATCTAAAATATCTCCCTCTCTAACAGCTTCTCTAGATTGCCGCCTCTTCTTGGAACTTTCAGTTTTTCCTTGACCAAAAAATATTGTTTCTCCACTACCCTTATCTCACTTGCCAGTCTTGTTTTCTCCCTCTCTGTCGTCTCAGCACAAATCTGCAATCAGGAGATACAGTGTCTCCTCAAGTGTGTCTATGCATTTTCAGGAGGCAAACCAATACATTACCTACAGTAATTTAAGCTGTTTGGTCTAGAAAACTGGAAGCTCCTAGAAGAGGTGGTGATCAGCAAAATCCAGGTGGAGTCTCATCTCTCTTTCATTTGACCAATGTATTATTAAGTGCAAGTCCTTTTGCAATCTGCAACATTTTCTTCCTGTTCTGTTGAGTTTCTAACTTGGTATCTTTGACTAACTTTTCCAACCACTCCTTGATTCCATGTCTATATTGACTACAGAAATCTGAAATAAAGAAACTAAAATAGAACCTTGTGTTCCTTCTGCAGTGGATGTGGAGTCGGGGAGGGTGTACCTTAAAACAGGCATTCAATGATCTTAAGGAAGGTTTTAGGAGGGAGAGTCTAGAGTTGTAAATGCTTTTAAAACAATGACAGAATGGGAGGAGAACTGATTAGCCAGTTTGGTTTATGACTAAAGTTGCCCCCTCCCTCCAAATTGTGGATGGAGATCAGTAGTTATGGGTAACTTCAGTATTAAATATCTGAATCTTAGGGTCGGAAGTAGATATGCTAAGGAGGATGTATTTGCATAAAATATTTTATGGGCTTCTGGCACCATGTCAGGTGCCAAGAGTTATTTCACATATGTATGGGATGATTGGAAGGCACACCTTTAAATTAAACTGAGAAACCTTGATCAGTGGTTAAGATACCCAGTTATAGTGGTTCAGCACTGGCTGAAAAGGCTTTGAGAGTTATCAAGAATTTAATACAATAATGTTGAGGTGTTAAGTTCTGAAGTAGAAGCAAACTTGTAGCCATAGTCAACAGCATAATTTCATACAGTAGGAGGCAATATTGTCTAGTTACAAGAGAATTGGCTTGGGATTTAGGTTCCACCAGAACTGCTTACTCAATGTGTTATCCTGAGCATGTGCCTTAGCCCTTCAGTGCTGTTATGTAGAGGTAGAGGCAAACAAGATGGGCCCTATGTCCATTCCTTCATTATAATGATGTGTTACTTTGCACTGTGCTACTTTCCACTGAGCTATATAATAGTTAAAAAAAGACCCAACAGAAAATAGGATTTGCAGCTCAGCCGTGTTACCCTGATAAATAAATTGTAAAATAACATCATTACCTGATGGTCCTGGATGGTTTGTACAAACATTTTGGATGTGAGCCTAGTCTAATTTGTATTCAGGTCTCTCATCACGAGGATATCACTAGAGAAAGCAAGGGTGGCTAAAGTAGAAACAATGATGAGCCTCAGGTTTGTTACCAGGGCAACAGTAGATACTACAGAGAAACATTTGGAGGTTGAAGTGATATTACCAAAAATAAAATTGTGGTAATAGAGGATGGCAACAGTGTGTACAACCTCAAATTGGAAACTAAGCCGAATATACATTGCCTCAATCAATGGCCCCAACTATCCCAGTCCTGTCAACTTAAGGCATAGACTCATAGTGGGTTATTACTATTACCATCCTTTTAGGAAAGATGGGATTCGAAGACTATTAAGTGCATTACATCAGGTTCAACTCGAAGTGTCAAGAGACCTACCTGTAAGTGTTCTTTTTTTGGGGGGGGGGACAGTAGGTTTGTTCATTGAAATGTGCCACTTTCAAGCCTTTAGGAAGGAGAAGGAAAAGGGGTTTGTAGTGGGATATCCCATGCTGAGCACAATATCACCTTCCAGCAAAATCAGGTGAATGAGAATGAGTTTAATAAACTGTTGTAGGTTTTCATACTGGGAAGAAACATCAGGCAATAAAAACAACACTGCAAAGCAATAAGTGGTCAGCACTCCAGGGGCTCAATGTTAATGCAAAAGTCTTCACAAAACGGGCTGACAAATTTGATCGTAGCAAACTTTATTTATTCTTTTATAATTTAATAAATAACAGACAGCAAAACAAACAGGTACCTCTTCTCATGGTATGCAGGTATATAGAAAATTGCAGCATGGTGTATAAAAGGCTGTAGATAAGTTTAAAACTCTGTATTTTGATGTGCGATAACACCAACGACTACCTGTGCCACCTGAGCAGGACACCTGACCATGAACTAATAAGCTGTAATTTATATGCATGTTGACTTCTCTTATATTTATTTCTCTACTATGTAAAGGATGTACATTTGTTTCACACTTAATATACAGATAAGTCCTCCAGAATGAAGTGCTGTGTCACAGATTTACTGCATGACAAAAGGGATTAACTCCCATTGAAATTGCATTGTTTACTACAATAATTTTACTGTAGAGTTCTGCAGTGCTGCACTTCACCCTGGAGGGTTTCACTGTATGCATGAGCAGTGTCAGTTGCTCAGTAGGTAGCACACTCGCCTCTGAGGCCAGGAGAGCAGAGGGCTGTGGGTTCAGTTCCCACATCTGGCACTTGGATTAATATCCCAGTACTGACACTGTAGTGCAGCATGACTGAGGTGCCGTCTTTCAGACGAGATGTTAAACCGAGGTCCCATCTGCCTGGATTGGTGGATGTTAAAGATCCTGTGGCACTTCTTGAAAAGAGTAGGGGAAGGTTTTTATTAATAAACAAAACAGTAAATCAGCAAACAGCAATACAACTGTGGAACAAAGACACAAATAAGAAAACATAGCAAAAGAAATATCAGTAATAGTCAATAACCCAGCATAGAGTAAATAAATCAACCTAGCTTGTCTTTCAGAAAAGGAACTGCTTTCCACCTCAGAAGCCATACATTGTTGGGCAAATATTTGCATTCAGAATCACATTGTAACAACAAATAATGTTCAATATGTTGAAGAACATCAAGTGGTGAGTGCTATAACTGTCTCAGTGTAAGGTGACATCTTACTTGCCATAAATGAAACTTAAACATGGCAAATAAAAGCCATACTACACCAGCAACCAGTAAAGTACAATGAAGTACCCCCCCACAACTTCTACATATGTAACAGTCTGCCAAAAAGGCTGCTTCCAATGAGCAGAAAGGGTTGACCAGAAATCTTGCACAAAAGGACAGGAAATAAAAAAAATGGGACATTGATTCCTCCTGATTTATACAAGTATCCCTCGGACAAGTCCTTTCATTAACCATCTTATGCTTTAAATTCCCTCTAACATTGAGCCATCCATGACAACTAAGCCATAAGGCATCCCACAATCTAGGTGGAATCAATTTATCAACCAAACTGTTAAGGATACTATCAACATAACAATCCGGAACATCTTTAAAAGCAGGGACTATGGAATATGCCTTAGTTTGCAGAACACTTTAAATATATTTACGAGGCTTGCACAACACTTGAGCGAAGTAACTTCCATCTATTAAGCCGTTATTGCAGGTCTGATATAAACTGGATAGTTGGAAGTGTGTATATTTTCAGGCTCAATCTTGGCCAATCTGAAGATAATCGAGGTAACCAATTATATGCATAAATCACCTATAATACAGTTTGGGGATGACTAAGGTCTATCAAATTCCAATGGAAAAAAAATACTGTAATAAAAAATGATAGGATTCACATAATTCAAACCACCCTGTGCAATTGGAAGATACAGCACATCTCTTTTAATGGGATTTAGGCGACTTCCCTATATAATTTGAAAAAAAAAAAAGACCTAATAAAGTGGCTTCCAGAACAGAAGGAATGGGGTATACCGAGCTAAGGTATAAAAAACGAGGGAGAAGAAAAGTTTTGCTAATTATAACTTTCTTCTTTTTAGTCTGTTGCCATGATTTCCATAATGTAATTCTGGACTGCACATAACAATCTTAACAGACCAATTAATAAGCAATTATCACCTTTACCAAAATCAATCCCTAATATTCGAACTGGGCCCAATAAAACAGGAATACATTGTAAATCCATAATCTCAGGAATTCCAGTATGCAGTGGATATAAAAACTCTTAACCTTATTAAGGGAAAAACCCGCAACAACAGAAAAAAAATAGAAAAATGGTACAACACCTTATCACCAGAGGGCATGTCGCAACAAAAACACAGACATCATCTGCATAAGCCGAAATCTTGGCCTCAAGGGTACTATGAGGGGAAACAATACAAAAATCTGTACATCTTGGGCAATAGTACATAAAAGTGGATCCAAACTAAAAACATAGAGTAAAGGGCTTAGAGGGTAGCCCTGTCTCACCCCCTAGAATAGGTATATAATAACCCAAGTAACCATTTACCAAGGGCAAGGCATAAGCATGATTATAAATTAAAGTGATGCAGGTTATAAAGCAATCAGGAACACCACAGGTTCATAAAATTAGAAAAAAATAATAATGTGGTACTCAGTCAAAAGCCCGTTCCTGATCCAAGGACAGAAGAAAACCTTTTATAACATCAGCTTTACCAAGTTCAATTAGTTCCCTAAGCAGAGAGGTTAGTATGTATGGATATACCTGGAACTAAACAGGACTGGTGCAGGGAAATCAAGATAGGAGCTATGGACTGTAATCTGGTATTCAATATCTTAATTAATATTTTAAAATCTGTATTAAGGAGACTTAGAGGTCTCCAATTGGAAAGTACATTCCTACTGCCTTTTTTATATAACAAAATCTGAATCGAAGTACAGAAATGAAAATCAAGGGTTCGTTGTTGTAAGGCCCAATTAAACACCACTGTGAGTATTTCACAAATCAAAGGACTACAGGATTTATAAAATTCTGCAGGCAAACCATCAATACCAGGTGCCGTGTTATTTTGTAAATGAGAAATTTCTCTTGTAACTTCTTCTGTACTGATAGGAGCAGTTAAAGCCTGTAACAGATATATCTGAACAAGGGGCAATATCGAAGAGGAAAATTCCCTGCACCAGAGCTATCCACTGAAGATGCAGAATATAAATCCAAAAATGTGAGGAAACCACCTGCAAAATATCCTGGAATGCAGTATAAGTTTTACCATCAGTACTCACAACTTCCGTCATAATGTGATCCACTGACCACCTATGACCACAATTCAACACATCCCCTAAACCAGATTTATTAGCAGAACAGGCCCTATGTTCATGCAAAAGGGAGGAAGCTCTAGTATATCGTAAAGCTGCCATTTCCTTTTTAACATTCTGTATCTGTGCTGTGAAAGATAAACCCTGTGAGTGTATAGCAGAATATAAAGTTTCCAACTGCGTCCATAAAGACACATATCTTTTATATTTAGTCACTACAGCATATTCAGATGCTCTCTTAGCCAGGGAAGAGATTTCAGACTTAGTGAGAAGCCACTAACCTAACAAGTCATCTGAAAGTCCAGATAGTGACATACGAACCTTCAACAAATTATGTACTTGGGCCAGAAACCTGGTATCATGTAATAGTAAGGAATTCAGTTTCCAATATCCCAGCCCCAGTTTAGTACGAGGCCTACCCTAATGTGGCAGTGACCACCATGTGGTCAAGTCTCTACTGGAACAGTTGAGTCATAAGAATACCAGTAGTGCTGCAGTGGCAAAGAGAAAATCAATCCTAGTAGATAAGGAGCCCTTAAACAAAATCGCCCACCACTAGGATGACAAACTGTATAAACATCCTGTAGATGATCCTGAACAATAATGTGATTGAGACAATTTGAATCACAGAAATCTTTGTCAGTCAGTGCTCCCTGTCAGATTTATGCACTACACAATTAAAATCACCACCCCAGATGAGAAAGCGAGATGTAAACAAAAGGGTTGCACCATGAAAAGAGTTCCACCTGACCTTTCTTTGTAACTGACGATAAATAACAATTAACCTCCAAGTTGTATTTAAATAGCAAAATCCAGTATTAAGGCCCATCCCATAACTAGCTCAACTAGTTTAGTGAAATGAAAGCCATCACCCTGAAACAACACCCAACACCACTATAGGTTTCCAACCCTAAAGAAAAAAGAGGACCCCAACGCCAAAGTTTCTTGGCCATAGTAACCAAAGAAAGGGTATTGAGATGGGTATCTTGAATAAGGCAACTATCACATGTCAAATCATGTAAAAATTGAAAAGTAAGTAGGCGCCTCCAAGCATTTTTAACACTGTTTACATTGAGGGTGGCAACAGTGAGGTGAAAGGCCGTGGCCATGAATGAGGACTAGAAAAAGGAAAAAGGAAACAACAATCAAGTAACCCTTCCTGATCTAGTACTTCTGCAGGGTCGCACCCCCAGCCACAAGGGCCGACTATCAAGGGGCAACTCCCTCAAGTTATCAACCTCAGAATCAGAGGACACTACAGGTTGTGAGGAGGTATCAGAATCAGCTTCCATAACTGAAGACTGAGTGTGTCAGGATAGGACCTCAAATTTATTACTTAAGGGTACAGAGCCACCAGGAAAAGATGCCTTAGCCAATTTGGCCCTAGATTTAGTTTGTTTTTGAGCCCGCTTTTGTGCCTGAACACTAGGTTTGGGAGGAGGCATTATAATATTATCAGGATCCATCACAGGGACAAGCATAGGTTCAGTAGGGATTTGGGCTACAACAGGAGGGGGGGGTGCAGAGGAAGGGTCCTGAACACCAGGCCGAGGCACGTCCTGTAAAGGAGACTCAGGGGAAGACCTTGACAAAAAGAAACATCCTGGGGAGCAGGGACAGTAACATCAGGGAATAAAGGGGGACCAGAAGCCACCTATACTGGTGATATAAGGGATTTTGCAGCATCGATATCCTTCTTCTGAGCATTTATAAGGATCAAAGCCTGGTCTGGGCAATCCTCACGATTGTGGAAGCCCAAGGGCAAGACCTAAAACCATGACCCAATTCCTCACACAGGTTACACTTGAGCTCAGAAGTACAATCAGTACTAGCATGACCAAAAAGATAGACAAAGGAACACTGTAATGTATCACAGGCTGTAGTGAGATGGGAAGGGAGCCACATTTAAAGCGGGCACAAGGTTGCCCCACATAGAAACAATGACCCGTTCTCGACCCAAAACAAACTATTTGGCAAGTGTATTGGACCAACATTGGTATGCCTAAGCCTCACTTTATAATGCCAACCCCCAGTCCACAAATGTTCAGAGTCAAAGATAGGTTGTGATAACCCCAAAACATCACAGTGCTGTTTCAACCAATGGGTGATATCACAAGCCGCCACATTCTCATTTTGAAACAAAATAGTAACATTTTTAATAGAAGGTCTGGTAAGTGGGATAGCCTGAAATGGAAGCCACAACTCTGCATATTTGAGGGTGTCATATTTTGTCCCAAAATGGTCTAACCCCTGAGGGGTCTTAAAACTGATATCATATAAGGCAGAACCAGATACATGAATCAGTGCAAAAATCTCATTAGTGAAGAATCCCAACGATCCTTTCAAAAGAGTCTTTCCCACATAGAGACGGTCAGGAACAATGCCTAGACCCCCAATATACTGAAGTTGGACCACATTGTGATGCTGAAGAGGAGAGGGGGTTCCTAAATGCATCCTGTTTCTGAAATTCCTCCCAAGTAGATTTAGCCTTTTCCCCAGGGTCAGGGAATGGAACATCCGTGTCCATTCGATCACCCCAATCAGGGCCCTGAGAGCAAGGGCCTTCATCACCCGAAGAGGAGGGAGGAAAGGAAGGAATCTTAGTGAGCAGATCAGTGTCCATGACAGGATGTTGAACATCCTCAGCACATAAATCTAAATCCAATTCAACAGGAGGAAGTATAGGCAAATCCATTAAGGGAGACTGCTGCTTGCCACTACCAGGTATTGGGCTATGGGCAGGGTCAGGTATCCAATGCCCAGAATCACCTGGTTTCCAGTCTGCATTGTGTAGGGAGGCCTCCAAAGAGCTAGATAGGGGGCTGGTACAGGGTATCAGTGTAGGAGTAGGCGTAGTAGGTGAAACAAATGGTGCATTAGTAGGAGAGTTACTAGGACAAGAAAGCACAGTACTCACAGTAATGCAAGGTGAAATAGCCACCGAAGTAAACAGCGGAGAAGCCACATCCAAATCCAGTACAGGAGGAGTTGCAAAGTCCGACGCAGCACGGTGCAACGCTAGCATGTCAGGTGCAACAGGAGAACTCCGCCAACTCAGCACCACCGATGAGACCGAAGGTACCACGGCTGTAGACAATGCAGGGTGTGTTGCTACACAATCCAACACAGGTTCTACAGTCCGTGACTCAGGAGAGGAAGACTCAATAGGGCTAATGGCATCAATCACTGCCAATAACTGATTCCGATGAGTAACAAGGAGAGATTTCAACCAGAGTTCATCAGCAGGCAAAAAGTCAGACAATGCATATGAAGATAGGGCAGGTAAAGACTATTCAGGTACTTTGGGATCAACAGACATAGCAAGCACACTTAACATAGAAACATAGAAACATATGCTTTGACGGCAGATAAAGACCACTTGGCCCATCTAGTCTGCCCATTTCCCTACCTACAGGATAGGCCGCAGATCCTAGTTAACCAACAGCATATTTCTTCCTACCCCCCACAAGAATTGCCTTATGTCTGTCCCATGCATTCTTGAATTCTCCCACAGTTTTAGACCCCACAACCTCCTCAGGAAGGCTGTTCCATGCATCCACTACCCTGTCTGTGAAATAATACTTCTTCACATTGCCCCTGAACCGCCCCCCTTCTATCTTTAAATTGTGTCCCCTTGTTCTTGTACGTCTCTTTTTCTGAAAGATGCTACACTCTTGGACTTTGTTGATTCCACTGAGGTACTTAAAAGTTTCTATCATATCCCCCCTCTCCCTTCTTTCCTCAAGGGTATACATATTAAGCTCCTTTAGTCTCTCTTCATACAGCTTCTCTTGCTAACCCTGCACCATTTAGTTGCCCTCCTCTGGACTGCCTCCATTCTGTCTATGTCCTTGCAGAGATGGGGTCTCCAGAACTGGACACCGATACTCCAGATGGGGTTTCACCAACTGTCTGTACAGAGGGATAACAACTTCCTGTTTTCTGCTGCTGATGCCTCTCCCTATGCATCCCAGTATACCCCCAGCCCTCCCTACTGCCTTCTCACATTGCTTGCTAACCTTAAGGTCATCTGATATGATTACCCCAGGTCCCTTTCCTTTTTTGTTGTTGTTACTACCCCCATTGTGTATTCTTCCCCTTGGTTCTTGTTTCCCAGGTGCATTATTTTGCACTTCTTTGCATTGAATCCTAGCTGCCATACTTCTGACCATTCCTCCAACCTTGCCAAGTCCCTTCTCATCCTTTCCACGCCTCCTTGTGTATCAACCCTGTTGCAGATCTTTGTGTCATCTGCAAAAGGCATACTTTTCCTTCCAGTCCCTCTGCAATGTCACTGATGAAGACATTAAAAAAGACTGGACCCAATACTAAACCCTAGGTGCCCACTAGTAACCCCTCTTTCTTCAGAGTGGACTCCATTTACAATTACCTTCTGTGTCCTGTTGTGCAGCCAATGTTTTACAGGCTACCACCCTGGGACACACTCTCAGGCTGGTTAATTTGACTATTAATCTTTTGTGTGGGACTGTGTCAAATGCCTTGCTAAAGTCTAGGTAGGCCATGTCCACAGCCCCTCCCTAGTCTACTACTTTGGTCACCCAGTCAAAGAAATCTATTAGATTCATCTGACATGACCTTCCCGCTGTGAACCCATGCTGCCTTGGGTCCTGTGCCCCACTGGCCTCTAGGTACTCAACTATTCTTTCCTTCAGAAGTGACTCCATCACTTTCCCTACCACAGAGGTCAGACTGAAAGGTCAGTAGTTTCCTGCCTCTGTCTTGGTCCCACTTTTGTGAAGGGGAATCACATCCGCCTTCCTCCAGTCTTCGGGTACCACACCATCCTCCCATGATTTATTAAAAAGAGTAGCCAGTGGTTTCACTAGTTCCTCCCTTAATTCTTTTAGAATTCTGGGGTGAATTCCATCAGGACCCATTGCTCTGTCCACCTTCAGTTTTAGGAGTTCTTGCAGAACCCTTTCTTCTGTGAAAGGACTGGGATCGACCCCCCTATCAAGAGTGCTTCTGTTAATTGGATTAGGCACTTCCCCCTCCTCTTTTGTGAATACTGAGCAGAAATATTCGATTCAGTATCCCTGCTTTTTCACTGTCCCCCTCTGCCCACCCACCGTTCATTCTATTCAGCCTCACTATCCCTCCCTTTGTCTTTCTATGCTCGCTGATGTACCTATAAAGGTGTTATCCCCTTCTTAACTGAGTTGTCTATCTTTTCCTCAGTTTGGGCCTTTGCTATTCTGACTTCCTTCCCTGCTTCCTTCTGCCTTAACTGGTACAGCTGTCTGTCCTGCTCCTTCTGTGTTTCCTTATACTTGGGAATGCTATCTTTTTCTTCCTGACTTTCACAGCCACCTCTTTTGAGAACCATAGTGGCTTTTTCTTTCATTTTGATTTGTTTATTTGCTTCACACAAAGGCTTGTTGCCTCTGTGATGGCAGTTTTGATGATTCCCCATTGTTGCTCCACACCTCCTTCTAGCCTGTTTGCTAGTGCTTTTCTGAAGCACTCTCCCATCTTGCCAAAGTCAGCCCACCTGAAGTCCAGTACCCTCACTTTTGTATGGCTTGACTCTGTAGCTGAGTTTAATGTAAACCACACTGTTTGATGGTCACTTGTTCCCAGATGGCAACCCACTTCTAGATCTGAGATCCTCTCACTGCCCCCGTTTGAGAGTACGAGGTCTAAGATTGCTCCCTCATGAGTGGGTTCCAAAACTAGCTGTCTGAGGCCTGCCACCTGTAGGGCATCAAGAATGGCCCTGCTCTTGGATGTGGCTGCAGCAAATGTGCTCCAGTTAACATCTGGCATATTCAGGTCTCCCATCAACAGTATCTCCCCTTTCTCTGCCATTCTAAGAATGCCTTCTATCATATCCTTGTCCATTCCCTCCCCCTGACATGGAAATTTGGCCAGGACACCGAGGAAATTTCACTACTCTGTGTGGGGGCACTGTTGGACCATGGATTCATCTGTGGGAATCAGTCACTCTGCTGGTGCACCTGCAGGAGGCAGAGCTCCACTCCTGCAGGTCCAGCTTCAGACCTACTTTTGCGGGGAACGTTCTCCAGCAAGTAGGCTCAGGTTTCAGGGAGTGGGCTCTCACTGGAGTCTCGCTGTTTAGACATCAGGGTCTTACCTGAAGTAAAGAGAGGATCCTGATGTCCTATTAAATTATCTATAAAAATACCACCAACCTTGGCTTAATCTGGTTCAAGCAGGTTGGCATTCACTATATCCCTCCCCAGGTCATGCCTGAAAATAGGCAGGATTTGTCTAGTGCACTTACCGGTCAACAAAAACAAAATAAAAATAAATAAATAAATGTAACTAATTCCAGGTCACCCCTGAAAAAGGGACAGTCCTATCTCAGTGGGCCTACCCACACATCAAAATTCAAATAGATAAATAATTAAAACAGCAGCATGTACAGATGCTACACTTTAACTTGGGCTAACTGCCATGTTTACAAGTTTCTGAAATCAATAGTGGACTTGCACAGCCTCAAACATATTTTTTAAAAATCAATGATAAGCTCATAAAGAGCAAATGCAGTCACCATCCCCATCACTGGTCCTGATTATGAGTGTCCCATAATGCAATGCTGTACCCATAATGCTCTGTGCTGGTGCTGCAATAGTGTATGAGAATTCACTTGAGAAAGTACATTATTGGGGGGCAGTCTTGATCTGGATGCTCCAAGTACCAGCTTGTGACTGGTTTGGGGATGTTTTTAATAACATTCCCACAGTGTGTATGTCATCTTTGACCCCTACCTGGGGGGTCTTTTTGATATTTTACTAATCTGTTGTTTATTTTGAAGCTGTCAACAAATTCCCTAGTTTACACTGACTCTTCAATGTAAACTGTTGAAAATTATTCTTCCATTTTTCTGGGGATCATCTTATTGTCATGAGCAAACAAATTAGTGCTTACTGGGCAGAGATCCATGGAATTCTCTGTGAAGTTCTGGCTAGTCTTTCAAAAGCAGAATGGTAATTTCACAGTAATTATGCAGTTCAACCTCTGAATGTGGCACAATTCTGGTGACATTACTGCAGGAAGTACAGAAATGTCCCTGTACTGCCTATTGGATGTAAGTACAGGGATCTAACCATGTGAACCTCCCATTAGTGTGTTGTCCTACACTGTTAGAGGAAGGAGAGGGATGTGTCTCCATTGTGCTGTGAAAAATATTAGACAAAAAACAGAAACATTTATTTATTTAGTGCAGGTGAGTTTGTGTTTAAAAGTACTCCTAGGTGTGATTGGAAGTAAGACGGAAGTGAAATATGTTTATAAAGAAACCATTTGGCAGCACATACAGCACATCTCTACAGTTAAATAGCACCTCAGTTCCCCAAGCTGTGTTTGAAAGTGTATTAATTTTCCTGTGTGTACTCTGTGTTGGTTGCAGTTATTGGACATGAAGTGAGCTGAGCATGGGTAGAGTCACAATTATGCTGTCAGGAGGATTTCCATATGTACATCAGGACAATGGATATAGCCAATAGTGTTTGAAAAACATATTCCTGTCTGATATAAAAAGCACTGCATAATACTAGCTTCATGAAGTGTACAGACAGCAACAGCAGCTCATGGGAATGGTTAAGCAACCATTCAGATTTTCACAGAATTACAGTAACTGTCTGTCTCAGTAAGGAAGATAACATGCTAGGAGTAAAGGAAGCTATGCACACTGCTGTAACTTTATTTTATATGTGCTTGACTTTGTAATAATAATATTCATTATTAAGAAATGTATTTGTATTTATATCATTATATAATATTGTGATAGGGAAGGTTGAGGTTTGGAGTCACAGGTGTTAGGCACCTGGTATGCCCTGTGGAGGCAGAGGAGGAGTATGACATTTGGAGTTTAGAGTTATTGCATAGAAACTAGAAACATAGAAGATGACAGCAGAAGACCAATGGTTCATCTAGTCTGCCCAGAGTTTCTGAGATCTACTACTGATCTCCGGATCTAGCATCCCACCCAGCTTTTGACTGTTCCTGACCCATTTGTTACTACCTGAGCCCTTGCCCTATCCCAACCTTTCTTAAATGCTACCATGGTCCATGCACCCACCATCTCAGATGGCAGGTCATTGACTCTTTCCGTAAAGTAGTACTTCCTTAAATTCCTCTTGAATCTCCACCCCCCTTGTAGCTTCCACTCTTGCTCCCTAGTGGTTGAGCCATCTACCATATTGAACAATTCTGAGTAGGGAACTTTATTGATACATGTAAAGAATTTGAACATCTCGATCATATCTCCCCTGTCTGTCCTAGTCTCCAGTGGCTACATGTTTAGTGTTTGCAGGCATTCCTCATATGACAGTCCTTGGAGACCCTGCACCATCTTGTTTGCCCCTTCTTTGAATGGTCTCCAGTCTACCTGTTTCCTTCCTAAGGTGTGATCACCAGAACTGGACACAGTATTCCAGGTGAGGCCTCACCAAGGACCTGTAGAGTGGGAGGATCACCTCCTTGTTCCTTCTGTCAAGTACTCTCCCTATACACCTCAGCATTTTGCTTGCCTTGCTGTAAGCTTTATTGCATTGGCTTGACTGCTTCAGGGTGTTGTTTATGGTGACCCCAAGGTCTTGCTCCTCCTGCGAGGTGGTGAGTTGGACCCTATTGAGCCAGTATGTCATTCTGGAATTTCCTTTACCTAGGTGCAACACCCTGCACTTCTTTGCATTGAACCTAAGCTGCCAGATATTGAACCATCTTTTTAGCCTCTCTAAGTCTTCCTGCAGGTCCCTGACTGCCTCCATGCTGTCAGCTCTACTGCCTAGTTTCATGTCGTCCACAAAGAGTTTGAGCTTGCCCTTAATACCTACTCCTATGTCACTAGTAAACATATTAAACAGGACTGAACCCCAGACTGAGACCTGGGGTTCACCACTAGTGAACCTCCAACATTTAACCTCATTCAGTTGACTACCACTCTCTGACTCCTATCACTTAGTAATTCCCACTTACCTGGCTGTGGTATTGGCAGTGCCAAGTAGTGTGCAAGACTTGGAGCTAGCCTCCTGACATTTTGCACCTACTCCAGCCATCCAGGTGCTTAATCATGGAAATGATTAAGTCCAATGATTAAGCACCTGGATTAGGTGTGAATGTCAGGAAACTCATCCCCAGTGTTGCACTCTGCTTTTACTTAATAAAAGAATCTGTATACTTTAGTTTGTGGCCAGCATACGACATGTTTCTGGTAAGGCTGTTCTCAGCCCAGTTTGTTGCTTTAATTTGTGGTTGATTCTGACTTCCTACTAACTACAGGTCTGTGCCTGTGCTGTAATTTAAAACTGTCTGACTAATTTACTTGACCAGACGCAGTGCATGGGCTCATCAGGCCTTGACATGCACATCAACCCCTTGTGAGGCCCACCAGAAGGTGTTTTGTGTGTGCCAGACCACTGCTCTGCCCATCCACAGGTTGGGACCAGTGCCACACTCTGCAGCACCCTTCCTCCAGCCTCAGCCCATTCACCTAGCTCATTGAGTTTGCACCCAAACACAGGCCACTAACACAGGAAGGCAACGTAGTCCCAAGTCAGCCAATAGCAATCCCTGGAAACATTACATTAGAATTTTTTGAAACAGTTTTGATTCCAAAATTCCAACATAGTCTTTTTATGACCCCCCCCCCCACATTCTGAACTTGACAGGTGTAAGTTATAAAATACTGGATGAAATGTCATTTCACACCACAAGTAGGAAATCACATTTTGGCCAGGATTAAAAAAAAATGACACCTGTCAGGTTCATGAGGTGGTGTGAAAAATGGCTATGTTGAAAATTTGGGTCATATCTATAAAATCACCAATGTTATGAGTTGGTATTGAAAAATATCAATGCACATTTATACCTTGTTGTTGTTTTCAAATATTTTGACCCTAATTTTCAACATAGTCTTCTTATGACCCCCCTCATGATGTCGGAAGGTGAAAATGTTTAAATCCCTGCCAAAACATCATTTCATGCCACAGGAGCAAAAACAAATTTTGGCCAGGATTTGAGAAACAACAGATATCATGTTCATGAGGTGGTGTGAAACAATGGCAATGTGGAAAATTTCAGGTTAAAATGTTGAAAATTGCCAAACTTAAGAGTGACCATTGAAAATTTTCAATGTATATTCATAACTTTGTTGTTTTTCAATATTTGTACCCAAATTTTCAACATAGCCTTCATATGACCCCACCTCATGAACCCAGTAGGTGAAAATGTTTAAATTTCTTCTAAAAGGTGATTTTTCAGAGTGACTGTAAAATCATCTTTCAGCCCAGAGGTGAAGAATTTCAGTTACTTCTGGGTAGGGTCCCCAAAAGGCCATGTTGATAATTTGGGGGAAATATTAAAAAATTACTAAGTTATGAGTTCAAGTTCAAAACATATTGAAAAACATTAACCACATGACCAGCACTGAAAAGTGAAGACATGCCTTTGATCCAGAGAGGATTATGGTGTTGGACCCTCCATAGATAAGTAAGGGGTATGGGGGTGTAGGATGATGGGTGTTGTGTGGGAGGGTCAATGGGGAGGGCAACGTTGGTGGTAACAGACATTGATAGAGCATTTTCTTGTTCACAGGGATTACAAAAACTATTAGGGATAATTTTCTTTATTTGCGATACCAGCACTAGGATTGGGCAAATGGTGTCAGTGTCCTGTTGGTGGCACTGGGGGGGGGGCTCCTCAGTGTCACACAATGGAAATGGGCCAGTCAGGGAGTACTAGCCAGCACTGGGGATTGGGAACCCCAGTGTTGGAACAGGGAATTTATTAAAAAAATAAAAACACTACAAGGGATGGTGTTTATAAGGATAGATTGCGGCTGAACAGTCAGGGATCTGGGTTTTGCACCCAATACCTGGTGTGTTCTCTCTGTATTTGCAGCAGACAGGCAACCTCAAGGTTTAATGTGGTCTGAAGGAAGACTGCAGTGGTAGAGAGAGAGTGCACCCTCTCACTCTGCTCAGCTGGTGTCTGAATGGTGCCATGTAGATGAAATAAGTCAGCCGTATCTCATTTGGCTTCTTTCAAATACACTCAGTATCCACACACCATACATTGAGTAGTGTCATGACCAGAGGGCCTGGTCTTTGGTCTGTCACTGGTGGGTTCATTGCAGGTTGAACTATAATGGATTTGGTAGTGAGAAACCTCTGCAATGTCATTCTTCATAACAACATATTTGTTGTGCATGCATGCATCTGAAAACATAAAATAAATACTGTATACCATAAAACTATGAAGAAAAAAATGAAGCTCTCAAGTTACATGATTGTATTATAACATTAAGTGTTATTGATTATAGTATTATGATTTTTTTTATTAAATTAAATTACTTTTAATGAGTAATACTGTATATATTTGTTTCTTAATCTTTGTCTCACCCTTCTCTACTCTCACTGCCACTGTGCTCGAAAGAGGAGGAGATACTGGTACCACTCCTTCAGCAGTCCTTATTTCTTGTAGGATGTAGACTAGGGCTTTCTCTTTCAGCCTTCATCACCTAAAATTATAGTACTGAAGCAACTGACCTATCTCCAAATGTATTAATTCTTCATTTGCAATACCTTGAAACAGTCAAAAACACTGGGTGCCCAGCACCAGCTCTCTCACTAATTTGTTTTCACACAAGATAAATATGGGACCAACAAACTGTGATGAAAAAGATTTATACCATGAAATTGTGAAGAAACAACTTTATCCTGTGAAATTGTGAAGAAAAACCTGCACCTCTTAACAATTTTTGCAATAAAAAAATTCATAATTATGATTTTTTTTATGAATAATTTTTATTACTGTAGATCAAATTCTTGCATATCACCTTTTTACCAGAGTTTCATAACTATCTCCATTTAGGAGACTGAAGGGGGAAGCAGCATTCCCTAAGAAAGGGACAATGCTAACCAGGTAGGGTAGTCCCAAAACAACACTAATAAATTAAAAAAAAAGCTCTCAACAAGAGAGAAATCACTGAGGCAACATAAATTCAAGATCAGTGTTGCTATATATACAGATACTGGTTTGGAACTCATCCATCCTACCTTGCCTCCCTCCTTAATCCAGCTCACCCTCACCCTACAACTCGCAGTCAAATAGTGCCCACACTTTTTCCCTCCCACATGAATGCACATCTGCTGGCAAACTTTCCTTCTCCTATAGACTTCCTTCCCTCTGGAATGGTGTTCCCCTCCAAATCCATCTTTTTCCCTCCTTCCCTTCCCTCAAGCGCCCATTCAAGCCAACCCCTACTACTTCCTGTATCTGTCCTTCTTCCTAGTACTCACTTCACTTACTTTGTTCCCCTCTCCTCTTGCTGCAACTCACTGTATATAACCATGTAGATATTACATATTATTCTATTGTAAATAGCATTCTCTCTTTTTATATTATATATAATTTCTACATTTTGTAACAACTCTGTTGTTAATGCTGTATTCTTTTTTTGTACCTAGAAACGAGCGTCTGCTCATGGTTCCTTTCCTGGTTACCAACTTTTAAATAAATAAATAAAATAAAAATATTGTGAGTGCGACACCCAAAGTCTTGAAAAGCTAACCCTGATGCTTCAGATATAGGAGGTCTTTTTCAGGGGTGTGACAAGGAAAGACAGGTACAGCCTTAAATACCTGAATCTTAAAGGTATATACAATTATAATTCTGAGGTAATTTACAAAACCACCCAAGAGAATATGTGCAATAAAATCTATTCATAAAACATTCAAAACATTGTTGAAAAGGGTCAACATTTTTAGTTAAATACCTATTTATTTATTTATTTGAAAGTTTCAGATTTACAACCTTTGAGCCATCGGCTCATTTACAAAGGTATTTCATCACATGGAGGACAGAAAAAACACAGAGGGTACAGTTACAATGGAATAGCCATCATGTATAGTTTACAGACATTGTTTACAAACATTATATACAATTTTGGATACAGATATTTACATAAACACAGCAAAAACATTGTTACCATGAGAGAGCATCCGTTACAGTATAATCCATCATAGAGCCAGAGGTGGATTAGACATTGTTGTAATAGTGCAGCCATAATGAACTTTGACAGAGATTTGGGCCCTAGAGTGCATGACAGCGTAGGCTAGCTGCAGTTACAGGAGTGGACATTGAGGAGGTGGTTGTGGAGAGTGACTTTGAAAGGGGCAATCTTGGGTGTACTGGTGATGGTGGCTGGGAGTGCATTAAACCAGACAGAGGCCCTGTAGCAGAAGGGTCTCTGGGCAAGGGAGGTTTTTACCCTGGGTACCGCCAGTATAGCTTTGTCCAAGTTGCGGGTGGAGATAGAGGGGGTGGCAAGTTGGAGAGAGCTGATGACCCCAGGAAGGGAGAGACTGAGCAGAATTCTCTTGATCAGTAGGCAAGTCTGGCAGTGGAATCTTTCATCGAAGTTGAAGAGATTGGCAGTGGAATAGAGAGAGCAAGTGTGGGTGAGCCTAGGGGCACCAGTTAGTAGTCTGCAGGCCTTGTTGAGGGAGATTTGAATTTTCTGAAGAGTGGAATTATCTGCTGCCCCATACACAGGGAGCCCATAGTCCACTGGGAAAGTATAGAGGAAGTAATGGCAAGCCTAAGAGCATCAGGAGGGAGGTAATCTCGTGCCAAAGGAGTCCAACTGAGTGTTTGTATGGCTGCTAGGTGTTTATGTAGTCATGAAGGTAAGGGCATAGTTGGAGCGTGAAGCTCAAGATATTTGTAGGTGAATACCTGTTCAAGAGGGTGCTGAGTGCTGGAGAGGATGAGGAGAGGTGCACTTTTTGCTTTGTTTTGGTGGTGGGAGAAAATCATCGATTTCACCTTTTTTAGGTTTATGACTAGTCTACGGTCCTTGAACCATGTTTCAACCTTACAGAAAGCATGTTGGAGGGAGTCCTGGAGGGGAGTAGGTTTATGATGTGAGGCACAGAGCACTGCATCATCCGCATACAGTAGGATTTTTTTGGAGCAGGCCTTTAGCAAGGAGTTTAGGTAGAGGGTGAGGAGTAGTGGACCCAGAATGGAGCCCTGGGGTGCCCTGGAGTGGACAGGTAGTGTGTCAGATAGGGTCCCATTTATTTTGATGCATTGGGACTGGTTGGTGAGGTAACTGGCACACCATGCAAGGGGGCTCATGGAGAAGCCAAGTTGATAGAGGGAGTCAAGAAGGAGTGGATGGCAGACCATGTCAAATGCCTTGGAAAGGTCTATGAATACAGCACCAGCAATGTTACCAGAGTCTAGGAAGGAGTGAAGAGCTGGTGAATTCTACAAGGACTGTGGTAGTGCTATGGCCTGAGCAGAAGCCATGCTGCTCTGGGCATAATATGTCATGCTTGACTAGGTATTCAGTGAGCTGTGTGGCAACCACTTTTTCTAATGCTTTGGGGGGGAATGGAGATGGGTCGATAGTTACTGGGGGAGGATTTGTCACCACTTTTATGAATGGGGTAATCATGGTTGTCTTCCAGGCACTGGGGAATTGCCCCAGGCAAAAGGATCTGTTGAGTAGTCCATTAGAGGGACTAGAACCTCGTCGAGGAGTAGCCGAAGAAGCCTAGCATCTAGGAGGTCATTGCTAGGGTTATTGCTGTTTAGTGCATTATGTACGTATTACATAATATGTAAGAAAGCTCAAACTTTTTTCTATATCTTGTTGCATAAATTGTTACACATATAATATGAAGCTACAAAAATCTAGTCTACTAGCTATAACCAAGATTATTCTTTTTGTCATAGAAATGCTAGGAAGACACTGCAAAATAATACTGAGGGTGAAAAGAGGTATTTCACATTGGAAAACCCAAAACATTAAAGTGACTGAAAAAAAAGAAAGAATTTGAACAAGTGGATCAATGCCTACTGACTGGCATTGGTGAAAGTCACTTCAAGGACAACAATATCAGAATAAAGATAAGCATGCATTCATGTACCATGAGGGTCAGGGAGAGGAAGAATAAGCAAAAAAGTCAACATTTATTATATGATGAAAGTGGTTGGGTTCATGAATTACTAGACAGGGTCCGAGCAAACCTAAACCCTAAGGTACAACTTGGTGCAGGTTACAAAAGTGATATATTCAGTGGGCTGATGTCAAAAAATCTCCTAAAAACAGGTTGGCAAGGTAAGGCCACAAAATCAGAACAACCAGGAAGCAGTTTAAAATCCAGAAATGGGAGCAGAGAAATCCACAAAGTGCTCGGGGAAATTAATAGCACAGTGGCTGAGTAAGGAAATGGCTAACTGCGTTCAAGTAAAATTGAAGGTAGAAAGATGAAGTGGAACTGTCAGAGAGGGGTACAGGGCATGGAGAATGTGGAAACAAAAAAAAATATAGACAAAGCAGAGTGTGACATTCAGAGGTCACCATATATAAAAAAGTCTGAAAAACACAAAGACAAGCCTAGGAGCTGGGCATTCTTTTTGGTTGCATAAATAAACAGTACAGTTCTTCCTGAAAAGAAAGCACAAGCAAAAAGAAACATTTCATGTAAAAGAATGATTTTAATTAATGGTACAGCCAAAGTGTAAGTAATATTGAAGATTAGAACACCACAATAGATAAATAAAAGAGAGATAATACCTAGACTTTGCTAAGGCATTTAACACAGTCCCACACAAAGATTAATATACAAGTTAGCAAGCCTGGGGTGGGTCCCAAGATGACAGCAGGGTAAAGAATTGGCTGGAGAATAGGACACAGAGTAATAGTAAATGGAGTCTGCTCTGAAGAAAGGGGTTATTAGTGGGGTACTGCAGGGTTCAGTATTAAGACTGGTCCTCTTCAATGTCTTTATAAGTGACATTGCAGAGGGACTGGAAGGAAAAGTATGTCTCTTTGCAGATGACACTAAGATCTGCACCAGAGTTGATGCACAAGGTGGGGTGGAAAGGATGAGAAGGGACTTGGCAAGGTTAGAGGAACGGTCAAATGTATGGCAGCTTAGATTCAATGCTAAGAAGTGCAAGGTAATGCACCTGGGAAACAAAAACCCAGGGGAAGAGTACACAATTGGGGGTGAGATACTAACAACAACAAAAATGGAAAATGACCTGGGGGTAGTCATATTAGATGACCTAAAGGTGGGCAAGCAATGGGAGAGGGCAGCAAGGAGGGCTGGGGTGATACTGGGATGCATAGGGAGAGGCATCACCAGTAGAAAACAGGAAGTTGTTATTCCTCTGTACAGACAGCTGGTGAGACCCCATCTGGAGTACTGTGTTCAGTTCTGGAGACCCAGTATCTGCAAGGACATAGACAGAATGGAAGCTGTCCAGAGGAGGGCAACTAAAATGGTGCAGGGTCTGCATCGGAAGACATATGAAGAGAGACTTAAGGAGCTTAATATGTATAGCCTCGAGGAAAGAAGGGAGAGAGGGGACATGATAGAAACTTTCAAGTACCTCAAGGGAATCAACAAATTCCTAGAGGGTAGCATCTTTCAAAAAAAGAGGTGTGCAAGAACAAGGGGGCACAATTTGAAGATGGGGAGGTGGCTCAGAGGTAATGTAAGAAAGTATTTTTTCACACAGAGTGTTGTGGATGCATGGAACGGCCTTCCAGAGGAGGTTGTGGAGTCAAAAACAGTGGTGGAATTCAAGCATGCATGGGACAGTCATAAGGCAATTCTAGTGGGTGGGGGTAGGAAGAAGTAGGCTGCTGGTTAACTAGGATCTGCAGCTTATCCATTAGGTAGGGAAATGGGCAGACTAGGTGGGCCAAGCAGTCTTTATCTGCCATCAAATTCTATGTTTCTATGTTTCTATGTTGGTGGTGGGTCCCAAAGTGAGACTTCTGATATCTCTGATATCTCTGATCCCTTCTTCTCTTGTGGAAATGAAAGTCCATTGAGAAAATTAGTGGCTGCAATCTAGGAAAAAGTGAAAAAAATTGTACTCATCATCATCACGAAGAAGGAAGTGTCTCAGATAACATATATAGATACCGTCTCCAGTTGTCATTAAATGAATACATATTAAAGAAAGCATGCAAAACAGAAATATGACACCAAGTTAAATAGCTTCCTAGGAGAAAAATAAGTATCTCCAACTATCCTACAGATAAATGTTGACATCCATTTAAAATCATGTTACAGGAATGGTACAAAATCAATCACTTCTTTTAAAACCAACTGGAGGAAAGTTTTCAGTGTCATAGTCCATCTAGGTTCCTTTTGTAACAGGGACCTGATCCAATCCCAATCTCAGCACATGTTCCAGCATCATAAATTGCAATTTGCCATAAGGAAGATATTAGCTCTTTCCAAAGTGCACCCCAATGCTTTAGCCTTGTCCTGCTCATAGATGCGGTTCGACAACCCCTTGCAGTCGACAGGCATCTGCCGGCTCAGAATCATATTGACACATAAGTTGCAGTTTACATAATTCCTGTATGTCTCGGTCCATTCTTTTTTATCGGGGGCTTTGCCCCGAATCCCTCATGTGGGGGCCTCTGCCCCACCCCAAACTTTAGATTATCAACTCCAGTCGGAGTTGATTTGTGGTGAGGGTGCAAGACTGGGAGACGGTGTGCCCCTATCTTTGGGCGCACAACACAGCGACCTGTTGGCAAAGTGTCAATTTTGCTGACAGGGTTGTAGTTTGCTGTGTTGGTATCACCATATGGAGCATACCACTTTGTCCCTGTTAGTAATGGCTCTGGTATGTTCTTGGACTCATTTCTTGAGATTGGTATATCAATGTAAAATTGATTACACCCACACCAAGCTACAGTACATATACAGTACTACAAATACAGTACTACAGGAGATTAATTGTCTGATTTCAACATTGCATTGTGGGTGTGTCAGTATGCTTGAGTCTTTGCAATATTTGGAGGTGTTGCAATTCCTACATTGAAAGAACCCTTCAGTTTTAGTAATAGCTAGGTAGCGTAAGGGGATGTATTTGATGGTTCAAAGTGGCTAGCTGTAAGTTGGTCATTGATGCATTTTCCTCTTTTAAAAGTTACCTAACCTCATAGTCTACAGGTGAAGCTACCTCTGGCTGCAAGCTGCAACACTGGACTTAAGATTTGCAAGAAAGCGAGTAGTGCTCACAACAGAGGGAGGTGAACCTTACAATTTACAATTGTCTTTGGTTTGAAGCAGAATCCTTAGGAAAGTTAATATTCTTCAGGTGGAGGATACTTCTAACTGAAGGGTGAAATAAGGAACTTAGAATTATCAGAAAAGGCAGTCTTTCAATCAACAGAGGGAGGTGGAGTTTGCTTTACTTGTTACAATTGCTAAGATTTTACTGTTTTCTGTGTTTCTGCCCTTCTGACTTGATTGGAGTTAGTGATTGACTGTTTGCATTGCAATATTTGTAATACTGTGAGTATTCACTGGGCTAAGAATTTGTCATAAGCCCTGAACTGAGAGCAGGTTACAGGCTGTGTATTGGACCCAGACAGTGCCTAGGGGGTGGAAACTGGTTCTTCTTTTGTTTACCTCAGTGTGCCTTATAAGGCCAAGCCAGACTGTGTCAGCAAGTGCTTACATCACAGCTACTTAACAGCCAATAGCTCTGGAAGAATCTTACAGACCTTGATAAAAGTACTAATTTTAGCAGGCTCATCAGATAACCTCATAGTCTGCAGGTGAAGCTACCTCTGGCTGCAAGCTGCAACACTGGACTTAAGATTTGCAAGAAAGTGAGTAGTGCTCACAACAGAGGGAGGTGAACCTTACAATTTACAATTGTCTTTGGTTTGAAGCAGATTCCTTAGGAAAGTTAATATTCTTCAGGTGGAGGATACTTCTAATTGAAGGATGAAATAAGGAACTTAGAATTATCATAAAAGGCAGTCTTTCAATCAACAGAGGGAGGTGGAGTTTGCTTTACTTTTGTTACAAGTGTCAAGGTTTTCAGTGCAGAAAGAGTTTAAACCCACATAGGCTGAATACTGTTTTCTGTGTCTGCCCTTCTGCACAGCTGACGTGTTTTGTGGCTGACTGTTTTCAGAGCACAAGTCACCAGGCTCTTTTGGGGCTGGGGAGGTTTACCTGTGTCTGACTTGGATGTTTGGATTTTTCTCTGTTTGATTAGCAGGGTATTTTCTCTATCAAATTGGTTTGAAGCAGTATTACAAATTGTCGTGTATGGCATCTTGCTGACAGGAAGGCACTCATCGCATCGGTAGGTCAGAGCATTTAGTTGATTGTTTCATGAGGGCACAGTTTAGGCCCAACCCCTTCCCACCCTCACCCCACCCACCCTGGAAATAGTTCATTTATACCTGGGGTTCTGACATCATTTCCTCAAGAAGGCAAAGTACATATCACTGTCATATCCTGTCTAGTACACTGCACTGACAATATAAGCATACACATTATATAAATACATATATTTCTATATAACGCACCAATCACACACACACAAAAAAAAAAAAAAAGAAGGTAGACAGTTATGTGGGGAGTAGTACAATGTAATGGCTGTGGGGCAGCAGTCTTCCAGGAGTCTTTCTGGAGGGTGAGATGCTGCCCTGTTTGCAGACAACTATCTGCCCTGAGGGAGGAAGTTGCCCGTCTTCAGGCCGCACTGGACAGTGGCAAGGGAACCTCCCCCATCCAGGGAGCACCAGAGCCACCACCACTACCTCAGAGGTTGCGAAGAAAGCACAGCAGTTGGACCACAGTGGGCTCAGGAAGGGTAAGGGTGGTGGAACAGAGGCACACCCAGTCAGTTGTTACACTCCACAATTCATACACCATTCTGGGGGAGCATAGTTCCCCTATGAATGCACCCGCAGAGGAGACTAAGGAGGGTGCAGACAACTGTCACAAGGGGCCCTCAGGAAGGAGGCAGAGGGCACCACAGGGAAAGAAAGCAGCCACTGGTGGGGACTTAGTTATTAGGGGATAGAACTGTGGAGAGCAGGAAAACTGGAAGTAAGGTGCCTGCCTGGTGCATGGCTTGAGGGACAGAAAGCGATCCTTAGGATCACGAGAACAGTTGCACGGAGTCTGAGCTGGACATCATTGTCCACCTAGGGACAAATGACTTAGCTCATCATGAGATTAGAGCAGTGCAGAAGGACTTTGTAGAGTTGGGGAGGGGCTTAAGACAAGTAGCACACAGTATCCTTCTCAGAGGTGCTGCCTGTCAGTGGCATGGGTGAGGCGAGTACTTTGCACCATGCAGTTTAACAAATGGTTGAAAAAATAGTGTGGAGCACAGGGGTTTGGCTTCATTGGGGACTGGGGTTCCACCTGGAGGACACCAACCTATACTGGCAGGATGGTCTGCATCTGTCCAGGAAGGAACAAGTCTTTTTGGGCAATCGGTTTAAATGCTTCATTGAGCAAGCCTTTAAACCAGTCAAGGGAGAGGCACTGATAAGCAGAAGGAAAATCCCAGCCTCCCCCTACAAAACAGGGTACTAAATGAGAAAAAGACCAAGGTAGAAAGGTCAGTGGGGGATGCCGCTACAGAAGGTAAAGCCATCAAAAAATGGAGAGCAATGAGTACCAATGCCCGTAGTCTGGCTAACAAGCTTCCTGAATTAGTGGCCTTGATGGAGGAGGAAGATCTGGATATCGTGGCAGTCACAGAAACATGGTACACACAGAACCATGACTGGGATGTTAACATACCTGGATACACTATCTACAGGAGGGACAGGGAGGGTAAAAGAGGAGGAGGAGTAGCTCTCTACATAAGAAAAGAAATCAAAGCAACAGAAGAAAAGGGTAAACAGGGAGGAGAAGAAGCACTGTGGGTCAATTTGGAGGCAGAAATGGCACCACAATCAGAACAAGGTTAATATGCAGACCCCCCTCTCAGGGGGAAGAAATGGACAAGGAAATGATAGAAGTATACTTAGAATGGCAGATAAAGGGAGATATTGCTGATGGGTGATCTGAATATGCCAGATGTTAACTGGAGTGCAGTTGCAGCAGCCACTTCTAAGAGTGAGGTTATTCTAGATGCCCTACAGTGGGCATGCCTTGAGACAACTAGTATTGGAGCCCACTCGAGAGGAGCAATCTTAGACCTGGTTCTCTCAAATGGAGATGAAGAGAGGATCACAGATGTAGAAGTGGGTAGCCATCTAGGAACTAGCGACCATCGAACAGTATGGTTCTAATAAACACAGCAATAGAGTCAAGCCATACAAAGACAAAGATACTGGATTTTAGGAGGGCTGACTTTGCCAAAATGGGTGAGTGCCTAAGGAATGCACTAGCAAATGGGCAGGAAGGAGGGTGGAAGAACAATGGGGAATAATAAAACTGCCATCACAGAGGTAGCCTTGTGTAAAGCAAATAAACAAAACGAAACGAGGTAAGAAACCACTATGGTTCTCAAAGGAAGTGGCAGTGAAGGTTCAAGAGAAAAGAAAGCATTCAGGAAGCACAAGGAATCACAGAAGGAACAGGACAGAGAACTGTATCAGTTAAAGCAAAAGGAAGCTGGAAAGGCAGTCAGAACAGCAAAGGCTCAAACCGAGAAAAGATAGCCAACTCAGTTAAGAAGGGGGTAAAACCTTTTATAGGTACATCAGGAGTGAAGGAAGACCAAGGGAGAATAGTAGAGGCTTAATAAAGGGAGGGAGGGTGGGCAGAGGGTGACTGAGAAAGGCAGAAATACTAAACAAATATTTTTGCTCAGTATTTACAAAGGAAGAGGGGTGGTACCTAAAACAAACTGTAGAAACACTCTGGATACAGAAGTTCATACCAGCCCATTTACAGAAGAAAGGATTCTGAAAGAGCTCTTAAAACTGAAGGTGGACAAAGCAATGAGGCCTGATGGGATTCATCCCAGAATTCTAAAAGAACTAAGGGTAGAACTAGTGACACCACTGACTACCCTCTTTAACAAATCATGAGAGGATAGGGTGGTACCTGAGGACTGGAGGAGGGCAGATGTGATTCCCCTTCACAAAAGTGGGAGCAAGGCAGAAGCAGGAAACTACAGAGCTGTTAGTTTAACCTCGGTGGTAGGGAAAATGATGGAATCACTTCTGAAGGAAAGAATTGTTGAGTATCTAGAGGCCAGAGGGGCACAGAACCCGAGGCAGCATGGATTCACAGTGGGAAGGTCATGCCAGACAAATTTGATAGATTTCTTTGACTGGGTGACCAAAGTAGTTGATCAGGGAGGGGCTGTGGACATGGCCTACCTAGACTTTAGCAAGGCATTTGACATAGTCCCACACAAAAGATTAATATACAAGTTAGCCAGCCTGGGAGTGGGTCCCAAGATGACAGCCTGGGTAAAGAACTGGCTGGAGAATAGGACACAGAGAGTAATAGTAAATGGAGTCCACTCTGAAAAAAGAGGGGTTAGTAGTGGGGTCCTGCAGGGTTCATCATTAGGACCAGTCATCTTCAATGTCTTTATAAGTGACATTGCAGAGGGACTGGAAGGAAAATATGTCTCTTGCAGATGACACAAAGATCTGCAACAGAGTTGATGCACAAAGGTGGGGTGGAAAGGATGAGAAGGGACTTGCAAGGTTAGAGGAATGGTCAAATGTATGGCAGCTTAGATTCAATGCTAAGAAGTGCAAGGTAATGCACCTGGGAAACAAAACCCAGGGAAGAGTACAAAGAGTTAGTATCTCAATTGAGGGTGAGATACTAACAACAACAAAAATGGAAAGGGACCTTGGGGTAGTCATATCAGATGACCTAAAGGTAGGCAAGCAATGAGAGGGCAGCAAGGAGGGCTGGGGGATACTGGGATGCAAGGGAGGCATCACCAGTAGAAAACAAGAAGTTATTATCCCTCTGTACAGACAGTTGGTGAGACCACATCTGGTACTGCGTGCAGTTCTGGAGACCCAATCTCTGCAAGACATAGACAGGATGGAAGCTGTCCAGAGAAGGCAACTAAAATGGTGCAGGGTCTGCACCGGAAGACATATGAAGAGAGACTTAAGGAGCTTAATATGTATAGCCTCGAGAAAAGGAGGGAGGGGGGGGCATGATAGAAACTTTCAAGTACCTCAAGGGAATCAACAAAGTCCAAGAGGGTAGCATCTTTAAAAAATAGAGGTGTGCAAGAACAAGGGGGCACAATCTGAAGATAGAAGGGGCGGCTCAGAGGTAATTTAAGGAAGTATTTTTTCACAGAGAGGGTTGTGGATGTTTAGAACGGCCTTCCAGAGGAGGTTGTGGAGTCAAAAACAGTGGTGGAATTCAAGCATGCATGGGACAGTCATAAGGCAATTCTAGGGGGTGGGGGTAGAAAGAAGTAGGCTGCTGGTTAACTAGGATCTGCAGCTTATCCATCAGGTAGGGAAATGGGCAGACTGGGTGGGCCAAGCGGTCCTGATCTGCCATCAAGTTCTATGTTTCTATGTTTCTTGGTTGACAACAAATTTGGTCCTCAGTACTGGGTCATACATAAGAAGGGACCAAAGTCTTTGTATTAGTCTCCCAATTTGACCTAGTAAGGGATTAAAGTTTGTGGCAAAGGTGATAACCCTTTTGTCAGAGTCCCTGTTTACAATTCTATTTCTTGGGGTCACTAAGCTGTCACTGTTTAGTTGTTCCTTTATCATGGCCTGCGTTTAAGATCATAGTTTATATCCCTTATTCTTAAACTGTCCCATAGTTCTTTAACATGTTTCTAGAGTTCTTCTGATGAACAGTTCCTGTGTATTCGTGAGAAACAGCATATAAGGATAAACTCCTTGAGTTTCTTAAGGTGGAAGCTTGATCGTGCAATAGAGCATGGACAGCTGTTGGCTTCCTACGCCCTCTATTTCCATTCTTTGTGTTGGTGTGGGCCTCAACATCAGATCTAGGAAATGAATATCAGTTTGCATATTTCATGTATGAATTTTAAATTTGTTTGGTTTGAATTTAAATAATACTAAAATTCACAATGTCCATTTTAGGGTTTCACCAGATAAAGATGATTTTGTCAATAAAGTAAAGTTAAAAATAAAATGTCAGAAAAAGAATTGTTAATTGTGTTCCATATGAGCTTCTCCTCCCAGATATCCATGTAGAGGTTTACAAATGAGGGTGCAACTGTAGCCCCTTTGCCATCCCACATTTATGTCTGTAAAAAAACATGATCAAACAGAAATACATTTTTGTTTAGTAATATTTATTTTCTCACACTGTCCCTTCTCTTCTATATTTACTATTCTAACACCATGCCATCATGGATCAACACTCAAGTGAAATTCTGACTAAAGAGAAGTAAAATGACCATCTGTGGATTCAAACTCTCAACCTCTTGTTTATCAGGCCATATACTTTCTACTACACACCATGATGCTACTGTACAACAGCAATGCAGCTCAGCTCTTTAGCTCAAGAGGTAAGAGGCCTTCCTGGGAGGCAGCCCTATCTATAATATCTGCTTCAGAGACAGAATTATCTCAGAGGGCAGCCCTGCCTCTGAGGCAAGGCAAGGCAGGTCTGCCTCAGAGGCAACTTTGGTTTAAGAAAAGTGTCTCTTGCATATTGAAGCCCCTGAAGGGACATTCTCACTAGTAAACTCTGGTCTGTTTGTTGTTCCCAGTAGAATGTGACTGTGTCAATCCACATTTTGTGATATACCTGTGTATAAACTGCAGGCATCAATGGTGATCCAACAGAAGTTAGACATGAGGTACATGCTATCAGGAACACGTGAGGGTAAGCTGGTGATCACTAGCTGTAGAATGGAATCAGTAGATGATGGTTGATATTGAGCCACCCTTGAAATGATGGGATGGCCAGGTGGATCTGTTAAGTTCTTATAATTTTGGCAGAATATACAGCATGACTGTTAGCGTGTGATCTATTTTCAGGAAACTTGCCTCACTTGCAGAAATTCACCATGCTGCACTGCCATATCAATCACATTATATATCAAATTTTAAATTGGCTAGTAGGATTCCCTTTGAGTTTCTCATGATTATTAGTGTTGTTTAATAGCCTCATTACTTTCCCATTGTAAAAATATTTTGTCATAACTACTCTGTTTCCCCCCCTTGTTGAAGGGTTTAATAGTAATAGAAACATAGAATCTGATGGCAGATAAGGACCGCTTGGCCCACCTAGTCTGCCCACTTCCCTACCTAATAGATAAGCTGCAGATCTTAGTTAACCAACAGCCTACTTCCTCCTACCTCCCCACTAGAATTGCCTTATGTCTGTCCCATGCATTCTTGAATTCCCCCACTGTTTTTGACTCTACAACCTCCTCAGGAAGGCCGTTCCATGCATCTACAACCCTCTTCAAAATACTTCCCCATTACCACTGAGACATCCCCATCTTCAAATTGTGCCCCCTTGTTATTACACATCTCTTTTTCTGAAACATGCTACCTTCTTGGACTTTGTTGATTCCCCGGAGGTATTTGACATTTTTTTTGCATAGAGGTTTTCTACTTCAGCAATCAATGTTTTTTGAAATGTAGTTTGGTTTCATTATATCCGATATTTGGGTAAAATGTATACTTCATACTGTACCTAGCTCTGTAAACTTGACAATTGTAATTCTGGAATTCTGCAGTCCTTAGTTCAAAACAATCATTTAACAGTTTATGTCCACTTTATCAATATGATTTGCTTCAAATTTTATATCCTCTACTGATCCTGTAAGGGTTGACAGGTTTAAATATTTAGGTTTGGGGCCAGCCTGGTGGTGCTGAGGGTTGAGGTGCTGGATGCCACACCTCCGCTGTGCCAGCGAAGCCAGGTTCGGGAACGAGCCAGGGTCATCATGGGTCGGCGTGAGGGTGAAGGATGGAGCATCTGATGGACTGCTCTCCTTCCCCGAGGAGGGGGGAATGCTGTCACTGGTGCACTGGTGGCCTCTAGCGATGGCTGGGGGTGATGCTATAGCACAGGCAGTGAGAGGGGATGTGCTGGGGCTGATGCCGGGAAGGTGTACATACGGTAGCTTGCACGTGCCTGTACCTTGGTGTTATTGCATGCCTCACACATTGTGGGGAGAAAATGGGAAAACTGGCACTGGTTGTGGTGGCATGATGGCCATCTCCAATGGGGAGCAATGGCTCGAGGGTACGCAATGACACACTGGATCCAGTCTTGGCGGAAGGGTGCTGGGGGGCCCTCAGCCACCCCGCCACAGGGGGGGTAAGCCAAGGTGGTACTACCTGTGGGATCTGCATGGGAGCCGGGGATCCCTGGAGATGGCACCTGGAAGACCTGAAGGGGATGCCAGGACGTGATAGAGGTACACAGACCACTGCCAGAGGGAGAAGAATGACTAAGAAAATAAATAAATAAATAGATAAATTAATAAATATTTAGGGTTAGTACTGGACTCTAATTTATCATTTGAATATCATGTAAAAATGTTATTCGGACAGCTCCTCAAAGACTAGGTTGCCTTTATAGGGCCATCCATTTTTGACAGTAGACGCTAGAAACTTTTAGCTCACAGTTTTTTGTTTAGTATTTTAGATTTTGGATTGATAGTTTATTCTGCAATAAGTTGTAAAATTTTGATGAATTTAATGTAACTTATACTGTAACTCCATTATAAGATTCCTGTTTAGTGTCCCCACTCATACACATCTGTGCTTACCCTTAAAGCAGTCTGACAGTCTACCTCTTCAGAATAGAGTATTGCTGAAAATGGGGATTTTCCTATTTAAAGTGATTTCTGGAATACTACCTGCATCCGTTTATTTACTGTTTCCAAGATATCAATATCAAGTGTACTAGAACTCACGACAGATTTTTATTTAAGCTCACATTTTTTTAGAAAAGTAGCTGGGCAAAGGTTTCTGCAATATAGAGCCCCCCATTTCTTAAATTCCATTCATTCTGAATTTTTGAACTGTAAAACATCCTGAACATTTAAAACTAGACTAAAAACACCTTCAACTCCAACAGGAATGTACTTGCTAATTGATCTTATTTGTTAATATTACATGTTATTGTAAATCTGTTTGTTGCTTTATTTAAACTATGTGAATTTATGTATTTTGTATTTGTGTATATTTGTTGTCACTTGTCACCTATGAAAACAGGCAGTAATGCTCATCAGGCTTACAAGTATAAAAAATAAAAACGAAAATGAAAGGGTATATTCCTAATCCAATTGAATTTGTTCCATAGTTTCCTGTGACTGTTTCTATTGTTCATCTGGTGTTAACAATGCACCCAAATTAATCCATGAGTCCAAGAAAGCTGGATGAGTTGATTTTTCTGTAACCTCAGCAGATTGGTAACCCATGTTGTTGAAAATGCTAAGGCGTTTAGACCCAATGAACTAAGTAAGTTTTAAATTTATTAATTTAAAAATATTCACATAGACATTAAAATTTTCATTTGTGGGATGGGGGAAAAGCTCAAACATCAATGTCATACTTGTTTTTGAGGTTCAGTTAACTCAATGTTCATTAAATTCGCAATTGATAGGTTCTCCCCCGAGAGTCCACTTGGTGGTGGTTAGTTCTTCTTCCCCTTCTTCCCTGTTGTGTTTTCTTTTTGTGGTATTTTTTAATTTTTTGGCTCTCTTCTTCTTAGGTTTCTTGACCCTAAATAAGCTTGCTGTCCAGAGGCTTGTGAGATTTAGAAACATAGACAATGATAGCAGAAAAATACCAAAAGACCATACAGTATGTCCAAGTTCCCCATTTAGCCCTGGGCCCTACTCTTCCTCCAAGGCCCAAGCACTCCCCACTCCCCTCCATTCTCCTCCCTGATTCTGATGCCCCGAGCAACCATTATACCCTTCATTTGTCCCAGACATGCTTAAAATCACTAACATTTTTTGCACCCACCACCTCCTTGATTGGCAGCCTGTGCCATGGTTCCACCACACTTTCTGTAAAATAGTATTTCCTCACATCCCTCTTGAATGTCCCTCCTGTTAGCCTCCACTTATGACCACAGGACTTTGAGCTGGTATTCCAAGTTAAATAGTTCCTTGCAGTTCACCCTGTTAATTCCTTTTTGGAATTTGAAGGTCTCTATCACTCTATCATTTCTCCTCTCTCCCCTCTCCCTTCTGGTCCCCAATGAGTACATGTTCAGTGCCCTGAGACAGTTCTCATAGAACATACCCTTTTGGCTCTGAATCATTTTTGTTACCTACACTGCACTGTCTTGATCCTGTCCATAGCCTTCCTACAGTAAGGCTAGGGCCCCAGAAATTGGTGCAGTATTCCAAGTGTGGCCTTACCAAGGATTTATACACAATACCCTGCCTGATAAATGTAAGCATCCTACTGTGTTTGCCTTGCTGTAAGCATTGTTGCACTGACTCAACTACTTTAGGGAGTCACTGATGATAACTCCAAGGTCTCATTCATCAGCCATGGTACTGAGTCTCACCCCTCCTATCCAGTACTCTTTTGTGGGGTTCATGTTCCCTAGGTGCATAGCCTTTCACTTCTTGGCATTGAATTTCAACTGCAAAACCCTAGACCAACCCTCCAGGTTTTGCAAGTCTCTCTGCATTTCCTTCATTCCATCATGACTATCCACCCTCCTACAGAGCTTAGTGTCATCCACAAGGAGACAAAGCCTGCCCTGGATCCCCTCACAAATGTCACTGATCAACATGTTGAAGAAGACCAGACCCAGGAAAGATCCTTGTGGAACCCTGCTCATGACCTCCCTTTCTTCTGATTTAACCCTCTTGACCACTACCCTCTGCTACCTTCCCTTTAGTCAGTTATCTACCCAGTTTACTATGACCTTAGCTGCACCTAGATCCTCCATCTTCTTCAGCTAGCATCTGTGGAGTATCAAGTCGAAAACCTTGCTGAAGTGGAAGTAGAATAAATCCACAGTAAGGCCCCTGTCCAATTCCCTCATAACCCAGTCAAATAAAACTATTAAGATAGTCTGAAAAGACCTCCCTTGCATGAATTTGTGCGGCTTACTATTCTTGAGACCATTGCTCTCCAAGTGGGCAATGAGATTATCCTTGACCAGTGACTCCATCAGTTTTCCTACAATAGAGGTAAGACTGACAGGCTTGTAGTTCCCTGCTTGCTTCTTGTCCCTCCTTCTTATGGAGTGTAACTGCATCTGCCACCCTCCAATCTTTTGGACCCACCTTGTTCTTAGAGAGCTGTTGAATAGACCAACCATAGGATCATCCAGTTCTTTTGCCAATTCTCTTAGTATCCTCTGATGCAGCTCTCTTATATCACTGTCACTGGGATTTGTGGAATCATTAAAAACAGTCCTACTGGCAAAAAGAACAAATTTGGCTTTATTTCTGTGTCTCCTTATGCTTTCCATGGACTCCAGGCAATCAGCCTTTTGCTGCCCCTGTCACTCTGTCATCAATATTAGGGCTGGAGTTTGGCTCAATGAGTTATTCATACTCTGTGGCACTTGAATGCAGATGATCTGAGAATAAAGATTTACTCCCTGGACTTGTATGAAAGGCTGTCAATATACCTACCCACTCATTTTGGTCTGAAGGCAACTGTTCTCTCTCAAAACTACACAACACACAATGGCATCCTGCTAGCTGCTGCTGTAAAAAGCCAAGAAGGAACTCCAAATGGGAAGCAGTGGGTCCAAGGGAAAGAACTGGTGTTAACCAGGGAGGCTAGTCCTAAAACAAGACCAGTAAATGCAAAAGGCAACACTCGACGCATGAGAAAGAAATCACTGAGGTAAAGTTATTCAAAAGCAGTGTTGCCATTTATTGTGAGTGTAACAGCCAATGGCTGAAAAAGCTAACTCCAGTGCTTCAACCACAGGGGCATGGCCAAAAGAGATTGGTACAGCCTTAAATACTGGAAATTTAAAGGTTTATATAATTACAAATAAAAACAACTTTGTAATGTGAAACTGAAAAAAAAACTATACTGCTTATCATTTATTGGAATGAAAAACTATTTTGTAATTACTGATTTTATTTTTCATGATTGATTTTTATTACTGTATATCAAATTGTTGTACACCACCATTCAACCAGAGGTTCATAATGTTTCCATTCACCTGGAATGATTGGCATTTTTCCCCAACTCTCAGCAACATAAGCCCAAAACATAGGCAAAAACAAATCCCAAAATGAAAAAAGTAGAGTGCTTTCCTACATCGTTTTTCTAATATCTATTGTTTTACATATATTTCTAAGTTCAAAAAAATTGGGAGCTGCCTAAGATGGAAAGCACAGTATTGCTGTAACAGCACAGTAGTAAGCACAGGAAATATAAACACTTTAAAAATATAGTGCGATTTCATATATTTTTCTTGCTAATATTTATTATTTTGTATTTATTTCTATAATCAAAGAAACTTGGGAGGTGTATCAGATATGATGTACCAACAGACAGCAGTAGGGATGCCATGGTATTGCAGTTTCACATATACTGTACCTTGCTATCAGAGGTCATAGTACTATGGCGTGGGGGCAATTTCTAATACCGGAATTGATATAATTGAATATGGCTGAGAGATGTGGCAGAAGCCCATTCTACTGACACTTGGGAGATAAGGGTTTGAGACACACAGTCCTGTGACATTACTGTGGTTGAATGCAGCTCTGTGGTGTGGCAGAAGCACATTGTGCAAATACATGGAGGCTAGGGTTTGAAACCCAGAATCCCATGTGATAACTTTAGTTGAAGCCATCTCAGTGTGTTGCAGAAGAATGCCATTGTTCTGACACCTAGAAGATGATGGTTTCAGATCCAGACCCCTATGCTGGAGCCAAGGGAGGGCTTAGAACTTCATAAATATAGGGCACTTAGCTGCTAGGGAGGGAAGGACTTGTCTTCTTGGAATTTTCACCTTTCTCATACCAATCTTGACTTTATAGTCCCTGCTTTTTAAATACGTTAACTGGAGAGATAATGAGTATGGATAGGCATATCAACTATGAGTGACCAATGTTCGATTGCAGTCTGGATCATTTGAAATTTGATCTAGAAAACCTAGGCCAATCCAAGTCAGCCACCACTACAGGGGGTCCAGATCACCAATCCAAACTGGGCCACTTGTTGGGTTATGGGCAAACCATCCAAGGCCCAGCTTTAGTTCAGAACAATAGAAATGTGCATCTCTGAAAAACTGATTTATATGATCCAAGCCCACAGAAGTGGTTTGGATTTGAATCTGAACCAAACTGTACATCCTTCTTGAAGAACTGTTACCCTTTCAAGTCTCTTGTCATCTGAGTTCTCATCAATAGCACTTTCTCCATGTAGTAAGTTTCTTTTTTTTTCTGTTTCACTCTAGAGGAACTCTTTGAGGAGTTCCCTTCAAATATCTGTATTGGACTTGGAAATGATGTAGTTACCTACCCCTTCACTTCCCCTGCTGCATTTCCTTGAACATAGTGCAAAGGGCATATACCTACTGTAAGCATTTTGATTAGGGTTAACAATAAAACTAATTCCATACAAACTAGAATTAGTCAATTAGAATGTTTATATAAAGAGTGCTGTACAAAACTCAGAGTGCTTCACAACACCGAGTAAACATTAACAAAACATTACAGAGGATAGAACAAGGCAACATAACATAGTACATAACTGAGTTTGAATATCTAGTATACATACAAAAACACTGAAATTGAAAGTATAGTTTTGAATAGCACTTTTTCTGATCCATCTAACAAGGCACATTTATTTAATCAATCATTTGTTAGTCTTTATACTGTAACTATAAACATTCCTTTCAGATTTACTCTAAGGGACCAATTTTAGAAGACCCCCATAGATCAGCACAGCATGTGTCAAATCCCCAGCTGTGGCAAACTCAGGTGCACCGGGGGCCCTTCACCATATTTTGAAAAAACTGGGATCCTGGCACCAAACCCCCCAAGTTTTCTGCAAGCCATCCTCTGTGCCACACAACTGGTGCACAGGAGGGGGATGCCACAAGCTGCTACACTTTCAGACAGCAGTCACAGCTGTGGCAAGCACCAACAAGCTGGGCAGCCAACAGCAGGCAGGGCCCATGGAGGGAAGGCCCGGGCAGCTTGGAGGCTGGGGGATAGTGGTGGACACCAGATGGATAAGGACACTGCTGCCTTGGTGCCAGGGACTGGATATCAGGGGGGAGGTTGTGTGACTAGTGGTGGTGGGGAGGCCTTGGAAATCACCAGACATGGCTTCACCACTGCTGGGACACTTGGCCAGGTGTGGGGGACCACAGAACTCCAATGGCAGTGCCCACAATGGGGGCATGGACCACAACCCACCCTGCCACAGCACTTGACATTGCACACTGCCCATTAGACCAGCACCAGGCTGGTATAACTCCAGAAACCCATGTGGATTTTGGGGAGTGGTTCTGGAATTCCACATTAGGGTATGTGGCAACCCAGACATGGTGCAAGCCCCCTACTGGCATGGTACAGCCATGTGGCTGCCACTAGCATGTTGCAAGGCAGTCTGGCACAGGGGGCCCTGGTGCTTCTACAAGCTGGCTTGGATAATCATGGTTGCCACAAATGCTGATGCAAGGTGCCCCTTGCATCACTTTCTTTTGATGCATGGTCCTTGTGTCAGTCTTGAACTTTTAAAACTCCAGCCCTAAGTTTGTACCTACTGGTGTTGATGACATAGTCCATGCTTTTTGAAATTTTCATTTGAAGGTAGTGCCAAAGAGGGATATATCTAACTTATTGTGAAATATCAGAGAGCTGGAGTGCAGACTGATTAAACTGGTTGCCCCAGTAACTTTGTCAAAAATACTGAAACTTTCCTTTCTCTTGGGTCTGTGTCTACATTTTGCAGTTGGCAAAGCAGTACCATTAAATACATGTGGTTCTCTGCAGAACTGCTCTTCTCTCCTAGGGTGGGTAGTGGGATCGCTTTGCACTGCAGCAGCCCCTGGTGGAGACCAGGAGTACTGCATGAGAGTCGCAGCAGTGGGAAGAACCAGAAAATGGAAAAACAGCACAGGATTGGCCAGATGATGGCAGCTGGCCTATCAACACCTCCAAAGGGCGTCCCATGGAAGTTCCACCTACATAAGCAGTGCCCTGGGACTGAGAGAAGAGTGTGTTGGGTGTTCCCATCAGTGCCTTCCCCCTCAGAGGAGGGGGACCCACCCAGGGAAAGGGTTACGCCAGGCTACCCCAGGGGTCAAGCTGCAATGAGAGGTGAGTGGGGCTCCAGGGGGAAGAGTAGTAGGAGGACATCAGGGGACCATGGCTGCCTGAAGGAGTGGTGATCCTGGACACATTGGGGCAAAAAGAAATAATGCAAAAAAAGAATACATGTGGTTCTAAATGATTCATAGATAATTACAGGCCTATTCCATTTTGCTGGGCAAGACACAGGAAAGATTGGTGCATGGTCAACTTCAGGCCTATTTTTGGTTGGATCATCATGTCATGCAGTTCCTTTGAGGGGCTGTCTGGTTAATGTCTCCTCCTTTTGAGATGCTCTGTTACTGCCCTAAGCATAATCTGCAGTCCAGCAAACTCTAGGCTGTACTAGATGTCTTTACTATGGTGACAGCTTGTGCTAAGGAAGTTGAGAATGCCATGGAGAACTGCAGTGTGGCTCTTATGACTGCCATGGGCTCCCTGGCACCTCACCACTTCCATCCTTTGATCTTCCACCACAGCTCACATGACAATGTGATGAGGTGAGGTGTCTGAAGACTAAGGGAGGGAGGTTGGTGCATTCTTGGTGGATGCCTCAGTCAGCAGAGGTTAGTTTGGTGCTGATAACTCATTTTAATGAATGCCAGTGGGCAAGCACCCTTAAAAATTATAGTTCCTATCAGGGGTGATTGCTGCAGGGAAGAACTGACTGGCTCAACTCTTCCACACTGTGGATAGGTCATGAAACCCACCCTGCCTCAAGTCTGGAAGAGTATTTTCTGCAGAGATATGTGCAGAGTTTAATTGTTATTTCCTTGACAAGGTATTCTACATTCTAACTGGGATCACCAGAAGTGGCCTGACATGTACCAGCAGTATCAGTTTGCTGACGTGTATGGGCATCATCTTTATTTGTGCACAAGACGGGTATATTTTAATATCATTAGCATAGCAATGAAACACCAAATCATACCATCCTATGGATTCAATAAGTAGTAAAATGTACACCGTAAGTAACATGGGGTTTGGTTCAAACCTGCAGCACTCCACAGCAGAGCACATTTGTTCTAAAGATGGAATTACCTGAAGCAGTTTGCTGTGCTCTTCCACAACAGCATTCTAGTAGTCCTATGTAGCACTGCATGTTATCCAAAAATATACTATGGTCCACCATGTCAAACAATGAGAAAGGTTCTAAAAGTCCTGAGCCCCAGGGATAGGGCATGGGAAAAGTAAAATTGCCTTACCTATTTAGATATGCATAGCCTTTTAGCTGTTAATCAAATGGGGTCAGATATGACTGTGGCACAGCAGCAGCCTTGCTTGAGTTCACCAATAATGCCTCCTGTGTCCAAGATGGTGGTCTGGTAATGGGGGCGAGAGAGTAGACTTGACCAAGGTCTTCAACCTAATGGATCATGAGAAATTGTCATGCAGACAGAGTAGTTAGAAAATGGATGATGTATCCCTGACTTGGGTTGAGAGTTGTTTTAGTTCAGAAGCAGAGATTATTAAATTAGATGGGTATTTTCATCCCCTGAAGATGTTTTGATCAAGGTCCCACAGGGATCTGTAGTGGGACCTCTTTTCTTTGTATTTTGTGTCACCTCTTATCTCTGTCCTGCAGTACTTCAAAAAACTCAACAGTTTTGTAAGCAATCTCTGAAGATTCTTGGACAATGTAAAATGTTTCACAGGGCTGAAAAGATCACACAGTTTGTCCAATATTGTAAACAGTGGTGTGAATAGTAGTAGTAGTTATAATTTATTTATTAAGTGCCCAGTCCCAGGGGATCTGGGTGCTGTATATCATTTAAAACAAATCCAGAAATTAGAACGGAAGAGATAAAATGCACATAAATATATACATATAACTTAAGATTAAAAAAAGCATAAATAGTTAAAAAGAACTGCTGGGGACTAGCTCAACTCAAAGGTCTGTCTGAATAAGTAAGTCTGTAGGCCTCTCTTAAAGGCCTCCACCAAGGGAGCCTCCTTCAGAGATCTGGGAAACCAGTTCCATAGGGCCAGACCAGCCACTTCAAAAGTGTGATCACCAGCTGTTTTAAGCCTGGCTCTGGGAACCACTAGGAGCCTCACTTTGGAGGAGTGGAAAAGGTGAGCAGGGCTAAACAGAGACAGGAGATCACTCAGATAACCTGGGCCCAGTCCATATAGGATTTTATAGGTCAGTAAACTAACCTTCAAGGAGATTCACCACTTCACCGGCAGCCAGTGCAGGTCACACATGACTGACACAACCTCAGAGGCCTGACAGGATCCTGGATCTTCTATTCTGCACTAGCTGCAGGTGTTGTAGGACCCTTCCATTAACACAAAGCATTACAGTAATCAGGTCTTGAAGTTATGAAAACATGCACTAGTGAGGGCAGGTCTTCCATTGGGATCAAGGCTTTAATATGTGAGTTGATTCTGAGATGGTAAAAGCAATTCCAGGCTACAGATGATACCTGAGGTTCAGATGTCAGACAGGGATGGGGCTAAAATGGGTAAGGCCATGAAAAATAAATGGAAGGTGATGAGTACCAATGGCCATAGTCTGTGCAACAAGCTCCCTGAACTAGTGGCCTTAATGGAAGAGGGATTCCTGGATATTGTGACAATCACTGAAACATGGTACACAGAGAACCATAAGTGGGAAGTCAACATACCAGGATACACAGTATACAGGAGGGACAGGGCGGGTAAAAGAGGAGGAGGAGTTGCTCTCTACATAAGGGAAGGAATTAAAGCAACAGAACTAAAGGGTAAACAGGAAGTTGATGAGTCACTATGGGTCACCCTGGAAACAGGAAATGGCACCACAATCTGCATGGGGGTTGTGTAAAGACACCCATATCAAGGGGAGGACATGGACAAGGAAATGATAGAAGGCATCCTTAAAATTGCAGAAAAAGGGGAGATATTGTTGATGGGGGACCTGAATATGCCAGATGTTAACTGGAGTACCTTTGCTGCAGGCACATTCAAGAGCAGGATCATTCTTGATGCCCTACAGGGGGCATGCCTCAGACAGCTAGTGTTGGAACCCACTCGGGAGGGAGCGATCTTAGACCTGGTACTCTTAAATGGGGAAGGAGAAAGGATTTCAGATTTAGAAGTTTGTAGCTATCTGGGAACAAGCGACCACCAAACAGTGTGGTTCACAATAAACACAGCCATAGAGTCAAGCCATAGAAAAACAAGAGTATTGGACTTTAGGAAGGCTGACTTTGGGAAAATGAGAGAGTGCCGTAGAAAAGCACTAGCAAATGGGCAAGAAGGAGGGGTGGAGGAACAATGGGGAATAATCAAAACAGCCATCGAAGAGGCAACAAGCCTTTGTGTGAAACAAATCAATAAAACAAAATGAAGGAAAAAACCACTATGGCTCTCAAAAGAGGTGGCAGGGATGGTTAAGGAGAAAAGCATAGCATTCAGGAAATATAAGGAAACACAGAAGGAGCAGGAAAGATAACTTTATCAGTTAAAGCAGAAGGAGGCAGAGAAGGCAGTCAGAATAGCAAAGGCACAAACTGAGGAAAAGATAGCCAACTCTGTTAAGAAGGGGGATAAAACTTTTTATAGGTACATTCGGGAGTGAAGAAAGACCAAGGGAGGGATACAGAGACTTAATAAAGAGGAAGGAATGTGGGCAGAGGGTGCCAGTGAAAAAGCAGGGATACTGAATGAATATTTCTGCTCAGTATTCGCAACAGATGAGGAGGGGCAGGAGCCTAAACCAAACAAGGGAGAAACTCTGAATAGGGGGGTTGATACCAGTCCAGTCACAGAAGAAAGGGTTTTGAAAGAACTCTTGAAACTGAGGGTGGACAAAGGAATGGGGCCTGATGGAATTCACCCAAGAATACTAAAAGAATGAAGGGTAGAACTAGTAACACCACTGACTACTGTCTTTAACAAATTATGGGAGGATGGAGTGGTACCTGAGGACTGGAGGAGGGCAAATGTGATTCCACTTCATAAGAGTGGGAGCAGGGCAGAGGCAGGAAACTACAGACCAGTTAGTTTGACTTCAGTGGTAGGGAAAATGATGGAATCACTTCTGAAGGAAAGAATTGTTGAGTACCTAGAGGTCAGTGGGGCATAGGACCCAAGGCAGCATGGTTTTACAGCAGGAAGATCATGTCAGATGAGCCTAATAGATTTCTTTGACTGGGTGACCAAAGTAGTAGACCAGGGAGGGGCTGTGGACATGGTCTACCTAGATTTTAGCAAGGCATTTGACACAGTCTCACACAAAAGATTAATATACAAGTTAGCCAGCCTTGGAGTGGGTCCCAAGGTGGTAGCCTGGATAAAAAACTGGCTGGACAACAGGATGCAAAAGGTAATAGTAAACGGAGTCCACAGTGAAGAAAGGAGGGTAACTAGCGGGGTACCGCAAGGTTCGGTACTGGGACAGATCCTGTTTAATATCTTTATACATGACATTGGAGAGCACCTGGAAGGAAAGGTATGCCTCTTTGCAGATGACACAAAGATCTGCAACAGTGTTGATACACAAGGTGGGGTGGAAAGAATGAAAAGGGACTTGGCAAGGTTGGAGAATGGTCAAATACATGGCAGCTCAGATTCAATGCAAAGAAAGTGCAGGTAATGCATCTGGAAACAAAAACCCAGGGGAAGAGTACACAATGGGGAGTGATTTAATAACAACAACAAAAATTGAAAGAGACCTAGGAGTAATTATATCAGATGACCTAAAGGTGGGCAAGCAATGTGAGAAGGCAGTAAGGAGGGCTGGGGGAATACTGGGATACATAGGGAGAGGCATCAACAGTAGAAAACAGGAAGTTGTTATCCCGCTTTACAGACTGTTAGTGAGACCCATCTGGAGTACTGCAAGCATTTCTGGAGACCCCATCTCCGCAAAGACATAGACAGAGTGGAGGCTGTTCAGACGAGGGCAACCAAAATGGTGCAAGGTCTGCACAGAAGACATGTAAGAGAGACTAAAGCAGCTTATTATACACCTGAGCAAAGGAGGAGAGGGGGAGCATGACAGAAACTTTCAAGTATCTCAAGGGAATTAACAAGGTACAAGAGGGTAGTATCTTTCAGAAGAAGAGATGTGCAAGAACAAGGGGGCACAATTTGAAGCTAGAGGGGGGATGGCTCAGAGGTAATGTTAGAAAGTATTTTTTTCACAGAGAGAGTTGTGGATGCATGGAACAGCCTTCCTGAGGAGGTTGTAGAGTCAGGACCAGTGGGAGAATTCAAGAATGCATGGGACAGGTATAAGGCAATTCTAGTGGTGGGCAGGAGAAAGTAAGCTGTTGATTAACTAGAATCTGCAGTTTAGCCATCAGAAAGGGAAATGGGCAGACTGGGTGGGCCAAGCAGTCCTTATCTGCCATCAAATTCTATGTTTCTATGTTTCATTCAAAGCAAATCAAGATTCTTCACCTTAATGGAGGCCACTAGACTGGAGGAACCAACCACCAGGCTGGTCATCCATTCTGTAGCCCCAGCACCCTACCATCAATCAGTTTCAGTGACTATTGCCTCCATCTTGTCAGGGTTGAGTCTTATCCTGCTAGAGGACATCCAGTCCTGAATCTAGACGAGGCTTAAATTCAGTACATCAACCAAGCCAGGGTCCAGGGTGCAAATGACAGATACATCAGGATATCATCTGCATAGTAGTGGAAACCCAAGCCATAGCATCTGATGATGGTGCCTAGTGGCAGCATGTACACTGAGAAACAGCATAGGTGAGAAGACTGAATGCTGGGATACACCACAGAACTGAGGCTTCAGTAGTGGGGAGAAATTCTCCATCACCATCCTCTGTATTCAGTCACTGAAGAAAAACTCAAACCAGCTGATGACCATACCAGCAAGTCTACAGTACTCCCTTCAGTAATCCACCACAACCCATGATCTACCATGTTGAATCTTTAAGAGAGATTGAGTAGAATGAGAACTGACCATTCCTGTCTATCTCTAGCCCAAAGGAGGTCATTATACACCCTGAGCAATGCAGTCTCTGTGCTATGCCTAATCCATACTAGAGTGGCCCACTAATGTTAAAGGCTATGAAATGTACCTCCAGATGCAAAAACACTATTTTCTCAATAACCATTCCTAAAACGGAAAGGTTAGAGACAGGTCTACAAATTGCCAAGCAGTCCATGTCCAAAGGTGTACTTTTCAGAATGGGCCTCACCAGCACATCCTTCTGTGTGCTTGGAAAGGACACCTCCAAAAGCGAGAACTGGATTATCTTGACAAATACTGCATCCAGAAATCCCACACAACTAATTAGGAGGCACATTGGACCCTGGTCCAGTTCACAGTAAGTGGGCCAAAATCAGATGTGACCACACATACCTCCTCCACCAATAACAGTATAATGATCATCCATGATTACTACGGCAGTTAATCGTAAACTTTTAGATGAATTTATTTTCACCACCATGGATTCTAGTGTACCTATTGCCGCTTTTTCAACTATGACTACAAAGCAGTGCCATAGCACTCTGACCCATTTTTTAACTTTCACTTGGTTTTGCAACTAAGGTCATAAAGTTTTTGTCCTGTAAAAAGTCTAATGTAATGTGTGTTTTAGTGCTGTGGCATATAGCCTTGCATAGTAAGCAAGTCTATATGCTGCAGCACCATTATCCAGAATCATGATTTTTTTCTCTTTCAACAGGTCCCATTCATGATATTTGGAAAACTGACAACAGAGTACAGGTGTTTAAATCAGGAGATCCTAGCTGCTTAGATAATACTCATCCAGTGATTTTCTACTCTAAGTAAACTTCTGGAGAAAATCATTTATCACCAACTTATAAATTATCTAACACATAATTCCCTCTTGACAGACTCTAATCATGGCTTTAGAAAAGATTGTGTGAAAATGATTGCCCTCCCATCAAATGATATTAGTAAAGTGATGTATAATAGACTGCTTACTGGGGCAGTATTTGTGAACACACTTAAAGCTTTTGATCTTGAAAATCATGCTCTCCTCCTTGACAAGTTTTCTGCTCTGAAGCTTTCTAACAGTGCTGTAAAATGATGTATGTGTTACCTCAATGATCAATATCAACAGGTCAAGATCGTGAAGTCAGTCTCTAGCACTGCAAGTATGCCTGTTGCTCTTCCCCAAAACCCATATACTGGGACTCTTGCTTTACTCCCTCTTCCTTAATCACATCACTGATTTCAATGTTCACTGCAGCAGCCTTCTCTTCAGTATGCATATGGCCTATTAATTTACTGTATTTTAGCTCTAACAATCCAACTACTGTACACTAAATCACTATATTAACACTGACTTTCATAATATCCAAAACTAGTTGACACAAAAACCCATATTGAATACTCAAAAAATGAAATCCATGCTCCTTGGTTCAAAACATAAACCTTGCTCTGTGACTTGAGGTATTTCTGTCTCCTGCCTTGATGGTGCCTTAATTGAGGGAGTAACTTCTTTCTTGTATCTTGGAGTTCTTTAAGTCCCTTTGCTGATTTATCCTTTCATGTCAGGACTAGATGTAAGCTAGCCAATGCTTAACTTGCCTTGCTTATGGGATGAGATTAACCTTACTCCAGAAGCTTATCTGACTATAGCCTATGATGTTCTACAGCCCAGCTTTAACTGCTGTGCCACCCTTTAACTCCTCCAAGTCCACCTTAGCTTATTGTGAAGCAGTATGCAGCAGTATTTAGCCTTTGTGCTGTATGTCACTTGACTCAGCCATCACTGTGACCTATATGCTTCCATGGGCTTGGTTGCCAATTCCTTGAATCACTCATATTATGGGGTGTTTTATTGACATGCTGATCAGAACTAATTTCCTCACCTGCTTGTTTACTATTCTACAGTACCTTATTCATCATATAATTTATGTCCCAGTAACATTATTTTTTCTTGAACCTAAGTGCTCCACATAGGTTCAAGGTCATTATACTGTAGGTCAAGTGGCCTTATCTTCCTCAGCCCCATACTCTGGATTTGTCTTGTGGTTCCAATCAGCTGTTTAGATTCTCAGTGGCACTTTAGAAAACTACTACATAAATACTAAGACTAACCAACTGTGCTCAACTTCTGTATCTCCTATCCATTAAATGTATTGTACTTTTATATACTGTACTTTGTCTCTTTGTCTCCTGCAGCTGCAGTGTTCTTGTCTCTGTATTCTATGCTTGAGTATACCCTGTGTCTTCCCATTCTCTAACATTGTATCAGTTTTGTCTCATGACCATATAATCTATTGTGTGTTTTTTTACCTTGCCGCTTGCTTTGCTATTATCTGGCTACAACTGTGTCAGTTTTGTAACCTGTTATTATTATGAATCACTTTTTCGTTTGCCATGTAATACCCCTGTTATTCTTGAGAATAGGTGTTGTATTGCCTTGCGTACTTTTTATTTATTTTTATTTTATTTATTTATTCAATCTAGGATTACAAATACATGGAAACATAGAAACATAGACTTTGACAGCAGATAAGGACCGCTTGGCCCATCTAGTCTGCCCATTTCCCTACCTACAGGATAGGCCGCAGATCCTAGTTAACCAACAGCCTATTTCTTCCTACCCCCACAAAAATTGCCTTATGTCTGTCCCATACATTCTTGAATTCTCCCACAGTTTTAGACCCCACAACCTCCTCAGGAAGGCTGTTCCATGCATCCACTACCCTGTCTGTGAAATAATACTTCCTCAGATTGCCCCTGAACTGCCCCCCCATTTTTAAATTGTGTCCCCTTGTTCTTGCACATCTCTTTTTCTGAAAGATGCTACCCTTTTGGACTTTGTTGAGTCCACTGAGGTACTTAAAAGTTTCTATCATATCCCCCCTCTCCCTTCTTTTCTCAAGGGTATACATATTAAGCTCCTTTAGTCTCTCCTCATACGGCTTCTCTTGCAGACCCTGCATCATTTTAGTTGCCCTCCTCTGGACTGCCTCTATCCTGTCTATGTCCTTGCGGAGATGGGGTCTCCAGAACTGGACGCAGTACTCTAGATGGGGTCTCACCAACTGTCTATACAGAGGGATAATAACTTCCTGTTTTCTGCTGCTGATGCCTGTCCCTATGCATCCCAGTATACCCCCAGCCTTCCCTACTGCCTTCTCACATTGCTTGCTAACCTTAAGGTCATCTGATATGACTACCCCAGGTCCCTTTCCTTTTTTGTTGTTGTTACTACTTCCCCCCCATTGTGTATTCTTCCCCTGGTTTCTTGTATCCCAGGTGCATTATTTTGCACTTCTTTGCATTGAATCCTAGCTGCCATAATTCTGACCATTCCTCCAACCTTGCCAAGTCCCTTCTCATCCTTTCCATGCCTCCTTGTGTATCAACCCTGTTGCAGATCTTTGTGTCATCTGCAAAGAGGCATACTTTTCCTTTCAGTCCCTCTGCAATGTCACTTTTGAAGACATTAAAAAGGACTGGACCCAATACTGAACCCTGTGGTATCCCACTAGTAACCCCTCTTTCTTCAGAGTGAACTCCATTTACAATTACCTTCTGTTCCTGTTGTCCAGCCAATGTTTTACCCAGGCTACCACCCTGGGACCCACTCCCAGGGTGGTTAATGTGACTATTAATCTTTTGTGTGGGACTGTGTCAAATGCCTTGCTAAAGTCTAGGTAGACCATGTCCACAGCCCCTCCATGGTCTACTACTTTGGTCACCCAGTCAAAGAAATGTATTAGATTTGTCTGACATGACCTTCCCACTGTGAACCCATGCTGCCTTGGGTCCTGTGCCCCACTGGCCTCTAGGAACTCAACTATTCTTTCCTTCAGAAGTGACTCCATCACATTCCCTACCACAGAGGTCAAACTGAAAGGTCTGTAGTTTCCTGCCTCTGTCTTGGTCCCACTTTTGTGAAGGGGAATCACATCCGCCTTCCTCCAGTCCTCGGGTACCACACTATCCTCCCATGATTTATTAAAAAGAGTAACCAGTGGTTTCACTAGTTCCCCCCTTAATTCTTTTAGAATTCTGGGGTGAATTCCATCAGGCCCCATTGCTTTGTCCACCTTCAGTTTTAGGAGTTCTTGCAGAACCCTTTCTTCTGTGAAAGGACTGGGATCGACCCCCCTGTCAAGAGTGATTCTGTTAATTGGATTAGGCACTTTCCCCTCCTCTTTTGTGAATACTGAGCAGAAATATTCGTTCAGTATCCCTGCTTTTTCACTGTCCCCCTCTGCCCACCCACCGTTCATTCTATTCAGCCTCACTATCCCTCCCTTTGTCTTTCTATGCTCGCTGATGTACCTATAAAAGGTTTTATCCCCCCTTCTTAACTGAGTTGTCTATCTTTCCTCAGTTTGGGCCTTTACTATTCTGACTTCCTCCTGCTTCCTTCTGCCTTAACTGTACAGCTGTCTGTCCTGCTCCTTCTGTGTTTCCTTATACTTGGAATGCTATCTTTTTCTTCCTGACTTTCACAGCCACCTCTTTTGAGAACCATAGTGGCCTTTTCTTTCATTTTGATTTGTTTATTTGCTTCACACAAAGGCTTGTTGCCTCTGTGATGGCAGTTTTGATGATTCCCCATTGTTGCTCCACTCCTCCTTCTAGCTTGTTTGCTGGTGCTTTTCTGAGGCACTCTCCCATCTTGCCAAAGTCAGCCCACCTGAATTACAGTACCCTCACTTTTGACTCGGTAGCTGAGTTTAACGTGAACCACACTGTTTGATGGTCACTTGTTCCCAGATGGCAACCCAATTCTAGATCTGAGATCCTCTCACTGCCCCCATTTGAGAGTATGAGGTCTAAGATTGCTCCCTCACGAGTGGGTTCCGAAACTAGCTGTCTGAGGCCTGCCACCTGTAGGGCATCAAGAATGGCCCTGCTCTTGGATGTGGCTGCAGCAAATGTGCTCCAGTTAACATCTGGCATATTCAGGTCTCCCATCAACAGTATCTCCCCTTTCTCTGCCATTCTAGGAATGCCTTCTATCATATCCTTGTCCATTCCCTTCCCCTGACATGGGGGTCTGTACACAACCCCTGTGTGGATTGTTGTGCCCTTTCCAGTCTCCAAGGTGACCCACAGTGCCTCGTTTGAGTGCCAAGCAGCTCATTTACTAAGGTTCCACATCAATGGGGGTGTACAGATCCATAATGGAAAACAGACTGCTTTCGCAAACAATTAAGCAATTTATATTACAAAGTACAGAATAAGAGAACAGCAAATAAATACACATTAGTTTTGCACGTGATTCAAGTCAGGAAGTGAGAAGAGGAGGGAATTAGGAAGGGAACCAGATCAAGGAAGGGGAGAGCAACCAGGCAGAATTGTCAAGCAGCTAGGATAGTAAGGGACGAAAAGCAAGGAAGACAGTGGGGGGGAAGAGGGGGGAGATGGGAGGGCAGGAAGTGAGAGGAGAGTGAGAGGGCAAGACAAGTAGAGAGAACAGTGGAAGAACAATGGGGGGGTGTGGTCCTGGGAAGAGGGACAAGGATGTTAAGTGGTGCAATCACAGGAGTTTTCAGTTAGGATGTGCTGACAAAGTTTGAGTTTGAATTCACCGAGGCTAGTAAGGTTAGCCAAACCATTGTGGAGGCCATTTAACCAGTATGGCACTTTGATACAAAAGGAGCATTTGTATTGGGCGGTTTGGCAAATCGGGACTAGTAGAAGTGCAGAAGATGAGGTGTGCATATGTTGGGTCTTGGGGGATTTGTGAAGTAAGCATCCTAATCCTGAAGGCATGAGTCCAAGGAAAATCTTTTTGGCAAGTAAGCAGGTGTGGTATTTAATTCGCCCATGCAAGTTGAGCCACCCATCCTGCATATAGACATTGCATGTGTGGGTGAGGCTTGGTGCACCAATTAGGAGTCTACAGGCCTTGTTTAGTGCCACAGTGAGCCTTCTGAGTGCAGTGGTGGAAGCAGTTCCATAAATGACAAGGCCATAGTCGATTAAGGAGAGCACCGAGCTGTGGACAGCAAGATTTAGGGCTTCAGGTGTTAGAGACTTTCTTAGTCAATAGAGGAGCCCAATCCTGGTATTGATGGCTCTGGCAACATTTTTGATGTGCAGTGAATAGGTGAGGTGTCTATCAAGGGTAACTCATAGGTACTTGAAGTGCTGTATTTGTTCAAGGGGGTCACTTTGGGAATTTTTAATGGTAAGAGCATGCTCTTTATGTCGACTGCAGCCTGAGGAGAGCAACAGGACTTTTGTATTCTGTAGTTTAGTACTAGTTTATGGTTGCGGAACCAGTGCTCAACTTCCATGAAGCCCTTTTGAAGGTTACTTTCAAGGAGGTAAGGGTAAGGGTGGCTTGAAAAAATGACAACATCATCTGCGTAGAGCAGTGTTTGCTGGTGGCAGGTAATCAGTAGATTGTTAAGGAAGATGCTGAAAAGGAGTGGACCCAGGATTGAGCTCTGGGGTACCCCAGACTGAACAGGCTTCTGGTCAGAGATAGCACTGGAAATCTTCATGCGTTGAGATCTGTCCCCAAGATAGCTTCAAAACCAAGGAACTGTATCAGGGGAGAGACCAGTCTGTGAGAGTTGTTTAAGGAGGAGTCAGTGATTAACCATGTCGAAGGCCTTTGTTAAGTCTATAAAGACTGCACCCACAAGACTGCCTTGGTCAACAGATTGCTGGACGTAGCTGGTGAATTCTAAGAGTGCGGTGGTGGTGCTGTGCCCTTTCCGAAAGTCATGCTGTTGTTCACACAGTAGGGAGTATCTATCAAGGTGGTCCACAAGTTGGTTGGTGACAATACGTTTGAGTATTTTAGAGAGGGGTGGGAGGATTGATATCGGCCTATAGTTGCTGTGTAGTGCATGGTCTCCAGATTTGTGAACTGGTGTAACAATGGTTGTTTTCCATACCTGTGGGAATTGCAAGAGGGTTAGAGAGAGGTTAAGTAATTTAGTAATAGGTGGAAGTACTTCCTCTGCAGTCAGTGCGATTAGCTTCAGGTCTAAAGAGTCACCACCATGCCTGGACTTGCCCAGCACATTGTTTAGTAGTTTCCTGACCTGGGCCACTGAGACACATTTAAAGTAGAAGGAGAGGTGATGATTTGTCTTGGTCTCAGGATGATGTGTTGCCATTAAGGTGGTGTTGTCCAAGAAGTCTTGTGGTAGCACACTACTTAGTTCAGTGAAGGCATCATTAAAGGTATTCGCCATTGTGAGCTGGTCAAGAATGGAGGTACCATCAAGGTTTAACATCGAGGGAGCCCTTTTTGGGTCTTTCTCCAGAACATCATTGATATTTGCCCAGAATTTCCTGCTGTCACCCCAGGTATTGGTAAGTTGCTCCTCATGGTGATTGCTTTTTGCTTTATGGATTTCCTGAGTGCAGGAGTTTCTTGCAGCTTTATAGGCTTGCCATTCCTGTTGCTTGCCAGAAGATTTAGCACAGTACCAGAGGTGGTTCCTCCATTTCATGCTGTCTATCAGCCCAGGAGTAATCCAGGGATGAACAGTGCCACGCACCTTCATTTTCTTGAGGGGTGCGTGAACATCGCAAGCAGCATTGAACATAGTGATAAAATGTTGGAGTGATTCATTAATGTCTGTAGAGGAGTCAAGTAGTGACCAGTCCTGACAGCGGAAGTGTTGTTTTAGGAGTTCCCAGTGGCCATGTCTTAGCACTCTGTTGTAGATAGTTAGAGGTGGTGGGGCATGGAATTTGTTGGTCCAATTGCAAGTAACAGGGGAGTGGTCACTGAGTGAGTCAGGGTGTAAACTTACGTTGGTGGCACGGTCAGGGTGATTAGAGATTATCCAGTCAAAAGTCGTGCTTGTCCCAGTCTTATAATTAATTCTAGTGGGAGAGCTGACCAGCTCAGTAAGGTGCAGAGCTACCAGTGCTTCCTTTATGGGGCCACTGGAGGCAGACAGACAGTTTATGTTGAAGTCACCAAGTAATATTGTCTCAGTGATGTGATTTTGGGCTCTCAGGCAGTCCAGGACTTTATGAAGACCAGTGGTAGGGTTGGTGGGAGGTATGTAAACTGATAGGATTGTGAGAGTCTTGTGGTGGGCCCCCAGTAGCACTTTAATTGCTAGTACCTGGGTGGGGCACCCAAGGTCAGCAATAGGCAAGACCAGCGCTTTTAGAGTGTCTTTTAGATTGATAGCACAACCACCCCCAAGCTTAGTCAATCTGTTCAATCTGAAGGTAGTGTAGCCAGGTACGGCAACTGCTGCATCTGGTATTTTGGGAGATAGCCAAGTTTCAATGACAGAGAGTATGTCAGGGTTATTTAGCAAGACCCAGGCTTTAAGGAGATTGATTTTGCACAGGAGGCTGCAATTGTTCATAGAGGTCAGGTGAAGAGTTTCCTGTTTCCGGTGATTATCCTTTGTAATAAGGTGCACTGCTCCAGGGTCGGGGTGGATGTTACCTGATACCAGAAGTAGCAGGAGGGTGAGCCTTAGGAGATAATCACTAATAAGTTTGGATGCTTGTTTAGTAGCCTTTCTGGAGCTATGCAATGATTTTGCATTCACTTTCATGCCCAGGAAGTGGAAGATAATAGGTCCTGAGGTGGTTATGATGCAGGTAGGTGGGTAAGTAGAAACCCAACAATCATGTTGAGGATGGATAAATAATGGAGGCCAAGGCCCATTTGAGTTGGAAAAATAATCCCCAGAAGTCCAGCCTATAGTGTAGTGGAGGCTAATTCCAGCCACAAGGTTGCGGGGTTGAGTCCAGTTAGGTATAGTGTTTCCAGAGTGACTGATCAAAAAGAAGAAGATAAGAATGTGGTGCAGGGCAGTAATGTTAGGCATGAACATAGTGTCAATTAAGATTTAAGTAAGGGAGAGGATAGAACTGCAAACACAGAAATGCACAGTCCAGTTTCTTTCTGTGCCACCTGGGCTATTAGTACAATTTATGACAGAGGTCACCCAGGGTCACAGCTAGGCAGGGATTTGACAAGAAGCGTTGGCTTTGCAAGAACTTGCAGGCTTGACTCCCCAGCCCCATTACATTGATAGCCTGGGGCACACTTACTCAAGTACAAGTGCAGGATGAGAAATCCTTTTATCCATGATGCTTCCTTTGTTATTTAAAGTGGTTGCTTAAAAGCCCACAAATAGATCCCTTAGGAGCAAGCCAGACAAAAATGTGGATTCAAGCAGGACCCAGAGTCACTGATTTTGTCAGGCATAGTTGCTTAACTTCTATTTTGCTTGGGATAGCTTCCAAAAGGTTGATTTTAAACTGAAAATGCAAATACCTGGTGGTGATGTTTTGCAGAAATCCAGTCCAGGAGACCTTCACATATGTAGTGAGCAAGAATGGTGTAGTTACTCCAAGCAGAAAATCTTATAAATCCTCAAAAACTAAACTACAGGCATAGACAAACACAAACAGCCACCCACACAGACCCTGGAGGTGGGACCAAGTACTTAACTGGTTCCTAAATAAGTAAACTAATATAACATTATTTATTTATTTATTTCAAAAGTTTTACCAGAAAAGACATACTGGGCTGATAACAGCTCATTTTCAGTTGTATCTCTGTGTGTGTGTGTGAGAGTACACAATGCAAAAATGTCAAGATAAAGATAATAATGTAGGAACAATATTGATAGAAAATAAACTACAACACAATACAAATACATTATAATACAAATAATAGTAAAATAAAATAGCAGTACAATACATAACAGTTATGAAGTCACAATATACTGGTGATGGTGCTAACACAAACTAACACTGTAAAATTATGTATCAAAGAGGATAGGAAATCTGTGCTAATTGGCAGAAAATGGTAATGTACCTAGTACTGTAATAGAAATGAATGACTTACCTCCAGCTGTGCACCTTTTAGTTGTACCTGACTAAACACCAATGATTGTTTTCTTTTTGTGGACAACATTCTGCATAGTTCCGTTTATGGAACCAGTAATTTGGAGTTTTTACTATGTCATGGTTTGTGTACAGATTGCTAGGCATGAGCTGTTGTCCTATCAGAGCTATGCTCAGAGTTCTGTGCACAAACCGTGACATAGTTAAAACTCCTGATCACTGGTTCCATGAAAAGAACTCTAACAGAATGCTGTCCATAAAATGAAAACAATGTAAAATATAGTTTTTCACATCACTTTTTATTCAGGTATAGTTACATATGGATCATTAAGGCTCATGGATATTATTTCTGTATATGGGAACATCATAAATAGCTGTCAGTTGGGAATAATGTTCTGCCCTCTTTAAAGTACAACTGCAAATAAAGTACTGGGGACAGTCCAGAAAGGAGCAATATGTTGCCCCCCCCAACCTATGAGAGTGCTAGAATTAACAGTGATGGCACATTTGAATAGGTACAGGAGCTAAACTTTACCAAAGTAAGTTAGTGAAGAGGTACAATTCATGGCCACACACAACAGGTACATGGGAGGAACTGCTTACAGCCAGGAAGGGGGAAGAAGGGTAACACAAGGGTCAGAGGTCAGGAACAGTTGCAGGAGGGGGTAAAGACATGGAAAAGGGAACTGAGGGAGGAGAGAGACCAGGCTAGATATGAAAAGGGAGGACCAGAGCTTCAGAAAACAAGCTTGGCTTCTGGTTCCCCTGTTTGCCTACTTGACTTACTGCATTCTTCTAATGGTCCTATAAATCTTAGAGATGTACAGTACAACAGCTACATTTTAGTTATTCCCCTGTGCAAAACATGGATATGTCATTGATCTTTCGAGCATGTAGCCCTAAAATTATGTAGCCCAATTGAAAGAGGCTGAAAATCTTTAGATTTTTAAAACTAGATATAAAATATATTTCCTTGAACAATGCAACCGTATTTGTCTTCACTGAACTGTTTTGTATGTTGAGTTTATTTTATGTCTTATGTTGTATACTTACTGTATGTACAGTATCTGCCCAGGCTGCCCCTGTAAAAGGTGTATATTTATGAAAGGTTTGCCCAGTTGCCAAAGTATAACATAAAAATAAAAGAAAGACATGCAATTGACAACTGCATCTCCAGGTGTGAAACATCAACACTGTGGCTAGTAATAACACTTAGGCTAGGCTTTGATGTTATGAACTGAAGACTAAAGTTTCTGCAAGGGAATAATCTTTAGCAGTCAGGCAATAAGAGACAAAAGTCATTTTATCATGCAAATGTTTTTAGTGATAAAGGAAAGACTGATCAAATTGTTTATAGTGTTGTATCAGTGAGTCCTGCTGATAAAAACTGTACATTTTTTGGACATGGCTGGATCCCCTCTTTAACTAGTGAACTAAATATCTAATTGCACTAATTGTTTACCTACATAGTTTCAGTGTGATGAATATAGAATATTGTCTTATAGGTCTATTCTTAGGCCTTGTTCGTCTCCATCTTTGCCAATGATATTCCTACTTCTATAACCCACTGTGGCGCTATCATGTATGCAGATGACCTGATGCTTTACTCGCCCTCCTGGTCCATCTCCGAACTTAATGACCGTCTATCTTCTGATTTCCAACAGCTTCAATCCTGGTTCTCTTCTAACCTACTAATCCTCAACCTTTCCAAAATACAGGCAATGCTCTTTGGATCTCCTAGAAAAGACCAGTTTGAATCCACCAAGCTTCAAGTGTTATGTCACGATGGGTCATTAGTCCTGTCTACAGAAGCCTTCAAATATCTAGGGGTGATGCTGGATCCTTCACTTGACTTCTCCTCTCACATAAATGATGTTTGCAGATCCGTTAACACGAGGATTGGAGCGCCTACTGAGTGCGTCACTCCCTAACTCCTGCAGCCAGGATCTCTGTGGCTAAAGGTGTCTTGCTGCCTAGGTTACTCTATGCCCTCCCACTCCTATCCCAGGCCAATGAGAGTATTCTCTGGAAGTGGGACACCACCTACAACAACATTTGTAGATTTGCCTTATCGGCCCCTCACCTCACTCACCACTGCCTTCTCTACTTGACCCTGCACTGGCTGTCTCTCAAATCATGTCGCCATTACTCTCTGGGGTGTTTCATTGACTCCATGACCAGAAATCCCCACCGAAATTATTTGGCTAACATGTTTAAACCTGTAATTTCCTCCTATACTCTGAGGTTCTCAAATGCACCACAGTTTTCAGTGCCACCCTGCTCTACAAAAATGGGTGAGCAAGCATCCGTGCATTTTGCTCCCAAATTCTGGAATTCTCTTCCCCCTAGTTTAAAGTGTCCCTTATCTCACACCGTCTTCAAGTCTGCACTTTTCTCTCACCTTAATGCACTTGACACATGACTGTACTTGACTCACTCACTTGTCCTGTCTTGACTTTAGTTTCTCTGAACTTCAGTCATATTTGTTAAATTGTCTTAGTCTACCGTTTTCATCCTTGCATGGATGGTCCTGCCTGTATGCATCAGTCTTATCTATCCCTGCGTGGATATCTGCTGCGAATTTTTTATGACTGTATTTATGTACCTGCATATGTTATAATGACTGTAAACTGTACTGTCCCGGGTCGTGTCTGAAAATTAGCAGAACTAATGCCTAATGCACTTACCTGGTTATCAAAAGTAAATAAATAAATAAATAAATTATCCCTCCTACATCCTGAGCAGAATGCGACAAGCAACATGCTTTGGGAAAATAGCCATAGTCATGTGTTTATTAAACAATTCATAATGATAAGTAGAGCCAAGTTAGTGTGATATGCGCAGCAAGATGGTAATAACAAGTCATTCTTCAAATCAAAATGGCCACCCTTTACCCTCATGGGAGCCAACAGAATGGGCACAGACCTTACAAGGTACTCTAGGTCTGAGGCGTGAGTGATGTCTCTGGGTTGGGTGCTGATGCACCCTCCCCATCAGAGAGTGCTGCAAAATTGCAGGCACAACCCAAAGAGGCTATCCCTCTAGCTACCCCATGAAGGAGGAACTCCAGCTATCTAGGCCCTCACCTCTTACCAGTCTCAGGGTGATCCACCTACAAAGATGTGTGACTCTCTGTTACCCCATCTGTATAGACCTTGTGTGACTACTGTGCCATCACTTATTATGTGACTGGGACAATCTGATGCTACCCTAACCTGAGACTGATTTTTAACCATGATGGAAAAGGTGAGAACTGGAAATCCACTTGGAAAAAAATTGGAATGCTCCTTCTTGACCCCTATTTTAATCCGCTCTATTGGGGCAGTGACTTCCCTACCCTCTACAGTTCTGTTTCCTGCCTTTACAAGGATGAGTTTGGATGGGTTCCAACTAGAGGGAGATGAGCCACAAGAATGAAAACCCTTCCTGCCTGTGCCTATATAGGCCATTGCTTCTCCCCTCAGTCATAAGCCACCTGCCTCCAGGGACCTCCTACCTACCTGCCTAACACTTCTCTTGGTGGGTGAATGCATAGCTGAGGCTACCTGCCAGCTTATGTGTCAGTCAAGGCCATGCCCGAAGATAAAGCTCCACCTGGAGCAATCTTTTGCAGGCTCCTTAATTGTCTTAAAGGTCACATTACCCCTCCCTGCACCTGAGCAGACTGAGACAAACAATGTGCTTTGGAGAAAATGGCCACAGCCATTATGTTTATTGAACAATTTTAAATGATGGTTACAGCCAAGTCAGCATGACATGCACAGCAAGGTAATCATAGCAAGTCATTCTTCAAATCAAATCATCAGAATAAAAACTATTTCATTATCCCCAGTGGAGCTGACAGAATAGGTGCAAACCTCATGATGTATGTTCTTTCCCCCATCAGAGGATGCTGCAAAACTGTAGGCAATGCCCAAAGAGGCTATCCTGCTGACTTCTCCATGAAAGGGAAACTCAAGCATCTGGATCCTCACATCTTGCCACCCACAGGGTGATCTGCCTGCAAAGATGCATGATTCCCTGTTACCTACTCTTTACAGACCTTTCAAGACTACCATGCTGCTATAGGATGAGCATAGCTCCTGATGCTGATGCTCCCCCAAGCAATTCACACCACTACTTTTTCAACAGCACTTTTCAAGTCAGCTAAAAATCTGTCATTCCTAGGTCAAACAGGCACACACCATCCTAGACATAAAACTGGGGTACTTTTCTAATAATGTTATTGTGACTCAGGACAGCCCCTCTGATAGAGTCCATAAATTACCGCATAGCCATTTTGGTCAAACTGAAAGCTTTTTCAAATGTTCTAGGGTGCCAGGAATTCCTCCCAATGTCTCCACTGGATGATATGAGACCATATAGTGCATACTTAAAGCCAGGTGTCTCAAAACAGATGCAAGACCTCCTTCATTTGGCACAACAGTTTACATGATTATACTGCCTCAGATCATTGTCTCCTATGTGCATCAACTGAGTGGGCCCCACCACTGAGCTTCACCCATGATCCACTAAGAGACAATTAGAGGAAGATGAGCCAAACAAATGAAAACATTTCCTGCCTGTGCCTATATAGGCATTTTTTCCTCTCCCCCAGCCATAAGCCCCCTGCTTCAGGGACCTCTTACCTACCCGCCTAATGCTGCCCCTGGTCAGTGTCTACCTAGTTGAGGCAACCTGCCAATTCACGTGTCAGTCAGGACCATGCCCACAGACAAAGCTCCACCTTCAGCAGTACTTTGTGGGCTCCTTATTTATAGGTAACCATTCACAACAAGGTTGTGTTTCCATCAAGGGGCTGTGATGACCTCATAGGGACCTCGAGAGTGAAGCTTGAGAGGTCCTTAATGTCATCACAGTTCCCGGGATAGACACATGACTGAGTTGGCATGTTGACCATATATTTTTTTATACATTATATTGTCCTCCATATATGCCCATGTGTAGTCTCTGTTTAAAATTTTAAAATTGTTATCAACTGAGTTTTTGCACTTGTAACTGTTGTCATTGCACTTCTCATTGTTTGTAACTGCCTGCCTGACTATTCCCTCATTCCCCCTTCCCCAGGTCACACCAGGAAATAAGTATCAGTTCAGTGTGCCTTTCCCAGTTACTAACTGGCTGGCAGTATAGCCTAGAGGTTAGAGGAATGAGGTGTGAACAAGCTTGATACATTCAGCAGACCAGACCTGAGTTTGAGTCTCACAACCTCCACTTGCATACTTTGTGACTTTAAGCAAGTCACTTAATTGCCCAGTGCTCCCGGGTTGCCCCTGAAAACAGGCACTTGTGCCTAGTGGGCCTTACCCGGTTACTAAAAATATTTAAAAAAAATGTATAAATAAATATATTTATAAATAAATTTCATCCTGCCATGCACATAAATATGCTGCTCAAATACATGATGTTCCTTACGATTTCCCTCGTATTATGTTTTTACATTGCATTTGACTGCACCATGTGTGCTTTTCTTTGTGATGTTGTAGCTACTGGGGTACAACAAGAAGTTGTACCACAGTAGCGACATCACTACTGTGGTACAACTGGGCTTTTGAGTGTATGATTTTCATACCCAACAACCTCTGACCACATTATATGCTATAAAAATGTTACACTAACCATACTAATCCAAATAAGCTAAGTAAAAGGAACCAATATTGTGGGAATTTTTTGCATACTTGGTAATGACCACACAATAAAACTGATTACTCAGCATTGCGTTCAAATAATATAACAAGTATGTTTTTTGTTTGTTCCTTTCAGGGATTAACAGTTGAGCGACTTGGACGCAGACCTCTGCTCATTGGAGGGTTTGGTTTTATGGCCCTCTTCTTTGGAATACTTACACTGTCACTAAACTTGCAGGTATTGACTTTAGTTTAATCATTTTTGCTTCTTCAACATTTTTCTAAAAAGTTGCAAACTATTTTACTATTGCAAAAAAAGTAACAGCTGCTAAAGACTGGATGGACCAATACTATTTTTCTGCTGACATTTTCCATGTTTGCCATTTTCTATGTTTTTGTTACACTAATGCTGCAGAGTAAATGAAATGCCTTCTATAGCAGAGTAGAATGATTAGTTTACCTTGTGATCTCTTTTAACCCAGAGATAGCATCAGCTTGAGTGCATTCTAGATGCATCTCTGGAGCATCTGTGGTTAATTACTTCTTATGCAACATTCAAAAGGGTCAATTTATTGTTCACACATGTAGTGTATTTTCTTGCATACACAAAAAGGGGAACTATATGAGAATGCTAAAGCCAGTCAGTGTGTAAACATTTAGCATAGCTGTTGGAAGAAAATAAGTAGGGACAAGTATTAGCTAACTGTGACCTTGACTAATGTCCCAGTGAAATGACTGAACAACAGGATACATATTAACCTTTTTTAATGATACAAAAAACATCTGTTAAAGGTGTCAGGATAAGGTGACAGATAACAATAGATGTATATTCTGAATAACAAAATGAATATATAATGAGTCTGGAGTGAAATCACTATCTGCTAGACATTATCATTGGGGAAAGTGTAAATACTCCACTGTAATGGTAGAATAAACAGAATCTATTAACCCACAGGACCCCAAAGTGTGTTCAATCATACATACAGTAACATGCACACCAAATTATGTTATATACATCATACACTACTCATGGCAAAGAGTACTTGTGGGAAAACAACTTGCCTTTTAAAGTCTCATATTGGAGAACTCCTGAGCAACATCAGAAGAAATAATTTGAACTGTCATTATCCAGACACTACTGAATACATATGAACATACATCCAAACATATGAAGAAGCCAGCAGAAGAAGGCCATTTGGTCTCTCAAGTCTGCTCATATTACAGGGTCCACAGCTTGAGCTAATGTCCTGGCCCTCCCTCCTCCCCTCTCCACATCCTCCCTACCCATGAACCTTACTTTCCCCCATGCCTCTCCCAGCCTCTCTTGAAGCTGCCCACTGTCTTCAATGAGATTACCTCTTCTGGAAGTGCATTCCAAGTGTCCACCACCCTCTCAGTGAAGAAGTGCTTCCTGACCTCCCTCCTAAACCTCCCACCCTCCAGCTTAAAACTGTACCTCTTGGTGTTATGGTTGCCACTCAGCTTAAAGAGACTCTCCTTATCAACCTTATTCATCCCTTTCAAGTATTTGAAGGTCCCAGTCTTGTCCTCTCTCTCTCTCTCCCCTGTCTTCCAGGGAGTACATGTTTAGTGCCCTCAACCTCTCCTCTTATGCTCTACCCTTCTGACCCACTGTCATCTTTGTAGCCTTCCTCTGGACCTTCTCCAGCAGGTTAATGTCATTTTTGAGGTGGGGCCACCAGTACTGAACTCTATACTCTAGATGCAGCCTTACCAGTGACCTGCACAAGAGCAGTATTACCTCCTCTTTCCTACTACTGATCCCCCTAGATATGCATCCCAGCATCTTGTTTGCCTTTACTGCTACTTTCTGCACTGCATGGAGTGCTTCAGGTCACTAGTGATCATCACTCCCAGGTCCTTCTCCTCCTGTGATGCAGATACTCAGACTCTAAATAGGTAGTATTCTGTCCTGGGATTCTTGGCTCCAATATACATAACTTTGCATTTTTTGGAATTGAACCCAAGCTGCCACATCCTGGATCACCTCCCAAGGTTTTCCAGATCTTCCTGTAGGTCATGTATCCCTTTAGCTGTGTCCACTCTCCTGCAGAGCTTGGTGTCATCCATGAATAGGCACATTTTGCCCTTAATGCCATCCCCAATGTCATTGATGAAGACATTGAACAACACCGTCCCCAGTACAGAGCCCTGCCGGACCCCACTGGTTACCTCTCTGATACCAGATAACTCTCACCCCACAACCACCCTCTGGGTTCTGTACCTCATCCAGTTTTCCACCCATCTGTCCATCTTTTCCCCAACCCCAAGATCCACCAACTTCCTGATCAATCTTTTATGGGGCACAGAGTCAAAGGCCTTGCTGAATGCAAGATAGATGATGTCTACCACTTGGCCCCTGTGTACTGTCATAGTGACACAGTCAAATAAGTCAATCAGATTCATTTGACATGATCCCCCCCCCATGAACCCATGCTGCCTCTCATCCTGAAGACCATGCTTCTTTAGATATTCCACTAACCTTTCCTTTAGTATTGTCTCCATGGGCCACAAGGAATACCAGCCAGAGTTCTTGGGTATGGAGCACATCAAAACTACCTCCTGAAGGAGGACACTATCAAATGAAGGGAAATAAGTTAGCTGTTGAGTAGCCAGTTGGTAAGTTTGGCAGAGGAGGAGATGAGCTTCAATAGTATAGAATATCATACACTACACCAGCAATGGGAGAATGATGAAGCTGTAAGCCATAAAAAGTAAAACACGGATAATACTGCTAATTTTATTTCCTGAGTATATAATCACTTATAGGGACTACTCACAGCTTTGTTTTTCTGCTGGGGTATGTCCAAATGCTATAGACACATTAAAGATGTTCTTGTTGATCATGCAAGGGAGGGAAGACAGGTGCAGACAGGCATTTGTCAATATAACCAAGACCCTTTTGGGCCAATACTCTGCAATAAAAATCTGTGGAAACTATTTTGAATGCAGAGTCCTTTGGAGAGGTGCCATTACTATTAGCAACATTAGTCACTTGTTTAATGATACAAATTAACTGACTCCAAAGCGGGTGGATAAAGCTTTTGATTGTGCATCACAGTCAGTCAATGATTCTGGATTACAACCCTGCAGTAGTCAAGAGACCAGAAGAGATAAATGAAGTAGCTCTTACCATAGACCTTAATAAGTGGGCTAAGTGCTATCATCTCCATCCAGCTTTACTGATACAACCACCCCTGGAGTGTTACAAAAACACTTATGTACTGAAGTAGTCACCAGGCTCAAAAACAAGACAGACTAAGCTAATAATCCAAAGCCACACAGATAATTTACACATTCAGTTTCCAGTTTCTATGAGTTACCCTGATAGGACTTCAAGGACCTCAGAAGTAGTGGCTGTAGTGGGGTCAGATGCAGACTCAGATTCTCCAGATGACTTATCACACTTTAAATTAAAAGAGTATCAACACATTATTTCCAGATCTTTACTTTGGTAAATCTGAAAAAAGGTATACTTCAGGTGCTAAAACTAATAGCATTTTGTGGGGAAAGACGAATAAAGTGGCTCAGACTCAGGCAGCTAAACATATTTTGGAAGCCCTAATTGAATCAGAATCACAGCATAATTTGTTTCAGCCAGAAAGTGCTGCTTACACCCTTCTCTTAAAGAATCAGGGGTTCAGACGGCTGTAGTTTCCAAAATTCTGTTTGCACCAAATTCATGAATTCTGACAAGTTCGCTTTGTCAAAAAACACAATTTATGTAGTTATTCGCCCAGTAAATTGGCCATGTTTGTACTGGGAATCTATATGAATTGCCAATTCACAAGTGAATTAGTCAATTCATGTAATTCTCCAGACAAACAGGACCAATTTGTTGGCAAAATCTGTTCAAACTGTATCTCTATGTAAAGAAAAAATATCTCCCCCAGTCACTTTTCTGTATTATTGCCCACCTCCCACCACCCAAATAACTCCTCAGTTATATACCATTCTCTTATACCGTGCTGCCATCCTCCTTCCTGCCCTGCCAAGTTTCAAAGTATTACTAGAAAGCAGAGAAGCATATAAAAGATCAGTACACCCTTTCCTCAACCCACATGCAAAAGACACTCCCCCACCTCCAAGTCCCACCACCAGGTCAAATCACCATAAGACCCTGCACCAACCCCCTTCTAACCCCAACTACCCTCCTCCCTCACCAGCCCACTGAAAAAATGTGACCTTTGATGAAGAAAACAGTCACTATTTGCAGAGTGTCTGCTCTATTCAGCATCCATCTTGGTAATGACACTGGCCCATGAATGAATGGTGGCATCTTTACTCCTAGTAAAACCTGATTGGCTGAATTTTCAGTCAGGTTTTACTAGGGGCAGACTACATCAGGATTCCTTCATGTAGGGCCCATTTGCCATTCACAATGCACATTGGAGTCTGTGCAAAACAGTAGGTACTGCCTGGCATGGGCCTGTATACATATTTGCACTACTCCTTTAACTTTGCACATTGGTTACTCAGAGAAAACATCTTTTGCATCATTTAGGCAGAAAAGTTCTTGTGATGTAATGGGTAATTCGAATTATTGTTCAGACTTACACTGAACCTCCTCAGAATCTCCATTGTCAATACTTAGCTCTAAATCAAGCAGCATATGGAGTGGTGAGTGCCTGGTTTCTTGTCCAGCTTCACAGTGTGCTTTGAGGAGGCAATATAGTGTAGTGTTTAAGAGCACTGAGCTGCAAACTTATAGAACAGGGTTTGAAACCTACAGCCACCACATGTATGTAGTGTAATCATGAGCAAGTCATTTAACTTCCCTGTGCTACCTGGATGCACTTGAAAAAAAAACTCAGTTCAGTGTGTCTTTCTGGGCCAAAAATTGTTAAATAAATAAATGAAAAATAAACTGATCTGTGCACCTGTCCTAGCACAACTGTTAGTTTCTCCTTTTAAGAAACATAATTGAATATGTTTTCAACACGTCTGCACTTATCTACAATGGCACTGGTCAGGATATAATGAAATACCTTGCAGTATTATTGCAAGAGTCTGCAGTATCCTGCAGGAAGCAGTATAATTCAATGGCAATTAAGCCCTTTTGTCATGCAGTATTTTGTGACATGTCATTTACTGCAAGTTACTTTGTTGCATTCTGGCCGGCTCCACTGTATATTTTGTCTTAACATCCACCTAACAGTAGAACAAACTGTTGGGCTACAAATTCCACTCAAAAAATAATTCTTGTACTAGTGACTAGAATTATGTAGAATTCACAGGGCTCGATTTTCAAAGGGCTGGAATGACACAAGGTGCTTGTGTCAAAGAAACATGATGCAAGGGGATCACTGTTCTGCACCTTGCATCATTCCCGATTCTCAAATATAGCTTGTGGCACTGGTTGAACCCTGTGTGCCAGACAGCCTTGCATCTGTCTTGTGGCATGCTGCTGGCCGCACCATGGTGCTAAGGGGTGTTGCACCAGTAGGCAGCTGCCATATTCCCAATTGTAGGATTGTCAAACCCCCCCACTAGCCACAAACATTGCCAGGTATTTGACTGCTCTGAACTGGTCTAAAGGGCAGTGTGCTGACAGCAGTGCCCATCGCAGGCTTGCCAGAATGGCAATAGGGCTACTGCCATCCCAGGACCAGCTGAAGTGTCCCACCTGGGGCAGGTCACAGTAGCGGCCAAGGCCAGGTATGGCAGCTAGGCACCCGTATGCACCAATGGCAAGGCAGTATGCTCAGTATGGCGGTGGTACAGGATACTGAGCAGCAAAGGCAGCAGGAGTGGGAACCACTGGTTGGGTCACCAGATCATTACAGACTACCTGAGCTGCATGCTCCCCATGTACCATTCTGATCAGTCTTGACAATGGATTGAGTACCGCAGATGCCAGTGCCTGTGCAGCAATGTATAAAGCACATATGAAGTAACTATGGTGATGTGATCAGTTTGGGACTGTGTGGACCTGTCTTTAACATTGGGTATATGCCAGGGTGCCAGTGTAGTGTGGCCAGATCACCCTCTCCACTGGACCCTGCAGGTGCCCCAAGATCCCCACAGGACAAGCATGACACTAACAGGTATGTAGGGGCATCTTCACAGCAGTCATTGCCACTGCAGGGTTGTAAGGATGGTGCTTATAGACTGGCACTATTGCAAATGTTGTGTGAGCTATTGTGGTAGTTACAGAGGCACTTGCTGTGTCCATCCAGTGACTGGGCTGTAACGACACTCCTGTTCCTGGGATCCATGTGCACTTTGGTCTAAACTGTTCACTTTGGGCTTCGGGTTCCCTGGGGACACTGCCAGTGGGGTTTGCCACAGCTTACACTGAACCCCTATTGTGTGCCTTTTAGTTGTCAGACAGGAGAGGTTGAAGTGACCTGAGGGTTTTTGGTGCTGGCTCACTCACATTTTATGCAGGCTGCTGTTTGCCGCAGGTTGCATCGAGATAAGGGCCAGTCTGAATATCAAGCCTACTGTATTCTGACAGTCTGTATAAAGCTCAATATCTTTTTAGTTAATGCTCAGAAGATGATCTTAATGCATTGGAAGTACCAGATTCTGCCCATATGCCAACAACTGTTAAACTTAATTGTGGCTTGTTTGATTTGGAATGGGTGTTTTATGTTTTTGAAGAGAAACCTGAAAATGTAACCATACTGTATATGGGAACTGTTTATTAACTGTATATTCAGAATTAAACAGTAATAGGACTTAATAGACATAATAGGAGAATGATACACCACACCCACTGGCAGCAAATAGGAGAATATGATAATTAGCAATCTCTTGTACTACTGAGTCCTACTCTGTAGCACAAGATATCCGCAATGCTCCTAAAAAACAGAGGGATGATACTGCTGGGATCATATATTGGTTCAGTAGGAGTGACACTGGATATTAGAACTTATTGATACCAGGAGGGTTACCTCTGTTCAAGTCAGAAGACTTATTTGAAGCATCATAAACAAGCATTTGTCAATGCCGATTGTTGTCTCATTGGCATTGGTAGTGCAGGAGTTAGATATGCAAAATAGGAATGGCAGAGAAGTATTGAACTGAAGCCAATGCCACCCCCACCTTGCAGAGATTGACAGGCATTGGGGTGAGCCTTTGGGTCATCAGCTGTAATGCTCAAGCCATTATACCTCACCCTGCCCTGTAGACCCTGACAAGTGTTGGGGTGTTCTTTGGGGTCTTTGAGCCTTATACTTATGCCATTCCATTAGGAAATACACTGAAGTGGGTGCAGTATAGTAGAATAGTGTGTACTTTAGGGCTGAACACTCCAAGGCAGACATTGATGTCTGTCACTGGCTGCAGGGTGGGGGTTGGGGTGGAATGGCGAGAGCATTACAACCAATGATCCCAAGTCACACCCCTGATGCCTGTCAGTCTCCACAGGGTGGGGAGTAACAGTTGGAAACACTAACGCTATAGGCGTTTGTTGGTATTTTCACTCCAAATTTTCAACATAGGCTTTTTGTGACCCCACCTCATGAAGAGCAGCACTATCAGTTTGTTAGCTGAAAGGTAGTTATGCACAGTGGCTATGCCATTTGGCGACACAGGGACGAAAACACAATTTGGGCAGGATTTGAAAAATGTCAACTGCATTGTTAATGAGAAGGTGTAAAAACAATTGTGATGGTGAAAATCTGGAGTGAAAATAAGAATAATTGATGAAGTCATGAGCATGCACGGAAACTGTGCAACACTCGTCCATAACCCAATTATTTTCAGGATTTTTTTAATCACATTTTCAACTTAGGCATTTTGGGACCTTCCCTCATGAACAGTGACTCTGTTATTTTGTTAATTCATCCCAAAAGTTGATTTCCTACAGCAACCATGCCATTGGGAGCCACAGGTGCAAAAAAAGAGAAAACAGGGAGGAGAAGAAGCACTGTGGGTAAATTTGGAGACCGGCAATGGCACCACAATCCGCACAGGGGTTGTATACAGACCCCCTTCTCAGGGGGAGGAAATGGACAAGGAAATGATAGAAAGTATACTTAATATGGCAAAAAAAGGGGAGATATTGCTGATGGGTGATCTGAATATGCCAGATGTTAACTGGAGTGCAGTTGCCACAGCCACTTGAAGAGTGGGGTTATTCTAGATGCCCTACAGGGGCATGCCTTAGACAACTAGTATTGAGCCCACTGGAGAGGAGCAATCTTAGACCTGGTTCTCTCAAATGGAGATGAAGAGATCACAGATGTAGAAGTGGGTAGCCATCTGGGAACTAGCGACCATCGAACAGTATGGTTCACTATAAACACAGCAATAGAGTCCAAGCCATACAAAGGCAAAGGTACTGACTTAGGAGGGCTGACTTTGCTAAATGGGTAAGTGCCTAAGGAATGCACTAGCACATGGGCAGGAAGGAGGGTGGAAGAACAATGGGAATAATAAAAACTGCCATCACAGAGGCAACAAGCCTTTGTGTGAAGCAAATAAACAAAACTAAATGATGTAAGAAACCACTATGGTTCTCAAAGAAGTAGCAGTGAAGGTTCAAGAAAAGAAAGCTTTCAGGAAGTACAAGGAATTGCAGAAGGAGCAGGACAGAGAACTGTATCAGTTAAAGCAAAAGGAAGCTGGGAAGGCAGTCAGAACAGCAAAGGCCCAAACGAGGAAAAGATAGCCAACTCAGTTAAGAAAGGGATAAAACCTTTATAGGTACATCAGGGAGTGAAGGAAGACCAAGGGAGGGATAGTGAGGCTTAATAAAGGGGGAGGGTGGGCAGAGGTAGACTGTGAAAAGGCAGAGATACTAAACAAATATTTTTGCTCAGTATTTACAAAGGAAGAGGAGGGTACCTAGAACAAACAGTAGAAACACACTGGATGCAGAAGTTGATACCTGCCCATTTACAGAAGAAAGGGTTCTGAAAGAACTCTTAAAACTGAAGGTGGACAAAGCAATGGGGCCTGAGATTCATCCCAGAATTCTAAAAGAACTAAGGGTAGAATTAGTGACACCACTGACTACCCTGTTTAACAAATCATGGGAGGATGGGGTGGTACCCGAGGACTGGAGGAGGGCAGATGTGATTCCCCTTCACAAAAGTGGGAGCAAGGCAGAAGCAGGAAACTACAGACCTGTTAGTTTAACCTCAGTGGCAGGGAAAATGATGGAATCACTTCTGAAGGAAAGAATTGTCAAGTATCTAGAGGCCAGAGGGCACAGGACCCAAGGCAGCATGGATTCACAGCAGGAAGGTCATGCCAGACAAATCTGATAGATTTCTTTGACTGGGTGACCAAAGTAGTAGATCAGGGAGGGGCTGTGGACATGGCCTACCTAGACTTTAGCAAGGCATTTGACACAGTCCCACACAAAAGATTAATATACAGTTAGCTAGCCTGGGAGTGGGTCCCAAGATGACAGCCTGGGTAAAAAATTGGCTGGAAAATAGGACACAGAGAGTAATAGTAAATGGAGTCCACTCTGATGAAAGGGGGGTTACTAGTGGGGTACCGCAGGGTTCAGTATTAGGACCAGTCCTCTTCAATGTCTTTATAAGTGACATTGCAGAGGGACTGGAAGGAAAAGTATGTCTCTTTGCAGATGACACAAAGATCTGCAACAGAGTTGATGCACAAGGTGGGATGGAAAGGATGAAAAGGGACTTAGCAAGGTTAGAAGAATGGTCAAATGTATGGCTGCTTAGATTCAATGCTGAGAAGTACAAGGTAATGCACCTGGGAAACAAAAACCCAGGGGAAGAGTACACAATGGGGGGGTGAGATACTAACAACAACAAAAATGGAAAGGGACCTGGGGTAGTCATATCAGATGACCTAAAGGTGGGCAAGCAATGTGAGAGGGCAGCAATGAGGGCTGGGGGATATTGGGATGCATAGGAGAGGCATCACCAGTAGAAAACAGGAAGTTATTATCCTCTGTACAGACAGCTGGTCAGACCCCATCTGGAGTACTCGTGCAGTTCTGAGACCCCATCTCTGGAAAGACATAGACAGGATGGAAGCTGTCCAGAGGAGGGCAACTAAAATGGTGCAGGGTCTGCACCGGGAGACATATGAAGAGAGACTAAAGAAGCTTAATATGTATAGCCTCGAGGAAAGGAGGGAGAGGGGGACATGATAGAAACTTTCAAGTACCTCAAGGGAATCAACAAAGTCCAACAGGGTAGCATCTTTCAAAAAAAGGTGTGCAAGAACAAGGGGGCACAATTTGAAGATAGAGGGGGCGGCTCAAGAAGTAATTTAAGGAAGTATTTTTCACAGAGAGGGTTGTGGATGCATGGAACGGCCTTCTGGAGGAGGTCGTGGAGTCAAAAACAGTGGTGGAATTCAAGCATGCATGGGACAGTCATAAGGCAATTCTAGGGGATGGGGGTAGGAAAAAGTAGGCTGCTGGTTAACTATGATCTGCAGCTTATCCAGTAGGCAGGGAAATGGGCAGACTGGGTGGGCCAAGCGGTCCTTATCTGATGTCAAATTCTATGTTTCTATGTTTCTATAACACATTTTGGGCAGGATGTGAAAAATGACTGCTGTACTGTTCATAAGGAGGTGTGAAAAAATGCCAGTGTTGAAAATCTGACATGACAATATTGCAAATTTGCGAAGTTGCAAGGTTGCGTGGAAACTGCACAAGGCATGCTTGTAACACAGTCATTTTATGGACGTTCATCACCAAATTTTCAACATAGGTATTTTAGGACCTCTGCTCATGAAATGTGTCACCATCATTTCCTCAAACTGTCCCAAAAATTGATTTCGCACAGCGACCACTCAATTGTGTACCGGACGTGTGAAAATACATTTCGGCCAGGATATGTAAAATGACAGCTGTACAGTTCATAAGGAGGTTTGGGAAAATGCCAATTTTGAAAATCTGGAGTGAAAATATTACAAATTCACAAAGTTATGAGTGTGCATGGAAACTGCACAATGCACGCTCGTAAAACAGCCATTTTTGGGAATTTTTTCAACAAATCTGCAACATAGGCTTTTTGAAAGCATCCCTCATGAACAGTGGCACTGTCATTTCGTTAATCAGTCCCGAAAGGTGATTCCTTGCAATGACTGCAAAATCACCTTTCCGGACCAAATAACACCATGACAGTGACTGAATTCATGAGCAGGCATCACAATAACCCCATATTGAAAATGTTGTGCCAAAATTCCCAAAAATGGCCAAGATATGCACCAAAGTTGAACAAACCCTATTTACGCCATTATACAGCTTACCAGCATTTCTTCAGTTCACGATTGACTTTGAAGAGTGCAGACATGTTCCTGGTCCACCGAAGATCATCGCATCAGGCTCCGGAGGTAAGTATGGGGTGAAGGGGGTGTGGGGAGGCAGGGCACGCAGAGGGTGGATGTGGTTTGGGAGAGGGGACAGGGAGACTGCAAGAGACCGTTTTTTCTTCTTTCACAGGTTGAAAAAAAAAACATTGCGTGATGGTTTGGGGTTTACATGGGCATATGGCATGCTGGGGTGGGCTCCCAGCATGTCACTTGAGTGTTTTGTGGGGGGTGTTGTAGCTGATAGGAGATTGGGCACTCCCATCCACACATACAGAAGGGGGGGAGACAAGAGCTGAGGAGGATTTGGCACCCCCTCAGCACACAACAAAAGCGCGGGGGGGGGACATTATACTAACGGGAGTGGGATCCCCCATTGGCAAAATAAATGGTAAAGGGGGACTAAAGCTGATGGGGATTGAGGCCCCTGTCAGCAAAGAAATACGGTTCGGGGGGTGCATGATACCAAGGGGGATTGGGCACCCTCTTGGCATACATTTTAAATGGGAGGAGGACATTATGCCAACAGGGAGTGGGCTCCACCATCGGCAAATGAAGTGGGTCATGGCACTCTGCAGGCAGTTTCACCAGGACAGGCATGTCAGGAGGGCATGTTATGGTGCCGCTGCATGATTGCAGTGGACCTTTTCTTAAATCTGGTCACCACTTGACATATGCCTTGTGTCACTGCCTGCAGCTGCTTTATTAAGGAACGAGGGACGCACCTTCTGATGTGTGCCCTGCATTCACCCACAGTGACCACACCTCCAAATCTGCTACTAATGCATTATGTTGTCTGGCACGCATGCGTGAGCCAACATAAAAAGGAACCCCATAGACAGTCCCAATAAAATGTGTCACAAATGTGGAGCACAGAAGGCTCCCTGTTGTGCCACCACCACAGTATTGGCTTTACTCAAAGTCAGCTTACTGTTGGTTGGATTGCAATATTTCAACATACGTGCTCTCATTCATTCAGACAGAAGATGGCCAAGGTGATGTGGGGTGGGCTCTGCCAGTCACCATGTTCAGTAGTTAGTTGCTGTAGTGCAACCTGGCGTAAGAGTTTTCTTTTCAATTGTTTAACCCGGAGTGGCACACTAAGCCGAAAGCTTGTTTACAGGTGTGGCCTGCGAGCACAGAAGAAGTTAAGTGACTTGCTCAGGGTCACACAGTATGCAGGTGGGGGGGAGAGTCCTCAGATCCTCCGAGGTTTTGGGGAAGGGGGCATGTTGAGTTTTTACTTAGTGATGGAAAGAAGGTAAGGATGGGTGCTAACCGAGTCAGAAAGGAGAGAATTGTGCAAATATGTTTTGGGTCTGCAAGTGAAAGGAGGGTGGAAAAGAGGTGCTAAGAGAATGGGGAGAAGAGTGTACTGTATTCTTCAAGTGGCTGGGGTGGAGGGTGGAAAAAAGTGCTAGGGGGCAAAGGGAAAGTTGGAAATGTATTTACTATTTGTGTACATGTATGCATGTTCATCTTTTTTAGCATGCACCCAGTTTCCAATGAGGTCAAAACTGTGGAGCCTGTCTGCATGACTGTGGGCATGGCACTACCCCTCCTGGTCCAGAATGGGTGCATTATGTTTTTTAAAGAACGATTGTTGAGTGGGGGATTAATCCTGTGTTTTGAGGATACTGCATATCACAGATTAACCTCAAATACCAGTTAAGAATATCAACAAATACAGTCTGAGTATTTGTCAGAGAAAGTTTGTTTCAGGCATCTGCTGACTGATTCAGATTTGAGTTACATCCTTATTCAGTAAACTATATTGTGAGCATTACTTCTTTTTGAGGTACCCACTAGTGTAGGGTTATTATTCTTGTCACTTGTTTGACATGTGCAGTACCTCCACACAACACTCAATGCTTTCCTTACTGCAAGTACTGGATTAGGTCATGCTTGTTGAGTGGTCCCTTAGTGAAGCTCCAATTGAGCAAAGCACTGGGGCACCTATTACCATAGAAGAAATTCATCTGCTCATTGTTTGCATTTGTATAATCTCTTCTATGTGTGTTGCTACAGCTCTTTTTAATGTATATTTTTATTTGTATTTCCCTTCAATTTATACATACTAGTTCAATAACATATCTTTTACCATTATAATTATAATTTATATACTTTTTTAACAGTTTCTCCTTTCTACTCTAAATACACCTCCTATAACCAATTACCTCCTCCCTCTATCATGGAGGTCTATTACTAAACAACTTTATCCAACTGTTATTAATGATGGCAGCATGGTTACAATATCTTCCCACACTGAAATGCAAAACTTCTTTTCATTTCCTATTTCATCTGATAATTTTTCAAATAAGATGGCATCTCTCACTCTATACCATCATCTTACTGTAGGGATTTGTTCTAAGTTTGGAGAGTTCCATTGTTTCAATATTAATCTTTCAGTAATCATAGTGGCTATGCAGAAGACTTTATATTGCATTATTTGTAATTCTAGTTCCCCTATACCATTTAAAATCAGGGTGGAAAAAACATCAGGAATCTCATTGTCCAGGATTTGTTTTAATAGTGTAATAGTTTTTACCCACCATGGTTGTATCTCAGGGCCTTTCCTAAGACAGCGGGCTATATCCCCCACTTCTTCACATTGATGCCAACATTTCTTATTTTTTCCTTATTAAAATTCTGTCGAATATGAGGTGTAAAATAAGCTCTATCCATAATTTTCATTTGGATCGCTTTATTTTTTGCAAATAGATAATCTTTGTTTTCTTTAATTCTCAAATTGATCCATTGTTGTGTAGTATATTTTAAATTAATTTCTGTATGCCACTTGTTTATTTTTTCCATGGATTTTTGTTAATTTGTACAATTACTGAGTAAATTCTCTAAAGTTATTTCTTCATACCTATATTTATAATTTGTTCTTGTTTTTTTTTTAATTATCTTGATACATTTAACGTATTACTACTTTATATCGATTATAAAAAAGTTCAAATGACTTTTTATTAGTAGTATAGAAAAAGGACTTTTGTTACTGGAAGATAGTGTGATATTTCATTAAACCTCTGATAAGAGCACAATTTGCCCCCATCAAGCAGTTGATAACATCTTTTTATCTCTGTTTTGTTAAATTTTGCTCTAATTTCCTTCCTCTCCCCTTGCCAAATTATAGAACTGTTCCATATATTTAGGTACAACCACGGTACTTCATTTTCTTCTACTAATTTATTTATAGTTTTTTTTTTGAAGGATGTTCCTAATGGTAAATACATTTCTGGTATTTTAATTGGATTTCTTATAACCCAAATTAGACAGTCTTTCGTATCGTTATCTCTGTATTCCAAAACAAAACTTCCCAGTGTTTTCCCCTCCACATCAAAGGTCCATTCCGACCATATCTTTAACTGATGGCTTACTGCATAACATATTGTATCTGGTCAACTATATTCCCCAGCCTTTCTTGCAATAATCAGTTGTTCCAATGCAATTCAAGGTTTCACTCCTTGCCATAGAAATTTAGTAAATATTCTTATTATGTTCTTGTACCAAGCTAGTGCTGGGATTCCAATTATTTATTGGATCATAAATATGATATCAGGCAGTGCCATCATTTTTATTGTCTCAATTCTTCCCCATAAAGACAGTGACAATAGTTTCCTCTTTCTTACTGTAAGTATCCATCCCTAAATATTTAAAGCTACTTGCAACCATAACGTATTCTATAATATTCTGGTCCAAATTTGTATTTGATTCTGATATTGGCATAATTATTGATTTAGCTTTATTTAAATAATACCCTGAAAGTGTTGCATACTTTGATACTTCATCTAAAAAAGCTGGCATGGATGAATTTATATCATTCATAAACAATAAAATATCATCTGTAAAGTCATTTACTTTCATTGTTTCCCCCTCAATGTTTTTTCCTTTTATCCCCTGGTTACTTAACCCAACCACTACTCTCAACAAGTGTGGCCACCTCTCTACACTGTACCACCTTACAGTCCATATGGAATACTGCCTGGAACCTTGCAACTTCTACTCCCAGAAACAACAATCAAAACTATCTCTCAAAGAGCTGTGACTCCGCTTCTTAAAACTCCTAATCCTCCTCCTTCTCATCTCAGGCAGCATCCATCCCAATCCTGGCCCTAGAAGCTCAGGCCACACACAAACTCCAGGTGCCCTTATCCTTGCAACTATTAATATCTGCAGCCTACTACCAAAGCTGGATGCACTCCAAGCCTTCATATGCCAACACAACCCTGACATCCTTGCAGTGGAGGAAACTTAGCTGACACCTAAAGTTCCTGACTAAGCAGTAACAATACAGGACTACAATGTCCACAGGCTGGACTGGATATCCAAAAAAGGTGGTGGTTGCACAATCTATGTCAAAGACTCCCTGTCTTGGTATCCTGTAGCAACTCCATCACTTTCTGCCTCGGCCCAGATTCTGCCAATAAAAATCATCCTAGGTCCCAACCATAAAGCCCTGACTATTGTCTCCATATGCATCCCACCCAGGGACCCTAAACATGGATTCAACAATGTCCTAATCTTTATCAACTCTCATCCTCCCGAAGCTGAACTTATTCTACTAGGGGATTTCAACATAAACTGGTTAGCATCGAGCACCAGTACCTATAAAGACTCCATCTCAGCTACTAACCTCACGCAAATGGTAGACTTCCCTACTAGGATTAACTACAAGACTGGCACCAGTACCCTCTTGGATTGGGTCCTCACCACTCACCCCACAAGGATTTCTTGTACGACCATTCTCCCAGACTCTCACAGTGACCACTCCCCAGTCATGTGTGCATGGTCTAACAAATTCCTTAAGCCCCCTCCCAAAATTATCACTAGCAGAGTCCTTCATCATGGAAAAATTCCACATGTCAAACAACACCTGCTTCTACAAGACTGGCTACCCATCTATGAAGCAACAGATGTTAACTTGGCTCTTGATTACTTCATCTCAGTTTTCAACAAAGCCTGCAACCTCTTTGCCCCTGCTAAAAGGTGCCAAACAAAATCTCTCTCTTACCCATGGGTCACCGCGGCTCTTCTCTCACAGCTGAAACTAAGGAATCACCTCTGGGCAGTTGCCAGGGCCACTGGCAAACACCTGGACATCCAAAATTACAAACAAGCATGAAATGCCTGCACAAAAGCCATATGGCTAATGAAATCCATCTATTACAAAGATGCTCTCACCAATACATGGGGAAATGGTCGTGCTTTCTGGGACAATATCAAGGATGTCACAGGGAAGCAGCCAAAAACCTCTCCAGCCATGTTAATGGTTGATGGATCCTCAACCCTCGACCCCAAGGTGATCGCAAACATCTTTAACACGGCTTTTTCAGACCTAAGTGCTGTTCTACCCTTGACTTTTTCAAAACAAGGGCCTACTCCCAAATACCTTAGCCCTCAGTCTAACCATCCCCTCTTCTACTTCAGGGAGGTAAGGCTGAATGAAGCTTGCTGCTATATTACTGCAGCTATCTCTAAATCTAGATCTAGTAGCAACACCCTGGACTTTAAGCTTCTGTTGCTCACCCTCGATGAGGTAATTCATCCATTAACAAAAATCCTAAACCTCTCTCTCAGCTGTGGAAAATTCCCAGACCTATGGAAAACAGCCACCGTGACACCCGTCCATAAAAGTGGGGACAAGATGAATCACTCAAATTATCACCCTATCTCCATACTGCCCCCACTCTTTAAGGCACTCGAGTGCATCGTGACTGATCAACTTACCGACCACTTGGATAAATACAATATACCTTGTCCACAACAACACGGCTTCTGGAAAGGTCACAGCACCACCACAGCCCTTCTTGAGTTCACTGGAGCTTTGCACAAATCCCTTGACAATGGCCTTTTTACAGAGGCTGTTTTCGTCAACCTCTCCAAGGCCTTCGATACAGTACACCATGGACTACTAATACACCAACTACTGAAGGCCGGGCTATTATCTGACTCTTCTCTCTGGTTTAAAAGCTACTTAGAAAACCAGTCACAGTAAGAATTGTGGACACTCTTTCTAACACCCTTCCTGTTCGCTCAGGTGTCCCACAGGGATCCATACTGGGCCCCCTCCTTTTTAGCCTTTTCTTAAACTCCCTCCCTTACCACTGATCTGAGCAGATCATACTATATGCCGATGATGCTGTTGTATTCTCCAATCACAAAGATCCTGCAGCTCTTCAACACAGCCTTCAACTTGGTTTCAGTTCTGTAGAGACATGGTTTCTTAATCATAAACTGGTCCTCAATGACAAGAAAACCAAATCTATGCACTTCTGCAGCTCCCATAACCCACACAATCTACACCACTTGGCTATCTCAACCACCCAGTGAAACACTCTAGATCAGGTGGGGTCCTTCAAATACTTAGGGATACAGCTGGACCCTAATCTCTCCTATGGACTTCATGGGTAATGTAGCTAGGCTCTAATACCGGCTTTATTATTCTCTACAAACATAGACCACCTCATGCCAGAAGCTTTGAAGGTTGTAGTCCTGAGCTCTGTGATCTCTGTAATAGACTATGGTCTCACCATTTATGGCTCGGACACAACCCCAACCGTTAGACACCTCTCAACTGCCTTAAATAAAGCATGTTGGCTCATCACAGGTGCTCATCGTCTCACCCACACATGTGACCTGTACACTCAGACTGGCTGGCTCCAACTATCAAACCACATAAAGTTTCTCACCTGCTCCATGGTGAAAAAATCTGCCTTGGCCTTGCACCTTCTGGGGTATCAACTCTGTTACAACACCAAATTAACAAATAGTGCCTTAGGAGATCCACGCTACAGCTACTGAAAGTCCCCCACTGTCACACTTCACAGGGACAATGCTCTTTTGCTTATTGAGCACCACTCTGGTTCAATGGCCTCAGCCCAACCATCTCCTCTGCCCCAACAATTGGTATGTTTAAAACTAGGCTCCAGGACTATCTCACTACCAACAGCTCCTGTGACTGCCCAACTTAACCTTGTTCCTCCACTTCCCTTTCTGCTCTAGTTGTCCCCCCACTGGATTCTACTCTCACATCTTGGTATACCCAATGCTGCACTTTTCACCCTCTCCCCACCCTTCCTACATTCCTTATCCCCCCTCTTCCCTCTCCCTATGACTCTGGCACTTCTTATCTGTTGTCTATTTTCTCTGACAAATGCTGCTGGCTGCCTTATTACAATGCTACCCTTGAATTGTATTAATCTGTACTCTGTTTGCAATGTCCACATTGTTGTAATGTCTGTCTTGATGTTCCCCATAATTTGTATTTCTCTGATGTGGAACCTTTGTAAAAGAGCCAAGGCTCAAATGTATTTGTAATCCTAGACTTGATAAATAAATAAAAATAAAATATTTATTTCTCACATAATTCAAAAATGGTTCCAAACTTAATAAAAAATAATGTAGGTGACATCAGGAACCCTTTCCATGCCCCATTTAACATACAGGATGAATCTGTAACATAAGAGGTGATGGCAAACTAACCATAGTTTCTTGATATAATGACTTCATAGGTATTAACAGTGAATTGGGAATACCCCAATCTGCCAAACATGTAAACATAACATTTCTATCTAAATAATCAAAAGCCTTGGTTGCCTTAATCACTACTGTATGGTACTCTGCATTTAGCTTTCTTGCATAGCAAATTATTGATTGCACTTTTCTGGTAGCTTATTAAATATTTCTGCCCTCTATAAAGCTAAATTGGTCATTCTGTATACACTCTGGCAAGGCCAATTTAATTCTATTTTATTAATAGTTTAGTAAGAATTTTATAATCAACATTGAAGAGTGCAATCGGGCTATAATTTTGTATTTTTTTGATATCTGTACCTTGTTTTGGTAGCGACACTATTTTGGCTTCTTGCATGGTGACTGGTATTTTAGCTCCTCTTCTTATTTCTTCAAATATAATTACGAGTTTGGGTAATAACTTCTCTATGCATGTCTGGTAAAATTGTAATGTGAAACCATCCAATCCTGGACTTTAATTTTTTGCCATTTCTTTTAAGATATCTTTGATCTCTGTTTCTGTTAATGGTGTGTCATTACAGTTTATCTTTTTAAAATCTGCATTTGCTATATAGTGCTTTAATTCTTCCCCATCTATGTTGCTTCTTCTTTGATATATCTTTTTATATGCTTCCAATACTATTTCAACCATATCTATAACATTGATTTTAGTTTCTCCTGCCTCATTTTCTAAGTTTGTTATTATATTTGTTTCTTTTTTTAAAGCAGCTAATAATTTCCCTGATTTATCCCCTTGTATATATTTTATTTTCCATAATTTAGTTATATTCTCCTATACCTCTTTGTTATTTAGTTCTACCTTTCTAAGTTTTAACTGATGCCATTCATTACTGTAATTCTGATAATCTAATGTTGCAAGATTGTCTAATTCCTTAAAGCTTTTATTTAGTTCCTCCTCCATTTTTTTAAATTTTACTTATATAAAAAAACCCTCTGATGAATGATTGTTACCCCTCTTAACACTACTTTTAAAGGATCCCACAATTTGGAAATGGGCTTATTTTGTGTCATATTAAAGTCCCAGTATTCTTTAATTGTTTTTTTTTTTAAATATTCTTGATCCCTTAATAATTGGTTATTGAATGTCCAACTTCTTGAAAATGTTCTTTTTGGGTGTGTAAGTTTACCCCTATTTGTACTGATGCATAGTTGGGCATTAATACTGGATGATGTTTTACTTCATAAATTATTTGTACCCATGATTTTGAAACCATCACAAAATCTATTTTGTGAAACATTTTTTTTTAATCTTGATGTGTATATTCTTTAATTTTTGGATTCAGTATCCTCCATGCATCCTGTATATCATGTTCATTTATAAAAAAAAATGTATTAGCTTAGTGTGTTTTTATTAAAGTAATTTGAAGCAGTTTTTTTTATTTACTTCAGGATTCATTATCACATTTAGATCCCCTTATAGTATTATAAGTTTTACCTCAGTCTGAACCAGACCTTCCATGATTTCAGCTAAAAACATAGAATAATCTGTAAAAGGTGCATAAGCATATATTACCATGATTTGTACTTCTTGGACCTGTATTTTTACCATTACCATTCTACCATTGAAACTGGAATAAGGTTTTATAATTTTGCAGTGAGGTATTTTTCTTAGCAGTAATGCAGCTCCTGCCTTTTTCCTGGTACCTTCTGAATAAAATATGTGTGCAATCAATTTTTGTTTGAGTTTGAATATTTCTGCTTTGTCTAAGTGTGTTTCTTGCAGAGCTATGTAGTCTCTGTTCATTTTCCTTAAATAATTCAACAATCTACTTCTTTTTATTGGGGAATAAATGCCATTGATATTGTATGAGACACATCCAAATATATTTGATCTAGCCATGTTCTAACTGTTTTTAATATATTTCTGAATAGCCATGACCACTTCCATAACCCTCTTTTATCTCCACGCAAGGACCCACCCGAGCAAGCCTCCACCCCTTCCCATTACACTTAATCTCTTACACTTATGCATTTTACTATTATGACTCTTTGTTAGGCCTATTTATATTCTATGTTTATTGCTACAGATAAATTCAACTTGTTGTACAGCAGATTTTTTCACTGCTCCTATTTCTTTCATGATAGAGATGGGTCAGTATAATGTATAATGGGAGTACAGCCGAATCCTGCATTTTGGTTGAATGGTGGCCAGAGTGACAATAACCAATGTCAGACCTACTTTTGTTCTTTTATTTTTGACATATTTTGCTCTTTGGAATAACTCCAGCCTCCTCCTCTGGTGCATCCTCATATTTGTCAGAAGCACTACAAGATTTTTCCAATTCACTTTCACTAGACATATTCATTAGGGGTGTCTGCTAGTCACATCCCTCCCACAAACCCCATTCTTAGAGAAATCAGTGGTGTATGTTTATGTGCCTCCCTGAAATCACTCATTGCTAGATAAGAGTGGTTTCATGCATGTTCTGCCCAAGAGAGAGCAGTGAAAGGAAATGGAGCTGTTCTGACTCATGCAGAATGCAAGTGAGGTCACTCTTATCCAGCAATGAGTGGCAACAGGGGACATATAAATGTATTATAGGGCCCACAACATCCTATTAAATATCAGCGTACTGAAGTTCAATTCACCTTAATAAATGTGTTTCACATTTAATTACACTCACTTTTGCATTTGCATCTCCATGCTGCAAGTCCATTACAGTGCTGCCTATTTGATACAGTGCTGTTCGTGTGTAAGGGAAATGCACTTATTTCAGCAACGCCCACTGCAGACTGTAAAAGTAATGTTGCTGGTGATATCTTTTAAAATGTACACTTGACACACCACTATTACTAACATGTTCATCTCCTATGTTTATTTCTCACTTGTAACTGAGTGGTCAGTTGTGGGTTAAAGATGACGGAGACAGGAAACTTCAGTTGTGGGGTTCAAGTGACAGAGAGGCTCATTAAAGGGATTACTAAAGATAAGATTTACTCAGACTGAATATTTATTTTATGTGCCAGAAAAGAAACATGTTTATATAAACACTGAACATTATGTTTTTTCAATGATGTTTTCAGAGATCCACCCCGCACCAAACCCTTGCGTGCTTCAGGTTTTTGAAGATGATTGTAGTAAATAGCGTGTGTACTGAGACAGGATGCTGTGATCCAGGAAATACCATAAAATGAAGTTTGCAACTTTCTATAATAAAAGGGTATCCAATCAACTATAGCATGAGACTAATGTTTTTAAAGTGATACTGCAAGAACAGAGCAACAAGTTTAACTAAAATCTGAGTTCAACAAAACTACTTTAGAATGGAGAATAATACAGGTTTACTGCTGGCCAGCTTATGAACTTCCAGTTTGGATTAAAAATAAATCATAGTGGTTTCAGAACTGAGTTTAGAGTGATGTGACAAATTTTACAATGCCTGTGAAACGCTAACCACTGTACGAGAGTGTTTCATGACCTAGATAAAAAAAGCCAGTGATTTGTTAGTGGGAGACATAGGACCTGTAATATCAGTACTTGTAGCAGTGCATTTACAGCTCTGATGTGTGCATGTCAAATGGAACTTTTAGTGTTTGCAATGTTTTGATCTGACCTTTTTGAGTGCCAACAGCATAGCTGTTAGCCCCTACTGTTGTCATGTGTACTCTTTTTTGCATTTAGTCAAGTTTAAGGTTACATTCAGTGTGAGTGATTAAGCTGCATGATGTTATTGATAATGCCAATGATTGGGATTTAAGGGCTTGGCATAGGGTTCCTGACATTAACAAGCCTGTGTTTGATCCTCTGTATTGCACATTTTTTTCTTTCTCACTACAATTTTTGTTGTATGAGAGAAACTGGTAGATGTCACTGCTGCTGTAGTGAAGGTTTCAGCAAACCTATATATCAGACTTTCAGATCATTTACTTTATTGTAGTCAGTTAAAATAGTCCTGACTGAGTTTTTTTCTAGGTTTAAAAACACCTTGAGGCTTACCTGTTTTGCAGGTTGTGAAACAACCTCACCACCATAAGAACTGCAATATACTTACCTGTACTTCAGTGGCACACTGAATATGTGTTTACTTAACAGGCAAAGGATCAAGAGGTCAAATCCTGGCAGGGATATAAACATTTTTTGTAAGATGGAAACTCACTTGGTAATGTGGAGTTGGAATAGTAAATTATATGAGAAGTAAATTTAGCTCAGAAAATAAATTTGTAAAGGTAAAAGACCTGTTGGGATTAGATTCCCAGACCCCTATTTTGCAGGATTGACACAATCTCTACACCACTGGAAATGCAACTTACTTACCTATAGGTCAATGGCATACCGACTGTGTGTTTTCATAGCAGACAAAGGATCAATGATTTAAATTCAGGGAGACATACATACACTTTCCAGGATAAATCACAGTGTCACTGGTTTACTGCATGACAAAATGGATTAATTCCCATTGAAACTGCATTGTTTACTGTAGTAACTCTACTGCAGAATTCTGCAGTGCTGCACTTCATCCTGGAGGGCTTCACTGTAGTTTGAATCCAGGCAGTGAATTAAACATTTTTTCAACTTTTTGTAAGATGGACACTTACTTGAGTAGTGATTCATGGTGGTATGGAGTTAGAAGAGAAAATGATATAAGTACCTACAGCTAAGAAGAACAGTTTGTGAAGGTAAATCATCCACTGGGATTAGATCTCTGGTCACCTCTTTTGCAGGTTGTAACATAGCCACTACTTCATAAGAATTGCAACTCACTGACCTGCAAATCAGTTGCACACTAAATGTGTGTTTGCTTAGCAGGCAAAGCATCAGCAGTTCAAGTCTTGGCAGATACTTAAGCATTTTTTTCAAATGTGTTTTGTAATATGGAAACTCACTTGAGTGGGTATTTATGGTGGTGTGGAGTTGAAATAGTAAATTATAGGAGAAGTAAATTTAAATAAGGAAAGCAATTTGTGAAGCTAAATCGCCTGCTGGGATTAGATCCCCAGTCCCCTGTTTTACAGGATATGACATAACTTCTACATCATATGAACTACATCTTGCTTACTAGCAGCTCAGGGGCACACTGAATGTGTGTTCGCTTAGCAGGCAAATGATTGGCAGTTCAAATCCTGGTTGGAATTTTAACATTTTTTAGGTAAGATGGAAACTCAGTTTTTGTATTTTTTTTTATTTATTTCTGTTTGACCAGGAAGGTGAACCATCTCAAAATGATCTATTTTCAGTCACATTTGAGTGGTGATTCATGGTGGTGTGGAGTTGAAATAGTAAATATTTTGAGAAGTAAATTTGACCAAGAACAACAATTTGTGATGTTAAATCGCCTACTGGGATTAGGTCCCCAGTCCCCTGTTTGGTGGGATATTGCATACCCCTACACCATAGGAACAGAAACTCACTTACCTGCTACTCAGTGGCACCCTGAATATATGTTTTCTTAACAGGCAAAGGATCAGGGCCTGGATTCACTAAGAACTTCATTTGTGCAAAAAATGCTTTGCATGACAGACTTTAATAGTGATTTCGCACAGTGACCACGCTATTCTGTGCCGGAAGTGTGAAGACACATTTCAGCCAGGATGTGAAAAATGGCAGCTGCACAGTTCACAATAAGGTGTGGTAAAATGCCAATACTGAGAATCTGGTATGAAAATATTGCAAATTTGCTATCTTATGAGCGTGCATAGCAACTGTGCAATGAGCACTCTTAAAACAGTTATTTTGGGGAATTTTCCCACCAAATTTGCAACATAGGCTTTTTGAGAGCCCCCATGAACAGTGGCAGTGTCATTTCATTACTCAGCCCCAAAAGGTGATTCCGCGCAGTGATTGCAAAATCAACTTTCGGGACCGAATAAAGCCATCACAGTGCAAGAATTCATTAGGAGGGGTCCCAAAAACCCCATGTTGAAAATATAGGGCCAAAATTCCCAAAAATGCCTGAGATATTCAGCAAAGTTGAAAACACCCTATTTATTCCATTATACAGTTTACCAACATTTCTTCAGTTCACGGTCTGCTTTGAAGAATGCAGACATGTTCCCGGTCCACCGAAGATCATTGTGCCATATTCCGGAGGTAAGTATGGGGTGAAGGGGTGTGGGGAGGCAGGGTGCACAGAGGGTTGGTGCAGGTGGGGGGCAGGGAGACTATGAGGGACCGGTTTTGTTTTACAGGTAAAAAAAAAATTAGACATCACGGGACAATTTTTTTTTTTTAGGTGATAGGCTCCCAGCATGCCACCTAACTGTTGGGGGAGGTCTGTAGCTGATGGGAGATTGGGCACCCCCATTGGCACACAAAGCAAGTGCGGGGGCTGAGCTGAAGGGAATGCACACCCTCTCACCATTTAACAATGGCAGGGCGATTTATGTCAATGGGGAGTGGGATCCTCCATCAGCACATACAGACAGGCAGGGCTAACCGACAGGGGGATTGGGCACCCCTGAAGTTGTCAGTTTGGCGGACAGTGTGCCGCCATGTGCATAATGTGGTGAGCACATCAAGGGAAGGCCCACTGCGTCTGATGAGCTTTGCTCAGATTGCAGCTGACCTTTTCTTAGATGAGCTCGCCACATTATGTATGCATGGTATGGCGCCGGTAACCAGGCTGATTGGGGAATGAGGGATGCACCTATTGGTGTGTGCCCTGCATTTTCCCAACAGTGACCGTGCCTCCAAATCCCCTCTGCCACAAGATGCTGGCTGTGCAAGTGCGCCAACATAAAAATTTAAAGGCAATACATTTAGTTCATTACATTTACCTTCCCAATGTTTCATGAAGCATACATGTAGGGGTTTTAATTTTTTTTAAATTTTCAAACATTTTAAAATGTTTGAAAGTTCTTTGTTTTGAATGAACTGAATTTACAGATAAGGCAGCTGCTGCTCGCTGGCAGACAATCGTGTTGTAGATAATAGGCTACATGACATCACAAGATCAAGGAACATCTGTGTGAGGCCAAAACTGATGATTCATTTATTGTTGGGGTTGGGGTCCCTGTCTCCATCCCTTGGCAGTGTGTTGGCTGATATGATAGGTCTTATTTAACTGATAGTGACTCAGTGTAAGTCATGCATCATACCTCATCACATTAAGCCTGCTGGTGATGACACTGTAAAAGCTGTGCTGCCTTCATGAAGACTTGAGGTGGAGGTGGTGTGTGTGTTAAATGCTTTTAACTGTAGCACTGCTTGGAGTGGTAAGCTGGTCTATGGTGACACCAGTGCCAGTGGGAGTCCAGAAAGACTTTCCAGCAGGAAGTATAGAAGAGAAAATAGAAGTAGACGTGATTTGTTCAATATAGGAGTCATCAAATGGATAGTTGAAGTTTAGCCATGGTGAATTGAGTTTGTGAAATGCTAGGAATTCAATTTTTTCAGTCTCTAGTCTGCTCTGATGCTCTACGGTGATGTCACCACTTGTGCTAACACATCTTTCTGAAGCAATCAATGTTGGAGGGCACCTGAGACAAAACAAAGACAGTTAGCCAATGTACTGTAGGTTGAATGACTATCTTGTCTTGACAGAGTTTCATGAGATCACTACTCTGGTTGACAGTGACTCTGCTAGATAAGCCTGAATCCCATACTATGGAGAAATGATGGCCTTCCTCCACAATATTTGAGCAGCACTAAGAGTCAGTATCAAAAAGCTCCTAAATGTCATTTATTGTCTTTGGATCATCACTCCAACTTATCATCCATGTCACTATAGATGCAATGAATTAGAACTTTGCAGGCAAAGCTGGTGTAATGTTGAGAACTTTCCACAGTACATAACATAGCAAAGTTTTTGACTTCATCGCTTACTTCACAATGCAAAGTTGTTTTTGTTAAAAAAACAAGCAGACTTGTTTTCCAGATGCACACATGTGGCCAGGGCAAATAGATGCTTCTCCATTTGCTCCCCCTCCCACACGATTTACTTTACTAAATTAGTACACCGAGCAGGATAAAATATCGAAATGACATCACAGATTGATGCCTAAAGGCACAATAGATGGATTTATGGGGGCAGTTGCAGCCAAACTGACTCAGAGGATGAAAAAGAACAACAAGAATGCAGGCTTGTTTCAGTACTGAATGCCCACACATGCCCTTATGCCTTTGAGGAGACAATGGTGGAACAGAGTAAGGTGGTTTCAGAACAAGTACTAGAAGTGTGATCCCCTAAATAGGTGGCAGTAGTAAACAAGTTGGACTTGCTGGTGCAGAGATATCAGGACAAGTGTCAGAGTAACAGTAGTGGCAGGATGGATATCCTCAGTGGAGGATAAGATGGAAAAGCTCATGGAGAGAATATCTAAGTTGGAGGAAGAACTGATTGATTTAAGATTATCAAGGTTTAGGAATGCAATCAGCTCCAAAATAATGTACAGCTCGGAAGTCTACCAGAGAGGGTGGAGGTGGCAGATGTGGTGTTCTTCCTGGAGCAGTATCCCCTATAGAAACTGAAGCTGGATTGCAGTGAAAGCCATCTTAGAATTGATAGAGGGAATCAAATCTTAGCACCTAAACTGCTGAATGACCTCCTCCAAAGAAGTGATTTTCTGAATGTGCTGTTTCCTGTAGAAACAACATATCCTGGCAGAAGTAATAAATAAATAAAACAACAAACAATCTGATGTACAAATGGCAAGTAACACCGTGATTCCAAAGAAAACCAAAGTACAAGAAAAAAGAAAGACCGTGCAAAAATATCAAGTCAATAACAACATATAAGTTATAACTTCAGAAGTGTATATATTGGGTCCAAACACCAAGAGACAGAGAAAAGCATGAAAAAGATCCTTGGCATGTTGAACCAACATGGTTTTTCTTCTGGTGATGGGGTCTGGACACAATGGGCCAGATATTCAAAACTTTGTGCTGGGCGCAAACTATTAACACAGGGTTTGCGTAAGTCCACTATATTCAAAAGGTCAAATAGCGTGGTCAAACTGCATTAGTGCTGGGCAAAAATATAACATAAGCAAGAGGCAAAAAGAGGGGGCATGTACATGAATACAGGTGCAATGTATAGTCAGTGCATTAGTGCAACACAAAGTGGATTTGCCCGACTTAGCGCAACATTTTACACGGTGAAAATTACCACTCAGGAAAAGGTAGTCTTAAATCTGGCAAACCAGTTTTGCATGACTTTGTGGCTTTGTGCAGCTTTGTGTGACTCTTGCATGGCTTTGTGTGACCCTAGCCACTTTTAGTAAACACAGAAAGAAATAAGACATGGAAGAAACATGCTGCACAGGGATGGCACCTCCTATGATGCCATCATCTGCCACCAGTCCATGTCATGCCAGGTAGTAAGTGATGACCCAATGCCCAGTGGACACTGTGGCAGTGTGTCCATACAGCACACACCTGCAGACAATCCTTCAGTGGACACCAACAGAATCCAGCACACACATGCAGCACTAAGTGCATGGAGGGTGTTGAGGGGAGGATATACAGGTGGCCAGTCTGCACCACATAGTGGGTGCTGCCACAAGGCTGGGATAATCCATGCAGTGCAACTGGTCCAGTGTTGGGAATGCCCTAACACCAGTGTGCCAGTCTGTGGTATGTGACCTCCCCGCCACATACTGCACTTCTGTACAGACACCATAGCACACACAGCCAGCCATCTATACATCACTGTGAGTATCCCATGCCAGTGTTGCAGCATCTGTGGGTCGCACAACAGTATAACAGTAATGTCCATTATCATTACACATCTGTAAGATGGGCCTGTCACTGTGCAAAGTGCAGCAGTCATTGATGCCCTACACACCATAAGCATTGATGTGTCCCTCACACTACAGGCCCACGTGTTACTGCAGTGTCTGCTGTGCACTGTAGCAGGAACTACAGTTTGACAATTGCATGCAGCACCACCACCTGTGCTTGTGTTGTGTAGTCCCCTGGGTCACAATATTCTGTGCGGTTCCATACAAATGTAGCCTGTAGCTACCACCATACTCTTCCAGACTGACCTACAGGTAGAGCTGTGTGCAGACCCAGCCAACCCCTGTACTTCCAGACTGACCTACAGGCGGAGCGGTGCACAGGCCCAGCCAGCCCCTGTACTTCCAGACTGACCTACAGGTGGAGCTTTGGGACCCTGCAATAGTGCTGGGCAAACTGCATGCAGATCTTCAGATTATGAGATGCTAATCTGGATGTTTTCCCAGAGACTGCCTTAGTAGGCTTACTTGCATGTCACTTTTGAATATAGCAAATTTTTGCCCTAGGCAAACATTTGTGGAGTGCAAATGTCTTTTGCACCATGCAAATATTTCAGAAACATGGTACATTTCTGCAGAATTACACATGTGCTGGTGCTTGTAGCTTTAATGAATCCACTCCTGTGCTAGCACACACATTGGCAACATGGTTCACCTTTACCTTCCTTCACATCACTGTGCACTGGGCTGCTGTTGTGGTTTGCACTTCCTGATTGCTATATACAGAACTGTCTTATTCCCAGATCTATTTTTGCACTGCACTCCCAGCCCAGTTTGCCTGGCTTCCTTAGCACACTATATTCAGCAAGTTTAACAGCGGGGCTATCCCTTTTGTATATTCCAGGCTATTGGTTCTGGGCTAATTTGGCACACCAGGCAGTGCTAATTTAGCCCTGGGGCAAAGTTTTGAATATCTGTCCCCAAGAGTGCTGTTTTCTTACAGTAAAATTTAAAGACACCAAGACTCTGACATTTTAAGTGTCCATCCAAATAAATGTGTGAATAAAGTAAAAATGACAATAAAAATAAGAGTGTTTAAAACCCCACCCTTACACAAAGTAGTTATGATGAAAAAACATTTTAAAACAATCTCCATTATTTATATAAGAAAATATTCTGATCAGGAGACTGTACCAAATTAATTACTACATGCAAATTAAGTAACAAAAGGTTCCACTAACAAATGAATAGCTATAGTGCAATACTATAGTATATATATATATATATATGTCTTCTAATGATGATGCAATCCAGTTCTAGCTGAGCATCTGCAGAATAAATGATAGAATCCAAACCTAGAATGGGAAACAAAAATATGGGAGAAAAATGGCAGAACCACATTAAATAGATTCAATGGCCTATGCAGCCAGTATGAAGTAATGCTTGTGTAACTGTGTTACTTGGTTTTGGCCATTCGAGCTTTCTATTCCAGAGGAATTACCTCCCTCTAGGGGTTTCAAAGGCAAGGAACCCTCGAAGAGGGTTCCACCCCTAGAGGTGCCGTGGGATAATTCCTTTGGCTAAAGATACCTTAGGAAGCATCCACAAAAAGAAACGTAGTAGTACAAAAGCATGTTAGCAATTAGTATATTTGAGGCATAGTAGTAGATTAGACACTAGGAAGCTAGATAATGTAATGAGATGTGCAGGTTAGCAATGGCATGAGTATGATGGGTTGCGCTGGAGATTGAGAAGGCCTCCTAAGGAGAGGGGAAATGGTAAGTAGGGACACCAGCCACCTTCATCCAACAGCAGAACCTACCTAAAGGAACTACAGAACACTAACTAAGGCTAACTAATGTTTGTGACCTGAGGCATGGACGAGAGAAAAAAAAAAACCTTTGAGGAGGAAATCTCTGGGGATCCAAGGCCTATGTCACCTTCCCTCCAGACTTGGGATGTTTTGTTTAGTGATGCCTCTGCTGTTGCCATTTAGAAATCCAATTAAGGGGGGTGGAAAATATTCCAATTTGGAGGAAAATTCTCACTTGATACCTCTAACAGGAACACTGTGGAAGGTTGCAAGAGTGTGCTGCAACATGGGGGGCAATCAAGGCAAGAGGAGGAGAACAATGACTGGTGAAGCACTAACCTGCCTACCTGCCCTAAAAACAAACCAGTTGAACCAGAGTCAGTCATAGGGAGAATGTGGTGAAAGTGTCTTGCTAGTAGAATACTAGAGCCAAAGGAGATCACTGTAACCACCCTTCACGGCTAGTCTTAATTTCTATACCAGGAGCTGCCATTGAGTCCAAAACAGCTAAAGCCAGGCCCAGAGTGTGGACATTCCCAGCCATGGGCCAGGTGAGAAGTACCCCACTGCAAGTCAGGCACACTCAAGATGTGGACTTCATAGGTGCAGAGCGAGACCATCAGCTGCAGGGAGGCCCTGTGCCATGGAATGGTTATGGCTGGCATGCCCCAGAAAACAATTGAAGAGGATCTGAATGAAGTGTTGAGTGCTAGGACTCTCACGTAGGTCAGACATGGTAGTAGCAAGCACTGAGCAAATTAATTGCATAAGCAATTAGTGGATCTGCACGTAGGTCAGTAAGCAGAGTAAGCAAATGGTCGGACCTGCACGGAGGTCGAAGGAGCAACAAATATGAATAGTGGGGCAAACCAGCCGGCCATCAAGGAAGCCAATGAAAGGTGACAAAATACTCAGAGGATTTTAGTAGCAAAAGCAGGATTCAAACATGAGTTAGTATGCCACAAGGGGCCACGACTCCTCAACAACACCTCCAGTCCCCCACTATAGGAAAAACAAGAAAGCGATGTGACGGCGCTGTGACTCACATGCAGATATTAAAACAGTTTATAACATCAGTGGTAGTTTAGCTGACCTCCAGAGTATAATAGCATTGTGCAAACATAACAGAACAGCATCAGTATTGAGTAATTATGAGTTATAGGGGTAGCAATTCGAATGAACATAGACTGTAGGGAGGCAATGCTCTGAAAGCAGCAAATTGGCTAGGCAATGCAGTGAAGACAGCAGCAATGAGGTATAAGCTCAGGAAGCAGGATTGAGCTGCATGGGCTAGGGTTCAGAGTGAGCCTGAACCAGGTGAAAACAATTAAGGTGCATTCATTTATTTATTGAATTTTGTTGACCAGGTAAGCCCACTGAGACTAGAAGTCCCTTTTTCAGGGCTGACCCAGGGGATGGGGATACAGAAGGTAACCAACTGAAACTGAACCAGATTAAGCTGTTGGTGGTATTTCTATTGAATGGAGGAAATTTGGCCAGGACACTGGGGAAATTTCCCCTACTCTTTATGAGAAATGCCATGGGATCCTTAACGTCCACCTCAACAACCACCAGAACAGGCAGACGGGACCTCGGTTTAACATCTCATCTGAAAGATGGCACCTCAGGAGTGCAACACCTCCCTCATGCTGCACTACAGTGTTAGTATTGGGATATTAACCTAAGTGCCTGGTATGGGGATAGAACCCACAGCCTTCTGATCTCCCAGCCTCAGAGGTGAATGTGCTACCTGCTGAGCCACTGACACTGACCTACAGTGCATAGCATGGAGATCAACAGCAGGGAAGCAGCATGCACTGAAACACACAGATAATGATTTCAGTTGCATTGTGAGTAAATGGGAGCAAGTAGCATGAGCTCTGGATTAGCAAAAATATGAGGAGTTTAGAAACAGAAGCCCTTCAAAAAGAGTGCAAAACAAAAGACACAACAATGAAAAAAACACAGAAGAACAGGAAACAAGCAATGCAAACAAGCACACAGCCAGAAGCAAGCAATATAAACTGAATGCAGGAGAAAAGAAACAGAAGTCCAGCAAAAACACGTAGAGGCAAAAACACAGCAAAGCTGGGGCAAGCACCAGCAGCTGCAGTAAAAGACTAACAGAGCCTCTGGCTGCAAAGAAAAAGTGCTTGAGAGAGAAAGAGAGAGGCTCAGAGGAACTGCTTATGTAGCACAGGAAGGAGGAGTGGCTGGCTGCTTGTCCATTGAACCACAGACATAGCCTTTCAAAAGGGAAAACGTGATACTAAAACACAGATGTACAGTCTGGGAAATAATATAGCAACAAAACTTAAATCTGAAAAGCACCATTTGATGATAATACAGTGAATTACACAAAATATTAAATTAAAAGCTGATTGGACAAAATAAATTAAATTACAGATATAATTTCAAAGAGTAAATGATAAGCTTGATTAATGTAACAAATGTAATAAAAAGGAGATGATCCAAGAAAAAATAATCATGCAGTGTGCAAAGAGGAATACAAATACCAAACAAGTTTTAGTTCAGAAATTGTATTAAATCCCAGTTTTCACATAAGCCTTGTGGTACTATTGCTCCCAATGTGAAAATAAGGATATACACCTCCCGCTGTGAAACCCCTACAGCAACATGCATCACTACCGACAACAGTGCCATGCCACTGTAGAGGTTGTGCCCGGGACCCGGCAACACTTTCCCCCATCTTGCACCCCCTCTCTGAACCAATTGTGACTCAAAGTTGGTATCCATAGAGACAGGGGAGTGTGGGGCAAAGCCCCCTGCATGGGGAGTTTGGGGGGGCAAAGCCCCCCAAAGAAAAACACAGACTCTGCTGTACATGGTTCCTTGACAATTGTAACTTGCAGTCATCAAGGAGCCTGGCGCTGCAATGCCAGTTGATGAGTTAGTTGCCGACTCGGCATCGTAGAGACAAAAATAAGTATACTCTCTATCTCTATCTCTCTCTCTCTCTCTCTGGAGGCTCTGATGAATGGAGATGTGGTCGATATCCATAACATGCATTGTTATGATACTATCACTGTGGTTGTTTGTCCACTGTGTTACTACTAGGGTCTCACACTTGCCACTGGTAATTGAAGTACATGCTCTTGGACTCTTTCCTTCATGGGTCTCAGTACACCCTATATAAAGAGTGGGAAAGCACACCACAACACGTAAACTATGTACTTTGTATGACAAGTAATAAGGTGACACTTCATATTTCACTTGATTAGTCAGACAAGTGAAAGTTTTACCACATACTGTTAGGGTACAGATATTAAAAAATCCACAGTAGTTAAACTATGGTTGCTTAAAATCTGTCCAACAAAATTGGGTACATCAGATTCTGTTTTTTTTTTCAGAGTTTGGATTTTCAGTATAAAAGGACATATATCCGAATGAAAAAAAAAGTCAGATGCAGAATCATTACCTGTTTTCAAATCCACATCCGACTACAGTACAAACATGCATTATCTATTAAATTATGGGAACAACTGCATGTAAAAGGGAATAAGATTTATAAATCTGCTAAAAATAAAACTATCCAGAGGAAGATATTGGATAGAGCTTATTATACACCTACAATAGTAAATAAAATCAACCCAAATTACAGTGATTTATGTTAGCATGGATGTAAGGAGAGGAGCACCCTGATACACTGTTTATGGGAATGTCCACCTATTATAAGTTGGTGGGAAAAAATGAAAGAGTTTATGCAATCTGTATTTAAAATTATTTTTCCACTGAAGCCTGAAATCTATCTATTTAATAATACAGCAACTAGTTTACAAGCTAAATCACAAGCTTCGATATTTGCCTTAGCAACAATGGCTCTCAAAAGACAAATATTGAACCATTGGAATAAGAAAATTATTCCTAAATTTGATTAATGTATATGGTGGAATATATTCCAGGAAACCCTCTTATTAGAAAAATTTATATATGAGGTGGACAAAACAGCTGATGATGTCCTGGGATCAAAATGAAGATATATACAGGATAACTTACCCCATATATCATAAATGGAATTATTGTGAAGTGTTTATTAAGTAAACAGCTCACCCAGTGGAATGGAGAAATGTAATTCTTTAACAATGTTCTTATATAGGCTATGCACTTTATAACTTATGGGGAAGGGGAAGAGGGTTGGGATGGGGTTTATTTTGTTAGAAAAGATGTATGCACTCTGTTTTTTGTCTTTTATTTTTCTTTATATTTGTAATGTAAACATACAGTATATGTATTTTTATGTTTTTATCTGCATATTTAAAAAATAATAAAAATATATTTGAAAAATAAATCCGACTACAGTACAAACATGTTTGTAAAACCACAATCCCTCCCTTCCCCACCACCCTTTGCCCCATTTTACTTGAATACTTCTTTGCCATTAGAGCTGAGTTTGCCATTGTGGATCCCCTCCATGTCCTAAATCCAGTGTCATCCAGGCATCTGTCTCAGTTCAGTCTATGACTCCAAGTCCTTTCACCTTCCACAGGTGGCTACCTGTCTGGGTGACCACCATCTGAGCAGCATGACTCCATAAGAAGGAGTACTACAGTACCAGCATGTTGCCCCAGTCCTGAATCCCCTTCCCAGAGTGTCACCGCGGGTGCCACCTGAGCCCACCCACACCAACTCACCAAGTCCACAGCCAAGTTGGACTCAACTTGCACACAGTGTCACACTAGTGGGCTTTGGCTCTCAGGATACTAGTATATGCATTCCACTATTGTCTAGTCCCCTCTCCCTGCTGCTATTGCCACACATCCATTATATGCCATGCATCCACCCCCCCCATCACACATCCTGGAGTCGTATTTGTGTGGTGTGGAGGGTATTGGTGGAAGGTGACTGACAAATATTAATTCATAGGTTACCCCTGCTGTCTCAAAGTCAGAGACAATGACTGGATCTGTTAGGAACTCAGAGTGTAATGCAGGTTGGCCACCACCATCCTCAGAAGACACTTTGGGATTAGACTCATGTATTGCCACAATTAATTCAAGAAACCCTAGGTTAAACCCTACTAGTCATGGCAAAAACCCATGGGAAGGTCTGGGTATTATCTTTTCAATATTGTGACTTTTAACTAGGTTGTCTTTACTCCTTCTATTCTTTCTATAAACAACTTTTGGTCAATGGCCAATGCTATTTTTCAAATCAGGATTTGCAAATAGGATGTGCCAATACTTTTTTAATTGTTTCTGCTATTTGTGGAGAAACAGAGTTGCAATCCACAAAGACATTTATTGTGTTTGAATTCTCACCACATCTTGGTTTAGGGATCACTTGCTCCATTCTAGCTCTAGCAATGAGTTTTTCTTTGACATTTTCTAGTAACAGGGTACCATAGCCCCCCTGTGTGAAATGTTTAGTGAAACCTGTGGTGTGAATTTCAAATTTAGCCTTTTCTGTTCAAGTTTCTGCAAAACAGAGAAAACTGATTGTGACACAAATCCCACACCAGGGACTTCAAGTTCACCACCACCACTGTGGTTTACCTACAGGAACCAGGAAACATGTTTTTTACCTCCTCCTTGCTCAAGGTCGGGAAGGTCAAACACAATTACTGTGAGTAGATTGCCCCTTCAGAGACAGACTGCAAACAGAGTCCAGCAGAAATAGTAGAATTACCCTTTTAAATAAAACAGGCAGTCACTGATTCTATAAAAAACAGAAGCTTTAAAAAAAGACTATGGGCAGGATTCACAGATGCCGAGAAATACCTGCAGCTGTGGGTAAACCTTGGCGCAAGTCGATTGTGACATGCGGATCCACAGGTTACCCACAGCTGTGGGTATTCACAAAGGTGGAGCCGGATTATGAATGCTCCATGATCTATGGCTGCCTGCGGGCGGTGTCATCTGGGTGATGGCCATAGCTGTGGGAATGGGCTATGGCTGCTGGAAGCAGCTGTAACTCCCTCTGCAACTGATTCAGCTGTGAATCAGAACTGCTGCAGCTGTGGGCGATTCCAGTCCACAGCAGCAGTTGCAGAGGGAAACTTAGAAAAAAGGACTTTGTGAATCCTGCCCTATGAGTATTTACAAGAGGATGTATTTACAGGAAAACAAAAGGGTTGCACATTTACTAAGAAAAAGAAAATAAAGTCATGTTGAACAGACAGATAGTGTACAGCAGAATTCTGAGCTATTCTCACTTAAAACCTTTGTCTTTACCTGCTGCTATCTGAAGAAAATACTTTTCCCTAAACTGTCTTTCTTACCAGACTTCTAGCTGCAAGGCTATCAATTTCAGATGTACTAGGGTCCAAGAGGAAGAGCTTACTTCCAGCACCACAATATTTTTCTCACTCCATGTGGGGAGGGGTCTCACTCACTTTGAGTGACAGTCAGTACCATGTTGTCCCAGCCCTCTTTGAGTGTGTGCGTGTGTGTATGTGTGTGTCCACCCACTCTTCAGCACCTCCTTGCTAAGATAATGACATGCACCTGGATTCTTTGTCCAACATGGGAACAACTCCAGGAAGGACTCCCCTCTGGGTTTATGGTTTTATTGCCTCTTCCCTAGCTTTCCTGTTAACTTTCCCATGAGAACATCAGACCTTCCACCCTGGTTAACATAAGCTGTCACATACTACTTGATCATGAGATCTGCTAGCCATCTTGTACCTGAAGCAGATGCATATGTGGAAAAGAACAAATGAATCAAAAGAATACATGATTCTGGTATCCTTTTCCATCACACTGATCATATGGAATTCCATGAACAAGTTGCATAGGGTAGGAGCTGTCTGGTTTCAGCAAAGAGATACAGCCCATAGGTTTACAGTTGTTTTCAGAATGTGTGTTTGAGGTCTAGGAAAATAACTTTCTGGATCACATGTATGGTTGAAAGAGAGATTCCACTCATTACTGTTAATACATAAAAACAATTTCATGGCCTCTTGCTCTGTACCATTCCAAATGCAGATAACGTTCTACCTTCACATCTTGGTATACCCAATGCTGCACTTTTCACCCTCTCCCCAATCTACCTACATTTCTCACCCCCCCCCTTCCCTCTCCCTATGACTCTGGCACTTCTCATCTGTTGTCTATTTTCTCTGACAAATGCCGCTGGCTACCTTGCTTACAATGCTACCCTTGAATTGTATTAGTATGTACTCTGTTTGTAATGTCCTCATTGTTGTAATGTCTGTCTTGATGTTCCCCATAATTTATATTTCTCTGACGTGGAACCTTTGTAAAAGAGCCTTGTCTCAAGGGTATTTGTAATGCTAGACTTGATACATAAAAAAAATTAAACGTTGTCTTTGAAATTACCCCAGTCCTTAATCTTGCTGCAAAAAGGATTAGCTATGGGATCATCAATGGTCTCCTCCTCCCACCAACCTAAAACTAGGCTGGCGTAGGAAGGCACCATTGAAAACCCTATTACTGTTCCACAAATCTGAAGGAAAAAATGATTATCAAAAATTAAATAGTTCATCCAGAGGATGTGATGTAATGCAGATATTTCTAAAGGATAACTAGTATCCAGATTGTCAATTAAGTATTTAACCACGTTGACACCCAAATGATGACAGATGCTAGTACAGAGTGAGCTCACATCAGTGGTGAGCCATGAATAACTAACATCCCACTAGAATCCACTAAGGGCCTCCAGCACCACCATGTTGTCTGGTAAAAATGAGGGTAAAGTGGTAACCATGTCCTAGAGAAAATTATCTGCAAAAACAGATGTTCAGAAAATGTAAGTAAGTAAGTAAGTTTATTTGTTTGGCATCCAATCCCAGATGCTCTGGGTGCCTTACAATATAAATCTGACAGGGTGATACGATTATCCATGACTATATAAACAATAAATAAGTAAATAGATTTAAAATAAAAGGTTTTTGTTAATGGTTAAAATATGTCAGCAGGAAAAGCCTTATTAACCTTGTTATTAACCCGGTTACCAAAGACTAAAAAAAAAAAAAAAATTTGAAGAGAAGTCTTCAGGCCCCTCTTAAAACCTCCACTGAAGGGGCCTTCCTCAAAGATCTTGGCAGTGAGTTCCAGAGGACCAGGTCAACCACCCAGAATGAACGATCACCTGAGGTTTTCAGTCTGGTCCTCAGAACTCCCAACAGGCCCTTGGTGGAGAAACTGAGGGAGTGTACTGCAATGGCAGGAGTAAAGAGTTCTGACAGGTAGCCTGGACTCATTCTGTATAGGGCCTTATAGATAAGCAAACCAACCTTGAAAAGAATCCTCCACCTAACCGGCAACCAGTGCAGATCCTATAGACTGAGGACACATGACAGGACCTTGACAGCCCTGACAGTAACCTGGCTGCTGCATTCTGCATGAGCTGCAACCAGCAAAAGTTCCCTCTATCGACACTGAGGTAAAGAGCATTGCAGTAGTTGAGCCTGGATGCCACAAAGGCATGTTCCAGTGATCACAGGTCTTTGAGAAGAATTAGGGGTCTAATCTGGGTGATGCTCCTCAGATGGTAAAAAACACTTTTGATGACAGCCGACAACTGAGCCTCAAATGTCAATTGTCATCGAGAACAACACCCAGATTTCTCACCCTGGAGGATGCCATCAATTGGGTTGACCCCAGGACCAAGTCTTTTGCTATTCTGGAAGCACCTGCATCATGCCGATGACCAGGCTCAATCACCAGGACCTTTATCTTGTTTGGGTTAAGTCTCAGCCAGTTAGATTTCATCCAATCCTGGATTTTGGGAAGGTATTTATTCATCCCTTCAATGGCACCATTTGTTCCCAGTACAAAAGACATGTACTGTTGGGTATCATCTGCTTAACAGTGAAAATCCAGAATGTACTGTCTAATTAGCCTCCCCAGAGGCAGCATGTACACCAAGAACAGCATTGGTATAGGATCAAACCTTTATGAACTCCACAGGTCAGGGGCATTGGGGAGGATGAGTAATTCCCAATCACTAACTTCTGCCTCCTGCCAGAGAGAAAGGACTTGAACCAGTTGATGACAGTACCAATGCGTCCACAATACTCTGTAAGGCGATCCAACAGTACAATGTGGTCCACGGTATCAAATGCTGAAGATAGATTAAGGAGAATGAGAATTAACCATTCCCCTCTGTCTCTTGCCCTGAGGAGGTCATTGTGTACCTGAACTAGTGCTGTCTGTGTGATGTGCCTTGCCCTAAACCCGGACTGGAATGGTAAATAGATGTCAAAGATCTACAGGTGTGCCTCGAGCTGCAGAGCCACTATCTTCTCTACAACCTTCCCTAGAAATGCGAGGTTGGAGATGGATCTATAATTCACCAGGTATGACTATTGAGGACACTATAATGTGACCAGGTAGGTGCTGTGGTCCTTATAGATGTTGGGTAAGATGTAAAAGCTTGGAACTGTAGGTGTATTGTGTTTCAGGAATAAAAAGTCCTGCTTCATAATACAACCTGAGTGTAGAAACCTACACAAAAAAATCATCTAGTATTTACTTGAAAAAAAACTGTGGATCTTCTTTGAGTCTTTTGTTATGGTTTATATCCTTTAATTGCCTAAGGTCCACCTCCAAGAAGTACAGGCCTACAATGCTGCATGGAACAGGTGCACATGGGCCATCCATAAAGCCAAGGCTGACCATTACCAGGCCATCCTCACCTCCTCCTCCTCCTCCTGGGGGTGTGCCCGGACTTTCTGGGACAATGTTAAACAACTAAATGGGAAATCACGCTCCCCCCCCATCCCAGCTCACTATTGATGGCATTATCTCCACCGACCCTGCCTGCATAGCTAACTACCTTAACACCTCCTTTACTGACCTTAGCTCTGTCCTCCCCAGTAATTTCTTTGACCCTCCCTCCACCCTACATCTCCCTGTCCTCCAACACCCCAGCTTCCTCCTACATAAGGTATCTGCCCAGGAAGCCAGACCTCTCCTAATTAAAGCATTAAATAGCAATAATCCCGGCAGCAACTCCCTGGACCCCAGCATTCTCCAGCTGGTGCTGGATGAAGTCCTTGCCCCACTCACCAACCTACTTAACCAATCCCTCTGCCTGGGGCAATTCCCCACAGCATGGAAAACAGCCATAGTCACACCCATTCATAAAGGGGGTGACAGGTCCTCTGCCAGGAACTACTGACCAATCTCCATTCTCCCCCCCCAAAGCCCTAGAAAAAATGGTGGCTATTAAAATCACTGAATATCTGACTAAGCATAACATCTTATGCCCAGAGCAGCATGGCTTCTGTGCTGGTCGCAGTACAGGCACAGCACTAGTTGAGTTCTCCAATTTTCTACACTCCTCCCTGGATGCCAGCTCTCTAGCTGGTGCAGTGTTCATTGACCTCTCTAAGGCCTTCAACACTGTCTCCCACCCTCTCCTGCTGGATGCCCTCTGCCACACTGGTTTCTCTACTGGCCCTCTTGCCTGGTGCACAAGCTATCTATCCGCTTGCTTCCAATGTGTAAAAATCAATGAGCCACTCTCCGAAAATCATCCCGCCCACTCAGGGGTACACCAGGGCTCCATCCTGGGCCCCCTACTCTTCTCACTCTATCTAAACACCTTGTCCAGTGCATGCTCTGGCAAAATTCTTATGTATGTAGATGATGCTGTTATTTTTCCACTCACAGCAACCCCATTTTCCTTCAGGACACCCTGCAACAATCCTACAATGATGCCAAAGCCTGGTTAAAAGAGTATAGACTCATCAGTAATCTAAAGAAAACTAAAACAATGCTTTTTGCCCACCCCCAGAACAAAGCCTGCAACTTCCCACTCCCTATCCTCCCTAGTACCAAACAACCACTTGAACAAGTCTGCCCCTACGTATACCTTGGGGTTACTTTCAACTCAGCCCTCAACTACCACACCCACATTGATGCCCTTGCATCCACCACTAATACATGGCTTGACATCCTCTACCGCTATAAAAACTGCCTCCCCCCGATGCCCTCCGACTTGTGGTTACGTCCTCAGTACTGTCCCTTGTTGACTATGGCCTGCCAGTCTATGGTGCCACTGACACAACTGCCCTCAACAAAATTCGCCTCACCCTAAATAAGACCTGCAGGCTGATTACTGGTGTCCCCAGGCTCACACATACTTGTCAACTCTATGACGATGCAAAACTGCTTAATCTAGATGAACAGCTATGCTATCAAACCTGCCTCCTCACAAAAAAAAACTCTACTCAGGCTATCCCCTCCTGGGGTGACAGCCTCCATCTGCCATGCCCAACCCACTATCACAACCCAAACCTCCAATAAGTCCACTGTACTGGTCCCCAGATCCACAACCACCCAAGGTCAGAGGTCCTTCTGCTACAGAACTCCATCCTGGTTTAACTCTCTCCCGGCGCCCATCTCCAATGTCCCCACTATCTCCAAATTCAAAACCACCCTTCGGAGCCAGCTATTTAACACTTGCAGCTGCTCCTATCTCTAAACAAGGCCTCAATCTCTCCATACTGGACAACACCCACTGGGTGGCACTCCACATCACCTCCCCCACTTTCTCCCCATTGCATATTGCCTATGTCATTACCAGCATGTGCTCAGCTGTATCATTGTATTTACTACCAAATTGTTCAAATGTAAGAAACCTTCTCTGTATAAAGTGTTTAAATGTATGCAACCATTTTTGTGTAACTTTTTGAACTCTGTTTACTTTTATGCTGTAACCTAAATTTTGTTTCTGTCTGTCCTCAATGTGATGAGGCACCTTTAGAAATGAGCCTCTGGCTTAAAGGTTGTAAACCGATGTACAAATAAATAAATAAAATTAAGAAATGATGTATCCATTACTGCTACTTGTCTGTCCCTGTCAGCAAGTTTAATGATGAGATGCATTGAATTTTTTAATTCATGAAGTGAGTAAGGTACATTGAGCTTTTTAATTCTTGAAGTGCCTGATATTCTTGACTGTTTAGATTCCTTTGTTTATAATTCTTTTTAAACTGTAAGGTGTTATTCACTTCCTTATTCACTGATTTTTCAAATGTAATAACAAGAGGGAAAGATCCTGTATTAGAATAAAGTGTAGAAGGAGGTTTAAAAGCCTGACACACTGCCTTAAAATCTGGATCATATCCTGAAGCAACACAGTCTCTGTGCTGTTGATCCTCAAGCCAGCTAAATGCCTATTCAGGATCCCAGTCATGTAGTAGAGGGACAGATGTTTCAGTTTCTATTAGTAATTCATTCTACACAGGGTATTAGGTAAGTCATCTACTTCAGGAGTTCTGGTGGGTTCCAAATGATGAGGGATGTATGGAATGTGACATTCCACCATCAGAACTGCTGTGGAATGGTAATTCCACTTCTGAAATGCTTTGTAGAATTTCTTTTTTAAGTTCTGTGGAATTTCGAAAAGCATTTTTGTGCAAACTGCAGAATAATTTCTCGTGGATCATGTAAACTGCAGGATAATTTTCCATGGATTGTGAAAAAAGAATCTGTGGTTGATGTGAACTGTGGATTATTAATCTGCCAAAAACATTTTGCATGTGGAATGTCGAAATTCCACAAATGGTGTGAATCAGTGGAGTTTTCAAAAATTCTGTGGAATTCTGTTCCATTAGAAATTTAACATTGCTAATAACCCTACAAATCACCCATTATCTTTCTTTTCTCAAAACATTTTTTAGATGAGGCTTTCTCAATTTCTTTTTCAAGGTTTGCCCTTTTTTTACATTTGTGATCTAACTCACTATTAACAAATAGTGAGTAAGGTCACAAATGTAAAAACCTTTTACAGTAAATCACTCTGTGTATTTGTGAGGGCAGTACTTGAAATATGTAGTTCTGATGTCTTGTTAGTATAGGTTGTGTTTGTTGACTTCTGGCCATTTTTCTGTTATGTCTCCTCTTTGCACCACCCCCACTCACCCCCACCCACACACACACAGTTTCTGTATGTTTTGGTATTTTTGTTTACTTTGGTCTTTGGGTCCCCCCCCTCACACGCTCAGATAGCTTGATCAATTGTCTCCTTATCCTGGTCTAAAAAGACACTGTTCTGCATCCCTGAGATTCACTGCTATTATGATGTTGACCTTTGTTACCCAATGTTGAGTTTGTTCATGATCTTTCCTTGGAATATTGCCTTCTGTTTCTATTTTGTGACCTGCCATGTGTTTGTTGTCTGACTGGTCTGTCCCAATTGTGTACTGAATTGCTAGTGCAGTCTGTTGCCTCCCTGTTGATTTTATTTTGATTCTAATTTATAAGTTCTTTATTATTCACAGACATCTTTTTCATTATTGTGCTTAGGTCTTCTGTGGTAAAATTCCTTTCTTCAGGTTCATCAGACTCCATTAACACATCTCTGCATTTCTCTGTGTCTTGGCCGATAAAGATTTTTATAATGGTTTGCAAACAAATGTCCAGTATCTTTTTCCAGTGTGTTTTGTATTTCTGTTTTAGGAAACCACTTGATGGAGCTTTGCCAGGGTGCTGACTATGTGAAATCCATATATTATCTTTGTATTTTTCAGGCTCACACAGTCTGGACTGGTTTCTCACAGTTTTAGCTATATCCTGGCAGAGTACATGGACCTGGGACCCTCAGACATGGTGGGAACTATATTTTCAACTTTCAGGATGTCTCTCCAGTTGTCTAAAACTAAAGGTACATATGTACCAATTAAGACAGAGCTCCAGAAAATGGGCATTACATTCCTTTTCATGTAATTTGCTGTTTTACTCATCAGACACAATGGGTCCATGATGGGCTCACTACTTTAATAAGAAGTAATGCACATTGGCCAAGTGGTTTTATCTGACAATTACTGTTTTATGACATTAATATGGTAAATGGCACCTTTTATAAATGCAATATAACTGCTTGTGGCTTGTTCCCACTGCCTGTATGACTCATAATTTTTAACTAATGCCACCTGTGTTCATGAGAACCTCAGGCCTGCGTGGATGTATTTTATTTTTTTCTGGTTGATTGACGTTTTATTGTTCCAACCTCGAACTGTAACATCATTGCATACTCAGCTGTCAGGTGAGTGGCTGCATTCGGGACCAGCTACAGGTGATGTATCAAGTCCTAGATAACCCTAAGTAGAACACATTGCAAATATCCAGACTAGATGTGGCAAAGGCATGCCCAATCATAGTCAGGTCGCCAGACACTAAATAAGGTTTAATCATGCTGATATTGCACAGATGAAAACAAGACATGTTTAAGGGTCATCTTGCCATCTACAGTGACCCAAAAATTATGTCCCATGTAGGCAGCTTCACATGTGCAACTCCAGGAAAATGATACAGAAGTAGCAACATCCCCCATTGCTGTCCCTTGGGCACCTGACTCAATCAGTAACAGTCAAACCAGTGCAACACCATGCCTGTGAGTTCTATGTAGTGCCTTAAATAATGCAGAATTACACCATGGTCCACGATGAAAGCCGACAAGAGATCCAGAAGAACCAAGATGGAACTCCACTCTCTGTCTCTCACAGTGAGATAATTAAACACCTTTACAAGGGCTATCTACATGCTACAAGCTGTATCACATCAAGAAGCTCATAGATGTCAAATCCTTTCAGATTCATCTCAAGCTGCACTTCCTCTACATTTTCAGTAACCTTTCCCAAATGTGGAAGGTTAGAAATGGGTCTGTAATTCATGAGAATGTCAAGCTCCAAAGCTAGTTTCTTCTAAAGGGGTTTCATCACCACCAATTTCAAGGCAGATGGGAAAACACCATCCTTCAGGGAATGCCTGATGATTTCAGTGATGACTGGTCTGAGGGCCTCAGGACAGACTAAAATCAGTCAGGTTAGCCACTGATTTAGTAGACAGCAGGTGGGCTGCAACCAAAGATCACCCAAATCACCTGATCCACCAACACTGGCTCTATCTCCTCTAAAGGCTGAAAATTGTATGTGTTCATCCATGACTGGGTATCACAAGCCCAGGCAGGTCACTTGTGGCAAGTCCCACTCCTAATGAAGGACATTTTGTCAAGTAAAAACAGATTATACTTGTCACAGTCATCTGTTGTAAAGACTTCCGGATCATAGACTGGGCAGTTTAAACAACCTGCCCGTGATGTATAAGAGTTGAGCTGGTCTGCTTTTCTTGGCAGCAATCACCTGTAACAGGAATTTTGTTTCACTGTGATTGCCCATTGTCCTCCATGGAGCAGAATCTTCTTCAAGAATGCTCCAACCTCTGCCCCTGTGTCTTCAACCTTCTCAGCTCATCACAAAACCATATTGAACTATGGCAGGAAATCAAGGGGTGAACACCATAATGTGCAAGGTCGACTAAGCCCACCATAAGAGCCATATTATTGCTATCCACAGCTTCCTTGATCTCCCCCTCATAAGCTGTCAACATGCCCAAGAGATCTACTTCCACCAAGGGTTTGTAAGGTTCCAGATTCCATTTTCAAAGGTATCAAACCATCTCCATGAGGTGGGGGTGAGGGGGTTTAAATAGGAGGTCCCACAAAGGAACTGAATGGCATGAGGATCCAACTTGCTAACTGGATTAACTCCAAGACTGCAGATGTCAAGACCCAAAGAGAAATAAGGTCCAAGGCATGACCCAGCTGTTTAGCCCCAGTGGCAACTGTCTGTATGAAGCCCAATGAGATAATCAGTTGGTGTATTTGCTGTCCAAATTATGAGGCCTCATCATTGACATAGGCATTTAAATCCCCCGGCACATGAAGTCTAGGAGAGTCCACCATGAAGTCAGCCACAAGGTCTGCCATTTCCTACAGTAAATTATTCCTATGCCTCAGAGGCTAGTACATGTGAATAATGGAACTTGCACCCAGTCTACTGTGAATAGCCACACATTCAAATGACCTGGTAGTTTGTGTGGGGTAAGCTGCTAGTGCCAGACCCTCGCACCTTTGTCAATGCACCACAGAATATTGAGAAGGGATAGCTGACTCCTGTACAGGACTGGAGTAATCACCCAACCAGCTTTCCATGATTCAAACCAGATCAGTTGCAGAGTCTGCCATTAAACTCTCAACCATCACACAGTTCTATTCCCAGAGACCTGTCATTATACAGAACTGCCTGAAGGAGAAGAGCTAAGTCATCTGGCACTTTAGCCATCTGTCTGATGGAATAACAGGGAGTTCATGGGATAAGATCCAGTCAGGTAGGACCTCTGTCTGTTCTTCATTTACTCACCAGGTATTTCCCAGATTCAACACACTCTATGCAATTCTTTCCTATGACCATCTGACCTCGTAAATTATGGTTGTGGATGCATATTCTGATTATTCCCAGCCACCTACATTGGCAGATAACCACCTCAGATAGAGCAGGTATGAATCCCCCAAAGGATGCAGCTGCCAAAGTTGGTCCTCTGAATATATCAACTTATGTACCTAGCCTGAGAAACTCATGATCTCAATAAAGCAATTAAAACCCTGAAATAAAACAACAAGAACTACAACAAACCGAGTTGACCCTCCTAACTACAAGGACTCACTCTGTCACTCACAACCGAGTTACTATACAATTAACAATAAATTTCAGTAACACAAATCCCAGAACACACTAATGTTTTAGAGAAGCCTTATTACGATGATGCTAGGCCAATAGAATGTAAAAAGGATTAAGCTAAAAGCCACTATGAATTTCAAAAATTAACATAAATAAGTCCAAATAACTTTAGAATGTTTCAGCAGCAAAGAAAGGAAAGAAAAATGTCAGCTTGTTGCTTTGGGTATCTAAACAAAAGTAAAGGGGTTTGTAAAGGAGGAACTGATACTGCAGCACTGGAAGGATGAGGAACACTGGCTGCTTCTTGCTGCAGATTTGTCATTATAAGGTGGTCATCAGTGGTACAAGAGGTGCACAGGCGGAGCTTGGAAAGCTTGGAGTGTGACTACTAGTGTGACTTTACTGTACTAAACCAAGATTTCTTTGGTCAAATTACTGTACATGTTCAGTCCTGCTTTTTTGATTTATGCCATCTTCACTGCCAGATGTACAACTTGTACTGGGAACTAGCAAATAACTTGTATTTGAATCTTTCTTCCCCCTGTATCTCCAGTTCTTTGCTTCATGTTTTCTACATGACTGAAGACCCAGAACTTGCCACAGACATTAATACACATGAATGCAAGATGCAATGAGAGTTGATTGACACAATAAATGCTATCACTCATATACAGTACACCTCACAATGGTAAGCCTGGCTCTAATGCCTGGTGGAAGTCCTACCAGCTCATAATGTCATACGCTTAATAGTATACAACACTATAGCTAACCCAGAAAAGCACTGTCCATGACAGTGAATGGTGCAATACCATGTATACTGCTGTACAATCTATTGCACCATTCACATACTCCCAGGCAGAGGATAAGACCTCTACTGGGAGTGGGTTCTGCCGAGCATCTGCAGTGGCTCACTGGACTGAGTCATAGCAGCAGGAACCCAGATGCTGCATCTGGAACCGGGTTTGATTCCTTGTCCCAGACATTTTATTTTTTTCCCATGGATTGTGCACTCCCTGAGTTGAACCCCTACCCCCGGAGTTGAGGATCTTTAGGGGGCGTAGCACCCACAGAAAAAAGAATTATGCCACATGGCAATATTGTGCTATATTGGCAGCGTGATTTTGCCATGCAGCATAATATCTTGCGACATTATGACCCCGTGCTGTGGAAGTTGTCTGCAGTCCAGCTTGCATACCATATTGACTAATTCAGAGACACAGACAACAGGTTTTATGAATGGATCTGAGTGGCTGCTGACCACTATATAGCTCATTCACACTCAAATAAAATAATTCCACTGGATGACTGCAGTTTAGAACACACATTGTGTAATGCATAGTAATTTGGATAGTATCAAGACATGAGACATGATGCATGTCATCAACATAACACACACATTCCATTGGGTGAATTTGGTTGGGTGCTGCTGCCTACAGATTCTGAGTAGAGAAGTGTGAGACACAGAGTGATGGTCAGCAGTCTACTTTACTGACTGTATATGAAATCTCAAAATTATTACATTAGGAAGATTGACATAGCCAGGTCTCAGTTAAAAAAAAACTGCAAAATTAAAACTGTACAAATCCCCTTTGCCCTATTAGCTTATGCTATAGCTACAGATGCTGCCGGCAGGCTCTCTGCAGGCAGCAGCATACTGGACTGCACAGAATCCACAGATCACTCTTGTGAGAGCCACAGGTATGCATTAGCTGATAATCATCATCATCATTATAATAGAGATTGTATTTTGGCTGCCAATAGAATTAGAATGCACTTGAATTCTGGACTGATATAGCTGTCTGTGGCACAGCAAGTATTCTTGAAGGAAAACTGACATCTTTGGAGGAACTGCAGCAGCTCTGCCACACACATCCTCTTCTGCCAAGTTCAAGCTGGAAATGGCACCAAGACCTGTGCAGCATAAGGAGATCAAGCTCTTTATTGTTGCTGCTCGACTACTGCAAGTTAACATCTAACTGTCTGTGCAGTAAACACAACAGAAGTTAATAAGGTTGAGAACAATACAAAAAAATAACTCATTGATCATTTCAGTGTTTGAGAACCAAATCATCATATAAACAGTCCCACTGTGGAACAAAGTGTAACTGTGATTATTGACTCAAGTTTCAATTCATGTACAGTGATTAGGTTTTCCTCTTTGATTTTAAAAAGTCCAAAAAAATCAAGGAAAAGGCTACCCATCATCCAGGTGACCTGGACAAGTACCAGAACTGCAACATACTTTCCCCAAAGACTGCACCTGATGCACAACAGTATATTAACTCATTTTCATCTACTGTAGGCAACATTTTGTATCAAGTTAGGCAATAGATGGTAAACTCTGTACGGTCAGGCATGGTAGAAAAGGTGTTTAGGACTTAAAACCCAAGTCATTTACACTTAAAGAGATAAAAATGATCAGTAAGTACATTACTAACCAAAATTAGGAGGAACTGAACCAAAATGAGTTGTGTGGCTGAAAGTATGTAGAGCCAAATTTATTCATTTATTTATTTGTGAAATCAGTTTACAACCTTTGAGCCAGAGGCTCGTTTCCAAAGGTACCTCGTCACATTAAAGACATACATAGAGTTTTAGGTTACATAGCATAGGTTTGCAGAACAATAGGCGTTCAACAGAGGCCCCACGTCACACTGAGGTCAGACAAAATACATTTAGGTTACAGGGTACATGTAATTGAGAACAGGTGTTACACAAGTTGGTATCAAAAATTGAGCAATCTAATAGGTATACAATGAAACAGCTGGCACTGGCCAGGTTAGACATAGGTACGGTGTACCGGGAAGCGGTGGTGGGGATGGCTAGGTGGAGAGCCGGCCGGTGTGTAGTGTCATGAAAAGTCGAGGTGGAGGCTGCTTTCAGAGACAGGAGCAGCTATGAGTGTTGAAGAGTTGGTTTCGAAGGGTGGTTTTGAACTTGGAGATGGTGGTGGCATTGGTGATGGGGGCAGGGAGAGAGTTAAACCAGGATGGGGCTCTGTAGCAGAAGGACCTCTGGCCATGGCCGGTTCTTGATCTGGGGACCATTAGAGTGGTCTTGTTGGATGACCGTGTTGCAATAGTGGGTGGGATCTGGCAGATGGATGCCGTTAGCCCGGGGGGAGCGCCCGGGTAGGTTTTTTTTTTGTGAGGAGGCAGGTTTGATATCGGAGCCGTTCATCCAGGGTAAGGAGTTTAGCCTCATCATACAGCTGACAGGTATGTGTGAGCCTGGGGGCACCAGTAATCAATCTGCAGGCTTTATTCAGGGTTAAGTGAATTTTTTTGAGTGCAGTCGTGTCGGCAGCACCATAGACTGGTAGACCATCATCTACAAGGGACAAAACGGAGGACATAACAGCGAGCCGGAGCGCATTTGGGGGAAGGCAGGTTCTATGGCGGAAGAGGATGCCAAGCCGTGTGTTAGTGGCGGATGTTAGGGCATCAATGTGGTTGTGAAATGTGAGGGCTGAGTCAAAGGTAACCTCAAGGTATTTGTAGGAGCAGACTTGTTCCAGTGGCTGTTTGGTACTAGGAAGGATATAGAGTGGATGGTTGCTAGCTTTGTTTTGGGGGTGGGAAAAGAGCATAGCTTTGGGTTTTTTTAAGATTGATGACGAGTCTGCGCTCCTTAAACCAAGCTTCGGCATTATTGAAAGACTGCTGTAGGGTGTCCTGAAGGGAGACGGGATTGCGGTGGGTGGTAAAAAGGACAGCGTCATCTGCATACAGGAGAATTTTGCCAGGGCATGCACTGGGCAGGGTGTTCAGATAGAGTGAGAAGAGAAGGGGGCCCAGGATGGAGCCTTGGGGGACCTCAGAGTGAATGGGACGGGTATCAGAGAGTATCCCATTGATTTTAACACACTGTGATCGAGCAGCTAGATAGCTTGTGCACCATGCTAGGGGGCCAGCTGAGAGACCAGTGTGTGGTGGAGAGCATTCAGCAGAAGAGGATGGGAGATGGTGTCGAAAGCCTTTGAGAGGTAGATGAACACTGCACCAGCTAGGGAGCTGGTATCCAATGAGGAGTGTAGGAAGTTGGAGAATTCAATTAGGGCAGTGCTGGTACTGTGACCAGCATGGAAGCCATGTTGCTCTGGGCATAAGATGTTATGCTTAGCCAGATAATCAATGATTTGAATGGCCACCACTTTCTCCAGGGCTTTAGAGAGGGGGGGAGGATGGAGATTGGCTGGTAGTTGTTGGCCGACGATCTGTCGCCCCCTCTATGAATGGGTGTGATTATGGCTGTTTTCCAAGCCATGGGAAATTGTCCCAGGCAGAGCAATCGGTTAATTAGGCTGGTGAGTGGGGCAAGTACTTCATCTAGAACCAGCCTGAGGATACTGGGGTCCAGTGAGTCACTGCCGGGACTGTTGCTATTCAAAGCTTTGATTAGGATGGGTCTGGCTTCCCGGGCGGAAATCTTGCGCAGGTGGAAGCTGGGGTGCTGGAGGACAGGGAGATGTAGGGTGGAGGGAGGGTCAAAGAAATTACTGGGGAGGACAGAGCTAAGGTCAGTAAAGGAGGTGTTAAGGTAGTTAGCTATGGTGGCAGGCTCGGTGGTGGTAGTGCCATTGCTAGTGAGCTGGGATGGGGCAGGGGAGCATGATTTTCCATTTAGTTGTTTTATATTATCCCAGAAAGTCCGGGCCGAGCCCCAGGAGGAGGTAAGGGTGGCCTGGTAATGGTCGGCCTTGGCTTTCTGGATGGCCCAAGAGCACTTATTCTGGGCTGCATTGTAAGCCTGCCTATCAGACAGCCGACCCGTTTCAGTGGCAAGGTGCCAGAGGTTATCCCGATTTCTTAGTAATTGTAGAAGGGCAGGGCTAACCCAGGGTGCATTCTGCTTTTTGGACCGGATTTTGGTGAAGGGTGCAAAGAGATCACAGGCCATGTTGAAGGTGTGTGTGAAGAAGGCGAGGGCAGTGTCAATGTCAGTTGCACGATGAATAGGGGACCAGTTTATCTGGGTGAGGAATAGTTTAAGTTTTTGCAGCCCACCAGGGTGGAGGTGCCTGGGGAGGGTGGTCTAGGCTTTGGGTTTGGGATTGGGGACTGTTCAATGAAATAGGATAGGGGAGTGGTCACTTAGGGAGTCTGGTAGGACCTGGATGTTTTGGATTTTTTGGGGTCGGTTGGTTATAATAACATTCAGAAGGGTGCTGGTTCCTCTCTTAGGGTTTATTCTGGTGGGCTGGGTGACGAGTTACGTCAGGTCTTGGGTGGCAAATGAGTCTCTGATCATGGAAGAGGAGGTGCTGAGCCAATTTACGTTAAGGTCCCCAACTAGGATTTGTTCCGCCTTATGGTGGAGGGAGGCCAGATAGTCAGTTAAAGATACCAGGCCCTGGTGCTGGTTCTTTGGGGGAACGTAGGCTGTGGTGAGATAGAGAGGGCCCCTAGAGGGGTCTGGGGTGAGTGTGAGGGTAAGAGCCTGGGAACCATTTACAAGGGCAGGGGTGGGAAATGCGTGTCCAAGTATTGTGTCCCTAGTGTTGATTGCACAGCCTCCCCCTCGTTTGCCTACTCGGTCCTCCCGGTCCTACTCTCTGTGCTGCATTCTTAGTATTAAATAACACATATCAAAACTCCCTGCTGAAGCCCCGGTCTTGTATAGTATATGCATGCAAAGAAGTTAAGTTGGTGATTTCATAACACTTCTAGTATGCCATGGAGCCCATGGGGATGCATTTTCTGACTCCAGTGATGCTGCCGCTGAGCACAGAAACATGATTTTCCAGTCACTATACAACTCATTGTCTATAGCAGTATGTATTCTTTCCAATGTGGGTAAATCATGACAGTTACAACATACAGGTAATAAACACCAAAGTAGCCTGCTGTGTAACTGATCTGCCTTATCTGAAAAAAGTCACCAACCGAGTCAGATTCTTTGCTGCATGAATATAAACATAAAAAAAAGATATCCAAGAAACACAAAGCTACTCCAACACCACAGTCTGCCATCCACTGGAGAGCCGGGTCAAACATCACTGTAACCTTTCAACCTTCTAATCTGCTCTTTTTCTGGGCCAATCAACTTTGTCTTTTACAATCAATTATTTGTTGTTTTGTTACTCTTTCTAATTGCATTTTAATAATATCATTTGTTTTGTCCCACCACCATATTTTGGGACTACTTTCCAAACACAACATTATCTTATAAAACAAACTGCTTGTTTATTCTGGAAAAACATATCTGTATTTGTTTATTTATTATGAGCAAACCCATTTTAAAAGTGCAGTAAGCCCCCCCTCCGTATTGGTCCTCTGTCTGTCTTCTGGAGCATAATTGTTCAGAAACTATTTCATGCTGCAGGTTACAAGAGCTTCTATAAGGTTATGGATTTGCACCTCTAAACCCATCTAGACTATCTATCTATCTACAGTATCTATCTATCTATCTATCTATCTATCTATCTATCTGTCTGTCTGTCTGTCTGTCTGTCTGTCTGTCTGTCTGTCTGTCTAACTCTTCCATCTGTCTGTCTGTCTGTCTGTCTTTCAATATCAATCTGTCTATTTGTCCGTCTCTCTCTGTCTGTCTATATGTCATGTTGAATCTGTGATTTTTCTTTCATGAACTAGGCAAAAAATTGCCTAATTCTTGAAATTGACAAAGCTGTTTCCTACAGTATGTCATGAAATAAGTTGTATCATTCTTGAATGCTGCCTGTTTCATGAAAGAGGCAAGGATATATTGCCTATTACATGAAATCAGCAGCATTTCATTCTGCTTAATTCATGAGTAATGCAAAAGCTTGCTTATTTCATAAAATAGGCAACAATATTGTTGATTTTTTTATTATGTATACTTTATTAGATTGTAAACAATACAATAACACACAACAAGACATATTAACAACAATACATCACAATAAATAAACAAGAACAACAAATAAAGAAAGTTTGGGAATATTCAAAACAGAGTAAAACCCAAATAACAAACCCTGGCCCCCCATCTATGCCGCATTACCCATAAATCAGAAAAAAAAAAAAGACAACAGGAATGGAGCCCTGCCAGAAAGAGAGAAATGAAAGAAAAATAATTAACAGTAATACCATAATCATTTAGGCCAGAAAAATAGAAAAAGCTAAGTGGTTCACACTATATACAATACAGAACAACTTTTAAACCGTGAGGAGCTGGACACATGAAGGGCCCTATTTTATAAAAAATATGAAGCATTTTTGCCATACGTTAGCAACATGCAATTCTAAGTTTAAGGTGCTGAAAAGCTCCTTATGCCATTCTGAACATGTCGATATTGAGGTATCCAGCCAATGCCTAAGCAAAACCATTTTTGCTGCTGCGGCAAAAAGAGCTATGCAGTTCCACGGATAAGTAAATGGAATATCTCAGCCCCAACCCAAAATCCAAACTTCAGGAGTAAACAAAGAAGCCAGATCAAAAGAGGGGTTTAAATGAGGCCTGATAGCTGATCAAAGGGGCATCACTTTTTCACATTGCAACAATGTATGGAAAAGTGTACACCCCCCACTTGTTGACACCTAGAGCAGACGGGGTGTGCCAGCCTATCCAATGTAATCTTATTGGAGTGAAATACATTATCATATAATATTTTAAAATGTAATTATCTATAACAAGCCTGCTTAATAAGTTTATATACATCCTCCAAAATCCTTATGCACTCCTTTAATCCCCAATCCAATGACAGAGCGTTCTGCCAATATTAGGCGATGCCAGAAGGTTTGGTGGGGTCAAAGGACTGGTACAACCAATAAAGTAAGAAATAGCATGCTGAGAGGAAACAACTTGTATTATCTCATCCAAATGGTTGAAGAATGAGTTAACCCAAGGTGGAGAACTGAAGTGAGAAGAGGCCAAAATAATCAGTTGTAGATACTTAAAGAAGAAGTTTGCATTTAACCAAAACCATGTTTGAAAGGTTGAGTTACAATATCAGACATCCGGTCTCCATTCAGTAACACAGACACAGACGTAGAAAGAGATAAGGGAAGAAAAGAGTATGGGGATGGGTTTTCTTAGCTATCTTTAATTTGGGATTACCGAAAACTGGTTGTGCAGGGCAAGACTTAACATTAAAATGAAGGTAACTGCAGACATGGATGTGAGCATGGGAGGACCAATATGTTGGTTTGAGTTTCAGATGAAGAGGAAGATGGTTAGGTGCAGCAAAAAGAAGCACATAAGGTTGTACATTAGCCTGGCTACATAATTCCCTCTCTAACTGAAGCCACTGCAATACATAATTTGACTGGTTATCAACAAATGGACCACCCATGTGAAAATATTTGGAGCCATGAAGGACCAAATAGTATAAACAAAAATCAGATAAGTGAACATCACCCAAATTAGTAGGGAATGTAAGTTTATGATATGCCCTTCTGGCTACCCCTTCCTTCCATAGAAATTTGGAAAGTCTAGCATGAAGGTGAATAAACAACATGTGAGGGAGAAAAACATTAAGCATACCCAAGGGGTACAGAAGATGTGAAAGTACATTCATTTTAATTACACTGGCCTTGCCCCAAAATGAAAAAGGGAGCACAGACCACCATTACAAATCATGATAAATAGTATTCAGTAAAGGATCTAAGTTAGTCTTAGGCAAGGTGGTAAGTTGACGAGAAATAAGAATGCCAAGATATGGGAGAGTCTTGGCTTCCCGTTGCAAACCAAGAGACAAAGCAAAGGCCTTATCCACAAACACACTTAAAGGAAGAACCCTGGTCTTGCTAAGATTAAGTTTGTAAACTCTAATACAGTGAAAACTCAATTTCAAGAAGAGCAGCAGGCAGGGAGGTAATGGGATGTGACAGATGTAAGTACTAGTATATCATAAGTATAAGTTGAAAGTTTATAACATAGAAACATAGGAACATGGACTTTGATGGCAGATAAAGACTGCTTGGCTCACCTAGTCTGCCCATTTCTCTACCTACAGGATAAGCTGCAGATCCTAGTTAATCAACAGCCTATTTCTTCCTACCCCCCACAAGAATTGCCTTATGTCTGTCCCATGCATTCTTGAATTCTCTCACAGTTTTAGATCCCACAACCTCCTCAAAAAGGCTGTTCCATGCATCCAATACCCTCTCTGTAAAAAAATACTTCCTCAAATTGCCCCTTAACCCTACCCCCCTCTATCTTCAAATTGTGTCCCCTTGTTCTTGCACATCTCTTTTTCTGAAAGATGCTACCCTCTTGGACTTTGTTGATTCCACAGAGGTACTTAAAGGTTTCTGTTATGTCCCCCCCTCCTTTCCTCAAGGGTATGCATGTTAAGCTCCTTTAGTCTCTCCTTGTATGGCTTCTCTTGCAGACCCTGCACAATTTCAACTTCCCTCCTCTGGACTGCTTCCATCCTGTCTATGTCCTTGTGGAGATGGGGTCTCCAGAACTGGATGCAGTACTCCAGATGGGTCTCACCAACTGTCTGAACAGAGGGAGGAAAAGTTCCTGCTTTCTGCTGGTGATGCCTCTCCCTATACATCCCAGTATCCCCCAGCCCTCCCTACTGCCTTCTCACATTGCTTGCTAACCTTAAGGTCATCTGATATAATTACCCCAGGTCCCTTTCCATTTTTGTTGTTGTTACTACCTCCCCCCCATTGTGTAATCTTCCTCTGGGTTTTTGTTTCCCAGGTGCATTATTTTGCACTTCTTTGCATTGAGTCCAAGCTGCAATACTTCTGACCATTCCTCCAACCTTGCCAAGTCCTTCCTCATCCTTTTCATGCCTCCTTGTGTATCAACCCTGTTGCAGATCTTTGTGTCATCAGCAAAGAGGCATCCTTTTCCTTCCAGTCCCTCTGCAATGTCACTTATAAATACATTAAAAAGGACTGGACCCAGTACTGAACCCTGGGGCACCCCACTCGTAACCCCTCTTTCTTCAGAGTACACTCCATTTACAATTACCTTCTGGATCCTGTTGTCCAGCCAATGTTTTACCCAGGCTACCACCCTGGGACCCACTCCCAGGCTGGTTAATTTGATTATTAATATTTTTTGTGGGACTGAGTCAAATGCCTTACTAAAGTCTAGGTAGGCCATGTCCACAGCCCCTCCCTGGTCTACTACTTTGGTCACCCAGTCAAATAAATCAATTAGATTTGTCTGACATGACCTTCCCGCTATGAACCCATGCTGCCTTGGGTCCTGTGCCCCACTGGTCTCTAGGTACTCAACAATTCTTTCCTTCAGAAGTGATTCCATCACTTTCCCTACCACAGAGATCAAACTGACAGGTCTGTAGTTTCCTACCTCTGTCTTGCTCCCACTTTTGTGAAGGGGAATCACATCCACCTTCCTCCAGTCCTCAGGTCCCACACCATCCTCCCATGATTTGTTAAAAAGGGTAGTCAGTGGTGTCACTATTTCTCCCCTTAATTCTTTTAGAATTTCGGGGTGAATTCCATCAGGCCCCATTGCTTTGTTGACCTTCAGTTTTGGGAGTTCTTTCAGAACTCTTTCTTCTGTGACTGGACTGGAATTGACCCTCCTATCCAGAGTGCTTCTGTTAATTGGATTAGGCACCTCTGCCTCCTCCTCTTTTGTGAATACTGAGCAGAAGTATTCGTTCAGTATCCCTGCTTTTTCACTGTCCCTCTCTGCCCATCCACCATCCATTCTATTTAGCCTCACTGTCCCTCCCTTTGTCTTTCTATGCTCCCTGATGTACCTATAAAAGGTTTTATTCCCCTTCTTAACTGAATTGGCTATCTTTTCCTCAGTTTGGGCCTTTGCTATTCTGACTTCCCTCCCAGCTTCCTTCTGCCTTAACTGGTACAGTTCTCTGTCCTGCTCCTTCTGTTTTTTTCTTAATACTTCCTAAATACTATCTTTTTCTCCCTAGCCTTCCCTGCCACCTCATTTGAGAAGCATAGTGGCTTTTTCTTTCACATTGATTTGTTTATTTGCTACTCCTCACCCCCAACAGATATACCCCAAGCTCTGGGATTTTCTTTTAATCTTAGGAAGAGAGGTTCTAAGTAGAGATTAAAAAGAAAAGGCAAGAGAGAGCAGCCTTGACGTGTACCAGCAAAGACTGAAAACAGGGAGGAGAGAACACCATTACATAAAACAGTAGTGGAGGGCTGACAGTAAAGTAAGCCAGCCCACTTAACATAGTCCTTATCAATGTTATAGTCTTTAAAGATCCCCTGACAGCATTAGGAATACACTTGAAAAAGTAAGATTTATATTTAACTTCATCCCATATTCTTTATTACTTCATATATATTCAGTGATTAATTTTCCATTTTCTTTATTACTGAAAACAGTTGCATGAAAACAAGATCCCTGTCCCCTAGACTGTAATTACTCTTGCTCCTTCTCTACACATGATATCACAGTCCCCTATCTATGACATCACAATTATCTCCACAGCAACATACTTTGATATCATAAACAGAATAATGATATCAGGTGTAGGCAGGCAGGCAGCCAAAGCTAAAAGGGCAGAGATACTGTATTCATGCAAATACCCTTAGTAATAAGGTAATATGGGTGAGAATTACAAAATAAATATGAAACATAAGCTACATATATACCTGAATTTTACTTTTTTATTCAAAGTTGTCTCAATTGTGATGGGAGCTGTTTAGGTTCATAAAACAAATAGGACCATGACACTCTGTCAAATGTCTTCTTTGCATCCAAGGAGATCAGGTCAGTGGGAACTATTGACTCCTCAGAGGCAGAAAGCAAATGGAAAATCTTCCTGTTATGATCACTAGAGTGTCTCCCCTTCATAAACCCAACTTGGTCATGCCCAATGAGGCCCATCCAAACCCATGCCAGTTGATTAACAAGAATTTTAATAAGGGAAATCAGGCAATAACTAGAAGGTAAATACTCATCTTTCCTGGGTTTTGGCAATAAAATAATACATGATCTGTTGAGTGAAAGATCTGTAAGCCTATTCTCAAACAAAAAATTAAAGGTAGAAACTAAAACCGGGGTAAGTTCAGAAGAAAACATTTCATAAAAATTGACAGGAAATCCATCTGGTCCCAGGTCCTGGTTAACAGAAAGAGATTAAATAGCACCAGTGACTTCAGCTGCAGTAACAGAGCCACACAATTGTTGGCTCTGCTCATTTGACAGGTGAGACAAAGCCGCACTTTGCAGATACTGATCCATTGCATTAGGGTCATCAGGCAAATCTGGTAGGACAGAGTATAAATCCTCATAATATTAATGAAAAATCCCAACAATGTCACGGGAATGAGTCACTAACATGTTAGTATCTGGTTGATATAGACCTCACACCACCCTGGCCTAGGGATGTTGCAAAATAAAATTTTGCCAGTAAAATTGCTGCAAAATTGGCAATTTTGCCTTGCAAAATATTCTGCAAAATTGCAAAATTTCACCAGAAAATGGACAGTCATAATATGTACGGTAAATTAAATTAGTGGAAGTCGGGCTTCCTGGAACCAATAGCACAGAGAGACCCACAATGCTAGGTCCGGTTAAAAATATTCTTCCCTGGTGTCTAGTGGTACCACTCCCCTGATCACCAGCCCAGTTCCAAAATTGAAGAATCTCCACTGCCTAGATGTACATCAATTTCCCCATCAAGATATAATAATAACAAAAATTCCCAATCCTGACTCCCAAGTGTCTAGTGAACCCTCCACCCACCCACCCTGTCATCAGATAGTGCCTCCCACCACGCTCCCCCCCAGTACCACAAGCAGGCCACCGGCACAGCCCTCAACTCACCTCTATGGCCGGCAGCCCATCTGAGTGCTTCAATGAATGAGTGCAAATTTCCCCATCAGGGTATAATAATAAAACAAATGCCCAATCCTGACTCCCTCATGTCTAGTGGACCCTCCTCCCCCCAGCTGGTCATCAGATAATGCCCTCACCATGCTCCCCAGTACCATGAGCATTCCACTGACAGTTCCTCCACTCACTCTGTCGGCTGGCAGCCCACTGGAGAACTTCAATGAATGACTGCGCACTTGTACAAGCACGCGCCATTCATTAGAAGCACTAGATGGGCTGCTGCCATGGAGGTGAGAGAGGCTGTGCCAGTGGCTCACTCGCGGTACTGGAGAGGAGGTGGAAGGGGCACTATCTGATGACAGGGTGGGGCATCCACTAGACACCAGGGAGTCAGGCTTGGGAATTTTTTTTTTATTATACTGTGATGAGAAAATTGATATAAATCTTGGTGGGGTGTGGGGAGGTTCTTCAATTTGGGAACTGGGCCAGTGATCAGCTGAGGGGGTTGGGACAACTAGACACCAGAGATAATATATTTTTTTGTTACTTTACTGTGGTTATCAGGAGGGAGGGAGGAAAAGCCTGAAAAGGCTTTATTTTTTTTAACTAAAAGGCTAATGAAAATTGTGAAATTTTGCACGCAAGCGGTGAATTTTGCCATTTTTAGGGTGAAATTTCACACTCCGTGGGCAAAATTTCACATTTCATACACGTGAAATATTTAATGAAATGCATGAATTTTGCTAAATATTCCACGTAACGAAATGTGTTAATTTCACACAACACTACCCTGGACCCAGCCTGTTGTCATAACCACAGTACCAAAAGTTTGTCTGCACATTCTCTTTGTTCCAAATGTCTATGTTTGGTGCATAAGATGACCAATTCTTCTTTCTCATACATAAGGGAACTGTATTTAGACCTAAGAGAGTTTAGAGATAGCCAAAGAGATTTTTGGTGTTGAGGAAGACAGACTTGCCTCAAGAGTCCTGATTTGAGCCAGAAGGTCCTGCAATTGTTTTCAACATTCCCTAACCCTCCTTGAAGCCAAATGGATACATTCCCCTGTCAGTGCAGCCTTAGCCACCCCCCCACACAACATCAAGTGGAACCTCAGAAGTGGAATTGGTTTCAAAAAATGTGGTTATAAACTGATGCAGAGTGCTAACTACCTGAGAATCCTGTAAGATCTGGATATTAAGGTGCCACACAAAATCCCTGTCCCCTTGAAGTCCAAATGCTAAGCACACCAGATCATGATCTGAAATAAACAATTCTTTGATGTCACTCTGCACCACCCCAGAAAGTTGTTCCTGTGAAAGCAAAAAGAAACCAATATGGGAGAATGATTTATCAGAAGAGTAAAACATATAGGTATGATCAGAGTAGTTCCATATATGCCATGGATCTAGAAGGCCCAGGGTGGCCATAAATTACCTGAGGCCACATTGTGCTGGAGACAATCCCCTTCTCACAAACATAGATTTGTCCAAATCGGGTTGCAGAACCAAATTCCAATCCCCCAATAACCATGGGGAGATGGCTATAAGGTGCTAGCAATGTCAATAAGTGTACAATAAAGGAAGGAGTGTCCAGTGTGGGGTCATATACTGAACCCAATAAAACTTCCTTGGTGTCCAGCCTCCTATTTAAAAAACAAAATGCCCCTCAGTATCCCAGTGTTCTGTGATCAGCTGAAAGGAGAGATGCCTGGGTATTAAAATACAAACTCCATTCCTTCTGGAACTATTGCCTACCCTGAACACAAATTCTGCCAAAGCACGCTGAAAAAAATTAACCTTGTCCCTCACCAAATGAGATTCCTGTATAAATGCAGGATTGGCCTCCATCTGCTTCAGGTGTCTCAAAATCTTGTGTCATTTGCAAGCCTCCTAAGTGCATCACACATTCCATGAAATGAAAACATAGGATTTATTCATTACAATAGTTACTCTGTAAACAGGTAGGGAAATCAAGAAAAAAGAAAAAATTCCTTACTAAGTTAACTTTGGCCAATCAGGATTTTTTTACTCAGCCCATTGCTCAACAAGAAATTCTAGATGCAAGAGAGTCTGAATAGTTTGGAACAGGTGGGCTTTGTGAGATCCCAATCTTCAGCAGATCACCTACAGAAGATTTCCCACATTTTCTTTTCATCCAGGGAGGCTACTTAACCTATGTCTCTGGTTTCCCTGGATGCGGAGAAAGCATTTGGCAGGGTGCATTGGCCTTTTTTGTTTACACTCTTCTTGGCTTTTGGTTTCCCCTCCACTTTTATTAAGTGGATTCAGACTCTGTATTCCCATCCCAGTGCAAAGATATATTGTAATGGAGTGTTGTCCTCAACATTTCAGTTGGGCTCGGGTATCCAACAGGGGTGTCGATTGTCACCTTTTTTGTTCAGCTTGTATTTGGAACCACTACTACGTTGCCTTAAGGCATCTCCTCTTATACAGGGCATACTGTTTGGCCTCTTCTATCTCAGACTTTCTGCATATGCAGATGACATTCTGCTGCACATTTCTGACCCTACTACTTCTAGTGTCATGGTGTTAACCCTTATACAAGAATCTGTAAATACTCAGACTACAAACTCAACTTAGATAAGACTGTAGTGATAACTCTAAATGCCAAGGTTTTTAAGTCAGAGATTGTTGATCTAGACCATACTTGGGCCACCTGGCTTAAATATTTACCAATTATCCTGGCCCAGAATTCCACCCTAATGAAAAAAATTAAGCCTTGATGACCTGCTTATCACCATCCAGCAGGATATGAATAGATGGTCCACTCTTCCTCTCTCTCTTTTCAGGGTAGGATCAGTACTATCAAAATGAATATACACCCCCAGTTGTTTTACCCCCTGCATCTGTTAAACGTATTTCTTCCTCACAGCTATTTTCAGAAAGTCCATTGAATTGTCTCCTACTTTATTTGGTGGAGGAAAACCCTGAGACATACCTATACACATTTGGGAGCAACAAAAAAGTTAGGAGGTCTCAAGTTGCCATATTTTTTTTATTTACTATTTGGCCAGTCACCTATCCAAGTACACCAGGTGGACTGCTACCCCTCTGATAGAAGGAGAACCCTCCTAAATTCCACTTTGGATACAACTAGAAAGGTCTCTGATTAAGGATTCAGCCCTTTCTCCTGAAAGCCTTCAATTTATATCCCTCAAGTCACTCCCACCCCAGCTTCGAGGTTCCATTATATTTACCTCTTTGAGGGTGCATGCTCAGTTGTGCAAAGCCCTATGATATGATAACCTTAGGGACATTTCCGAACCACTGTGTTATAACCCTAATTTTAAATTAGCTGGGAAGATGTTGACTTCTGGGGGTATCCCTTAATTGGAGGGGAAGTGAATTTATGATCGCCTCTCCAAAAACAAGCTCCAAATAAGTCAAGATCTTCTCCTGCTTCTACACCTCTAACCTAAATATATTTTTAAGATTTACCAAATCTGACATCTACTGATTAGCTGGTTTAACATGGCTTCATGGTCCACCAATCTGTAGGAATTTCTCCATAAGCTCCATTCTTTGGCATGGCAGGCTCACTTGGTATCCTAGCTCACAACTACTCTGTATGCTCAAGTATTCCCAAACAATACAGGGTGCTCCCACTACTAGTCTGCTTTGTTTCTCACTTTAGCCTTTAATTGGGAATGTATTTGGGAAGACCTCTACCTGTATATGAAAAATGATAAGCTCCGGAGTACTCAGTTTTACATATTACACAATATTTACTTCACTCCCATCAATTTGGCCAAAATGGGGAAAATAGCCTCTTCTTTGTGCACTAAGTGTGGCCAAGCAGAAGGGCCCTTATTTCAAATTTTGTAGGATTGTCTCAAATTAAACACAAGGTGGACCCTCTTCTTGGTCTAGATGATCATTTCATGCCTGAAATATGCCTCTTAGGTGATTATTCCAGTGTCAGTGTCAAATAATGGAGACATCACATGTCTATGATTTCTCTCTCAGTGAAAAAAGTGATACTCCACCATTGGAAGGACCAAGTGAACATTCCATACACAGAATGGCTTAATGAATTGTTGCATAATCTTCACCTTGAAAGAATGATAGCCAGCTTCCATAATAGGCTAGCTGGTTATAATAAGAAATGGGGTAGGTTGTACACTTTATTTTCTCTCTAATTTTCCCTTGGACCGGCACAATGGACTAATTCTGTGTTTATTTTTTTTATGATGTTCCTACTTTGAATTGCAATATTGTTCCCATATCAGAAGAATGATATGGGCTCTTTCTCCTTATTTGTTGCTAATGTTATCACTCTTTAAATGTTATTTTTTTTTATTTGCACCTGTGTTATCTAACGGTCTCTGTTGGGGAGGTTGGGATTTTGGGTTGGGGACAGTTGTTGTTATAGTTATTATTGTTCACATTGTTTGTTTTGCTCTTTTATTTTTTGTTTATGCTGTTTGCACATTTAAACTCAATAAAGTATCTTAAATTTAAAAGAAAAAATAAACACAGGTGAGCACCCCCATACCCCAATCTCCCAGTCTCAACAAACCCACAAATGGTAAAAGATACAGCACAACCCAACACCCCCAAGAAACAAATATCTCCAACAAAAGTAGCAACCCCACAACAAATGTGTCCCCATAAAACTATGTACAGTACCTAGGGTCCCCACGCCCCCCACTCTTGTCATACCAGATCTGAGAAGCACCCCAACCAACCCTCCTTAATTAGTGTGCCCTACTCCCCCGAGCATCCATGCCACATAAAGGAGATAAGTAACCAATGGAGGAGGTCCACCCATAGAAAAGAAAAACAGTGAGCCAAGAATGGGGTCAACTACCTCAGCAAAATATAAAAGGTAAATGAGGCCCCTCAATTGCCTGAATAGAGCATAGCTCCTAAAGTGAAGGACAAATAAGGAACTGACTAAAAATGGTTGAGAAAGAAAATGAAATGAAAAGAAAAAAGGGACCCTATCACATTTGACCACAATAAATAAGAAGCAATAAACAAAATCCCTCCCAATGCTACCTCTCCCCATCAGCAGGAACTAAAAATGACTGATTTTACCCCCACCCATTCTTCGCCCCACCATTAAATCGCAAATAGCAGATGTTATAAATACACCTGAAAGAGCAATTTCCAGAATAAACACCATTCGATTGATAACAAAAAGATTCATTAGATGGCAGCAGTACATCACAAATATGAGTAACACTCTGCAAAAATCCAAGTAAAGGACAAAAAGGATAGCAAACTCTGCTCAGCCAAATATAATATTCCTAAAGTATCGGAAGTCCCCCTTAATATAATGTCCAAATGCATTTCTTCAGGACGACCCAGATTAGTCCATATTAAAGCAAAAATAAAAGCAAACAAACAAAAAACAAGTGCAATAAGAGAAAATATTATAAATGTTCTGAACCCAGATTACTGTAAATTCAATTAAACTTAAATATTAAGGTCCTGGAGATTATCAGCCAGTGTCCACAGTAGTGTCTTTACCTAGTCTGCGGAAAGTCAAATCTCTATCATATTAGCAAAATGTGTTGCTATGTCAGAAAAGTAAGTATAACTCTTCTGATCACTGTTCAGTCCCCAGTAGGAGAACAGGTTCCATCATAGTGGCTGTGGCAACATCACAAGGCAGGCTTAAATACTGTAAATCAGGCAAAAGAAATTGCTAATTCAAATCTCACCTGCTCAGCAGATTTAAATGATTTTTGAGCACCATCCCTAAAGATTTGCAAATGGGCAGGACATTGCAAACTAAATTTAATACCAGCTGCTGCCAACTTTGTCAGGATCGGGCAGAAGGTGGCTCGGCACTGACAAGTCTCATAAGGCAGGTCCTAATGTATTGAAATCCTTGTGCCTTCCCAGGAAAGATTCTGCTGGTTCCTCACCCAAGAAAGAATAAGTTGTTTATCCAAGAAGTTAAGCACTCAGAAAATTAGTGGTCTCGGCTTATCCAATTCAGCTGGCATAGGTCAAAGTGCTCTTTGAGCTGTCTCCACAATGTACTGTGGGCCATTTGGGGAGTGACCAGTGTTACAATCACAGAAATACTGTACAAAACCAAGTACATCTTTCCCCTCTCACATTTCTGGAAAACTCAAAAGAACTTAATTATTATGTTAGCTGTGGCCTTCTTGGTCTTCAACTTTTAACTCTAATTTACGCATCTTTTGGTGTAGAGATCAGGGTAGTGTCAGCCCGCGTCTTCCTGTGAGTAATGTCTTCCAAGGCTGGTCAAATGGAATGTACTGTTTTGTTATAATGACCTCTTTACTGAAATATTATAAAAATGTTCAACAATATATATATATATATATATAATATACACACACACATAGTAAATGTCATTATTCCAGGGTACTCTAAGCTGAGAAACACAGATTAGAATTAGCATAAAACAGTAGCAAGGATAGCACAACAAGAATATTCATGTCTATATAACAACAGTATGATAAAACACAGTTAAAGAACCAAAGTAGAAAAATATGTCAAACCAATCTAAAATCTTTTATAATGAAGAAATTGAATAAATCAGGGCACTGGACTCCTCCCAGAACCCCCATCAAAAAGACAATTATCCAAATACATTAGTAGAACTCTCCAGAAAATGTAGATTATAAGTAACATATATGTAGATAAAATACCTCTTATATCTATCAGGTAAAGAATGGGGGATCTATCTGAATCCTATATGTAACCCAGCACTGCCAAATATCTTGCAAAAATAGCTTCATAATTCAAATACTTATAACTGCTCTTCCCTGAATGGTAAATGGAATTAAATCAGTTGTACCCAATAATGAAATTGTGGCAAACAGGGAAAGAGCCAGAGTTTTGTTATAAGTTGCTTGGCTGAAAATAAAAGGATTATCACTAATGAGACTGTCTGCCATGCACTGCTATGGCCTTAACCAACATATGCAGTAGCATTAAAGAAGGGGTAACTGTGAGGAAAGGCAAAAAAATAAAGTAGTACAGTAGTAGCCAGAAACATTGTCAGCTATTTCCAGATATTTCCTGAAATTTTTGAAGAGTTTCTCTCTGCTGCCCCTATTGAGAAATGCAGAAAGCAGGAAATATTTCTGGAAATATCACAGTTTAGTATTTGCCATATTGGTCCTTGCAAGAACAGATCCAGAAGCAAATGATTTATACCTTTTAATGGACCAACATAGATGTAAACTTAAGCTTCTGAAGAAGAACTGGTTGGTCCAAAAGCTAGAGCACTTTGTTCTTGTTGTTACATCTATGTTGGTTCATTAAAAGGTATTAAATCATTTGCTTCTGGATCTGAAAATATCACAGAAATTTCTGGAAATATCTGGCAGTGTCTGTGGCTGCTACCGTAATAGCCTGAGTGATCTCTTCCCAGTAAGTATGAAGGAGTGGACAAAACAAAAATACATGTGCATGGTCAGCCACGTTCTCCCCACAACCTCTCCAGCAAGAACTAGAATAATTGCTATTCATCTGTGCTGAAATACAAGGAGTCAAGAGAAAACAGATACAGCACTTCCAACCAAATTCTTGTAAATACAGAGATAGAGTTAGTTTATAAGTCAACAGGGAATATTTTTTCCCATTCCTGAAATGTGTAAGCTGTATGTAAGTCGACATTCCATCAAGCAAGGACATAAGACGTAGGTTCAAAAGAGAGAGAGTGAGATACTGAGTGGCCATTTCCAATTAAATATGGTTGTAGGCCATGTTTCTGGTGAATAATTATGAAATTAGTAGTAGGAAATAGGTTAGTAGAAAGCTGCCTATATTTCAAGGAAAGGGAATGAATATAGTCCCGTAGCTGCAAGTAACAATAATGATCTGACTGCAGCAAAATGTACATAGAAAAGAGATCAGAGAAGAGTCAGACTCATTTGTCTTCAAGAATCTGATGGTAATATAAAATATTTAACTGACCCCAAGGCACAAAAAAAAAATGTCATGGTCATTAAGTGGATTCTGACTATCCCAACTCATTGCCCTTAAATAAAACAACTCAGGGGATGGTGTGTTATACTGAATGATGTGCCAAACTTTAAGAGAAATCTATGTGTACCTAAAAAATGAAACAAATGTTAGATACAATGGAGGTGACAAGAAAAGAATATGGCCTACATCATGCAAATCATTAAATGCAAACTTTATATCCTTCCAATGGCTATAATAAGCAGATGACAGCCAATAACAGACCACCTGAAACTGGCATGCAAAGGCATACCAATAAAAGTTGGGAAAATGTAATCCTCCCTAGGCCACCACTAGTTGCAGAACTGCTAAACGAATCCTAGGACAACGGCCACACCAATGAAAGTAGGATAGGAGCCAATAACAGTCCTGAATATAAAAAGAACTAGAGTATAAAGGTAAAGTGTGTAAAAAAAAATATGGGGTAGGATGTTAAGATACATAGCCTCCAACTCCAAAAAAGCAGAAAGTTGACAAGTGGGATAAAGCCACAGTGATAGTATATATAAAGGGCTCCAAATTAAAAAGTTCAAGATGGTCTAAATTCTTAGGGAGATGAACACCTAGGTATTTTAAATAATTTCTATTCCAGCATACCGGCAACAGAGCCCGAATGGGGGCTGATGGAACATAGTAAAATGCCAGAATATGTCTACTCTTTATTAAGATGGAACCCTGGCTAATCTCCAAATTGGATGATTGCCTGTAATACAGCTGGAATAGATTCAGAGGGGTCAGTTAAAGTTAATAAAATATCATCCGAAAAAAGAGTGATTTTATATTCCTAGCTGCCTAAAGGAATTCCATGTATTGAAGAAGACTGTCCTATAAAAACTGCAAGTGGCTCTATGTATAAAGCAAAAAGCTGACTGGAATGTCAACATACCAGGGTACACAATTTATTGGAGGGACAGAGAGGGTAGAAGAGGAGGAGTCATAGCTCTCTACATAAGGGAAGCGATCAAAGCAATGAGATTGAAGGGTAAATAGGGAAGAGAGGAGGCACTCTGGGTCACTCTAGAGACAAGAACTGGCCCACTATCTGCATGGGGGTTGTATACAGACCCATATCTCAGGGGGAGGAAATGGACAAGGAAATGATAGAATGCATACTTAGAATGGCAGAAAATGAGGAGATATTGTTGATGTGGGGCATTAATATGCCATATGTTTACTGAAGCACCTTTGCTGCAGCCACATCCAAGAGCAGGGTCATTCTTGATGCCCTACAGAGGGCATGCCTCAGACAGCTAGTGTTGGAACCCACTCAGGAGGGATCAGTCTTAGACCAGGTACTCTCAAATGGGGACGGAGAGAGGATCTCAGATTTCGATGTGGGTAGCCATCAGGGAATAAGCAACCAGCAAACAGTGTGATTCACAATAAACACAGCAGTAAAGTCAACGATACAAAAGCGAGGGTATTGGACTTTAGAAGGGCTGACTTTTACAAAATGGAAGAGTGCCTCAGAAAAGCACTAGCAAATGGGCAAGAACAATTGGTGGAGGAACAATGGAGAAAAATCAAAACTGCCATCACAGAGGCAACAAGTCTTTGCATGAAGCAAATAAGCAAAAGAAAACAAAGGGAAAAAAAGCATTACAGTTGTCAAAAGAGGTGTCGGGGAAGATTAAGGAGAAAAAGATAGCATTTGTGAAGTTTAAGGACACACAGAAAAAGCAGAAAAGAGAACTGTAACAGTTAAAGCAGAAGGAGGTGGCTAAGGCAGTCAGAATAGCAAAGGTCCAAACCAACGACAGGATAGTCAACTCAGCTAAGAAGGGGGATAAAACCTTTTATAGGTACATTGGGGAGTAAAGAAAGACCAAGAGAGGGATAGTGAGGCTTAATAAAGGGGAGGGGGAGTGGGCAGAGTGTAACAGTGACAAAGCTGGGATACTGAACGAATACTTCTGCTCAGTATTCACAAAAGAAGAGGAGGAGGAGGAGGTACCTAAACCAAACAATAGAAGCACTCTGGATAGGGAAGTCTATACCAGTCCAGTCACAGAAGAAAGTCCTTAAAGAACTCCTGAAACTGAAGGTGGACAAAGCAATGGGGCCTGATAGGATTAACCCCAGAATTCTAAAATAACTAAGGGGAGAAATAGTGACACCACTAACTACCCTGTTTAACAAATCATGGGAGGATGGTGTGGTACCTGAGGACTGTAGGAGGGTGGATGTGATTCCCCTTCACAAAAGTGGGAGCAAGGCAGAGGCAGAAAACTACTGCCCTGTTAGTTTGACCTCAGTGGTAAGAAAAATGATGGAATCACTTCTGAAAGAAAGAATTGTTGAGTACCTAGAGGCCAGTAGGGCACAGAACCCAAGACAGCATGGATTCACAGTGGGAAGGTCATGTCAGATAAATCTAATAGGCTTCTTTGACTGGGTGACCAAAGTAGTAGACCAGGGAGGGGCTGTGGACATGGTCTACCTGGACTTTAGGAGGGCATCTGACACAGTCCCACACAAAAGACTAATAAACAAGCTAGCCAGCCTGGGTAAAAAAATGTCTGGACAACAGGACGCAGAGGGTATTATTAAATGGAGTCCACTCCAAAAAAGGGGGGGTCACTAGAAGGGTACCGCGGGGTTACGTTCTGGGACATGTCCTCTTTAATTTCTCAATAAGTGACATTGCAGAGGGACTGGAAGGAAAAGTATGCCTCTTTGCAGGTGACACAAACATCTGCTAAATGGTTGATATACAAGGGGGATGAAAAGGATGAGAAGGTACTTGGCAAGGCTGGAGGAATGGTCAAAAGTATGGCAGCTCAGATTCCATGCAAAGAACTGCAAAGTAATGCTCCTGGGAAACAAAAACCCAGGGGAAGAGTACACAATTGGGTTGGTGGTTACTAACAACGAAATTTAAAAGGGACCTGTGGGTAGTCATATCAAATGACCTAAAGGTAGGCAAGCAATGTGAGAAGGTAGTATGGAGGGCTGGGGAGATACTGGGATTCATATGGAGAGGCATCACTAGTAGAAAACAGGAAGTTGTTATCCCTCTGTAGAGACAGTTAGTGAGACCCCATCTGGAGTACTGTGTGCAGTTCTGGAGGCCCCATTTCTGCAAGGACTTAGGATGGAGGCAGTCCAGATGAGGGCAACTAAAATGTTGTAGAGTATGCACCAGAAGCCATACGAAGAGAGACTAAAGGAGCTTAATATGTATACCCTCGAGGAAAAGAGGGAGAGGGGGGACATGATAGAAACTTTCAAGTACCTCAGGGGAATCAACAAAGTCCAAGAGGGTAGCATCTTTCAGAAAAAGAGATGTTCAAGAAAAAGGGGGGCACAATTTAAAGATAAAGGGGGGAATGGCACAGGGGCAATCTGAGGAAGTAGTTTTTTATGGAGGGGGTGGTGGATGCATGGAACGGCCTTCCTGAGGAGGTCATGGGGTCCAAAATAGTGGGAGAATTCAAAAATGCATGGGACAGACATAATGAATTTCTAGTGAGTGGTAGGAGGACGTAGGCTGTTGATTAGCTAGCATCTGCAGCTTATCCAGTAGGTAGGGAAATGGGCAGACTGGGTGGGCCAAGCGGTCTTTATCTGCCATCATAGTCTATGTTTCTATGTTTCTTATCCATTGGGGATGGCAGACTCTAGAACTGGTCCAGTGTCATTACCCAACCTGGTCTTGGTTAGACATACCTGGGCTCTTGCAGAATTAGCAATTTAATCCAAGATATTGGGGGACTTATTTCTGAGAGAGTGGTATTGCACAAGATTTACCAAAGGAGAGGGTTTGGAACAACTAAGTCATTAAACACCTGCCCCCCCCCCCCTCACATCCCTGAGGATCAGGATCAGGCAGGGAGAACTCCTAACTCCAGCCCTCCTAAACCCAGGGAACCTGCTTGGTCTAACAATCCTGATTGGTTCTACTCTGACACCAATATCAAGGCCATTTCCCCAGCCTTGCTCCATCTGTTCGGAATCCCCAAATGCCTGCAGCAGTTATATACCATTTCAGGAAACCAAGGGATCGAAAAAGGTGGGAGCTGTGGAGGAGTACAGAAGAGTAAATGTGGCAAGGGGCAACCTGACCCAAAAGCATGTCTTCAAACACTAAAATCTACTCCAGACTATCCATCCCTCAGTAAATAACACTTTCCTCTGACACACCCACTCACACTCACCTTACAGCCACACTACTGAAATTATAAAATCACTAAAAAATCATCCCAGTACACTAACACATTTAAAGCTGTTTTCCAAATATAATTTCTAGACTGCACCACAGACCTAATGATTGCACATATGGTACTGAACACAGGAATGAAATATGACCAGATTCATTACTGGCCTTAAAGGAATTACTGGCCTTAGAATGTATCCCCTTAGTGACACTCAGGGCCAAATGGACAAATGACTAGAAACATAAGATTTGCCGGTTAAATAGAAGACCATGTGACTGAAGAGTTAAAGATTGCAAAATCAGGCCTTATTTTTCCAATACTCTGACTTTCTGGTCTCCTCCCACTACGCTCTAAACAGCTAAGTCAAGCACACTTTAGAGGTCAGGTGGTGGGGAGCTCTTTCACCGCCTTCCCTGCTGTTTCCACCAAGATCTCCATTGATAGTGGCTCACCAAACCACCAGTCCATTGCTGACAGTACAGGACTTTAGATGTCTCATTTCCTGGTCAGGCTCTCACTGCCTTCCTAGGGCTGATGAAATAATGAAGAAAACAGTGCCTCCTGAAAATGGTTTTGGTGCACTGTTCACTCTCACCTCCCAGCAAAAATGTTCTTTAGTTGACTTTGTTAAGTTCCTTTCCTTGGCACATTGATCACATAGCCCCCACCAGAAATATGCCAGAAAACATGACTTTCAGACTGAAATGCTCAACTTTTTAACCAACCATTAAAGGAGAACGAGGTGAAGTCCACAAATTAACAGCATCTGGCAGTCTTCATGGAACTCCTTAACCCAGGAAAAAGGATTTGTTCTCAGCTCCTGACAAAGGGGCTAATTTCAGCAAGCAATTATACTTTCCATACCTCACTTGTGTGGAGAAATGGAACAGATCATTTAATAAATTTGCTGCAAAACAACTTTCAGCAGCCACCCAAATCCCTGTTTCTGTGATTGGCCTACCTTGCTGAACAAGTCTGATGGAAAATGATCATTGGGTGGACAAACGATTGGTGGACCACACACTGGGGAACCCTAAAAACAAAAATAAGCTGACTTACCTTGCCTAATCTCATTAAAAACCCTTTACAACACTCCTGATCCCTATACTTCACCAAAAGAGTCAGATACAATAAAATAAAATCTGAAATGGGCAGATAAAGCAAAGGTAAGAGCTCCTGACAAACAGATACTTCAGGAGAAAGACAGCAAACCCAACCTTCAGCCATTCCTTATAGGATCTGCCTTCTTGGCCTTGGTTTGTCCTGATGTTCCTGTACTGCATGGTCTGTAGACTTTCCCTGTCATTTGTCATGTGCAGACTCCAGAATTGGGCACAGTACCCCAGGTGGGCCTCAATAGGGACCTGTACAGGGGTAATATCTTCTCCATCCTCCTACTGTTAAACCCTCTCACGCTGCATCCCTACATCCTTGTTGCTTTGGTATCAGCATTGTTACACTGACAGGATTGTTTGAGTCACTAATGATGACCCTTGGTCCCTTTCTACAGAGACTGCAGCCAGCCTAACCTCCCATCAAGTACTCTGTACGTTTGTTCTTTTTTCCCAACTTGCATTACTGTACTTTACACTTTTTGGCACTGAGTCTCAATTGCAATAGTCTGCACCTTCGCTCATGACATTCCTACTCCCTCTTTAGTTCCCTTACCCTCTCCTCTCTGTCTACACTGCCACATAGTCATGGGTCACCTGCAAAGAGACACTTGTCTTGGATGCCCTCCTCTAAGTCTTAGGTTGGAACAAGTTTAGGCAGTGAGATTTAGAATTTGGGCAAATCACATACAGAATTCAGGACTCACTTTACTCAACCCCGACTGCAGTCACAACCATGGCTGCCACCTTTACTCATCAAAAACCTTCAACACAGTCCTAATATGTAAAACTCCTTTAAATTAACAAAAAAAAACTAGACGTTCTTTCCTGTCTTGAGCCATCCTTACACACAAAAAAACAAATTAAAAAAAATGGTGTACTAAGATGGCCCAGTGGCATAATGGGCTGAGGTGCTGGGGCCCTCACCTTATGCTGCACTGGCAACCCAGGGTTTGGGAATGGATGCAGGTCACTTGGGTCTGGCCAGGGGTGGGAGGATTACGTACCCCAAGGATAGCTCTTCTTCCTCAGGGTGGGGAGAACATGCATTGTGCTAGGTAGTTGCCACCTGGAGGATCTGGGTGGCAGTGCAGCAGGATGTCAGGGAATGTGTCCCCACCTGCATGATGCACAGAGGCATCGCAATGGAGGCAGAGTTTGCACCACCTCATTGCACAAGCTATTGGGCCCAGTTGTGAAAAAAGAGAAAAATCCCCTACCATGGTCAAATTAGGTCACTGTCCACCAGAGACTGGGCATCTCAAGAGTCATACATAGATACATAGATACATAGACAGTGTCAGCAGATAAGGGCCTATGACCCACCCAGTCTGCCCATTTGAGCTTGTAAGTTCAGTTTATGTTTTCCTAGAAGTCTGTTGCCCCCTTACCCCTGACCTCCAGAATACCTTTATGTCTATCCCATGCATTCTTAAATCCCGTGATTGTTTCAGCCCCCACCACTTCCTCTGGCAGGTCCACCACCCGTTCTGTGAAGAAATTCTTCCTCAGGTTTCCTCTGAATCGTCCTCCCTCCAACTTCATCCCATGCCCTCTAGTCCTGGAACATCTTTTTCACTTAAAAGTCATGTATTCCTGCACCCTGTTCCTCCCTGTAAGATACTATGTCTCTATCATATCCTCTCTCTCCCTCCTCTCCTCCAGGGGAGTACATGTTCAGTTCCTTCAACCTGTCTTCATAGGACTTGTGATGCAATCTATGCACCATCTTTGTTGCCCTCCTCTGAACCTTCTCTACCCTGTCTATGTCCTTACGTAGGTATGGTCTCCAGAACTGTACACTGTACTCCAGGTGGGGCCTCACTAGTGTCTTGTATAGTGGAATTATGACCTACCTTTTCCTGCTGGTGATGCCCCTGCCTATACATCCCAGCATCCTATTTGCTTTACCTGCTGCCTTGTCACACTGTTTCCCTACCTTGAGGTCATCAGAGATGATAACCCCAAGATCCCTTTCCTGCTTGGTGCATGCTATATCCTCACCCCCCCCTACTGATATATTGTGCCAGGGTTTTTGTGCCCCATATGCATTATCTTGCACTTCCTTGCATTGAATTTCAACTGCCAAACCCCTGACCATTCTTCAAGTTTCTGCAGGTCCCAGAGCTTTGTGTCATCAGCGAACAGAGAAATTCTGCCTTCTAGGTCCTGCACAATGTCACTGATGAAGATGTTGAATAGGACCGGACCCAGCACTGATCCCTGTGGTACCCCATTGGTCACTCTTCCCCTCTGTGGAGTGACAGCCATTTAGCACCATCCTCTGTGTCCTGCCACCCAGCCAGTTACCTACCCACCACACTACTGTCCTGCCCACACCCATATTCCCCAGTTTGTGTATAGCCTTCTATGTGGCACAGTGTCAAAGGCCTTGCTGAAGTCCAGATAGGCCATGTCCACTGCCCTCCCCTGATCCACCTCCCTAGTCACCCAGTCAAAAAATTCAATGAGGTTGGTCTGACATGACCTCCCCCTGGTGAAACCATGCTGCCTTGGGTCCTGTAGTCCATTGACAATCAGATGTTCCACCAATCTCTCCTTCAGTAGTGCTTCCATGATCTTCCCCACCACCAAGGTGAGGCTGACTAGTCTGTAGTTCCCTGCTTCCTCTTTGTTCCCACTTTTGTATAAAGGGACTACATCTGCTGTCCTCCAGGCTTTGGGTACCTCCCCTGCTTCCAGTGATCAGCTAAACAGGATAGCCAGAGGTTCAGCCACCACCTCTCTTAGTTCTTTAAGGACCCTGGGGTACACCCCATCTGGCCCCATTGCTTTATCAACTCTTATTACTTCCAGTTCCTTCAGGACCCTTTCTCGTGTAAAGGGACTTGTGTCCATTTCTGCACCATTCTCACCCCTTGTACTCCCTTCAGACCCATTAACCTCCTATTCTTCAGTAAAGACTGAGCAGAAATACCTGTTCAATATGTCAGCTTTACTGTTGTCAACCTCCACGCGGCCCCCATCCTCCCTCTTCTGTCTCACTATCCCTCCCTTTGTCTTTCTTTTTTCACTTACATACCTGCAAAAGGTTTTGTCCCCTCTACCCACTGATTTTGCAATGTGTTCTTCTGTCTGAGCTTTGGCTTCCCTTACTGACCTCCCTGCCTCCCTTTGATTCTCCTGGTACTTCTCCCTATCCCCTTCTGCCTGTGTCTTTTGCATTGCCTGAATGCAATCTTTTTGGCTTTCACTTTCTTTGCTACCTCTTTGGAAAACCATAATGTTCTCCTCTTCCTTTTCCTCTTGCTAACCTGCTTAATGCATAATTCTGTTGTTCTTGTAATCCCCATTTTAAATACTGCACACTGTTCCTCAACCCTTGATTCCTGTCCAGTTCCCCTTAATGCCTCTTTCAAGTAGCAGAGGGCCACCAATGCAGCATGGTAAGCCCTAGAGAACTTGAGTGTTGGGACTGGGGGCACCAGTCTGGATATGGGCTGGTCAGTAGTTGGGTGGAAAAACTACTGATAATAAATGCTGTACTAGTCACATTTTTCATTCTTGGTGTTTCTTTGACAAATATGAAAATCCCTTTCTATCCTGGCAGGGCAACCTCTTTTGCGTACCCTGCCACAGATGAAATTGAGACCCTGGCTCCATATAAGGCCTTCTGTTGTGTGTGAGTGTGTAAACTTTCTGCCAGAGGAGTTTTGCAGACATTTAAATTCTTCTATTCTTTGATTAACATTCCATCTAGTAAATGTGTAGAAAGAGTGAGGATTGACAGGTTAGGAGGGACTACTTTTTACTATTTACAATACTTTTAACAAAAGAAAATACCTGTTTTTAATTAACGGAAAGCTGACATTTTTTGTTTATTAAATCATTTTGAGGGTTTACTGATTATACTGTATAAGCGCAGTGAGACAGTCTAGGTTGTTGGTAGTCTGGTGTTTATGCATTTCTCGGTGCTGAAGGCACTTGGCACAAGTGTCTCTTGCCTCATTGCTGTCCTGGATATGCATTGACCCCAGACAACCAATGTCTTTTCATGTCTTATTGCTTGTGTACCCTTTATGTAGTCTATAATTTCTTAGCTTGTATTTTCATTTTTTTTGTATGGATGGATAAGAACTTTGATTCAAAATATGAAATCTCTTATAAAACTAATAAATGACAGGAAGATGGATGAATATAAAGGGGTTATGAGAAAGAAAGGTAAGGTAGGGAAATTGCAGATTGGGAGGACAGAGACTACAGTGTCTCCAAGTAAGCAATCTTAGGGCAGACTAAAAGGACAGTTCCCTTCTTTTTCTGTCCATCACTTTTCTATGCTTTTTTGTTTCTAATGTGAAAAAAAAATGTTTTAGGAATGTACCATTCACACAGTTTCATATATTCACAAGCTTATTAAACATGGGCAAACATTTTATTAATTGATCCTGCATAATGATAATATTCTTTTCTTACAGAGTACTGTGCTGTGGATGCCATATCTCAGTATCATTTGCATCCTTGCAGTTATTGCATCATTTTGTATTGGGCCAGGTAAGTAAGGAGATTCCTAAACTTTCTAAAGAATGATAGACACTGCAAGTACAGCAAATACTGTAGCTCCTGAGGTGTATGTCAGGAAAGGTCATTCTTCCTCGAGACACTTAGAAAGGATGAATATAAATGTCAAGAGTTGGATCCAGCTGCTTCTGAACAAGTGTCACTCAACAAAATGTGATGGGACTCCAGCATGTCTTTGCACTTCAGCTTTGAATTTTAGCCTAAAGCAGAATTCTCTGGCTCTTGGTTCACATCTTAGATTGTTTGTTTTAAAAAGAAACCTTTATAATATTTTTTTTTAGTTTTTGCACTGACATGGTGAAGATGGGGATGAAGAAACTGAATAATGTTACTGCGTTGCTGATAGAATTTAGCATCAGTTCTTTTTTTCCTGACTGGGATGGACTTTTTTTTTACAAAGAATGATTGGGGTCACAGGCTGCTTAATTACACCCTATAACAAATATGGAAAATAAATATATATTCATGTTTATTAAAGTTAGTTTGCAACTCTTGGGAGCATTTTGAAAAGCTATTCTGAGATAGTCCAGCTTACAGTGTATGTTATAGAGTGTTTCATTTATCCTGACTGAATATGTCCTTCATTGCTATGATAATTTGCACGGAAACAGCATCCTTGTCCCCTAGAGGTTATCTGCTTCTGATGCTTAATCTTTAGCTGAAGTCATAATCCTCTGCTTGATATAGTGATGCCCATAATCTGCCATTTCCATACTGTTTTGCGTCTTCAACAGGTTAGTAATTTTCAGTTCTAAGACAGTTTAATTCCAATAAGACCTTGAAAATGGAACTGGTCTCAGGATCAGAAATTATGTTTCTGAAACTGATACCATCCTGCCTGACACCAGCAATGAAAAGGCTCTGGAAGCCCAGTGCAGATAGGTACAAATACATTCCCCTTACATACAATAGTAAAAACAAATCCAGAACAAATGGTTTGATACCTTTTATTGGACTAACAAGGATGTTACAAAAAGAACAAAGAGCATTAGCTTTCGAACCAACAAGTCCTTCTTCTGAAGCCTAATGAGAGTTATTTAGAAAATCCCATATTATTACTGCTTAGAACATACTGGAAAAAACAGAAATAATTCTCATTGGTTTAAAACAAGCCTTCAGAAATAATTAAAGTGACATTGGAGAGCTTGAATATCTAAAGAGTGATTTCAGCTGAAGTAAACTTAAAGGTCCAAGGTTGTCCAGAGATAACAGCTGGAAAATTTCAACCCACATATATTATACCATGTATCAGTCTAATGGAAAAAAAAACCCTAAAGATTCTCTGCTCACTAAATCACATGTCAAGTGAAGAATGAAGTGGACAGAGAATCATAAGGTTTTTTTTATCTATTAGAGTTATATATGGTATAATATATGTCTGTTGAACTATCTGCCTGCTGTTATCTCTGGACAACCTTTGACCTATTAGTTTGGTTCAGCTGAAATCTCACTTTAGATATTCAAGCTCTACAATGTCACTTTAAATTTTTCTGAAGGCCTGTTTTAAACCAATGAGAATTATTTCTTTTTTTTTCTGCGTGTTCTAAGTATTAATAATATGGAATTTTCCAACTCTCATTAGGCTTCAGAAGAAGGACTTGTTGGTCTTAAAGCTAAAGCTCTTTTTTCTTTTTGTAACATCCCTGTTGGTCCAATAAAAGGTATCAAACCATTTGTTCTGGATTTGTTCTTACTAGGACCAATATGGCATTAAACATTTTGTTTGTCATACAATAGTAAAGCAAGTCTTCTTCTTCTAAACCACTAAATTCCATGTGCCAATTGCTCTCCCTTCCCACAATAAATAAACCCACATAAAGGTGTAGCACTCATCCACTTATGTGTTAAGGACAGTTACCTGCTGCAAGTTAAATCCATTGTCTATTGATCACTCATAGGGCATTGTTGCTGTCTCACCATTTATCATTTCTTATCCTTCTCCAACTTCCATTGTTCCCTCATTGCTTACATTTTTCAGTCCCCCCTTCAATTGCCAAATTTAATTAATCTACCTCTCTCACAAAGAGTATTTCTGCCAGCCATGGGTAGTTTTCATTCTGTCCTGGCCTTGGAGGTCAGGATGTGGTTCGCACAAGTATTCTGCCTCTTCCTCAGCTGGCCACCGTAGACTGAATGAATGCAAAAAGGAGCATACACACTTGTTTTCATTCAGTCTATGGTGGCTGAATGAGGAGGAACAATGGTTTTTGCTGGCTACTACCTGACTTCATGGGATCCATACAAAATAATAACTACCTGCTATAGGAGGCTTTTGTTGGGGGGGGCAATGCACTATTGGATTGGGACAATGGAGGTTGAACAACTTATGGAACCAGGGATCCATGGAGGTTGGAGGATGATATGAAATGACAACTGACAAGTTGGTGTCCTTGCTCCCTGGTGCTGAGTGACGCAGTGACACTGGTTTTACAGCACCTGTTTTTAACACCTAAGTGGGTGAGTGTTGTTGTTACACCTTCATGGACACTAAGGTGGTGTGGGCAGGGGTATGATTGGCAGCATTTTATTATGCAGTGGAGGGAAGATTGGCTTTACTAATGCAAGTGTATTATTACTGTACATATGACATGGTCTGGGCCATCAGGACCTTTCATTGTTAGAAGCAGGTGGGATGGTAACAGTTGAGGAATACAAATCAGTTTCAGATTTTGATATGAATCCTTCATTTAGGAATTAGGATTTTTGCCCTTCACTTTCAAAAAAAAAAAAAAGAACTGGAATCTTTGGACTCCACAATTTCAAGCAACCCTAGTATGTGACATCACATTTTGTTGCTGATTATGATAATGCCACAAACAGAAGATTGTGACTTTAGCAAATGATTCATTTTCAGGACAGATTAAATGTAAGGGTCAAGGACTCTGTTTCCATGTAAATGAACCTAGTAATAAAGAGTATGAGGAAGAAAAATACAGAACTATGAAAGAAAAGCTAAATTATTGTAGTTGTAGTACTAGTAGCAGTAGTAGTACTGGCATAAAGCTTTATTTTTAAACAGATTGCACATACTTGGGCCAATGCCATTTTTCCAGATGCCATCCTGTACCATTCATACAGTTTCAAACATTCACAACCTTATCAAGTACATCATACAAATAAATACTTAAAAATAGTTACAAGCATCTTTAGATCATAATCAGATCAGAACTGAGATCAAATTGTGTCTAAATATTATGTTCTTAAAAGTTTACCCAAAAGCTACACTCTCTTTAAATATTTCATTTTATAACATCCTACAATGAAACAATCCCCTAACAGAGAAGTCACGTCAGAATACATCCACCACATATACAGCTGAAAAACATAACGTACAGTAGTTAATCGGTGCCCTCAGCTTGGGAAAGGGAATAAGTTTTCAAATATTAAGAATTATTCCCAACATCTATGGGGTGATTCTTACCATCTGGCTGATGCTTAAAGATAACAGACTGAAGACCAAGTGTATGGATGCTATAAGAAAGCTAGGCATCTGTTGTTGATGCAGATTGTCTTATTAGAGTTTTGCCACTGTCTGTTAAAGTTATAAACATTTGAACCTTCTTTATTGTGTTTCTTTGGACCATGTGCTTGACTAGGATTTATACATTGGATGTGCATTTCCTGAACTCTGTGTCTCATATTAGGTGGTACTGTAGCAGGGTAATCTACATTGTTTATCAGACAACTGCAAATACCATCTTGATAAATACTGTGTGTTACAATTAATGATTTACAAGTAATAAGACAAAAATGTACTGCATATTATTATAGAAACACGTCTAAATAGTATGCTTTTTCCTTTAGTCTTACTTGGGCAACATAATGATATTGGTGTGTTGTATTAGCCCACAAAAATCACAACATAAATAATGTTTATGGCTGTGGACAGAGCCTGTAGCTGTCTTGCTGTAGCTGGAAAACTGGGACACCAAAGCACACATTTTAGTACTTTTCAGTGTATCCTTCCAGAACTGCAAATCACTATGGCAGTTGAATGAAATACTCACTTCTCTCTGCTGGATTTTTGGAACTCAAGACCTATCAAGTGCTTTTAAATGTAAATAACAATACAGCATCTAAAATAACAACTCCAAATTCCAGACTCCTTACATGAGTCTAGCAAGCCTGAGAAACACAAGTGCTATCTAACATGGCAATGTTAATTATGTTCCAATGCACACACAAGAGGTGTTTTGCTATCTCAAGAAGTGGTAAGTGCTTCTAACATAAATAACAGCTGATCATTAAGATAAGGACTCCAAATTCCAGGCCCCTTACATGTTTTCTGCTAGCCTGAGAATGTGTTTCTTTGAATCTGCTGTGGTGCATGTTCACCCTTACAAGTGTCATGCTAGCCTGAAAATGTGTTTCTTTGAATCTGGTGTGGTGCATGTTAAGGTAAGGCTGCCAATTTTGGGAGGCAAAGGCTTATTTGTTCACAACTGAAAATAAGGATAATGTTGCATTTTCCTGCAGGGGTGCTGGGCGCTAATGAAAGTGAGGAGTATTATTTTTAGTTATTTTTTGCATTTGCATCTGGCTGTTGTTCTATTTGAAATCCCCCAAGCCCTTCTAACCAGTTTACTTTTGACTGCTTGAGTTGTTCTGTATAAAAATGTTTTTTTTTTAATTTCAGCCTATGTTTGTCTGTAGGCAGAGGTGTAGTGAGGACTGGTACAGTGCAGAGTTACTCTGAGATGTATTTATTTCTGGTGAAAGGTGAGAGACTAACATCACTGGAAATTAAAGCCCTCTGTTTAGCTAGGACAGAGGCAGTGCAGGCTTTTTCCCCACAGTGTGATGTATTTAGTGCTGGTGAAAGGTGATTGATGGACAGCACTGGAAAGTAACACCCTCTGTTTAGCTACAGGGACAGAGATGGTGCAGGATGGTACAGTGCAGGCTTCCCCACAGTGTGATGCATTTAGTGCTGGTGAAAAGTGAGGGACTAGCAGCACTGGAGACTGAAGCTGTATGTTTGTCTGTAGGCAGAGATGTAGAGAAGGCAGGTACAGTGCAGACTTAGGGAATGGGAAAATTGGTTAACCAGCAAAAGCACTCTAAGTCTAAGTTGTTTCCTGGTTGTGACCTGGGAGCACAAAGAAGTTAAATAACTTGCTCAGGGTCTCACGGTATGAAAGTTAGGGCTGTGGATTAAAACTCAGGTCTCCAGGTTTATATGTCAGTGTCCTTAACCACTGTGTTATACTGACTCCAAGAGAAGACTTAGTCCCTCTGTGGTGTATATGTTGCTGGTGAAAGCTGGTGGGCTAGCAGCACTGCAGACTGAAGCCCTCTATTTATCTATAGAGAGAGTGCAGGCAAGTACAGGGTAGGCTGAGGCTTCCCCATAGTGTGCTGTATTTAATGCTGGTGAAAGGTGAGGGACCAACAGCTCTGGAGACTGAAGCCCTCTGTTTACCTAGAAGGACAGGTATCATGCAGGTCTACTCAAATTTGTGATAAACTAATGTTCACTGTATGTAGTATATCTTTTATTTACTTGGTATTTTCTTTACTTGGTATTTTCTCCTTGTGTATTGTATTATACAACTTACACGTCTCAGTGGGCCTACCTGGTAATTAAAATTTAAATAAAATTAGTCAGCACATACATACATACATACATACATACATACATAAATAACTAAATAAAGTGTGCCCCCTGTGTGATGTATTTAATGCTTGTGAAAAGTGAGGGACTGGTTACTTACAGCACTGGAGATTGAAGCTACCCATTTGTTTGCAGGGCCATGAACAGGGCAGGTTCAATGCAGATTTAATCATTCTGTGAAGTATTTTATTCTGGTGAAAGGTGTGAGACTAACAACACTGGTGTCCGAAGCCCTCTGTTTACCTAGATAGGTGCCATGCAGGTGTGCCCACTGTGTAATGCATTTATTGTTGATGAAAGGCAAGAGACTGACAGCAGTTGAGGCCGAAGCCCTCTGTTTATTTGTAGGGCTATGAACAAGGCAGGTACAGTGCAGGCTTCACCACACTGTGGTGTGTTTAGTGCCCTTGGTGCAAGGCAACTTGAGGGACTGATAGCACTGGAGACTGAAAACCCTCTGTTACTTACAGTGTGGATGCAGGTACAGAGTGGGTCTGGTACAATGTAGACGAGAACAGTGGGGAGCTAGGTAAAGTGTGGGGGTAGGTACATTGCAGGGGCAGGAACAGTGTGGGGTAGATACAGTGCATAGGCAGGTAGAGTGCTGGGGCAGGTACAGCATAAGGGAGGTAAACAGCAGGGCAGGTACAGTGGGGGGACAGTTACAGTATGAGGCAGGTACAGTGTAGGGCAGGTAGAGTACAGCGCAGGTACATTACAGGGTAACTGGGCAGATACTGTGTGAACAGGAGCAATGCTCCTTTACTGCTCCTCTGGTGAGCTGTGGGTGGGGAGAGGAACACTATAGTAAGAGGGTTTGTCAAGTTTTGCTTTGTCTGTGGTAGAGAATACTCCCCAGCTGCCTACTATATGATTTACATAAAAACTGGAGCACAAGGTCATTACCTTCAGCCTCCAGGGCACAAGGCAGCCACTCAAAAACCTGCAAAAATGAGGAAAATGCTTGTGTAAGGTATGCCACATGCACTGCTTGTGCTAAGGAACCTTATCTCCTGCCTGCGTGGACATGAAAAAGTTATATTCCTATGGTTAAAAAGAGAACAAAAGGGGTCAGTTTGCCTAATGAAGAACAGTTTATAGCACTTTGATTTGATCCCAGTGGCAGCTCAGTCCTGGGCCTCTTTTGAACAGACTGCCAAGTGTGACGATGTATGTATGAATGAGAGGTCAAAGCCCATGTGGCAATGCATGTATGATGCTACCCAACTTTGTTTACATAGGGATCTGAGACTGCCTTGAACCTGGGACCCTGAACATGAACAGGTCAGGATTTGTTTTGTTCTTTGATATTTGTTTTACTTTTTTTTTTCTCCCCATAAAGATTTTATCTTCTGGCCAACTCATCACCCCCCACTCCCATGAATATACCCCTTCACTCCTAATATACCTTCACCCAGTTGGTATTCATTTAAAATGTGGTCACTGGGATAAACATGCTGATGAGACAAGGCTCATTTTCAGAAGTGACCCGATGGAGGAGAACTTGAGGAGTAAACAAGCTTAAAAATCCAAAGTAAAAATATACAGAGCAAAAATAGAGTGCAATCAGACAGGGAAAGCACAATGTAAACAGTACAGTACTGGTGCCAGAATATTTAAAAAGTAGTCAGATCACCAGTCAAAACATTCGCATCCCCGGCCAGAGGTTGCAGTTGCTAGTTGGGCTTAAAGGGCACTATCAACTTTTTTCATCATATTATTTTTAGGTAAAAATCATCATTTTAAGATTGCTTACTTTCTCTAAAATTCATTGATGTTGCTGGTTGTTTCACCTGCCTCCTTGCTTATTAGAACTACAATGCATGGTAATGTAGAGCTATGCCCAGCTTAGTTTTGATTCAAACCATTGAACTACTCTTAGTGGACACTTCCTGAACATTAGAAACACCCTCAAACAGTGCAGCCACTCATGATACAATAGTCTCCTCTACTCCCACACACTGATTACTGGAGAACTAAATGTACTTTCAAAGGGCCTCACTTTCTGCCCAACAAAACCATTAGATAACATACTGTTTTGTGGTGAACTGGAGGAGTACTTTCATAGATTGAGACTTAAAAATTATTTCATGGCAGGGAAGAAATCACTGGTAGTGAAAACAGTGCAAACAGCAATAATGTAGTGGATATGAAAAAGGAATCTGAATTTACCCCCTCAAGTGGGCATAACAAAAAACTAGACAATTACATTAATTGTTTCTGCCAACAAGTCAGTGGTCAGATCCTTACTAGGCAAAAACAGACCCATTATAATCTTTCTCCACTGGAACGGAGAGCTATAGGGACACTGAAATCAAACCACAACATTGTCATCAAAAAAGCTGATAAAGGCTCTGCAGTGGTGATTTTAAACAGAGAAGATTATATTAATGAAGCTAATAGACAGCAAACAGATCTTACATACTACAGAGAACTAGAGTGACCCCACTACAAGATATAAAGATGAACTCTTAGCTTAATTAGAACTTTTCCAGACCATGTCCGAGAGAAACTAACTCACCTCATCCCTGATGAACCCAGGCCAGGGACATTCTACATGCTGCCTAAAATACATAAACCTGGCAATCCAGGGAGACCCATAGTCTCTGGTAATGGTACCTTGACTGAGGGGAGCTCAGGGTTTGTAGAGACCATTTTGAAACTGCTGGTTATGGAAAGAGACAGTTATATCCAGGACACTATGCTCTTTGTGTGTGTACTTTCTGGTTATAAGGATTTACCACCTGATACCATTTTAGTGACAATGGATGTAACATCCCTCTACACTAATATTCCACACACAGATGGCATTGCAGCATGCCTTAAATACATACATGAGAAAGGACCGGAACAAAACATCAACCCTGGAGTGGTGGGGGAACTTATGGAATTCATTTTGACACACAACAACTTCAACTTCAATGGTAAACATTATGTTCAAACTATGGGAACAGCAAATGGGCAGCAAAATGGCTCCACAGTGTGTTAACCTCTTTATGGTTGACTTGGAGGAGGATTTTTTAAGGCAGTATCCCCACAAACCACTAGCTTATTTCTGTTACATTGATGATTTGTTTATCATCTGGATGGAGGGCACAGATGCACTCAAAGATTTTCATCACAAACTTAATAATCTCCACCCTACCATAAAGCTTACCCTGGAGTACTCTACCACCAAGGTTAAGTTTCTGGACACCACAGTTACCATTAAGGATGGAACCTTACATACATGTATTTACAGGAAGCCAACAGACTGACAGAGATATCTGCACAAGAAAAGTAATCACCCAAACCATACAAAAAAATCTGTCATATACAGTCAAGCACTCCGTTGTCACTGTATTTGCTCAAATGAGGATGACAGAGATACACATTTGGCTATGTTGAAAACCACTTTTATTGAGCAGGGACACTCTTCCAGGGAAATTGACAGGATAACAGAATGGGCAACGAAATTACCAAGACAACAACTACTTCAATATAAAGGAAAGACAGCTACAGACAGAATACCCTTGGTAGTCACATATCATCCAGACCTTGAACATCTGCGTAAGATTATTGAAGATCTCCACCCAATATTTAGTGAGGATGAAACCCTTAATTGTATTTTTAAGGAACTCCCACTACTATCTTTTAAACAACCACCAAATTTATCCAGCCTAATTATTAGGAGCAAACTTTCACCGGAACAGAATACCATGTCACACAATGGCACATGACCCTGCAATCAACACTCCTGTAAGACTTGTGGGCTCATTTCTACCTCAGACTGTGTGGTTACATCACAAAACAGACAATTCCAGGTGCATGGGAGTTTTACATGCATGTCACGACATGTTGTTTATTTCATTCAGTGCAAGAGATGTCCACAAACAGGTTATGTTGGAGAGACACGCCAACAGCTCCACACTAGGATGAACTCGCACAGACATACTATTACAGCAAAGAAGACTGAAAAACCAGTGGGGCACCACTTCTCCCAGCCTGACCACTCAATCTCAGATATGTCAGTAATGGTCTTAAAAGGAAATCTCAAAAACACACAACAGAGATGAGCTTTTGAGATTAAACTTATTTACATCTCAATATGGTAGCAGATGGGATGAGCAGCTGATCTTGGTTTATGGGACACTACAGAAACTAACATCCACAGACCTTTTTCTTCAGACTGACATATTATAGGACTTCAGCATGTGTGGGATGTGGGTGCTTGTGTGTATGTATGTGTGTGGGTATATGTTGTGAGGTATGTGATATAACAGATGTGGGGCTTGTTGTCACATTGAGGTAAGTCTCTATTTAGATATATGGAGTTATAATGTGTTACTATTCTTACTTCACACACATAATGAATATTAATTCCTCCTTACTTTTTATCTTTGCCTGGGGGTGGGATTGATTCCATTGCACCATATTCAGATTACCTAGCCTGCTACTGTACATACAGGAGTGTTATCATATACTGTCACATATAATTTTTGTAACTGTACATATCAGAGTGCATGATCTCATTTGCATGGGGGTACTGCACAGATCTTTTTACATTAGGCTAATATTGTAGTAATTTGTGGATATGTAGGTATGTTAGACTTCTGGTCTTACACAAATACTTTATATTCACTTCTAGTTACCTTATCCCGGGGAGGGTGGCAGGTTTATTTCATGGTAGTTTTATCCAGTATCCTTGGAAATGTTACTATGCAGATGGTAGTACGGTTAAATAGTGTCACATTTTTGATCTGTAGGTATTAGGAGACATAAGCCCTTTTACTCAGGATTTCATGACAAGTTGAATTCCTTTGGGGAACAATTGCAGTGACTGAAGTGAATATAGGTTCACTAGGAGAGAGAGAGAGAGAGAGAGAGAGAGAGTGTGTGTGTGTGTCTGTCTGTGGAGAGAGGAGGAGAGAGAGAGAGAGAAAGAGAGAAAGAAAAAAAGGGGGAGAGAGAGAGACATCTCCTTAAAGCTATGTGTCTCCCCCACTCACATTATGGTGATGTGGGGTGGGTTAGGGTGTATTGTTTGTATGACGAGGAGAAGAGAAATTACATTTTATCTCTTTTTCAGATTCCTTAGACACTTGTGGTACATCAAGTTGTTACATTCTCAGTGTATATTGACATCAGTACATAACAGGCTACAAGGTCTTAATTCCTTGAGGTTCCTCGACTAGAGTTTTTTGTTTGACACTAATATTATCAATTTATATTTAAATTATCATTTACATAGTCCTGAGGTTTTTGAAATTTCTTGGGCCTTATATCTAGCTGGAGAGTACAGCTGGGTGACAGGTCCAGCTAGGTTTTACACATCACACAGTGTGTACTGATGTCTTTAAGACAACTTTACTGGTAAATTATTGTCTATAATGCAGAGACTGAAACTTCATGAGTTCTATAACAATCTTAGTTTGTCTTTAATCTGGGTGGGGTTGCCTTTCAGTAATCACATCCTTATACTAACTGTGACACTCATAACTTGATTTAGGAGTTATCTGCTTCAGCAGAGTTATCTTATGTCAATTAAATTTATATGCAGTAGGATTCTTTGTATGTGTGTTCCACCAAGCACGTTTAACCCAAGGTTGCTTCTGGCTGAAGGCAGAATGGTACTGTTAAACTTCTCTGACATAATCTTCTGTTTTTTTTTTAAATGAGTATTTTAAAACCAATGGGGATTTTTTTCTGTTTTTCTCTGCATTATCTAGTCATAAGTATTGTATTTTCTAAACAACTGCCATGAGCTTCTGAAGAAGGACTGGTTGGTCCAAAAGCTAGAGCACTTTGTTCTTGTTGTTACATCTATGTTGGTCCATTAAAAGGTATCAAATCATTTGCTTCTGGATCTATTCTTGCAAGGACCAATACGGCAACTACTAAATCTAGATTACTACTCCCACTGAGTAATGAGTGGCTAGACTGCGTTGGGGGTGTTCCTGAGTCCAGGAAAGAAATGTAAACAAACATGTTTTTGGGTGGCAACACCAGTATGGTGGGCAGTCAGTTTTTCAGTTTTTAAAAGAAAAAAGGAATCTGAATCAAACTACCAGCTGCATCAACTATCTCTATAGAATGTGAACATTCATAAAATGTGTTTTTTTAAACTATAGACACTTTGAGGCTTTAGGGGGTTGACAATGTCCCTGTAACTGTTAAGTTCTGTCCTGAAGTCAGTAGACCCAAAACTCCTAACACATTTGTATGATGACTGTATGTTCAAGACTGATAATATACATATTATTACCATGCCATCTTTCATTTTCACCTGGGTGGCCACTACATCAGGTTAAGCAATGGATAGTTCAGACTTCATACGGAGCCGTCAGAGGAATTGGGTTGATGGCTGAGTTCTTAATAGTCTATATTAAATATTCCTATATAACTGTATTCTTAACATTACAATCTTCATCATAAATGTGCATTTATTGTATTTCCATACAGCAAAAACTGGTTTAGAAAAAGTGCCCTTTGTACCCTAATAAGAGCACCTCCAATCCTCAGCCCCGCACCTTTTAATATCTTCCAGCACCCCTGTTTAAGTGACCTGACAGCTAGCGTCTTGCAGTAGGCACAAAGGCAAGTTACTTACACCACTTCTTTTAAATAGTTTAACTGTCTGCAACAGTGCAATTAGAAACTCTTTTTTTGCACTCTAGTGTCAAAAAAGCCTTGCTTGAATAATCAGCTACAGAAAGAGAGAGAGTTGAAATGTGATTTGCTAGTCTTAAGAATGTAAATAATTTACTGACATAATTTCCAACAGAGGACACAACAAGCTTCCAGAGGAAATAGCTCCAGAGGAGGTTCAAATTACTTTTTTTGTTTAGGCAAGAGGACCACGAAGCAAAGCTGAGCAGCTCTGTCTGCCCCAACCAGAGTGAGATGATATCTTGTTAACTACAAAAGACATCCCTTGCAGCACCTGTTAACTTAAAAGTCATTCAAATTGCCTTGAGTGATTCATGATAAGTTTTCCAGTCAATTTTTTTGTCTAATTTAAAATGCACATTTAGTGCTGGCCCTCTCCCACCTCCGCTTCATGCATCACTCTATATTTACATTACAAGCATGAAATGACAACTTTATGCAGGATAAGGGTCTCAGGCTCTGATTGCTGATTGGCTAAAATCCCTTAAGTGATTTATAATATGAGTAGTATTTGATTTTGTTTACTTTTATTTATAAGCCTAGTTGAGATGCAACATCTCTATATATTTTTTCAGTTCTCTTTATGCTGCCTAGCCTTCTGGCTAGGGCACCCTTCCACCTGCTGCCAGTGTCTCCTGTCCCTTGAGGCTTCCTTTTCTTAATCCACTGTGATACTGTGAGCCACATACTGTACAACACATCACTTCATTGCCCACTTGACTTGCTCCCTGATGCTGCATCTGACTTCAGCAAACTGGCAGGTTCCTCCCCACTCTTTTCAGCCACACACACAGGAGACAAAGTCTGGGAGTGCCTCCAGTGGTCAGGAAAAGGAGTCCAAGATAGATGTGGGAGGTAGGCAGGCCTTCATATGACCAGCCACTGTCAATTTTCCCTTTTTTGTTCCCTCCCCTAGGAAGCAGCCATAAATCACCTAGAAGGCATGTACCTATACAGTAGAGAGTCATGCAGACATCAGTCACAGTCCCACCTTCCCTTGCTGTAGCTGCTTCAGCCATGCTACAACCCATCCTTCAGTAGATGGTAGCCAAGTGGTGGGTCCAGCATGCTTCCCCCACTGAAGGAGAAGAGCTGTCCACTGGATGCTCCAACTTCCTTCTTTCAGCCGGTCCCTGATGACCAGAGTTCATTCCTGAACTTGGGTCACTGGTGTCACAAGCAGTAGTGCTACCACTGTGCCAACAGGCTGGAGCAAAATTTCTTTTTATAGTGGAGGCCTTCTGTCAACCCATTTTACCTTTGGGTGGAATGATACACAGGGAAGTCACATGACACACATATGACCACATGAGTAGTGAGTGGCAGTGATGGGATTTAAACCTGTGATCTCCTCATTCATTCTTCAGTGCCCTCTCAAAACAACACTACCATCCAAGCATTTTTCCCATGACAGGAGTTGAACCTTTGCTGTTGAGGTGAAATTGTGAATCCAAACTACTAGGAAGTCTGATTGTGCATCTAATGAAGAAGAGGTGATTCACTGAATTCCTTCATCACTTAAGGCAAAATTCATATGTTTAGATTGAGACCTGTTCACAAATCTGGGTTCAGCATTGTTTTTTCATGATAATAAACATGATGAATCATATGTTAAATATTAAAGCAGTAGTTATAAATAGTGATGTGCAGAACCTCTCTAAAGAAAACTGCCACCCTAAATACACACTGCTTGGTTTTCATGAGACCTAAACCGAATCTTGCCAGGTCAGATCTTGGTGCATTTATTTTTATACATATCCCAGCCTCCCAGCTTGAATGCCTGTCAAGTGACAGGCTTAGGAGGCTGAGCAGAGGTCAAAGGGTGCCTTGGGAGAGTATATATAGCCATGTGACCCTAACCTCAGTACACGGGTGCTGGAACATGGGGGAAAATGAGGTGCTGAAGTTCAGAAAGACACTGGGTAAAAAGGTAGTGTTTGCAAACAAAAGGGCACTTTGCATGCTCATGGCCAAAAGTGGGCAGCTGCATCACCCCTGCATGCATAGGTTCTGGCACCTATGCCTCAATACCATTCCAGCTCAATAAACAGTGAGGAAGGAGCTGAATATTCTGGTTGCTGCCATTCACCTGTAGCAGTACTCAGCAGGCCAAAGCTAGGAGAAGAAAAGAGTGCGGAGCTGGGGACAGACAGGATAGAAGGAGAAAAAAGTTTGTTTGTTTTTTTAACTTAAAGAAAATGAAAACGTTACAAAATAGCAAAGAAAAGATAACAAAATACTAGCTAGAGAGGAGACTGTGTGGTTTAGGAGAGGAGGCAGAGGCCAGAACACTTACAGTCTGCAGATTTACAGACGAAAATTATAGTTTGAGAAAAATAATAATTATGAAAGCAAATGAAGAACAGTAAAGAAGAATAAAGAAAAAAGAAAATAGAGACTATGTCACAGAGACTGTGTATTGGGGCACTCACTTTCTAGTGTGCAGAAAAGCACAGAATGGAAGAGGGAGATGGGGATGACTGCTAGGACTAGAGGCTGTGTTGTCAGTGTGCACACAACCCTTACAGAAATAAGTGTGTGCTGTGTACATGCAGAATGCATGCCACATGCTTTATTGTGCAATGTTTGCATGTGGTTCTCATACACAAATTGAACCTAAGCAAACTAGGTCTAAAAAGCAAATCAGGTTTGTATTCTGCAAGCTTGACATGTGTGCAGCAGGTAAACTGGTGTGAACATCTAAAAATCACATCAGGTTTGCATGTTGCATGCTTGACATGAGTGCAGTAGTTAAGCTGGTGCGAACATCATTTTAAAATCACATTAGGTTCACATGCTGCACATTTGTTTTGTGTGTAGCAACTAAGCTGGCACAAATCTCATCTAAAAAACATATCAGTTACTATTTCTCATACTACTGCTAGCAAGTAGAGCCATTAAAATAAATTTTGTCATTGATTTCCCATTAAAATTAGGTAAACTCATTAATTCTAATCCTTTTACAAGTTGCTTAATGGCGTTTGATTTTTGTCATTGAATTTCCATTAATTTGTAAAGTATTGTTTGCTTAATGCTTTAAATGCCTAGGATATAGTCAGCCACCATCCCCCATTCCAGATGTGTGAAGAGAGGCCTCTATGTTGTGAAGCCTGACCTTTTTGTTTTGGGCCATGCAAATCCCCTTATGTATATTTAGTGCTACAAATGTGTTTCTCCATGACTGATTCTGCTCACTTAATTTCTCTTTGTCATTCTGTATGGAGTATATACACTATGGCCATGCTAAGCACTCTTTGTGCTGTAGGGTTTTGGAAGCATGCACCATACCTCACATTTTGTCACTGAAATGAGGAACATGGACACTCAAAATGAGGTACAATGAGGGATACTAAACCTCACAATGATTAGGACACATCCTGAAACATGGAGATACAGTACCTCAGAACACAGTGGAAACTGTTGTATTTACTTGTACTGATACCTAAGAATGGATTTCTACCATAAAGCAGGGGTGCCATTTAAGAAGGGTGGGGGGGGTGCCTCCCCCCGCATGTGTGCTGAGGTTGTTCTTATGGTGTAGCAATAATGGCATAAAATTTGGATTTAATCTTCAGCTAGCCCAGTGCTGCTGAGGGTTGAGATGCTGGACACCACACCTCATGCCTTGCCGGTTACCTGGGTTCAGTGATGGACTTGGGGAGCAGGGGATCGGTGGGGTGGGAGAAGATTGAGCATCCAGAGGACTACTCTTCTCTCCCTGGGAGGGATCCTGGGGCTGTTCAGTGTCTTCGTGACCCCCAATGGAGATCAAGGGTATTGCAGGATCACCAGCTAGATCATAGGGGTTGGGAGTGTGGCAGACATCAGCAGGAAAGCCGTGTGCAGATGTCATTGCATGCCACACCCCCAAGGGAAACCACTACATAGAAAATCCCCATCCATGGGGATAGGCGACGGCACCACCATCCCCATAGCCACACTCCAGCTGTCAGTCATCCTCCTCTCCTGGGCTGAGCCCAGCCCAGCATGCCTAATTCTAGATAGAGTGCCCTGGGTGGATAGAGCTGCCCTACCTTGGGGGGACTCAGAGCTGGGGATGATCACCAGGCTGGTGCTGGGAGTTGGAGATGTCTCAGGCAAGGAGGTAGTGCTAGGGGAAATGGTGGATGCCTGAGAGAGTTCCTTGTGGGATGGTGCAAAAATAGAAGATACAAAAAAAGATTTGGATTTAATCTTTTGAACAATAAGTGCCCCCCTGGCCTGCATGCACACAGGCTGCAGTGCACTCCTGACTTGACTATGTCTGCATTGTGTTAACCACTCTCTCCACCTATTAGCAGCAGCACCATCACACATGATGTGGAGGAGCTACAGCCAAGTAAGAACACATGAGTCACGTGAGTGTGACACTGTCTTTCCCACCAGAGTAGACAGACTGCACACTACAGTTTGGAAGTGTCTGTGAGCACTGAACTCTCAATAGCAGTGTTGTGGCAGCATATTTTTGTTGGTCTACTCTTAGTCAGTCTCTGTCTCACCTGGTGGCTGAAGGAACAGGGCTGAGCTGGAAGCTAACTCAAGCTAACTCAAGACTATGCTATCTACTTACTCTACTAGGCTCACCTTGCAAAAAAAAAACAGCACAGGCCCCTCAGCAGCAAGCTAGGCCTAGCAGCAGAGGTGATAGTGGTGTGGGTGGCCTTTATAGGCCTTGATCAGTGCAGTGCAGCAACAGCCATGACAGCAGCCAAATAAGAAGCAAGCAAAGCAGGTTGGGTTAGTTTGGTTAGTGAGGTTACTTGGTCGTGGAGCATGTTGGGAACCTGGGATGGTCGGTTCTAGCATCCAGCTTCTGGCATAAGGATGGAGGAGGAGCAGACTGAACACTGGGTTGGTGGTACACTGGGTCAGGCTGCAGATTCTGGCCAGATGGCCAGGTAAGTAAAAGTAAATAATTTTTTTAAAGGGGGAAAGGGTAGAAGGAGGAAAAACTGAAATATTAATGTGCTTTTCACTTTTCTGCACCTTTGGGCAGCTTCATGACCCATATGGAATTGATACTGAATGGAATAGAGTCGGGGAGAGAAATTGGGACAAAGTTGTTGCTTTTTGGGGGGGGGGGGTTCAGAACATCAGCCAGGAAAAAAAATGGTTAATAACTTGATGGGTTTAAGCCCAAATCTGATGTACTGCTCCAGGGTATAGACAGATGAATCTTACACATTCAAATTTTTCCAATTTGCATATCACTTTTCAGTAACAACAAATAAGTATAACTTTTTAGAGATGTTCCAGACATTGTAGAGCTTGCCACCTAGGGGCTAACTAGAACCTGGCCTCAATCGGTTGTTGGCTCCCACATGCTGAAATCTGAAATGGTGCCCATGCCATAAAGTCTAAATTTACAGGACATCCTCTGCGTGAGCAGCATGTTTCCTATGAGGGAGGGATGGATGATGAGCAGAACAGTTTTCAGGGGTAAAATGAGGGCTGTCCCTTGCATTCAGGGACAGTTGAGCAGTATGGCACGCACAAACTATTGAAGCCCCACCATGGTCAAGCTTATGCCTCCCCCAATGAAACTGACCTCCACATCACCACATCCAGGCACATTATGACATAGGGCAAGGGAGACTGCAAGGGTGTGCACCATTGAATTGAATGGGGGAATTTTTTTGTTACTATTTTATACATTATTGCTGGAAGGTTTGTGATTAATGAAGGCCACTGCTCAACTAACAAGGGCTTTTTTAGTAGAATAGTAGTCTTCATTATTCTGCAACTCACCATCATAATACATAAAACAGATATAAAAAATAACTCCATTCATTTTAAGGGGGGTACGGCTATGCCCCAGCACTCTGACCCATGGACATCATCTCTTAAAGACTCCTGCCTCTGTTCCCTAGTACTCAGGTAAGAGACTCTCAACTTATATCTGTACTTAATGGGTTGTCTGTAGCAGCATGGCCACACCTGTTTCTGTGTATGCATGGCGGGGGGACTGTCCATGTGGGTGGGAGTCAAGTTATTGTTACTTTTGCGTTTGCAACTTAAAGTCTGTTTGCATGGAATCATTCAAAAATATGGAGAAGGAATAGTAGGAGAAGAGGTCAGAGAGAAGTAATTAAGTAGTTTTGAGGGTAAGTGTGTGTATTCAATCAATCAATCAATCAATCAATCAATCAATTCTTTATTTGTAAAAAGGCGCCTTTCTAAAACCAAGGCATCCGTACAATAAAATCAAACACATTAATAAATAACAAGATAAAATTAAAACTAATAAATACAGTAGCAGCTTTAAAAATTGGAAAATACCAGGCTAAAAAGATTACATTTTCAGGGCAACTTTAAAACTTTGGACAGTCAGGCAATCTCGCACCCGACGAGGTAGAGAATTCTACAGGGTCAGGGCCATAAAACTAAATGACCTTGCTCCAGATGTTTGTAAACGAAACCTGGGAATCTCTAGCAATCCCTCATCGGTGGATTGGAGATGGCAGAGGGGACAGTAGGGATGAAGGAGATCTTGCAGGTAACTGGGTCTCTGATCATGTAGGGCCTTGTAGGTTAGCAAAGCAACTTTGAAAGTGATCTGCCACAGTACAAGCAGCCAGTGCAGTCTGTGGAGCACAGACATTATATGACTGGTCCTAGAGGTACCAGTCAAAAGCGTGGCTGATGCATTCTGCACCAGCTGCAAGTAGCAGATATCAACCCTCCGTAGCCCAACGTAAAGGGCATTGCAGTAGTCAAGGTGGGAGGTAATAAAGGTGTGGACCTAAGTTGGAAGATCATCTGGAGGAACCAGATGCTTTACCCGGGTGCTATTCCTCAGATGGTAAAAAGAGGTTTTGACAGCCACCAACACCTGCAATGTTAGGGTCAGGTGGTCCTCAAACATAATGCCCAGGTTCCACACCCAGTCTGAGGTAGTTAGCCGGACACCTCCAAGCCATAAACCTGAAGGAAATCACGCCAACACACCCACCTCTCGACCTGGGTCTGCAAGCAACACCTCAGATTTTTCTGGGTTTAACCACAGCCTGCTCACATTCATCCAGTCCTGGATCTTGGCTAGACAGCTGTTAAAGAGCAAGACAGCATCATCCTGGCCAGGCACAAAGGACATGTACAGCTGAGTATCATCTGCATAGCAGTGAAAACTCAAGCCATACCAGGGGTGAGAAGAACCACATGTGTTTCCATTGATACATATGCTACAGCTCAGTTGTGCAGCTAAGGAAGGACAAGAAAACTGAAAAGTATTACAGTGGCTACAAGCATGCTACATGCGTGCAGATGTATAGTATGCAGATTTGTATTGATGTACAAGCAAACCATATGTGTCCAGGCAATATAGCCTAATGGTTAAAGGCACTGAACTGCAAACTAGGTGACTTAGAGACCTGAAGACCTGGATTTGAATCTCACCAACCCACACTTTTTATATTATATGGTGTGATCCTGAGCAAGTCAGTTAACTTTTATGTGTGCACTTATCAATGATCACTTGCTTTTTACAAGCATGCCACATGCATGCAGTCTGTTCCAATTTAATATAAAAAAGCATGCTCTCCAAACTTACTTTCTGCATGCATGCCACATGCATGCAATTGGTTTCAATTTAATGTCTGAATCATGCCTGCAGCATGCATATCACACATGAGTAGTTTTATGTGTGCAGCATGAAAACATTTCATATAATTATTTCTGTAAGGGAAGTGCACAGCACAAACAGCAGCACTGTCTTTTCTTTACAGTGCACAAGAGCAGTGCATAACTGCAGAAAATAAAATTAGAAAAATAAAATTTATTTACAAGATAATGTTTACAGAAAGTAAGAAAAGGCTTTAAACAAGAAAAGAAAATAGACTGTACCATTTTACAGAAAAAGACCTAAGAAAGAAGAAAAAAGTTTACATTTTATTTTGCAACAGAAACTCTGTGTGTGTGTGTTTGTGTGTGTGTGTGTGTGTGTGTGTGTGTGTGTGTGTGTGTGTGTGGCGTGGGCATGTGTGTGCGTGCATATGTGCATGTATGTGTGGGTGGGGGCTGAATCCTATTTTAGGAGGAGGGACAGCCCTTTGGCAGTGCATTGTAGCCCCTGTCTGAAGCATCACTAGCCATTTCCCACATATGCAGTAATTTCTGTTTTGTGCAGTACAATAAAAAAATAAATTGCAAAAGCAGAGCCATTAAAGGCTTGCATCATATGTGAAGCCTTTTTTGGAAGAAGGGATATATCTTTGACAGTTGCATGGTGGCCCCCATCTTTAGCATCACCAGCCATTTCCCACGGAAGTACAGGATCATTTTTGTTTTGTGTACTCTTATAAACAAACAAAAAAATACTGTGAAAGCAGAGCCGGTAAAGGATTGTTTCAAGTGTGAAACCTTTTTGGGGCTAGGGACAGCCTTTGGAAATTGCATAGTAGCCCCTGTCTTCAGTATCATCATTCATTTCCCACACAAGCACAGGACCACTTTTGTTTTGTGCAGTCCAATAAAAACAAACAGTGAAAGCAGAGCCAGTAAAGGCTTGTGTCACATGTGAACCCATTTTGGAGGGGGCAGCCCTTTGGCAGTTGCATAGTGGTCTACTTTCTACAGTGTCACCAGCCTTTCCCTATGCAGCTACAAGGCCAGTTTTGTTTTGTGTAGTCCGGTAAAAAAAAAAACTGTGAAAGCAGAGCAGGTTTTCATTTTTCATTTTTATTTAATTTTTATGTTGGCTCACACATGTGCAGCCAACATATTGTGGTAGTAGCAGATTTGGAGGCGCAGTCACTGTTGGGTGAATGCAGGGCAAGCATCAGTAGGTGTGTCCCTCATTCCCCAATAAGCCTGCATGCCGGTGCCACACCATGCATACATAATGTGGTGAGCACATCTAAGGAAAGGTCTGCTGCCATGCAAGCAAAGCTTGTCATATGCAGCGGACCTCCTGATGTGCTTTCCCTGGTGAGGAAAAAAATCAACTTAGCGGCACACTGCCTGCCATAATGCCAACTTTGGGGGTGCCCAATCTCCCTGTCGGCATGCCCTGCCCCAATGTATGTGCCGACGGGGGAGCCCACTCCCTGTCAGCATAATGCACCCCCCCAATTGTTATGTGCTGAAGGGGGTGCCCAATCCCCCTCAGCCCTTGCCCCCCACTTTCATTGTGTGCTGATAGAGGTGCCCAATCCCCCATTGGCTTCAGCTTCCCCTTCAAAACAGTTAGGTGGCACACTGGGAGCCCACCCCAGCATGCCAAATTCACTGAAAAATAAAAACTTTCCCACAATTTTTTTTTTTTTAACCCTGTGAAAGAAGAAAACGTTCCCTCACGGTCTCCCTGCCCCCTTCCATAATCTGTGCCCTCTCTCTGCTCACCCTGCCTCCCCACACCCCCCTCACCCCATACTTACCTCCAGAGTCTGGTGCAATAATCTTCAGTGGACCAGGAAACACTTCTGCACTCTTCAAAACTGACGGGAAACTGAAGAAATGCCGATAAGCTGTATAATGGCTTAAATAGGGTTTTTTCAACTTTGGTGCATATCTTGGGCATTTTTTGGGAATTTGTGCACCAAATTTTCAACATGGAGTCATGGGGACCCCTCCTCATGAATTCAGCCACTGTCATGGCGTTATTCGGTCCTGAAAGGTGATTTTGCGGTCACTGCATGGAATCACCTTTTGGGATCGAGTAATGAAACAACAGTGCCACTGTTCATGAGGGGGGATCTCAAAAAGCCTATGTTGCAAATTTGGTGAAAAAAAAACCCAAAATTGCTGTTTTATGAGCGTGCATTGTGCTGTTTCCACACACGCTCGTAACTTCATAAATTTGTAATATTTTCACTCCAGATTTTCAAAATTGGCATTTTTCCCCATCTCCTGATGAACAGTACAGCTTTTACCTATTTTACATATCCTGGCCAAAATGTGTTTTCGCATGTCTGGAGCAGAATAGCGTGGTCACAGTGCAAAATCAGTTTTCAGGACAGTTTGAGAAAATGATGGTGACACTGTTCATGAGCAGAGGTCCTAAAATGCCTATGTTGAAAATTTGGTGCCAAAAGTCCATAAAATGACTGTGTTGCAAGCATGCATTGCGCAGTTTCCACTCACCCTTGTAACTTCGCAAATCTGGAATATTTTCATGCAAGATTTTCAATACTGGCATTTTTTCACGCCTCCTTATCAACAGTACAGCTATCATTTATCACAGCCTACTCAAAATGTGTTTTCACAGCAGTGGCATGGTTGCTGTGGGAAAAACTTTTGGGACAGATTAACAACATCACAGCACCACTGTTCATGAGGGGAGGTCCCAAAATACCTATGTTGAAAATGTGGCTAAAAAACTCCCCAAAATAATTGGGTTACGGATGTGTGTTGCACAGTTTCTATGCATGCTCATGACTTTACCAATTTTTCATATTTTCACTCCAGATTTTCAATGTTGCCATTTTTTTATGCCTCCTCATGAACAATACAGTTGTCATTTTGCACATCCTGCCCAAAAATGTGTTTTCATCCCTGTGTCGCCAAATGGCATAGCAGCTGTGCAAAATCACCTTTCAGCTAACAAACTGATTGTGCCGCTCTTCATGAGATGGGGGTCACAAAAAAACCATGTTGAAAATTTGGAGTGAAAATACCAACATGACAGGTGTCAGAAGTGTGACTTGGGATCATCAGCTGTAATGCTCATGCCATTCCACCCCCTACCCTACCTTGCAGCCAGTGACAGGCATCGTGGTGTGCCTTGCACTGTTCGGCCACAAAATTCACCCCATTCTCCTACACTGCACCCACCTCATAGAAACATAGAAACATAGAATTTGACAGCAGATAAGGACCGTTTTGCCCACCTAGTCTTCCCATTTTCCTACCTAACAGATACGCTGCAGATCCCTAGTTTACCAACAGCGTACTTCCTCCTACGCACCACTAGGACTGCCTTATGCCTGTCCCATGCATTCTTGAAGTCCCCCACTGTTCTTGACTCCACGACCTCCTCAGGGAGGCTGTTCCATGCATCCACAACCCTCTCAGTGAAAAAATACTTCCTCACATTACCTCTGAGCCGTCCCCCCTCTATCTTCAAATTGTGCCCCCTTGTTCTTGCACATCTCTTTTTCTGGAAGATGCTACTCTCTTGGACTTTGTTAATTGCCTTGAGGTACTTGAAAGTTTCTATCATGTCCCCTCTCTCCCTTCTTTCCTCAAGGGTATACATATTAAGCTCCTTTAGTTTTTCTTTGTATGTCTTCTGGTGCAGACCCTGCACCATTTTAGTTGCCCTTCTCTGGACAGCCTCCACTCTGTCTATGTCTTTGCAGAGATGGGGTCTCCAGAACTGCACACAGTACTCCAGATGGAGTCTCACCAACTGTCTGTACAGAGGGATAATAACTTCCTGTTTTCTACTATTGATGCCTCTTCCTATGCATCCCAGTATCCCCAGCCTTCCTTACTGCCTTATCACATTGCTTGCCCACCTTTAGGTCATCTGATATAATTACCCCAGGTACCTTTCTATTTTACTGTTGTCAGTATCTCACCCCCCCATTGTTACGCTTCCCCTGGTTTTGTTTCCCATGTGCATTACCTTGCACTTCTTTGCATGAATCTGAGCTGCCATACATTTGACCATTCCTCCAACCTTGCCATTCCTTCTCATCCTTTCCACTCCATCTTGTGTATCAACCTTGTTGCAGATCTTTGTGTCATCTGCAAAGAGACATACTTTTCCTTCCAGTTCCTCTGCAATGTCACTTATAAAGACATTAAAAAGGACCGGTCCCAGTACTGAATCCTGCGGTACCCCTCTAGTAACCCTCCTTTCTTCACTGTGTACTCCATTTACTACTACCCTTGCGTCCTGTTGTCTAGACAATTTTTTATCCAGGCTACCACCTTGGGACCCACTCCAATGCTGGCTATCTTGTATATTAATCTTTTGTGTGGGACTGTATCATATGCCTTGCTAAAATCTAGGTAGGCCATGTCCAGAGCCCCTCCCTGGTCTACTACTTTGGTCACCCAGTCAAAGAAATCTATTAGATTCATCTGACACGACCTTCCCATCATGAATCCATGCTGCCTTGGGTTCTGTGCCCCACTGGCATCTAGGTACTCAACAATTCTTTCCTTCAGAAGTGATTCCATCATTTTACTTACCACTGAGGTCAAACTAACTGGTCTGTAGTTTCCTGCCTCTGTCCTGCTCCCACTTTTGTGAAGAGGAATCATCTGCCCTCCTCCAGTCCTCGGGTACCACCCCATCCTCCCATGATTTGTTAAAGAGAGTAGTCAGCAGTGTCACTAGTTCTACCCTTAGTTCTTTTAGAATTATTGGGTGAATCCCATCAGGCCCCATTGCTTTGTCCACCTTCAATTTTATTACTTCTTTCAAAACCCTTTCTTCTGTAAATGGACTGGTATCAACCCCCATCTTCAGAGTGTTTCTCTTGTTTGGTTTAGGTAACTCCCCATCCTCTTCCTTTGTGAATACTGAGCAGAAATATTCATGCAGTATCCCTGCTTTTTCACTGCACCCTCTACCCACATTCCCTCCCCTTTATTAAGCTTCAGTATCCCTCCTTTGGTCTTTCTTTGCTCCCTAATGTACCTATAAAAGGTCTTATCCCCCTTCTTAACAGAATTGGCTATCCTTTCCTCGGTTTGGGCCTTTGCTATTCTGACTGCCTTCCCAGCCTCTTTCTGCTTTAACTGATAAAGTTCTCTGTCCTGCTCCTTCTGTTTCCTTATATTTCCTGAATGCTGTCCTTTTCTCCTTAACCTTCCCTGCCACCTCTTTTGAGAACCATAGAGGTGTTTTCCTTCATTGTGTTTTATTGATTTGCTTTACACAAAGGCTTGTTGCCTCTGTGATGGCTGTTTTGATCACTACCCATTGTTCCTCCACCCCTCTTTCTTGCCTGTTTGTTAGTGCTTTTCTGAGGCACTCTCTCATTTTCCCAAAGTTAGCCCTCCTAAAGTCCAGTACTCTTGCTTTTGTATGGCTTGATTGTATGGCTGTGTTTATCGTGAACTACACTGTTTGGTGGTCACTTGTTCCCAGATGGCTACCCACTTCTAAATCTGAGATTCTTGCTCCATCCCCATTTGAGAGTACCAGGTCTAAGATTGCTCCCTCCTGAGTGGGTTCCAATACTAGCTGTCTGAGGCATGCTCCCTGTAGGGCATCAAGAATGACCCTGCTCTTGGATGTGCCTGCAGCAAAGGTGGTCCAGTTAACATGTGGCATATTCAGGTCCCCCATCAACAATATCTCCCTTTCTCTGCCATTCTAAGAGAGTCTTCTTCATTTCCTTGTCCATTTCCTCCCCCTGAGATGGGGTCTGTATACAACCCCATGCGGATTGTGGTGCCATTTCCTGTCTCCAGGGTGACCCAAGAAATACCTCATCTGCTCCCTGTTTACTCTTCAGTTCTTGCTTTGATCCTTCCTTTACATAGAGAGCTACTCCTCCTCTTTTACCCTCCCTGTCCCTCCTGTAGATTGTGTATCCTGGTATGTTGACATCCCAGTCATGGTTCTCTGTGTACCATGTTTCTGTGACTGCCACAATATCCAGGCAACCCTCTTCCATCAAGGCCATTAGTACAGGGAGCTTGTTACACAGGCTATGGGCATTGGTACTCATCACCCTCCACTTTTTGATAGCCTTACCTCTTTTATCTGCATTTCTGTCCCTACTGCCTTTGCCTTTTTTTTACATTTTACATTTTTTTACATTTTTACATTTAAATCTGTTCTGCTCCCTAATAACTTCTGTACCTTGGTGTTTACCTCACTAATCACCATGTTTTGTGGGGGGAGGCTGGTATTTCCCTGCTCCTTTTCAGTGCCTCCCTCAGCGTATTTCCTTATGGAATGGGGTAAGTATAATGCCCAAAGACCCCAAAGCACATAACGACACTTGTCAGTGTCTACAGGGTAGGGTGAGGTAAAATGGCATGAGTGTTAAGCTGATGACCCAAAGGCACACCCCAATGCCTGTCAGTCAGTGCAGGGTGGAGATGGGGTTGGTGTCTCTTAAATACTTCACTGCCATTCCTATTATTCATCTCTTTCTCCTGCACTACCAATGCCAATGCCAGCAAGACAACATTCGGCATTGACAAATGCTTGTTATTTTTTATACTTGTAAACCAGATGAGCAAGAACTGTCCATTTTCACTGGTGACAAGTCATATCTAAATAACAATACAATACATATTAATAAGACAAAAATTCAGAGCAGACAACTCTGTACACAAAAGTGCAAAGTGCGATACATAGAACACTGAGGATCACAGGTGAAACCTTTTTGGGATGGGGAAGGACACACCTTTGGAAGCTGTGTTGTAGTCCCAACTTGTAGTCTTGCTTTTTTTAGCCAGCTGTTACCTTGTCTTAAGATATGCACTCATTATTCCCAGTTTTTTCCCCAAGGTGACTAAGGAAAAGGGAATGGAGAACCTCAAAAGGTTCTGAAGTTCTAAAATGTTCTGATAAGCAAACAAAGCTTCATATCCTTATCCAAACCTTTTATACCCTTAATTGTTTTATGGTAACTGTATATTAAAAAATAATTTTAAACTGCTTTTAATCAACATATCTGTAGAAAAAAAAATTAACCACTGCTTAGTAGTAATAATAAACAGCGTGATTAGTGAAATGAGATGAGATGAGAAGGAGTGAACAATGTCTCTGTGGATGACACTTACATGACGTGCCAGTGTTGTAATATGTACAACTACCACCAACCTCTAAGATGATGATGATGATGGTGATGATGATGATGATAATGATTTTGTCTAAAGTCAGTCAAATCACAGAACTCTGACTAGCCCTGATAGCTTAGTAGTTAAAGCACCAGTGTGAACAACAAAACTCTGACAGCTACCCACCACATACTATCTGTCAGATTGTTTTGCCAAAAGGCAGGTAACTCCCAGAATGCTCTCTAATCACTGTTCTGTTTTTGACATTTAAGAAAGTAATACTAATACTGTGTATAAGTTACTAAGAGTAGTGATTTCTATTTCTCAACAGGCACAGGCACCCCTGTGAATGTATTTTAGTTAAGTAATGAATAAGAAGCCAGGAACACAAAAACAGCACTAGGCCAGAGCAGAGGGCAGGCAATCGGAGAGAGACAGTCAGAGAGAGCCAGTCATCCAGCTACCACTTCAAGACTGCTACTACCCACACCTACTACAATCGGGAAAACCAGAAGTAGTCTACCAGCACTGAGATCAATATGGTTAAGGCACATTTACCAAAAATTACTGCTTAGAAAAGAATGAGAAAGTGACTCTGATGATGAGCAAGTCCCAGACCGGATCTCTAGTTTAATAGTCTCCTCTTGAGTCTGATTTCTACGGCTACATGGGCCAAGCCCCACAGACATTATAACATCATCTGATTTGTATAACAGCATGGTGGAAGCATGTAACTGGACTGCTGTCTGGTGTGCTGACATAGTGCTCTCGCATAGTTTCCAAAGATTCTGTTTATGCAGCCCTTCTCCGCAGGCCACATGAATACACTCCCTTCCCAGCACACTACTTTTCCATTTCACAATTGCAGAAGTGACAGCTGCTGTGTGCAACATGACAATGCTGACTTAAACTGCACATGCGCAAGTGTCGCACATACGTAGTCATGTCAGTGACACCATGTTGCACATGGCTGACTCCGGGGCAAACTGAGCATGCGTGAGTATCACGCATGCACTGTACTGTAATCACTGCAGTATTAGTTATGGCTGACTCCAGTGTGACAAGAGCCACCTCATATTACTTTCAGTGCACTTGCCACTCCTAAAAGCTCTCCACAGTCATATCAGCTCTGACCAGATTTTACTTCCTAAGCAGACATGATACCCTTGTAACAGCAAGTAAAAGTTTAATATGCAAGCTTTCAAGGCATCAGTGCTTCATCAGGTCTTATTCATTATAACTGATAAAGATTCAGTAAGGCCTCAGAAGCTTGCATCTCAAATTTTTAACTAACCTAAAAAAAGGTATTCAGTAATATCAACCTTACAAAGAATTATTTTACTGGGTAATATACAGTAGTGTATAAAGAGACATAGGTATGAAAATGTACACATTTGTTGAGGCAACTGTTGGCAGTGAAATCAATGTTTTAGGTAGTTTTAACTGTTGAAGCATTATTGTTTACTTGGATTGCTAAATACTATACATCATTACTATGGCAGAATAAATACTTCATCTTGAAGTTCTACTTACAACACAATGCAAAAATCATTCTTTTCTTACTATGTCAATAACATTATGGTTTGTAGGCAGCATGTTCTATAATTGGTCTGGCAGGGAAAATAGAAAATGTTAAGTTTAATTGTGTATTTCTACATGAGGTGCACAATTTGTTTTCCCTGGGATTAGAGCTTGTAACGTCATCACAATAGTAGTTAGTTGGTAGTAGTAGTGCAGGCAATTGAGTCGGTGCACATAATGTTTGCCTCCTAATTGGGAAATAGAGAGCTGAGGGTGTTTCAGTTAAGGTGACCTTATTCTGCAGAATGTGGATGTAGCTTGCTTTTTATCTCTTGAAACTGAGAGGAGACCCTAATATTAGTTAGGGGATCAAGATTCCATTCTCACATACAGTGTGTTGAAAGATACATGAGTTTACCCAAGAATTGTAGAAGTATGCATTCCAGGAACTTTCTGAATGCATGAAGTCTCAAATTATTAAATACTGTAAGAAGACTTGTATTATTGAAATCTAACTGGTGAAAGGTACACAGAAATGCACAGTATTGATATCATTACTGTGTGATAGAAAAGTTGTCAGTCTCTTTCTCAAACAAGATTAGTTTATTATTTCAGTATGTTTACAGACAATATATACAGAACATAATGAGAGGCTGAACATGCAAAATAATCCAATAATTCCACACGACTGTGCTGGCTTGCTTGACTATATGCTGGTTTCCACTGAAATGTATTGGTTCAGATTTCATTTCTTTAGATTGGTTTGGGGGAGCAAATTTTCATTTGCATACAATTCAGTATATATGGAATTTTTAAAATATTAATATTGGCAGAGGTTCACATGGATTAGAAATAGTGGCTATGTATTGGTTTGAGCTCAAATGCTGAAGAGTGGTTTAAGAAAATATACACTGGTTCAAGTAGACATATATTATTTAACTTGAGATGCACTGTTTTCTTCAGACATATTGCTTGAACTGTACAAAGAAACTGTATGTTGGTTTAAATGAAAAGTTATTGGTTTCAGTGTACATATATAGGTTCCATTGAAAATATATTAGTTTCAGTGAAAATGTATTGGTTTCAAAAATATAACAGACACAAAGCAGGTGACCTTGTGGTCCCTGATCTTAAATTAAAAATCTAAAAAATAATTAGCTCCATGAAACTGATCAGTGAGAGACCCAGGTTCTTGCCTGGCATCTGAGTTAACTGGAGTTGAGACAAGTAAGGAGCATCTTTGCTGATGCACTTTTTCCTGGTAAAGACAGACTGCTGCAAAAGCAACTCCTGGTGGTGGCCCACTGAAGGTGCACTTAGAAGAATGGATGACAATATGCTGCTGTGTAAACCCCCCCCCCCCCCGGCCATGATCCTTGGTCAGTTTTCACATTTATATGCTTGCTCTGTTGCTTTTGATTTTTGGATACTGCTCCCACAACATAAACACAAATCAAGTGACAGACAACTATTAATGATTACAGTATTCACAGACTGTTAAATTCCCTCACTGTCTCAAGCATAACCCATTTAAAGTATGAAGATCTTGATGACACACCTAAATGCTAATAACTGCCAACATGACCCTGCTAGAAGTAATTCTGTTTTTTCTAGGTTAACCTCCAGCCAGTTGGAGGCCAACCAGACCCTGATTTCCTCAATCAGTGCCCTAAAACAGGTATGGTATCTCTCTGATCAGGTACAAAAGACAAACACAGCATAGTATCATCTGCATAACAGTGAAACCTCACATTGTATCACCAAATGATCTCCACAGGCTGGCTGGACCACCCTCGATATTGCAACAGACATTGACCATGTGCTGGATTATTTCATTTCTAAATTTAATAATGTGTGTGATATTTATGCCCCCATTAGAAAATGCAAAATTAAGGGATATCACAATTCTTGGATTACCCCCACATTACCGAATCTCATGGTCTCTAGTGACAATCTTTGGCATTTATTCAAGGCCAGTGGCAAGCAGGCTAATATTCAGAAATGTAAATCATCCAGAAACGTCTGCACCCGAGAGATCAGACTCACCAAAAGCTACCACTTCAAAGATTGCCTCACAAACTCATGGGGTGATGGCAAAAATTTTTTGGAAACTCTTAAGGAACTTACTGGGAAAAATAAAAAAAATCCTCACCCTCAATGCTGTTAGTAAATGGGGTAATCACCCAGGAACCTAACACCATTGCCAATACATCCAAAGATGCATTCACCGACCTCAGCAGCATACTGCCTCCTGATCTCCCATATCTGCTGGAAATCCCCCAGGATCCTTGTCCTCTAATAATGGATCCCCCACAGCCCCCCCCCACTTCTACCTAAAAGCATGTACTGGGTCCAAAGCAAAAAATATCTCCAACAGGTACTTGGCAAATCCAGACACAGCCATGGCATGCTGGATCTAAAGCTAATTGCCCTTACTTTGGAAGAAGTGCTTCTGCCCCTTAGTAAACTAATGAACCTATCTCTCTGGCTGGGACAATTCCCCCAGGCATGGAGGGCTGCTGTGGTCACCCCTATCCACAAGAATGGTGACATAGCCCTACACTCAAACTACTGACCAACCTCGATCCTACCTCTCTAAGGCTTTGGAAAGAATAGTCTCTGATCAACTGATTGACTATTTGGAAAAATAAAATCTACAATGCCCACAGCAGCATGGGTTTTGCAAGGGACAAAGCACCTCCATAGCCCTGCTGTAGTACTTGGGCTTTCTACACATTGCCCTTGATAGTAGTAAGATAGCAGAGGTGGTATGTATTACTACCCCACCAAGGTCTTTGATACTGTCAGTTATAAAACGCTACTCAATGAGTTCCGCTCCATTGACATCTCCACTGAAGCAGTTCGATGGTTCCAGAGCTACCTTAGTAACAGGTCCCAATGGGTAAAAATAGATGATACACTTTCTAATAGTTGACAAGTTCTCACTAGTGTCCCTCAGGGATCAATTCTAGGACCACTTGTATTTAACCTGTTTAACAAACTTCCCTCAGTGTGCAAAGAACAAATTCTTCTTTGTGCTGATGATGCAGTTATCTTCTCCAAAAACCATATTCCATATCACCTAGTATCCAACCTCCAAAGAGACTTCTCTGCTGCCAAAGTTTGGTTCATTAAATACCCGCTTCTTATAAATTGTAAAAAAATAAAACAAAAGCAATGGTATTTGCTAACCCCCGAAATAGACACAAGGACCACCGGATGTCAATCCTTAATGACCTACAAACCCCTCTAGAACAAGTATATACTTTCAAATACCTTGGCATTACCCTGGACAGCTCCCTGTCCTTTGCTCAGCACAATGATCTAATTGTTAAGGTCAATAACTCTAGAATTGGCCTTCTTTATAGACATGGTCACAGCCTTACCCATGAGGCATTGTTACTTGCCATTAACTGCTCTATACCTTCCATTATTGACTATGGACTGGTGGTATATGGAGCAGCCCCAACTCCACCCTCAAAAGGGTTAGTGTTGCCCTTAATATATCTTGCAGACTGATTCTCGGCACCCATTGATTAACCCAAAAATGTGACCTATATGGACTTACTGACTGGCTTACCCTACAGGGTAGATTACAGTACCAAGTGTGTTTCCTCACTAAGAAAATGTGCCTTGGACTGACACCACCTGCCAACCAGAACCTCCTCATCACTGCACCCAACCCCCACCACACGAGAAGCATATCTAGGCAATCACTTTTTGTCCCTTTTTCCATACTTCTCAAGCACAGATGTCTTTTGCATATTGTGCCCCATGCTGGCTTAATGAACTCCCACCCAACATAGCAAATGAGCCTAAACTGGGGCCTTTCAAGAGAAAACTCTGCCAACACCTTACCCATCTGAGCAGATGTGACTGCTAATGCCATCTTTCACTATGACCACCATCCCCTCCTGCCCTCTTTCTCCCTTCTTCCTCCTACCACCCAACTACCCCTCCCCCTTCCATCCTGACCAAACCTACAGCCAGTTCAATCATTTTCGTCTCTTCCATGATGCACTTATTTCTACCCCCACCTCTCTCCTCCTGCCCCCTTGTAACCCTGGCAAAGGAAATATTTTTCTGCTTGCTCCTTAGTATGACTGTAACAATGTATCTCAATTTGTTGTAACTATGTATCCACCTGTTTGTTCTACCACACCTTGTAGAATTGCACTTTTACTGTCTTACAATGTGTCAATATGAAATGTTTTGTTATTCTTTTACTTGATGTAAACCTTTGTAAATGAGCTTCCTGCTCAAACCTTTGTAAATGAGCTTCCAGCTCAAAGGTGTATTTCCAAGGCTTAAATAGATAAAAAATAAAAGAAACAAATAAACACGCAGTAGTATATGCAATGTGAGCAACACAAAAGAAAGAACAAACCATTGAAGGACATTACAGTCCAAGCCAGCTGAGCCCTACCAGCAAGCAAGGCTCAAGACTTAGAGCACCTTTTCTGCAAAGAGAGATTGGAACATTTCTGAATAGTACAAGATAGTTTAGCAACTAATACTAGGGGAGAATCAAGGTCAAATATGACAGATCAACCTCTCACTGCATAGAGATATTTGCAAATCCTGACTGCAGCATTCTCCAGACTGTATTTTTGACAGAATCTAGCCTGGAATGGCTCAAAGATGTTGTTCATCTCAGAATGTTCCACAAGCTGCCCCTACTCTTTTTTTCTATAACCATGGCAAAATCTGTCAGATAATTTGTAAACAAATGAATACATTTTCACCCTAGAATAGATTGCAAAGTTTGTAGTTAGCAAACAGTAACACATAGCACATGAAGTCAGCAATGTTCCAGTTCCTTTAGCCAGCAGGAAACATGCTGGTAAATAAACGCTTTGGGAAAGCAGAGCATTTTGTGTTTAGCCTCTTAAGTACCTACATAGATACATAGATACTGATGGCAGATAAGGACTTTTGGCCCACCTAGTCAACTACCTAACCTTGTCTTCTAATTGAAACAAAGTAGGTGCAAGAATGTTGTGCATTTCTTTTTATTTTGTTTTATGCATGTTCCCTAAATTTGCCAAAAACTACAATATGTATGGGACAAAGCTACAGTTAAACAAATGATGATCAGGGTGGCAATAAATCACCCATAGTACCTGCTTTTGGGTTTTGTGTACCTAGGGCACAGAGACCAGAGGAGATGCATAAAATGGGGGATGAGGTACTGACAGTCACTAATCAGGAAAGGGACCTTAGAGTTATTTTATCTAATGACCTCAAGGTGCAAGGAAGGTCAACAAGGCAGTAGGCAGAGCCAGTGGGATGCTAAGGTGCATAGGGAGGGGAATCACCAGAAGAAGAAGAAAGGTGGTTTTGAACTATATCAGTTGTTAGTGAGACCCCAGCTGGAGTACTGTGTCCAGTTCTCAATATCGCATCTCAGTAAGGATATAGACAGGGTAGAGGCTGTTCAGAAGAAGTCAACTAAAATGGTGCAGGGGCTTCATCATAAGACCTAAGAGGAGAGACTTGGGATCTCAATATGTATACTCTGGAAGAGAAGAGGGAGTGAAGGACATGATAGAGACCTATATGTACCTCACCATGGTGAATAGGGTACAAGAGGGATGTATTTTCAGCAGAGAAGGTATACAAGAACTGGGAGGCATGCAATGTAGCAAGAAGTGGGGGAATTTAGGAGGGATGTAAAAAAGTATTGCTTTACTGAAAGAGTGGTGGATGCCTGGAACAGTCTTCTAGCAGAGGTGGTGAAGTGAAAACAGTGGTGGGCTTCAAGCATGCATGGTATATGCCCAAAAGAATCATGGTAGGAAAGCTGTGGGGGGGGAGTAGCTAGAGATCAGGTAGGGTCTGTGGTGGTGGTGTAAGCAGAGAAAAGAATGGGTGTGGTGAAAAACAGCCATGATAACCATGCAAGAAGAAACACTGACAGTGCCACTATACAGTTTAAATACCACGGTCATCTTACTGAGATAAGGATAATAAAGTACAGTATAAACACTTTATGTGTAGTGTTAGTTCACTTATACCTACTGATTCTTAGAAACATAAAACTTGTCAGCAAATGAGCAAAATATATTTATCCCCAAAATGCCTCAAAGGAAATGATTATCAAGTTTTTTTTTAATACCCAAGGCCATTCCATTGTTTAAAAGTCCCATTCAAAACGATACTCTGGAAAACATAGGGTAGACATTTGTAATTTCTCTTTAAAACTGTGCATGGCTGCATCATGTACAGTACCTTTACAAAATAGAAGCTGAGGGCTTTATCAAGTGTATTTGCAGAAGAAATGCCACTATACTGTTAAGATGCAATTCTAGCTGGAGACTGCAACATTTTATCAGCTTTTAGTTGTGGTGTACTTGTCAAAGTTCAGCAACCTTTAATTTATAAATGGAATGTAAACGCAGATTGCTGGGCAATGTTCAAAACACATTACAGTGCATTAAAGTCTGCTTTAGATGACAGCCTAAAAGATGAGGCTGGAATTTTCCCTTGCGGATAGAAGAATGAGAAGATGATGTGATTTTAGGTCATGCACATCATTTCTATAAATTATTCAGTGAGAACTCTGCATTTGTACAACCATATGAAATTCCATTCTTTAAAAATAAAATTTTCAGCACATTTAAATACAGTACAAAAGAAAACATTTCTGAAATTCTGAGAATAATATTGACAGTCACTGTTTTACTCCTCTGTAAGTTAGTCAATTGTTACAACAAACCTAGCACTATCTAATTAAATCTATTAGCTGGCTAATACGTGATAAACAGTTCCCTGTAAAGTAGTAACTGCTTTACTATCCTTGTACACAGACAACAGAATAGCAATGGTATAGTTTAGCAGTTTTAGTAAAGATATATACATTGTTGATTGGCACTTTAATAAGATTGAAAATGAACTATGGAATGATATGTATAAGGGTAGTACTTTGTCCATTAAGAAATCAAAGAGTGGTATATGTGAGAGCAGTACTCTGTACTTTTAGAGAGGTACATTGTAAGTGCTTTTTACAAAAACCTGAAAGATATACCAAAAATAAGGGAAAGTGTGGGTGAGTGTATCTCTTCTCGTTATCTCTCTAGTGAGCTTGTTTTAGGTAACATTGTACTCTGGGAAGATTGGGGTTTGGAATCTCACCTTACCAAGAGTGTTTTCAGCAACAAGACCAATGCAGCACTATGGCAGAGTTATGTACCCTACTTAGCAATTAGCTCTAAAAGCTGTATTACAGTTAGCAAAACATGATAAACTAATTGAAACTACTTTTGTGTCAGATCTCAAAACCTGACGTACCTTTTAGTAGCTCTTTCGGTCTGCACCTATAACAGACCTACACCCAGGATGAAGCCAGAACTATGCTATGAGTAGTGTGTGTGAGGGCAATACTGTACAATGTTTTTTTCAGAAATCAAAGAGTAGTATATGTGAGGGCTGCATGCTGTCCTTTTAGAAAGAAACATTTTAATTACTGTTTACAAAAACCTGAAAAATATACCACAAAAAGGGAAAGTGTGTGTGTGTGTGTGTGTGTGTGTGTATTTCTCCTCTCTGTCTCTCTTGCAAGCTCTTTTAGGTAACAGTGCACCCTGGAAAGGTGGCGGTCTGGAATCTCACCTTACCCATAGGGTTTTCAGCAACAAATGCAAAGTGGCAGTGTGACAGGGTTATACACCCTGCTTATTAAACAATTAGCCCAAATAGCTGTATCACAACTAGGGAAACAGGATAAAACACCATGTTTGTGTCAGATCACAAGACCAGAAATACCATTTAATGGCACTTCTGGGCTGCCCCATAATAGTTCTATGCCAAGCAAGTGTCAACGAGTGAGGGCAGAGGCGATGCATAGCAGAGGCATGTGTGCCTGCCTGTGTCAACCAAGGAAGATGGACAGATAGCCCCCACCCTTTTCATTTCCACTTCTATAGAGTAATCCAATTTTACATCAATTGATACACATATTGCAGCTCATATTCTCAAACATGGACCATGCAGGATATATTATGGATCTGTTGTACAATGAAGGATTAATAGAAAAGTGGTATAAATGCCTATAATGAACTGGCTGCTGAAAATGTAGGAAGCTGATTGTCCGAGAGGTCTTTGATGCCATGATGATAGCTGAGTATGTATTCATGGTTTCAAGAAAGCATCCAGCCACCAGACTCCTCACTAACCACAAACTCATCTGACCACAATCACATTAGCACTCAAAATGCAACTTCAGCAGCACCAAGCCATGGCAGAAGCATGAGTGCAACAATTGCCAACTCATGTTTTTTTCCCCCGATAAAAAAACAAACAAAATACTGTTAGTCATGGCAACTATCTCCCCAAGTGGGGAAAAAAAATCTCCTTGCCAAATAGCAGTCGCTAACAAACATCACATGGCATGGGGTCATAATGTTGCAAGACATTATGCCGCATGCATATATTGCACTGCCAAAACAGCATAATATAATGCATGCAGCATAAGTCTTTATTTATGTGACATTCCATTATGGGAGGCTGCACCCCTTGAACCCCCCCAACTAAATTATCTAACTCTGAGGAGGGGGGTCAGTAAATATAGCACAAAGTGTAAAAAAAGAAAATTCTTCATCCATGTGAGACTGGGAATTGAACCTGGTCCCAAACACTCCGCCTGCTTCTCTCTCTCTGCCAATGGTTTATCCCTTTGAGCCATGGCAGCTGCTAGGTGGAAGCCCATCCTAACAGAAGTAATATCCTCTGCCTCCGATAATGAGATGGTGCAGTACCATGCACAGAACCATTTGAGGTATTGCACCTTCTCGTTGTCCTATTCTGCACTGTTGCACTTTTGGGGTTTTGTCATACGCTATTAAGCGTACAGCATTTTGACCCAGTAGGACACCACACTAACCTTACATCACCTGCTCCTGCCACACACTACAACAGTAGAACTGGTTCTGCCTGCTCACAGCAAATGCCACTCCCTCCAATTAACTGAGACTGCAACTGCTGCTCCCCTTCACCCTTCTGGAACACTCAGCTGAAACACACACATTTGCCATTAAATGGTACTTACCGCCACATTATTCAATAGGGAACCAGACACAGCACAGCTATTCCATTTCAGTAATAATGGCAACACAGTCCTGCCTGTTTGCAGTTGGTGGGCACCTATCTAGACACACATACATTACAGAATTAGCACATCTCCCTTCTTTGGGGGGGCAGGCAAACAGATATATCTTCAAAAGTAGCAGCACAAATGAAACATTTACCATGATAACAGTGCCTTACCTGCTATGACCTCCTTTAGCAACAGCACCACCTGCTGACCACAATAGTAAACCCTCCCAACAAAGGACTAAATGTGCAAATGTACTCCTACACACCCCAAAACAGAATCTTCTCATTTTTTTAATAATTTTCTTTTTTTTCTGATACAAATTATAATCCAGTTCATAAAAGTAATAATGCACTGCAGGGCATCACTTCTCAGGTGCTGAACACACTTGGCTTGTGGAGTCATGCCCAACCACCCAAGGCATGATGGTATCCCATGGTATACCACACCCTGCCATGTGTTATTGCTTAAATGTACTCTGTAAAGGCAACATACAAGATATGTGAGGGTTTTATGTATGGCAAATGCTTAATATATTCATCCTTAATCACAGAAATAAAACATTTGAAAAGTAAGATACAAAAACTGCAAAAAAAGAAATAAATAAAATAGAGTGATTTGCAAATGAAATTATGGCTGAAAACCACCTAAAACAACACACAGTTGAGATAATAAAAAAGAAAGGAAAGTGAAGACGCAGAGAACTCTAGTCCAACAGGGAAAACCTCCAAGAGAGGAAGAAGGCTATTCTGCTGATGAATAGTACACTGTCCCTAATGTTTAAAAGAGCAAAAAAAGAAGGGCAATCATAACATCCTCTGTTGCTCTCCAGTTGTGCAACCAATTAAGCTCCATTAATGTAGAAACAATGAATGACAATGTGGAAGGTGGAAATCCAAGAGAAGAAACAAACAACATAGTTATAGGCGACTCAATAATGAGATATACATACTCAGCAATATGCATAAATAACAAACTAAAATATCAAGTGTCATGTTTCCCAGGTGCAAAAATAAATGCTGTTAGCAATAAAACAGACAAGATTCTTAACCCCACTAAAAGGATTGCATCTGTAGTGCTTCATTTGGGAACAAATGATGTTGGAAAACAGAATGAAAAAGACATGTTGTAAGAGGTCGTATCCAGCAAAAAAATTAAAAAAAAGGCAACAGCAAAGGCTGTAATGCTGCAATATCAGGAATACTTCCAATTCCTAAGGCACACATTAAAAACACAAACAATAAACAGAATAAACATTAGACTGGAAAACTGGTGTAACATGGACAATATAATGTTCCAAAACCATTGGGAAGATTTTAATAACAAAGAAACACTATACTCAATGGATGGATTGCACTTAAATAAGTGGGGAGCAAAGGCACTTGGAAATTGTAAAACAAAAGTGCTTGATGATCTAAATTTAAACTGATGGACATGGGGGAATGATGTCATTATCCAAAAGATCACACTAAGAAAATACATAAAAGCAGCAGATACAGGAATATGCAACACACTGACATTACATGCATATCCATAAATGCTCAGAGCCTAAATAAGAAGATGAAGGAACTCTTATGTTCTAGTCAACAAAGGGAACTATGACATAATTGCAGTAACAGAAACATGGTGGAACAAAAAACAATTGGGGGGTATTTCAAGGTTACTTTTCGTATCAAAGGTATAGAGAGCTGAGAAAAGGAGAGAGTATAGCACTAAACATTAAGAAAGGGATAACTAATATTAATAAAACAGAACAATGAATAAGAAGACCCAAAGAAATGGAAACTTCATGGGTTAAAATTACACATTAACAACAATACATGCATCATCTGCATCTGTTACAGACCACCAGACTCAACTATGGAAAGAAATACAGAGTAAGTAAACATTTATTCATATTGTGGTGCCCAATCATGGAGGCTTTTGGCATCATTACAATTAAAGCAGGGTATAACATCATATATCAAACATAAAAATACTAGCAAACAGATTGTGTATAAAATCAGAATTAAAAACTTTCTTTAAATGTTTGTTTGAATAAATAGGTCTTCGGGCTCCCTTTAAAAACCTCCACCATTTGGGCCTCACTTCAAGGTTTTGGCAGCGAATTCCAGAGGGCCAGCCACCTTGAAGGAACACCCCCCCAATGTTTTCAGCCTGGCCCTCAGAATCACCATAGGGCCCTCAGTGAAAGAGCGGAGGGAACATACGGGGATGGCTGGAGTTAGGAGGTAAGACAGGTAACTAGGGCCCAGTTCATATAGGGCCCTAGTTACCTGTCTGACCTATAAAGATTTGAACAGAAATTGAGAGGGCCTGTGAGATGAGTAATATGGTACTTCTAGGGGATATAAATCTAGGAGACAGATTGGACAAATAATAAGAAGAAACTACACCAGGTAAAAGTCTCCTTACACTCACTATATGGCTCAAACTAAATCAACACATTAAAGAACTCACAAAAGGTAGTAAAATATTAGATCTAATTATTGAATTTGGTACTGTAGCTATACACAAGTGTAAAATAGGTCTACCATTATCAAGCAGTGATCATAATTCAGTGGTATTTAAAACTGACACAACACATCATCAATTAAAAGATGTTACAGAGCTGCTGTTATATGAAGAAGCAGATAAAAGTGGAATTAAGAAAACACTGGTAAACATTGATTGAGAAAGGAGCCTTTTAAATAAAACAGTCAAGGAATTAAAATGTGGCCAGCTTTTAAAAACAGCATGGAAACAATATGCTTAACACATATTTCTAAAATTTAAAAAAAATGGAAAACAAAACCCCGAATAAAACCAAAATGGTTGACCAGAATGATTAAAAGCTCAATTAACAAAAAGAATAACTCATATAAAGAATACTTATGAACATACAAATCTGCCAGCAGAAAGAGGCCTCGTGGCCTATCAAGCCTGCTTGCAAGTGCAGCTAGCACCCTTAAAGAATACAAACTATGGCACAAATACAAGAAGAACTTAAACATGCAATTATGCCATAAAATAGGCTAAACGTATGATGGGAATTAAACTAGCTAAAACAGGAAAACAAACAATAAATCATGCACTCATCTTGTCTATTTTTTTGCTGGGCACCAGTTTGTAGTTCTTAGTTGCCTCCCAGAAGAGAAACAATAAATCATTCTTGGGTACATAAACTCATTAATGAAACAAAAAGTGTAATACAGCCATTTGATGTAGATAATAGGATCATAAATGAACCAATGACAATAGCAGATATTTTGAATACTCATTTCTGCTCTGTATTTGCACTTAAATAAAATGTTGCAAGAATACAAAAACAGTAGTCAACTGACACTCACACAATGGCCACGATTCACTAAGGTGCAGGTTATACACTCAAAATGCACTTAACCCACCTGCATGACACTGCAACTGGGGATGGGTGTGCTGTGGCTGGCATTCATGATCGATTGCCACAATGCACATCCTGTCTGCTGACCCTTTCCCCCCAGGAGCTGTATTGTGCTAGGGCAATTCAAGGGACACAGGCAGCCAATGAAATGCCCAGACCTGGTCTGCTAGTGGATCCTGACCCTGCACAGTGCAGGAGTGTTAAGTCACCACAAACCACGTCCTCACAGGGATGCCCAACATGTACCTGGGGTGGCCACCCCCAGACCCCTATCTGGTCCATGGGGCTGGGGTTACATGGGGAAGGGGCTAGCTTTGCCTTGCCATGGCTTACAGTGGCACTGGGAGGGGGTGCAATGGCTATGACGCCATCCATCCCATTGAGTGGATGAAGTCCCAAATTGCAAACTGTGCTGTCATCAATGAATGTCACCACACAGTGCTTCCCTGGCATTTCCTCAACTCTCCCCCCAGTGCTGCACCTCACCCATAGCCAGGGATACCTTGATAGGGGTGCTAAAATACCCATAGGTGAATGCCAAGGGTGGAGCACAAGGCACCACCACATGGTATTCAGCAGCGGGAATACCTATGCACTGCTATTACTTGGTTCATAGGCATTCGTGAACCACAGCCAGTAAGCACAGAAGAAATTAAAACTATGATTAAAAAACAATTCAAACCAGAGTCCTCCCCAAGACCAGACAAAATCTCTGGCAGGATGTTAAAAATAATGATCAATGAAATAGCACTTTCATTAAAATATATGTATCAGAAATGATTAGACACCAGTACTATGGCAGACAACTAGAGTACAGCAGAGGTAACAGCAATCCATAAAAAAGTAAAAAAAAAAAACAAACAAACAAATAATTACAGACCAATCAGCCTCATGTCTGTTCCTGGAAAATACTACAGAGTATTATAAAGCATCAAATACTACAATAAATCTCATACCTGGATCTAAATCAACAGTGGCTTTACTAAAGGAAGATTGTGTATTACAAATATGCTCTGTTTCTATGAAAAAGCAGTCAAACAACAGACAAAAACATACACAATACCCTAAAACATAATATTTTTAGATTTCAGCAAGACCTTTGATTTGGTTCTGCACTGGGAAGTTATTAAATAACAATGAAAAACTTAAACATTGCAAACTCCTTAATAAACTGGACTATGAGCTGGTTAACAAATCATGTACTAAAAATAATAATTCATGGTCTTAAATCAAGTACAGGCAGTATCACAAGTGGAATGCTTCAGGGATCATTGCTGGGACTAGTAATTTTCCATATTTTCATCTTCACTTAATGAACAATGTAACAAGCTGGTAAGCCAAATATACAGATGATACAAAATTTGGGAGGCCTTGAGCAACAATTAAACAAAGTGAAGAAGTGCAGAGGGACCTATATATCATTACAGACTGGTCACAGAAATGGGAAATTATATTTAACAGCAATAAATGCAAAGTGATGCACTTTGGAAAAAATATATAAATTAGCAATGTTCAGTAAATGGTGTGATATCTTGATATCAAAAAGTCATTAGAAAAAGATCTGGGTGTGTTAATGCCATGTGACCTTGAACCTAGAAAACACAAATGAAGCAATAGGGAAAGAAAATAAAGTTGTTTGGTCCATTATAAGACATATTAAATCAAAAAGCAGAAAAGCAATATTTCCATTATATAGGGCATATGCGTGCCCATATCTCAATTATGCTTCCCAGTTCTAGTGCCATACAAAAAAAAAGAATAAAAAAGGATACTGGAAATCTGGAAAAAGTACAAAAGAAGGCAATTAAAACAATAGCAAACCTAAACAAATATGGCACATAGCAACAGGATATTCAAGTTGAAATTAATGTCACTTGAACTATGCAGAATCAAGGGATTATGCTGTTTAATATAATTAATGACTCATGCCTAATACACAAAAATAGATTTTGAATTCAAACACACATTCATAAATACAAGAGGCCGCCCAATACAATTAGCTGGCAACAGATTCAATACACAAAAAAGGAAATATTTTTTTCACACAAAGGATCATTAACCCATGAACTGTCTACCAATCAGAATAATAATTAGTAAAAATAAAATTGAATTCAAATATAAATTGGACAGTTACATTAACAAAGGATGATTATTACACTATTGAATAGTATGGAGTAAAATGGGTTAACAGATTATGCTTCTCTTCATCCTAAATATTACCTAAAGTAGCGTATGATAATGTTTGTACTTAGTAAAGGACATAGTCAGTTCTTTGTTACTGAGTGTTCCACAAATAGCATTTCCCAATGCATAAAGTACTTAAATGGAACAGTTAGGCCTCCTGGGACATTGAATGTCAGTTTTTAACCAAACAACTGGATATTAATTTCAAACGCTGTTAAAATATGTCTGGAACACATCTCACCTTCACCTACATAACCTAAAACTATGGCCCAAACAAAATGAAACACTACCAACTACCATAGCCCTAAAACCCTGGCACTTCACAAACATATGACTCCATGCTGCTCTCTGCTATACTCACCAAATGCTCAGGTTCGTTGATGAAGCTCTAGTCCAGTCTTATTAAGCACTTCCTCCACATTGCTTCAGTGCTCTGCAAACTGCCACTACACACTGTGTGATTACTGCTGCCCAAATGCCATCCTGGAAAACTAAAACAGGTAGAGAAAATTGCACACTGGCTCTATCTCGCTTTATATAGAGAGAGATGCTTCTAGCATTGTCCTCAAATGCACATGCATGAATCATATCTTTATTCATTTATGTCAGTGCAAGCTCACACAAAACATTGTGGCTGTGCATACACAGACATGATCATTTCCACCCCAAAACTCTCACCAACAACAAACTGCATGAAAGATAGCATCCTTAGGAATTATAGAAAACAAATGCGATATGTGTTGTGTGACACATATACCATCTTTAGGGGCCTAATGAAGTCATATTGCCACTTGCCCTCCAAGCTCGTGGCATTTTGATCTTATTAGTCCTCCATGTTGGTATATTTCCCAAAATACTCTACGTATGTGTACCTACAGTATATGTCACTTTGTATAATGTATAATAATGGAACTGTAAGCATGCACAGTACATGGTCTAGGACTAGAATAAATAGGGCTGGTGAAATAACCAACACAGGAGTAAAACAAGGCTATATCATGGCTCCTACTTTACATAATACATATTTAAGTTGTATATTATAAGAAACGAACAAATCAGAGTTTCACAATCTATATGTCATAGTAAAGCAGTAGGAATACTGGCCTATGTGGATTATTTCATATTAATGTCAACTTTGACCCTTTGTCTGCAACTAAAGTTAAACAGATTCCATGAACATTGTACAGGAGAATTCTTGAAGATAAATTTTGAAAAAAACAAATGTATGATTTTTAGGAAAACACCAAAATATACTCGTAGAAGCAGTTACTAGAAGAAGTAAAACTATGATTTCTGACTGTTTGCTTTGAACTTGGAACTGTTTGGATTCAGCAACCCCAATGGCCCAGGAGTAGATCATCCCACTACAGTAGGAGCAACACCGACTCCTCAGGGAACTTGTGTTGCCACATCACAAGGAGGCCATGATGCAGGCAGGTGCCAGAGGGCAGTGCACTTCAGGCAGGGAGGGTTGACATTGACTACTGACAGGCAGCAAGTCCTGGAAATGGGCCAGAGACCTTTTTCCCATAGCAGATGACTTATGTTGCATTTCCAGGGCTGATCAAACATGGCTCACACCAAAGGGGAAGGCTGTGGCTTGAGGGACATATAAAACATCCTGATGTCAAAATGAAGGTGTAAATAACCTGAACAGAGTATATCCATGGTAACAGAGTACTTCTGTGAAGATGATGACAGGGAAAAGGAGGATAAAAACCAATCTGAAAACAAAATGTTTGGACCTAACACCTAGATGCAGTACTGAAGAATATTAATACCCGTGTTAATGCCATATTATGATTTACACACAGAATTTGTTTGTTGCCATATTGGTCCTTGTAAGAACAGATCCAGAAACAAAAGGATCTGGGTGTTAATAGAATGAGATTTTCCAAATAACTGTCATAAGCTTCTGAGGAAGTACTTGGCTGGTCCTAAAGATTAAGCACTGTTTTCTTTTATTACATCTTGTTAGTCCAATAAAAGGTTTCAAACTATTTGTTTCTGGATCTATATTAAGATTTAATAATAAATGTGGAGGGCAATGTATAAAAGGAACCCTTATCACTATTAAGGACAATATTCAGGCTAAATAGTACATGGTTGTGAAATCTAGGGAGTCTCAATGAGAGCAGGAACTTTAAATAAACCATCTCATGCAATATATAATAAAATATAGGGTTTGCCAAAGTTAACCCCTGCACCTCTGGTTATAACAGAATAAGGATTGTCAAAAACAGAGGGTATAATGCAAAATAGACAAATAAATAATGGGCTCAAAATAAGTAAGCCACCAGAAGAAACACTGCTTACAGGAAGCAGGTCAGAAATAAAAGATATCACATCAAGACCACAAATCCAAAACAGCATGGTGAAAAATCGAGCCATGATAACCACACAAGAAGAAACAGTAAAAGTGCCACTATGCAACCTAGCACACTTTTTTAAATTATTATCAAAATATATAAATTGGACTTATGGGGTGTCAACTAGTCAGTGGCTCAGTAGGTAGCACACTCGCCTCTGAGGTCGGGAGATCAGAGGACTGTGGGTTCAGTTCCCAGATCTGGCACTTGGGTTAATATCCCAGTACTGACACTATAGTGCAGCATGAGAGAGGTACTGCACTTCTGAGGTGCCATCTTTCAGATGAGATATTAAACTGAGGTCCCATCTGCCTGGATTGGTGGCAGTTCAGGTGGATGTTAAAGATCAACAAAAGAAAGGAACACTCCAAAACGATATGAATATATGCTAAGATAGCATTTTATTGTTGCTAAAAATTCCAACTTCTGTTGGGAGCACCACCCCACTAACTGAGCACCGCTCAAAAAACTGTGTTTTGGATGTTAAAGATTCCATGGCACTTATCGAAAAGAGTAGAGGAAAATTTTATTAAAGAAAACTGAACAAAACATAAACTAGATAAATCATAACATTAATACACAGATTCCCACAATATATACATCAAAGAAAAATAAACACTCAAAAATATAGAATTCAAAAATCCATCATAAATCAAGATTATATAATTTTGTAAAAGTTCACCCAATTTTGTCTTTCATAAAAGGCACCTTTAACCATCTAATCTTCCATAAACTAGAAATCAGAAATTGTTGTTCAGCATAACAATGTCTGCTGACTTCTGTTTCAATAATATTAATAACTTTCTCTGGACTCTGGTATATCTGTTGTAGAACAAATTTGCATCTTGCCTGCCACAACACAAACTTAATATACGAAAGAAGCATACTGTAACTATCGTACTGTGTGGCAAGTTAAGATTACTTAAACTAAATCCTCCAACCACTTTAGCATAAGTAAGTTTCCCCCATTTGTGATTTCTCCACCTTTGTGCAAGTAGTTTCCACATTTCTTTTACAAAAGAACATTCTATAAAAAAATGGGTCATTGATTCTTCCTGAACCACACAGCTCAATCTTGGACACATTCTTTCCTCCTTTTTCTTATGTTTTGAATTTCCTTTAACATTTAGGTGTCCGTGTGCGCTTAGCCAAGTAATGTCCCATATCCTGGGAGGAATATCTGGATCTTTTAACATTTTTAAAACCATTGGATAGGCTTGTGGATTAACACCTTTAAATTCATCTAAAGGCTCTCCTATTTGAATCATTATTTTGTTATACAAAACTTTATTTGATGTAGATGTCAATATATCTTGAGTTAGGAGCCATTGTTTCAATTTCCCAAGTGCAGGTATAAAAAATACACATTTAGTTTTAATCTGTGCTTTAAAAGTTCCTTGTATCGGTCATATTTTATAAAGAGGTCTGATCCAGTGTTCAGCAAAGAGTAGCCATACAGCTCCACTCGGTTTTAATTCAAATAAATTATTATGAAAGAATATCGTAAAAAGAAATACAACAGGGTGTATAAGATTTAGTCCTCCCTTTTCTAAGTGTTGAGATAGGATTTCCCTCTTAATAGGATTTCATCTACAACCCCATATTACCTGAAACAACAAATTCATAAGATATGACTCTAAAGTGCGAGGCAAAGGATAGACCGCACTTAAAAATAAAAATATCGGCATTAGAAAAGTTTTCACCAGAGCTACTTTTTTCCTTTTTGCTTGATTCCAGGATTTCCATATTGCAACTTTTGTATTAGCATAATCTAGTTTAGAAGTCCAATTCAATATACTATTGTCCCCTCTACCAAGCCACACCCCTGAGTATTGAAATGAGTCTTGTGAAACTTTCATGTTATGCCAGGACTCTTGCAAAGGCCCTAACTCATGTAAAAGATAGATTACACTCTTTTGTTTGTTTACTCGAGCTCCTGTTGGTATCAAATATCTTTCAAGAATATGTAATGCTGTATTTCCTGATTTTTTATCTGCCACAATAATACACATATCATCTGCATAAGCATTAACTTTAATCTCTACACCCCTTCCCCGTGGTTGAATACTTCTAATTCCTAAATCTAAATGTATTACCCTTATTTGAGGATCTAAACAAAATACATAAAATAAGGGGCTTAACGGACATCCTTGTCGAACTCCCCAGAGGATGTCTATGTAATTTCCTAAGTGTCCGTTAATCAGTGCCATTGCCTTAGCCTTACTATATAATAAAAGTATCCAGGTTACAAAAGTAGATGGAATTCCATAATGATTAAGGACTTTTGTGATAAATAGGTGTGGAACCTTATCAAATGCCTTTTCTTGGTCTAATAACAAAATATACCTGCAAAGCTGTCCTTCTTTCCCTTGCTCAACCAATTATCTAATGAGTGATAAATTATGGTGTATAGATCATCCAGGTACCGTACACGTTTGAGTTGTAGATATTTAATATGTTGTTAGTTTTAATAACCGGGTATGTAGGATTTTCATAAGAATCTTATAATCTGAGTTTAAGTGGCTTAAAGATCTCCAGTTATCAAGGCTCCTTTTATCTCCATGTTTATATATTAATATTTGGATGGCAATACAAAAATGAATATCCACCTCCAGATTCTGTAACTTCGAATTAAAGACAACCAACAAAATTGGAGTTACCAAATCCTTAAAGGTGCTATAAAACTCAGCTGGAAGCCTATCAATTCCTGGTGCAGTATTATTTTTTAAGATTTCCAATTGTCTTTTCAATTTCAGGTATAGAAATAGGTTCAATTAACTCTTTAAAATACTCCAAGGGCACCTCAGGCAGATCCAACTTTAGAAGAAGATCTTTTAAGGCATCTTTATCTATTTCTGCTTCCTTGTACATATTTGTCAGGTAAATGAACACTTCATTCATAATACTTGATCCTTCAGTCACAACTTCTCCAGCTTCTGTTAGCAGTGAGGCCATAAACCTATCCGAAACTCTTTTGGAACAACTTTTAAAAGCATCTCCAAATCCTGTTTTACCTGGAGAGCATATTTTATGCTCATGTAATAAAGCTGTGGCCCTAGAATACTGAATCACAAACATAGCAGTTTTAATATGATTCGCCTGCTCTGTTAAGTTAACCTGCTTTTCATTTATAACTGTATACATTTTCCCCAACTGAGAACGCAATGCAAGGTATCGCTTATATTGTGTCTGTAATGAGGTAACAGAATATTTTTGAAATACTTTTCTTAAACCTTGTTTTGTGTTCTCCCACCAAGTGCTTAAATTATCATTTAAGACTGCAACTGACATCCTGGCTCTTAGAAATTCATTAACTTCTGTCTGCAGACGACGCTCTTGCAATACTAAAGTGTTTAGTTTCCAGTAGCCTTTCCCCATAAGCAGGACCATTACTACTCCCCAGGGAGACAACAATAATTGAATGATCTGAAATTTCTAAAGGAATAGTTAAGGCTTTTATAACCCTAATATTTGATTTTGTAAAAATAAAATATATCCTGGCAGCTAGTTTGCCCCTAAAATAGGTATGTCCTCCTTCTTTTTGTTTTACTCAAAATGTGTCCTGCAACTTGCACTGTGTTAGTATATTGAGAAGACAATTTGAGTCACAGTACCTTTTTTTTGTCTGTGCACCTTGATCTTTACTATCAACAACACAATTGGAATCTCCCCCCAAATTACATTTTTTGTTGTAATTAAAAAAGGTTTAATTGTGGTAAATAATGTTGTTCTTTCTTTTTTTGTGAGGGGGGCATACACATTTATCCATCTCCACCCACATTTTTAAAAATAAAATCTATCATTAAGGCCCTCCCCAAAGAAATTTCCACAAGTCTTGTTACTTTGAGCCCATCCCTTTTAAGCAAAATCCCAACACCCTCACAAACCTCAGTCCCCCACTTAACAATAAGAAGGTCCCCAACACCATATTTGTTGGGCTGACCTTACCAAGGAAGTTGTATTTAATCGTATATCTTGTATAAGACAGATATCATAATTTAAATCCTTCAAAACAGTTAAGGCAATCAATCGTCTTTTTGCATTTTTGATACTATTAACATTTATAGTAGCTATACTAATCTGAGGAATATCCAGCATCTAAAATAAGAAGGGGGGGGGGGGGCATTTCTCAGGGTGGCTTCCTCAACCTTGTGCTTCTTTGCACTCTTGAACCAATCCTGGTTTTCCTATTTACTACTCCTCTCTGGTCCTGTATTTCCTCCTCTGAATCAGAAGAATGAGGTGCCAGAGAAGAAGTCTCTGATTCTCCCCCCGATCTGTTCCAGGGTGCTGTTTTGATAGAGGTTCAAATTTGTTTGATAAAATGATATCCTCATCTCCAGAGAAATTAGCTTTTGCTACCTTGCATCATGGTTTAGTTTGTTACAAACTTCATTTTTTGCCACACTTTTAACCACTCATGGGGGGGGGCATCTCAGTTTCTCCCAGCGTCGAGGCATTTAACACTTTTTCTATTTGGTCTGGTAAAGGTAATTCTGAAACATTATCTGGCACTACTGATAAAACTTCTGCTACATTTTCAGCTCCCTTATTCTCTGTTCCATTTTTCAGAGAAGGGGCAGGAGGGTCTACATGAGTGTCTGTAGGGGGACCTTGAGATGAAGTTTTCCAATTTACTCATCTCTTGCTTTTGCGCCTCCTGAATGATATTATCTTGATTTCTTTGGTCAGTGCGCTTATGGGCTGCCCATTGGCAATTTCTATATGTGTGTCCTGAATCATAACAAAGATTACATTTCATTTCAGTTTGACATTCTGAACTATGATGACCAAATTCTAAACAGAAATTACATCCCAGTCTATCACAGGCAGCTCCCAAATGAGTATAAGCCCCACACTTAAAACACTCTCTGGGTTGTCCTGGGTAAAATAAATGTCCCCCTCATTCCCCAAAAATACACTGTTTGGCAAATGTACCAGACCCATACTATTGTTTTGTAAACGCCCCTTAAAAATCCACCCCTCATTCCAAATGCATTCTTCATCAAAAATTGGGGAAGGATTTCCTAATACTTCACATTTCCTTTGCAACCAATAAGTTATATCATGTACAGACACTGATTCATTTTGAAACAAAACTGTTACATGTTTTATCGAGGGTTTAGTCTAGGGTGTAACTTTAAAGGGTAGCCATAATTCTGTATATTTGAGAGCGTCTAGCTTGGCCCAAAAACGATCTAGGCCTTGTGGGGTAACAAAGCTTACATCATATAAAGCTGACCCTGACACATGAATTAATGCATGTATTTCATTTGAAAAAAAAACATTGAGCTTTTTAACAACCTTCTCCCCACATACAGTCTGTCCGGTGCTATTTCCAGTCCTCTTACATATTAACATACTATTTGCCAGCAGATTAGGTCTTACGGTCTATCGAGTCTGCTCGAACCTTAGATCCTTAGTTGGGTGCCGAGACCCTTCCATCCCTCATGCTCCAGAAACCCGTATCATCCATCCCCACCCCCCCTGGGACAGGCCATCATCTGATACATCCACTTTCTGTGTCTGTCCCACCCTCTCTTGCAGCCCTCCATTGTGGATCTCTGAACCAGCTCACCAGGCAGTGCATTCCAAGGGTCCACCACCCTCTCAGTGAAAAACCTCCTCCTCCTCTTTTCCCCCTCACCCTTCCACCTTCCAACTTCAAACCATGCCCTCTGGTGATACCTCCCTGCTATAGTCTAAAGATCCCCTCCATGTTTACCCTATTTATTCCCTTGAGGTACTTGAAGACCTCAATCATGTCCCCCCTGTCTCTCCTCTCCTCCAATGAAAACAGGCAGAGCTCCTTAAGTCTGTCCTCATACGTCAAATCCCCTAGCACTTGTATAATCTTTGTTGCCCTCCTCTGTACCCTCTCCAGGAGCTGTATGTCCCTCTTCAAGTGTGGTCTCCAGTACTGTACACAGTACTCAAGGTGTAGTCTAACCAGTCCATTGTACAGCAGCAGAATCACTTCCTTGCTCCTAGAGGTGATCCCCTACGATGCATCCCAACATCCTGTTTGCCTTGCTAGCTGCTCTCCTGCACTGCTCAGAGTTATTCATACATGCATCCACCATGACCCCTAGGTCTTTTTCCCCTATTGAGGCCTCCAGCACCTCCCCTCCCAGGGTGTACCTGTGTTTAGGGTTTCCCCGACCAAGATGCAACACCTTGCACTTGATGATATTGAAATTTAATTTCCATGTGTGAGCCCAGCTTTCCAGGGTGTCCAGGTCCCCTTGCAGGGCCAACCTCCCCTCTTCTCCCTCAACTACTGCTCCCATCTTGGAGTCATCCATGAAGAGACTCATTTGACACCCTATACCCTCCCTGATGTCCGATATGTATGCATTAAACAGGATCGGACCCAGGACCAAGCCCTGCGGTACCCCACTACTAACCTCTATAGGGTTCGAGAGCTCCCCACAGACCACTACTCTCTGAGATCATCCAGCTAGCCAGTTTTCAATCCATCTGACATCAAAGGACCTACTCCTAACCCCATCAGTTTCTCCACCACCCCATTGTGGGGGACAGAGTCAAACGCCTTGCTGAAGTCCAAGAATAATACATCCACAGGCTTACCCCTGTCCAGTTCTGATGTTACCCATTCATAGAACTCCACAAGGTTGGTTTTACATGATCTACCTGGCACAAACCCATGTTGCCGACTATCAGACCTCCACCTCCTCCAAGTACACCCCAATCATTCCTTTAGTATACTCTCCATTAATTTTCCACCACAGAGTCAAACTGATGGGTCTATAGTTACCTAATTGCCTCCTCAACCCCTTTATGGATTGGTACCATGTGCCTCTCGCCAATCCCTAGGTACCTCCCCTGTCTCAAGTGAACTGCTGAAAAGCTCCACCAGGGTGCAGCCAGTATGTCCGCCAATTCCATAGTACTCTCAGATGAATGCCATCCATTGGGCAGGTTGTCTTTCTTTAGGCCTTGAGGGCTCACACACCCTTTGGCGGAGATAGCTATCATCCGTCCCCTCCACCTTACTGGCCTTTTTATTCTTACCCAGATGTGACACCCCTGGGGTACCTCTCCCTCCCTCTTGCTCCATTTCTGTTGCTCCCTTGATCCCACTTACTGACGTTTCTATCCCCATCATGCCTTGCTTTGTAGATATCCCATCCCCCTCCCTAGTGAACACAGAGGCAAAGTACTCATTAAATACCTCTGCCTGGTCCCTCGCCTCTTCCACCCACCCTCCTGATCTCAATCTGCTGAGATGGCCCTTAGTTTTTCTCCGCTCCCCAATGTAGCAGAAGAACCCCTTTTCCCCTCCATGTATCCCCTGTGCCAGCTGCTGCTCTTTACTGGAATTTGCTCCCCTCACCATATGGGTGACTTTTCTAGATGCAAGCTGGTACATTTCCTTATCCCTATCCCCTCTTGTTGTTTTATATTTTTTGTAGGCCGCCTTCTTTTCTCTGACTGCTACCTGTACCTCACTGGACCACCAGCATGGTTTATGTGACCTTGCTCCCTTACGTTTCAACTTAGCGCAGATCCTGACTGCCTCATGAAGTCCCCGTTTTATGACCTCCCATCTCCTTTCCACACTTGTCATTGAGGTAATCCTCTTCAAGTGATCCTTGAGAATATTTCCCATGCCCATAAAGTCTGCCCCCCTGAAGTCCACTACCAGTGTCCTAGATCTCACCCCCCCCCCCCATGCTTATTTGAAACCAGACAGTATTGTGGTCGCTCCCAGTCAGGGGGTCTTGCACAACCATGTCCCTTAGCAGATCTCCATCTGCCAGAACCACATCCAGGACATGCCCCTCCCTTGTGGGCTCCATCACATGCTGTGTTAAGAACACATCCTGGAAGCCATCCAACAGCCTCTGCTCCTTGGCCACCTTAGAGGACATGGTTCCCCAGTTTGTACCTGGCATATTAAGGTCCCCCATCAACACCACTCCTTCCCCTTTTGGTCCACACTGGGCAATGATGTTGTCCAGCAAACCATCCTCTAAAACATCACTCATCCTGGGGCCTATATATACACCCAGCTTGACCTTATCTCCTGCTGGGATCGGTAAGACCCATAAGGCCTCCACGTTTCCCTCTGCCTCTTCTACCCTAGCAATTTCTATGTCATCTCTAATGAACATAGCCACTCCACCCCCTCTGCCCTCCTTTCTATCCTTCCTAAGCATAGTGTACCCCCATACGTTTAGGTCCCAGTCATGGTTTTTGTTTGCCCACGTTTCCGTGACCACCGCCACATCCACCCCCCCTCGAACAGCATGGCCAGGAACTCTGGCAACTTGTTTCTCAAGCTCCTGGCATTTACTAACACCAACCCCCAACCCTTATCCCTGCTCCTCTTTGTTGAACCCCACCCAGATTCCTTATACTTCCATCCTCCCTCTGCTCCTCCTGAAACCTCCATCCCCAATCTGTTTCCCCCCTCCCCCCTTGGGCTTGAAGGCTATTCCCCTCATCTAGAGGAGAGGGCTTCTAAATATTCTAAACGTACTGCGTTGCGGCATTGAAAAGGAGGGGGGGAACCTGAAAAGGGGTCTTTTCTCCTAAAGTTTTCCCAGGCTTTTTTTGCTTGACCCTGAAAGTCTTTATCTTGTTTAGAGTGTTGTTGTTCAGTGTCAACAATATCCCCCCACTCTGCAGGATTAGCTCCAGAAGCTTCTGATTCTGATACAGAAGACTCCTGACCCTTAGGTAATGTTTGTTCGTCCTGAATTTTCATTTCAGATATATTGTTCCCGTTCCCACCCAATTCTGTCTATGCTAGAGAACAGGTTGCATTACCAGTTTTTGTAGGCTCTGAAAGCATAGATTTGCCAGGAATTGGATTGTGTTCTGGGTCAGGAACCCAGATGCCTGCTTCTCCTCATTTCCAACCTGCATTCATCAAAGAACGCTCTAGAGAAATTAATGTAGATTGGCGTGCTGTATTTTCAAGGTTATCCATCTCTCTGCCTTTCCGTAACCCCAAAGACTGAATCTGCACATCCCCCTTCGTTTGTTTATCCCAAACAGAAGACATATTTTGTACCTCACTTTTCTCAGGCAGTGGAACTTTAGTTGTCTTTGTCTTGATAGGCCTTACTCCCGTTGTTAGTTTTTCTGTTGAAGGGTATGACTCATTACTGCTGAATTCCTTTGATGCAGGTACGTCAGCATTCTGACTCACCCGCCTCTCAGCTGTTCTTTTGAGCTCCTCTGTCATTAGTTCAGCTTGAATAAGCTGCACTGCAGCACTCACCAGACCAGAATCCAACGTAGCTTGCTGTGAATCAGGTAAATCACTATCCGTTCTCAATGCCATTTCACTGACTGCCACTGTTTTATCCAGACAACGTAAGTCCTTATTTTGTTTAAAGATATTCTCAAGCCAGGTACCTTCTTATGCAAATAATCCATGAGACTTACTTTGTAAAGTCAAAACATTATTATCCTCCATAATTTCCATTTCCAAGAAACTATTTAGCACGGTTTTGGTCTCCTGAGCTGGACCTGAAGGTGGGGAGACCTGCTTACCTCCAGGTACACCAGCCAAATGATCCTGTGACCCATCCTCCTCCTCCATAGCAGCAGCTCCCCCTACAGATGAAGAGTAGGGGAATTTCCCCAGTGTCCTGGCCAAATTTCCCTCATTCACTAAAAATACCACCAACAGCTTAATCTGATTCAAGGTCAGTTGGCATTCATCTCTATCCCCCTCCCCCGGGTCTGCCTGAAAATAGGCAGAATTTGTCTAGTGCACTTACCTGGTCAACAAAAACTAAATAAATAAAATAAATAAATAAATATTTTGATAATAAGGTAAAGGAAGTGTGCCTGGTTGTATATTTATGATGACACGGTTTCGGACCACACTTTTTGGATGGCACTGGTGGTGTGTTTTTTTGAATGGCATGGTTTTGATGTGGAACTCAAATGAAACATATTCCATTATGGAAAATGGGTTCCATTTATTTGGACTGAAAATTTAAAAGAAAATATGACATACCTGGGATATGGTTGCCTCTATGATTTCCCTTTTATAGAGCCCTATCAGTGGGTCAAAGAGAAAATAAAGTTAACCCTTGCTGTGCTGCTGGCATGTATACATATGTATACATATATTTAGAATGTATAGGTTAAAAACCTATACATTCTAAATCTTCTAGCAGCTTAAGTGTTAAGAATAAAGGCTTGGATAGACAACAAAGTTGGAATTGATTTAATCACAAAACTCCTATCAATGGTTGATGAAAAACAAGGATATACCTTACTATTTAAAAAGTCATATTTACATAAAACCTTTCACATTTCAGATTTGTATTGTATATTAGTAATTTTCCTACATATAAATATTATAAAAAATTGTAATTACACCATTTTGTATTTGTGGAATCAACAAAAATGATGATTAATTTCATATTGTTATGAGGTGTCCTAAATCAGAAAAACAAAGAAATATATTTGTATTGTTGCTCCATTTTTTGCCAATTCATATGAATGTAAACATAAACTACACCATAGGCTTATAACTTCAAAGGAATTCAGTGTAATTACAAAAATGGTGGCCTTTTTAAAATGATCATATAAATAGAAACCAGACCTGAAAATTTGCACTATGGATTCTTAAGAAAAGTTTACAGCCACACTGGCGACCCGAGTTCGAGAACGGACTCGGGATGCTGGAGGCTGGCAGAGGAAGGAGAGAATTGAATGTCTGTGGGGCTGCTTTCCTGTCCTGGGGTGGGTAGCAGGGTAGCCTCACTCAGCAGCACCCCCCCAGTGGAGACCAGGAGCATTGCATGAGCAGCATAATAGGGAACAACCAGAAAAGTGGAAATCACTCCACAACTGGCCTGATGATGGCTGCCAGTCCACCAACACCAGTGAAGCCCCCGAAGGAGCCATGTCTGCTTCAGCAGCACCCAAGGGCCAAGTAGATTACACTGGCCTCCCCCACCAGCACCTTCTCCCTTAGAGGAGAGGGACCCATCTGGCAAAGGGTTATGCTGGGTTACCCTAGGGGCAGCTGCCATATGGGGTCAGCAGCTCAAGAGGGGGTATTAGTAGGTAAGTTGGGGGACCTAGGTGGTTTGAAGGAGTAGTGGGTTATGGAGCATGCAGGAGGGGAAAATAGATAATACAAAAAAAAGAAAAATGTTTACTTATGAATGCTTCTAAATGAATTAGTCATTTGAACTATTTTATAATAATAAGTTAATCAATAACTGTATTAAATGAAATGAAACAATAACATGTAGATCAGAATTTTCCACATAGTATCTATTACATTGTATTTTCCTGTATACCTCAGAGATTAAAGATGTATACTCCACTTTTGCAATTAAACCAATTAAAGCTATATACCTCACAAATTAGAGTTGTATACCTTTGATTAAAAAAAAAGAAACGCATTGCAAAAACCAAAACAAAGTAGTGCCCAATTAAGCCAATAAGCACTTCAATTAACAAACTGACTATACCAATAACAAAATGTCCATACCAATTAACACTCCTCCCACAAGACACTCAAACCCCTTCCACACCCACAACAAAATCCCTATTGATGTTATTCCAGACAATCTATGCTAGCCAATCTCAGATACAGTTGACCATCACCACCAAGCCATGTTCCTGCAGACACATGCTGATGGATTCTCTTTGTGGCTATACATGCTGATGGTCCCCTAGTCAATACCCTGAAAGTGGAAAGCAAACACAAAAAACAACCATTCATGTTTCTGTTATGGACCCATTTCCACGATTAACATGGATTGTAAAATTCTAGTTAAGGGCATGACCTCACATCTAGAAAGGCATCTCCCTTTCAACAAATATATCTCACAAACTGACTTCATTGAAGCAAGACTTGGATTAGACCAGTCTCATTTATTTATTTATTTGCACCCCAAATTATTTTATTTTATTTATTTATTTATTATTTGTGTCTAGGATTACAAAGTACCTTTGAGCCAAGGCTCTTTTACAAAGGTTCCACGTCATGCTGGTTACAGGATAATAGACACTAAAACATAAAACAGTTACAGGTACATGGTTTTAGACAGTAACTTTACTTAACAAAATCAGACTAAGCGATGAGTAACTCAAGAAACAATAGGAGGAAGAGGGCAAGAAGGGGAGTGGGCTGAGGGTAGGGGAAGGCATAGGAGTAGATGGTCAGGGTGAGGCAGCCGAGGGGCCTTGTCAGGACAGACACAGGGCATGTACATTAGAAGTTGCATTGGACAGATAAGTGCAAGAAAAGAGGGCAGAAACTGACACCTATAAGGTCAGAAGCAGCATAGGGAATGAAGATGTTATGAGGTGCAAGCATAGGTGGAGGTGCCAGTTATGGACCGGCAGAGCTTTTTCTTGAATGCTCCAAGTGTTTCTGTGGCTGAGGTGTCACTAGAGAGCTCATTCAGCCAACTCAGAGCCCTGTATGCAAACAACCTTTGGCCTTGGGATGTGTGGCAGCGGGGGATTTGAAGGATTTGGGGCTTAGAGCTCCTGGTGTTGCAGTTGGTGATTTTGGGTTTGAGAAGGGTGCTGACTCCTGGTGGTGCCTTTCCTATCGTGATTTTCTTAGCAGTGATGCAGGTTTGGTATTTGATTCGGTTGATCAGTTGCAGCCAGCCTGTTTTGGAGCAGAGGTAGCAGGTGTGGGTGAGATGATGGGAACCAGTAATGAGTCAGAAGGCTTGATTGAGGGAAGTCAAAACACACCTGAGAGATGAGGTTGTGGCAGATCCATAGATAATGAGACCATAGTCAGTGATGCTGATGATGGAGCTCTGGACAGCTATGGACAGAGCTTCTGGGGTTAGATGTTTCCTATGCCAGAATAGTAGGCCCATCCTGGTGTTGGCTACTTTTGCCACGTAATTGATGTGTGGGACATAGGAGAGATTACAGTCGAGGGTGAGGCTGAGGTATTTGAAGGTATGAACTTGTTCAAGAGTGATTCCTTGCTTGGTTTTAATGAAGAGCTGATATTGTTTGTATTTATTTTGGGAGCTGCAGAAGATCATGGTCTTTGTTTTTTTCTGGTTAAGGATAAGTTTGTGTTTTGTAAACCAGTTTTCGACTGCAGACAAGGCCTGTTGGATGTTACCTTGTAGATGGACTGGATTTTGATGGGATACCAGGATGACAGCTTCATCTGCGTAGAGTAGGATCTGTTCAGGACAGGATTCTGCCAGTGAGTTCAGAAAAAGGCTGAAAAGGAGGGGGCCCAAGATTGAACCCTGTGGGACACTGGACCGGACTGGTCTTTGGTCTGAGAGTGTGCCAGCAATTCTTACTCTTTGGGAGCGGTTGTCTAAGTAGCTTTTGAACCAGTTCACTGAGTAAGGTGAGAGCCCTGCTAGTTGAAGCTGGGCAAGTAGGAGATTGTGGTTGATGGTATCAAACGCTTTAGTTAAGTTGATGAAGGTGGACCCAGTAAGATGACTGTTATTGGGTGAGTGATGGATTGCACCAGTGAATTCAAGTAGTGCCGTGGAGGTGCTATGACCTTTTCTAAAGCCATGTTGCTCCTTGTACAGGATTGTCTAGGAAGTCAGTGAGTTGGTCTGACACAATCCATTCTAGGGCCTTGGAGAGTTGAGGTAGGATGGAAATTGGATGGTAATCCTCAGTAGCTGTTTTGTCACCACTTTTATGAATTGGGGTTACCGTGGCAGATTTCCATAAGTCAGGGAATGGACTGGGGCTGAGGGAGAGATTGAAAATCCTGGTCAGTGGTCGGAGTACTTCTTCAAGTGTGAGTGATAGCAGTTTGAGGTCAAGGGAGTCACTGCTGGCTCTGGAGTTGCAAATGGCTTTGGTAACATAGCTGTGAACTTGATGCATTTTTACTGCTTTAAAGTAGAAGGAAGGGTGGCTGGAGGTGTCTGGGGGGGCAAGGGGAACCACCTCATTGAAAAAACCCTGTGGGAGTACAGCACTGAGGTCTGTGAAGGTGTCATTGAATGTATAAGCAATGAATTTCTGGTCAAGTGTAATTTCACCATTTATGCTGAGTACTGACAGGGTGATTTAGATTGCTTCCCGGTGACTTCTTTAATGTTTTTCCAAAGTCCATACCGTTGCCCCGTGAGTTAGTGCGAGCATTATGGAAATAGGTGGTCTTCATATCCCGGATATATTTGGTGCAGTCATTACTAGGGTGATGTACAGTAGTTGGCACACAAACCACCCTCACTCATCTCTAGGACTATGGGGAAGTGGTCACTTTCCCACATCGGTAGTACCATAAATTTAAATATTCTATGAAATGAAAAATATCTATTCAAGCTAGGTCTAGAACATTACCTCCTGCTATAGTTGGGAAGGTGTATTCCTCTGTATGGTATCCCTTTATTCTGCCATTAACAATTCTCTTATTATTTACTGCAGTAGTTTTTAAAACCTCAACCCCTTTTTTGTTAAAGACTCCATCTTTTAAGCTTCTCAGAGAAATCTTATATAAGTTGTCCAAATGCAACCCTTGTTCATGCACCTCACTTTCTGTTCTGATATTGGCATTGAAATCACACATAGTTATTATTGCAGTCTTTGGAAATGTATTTTGGACCTGTGCCAGGGTGGTATCCTACATTTGTAAAGCACTTTTAATTTGAGATGGTGTCATAAGGGGAATATAGACATTAATTATAGTGATACATGTGTTTTCCTTGGTAGTGATCATTACAGCAAGAAATTATTATTCCGACACTATTGTAGAATTTATTTGTTGACACTAAAGTGACTAAGCCACCCTTTGGTCTGCCATATTAGTGAGCTCTGACTGCTTCTACTTCCCAGCATGTATAACCTGGAAAAGGAAAATCTTTCTTTTGTAACAGTGTTTCCTGGAGTAATAAGACATCATAATTTCTGAGCTGCAACTCACAGACATAATATTTATAATAATATTATTTATAATAACAATAATCACAGCTATAATATTTGATTTTCTTTGCTAAGCCTGCAATATTCCAACTAATAGTGGTGAATGATTTTTACTGTCAGTTTGAATTAATTTAAATTGTTGTATTGATACTATCAAACTCTATGGAGGGATCTTCTAGCTCTGAATCAAGTTTCAGACAAAGGATATCTCTAGCACCACTTTAGAACTGATCCTGTTACCTTTATCCATCCTGCCTCTAAAAATGTTTTTATTGTTTCTAAGAAAGCTATCATTGTCTCCTTCTAGGGTATGTATAAACTCTAAAAAGCAGAAGCAAGTGGGGTCACTTAGAATCCTTATCACAATTCACCAGAATAGTTATTTTTCAAAAGATGCTTTGTTTTTGTTTACTTGCCCTGACATTTTGCATCTTGTGCTTTTTCAAATGGCTTTATAAGTTTCTGCTAATTAATTCAAAATTCATATTTTAGAATACATTCAGATCAACAAATAGTTTTTGTTTAATGATAATATTTCATTTTAAAGATAAAAGTTGTATCTTCCTGTACCAATATGCTCTCTTATGTTTCCTTGTTAGATAGTCTGTTTTCAAAAAGTCAGTGTTTCACACCACCTCATTCAGTTAGTTCAAACTAAAAATAAAAATTAAAGAATGATGCTTTACATTTTGCAGTCAGTATGTTTCATCGGTAAACATTCTCAGCAGTGTTTCTTAAAATGACAGTAGTGTTAAAAAACAGCTCCATAAGGAGCCTGACTAACCCCATAGCCAGGATACATGCAGCTCTTATAGCAGTCTTCTACACCTTATTGAGTCTTTTTTCTTTTCTCTGTATAAACATAGTGCTGCATTTTAGTCCTTATATATCTCTCTCTCCATTTTAATAACAGTTGCATGCTAGTTCTTACATAATGCAATTGTTTCATTACCTTAACGTCAGTCTTGTTTTACTGCTCCTGGCAATCAGGTTTCTGTGCGCTTTCAGTTTGTAACTGTGAGTGAGTGGCTGCATGTTTCCTCATCCTCATGAGCTAGCTCATCATGAAAAGGGATGACATCATTTCCTGGTCCAACATTTATTTCAAACCCTAGATCAGTGGTTGCTAGGCAACTGGCCCCATCAGCAGGTTACTCCTGATGCTCTGGTGATGAGCTGGCTCATTTTTCTGTCAGGAACTGTTTTGCTATCATTTTTGTTCATTAAGGATCTGTGAAAAAACACAGGTGACTTTCATGCTTCATTCTTAGTTGCTTAGTGAATGGTTCCTATTACTTCATTTCACTGACTACACAAAGACTTATCCATTAGTGTAAGGCGGGGAACAACAACCACAGTTCAGAAAAGGGTGAATGATGGGGGGTACAGTCAATCCAATTGCTCTATCTATAAACCAACAAATTATTACTGGTAACCACTCTTCCTGTTTGTCCTAATCTAGTTTTCTCTTTCTTGTTCCACTGTGGTCACATGATTTCCAGCATTATACTTCCCACATAGACATGTGCACAGTATATGTCAGTTTTTCTATATGTTACCAGCAAGTCTGCCAGTTGACATCAGTGTTCATGACTATGTTGTGTTATAATGCCTTCAATAAATAAATCTGCTTTATTTCTGTCTTATATAACCTCTTTTGGTAGTTTCCTCCTCTTTCAGCTTGATTTACTGCTTGCAGCCCCCAAAATCTAAGAGAAGCCCCATTATGTCCTGCCTGTCTAAAATGCATTGCAACTGGCAAGTCTTGATCTTGGCGTCTAATGTCGCCTTTATGTTCTTGTATCCTCCTTTTCAAGTTTCTTGCAGATTGCCCCACATAGATCATGTCACAAGGGCACTGCAGTAAATAAACTACCCATTGTGTGTTGCAGTTAATGGGTTCTTTGGTTAGAAAAGTTTCTCCTTTATGTGGATGTCTGAAACTTGATTTGTTGCTGGTAGGGCCTCAGACAGAGGATTTACCACAAGGCATCATGCCTGGCTGTAGTGGACCCAGCAGTAGTTGTTTTCCTGTTTTGACTGGTTTTACAAATTATGATTTTACTATTTTGTCTCGCAATGTGGGTACTTTTTTGACTGCAACAATAGGGTTTACTTTTAGCGCTGGGCTATTGCTGTTGTCTGAGATAACCATGTGCCAGTGTTTGTTAATTATTTTTTTAATCTGTGTAAATTTGTCATTGTATTTGGTGGCAAATATTAGTTTCTCCTGTGCCACTTAAGGCCCTTTTGGTGCAAGCAGTACCTCTCTTTTTTGTTGCTGAATCTTAATGTCTGCCTGTCTTACTATTTGTCTGCCATAGCCCCTCTCTACACAAACCTTCCTAACATTTCACCTTTGTGTTTCTGGTATTCTTCCTCTATACTGCCATTTCTTTGTGTTCTGACAAATTGTGAATATGGAATGCTTTTCTTCAATCCTGGTGCATGGAAACTTTTTCCATGCAACAAGGTATTTCTATCCATGTCGTTTTGATAGAGACTTGTTTTTATTTTACCTTGTTTATTGATTATTAACAGGTCTAGGTACGAGATCTGCTGCTTGCTTTGTTCCAGTGTCAATTTTAAGTTCACATCCCTATTGTTTAGGTATATCTCAAAAGTTGGCAGTTCTTGTTCTGTTCCTACCCAAATAAAAAAAATATTGTCAATATATCGATACCAAACATACATTTTGTCACAGCATGGGTTATTTGTATCTAATATGTGTTGTTCTTCAAATCTGCACATATAAGAGTTCACATATGCTGGGGCCATTGTACTGCCCATCACGGTTCCTTGAATCTGTAAATAGAAGTTTCTGTCAAATTTAAAATAACTTTTTTGCAGTACTAGCTCCGTTAATTCTTGAAGTACTCTAGGTTTTGATTTTGCTGTTCCTATTCTGTTATCCAACATTAGACCCACGGCCTCTACCTCTTCCTGGTGGGGGATAGAGGTGTACAAGTCTGACACATCTGCAGTTACAAACATAAAGGTTTCTGGTAAACCCAGTTCTGACAGTTGGAGCTTGTGTGTCATCTAACTAGTGTCTTTCAAGTGTGTAGTAGTTAATTCTACTAATGGCTGGAGGTGCATGTTTACATATTGAGATAGGGGTTCTAGAAAGGAACCTATAACAGACACAATAGGTCTACCAGGTAGTTTATCTATACTTTTGTATATCTTAGGAATTGTGTAAAATCTAGGTGTTCTCAGATTTGTATTATTCAGAAACTCAGTGTCCCAATCATAAATTCACCCCATTGCCATAAATTCTTCTAGTGTATCTTCTATGGTGCATTTGAACTGAACCTTTGGGATATGTGGTAGTACTGTATTGCATAGTTCTGTTGATTACTTAGCAGATCAAGGCACATTTGTTTGTATTCATTTGTGTCCATGACCACAATTCATCCCCCCTTGTCTGCTTGTTTAATTACTATGTCGTCACCTTATGAAAGTATAGTTATTATTTCTTTTTGTTCTTTTATTTATATTATGATATTTTGTATTCCTTACGTTGGGTCTTTGAAAAGTTTTTCTATCTTTTTCTGTATAAATGTGCAGTAAGTTTCTATCTGAAGATTTCAGCCCCTTGGTGGGTTATAGCTAGATTTAACGTTCAAAGCTTATTTCACTTGTTGTTTATATTTTTTCCTCACTGCTTCTTTGTGTATTATCAGATACACTAAACCTGTTTTTTATTCTAGTGCTGCAGAAAAGTTTTGGGAGGTCTGCCTGTAACTCGAAAAGTTTTATGGATTGTGTGAGTGAGAATGAGAGCCCCAGGGATAAGATGTATCTCTGGCTTATTGTTCTTTTACTTACATTAAAAATTGGAATTATCTGTTTGTTGGAAGGGCATTCCCACTCCCTTCTGACCATGTGTTTTTCTTTACACCTCATCCTCCTGCTTTGTTGCCCTTCTGGTTGTTTCCCCTGAACTGGCCTAGTGTTCCCTGTGTCCTACTCTGCTTCTCAATGGGTACCTGGTCTCTAGTTTGCTTTGGCCCAAGGTCCCTGGTTGTTCCCCTCCCTCTTTCTCTAAAAAAGGTTCTGGTCTGACTTCCTCTCTTTGTGTGCTTCTAGTGTAACTATTGTCACTCTTGGTGCTTACGTCTGACTGGTATCCTTTGTTCTGACCTGGTTTTTGTTATTGCATTTAATGAATTTCTTGTATGTATACACTTCATTATCCCTGTAGTCAATAGTATCCTTTTGAAATTTTTATTTTTTTATTTAATTTTTTCTTCATAATCTTTTAATTTCTGTTTAATACTTTCTAGGTTAGCCTTAAATTCTTCTTCTATTTTTAATTTCAACACTTCCTTAGTTATGTTCATTTCTTTCTCTAAGTCTCCTCTTTCTTCAATTATAGCTTCAATAACAGCATACATAAAATCTGATGAAGCTCTATTCCTAATTCTATCTCAGTTTTGATCTAGTTTCACTGAGTTTATACCTAAATTTGATTCAACTGTAATTCTTAAGCCCCTAGGGGTTCTATTGTACTCAAGGTATTTTGTTAAAGTTAAACCATGCCATTCTAAATGACAGTCTCTAAATTTTAGGTTCTCAATTTTTTGTTGTGCAACACTTTTATTATTGTCACAGATCTGCACATCTAGGTCCATTTCTCCTCTCATGGTCTATAAAAATTGCTTTCTCTGATCATCTGAATAAACTTGCAAAGTGCATGGGTCTTTGGACACTTTGGCCCATAGTATGAAAAGCTTGTATCCCTACTCCCTGCATTGTAAACACACTCCTTAATAGCACAGTAATTAAAGAACAGTATTTAAACAGTAATGGTTTCACAGCAGATAAATTCAATTATGCCATTATTTCAATGCCCATTAACTTTCTGAAATATTCTTGCTACTTATTGTTCTGCTTTTTATACCAATTGTCCCAAGGTTAAACCACTGATCCTCAAAGTTGTTATAAATCCAGTACAAGGGGAGTAACCCTCATGAATATGAATTTTGAAATGATTCACAGAAACTTATAAAACCCTTTGAAAAAGCACAAGATGCGAAACATCAGGGCATGTATTGAAAAATAAAGCATCTTTTCCAAAAGAACTATTGTGGTGAATCATGTTAAGGAGTCTGAGCGACCCCACTTGCTTCTGTTTTTTGAATATTGGATACCTTGCGGGATGCTATATAGAATTTTTACCATTTCCCTAGGACTTTTCTTCCTTCGGGAGGGATACCTCACTTTGTACTAGATTTTACATCACTTTGAGGATCAGTGGTTTAACCTTGGGATGTTGGTATAAAAAAGCAGAAGAATAAGAAACAATAATATGTGAGAATGCTAATTGACATTGCAATAATAGCATAATTGAATTGAAGTTATCTGCTGTGAAACCTTTACTGTTTAAATATTGTTCTTTAATTATTGTGCTATTAAGAAGTGTGTTTACTATGCAGGGAGTAAGGAGGCCAGCTTTCCATGATATAGGCCAAAGTGTCCAAAGACCCATGTACTTTGTAAGTTATTCAGATGATCAGAGAAAGCAACTTTTACAGACCATGAGAGAAGAAAGGGACCTAGATGTGCAGATCAATGACAATAATAAAATCCTTGCACAAAAAATTAAAACCTAAAATTTAGAGATTGCCATTTAGAATGGCACAATTTAACTTTAACTATATACCTTAAGTACAATAGAATCTGTAGGGTTTAAGAATTTGTTGATCTGAATATAGGTAAAAACTCAGTGAGACTAGATCAAAATTGGGATGGAATTAGGAATAGAGCTTCATCAGATTTTATGTACTGGGTTAAGGAAGGGTAGCTGCATATTTTAAAACTGAAAGTCTGAAGTTCAAACTGGCAAGGTGATGCATAAATGTGTTAACTAGAGTTTCTGAGCTAGCAAGCTAGGGAGAATGGGGTGAAGAAGGACTCAGAAGCAAGCTTGTAGGGTCACATATAGTATCCAGCTATTGCTGTACAGACTGTGTGATAAGGAATTGAGGTTGCATTTAAGTTAAATGTGACTAATGGAGGGAAGAAAAATGTGACATTATGGAGGAAATCACACTGGGGGATGGAAGGGCATGAATAAGGGTGGCAGGAGACATTGGAATAGTAGATGGAATGGTGGACACCATGGAGTGAGGGGGCAGGCACAGGGAGGATAGTGGGGTGCAATGGTTGTGGGGTGGCTCTTTGGATGAATATACTATGGAAACTGGGAAATTGTCCAATTTACTACAGGCTGGGGAGACTGGAAGAGGAGGTACAGAGGCTCTGGATGGGGCTGGAGAGGGTGAGGAAGGGGGGCTGGGGCAGTAGGGACTATGGAGAGGAGTAGCTGTGAGAAGCAGAGGAGGAACATCTGGGCTAAATCCCATGAGGCTCTAGGGAGTGGGAGTGGGGGTGGGGAGAGCAGAGGGGCAGTAAGTGGAGGGAAAGCTCAGGGCAGGGGGAGGAGGAGATGGGAACCACTGTGGGGGTAGCAAGTAATTGGTTTGCAGTGTTGCCATCAGAGGTGGTAGTGGAGGTGTCATAGATCATGAGGGGAAGGGAGAAGAAGGGTATTGAAGGCCCAAGAGTCAAGAGCCAGGCTCAGAAAGGAAGAAGGGGGAATGGAAGAGTAGGTTAGAGGTGGAAACAGGGGGGAAGATGTAGGAGTCACAAATGGTGTGGATAGAGGTAATAAGGAGCAGGGCAGTGTGGAATCTGGAAATGTGGACAGCAAAAACAGGAGGAGGGGTACAGGACAAGAAGATGGGTGTACTAGTGCTGGGAAACTCTATACTGAAATTGGTCATGTGGGGTGGAAGGGGAGAAAGGCACAGTTGTATATTGGTTGAAGCTATTCTGGGTTTGACCGTGGGCAGGGTGGGGCAGGCACTTCTAAAGTGCGCATGGAGGAAGAGGGAGAAACCTCACATAGTGATGCATGTGGGTACAAATGACTTGGTGAGGGAGATGGTAGAAGTGGTAAAGGGGAGGTTCAAGGAGTTGGGTAGGCAGTGTGAGGAGGTGGGGGGATTTGTGGTGTTCTCTGAGGTACTCCAATACCATATGTGAGTACAGTGAGGAAAAAATGGATAGAGGAGTTCAATAAGTGGCTGAGGAATTGGTGCCTTACCAGGGAGTATGGATTAGTGTCAGACTGGGGCAGGACCTGGGGCAATAGTGACCTATATGCAGGGGACAGGTTACATTTGAGCAGGGAGGGGAAGGGAGTACTAAAACAGGGAATAGAGGGGTATATATCAACAAAGGTGGAATTAAACTAGGAGGGGCATGGTAAAGGGACTGCTGATAAGAAAAGGGTCCAGAAAGGGGAGCCTAGTGAACTCACCCCCCTAGTTATAGGTAAAGATAGTGGGAAAGTGGCACAGGGAAGGATAAGGGGGAAGAATAGGGGTAGGGAAAGGGAGAAGACAGGCTGCAGCATGTTGTCACTGAATGCAAGAAGCCTAAGGAATAGAATAGCGACGTGTCAGGCTCTCTTGGTGGTGGAGGGGGTGGATATTGTGGCCATCACGGAAACGTGGGTCACCCAGTACCAGGACTAGGATATTATGATACCAGAGTTCAGGTTATTCAGAAAAGATAGGGTTAAGGGGATTGGAGGGGAAGTGGTGACCTATGTAATGAGGGCATAAAGTACTTAAGGGTGGAAGGAGAGGAGGGGAGGACAGAAGCACTATGGATGCAGAACCAAGATGCAAAGAATAGGACACTGAGGATGGTTGTGGTGTTCAGGTCATCAGCTCAGGAGACTGACCTGGACAAGGATTTAGCTGAACAAATTAGGAAGATCTGCAGGAAGGAGAGCACAGTGGAGGTGGGGGACTTCAACCTAATGGGGGTGGAGTGGGGCACCCATCCACCACGAGTGCAAGAGAGTGGGTCCTGCTAGAAGTATTTCATGACAGCTTTCTGACACAGCAGGTCCAGGGGCTGACTCAGTTAGAAAGGATTCTGGACCTTGTACTGGATAATGGGGAAGCTGTAAGGAATCTAGAAGTGGAGGAACCACTGGCTGGGAGTGACCACTATTCAGTGTGATTCATGCTCAACATGGGGAAGGAAACAGAGGGCATGGATAGAAGGGTGATTAAGTTTAGAGGGGCAGCCTTTAAGAAGATGGGGGAAATTTTGGACAGGCACTTGGCAGGAATGCAGCCACACATAGATGCAGGCCAGAAATGGGACATCATAAAGGAAGGGCTGGCAGAGGCAACAGAGTCTTGCACTAGGAAGAAAAACAAGAAGGGAAGGGCAAAGAAACCCAGTTGGCTGACACAGGAGGCTTTGGAAGGGGGTGAGGGCCAAAAGGGCAGTGTTTCAAAAGTATAGGAAAGTGGGGAGGGTGAAGATAAGCACACATACATGGGGAAGTCCAGGGAGGTTACCAGATTGGTCAGGGTGGCCAAGGCATCCAGTGAGCTGGGACTGGCTCAGGGAATCAAAAGTGGAGAAAAGACTTCTTCCACTACATCAGAGACAGAAGAAACTGCAAAGATCAGCTGGTGAGGATTAAGAAGGATGGGGGTGGGTGGAGAAAGGGACAGAGAAGGCAGAGGCACTGAATGAATACTTCTGTTCTGTATTCATGCAGGAGGAGGTGGGGGGTGGGTAGAGGAGGGGACAAAAGATGTAGGAATTGCAGAAGGCAGGGTACTAGGTGGGTTTAGAGCATTAAGGGTGGACAATGCACCTAGATCTGATGGCATTCATCATAGGTTACTAAGGGAGTTGGCAGAGGTCCTGCTGGGGCCACTGGCTGACCTTTTCAATTCCTCCCTTGACACAGGATGTGCACCACAGGACAGGAGAATGGCCCATGTGGTGCCCATCCACAAAAGTGGCCCAAAGAATGAACCAGGAAACTATAGACCAGTGAGCCTCACATCGATAGTGGGAAAGCTCATGGAGACCATACTAAAAGAGAGGCTAGTGAGCTTCTTGGAAGAAAATGGTCTCCAGGATGGTCAACAGCATGGATTTATAGTGGGAAGAGCCTGCAGGACAAACCTTGTAGAGTACTATGACTCAGTGATATGGGAAATGGATAAGGGCCATGCAGTGGATGTTCTGTATTTGGACTTCAGCAAGGCATTTGATTCAGTGCCGCATGGGAGGTTGGGGGTGAAACTGGAATATGTGGGAGCGGGAACAAAAATAGTGAAATGGATCACAAACTAGCTAAAGGGAAGACAGCAAAGGGTGGCAGGGGGGAACCGAGAGTGGTGATGAGCAGAGTACCACAGGAATCAGTACTGGGACCGGTGCTGTTTGGAATTTTTATTGCAGATATCTCACACAGGATCTGGAGCAAGATCATTCTGTTCACAGATGATACAAAGACTGGAGCTGTGGTTGATCATGTGGAAGGGTGAAAGGGGTTGCAGGAGGACCTGACTAAGCTGCTGGAGTGGGCAGAAACATGGCAGTTGGGGTTCAATGCCAAGAAGTTCAAAGTTCTGCACTTCAGAACCAGGAACTGGGAATGGATTATCACTTGAATGGAGTACAGTTGGGGAGCTCCACAGAGGAGAAGGACCTAGGAGTGATCATTACAGGGAGCATGAACAACTCTGTTCAGTACAGGAAGATGGCAGCAAAAGACAACAAAATGCTGGGGTGTATTGTGAGAGGGATCTCTTCTAGAAGGAGGGGGGGTTATCCTGCCCCTGTCTAGGTCATTGGTCAGGCCCAACCTGGAGTACTGCATGCAATACTGGTGCCCATTCCTGATGAAGGACATTAGATTGTTGGAGGGGGTGCAGCGAACAACCACAAAGATGATCCAGGGATTGGAGAGCAAGCCCTATGAGAACAGGCTGGGAGTGCTGAATATATATTCACTGGAGGAGAGGAGGGCTAGGGGGGATATGATTGAAACCTTTAAGTATCTGAAGGGGATAAGCAAGACCAACACAGAAGGGATTTTTTCAGATGAGAAGGAAAGGGACACAAGAGGGCATGGACTGAGATTGGAGGGGGGAAGATACAAGAGGGAGCTGAGGAGACATTTTTTCATGGAAAGAGTGGTGAACAAATGGAACACCTTACCAGATGAGCGAGGTCCTGTAAGATGGTGGGCAGTTTCAAGAGGAGTTGGAACAGGGTAAGTGATACTGGAAAGGGGTGTGGGAGGTGCAGCTGTGAGATGAGGGGCTAGTTGCACACTTGAGCAGACTTGATAGACCATGACGCCTGTTTCTGCTGGCAATTTTATATATTTGTATGCATGCTTTAATTGAAGCTATAATTGAAGAAAGAGGAGACTTAGAGAAAGAAATTAACATCACTGAGGAAGCATTGAAATTAAAAATCGAAGAAGAAGAATTTAAGGCTAACCTAGAAAGTATTAAACAGAAATTAAAAGATTATAAAGAAAAATTAAATAACAAAAAAATAAAAAATGTCAGAGGGATACTACTGACCAAAGGCATAACAATGTGTATACATACAAGAAATTCATGAAATACTATAACCAAAAACCAGGTCAGAACAAAGGATACCAGTCAGATGTAAGCACTGAGAGTGACAATATTTATACTAAAAGCACACAAAGCGAGGAAGTCAAACCAGAACTTTTTTTTAGAGAAAGAGGGAGGGGAACAACCAGGGACCTTGGGCCAGAATGAACTAGAGACTGGGTACCCATTGAGAGACAGAGTAGAACAGCAGGGAGCACAAGGCCAGTCCAGGAGAAACAACTACAAGGGCAATAATGCAGGAGGACAAGGTGGAAAGACAAGCCTATTGTCAGAAGGGAGAGAGAACACCCTCCCAGCGAACAGATAATTCCAATTTTTGATTTAAGTAAAATAACATTAAGACAAACAGAGATAGAGGTCTTATCCCTGGGACTCTCATTCTCATTCACACAATCCATTGACAGTTTCAAGTTACAGGCAGACTTACAAAAAGTTTCCACAGCATTAGACTGAAAAATCTGTTTGGTGTATCTGATAATACACAAAGATGCAGTGAGAAAAAATATGAACAACAAGTGAAACAAGCTTTTAATGTTAAATCTAGCTATAACCCACCCAGTGAACAAAATCATCAGGTAGAAACATACTGCACATTGGTACAGAAAGAGATAGAATAACTTTTCAAAGACCAAAAAACAAGGAATCCAAAACATCATAATATAAATAAAAAACAAAAAGAAGCAATAACTAATTTCACAAGATGACAGCATAGTAATTAAATGAGCAGAAAAGGGGAGAGGAATTGTGGTCATGGACACAAATAAATACAAACAAATGTGCCTAGATCTGCTAAGTATTCAACAGAACTATGCAATACTACCACATGTCCCAAAGGTTCAGTTCAAACGTACCATAGAAGATACTGTACACTAGAAGAATTTATGGCAATGGGGTGGATTTATGACTGGGAAGCTGAGATATTGAATAATAAAAATCTGAGAATACCTACATTTTATGCAATTCCTAAGATATACAAAAGTATAGATAAGCTGCCTGTTATACCTACTGTGTCTGCTATAGATTCCCTCCTTGATCCCTGATCTCAATATGTAAACATGCACCTCCAGCCATTAGTAGAATGAACTACTACACACTTGAAAGACACTAGTGACATGGTACACAAGCTCCAACTATCAGAATGGGGCTTACAAGAAACCTTTATGTTTGTAACTGCAGAGGTGTCAGACTTGTACACCTCTATTCCCCACCAGGAAGTGGTAGAGGCCATGGATCTAATATTGATAACAGAATGGGAACAGCAAAAGAAAAATCTAGAGTACTTCAAGAATTAGCAGAGCTAGTATTGCAAAACAAAATTTTTGGAATTTGACAGAAAATTCTATTTACTGATTCGAGGAACCATGATGGGCAGTACAATGGCCCCTGCATATTTAAACTTTTATATATACAGATTTGGAACAACGACACATATTAGATACAAATAACAACCGGGTTCATAACAAAATTTATTGTTGGTATTGATATAGCAATGATATATTTTTTATCTCAGTAGGAACAGAATAAGAACTACCAACCTTTGAAATATACCTAAACAATAGGGGCATGAACTTAAAATTGACAGTGAAGCACAGCGAGCAGCAGATCTCATACCTAGACCTGTTAATAATCAACAAGCAAAGTAAAATAGAGATAAAACTGTGTCAAAAAATAAACAGATAGAAATTCCTTGTTGCACGGAAACAATTTCATTGCACCAGGATTGAAGAAAAGCATTCTGTATTAACAACTAGTGAGTGCACAAAGAAATTGCAGTATAGAGGAAGAATACCAGAAACACAAAGATGAAATGATATGAAGGTTCATAGAGAGGGGCTATGGCAGACAAATAGTAAGACATGCCGACATTAAGACTCAGCAAAAAAAAGAGAGGCACTGATTACACCAAAAGGGCCTAAAGTGGCTCAGGAGAAGCTGGTATTTGCCACCAAATACAATCACAATTTACACAGATTAAAAAAATCAGTTAACAAACACCGGCATATGATTAGCTCAGACAACAGAAATATCCCAGCACTAAAAGCAAACCCTGTTTCGCAATAAAAAAAGTAGTCACATTTATATGACAGAATTGTAAGGTCACAATCTGCAAACCAGTCAAACCAAGAAAACAACCACTGCTGGATCCAGTACAGCCAGGCATGACACCTTGCAATAAATGTTCTGTATGTGGCCATACCAGCAAGAAATCAAGATTCAGACAACCACATAGGGGTGAAACATATCTAATCAAAGAACCCATTAACTGCAACACACAATGGGTAGTTTATTTACTGCAGTGCCCTTGTGACATGATCTATGTGGGGCAACCCACAAGAAACTTGAAAACGAGGAATCAAGAACATAAAGATGACATTTAATGCCAAGATCAAGACTTGCCAGTTGCAATGCATTTTAAACAGACAGGACATACTGGGTCTTCTCTTAGATTTTGGGGGCTACAAGCAATATATACCCCCTGAAAGAGGAGACAACCAAAAGAGGTTAGGTAAGACAAAAATGAGGTAGATTTTTTTTTATTGAAGGCATTAGAACCCAACATAGGCATGAATGTTGATGTCAACTGGTAGGCTTTTTGGTGACATATAGAAAAACTGACATATGCTGTACTGAGCAAAAATGTCTATGTGAGAGGTAGATTGCTGGAAATCATGTGGCCACAGTGGAACAAGAAAATTAAAACCAGATTAGGACAAACAGGAAGAGTGGTTTAACAGAAATAAATATTTGTTGGTTTATAGACAGAGCAATTCAAGTGACTGTAACTCCCCCCCCCTCCCCCATCATTGACCCTTTTGCTGAATTGTGGTTGTTATTCCCAACCTTACATTAATGGATAAGACTTTGTGTAGTCAGAGAAATGCAGTAATAGGAACCACTCACAAGACAACTAAGCATGAAAGTCACATGTATTTTTGCACAGACTCTTAGTGCCAAAAATGATAGCAAAACAGTTTCTGACATAAAAATGAGCCAGCTCATCACCACAGCAATGGCAGTAACCTGCTGAAGTGATCAGTTGCCTAGCAACAACTTACCTAGGGTGCAAAATAAATGTTGGACCAGGAAATAACGTCATCATGTTTCCATGACAAGCTGGCTCAAGAGGATAAAGAAACATGCAGCCATACACAGTTACAAACTGAAAGAGCATACAAACGCCATTGCCAGGAACAATGAAGCAGAACTGAAGTTAAGGTAATGAAAAAAAATATGTTGTGTAAAAACTAGCATGTAGCTGTTATTAAAATGAAGAAATACATATTTAAGGACTAAAATTATGTTTTCACAGAGTAAAGAAAGAAGAGGCAATAAGGTGTAGAGGACTGCTATGAGAGCTGAACGTATCCTGGCTATGGGGTTATTCAGGCTCCTTATGGAGCTGCTTTTTAACACTACTATCATTTTGAGAAACACTGCTGAGAATGTTTACAGCTGAAACATAATGAATGCAAAATGTAAAGCATTGCTCTTTAATTTTTATTTTTAGTTTAATCCAACCAAATGAGGTGATGAGAAACACTGAGTTTTTGAAAACAAACTGGCTAACAAGGAAATATGTAGTAAGAGAGCATATTGGTAAAGAAAGATACAGCATTTATCTTTAAAATGAAATATTAACATAATTAAACAAGAACTATTATTTGCTGAATTGAATGTATGCTAAAATATGAATTTTGAATTAATTTGCAGAAACTTATAAAGCCCTTTGAATATGCACAAGATGCGAAACGTCAGGGCAAGTAAAGAAAAATAAAGCATCTTTTGAAAAAGAACTATTGTGGTGAATCATGTTAAGGATTCTAATTGACCCCACTTGCTTCTATCTTATGGATATTGGATACCTCAGGTGACACTATATAGAACTTTTATCATTTCCCTAGGGTATTCCTTCCTTCGAGAGGGACACCCCCCTTCATATGTATAAACTTTGTTGGTTTAATGTAATCTGTGATTCTAGTCTGCAGTTTTAAAGTTTTCTTTTGCTATTCATCCTTCCTTGCTATTAGCTCATCATCTCTCTTGGATCCTCAATTTGTATTTTGTAGTTTTTCCTTTCTATTATTTGTTATGCGTCTCAAATTTTCTGCCGTGGAACAAGCATTGTACCCAGGAATAAAAACTCCATTATTTTTTTCCAAAATCTTCTTCCTAGTTTTAATAGACTTCAGAACATGGCAGATTATCCCTTTCATTGTTCCTACTCTAGGCATATATCACCTAAATGCCCACTGTGGTAGTAACTTGGTTGTGCAGCATGCGGATGACACCATCCTCTATTGATCCTTGGGTGCCATGGCAGCTCTAGGTCCCATCCTCCAAGATGACCTCCCCTCACTAGAGGTCTGGCTGAAAGGAAACAAAATGGACCTGAACACTGGCAAAACCAAGGTGATGCTATTTGGGCCTAGATTCCTTGGTCATGACAGGACCTCCTCCTTGCCACTCACCTTACTCTCTGGTAGAGGCAATGAGGTAGTACCCTCCTTAAAATACCTAGGACTTACACTTGCCCAATGCCTCACTTTCAAGTACCATGCTGACCAGGTCACCAAGACCTTACACCATAAACTTGGTACCCAGTACCATCTCAAGGATGAATTTATCCCTGAGGCCAGACTCTCTATTGGCACTAATGTCCTGCTTCCCACCCTGACCTATGCCACTTTGATTATACAAGGCATGGCTTAGCAAGAGGTCACAAGGATGCAAATATTGTACAACAAGGTTGCCCGTTTCTCTATCCAGGACCACTTGTGAAGTCACCACCGTGATACACTGGCCAGCTATGGTGGTTCTCACTGACTGCTTGCCTACAGTACCCTCCGCTCTGTCTGACTTACAAGCTGCTCAGATCATCTTCTCCACCTAGCATTGTAGGAAACATAGCCACCAAACAAATCCCCCAGAGACTATGGACATCAAGGGGTACACTGCTGGAAGTTCCCAGAATCAGGACCAATGCTGGTGGCAGGTCTTTCTCCTACCTAGCCCCCAACCTGTGGAACCAACTTCCTCCTCCTGTGTAGGAAGCCTCCTCACTTGCTAATTTCTGCTCCAGACTAAAGTCCCACATGACTGACACCAGTACTTGTCATTATCATGGCTCATAAGATATCCCCCCTTTTCTCACCCAGGGACCCTGTGAGTATCCCCTCTCTTTTGGCCATGCCACCATCTGCTAGACAGCTCTTCACCTGTATACTACTATCTGGAAGTCATGTTTCATATCCTTGCCAATTCTACCATGAACAGTAACTTGTTGATAACCAGAACTGTTACCTGCACTCCAACCTTGTACATTTGATTTCTGCAACCCAATTTATTTATTTATTTAGCTTTTGTTGACCGGGTAAGTGCACTTGACAAATCCTGCCTATTTTCAGGCACGACCCGGGGGACGGGGATACGGATGAATGCCAACTGACCTTGAACCAGATTAAGCTGTTGTCCTTTTCTGTATCATAATATGTATTTTTACCCTGGGTTGCCCCTGAAAAAGGGACGTTTGGGGCTCAGTGGGCCTACCCGCTTACCAAATTGTAATAAATAAATAAATAAATATCTGTTGGCGGGACTAATTGCACTCCAACTAAATCTAGTGCCCAAGACCTCCTAGCACCGATTGTACACCAATAATTTTAAGCATAGATAGTACACCAATAATTTTAATGTTGTTTGATTTACATTTTTACTCTGTGGTACTTCTTCCAGAAATAATGTGGGTAGTCTTGTCCCTACTTCAGTTTCCTGCTGTTTATCTTGAAATTGGCCATTATATAATTCTCCCCTCCTGTATATATTTATGTTGCAAGTCTCATTCCCAGTGTCATTGGGCCCCTGGTTTCCTTTTTTCTGTCTGTTAGAAAGTGCATTACTCTTACCAGGTCCCAGTGTATTCTGGGTTCCTGATCCTGGTCCTGGTTTTCCCTCTAGCTTCTTGCTCCTGAAGTAAAATTTTGTTTGTACCCCCATGTTCTTTTCCAGTAGTCGACACCCTTGGGTATTAACTATTATCTTAATATCCTTACTTCTAAGTTATTTAATCAGCCATGCAATTGCCAATCCCTCCTGGTTTGCAGTCTTTTTAGTGGTGTGTTTAATTTGATCTCTGTTTTTGGAAAACACTTGTTCATTCCACCCTGTCTGTTGTTGCTGTACTACTTTTTCCTGTTATACCCTTTTAAATGATTATTTTAGTAAAATGGAGGTATTGGATCTCCTGGGACCACCAAATACACCAGGAGCCCACCAGATAGCAGAGCATGGCTATATAAAATTGTTTGTATTTACAAAGATAACGGTTGAATACGTGGCCAAAGAATTATTGAATTTAAATACATCAAAGGCAATCAGCCTAGGTGGCATTCCATCCAGGTTGTTAAAATATGCCACACCAGTCATAGCTTACCCCTTGGCATATGTATTTAAATTGTCACTAAGTACAGGGGAATACCCCATGGCATGGAAACAGTGAAAGGTAATACCTGTCTTTAAGATGGGTAATAAGACTGAGATGAATATTTACCATGCAGTTTTGCTTTTGTCTCAGATATAAAAAATATTTGAAAATTTGTTGGCAGTTCAATTTAAGGAACACCTAGATTCCAAGGGCCTAATCAGCTATATACAATCAGGATTTTGATGGTGCCATAATACCACCTTGGCCCTTGTCAAGGTGGTGGGAGATGAGCAGGTGGCTCTGGACAGGAGGACACTGGTGGGTGCAATATTTGTTGACCTATGTAATCATTTGATTTCTTGGACCATGGTATCCTCCTGTCCAGGGTGGCATTACTTGGGTTGGTGGGATCAGGTCAGAGGTGGTTGGCATCATGTTTGATGGGCAGAAGTCAGATAGTTTCAATGGATAATTGGGCCTAAAGGTTGCTTCCTGTTGGATTGGGGTCCCCCAGGATTCCATCCTGGGACTACATTTATTTAATATACTCGTAAATGGATTGTGTTTTTCAGATCCATCGGTATCACACCATCTTTATGCAGATGACACCATTATTTATGCATCCGATCATACAATAAATATGATACAGACCCAGCTCCAGAAAGCATTTAATGAGTTACAAGATTTTTTGAGAACAGCAAACTAGTATTGAATGCAAAGAAAACACAATCCATGATTTTCCACCATGCTTGGGATTTGCAGGAAAATCTGGCCCTGGGGGTGGTTACCCTTGGGGGAACCCCAGTCCAGCAGGTACAATCCTATAAATACCTGGGCCTATGGTTAGATAAGTCACTATGTTGGAGTACTCATATTAATAATGTAGTAAAAAATGTGAGCAAAAGATTGGGGGCCCTGTATAGGGCAAAATCTTGTATGAGTATGGAAATTAGAAGAAGGGTGGCGAACTCCATGATCATTCCTATGTTCGACTATGGAGATATTCTGTACTTCTGTGGGGAAAAGGAAGACCTTAAAAAATTAGAAACTTGCCACGGTAGCCTTGCCAGATTTATTCTGGAGGCTCCTCGCTTAACCCACAACTGCTGTTTATACAGTCAGTTGGGATGGCAGAAATTTAATGAGAATAGCCAGGAGCACCTGGTGGCTTTCATATTTAAGGGCCTGTTGGGCAAACTTTCAAGGTACATTTTTGATCATTTAGCTTATAGGACTAAACTTGACTTATTAAGATCTGTTAAAGTTTTGGACCTGGAAATACCTAGGTGCAGCCTGGAGACTGGCTGCCAGTCTATATATTACAGGGGATCAAGGCTGGAATAAGATACCCTCACACTTGAGAGCGGTAGATGAGAATAAATCTTGGGAAGGAATAAAATCCTGGTTAAGAAATGAGTTGTGTAATTCAAGACAATGTTGTTTGCCTTTACAGTTTGAACTAATTAGATGAGATAGGACCAGGGGCAGACTGGTAGTTGGGTGGTTTTGGTTCAGTTGAGGTTAAGAAAGAGAATGTAACTATGGATAAGAGAAGAATTCCATAAACTGGTTGTTCTATAACTAATATTAAGAGACTGAAACCTTCAGCTGAAACTTAGGATAAAGTTACAGTTATTATATATTATATTTTGTCATCATGTTATGACTTTTTGTTTGTTTTTTAGTGCTTCATGAATGTGTTTGGAACAATTTTGTTTTGGAAATGCTGTGGACCTCATTGAAAATGAGTGTAACTCAATTGAGTCAGTCCCAATTCATATCAATCTTATATGAATAAAATATTTGACTATTACTACTACTACTGCTTTTATTGGTTGATCCAATTAATGTGCATAATATTTGTTTTAGCAGGTAATTTCATTTCTTCACCACTGCTTTTATTTCAGGCAACTCTTTGTAAATGGAAATCATATGATCTTGACCATTGGCCCTCAATACATAGTCCATGTTAACATCACCCATTTTCCTAGAGACTGAATTTCTTTCTGGTTCCACACAGACCTTAGCAAATGAACCCCCATCATCCCGTAAATGTGGAATGTCAGATGGGAAGGATGTTGGAAGTTCCAGATTCAGATTTTAAATATACAAGGAAATTAAATTTACAAAACTGATTAAAAAGGCCTTTCCTGTTGTAGTATTGTTTGGATTATTTTATAAATCAATATCTCGTGTGTCTTTCGGATCATGAAGGATTTCCTGTTCATTCTTTGACTCTAAATAAACTGAATTAGGTATTTCACCATCGTGTGAATTTTCAACAGCATACACAACTGGTATTTTAGCAGTTTCCCTTTCATCCATCTTTTTAGTTTCTAGAAGAAGTGAAAGTTCTATATTCAGGGGTAGAGGCAATCCTTCCTTAATGAGAGAGGTAGTCTTTCTAGGCAAAATAGTGCCCTTGACTCTTACAATACTTTCAGAACTAATTTTATCTAGTTGCATCCCAGGTGTAACAAAATAGTTTGTTATTTTATTTCCATTATTAGCTGGTTTTAGAAATGGCGTTTTGTTTAAATTTACCTTATTTTTATTTTTGTTATCTTTGGGGTGTGCTTTCTTTCCTCTTCCCATACTCCAATGAAAATGATTTTAAAAAAATAAAATCAGAAAAAGAAAAAGCAATAGCTATATCAGTTATATACACAGATTGCAGACTGACATGAGTTACTTGCACTGCAGAGTGAAAACATTAAGTAAGGTAGCCTTTAGTACAAAGGTCTAACTTTGCAATTCTCTGCAACACCTTATTTCTGTATAAAAAAGACACTTGTTCAGTAAAACTGAACTTTAGTACAAAAAGTCTTGTTATTACAGTTACAGCTCTCCTTTAGATCTTCTATATCAGGTGTTGAAGCTTTATCCCATAGGCAGGTTTGTTCAGATTTCTTGTATAAGCCAGGCAACAGTTCCCTGCTTTTATTCCTTGTTTCTGGTTAATTACATTAATGGAATCTTCTGTATAACCTTTCTTGATTGCAGAAGCTTGTCCACTTTTTAGGCCATCATCAGGCTTCAGCAGTTTGTATAGCATCCACTCTAAATTAAATAAAATGAAATGAATGAAATCATAACTATACCAACAGTCGATTTCGAACCAAGTAGTTACTGAATATATTACTTTAACCATAGCTTCTTATCCAGCTCCTTATTAATTGTAACCTTTGTCACTGGACTCTTATTTAATTTTTTTTTAAATAGTTAAATAGTTGGAGTGCTCCTTGCCAAGTATCTTGCACTCATAGATGCTATGCCCAAAACGGGCCATTAATTTAGACTTTTTTTTTACTTATTTCTGAATGTTGGTGTGAAAAGAACATTATTGAGGGGCAGACATTATGTTTAAAAAAAAACAGAACAGGCTATAATTCTTAAGCAGGAAAAAACCCTCAGCAATTGCTCTCTGGGTCAACTGGTGGCTCAGGTACTCTCCTTGCTGTAGTCAGGAATGGGGTCTCTGAGCACAGAACACCAGTGCATGTGCTTAAATCAGGGTGATCACCTTATCTATTCCACATAAAAACTGAATGGGAGTTATCCAGCTTGTAAAAAATATAATGCATATAAAAGCTATTAAATACAAAAGCATAAAAACCCAACCATCAGAATATTTGCACTATGTTACCAACATAAAAGGGATGCCCTGTCGTCAGCTGGTTAAACGCTTTCTAAAAACTACAGACGGCTTATAAAGGTTCTTTTGTGATAAAAACACAAAAGTAAAAATCTCTAAACTAATATTTGTAGGAGGTTAAAAAAATACTATAAGACCTGTTAATAGGAAATTTTGAAGATTCATGTCAGTCCTTGCTGATTCTCTACATTTAGATGGAACTTTATAAAACCTCAGTTTTAACTTCTCAGAGATTGAATCCAAAGCTCAAAGTAAACCACAAGCAACTACTGCTGAAATTGTTAAACCACATTAGCCGCTTGAGATCTTGCTGTTGTTGCTGCTGTTGTCAATGCCATTGAATCTATTATAGGCCCATGAAGGGAGTAATCCTTTAATGTGTTCGGCCCTCTACAGCGCTCACCACTCCTGCCACTGGGGTGGGCTCCAGCACCTTCTGGACTATAAACACGTAAGCAGGAAAACAGAACAGGAAAGCAAGTATTCCAAAAACTGGTGACACAAGAACTTCTGGAAAGGAGCTTGCTTAATTCTTGCTATGGGCTAAAAGCTCACCATAAAAAAAAAATGAAAAGGTAAGAGTGGCATACCTTTTGCAGATAAGAATAACACTTTTCAAGCTCCCTGCTTCTGCTGTCTCACAACAGAGCGTGTGGTCACCAACTCCTCTCTCTCACTCAGACCTCCACCCATCCAATATGATTACTGCACCTTCAGGTCTCTTTTCTGGATCCCCTAATGGATTTAGTTAAAGAAACCTGTCTAGAGGTTTTAGAGCTTGATTGCTCTATGAAGGAGGAGGCAGTACCCACATGCAAGGCCACACATTTTCCATTTTTACCCCAAAACCCAGTAAAATTTCAGAATGTGGACTTTCTACACAGTGGTAAAAATGAATCCTTTCATTGAATTTTAAATTTTTCACCATATCAGTGAATGTACTGAACTTGTAATTTTTCTATAAATTATTTCCATTTTCATTTTGCTTTATGTAATTTGCTGTATATTTAGCTTTCTTCTATTTATATATACTAAAGCTTTGACAGTAGACTCCCATTAAATTAGGAAATTAGAGTAACATTTACTGATGAAATCCAAGAATTTTGAATCTTGAAAATGGAATTTCATCACTTCAAATGTTAAATCAGTAGCATTGCAAAGGGTATTGTCAAACCACTTGGAGGAGAATCTAGTTGAAATCTTCCCTTTTGCTGGTGTTCAGAATAACAAAGGAGAGGAAGTCACATGTGTGCATAGCTCTGACTACTGAGGTTATCTGTGTCATCCAGGAATGTCCCACAGGCTTATCTGCCTTTGTTTCTGACTAAGGGTAGGACACATGGAAAATGATCACAGCAGGATTTGGAAAATAACATCTGACTCTGTATAACATACAGGGGGGAGTTAAAAGCATCTACCCCATATTTGTGTCAACAGTCTCCAGTGCGGGGGTAACCTTTAACATTAGAAAACAATTGGAGAGCCTGTCTGTGAAGCTTTATTAAAGCCATACTGCTTGGCCGGGCAGTTTAATATGGACAGTGATTCTGCTGAACTTGGTTCAAGTTTGATCCTTGCCAGTTACATGTTAGTTACCCTGTGGTACCTCCTTATGTATAAAAACCCTGGCAAGCTCTAACAGTTTGAGGGCCACATAGTACCCAACTACCAGTAGTCAGTCACCCAATGATAGCCAAACATGGACATTGCTGCAATAAAGCTTTATTTTGTGATGACTGAAGAAATATAGGATAGTGCATGAGTAACAGTTAACAACAGGACAATTCTTTCACTGAGTTGGTACTATGATGACAGATTACCTCGAGAGGTAATACATCATCATAGTACCAACGAGGTGAAAGAACAGCCCTGTCGTTAAATGTTATGCATACACTGTTCTTTATAGTGTATTGTGGAACATCCCCCATGGAAAAAAAAACATTACCACATCTTTCTTTTTCAAATAATTTTTACTGCGGCCATGTCTGTGCCCTGTCAGTACACCCTAACTGTCAGATTGCTGGTCAAGGACATCATGTGTGATGTCTGCACTGCAGCAGAATGAAAAGTCATTCTGCTGTCCTGCTGATATCACTTTTTGGTTCTGCTGCACTGTGGACATCACTAGTGCAGCAGAACAACATTTTGAGGGAGATGGATTTCGATTAACAACAACATTCCACAATACACTATATTGCTGTATTTGTTGTTGGTCTGTCCTTCTAAGAAGTGGGGCCACAGTGAAAAAAAAAAAAAAAAGCATTTGATACCAAAAGGAATACCTGGAAAGTAAGGATCTGGGGTGAGGTGGTGGGCAGAGTAGCCCATGAAGAGTTATCTGTATACCCTGTTGGCATTTCATTGGTGACATAGCAGACTTGCGCCAAAGAACTGTCTATACTCTCAGGAAACAGGTCCTCAAAAACATTTAGCATGCCACACTTTTAAACTGCTGAGAGAGGGGGATTCATCAGTTGAAAATCGAGGAGGTCCCTGTTGACTGAGACAATTAAAGTTAAAAACTTCTGCTAAATCCCAAGATTGCTCTGTGGTCAATTATTTTTAGGTTTGCTGCTCAGTGAGATGAAGAGAGAGATTACAACCATCATGGGAGCAAGGTGTAGCTCTGTAGTAACAATCACACTGGAGGAGTTAGATGAGTGCCCTGCATCTACCTTCGGTGCTTGTAGGTTCAGATACACTCATGAAACATAGATCTTTTGAATTGGGCCTTTTTCTGTCATCATTTTAAATGTTGATATAATTCATTTAGTAAGGAGGAAACTGAAAGGACAAAACTCTAGACACAGATTAACTATGGTTTGTTCATTTGCGTGCACATGAATAGGCCTGTGACTTATATGGGAGAGCATAATCTAAGTGTGAGAGAAAGCAACACTGGAGGGAAAAAATGCCCCACAGTCTGATTTGCCTTGTGAAACCTGTGCTGGTGCAGAATCCTACCCCTTTGGCCAAGCTAACTGCAGTACTGAGGAAAAAAATGAGATATGGGGTCAGATATTCTAAACTTTGCACTGGACGCAAACTGTTTGTGCCCGGTTTGCACAGGGTTTGCACGGGTCTGCTATATTCAAAAGGCCAAATAGTGTGGGCAAACTACATTAGCACTGGGCAAAAGTATAATGTATGCAAGGGGCCAAAAGGGTATGTACATGAATACTGGCGCAATGCTATATTCAGTGCATTAGCACTACACAAAGTGTTTTTGCGTGACTTAGCACAACACTTTGCATGGTGCAAATTACTGCCCAGGAAAAGGTAGTCTTAACTCTGAGCAAACCAGTTTTACATGACTTTGTGGCTTTGTGTAGCTTTGAATGACACATAACCATGGTTTATGGAACACTGTAATTCACAAGTGTGAATTATGAAGTTTGCAAGGGTCTGCCAGCAGTGGTTTATTGACCCTAACAATTAAATAATAAACATAGAAAGAAACCAGACATGGAAGAAATATGCTGCACATGGATGGCACCTCCTATGTTGCCATCATCTGTCACTGGTCGCAGCCATGCCAGGCATTAAGTGGTAATCCAGTGCCCAGTGGACACCATGGCAGTGTGTCCATACAGCACACACCTGCAGACCACCCTTTGGTGGACACTAACAGAATCCAGCACACAAATGCAGCACTGGGGGAGTGGAGGGTGTTGACAGGAGAATGTACAGGTGGCCAGTCTGCACCACATACTGGGTGTGGCCACAAGGCTGGAACAATTCACACAGTGCAAATGGTCCAGCGTAGGGCATACCCCAACACCAGTGTGCCTGCCTGATGGTATGTGCCCCCCCAGCCACATACCCCACATCTGTACAGACACCACAGCACACACAGCCAGCCATGTATATGCTACTGTGAGTATTCCATGCCAGTGGTGCAGTGTCTGTGGGTTGCACAACATGCACAACAGCATAACAGTAATGCCCACTGTCAGTACACACTTACAGAATGGGCCTGTCACTGTGTAAAGTGCAGCAATCATTGATGCCCTACACACCATAGGCATTGCTGTGTCCCTCACACTACTGGCCCTCTTGTTACTGTAGTGTCTGCTGTGCACTGTGGCAGGAACTACAATTTGACAATTGCATGCAGCACCACCACTTGTGCCTGCGCTGTGTAGTCCCCTGGGACACAACATTCTATGCGGTTCTGTACAAATGTAGCCTGCAGCTACTACCATGCACTTCCAGACTGACCTACAGGTGGGGCTGTGGGCAGACCCAGCCAGCCTCTGTACTTCCAGACTGACCTACAGGTGGAGCTGTGGGACCCTGCAATAATGTTGGGTAAACTGCATGCAAATCAGTACATAATGAGATGCTAATCTGGATGTTTTCCCACAGACTGCCTAAGTAGGCTCATTTGCATGTCAGTTTTGACTATAGCAAATTTTTGCCCTGGGCAAACATTTGCGCCACACAGTTTCAGAAACAGGGTACATTTCTGCAGAATTTCACATGCACTGGTGCTTGCAGCTTTAATGAATCTACTCCTTTGCTAGCACACACATTGGCCACATGGTTCACCTCTACCTTCCTTCACACCGCTGTGCACTGGGCTGCTGTTGTGGTTCGCACTTACTGGTTGCTATATTCAGAGCTGTCCTATTTCCCAGGCAATTTTTGCACTGTACTCCCAGCCCAGTTTGCCTGGCTTCTTTAGCATGATATATTCATCAGGTTTAGCACCAGGGCTATCCCTTTTGAATATAGTGGGCTATGGGTTCCAGGCTAATTTAGCATGCCAGGGAAGTGCTAATTTAGCTTCGACGCAAAGTTTTGAATATCTAGCCTGAACAGTTTGTCGGAGCTGATCTGTCAGCACAGGTAGAGATGCTTTAGCTCGGCTCTGTGGGACTGAGCTAATTCAGTCTGTAGTAGTGTGATTCTATATATCCCACCTCCAGCATGGGCCAAGCCATTGACTATTTAATGAAACAAAGTCAATAAATGGGCATGACTGGGGGAAAAGATATGAGCCCAGCATAAAACAGCACCAGGCTGGAGAGGAAGCTTTGATATGTGAGCGAGATGCACAGTGGGCCTAGCAATCACTCTGTGAGGCACCCCAGAAAGTTTCAATGCCTTTGGAATGGCTAAAGTAGTCCTCCATATGTGACAGGTGTTGCAGATGGGGTAAAGAGGTTTTTCTGCTGCACCTTTGTGCCATGTCCTAAGCTATAATAGTAATGGAACCCCCCCCCCTTGGGTACTGGTTAGTTTCCAACCCTCTTCCTGAGAACTTCCTTACCTTTTCCTAGCTTCTGACCACCAATTACCTCTCCATCATCGTAATCTCATAGTTCTGGTAACCCTGATGAAGTTTATGAATCAGTTTTGGCCCTTTCAGCACCAGCTCAGCCTCCCTTCACTGTGGCATTATACACTTCTTGAGTCTGCACAATTTTCGTAGATGATTTGTAAGGCCACACTGGGCCAGGCATTGTTCTAGCTCTGCAATTTTTGGTTTTATTTCCTTTTAACCTATTTTTTACTTGTAGTACTATTGTGCTTGAAAATCAGGGCCAAGTGTGTTAGACGGCATAACGGGATTTGCACAGTTGTTTCTATTTTGCCGATCGATAATTGTCGGTTGGTAAATGCTCCACTTGTTACCTTCTTAGTCGGGACCTGCTTGCTACTTCCCCAGTCAGGATTTGCTTATTACCGCTTCAGTCAGGACCTACCTGTTTACTACCTCTTCAGTCGGGACACGCTTGCTATCTCCTCAGCCGGGACCTGTCTACTACTTTTTCATTTGGGACTGATTAGGTTTTTCCTGCTTTTCCGGTATTAGCGTCTGCAACCGGAGTGGGTTGCTGTGAGGTGTGGAGGCTGCTGCATGTATATGGCACCAAGGTGGTTTTAGTTGTCTAAACCACAGAACTGGTGGCGAGAGTCTGCTGCTGAGGTGGTTGATTACAGGACTGTCTGTGGGACCCATGTTGGAGTGAGAGAACTGTGTTTTGCTGCAATAGAGGTGACTTGTTTGGCTCCTTTAGACCAGAGCAATGGTTTAAATTGGAGTTTTGAGTCAGCACCCTGTGTGTAACTGTGGATCTATTGAGATGCCCTTTGAAGTAACTTTCCCTGATTATTTGGAACTGTGCCGAGTAGAGCTGAGCTGATTGCTGGGCCTGTGAGGGGCTTCGGGGGGTTAGTGTCCCACACAGGAGTGGGGTCGGTTGGAGGACCTGGCCTGTTATTCCCCCCTCCTAGGCTTCTGGGGCAGTTCATCAGGGGGTGAACTTGTCCCAGAGCCATAGTGGTGGGCCACTGTCCTGACGGGGTGATTCCCTTACTGCTGGTGGAAGAATCTCTGTGGCCTAGTGATAGTCTCATGATCTCCAAACTTGAAAAACTGAGGATTTATGTTTGATTTTTGGATGTCAGTGGGTCCGGTACAGTGAATCCCTATATTTGACTCTTTTAGACTGTGGCTGGTTGGAGTACAGCCAGCCTGATTTACCTCACCGCAAGTACTTTTTTTTTTTGATTTTATATACTTTGTGGAAGTTATAAGAGCAGTGAGGGGCTCAGTTTACATCTGCAGACTCTCTCCATTGTAGAGATTTGTGAGAGGCTTCTCTGAGGGGAAATTTTTGAATAACTTCTATAATTTTATTTTAGTTTTATATTGCTGTGTTTGTTAAGTAGCCCAGGTTGTGAGAGGACCGGTGGGCTAATTTATTTATTTATTTACTTTATGCCATAGGGAAGTTAGGTTTCTACTGTTTAAGTTACATATTTTAGTTATTTGTTTTGTTTGAAGTTGGTTCAACTATTTAGTTGGGTGGGGCATGAGAAAAGATCTGGCTGTGAGTTGGGGTTTTAAATTTGTTTAGTTATTGTAGCTAGTAAGTTTGTTTTAACTGTACAAGGAATTGATTCTAACTACTTTTATTGTTTTTTGAGGATTTGCTCTGTTTGAGATGTGACTTCCTGTTGTCCCCCTGGTTGTATGCTACTCAGCCTCTGCTCTCCACTTCCTCTGCCCCTTCTATACCTCCCCTCTGGCTTTTTCCATCTACCAATGCTGCTGGGCTTTAGGTATTGCCAGCAGGAGGGGCGGGGGGTGAATGGTGGATGTGAGATGAGCGAAGCACTTCCATTAGGGAGACTAAGCTCAGGAGACGCCCTGGGGTGAAGTGGAGCCTAGAACCTGGGCCTTCCTGTTTGGTCCCCATACCCAAGGGCACCATCCTTAGTGATGGGCAGGTGGTTGGGGCAGCCCAGGAGTTCTGTCCAACCCGGGCGATGTTGTGCAATGCCAGAGCCATCTGGAACAAGACTGCCATAATCTCAGATCTTGTTGCCTCAATGGACCTGGCTTGCATCACCAAGACCTGGCTGGATAATAATGCGGGACCGATATTGGAGCCACAATTCCAGCGGGTATACGGTGATACATCGCCATGCTGCTGGACGGGGTTGCAGTCTGTTTTAAGACCGAATTGGATCTCACTAGTGTTTCAGTTGAGGAGACCTTTTCTTTGAATGTGCTGTTGTAGCAGGTGTGGGCTAACGAATTGCTCTCATCTACCGTCCACCAGGAGACGATAAGCAATTCCTTAAGGAAGTAGCAGACTTCATTGTCGACCTGGCATTTGAGTCACCCAGGCTGATGGTCCTGGGTGACTTTAATGCATGGATTGATGTTGAACTCTCACAATTTGGATAATATGCCCTCCAGCTAATGGATTCACTGGGCCTAACACAGGTGGTTACCACTGCTACACAAAAAGCTGGCCATTCTCTTGACCTGGTCTTCCTCCTGGGGATTGAGGCCTCTGATGTGGGGGTGGAACCAGTCAGTAGGTCAGATCACTACACTGTGAGATTCAATTTTGGTGCCCCTCCTTGTAGGCCAACCTCTGTGGAGATGGTCAAGTTCCGCCCCTTGTGGAATGTTTCCTCTACTGGCCTTATGGCAGTTCTTGACCTATCAGAACTTCCTGTGCATAGCAATGATCCAGAGACGTTGGTTGTGGCTTATAATACTGCCATTACCTCTGCCTTGGATTCTATTGCTCCAGTTTGTGTGCATCCTCTCTCCCTCCGACCTCAACCCCATGGTTTGATGGGGCTTTGAGGGAGTTGTGGCAACTTGAGCATAGGTTAGAATGTTGCTGGAGGAGGTCTGGCCTGGATGCCAACCACCTTAGACTGCTAGAACATTATCAATTCTATCAGTCAGAAATCTCCCATAAGAAGGCAGAGTTCCTGTCCTGGGAAATTTCTGCCACTCAGAACCAACCTGCTCAGCTTTTCAGAACTGTGGACAGATTGTGCAACCCAACCTGTCTACAGCACCATAGAGCATTGTCACAATCACAGTGTGATGAGATTGCTTGGTTCTTTGCTAATAAGGAAGCCAACATTAGGGCAGACATCTGTTTAACATGTTCTATGCTAGCTGCAGGTGCCCAGGATCGGGTCACTATCCCTTTGTTTTCCTGGAGTACCTTCGACTGCCCAGAAATCGTGGATGTTATGCGGATTGTCCAGGGGCTGCGTCCTACTTCCTGTAGTTTAGATCCAGGTCCCACACCCCTAATAAATCTTAGGGTGTGGAGATTCTATTCTACTGGTTCTAGCACAGATAGTCTGGTCCTATCTTGACTCAGGTGAATATACCCTGTCCCTGAAAGAGGCAGTGGTGACAACTTTGTTGAAGAAATCGTCTTTTAACCCAGAATGTCTGGCTCACTACATACCTATCTTGAACCTCCCCTTTGCAGAGAAGGTGATCAAGAAGGTGGTAGCAGCCCAGTTGGAGAACCATTTGACCATCCATAGCATCTACGAACCTCTCCAATCAGGTTTCCGTAAGAGGCATAGTACCAAGACTGTACTGATTTGGGTGCTCAATGATCTCCTGAGGGTGAGAGACCAGAGAAAATGGTTTATTCTGGTGTTACTGGATCTATCATCAGCATTTGACACCATCGACCATGGGGTTCTTTTGGAGCACCAGAGATGTATTTGTGGACTCTCTGGGGTTGTGCTCAGATGGTTTACATCATACCTCACCGGAAGATTTCAGAGGGTGGTGTCAGGGTTTTTTTCCTCTGATCCCTCCTCTCTTTTTTGTGGGGTTCCTCAGGGCTCTATATCATCCCCCATGTTTTTGAGGTGTACATGCTTGCCCTTGGAGACATTGTGAGATGGTTCGGGTTGGGATTTCACTGTTATGTTAACAACACCCAACTGTACCTGTCCTTTGCACCCGACCAGGAAGGAGCTGTCTCAGTATTTAATAGCTGCCCAGAGGAAATCCAGGATTGGATGAGGTCCAGTTGGTTGAAGTTGAATTCTGGAAAGACCGAGGTGTTGGTTTTGGATCTGGATTGCCAGATAGGGGTACCTGTGGCTGGCTCCCTCTCTGGGGTGTTTTGTGGGGATATAGCATTACCGGTCTCTGAATGGGTGCGAGATCTGGGGGTGATCTTAGATGTTGAGCTGACTTTATGATCTCAAGTATCAGCAGTGGTAAAATCTTCATTTTATCATCTGAGAAACATCACCAGAATCAAGCACCTTGTTCCGTCCAGCGATCTGCCAACTCTGATCCATGCCTTTGTGACCTCACACCTGGACTATTGCAAATCGCTTTACCTTGGGCTTCCAGGGGTTGATATCCACCTCCTTCAGCTGGTGCAGAATTCCGCAGCTCAAGTACTTACAGGTACTCCTAGAACATCTCATATTACTCTGGTGCTGCGGGGTCTGCACTGGCTACCAGTTCAGTGGTGGATCACCTTCAAAATAGGATTACTGACTTTTAAAGCCCTACATGATTTGGGCCCTGACTACCTGAAAGATCTCCTGACTCCTTACCTCCCTATGAGGTCACTCCGCTCAGCCGATGAGAGGTTGCTAGAGATTCCTAGGGTTACATTGAAATCAGTTGGGGCCCGGGCTTTTATGTTTGTGGCACCAACCCTTTGGCATTCTCTACAACATCGGATAAGGGAGTGTACCACCGTGGGAGCTTTAAACAAGCTGTTAAATCCTTTTTATGGAATAGGGCCTACGGTGTCTTTGACTATTGTTTTGTATTTGTTTTTAACAGTTTTTATATTATTGTTTGTATACTTTGTTTGTACTTAATCTTTTTGGAATGTGCCTTGGTATTTGAAAGGCGTAATATAAATAAAGATTATTATTATTATTATTAATAATAATTTTTTACCATTTATATGGAAAGTTCTGCCATTTGTCTGTACTGCACTCAATGTATGCTCTTTATGTTATCATCACTTTAACCATATCACCTGACTTGCAGCATTTTGTTTGTAATTGTGCTTCTTCCTTTCCCCTTCCCCCTGGATTGCATCTGGAACTGAATCTCGGCTCAGTGTGCCTCTCCCAATTAAACTTTTAAATAATTAAATAAATAACTGAGTTAGTACTGTATCACAGAAGTAGGGCCTGAGTAGGTTGGAAATCCTAACATGCTTAAATTGCTTGAGGTCATTTGAATTTTATAACAATCAGGGAGTGAATGCCAGGCAAATGAGCAGCAATGACTTTTTCCCCTATTGTGTTGAGTACTCTTGGTATGCGCAGAATGTCTTTGACTTTCAGTTTCAATTGGTAAGCCTGAACTGTCTGAGTTAGGGTCTGTCTGTGAGCCCACTTTAACCCTCTGTACCTAGCTTTCCTGTAGGTCTGGCAACAAGTCCCTTGCAGGTCTAAATACACGGCATTGATGCTCCCTCTTTTCACTTCTGGTACACTCAGATGGGTGACCAACTAGTATGCTGGGGGTGGGGAGCACAAGAGTAAGTCCACTACCACATTAGGTACCACAATACCCATTAACTCCTCATCTTGCAGATCAGGACAGAACTTAAAAGGTCAGGGACAAAAGAACAAAACCCACTGCCTTTTGAATGGCTGGAGTGGTCCCCCATATGTGACGGGTGTGCAGATGGGATAAATAGGTTTTTCTTCTGTACTATTGCACCATCTGCTAGGACAGTCAGGCTTTCCATCAGAACAACTTTAAACAAGTCTTTTAAGCTAGTAAACTCAGAATGCAGGGCATCTGTCAGACCTGCTGCACACAATGTATGGTAACGCAGTTGATTCTCTGTATTATTTCAGTATCATACCATAGTTAATACAAGCACATCCAAGGTTACTACTTTTAACGCATTTTAGAAGCCTCTTGTTTAAATTCAGTTTGTACTTTAATTTGAGATGTTGTTTTCATTGTCTTCATCTTAGCAGAGTAGGTATCCAGTTTATTTTCAAACAGTTATAGAAACTAGGTTTTCAATAGTGTAGTTTATTTTATGAAGTGAAGCAAGTCGGTTAGCTGTTTTAATGTGGAGGGTGGGCAACCCCTGCAATATACAATCTTCAACCAAAGTAGTTAGGTGGTTACTCACACCACCACCAATACTTATAAACTGCTTCTGCTTGACTGATTGCTAGTTTTTCCCAGATTTGGCTAAAGAATATATATATATGGACAGGCTTTTGAAACCTTACTTTCAGTTTGAAACAACAGCAGTGACAACTGTAATTTATACTTTTTAGGCTCCATGAAGTGTAGTTTGTAAGCAGAAATGTTGGTCATGTGCGTTCTTCTGCATTTAGTAAAATTTAAGGTTACAGTCACTCTGAGTGATTTATCTAAATTATCTAATTTTTGATGTCTGTGTTAGGGATTTTAGGGATTAGCATAGAGTTTCAGACTTAAACAAGCCCAGGTTCTATCCCCAATAGGGCACATTTATTCTTTCTTACTTCAATTTCTATGGCATGCATTTCTGTCTAGAAACCCTACGTCCAACCATCAGGAATGATAGCAATGTGGAAAAGCACCAGGACAGTATTTGAGGGCCTTGGCTCAACCCCCCAGTGAGGCACATTTTTTCCTTTTCACTTCAATTTATGTTATATGAGAGGAATTGCTAGACATTGTTACTGGTGTTAGTGATAGTGTTCCAGCAGGGCTTGAAGCAGAGTAGTTAACTTAATCATTTCTGACTGATACTTTCAGGCTTCTGCAGTTTGAATGCAACTTGGTGGGATGCAGTCTTCCAGTTAGCAGACACTTCATTACTAAACTCCACTACAGTTGTGTATAGGAAAGGATCTGTATTCATTGCAGGATATGCATTTTCATCACATATATTGCTGTCTAGAAACTGTTTCTCTAATCATCCAGAGTGATGGCACAGTGGCAGAGCACAGTACAGTACTTGTGGGTCTGAGGTTTGAACCCCAGTTGGGCATGTGTTTTTTTTTCTGTCTCACTAAAATTTATGTTGTATAAGATAAATTGTTGGATGCCATTGATGATGCCCACTATAAGATTTCAGCAGGGCTTGTAGCAGGGTTTCAAACTATGGAATAGTCAGCTCCCTGTTGCAGTCAGTTTAATTAGTTCCAGCTGAGACTTTGAGGCTTTTGTAGGGTCAATTCATTTCACTTTATTTACCAGGTAAGATAACTGGGCCAACTGCAACTTGATGGGAAACATTCCTTCCAGTTGGTAGGGAGATCAATACTAAACTCAATGGCTGCTGAGTATGGAGGATCTGCACTTAATGCAGGATATGCATTTCCATACCATCTCAGTCCAGGATCTCTATATACAACTGTTGTGAATGATAGCATTGTGGCAGAGCACCAGGACATGTTTTGCTGGGCATGGGTTCAGTCCTTATTTGGGCACATTTTTTTCTTTCCTACTGCAATTTGTGTTGTTTGACAGACCTCGTCAGATGGCATTACTGTTGTCATTGATATGATTTCATCAAGGTTTGAAGCAGGATTTCAGATCACTGAACTATTAATTCTATGCTGTACTCAATTTTGTTCTGGCTGAGGCTTTGATGTTTCTGCAGGTTTGAAAGCAATTTGATAAGAAGCAGTACTTTCAGCTGGCAGAGAGCTCACTTCTAAATTCCACTGCAGCTGTGTATGGGACTGAGTGGGGGAGGAGGGATCTACACTCTGTGAAGGATATGGATTCCCAGAGCAAGCATCCCTGTTGAGAAACCTTATGTCCAACCATCTGGAATGATGGCATTGTGGTAGAGCATCAAGACAGTATTGGGGGGGGTGCTGGATTCAAACCACTGTGGAGTATATTATTTTCTTTCTCACTACAATTTATATTACAAATTGTAGTAAGAAACAAATAATGTAAACTACTGGGAATTTAACCCAGGTCCCCAGAATACTGTCCCAGTACTCTAACCACTGAGCTGAGATAATGACTTCCAGAACCTTACCCAGCATTGATGTCAGGTTTTTTGGCAAGTAGTTGCCCAGGTGTGAACTTCTCCCTTCTTGAAGCTGGGGGCTACATTAGTCACTTTCCTGTCCCCTGGCCCAGTCATGTGCCAGGATGGACTCATGAAAGATCACTAGTGATAACAAAACTTATTGTTACTTTAGCTTTAGTATGATCCTTCAGCGTATCATGTCAACCCAAAGGACCTGTCTGGCTTGATCTTCACCAGGTAGTCGGCTATCAGGGTGGGTATGATGTCTGCAGACTGCATCATGGTTACTTCCAATGCCATGATCCCTCCCAGTCAGCACAATCTCTCTCTTGGGTGGCCCTCAGTGAACATCAAAACAAACTTTTCCTTCAGCATCTCAGTCTTTGTCCCTGGTTTGCTCTCTCTGGTCCTATTCCTTTCTTTATTTTGAGCTTGTCCAACCTGCAATAATTTAGAGCTAATCCCTTGCTCTTTGGGAAGTTGTGGGAATGTATGCATATACAGTACTATAAATACAGAAACATATAAACATAACCAAAGGTAACAGAAGAGACCATCAGTCCATCCAGTGTGCTGTTAATACCCCATCTTACCCAAAGATTTTCTCTATATGGGATTTTTGTCAGCACCACTTGTCCCCATTTTCCTCACCTCATTGGTATCCACCCAGCAATACTTTCCAAATAGTTTATTTTGCTTCCTGAGACCTCTCCCATTTTCTCCACCAGTTGGTCTCAATCTCTGTACAATTTATTACAGTACATCCTCAAAATGTGTGTGGTCAGCTTTCTCCATAACCTAATATCTTCAACATTTTGCAGCATACCTCTGATCATACTACTGTATTACAGTGGCTTGGTACTCCCTCCATCGTGAGGACAGGGTAGGCACTTGTACAGTATGTTAAATGCCGATTTGTGTTGCTTTATAACTCAGCCATATTTGAAGCTAAGGACCTAACTTCTGTCTTTGACCACCTTTGGGTAAGGGTTGGTGAATAAAACAATCTATTTGGTAAACAAATAGTTTTAAAGGTGGTGGCTGGGTCCAATAAGAACAATTTATCTGTTGCTAGTTTGTTTCTGATTTTCAATGTAGAGAAAAACACAACAAATATGTTGCAGGTGATATCTTTTATTGGACTAAAAATTATTTCTGAGACTAGCTTTCAAGAGATAAAACTCTTCTTCAGGTCAGAGTGAAAACAGCTGAATAACATGACAGATGTAAAGGCTAGATGTGGATTCAAGAAATAGAATAGCAGTTTACACATCAAAGCATCATAGTTAATCATAGTTAATTCACATCTCTAACAAACAGGAAGATTCTAGTTGTCATTGGAGTGTGTCTGTTGAAGAACTCAACTTATAAGATCAAAGGCAGCTACATTAGTCTGAACCATCAATTTACAGTTTGTAAAAAGTCAATACAGGAAAAAAATACCATTGCCTTTAGAAGGTACCTGTTAAAAGAGTGTGCTAATATGATGGCTCAAGGAGAAACTCTGAAGCACTGTTTTAAGCATAATCACTGGTAATGTGTTAAAAACACCAACATCTTCATTAAGTCCCTCTTATTTATTATCAGGTTTGTATAATTTTTAGTTCAAATGTTTGCTGTTCCTAACTGTTTTTTTCTCTACATTGTTGACTGAACTAACATGGTTACTACATTTCTTTTTTTTTGTTTTTCAGTGGCTAATATGTGAAATTAGAAACTTTCAGGATTTAAAGATTTTTACTTATAGTTGTATGCTGATACGTTTTACAATAATGTAATTCAAAATGAAGGACGTTGTGCTCCTCCCACTCTCAAAGATCATTAACCTATCACTCCAACTTGGTCAATTTCCCTCTATCTGGAAGTCCGCAGTTGTGACCCCCATTCATAAAATGGTGATTGGTCCCTGCATACTGACTACCTCCCCATTTCCATTCTCCCTTCCTCTGCAAAGAATTAGAGCATATAGTCTCTGACCAACTCATGGAATATTTGTCCAAACACAACATCCAGTACCCAGAGCAGCACTGCTTCAGAAAAGGCCACAGTACAACAACTGCTTTTATTGTCTTTATGGACTACATTCACAAAGCACTCGGGCATGGCCACCTGGTGGAATCAGTGTATGTTGATCTCACCAAGGCCTTTGATATGGTCAGTCACAACCTGCTTCTGACATCCCTCCATGATCTGGGAATCTCCCTGCAAGTGGCAAACTGGTTCAAAGACTACTTGACCAGCAGATCTCAAAGGGTCAAAATAGGGGATGCATTATCCACCTCATAACCTGTCTGCTTGGGTGTCTCCCAGGGGTCAATTCTTGGCCCACTCCTGTTCAGCATATTCCTCAACTCCCTCCCCCAAGTCTGTATCACCAATCTCCTCCTCTATGTGGATGATGCTGTGCTTTTCACTAGTGATGCTGACCCCACCGTCGTCAGGCTAAGGCTTCAGTCTGGTTTTGCAGAAGTAGAAAGCTAGTTCTTGCATAACATGCTGATTTTGAATTTCATAAAAACCAAGTCCATGATCTTTGCCAGTCCCTATAACAAGCATAAATCAACCACTCTCACTATCACAAATGATGACAGTACCCCCATCGACCAGGTTCTCACTTTCAAATAGCTGGGCATTACTCTTGACAGTGCCCTCTCATACAGAGAGCATGTCAGCATCATATTCAAGCTTGTCAACACATGAATTGGTCTACTATACAGGATTAGACACTGTATGACACAGGATACCCTTGTTACAACCATCTCCAGTTCAATACTATCTATCATCTACTCTGGCCTGATAATTTATGGCTCCACCATAGACACCACCATTAAGCATATGCATACTACACTAAACAAATCATGATCACTGGTGCCCCAAACAGACCCACATGTGTGACCTCTACTCCAGCACTAACCGGTTGACTCTCAAGGGCAGACTCTCCTACCACATCAGTTTATTTGCAAAAAATCCACATGGGCCTTATCATACCCTCCTCGACAAGGCCACTAAAGCCCATGGCACCAGAAGCGGCACCAGAAGCACCTACCAGACCCTTTTCACTGCACCTCCCAGGCCCAGTGATCCTTTAGCTACAGGGCTCCCAACCTGCTTAATGCCATCCCCTCTGACATCATTGATGCCCCCACCCTTGGCACCTTCAAACAGAAGCTCAAGGAACATCTTGTGGTGCTCAGCAGGTGTAACTGCTCTATGTAGCCCACCTCTCTGCCTTGAATTTCCCTGACAATTTCTACTTAAATTGAATGCTCTTAATTTAGTAATTGCTTCACCCTGCACAACTGTCCTAATAACATTGAACTTGCCTCTGTCTACTGTGCCCAATAAGATCAATATCCTATTGATTGTCTTGAATGCTGTCTATTGCTTCTGAAAATCAATATCCTATTGTTTGCTTTTAACTGGCTCTGCCTAGTTTGCACACTTTGTGAAATAACTCTTTTAATTGCTTGCTTGCTTGTAATGATATTTACTGTACTTTTCTAATTCAATATTTTGTTAAGAAAAAAAAAGAGAAAAAAATGTTTACTGTGGGCTCAATATATCCAAAATTTAGCTTCCAAATTTTTTTATGCCTAACAGAGTTATAGGTGCTCCTTCCAGGGGAAAGTAATGTCAATATCATGTATAGCTAAAGCTTCTACATATGTTGAAGTGTACTCAAAAAATTGTGCTAAAGCTCATTATTCAACCTAATATGAAATTTATTTGGTTCCACACAGCCAACTCCTTATGGGAACAAATGTTCATTTTAACCATATAAAATACTATAACACAGACTTATTTCAGAGTACCCTCCTGTTTGGTTCTTTCTCAGTACATTTCTAAAGTTTACTTGTTTTAACAATGGTGCAAAGCAAAAAGTAGAACATGTTGCTGAAATTTCTCCTCAAGGTCATTTGGCGAGCAACAGGGTCCACAACCCACAAGGGATTAGGCAAATGAGCTGGGAAAAATATTTTGGACTTGTGAAATACATAAAGTATTAACATTCTTATAACTTTTTTTCGCTAAACCAAGTGAACTTATATGGCTAAAATGAAAATTTGTTCCCATAAGGAGTGTGCTGTGTGGAACTGAATAAATTTCATATTGGGTTGAATAATAAGCTTTAGCATTATTTTTTGAGTGCACTTCAACGTTGGTAGAAGCTTTGGCTATACATGATATTGATGCCAATATTTCATTAATTCGTTTGCCACTGGGATCACATCCCATATTCTGTATTTCTTTTTCTTTATGTTCTTTGCTTCATGACGTGGAACCTCTGTAAAAGAGTCTTTGACTCAAAGGTTGTAATCTGAGATTTCAAATAAAGAAATAAATAAAAAATAAAGCTCTGGACATGAATGCCACAATCATTTTCATGAGACTGCAGAGTAAGATTGAGTAGTCATGAAAAACAAAAGAGTTTGCACAAGGCTGTGGTGCCTCAGTTAGAAAACTTCAGAATACATACTTTGAAAACCTGGCACACACCACCACATGTCATGCTGACACTGACATGAAAATTTAAAAGCTTTATTACCTGATTATGACATTAAAAACACCTGCCTGACACATTTCTGGTCACCACTGGACCCTTTCTCAAAGGCAATTTTTTTTTTACAATACTTTTTTTGTGATACTGTGATACACATCGGGTGTTTATGATGTTTCTATTTTTATAACATTTAATTTTATTCATGTACAGAGTGTAATTTATTGAGTATTTTTGTTTAAGAATATCAGTTTAAAATGTATACAGCATGTGGTTTGACTGGTGTTTTTAAATTTTGTAATGATGATGTCATGGTCTTGTGACTATATAAGATGTGCTCTTACAATACAGCCCTAGTCTTTGAGAAAGGGCCCAGCGATGACCAGAAACATGTCAAGAGGGCATTTTTAATATCATGATCAGCTAATAAAGCTTTTAAATTTTCATGGTGGTGTCAGCATGATATGTGGTGGTGTGGGCCTGGTTTTTCAAGTACGTATTAAGATTGAATAGTACTGTAATCATATAGCACAAACTATTGAAATGCATCAAAGGTAACAGTAATTGTCCAGTAATCATATGAAAAGCTTGTAATTGTTTCATTCAATTATGGGACAGTAAAACATGCAGAGAGGATTATCTTTAAAAATCTTCCACCAGTCATGGGACCAAAAAATACATACAGTAGTGTCTTCTCTATCCTGCTACTGTTTGTGCTTACAAACTATACCAATAATAAATAATTTTTCCTTCCCTTCTGCTGCTTTCAACCTCCCTGCTACCCCTACTCACTGTATAAATAATAAATCATTTTCCTTCATCATCCTCCAGCTGTCCATACCCTGCCTGCCCCCCCAATGTACCAATAATAAATAATGTTTCTTTCCCCACCCTCCTGCTGCTTGTACCCTAATTGGTCCGAACAACCCACTGCACAACTAATAAATATTTTCCCTTCCACATTCGGCTACATCCTGAACAAACCCAGTACTTTCCAAATACCTACTACATAAGTATTAAGTACTGTGTCCTTCCCACTCTGATGTTGGCCATATACTGCCTGCTTTCCCTACTCATTGTAGCTATGAAAAATACATTTTCCTTCCATATCCTGCTCCAACCCATTACTGCATTGGTAGTAAATGTATCCTGCCCTGTCATAATGCTGCCCATACTCTCTCTGCTCTTTCACCTGCCTGTTGCACTGATAATTAATCATTTTCCCTTCCCCATCCCTCTGCTGCCCTTCACTTACCTTCTTGCTCACCCACACACTGCACCACTCATAAGTAATGTTCCCTTTCCCAGCCTGCTGCTGCATGTACCCTGTCTGCTTCCCTCACCCACTGCCCAATAAATAATTTTCCCTTTCAGATTGTGGTGCTACCCATGTCTGTACTGATCTCCCACCTTCCCAGTACATGAAACAATAAATATTTAGTATAGCCTAAAAGTAAGAGTAATGAAACAGAATTTGATGGCAGATAAGGACCACTTGGCCCACCTAGTCTGCCCATTATTTTTTCGTCTTGAACTTTAACGCAATTCCATTAAAAAGCTGCACACAAACTACACACATAATGCTGCAGGAAAACACCTGATTGTGGTGCTGGTCCAGTTGCTTCCAGTGAGCTGTGAATGAGCATGGTCCATTCTGTAGACCTGGGTTTGATACCCACAACCTCCACTTGCATACTGTGTGACTCTGAGCAAGTCACTTAACCATCTCAGTACCCCTTGGTCACTCCTGAAAACAGACTCCTGTGCATAGTGAGCCTTACCTGGTTACCAAAAGAATAAAATAAATAAATTAAAAATACCACCAACAGCTTAATCTGGTTCAAGGTCAGTTGGCATTCATCTGTATCCCCCTTCCCCAGGTAGTGTCTGAAAATAGGCAGGATTTGTTTAGTGCACTTACCCAGTCAACAAAAACTAAATAAAATAAAAATAAATAAATTAACAGAATATTCAATTCTGCATCCAGCTGCTGCACATGCCCCCACTGATATCCCACCAGCCCATCTTAGTGATAATAAAGCATTCCACAATATCTGACTTCTACCTATTCATATCTTCTGCTTGTTGAAAAAATATATTATAGGAACCCCTGACGCTAATACCAATGGCAATCTCACACACATTGCATCCTCCCCACACTAATGGCATCTGGGACAACTCTTGTCTGACCTTCATAGCCAAGCACTGGCTGATTAAAACAAATAGCTACATATGTGACTCTCCCTCTCCCTCTCCCGCGGGATTGATCACGTGAATGCTTTGCTGACAAGCTCACCTCACAAGGGCAACAACCAGATTAAAAGCATTTAATGACAAGTTGTGCCGGGCACAAAAAAGTGTGTCAGTATTGTAATATTTATTAAAACAAATTGATTGCAAACTCACCAGTATCATGAAAAATGTGAGCTACCTATTGATGCAAGTATATCTCTTCATCAGTATGTGGTGTTTCTGGTAGGAACCAATGTTTACATTACCAACTACAGTTATGTAATGTGATATTCATCAGTATAAGGTAACATAGTTACTAAATCAAATATTATTGAGGCATTATTCGCATACATTTTTAAAGTTTATGCTAGTTTATTTTATTGTCCTGAACTTTAACACAATTTCATTAAAAAGCTGCATACAAACTACACACGTGATGCTGCAGGAAGACGCCTGGCTGTGGTGCTGGTCCAGCAGCTTCCAGTCCCTCTAACTCCACTGCAGCCACTGACTTTTCAGGCCTATTAAGTGAGAAGTCTGTTGCTCACTGCAGAGAATGCTGAGGTCTCAGATGCTGGGTGATTTCTCCGTCTGAACTCACCTGCTTAGTTTAGTGTCTTCATAGATGTCCTTCATGTAGTAGCAGATGTAAGTAAGTAGAAGTTTGGAATGCGAAGGCTCAAGAATTGTTGATGGGATGGGTGTTGTTCATTGCCTGCTGAGTTAAGGCATGACAGTATAACTTTATGAATGAAAATACGGGCCCAGACAATGGTCTTGTGATTCTCCTTGCAGCCTCCACCTCCTTGGCTTTCTAAGTACAAGTATCTCTCTAAAGTATCTGTGCAGCTTTTTCATACACTCTCAGATGATTGGTCTGCTGTCTTACGCTACATCCGGCAGACTTAAGAACTGTTGGAATGTTCCTCAGTGAAGAGCAAGAAAACAGCATCACCATTTGATAAGTCCTTCTGTAAGTCACTGGGAAGTGTCTGATAACTGCTTCTTGCATGATTGGTTGTCCTAATACTAGGTGAATTAATTGGGTCCTCTAGTATCCCAAGAGCACTCGTAGCTTTGTTACAGGCTTTCAGTAGCCTGTTTGGCTGTAAGTTCAATGTCTGATTCCATTTCCATGTCATCTTGGGGTGAGAGGCACACAACATACTGGTGGCGATGTTATCTTAGAGCATTAGCCCCAAAGTGCTGGCTATAGAGGGCTCATGCCCTTGAAATACAGTTTGCCCCTTAGTTACAAAGTACAGTGCAAACCATTAGTGTCTGGTCAATCAAGGCAGTCGATCAAAGGATGTCCCCTTTTCCATGAGTGCCACTGCACTCCTCCATCGGTGGCAGGTATGTTCCTGTGCACCAACAGAGCTAAGATGTGTATGGCACCAGTCATGCCAAATATGCTGAGAAATCCTCTTTGCACCCAACTCTGGTCTGGATGACAGTTTCAGGGGAATGGAGGGTGCAACAGGGTGACGACAGGCTGCAGTTGGGGATCCATGGAGCCTAAGTGAAGTTCCAACAAACAAGGAGGGTTACATTATTTTCATTAATGTCATGTTTTCATCTATTTTCACAGCTGCATAGGCTTGACCAGTGGGAGGTTATGTGATTTCTTCAAAGTCAAGCAGAAAGCATTATGCTTTACTGAATACCGAACCTGTGATCTCATTGTTCCAAAGCTGATCCTCTAACCATTAAACAATATTTCTCTAAACTGGAAGCTGTCATTAACATTACATTACATACATTTAATTAAACAAATTAATTTATTTATTGAATTTTGTTAACCGGGTAGACCCACTGGGTCCAAGAGGTCCCTTTTCAGGGGTGACCCAGAATTAATTACATAAAAACCTGTTAGAGATATGACATTTCAGTAAGACAAGACAGTTTTAGGAACATTCGTGGCAATTCAAAGTGTCTTACATTTTAGAGGAATATACCTAGACAATTTTATAATCACATACGGCTAGACAGGCAGTGGCTTCCAATAATGACAAAGTGTTAGTACAAATTACTATGGTTACAGGTAACAGATATCAAACCACACTAACCATGTTTACACTATTCAGCTTATGTAGTTGTACATTTTCTTGTTGGGGCTGTTACATCTAGGGTGGGGCAGGTTGCTAGGTGTCTATTGCCGCATTATCCCTGGCACGTGCAGAGGCTGTTTTCCAGCAGATGTGCTCTGAGCCCTTTTCTGAAGGAGTCCAGGGAGCCAGCATATAACAGATAGTCAGGAAGATCATTGTAGAGCATCAGAGCTGCATGGGAGAAGGACTTGCTACCCACTGTTGTCTTTACCCTAAACACCTCCATGAGCTTTCTGAATGAGGTGCAGAGCAGTTGACCTGTTCACTTGGGGACCAGCAGCCCAGCAAGGCCAGACAGGTGAGGACCATTTATTATTTTATTGGCAGTGCACAGAACAGGGTACTGAAGCCTTTAAGAAAGGGCTGGCCAGTTTAAGGAGTTACATACCTCACAGTGATGGTGCCTCAGGAGGGATTTGGTTGCAGATCAAGCAATCTTGTTGTACAGTATTTGTGTCCTACCAAGTTCCCTTACAGTATGCGACTGTAGGACTGGAGCAGCATAGGTAAGGTTGGGTGCTGTTTGCTATAGATATCCTGGTTTCCAGGATAAATTGTGAGTTCAGCCTGTTGAGTAGGCCTAGCTTTTGGTGTATGCATCTGGTCACTTGATCCACATGGCATTTGAAAGTGAGGCCTTGGTCAAGGACAAGGCCCAGGTACTTGAAGGAGCTCATGACCTCTATGGGTGTACTATATGAGGATACGAGGTGGAGCAGTAAGGTTCTATCTGAAGTATTTTATACTTTTGTTTTTTTAGCATTCAACAACTGCCTATTAGCCAGCAGCCTTCATTCCATAAAGTCAAAGAAACACTCTAACCACAAAGATGGAGCTTTTTCTTTAGCTTTATTCCCTGTGATTCTGCTACTATGTCAATTGATTTTCCAGAAATTACAGCATAGAAACAAGTCTGCAGCCACTAACTTTCTTCTTAACTGAGCACACAATGTTTCTGCATGACATAATGCTAATCACAGGTTGCAGTGCCATGCAGCAACACAGAGACAATCAGGTATGCAGCAATGATGTTACCACGTTTTAGCCCCCTTATTTGATGGCCTCAGTGGGCCTGTTTATAAGGTGAATGAATGGCCATTGTCCATGGCCATAGTGTACCCTCACCCTCTCAATGTCGATGTCTTCAGTACCTAGCACCAGTCCAAAGAAATTTCTGTATCCCTGTAACACACACATCCCCAGTCACCTTCCATCCTCTTCTAACAGTTCCGCTTGCAGAGCAGTGCCCCCACCCTTACTGCCTGTAATAATTCAACAAGCAACAGAGGGGGCAGGAGGCAACAAACAGCTTTGCAAGGGCTACTACATATTGTGAAATGCCCTGAGGGCTAGTTGTAGAATGGTTGCATGCCTTTCCTCCACATTCATAAACACATTATGACCATGCAGATAAGTTTTGAGACCCCTCTTTGAATATACTGTATCACAACAGGGATTTAGTCACACATGGCAGTAATAAGTCACAGTGACCACTAAGCTCCAGGAGCAGTAACTGAGATTAAGACCTGTAATTCTTAAAGACCATACTTTCTGAGGCAGTGTCATTGGAACTTGGGCTGTAGTGTTCTGTGCCTGATTAATCAGTGCAGTCATGCATTCAAAGGCTGCAGCCATCTGTTTAATAAAACACTGGATTCTGGTATACTTTACTGCCATTTCAGTGGAGACAATTATTTGATATGTATTTAAAAGTAGCCCATAGGAGTTGCATAATCATATGGGAATATTGCAAGTGCCTGTCTTTACTAGAATTAACTTAGCTGATCCACTCAGGAGAAATTTGTCTGCTTTTGGCCTTTGAAAACAGCTGGGAATTCATATTATGACAAGACTATGAGAATATGAAGCTCTCTTGCTCTGCCAACTGTTTAGGGACCTGTGCTGTCATGCACATCATTATCTGTGGAAATGTCATATGGTAGAATATACTGCATATTTCTGAAAATATAAAAAAATAGAATTAATTGCATGTGACAGTGAAATTTAACTGTTTGGGCTGTATAGTTATTCAGAATAATAATACCTGACGTTTACTGGTTTTGAAGATGTATTTTTTTTTTGTTTGTTTTACCCAGATGTTGGTTAAATTATGTCAATACAATTTTAGTCATGAATAGAAGACAAAACAAACTATGAAACTATAAGTAAATGGACTGAATTAATCAAGCAACAAATGATAGTTACAGTATGCATACTATTTAAAAACAGTTGCATTTAATGTTCATTTTCAAATGTTGAAATTGTCCCTGTGTTTGACATGAACACATTTTTTTTTTAAACTGATACCCGTAGGCAAACCATTCAAAACATTTGTCTCATAAGAGGAAAATACCATCATGGCTCTTTTTGCAACTTGCTGAAAGTTCTTCTGGGAAGATAATCTTAGGTTGTGATTTTCAGAGAAGGGTTTGAAGATTTTTGCCATCATGTGACTGTTACATACAGTACAATATAGGTATGTAAAAGATATTGGGTTAGATGGACTTGTTCTATTAATAGAGAGAATTTAGGTCATAACATCTGGGAAAATTCCCCACTCTTGCAATATGTATAGCTTCTGCACTGTTTTGTTTCTTTTCTTGTATTTGTAAAGTCTTTTAATAAAATTCCCCTACTCTTGCAGCAATTACTATTGCATCTTTAATTTCCACCTGGACAATCACTTGAGGTACGCAGAAGGGAACTTGATTTAACATCTTGTCTAAATGATGGCACCACAATAGTGCAATACCAACCAAACGCTGCACTACTGTCTTAATACTGGGTGGTGCCCAGATTCCTAATCTGGGACTAGAAACTACAACATTTTGATTTTCTAGCCTCAGAGGCAAGTGTGCAACCTACTGAGCCACTGACACTACTAATTAAATCTATTTAGCTATTACATAAAATAGCTAGCACTAAATCTGGCAAAGATCACTGATGTACTGGGGCCATTTATGAAGCCATATTTATGCAAATGATACTCTTTTCCATATACCAAAACTTTAGCTTTAATGCAAATGTTTCTAATACTTTTTGAGTTAGTTAAAGGAAGTAGTGTTATCACTGACTTTAAATAGTCAGGCTACTGTAACCATCTTATATAGTAATGGAATCTTTTTACTGGTTTTTAATAAATGGAAAATATATGTTATTGACATGTAGAAACAATTAGCTGCAATTTTTAAATTATGTCTGTAATCTGTCAGGTTCAAAACCTTTGTTCTTGTTTACTAAAAGTAAGGAGTTGTAAACATCTAGCTGTGATAAAGTTGAAAAATTAAATAACATGTGCTACGAGGGGGCAGCTGCAGTCTAAATGGTTGAAGTGCTGCACACTTCAACAGACTAGATAGGCCATAAGACCTGTATCTGTTGGCAGTTTCATATGTTTGTATGTTTGAATAAGGATCTGTTATTTGGAGAAATGGAATTACTGTCACTAGACCTACAGGTTTGGATTGGAGGTCCTCCATTCGAGGATGAATTTTCAATGGGTATCCTTTGAGACACAATATAGGGAACAGTATGTACAAATAGTTTAAAATGACTGAGTATTTCCCTTTCACTAGCCTAATTTATTTTATCACTCTGAATAGTTTTCATATAGGTTTGTAAGCCAGGACTCCAAAGATTTTTGAAATAAACACAGATCACTCTGGTCTTTGTCAGGTTGCCCAATTGCTTTGGCAGTTGGGCATGATATATTGGTGTTTTTTATAAGCCCTTCTCAGTTCTTTATATTTCTCATATGTGTTTGAAAGGGTACAGTAGTTATGTATGTCATTCCCATAGACTACTATATCTGTGTTTCTCATTTTTGCCCTGGTTGCAGAGTTGAGTCACATAATGATGTTTCTGATGATTTTCATCTTAATCCTAGAAACATGTAGGTCACTTTTCACATACTGAATGTAAAAAAAATTAAAAACAAAGATCACAATGTGAATTGCAAAAAGGACACTGCATCTTCAACAGTATACCTCTGGGACCGGATATTCAGAAATGCACTAGAGGCAGGCGTAAGAGATGCGCAGCACAATGCCACTGTGCAATGGTCCAAATGGCATGATATTCAAAGGATGCACATGACAGGATGTGATTGGGCAATGTGGCTGAATAGTGCACCCAATGCACCATAGCACAACCAAGGATGTGCCAGGGAGCATGTTATGAAGTGCAATAGCACAACCAGGAATGCGCAGGGGAGATACCAAGAAGCACAAGAGCAGCAACATGGGATGTGCAAGGTGCAGAGGTGCATGCACCAGGACACACACAGAATGGCAATCAGGCCTGCAGGTGGCAAGCCACAGGGGTGGGAGGTCCTGCCACCAGAGCGCAGAGTATGCCAGGATAGAGGCATGTAGGGCACCACTAGACCTGTCCAGGCAATGGAACTGAGCCTTCAGCAGCCCAAACACCCACTCAATGATCTGTGTGCTGGCGTGTGCCTCATTATATTGCACCTGCGCTGGGGTCAACAGTCACCGGTATGGGGTGAGCAGCCAGGGCTGGAGTGGGTATCCACTGTCACCTGTGTGTGGAGATGTCTGGTTAGCATGATGGACTTTGTCACTGCACCCCCTGCCATCCTGCCCACACCCCCTGGCACCCCTGCCACAGCATCCCCCACTCCCAGCCCTGTTGTTCCCAGCTATCTGCTTCTACAGCATACCAACTAGGTGGCTGGTGGGGATTTCCCCACTCTTGAACCTGTGGCACAGTGCTGACTGGTACCAGATGAAGGCATCATGTGCTCCCCTAGGATGTGTGGCACAGACATTGATGATGCATCCCCTGGCATCACACACCACCTGGCAGTTGACACTAGGGTAGCCCTTCTTGTTTATTTACGCTACCCCCTCTAATCCAAATGGTGTGTGGATGACAACATGGGTGCAGTCGATGGATCCTATCATGCCAGACAAATGTGCCACCTTGTGGAACTCCTGCATGTTCACTGTGCACTCTGCCTATGTGCTGGTGAAATGGATGTAATCCGCAGCGTGTGGCAGCAGTGCGCTGAAGAATTTTGTGAGGAGCCATGATGCAGCTGACTGGGTTGTGCCTGTGGTGTCCCCTGTTGGTCTCTAGAAGGTACCCATGGTGAGCAGGCACATGATGGCCATGATCTTTGTCTCCACCAACAGGGAGTGGCTCCATCTTGTGGGTGTCTGCATCTCCTCACTGCACAGCTCACAGAGCCACCTCAGAATTTCCCAGTTCAGATGGTACCGGCCCATGATCTCTGTACTGTTCAAAAGTGGTGCAGGCATGGTACAACCTGTTCCGGGCGTACCTCTGATGGGCCCTTCCATGGCTGTGCCAGTCTGCATGCTGCCTCCTCACACCCCTCATTACTGCTTTCATCTGGAAAATGGTACTGGCCATGGCCTGGGTTGTACTCACCCCAGGTGGCTATCTCCCCAGGACCTCCTGACCATGTGCTGCTGTCCTTGCACCTGCACTGGGTGCACCTCTGTGTTGTGGCTGCCTGGCCAGCAGTCTGTGTGCTTTGGCCTCTGCCCCCCCACCTGCCAGGTCCCCTGTGCTGCCCCTCCTGGGCTGGGTGTCATTGGCACTCACTGCTTGTTGTCTTGGACCCTGTCACATGCCCACACACACTGACACACACACACGCACATGCACACACACACACACATATGCACTCACTCTCACTAACTCCCAGCAGTGTCACACTCCCTAGTCCACACTGTGTGCCTCTCCCATCCTGCCTCTTTCTATCTGTGGCTCCTCTCCTGCTGTGCTGGCTGCCTGCTCAATCTCTTGCTCTCCCTCTATGCTGCTCCCCTCTGGGGCAAGCCTCCTTTCCTCACTTGCTCCCTTTTTACATGGCTCATATTCACTCTGCACAAGCCCCATTTGCTCTACGCTCGCGATGTCCACCTGCTGTTGAATATCACACTGTGCTGTATATTTGTGGCTATGCCCCCTGTACATGCACTTACATTCATTGCCATTACGCACTGGCACATTGCAACTTGCGCTGCACATCTGCTGCAACTGAATATCACTCTCTGGAACATTGGCGGGGTTGCACCGGTGCAACCCTGTTGCGCATTGCGAAACTGCTCTGAATATCCAGCCCCTTATGTTTTCAGCTTGGCTATGGTCTTTTAGTAGAAGGTGAAAATAAAAATCCATTGTGATCATTTTTCTCAGACTTTGCATATCCAGTACCTGAGCTCTGTGGGTCTGTTGGTCAACTCAATATCCAATCAAATGCAGAAGTACACCAGCTGTGTATTACTCTAGTTTACCACTAAAACTGAGTTTAATCATAAGCAAATCGGTTATCTGATTGTGGCATCGTGCTTCAACCAATGCAGTACTCAGGTTGTATTTTACAAAAATTGCTATCCCCCCACCATTATTTAACAAGCCTGTCACTTTTGAAAAAGATTAAAACCCGTTAATACAATCTGCTGATTATGAATATTGCTTTTAAGTTGGGTCTCACTTAATGTTACTACTGTACATCAAAATATTCATTTTGAACTCACACTTTCAATTCTTCTAATTTGGCTTGTCAGCCACAAGTATTTAAATTTACTATATTTAGTGCTGCCATTTTTTGTAAGTGTTTAAACCATGAGTAGTCTTATGTACAGAGACCTGGGTTTCTTTTCATGTGTTCAGCAAGCAGAATTAGTGAACTTTAAAAACATTTAAATTTTTGTCTAAACCCATTGTCCTTATAACTCAACCAATGTTCAGTCTTTTAGGGTTGGATATTTTATATTAGTTTCCACAGACTCTACTGATGAGCGGTAAGCCAGGTGGCACTCTAGGTATCTGTGTCTCTAACGAAAGGAAACAAGAAACTTACTGTAGTTTTCCAGTTTGACACAGCAAGAATTATTGTTTCAGTTTCAGAATCTTAAGAATAACATGCTTCTGTGTTGGTTAAGGTAAAACAGTATAATACAACTAAAATTATTTAAATAATTTGCCTGATTATGAAACCTTAGTGTTGGTTGAGCTGCGAAGAGAAAGAAGGTAAAATGAATTTGTTTAACAGTCAGTACCTATACAAGATGGTTGTACTAATGGAGCAGATACTACTCCCATATGGGTTACCCAGGTTTGCAATTGGGACCTATCTACCCACCTTGGGCCACCAGAGCTAATGGAGTGCTGTAGGTGCATTGCTTTCTAGCTTGCGGAGGGAGACACATCATGCTGCATGAGTACCTCCTGTGTGTGTGTGGGGGGGCCTTTACAGTTCATGGGTGACCCCTTGACATCGGCCCCTCCTCCACACACTAGCATGTGGCAGGAGTCTGCACTGCTATTTAGGGGAAAGAAAATTGAAATTGGAGAAAAGTACAGTACTACACAAGACTAATAGAAAGGGACTCCCTGCCCCATTTTCAGCATCCCGGCTTCTGCCATATTTTCTTATGACCCTCAGTGACAATACAGCCTGATTCATGGGCCAAGATCCTGAGCTTGTCTGCACTGTGCCATGAGGGAGAAATCTTGATGGGTTCCTAATGGGTGATTTAGGTTCAGCTGAAGAGATTGATGGTATAGTCTACTGGAACCAAAGAGTAATGTAGAAGTGTGGCAGACACAAAAGACAGGAGCAAACCTGAGTGAGTAAGAGGAAAAAATTGTGCATTACAAAAAAAAAAACTGAGGACAATAAATATAAATACAGTCCAATTAGGAATATTGTTTAGCGAAGTGTGATAGGGTTGATTAAGACCCTGTTCCATTTGTTATGCAGAAAGAGTTAACACTTAAGGATCTGTTCTGTCATCTCCTTTTCTGTCTCTTGTCTGTCTGTCTGGTTGGCCACCCAACTGTTCTCGTGAGACCTAGGAACTGATCACTCCGACAGTTTCACAACAGTTGGGGCAAGTGTTTAACAGATGTAAAGGTGGGAGACAAGACTATAAAGGGACTTATTGGTTTGGGAAGCAGACAGACCCTAGTGCATGTTGAAGTGTTTGGAAAATACTATGGAAAAGGACCAGGTACTGGTGTCATTTGCATCCATGTGGACACATGATATTATCCTACCACACAAGTGATCCTGACTATTAATGTGATGTCACACCAAATGAAAGTGGGGGCAGTACCCAAGTTACCTGTGCCCATGATTATTGGAAATGACTGTCCAGGATTTACTGAGTTAATTTCAGAGGAACTGAACCCTGCAGTTTCAGCAGCAGTGGTTACAAGAGCACAGACAAAGAAAATCTCAGATGGTGGGGACACTTTTCCTTTCAATGACTTTGATGCGGACTTGTCTGAGTCCAGCTCCAAGATACAGAAGTCAAGGAAAGAAAGAAGATGCCTGAAACAACAGTGGTAACAAATGCCTGACAGACTGATGGACATAAGAGGTAAAAATATGAAAATGCTGAAGCTAAACTGATAACTGATTGTGATTTTGTTTCAGAGCAAATTAATAATGCTTATCTCCAAGGTTATTTTAAGCAACTGAGGGTGAAACAAAAACAGGGTGAACCAATGTTTAAAAAAAGTAATGGGTTACTGTACCGAGTGTGTGTTACACCTCAGACACAGGAACAGATAAAACAATTGGTTATGCCACAAAAGTATAGAACTGAGTTGTTACAGATACCACATGATAGTCCTATGGCTGGTCACTCAGGGAGGGATCACACCCTTGCAAGATTGCTATACAGATTTTACTGGCCTGGAAATCAAGAAGATGGTGCTATCTTTTGCAGTTCTTGTGCTGAATGTCAGAAAGTAGCCCCAGTGACTAGTAAAGGCAAGGAGCCCTTGGTGCCCCTACCCTTGATAGATGAGCCTTTTGAGAGTGCAATGGATGTGATTGACCCTTTAGACAAAGTAAAAAGGGAAATCGATTCATTCTGGTAGTATAGTATGTGACTATGCTACTCGATACCCCGAAGCAGTTCCAATGCCACAGCCCCAAAAGTGGCAACAGAGCTTGCCAAAATTTTCAGCAGGGTGGGTATACCTAAAGAAGTTATTATTGATCAGGGTAATAATGTTGGTGCTGCATTACTGAAGGAGCTGTATCAACTACAAGGTAAGACTGCCATAAGACCCTTTCCTATCACCCTCAGACAGATGGTCTTGTTGAGCATTTTAACCAAACCCTAAAATGCATGTCTAAAAGGTTTGTAAAAGGGGAAGGGAAATATTGGGACCAATACTTAGTTTACCTACTTTTTGCTTACAAAGAAGTGTCACAAGCCTCAACAGGTTTTTCACAATTTGAAATGCTGAATGGTTGACAACCTAAAGGGCCACTAGAAGTAATAAAAGAAACATGGGAAGATAACTCCACTCAGAAATAATCTAATACATCTTATATGTGTGCCTTGAGAATGAAACTGGCAAACTATGTTGAAATTGCCCACAGTAATCAAGAAGAGGCTCAAAAGCAGCAGAAGGCATATTATGACCATGGGGTAAAATAAAAAGTTTTTGAGCCAGATGAAAAGGTCTTGCTATTATTACCCACTACAGAAAATAAACTGTAAATGAAGTAGCATGGGCCTTATAAAGTGCTTAGATGTACTGGCACAAATTTTTTTTTGAAATTGAGCAAATTTTATTTAGTTTCCTGTGGCCATGAAAATGGTCCATAATTAACAAGAAACAACAAGAACAAACAATATATAAAATTATCCTGACATAGACAAACATATTATATAACAGACAGTCCCCCTCCTCCCAATGGAATCAGCATGTTATACTAAGGATGGTGTGCTAAACCATGACATATACATTCTTCTATATAGAGTATGAAGTCTGAAGTTTGCTCCACACCTTTTCATACTTTGATAATCAGTTATTAACACTAGCAATGATCTTTTCTACTGACAGATTGGCTAGGAGTTCCTGCAACCATTCTGAATAAGATATGGTCTCAGTATCTAGCCAATGCCAAAGTACTAATTTTTTGACTGACATTGCTATTAATGCAAGATGATATTTCCATTCAGGAACTGAAATGTGGGAATAGTCCCCAATTAGACAGGCTGTAGCTTCTATGTGTTCTACCACTCCTAATAATGGGTCAGGCTTTTGTTTTATAAGGGACCAAAGCGGGGATACCGTTTGGCACTCCCAAAAAAATATGCCGCAGGGACCCCTCTTCTTGCATAAAAAGTGTACAGATTGAGGAGGGAGACTTGCCCACCTTGGCCAGTTGAACTGGGGTAAAATACATATTGTTAATAATCTGATACTGCATTAATCTCAACCTGTCCTGGGATATAAATCTATAGGTGTCTACCTATATCTTGGGCCCATTAATTCCAGTAGGTAGAGGAGCCATCCATCTGTGGGTATGCCCTCTCAAGGAGCTGCCTATAAACATTAGATGCTACACTCAGCTCGACTGCCGCAATAGTAAGTGGTTGCAGGAACCTACCTTGCTCATCCACTGACAGGGTTACAGGAGATTTAAGCAACATGTGTATAAGCTGATATACCTTAAACCCTGATTGTTTCTCCAGGTTATAGCTTTTAATAATATCTTCAGTGGACAGAATTTGCCCATTGTGCAGCAGTTCACTTACTCAGGCATCCTTTATCTATGGTATCCATTATGGCTTAACACATGTGCCTCCAATCTTAAAATTGTGATTATTTACAATGGGCTGGTTGGGATCCTGTGTGTGTCTCTAAGACAAAGATGCACACATTTGGGAATGAACCCAAACAGATGTCCCTAACAGCATGTTGGAGAGTTTTGATGGGAGATGTTTAATTGGGATATGTATTAAGGTTTCAGGAGCTAGACCCTACTCGGCTATCAGAGCCCTTCAAGTGTGAGCCATAGGGGTATATATTGATTTGTATCAGTCAACCTTTCCAGCATCGTCCACCTCAAATATTTTGCCAAATGGCTTGCCCAATAATAGAATTTGAAATGTGACAGCTTAAGTCCTCCGTTGCCCTTGGGGACCACTAATTTGTGATACGCTCATTTGGCCAGTTTGCCCCTCCATATAAACTTAGAAATCAAGGTATGTATTTTGGAGAACCAGGTATGTGGTAGCCATAAATTCAGCATGTTAAGGGAGTAGAAGATATGAGGCAAAATGTTCATTTTAATTAAGTTTATTCTGCCCCATAGAGAGACTGGTAGTAACTGCCGCCTCTCCAGATTCTGTTGTATAACTTGAAGCACAGCATCCAAATTACACACTTTCAAGAGTCTTGTTTCTTTAGCTAAAAAGATTCCTAGATATTTTAGTGTTTGGTTTCCCACTTTAACCCTAAATCCACCACGTCTTGTTTATGTATGGCTGAATTAAGAAGGAAAATTGTTGACTTCTCCATATTTCGTTTGTAATTAGAAAACTGGACAAATTCCTGGATCATGTGTAAGGCATTGCTAATAGAGCTCTTAGGATTGGAAAGATGGAGAAGTATGTCATCAGCATATGCTGAAGCCTTACATTCTTGTCCCCCTATTGTTATCCCTTGTATCCCGGGTGCCAGCCTTACCTGAGTCAGGAGGGGCTTTAGATATAAATTGAATAGGAAAGGGGACAGAGGGCACCCTTGTCTGGTTCCAAAAGCCAGTACAAAAGAAGAGGAGAGAGCTTTGTTATAATATGTCCTGGCACTAGGTTTATTATAGATGGCCATGACCCACTGCACAAAGAGGGGAGGGAGACCAAACCTGAGCAAAGTCTGAAAAATAAAACTCCAATCCAGCCTATCAAATGCTTTCTTCATGTCTAGGGACACCAAGAACATAGGAATAGTGATTTCCCTGGCCACGGAGAATATGTGATCCAATTTTCTCAGATGGTCTATGGATGGCCTACTGACTATAAAGCCCACTTGTTCCATACCTATCAGGGAGGGTAATACCTGACTGAATCTATCCACCATAAACTTATTTAGTATTTTAATATCACTATTTATTAGTGAAATCCGTCTGTAGCTCAACTCTTGCTCCTGGTCCCTCCCCTCCTTGTGCATCACCACAATCAGAGCTTTAAAAAGACGGGTCTGGGCAGTCTCCTTCTAAGATAGTTTGGAACAACTTTTGTAGCCATGGGGTCAGTTCCTTTCTAAATACTTTATTTTAATATTTTATGCCTTTTATGTTTATTGCACACCCCTTTTACTTTCCATGAATTCATTTTTAAGCAATTAGCCATTTTTAACTAGTAACAACAGCCAGATAATACAACAAACAATACAAGAAAGCAACCTGCCCTTTTGCTGATAACATGGCACCTTACCCCTCCCCTTCCATTACCCCAAGAAAAAAATGAAGACCCCTTTACCCCTCCACATCTCTACACCCCATGCTTCTTCTGAAGTGAAGTTCCAGATGGTGATGTATAATAGTTGCCAAACCTTATCACTGAGCTGTAACCAGGACCCACAAGTTCAAAATCCCAAAATGTGATAAGGTACCCTCCTTTGATTCAGTGCATGAAGCTGTCAGTTAGAGCAGTTGAAAACCCTTGTGCCCCCACGCCCCCCCAAAAAAAACAAGGGATCTACATTTTTAAACAGTTACCAAACATAACTACATAACTATCCCCTTTCCATACAACAGCACTGGTTTAGGTTTCTAGAAACATACATTTGAAATTAATAAAATATGGTAACTTCTATCTGGTTTCTTATGTTCACCACAGATTATTGTCTTGCTGTGGTGGTTAGTTCCTAATAGTTCTGACTCTAAGTGATGCCAAAATGAAGAGATTACTATTTCAGGCCATGCAACTTTGTACTCAGACATTAAAGGTAAATCCCTCCTGGCCAGTCTAAGAGGAGAGCTTGGTGAGATGAGCTGAATTAGAAATGTTCAATTATTGCTTTAAGTCCTTGCGACAGTGCGTAAATTTCTGTGGTAGAGTTCCTTGCACCCAGCTTAATGCTGTGCACATTCGCATCACTGCACGTTGCTGTTGGTATGGGAAAACAGTAACCTGATGTAATCAGACATTGTACAACCTCAGCACACACAAGTCCCTAAAAGAAACCATCCCGCTCAGCCCAGCACTGTTGCTTCAAACAATTCATCCAGGCTATTAAATTCCGCTCCATTTGTGATAATAGAGCTCAACACAAAAGAATAAAGCCAGACTGACACCCGTCAGTGCAGAGCAGAAGGGGAGTCATTAGCTGGAGAATAAAAGTAGTATAGCTTGGGGATATGTATAGTATGTGGGGAGATCTGAACTCACTCTTGCAGGGCAATTTCCCTTATAGAATCAATAGAACTGCAGCAAACACTTAGTTGAACATTATATGAATCACCCTGTTCATTCTTCCAGATATTCACTTCTTAAAAAGCTCGGGGAGAAGGTGCTGCAATTCTAGTATTGCCTGCTCATTAGTCTCAAAGGAGTGTCATTTCTCTTGCACTCTAACTTGCAGTTGGGCAGGGTATAGCATATGAAAGTGGACCCCAGCAGGCATCAGGCGTGATACAGTGGAGTGGAAAGTGCCCTGCTTCAGCCTCACAGATGCTGGTAGGTCTTGAGAAATCCTAATTTTATGACCTTCCCACATAATGGCTTGAATGTCTCTCATCTTTGCGAGTACGTGTTGTTTGTCCAGAAAATTAAGCAACTTCAGTAGGAATGGCCTAGGAGGTGATCCTGGGGCTGGCTTAGGGTGCAATGTCCGATGCGCATGTTCCACAATGTAGGAAGGCTCATTGGGTGAGGGGTCTGCTATTTTTTCTAGTAATTTCTGAATTAACTTTATAGGCATAGAGCCTTCCTCCTCTTCTGGAAGCCCCAGTAAAACTAGATTGTTTCAGTGGCTGCACCCTTCGAGGTCCTCTATTTTTAATTACATTTTATTTAGGTTGCCTTTTCATTGATATGAATTCTGGCTCCATGGTCAATTTCTATTTTTCTAAGGATATGGTGTGTGCTTCATTGTTTCATCCTTGGCGAGAGATGTCTCCCAACTGTTTTTTGAGAGAAGAGATTTCTGAGGTGATCAGGTTAGTGCATCTTGCAGCGGTTTCATTTCTAGGAGAAAGCGTTCCTCCGTAAGTGGTGCCGTGGTCACCTTATTGGATGTTGCCACAGCAGACTTGGTAGTTTGCTGCTTAGCTTTTTTAGTGGTCATGTCTGGTGAAGGCGGGGGTGTATGCCACGGGAGTTCCAGCTTCATTATCACTTCCATCATTGCAGGGAAATTGCTTGCAGGTGATCGGGTAGCTGCTCAAGCTCCTACACAGTGTTCTTTTAATTTTAACCTTCTAAAGGTAATATTAATGAAGAAATTACTTGTATTAAAGAGAGAACTGAGACCCTGGTAAGAAAAATCCTACCAAGATATACCACACAAACCTGAAGAAATGGATTGAAAAAAACATCAAAGGCCGCTTTGCTAGTTTTACCAGAAACTGATCAAGAAGATATTGCTATAGCTTATGACAGAGTGGGACAAACTGTAACTGCTGATGCTGTAAAGGTGAATATTCCCCTAACCTCTGAACAAACCACAGAAATTTGTAACTTACTAAAGACATTTAACAGTACTTTTAACACAGTGCCAGGCTGAGCAAAAAGGGTCGAGCATGTAACAGCGACAATGAATGCTCGCCCTATTAGACAAAAAACATACAGATTATGAGAGCTATTAAGAGCAGACATGGTTATGGAAATACAAACAATGAAGGAATTGGGTATCATAAAAGAGTTGAGAAGTACTCGGTCATCACCAGTGGTGATTATAAATAAAATATAGGGGGTTGTAAGAATCTGCCTTGATTTTAGGAAACTTAATCATGTGCCCAAATTTGACAGTTATCCTATGCCCTGGACAGATGATTTGGTGGACAGATTGGGAAGTGCCAAGTACATTAGTACCCTCAATCTCACCAAGGGTTACTGGCAGATTCCCCTAGCTAAAGAATCCAGAAACAAAACTGCATTTTCCACTGCTGTTGGATTCTATCAGTTCACCACCATGCCATTTGGTTTAGATGGAGCACCTGCTACATTCCAGTGATACATGGATGTAATTTTATCCTCTCACACTGGCTATTGTGCTGCATACCTGGATGATGGTGTGGTGCATAGTCCAGACTGGAAAAGTCACCTGGAACACCAATGGACAGTTATCCAAGCTATCAAACATGCAGGTCTGACCATTAATCCCACCAAATGTGCATTGGGCATGCAGGAAACCAGATATTTGGGATATGTTTTTGGAAATTGAGAAGTAAAGTCAGAGATTTCTAAGACAGAAGATGTAGATAACAGTCCTATCCCTAAAACAAAGAAAGATGTCAGGTCATTTTTAGGGCTGGTGGGTTACTATCTGAGATTTGTTCCAAACTTTGCTAGGTAGCTACTCCCCTCACTGAACTCACAAAGAAATGGCTCCCAAATAATGTGAAATGGTCCCCAGAGTGTGATGAAGCTTTGCAGGCCATCAAGGCTGCATTATGTTCAGCTCTTGTTTTACAAAGCCCAGACATTTAAAAACTATTTTTGTTACAGACAGATGCATCAGAGATTGGCCTAGGTGTGGTCTTGAGTCAAAATATAGATGGGATGGAACATCTCATTCTATATATCAGTAGGAAGTTGGATGACAAAGAAAAAAGGTACTCCACAATTGAAAAGGGATGCCTTGTGGCAAAGTGGGCAATGGAGTCCCCTAAGTTTTATTTGCAAAGAGCTGACTTTCTACTTCTAACTGATCAAAATCCACTCTGTTGGCTTAATCAAATGATGGATAAAAAATCCAGAATAACAAGGTAGTACCTGGTACTACAGCCATTTAAATTCAAGTTGATTCACAAATCCAGAAAAGAGAATGTCAGTGCTATTTTTTTGTCAAGATATGGATCAGGAATTGAGAATTCAGGTGGTTGAAAAAAAGTGAGTTTAATCTTCACTGTTTGCTATACTGCATATGCACTGAACTGTAAAGGTTATAAGCTATTGTTAGAAGAGTAGTAATAGAAAATTTTGGAAACCTGTTTTTGAAAAAGGCTCCTTCTTAAAGAGTGGGCTATATGATAGGGTTGAATGAGACCCTGTCCCATTTGTTATGCCAAGATCTGTTCTGTCCTCTCCTTTTCTGTCTTTTGTCTGTCTGATTGGCCAACCAAATGTTCCTCTGAGACCTAGGAACTCCGCTTCTCACTATCTCTATGCCTTCACTTGCTACTTCTGTCTTTTCTTTCCCCTTGCATATTTGGTTTACAAAAATATATGTGAATTTTTGTGTGAAACTGTAAGTGATACTGGGGCCCTTTAGTTTGAAACTGTATATAGTTATACTGTAGAAATAATAGCAAAAAGCAATTTGGTACTCAAGGGGTTAACCAGAGATGCTGGTTTGCAAAATCTTTGCAGAGTTGTCAACAAAAGGCCAGTTCTGGGACATCATTTCTATTTTGTTGCACCTACAAGGAACAAATCTTACAAAGTGCTGGTCTCTTAATTAGCTCAAGATGCAGAAATAAGAGCAGCAATGCTTTTGCTAGAGTGAGAGAAAGACCGAGAAACTGAAACTTGGAATTAGAGATGCCCTTAGACGAAGGACTTTGTTTTCTCTGTTTGTACTGCTTTTGTAAATAGTTATATTGAATAATTTTGTATTTTATTTTACTGTTATTAAAAAAAAAATAAAACACTACTTGTGAATTTTATATCTGTTTCCAAGTCTTCCTATGCTTCCTGACCTATGCCTCAATGACACTAAGTAGTTTAAAATGCAAATCAAATCAAATGGAGGAGACTATGGCATACTCTGGATTAGTGTTGGTGTGCTCTAACTGGAAATTGTAAAGGTTGTTACAAGTTTTTCTTTTTGTAGCTGAGTCCAGTCATAAGTTTCCTCTTGGTCAGAGAACAATGGGATAAATTAAAGAGCAAGTCTGCACTTTAGATTTTTCTACTATTACAATTTACTGGAGAATAACTTTTTTTTTTATTTTCAATGTACCTTTTCAGGGCTTAAATCACATTTTGGCAGTCTATCGAAAAAGGCTGTATAAAAAAGTTACCTCTCCCCAGTTGGCATCACAGTTCTTTTGTTTATGATATAATGCTCACCACAGCAGCAGACTGGGCTGTGATGTCACAAAAAAGCAGTTGCAAAGTTAGCAGGAGAGAGTCACATACATTTTGAAAGACGGAGAAATAAGTACTGCAGTATCTACAATTTGTAGTAGATCAGTAATATGGAAAAGTAAAAAAGGAAGAAAACTAGAGTACACCAAATTTAACATATAACTACTGTGAATCTAGTGGTCTTAAATTTTTTATCATAGCAGAGAGCTGCTCTTTAAGGCTGTAGGACTAATTTATCATAGTTTCATATGCTGCTGTTGAAGCAAACCTTGGTCAGAGCTGACAGGGCTGCAGCTGAGGAATTTAGAGTAAAACTATTGAAAATTACCAAAGTTACAACCACCCCACAAATCAGTTTCCTAAATAATTCACTATTCCAAATCCATGTTACCATGGATTACAATGAAAATGAAATTAGAACAAAAACATTTTAAACCCCAAATTAAAATTACTGTGAGGAGTCAACCTCTTGTATGTTGCTTAAAATACAAAACCATTTGTTATGTGGAAGCTTTCATCAGAGCCATGTGCCCTGTTTGCTAGCTCACCAACAGTTCCACTGTGACACAGAGCTGCACCCAAGTCAGTAGTATGCTATATGTGGTAATGACTATGCAAGCCACAGAGTGTTCCTGACAAGAACCTCTGCTGGTAACTTTCTACCATCTACAGATTGTGTCCCACAGAGAAAGGGTGTACAGGTATGGGTACATGGCAGAGGAAGGGTATATGGATCAACCTTTATTTGTGCACCCCTTTTCAGATGTTTATTAATCAGCATTAGTGTAGGGTATGAAGGCAGCCACTAGTGCACCCACTCAGTCAGAAGAAGGGTGCAGTTAGGTGACCCATCAGAGTGTGGGAAGGGGAGCCAGACAGAAATAAAGGAAAGGAATATGGTAGTAATTTTTGGAGTGGAAAAAAGAACAGCACAGATATAGCAGAATACTGAACATGATTAAAATAAAGAAATAATCAAGGACTCACAGGAGTGTTCAATGTGTAAAGAGACAGTGTGGTCTAGTGGTTAGAGTGCCCAGTTTAGAACAAAGAGATCCTAGCTTCAAGCCCTGCTAGAGTGAAATATTTACTGGGTGACCTTCACTGGGCAAGTCACTTAACTTGCTAGTACCCCAGTGTCCAATACCATATGAAAAGTGGCTAAGGGACTCCATGCCTGAAGCTCACTCAAGCAATTACAAAAGTGAACAGCAAAAAAGTGGCTAGCATGCACAAGTGTGCATCATGGCAGTAAAGAGATACCATAGCTTGGTTCTCAGTAGAAACATATTTTATTGATATTGACAAAAACTTTCAAACTCACCCCACCAGTGTCTGCCGTTTCACCCATGTGACTGTGGGCTTTCTCAAGGTGTGGCTACTGTGATTACTAGACCTCCTCTTAAATGTCATTCTTAACGTGACAAACTAGATTGCCAGTTGCATAATTAAATATTTAAATCAGCTCATATCTGCAGCAGTATTTAAAAATACATCTAATATTCATCAGAAGGAAAAAAAGAGACCACAGTGCACATACCAGCAACAACATGAACATGGTATATAAATACAAAATGATATGAAAAAACATATTATATTATGTAAAAAACTAACTAACAGAAGGTAAACGTAACAACAATAAATACAATATAAATAACAAATGTGTATTGACATAACAAAGTGCCCACACTAATGAAACAGTTTGTCTGGGTCCATCTGCATGAGTAAGGAAACAAAAGGTCAAGTTATCTGCTAAAGGTCAAATAAATCTATTTACATGTTTCTCCAAAAGGTTATTATTGCTATCATTATTTCCTTAACTCTGTTAGTCTTTGTTTTGCTATATTATGCAACATCACTAGTTCATGAAGAACAGATCCAAAACATACCGCAGAACTAGGAGGTCAAATGTTTGTGCAAAAGGTGCCCCTGTGTACCAAGCTGTGAAAGTGGTTGACAATCAATATCCCACTGGCAACTACCTGTTGCAACTGAGCTGGGCTATCCTGGATAAATAAGATGTAACATAATGTCTTGTATCCTGCAACAATGGACTACTACTATTATCAACTTTTAACCTGTTTAGATGAGTAGCTGCAATACTGTATACACTAAAGTGTTATTTTTTCTTTAAACTATGTATCAATTTCAGTAACTCCCTTAATGTAAGTATTATCATATCAGACACACCAATGATTAGGACCCCTCAGTTACTGTTGAAAGTTTATCAGCTCCCCAATATAAATGATAAAGCCCCTTTACATGGTGCTCAGTTCAGAACTGCAGCCTTTCGGTAATAACAGGTAATTTAATAAAACTGAACAGAAAAAAAGGCTATTGCTTCTCTCATAAACTGGCTGCCACGAACCAGCTGTCACTACCTGTTCTGTTATTATTTCACTGCTTTGAATGTCTACTCTGCAAACTCAGTGATTCTAACATGGAATGAGGGTCAGACTCTGGCTGCTTCCCAGGTCAGCTCACTGCTTTGGATATATATTTAGGTCAGTGCATCCAGCAGTGTCAGTGCAGAAATAACTTGCAGATCCTGTCAGTCTCTGGCTGAACTGCAGCATTGGGGATGATGCATTTGATGCTTGGTACTGGAGAAACTGGGCTAAGGTGGAAAAGGGAAGTTCTCAACAACCCAGATGGGCAATTGACATCTGGTCCATTAGCAACAAGTCCATACCCCCCAAAAACAAAACTATTCCCAGACCAGTTGAAAGACCAATCTAAAGATGCCATTGCTGCCCTAGGCCTTACACAACTGGACACTCAGCCTACTCGTGTCAATCCTTCTAATGGCTCCTCCTCACTTCTTGACATTGTCCTCACCAACTGACCTCACAAAATTACTGGTACCACAGTCCTTCCAAATGCCCTCAGTGACCACTCCCCTATACTATTTTCCTGGGCCAGCAAAACACAAAAACCACATCTCAAAACCACCTTCCGGCACCACCTCAATCCAGGGCAATAGGAACAGCTAAAAGCCTACCTGTCCCACTGGGACTGGTGCCCTGTCAACCAGGTGCCCCCAACATTGAAGCGGCCCTATCGTACCTTATCCACTCCTTCAATTCAGCCTGTGATCTTTTTGGCCCCTCACTAAACACCTGGTAAAAAACTCTAAGACCCTATGTGTCATCCAACCCTTACTCATTTATATGCACCATCGGGACAATCTTTGGCATAAAGACCTTGACTCTGGTAAGGCCTCTGATGGGCAACTCTACTGGGAGGTCCATAACAAATGCACCTGGGCCATCTGAAAAGCAAAGGCTGACCACTATAAATCAGTACTGACCTCCTCCTGGGGTTAGGCCCAAAAATTCTGGGATAATATCAAAGAGCTTAATGTAAAGTCCATATCCCCACCACCCTCCCAGATCAGCATCAATGGCACCCTCACCTCAGACCCAAACTGCATTGTAGATACTTCAAATTCCACCTTCTCTAACCTTGGAGCAGTCCTCACCCAAAACTTCTTTGACCTCATCCCCACTCCTCCCACAGCCCCCTCACCCACCCACCTTCTATTTTCATGCCATCATACAGCAAGAGGCTATACCCTACCTCTTAAAAGTCCTTATCAGCCACAGTCACAGTAATGACTCGCTGGACCTCAGACTGCTTCATCAGGTCTTTGATGTAATGCTTACCCTTTCACCTGCCTTCTAAACTGCTCCCTTTGTCTCAGCCAATTCCCCTTCAGTTGGAAAGTGGCATTCATTACCCCAGTGCACAAGAGTGGTGACGGACCTCCCCAGGAAACTATCACCTGATCTCCATCCTCCCCTCCCCCAAGGCCCTGGAGAAAATCATCACTGACCAGCTATCAGATTATCTCTCTACCCACAATCTCCTTTGTGAGGAGCAACATGGCTTCCACACAGGTCATAGCATTACCACAGCCTTATTGGAATTCTCCAGCTTCCTCCACTCTACCCTCAATAAAGGACACCTGACCAGGACACTCTTCTTAGATCTGTCCAAGGCATTCAACATGGTAAACCACCCTCTCCTCCTATCCACCCTTATTCAGCTGGGGTTCTCCCAGGTAGTCACCTCCTGGTTTTCCAACTATCTCGCCTCACGCTCCCAGTGCATCAGGAAAAAAAGAAACCATCTCTGCCCACCAACCTGTTCTTTCAGGGGTCCCCCAAGGGTGTATTCTGGGTCCCCTGCTTTTCAGCCTGTACCTCAACTCACTCCCCACTGCCTGCTCTAAGTAGGTCCTCCTTTATGCTGATGATGCAGTACTCTTTCATTCCAACCCGGAACCCCATTCCCTTCAAGTCACTCTCCAAAAATCTTTCAGTCAGGCCGAATCACAGTTAATTGACCACAGACTCATTTTCCTGGATTCCCCCTTTCCCCAACAAATGACAAACTCTTTATATGTTATTGTGCTCAGATTGGCAATTAATGTATTATAGATCATATTCTCATTTACTATTCCAATCATCATTTATTATTGTCTCTTCCATAATTGCATCTTTTATGCATCCCTGTACATATATATATAAATTAATCTCTGATCATCCCTCTTTCTTTCTCTTCTCACTCCCCCAGGTGAAAACCTGGGTGCCTTCTTCTTCTCTTTTGTGGTAGGTAACGGTGAGAACCGAGACCGCTTTTTCTCCTTCAGTTCCTTCTTCTTCTCATCATATTCCTTTTTCCTTTCCCCCTTCCCTCCTTCCCCCTCCCTTTCCCATAGCCAGTCTCCAACTTGCGTTGGACAGCTGGCCTTCCCCATTCATTACGTAACCCCCCTCCTCCCTCCCTTCGCTCCTTCCCTCCCTCTCTTCTTTATTCTTCTTCTTGTTTCCTCCATGCCTCTATGAACCCCATCATTTCTGTGTTAAACATGTCTACTGCTAAATCCAACAAGTGCACGCCATTTGCTCTATAAAAATCCTCCACCCACTCTTCCACTCCTTGCAATATCACATGTTCCCCCATTTTTCTTACCATAGTCCCAACCCTTCTGTTCATCTTTCTCCTGGCTCTGTCTATTGCCACATGACTGTGTTCATGTCTCCGTTCCCGCCTTGGTATCATGTCGGACCAAGCTATCATCACCCCTGGCCACCACTGCCGTATTTTCTCAAAGTCCTTTTTTACTTGCATGTATGTGTCTACCCATGGGTTTTCCCCTATATCACCCCCCCCCCAAATGTACAATAACTAAATTTGGGGTGGGTTTGCATTCTTTCATCTCCTTCAGCGTGGGCAGAAGCTGAACCTATCGCATCCATCATATGCCCTTTCCAAGATAGCCTACATTTTCATATGTCCTGGTACAGTTATTTTCCCCCAGCCTTTTTCTCTGCTCTCTTTTCTGCCCAGTATATGTAGAAATGCCCGCAGATCCATACTTCTGTGCTCCTCCCTCTACCTATAGGATTTAAGCAGAAATATACATCTTAAACATGTTTTTCATCCCCTTGTTTTCACCCCCCCTATTTAACCCCCAACCCATTTTCCCCTGTTCTTTCTCCTCCTCTAGTTTCATCCTGTAAAACAAAAGACAACTGCCATGTGAACCTCTTTTAGTGCCTGAATATGCTTTTTGTAGCTGACGGACCACCATCACCCTTTTTCCAACATGTTACCCACTGTTTCACCTGTCGCCGCCCATTGTGAGGCAACACCTATTCGAAAAGAATGAGATAAATAATTGTCTGGGTTCTCCTCCAGGTATTCCATACCTTTTTTAAGTATGGCCATCACTTGGTAGATTGTCACTTTCTTCCTGCCCACACATACAAATAATCTCCCCTTCTTAATACCACGCTCTGCGGCGTAAGCCCACAAAGCCCTTACTAGGCACCTATTGCCCTCCATGTGAAGTCAGATGGTGATGTTACAACCGTTCCCTTCTTGGTGTGTTTTTGACCTCTTGATTCTCAGCTGTATTTCTTCCCTTCCCCATCTTATGTCTTCCCACTCCAGTCCCCCTTCTTCTTCCTTTCCTCCATGACCCACTGCCTCGCTCACTCTCAGCGCCCCTATAAACATTACTAGTTAGATAGTGTGAGATAGCCGTGCTTTGTCCTGAGATCTGCAAATTGTTGGTAATACCCCTGCTAGTTTTGTCAGCCAGTGTTCCACTATTGGTCGCCTGCAATCCTTTGGTCTATGCTTTATTCTACTCCACCCATGCATCATTCTCCTAATCAACATTGTCTTGGTCGGGTCCCTCCGTTTCTTCAGGGTGCAAATAAAATGAATCCCTGCCAAGTATACCCCCATAATGGTATGAGCTGTCCCCTTCTGCCATTGATCCACTGTGAATTTTCCCAACTGTTCCTCTGTAAGCGGCCCACTTACCTCCATCTGATGTGTTTCCCCTGAATGTTTGTAATGCCTGCCAAGCCCCTTTGTAGGCCCTCAAGGTCCTTGGTGCCCATGAACTGTGAAACAGCATTTCAGCTCCCTCTTGCCAATGTCCCAGATGTTCATTGGTATGGGTGTTTTCCGCTCCTCTGCTGTTGGGGACAGCATGAGGAAATGATCCAGCTACAGGCAGGAAAGGCTGTCAGCTAGGGTATTATCCCCCCCTTCTATATGCTTAGCCCTAAATGACATATTGAACTGTAATGCTCTTAATACCAGTTGCCTTAACACTCCCATGACTGTCTTGGACCTGGCTCCCTTGTTGTTTAACACATCTACCACTGCCTTAATATCACACCAAAACGTAACCTTCTGGTTCTGCAAATCTTCACCCCATACTAATGTGCATGCCCAGATGGGCATGATCTCTAACAGTGTGATGTCCTTTACTTTTTTGTCTTTCACCCAACTTTCTGGCCATGGCTCAGAAAACCATTTTCCTTTCATATAGCTGCCCATCCCTAAACCACCTGCCTCATCTGTATATAGTTCCAAATCCATATTGCAAACCCAATCCTCCTGCCAAAAATAACAGCCATTGTAGCTGTTAAGGAATTTTTCTCACACTTTGAAATCTTCCTTTACTCCCTTTGTGATGTCCACCCAGTGCTGTGGCCTAGTTATTCCTGCTCAACCCTCACTAGCTATTTTGTGAAGGGTCTTCCTGGACCAATTGCCCTACAGGCAAAGTTGAGATGACCTATGACCTGTTGGATCTGTCTTAACTGCACCCACCTCCTGCTCGTGTATAACTGAATGAGTTCTTTCAGTTTGCTTACCTTGCTGTCTGGCAATCTAAACAACTCTCTGCGTGTGTCTATTTCTATTCCCAAGAACTCTAACACTTTCCCAGTGCCTTCTGTTTTTTCTGGTGCCAATGGTACCCCCTATTCAACACACAACTCCTGGAAGCTGGCCAACATCCCCTCTGTCTCCTTCCTACCACTGCCAATTAATAAAAAATCATCTAAATAAAGTAAAACCGTCCTATGCCCTGTTTTTTTCCCAAAATATCCGCTGTAAACAGGTGCTGAATGCTTCGAATGTAGCACAGGCTATGGAACACCCCATGGGCATAGCTTTATCAAAGTAGTACTGGTCCCCTATCTTGAAACCCAATAGGTCCCAGTCCTCCCTCCTAACTGGAAGCAATCGAAAAGTGGACTGTATATCCGTCTTGGCCATCCCGACATTGGGAGTTACTCTTACAATCTGTACCACTTCCTTCAGTGAGGCATAGGAAACCTTACTGTATTCTTCCCATATAAAATCATTTACTGATTCACCGTCTGGATATGACAGATGGTGAATCACCCTGTGTTCCCCTTTTTGCCTCTTGGGAACCAGGCCCAGTGGGGAAATTCTCATGTTCTTTAATGGGGGGGTCAAAAATGAACCCTTCATCCTGCCTGCTGCTTTTTCTTTTGCTATCTTTTCTCTCAAAGTGTCGTCCTTCCCCCTTACTGACCCTAAATTGTTAGCCTCTCTTGCCGTTCTGGGGCCATTGCAGTGCAATGGAAAACCTGTTCTAAAACCCTTGCTTAAAACTTCTGCTCCCTTTTTGTCTGGATATGTTTGCAACCCTTTTTCCCATGCCTCTGCCCTTATGGGGGTTCTTGCAGTTTCAAATAGCTTGGCCCCTCCCCCTTTCTCTGTTTTCCCATCCCCTTTCCTATTGTCTTCATGTTGTTCCTTTTAGTCAGCAAACCTGACCCCCCAACCATTATATCCTCTACCTCTCAAACCCCTGTGCCATGATTGCCCCCTATATCCTTGCCCCTCCTGAAAGGGCTGCTTTCCTGAACTCTGACTCCCTCCTACCTGAGCCCCTTGGGTCCATGCTGTCCTGCATCTGTTGGCCGGGTGGGTTCTTCCGCATCTCAAGCATGCATGTCGGAACTGGCATTGGGGCCATGAACAAAATGCTCTATTGTATCCTCAGCAACACTTCTGCGGCACCCCACGTCTCTTCCCTACTTCTCCCTCTGGTGTGGATTGGTCAGTCACACATAGTCTGTCCACAAATCCAAATGCTTGGTATCCCACCTCACATCCCTATATATCGCCATTCTTTGTCAAAAGAATTCATCATAGTATATCCATCCCACTCCCCCTTTCGCCTTGGCCCTTCTTATTATCAATGAGTACATTATCAAAGGGATGCCCACTTCTGGTTTTCTTTCCAGCACTATTGCTGAGCATGTGGCAAACCCCACAAACCATCCATCCCACGTTTTTCCCTTCATAAATTTGTCCTCTTCTTTCTTCCCCAATAGCACTATGGAGGCCATCATCTCACTCTTCCTGATACTTTCTGCTTCCTCATATTTTACAGCAACCTCTCTACTCACTAAGGCAAATATGTCTACCTACTCCCCTTTCCAAATTTTTTCCTTTGTAGCTAGTGGTACGTGCTCCCTATTCTCATCCCCAGTGCTCCTATGTCTCTTGTTCCTTTTCCTACACTGTCAGCCACCTTCTCTGCCTCTCCCGTTGTCTCTTTTTCTGACCTGATTTTGGCTAAGGTTGAGTCCATCTGTCCCAGACCCCCCTGACCCAAGGTCTGCAATAATTTGGCCTATGTAATCTTTGATGCTTTCTTCCATGGTGCCTAATGCTTTACTGTACCTGTGGCCTTACCCATTCCCTGTGGCCTGTTGTCCTTGGGATGCCCTGGTTTGGTTTCCTGTGGTAGGGTGCTTGGTTGGGGCTGAGGAACTGGTGGACAGTGGGTATCCGGTCTGGGCTCCAGTAGCAGGACTACCACCTGATCCTGAGGGGGTACTGGCAGTTCTGGTACTTGGGGAAATGGTGGGACTGGTCTGGGTGCTCGGGGAGGCACCACCAGCAGTGGCTTCACCCTTCTTGGGCTGCGTGGCCTCCCCACTGGCCTTTTTCCCCTGCCCCCTTTTCCTTTACCAGCTTTCCTCTTTTCCCCGGATCTCCCTGGTTCCTCCCCTTCTACCATCTGCCACATCTTGTTGGTCTTTAATGCTACTTCCGCGATCACCTTGGAGGCATCCTCTTTCATAGGCCTGTTCCGTTTTGGTGCCATCTGTCTTCCTTGGGAGCCTGTATAATTGCTGTGAAAAGAACTGAGAGAAACATCCTCATTAATGTTCCATATTGCTGTTATAACCTCGCCTCACCTCGCCTTACCCAGGCTACACCTTTCCTTACGGTTATATAGGTATATTTATTTATTTATTATTATTATTTATTTTTTTAATGCCTGTCATCCGTGCATCGTAGACCATAAGCCCTGTCCTGTGACCCATCCGCCTGCTTCAGCTGTCCATTTGGCCCTTTTGATCATTCCTGCAGCATTTCTCCTCCCATGGTGTTCCTTCACCCCCCCCCCATTTCCGCAGTCCAATGGCCCACCTTGGGCATGGGAGCTAATCTCCTTCATCCCTCCCTTTCCTTATTTTTCAGGCCCTCCCTGCTGCCTACATTCCCAACCATTGTCCCTTATGCATTTTTCTGGTCCTCTGCCATGTCTTTCACTCCTTCCCATCTTCCAGTTCCCATCCCATCTGTCACAGCCTCTAGCCCCCACTGCTTCCCTAGGCCATGCCGCTCGCTTATCATCGTCGCCACACAGAGTGACGTCATGTATACTGGCTTTTTTAGGCCGAATGGCCTCCTGCACCAGGCCCTTCTGGTTGGCAACTCGTGGCCCTCCCCCCCCCCAGGGTAAGAAAATCAAAAAACATGGGAACTAGACCAGTAATTTCAGGTATCCTCCCCTTGAACAAATGTCATCCTGAAACATATACGATAATACCAAGAATCAATTTTAGGCCTGTTTAACTGGTGCAATAAACCAGGGATCACATATATAAATTCATGGGAAAAACCCATAGGAAAACACACTTGCATGGAAGGGATGGACGTCATCCAAATGCTGTGTATGCAGGCCTTTCTGCGCTTATCACCATCGCCACGCGGCGTGATGTCAGACAACGGCTGTTTTAGGTTGTATGGCCTCCCGCACTGGGCCATTCTGGTTGGCCGCTCTGCGGCCCCTTTTTTCCCCCTTTTCCTTTCTTGCCACAGCTTCCTCTGTGAATTCAGGCCTTTTGTGACCTCCATGATGTCAGACGCTGACTTGTAGCACATGGCCTCTTTTTAGGCCCATGCGGCCTGCCCCCAATTCAACAATCCCCTAGTCACTCTCTTCTCCCCTCTCTCTGTCGCTCCTGCATCCCCCCAATCACAACATGCTCTCCTGCAGTGCTAATGTCCTTGCTCTCACTTCCTTCTGCTTATGCATTTGGCATTTTCTACTGGAAAGCTTCTCTTCTGGTTCGCTCCCCTACCCACTCACCTATTCCTTCCATCATCCAGGAAACAGCCCGCTCTCATCCATCGTGTCTACTACCTGTGCCTTTTGGGCCTGGCGCACCACACTCCCAAACTCATTCAAATTCCTCACTACTTTCTTTTCTTCTCTTCTGTTCTCCTTAGTACTTGAGCTGAGGCACCACAATTAAATAGCAAATGTTCTACTGACTAAGCCTTTCTTTTAGACATCACTTGCCCAGAACTTGCAACTACTTCAACAAACATTCTTTTCTCTCCACTTCACTCTTTGCTAATTTCCACAGTTTCTCTCTTGGGTCCAGGCCCCCCCATGAACCATGTGCCTCATCCTTGCAACTTTTCTGAACCGTGCATTTTTTAAATCAAGCCCACATTCTGTATCCATGTTTATTACCTTTTTTAGCCATCCTGGTAGACAAACCTTTTTCACAATCGTCGAGAAACAAAAACTGCCAATCCGAAGTGCTGTAGCTCTGTCGATTACTATAAGCAACAAAACTTCAGCAAAAAGTGGCTGAGCCACCACTGTGCTGGTCCTTAAATACCCCCTCTGGCCCCTCACCTTCCTGTCTACCTGCCCCTTGTTCTGCTCCCCCCAGTCCCTCCCCCAGAGCCTCCCCTCCTTCTGAGCACACCACCTTGCCTTACATGGTAGGGGTGCACCAGAACAATTTGGTCTGACCCATAAAGGGCAAACTCTATTCTGAACCAGAAAAAGACAAAGTCCATGCTTTTCTTCCACAACCAGAGTAGGCACCATGGCTCCCCCTGAACCTTATGACTAGCAAACTGCTCCCAATAGAGCAAGTTCTTACCTTTAAATATCTCGGTGTTACCTTCGACACAGCACTGTCCTTCCATGAGCATGTCCATCTCCTTTGCACCAATATTACTACACTACCCGTATTGGCCTACTTTACCACCACAGTGACTGCCTCCCCCTTGGTGCTGTAAGGCTCGCTATCAACCCCTCTGTTCTCTCTTCTCTTGTGGACTATGGACTTATAGTCTATGGGGCGGTGGCAAACTCTACCTTCCTAAGAATCAAAGTCTTGCTAAGCAAAGCATGCCACCTACTTACAGACTGTGACAAACTCATCCACACCTGCACCCTATATTACCTAGCCAATCTTCTCAACTTTGAGGAGTGCCTCCAGTACCAGTCTTGCCTCTTCACCAAAACAATTATGGTTGGATTGGCCCCACTCAGACTCTCCACCTTACTCCAGCCTGCCCCACTAGCCCCCCCCCCACTCACAGCACCACCTAGACCATCCTACATGTGCTCAGAGTTAGGACTTTGATGGCCCAAAGGTCCTTCTCCTACAAATCCCCTGCTTGGCTAAACTCTCTCCTCACTTCCATCTCCAATGAAAACAGACTTGTTCCCTTCAAGACTTCACTCTAATGCTATCTTCACTCCTTGCACACCTGCAACTGCACATAGCCTACTCCGTATGCTAAGCTCCCTCCCCCCTCTCTGCCTTTGACAATGGACCTATGTCCTGCCTTACCCCCCCAGGATGTATGCCCACTGCTATCTCATGCCCTGTGCTCAGTGAATATATCCTGCATTGTATATATACTGCACTGTTTGTATTTTTTTGTACTGCACTAGTTAACCCTCCTGTTTGCACTATATGTATTTATTGCACTGTATCATGACTACATCAGTCTGCACATCTCTGTATTCCCTGTATCACACTGTCTATTGCACCACACTGTCTATTGCACATTGTCTAACCTGACGTGGAGCCTTTGTAAAGGAGTCTATGACTCAAAGGATTCTAATGCCTATACTTTAATATAATAAAATAAAAAAAATAAAAATAAGTATCCAAGAAGGATCAGAGGCTAGCGTACAGTGGAAGAGTGCAAAAAAATTCAATGTTTTTAGCAGTGGGTCCAGAGCAGTAGCATAATAGGCCATGGTCTGAGAACTAAGGGCAGGAACAGAAGGGGACAAAGTAAGATCTGAAGACAGGTTTGAGAGAGAGATACTGTGGGGGATTTTGAGGGGAGGAGAGAGACAGAGAGAGAGAGAGAGAGAGAGAGAGACAGCTCCAAGATATTGATATCCATATTATTGGGAAGCAGAGGTGGTATAGGGAGCATTCAAGTTTTATTGTATAAAGGTGTTTTCCACTTTTTATTATAACAGTATATGACATAGTATGTTTTCTGTATAGTTGTTGTAATGTAGTTTATAAAAAATGTATACATGCATTTTCCATACTGTATGATTATACAATATAGTATATTTTCTGTATGAAAATTGTAAAATATTTTATAAAAAATAAAAATAAAGAAATATAAAGTTTACAAAAAAAGAAAATTGTGTTGTAAAGCTGTCAATATTTTATACACTTTACCTGCTTCTCCTTTACCCCTAACCATCCTGACAATTAGCTCCCAGCTGTTATTCATCACCATGTTTTCTAATACATTTTTTAATATCCTCCTTATAACTTTTCTTACATCAATATTTGTACTTTCTGTTGACCTATATTGCAGTACATGGTAGGTCTGGCTTGACTTCTCCATATAAAATCCCATTGTTTCCAAACACATAGGTCAGCAGCAGTCTTTTCACCAATCAAGTCAAAATTAAGAAAGATAAGCAGTTTGTAAGACAAGCAATAACCCATGTACATTTTCAAAAAATCAGATCAGTAGAACTAGTTACTAACTGAAAGTAGTGAAAACACAAAACCATACCACTTTCTTTTAAGAAGCGTTTTATTTGGGACTGAACTGCAAGAACAACTATAACAAGTTATGGCACTAATTTCAAAATCTCATTGAAATACATTGAACTGCATACCCAAGTCTTCGGTTTGTGGTCTGGTTTTGAAGAGTGAAGACATGTCTGCAGTCCAGAGAGGATTATGGCATTGGACCCCAGATGAGTAAGTAAGGGCTTGGGGTGGGGTGGTGGATGCTCAGTGGGAGGGTCAAGTAGGGTAAGGAATGGCCACAAAAAGATATTGCTGGACCATTTTTTTACAGGTAAAAAAAAAAGAGACCGACGATCCCCGATCATGATACTGGGGGATTGGGCATAAATATATAGAAAGTCACAATGGAACATGGGCCACTCCACCATGACCAAGATGGTTGCAAGATGCTTCTGCATATGCACAACTTCTAGCACACGTGCAGTAGAGTGTGGCAGCCATGATGGCAATGACAGTGTTCCGTAATGACAGCTGGCACTTTAAATATTGCAGTGCTCTGGTTGGTAAGGACAACATTAGCAGACTGCTTCACAGACATGGAGGTGACTGTGATGCAATCCAACATGTTGTTCATTTGGAAAGAGTGAGGAGTCCTTTTCTCAGTGATCATGAAAGGACTGCAGGGTTCCACCCACTGCAACCCTAAATATTAGTCTAAGTAACTTAAAGTAGTGAAACAAAAAAAATGCACTCTCAAAGACTGACAGAGTACACACTGGTAAAGTACTGATTAGGTTTATTTGCTAAAGTGCCATAAAGTATTGTAACAAACACTCAACCTTCCACTTAACACTTCATTGGGAGTGTATGGAATCCACCTATAGACCTCCGATTTAAAGGCAGCTCTTAATGTTGCCTCTCCAGTGTAACCATTAGAGTAACACCAGTGTAATAAGGTGCACAGTGTTCAACAGTACAACATACACAAAATTGCTTTCTCTGAGTTCCTTTACACAACTTTTTCAGTTTGAGGCTTCTGAAAAAGGGGGAAGAAAAACAAAAAATGTTGAAAACAATACATCACCAAACTAACACAATATTAGATATGAAGTGTTAGAATAAGAAAAGGGTGAGAAAATCACCAATTCCTGATTTTATGAATAAGTGCTATTACTAAATGTTGTTGAGGCACATGTCAGGAAGCATAGGCAAACCAGAAAAAGTCATAACATTTGTAAGTAGCATTTTGTTATCAATAGCAATATAATAAAAATAAAATTCTGCAAGATATATATATATATATATATATATATATATATATATATATATATATATATATATATATATATATATATATATATATATCCATACCTGTAAAGATAAAAATGGCAACAATTTTCAATATTCTCATAGTGGTCAGACCTACAGTGAGAATATCGCATTTATCCTCACTGGAGGTAAATTTATCCACACAGTAGGTAGAGATTGGCTCATTTGGAACTCATTTGCATATTCAGCCACACTGACAGTAGTAACCGTATTCAAATGTGAATAACTTAAAAATGAAAAATGATACCATGGTACTATGAGGACAAACGTTGTTCAGCACAAAAATATCTACAAAATAAGTGGTGTTTCATTTATGGCTAACTTTTATTTTTTTTATATAATTAGCCAAAAAACAGCAAAAAATGCATTTCTTTTCACTTTTTACTACAAACAAATTTGAATAACTTTAAAACGAAAAATGACAGCATGGTACTGCGAACACAAAAGTTGTTCAGCACAAAAATATCTACAAAATGAGTGGTGTTTCATTTATGACTAACTTTTATTTTTTTATATAATTAGCAAAAAATCTGCAGAAAATGCAATTTTGTTTACTTTTTCAACAAACAAATGTGAATAGCTTTAAAACGAAAAATGATAGCATGGTACTATGAGCATGAAGGTTATTCAGCACAGAAATATCTACAGAATGAGTGATGTTTCATTTATACAGTAGATACCTTTTAGTTTTTTTTATAATTAGCAAAAAAACTGCAGAAAATTCAATTTTTTTTCACTTTTTGCAACAAACAAATGCATATAACTTTAAAATGAAAAATAATAGCATGGTACTTTGAGAAAAAAGTTGATCAGGACAAAAATACTTACAAAATGAGTGGTGTTTCATTTATAGATTTCTTTTAGATTTTTTTATAATCAGCAAAAAATGGCAAGAATTTACTTTTTTTATTCTTCACTTTTTTGGAGGTTTGACGTAAATGGAATACGCAACTCCCCTACTGGAAATATTGTCGATATCTTTTGTTCTCCTGCCACTTGACCCAATGTCATCACTCGTGGCTTCACCACTCATGATGTTATTGGGTCAAATGCCACTCGAACCAAAAATAACGACAACATTTCCAGTAGGGGTGTTGTGAATCCTATATATATATATATAAAATGCCTTTTCCCTGAGCTTGCTAAGCGACCCCCTGTTTCTCATGAAATGTATCAGAACTTTGACCGTTTCTTTCCTTACAAGTGAAACAAAATAGAACATGGTGTCTCAGAATTAATCTTCTTTTAACAACTAAGCAATTAAGCTTGTGCTGCAACTCAAAGTTAACCCCATGAGTTCCAAATAGCTTTTTGCAATCATTTTAACAATACAGATATATACATTTTCAAACCAGGGGATCCTAGTTTCACATAAAGATCCACATATATTTTTATAACCATAGATAATCAAGGGGGAGAAAAGAGATAGAAACAGCAAGTGAAGACAGAGAGATAGCGGGGGGATTATGAGACAGTCAGAGTGATAAGTTCCTAGGTCTCACAAGAAAATTTGATTGCACAATCACACAGACAAAAGACAGAAAAGGAGAGAATATAACAGATCCTTGCTTTTATCTCTTTCTACATAACAAATGGAACAAGATCTTATTTAATTCTGTCACACTAAACACAGCTATTTACATAATACTCCAGACCTAAAATGGAGCAATTCCTACACTGGGAAAAGTGTTGCTCACAACTTTGTTTCCCTCTGGGCTAACAAAAGTTCCAAATCCCCTTCCCTTGGGCCAGTAACCACCATCTCTATTCCCATAAAATGCATGGTATGTTCTCATTGATTATTAGAACCGAGCACATGGTCCACTTAAGCAATAAACCACTCCATGGTGTGGGTTATGCTGGAATTTACCCACGGCTGGTGTGGGTAAATTCCAGCATAACCCATACCCTTGAGTGGTTTATTGCAATTATACAATAGCTGCCTTTTTTTTGAGACAGGAACAATGATTTTTATCAGATTTATTGCTCCACAGGTAAAAATAGTGATTGGTTGTTAGGGCTATCCTTGTTTGCTAGGGCTGTTTCCATGGCTGCAAAGTTGCTGCCATGTATTGTAATGCAGACCATTTTTTTTTGTTTTGTTTCATTTTAAGAGAGGGCTACAATTCATGGGGGATCACATTTGTTTTCTTACTGACCTAAAAAAAACTGTGAGCGTGTGCTGTGCTGTGAGCCATCATGGGTTGCCATCAGTCAACTTCCAGGTTGTAGTTTATGTTGTGGAGATGGACTCAGGGGAATTTTTTTCTGCTATTTTTTTTTCCTTGAATGAGAGTGGGGATTCAGACAGCAAGACCTTGACCGTATGGGAGAGAAAGAGCTAAACTGTACCAGAGAAGGAGTACATGTGGACTCATGAACTGTCATGGTCCAGGAAAGTGGCGATGGACCCAAGCTGAGTGATCACTGAAAAAATAATTGCAAGGTGAGCAGGGTGGAAGTGGTTATGGGGAAACAGTTTGCAAACACTGTTTTTGGTCCCTGATTTCGGCTGGCACACTGTTTTGTTTATTTTATTTACCTAAGTTTCACACTTTACATTGATGGTTTGCCAGTAAGACTGAGGTCTACTGGTGGTTCAAGATGGTGGATTTTAACTTTCCTGGTCAGGAGGTTGAAATGTTTATGGAGATGCAGCTGACTGGCACCTTTGCTGTAGGTATATTGTAGGATTTACCACAGGTAAAAGGTGCCAATCAGTCAATCACATTACAGAATTATGAGACCCCATTGTATAATAAAACATAATCCTTGTTCTCAATTTGTTGGCACACATGTGGTCTCTCACTCTTTATTTCAGCCTGTGTTTGGTATGCCCTATATAAAGTCTGGCACATTCACTTGTGGTCAAGTATATCGAATGTGTGGTGTCACAATTTTTAAATCTCTGAATTGCCTGCAGCTCTCCATTGATGGGATTGAGGAAGGGATTATCTTCCTTTAGTACAGCACAGCATTTATAACTGCCACATTTCTGACTTCCCTTATGGGGCGATAGTAACTATGTTGTGTTTATGGATTTTGGTTGCATACTGTGTTTGAGACAGGCCAACAGATTCCTTGCCCATCTGTAGACCATTCTGGGATACTGGCCCACAAAATGTGCAAAGCGTTCTTCAGATTGGAGAATGTTCCAATGTTTGTGTAATATTTTTTGCACTTCTCGAGACTGGGTTGTGTAGGTGGTGAGAAAATTCAGAGTAGGTCCCCTAGTATTACCGTTAGTATGTATTTGTAAGAGTGAATTTTTCTGTGTTGGAGGACTTTAATGCCAGAGAAAAAATTGTTTTATAAGGCCTTAGAAACATAGAAACATAGACTTTGACGGCAGAAAAGGACCACTTGGCCCACCCAGTCTGCCCATTTCCCTACCTACTGGATAAGCTGCAGATTCTAGTTAACCAACAGCCTGCTTCCTGCAACCCCGCACTATGATTGCTTTGTGTCTGTCCCAAGCATGTTTGAATTCCCCCACTGTTTTAGACCCAACGACCTCCTCAGGAAGGCTGTTCCATGTATCCACCACTCTCTCCGTGAAAAAGAATTTCCTCACATTACCCCTTAGCGTCCCCTCTATCTTTTAAACTGTGCCCCTCTTACACATCTCTTTTCTGAAAGATGCTACCCTCCTGGACTTTGTTGATTCCTTGAGGTACTTGAGCGTTTCTATCATGTCCCCTGTCCCTCCTTTCATCAAGGGTATACATTAAGCTCTCTGTGTCTCTCTTCATATGGTTTCTGATGTAGACCCTGCACCATTTTAGTTGCCCTCCTCTGGACTGCTTCCATACTGCTCTATGTCCTTGCGTGATGAGGTCTCCAAAACTGCACACAGTACTCCAGATGGGGTCTCACAACTGTCTGTATATAGGGATAATCACTTCCCTTTTCTTTGTGATGCCCTTCCTATGCATCCCAGTATCCCCCTGGCTCTCTTACTGACTTCTCCATTGCTTACCCACCTTTAGGTCATCTGATACGACTACTCCCAGGTCCCTTTCCATTTTTGTTATTGTTAGTACCTCCCCTGCTATTGTGTACTCTTCTCCTGGGTTTTTGTTTCCCAGGTGCATTACTTTGCACTTCTTTGCATTGAATCTAAGTTGCCATATGTCTGACCATTCCTCCAACCTTGCCAAGTCCATTCTCATCTTTTCTACCCCCTCTTGTGTATCAACTCTGTTACAGATCTTTGTGTCATCTGCAAAGAGGCATACCTTTCCCTTCAGACCCTCTGCAATGTCACTTATAAAGATGTTAAAGAGGATTGGACCCAGTACTGAGCCCTGAGGTACTGCACTAGTAACACCCCTTTCTTTGGAATGTGTTCCATTCACTATTACCTTCTGTGTCCTGTTGTGCAGCCAGTTCACTACCCAGGCTACCACCCTGGGACCCACTCCCAGGCTGGCTAACTTGATTATTAATCTTTTGTGTGGGACTGTGTCAAATGCCTTGCTAAAGTCTAGGTAGGCCATATCCACAGCCCCTCCCTGGTCTATTACTTTGGTCACCCAGTCAAAGAAATCAATTAAATTAGTCTGACATGACCTTCCTGCTGTAAATCCATGTTGCTTTGGGTCCTGTACCCCGCTGGCCTCTAGGTGCTCAACAATTCTTTCTTTCAGAAGTGATTCCATCATTTTCCCTACCACTGAGGTCAAACTTACAGGTCTGTAGTTTCCTGCTTCTGTCTTGCTCCCACTTTTGTAAAGGGAATCACATCTGCCCTCCTCCAGTCCTCTGGTACCACCCCATCCTGCCATGATTTGTTAAAAGTGTGGCCAGTGGTGTCACTAGGTCCCCCTAGTTCTTTTAGGTCCTGGGTGAACTCCGTCAGGCCTCATTGCTTTGTCCACCTTGAGTTTTAGGAGTTCTTTCAGGACTCTTTCTTCTTTGAATGGACTGGTATCAACCCCCTACCCAGAGTGCTTCTATTGTCTGGTTTAGGTAACTGCTCCTCATCTTCTTTTGTGATACTGAGCAAAAGTATTCATTCAGTATCTCTGCTTTTCACTGTCTCCCTCTGCCCACCTCCCTTCTATTAATCTTCACTATCCCTCCCTTAACCTTTCTATGCTCCCTAATGTACCTATAAAAGGTTTTAGCCCCCTTTTTGACCGAGTTGGCTATTTTTTCCTCAGTTTGTGCCTTTGCCATTTTGACTGCCTTTCCTACTTCTTTCTGCTTTAATTGATACAGTTCCCTGTCGTGCTCCCTCTATGATTCCTTATACTTTTTGAATGCAGCCTTTTTCTCCTTAACCTTCCCTGCCACCTCTTTGAGAACCATAGTGGTTTTACTCCTTTGTTTCTTTATTTGTTTTACACAGGACTTGTTGCGTCTATGATGGCAGTTTGATTTTCTCCATTGTTCTTCCACCCCTTCTATTTGGCCATTTGCTAGTGCATTCTTCAGGTGTTCACCCATTTTGCCAAAGTCAGCCCTTCTAAAGTCCAGTATCCTTGTTTTGTATGGCTTATCTCCATGGTTGTGCTCATTGTGACACACTGTGCAGTGAGTCAACGTTCCCGGTGTCTACTGACTTCTAAATTTGTGATCCTCTCTCCATTTGAGAGTACCAGGTCTAGTATTGCTCCCTCCCGAGTGGGTTCCAGCACTAGCTGTCTAAGGTCTGCCCCCTGCAGGGCATCGAGAATGACCCTGCTCTTGGCTGTGGCTGCAGTACATGTCCTCCAGTTAACATCTGGCATATTCAGGTCCCCCATCAACAGTATCTCCCTTTTTTCAGCCATTTTGAGAATGTCCTCTATCATTTTCTTGTCCATTTCCTCCCCTTGAGACGGGGGTCTGTATACAACCCCTGTGCAGATTGCGATGCCATTCCCCATCTCCAAGGTAACCCAGAGTGCCTCTTGTCCTCCCCCTTTACTTTTTAGTTCTGTAGCTTTGATCCCTTCCCTTATGTATAGAGCTACTCCACCTCCTCTTTTGCCTTCCCTGTCCCTTCTGTAGATTGTGTACCCTGGTATGTTGACATCCCATTCATGGTTCTCGGTGTACCATGTTTCTGTGACTGCCACAATATCCAATTGTTCATCTTTCATCAAAGCTACTAGCTCAGAGAGCTTGTTTCCAAGACTACGGGCATTAGTAGTCATTGCCCTCCATTTAATGTTGGCTTGATCCTTTTTTCCCCCATCCCTGCTCTTATTACTCTTATCTATTTTACCATTTACCCCCATCCTGCTCTGTGTTGAGCTCTGTACCTCAATGTTTACCCTACTACCTGCCCTGTTTTGTGGGGGGAGGCTTGACTTTTCCTGCCTTTTATCAGTACCTCCCCCCTTATCTAGTTTAAAAGCTTGCCAAGGAAGCATTTAAACCTGTCACCTAGGAGCTTGGTCCCCTTTGTGGACAAATGCAGACCATCATACCAGTATAGACCTTTATCTCTCCAGGTGGACCCCCAGTCCCAATGAAGCCAAAGCCTTGTGCTCTGCACCAGTTTTGCAACCATTCATTAAACTGCATGGTGTGCAGTACCCTAGCCTCATTCCTGCCATGGACTGGTAGCACCTCTGAGAAGGTTACTGTGCTTGCTACCCATCTGAGGCCCCTCCCAAATCCACAAATTCATTCTGCACTGCACTGATCCCATGCTTAGCTAGGTCATTTGTCCCAAGGTGGACAATGATATCTAGTTCTGTCTCCTGTGATGCGGCTTCTACAATTGTGAGGATTCGCTTCTTGTCCCTCCAAGCCATGGCACCAGGCAGGCAGCTTACTTCCTTCTCCCCCTTCCCCAGTTCTACCCCTAACAATTGAGTCCCCTATCAGTAGCTGTTTCCTTCCCTGTGGTGTCCCTTGCCACACTTTTGTGGGTCTCCTTGTGGATGTCCTCAGCATTCTTCTGGGTCTCCACTGAGGGTGCCATCATACAGGAACCTTGCTCTGCCAGAATGGCATCTGATTTGTGTAGAGGTACAACTGGGGGGCTTCGTCTCTGGTCCACCACCCGCACCCTCCCAGAACCCACTGTGGTCCTACTGCTTTTCATACTCCGAAACCTCTGACTCAGTGGTTGTGGCAGTGGTGCTCTTTGGGAGGGGGAGGCATCAGGAAATGATCCAGCTACAGGCAGGAAAGGCTGTCAGCTGACAGTTGCCTACAAATAGGACAGCAACGCAGTTTCCAGAATGTTTCCTGGAAAACTGCTGCCCCACAGCCAGTGCATTGTGCCACTCCCCACATGTCCCACTCCCTTATTCTATACAATATGTAATTATATATGTATTATTATTTGTTTTGTGTAACTACTCTTTATGCACGTTGCAGGGTTATTAGAATATGACAGTTCTGCCCCAAGACCTATTGAGGAGTGATGTCAGAACTGTGGCTATAAAATGCCATGCCTGGGGGTGGGGTGGGATGGGTGGGTAGTGCACAGCCACTGGTGACTGTTAGAAACAATCAGATACACAACTGATCCACCACCATGGTGATTACTGTCCTTTATAGTAATACAACTAACACCACAATTTACTAGACCACGGCTCCAACACAAACCCAACCACTCTGCAATTCATATAGCACTACAATTTTTGTAGTAAAATTTGTACAGTTACAAATTGCCATGCTATGTAGATACCACACAGTTGTGGTGAAGTTTACTATGTGAGTTAATGCACTTCAAGGTAAAAATTCACTACAGAGTGTGAACTATGTCAATTCACATGATAAATATTTGTTCTACTGTTGTGAATTGCATAGAACACACTACACAAATGCTACTTGTAGCAGTCAAATTTACTGCAATTTGTAGATGTATTTAAAAGTTGAATGCACATACTATAGCTGGCAAGCACTTCCAAACTGCAGCCTCACATCTTCTTCCATGATTGACATCCAAGGCCCCTCTACCTAACTATTATGGCCCCCACCATAGTATACCCATTACTTCCTCTCATGTACTGTTATTAGCTCCCTAGCACAACCTAACTCACTCACTGAAAGATGGCCACCAGGCTAAGATAGCCATCTGGTTAGAGCTTTGCAGCTGAGTTCCAAACTTTAAAAAACTTTCTAAAGTCTGGCTACAGAAGGAGAATTAATTCAGAGCTTGTTAGTTAGTACTGAAAACATATAACTTTTGCTTTCAGTATCAGCCTTCTTATTTGTTTTGATTATAGGTAGCAATTAGTTTGCTAGGAGTAGGGATCCAGTGCTAGTTAGATCTCCTTATAAGACAGCTTAAGAGTTAACTTTATTAAGTCAGAATCACCCCTCCTGTCAAGTTCAGTTTGTGGTTCCTTCACAAATTTATATTTTCGCTGTGCAACTTTAATGTTGCAACATCCACAGCAGACTGGCAGTTTGAGACTTCAGCAACAAGAGTGAGTAGGATCTCTGTTTGATTCAGGAAAGTTGGATGTTTCTGCAATGTCAGGTGAGCTTATATGACTGAACTGCTTGAGGAATGGTGTGGAGTGTGACCAGGTCCGAGAAGGTGTGCGTTGTGATCGCCTGGCCAGGCCTGCTCCAGAAAACAGAGTTCCTGCCTCTAGGTGGCCATAGTTGGAGGAAGGTGTGGTGTGTGTCAAATTGGCGGGCTCCTTTTTCAGCTTCCTCAGCTAACTGTAGTGGAATGTAACTGGGGAACTCCTTTTTCACCCATGGCCACAGTGCAAACCTGGACTACGGGTGACAGCTCAAGCGGGGTTTTTGTCCTGTTCCTCCAGCTTGTGTACCAATGGGGTTAGGTGGCTAGAGCCTAATAAATGAAAGAACGATCAAACTTTTCTGGTGAACAATTGACTTGGGCCATAGGCAGTAAGAGAACCTGCAGGTTCACATGTCTTACTATCTTTTGTGTATTTCTGTTACTCCCTTAGCAGTAATGAGAGAGATTCTGTAGGGAAATACTTCTGCCGACTTATGTGTTGGACTTGCTCAGGTGTGGGCAGAGCCTAATTTTTCACATTGGATACTTCTGAACTGGACTTTATCTGACTTTGCTGCTGCATATACTTGGCACATTGAACAGAATGCACTGAGTGTATTTTCCTGTTTATGTTAATTATATTGTTTTTATAGTGTTGATTGGTTTGTGGTGAGTGGGTATTTGTGTAAGTGCTGTGTTCAGATAGGGATCATGGGTATAGATGTGTAGGTTATTTATGTATTAGTGTTAGTGTGAATGTTGTGGACAGTAGTTTAAAGTGTTAGGGTAAATGAGGGGTTTATTAAATAGGTTGGTTGGGATAGGAGGTTTTGCTGTGGGTATGTTTGTTGGGTGACTGGTAGCTACATGTGTATAGGTCTTGTGGCCCCTAGACTTATATACTTCCAAACCCAGCTGCTTCAGAATCCCCCTGCCAGTGATGGCATACAAGCACTGCATGGAGTTGAGTATCTTTAGGAGATGGAATAGTAAACAGTAGGGTAAAGAGTGTGTCTAATTGGGGGGGCAGCACCATGTGACTGGTGAGGACCAGGAAGCTCCCAATGGTAAAATGGGACCTAGAGAGAGGACAGACATGGTTGGTACCCTCATCCAAGGTCACCCTCCACACCAAGTGGACAGGCCTCCATTTGTTTCTTGTGGGAAGTGCTTTGAAATGCCAGATCAATTAGAAACAAGACTTCTATAATGGTGAACTAGATTTCCTTGGTTGATCTGACTTGCATCACAGAGAATTGGCTGAGCGACGACAATGATCCAGTCATGGAAGTGATTGTCTCAGTTGGATTCTCCGTGGTTCTGTACTCTTGAAGGAATCACAGCGGAGTTGGCCATCTGCTCTGGATCTGAGTTAAAGCTGCACTGTCAGATTTTTTCCAAGAATCTGTAATCTCACTCACCATTCTGAATTTAGGCTCTGTGGTGCTCCATATTGCATCCATCAAGACACACCTATTTGTTTGTTTTTCTTCCTTGTACTTTTGTAAGAAATCCAAATATAACTTTGCTGTTCTCTGCTGTGTGAGACCCCACCTTTGTTTTGATAAGAACCTGCCCTTGGCTCTGCCTGCACTTCTAACAATGTCTAAAGCAGGTGGGGGTGGTGTTCAGACAGTATCAGTAACTCAAGCCTACTTCCTTCCTCCTTTAGTCCCTCTATATTTACTTCCCCATTTCTGTCCCATTCTCCTTTTGCATGACAGCTAGTGTCATCCTGCCTATGAGCTTCCCCGAAGTCCTGCAATTTGACCTCAGAATGGCTAGAGAATTGGTAATTACAAATGATCTAATGCACAACGAAACCTATTATGTATAGCTTTATTTTTCTATCATTTCTGTTGTGCTGTAGCCTGCTGCACTTTTCACACATTGTATTTATTAGTCATCAGTGTGTCAGTGAGCACACCATAAGCTTTAGGTGTCTACAAGTGCACTGATGATGAGACACACATTTGTTGTAACATTGCCTTGTAACACAGCCCATTTATACTTTTTGTAATGCACTTCTATGTCATGTTCCCTAATGCAGCACTTAATATTTGTTGCATTTGTGCTATCTCCTTCCTCAGAGTCTTGTTTCCTTGATGTAATAAATCCCACATTTCAGCACCCAGATTTAGTGCTTACTAATAGTGATATGCATTCACTCTTCTCAATGTCTGGCATCTCCAACCAAACTATAGTGTTCTGCTCCTTGCTGATGTTTGTGATACAGATGTTTATTATAAATCCATGTTCCCTTTCCATGATGCTGACTTTTACTTCTTTGAGATCACCCTCCCCTACACCCGAGGCCGCCAGTTCATGTGCCATATATACCCCCCCAAAAAAGCACATGTTCTGTGGTCTACTTGAGTGAACCACCTGCTATCATCCATAATGTACCCGCCACCTTCCACGAAACCCCATGCCATCACCTAGACACATTGCCCCTATCACCAACACCTCTGTTTGTTGACTGTGCTGTGCATGTGTACTGTTGCAGTTCATTATATGATTAATGGACTGTACATTTCCACTCATGACAGTCAGTTATCAGCTCGTGGTGGTGAGAGGATGATATGCTGCCTGCACCTCCTTCAGGGTTCTGTTGTAGTAAGTGTTGTGAGGTGGTGTGAGGGTGGTTGCACTAGATCACCGTTAATTTGTTGTGTGTAGAATTTGTATTACTGTATACATTTTTTTGGTTTGTTGTTGGTGGGCACAGGAACATGAAGATTTTCCATACCTTTCTGTGAATGACATTACCTAAATTCCACTATCTGTGCATTGTAAAGATGCATTGAATAGTGGCACATCACTTATCTCCTTTGCTTACTGGCAATGCATTTCAACATGTTCTACCACCTCTGAGACAGCATGGTGAGAATGATATTCACAAATGAAAGTATTACTGCTGCTTGGTGCATATTCTCATTTTCCTAAGTGTAACCCCCTTATAAATTGGGATTTACTAGAATGCCTCTAGTGGTCTCTTTAAGAGCTGCCAGCTTGCTGACCCAGTCAGTTTACTAAGAAGGGAGGGACTGTGAGATCTTCTTGTTTCGAGTCTCGCTTGAGATGCTGTGTATGTGCTCTATTGTTGCCATTGCTAAGTAGGCAAGTGCTCCCCTTATTGGGCTGTAGTATTTATGTATTATATTTTGACTGAGTATTATGGAATGTATTTTCTAACCTGTTTTCCCTTGCAGCTGGGACTTTGTGCATTTTGCCTCTCCATTTTTGACCCGTACTGTCTATTGCGTCCAGTGAGGATCCAAGGGCACTTAAAATGGAGCATTAAGCTACCAATTATGGCTGGGACTCTTTTTGGAGCTGGCTGCCAATGGGAGGTATGGCTCTTGATCTGCGAACTAAAGTCCAGAAGGTGGCAAATTTTTTGCACCAATAGAAGGAGGTAGAGGGTATTGGCAGTGTGAGCCCTCTCCAATAGTGTTGGGTCACACCCGAATGAGGACCTCCTGCTTAATGGCTGATGGAGCAGAGTCGTTGTGGCCATGATGAGAGAAGGAGCTCTGGGCTCCTGTGCTGTAGAGTCTTTCCGTGGGTAGCATGTGTGGAAGGCCAAGTAGTCATGCTACAGTGTCGTCATAAGGTGCCAGACAAGATCCTCCGTGATGTGCCGGCAGAGGAGGCTGTATACATGACAGCTACCTACCAGGTTCCCCCTGTAGAGAACTGGAGAATCTGCTTCAATTGTGCTTGGTCTGTCTGGAAAACTGAAGCTGCATTGCGTACCCGGTTCATGCAGTAAAAATGTTCGGGAGTTTAAAGAAGCTGCCTGGTATGTTATCCCTCTTTCTTACATATAAATGTGTGGAGCAGTGTTTGGATCACAGGTCTTAGCATCAGGACAGGCAGTGAGTGGGTCCATGAAGGCTGAAGTACTTAAGGAGCACTTATTTTCATGGTTCACAAAGGAGAGTGATTGAGCCATTCCTGCAGGGAAAGGATGTGCGTGGGTGGGTGTAAGAGAGCCACAGATGGGGGTCATCATGGTGGAAATGTTGCTGGGGGGCCTTCGGTCCCTGTGGGTACACAAGGCACCTTGGCCAGATGGGTTACATCCCAGCATGCTTAGGCAGCTGGCAGGGGTCCTGGCATGGCCACTGGTGGATCTGTTAAACACTGCACTAAATACTTGATGTGTGCCCAGAGACTGGAGGTAGCCACATGCAGTACCTCTCCACAACAGTGGGCTCCAGGATGATCCCGGGAACTACAGACTGGTGAGGCTGAGCACAATTGAGGTAAAACTGATGCAATCTATGCTCAAAACAAAGGCTGGTACAGTTTCTTCTGGCGAAATGCTGTGGTAAACTGTGATAACCTGTTAGAAGTGTTTAGTTGCTAAAGTCTTTACCTGGATTAGGAACTGGTTACGAGGGCTGTGTGTTATCTACTACAACTGAAATGGGGATGAAAGTCTTCAATCTTGGACCAACACAGTTTGGCAAATTGGAGAAGGGTGAGGGGTGGTACCCCATGGGGAGGACACCAGGCCCAGGGGGGAACTTCCCAATGTTTATGGATAAGTACAATTGTGGTGTCCTCCAGCCAACAGGGCATGCGTATTGTGATGGAGTGTAGGCCACACTGGCTGTGGGGTGGTGATAATACTAAATGGAGATTACTGGTAGGAAGGTTGCCGACTGTGCAGTCAGCTCTTGCAGATCATTGGAGAGGTAAACTGGCTTAGCATGCAACCGTAGCCATTGGGGCGGGCAATGAGAGACAGTGGGAGGTGAAATAATGGACAAGTTTTAATTGTTGGTGCGAGACACGGACAACTTTCATCCAACAGGAGGCGAGCAACTATGGCCGGTGGACATTGCCAGAGGGCTAGGAAAGTGACCAGAGGTGTCCAGGGGGAGCCTCAAGGGGTGATGGGGAGGGGATGGGCATTGGTTGGCATGCTAAGTCTCTCCAGTCATGTGGACCCGCTATAGCTGTCGGTATAAGAGGTGAGCGGCGGATGGGAGGATGGAAATGATGATGACATATCATTGATGTTAAGACAGGGAACTATTACAGCTGTGCAGGTACCAACCAGGCAGGGTGAAGTAACACAGCAGAGGGACACATCAAGGAGATCAGGAGGCATTGAGGCACATACGGCTTAGGAGGGTGGAAGACAGTAGGTTCAGGAAAAGAAGGAAGACACTGCATATTGTGTGCCTATATTCAGATGTTGCCACAACAAACATGTGACGGACAAGCCTGGGTGTCCAGCCGGAACACAGTTATGCAGTATGCACCCCTCGTCACATTGACAGGGGAAGGAAGCAACTGATAGGAACCATTGGAGGAACGAGCAGCAGCAAGGAGGAAAGGAGACACTCCCTCGGAGGATGGTTCTGGGGCACACAATCTGGGAGACATGGGGGAACTTCTCTTGCAAGCATTGAAATTTCACCAAAACAAGAAAGAAAAATTTTTTTCCGCGGGAGGGGAACCTGGAGGAGACACAAATAAAGCAAGAAAAGTGGTGGCATTGGTCAAGACATAGGGGAAATGGTCTGGGTGCTGGGGGGGCAATGCTCCAGTAGGAGATACTGTGTTGCCCAGAAGCATCACTGGCAAAAGAAAGGAGACTCAGGGTGGTGGCTCAGTGAGGAGAAAGCTCTGTAGATGGGACGGGTGGTGTTGCTTTGCTCCAGGTGTACAAACTGACATTGTCCACAGTGATCCAGCAGGATGTAATGGATCCAAGGAGGATCAGAACAAAGGGAGATATTGGTTCGAGCCTGGGGGTTGGACATGGTTTGAGCAAGAGGGTGGGTGGAGGAGACATGCAAGCTAATGTAGGGGGATGGGTGACCCACAGATAGCCAGTGGTAACAAGGATAATGAGGCAGTGACAGTGCTGCTCTTGGGTGACTCCTTGACTGCCCAGGACACCAGAACAGCCACCAGGAAAGCCGTTGGCCACCATAGGACTCTCAGTGAAGCTGGAGGTGACAAACAGTGAGGGAAACCCAGGTGGCTACTTCATTGCAACAGGGATGTATACCTCTAATCCAGGACTCCGACTGGGCTGGCGTGAGTTATGTCGAGATATGGATCACTTAGGTGAGCAGATGCTTACCTGTATATAGCCTGCTTGCAGGCAGGAATAGCCTAGTAGTCTTTGTCTGCCACGAATATCCATTTTCTATATTTGTTTGTGTCATCATTCCGTGTGCTGATTCCAGTTTTCCTCTTGTGCTATGTATGTACCCTGTGTCACACTTTGTGGTGCGCATCCACTCCGAGTGCTTTTACTGTCCACCCAAAACTGAAAAAAAAAAAAAAGACACTGATATTTCTTTTTCCCTCCATGGTATTCCCCTTGCTACAACATAATTATACTTATTTTCTCTTCTTCTGCTTTGGGTGTGTGTGGGGGGGGCATTTGGTTGTTCAACAGTCCTATTGTGTATAGCTGCATCCCTTGATGGCAGTTGACTGCACTCATTATGACCCCCACTGAGTCTCAATCTGGGGCTATTATCACCTGCTTACCCTTGGTCATGTGCTTCAGTTTATGTGTTTGAGTACAGCACCATCACACAGACAATTGGGTCAACAAGCTAAATCTAGTAGTTTGACCACACTGCAAAACACCATGAATTGAGCACATCACAGTGTCTTTGGCATCATATTGGCAGTCATGCTGTCAGACATATCTGTGTTCCTTCGTGGCCTATTTGTTTGTACTATGACACATAATTCTGCTGGGGATGAGCACTGGGAAATTATCCACAGTGGTCGATATATCTATGTTGCACCGCCCCGGTGGCACAGTTGGTTGAGGCGCTGTATGGCACACCTCGCACTGTGCCGCCAATCCGTGTTGGTTTAGTAAGTGAAGCTGATGCACCAGCCATTGTTGGTAAGGGAGAAGCCAGGACACAGACTGCAGGAGGCAGAAGGAGGGAATCGCTTGGGGCTAGGGGAAGGGAGCTTTTCTGAGGCAGTGAAAGAGCAGAAAAAGAGAGGGAGTGAGACAGAGGTAGATAGAGGGAAAGAGAGTGACAGAGAGGCAGAGAGGGGAGAGCCCATAAAGGAGTCAGTCATAATTCTGGAGGACTCTACAGTAAAGTGTATCATATGGTAGGGGTGAACGGGGGACAGGACAAGCAGCATCTGGGTAGAGTGCATGCCTCACATGACAGCAGATAGGCTACAGCAGCATAGAAACATAGACTTTGACTGCAGATAAGGACCATTTGGCCCATCTAGTCTGTCCATTTCCCTACCTACAGGATAGACCATAGATCCTAGTTAACTAACAGCCTCTTTCTTCCTACCCCCCACAAGAATTGCCTTATGTCTGTCCCATGCATTCTTGAATTCTCCCACAGTTTTAGACCCCACAGCCTCCTCAGGAAGGCTGTTCCATGCATCCACTACCCTCTCTGTCAAATAATACTTCCTCACGTTGCCCCTGAATGGCCCCCATCTTTAAATTGTGTCCCCTTGTTCTTACACTTCTTTTTCTGCAAGATGCTACCCTCTTGGACTTTGTTGATTCCACTGAGGTACTTAAAGTTTCTATCTATTCCCCTCCTTCTTTCCTCAAGGTATACATATTAAGCTCCTTTAGTCTCTCCTCTTACGGCTTCTCTTGAAGACCCTGCACCATTTTAGTTGCCCTCCTCTGGCTGGACTGCCTCTATCCTGTCTATGTCCTTGCGGAGATAGGGTATCCAGAACTGGACGCAGTACTCCAGATGTGGTCTCACCAACTGTCTGTACAGAGGGATAACAACTTCCTGTTTTCTGCTGCTGATGCCCCTCCCTATGCATCCCAGTATACCCCCAGCATTCCCTACTGCCTTCTCACATTGCTTGCTAACCTTAAGGACATCTGATATGATTACCCCCAGGTCCTGTTCCTTTTTTGTTCTTGTTACTACCTCCCCCCCATTTGCATTGCATATTGATATTTGTGTACGGAAGGTGGTGGGCAGCGAGGCATCATCGTTCTCATGAAGATAAGCTGAATTTATTTTCAGCTGCCATGCCAAGTCGACCCCCATCCATCGAAGTAAGCTCCAGCCAGGGGCAGAATGATGGACCTTTTGATTGTAACATTGCTCATGGTGTTATAGCGTCACTTTAATTTCTGTAACAGCTCGATTGCCTGATGAACCGCAGAATCTATCAGTGGTTCTGTGTTCCTGCTGGTGTCCTTATTTCAGTCAGAGACCTTTTCCGCACTTTTGGAAATTTTCTAAATAAATAGGAGGAGGGATGCAACTATAGTTCCTCAACAGGGCACCAAGCTTGGGACACCCTTTTTTAAGGATGGCATCGATATGCCCGGAGAAGTTTCGGTGTTGGTCCAGCCAAGCACACAAGTACCTGAAGGAGGATGTGTACTCAAGTAGATTATCATCAAGGTTGAGGAAAGTGGGCATGGAGGCAATCCTATAGAGTCTCTGCATTGTGACAAAGGTCATGGACACAGTCTTCTTGGCATTAACAAACAGTGGATGCTGGCTCATCGGCGCAGTGGTTGGATTTCTGCTTGTGACGCCGGTGACCCGGGTTCGGGAATGGACTCGGGTCACTGGAGAGCCGGCCAGGGAGGAGTAAGCTTGAGCATCCCATGACTGCTCGCCTACTCCAGGGGTGGGAGGGGATGTAGACTCGCTGTTGGGTACCCCCTGGTGGAGGCCGGGGAGAACAGCAGCAGAGCCTCAACATTGGGGGGGCCTGATGAATGTCGGCTACGCCTTGACGTTGGTAGCACACCACGCCTCTGGAGAAAAGCGGAAATTCCAGCCTTCCTGTTCTCTGGATGATGGCTGCCCGCTCCCGCTGGCCTGAGATGTCCTGTGGCCTCCGAGCCCGCCTCAGCAGTGCTCAAGGACTGATGCCTATTACACTGGGGGCCCCTCCCCTTCGGTGTCTTCCCCCTCGGAGGAGGGGAACCCACCCAGCAAAGGGATATGCCAGGCCACCCTTGGGTCAGCTGCAATCTGAGGTGAAGGGAGGAGGGACAGGACGAGGGGGTCACGGGCAGCATGAGCAGCCGGAAGGATTGGCGAACTAGGAGGCGAGAAGGAGGAAAAACACATAACACAAAAAAAAAAACAGTGGATGGTTAGCAAACCAGAGAAGAACTTTGTCAAAGTCATGCTGCAAGTTTGATGGAACATCGACAGGGTTCAGACAGATGTATAAGAACCATATCAGCAGCGTACATGTGTGGTGGAGGTGAGCAGACTGATGGAAGGTCATTTAGAAAGATGGAGAATAACAGGGCACTAACACTGAGCCTACGAAACACATGCTTTTCTGCATGTGAGGGAAATAGCATCGAAATCTTAAATGGTTGTGTTCTACCAGTGAGTTTTGCTTTCAGCAACTTTGTGGCTGAGGGACATAAACCAGCTGTTGAAAGGTAATCTAACAGAAGGGAGTGGGAGTCAGTGTTGAAGGCTTTAACCAGGAAGACCAAAATTGATGAGGTCATTTGGCCATTGGCCATCCCTGTTGGGATATAGTCAGTAAGCTGAAGTAAGGAGATGGCAGTGGAGCATTTTTTCCTGAAACCAGACTGGGAAGGGGTGAATTAGGAGCTGTCAGTTTTGAGGTAAGCTGTGAGATGACTGTGTTCTTAAAGTTTTGGTAGCGTGTGAAGGATATATAGGGTGGTGGTTACCAGAGGAGGCAGGGACACTGCCTTTGGGAAGGGGAGGATGTAGAGCTCCACAGAGCTGGAGAAAGAAATGATGGAAGTTAGGAGGTCAAGAATAATAGAGGCCTGGATGGTAGGACAGCAGTAGATACTAGCTACAAAGCTAGGGAGAGTAAATGGAATGAACACCTGAACTTGCTAAAGCATCACGTGTCGCTGAGTTAGAGGAGGAGTAACCTGTTGAGAAGTGGAGGGAGGTAGGAATGTACATGGCCACACCACTTCCCCGGCCTGCTCTATCTTGCCTTAAGCGGGAGTAGCCAGGAATGGATACTGAGTGGCAGCACAGTTGAGAACGACCAAGAAGAGATTGAGGGTGCTGCAGGGTGCTGACTGAGCTGTCAGTAAGTACATACTGTAACAGCAGGTAGTACAACTCAGTCGGAGGCAGGCCATGATGGATCGCGAAGGAATGTGCTGGACACCGGCTCATGAATGGGGGGGAGCAGGGTGTTTTGGCACTACATTACAGGATGGGTGATCCACTACACACCTGGGAACAGCATTACTTAAAGAGACACTGTCAGCCTTAGTACCTGTTGATTTCAGTGTTTCTCAAAATGCAAACTTCTGTAACGACTAGCATTCATTATGAGGCTACAATAATTTGTTTACCTTTCTGTTGGTCAGCCAAAGTATATATTTAATTTTATAATGCATAATTGACATTCCCTCGGGTCCGACTTAATGCTCATCTTTGGTGCGGACCTCCCACCATGCACAGCACGTTAGTAACCACCCAGGTCTCATGCACCCGCACGATCAGTGTGCCTGTGATTACGCATTCCAGTCATTCTTTCCTGCCAGCTTGGAAACAGGTGCTGTGTGCTGCTCATTCCCGCTCCTCCTATCCTATTGCTGCTTCTGCTTCTGCTGTTTTGTAAGTTCCTATCATAGGTGCAGCATCTAGTATATTTTTGGGCTGTTTCTCACACATGTACTCTTCATTATTTGACCTATTGAGCCCCGTCATCAGCTTGTTCATATATGCTGCACTACTCTTTCCTAGCAGCAACCCTGCATGTACGAAGGCTGGAGCCAGCGTGCAATCGGTCTGGCTACAGAGAGTGAGAGCCACAGCCTTCCACTATTAGCTGTTCTGGCTGGTCCAGTACTGGATCCATGCAATTTCACTGACTAGCATTTACTAAAAGGCAGGGAAAGATGCGAACAGGAACCAGTATTAAAAAAAAAAAAACACTTCCACAGAACTGACTGTCTTTCAAGTTGAATTGTTGATACAATTATTTACCCGGGGTATGACAGCTTTGCTATAACCCATACTGTAGTTTTGTGGGTAAGTCTTGCTTCTGCTCAGTTCCATGCTGGAAAACTGATGAACAAGGAGATCAAGTGACTCACTCATGTTCCCCGAGTCAGTCAGTAACTGTGCTGAGGCTGGGACTGGTGTTCTGTTATTAAAAATCACTCTACTCCAATCATTAGGCCATGCTATCTTCCTCAAATCAACCAGATATGGTGCCTTATGATTAGTGCTAGCGGACTTGTTTTACTATGCGGCCGCTCCATCAGTCTGCCTACAGTGAGTGAGAGAGAGGGACATACACTAGGTTTTTAGCCATATCCTCCAACTGTACCGTTCTTGCAGGTTCTCAGCAGTAGCAGCGCTGCTGCAGCCTTCCCTGACAGATTTGGCATTACTTTCTAGCTACCATAGAGGGCATCTAACTCAGCCGTGAAGCCAAACAACCAATTTAGTCATGTGGCTCTGGTGTTTACCCATCAAATTTATCCAATTTTAATTTCCATTGGATGAAGCTCAACGTAAACATATTATCACTACTTTTTTTTTTTTACCCGTAGGACATTTGTGGGTATTGCATGCTTTCCTCAGACGGAGAACTGATTCTTCGTTTAAAAAAATCATGTCATTCATTTTTTTCCCTTATCTTACACAAATGAGCATTTGTTTCATTTGCTATCAACAAAACCAAACAAAAAATTATGTTTTTGTTGACCTACACCAAGATCACTATGTGGTGGTGGTGGGGGCTAGTATAGCTTCGCAGTCCATGTCTTTCGTGGTTTTCCCTTCTCTGATTCTGTTCAGCATTTTTTCCATTTGCCAGTAACAAAGCCAAACAAAAAAATATTGTTTTGATGAGCTACACCAAGATCTCTATGTGGTGTGTGTGTGTGTGTGGGGGGCTATTATGGTGACCCAGTCCATGTCTTTCACAGTTTTCCCTTATATCCCCCAATTTTACATTTTTTTTTGGTTCCCAGGAACAAAACCAAATGAAAAATATATAGTTTTGTTGACGTAGACCAACATCACTATGTGGTGGTGGTTGTGGCGGGGAAGGAGTAGTACAGCGACCAAGACTATGTCTTTCATTGTTTTCCCTTCTATGCTCCCATTTTTTTTTGTTTGCTAGGAGAAAAACAAAATGAAAACTTATTGTTTGCTTGACCGAGACCAAAATCACTATATGGTAGTGGGTGGGGGTGGGAGCTTAGCGACCCAGTGCATGTCTTTCATTGTTTTCCCTTCTCTGCTCCAATTTTGCATTTCTTTCATTTGCCATGAACAAAATCAAACGGAAACCTTTGTTTGGTTGACCTAGACCAAGATTTCTATATGGTGGTGTGGAGGGGGTGGCTAGTATAGCTTCCCAGTCCATGTCTTTCATTGTTTCCCTTCTCTGCCCCAGTGCAGCAATTTTTTTGCTTGCCAGGAACAAAAACAAACGGAACACTATTTTGTTTGTTGGCCAACACCGAGAGTGCTATTTTCTTGTAGTTGGGGGTGCTGGTATAGCACCCCCAGTACATTTGTTTCATTCATTTCCATTTTATGCCCCAGTTTAGCATTTTTTCCCTTTGCCAGCAACCAAACCAAACAAAATAATATTTTTTTGTTTTACCTAGACTAAGATTCACTACATGTTGGGGGTATAGTGAACCAGTCCATGTGTTTCATTCTTTTCCCTTCTATGCCCCAATTTTGCATTTTTTTTTTTTGTTTGCCATGAACAAAGCCACACCTATAAGCTATGTGTTGGTGTTATTGTCCCTAAGCATTTGTCGTGGCCCAGAAGTTTGTTTCACCTTGCACTGTCTAGCCATGCACTTGTCTGCCAACGCACATTCCACCATGTGGATGCAATTCACTCGGTCACCAGACTTAAAATAATTTCTCTCAATGTTATTGGTTCATGCACCCTTCTGTCTAAAATGTATTTCCTGGTCAATACTCAATAATGTCCTTAGAACAATAGTAGCATTGTATTCTAGCTAACTGAACATAGTATTGCCTAGCGCATACTGTACATTTCCATTGTCATGCTTCATGTTTTGTGTCTTATTTTCTGGTTTAATTTTTGCCTCTAAATTGTGCATGCAGCTTTGAAACCGATAAGCTCTTGCCCCCTTGTGCTTTCTCTGCACATGTTGCTATTGTTATTTTGACTGGCAACTAAAAAAAGGCACACGGGTCTGGATATTCAAAAGGGTTGCGCCCTGCGCAAGTCCAAAATTGCGCCATTCTGCCATATTCAGCAGGAGGCACTTGTGCCCCCCAAGTCAAGCTGAGCAACAGCGCAATGCAAATGAATGCATGCTGAACCGGAGGAGAAGACCGATGCATAAACTGCACAACCCGATATTCAGTGGGCTGTGCAGGGTGTCTGAGCACAACCCCAACCTGCGCCTGCACAACTTTGAGCCCAAAAAAGCAGAAAGTCGAGGGCCACCCACAGGTGAGCTGCCGCGTGCGGAGTGCAACACAGCAGCTGCCACCTGTGGGTGGCCCTCAACCTACTCCCTGTGCTTCCCCTGCAGCCCAATGGCGGGCATATATTAACCCCTTCCACGGTCAGCGGGCATATGTCAAAATCCCCCTCCCCTACTGGCCCAATCACGGGCATATGTGTAAACAGCCCCCCGACTGGCCCAATCACGGGCAAAAGTGAAAAATAAAACCACCCCCCCACCAGCCTGATCGCAGCACCAAAGTGTCCCCCAGACCATACCCTGGTGGTCCAGTGGACTGCTAAGCCCGATCGAGACTGCATAATGTTTAAACCCCCAAGAACATATCCCTGGTGGTCCACTGGACCGCTAAGCCCGATCGCGGGCTACAAAATGTTTAAACCCCCAAGACCATATCCCTGGTGATCTAGGGTCCCCACCCCCACCGCAGATCCCCACCCACGGCAGCCAGCAGCATCCCACCCCTGCCTCCGCCCGGACTGACAGCCGGTAGGGCTGCATGCCCATTGGTGCAGAGCAAGAGCCAATGGGCAGCAGCCCATAATTGCATAAGGCAGTCCAGATATGTGATCGGGCTTAGCGGTCCACTGGACCACCAGGGATATGTTCTTGTGGGAGTTGACACTTTGCTGGCGTGATTGGGCCAGTCAGGGTGGGATTTTTTACACTTTTGCCCATGATCAGGCTGCAGGGGGCATCGGTCCCTGATGGCTGCCACCTGGCAGGGTGCCATCCGCAAGTCCTCGGGGATCGGCGCACCTGCATGCTAATGGCATGCAAATAGTGCCATAAATAGCTGCAAATGGCCCCCCCATGCCTTGCATGAATTATGGCTCCATTTGCATGTCACCTTTTAAAAATGGGTAATTTGCACATGGCGCAGTGGTACTTGCGCCACCGCAGCACAGAATGCTCCACTCTGACCACTTGCGGTGGCACAAGTTCACTGCGCAATGCACAGTGGCTGTTGCAGGGGTGATATTCAAGGTTGCTCAATAGCGCAACTCCTTTGAATATCGCCCAACCACACCATCTTAACTTATTTGTGCAGTGCTGAGGGCTTGCGCCACAAAAATAGCGCAGTTTGAATATCCAGCCCACAGTGTCTTTACATACATGAACATAGTGTTACCACAGCTGGATGCAGTTGTCCATACAGTAAATCATGGCATGCTTTTTGAACATGTTTTCTTTGCTGTGTGAGTATGACAAGCAATGGGTATAGCACCATCTCTACAAACTTAAAGAAAGCATTTTTTTTTATTTGTCATGTTTTCCAGACCACTACTATAAGGCTGCATCATGTCTTTCACAACCCATAACACAACTTGAGATCATAACTTTTTCTTTTTGGTGTGTTTGTTGTATTTTAGAACTGTTATCCGAGCGCACTATCATATATCATTTATTGGTTGTTGTAATGCTTGATTCGTTCTACTTTATTTTTTTTTGCCTAATTGTTCCAGTTTATTCCATGTGCCAATCTGTACTCTTGTATACCCTTGCTTCAATTCAAGTTTTATGTTTTCTGCGTTCAAACCCTGTTTCCTTCCATCAAATGCAACTCTTGCTTAGGTATCTCCCCTGGGACTACTCCCCTTCACAATACTTATGCAAGTAAATAAGATTACTTGTCTTCATCTCTCAATGGCCTCTTCTCAGACCTTTGCAGACAAACAATTGATGCAAGTCAATATGTAATTGTAATTCATGTCGTTCTTTGTGTGCCTAGACCATGTGTTTTTGTTTCCACATGTTATCACCTCTTCCTGCTACTCCTTTTTGTGTAGCCCACTTCAAGGCTTTCATGCTGTCTTTGACTGTGCCTTTGATGTACATGACATTGTTGCAATATAAATATAAATAAGCAGCTTGAGCTAAGCTCATCATCTCAAGCAGCAGTCCTACCCCCTTCCGAGAGCTTTGCCTTCATTCTTGTAGTGCCAGACAATGATGAAAAGGCTCTCTTGACTTTCCAGAAAAGGTGTAATGCCTTGTCTCAGGCTAACAATGTTCTTTTGTAAGTCCCTTAGTCAAAATGTTTTGATGCACTTAGGTACCATCTTGTCTTTGTCTCAGAGTCTTGCTAGCAGACAGTGGTCTACAAGGTACCTCACATTGAGTGCCTTGCTGTAGTAGTACGTCTTGTCAAATGCCTTTTTTTTGTACTACAGTACATTCAATATCGTGTCAGTCATTATTATTTATTTAGGACTGAACAGGGACACTAGACACACTAGTAACAGTTTTCTTTCCCGAGCCCTGAGATTACAAGGTACAGACAGTCTAGAAAGATTCATTTTAATGCAGATTTCATATGACACAACATACATGGTTACAGCACTTTCTGCTGTATAGTTATGATACAAAAAAATATTGTACAAAAAAAGGGCACATCATTTGACACAATGTCAGAAATGCTTGTAAGTCAAAGAACACATACTAATTCTACATCAGTGCGATGCCCAACAGTGCATAGTGAGAGCAGAATACCGAGCAATGTATCTGATACTGGTGTAAGGCTTCAACCATGCTACAGGCACAGCATTGAAAGGGTGGATAGGCCATGAAAGGTCAGATGTGTGGCGAAAAACCATTTAGGTGAGACCAGTGGGTTGGTTAATAGTATAACTGACCGTTGTACCAGTGCACCTGGTTAACATAGGACTTGGTGGGGGGGGCAGGTAAATGAGAGATGTGTAGGCCACTGGTTTACAGTGTTGGCCACATTAGAACAGAGCCGTCACTTTGCCGCACTGGTTGCATTTCCACTTGTAATGCCGTCGACCATTGTTCGTAAACTGACCCGGGTTGCTGTCTGTTAAACAGGATGGACAAAAGCTTGACCGATACGCAGACTGCTTCCACTCTCGGGGAGGGTATTCCACTGATGCTGTGACTCCTGGCAGCAGATGGGAGCACAGCACCACGGGAGATTTAAGTTGGAAGAGGGCCTTCTTGAAGTTGGTTGCAGGCCTATACATCAGTTGCTCACCACGCCCAGGTAAAAATAAACATGCACACATTCTCACCAATGTTCTGTGTGACTATGACACGCATACTAAAGCCAGCAGAGTAGGCCTGCGGCTCTTCGTGTCTGCTCAGTAACCATCCTCATAATGCACTTTCTCCTCCAAGCTGTTTCCCAAAGCAGGTCAAGCATGTCTTCAGTACACCCATGTATCTCTCCCATCCCCTCGTGAATCCCCACACCAAGCTTGGCTCAACTAGACTCACTAGAATCCATATCTATGATGTCCACCTTGTCTCTGTCCAGTGTCCCTGTCACCCAGTCTTAACCATCTATGTGGTTGATCGGCGCAATCTCCCCACAACAAAAAACCATACTGGTTTAGCATCCAAGTTCACCAGTCCAACCAATTGCCTCCATGCTTCCTTTCGATGAAGCTCTCCATTAGTTTTCCTCCCACTAATGTTAAACTGACAGGCCTGGAATTTTTCATATCTCCTACCTATAACCTCCATTTGTGGATAGGCAGCACGGGAACCACACTCTAATCCTGGGGAACCCTTCCTGTCTGGAGAGAGGCGCTGACCAGCACATCTAGTGGAGCCAATGTTTCTGTCTCCAGTTCCTTCAGTACCCTTGGATGCAGCACATCCAGTCCTGGTGCATCGTCAGCCCCCCACCACACCCCAGCTTTGACTCTCTCACACTGTCCGCTGTGATTTTACCCTCCCTAGCCCTTTCCTCAATATAGTCTCCATCCTCTTCTGTGCCAGTCCCACCTGGTACCCAAGTCTATTTTCATCCTCTCATCTCCCTCTGCCCTATCCTCTCAACTGCCCCTCCCGCAGCTTTCCTGTTGAATGTAGCCCACTTCTCCTCCATAGAAAGTGAGGCAAAAGCATTGTCTCAGTAACCTGTCTGCTCTGACACCTCCTGTGCCCATTATTCCCCATCATAATCCCTTGAGATCTGTGTCTCACTTCCTCTTTCCTCTATGTATCTGTATGAAACCTACCCCCCCGGATAGCCGTAGCCAGGTAGTGCTCCATCATTGCGTTTGCTCCCCATGCCACACTTTTGACCCTTCTAGCTGACAAATCATTTTCCCCCATGGATTGCTTTACATGTTCGTAGCCAGCTTTTTTATCCCTTACCGCCTCTTGTACCTCGCTGGTCCTCCTGCATGGCTTGCTGCCCCTCACATTTTTATGCCTTAGCATTGCACAGATTCCCCCCCAGTAGGTTCCCCCACCGGTTTTAACAGAAAGTCATCTTGAATCACATCCATGAACCTCTGCTCCCGGGCCGTCGCTGATGTCATGATATCCATGTCTGACCACAGCATATTTTGGTCCCCAGTGACAAACGAACAGCATCCCCTTTTCCCGGTCACAATTCCTCTTGATGTTCTCAACTGAGTTTCCCTCTTGTTCATCATCCATTGCAGGTGGTGGTAAAGGCAGTGTATGGAAGGAGAGGACACTGATGTAAAGGGGTTTGTCAGAGTGGAAACCATGAGGGTAGTGTAAGGGATGGTGGTAAGAGTACATGTATTAGGTTATTATGTGATCGGGAGGTGACATGGGGACCTAAGGGAGTCAGGTAGAGAATGAAATGAGTGGAGTGTATGGCATTTTTCACGGCATGGAGTAAGGAAGTGCATTGAGAAATAAGTGATGATGATGGGAAGGAAGTCTCATATCACTGTGCAACTCAGAACAAATCACCTAGAGCACAGCACCATGGAAGAAGTACAGGAGATGTTCATAGCAGTGCTGGGTATCTGTGGTTGGTTGGGAAACTCAGTGAATTTCCCCGAGGAACTTTCAGCATCAAGGTTACAAGGGCATTGGGACAGGGTTGAGAAGTACATTAGAGACATAGATCTATATGGTGGTGGGTTGGCAGAGTTGGATAGCAGGAAAGAGGCAAGTTTCAGCAGAGACTGGAAGGTCTCTTCCCCCCAGACTGGGTGGAGGAGAATGATGTGAAGTTACCAACACAAATGGAAGGAGGAAAGACATGTAGAGGCAGTGTTGGGTAACAAATGCACTGTAGCATCCTTGAATGCAATGAGCTTGGCAAATAAGGTGACAGAGTTCCAGCCAATGATGGTAGAGAAAGAGATAGATATTGTCAACATCTCATCAATCTTGGCCACCCAATAGCAAGACTGGTATCTTTCGATCCGGGTTTACAAGGTGTTCATGGACTGGGAGGGGGAATTGCTGTGTTGGGGTGGCTATTTATGTCAGGGCACGATACTCTGTACCATGGAAGGAGAGTTGTAATGGACTACTGAAGCCATATTGGTACTGCACCCTTATCACCTACTTTGCCAGTAGTTACAAATGGAAAGCTGGTGGCTCCATTGCCGGATGCATTCCGACTGACGGCCTAGAATCCCTGTGCGGCAATCCCCATCTCATCCACTTTCCGTAGTGCAGAATTGAGTGGACTGGTTGACTCCTTGGTACTTTCACCACTCGCAGGATAGGCATCCATCCAGTGCAGTGTTACATCAGGATAACCACTCCTGTGACTGGGACACATGAGCCACACCCAACAATGAGGAGGCCATTGCGGAGGTTCACAGCATCCTCATTGGTCTCTACTGTTGTTCCCTCCATAGAGCAGCAATGCTACTCCACCATGCAGCAAGAATTGTGGAGAGGAACAACTGTATGTCTTGTGCTCTGTTCCATCACCAGCACAGTCAGCAAGCACACGCTGATACAACTGATAGTGTTTCTAAGCAACCTCTCATGTAGTGGTAGTGGCCATATTGTTCGATGTGTGTGGGATCAGAGTTAACAGAAATCATTGCCAGGTTATCATGGAGACTCAAAAACTCTGCGTAGCTCAGAACGGAGGGGTACCTCCAAATAGGAAATCAACGCTGTCTCCAGGAAGACTGTTGCTACACAGCCAGTGCATTGCATCACTCACCACCTGTCCATACACCTTCCTGAGTAGTTTATTTTTTTTTGGTTCTAGTTTTAGTGTGTGCAAGCTTGTGTGTGTCTTTACACACTAATCAGGGTGCTGTGTCTATAAGGGTATGAACAGGTGTATGTCGTTAGCACTAGTGGAACAGTGGTGACATAATCCATGATATAAATGCAGGTATGCGCTTGTGTCTAGGTTGTGGCGGTCTTATGTCACAAGGTGTATGGCATTGTTACACAAATTAATAAGTAATTATACATTTTAAAAGCTTGTGCGGATGCATGGCAATAAATTCAATGGAACCTTCTTTGGATATTGATAAAAATATTTCCTAATGCTTTCATTTAGGCAGTAGAGGATCACGCAACAGTACTATCACCCACTGTCACGCTTTCATGTCTTGACAATGGCTACCTGTTCTCTAGATCACAGATTCAGCATCTGTAACATAGTGTTAACTTAAATTGCTGTTCAATAACTAAATTGAACATGATATAATCTTACCACACAGTGCCAGAGAACATTTACACATAGAATGGCATGCTATGTCACGTCGCTGTTTCAATGTTATTGGCAGTACAACAATCTTGTGTTTGATAGACCACCTTATACTGTGAACATTGCTTAAAGACTACAGATGTAGCATGCAGTTTGTGTGTGACCCATTGCTTTAAAACAGTGACACAGACACTGGCCATCACACTGTTGTAACCACGCAAATGCTTGTTTGGCTAGATATCGAGATCTGCCATACATGCATCTTGCCTGTATTACCAACATTGTGACTAATCTGGTTGCCAACAGTGCCTACCTACACCAACAATTGATTTTTGTACAGGTCATGCTGCCTAAATTTCCTATCCATCAGAGCAAAACTTTGCAACCACCAACCAAATTTGCATCCACACTCCCAGACACCATTACTTGAGCTACCATTCTCTTACCATGGCCCATGTCTCTGTCATAGCTGGCATGTACAACCACATTACTGTCCTACACAGCAACACTGCCACTTATCTTACTTTTGTGTGTTCAGTCTGCACGCTTCCCTCATGTAAAGATGCCAACTTTAATGGTATAGTCAAGCTGTGCCCTTCCCACTGATCGGTAAAATGTGTTTAAACCATGTGTTCAATGTGATCTTTATTCTGCGTTGCTGGTCGGCATTACATTGCTACTGTACCAATTAGTCAGTGATTAGCTGAGCTCTTCGAGACTGTGGACCGATTGTGCAATCTAATCTGTCTTCAGCCCGGAAGAGCTTTTTCTCAAGAACGGTGTGAGCAGTTTGCTCTGTTCTTTGCAGATAAGCTTGCCAAAATCATATCCAAGGTCCATCTGACCCTCTCAAATGGGAGTTGTGATGGTCAGCAGGAGATGTCAGGCAGCCAATTTGTGTGGTCTGACTTCAGCCACTCCACAATCAGTGACATTGTGATGGTCAACCAATCACTGCCTCCGACCAACTGTAATTTGGACCCGGGCCCCACACGACTCTTAGTGGATTGTCTGGATAAAATAGGACCAGTCCTTGCTGAGATAGTCGGGAGGTCCTTGGAGAGGGGGATCTTTCCAGATCCTCTTAAGGAGTCTGTAGTTAAGCCCCCCTTCTTAAGAAGTCCTCCTTGGACCCGGACTGTCTGGCTAATTACATGCTTGTCTCTAACTTATTGAGAAGGTGGTTGCATCACAGTTGGATGATCATGTGACCAACAACAATGTCTATGATTCTCTCCTGTCTGAAACATAGAAACATAGAATTTGACGGCAGATAAGGACCGCTTGGCCCACCCAGTCTGCCCATTTCCCTACCTGATGGATAAGCTGCAGATCCTAGTTAACCAGCAGCCTACTTCTTCCTACCCCCACCCCTAGAATTGCCTTATGACTGTCCCATGCATGCTTGAATTCCACCACAGTTTGTGACTCCACAACCTCCTCTGGAAGGCCGTTCCATACATCCACAACCCTCTCTGTGAAAAAATACTTCCTTGTCTGGATTTAGGAAAAGGCATAGTACCGAGACAGCACTTGTGTGGGTACTAAATGACCTCCTAATAGCGAGAGATCAAAGGACCTGTTCCATCTTGGTCCTTCTTGATCTCTCTGCAGTGTTTGACACTGTGGACCATGGTGTGCTACTGGAACATTTTCAATCTATCTCTGGACTGTCTAATACAGTCCTCATGTGGTTTCAATCATACCTCGAGGGTAGGACTCAGAGGGTGGTGTCTGGAATTTTTTTCCTCAACATCATTCTCCCTGTCCTGCAGGATACCGCAGGCTTCCATTTTGGCACCCAAGTTGTTTGCAGTGTATATGCTGCCATTAGGAGTGATATTTAGGTGGTACGGCTTGGGTTTTCATTGCTATGCAGATGATACCCAGCTGTACATGTCCTTTGTGCCCAGCCAGGATGCTGCCATCTTGGTTTTTAACAACTGTCTTGCCAAAATCCAAGACTGGATGAATGTGAGTTGGTGGCGGTTGAACCCTGAAAAAACTCCGGTGTTGGTTGTGGACCAGGCAGTGTAGCAATTTTTTTGCTTGCCAGGAACAAAACCAAATGGAACACTATTTTTTTGGTTCACCAACACCGAGAGTGCTATTTTGTGGTAGTTGGGGGTGCTGGTATAGCGCCCCAGTACATTTGTTTCATTCACTTCCATTTTATGCCTCTGTTTAGCATTTTTTCCCTTTGCCAGCAACCAAACCAAACAAAAAAAAATTATTTTTTTAACCTAGACCAAGATCACTACATGTTGGTGGGGGTTATATATAGCGAACCAGACAATGAGTTTCATTCTTTTCCCTTTTATGCCCCAATTTTGCATTTTTTTTGTTTGCCATAAACAAAAGCCTACACCTAGAGCGCTATGTGCTGGTGTGGTGTGGGGTGCTAGTACACAGACCCAGTCCCTGTCTTTTACTGTCACCTCGTATTTGTACGTGACCCAGAAGTTTGTTTCACCTTTCACTGTCTAGCCGTGCACTTGTCTGCACAACCCCACTGATTCCACCTACAGCTAATATTTTTCAAGTCAAACTACCTCTGGCTGGAAGCTGCAATACTGAACATAGGATCTGCAAGAAAGCAAGTTGTGCTCACAACAGAGGGAGGTGAACCTTACAATTGTCTTTGGTTTGTAGCAGATATTCTGCAGGTGGAGGCTACTTCTAACTGAAAGGTGAAATAAGGAACTTAGAATTATCAGGAAAAGACAGTCTTTGTTACAATTCTTAAGATTTTCAGTGCAGGAGGAGTTTAAAGCACAGCTGACTTATTTTGGGGCTGACTGCTTTCAAAGCACAAACCACCATGCTGTTTTGGGGCTGGGGAGGTTTTACCTATGTGTCTGACTTGGATGTCTGGATTTTTCTCTGTTTGATTAACAGAGTATTTTCTCTGTCAAATTGTTGTGTAGGGTATCTTGCTGACAGGAAGGCACTGATTGCAGCGGTGGGTCAGAGCTCTTGCTGATTGTTTTGTGAGGGCACAGTTTAGGCCCAACACCTTCCCACCCCTCATGCTACACACCCCTGGAAATAGTTCCTTTATACCTGGGGTTCTGACATCATTTCCTCAAGAGTGCCAAGTGCATATCACTGTCATATCCTCGCTATCACACTGCACTGACAATACAAGCATACACATTGAATAATATATTTATTTCTATATAACAAACCAATCACACACACAAATGCACAAAAAAAAGGAGATAAACATGTAGGGAGTAGTGCAATGTAATGGCTGTGGAACAGCAGTCTTACGGGAGTCCTTTTGGAGGCTGAGATGCTGCCCTATTTGCAGACAACTCTCTGCCCTGAGGGAGGAGGTTGCCCGTCTTCAGACCACACTGGACAGTAGTAAGGGAACATTCCCCCTGGCCACACGAGACAGTAGGAAGGGAACCTCCCCCATCCAGGGAGCACCAGAGCCACCACCACTACCTCAGAGGTTGCAAAGAAAGGACAGCAGTTAGACCACAGTGGGTTCAGGGAGGGTGAGGATGGTGGAACAGAGGCACACCCAGTCAGTTGTTCCACTTCACAATCCATACACCATTCTGGGGGAGCATAGCTCCCCTATGGATGCACCCGCAGAGGAGACTAAGGAGACAGAGGACAACTATCACAAGGGATGCACACAGGAAGGAGGCAGAGGACACCACAAGGAAAGGAAGCAGCTCCTGGTGGGGACTCAGTGTGGGGATAGAACTTGGGGGCAGGAGAAAACTGAAGTAAGGTGCCTGCCTGGTGCCATGGCTTGTAGGAGAGGGCGCATCCTCGGATCATGAGAATAGCTGTGGGAGTCTGAGCTGGATGTCATTGTCCACCTCAGGACAAATGACTTGGCTCAACATGAGATTAGAGCAGTGCAGAAGGACTTTGTAGAATTGGGGAGGGGCCTAAGACAAGTAGCACACACAGTATCCTTCTCAAAGGTGCTGCCTGTCAATGGCATGAGTGAGGCGAGGGTACTTTGCACCATGCAGTTTAATGAATGGTTGCAAAATGGTGTGGAGAACAGGGGTTTGGTTTCATTGGGGACTGGGGTTCCACCTGGAGGACACCAACATCTACTAGCAGGATGGTCTGCATCTGTCCAAGAAGAGACAAGTCTTTTGAGCAATAAAACGATAGCTTCATTGGCAAGCTTTTAAACTAGTCAAGGGGAGGCACTGATAAGCAGCAGGAAAATCACAGCCTCTCCCTACAAAACAGGGTACTAAATGAGAAAAAGACTGAGGAAGAAAGGTCAGTGGGTGATGCTGCAACAGAAGGTAAACCCATCGAAAAATGGAGAGCAATGAGTACCAATGCCCGTAGTCTGAGTAACAAGCTTCCTGAATTAGTGGCCTTGATGGAGGAGGAACATCTGGATATCATTGCAGTCACAGAAACATGGTACGCACAAAACCATGACTGGCCCGTAAACATACCAGGATACACTATCTACAGGAGGGACAGGGAGGGTAAAAGAGGAGGAGGAGTAGCTCTTTACATAAGGGAAGGAATCAAAGCAACAGAACAAAAGGGAAAACAGGGAGGAGAATTTATTTATTTATTATTTATTGAAAATGTTTTACCAGGAAAGGCACACTGAGCAAAAAGATGCTCATCTCACGGTGCGACCTGGGGGGGGGGTTACAGAGGAGGCTAGTAACATATAGACGGTTGAGCTTAACAATAGAACAATCAGAGACAAAGTATAGGTGGAAGGGATTACAATTGGGCATGTACATAAGGAGAACAGCAAAGTACGCCACAATATCAAACAATAACCGAGTTAACAGGATCTAGGTTACACAGCGAGTTGGAAACAGAGCTGAACATGAACAATCGGGTTTGGAAAACATATCATGGTACACATTGAGGCAGCGGGAGGTACATAAGTGCAAGTTTCATAACAGGTACAGATATCAGAGCTTAGTGCAAGTGTGAAGCTTTGCACTAAAATCTGTCATGCTCTGCCACTGACATGTGTGCATTTCAATGTGTATCTGTTGTAACTTATCATTATTTTCTTTCTTTCAGGAGATTGATCATCTAGTATTGGACCCCGCTGTATTAACTTTGTCAGCAAACTATCGGCAGTAATTTTTTTTCTTTGGCCCATGCTGCAGACACCAACTGCTCTTGGAGGCATTTGGCATTCCATCAATACATATTATGGCATCTGGGACATCTTGGACAATGCATTCATGTTCCAGTGCCCATCTGCTGCATGTGGAAGAATTAGAGATGTGTACCCTGCCCCATCTGGGCAGTATACCAGTTTCCATCCAGATCTCTTAATTTAATAGACACATGTTTAAAAATGTACTCTCCCTTTTGAGTCCTCTGCTGCATTTATACTTTATTGAGCTGTACTTTTTGCACTCTGCATTAAATGTATTCTTTCAGCTGCTCAAGTGTCTGTTTATGATGCTCAGTGTATGTATACTTTGTATGACAATTTTGACCATACAATGTTTGTACCATGATTTTATTACGTCTGTTCATTACAGAAATACACAGTACATAGCATGCACAGATACTGAGGTACATGTCAATTGAAATATTCCTGAGCATCTACCAATAAGCACATGGCTGAATGAGATAAGGTTAATAAATAAACCAGCCTTATAACAGTGAAAATTTGATCTAGTAGCTTCTTGTTTTGTGCTATGCTATGGATGCCTGGATATCATAGCAATTGCAGCAACATGGTACACAGATACAAGGGGGGGGTTCGAATACAGGGACAATTAGCTTTCTATGTAAGGGAAGGAATAAAAGAAACTGAACAAAAGAGTAAACAGGGAGGAGAGGAGTCAGTATGGGCCACCTTAGAGACTGGAACTGACACTACAGTCAGCACAGGTGTTGTATACAGAGCCCCAATTCAGGTGGAGGGAATGGATAAGGATATGATAGAAGACATCCTTAGAATGGAAGTGAAAGGGTCAATACTGTTGATGGGGGACCTGGATATGCGAGATGTTAACTGTTGCACCTTTGCAGGGGACATGCCTCAGACAGCTAGTTTTGGAACCAACTCATGAGGGAGTACTCTTAGCCATCACAACTGCCATCACAGAGCCAACAAGGATTTGTGTGAAGCAAACTAACCAATCAAAATGAACAAAACAGTCAGTATTGTTCACAAAGGAGGTAACCCAGATGTTTATGGCAAAAAATATAACATTTAGGAAGTATAAGGACACACGGAAGAAGTCGGCCAGACAACTGTACCAGTTAAGGCAGAAGAAAGCCGTGAGGGTAGTCAGAATAGCAAAGGCCCAAACTGAAGTGAGATCAAACCTTTTATAGGTATATCAAGGAATGCAGAAAAACAAAGGAAGGGACAGTGAAATTGCATAGAATTTGCAGTGGGTGGGCAGAGGCACAGTGAAAAATCAGGGACACTAAAAGAAAACTTCTGGTCAGTATTTGCAAAAAAATTTATTTTATTTTTTTATTTATTTATTTAAGAATCAGTTTACAACCTTTGAGCCAGAGGCTCGTTTACAAAGGTACTTTGTCACATAAAGACATACATTGCGTTTCGGTTACATAGCAAAGATTTGCCAAAATCAATAGGCATTCACCAGAGGTGCCACGTCACATTGTGGTCAGACAGATACAGTTGGGTACAGACAGATACAATTGGGTACAGGTACAGGGTACATGTAATCGATAACAGGTATTAAGCAAGTCGGTATCAAGTGAGCATTCTGGTAGATAAACATTGAAACAGCTGGCACTGGCCAGGTTAAACCTAGGCATGGTGTACAGGGAAGTGGTGGAGGGATGGTTGGGTGGAGAGCTGCCGGGGCATTGTCAAAAGAAAAGGAGGTGGAGGCTATGTTCAGAGACAGGAGTGAAATAGAGTGCTGAAGATGTGGTTCAGTGCAGTTTTGAAATGTGGAGATGGTGATGGCATTGTGATGGTGGCAGGAGAGAGTTAAACCAGGTTGGGGCTCTATAGCTGAAGGACCTCTGGCCATGGCTGGTTCTTGTTCTGGGATCTTTAGAGTGGTCTTGTAGGAAGACCGTGTTGCAATGGTGGGAGGGGCTCTGGTGGATGGATGCCGTTACCCCAGAGAGCCCAGTAGGGTTTTTTTGGTGAGGAGACAGGTCTGGTATCGGAGCCGTTCATCCAGGGTAAGCAGGTTAGCATCGACATATAGCTGACAGGTGTGTGTGAGCCTGGGGGCACCAGTAATCAATATGCATGCTTTATTCAGGGTTAGGTGAATTTTGTTGAGTGCAGTGGCGTCGGCAGCACCGTATACTGGTAGACCATAGTCTACAAGGGACAGAACAGACGATGTAACAGCTAGCCAGAGAGCATTTGGGGGAAGGCAGGTTTTATGGCGGAATAGGATGCCAAGCCGTGTGTTGGTGGTGGATGTTAGGGCGTCGATGTGGGTGTGAAATGTGAGGGCTGAATCGAAGGTAACCCCAAGGTATTTGTAGGAGCAGACTTGTTCCAGTGGTTGGTTGGTGCTTGGAAGGATATAGAGTGGGTGGTTGCTAGCTTTGTTTTGGGGGTGTAAAAGAGCATAGTTTTGGTTTTCTTAAGATTGATGACGAGTCTGCGCCCTTAAACCAAGCCTCGGCACTGTTAAAGGACTGCTGTAGAGTCCTGTAGGGAGATGGGATTACGGTGGGTGGCAAAAGGACAGCGCGCCTGCATACAGCAGAATTTTGCCAGAGCATGCACTGGGAAGGGTGTTCAGATACAGCGAGAAGAGAAGGGGGCCCAGGATGGAGCCTTGGGGGACCCCAGAGAGAATGGGATGGGTATCGGAGAGTGTGCTATTAATCTTGACACTGGAATCAAGTGTCAAGATAGCTAGCACACCATGCCAGGGGCCAGCCGAGAGACCAGTGAGGCAGAGTGCATTCAGCAGCAGTGGATGGGAGACAGTGTCGAAAGCCTTTGAGAGGTCAATGAACACTGCACCAGCTAGGAGCTGGTATCCAAGGAGGAGTGTAGGAAGTTGGAGAATTCAATAAGGGCAGTGCTGGTACTGTGACCCATACGGAAGCCATGTTGCTCTGGACATAAGATGTTATGCTTAGCCAGATAATCAGTGATTTGAATGGCCACCACTTTTCCAGGGCTTTAGAGAGGAGGGAGGATGGAGATTGGCGGTAGTTGTTGGTCGATGACCTGTCGCCTCCTTTATGAATAGGTGTGATAATGGCTGTTTTCCAAGCTGTGGGGAATTGTCCCAGGCAGAGTGACTGGTTAATTAGGCTTGTGAGAGGTGCAAGGACCTCATCTAGCACCAGCCCGAGGATGCTGGGGTCCAGTGAGTCACTGCCAGGATTGTTGCCATTGAGAGCTTTGATTAGGATGGGTCTGGCTTCCCGGGTGGAAATCTTTCGCAGGAGGAAGCTGGGGTGCTGGAGGACAGGGGGAGTTTGGCTGGGGGGAGGGTCAAAGAAATTACTAGGGAGGACTGAGTTAAGGTCAGTGAAAGTGGTGTTGAACCAGTTAGCTATGGTGGCAGGCTCGGTGGAGGTTGTGCCATTTCTTGTGAGCTGGGATGGGGCAGGGGAGCAAACTTTACCATTGAGTTGCTTAATATTATCCCAGAAGGTCCGAGCTGAGCCCCAGGAGGAGGTAAGGGAGGCCTGGTAATGGTCTGCCTTGGCTTTCCTGATGGCCCATGAGCATTTATTTCGGGCTGCATTGTATGCTTGCCTATCAGACAGATGACCTGTTTCAGTGGCAAGGTGTCAGAGGTTATCCCGGTCTCTAAGTAATTGTAGGAGGGCCGGGCTAACCCAGGGTGCGTTCTGTTTCTTGGACCGGGTTTTGGTTAAGGGTGCAAAGAGATCACAGGCCATGTTGAAGGTGTGAGTGAAAAAGGTGAGGGCAGTATCAATGTTGGTTGCCTGCTGAATGGGGGACCAGTCTATGTGGGTGAGGAGTGCCTTAAGTTTCTTCAGCCCACCAGGGCGGAGGCGCCTGCGGAGGGTGGTCTGGGCTTTGGGTTTGGGATTGGGGGCTACCCAGTGGAATAGAGAGAGGGAGTGGTCACTCAGGAGTCTGGGAGGACCTGGATGTTTTGGATTTTATGGGGTCAGTTAGTTATAATAACATCCAGCAGGGTGCTGGTACCACTCTTAGGTTAAGTCTCGTGGGCTGGGTGACGAGTTGTGTCATATCTTGGTGGCAAATGAGTCTCTGGTGGTGGATGAGGAGGTGCTGAGCCAATTTACATTAAGGTCCCCCACTAGGATTTGTTCTGCCTTATGGTGGAGGGTGGCCAGGTAGTCCGTTAAAGATATCAGGGCTGGGTGCTGGTTCTTTGGGGGAACGTAGGCTATGGTGAGATAGAGAGGGCTCCTAGAGGGGTCTGGGGTGAGTCTGAGGGTAAGGGCCTGGGCCCCATTTGTGAGGGCAGGGGTGGGGAGTGCGTGTCCAGGTATTGTGTCCCTGGTGTAGATTGCACAACCTCCCCCTCGTTTGCCTACTCGGTCCTCCCGGTATAAGGTATAGCCTGGGAGGGAGACAAATGAGTCTGGAGTTGATTTGGACAGCCAGGTTTCAACCAGGGCTATGATGTCTGGTTGGTGAGCCAAGGCCCAGCACTGTAGGGCGTCAAATTTCTTTAGCAGGCTGCATATATTCATGGAGGCTACTCGAAGACCAGTGGGCTGAGTGGGTGGATGGGAGGGGGCAGGGCCTGGGTTGGGGTGTATGTTCCTGTTGGGAGTAGAAGGAGGAGAAGTGCTCTGGTCAGAGGGAGGCAGATGGAGAGTTTACGTGGGAGCGATATAATAAGGAATGGGGTTTGGCTGCACAGGTGGGTAGGTAGCACAGGCAGAGAAGGCCTGAGTGATCAGAGAGTGCAAGGGGCTGTGGGGAGGACAGGTGATGTCTGGAAGGGGGTGAGGTGGAGAGGCATATGGGATGTGGAGGAGGAGGGAGGGTAGGAGCAGTGGTAAAGGAGGAGAGGACAGGAGGTGGGTAGGAACACTGGAGTAGTGAGGCTGAGGGTTAATAGGGACACTAGGGTTGGTGGAAGGCAAAGGGAGGAGGAGGAAAGAGATAGCTGGTGAGCAGGGATGCATGTGCATAATTGGAAGGCTGGTGGGCTAGTGAGGAAAGAATGGGGACTAGGATGAGAAGAGGGAGATAGTAGTGAGATTACCTCAGAGGTCTAGATTGCTGCTACGGTGTGGTGGCTGGCGCATGTGCCTGAAGTGCACAGAGCAACGGGTTCAAGCCCCATCAGGGCAATAGGAGAGAGCCAGACCAGTGGCTGTAGCAGCAGGAGCTGGGTTCAGGTCTGTGAAGCACCCAGATAACACTTTAGTTGTGTCAGGGTTAGTGTTTCTTTATAGTTATGAAATCCTGCAGTAGAAATATGCAGGTGTTCTAGGTGAGTGGTGGAACTGTGGACTTTGGAAACAAGGGTGCAGGGTTCAAATCCTGTAAGGCAGCAGGAAGAAGAGGTAAACTTATATTTTGGCAGATTGGGTAGGTAAGTGATTAAGAGGCTCAGAGAGTAGTATTAAAGTAGGTAGGCACTGTGGTGCAGAGGTAGAGCAGCTGACTCTGACTGCAAGGATACTGGGTTTGAACACAGCTCAGGGACAGAGGGTAGTCAGGGCCAATTTTTTAAATCTGGGCAGGAGGGAGTGAGGTATGGTTAAGAGCATAAAAATAGAGGAAGTTGTTGGCCTGGTTCATTGGCCTGGTTCATCAGAGGATAGTCAGTAGAATGTAAAGAGAAGGGTACCAGGTTTGATACTAGCAGTTGCTTAGAGATGGGATGAGTGCAGAAAGTAGGTAGTAGACAGAATCCAAGGGAACTGCAGTGACCTCTAGTGGGACAGCTGTGAAGCAGTAGCTAGGAGGGATATAGAGAGGAGAGAGGAGCTAGAGTGGAAAGTGCAGTGACCCCTAGTGGTTGGTGCCTATAACCTGCAAAGGTGAAAGTGGACACTTAGTAAAAGGAGGGTGGGTCACGTGTCACATCACGTGACCTGCCAGCAGCCATATATGGAGCGCCGACCCTGGGTGGGAGGGTGGTTGGGGCAGGCGGGTGGGAAGTGCCTCACAACAGTCAGGCTGTAGTGCAGGACACTTTACCTCTTACAGGCTCTGGCAATCCCCGATTTCAGTCTCTGCTGCTGGGCTGAGTGTGTTGAGGTGCCTAATATACTTTCCATCAGTACTTTGGCTAGTGTGGCCGATCGCAGTCCTTTAACAAAAGAACAGGTGCAGAAATAAGTCATAAAACCGAAACAATGGTGCCTGATGGAATTCATCCAAGCATTCTAAAAGAATTAGGGAGAGAACTAGGGACACCATTGATTATCCTTTTTGACAATTCATGGGAGGATGTTGTACCTGAGGACTGGAGAACGGCGAATGCGATTCCCCTTCACATAAGTGGAAGCCATGGAAATATACTTGTGGGTAATCATATCAGATTTATTTAATTATTTAAGAGATTTACCAGGAAGGTATGCTGAGCAGAGTACCACTCAATTCCAGATGCGCCCTGGGGGTAGGGGGTTACAAATGGTATGGAAATATCAGCAGAAAGAAACAAGAACTTACATAGACAGTTACAAGCAATGGGTGTGACAACACTTGTACAGATGCATAAGTAATAAAACACTTCATATTGTATGAACTAACAGACAAGCATGAGAAGCAGAACTACGAGTTAGAGTCAGAAGTAGTTGCAGCACAGCTGGGGGGATGTTGGAGCAGAGGGGGTGACTAAGGGGAGGGTAACAGTTGCAGTTGGTAGCGAAGTGCAGTTTGAGAAGAGCATTCAGTTGAGGAGTACCTGTGGAATGTCTAATGTCGGCAGTCAGGGGGTTCCATAATTTGGGCAGCCTGAAGCTGAAAGCAGCCTGGCCTGACCGGTGGATCTGTGGGGATGTGTAGGAGCCTAGCATCTATATTTTGAAGAGCATAAGTAGGAGGAGAGGGGTGGCTAGGGAGGAAGACAGGTAGGAGGGGAGGGAGTGTGACCAGAACTTTGCAGCAGTTTTAGCACAGTGAAGCAGTCTTCTGTTATGAAGAGATGGGAGGTCCAAAGATTGGTAGAGGGCACAGTGGTGGGTGTTGGGAGGGCAGTTTAATGAGAAATGGCAAAAAGAGTTAAAAAGGGGATCTAGCCTAGCTAGGGAAGTTTGGGGGGCGGCACTGTAAATGACATCCCCGTAATCAATAATAGGTAGGATCATTTTTGCACTATTTCTTGTCTAGTTTGTAGAGGAATGCAATTTTATTCTGGTAGAGGCACCCAACATAGGGTGCAATTTTTGTAATAAACGTATTATGCACTGAAAAGTCAAGATGCTGGTCAAGCCAGACCCCAAGATAACGATATGGTGCAGGCCTCAAGTGGGAGCTATCAGAGTATAGAATGTAGGAGGAGGCGGAAACAGTGTTATTTTTGGGCCGGGAGCCAAGGTAGGGAGACTGTTTTGTGGGGTTTGGGTACAGCTGAGTTGAGGTGGACAACGTTGGATCAGAGTCGAAGTCTTTCTGTGGGCATTCTGTCCCACGGCACTAGTAGATGGGCCAGAGGTGAACAGCACCATGTCGTCCATATACATATGAATAGATGATTGTAGGCAGGCTGCAGGCAGGTCATTTAGAAAGATAGAGAACAGCAGCAGGCTGAGTACAGACCCTTGGGGGACACCACTGGTGACAGGTGGTGGATCTAGCCCAGCCAATGCGGACTGATTGGGACCTATCGGACAGGTAAGAGTGGAACCAGTTAATTGCATTATTAGACAGCCCTGCTTGGGCAAGTTTAGCCAGCAGCAGGGATGGGAGACTGTGTAGAAGCTTTCCCAGGTCGAATGAATATGGCAGCTGTTATTTCCTTTGTCCATTCCCATGAGGATGGCATTAGTGAGGAAAGGGAGGTGGTGGTGGAGTGATTTTCCTGAAACCGGCCTGGAAGGGGTGAAAAAGATATGGAATCAAGATAGTGATAGAGCTGGGAGAGCAGTCGGGTCTTTGAATCTTAGCTAGGACAGGGAGCAAGGATATAGGACGGTAGTTGGATGAGGAGGAGAGGTCCCCTCCTTTAGGTAGTGGAACGACAGTGGCTTGTTTCCATAAGTTGGGGACATCCCCGAGTTTAAAAGACAAGTTAAAGAGCAGGGCTAGTGGGTGTGCTATGGCAGGTGCAGAGAGCAGGAGCATTTTGAAATCGAGGCCCGATGGACATTTGCCCTTTGCTGGGTTTAGCGCCTGCAGTATTTTTAGCACCTGGCAGATGACCTCAAGGTAGAAGAAAAGGTCAGAGCCCAAATGCTGGCCTTCAGTAAATATAAGGGAACACAGCAGGCTGAAGATCGGGAGGCATAAAAATATGTACTAAGGGACGCAGGGAAGGCAGTAAGGCAGGCAAAGTCACCAACTGAAGAAACACTAGCATGAACAGTAAAAGAATGTGATAAGACTTTCTATAGATGCATTAGTGAGCGGAGAGTCAGAGTCAGGATGTATTCACAGCTCAAGGGAGAAATTGGGTGCATGTGCAGAGGAGTACCCTTTATAAGCATCTATCCTAAATAGATACTGTTGCTCAGTATTTACTGGTGAGAAGGCAGGGCAGGGCCCACAGCTCAGCACAATGGACACTGGAGGGAGGTAGGCGAGCACTACTCCATTCACAAATGAAATGATCCTACAAGAGCTCGCCAAGTTCAGGGTGGACAAGGCTATGGGACCTGATCCCATATATCCCAGGGTACTTAAGGAGCTAAGGGTGGGATATGCAGAGACATTTTCAGAACTGTTTAGTGAGTCTCTGAGCACAGAAGAGGAAGGTCCTGTTAAACTAAATTCATAGATTTCTTTGCCTAGGTAACAAGAGTGGTGGAACAAGGGGGAGCAGTTGATGTCGCCTACCTAGACTTCAGCAAAGCTTTCAACACTGTTCAACATAGAAGAGTGATAAATAAGCATTGGTAGGCTTGGTTGTGTCAGAGGTTGGTCAACTGAGTGCCAAACTGGTTGACAAACAGAAAACAGAGTTGTGGTCAATGGTATACAGTCAGAAGAGATGCAATTCACAAGTGTGGTGCCTCAGGGATCATTCCTGGGGCAAGTCCTCGTCAATTTCTTCATTAGTGACATAGCAGATGGACTAGAGGGTACGTCTTGACTGCTTGCTGCAATGAGAAGAGAACAGGATACACTCGCAAAATGGCAGGCACAACGGAAGAAAGATACTTGGGCATCATCATCATCATCACCGATGACCTGAACTCATCCAAATAGCTCTTTAAACCACTAGGTAAGGCTAGGGTGATGTTAGGGTGCATTAGTAGGGGTATCACAAGTCGTAAGAGGTAGGTAATAATCCCTATTTACAAGGCACTAGCTAGCCACCATTTCAAGTACAGCGTGCTGTACTGGAGGCCACACTTTCATAAGGACATTAAGCAAATTGAGGCAGTCCAGAGAAGGGCAGCCAAAATGGTTCATGGACTACATCAGAAGACAGATGAGGACAGATTAAAGGAGCTCAATATGTATACCCTTGGGCAAAGGAGGGAGAGAGGTGATATGATCGAAACATTCAAACACATTTTTGGGGCATTAACGTGAAAGAGTCTAACATGTTTAGATATAAGAAAAATAGCAGGACAAGAGGACATAGCTTGTGATTAGAGGTAGGCCAATTAAGTGGTGATGTGAGGACATTCTTTTTCACAGAGTCGTGTATGCATGGAATGGCCTACAGCTGGAACTGGTGGCTATGAATACAGTGCATGGCTTCAGACTGGCATGGGATAGGCATAAGTGAGTAATACAGATGAGTATGAATGGATAGGTCACTGACAGAGTACAGGCCTATGGCACATCTATAAAGTAGAAAAAGAAATGGGCAAACTGGATGTGCCTTGTGCTCCTTATCTGCCATCAACCTCTATGTTTCTATGATTCTATGTTACCTTAGAAAGCAATGTGAAAAGGCAGTAGTGAGTGCTGGGGGTAGGGCGTAACTGATATGTATTGAAAGAGGCATCACCAGCTGAAAACTGGAATTTGTTATCCCTATATACAAACAGTTGGTGCAACCCCATCAGAGGTACTGCGTCCAGTTCTGGATACCCCATCTAAGCAGGGACATAGACAGGATCAAGGCAGTCCAGAGGAGAGTAATTAACATGGTGCCACGGTCAGCAGAATCCATATGAGGAGAGAGTAAAGGCTTAATATGTATGCCCTTGAGGAAAGGAGAGAGAGAGAGAGGAGAGACGGTGGACATGATAGAAACACAGAGTTCCTCATTGCAATCAACAAAAGCCTGTCGGGTAGCATCTTTAAGAAAATAGATGTGCCAAAAACAATGGGGGACAATTTGAACAAAGAGTGAGTGACTGATCATGGGCAATGTGAGGATTTTCACAGCGGGATGGTGCACACATGGAACAACCTCCCAAGGGATGCTGTGGGTTTCTAAAACTGTGGGGAATACAGTAATGCATGGGACAGAAATATGGCAATTGTGGGGGTAGGAATAAATAGGTTTTTGGTTAACTAGAATCTGCAGCTTATCCACTAGGTAAGCAAAAGTGCAGAACAGGTTGGCCAAAAGCTCCATATACTAACATACTAACATACTAACATACTATTTGCCAGCAGATTAGGCCTTATGGTCTATCAAGTCTGCTCGAACCTAGATCCTTAGTTGGGTGCCGAGACCCTCCCATCCCTTGTGCTCCAGAAACCCCTATCATCCATCCCACCCCGGGACAGGCCATCATCTGATACATCCACTTCTGTGTCTGTCCCACCCTCTTAAAAGCTCTCCACTGTGGATCTCTGAACCAGCTCACCAGGCAAAAGCATTCCAGGGTCCACCACCCTCTCAGTGAAAAACCTCCTCCTCTTTCCCCTCACCCTTCCACTTCCAACTTCAAACCATTGCCCTCTGTGATGCCTCCTGCTTTAGTCTAAGATCCTCCATGTTTACCCTATTTATTCCCTTGAGGTACTTGAAGACTCAATCATGTCCCCTGTCTCTCCTCTCCTCCAATGAAAACAGGCAGAGCTCCTCAAGTCTGTCCTCGTAAGTCAAATCTCGCCCTCGTATCATCTTTGTGCCCTCCTCTGTGCCCTTCTCAGGAGCTGTATGTCCCTCTTCAAGTGGTCTCAGTACTGTGCACAGTACTCAAGGTGTAGTCTAACCAGTCCATTGTACAGTGCAGAATCACTTCCTTGCTCCTAGAGGTGATCCCCTGCAGTGCATCCCAACATCCTGTTTGCCTTGCTAGCTGCTCTCCTGCACTGCTCAGTGTTATTCATACATGTATCCACCATGCCCTAGGTCTTTTCCCCTGTTGAGGCTTCCAGCACCTCCCTCCCAGAGTGTACATGTGTTTAGGGTTTCCCGACCAAGATGCAACACCTTGCACTTGGTGATATTGAAATTTAATTTCATGTGAGCCCAGCTTTCCAGGGTGTCCAGGTCCCTTGCAGGCAAACCTCCTCTTCTCCCTCAACTACTGCTCCCATCTTGGAGTCATCCGCGAAGAGACTCATTTCACACCCTATACCATCCCTGATGTCTGATATGTATGCATTAAACAGGATTGGACCCAGGACTGAGCCTGTGGTACCCCACTACCAACCTCTGTAGGGTCGAGAGCTCCCCACAGACCACTACTCTCTGAGTCGTCCCAGCTATCCAGTTTTCAATCCATCTGACCATCAAAGGGCCTACTCTAACCCCATCAGTTTCTCCACCAGACCATTGTGGGGACAGAGTCAAACGCCTTGCTGAAGTCCAAGAATAATACATCCACAGGCTTACCCTGTCCAGTTCTGATGTTACCCATTCATAGAACTCCACAAGGTTGGTTTGACATGATCTACCTGGCACAAACCCATGCTGCCGACTATCCAGACCTCCACCTCCTCCAAGTAAACCCCAATCGTTCCTTTAGTATACTCTCCATTAATTTTCCCACCACCGAGGTTAAACTGATGGGTCTATAGTTTCCTGGTACTTCCTTCGACCCCCCTTTATGGATTGGTACCACATGTGCCTCTCGCCAATCCCTAGGTACCCTCCCTGTCTCAAGTGACCTGTTGAAAAGCTCCGCCAGGGGTGCAGCCAGTATGTCCGCCAATTCCCATAGTACTCTCGGATGAATGCCATATCTGCCTGCAGAGCCTATGTTTCTATGATTCTATGTTTCTGTTAGCCTGTCAGCAAGAAATATTGTTACAATGATTCATACAGCCTTTGATTACTGTCTTACTGAATAATGACATGTTCAGTGTCGGTAAAGGATGGTGTTCGATCTGAAATGTGCCTATCATGTGCTTGTGGTGCCAATTAACCACCAATTCAACATGTCACTCTCCCAGGGTAGACTTCTGCCTCAATGTAAAATAGCCCAGGACATCACTCTATTAAAAGCAGGGGACCACAGCCATCAAAATCGTTACATACCAATCCCCCATACTCCCCTTTCTGTCTAAATTAATCGAAAATATAGTGTGTCAAGCTAGAGGTACACTTAGAATCCCTAAGCCTATTAAACGCAGTTACATCAGGATTCAGAGCAAAGCACAGCACCATAACAGTATAAGCATACTTTAAGGATGGATACAGTCAAAGAGTATTCTGCTTCAAATGAGCATTTCAGATGCACATATCAGATCTTGATAAGTTGCACTAACTAAACACGTACATGGATAGGTCATACAAATGGGTACATGCTGTGGATAATGGACCCTGAATGGTCCATGTAAGAGAGCGGCATTGATTTTATTTTCAGCTACGAACATAAGTCATGAAACAAGGTAAAACAGATGGAGAGCACATAGCATCAAGTCAATGCCTAATCACTTTACTTTACAATGAGGTGCTTCACACCAAGTCTCACAAACATAGGAGTAGAGATAATGTGGCCTAAAAAACTGTGAATGCACTTTCTTAGGATGAGAGTACCCACTGGGTAATCAGATTATCTGACAACGAGGTGCTTTCCCAGATGTCTTTGTAATTGCAAGCAATTAGAAAAAGACCAAAACCGAAAGAAGACAGCATGAACTGTCTTTCACTAAACTGTCTCCATTCATCAAGTTATGAAAGCAGACAGTCTGACTTTTCATGTCTGCAGCTGTAATGTGAGAGAACTGAATGAATACCTGTTGTAACTTTATTACTATGTATGGATGGCATAATGGATGCATAGATGACTAAAAGTATCCTTTAAAATATACTCTCTGAACACAACATGAATTGCACATGAAAAAGACATTCTGCACTAATGTTTGCTGCATGTTCCCAAACAAAGATGTCAGGTCACTGAAAAGCAAATTGTGTGTCTGGATTGATGCTGTGTTGTGGTGGGGTTGTTTGTGTATATTCTCCAAGACAGCGTCCAGACAGGGTGAGTGAGAAATAAGTTGCTGTGGCACTTTATGTGTAGGAATGACTGAAGTGTGTAAGGGAGGAAGGGGAGGAGGGTAGTATGGAGTCAGTTTGGATGCAAATCCAGGAGTCCGAAAATAACACTCTTATAATGGGAGTGGTATACAGGCCGCCATCTCAGACTGAGGAGTTAGACAGATACCTAGCGGGACCGATCCGGCAGAGCTGCGAGAAGGGTAGTGTGGTGAATGTGGGGGACTTCAACATGCACAGAGTAGACTGGAGTACCCCAACAACCAGGAACAGAAGGGAGCATGTACTGCTGGATGCTTTCTAGCACAGCATCTGCTGCAAATGGTCAGTGAACTGACAATGTTAGGGAATACCCTTGACCGTGTGCTGGGAAAAGGGTACTTTATGAGCAAACTTACAGTGGAGGAACCACTGTCGGTGAGTGACCACTGCTCAGTATGGCTCACAAGGTATATGGGCAAGGAAGGAGTGGAAGCTGGAACAAGATTGGTGGACTTCAGGAGGGGCAACTTTGGTAGGATGGGTGAAGTGGCAAAAGGGTACCTATCAAGAATCCAATCTCTCTGGACACTAACCAGAAGTGGGAGCTCACTTAAAGCTGGTGGCAGTAGAGGCAAAACCTCCTGCAAGGCCCTGAGCAAGAAGGCTGGTGCTAAGAAACAGGCTGGTCGAGCAAGGAGGTCATGCAAAGGTTCAGAGAAAAGAGCTGCCTTTAGGAAGTACAATAAAACACAGAAGGGAATAACAGGAGGTACTTGACTGAATCGAAGGAGGTGACAAGGTCAGTAAGGGGAGAAGGCATCTACGTAACTCAGGCTGGCACAAGGCACTAAGAAGTGGAGAAGGGCTTGTTTATGTACATGGGAGAAAAGTGGCTGGAAGGAGTACGTGGTAAGGATTAGGAAGAATGGGGATTGTTTGGAAGCAGGTGCGATGAGGAAGAAGCACTAAATGAGTACTTCTGCAGTATTTACTAAAGGAGAAGAGGGGTGACACCAAAAGTAAGGAGAAATGCCTGAACCAGGGGGGTGACAGATGGGCAAAGCATCGAGGCATAGTTTTTGGAGGGTTTGAATGCACTGAGGGTGGATATGGCACAAGGCCCAGATGCCATGCACCACAGGGTACTGAACAAGTTGGCAGAGGTCCTTGCAGGACATTTGATGGACCTATTTAATGTTTCACTACATTCAGGGTGTGTACTTGAGGACTGGAGGATGGCTCATGTCTTGCCTCTCAATAAGAGTGGCCCCAAGGATGAACTGGGAAACTACAGACCACTGAGCTTCACATCCATCGTGGGTAAGCTTACTGTAGACTATCATGAAGGAAAGGACTGGGACAGCTGAAATCATTGTTCATATGGTGCAGATCCTGCTAAACAAACCTGGATGGGGTTCTATGCCTGGGTAACTAGGCAAATGGACAGGGGCCATGCAGTGCATGTGCTGTATCTGGACTTCACTAAGTCATTTGACTCGGTGACGCATGGAAGGCTGTGAAGTAACTTAATAGGCACAGGGACAGGTGCAAAGCTGGTACGATGGTTATGGAATTGTCTTCAGTGAAGGCAACAGAGGGTAGTTGTGGGTGGGTATCTCTCAAACCCAAGGGTGGTGATGATTAGTGTTGCACAGGGCTCGGGGTTGGGACCAGTGTTTGGGATATTCATTGCAGACACGTCATTGGACATCAAGAGTAAGATCGGTCAGTTTACTAATGTTACCAAGGTAGGAGCTGTGGTGTATGACCTAGGGCCCCGACAGGGGTTACAGGATGATCTGGCAAAGCTTCAAACCTGGTCAGACACCTGGCAACTGTGGTTTAATTCCAAAAAGTGCTTGGTTATTCATTTTGGCATGTAGAACCCAAGGAGGAGTTACCAGATGGGTCGAGTGCAGCTAGCCCAGACAGAGGAGGAGAAGGATCTGTGGGTGCTCATTACAGGGTCAAAGAACAACTCAGCACAATGTACTAAGGCAGCTGCAAAGGCCCACAAAAAGCTGGGTTGTATTGCAAGGGGTATATGCTCGAGGAGGGAGGAGGTGATTCTGCTACTGTATAGGTCATTATTCCAACTGCACCTGGAGTACTGCATGCATTACTGGCATCCATATCTGACGAGGGACATTAAGTTACTGGAGGGTGTGCAGTGCTGGGCAATAAAGTTGATCAAGGGGATGGTGGACTAATCATACGAGAGGAGGCTGATTGAGCTGAACAAGTATGCACTGGAGGAGAGGAGGGCCAGGGAGAACATGAGTGAAACCTTTACGTACATGCAAGGAATAAAAAAAGACAGGTGCAGTGGGGATGTTCAAAGTAAGGGAGGTGAGTGACACCAGGGTCCATGATAATACTGGATGGAGGAAGGTTCAGGAGTGAGCTGAGGAGACACTTTTTGTAAGAGAGGGTGGTGGCTGGGTGGTATGCGTTAGCAGCAGAATTGGTATCCAGTAAAAAAGTGAAACTGTTCATAAGTGGATGGAACAGGGCAAGGGGATGGTCAATGAAGAGGAAGGGTGGTAGTGAGGGGCAGCTGCAGAATAAGGTGTGAGAGCTGCTCATTCTAGCAGACTTGATTGACCTCTAGGCCTTCATCTGCTGACAAATTTCATATGTTCGTGCCAACAGAATTTAGCAATGAACAATCCTTTTGCAAGTCACATAGCCACAAGTAACTGCCATACCCGGTGAACCACACACAACAGAAAATTGCTGCAATCACCTATGGGAATTGTGGGGGCATGGGTGCCACAGCCAAACAGTGATAACAGGGCAATGATAAGCTGGTATCATTGTGTAATCGGGGATATGGGTCAGAATAACTGTTTGGTGTGATCCAGTGGCATGGCAATGTGTCTTCCGTGTATCTTTTGATATTGTGGATCCGTCTTTTTGTCATGCTGGATGCCTCTTACATTAGACCACCTCCATGGTGGTGTAACCCACAGCTCCAGTGCGTGTCTTGTCATCACAGAAATTTGTTCTATGACAGCCATTTATAAAAAGAGAACAGGTTATCATGTGCTGCCATAACCCCCCTTGGCACCATGCCATCGCTTGTTACAGGCAGGAAGAGGCAACAGTAGCCACAAGCAGCATCTTTGAATAAGGAGTGGCATATCACATAGGGCTCGGTGCAATTTAAGCCTTAGGGTTTGCCATAATTAACCTTGCAAGACTCGTATGGCATCCTTCAGTCGATCCCACAGACTTTGATGGCATATATAGAAAGCGTGGATCACACAGTATGGGCAATTCCTACTTAGCCGACATGCAGACTACAACTTCCTCCACCCCTCCATAATCACCCTATGTCTGTCCCATGCATTATAACATTATACTACTGTTTTTGACACCATTACCTGTGCAGAAAGTACGTTCAATGCATCTACCCCCCCTTCCACCCCTCATCTGTCCTCCTCCTTCTTCAGACTTCAAATCAGGCCCTCTGTTGATACCTCCCTCCTTGAGTCTAAATGTAACCCCCATTACAAATGGGGGTTTACTAAAATGTCTCTAGTCTGTCTCTTTAAGATCTTCCAGTTTGCAGACCCCATTAGTCTGCTAAAAGAAAAGTGGGATCATTGGTTGTCAGGCTCGAGTACCGCTCGAGAAACTGATAATGTGCCCCTCTCCCTTCTTTCCTCAAGGGTATGCATATCAAACTCCTTTAGTCTCTCCTCGTATGGCTGGTCTTGCAGACCCTGTACCATTTTAGTTGCCCTCATCTGGACTGCCTTTTATCCTGTCTATGTCCTTGCAGAGATGGGGTCTCCAGAACTGGACGCAGTATTCCAGATGGGGTCTCACCAACTGTCTGCACAGAGGGATAACAACTTCCAGTTTTCTGCTGGTGACGCCTCTCCCTATGCATCCCAGTATACCACCAGCCCTCCATACTTCCTTCTTACATTGCTTGCGAACCTAGGTCATCTGATATGATTACCCCAGGTAACTTGTCTTTTGTTGTTACTACCTCCCCTTGTGTAATCTTCCTTGGGTTCCTGTTTCCCAGGTGCATTATTCTGCACTTCTTTGCATTGAATCCTAGCTGCCATACTTCGGACCATTCCTCCAACCTTGCCAAGTCCCTTCTCATCCTTTCCATGCCTCCTTGTGCATCAACCCTGTTGCAGATCTTTGTGTCTGCTGCAAAGAGGCATACTTTTCCTTCCAGTCCCTCTGCAATGTCACTTATAAAGACATTAAAAAGGACTTGACCCAGTAATGAACCCTGTGGTACCCCACTAGTAACTGCTCTTTCTTCAGAGTGGACTCCATTTACGAGCCAATAAAAAGGCCTGTCACAGGCACTGAACCCTGTGGCTCCCCTCTAATAACCATTCTTTCTTCACTGTGGACTCCCTTTACTATTACTCGCTGTGTCTAATTTTCCAACCAGTGTATAACCCAGGCTACCACCCTTGTACCCACTATCAGGCTAACTAATTTGTTTATTAATCTTTGTGCGTGACTCTGTCAGATGAATTGGTAATGTCTGGGTAGGCAATGTCCACAGCCCCTCCCTGGTCTACTGCTTTGGTCAGCCCGAAGAAATCACTTACATTTTTATGACATTACCTTCAAGCTGTGAATCTATCCAAAGCAAATGGGAGTCTAGGATGACTAGGCAGGGACATTACCAGCTGGAAAAGGGAGGTCATAATTCAACTGTACAAGACACTAGTGAGGCTACACCTGGAGTACAGTGCACAGTTCAGGAGACCTTACCTATATAAGTACGTAGACAGGGTAGAGACAGTTGAGAGGAAGGAAAAAAAGATGTTACCTGGATTGCATCACAAGTCGTATGCGGAAAGGTTGAAGTAATTGCATATGTAATCCCTGGAGGAGAGGAGGGAGAGAGGGGACATGATAGAGATATACAAGTCTCTTATAGGGAGGTACAGGGTAGAGCGAAATCTTACTTGTAAGTGAAAAAAGATGTTCCTGGAACAGAGAGAATAGGATAAAGTTTGAGGGAGGATGATTAAGAGGAAACGTGAGACAGAATTTCCTCACAGAACAGTTAGTGGACCAGTGCAACACCTTGCTAGAGGAAGCGGTGTGTGGGGGCTGAAACAATCACTGTATTTAAGAATGCATGACATTGCATGGTATAGACATAAAGGAATTAGGGAGGTGAGGGGTAAGGGGCCAAAGACTTATAAACATAAACTGATCTTGCAAGCACCAATGTGCATACTCTGTGGGTCATAGGCCCTTATCTGCCGACACTGGCTATGCATCTATGTATATATATCTAACAGCAAACTCTTTATGTCCTGATTGATGCTAGGATGGGTTGTGGTTGTTGGTGGATATTTGATAATAGATGCCGAGGCAAAGGAACATAACTATAAACAAAGTCAGATAGAAGTCAGCAGAGTAGAGACTTAGTTTCATGAGGTTTCCCATAATCAAAATGCATAGCATATTCACATCTAACAGAGGGCACAACCGGTACAACTACAGCGCGAACATACACATGCACTAGAAAAACTGGGCATGATTACAGAACGCATGGCACAGCTCGCAAAGATATGCCAGTCCATGCCACCACTACCATGAGGTACCCTGCAACAGATGCCATGACTTCTTGGTTCCCCAGCACCTATATGCAGCGACTTTCTGCTCCCACAGGCTTGCACCCTTGTAAGGTGAAAAGTACATGCATGTTGACAGTCACAGATGCTAGCAAATTCAAATGCTGGAGAACCACCACTAAAGAACATACTAACATACTAAAATGCCAGCAGAATAGGCCTAACGGTCTTTCGTGTCTGCTCGTTTGGTCAGTCCCCAGCCTGGGTGCTGACCTTGCTGTCCCTCTCGCCTTCTCTGGCTTCCCCCTTCCCAGTTCCGGATATTCTTGCTGCATTGGATTTTGCTTCCAGAACCCTTCCCCTGTACCTGTCCCACCCTCTTGAACCCTCCACTGTCTCTGCCTCCACTAGCCCCTAGGCAGTGCATTCCATGAGCTCCACCACCCTCTCAGTGAAGTAGCACCTCCTCCTTTCTCCACTGAATCTTCCCCCTCCAGCTTCCACCCATGCCCTCTAGAGGCCCCTTCCTCCTTCCTTCTAAGCACCCTGACTGTTCCTCCCCTATTTATCCTCTTCATGTACCTAAAGACCTCTATCATGTCCCCCAGGTCCCTTCTCTCTTCCAATGTGTACATATTTAGCTCTTCGAGCCTCTCCTCATAGGTCCTGTCCCCCAAGCCCCAAATAATTTTGGTTGCCCTCCTCTGGACCCTCTCCAGGAGGTTGATGTCCCGCTTTAAGTGTGGCCTCCAAAACTGCACGCAGTACTCAAGGTGCGGCCTCACCAAGCAGTTATACAGAGGAGTATCACTCTCCTTCTGGAGGTGATCCCCTAGCGATGCATCCCAGCATCCTGTTGGCCTTGGCTGCTGCCTCCACAAGTCTCAGAGTTGTTCATCTTGACATCCACCACCACCCCAGGTCCCTCTCAGCCATCGAGACTTGTAGCATTTCCCCAGGGTGTACACTTGGCCTGGGTTTCTGGCCCCAGGTGAAGTACCTTGCATTTCCCTGCATTGAACCTCAGCTTCCACTTTCTAGACCATCTTTCCAAAGCCTCCAGGTCCCCTGTGGGCCACCCTCCCTCCTCCCCATCCACCACCGCTCCCAGTTTCAAGTCATCTGCAAGAGACTCATCTCCTCCCACGATTCCTGTCCTTATGTCAGATACGTAGGCATTGAACAGAAGGGGCCAGGACTGATCCCTGTGGGACCCCACTAATGACCCTCCTTGGGGATGAGACTATCCCACCAACTACGACCCTCTGGGTCCGGTCCTGGAGCGAATTGCCTATCCATCTGATCATCTGGTTCCCCACCCCCATTTCTCCCAGCTTATCCAACAGACCAACGTGAGGAACAGAGTCAAATGCCTTGCTGAATTCTAGAAAGAGGACATCCACTGGTCTACCCAGGTCCAAGGCACTTGTCACCCAGTCATAGAACCCCACCAGGTTTGTCTGACATGATTTCCCCGGGATGAATCCATGCTGTCTATCGTCCAGGCACCCTGACTTATCCAGGCCCCCAGCCTCTTCTTGACAATGCCTCCATCACCTTGCCCACCACCGATGTCAGGCTGACAGGCCTGTAGTTCCCTGCCACCTCCCTTGATCCCCCTTGTGGATAGGCACTATGCGCCACCTTCCAGTCTTGGGGCACCCACCCTGTCCTCAGAGAGATTGTGAAAAGCTCTGCCAGGGGTTTTGCCAGGACATCTGCAAGTTCCTTCAGCACTCTGGGATGTAATTTATCCGGCCCCGGTGCTTTCTCCATCTTAAGGGAGCTGAGGGCTTCCCTCACTCTCTCTGCTGTGATTTCCACTGCTGTGATGACCCCTATCACCGAGGGGCATTTGTTGGTTGGCCTGGGATTGCACAGGTGAGCATGGTGGCACAGCACAAAACAAACACTGTTAACAACACGGACAAGGGAGGTGTGAGGTCTTGAAAAGTGTCCTCCATTGACATGTGGGTGTGTACAATGTCATTTCACCTTGATGAATGACACTTACATTACATCACCTCCATGCTGCTGTAACCAACAGTGCAATTGCAGGTAATGTCATTGGGTAATTTGATAATGGACAACTAACTTGTGGAAGAGTGAACAGGTGCCCTGTGCTGCTGCAGCATACATAGAATATGATTGATGGCAGATAGAGGAGTGCTGGCCCACTGAGTCAGCACATTTACATACCAGACTGATACATAGACAGTGTAGGCAGATAGGGCCCATGGGCCACCTAGTTGGCCCATTTGAGTTTGTAGCTTCAGTTTATGTTTTCCTAGAACTCTGTTGACCCTTAGCCATGACTTCCAGAATTCCTTTGTGTCTATCCCATGCATTCTGTAATCTCGTCATTGTTTCATCCACCACCACTTCATCTGGCATGGTGTTCCACTTGTCATCCACTTGTTCTGTGATGATAATACTCCTCACATTTCCTCTGACTCGTCCTCCCTCAAACTTCAACCCATGCCCTCTAGTCCTGGAACATCTTTGCACTTAAAATTAAATCAGTGTATTCTTGCACCCTGTTCCTCCCTGTAAGATACCTGTATGTCTCTATCATGTCCCCTATCTTCCTCCTCTCCTCCAGGCAGTACATAATGTATTCCTTCAACCTGTCTTCATAGGAGTTCTGATGCAATCCATGCAACACCTTTGTTGCACTCCTCTGAACCTTCTCTATCCTCTGTCCATACGTAGATAAGGCCTCCAGAACTGTACACTGTACTCCTGTTGGGGCCTCACTAATATCTTGTATGGTGTAATTATGACCATCCGTTTCCTGCTGGTGATGCCCCTGCCTATGCATCACCGCATATCATTTTCTTTACCTGCTGCCTTGTTACACAATTTCCATACCTTGAGGCCATCAGAGATAATCACCCCAAAATCCCTTTCCTGCTTGGTGCATGCTATATCCTCACCCCCCAACTGATATATTGGGGCAGAGTTTTTGTGGCCCATGTGCATTATCTTGCACTTCTTTGCATTGAATTTAAAGTTCCAAACCCTTGAACATTTTTCAGTTTTCAGCAGCTCCCCTCTCATTCTGTCTACACCCTCTGGTGTGTCTACTCCTGTTACAGAGCTTTGTGTCATCAGCGAACAGTGAAACTATGCCTTCTAGGTCCTGTGCAATGTCACAGATGAAGATGTTGAATAGGACCAGTCCCATCACTGATCCCTGTGGTACCCCACTAGTCACTCTTCCCTGTGTGGAGTGACAGCAATTTACCACCACCCTCTGTGTCCTGCCACCCAGCCAGTTACCTACCCACGACACTACTGTCCTGCCCACACCCATATTCCCTAGTTTATGCAATGGTCTTCTATGTGGTACAGTGTCAAAGACCTTGCTGAAGTACAGATACGCCATGTCCACTGCCATCCCCGGATCCACATCCCTAGTCTCCGAGTCAAAACATTCAAAGAGGTTGGTCTGACTTGACCTACCCCTGGTGCAACTATGCTGCTTTGGGTCCTGCAGTCCATTGACAATCAGATGTTACAGTGCTTCCATGATCACCAGTACGGAGGTGATGCTCACTGGTCTGTAGTTCTCCGCGCTGTCTTTGTTCCCAGTTTTGTATAAGGTGGTGGCATGTGGTGTCTTCCAGTATTTGGGTGCCTCCCCTGTTTCCAGTGATAGGCTAAACAGGATAGCAAGAGGTTCCACCACAACCTCTCTTAGTTCTTTAAGGACCCTGGGATGCACCCCATGCAGCCACATAGCTTGATCAGCTATTATTATTTCCATTTCTTTCAGCAACCATTATTGTGTAAAGAGACTTGTCTCCATTGCTTCACCTTTCTTGTCCCTTGTACTCCCTTCAGACCCATTACCCTGCTCTTCCTCAGTAAAGAATGAGCAGAAATACCTGTTCAGTATGTATGCTTTACTGGTGTCATCCTCCATGTGGGAACCATCCTCCTCCTTCAGTCTAACTATCCCTCCTTCCTCCGCCTTTCTTTTTTCATTGACGTACCTATAAAAAGGTTTTGTCCCCTCTACCCACTGATAATGCAATCTGATGTTCTTCCTGAGCTTTGGCTTCCCTTACTGACCTTCCTGCCTCCCTTTGCTTCTCCTGGTACTTATCCCTCTCCCCTTCTGTCTGTGTCTTTTTGTATCGCATGAATGCAATCTTTTTGGCTTCCATTTTCTTTGCTACCTCTTTTGAAAACCATAATGGACTCCACTTCCCTTTTCCTCTTGCTAACCTTCTTAATGCATACTTCTGTTGCTCTTGTAATCTGTGTTTTAAATACTGCCCAGTGTTCCTCAACCCCTGATTTCTTCCCATTCCCCTTAATGCCGCTTTAAAGTATCTCTCCATTTTCCCAAAGTCTGCACCCTAAAATCCAGGATACTTGTTTGTGTGGTTTGGTTCTGCTTCTTATGTGATTTAAAACGTTGACTGTTGGTCACTGTTCCCCCAGGTGCTCCCCCACTGTTAACCCCATTGGACTGTCCCTGTTTGTGAGCACAAGGTCCAGTATTGCCTTCTGCCAAGTTGGTTCCATGACCAATTACTTGCAGAAGGCACCCTGAAAGGAGTAGAGGATAAATCATCTCCTAGTTGATGCTGCTGCTTTGATGCTCCAGTACACGTCTGGAATGTTGAAGTCTCCAAACAGTACTTTATCACCCTTGTCTGCCATCCAATGGATGGCTAGCATCAGTTTCCTATCTGTTTATTCATCCAGTGCTGGTGGTCTATAGGCCACAATGGTGCAGATGGCTGGCGCCATTTTACTTTCCAGCTCAACTCACAGCATCTCTCCACCATTTTGTTCCTCCAGGATCTCTGTGGCCCTTATGTAATTGTTCACATACAGTGTCACTCCTCCTCTCCCTTCATACCTGCCAGGTCACTTCTGAATATGTTGTACCCAGGAATGGCCATCTCCCAGTTGTGGTTATCTTTACAACCTTTTTCTGTGATGGCCACAAAATCCAGGTCTGACTGCACCATGACAGCCTACAGATGTTCCATCTTGTTGCTAAGGCTCTTGGCATTGGGACACATGGCTTTCCATGATTTTACCTCCCTAGACTGTTTATCTGTTCTACTCCAGCACCTTCCCTGCATGTGGTTTTTCCCTGGTTGCTGGTGATAAGCTGCAGATACTAATTAACCAACAGTCAACTGACTTCTACTCACCAATATAATAGCTCCATCTCTGTCCCATGCATTCTTGAATTACCCTACTGGTGTCGACTCTATGACCTCATCAGGAAGACTGTTCCATGCATCTACAACCATATCTGTGGAGAAATACTTCCGCACGTTACCTCGGTGCTCTCACCCCAATCGTCCTAGTGTTCCCACTTGTGATGGCAGAGCTATTTTTTTGGAAAGATGCTGTTCTCACAGACTTTGTTGATTCTCAGGAGGTACTGGAAACATTTTACCATGTTTCTACTCTGCCTCCATTTCTTGTGACTATACATCTTAAGCACTTTCTCTAGGTTTTGATATGTCTGCTGGTGCTGACCCAGCACCATTTGGGTTGGCCTCCTCTGGACATCTGCAACACTGTCTATGTATTTGCGAAATCTTGTCTCCAGAACCAATTACAGTACTCCATCGGTGTTCTTAGCAACTGTTTGTACAGAGGGCCAACAGCTTCCTGTCTGCCACTTGTGATGCATCTCCTTATACATTCCAGTATCCCATCAGTGATTCTCACTGCCTTCACACGTTGCTGGGCCATATTTCGGTGATGTGATACAACTCCCCCAGTACTTCCTTATTTTTGGTTTGGATCCTTAAGGCCACCACCAGCCCACCCACAACCTCACGCATTGCGTCTCCTGTCACCAGTTTTTTTGTTTACCAGATGCATGACTTTGCCCTTCACTGAACCAAATCCAAGCTGCCATACTTTTGACCACTCCTCAACCATGGTGCTCTCATCTTTCTAACAATTGCCCATATTGTGGTGTGATTTTCTTGGTAGCAAACGAATTTTGGGGGATTTAGGTGAAATTGTGGTTACCTTTGGCTGCCTTCACTAGCATCCAACAAACATAGAAACATATTAGTTGATGGCAGTACTACAGATGCAGCAGAATCATTATTTTTGATATAGGTATTATTAACTCCATCTTCCGACTTGTGATACCCCTAGCAATATAACCCGACATCCCTCTAGCCTTAAGTACTGCTTTTGATGGCAGCTTGGATGCTTTCATGTTATCTGTGATGGTAACGCCTAAGTGTCTTTCTTCCCTTGTGATTGACAGTAACTGGTTTTGCTGGCAAAGGCATTCAGCTTAAACTGAGCTCTTTGATTCTAGCTTGCTCAAAAGGACAGAACAAAGAACATTACTAGAGTAAGTGAAAGAATTAATACTTTGGGCTAGGCAGATTTAATGTGAGTTTTTATTTTGTACTCACACATTTTGTTATTGTGAAAAATGTTTCACTTTATTTTTCTCTTATTCAAATTGCTTTTGCTGGGTATAACTTCGGCAGCATTATTACAGGGTATGTCTACAGGTGTGCCAACAGATTACTGCTGTAATCTTCAGATTCCACTGGTCTTCTGCAAGGTTTATCTTCTGTTACTGCTTTTTTTCCCTGTACCAAGGTGTTTCTTACAGGGTATATCTTCTGTGAAATTATTACCGGTTATGCGTACATTATTGTGACTTTTTATCATTAGGCTAAGCAAAATAAACGTTTGCCCCTCTCTTGTATTTATTTATGTTTGGCTGCAAAGGTTTTTTTTGTCTCCCAGTTTTTCGAGTCTCCCTCTCACATTGAGGACTGGGAGAGTGTGGTAACAGTCACTGCTTCCTTGAATCAAGGAGGAGGTTATTTTCTACTCTACGCTAAACTGCGTTATTACTTTTTTGGACGTGTGTAAGTAACTAGTATTGGTTTTGTTTTTGCAGTGGACTCTTCTTAGTTTTACCTTTAATTTGACAGTGATGAAGTGTAGCTGGGAGATATCTGCAGTCAGTTGCCACTAGATCTATTACTTAGCCATTGTGTAATAGTCATTTTAGCAAGCATGTGATGTTTACTAGTCCTACTCCACAACATACCATTATGAAGTCATCAATACGAATGGCTGTGTATGTGTTGAGCACTCAGTTCATGAAGTGTCATGCTTCATTAAGCTGAAATATGACCAATACAACAAACTGTAGTGTCCAATATTGACACACGAAAATGGCTAATCTTCCATCGAAGAAGTAATCTTAGTGGTTCTTAAAAAAACTCATACAGTACACAGTAGTATAAGACCAGTCATATGCAGCAATGTTGGCCTTTCATGTGCTCATTACAGAGGCATGGCATGCAAAAAACTCAACCAAACCACTAAAAAAAATTTCTAACAGCAAAAGTGCACTTTAATGAGTAATTCTTTATTGTATTATGCATCCTAATTATTAGGCTCATTAATGTTCAAATATGAAAAGATACGTAATTTGTATTCATTCACCAATATTTAATCATGGTATCATTAGAGGACAATACAACCATACAGAAGGAAATGGCAGTGACACTTCAGTATATCCAAGCAATACTCTCTGGAAGGAGGAAAAAGCATGACTGAGGATGTCATGTCCAGCAGTCTTAGTGAGAAAACAAAATACTGTGTGAAATACATCATTTTGACGCTAGGGGACACATACAGTAGTAAGCACATTTCAGATTATAGAAATACAATGCTGAGGTTAGGATAAGCTGTACAATAGTGATAATAGATAGATTACATGTGACTGCTTGATATGTTGCTGAAAAGTAATATAATAAGTCAAATGTTATGTTTTGGACTACTGCCAAATGGTGCTTCTGCTAGTTTGTTTTAGCTGTTATCCGCTTTAAGGCTGTAAAAATGATTAACGTGGCTTGGAAATCTGTCAATTGTGGAAGTGTCAATCACCACATCAAACGTACTGCGTCCCATGCAAAAGATGCCAGAGTTTCCTCGAAATCATTGACAAACGAATGTGGAGATAAGTTTGTTGTGTAGTATGCGAGTTACTCTTTCCAATTTCAGAAGACGTGTATTCTACAGAACAAGATGAAATGAGGGAGGGATGGGAGAAAATGCTGTCAGGGGGGCTGATGAAGGAGCGACTGTCTCCACCACCATGGGGAGATGGGGGAATGCGGGAAAAGGATGATGGGTAAAGTGCAGACCAGGGGAAAACCAAATCCCCATGGGAACACGCAGGGGAAATGGAATTATACAGACACGATGGAAGGTAGTCATGATAAATGCCTGGAGCTCGCAATAAAATGCCTGAGCTCCAGGCGATGTTAACTGAGTCAGCGGTGGATATGGCAGCAGTCAATGAGACCTGGGCAACCGCAGGACACAACTGTGACCTGAACCTGGAAGGTCACTCTATGTTCAGTAAGGACCGGGGAGAGGGAAGAGAAGCAGGGGTAGCAAGAAGGTCAAAAACTACATTGGCATTGAGGGAGTAGAGGAGGTTGAGGGAACAGTGGAGGCAATTTGGGTCACCCTGATAACAAGGGGGAAGGGCAAGAGAGTGAAAATAGGAGTGGTGTATAGACCCCGTGCAGTGGTGGAGGAGCTAGAGGAGAGTCTGGTGACAGATGTTGGGAGAAAATGCAGACTGGGCAGGGGAAGGGTGGTGGTGTTGGGGGACTTAAACATTCCAGGAACAGACTGGGAGACTGACATCCTCGGTGAACAGGGAACAGAGGTTGTTGGATTTCTTTCAAGACACGTTCTTAACTCAGCAGGTGAATGAACTGACCAGGGTTGCGGTACAGGATGTGGTCCTGGCAGACAGTGACCAGATTGGGGTCCTGGAAGTAAGGGACCCATTGGCAGTGAGTGACCATGACATGGTCTGGTTCTGCCTGGACCTAGGAGGGGTAGAAGGCTGTACAGAGATGGAGGTAACTGACCTCAGGGGGCAGACTTTCACTTAATGGGAAGGATCCTTAAGGAGCATTTGGATGGGATTGGGTCAGACATGGACATTGATAGTAGATGGGAAAGCATCAGTAGAGGGGGTGCAGGATGCTACCAGCACCTGTGCAAGAGTAAGACAAAAATGCGGTAGGGCCCGGAAACCCTGCTGGCTGAGGTGCTAAAAGAGTACTTCACCTCAGTCTTCACCGAGGAAAATAGGGGTCCTGCATCATGCATGGGAGGAGACAATAATACTGAGTAGGTGGGTACCCTTACCAATCGACTGGTCTGGGGAAAGGGGAGGCATCACTTCGGGGGGGAGGCTAAGCAGGGAGAAGAGGTAGCAGAAGTGGAAATCACAGCAGAGAGAGTGAGAGAAGCCGTCAGGTCCCTTAAGACAGAGAAAGCACCGGGGCCGGATAAATTACATCCCAGCGTGTTGAAGCAACTTGCGGATGTACTGGCGAAACCCCTGGTGGAGCTTTTCACCATCTCTCCGAGGACAGGGTGGGTTGCCACAGGACTAGAAGGTGGCGCATAGAGTGCCTATCCACAAAGGGGATCAAGGGAGGTGGCATGGAACTACAGGCCTGTCAGCCTGACATCGCTGGTGGGCAAGGTGATGGAGAGCATTGTCAAGGAGAGGCTAGGGGAGGACCTGGAAAAGTCAGGGTGCCTGGATGATAGACAGCATGGATTGGTCCATGGGAAATCATGTCAGACAAACGTTGTGGTGTTCTATGACTGGGCGATGAGTGCCTTGGACCTGGGTAGACCAGTGGACGTCCTCTTTCTCGACTTCAGCAAGGCATTTGACTCTGTTCCTCATGTGGGCCTGTTAGATAAGCTAGGAGAAATGGGGTGGGTAACCACATGATCAGATGGATAGTCGATTGGCTCCAGAACCAGACCCAGAGGGTCGTAGTTGGTGGGATAGTCTCATCCCCAGGGAGGGTCATAAGTGGGATCCCACAGGGATCAGTCCTTGGGCCCCTCCTGTTCAACGGCTATGTCTCAGACATAAGGACAGGCATCAGGAGTGATATGAGTCTCTTTGCAGATGACTCAAAACTGGGGGTGGTGATGGATGGGGTGGAGGGGAGGGTGGCCCTACAGGGGGACCTGGAGGCTCTGGAAAGATGGTCTAGAAAGTGGAAGCTGAGGTTCAATGCAGGGAAATGCAAGGTACTGCACCTGGGGGCCAGAAACCTGGGCCTAGTGTACACCCTGGGGGGAAATGCTACAGGTCTCGATGGCTGAGAGGGACCTGGGGGTGGTGGTGGATGCCAAGATGAACAACTCAGAGACTTGAAGGAGGGCAGCAGCCAAGGCCAACAGGATGCTGGGATGCATCGCTAGGGATCACCTCCAGAAGGAGGGAAGTGATACTCCCTCTGTATAACTGCTTGTTGAGGCCGCACCTCGAGTACTGCGTGCAGTTTTGGAGGCCACACTTAAAGACCCGATTGGTAAGGGTCCCCCCTTCCTCAGTAACACTGTCTCCTCCCATGTATGATGCAGCACCCCCATTTTCCTTGGTGAAAACTGAGGCGAAGTACTCATTTAGTACCTCAGCATTGTGAGGGAATTTTTATATATCCTAAAGCTATATTTGCTATTAAATGCCTTGAAGCTATGCTTGCTTTGAAAGCCATGCTGTAACAAAGTCATAATGAATGTAGTAGAAATTTCTGAGTTCATGTTTTCTTTTTTTAAGGGTTATAGAATTTGTACTAAGTTACTTGAGGTACATTTGTAAAACAGAAAATAGATAAAACTGAGCAGAACTGGTTGTACCAGCCTAAATAATGGGCTTGGACAAAATATAAAGATAAGAGCATGCCTGGGCAAAATATAAAAATAACAGCACGTAGTGGCATTGAAGGCAAGCTGTACGTTGCTATGGTGTGAGTAAAACTCATTGTCTCTCTCAGGTCAGCTTGACCCAGGCATATGTATCAAGCAGTGTTGGGAAAGAAATGGAATAAGTAGTGGAAAAGTACCTCATACATAAACTTGTTTTTCTTTTTTCTGTTACATTGCTGAAAACTTGTTATGCTGTCTTATGATTGGCTTATACTGAAATGTTGGTATTTTTCAAGATAAGAAGTGCAAAATCTAGCTTATAAAAAGCTGCTGTAAATTGTAATCGGAGAACTTCTCCGTTGTAGAAGTCCCACATGCATGTGTGTTTGATCAAATAAAGCGACGTTAAGACAAAACCCAGTGGTGTGGTTTTTGGCCCGTGACGATGGGAGTGGTTGCTCAGGTAATACTTACAGTGAGAGAATTTGCGATCACAGCCTGCTGCCCCGGGTCTTGTGCCCATCTCTCCCCTGTTTTAATCCTACTAATCTGCCCCTTCACCCTTCATTTTTCCCCAATGTATCTAAAGAAACCCTTGTTCCCTCTCGTAATTTACCTGGCCAGGTTCTGCTACTTCCTTGCCTTAGCTGCCCTCACCACCCTAGTGTCCCTTCTAGCCATCCGCTCGTACTCCCCTCGATCCCTTTCACTCCTTGACCGCTTGAATTGCCTATAGACTGCCTTCTTTCCCCACACCACCTCCTGGACCTCCCTGGTCCACCAGCAGGGTTTTTGGGCCCTACCGCATTTTCGTCTTACTCTTGCACAGATGCTGGTAGCATCCTGCACCCCTCTCCTGATGATTTCCCACCTACTATCAGCATCCATGTCTGACAATCTCATCCAAATGCTCCTTAAGGATACTTACCATTTCCTTAAAATCCACCCCCTGAAGTCAGTTACCTCCCTCTTTGTGCAGCCTTCTACCCATCCTAGGTCCAGGCAGAACCAGACTGTGGCATGGTCACTCCCCACCAATGGGTCCCTTACCTCCAGGCCCCCAATCTGTTCACTGTCTGCCAGGAAGACATACAGTACCCACACCTCTCTGGCCGGCTCCCCCACCTGCTGTGTTAGGAACGTGTCTTGAAAGACATCCAACAACCTCTGTTCCCTGGCCAACAAGGATGTCATAGTCTCCCAGTCTGTTCCTAGCATGTTTAAGTCCCCCAACAACACCACCCTTCCCCTGCCCAATCTGCAGTGTCTCACAACATCTGCCACCAGACTCTCCTCCAGCTCCTCCACCAGTGCAGGGGGTCTGTACACCATTCCTATTTTTACTCTCTTGCTCCACCATGTTATGAAGGTGACCCAAATTGCCTCCACGGTTCCCTTAGCCTCTTCTAGTCCCCCTATGCCAATGCAGTTTTTTTACTATCATTGCTACCCCTCCTCATGTTCTCTCCACCCTGTCCTTCCTGAACATAGTGTAACCCTCCAGGTTCAGGTCCCAGTCATGTCCTGTGGTGGCCCAGATCTCAGGAACCACTGCAACATCCACTGCTCCCTTAGTTAGCATTGCCTGGAGCTCAGACATTTTATTGCCCAAGCTCCTGGCATTTAGCAAGACTACCTTCCACCCTTTGCCTATACTTCCATTTCCCCTGCTCATGTTCTCATGGGGATTGCTTTCCCCCGGTCTGCACTTTACCAGTCGACTTTTTCCCGCATTCCTACAGCTCCCCGGGGGGGGGTGGAGACAGAGTCCCTCCTTTAACAGCACCCCCTTGACAGTCTTTTCTCCCATCCATCCTCCCTTCACAAGTTTAAACCCAACATTTTGTACCAATGAACCACTCTATTTTCAACTTAAGGATTCCCCTCCCCTCCAAATTGAGATGGAGCCCATCTCTAGCATACAGTTCATTATCCTCCCAGGTCTACCACCTATCCCCCCCCATCAACCCATACCCTCTGGCCTCACACCACTCCCTGAGCCACTGGTTTATCTCCCTAATCTTCCTTTTTGAGTTCCCCACTATCCCTTGGCACCAGCAGGATTTCTGTGAAGAAAACTGTGCATGCATTTGACTCAGGACCATGGAATGCCACTTTGAATTTGAGTTGTTACATTTCTGTAGAGTCTTATTTATCATGTTTCGTCTTATATATATAAAAAAATTATATGTAATATATCTACATACACACATATATATACACACATATAAATAAATAAAAACAATGTGTGAAATAATATATGTAGTCTGTGATTAATAGTTCGGTCCAAAAGCTACGAAATAAATAAATAACTCTGTAATTAACTGCCCCAGGAAAGGAAGGCAATACTGATCATAGAATTACATATGAATATATGAAATTTGCCAGCAGATAAAGGCATAGAGGTCTATCAAGTCTGCTCGAATGTACAGGTAGCACCCCTTATTCTGAAGCTGCCCCTCCCTTCCACCCTTCCCCTTCATTAACCCTCCCCCTTGTCCTGTCCCATCCTCATTTGAAGCAGTCCATTGTTCTACTGCATACCACTTCAGCAGGTAACGCATTCCACCCAGCCACCACCCTCTCTGTAAAAAAGTGTCTCCTCATCTCCCTCATGAACCTTCCTCGCTCCAGTCTCATATAATGGCCCCTGGTGGCCCTCCCCTTCCTTACTTTGAACAGCCCCTCTGTACCAGTCTTGTTTATTCCTTTCATGTATTTAAAGGTTTCAGTCATGTCACCCCTGTCTCTCCTCTCCTCAAGTGAGTACATGTTCAACTCCTTCAACCTCCTCTTGTATGATAAGTCCCCCAGCCTCTTGATCATCTTTGTTGCTCTGCGCTGCACCCCCTCCAGTAACTCAATGTCCTTCTTCAGGTACAGATGCCAGTACTGCACGCAGTACTCCAGGTGTGGTCTAACTAATAACCTATACAGTGGCATAATCACCTCCTCCCACCTCCAGGATATACCCCTTGCAATACAACCCAGCATTTTGTTTGCCTTTGCAGCTGCCTTCCTACATTGTGATGAGTTGTTCATTGACCCTGTAATTAGCACACCCAGATCCTTCTCCTCCTCCTGTCTGGGCTAGCTGCACTCCCACTAGCTAGTAACTCCTCCTTGGGTTCTTCATCCCAAAATGCAGCACCTTGCACTTTTTGACATTAAAGCCCAGTTGCCAGGTGTCTGATCAGGTTTCAAGCTTTGCCAGATCATCCTGCAACCCCTGACATCTGCCTAGGTCATCCACCACCACAGCTACCTTGGTATCATCAGCAGAGTGATCTTGCTCTTGATGTCCCATGATATGTCTGCAATGAATATCCCAAACAACACTGGTCCCAACATCGAGCCCTGTGGAACACTGCTCCTCATCACTGCCCTTGGGTGTGAGAGCTCCCCACCCACCACCACCCTCTGTTGCCTTCCCTGCAGCCTGTTTCCTACCCATCTCACCAGCTTTGCACCCGCCACTGTGACTACTAACTTCCTTCCCAGCCTTCCATGTGGCACTGAGTTGAACGCCTTACTGAAGTCCAGATACAGGACATCCACTGCATGGCCCTTGTCCAGTTGCCTAATTACCCAGTCATAGAACTCGACCAGGTTGGTTTAGCAGGATCTGCCACGTATGAAGCCATGCTGTCTGCTGTCCTGTAGTACTTTGGCCTCAAGGAGGGCCACCAGCCTATCCTTCAGGATAGTCTCCATTAGCTTACCCACGATGGATGTGAGGCTCACTGGTCTGTAGTTTCCTGGTTCATCCTTGGGGCCACTCTTGTGGAGGGGCACCACATGAGCCATACTCCAATCCAGAGGTACACACCCCAAATGTAGTGAGGCATTAAATAGGTCTGCCAAAGGTCCTGCATGGACCTCTGCCAGCTCCTTCAGTACCCTGGGGTGGATGCCATCTGGGCCTGGCGCCTTGTCCACCCTCAGTGCCTTCAAACCCTCTTGAACTCTGCTCTCCATGATTTCCCCATCTGTCACCACTTCCCCCCCTGCTTCTGCCATTTCTCCCACCTTGGGTGCCACTCCCTCTTCTCTTTAGTAAATACTGAGTAGAATTACTCATTTAGTGCTTCCGCCTTATCGTACCCTGCTTCCACCCAACCCCCCCTTCCTAATCCTTACTATGTGGTCCTTACAGCTCCTTTTCTCCCTGATGTACCTAAAGAAGTCGTTCTCCCCCTACTTAATGCCTTGTGCCAGCCCGAGTTCCGTAGATGCTTTGGCTCCCCATACTGCCCTTTGACCTCCTTCAATTCTGTCAAGTACTCCTCCCTGTTCTCCCCCTGCCGGTTTTCTTGTACTTCCTAAAGGCAACTCTTTTCCTCCTTACCTTTTCCATGACCTCCTTGCTCAACCAGATCAGTTTCTTAGCCCTAGCCTTCTTGCTCTGGGCTTTGCAGCAGGTTTTGGTTGCCTCCACTATCCCCAGCTTTATGAGCTCCCACCTCTGGTTAGTGTCCATACTAGGTTGAATTCCAGCCAGGTAACCTTTTACCACTTCCCCCATCCTCCAAAAGTCAGCCATCCTGAAGTCCAGCAGTATTGTGCCAGATTCCACTCCTTCCTTGCCCACTGATTTGTTGCAAGGCCATGCAGGACATGACATTATAATAATCTGAATCTCATGGGGTACATAAAAACATTTTGATAAATGGGTTTTCTGTTAACCAAGGTTTTACTCAACAGGCTGGACCCATTAATTGAAGAAAGATAGATCTCTTGAGGGAGAGACCACTGAATACTGCTGCACACATATTAATGTGTGGGAGAGACTTAATGGCTTGCATCAAACCAAAAAAAAAAACTAAACAAAATAAAAATAATGAAATAGTTGGCCCAGTCAGTTGTGATTTTCTAGGGCTAACAGGGCTTCCACAAAAAGAGTACCCCCTCGTTAAACCCACCGTAGCACTAAAGCCCAAGCCTGACTTGATATTTCTGCTCTATATGCATGTGAGCATCTCTTTGTAGGACAAGTAATAGCTAGCAGATCTAACAACTGGACCACTGCCTCATAGCCTTTATTCTTCTCCCGAATGGCAAAAAAAACAAAAAACCAAAAATAACAAAACGACATGAGCTCATTCCCCTTCCTGGTAAACACAACAGACTTGGCTGCCAAAGTAAACAGCATGTGCAGGGAGAAACAGAGGTGTCCACCCCAAGAGATAAACATTTTATAGTGAAAAGCAGCCCAGAATACATGCACCTATGATTGTAAGTTGCATAAATCCTCTAAATGAGTTCGGATAGTCACAGTTCATAGCAGTCTCCACCTCCCCCCCCCAAAAACTGAAAGTCCAGTCCTGTGCACCCATAGTTAAGATCATTTGTAGAGGAATTTTTTTTTGACAACCGGGAGCTGGATGATGGCTTGAGCCTGGGGTCCAGTTGTTATTAGACCTGCATGCTATTTTTAGAAAGATAAACTGTAAGGACAATAAAACTAAAACTATGTAAATGTGTATGCTAGGGTTAAAGCTCAGGAAGTCGGAAAAAAAAAGTTGGGGCCAACGTCTCTAGATCCATTGCAGTGTCCTCAGATCTAGTGAGGCGCAGGTGTGGAAGGAAAATATCATTGGATGCAGTGCAACCAGTGTCTGTTCACAGTCTCTCTGCAAGGTTCATCTGCGATTGCAGAGAAGGTGAAGATTCTGTGTGTGGTAGGCAGATTTACTTCCAAAGAGATCGTACATAATTGCTTTGCTCTGAATTGCAGACAGCATTACAAGCATTAACAAAGTAAGGTAATTAATAGAACAAGTAAACAATGCATTAAAAAGTACGATATAATACACTGTCATCTGTCAGTTCACTTGTAAATGCCCTTTGTGCAGTCAGCACACCCATCACATTTTCATTGTTTGAATGTGGAAAACACTACGCCAAAATGGGAAGGGCAAAAATGTGAGTCTTGTCATACCACGTAGATGAAAGCTCAATAAACACTAGCTTGCTTCTAAATATTCGTTATTCACAATCGCTGTACCTGAGCGGCTATAACAATAATCCAATGATGATTGAAGTGCAGGATAAACAAAAAACAAAAACATAAAAATGGCAGCCGATGCTGTAATTGTCGCATGCTGCACTGTGCATGCCATTGGAACACCCATGTTTCATTAGTTAGCGCTCAACATTCTGTGCATATGCATATATTTTAACTTTTAGATATCTGGGGCAATATGAGCGCATTTTCACCTTTAAATGTACCATCATTGAAAACCTATGTAATGTGTGGGAACATTCTGTGAAGACTCATGATCCATCAGGCAGCTTTTATCAGAGTCTGATGTTTAGAAAAAAATCACGTTGAACACAAACTGAATGCTAGGAAAGTGATAATCTAAATACTATTAGTCAAGAGTATGTTTAAAAAGCGATCTTACTGAAGAATAGCAGAGATACTAGACACTCAAAACCAACGCATAGAAAACTTAAGCCAGACTTGTGGCACAACATGCACAGCTGACGTCCACTGAGACGTGGACAACACACACATGCTAACTCAGCATGCGCAATCAATTTCATAGTGTTCATGGCAGGGATAATCAACATCTAGCATTGATGTAATCCTGGCACCCTTGCATATTGTACTGTTACTAAGCTTAGCACGATATACATGGCCCTGGAATTCTTTCGAGACGTCAGTAATGTATACATGCACCAATGCTATCTGCAAGTCAAGGTGCAGCTTCGAATGCTCTCAAAGGCACTGTTATACACAATAGGTTCTGGTAATGATACTACAGTAATTCTTCTATTCATCAGCCTGTACCAACACTGACTGTACATGACTGTCTCGCTAGTCAACACTTCGACAACCTAGGTACGTCGGTGAAACCACTCTCAGATGTCCTTGACTAATGACTTGTTGCTTGGTAGCGAGACTATAGTTAGCTTTGTGGTACGGAGGCCTTGGCCACCTATGAGAACCCGTGAAGGTCACAGTTGCCCACATCAAATGCATCGACCAAAACTCTGCAGCAGTCACTGTCCCACATACTTGTTTTTCAGAACGATACCATGCTCTGCCTTCCAAAAATTGCCATGGGCCACTAATGACTGGATGGGAATGTCTCCACTAGCAACTGGCAGCAGCCGGTTATGTGCAGCCACAATGCCTTTTGTTCTGGGGCTCACACACCATTGTGGCCGTGAATGCTCATCGAATGAAACAATATATTCCACAAGTGCCTTAGGTAGCAATGATTCACAGTAATGTCTTTCTACTTGTGATTATGAATTTGAATGATATGCAGTACATATTCATGGATGTGCATTGACTGTACGAATTAATTTACAACAACACCCCTTATGTAATGAAACCTTTGTAGAAATCTTTGCATCATGTTGCAGTCTTAATAAGTTGGTGTGCAAAGTCTGGAAGTTCTTAATCCCCTGATATACATCAAAAAGCTTGCAATATTAAGTGCTGGCATGGTTAAATTGTCATTGGCAGGTCATGGGAGTCGCTGAATACCTCAACTCCTGGTCGACTCAAAACGGGACTGGTGCTTTTCAATGAGTAAGCGTGTTGGAGGTGATGGGATGGCAGTGATGTTAGGCTGAATTCACCTTGGGTCTTCAAGAGACAATGTCATGCGTGTATCAACTGGAAGAGTGCATGTCATTCTCCTCTGCAGCACATCTGACATCATTGATGGGATGTAAACATAGTGCTTTTTTTCCTTCTTTGGCACCACTGTCCATCGCATGCCTTTCTTGTTGTAAAGACGCGGTACCTAATACAGATAGAAAATTATGTTAGAATGTTTAGTACAAGACATTATAAGCTATCATTTATTTCAGTGTCCGATGGCAGCATCTGTCGATCTGATGGCACCATAACTGGTCAGGCGTGGACAACCAAACCTATGTCATTTTCAATTGCATGTCTGAGTGTGGGTCACTAATATGTGCAATGCATTCATTACTGGAAATGACGTGTTATCTTGTATCATGACCAATGATGACTATGGTAATAAACCATTAGCAAGAAACATAATATTATACTGAATTGAAACTGTGGAAACCTTTGGAGCAATGTATAAGATCATGGTCTATCAGAAATAATACATTCCAGCCATGATATTTTTTGTTTTGTATTCCTGTATTTATTCTGCTAACACTTTGATTATGATCACATTGTGTATTTGAAATAACGACAGATGCATAAACCCGCTGTAATGAAAACCAGCTTTCATGGCACTGACTGAGACAGACCCTGGAGGCCTGGGCACTTGAGCACATAAAAAAGGGCAAATGACATGCAAACTGTTTGATAACAGACACTTGGAACTGTCAACTAAAGGCAGTCGTGCACACCTATCACTGCGAGCTGCACCGCAAAAGATAGAGCATAAATTGAAATATAGAGAAGAGTTAGTGCAGAATGACAAACAATATGTAAGTCTCCCATTATTCTATAAATCATAGAGCCATGTGATACTTACATTTTTTCTCCTTTGGCATTGTAAAGACATGGTCTGGAGACATGATGGTTGTAGTCGAGGCAGCAAGAAAGTTGCATGCACGGTACACAGGAAAAGTGTATGCATTACGTTTTGCACAGTACATTAGGATATGCTGTTGAAACTGTTCAAGGTTGGCAGTGCTACTGTGGATGAAATGAGACAAACAGAAAACATCAGCAATCACAGAACTGAGCTGACATCAGAGTATCTGGTGAGCAGTTAATTGTGGAGCTGTCAAATGATATATTTTGATGTAGGTACCGTATGAATGAAGTATTTCAGTGAATTAAGGAAGCGCCTTGTCCATCACAATTTTTGCTAGCTCTCTATGTGGCACTGAGCCAGCATCAAGCCATGGCTTCTCACGCATGGATTCCAGCTCAAATGACTGCACTTTCCAGACCCAAATCCATTTCCAAAATTCCACTGATGTCGTCGGTAGCGTGATGTAGTATGCTTATCCAGCGGCCCTGTAAAGTAAGAATAGTGAATGAGTGCAGGGCAGATGATGTGACAATATTATACACTGACAGCTGCGGAACATGAAGTGTACTTACCATGAAGTCATTGTAGTTGTGAGATTCTTGCAGCAGTGCCGAAGTGATTGACTATATCACAACACCAAATCCACAGTACTCTACATTGTCGTTGCTGGCCAGCCTTGAAAAAAGCCAAACAAAGAGCCATAATGTAAAATGACACTGGCACAGACTATGAACATTATTATCGCTGTATGGCTGCGGTGCACTTACTGCCATGATGTGTTTCCCAAGATTTTTGGCACCATGCCATACATCGTAAGAATGTCTTATCTCAGGGTATTGATTTCCTAGAAGAAAAAAACATTTAAACACAGACATTAAACAGGATGAACTCAAGTGCAGCCATGTACAAACCTAACCTAACTTTAGATCTATACAGGACAGAACTGTGGTGGACCCCATTGCTGACACTTATGGGAGAGGACACCAAGGCAAAGAAGTACTGTCTGTATACAGCAGACAAGAACATTTCCTACCCAGCTGATCCAGTGCCTCATTCTCCAGTCACTTTTCTCTAATGCTAGTACCTCACATGATCAAATGTCAGGCTGTTATCCAGGCATGGGGCGTCTTGAGTCACCTACATGGATTCAGGGCCGCCAGTCAGTCACCACGGAAAACTATAGAAGGTGGTATGCCATAATGTGATCAGAACAAATGAATACATGGTACTACAGGGACCCTTTAGAGCTGGCAACAAGCCTCTCCTTGATAATGCCTGCAGTACCTTGCCTACCACAGTTGTAAGGCTGACAAGCCTGTAATGCCTGTCGACCTGTCGACTGTGATTGTCTTCACCAGTCACGTCCATGTACGTACTCACCCTCCCCATCTCTGTCAGGCCCATACCATACCCCAGCCGCTTGTTGTCCTCCAGACTGCAAGTGAACAGATGAGTCTGTGTGCTCCCCTGCAATCAAATCATTTGATGAAAATCCCCCTCGAATGTGATCCTCTGCTCCATCGCGCTTCCACATCTCTCGTCGGTACTGTGCTGTGCCATGCCACAATTACTGCATAGTTCACAATGGCATTGCAAGGCAGCAAGCAGCTTGCATTGATGTATTATATGGCAATGTCTGGAATCAATACCCAACTGTGATGTAGAGAATCAGGTAGCGAATGAAGCCGGAGGGTCGTGCAAGCAAGGATTCACTTAATCTCATTTACTAAGTATCACACCATTGTGCATTATGGTTCATACTGTCACCAGATCCTATTAGACTGTTATCTGTTACCACTGTAGGAGATGTGAAATTTGAAATAATGTGTAGATGCAGCATAAACATATGTTCTGATTCCGGGTGTACGATGTAGCGAATGAGGGAAGAAAAGAGACGTCTTCTGTACAGTGGTTGCTTGCGGAATACTGTGCTGAGAACATTGTCCCTAACTGTTATGGAAGCTCAAGATTATGGATTGGAAAAACTAGAATATGATGGTGCATGGAGCAAAAGGGAACAAAACATTCACAAACAATGTTGAAATTGTGTTGCATATTTTCACCATGAAAAGAAAATAGGGTGAGATACATACGCATCAAACATGAGATGGGACCATGGGCATCTGTGACAACTTCAGCGACCTGAACATGGCTCTGCTGAAAAACATCCATAGTGCGCTGGAATGCCAGCTTCTCCATATTTGGGGATTTCAGTGCTGTTTCACGTTTGTCCACAACTACCATGGAAAGAATTTGGTTGGTGTCTACATCCATGGTAGTGTATGTGCAGTACTGGGCACAATGTCCAGGACTATCCATACGTCCATCACCTGTGGTCGAAGAGCAATTTGTTACTAGGGTCACATGCTTAGGTGTATATTGATACTGTAAGCATGATGATCGATGGGAAAAAGAAAGTGTACATACCCATGATAGACACTGGTTTTGTTTATCCTTGCTGCCATGGCCCTCTCCATTCGACACCAATGGAACTCAATCACAGGCACGCTGTACAGTCGTTGGTAACGGTAAAATGAAGAGGCGCTGATAAAGGCATGATTCATAAACTGATACATGAGAGCAATTTTACCAAAGTTATTGCCCGACATCAGTATGGCACTTGCAGTGATTAAATCACCTGCATTTACTCCTTTCCTCAGTTGAGGTTGACTCCGCCATTTGTATGCTATGTGCCCTGCAGGACATAACTGTAAATGAAAAAAATTTTAGTTAATTGCATACTTACACAGGTAAATTTATAAGAAAGATCTATAAATTCACATGCACAAACCCAAGTCAAGGTTAAACATGTTCCGGAAGTTCGTGTCTTAACAGTTAATCCATGGCGACATGATTTGCATGATGTGAATTGACATTTCTGTGCAAGTTCAAGGATGTTATCCATATGCAACCATAAACATGGGTTGTTTGACAACAGACTGTGTGAATGATAAGTCGGTGGTGGAAGTGTCTGCACATTCCATATTGTCACTGTTACAATTGCCCATCTCCTCATCACACAGGTGTAAGGACATCTCCCTCAATCGATGACTCTCGATGTGTATTAAACAGCAGATCAGAACTAAAAGGAAACATGTGAGTTTAACACCATGTTAGTGATAATGGTGGCATACATGACTGCAACATAGACTTGTTCGACATAAGGAAAAGTGGACAATGTTACCTCTGGTCATTCACACAGTCTTCAGGCGGTATTATCTGTTTGTCCTCCTGTCATTGCTGCATGCTACAAATGTAGTGTCACTGCCCCAGCTAATGCTGAGCCTACTGAGAAATAAATACAGAATACATGAAATGTTTTATAAAACATAAATAAATGCAGCTTTTATAGTTGTGTATAGATATATATATATATGTGTGTGTGTGTGTGTATATATATATGTCATGTAAATGTAAATGTCTCGTGTATGTATGTAACTGTGTGTATGTAAATGTATATGTGTATGTATATGTATATGTATAGATATACAAGTCTGTATGCTAGTGTAGACACTGGTAGTTATACAAAAATGTGCAGTAGTGACATACATGACGGGTATACTGAGGAGGAATTAGGTAGTACCACAGTACAGTCAGTGAAAATGAGATAAGTGTCACCTCAAAGTTACCATTAGGTAACTTGATGTAGGAAACGCTGTGATAAATAACAGTATATATAGACACAAATTTGTATGCAATGATGACTTACTGGCTTGTAGGCATGTAGAGAAAATCATCATTGAAGCGTGCTTCTGTGTAACCGTAGAAAGTGGCTAACGTTCCTGGTGCAACTGGGGTGGCCATGTGACTAGGAGAATTGTGATCATCATCACACCTGTGTTTGAAAAACAGTGAGTTAGAGACAGATGGAAACACAGAAGAGTCTGCCAAAAGCTCTAAAGTGAGATGATGACACATTCGATGAAGCTTACATGTTGTTGGATGCAATATCACTAAGGTCACGGGAACGATCCTTTGTGGTGCCTTTGATGGTGTCTGCTGGAGAGTATACCATTGCCATTGCTAGTCTTCGTTGTGGGGTAGAATGTAACATTGGTTCATTGGCCATGACATGTCTTGTTTCATTGTTGATTTGATGATACCTGATGAGAGATACATACTCAAAAAATCTTACTACTGCAGGTGGGGGTCTGGAATAAGGTATACTGTTCGCATGAAGTGACATATACCACAAGTCAAGCAAAAGCATGCAACCTGGGCTGTGTATTGAATTTTAGTTCATTCTTCAGCTGTACCCAATGCACTATTTCTTCACCAATTGCACACGGTTCTTTGAGCTTTTGAATCCCATTCTTTTTCTGCCTTTTTCTTGCTGAATCCATCAACTTGACTGGACGACCCCTCTTTGAGCATTTAGGGTATTCATAATTTGGGTGATAGTTGCTGCCATTTTTTTATTAACAAACTGTGTTCCTGCAATGGATGTAGGTGAAAAAATTGTGTCAGTTTCCATTACTGCAGAAATAACAGTATCAGGGCACTAGATAAGAACAGCAACTCTAAATATATAGTTTCCTGCTTCATAAGACAAACGACAGGTAATCAATTCAGAATGACCATCGTTGAGGTATTTCATGAGCGATTCTCTCCGCACTAGATTGACCCGGTACCCACATACACCCCCTATAGCTAACCCTCCTGTCAAGGGGAAAGAAAGAAAGAAAAGAAAAGAAGAAAGAAAGAAAGAAAAGAAAGAAAGAAAGAAAGAAAGAGTGAGAGAGAGGGAGGAGGGGTAAGTAAGTAAGAAGGAAGGAAGCAAGCAAGGAAAGAAGAAAGGATCTTTTTATTATTCTTTTTCCCAGTATCACTGACATGGTTTCCTAGCACCCACCCCATTGATTAGGGTTGCAAAGACTGCTCTTCTTCCTCTTGGATGGTTGGAAGGGTGGCTATTTAAGGTTATCCTTACTGTTTGATTCCTTACATCCGAGGGGGATTCATTTTCTCTAAGATTTATTCCTTTTTGTTTCACTTTTCACATAGATTCTCAGAGGGTATTTTTAAAAGCATATCAAAATGCAACCAATTTTCTGTTGTGTATAAATCTGGACATAAGAGACAATTGCTCTTATGTCTAATTTTCAAAGCTCAGACACATTAAGTCACATTTTCAAAAGTTTGACTTAGTTACAGTATTTTTTTCAATTCTGTTTTTGACTGGCCTATGGGTGGGAGGATATATCCCTCATCAGTGCCTGGACAGATTTCCCAGCATCCCAGGCTGCCCAGTCTGGGTGACCTGTAGCTTGTCGCTACAGGCGGGCTCCTGAGGGAAGAGACCAAAAGCCACAGAAGCCCCAGATGAGGCTTTCACCTGGGGCATCTTTCAGGAGGTGGTCCAGGACTTTCACGATGCTGCCCTGCCCAGGGTTTTACATTTTAGATTTCCCAGGAGGCACAGATGTGCAATGACTTTAGCTGCCTCACCCAGCAGATGTCTGCCAATGCCTCATTCACTGGCCTGGTGGCCCTGGCTGTTGCACACCCAGTCTCCACTGGGTGTTGCTGGCATGTCTGCAAGCCACAACCCTCCCTCCCAGAGGATGAGAGCTGTCCATAGGATGTTCATCCTACCTTTCCCCAACCCTCTGATGCTCTGTGTTTGCTCCTGAACACAGATCATCGGTGCTGGCTAGCTACTTAGTTACAGTATGCACAGTTTGCAAAGTTCAGATATATTCATGTCTGGATGCAGTTGTCAGACCTGAGTGTAACCTAAGGCTCCCATTTATATCTATGTCTCAGCCTTTTTGTATCCAACATTGGATGTAAGTACCATAAAACAGCTTAAAATGTTGCAGATAAGTCCAACCTTTAGAAACAGCTCAACAGGCCCAGAACATGGGGTAGACATAACAGGGAAGTTCCTGATATGTTTTCATAAATAGGAGATGCATCCATTTTATGACTTGTGGGAATCCCACCTTCAGTATTTTGTTATTTTTGTTTGTTTTAATTTTTTTATCTAAGTTGTTTAACACATAATAATAGGATGAGAAGATACTGTCACTACCAAGAATAAGGCATTAAACTAGGAGTATCATACCAATAGGGTACCTCCCCCGGCACCCCCTCTGAAAATAACTGTCAGCAAAACGTGCCTTTGACTCCGACTTTCATTGTAATGGACCCATGGGCCTCTGCCACTCTAAGGCTAACTGAGAGGATTTGATTAATGCCTCCTGTCCTCAGCCCAGCCAATCAATGGAGCTGAAGTCAGGAGGTAAAACTTCCTACCTGCTGCAAAACTATAAGTTGCTAGGAAACTGGTATTAACTACAGGTGACAAAGGTCTTGAAAACAGCTTCCATTTTTGGTAAGAGGGTACCAGAAAGGTAGGTGTGTTATGGAGAGGGGACCCTTCAGGGCAGGACACCTGTGTTAATGTCCGTGTGACTGCCCTGCAGCATGGCACTGGACCATGTATCTGGTTGGTGCAATGTTATGCTGTAACCAGTCACAGATGTAATTCAATATATTAGTTTGTAACATGGCAAAAACAACAGACCCAAATAAGTGAGGAGGATTGGAGGAACTGCAACAGATGACCATAGAGCAACCATGGATTATTTCCTAAGTATTGCACGGTTGCCCTCTAGGAGCACACCTGTCTCTTTGAAAGTGCATCTGTGCCTTCTCAGAACATGCTCACAAACTGCAGAGACACTACACTGAGAGTCTTTTCCCCAGCTTAGTTCCTACCCACCCACCCAATGGACCTTGGAGACTCGGGCGGTCAGTGTTCCTGCCACCAGTGTGTCTCTCTCAGATTCCCACATTGCTCTGCTTCATAGATTTCCATATATATAACAGTGAAATATGTTATTTGCTCTCTTGTCTGTGCTATTTTGTGTCTGCTCAGTTTCTTCCCACTCACCCTCCCAGGGAACTTCGGGGACTGGCGCAGACACTGTGCCTGACGCTTGCAAGTGAGCTGCACAGACAGAGATATACACACCGACACAGAAGACAGCAATATTTGGTGTGGGTCTGTCTCTCTCCATCTCAGTCTGTGAGTCGGTGGTATGGGGAACAACAGCTGGGAGTCGGGAGACCGGAGGAGTGTATCTGCAAGACAAAGTTCAGCAAGAGCTTTTTGAAGTTCCTTAGCAGAACAGTGCTAGAGCATAGTATAGAAGATTGTAAGGCAAAACAGTTTTACTTATAGTCATAGAAGTGAATATAAAATGGGCAAAGAAATCCCTGTGTCTTGATTGGCTGACACTTGGTTATAGACATTGCAATAAGAGAATACCACCACTGGCTAAAACAATTTCCTGCCTACCAGGGCAACTCACAGAATTCAAGCCACCTATTTCTAGTTTCCATCACAGGCATGGCTGCAGCCTTTACTCGTATATATAAAAAACTTTGACTAGGCCCTAAAAATAAGAGACTCATAAATTAAATAAAGTAAGTAAATAATTTAATGTTATTTACACTCATGAGCCTCCTTACACATATTCACACATTTTAAAAATCAAGTACTATTCAGAGTTTCCATTGCTGGTGTTTCTTTGATGACCATCAAAATCCCTCCTAACCCTACCAATTATCAGAGAGCTCCCTGATCCTTACCTAGCAAACATAAAATTGAGGTTCTGGCTCCACTTCAGGCCTGTGTGTGTGTGTGTGTTTGTTTGCATACCAGTTGAGCTCTGAAGAATGTTGAATTCATGTGTTCCATGTTATCATTCTGTGTGTATGGGGGAGAGCATTCTACTGCAGAAATAATGCAGAGCTTTGAATTCTTCTATTCCATGGTAAACAATCACACAATGTATTGAGTGTGAAAAAAGACAGATGACTGACAGGTGAAAAACATCTGTGGAAGGACTATTTTACATTATTTAGCAAAATGTTAGTATATTGTTTTGTGACTTCGAAAACTTTTAGATTATTCTATTTCTTAAAGTTGCCTATGGGTCCATTTTATACAAGCAATAAGACGTGGCTGTGTGTTGGTACTACTGAGATACCCGCATACCCAGAGGCTGAAGGCAATCGACCTGTGCTCTCGTGCCTAACTACGCCTCTGGGTGTGAGGGCATCTCAGTACTACCAACACCCAGCCATGTCTTATTGCTAACATATTTGCAACATGTTCAGCCTCACTTAATCATCCAATTCATGGATCCGGAGTGGTGCATTCTAGGTGACCCACACACATTTGCATATGTACAGCACTGAAACACTATAAGCATTTTTAGTATTGAACAACAGTATCTAATATTTAATTGACCATAACAGAAATAAGTTACCAGTAAAGATATTATTTATGTTAGGGCCTTTTAGGTATTACACACCATTGTTAAATATTAAAAATGTTAATAGTATTTCAATGCTGTAGATATGCAAATCTGTGTTATTTTCCCAGAATACAGCAGTCCAGATGCATAAATCAGGTGTTTAAATGAAGCCCACCACCCTGCAAATATCCATTTATACGAGGACAGATACAAGTATTTTGCCGTACAATATTGAATTCTGTATCATAGAATAGGAAAACCTATTTCATTTCTGAACTCATGACATTAATGCATGTAGAGTGTGCAACGTGCACACCTACTGAACAATGTAAAATGTTCTATAAATCAATAATCTGACTTTGCCTTTCTTTTAATACCCACCACAGTTCAAGTCACAAATTCACACACTAATTTACCTTGCACCCTTGCACCTGCCATGTTACAGGTGGATTAAGCCTCAAAGGATGGTTCAACTGAAATTAATACATGGTTGGGTAGTTGGAGGCACTCAGCCTGTGGCTTTGTGCCCCCAACCCCCCCAAAACCATGCATTAATTGCCCAGTAGAACCATCCTTTGGAGTGGCTTAATGCTTACGAGTGCATTTGCATTGTGCCCCTGTTGCAGGAGGTCAGGGACATGAGCCTAACATACATAACCTTTCATTGAATGTAACAGATTCATCTCATATTGTCAGACTGACACCTCTTGTTTTTCCTCTTGTATATAAGAAAAAGCATAAAAGAAACTGTCTACAAGTCAGTGTCGGTGGATCAGCAGGTAGCACACTTGCCTCTGAGGCCAAGAGATGAGAAGGCTGTGGGTTCTATCCCCACACCAGGCACTTGGGTTTATATCCCAGCACTGACACTGCAGTGCAGCATGAGATGGTGCTGTACCCCTGAGGTGTTGTCTTTCAGATGAGATGTTAAAACTGAGGTTCCCATCTGCCTGTTCAGGTGGATGTTAAAGATCCCATGACACTTCTCGAAAAGAGTAGGGGAAGTTTCCCTGGTGTCCTGGCCAAATTTCCCCATTCACTAAAAATACCACCAACAGCTTAATCTGGTTCATGGTCAGTTGGCATTAATCTGTATCGTCCTCCACTGAGTCGAGCCTGAAAATAGGCAGAATTTGTCTAGTGCACTTCCCTGGTCAACAAAAACTAAATAAATAAAATACAAGAAACTGAAGCAGGACAACTTTGTAAACAGGACTGCAAACTCCTAACAGTTCTATCCTGTTGAAAATATTTATATCATCAATTTAAAGTTGGAAGGAACCTTCCAACTCTCCTTCCCTCCCCTACCTCTCCCCCCAGCTTTATAAGCAGAAATTAAGTAAGTATGCTATGCAAACTTATACCAATTTATAGGATTCTTCAAACATTTGTCTACCCTAGTTACCCTGTGACTCCCCTTGGTAAGCAAAGACTTGTCCATGCTTACCCTGAGGGCCTGCACTGTCCCAATACCCACTGTCTCCACTGGTAGGCAGTTTCATAGGTTCACCATCATCTGTTAGAAAAAATGACTCTTAACATTCCACTGAATTTACCTTTACTGAGCTTCAGGACAAGTCCCTGTGTCTTGCTACAGAACACAATATTCTTTGTTTTGTAAACAGTGCTAATAGATGAGGTCACAGTAGTGTGATATAAATCGGACAAGCATTTGTGAATTAAAAATGGCTTTCCAAGCTGGGACTTCAGGCATGTTTTGCAGCGAGGTAGCACAGTGTTTCATTGGCTGCATGCCTGTATGATTCCCCTTCCATGGGGAAACTTTCTGGAGGAACTGACCGCAGCCCCAGAAACAAGAAAGGGACAGGTAGATGACCAATACAGGGCTACGGTTCTTAGGGTTGCTCCTTGCATGGAGAAAGCATGGAAATGGCAGAGTAGCATACTGAGTCAGCAATCGTGTGAAACAGTCTGGGTTATGTGGGGGCATACTGCATGAACTATAGTATTTAACCCTAAAAGTAAACAGATAATGTTTAAAATCTTATTAGCCCTAAAAGTAAACAGATAAAATCTTACACTCCTGGTGCAGGAACCTGGAATTCCTCAGAACGATGAAGTCAGCAGAGTGTTGGACATGCCAAATGTGGTAAAGGTACACTGGTCTGTGGAAAAACAAATACTTTATTTTTACCAGCCTGATGTTGGGCTGGATCTTCCCCTTCTCACTGCAGCTGTATATATTGAGGGATATGGATGTATTGGCCCTTCCTCCCGGAGATACTAAAACGTGGTGTGGGCTGTGGCAACTGAGATGAAGCTGTTCTGCTACCTCACTGGAGACAAAGAAATATCCAGACAGAGTGACTGGCACATCGGCATGGTTAATCTGGCAGGTTCTGAATGAACTTGTTACACAGGCAAACATCAGTTAGATAACTTCCAGACCGTATGGGGTGGCTCCTGTCCACTGAACGCAAGTGCCTACCTACTATTCCCACTATGGATATCTCTCCTGCCAGCACCACCCCAACACATGCACCTGGTGCTATGGACCTTAACGATGATCCAGAGATTACATGGCTAGGCTGTCATGAGTACCTCAGCCCCCGCTTGCCTTCATATTGAAAGATTGCTTTTTGCATTACATTATGTAACCTCGACTAATGCACAGATTTTTTTCTTCTAAATTAGTAGAAGTAATACTAAGTGTTTAAGTTTTTCAGATCATATTGTTTCTAACATTGTGAGGTATTTTATTTATGCAATCTTTAGAATCATGTTTTTTTTGTATATAGAAACATAGAATGTGTTGGCAGAAAAGTACTGGTAGGCCCACCTAGTCTGTCCTATTTCCTGCCTAACACCACACCCTGATCTTTTCCTGATCATTGGTGTCCTTCCTTACCTCTGTTTCTTATATCCATATGCCTATTCCATGCATGTTTGAAGCTCTCCACTGTCTTCACCCTTACCACCTCTTCTGACAGACTGTTTCAGGCTTCCCCCACTCTTTCTTTTTTTTTTTTTTGTTTATATAGCTCTTTGGTCCCCGGCACCTCCTCCCACCAACTGACAACAGGGATATATAGGTATTTTACTGTTTTCCTCCCTGACACCCTCCGAGCCCCAGCACACAGCTCATGCAAGATGGAGGCACGCTATGCACCCTGTGGCACCAGCTCAGCCCCTTCCACTCCCCGACATTTTGCTGCCCCTTCCATCTACACTACCCACTGGACCTCCACCCAGTGGGCGGGAACTACAGGGGACACCAACCACCCTCATCACCCTCAGGAGAGGAGAGCACCCATTGGCATGCTCAATAGTGCTCCTCCCTACCCACGCTGCACCCTAATGACCCGAGGTCATTCCTGAACCCAGGTCGCCAGCATAGCATGAGGCATGGCATCCAGCACCTCAACCTCTCAGTGCCACCAGGCTGGCTCACTACCCTTTCTTTGAAGAAATATTTCATCACATCCCTCTTAAACCTCCCCCTTCAAGCTTCATAGCATGCCCCCATGTTCTGGTGCTCTCTTCCTTTGAAAGAGACTCCTTCCTGCACCTTGTTCACCCCCCATGAGATAGTTATTGGTCTCAATCATATCCACTCTCACTTCCTGTCCTCCAAGGAGTGCATGTTGAGCTCCCAGCCTATCCTCATATGGTTTGTCATACAACCCCTGCACCATTTTAGTAGCTCCTTAGCTGGATCATTTTCCCATCGATGTCCTTTGTGAAGGTGCGAGCTTCAGAACCAGATACTGGGGTCAATGGAGGTGCGCCAAGTGCCTGCAGCTGCTGCAGAATGCAGCGGTTGGTCACCAACATGCCTTTCAAGATCGTGCCATATTGCACCAGTACGTGTGATTCTGCACTGGCTGCCAGTCAAATGGCTTATCTCTTTAAATTGGGTCTTTCACCTATAAGGCCCCACATGGATTGAGCCCCAGCTACCTAGCTGACCTCCTGCACCCTTATGTGCCTTCTCGCCTGCTCTGCTCTCCTGAGTATGGCCTCCTGGTACCTGCCAAGGTCAAGGTTAAATATGTCAGAGGACCGTGCATTTGAAGTAGCAGGCCCAGTCTTTTGGAACTAACTACCCAGTGCTTTGAGGAGACTTTCAAAAGGGGCCTGAAAACCTCTTTGTTTCAGCAGGCATTTAGGTTGAATTTGTAGCATCTATAGGTCCCCCTTTTAATATTTTTATTGAGTTTGCAAGCAAGACTTACACCTCAAATACACACAGGAGGATAGCATTATACATGTTAAGACAATACTGCACTCTTACAAAGAACTTGTGAAAGACACCCCCTCCAGAGATACATCATAGGGGAATTAATAACAAATACATAATTTATTAGGGCATTGTATAGATTGCATGCAGCCAGAAGTCCCAAGGATTCATATGAAGGATGGGTAATACATCAAGTACCCTATTATCATGTTGACTGTAATAGTCGAGTGATTCCTCAATACTACAATGAGTAAAATGAGCTAAGGAAATCTTAAAAACACAAACTCCCAGGAGTGAAAGCACATGGTAACAACGCCTTCATATTAAGAAGTAAGCAGACATTTTAAAGTGATTAAACAAATAACTAAGCATATCATTAAAGAGCATATTACAATGTAACAGAAGAGCATGACATCATTTCAGCTGGGAAAAGAGTGTTTGATAGGCCTACGACCTGTTAAGAGGACAGGGATAATTATTCAAGTATGTACAGTCCTAACACAGAAACAGCAAAGCTGCATATAGTCCCAACTATCCACAGGAAAGGAGCTGCAAATGTTTGCTAAAATATTTTGGCACAATCACTGCAGTTGAAGTGGGAAGTCAGGCACCTGATTCCCATGGCTCATCCCTCAAAAATCACAGCGCAAATTACTAGACCTGCCCAGCAACTCTGTCTGCATCCGATGATTTTACCTCAGCATCCTCCACTATCTCCACTCTATCCTGCAAATCATTCTCTTGGTGTCCTCGCCGTTAAACAACTATTACTTCCCTGCCAAGCAAGGTGGAGCTCAGCCGGTAACAGCAGTTGAGAGATTTTCAAGCTTCTCAGTCGACTCAAGTCCATCAAAGGCTTTACACCTTTGCCGGTACTGTAAGAGAGGTCCGAAACATTTGTAGGGTATTCTCGCCATACTTCAGTGATCTGCAACATCTCACTGAGTTCAAGGCCTGATCCCTATCCCAATGCCAGTACATACAACTAGAGAGTTCATGGAGCCGTGTGGCTGGCTGTTGTCACAGCGGTGAGTGATGTGTAAATTGTTTCAAAGTGGAAAGGGGATCTGACACCTCAAGGCCCAGAATGTTTGGCAGCACTGTCCTGGCAAAGATATAGGGTCTTCACCTTCACCACCCTCTGACAAACCAAGGATCCGTAAGTTCTTTTCCTCTCCTGGTTCTGACCATCTCCAAGCGCTGTCAGAGAAGCGGTAGTTTTCTTTTAATTAGTTTCATGGTGGTATCAACAGTTTTTAGGATGGATCGACTCAGAGCACTGTGTGGCTGCCTCACACTGGTCCATACGGGATTCTAGTGCTGACACCCAAAGTGTGAGAGTGTCAAACTTTTTGTCATGCTCCTGGACAGATTTGACCAACTGGTACAGAGTGGAAAGTATGTTCATTAGTGAGGCCTCCTCCATAGACTCGGGCACCAAATTCACTGCTGCGCCACGCTGCACAGGCCTCTCCTCCCTATTTTGTCTCTTCGGAGTAAAGAAATCACCTGTTGCAGCCGCTGCTCCCTTATTCTTGCCCATTTCAACACTTCTTAGAGTAGGTTTCCAATCACATTTAAGCAAAACAATTTGAAGTTTAAAAAGCTTAGTTTTAAGTTTATTACAATTTTCTCCTGGGAGCTTGGTCTAATTGCTGCTTTCTGCTAGGCTGCTCAGCAGCACCCCCTCTATAGGTCCCTTTTTAATGATTTATTAAGTGTCTAGGCTATTTATTTTTATTTATTTTAGATTTATTTTAGAATGACCGAGTCATAGATCTGACTATAGTTAGACCTTATTTTAGGTAACAGCTCCCTGAGCTTCCGGAGAAGGGTACCAAAAATAAATAAATACTACTGCTCCAGACGGGATCTCACCAGTGAACAATACAGATGCAACACCACCTCCCTTCTCCTGCTAGAGATCACTCCCTCATGCACCCCAACACTGCCTCTCTTCTCCTGCTAGAGATCACTCCCCATGCACCCTAACACAAACTCCCTTCTCCTGCTAGAGATCACTTCCCCATGCACCCAATATCCAACTCACTTTTGCCTACTGCCCTGTTGCACTGTCCTGCCACCTTGAGATCATCAGATATGATCACCCAAGGTCCATCTCTTGCTTGGTAACTGTACGTAGCTCTCCCCAATTTTATACACAGTCCTCAAATTCCCCCACCTCAGGTGCACGATTTTGAAGTTTTGGCATTGAAACCCAGATGCACCCCCTAGACCACTCCTCTAGTTTCCCAAGATCCCTTTGCATTCTCTCTGAGTGTCCGCCTGTTGCAGATGTTTGTGTGACCTGCAGAGAGACAACCTTCCCATCCAGTTCCTCAGCAATGACACCTATGAAGACATTGACGAGGATAGGGCCCAGTACTGATCCCTTGGTACTCTTCTGGTCACTCTCCTATCCTCTGAGACTGCTGCTCACCATCACCTCTGTTTCCGATATGTCAACCAATTTGATACCCAGCTCACCACCTTCTCCCCTATACCCAGGCTGCTAAGTTTTCTTATCAGCCTCCTGTGTGGTACAGTGTCAAAGGCCTTACTGAAGTCCAGAAAGGCCACATCCACTGCCCTCCTTTGCTCCATCTCTAGTTATCAAGTCAAAGAAATCTATGAGATTTGTTTGACATGACTCCCCACATGAGGCTGTGCTGTTGGTGGTCCTGCAAACCCATATGTCTCTGGGTACTGCATCAGTCTGTCCTTTAACAAGGACTCCATTAAATGATGAAGCCTTATCAGCGCCATATGGGGATGTTAGGTGTCTGTATGATAGCAGGGTAATAAACGCTTGCATTTTGCGATTACCCTGGCTATTCCATGGTGTTACATGCACCCTTCCTTTGTTCTTCAACATTTTCTAGTGGTAAGGATCACACCTTTGCCAGCAGAGGTGCATGTGGATTTTTCTCTTCACCTTGTAACAGGGACCCCTTTAACTTCCCCACCACTAATGTGAGACTGACCGGTCTGTAATTGCTATCCTCCTCCCCCCTGCCACTATTGTGCAGAGGGACCCCACTGGCCCTCATCCATTCCTCTTGAACCACCTCCTGTCTCCAGTGAGGTGCTAAACAGTGTTACCAGAGGGGCAGCTAGCACCATGCTTAGTTGTGTGGATCCCATCTGGCCCCATCACCTTGTTTTTCCTAAGAGGTTCTAACACCCAGTGGACTCTGTCTTCTGTAAATGGACTTATTTCCACCCCTCTCCCACCCTGGTGCCCATTAATGGCTGTCGATCTCTCCCTTCCCCTTCCACTGTGAACACGGAGCAGGAGTATTTGTTTAAAAGTTTTGTTTTTCTTGGTCTTCCTCTGTACAGTAACCCCCCCAAGTCCCCTGATCTTCACTATACCACCTTTTGCCTTCCTTTTCATCACCACATATCTGAAAAGTCTTAGTCCCATTTTTTTCTGAAACTTGAAGTTTATTGACACAATGTATAAATTATAAACCATGATAATATTCAGTCATAGAACAGGTCATATTTATACATTATTTACTGATACCTTTTGTCTAAAGGCACCATACTTTAACTAGAAAGATTTAATACAAAACAAATATGCAATACAATTAGTCATGCCCCATGTAATATCTTCCTTCATATTGAACTAATGGTTAGCTATATATTCTAAAACTGACTATAACGCTCATCTTGGTATTACACCTTAAGTATCCATCCAAAGATATTCAGAGCACTAAACACCATCTTAATTTCTTTAACTGTCCCAATCTGTATTACATAGCTAGTTTTATCATGCAGTATACCAGAAAAAAGGGATTAATTGTTATATTTGGGGCCTTTGGATTATACATATGGAATAGTATATGGTGATATATACAGGCTATGTTTATCGAGATGTGATGATGTCATACAGACCTTGAGAGTGAAGCTCGAGAGGTCCATTTGACATCATCACATCCCCGAGATGGAAACAAAGCCTTGTTGTGTCTAGTCACCTATATACTATTTTATATAGTATATGGTTCCCAGAAATGTCTACAGTTGAAGTACAAGGTTTCGTACCTTGTGTTCACACACCCGCTTGCTCCCCATTGTCACTGCAGCCCCGTTCTGCTTCATGTCCTCGCTATGGTTTTGCTCACCACCTGGCATTCAAAAGCACTGATTATTTAAAAAATAAAGAAGAAAAATGTCAAACTGATAGTTTGGACACACAGGGTTGACAATGGCAGTTTGTGTCCAAACTATTTTCTTGAAACACTTGCTCCTCAGCTCGCTAAGCGGTGCCTGCCATTTTGCTCCATTTGTTTTGTGAACACTGAGCTGTTTTAGCTAATCAGGTATAGTATTAAGGTGAAAAGTTGTTGTAGTATCGCTAGACATCAAAATGATACTCAAAAACTTTTCTTGACTTTTGAGCTGTCCTACAACAGCCTGTGGAAAGACATCACTTTAGCCACAATAAGCTCCTAACCATATACTATAAATTGATTTCAAATCAAAAAGAAAGAGAAAGAAAACATTAAGCATAAACATCACAAAGAGTTTTACATTTATCTGGCAGTGTACATGCCAGACTTCTGGAAAGTGTGGTGTTATAAGGACCTGTACTGTCCCAGGGTTGTACAAGATGAGTGGTTATGAGTTCTGGCACCTTATGTTACTCCCAATCTATTATAGAGTATGGGCTTTGGATAAAGAAGGGGACCAGGTCTGCATCAGGATTAAGGGCCTTGTTACAACAATTGTTCAAGGGTCAAGACCCATTCAGTGTCCTCTCTATAGTCCAAAAATGGATGCTGTCTCGAATGATATTTATCTTTGGGCAACTTCAATAAGGCTGTGATAGCTCCATCTTACTGTGTATGATCTGATACCAGTGGGTAATAGCTGGTGATGTGACGGTCGCAAACAGTGTAATTGCTTTGGTTGCAGCTACTATTCAAATCAAAAATAGGTATTTTTTATCTGCTTTAGTGCCCCATGGAAAGGCCCAGAACCAAATGGACTATGTCCTAAATGAGGGCTATTTGGGCTATTTGTCAAGAGACGGTAATTTAGAATGCATGGAGAACAGGGTATCCAAAAATATGAGTATGGGTGCCTCTATCCCCACATTGCTTCCAACATAAATTTGTAGACAGGAGATAGTGCCATAATGGCAAGAAATGTCTGGGGTGATAAATTAGCAGGCAGTTATTTTCCACCTGAATTTTATTCCCATTCTTGACCCCTGGATGATCCTTTCCTCGGTTTGAGCCATTGCTGTGCTTAACCTTCCTTCCAGCCTGCCCTCTTTGTTTCTCTATGTATCCACCTACCTGTCCGCCTCCATTTGGGGTCTTTATACTTCCTGAATGCTGTTTCTTTTCTCTCTTACTGCCTTTAGCTACCCCTTGAGAACCACGGTGGCCTCTTTCTCCTCTTTACTCTTACTGTTAGTTAAAGATCAGGACATTCTGTAATTGTCATGTGTTTTGGCAGGACACAGACAGACAACCCCAAACTAGGACCATCCTGACAAAATCAGGACAGGTGATAACCCTATCAAAGTACACAAGGTACCAAGCACCTCAAAAGAGGGTTCTGGCTTACAAATGTTGTTTACTAACCACAGAGAAAGTTTTTGTTTTTAACAAATGATAAATGTACACCTGGTCACAAAATCAAAGTAGAAATCCCATGCTCTTATGGGATGAACCATAGTAGCATATGCCCTACTAGACGGTGCAGTGCAGGGTAACAAAAGTGATTCCGGGCCAGCGGGACATGTCCTATAAGAAGTGCCTCAAGGCACTGAACATACAGTCATCGGAGACCAGGAGGGAGAGGGGAGATTAAATGATCAAGACCTTAAGATTCCTAAAAGGAATTAACAGGGTGAACTGTGGGGAACTATAACTTGCTCACAATCACATGGTCATGAGTGGAAACCAACAGGAAGGAGGTTCATATTGGCAAACCCTTGCCCATGGAACCTTGTAGCCTGTGAAGCCTTTTAAGGAACTGACCTAGAGGTTAGAGTAATGAGCTGTGAATGAGCTTAGTACAACACATTCAGCAGACCGTGGTTTGATTCCCACAACCGCCACTTGCACACTGTGTGACCTCAGAACAAGTCCCTTAACCTCCCTAGTGCTCTTAGATCACCCTGTAAATGGGTCCTGTGCCTAGTGGGATCTATCTAGTTATGAAAACAAAAACATTTCTATAATTTGTCTTTTGCCAGAGGTCAGGAGCAGGGCAGGAAGTGCGCCACCTCACTGATTTTTCTATTCTTCCATGGCCCCCACCCCAGACAAGTACAGCAGGGTGCTCTGTGATGGAAGCACCACTGTTCACTGATAGCAAAGCTGATGACATCCTCACAGTGACAACACAATGCTGACACGAGGTATTGTGCCATCCAGAAACAAAGTGTTTTTGCAGTGGTTGCACTCCCGCCCTCCCCCGCCCCGCAATTTTACATTATTAACTACAGGTTGGAGATGTTTCAGGAAGGGCAGAACACCAGGAATACTGCACCAGTAAAACCTGGACCATTACAATGACTTTCACTGTAAAGATCTTTTTACAGGTTTCACTGTTGTATTGTTGCTGTGCAGTTGGCCACCACTCTGGGACTCTTTCAGAGGTTTGCCGGGAAATGGGCATCCCATTTGTCCTAACAAAAGCAGAAAGAGGGTCAGGGCTCCACTTTGACCTTCATGGGGACTCAGCTTGACATGTTTGAAAAATATAGCGATGCCTTCCAGAGACGAGGTCAGAAAGCTTCAGACCTTACTGTCGTGGGCAAAAGGGACCATTAGGCTGCAGCTGAAGGAGATCCAGCAGTTAAAAGGGACTTGCTTAACTTTACATGCAGGATGGTCACCTCAGGGTAGGCCTTTACCTGGGCCCTGGCCAAAGCCATGGAGAGGATCCACCTCCCCCACTGCTGGTTGCAGCTTTATGAATGTGCATAACAAATGTTCAGTATTGCTGCATGATCTGCAGACCAATCTGATGTTCTAGTAGTCCAGTAGATTTTCTTGTATCTGTAAGATTTTTCTCCAGCGAGTGAGATTTTTGTACCTGGTTCGGTGATCTACGCTCTGTTTCTAGTGGCCAAGGAATCACTGCAAGGAATTCAGTGGGCAAGGAATTCAGTGACAGCTCAGTCGGTAGGCCGGCCTTGAGGAGTGAGGGAGGGCTGTGCTGGTCTGGCGGCACCGCTAACATCTAGCATTGATGTAATCCTGGCACCCTTGCATATTGTACTGTTACTAAGCTTAGCACGATATACATGGCCCTGGAATTCTTTCGAGACGTCAGTAATGTATACATGCACCAATGCTATCTGCAAGTCAAGGTGCAGCTTCGAATGCTCTCAAAGGCACTGTTATACACAATAGGTTCTGGTAATGATACTACAGTAATTCTTCTATTCATCAGCCTGTGCCAACACTGACTGTACATGACTGTCTCCTTGATCAACACTCGACAACCTAGGTACGTCGGTGAAGCCACTCTCGAATGTCCTTGACTAATGACTTGTTGCTGGTAGCGAGACTATAGTTAGCTTTGTGGTACGGAGGCCTTGGCCACCTATGAGAACCCGCGAAGGTCACAGTTGCCCACATCAAATGCATCGACCAAAACTCTGCAGCAGTCACTGTCCCACATACTTGTTTTCAGAGCGATACCATGCTCTGCCTTCAAAAATTGCCATGGGCCACTAATGACTGGATGAATGTCTCACCTGCAACTGGCAGCAGCGGTTATGTGCAGCCACAATGCTCTTTTGTTCTGGGGCTCACACACCATTGTGGCCGTGAATGCTCATCGAATGAAACAATATATTCCACAAGTGCCTTAGGTAGCAATGATTCACAGTAATGTCTTTCTACTTGTGATTATGAATTTGAATGATATGCAGTACATATTCATGGATGTGCATTGACTGTACAAATTAATTTACAACAACACCCCTTATGTAATGAAACCTTTGTAGAAATCTTTGCATCATGTTGCAGTCTTAATAAGTTGGTGTGCGAAGTCTGGAAGTTCTTAATCCCCTGATATACATCAAAAAGCTTGCAATATTAAGTGCTGGCATGGTTAAATTGTCATTGGCAGGTCATGGGAGTCGCTGAATACCTCAACTCCTGGTCGACTCAAAACGGGGGACTGGTGCTTTTCAATGAGTAAGCGTGTTGGAGGTGATGGGATGGCAGTGATGTTAGGCTGAATTCACCTTGGGTCTTCAAGAGACAATGTCATGCGTGTATCAACTGGAAGAGTGCATGTCATTCTCCTCTGCAGCACATCTGACATCATTGATGGGATGTAAACATAGTGCTTTTTTTCCTTCTTTGGCACCACTGTCCATCGCATGCCTTTCTTGTTGTAAAGACGTCGGTACCTAATACAGATAGAAAATTATGTTAGAATGTTTAGTACAAGACATTATAAGCTATCATTTATTTCAGTGTCCAGTGGCAGCATCTGTGATCTGATGGCACCATAACTGGTCAGACGTGGACAACCACAAACTATGTCATTTTCAATTGCATGTCTGAGTGTAGGTCACAATATGTGCAATGCATTCATTACTGGAAATGACGTGTTATCTTGTATCATGACCAATGATGACTATGGTAATAAACCATTAGCAAGGACATAATATTATACTGAATTGAAACTGTGGAAACCTTTGGAGCAATGTATAAGATCATGGTCTATCAGAAATAATACATTCCAGCCATGATATTTTTTGTTTTGTATTCCTGTATTTATTCTGCTAACACTTTGATTATGGTCACATTGTGTATTTGAAATAACGACAGATGCATAAACCGCTGTAATGAAAACCAGCTTTCATGGCACTGACTGAGACAGACCCTGAGGCCTGGGCACTGAGCACATAAAAAGGGCAAATGACATGCAAACTGTTTGATAACAGACACTTGGAACTGTCAACTAAAGGCAGTCGTCACACCTATCACTGAGCTGCAATCAAAAAGATAGAGCATAAATTGAAATATAGAGAAGAGTTAGTGCAGAATGACAAACAATATGTAAGTCTCCATTATTCTATAAATCATAGAGCCATGTGATACTTACATTTTTCTCCTTTGGCATTGTAAAGACATGGTCTGGAGACATGATGGTTGTAGTCGAGGCAGCAAGAAAGTTGCATGCACGGTACACAGGAAAAGTGTATGCATTACGTTTTGCACAGTACATTAGGATATGCTGTTGAAACTGTTCAAGGTTGGCAGTGCTACTGTGGATGAAATGAGACAAAACAGAAAACATCAGCAATCACAGAACTGAGCTGACATCAGAGTATCTGGTGAGCAGTTAATTGTGGGAGCTGTCAAATGATATATTTTGATGTAAGTACCGGTAAGGAATGAAGTATTTCAGTGAATTAAGGAAGCGCTTGTCCATCACAATTTTTGCTAGCTCTCTATGTGGCACTGAGCCAGCATCAAGCCATGGCTTCTCACGCATGGATTCCAGCTCCAAATGACTGCACTTTCCAGACCCAAATCCATTTCCAAAATTCCACTGATGTACGTCGGTAACGTGATGTAGTATGCCTATCCAGCGGCCCTGTAAAGTAAGAATAGTGAATGAGTGCAGGGCAGATGATGTGACAATATTATACACTGACAGCTGCGGAACATGAAGTGTACTTACCATGAAGTCATTGTAGTTGTGAGATTCTTGGCAGCAGTGCCAGAAGTGATTGACTATATCACAACACCAAATCCACAGTACTCTACATTGTCGTTGCTGGCCAGCCTTGAAAAAGCCAAACAAAGGAAGCCATAATGTAAAATGACACTGGCACAGACTATGAACATTATTATCGCTGTATGGCTGCGGTGCACTTACTGCCATGATGCGTTTCCCAAGATTTTTGGCACCATGCCATACATCGTAAGAATGTCTTATCTCAGGGTATTGATTTCCTAGAAGAAAAAAACATTTAAACACAGACATTAAACAGGATGAACTCAAGTGCAGCCATGTACAAACCTAACCTAACTTTAGATCTATACAGGACAGAACTGTGGTGGACCCCATTGCTGACACTTATGGGAGAGGACACCAAGGCAAAGAAGTACTGTCTGTATACAGCAGACAAAACATTTCCTACCCAGCTGATCCAGTGCCTCATTCTCCAGTCACTTTTCTCTAATGCTAGTACCTCACATAATCAAAATGTCAGGCTGTTATCCAGGCATGGGGCGTCACCCTCCTACATGGATTCAGGGCCACCAGTCAGTCACCACGGAAAACTGTAGAAGGTGGTATGCCATAATGTGATCAGAACAAATGAATACAGGTGGTACTACAGGGACCCTTTAGAGCTGGTCAACAAGCCTCTCCTTGATAATGCCCTGCAGTACCTTGCCTACCACAGTTGTAAGGCTGACAAGCCTGTAATGACCTGTCGACCTGTCGACTGTGATTGTCTTCACCAGTCACGTCCACATGTACTCACCCCTCCCCATCTCTGTCAGTCCCATACCATACCCCAGCCGCTTGTTGTCCTCCAGACTGCAAGTGAACAGATGAGTCTGTGTGCTCCCCAGTCAAATCATTTGATGAAAATCCCCCTCGAATGTGATCCTCTGCTCCATCGCGCTTCCACATCTCTCGCAGTACTGTGCTGTGCCATGCCACAATTACTGCATAGTTCACAATGGCATTGCAAGGCAGCAAGCAGCTTGCATTGATGTATTATATGGCAATGTCTGGAATCAATACCCAACTGTGATGTAGAGAATCAGGTAGCGAATGAAGCCGGAGGGTCGTGCAAGCAAGGATTCACTTAATCTCATTTACTAAGTATCAAACCATTGTGCATTATGGTTCATACTGTCACCAGATCCTATTAGACTGTTATCTGTTACCACTGTAGGAGATGTGAAATTTGAAATAATGTAGATGCAGCATAAACATAGTTCTGATTCCGGTGATTTATGTGCGAATGAGGAAGAAAAAGAGACGCCTTCTGTACAGTGGTTGCTTGCGGAATACTGTGCTGAGAACATTGTCCCTAACTGTTATGGAAGCTCAAGATTATGGATTGGAAAAACTAGAATATGATGGTGCATGGAGCAAAAGGGAACAAAAACATTCACAAACAATGTTGAAATTGTGTTGCATATTTTCACCATGAAAAGAAAATAGGGTGAGATACATACGCATCAAACATGAGATGGGACCATGGGCATCTGTGACAACTTCAGCGACCTGAACATGGCTCTGCTGAAAAACATCCATAGTGCGCTGGAATGCCAGCTTCTCCATATTTGGGGATTTCAGTGCTGTTTCACGTTTGTCCACAACTACCATGGAAAGAATTTGGTTGGTGTCTACATCCATGGTAGTGTATGTGCAGTACTGGGCACAATGTCCAGGACTATCCATACGTCCATCACCTGTGGTCGAAGAGCAATTTGTTACTAGGGTCACATGCTTAGAGTGTATATTGATACTGTAAGCATGATGATCATTAGGAAAAAGAAAGTGTACATACCCATGATAGACACTGGTTTGTTTATCCTTGCTGCCATCCCTCTCCATTCGACACTATGGAACTCAATCACAGGCACGGTGTACAGTCGTTGGTAACGGTAAAATGAAGAGGCGCTGATAAAGGCATGATTCATAAACTGATACATGAGAGCAATTTTACCAAAGTTATTGCCCGACATCAGTATGGCACTTGCAGTGATTAAATCACCTGCATTTACTCCTTTCCTCAGTTGAGGTTGACTCCGCCATTTGTATGCTATGTGCCCTGCAGGACATAACTGTAAATGAAAAAAATTTTAGTTAATTGCATACTTACACAGGTAAATTTATAAGAAAGATCTATAAATTCACATGCACAAACCCAAGTCAAGGTTAAACATGTTCCGGAAGTTCGTGTCTTAACAGTTAATCCATGGCGACATGATTTGCATGATGTGAATTGACATTTCTGTGCAAGTTCAAGGATGTTATCCATATGCACCATAAACATGGGTTGTTTGACAACAGACTGTGTGAATGATAAGTCGGTGGTGGAAGTGTCTGCACATTCCATATTGTCACTGTTACAATTGCCCATCTCCTCATCACACAGTGTAAGGACATCTCCCTCAATCGATGACTCTCGATGTGTATTAAACAGCAGATCAGAACTAAAAAAAAATGGGAAACATGTGAGTTTAACACCATGTTAGTGATAATGGTGGCAATACATGACTGCAACATAGACTTGTTCGAGCATAAGGAAAAGTGGACAATGTTACCTCTGGTCATTCACACAGTCTTCAGGCGGTATTATCTGTTTGTCACTCCTGTCATTGCTGCATGCTACAAATGTAGTGTCACTGCCCCAGCTAATGCTGAGCCTACGGAAATAAATACAGAATACATGAAATGTTTTATAAAACATAAAATAAATGCAGCTTTTATAGCTGTGTATAGATATATATATATATGTGTGTGTGTGTGTGTATATATATATACGTATGTAAAATGTAAATGTCTGTGTATGTATGTAACTGTGTGTATGTAAATGTATATGTGTATGTATATGTATATGTATAGATATACAAGTCTGTATGCTAGTGTAGACACTGGTAGTTATACAAAAAATGTGCAGTAGTGACATACATCGAGGTATACTGAGGAGGAATTAGGTAGTACCACAGTACAGTCAGTGAAAATGAGATAAGTGTCACCTCAAAGTTACCATTAGGTAACTTGATGTAGGAAACGCTGTGATAAATAACAGTATATATAGACACAAATTTGTATGCAATGATGACTTACTGGCTTGTAGGCATGTAGAGAAAATCATCATTGAAGCGTGCTTCTGTGTAACTCAGAAAGTGGCTAACGCTCCTGGTGCAACTGGGTGTGCATGTGACTAGGAGAATTGTGATCATCATCACACCTGTGTTTGAAAAACAGTGAGTTAGAGACAGATGGAAACACAGAAGAGTCTGCCAAAAGCTCTAAAGTGAGATGATGACACATTCGATGAAGCTTACATGTTGTTGGATGCAATATCACTAAGGTCACGGAACGATCCTTTGTGGTGCCTTTGATGGTGTCTGCTGGAGAGTATACCATTGCCATTGCTAGTCTTCGTTGTGGGGTAGAATGTAACATCAGTTCATTGGCCATGACATGTCTTGTTTCATTGTTGATTTGATGATACCTGATGAGAGAGATACATACTCAAAAATCTTACTACTGCAGGTGGGGGGGTCTGGAATAAGGTATACTGTTCGCATGAAGTGACATATACTCACAAGTCAAGCAAAAAGCATGCAACCTGGGCATGTGTATTGAATTTTAGTTCATTCTTCAGCTGTACCCAATGCACTATTTCTTCACCAATTGCAATACGAGTCTTTGATCGTTTTGAATCCCATTCTTTTTTCTGCCTTTTTCTTGCTGAATCCATCAACTTGACTGGACGACCCCTCTTTGAGCATTTAGGGGTATTCATAATTTGGGTGATAGTTGCTGCCATTTTTTTTATTAACAAACTGTGTTCCTGCAATGGATGTAGGTGAAAAAAATTGTGTCAGTTTCAATACTGCAGAAATAACAGTATCGGGGCACTAGATAAGAACAGCAACGAAATATATAGTTTCCTGCTTCATAAGACAAACGACAGGTAATCAATTCAGAATGACCATCGGTGAGGTATTTCATGAGCGATTCTCTCCGCACTAGATTGACCCGGTACCCACATACACCCCCTAGCTAACCCTCCTGTCCAGGGAAAGAAAGAAAGAAAGAAAGAAAGAAAGAAAGAAAGAAAGAAAGAAAGAAAGAAAGAAAGAGTGAGTGAGAGAGGGAGGGAGGGAGTAAGTAAGTAAGTAAGGAAGGAAGGAAGCAAGCAAGCAAGGAAAGAAGAAAGGATCTTTTTTATTATTCTTTTTTCCCCAGTATCACTGACATGGTTTCCTAGCACCTACCCCATTGATTAGGGTTGCAAAGACTGCTCTCTTCTTCCTCTTGGATGGTTGGAAGGGTGGCTATTTAAGGTTATCCTTAATGTTTGATTTCCTTACATCCGAGGGGGATTCATTTTCTCTAAGATTTATTCCTTTTTGTTTCACTTTTCACATAGATTCTCAGAGGGGTATTTTTAAAGCATATGTCAAAATGCAACCAATTTTCTGCTGTGTACAAATCTGGACATAAGAGACAATTGCTCTTATGTCTAATTTTCAAAGCTCAGACACATTAAGTCACATTTTTCAAAAGTTTGACTTAGTTACAGTATTTTTTTTTCCAATTCTGTTTTTTGACTGGCCTATGGGTGGGAGGATATATCCCCTCATCAGTGCCTGGACAGATTTCCCAGCATCCCCCAGGCTGCCCAGTCTGGGTGACCTGTAGCTTGTCCGCTACAGCGGGGCTCCCTGAGGGAAGAGACCAAAAAGCCACAGAAGCCCCAGATGAGGCTTTCACCTGGGGCATCTTTCAGGAGGTGGTCCAGGGACTTTCACGATGCTGCCCTGCCCAGGGGTTTTACATTTTTAGATTTCCCAGGAGGCACAGATGTGCAATGACTTTAGCTGCCTCACCCAGCAGATGTCTGCCAATGCCTCCATTCACTGCCTGGTGGCCCTGGCTGTTGCACACCCAGTCTCCACTGGGTGTTGCTGGCATGTCTGCAAGCCACAACCCTCCCCCCTCCCAGAGGATGAGAGCTGTCCATAGGATGTTCATCCTACCTTCCCCCAGCCAACCCTCTGATGCTCTGTGTTTGCTCCTGAACACAGATCATCAGTGCTGGGCTAGCTACTTAGTTACAGTATGCACAGTTTGCAAAGTTCAGATATATTCATGTCTGGATGCAGTTGTCAGACCGAGTGTAACCCAAGGCTCCCATTTATATCTATGTCTAGCCTTTTTTGTATCCAACATTGGATGTAAGTACCATAAAACAGCTTAAAATGTTGCAGATAAGTCCAACCTTTAGAAACAGCTCCAACAGGCCAGAACATGGGGTAGACATAACAGGGAAGTTCCTGATATGTTTTCATAAATAGGAGATGCATCCATTTTATGACTTGTGGGAATCCCACCTTCAGTATTTTGTTATTTTTGTTTGTTTTAATTTTTTTATCTAAGTTGTTTAACACATAATAATAGGATGAGAAGATACTGTCACTACCAAGAATAAGGCATTAAACTAGGAGTATCATACCAATAGGGTACCTCCCCCGGCACCCCCTCTGAAAATAACTGTCAGCAAAACGTGCCTTTGACTCCGACTTTCATTGTAATGGACCTATGGGCCTCTGCCACTCTAAGGCTAACTGAGAGGGTTTATTAATGCCTCCTGTCCTCAGCCCAGCCAATCAATGGAGCTGAAGTCAGGAGGTAAAACTTCCTACCTGCTGCAAAACTATAAGTTGCTAGGAAACTGGTATTAACTACAGGTGACAAAGGTCTTGAAAACAGCTTCCATTTTTGGTAAGAGGGTACCAGAAAGGTAGGTGTGTTATGGAGAGGGGACCCTTCAGGGCAGGACACCTGTGTTAATGTCCGTGTGACTGCCCTGCAGCATGGCACTGGACCATGTATCTGGTTGGTGCAATGTTATGCTGTAACCCAGTCACAGATGTAATTCAATATATTAGTTTGTAACATGGCAAAAAACAACAGACCCAAATAAGTGAGAGGGATTGGAGGAACTGCAACAGATGACCATAGAGCAACCATGGATTATTTCCCAAGTATTGCACGGTTGCCCTCTAGAGCACACCTGTCTCTTTTGAAAGTGCATCTGTGCCTTCTCAGAACATGCTCACAAACTGCAGAGACACTACACTGAGAGTCTTTTCCCCAGCTTAGTTCCTACCCACCCACCCAATGGACCTTGGAGACTCGGGCGGTCAGTGTTCCTGCCACCAGTGTGTCTCTCTCAGATTCCCACATTGCTCTGCTTCATAGATTTCCATATATATAACAGTGAAATATGTTATTTGCTCTCTTGTCTGTGCTATTTTGTGTCTGCTCAGTTTCTTCCCACCCACCCTCCCAGGGCACTTCGGGACTGGCGGACACTGTGCCTGATGCTTGCAAGTGAGCTGCACAGACAGAGATATACACACCGACACAGAAGACAGCAATATTTGGTGTGGGTCTGTCTCTCTCCATCTCAGTCTGTGAGTCGGTGGTATGGGGAACAACAGCTGGGAGTCGGGAGACCGGAGGAGTGTATCTGCAAGACAAAGTTCAGCAAGAGCTTTTTGAAGTTCCTTAGCAGAACAGTGCTAGAGCATAGTATAGAAGATTGTAAGGCAAAACAGTTTTACTTATAGTCATAGAAGTGAATATAAAATGGGCAAAGAAATCCCTGTGTCTTGATTGGCTGACACTTGGTTATAGACATTGCAATAAGAGAATACCACCACTGGCTAAAACAATTTCCTGCCTACCAGGGCCACTCACAGAATTCACAAGCCACCTATTTCCTAGTTTCCATCACAGGCATGGCTGCAGCCTTTACTCGTATATAAAAAACTTTGACTAGGCCCTAAAAATAAGAGACCGTTAAATTAAATAAAGTAAGTAAATAATTTAATGTTATTTACACTCATGAGCCTCCCTTACACATATTCACACATTTTAAAAAATCAAGTACTATTCAGAGTTTCCATTGCTGGTGTTTCTTTGATGACCATCAAAATTCCCCCTCCTAACCCTACCACATTATCAGAGAGCTCCCTGATCCTTACCTAGCAAAACATAAAATTGAGGTTCTGGCTCCACTTCAGGCCTGTGTGTGTGTGTGTCTTTGTTTGCATACCAGTTGAGCTCTGAAGAATGTTGAATTCATGTGTTCCATGTTATCATTCTGTGTGTATGGGGGAGAGCATTCTACTGCAGAAATAATGCAGAGCTTTGAATTCTTCTATTCCATGGTAAACAATCACAAATGTATTGAGTGTGAAAGACAGATGACTGACAGGTGAAAACATCTGTGGAAGGACTATTTTACATTATTAGCAAAATGTTAGTATATTGTTTTGACTTGTGAAACTTTTAGATTATTCTATTTCTTAAAGTTGCCTATGGGTCCATTTATACAAGCAATAAAGGCGTGGCTGTGTGTTGGTACTACTGAGATACCGCACCCAGAGGCTGAAGGCAATCGACCTGTGCTCGTGCCTAACTACGCCTGGGTGTGAGGGCATCTCAGTACTACAACACCCAGCCATGTCTTATTGCTAACATATTTGCAACATGTTCAGCCTCACTTAATCATCCAATTCATGGATCCGGAGTGGTGCATTCTAGGTGACCCACACACATTTGCATATGTACAGCACTGAAACACTATAAGCATTTTTAGTATTGAACAACAGTATCTAATATTTAATTGACCATAACAGAAATAAGTTACCAGTAAAGATATTATTTATGTTAGGGCCTTTTAGGTATTACACACCATTGTTAAATATTAAAAATGTTAATAGTATTTCAATGCTGTAGATATGCAAATCTGTGTTATTTTCCCAGAATACAGCAGTCCAGATGCATAAATCAGGTGTTTAAATGAAGCCCACCACCCTGCAAATATCCATTTATACGAGGACAGATACAAGTATTTTGCCGTACAATATTGAATTCTGTATCATAGAATAGGAAAACCTATTTCATTTCTGAACTCATGACATTAATGCATGTAGAGTGTGCAACGTGCACACCTACTGAACAATGTAAAATGTTCTATAAATCAATAATCTGACTTTGCCTTTCTTTTAATACCCACCACAGTTCAAGTCACAAATTCACACACATAATTTACCTTGCACCCTTGCACCTGCCATGTTACAGGTGCATTAAGCCACTCCAAAGGATGGTTCAACTGGGGAATTAATACATGGTTGGGTAGTTGGAGGCACTCAGCCTGTGGCTTTGTGCCCCCAACCCCCCCAAAACCATGCATTAATTGCCCAGTAGAACCATCCTTTGGAGTGGCTTAATGCTTACGAGTGCATTTGCATTGTGCCCCTGTTGCAGGAGGTCAGGGACATGAGCCTAACATACATAACCTTTCATTGAATGTAACAGATTCATCTCATATTGTCAGACTGACACCTCTTGTTTTTCCTCTTGTATATAAGAAAAAGCATAAAAGAAACTGTCTACAAGTCAGTGTCGGTGGATCAGCAGGTAGCACACTTGCCTCTGAGGCCAAGAGATGAGAAGGCTGTGGGTTCTATCCCCACACCAGGCACTTGGGTTTATATCCCAGCACTGACACTGCAGTGCAGCATGAGATGGTGCTGTACTCCTGAGGTGTTGTCTTTCAGATGAGATGTTAAAACTGAGGTTCCCATCTGCCTGTTCAGGTGGATGTTAAAGATCCCATGACACTTCTCGAAAAGAGTAGGGGAAGTTTCCCTGGTGTCCTGGCCAAATTTCCCCATTCACTAAAAATACCACCAACAGCTTAATCTGGTTCATGGTCAGTTGGCATTAATCTGTATCGTCCTCCACTGAGTCGAGCCTGAAAATAGGCAGAATTTGTCTAGTGCACTTCCCTGGTCAACAAAAACTAAATAAATAAAATACAAGAAACTGAAGCAGGACAACTTTGTAAACAGGACTGCAAACTCCTAACAGTTCTATCCTGTTGAAAATATTTTATCATCATCAATTTAAAGTTGGAAGGAACCTTCCAACTTCTCCTCTCCCTCCCCCTCTCCCCCAGCTTTATAAGCAGAAATTAAGTAAGTATGCTATGCAAACTTATACCAATTTATAGGATTCTTCAAACATTTGTCTACCCTAGTTACCCTGTGACTCCCTTGGTAAGCAAAGACTTGTCCATGCTTACTCCTGAGGGCCTGCACTGTCCCAATACCCACTGTCTCCACTGGTAGGCAGTTTCATAGGTTCACCATCATCTGTTAGAAAAAATGACTCTTAACATTCCACTGAATTTACCTTTACTGAGCTTCAGGACAAGTCCCTGTGTCTTGCTACAGAACACAATATTCTTTGTTTTGTAAACAGTGCTAATAGATGAGGTCACAGTAGTGTGATATAAATCGGACAAGCATTTGTGAATTAAAAATGGCTTTCCAAGCTGGGACTTCAGGCATGTTTTGCAGCGAGGTAGCACAGTGTTTCATTGGCTGCATGCCTGTATGATTCCCCTTCCATGGGGAAACTTTCTGGAGGAACTGACCGCAGCCCCAGAAACAAGAAAGGGACAGGTAGATGACCATACAGGGCTACGGTTCTTAGGGTTGCTCTCGCATGGAGAAAGCATGGAAATGGCAGAGTAGCATACTGAGTCAGCAATCGTGTGAAACAGTCTGGTTATGTGGGGGCATACTGCATGAACTATAGTATTTAACCCTAAAAAGTAAACAGATAATGTTTAAAATCTTATTAGCCCTAAAGTAACAGATAAAAATCTTACACTCCTGGTGCAGGAACCTGGAATTCCTCAGAACGATGAAGTCAGCAGAGTGTTGGACATGCCAAATGTGGTAAAGGTACACTGGTCTGTGGAAAAACAAATACTTTATTTTACCAGCCTGATGTTGGGCTGGATCTTCCCTTCTCACTGCAGCTGTATATATTGAGGATATGGATGTATTGGCCTTCCTCCCGGAGATACTAAACGTGGTGTGGCTGGCAACTGAGATGAAGCTGCTCTTGCTACCTCACTGGAGACAAAGAAATATCCAGACAGAGTGACTGGCACATCGGCATGGTTAATCTGGCAGGTTCTGAATGAACTTGTTACACAGGCAAACATCAGTTAGATAACTTCCAGACCGTATGGGTTAGGCTCCTGTCCACTGAACGCAAGTGCCTACCTACTATTCCCACTATGGATATCTCTCCTGCCAGCACCACCCCCAACACATGCACACCTGGTGCTATGGACCTTAACGATGATCCAGAGATTACATGGCTAGGCTGTCATGAGTACCTCAGCCCCCGCTTGCCTTTCATATTGAAAGATTGCTTTTTGCATTACATTATGTAACCTCGACCAATGCACAGATTTTTTTCTTCTCTAAATTAGTAGGAAGTAATACTAAGTGTTTAAGTTTTTCAGATCATATTGTTTCCTAACATTGTGAGGTATTTTATTTATGCACTGTTAAGAACATGTTTTTTTTTGTATATAGAAACATAGAATGTGTTGGCAGAAAAGTACTGGTAGGCCCACCTAGTCTGTCCTATTTCCCTGCCTAACACCACACCCTGATCTTTTCCTGATCATTGGTGTCCTTCCTTACCTCTGTTTCTTATATCCATATGCCTATTCCATGCATGTTTGAAGCTCTCCACTGTCTTCACCCTTACCACCTCTTCTGACAGACTGTTTCAGGCTTCCCCCACTCTTTCTTTTTTTTTTTTTTGTTTATATAGCTCTTTGGTCCCCGTCACCTCCTCCCACCAACTGACAACAGGGATACATAGGTATTTTACTGTTTTCCTCCCCTGACACCCCCCTCCGAGGCCCCAGCACACAGCTCATGCAAGCATGTGGAGGCACGCTATGCACCCTGTGGCACCAGCTCAGCCCCTTCCACCTCCCGATACTTTTGCTGCCCCCTTTCCATCTACACTACCCACCGGACCTCCACCCAGTGGGCGTGGAACTACAGGGGGACACCAACCACCCTCATCACCCTCAGGAGAGGAGAGCTACCCATTGGCATGCTCAATAGTGCTCCTCCCTACCCACGCCGGCACCCTAATGACCCGAGGTCATTCCTGAACCCAGGTCGCCAGCATAGCATGAGGCATGGCATCCAGCACCTCAACCCTCAGTGCCACCAGGCTGGCTCACTACCCTTTCTTTGAAGAAATATTTCATCACATCCCTCTTAAACCTCCCCCCTTCAAGCTTCATAGCATGCCCCCATGTTCTGGTGCTCCTCTTCCTTTGAAAGAGACTCCCTTCCTGCACCTTGTTCACCCCCCCATGAGATAGTTATTGGTCTCAATCATATCCACTCTCACTCTCCTGTCCTCCAAGGAGTGCATGTTGAGCTCCCACAGCCTATCCTCATATGGTTTGTCATACAACCCCTGCACCATTTTAGTAGCCCTTAGCTGGATCATTTTCCCCATCGATGTCCTTGTGAAGGTGCGAGCTTCAGAACCAGATACTGGGGGTCAATGGAGGTGCGCCACAGTGCCTGCAGCTGCTGCAGAATGCAGCGGCTTGGTCACTAACATGCCTTTCAAGATCGTGCCATATTGCACCAGTACTGTGTGATCTGCACTGGCTGCCAGTCAAATGGCTTATCTCTTTTAAATTGGGTCTCTTCACCTATAAGGCCCTACATGGATTGAGCCCCAGCTACCTAGCTGACCTCCTGCACCCTTATGTGCCTTCTCGCCTGCTCTGCTCTTCTGAGTATGGCCTCCTGGTACTGCCAAGGTCAAGGTTAAATATGTCAGAGGACCGTGCATTTGAAGTAGCAGGCCCAGTCTTTTGGAACTAACTACCCAGTGCTTTGAGGAGACTTTCAAAAGGGGCCTGAAAACCTCTTTGTTTCAGCAGGCATTTAGGTTGAATTTGTAGCATCTATAGGTCCCCCTTTTAATATTTTTATTGAGTTTGCAAGCAAGACTTACACCTCAAATACACACAGGAGGATAGCATTATACATGTTAAGACAATACTGCACTCTTACAAAGAACTTATGAAAGACACCCCCTCCAGAGATACATCATAGGGGGGAATTAATAACAAATACATAATTTATTAGGCATTGTATAGGATTGCATGCAGCCAGGAAGTCCCAAGGGGATTCATATGAAGGATGGGTAATACATCAAGTACCCTATTATCATGTTGACTGTAATAGTCTGAGTGATTCCCTCAATACTACAATGAGTAAAATGAGCTAAGGAAATCTTAAAAACACAAACTCCCAGGAGTGAAAGCACATGGTAACAACGCCTTCATATTAAGAAGTAAGCAGACATTTTAAAGTGATTAAACAAATAACTAAGCATATCATTAAAGAGCATATTACAATGTAACAGAAGAGCATGACATCATTTCAGCTGGGAAAAGAGTGTTTGATAGGCCTACGACCTGTTAAGAGGACAGGGATAATTATTCAAGTATGTACAGTCCTAACACAGAAACAGCAAAGCTGCATATAGTCCCAACTATCCACAGGAAAGGAGCTGCAAATGTTTGCTAAAATATTTTGGCACAATCACTGCGTTGAAGTGGGAAGTCAGGCACCTGATTCCCATGGCCCATCCCCAAAAAAATCACAGCGCAAATTACTAGACCTGCCCAGCAACTCTGTCTGCATCCGATGATTTTACCTCAGCATCCTCCACTATCTCCAATTCTATCCTGCAAATCATTCTCTTGGTGTCCCTCGCTTCGTTAAACAACTATTACTTCCCCTGCCAAGCAAGGTGGAGCTCAGCCGGTAACAGCAGTTGAGAGATTTTCAAGCTTCTCAGTCGACCCCGAAGTCCATCAAAGGCTTTACACCTTTGCCGGGTACTGTAAGAGAGGTCCGCAAACATTTGTAGGGTATTCTCGCCATACTTCAGTGATCTGCAACATCTCACTGAGTTCAAGGCCTGATCCCTATCCCCAATGCCAGTACATACAACTAGGAGAGTTCATGGAGCCGTGTGGCTGGCTGTTGCACAGCGGTGAGTGATGCGGTAAATTGTTTCAAAGTGGAAAGGGGGATCGGACACCTCAAGGCCCAGAATGTTTGGCAGCACTGTCCTGGCAAAAGATATAGGGTCTTCACCTTCACCACCCTCTGACAAACCAAGGATCCGTAAGTTCTTTTCCCTCTCCTGGTTCTGGACCATCTCCAAGCGCTGTCAGAGAAGCGAGTTTTCTTTAATTAGTTTCATGGTGGTATCAACAGTTTTTAGGATGGACGACTCAGAGCACTGTGTGGCTGCCTCACACTGGTCCATACGGGATTCTAGTGCTGACACCCAAAGTGTGAGAGTGTCAAACTTTTTGTCATGCTCCTGGACAGATTTGACCAACTGGTACAGAGTGGAAAGTATGTTCATTAGTGAGGCCTCCTCCATAGACTCGGCACCACTCACTGCTGCGCTCACCTGCACAGGCCTCTCCTCCCTATTTTGTCTCTTCGGAGTAAAGAAATCACCTGTTGCAGCCGCTGCTCCCTTATTCTTGCCCATTTCAACACTTCTTAGAGTAGGTTTCCAATCACATTTAAGCAAAACAATTTGAAGTTTAAAAAGCTTAGTTTTAAGTTTATTACAATTTTCTCCTGGGAGCTTGGTCTAATTGCTGCTTTCTGCTAGGCTGCTCAGCAGCACCCCCTCTATAGGTCCCTTTTTAATGATTTATTAAGTGTCTAGGCTATTTATTTTATTTATTTTAGATTTATTTTAGAATGACCGAGTCATAGATCTGACTATAGTTAGACCTTATTTTAGGTAACAGCTCCCTGAGCTTCCGGAGAAGGGTACCAAAAATAAATAAATACTACTGCTCCAGACGGGATCTCACCAGTGAACAATACAGATGCAACACCACCTCCCTTCTCCTGCTAGAGATCACTCCCTCATGCACCCCAACACTGCCTCTCTTCTCCTGCTAGAGATCACTCCCCCATGCACCCTAACACAAACTCCCTTCTCCTGCTAGAGATCACTTCCCCATGCACCCAATATCCAACTCACTTTGCCTACTGCCCTGTTGCACTGTCCTGCCACCTTGAGATCATCAGATATGATCACTCCAAGGTCCATCTCTTGCTTGGTAACTGTACGTAGCTCTCCCCAATTTTATACACAGTCCTCAAATCCCCCCCCCCACCTCAGGTGCACGATTTTGAAGTTTTGGCATTGAAACCCAGATGCACTCCCTAGACCACTCCTCTAGTTTCCCAAGATCCCTTTGCATTCTCTCTGGAGTGTCCGCCCTGTTGCAGATGTTTGTGTGACCTGCAGAGAGACAACCTTCCCATCCAGTTCCTCAGCAATGACACCTATGAAGACATTGACGAGGATAGGGCCCAGTACTGATCCCTGTGGTACTCTTCTGGTCACTCTCCTATCCTCTGAGAGACTGCTGCTCACCATCACTCTCTGTTTCCGATATGTCAACCAATTTGATACCCAGCTCACCACCTTCTCCCCCATACCCAGGCTGCTAAGTTTTCTTATCAGCCTCCTGTGTGGTACAGTGTCAAAGGCCTTACTGAAGTCCAGAAAGGCCACATCCACTGCCCTCCCTTGCTCCATCTCTAGTTATCAAGTCAAAGAAATCTATGAGATTTGTTTGACATGACCTCCCCCACATGAGGCTGTGCTGCTGGTGGTCCTGCAACCCATATGTCTCTGGGTACTGCATCAGTCTGTCCTTTAACAAGGACTCCATTAAATGATGAAGCCTTATCAGCGCTACATGGGGATGTTGGGTGTCTGTATGATAGCAGGGTAATAAACGTTTGCATTTTGCGATTACCCTGGCTATTCCATGGTGTTACATGCACCTTCCCTTTGTTCTTCAACATTTTCTAGTGGTAAGGATCACACCTTTGCCAGCAGAGGTGCATGTGGATTTTTCTCTTCACCTTGTAACAGGGACCCCTTTAACTTCCCCACCACTAATGTGAGACTGACCGGTCTGTAATTGCTATCCTCCTCCCCCCTGCCACTATTGTGCAGAGGGACCCCACTGGCCCTCATCCATTCCTCTTGAACCACCCCTGTCTCCAGTGAGGTGCTAAACAGTGTTACCAGAGGGGCAGCTAGCACCATGCTTAGTTGTGTGGATCCCATCTGGCCCCATCACCTTGTTTTTCCTAAGAGGTTCTAACACCCAGTGGACTCTGTCTTCTGTAAATGGACTTATTTCCACCCCCTTCTCCCACCCTGGTGCCCATTAATGCATGTCGACCTCTCCCCTTCCCCTTCCACTGTGAACACGGAGCAGGAGTATTTGTTTAAAAGTTTTGTTTTTTCTTGGTCTTCCTCTGTACAGTAACCCCCCCCCAAGTCCCCTGATCTTCACTATACCACCTTTTGCCTTCCTTTCATCACTCACATATCTGAAAAAAGTCTTAGTCCCATTTTTTTTCTGAAACTTGAAGTTTATTGACACCGTTGCATAAATTATAAACCATGATAACATTCAGTCATAGAACAGGTCATATTTATACATTATTTACTGATACCTTTTGTCTAAAGGCACCATACTTTAACTAGAAAGATTTAATACAAACAAATATGCAATACAATTAGTCATGCCCCATGTAATATCTTCCTTCATATTGAACTAATGGTTAGCCATATATTCTAAAACTGACTATAACGTCTATCTTGGTATTACACCCTAAGTATCCATCCAAAGATATTCAGAGCACTAAACACCATCTTAATTTCTTTAACTGTCCCAATCTGTATTACATAGCTAGTTTTATCATGCAGTATACCAGAAAAAAAGGGATTAATTGTTATATTTGGGGCTCCTTTGGATTACACATATGGAATAGTATATGGGTGACCATACACAGGCTATGTTTATCGAGATGTGATGATGTCATACAGACCTTGAGAGTGAAGCCTGAGAGGTCCATTTGACATCATCACATCCCCTGAGATGGAAACAAAGCCTTGTTGTGTCTAGTCACCTATATACTATTTTATATAGTATATGGTTCCCAATGTTCACAGTTGAAGTACAAGGTTTCAGACTTGTGCTCACACACACCCGCTTGCTCCCCATTGTCACTGCAGCCCCGTTCTGCTTCATGTCCTCGCTATGGTTTTGCTCACCACCTGGCATTCAAAAGCACTGATTATTTAAAAAATAAAGAAGAAAAATGTCAAACTGATAGTTTGGACACACAGGGTTGACAATGGCAGTTTGTGTCCAAACTATTTTCTTGAAACACTTGCTCCTCAGCTCGCTAAGCGGTGCCGCCATTTTGCTCCATTTGTTTTGTGAACACTGAGCTGCTTTAGCCAATCAGGTAACAGTTCAAGGTGGAAAAGTTGTTGTAGTATCGTTGTGACATCAAAAATGATACTTCAAAAACTTTTCTTGACTTTTGAGCTGTCCTACAACAGCCTGTGGAAAGACATCACTTTTTAGCCACAATAAGCCCTAACCATATACTATAAATTGATTTCAAATCAAAAAAGAAAGAGAAAGAAAAACATTAAGCATAAACATCACAAAGAGTTCTTACATTTATCTGGCAGTGTACATGCCAGACTTCTGGAAAGTGTGGTGTTATAAGGGCACCTGTACTGTCCCAGGGTTGTACAAGATGAGTGGTTATGAGTTCTGGCACCTTATGTTACTCCCAATCTATTATAGGAGTATGGGCTTTGGATAAAGAAGGGGGACCAGGTCTGCATCAGGATTAAGGGCCTTGCTACAACAATTGTTCAAGGGTCAAGACCCATTCAGTGTCCTCTCTATAGTCAAAAAATGGATGCTGTCTCGAATGATATTTATCTTTGGGCAACTTCAATAAGGCTGTGATAGCCTCCATCTTACTGTATGATCTGATACCAGTGGGTAATAGCTGGTGATGTGGACGGTCGCAAACAGTGTGTAATTGCTTTGGTTGCAGCTACTATTCAAATCAAAAATAGGTATTTTTTTATCTGCTTTGTGTGCCCCCATGGAAAGGCCCAGAACCAAATGGACTATGTCCTAAATGAGGGCTATTTGGGCTATTTGTCAAGAGACGGCAATTTAGAATGCATGGAGAACAGGGTATCCAAAAAAATATGAGTATGGGTGCCTCTATCCCCACATTGCTTCCAACATAAATTTGTAGACAGGAGATAGTGCCATAATGGCAAGAAATGTCTGGGGTGATAAATTAGCAGGCAGTTATTTTCCACCTGAATTTTATTCCCATTCTTGACCCCTGGATGATCCTTTCCTCGGTTTGAGCCATTGCTGTGCTTAACCTTCCTTCCAGCCTGCCCCTCTTTGTTTCTCTATGTATCCACCTACCTGTCCGCCTCCATTTGGGGTCTTCTTATACTTCCTGAATGCTGTTTCTTTTTCTCTCTTACTGCCTTAGCCACTCCCCTTGAGAACCACGGTGGCCTCTTTCTCCTCTTACCCTTACTGTTAGTTAAAGATCAGGACATTCTGTAATTGTCATGTGTTTTGGCAGGACACAGACAGACAACCCCCAAACTAGGACCATCCTGACAAAATCAGGACAGGTGATAACCCTATCAAAGTACACAAGGTACCAAGCACCTCAAAAGAGGGTTCTGGCTTACAAATGTTGTTTACTAACCACAGAGAAAGTTTTTGGTTTTTTTAACAAATGATAAATGTACACCTGGTCACAAAATCAAAGTAGAAATCCCATGCTCTTTATGGGATGAACCATAGTAGCATATGCCCTACGAGACGGTGCAGTGCAGGGTAACAAAAGTGATTCCGGGCCAGCGGGACATGTCCTATAAGAAGTGCCTCAAGGCACTGAACATACAGTCATCGGAGACCAGGAGGGAGAGGGGAGATTAAATGATCAAGACCTTAAGATTCCTAAAAGGAATTAACAGGGTGAACTGTGGGGAACTATAACTTGCTCACAATCACATGGTCATGAGTGGAAACCAACAGGAAGGAGGTTCATATTGGCAAACCCTTGCCCATGGAATCCTTGTAGCCTGTGAAGCCTTTAAGGAACTGACCTAGAGGTTAGAGTAATGAGCTGTGAATGAGCTTAGTACAACACATTCAGCAGACCGTGGTTTGATTCCCACAACCGCCACTTGCACACTGTGTGACTCAGAACAAGTCCCTTAACCTCCCTAGTGCTCTTAGATCACCCCTGTAAATGGGTCCTGTGCCTAGTGGGATCTATCTAGTTATGAAAACAAAAAACATTTCTATAATTTGTCTTTTGCCAGAGGTCAGGAGCAGGGCAGGAAGTGCGCTACCTCACTGATTTTTCTATTCTTCCATGGCCCCCACCCCAGACAAGTACAGCAGGGTGCTCTGTGATGGAAGCACCACTGTTCACTGATAGCAAAGCTGATGACATCCCCTACAGTGACAACACAATGCTGACACGAGGTATTGTGCCATCCAGAAACAAAGTGTTTTTTGCAGTGGGTTGCACCCCCCTGCCCTCCCCCGCCCCCCGCAATTTTACATTATTAACTACAGGTTGGAGATGTTTCAGGGAAGGGGCAGAACACCAGGAAATACTGCACCAGTAAAACCTGGACCATTACAATGACTTTCACTGTAAAGATCTTTTTACAGGTTTCACTGTTGTATTGTTGCTGTGCAGTTGGCCACCACTCTGGGACTCTTCAGAGGTTTGCCGGGAAATGGGCATCCCATTTGTCCTAACAAAAAGCAGAAAGAGGGTCAGGGCTCCACTTTGACCTTCATGGGGGACTCAGCTTGACATGTTTGAAAAATATAGCGATGCCTTCCAGAGACGAGGTCAGAAAGCTTCAGACCTTACTGTCGTGGGCAAAAGGGACCATTAGGCTGCAGCTGAAGGAGATCCAGCAGTTAAAAGGGACTTGCTTAACTTTACATGCAGGATGGTCACCTCAGGGTAGGCCTTTGCCTGGGCCCTGGCCAAAGCTATGGAGAGGATCCACCTCCCCACTGCTGGTTGCAGCTTTATGAATGTGCATAACAATGTTCAGTATTGCTGCATGATCTGCAGACCAATCTGATGTTCTAGTAGTCCAGTAGATTTTCTTGTATCTGTAAGATTTTCTCCAGCGAGTGAGATTTTGTACCTGGTTCGGTGATCTACGCTCTGTTTCTAGTGGCCAAGGAATCACTGCAAGGAATTCAGTGGCCAAGGAATTCAGTGACAGCTCAGTCGGTAGGCCGGCCTTGGAGGAGTGAGGAGGGCTGTGCTGGTCTGGCGGCACCGCTGACGGGATTTAGGATGAGGGTGGGAGCGGGGTTGTGGTGGGGGCATCGAGCTGCTGGGAAGACTGGGGGCACTGGATAACCAGGGACTGGGAATTTGGGAATCGCATTTATGGGAACTGGGGAGGGGATCGGATTCGGAAGGGGGTTTACAATAAAAAAAAACACACTAGACCACCAGATTTTTTTTTCTTTTAACAGCATAATATTAAAATAAAGGAGGAGATACGAAGGGATGTGGGTGGAGGGTGTTACTGACTGTACATTTCCTCGGTGGGGCGAGTTATTATCAGGTGTAGGGGAGGGACCACTAGCCACCATGGATAATTTAATTATTTATAATTAATTACATGTGGGACAGGTGGGGGAGGGACTGCTAGCCACCAGGGATTTGTCTCTAGTCTCTACATGTGGGACAGTTTTTTTTTTTGGGTGGGGCCGATAGCCACCAGGGATCTACTACTTTTAACTTATACCAGTGATAAGGTTAAATTTTGCTCATGGATGGACGCAAAATTTCTTGGCGGAAGGCGTAATGTGAATTTGCACTGCAGAAGGTTAAATTTTGCCATTCTGCCAGGGGAAATTTCACCACTCCGCCAGGTGAAATTGCACATTACACTTTGCGAAATGGGGGGAATAGCGCGGATTTATCCGTGAAGCAAATTCTGCCCACTTCGCCCACCACCTCTACTTACATGTGCAAAACTAGTGAAAGTAGCAGAGGCACTTTCACAGACACAGGATGACACCTTTCATGCCCTGCAAACAGCAATTTGTCGAGATGTATTCACGTCTTTAGTATGCTATTTAATCACTGTGGTGTTTACAGTAAATAATTTTGCACTTTATGACCCTACTTAAGAGGTTCTCAATATTAGCCTGCAGGTATTGTGGGACTATACCTTTTACAAAGCGCTGGTGGTATAGTAGGGAGTGAAATGTATCAGGTTTCTTTGGGGGCTCCTTTGCTGCTTACCACTGTGGCATATGTAAACTGTTTTTGTGTTGTCAATGAAGAAGTATTTTTTTTCCTTCGCTTGTATTCCCCACCCCCCATTGGTTTTGGAAGTCAGTCCTATTTTCCTTTGATAGCCAGCTGCCTCACAAGGCTGGACAAACTTGTCCATCAATGGCTTAGATCAGTGTCTTTCAAATCATTGCAATGAATGAAGAGGACATTGGCAAGCCAACAGGCTGTTCTGCATGGAGAAATGCAGTATGCCTTCTCACAACACCCAGACTGTTTAATGGAAAATAAAAATGTATGCCTCCTCAGACTCGGGACTCAGACTAGCAAGTCACTTATCACCCCCCCCCCCATGGCCTATCCGATGCTCCCAGGACACCCACCTCAGAAAAAAACAGACACTTGTGCCTCAGAAACAGTCATGAACCACCTCCTGTGCTCCTTACCCCATTACCAAACAAAAAAAATTAAAATTTAAAAATGAATACCGGTTTGGTTAATGGAAGCAACAGTCTAGCAAAGTAGTGGGAGCAGCAGCAGGTGAATAGCTACAACAGCAAAGTGTTCCGAAAATGTTGGTACATTCAGGCAGGACCGGGTTCTTCTCTTCTCGGCAGATGATCCGATCACCGGTAACTGCTGTCAAGAGTCCAACTGACCAACCCAGTAATTTATAAAGGAAAATGCAATGGAGCCGCCAAGGAGGATAAGCACTGCAGCAACGACCACACAGTCCCTCTTACAAACACAAGGACTGACTACGGACTGAGCAGTCCAAGTGGATTGGACCACTGGGCTTCCAGAAATTGGACCGATGACGAGTGGACTCGGCAACTGGGCAAAGAACCAAGTGACAGTGTGTGGATGGCAAGAGTCTATCCTGAGGAGCTGTCCTGTCGGAACTCGCTCGCTCCTCGCTGCACTCAGTCACATAGGGGCTGCGGTCCCGTACGGCAAGCAGGGTAGGGAATTTTAACTATTTCAACATGACCTGATGGCTTCAGCAGAATACACACACACAAAAAAAAATATTTACGCATAGTAAAATGTGTTTAGAATGATGGACCACAGCCTTAGCACCACTGCCGATGTAGGATGATTGATGAATCTCCAGAGCCACGGAGGGTTGGTATTCGGTCACGGCTCACAGCAGGGGCAGGGCACTGGGCAACCGGCAACAAGAAACACTGGTGCGACTACAAATAAACACAACATAACACCAAGAAAGCCAGTATGACTAACAAGGCAGGAGTCAGTCTTCAGTCAGGAGAAAAAGGGTGGCTGTGATGATGAGGTGTACAAACCAACCCCAATTAGCCTGCCTTGCTTTTCTTCGTCAGACCTTTGCAGGGGATAATATAAAACATTACAATTATGTATTTGACTAGTTGTTAGTGTTACAAATCGAGAACAGACCTTGAATCCCTGACCCCAGAACAGAGGTGTTAATGGCAGGGAAGATCAGGATGGTCTCTTTCATTAAATGATGGGATCTGGAAGTTCCACCGGAGTTACAAATTACAGTGCTTATCGATGTAGAATAAGCAAAAAAAACATGAGAACAGGAAGCACGGCAAAACACAAAGTGGCAGAGAGCAAAGAGTCAGACAGTTGGAACTCACCTCAAAGTGTCACAGCGGGAACCAATGTTCAATGAGGATGTGTGCTGCAAGGGGATATAGATCGAGATGGAATGCGCGAACACAGAGGGCAACAGCGATTGAGTACGTGCTTGAGAACAGTGACCGCCTTGCTGTGTGATGTCACCACGTGGAGATTGCTGCCGGGATGGGGGATGTTGGAGTCGGGACTCGAGAAATTCAGAAATGATTAAAAATAAGGATTTTGAGAAGGACAAAAGCACATGGTGCAGGTATAGTCAGGTAAGGTGTGGGCAGCTCTGCATTATGCTGCAACATGATTACATATAGAGAGGCAGAGAAAATGAAGTATGAAAGCCGACAGTGCCCCTTTAAACTTCACTGTGCAGCCAGTTGGAGAAACTATATTGCTTGAATGCGTGTTCATGTGTGGGGTTCCAGCTGCAGGATGCAGAATCCTTCTTGTACCTTGCCAGGGTGTGAAAGGGAGTTTCTGCAAGAAATTGCATACTTCATCTCTAAGAGGGTATTGAAATCTCCCAGAGTTTTGGTTCTGAGTGATTTCTTTGCCTGGATCAATGATAAACTCTTGCAGTTTACACAAGATTTCCTCCGGTTGATGGAATCATTGGGCCTTGCATAAGTAGTTACTGTACTTCTGCAGCCCATCAGCATAGACAAGCCTTTGACTTAGTCTTGCCACTGGGGCTGGGAATTAACAACCTTGAGACTGATTCCATCTGCTGGACAGATCACTGTACAGTGAAGTTATCATTTGGCTCCCCCTTGTAGTCCACTTCCAGTGAAGATGGTTCACCATGACTCTTTAAAGGGGCTGTCCTTAGCAGGACTCTGGATGGTAGAGGATCTCTGCTCTGTGATGGTTGCTTGTGGGATAGGATTGGAGGAGTTGGTGGTTGCATATAATACGGCCATTGTCTCAGTCCTCAGTTCTGTCACAGTGGTGTATATAATGCCCAGGATATTGTGCTTGAGATTCAAATGGTTTGACAGGGAGCTTAGGGAGTTGAAGGCTATGAGTCAGAGACTGGAACATTATTAGAGGAAGTCCAGGACTGTTAAGGACAAACAGGTTCTGAGGATTCACTATGGTGAATATCAAACAGCAGTCTCTCATAAGAGGGAAGCATTTATGTCCAGGAAGATTGGTGCTGGGAGGAACAGACCGGCTCAGCTCTTCTGAACTGCAGACAGGCTACTCCATCTGGCCTGTCTGCAGCCAGTAAGGCTTAATTCATTTACCAAGTGTGAAGACTTCATGCAGTTCTTCTCTGACAGGGTGTCCTATATCTGGTCTGGGAATGCCTCAGTGGGGCTGTGATGACCTGGCAGTGTCAAGCTGGTTGTGACCAAGAGCACTCCTCCTGTCTACAGAGTGTTCAGGACAGTGTTAGTGGAGGACATTTGTGGGGTGACCTCTGAGCTGAGGCCCCCCACTTCTGCAAACTAGACCTGGTCCCAAGATGCCTTCTAGTGAGCTGTGTGGGGTTTCTGGGTCCAGTGTTCACTGAGATAGCCTGGTGCTCCGTCTCAGATGGGTTCTATTGGAAAGCATTGAAAATGCACTTGTGAGGCCCCTACTGAAGAAATCATCTTTGGACCCAGACTGCTTAGTGAATTTTTGAGCTGTCTCTAACCTTTCCTTTTTGGGAAAGGTGATTAAAATGATGGCAGTGCTGACACTTGAGGCACACCTCACAGACTTTGACATCAATGACCCTCTCCAGTCCGGATTTAGGCCTAGATACAGAACAGATACTGCATTAGTCAGGGTGCACAATGACATCCTCAGGACAGAAGAGAGAGGGAAATGGTCAGTTCTTGTTTTACTTGATCTCTCTTCAGCTTTCGACACCATAAGTACTGTGGACTCACCGTCACTGTCATCGTTGGTTTGAGTCCTGCAGAAATAGGAGACAGATAGTGGTGATGGGGAATTTCTTGTCACTCTGGAGGCCCTACTCTCTGGTGTATCCCAGGGATCAATACTCTTGACTATGCTGTTTGCAGTGTATATGCTACCCATGAGTGAGATCATTAGATGTCATAGACTGGGCTTTCATGACCTATGCAGATGACAAGCCAGCTGTATCTGTCATGTGTATCCAGAATGCCCAATGAGGCTGAAGTACTTAATTTGTGCCAGACCAAGATTCAGGACTGGATGTCCTCTACCTGACTTAGACTTAACCTAGGTAAGATGTAAGTATTGGTGACTGAGCCTGATCAAAGGTGGGCTATGGAGGAAATGAAAGAGATGGCTGGCCTTATGCTGTTGGCCTCCAGGCTGGTAGACTCTTTTAAGTGAAGAATCTGGGGTCATTCTGATGAGCGGTTGACACTTGAGGTTCAGGTGTCAGCTGTTGTCTGAACTGACTTTTACCAGCTCAGGAACACCACTCAGATTAAAGTCTTTATCCCTCCTGAAGACTTGCCATCACTGGTACATTCTTTTGTGACTTCCAAACTCGAGTAATGTAATACTCTGTATCTCAGTGTTAGTGGTGGTGTCCTACGATACCAGCAGTTAGTGCAGAATGCATTGGCCAGGTAGCTGACTGGCCTTCCAAGGTCCTGTCATGTTATCATGGTTCTGCATGATCTGCACTGGCATATCTCCTGCAGGGTTGGTTTTCTGACCTATGAAACCCTATATGGACTAGGCCCTGGTCATCTGAGAGAACCCCGGGCTCCTTATCTGTACCTCTCACCCTCTCTATTCATCTGAGGTGGGCTTCATGGTAGTTCCCATGGCCAGGCTTAAGTCATGAGACAATCACACAATTTATGCATCAGGTGGAACACCCTACCTAGATACTTGAGGGAGCCCCCCTTGCTGGAGGCCTTTATGAGGTGCCTGTTGCCTTATTTATTCAGGCAGAGTTTTGGGACCAGCTATCTGCCTCCCTAGTATGATTTTCTCTTTTATTATTTAATGAGCCTTAGCTGCTATTTATAAGTTATTTATTCATTTATTTATTATTTATTCATTCATTCTGTTTCTATTATCTCATTACATTTGTGTTTTTACCTGACCTTGTTCTGTAAAGTGCTCTGACCCCAAAGAGTGAGCACTAAACAAAGAAAGATACTACTCCTACCACTACTACTAAGCCCCCAAAAATCTTCACATACTGAGTATTATACTGAGTTGTAAGACACAAGAAAACCTTGAGCACATCTTGTCTATCTCCCATCATTGATGGGGCCTATTTATTTCCCTATTTTCTAATATGTATAGGTCTAATTTTGCCTTAAAAATTCTGATGTTCAAGGCCAGCCCGGTGGTGCTGAGAGCTGAGGCTCTGGATGCCTTACCTCATGCTGCACCGCTGACCCAGTTTTGGGAATGACCTGAGGTCACTGGAGTGCTGGCATAGGGGGAGGGTGGGAACAGGATTGAGCAGTTGCTCTCCTCTCCCAGGTGGGAGGGTAACCCACCCATAGTCCCGCCATCACCAAATGGAGGTTCAGTGAATAACACAGGTGGTACCAGATGACGGATAGGGTGGGGCATCCCACAAGATGTATGTACACGTGCCTTCACGAGTGTGCATTACATCAGGGTGGTGTGGGAGTGGGATGGGAGAAAACCTGGAATAAACCATAAATATTAATACATAAAAAAAAATTCTGATGTTCCACACTTGTATAATGTCCCTAGGCAATGGTTTCCAATTTCTACCTGCTCTACAGGTAAAGATCCCCCTTTCTTTATTTTTGAAATTTTTATCTTACCTTATTTGCTTATCACATGCTCTAAGTGTAATTTCCTTATCAAGAATTGTTAGACCAATATCTTCCATTATCCTCCATAATTTTATACATTAATAGCATGCCACCACTCATTTTCCTATCCTCCTGAATGAACATGCCTAATTTATTAATTCTGTCAATATATGGGAGGCTATAGATATTTGTAAGCATTTTTATTGCCTTGTGCTGGATTTTTTCTACATGTATGTCCTGTCTGAGATAAGGGCTCCAGACCTGTGAACAATAGTTCATATGTGGCCTAACATGTCTTATAATAATGCATTTTTCAGATCTACTTACAAACATATTTTTGATGTTGCTAAATATTAACTTTACTGTTTCTGTAGCCCTTTTACAATGTTTATTAAATTTTAGGTTGTTACTGACTAACACCAAGGTCTCTTTCACAGTCTGTTTTTTTGATTGCAACTCCATTTAATGTTTAGGTACTGTTTGCATTAGCATGCCCTATATGGAGGACTCAGCACTAACTGATGTTAAATTTTAGACCTGGTACTCTAAAACAGGGACAGAGAGAGGATCTGAGATTTAGAAGTGGGTAGATATCTAGGAACAAGCGACCACCAAACAGTGTAGAGTCAAACCATACAAAAGCAAGGTTATTGGACTTTAAGAAGGCTGTGTTTGGCAAAATGGGAGAGTGCCTCAGGAAAGCACTAGCAAATGGACAAGAAGAAGGGGTAGAGTAACAATGGGGAAAAATCAAAACTGCTATCACAGAAGCAACAAGCCTTTGTGTGAAGCAAATAAAACAAAATAAAGAAAAAACACCATCTATCTCAAAAGAGGTGGCAGGGAAGGTTAGGGAGAGAAAGATAGCATTCAGAAAGTATAAGGAAACACAGAAGGAGCAGGACAAAGAACTGTACCAGTTAACGCAGAAGGAAGTGGGGAAGGCAGTCAGAATAGCAAAGGCCCAAACTGAGGAAAGATAGCCAACTCATTAAAGAGAGGGGATAAAACCTTTTATAGGTACATTAGGGAGAGACGAAAGACCAAGGGAGGGAGGGATAGTGAGGCTTAATAAAGAGGATGGCTGTGGGTAGAGGGTAACAGTAAAAAAGCAGGGATACTGAATAAATACTTCTGTTCAGTATTGACAAATGAAGAGAAGGGGAGGTACCTAAACCAAACAATAGATGCAGTTTGGATAGGGGGGTTGATATCAGTCCATTCATGGAAGAAAATGTCCTGAAAGAACTCCTAAAACTGAAGGTGGACAAAGCAATGGGGCTGATGGGATTAACTCCAGAATTCTAAAATAAATAAGAGGAGAACTAGTGACACCACTGACTACCCTTTTTGTCAAATCATGGGAGGATGGTGTGGTACCTGAGGACTGAAGGAGGGTGGATGTGATTCCCCTTCACAAAAGTGGGAGCAAGGCAGAGGCAGAAAATTACAGACCTGTAAGTTTGACCTCAGTGGTAGGGAAAATGATGGAATCACTTCTGAAAGAAAGCATTGTTGCATACCTAGAGGCCAGCGGGGCACAGGACCCATGACAGCATGGATTTGCAGTGGGAAGGTCATGTCAGATGAATCTAATAGATTTCTTTGACTGGGTGACCAAAGTAGTAGACCAGGGAGGGTCTGTGGACATGGTCTACCTAGACTTTAGCAAGGAATTTGACACAGTCCCACACAAAAGATTAATAAAAAAAGGTAGCCAGCCTGGGAGTGGATCCCAGCAGGCAGCCTGAATAAAAAAATGTCTGGACAACAGGTCACAGAGTGTAATAGTAAATGGAGTCCACTTTGAAGAAAGGGATGGCTAGTAGTGGGGTACCGCAGGGTTCAGTACTGGGACCGGTCCTCTTTAATATCTTTATAGGTGACATTGTTCAGGGACTGTAAGAAAAACTATGCCTCTTTGCAGATGACAGACATGTCTGCAACAGGATTGATACACAAGGGGGTCAGAAAGGATGAGAAGGGACTTGGCAAGTTTGGAGGAATGGTTAAAAGTATGGCAGCTTAAATTCAATGCTAAGAAGTGCAAAGCAATGCACCTGGGAAACAAAAACCCAGGGAAAGAGTGCACAATGGGAGGGGGATACTAACGACAACAAAAATGGAAAGGGGTCTGGGTGTAGTCATATCAGATGACCTAAAGATAGGCACACAATGTGAGAAGACAGTAAGTAGGGCTGGGAGGATACTGGGATGCATAGAAAGAGGCATCACCGGTAGAAAACAGGAAGTTGTTATCCCTCTGTACAGACAACTGGTGAGACCCCATCTGGAGCACTGCATGCAGTTCTGGTGACCCCATCTCTGCAAGGACATAGACAGGATGGAGGCAGTCCAGAGGAGGGCAACTAAAATAGTACAGGATCTTACCAGAAGCTATGCGAAGAGAGACTAAAGGAGCTTAATATGTATACCCATGAGGAAAGAAGGGAGAGAGGGGACATGATAGAAACTTTCAAGTACCTCAAGGAAATCAACAAAGTCCAAGAAGGTAGCATATTTCAGAAAAAGAGATGTGCAAGAACAAGGGGGCACAATTTGAAGATAAAGGTGGGACAGCTCAGGGGCAACGTGAGGAAGTATTTTTTCATGGAGAGGGTGGTGGATGTATGGAACAGCCTTCCTGAGGGGCCATGGGGTCAAAAACAGTGGGGGAATTGTAGAATACATGAGACAGACATAAGGCAATTCTTGAGGAAGGGTAGGAGGAAATAGACTGTTGGTTAGCTAGGATCTGCAGCTTATCCAATAGGTACTGTATGTAAATGGGCCAAGTGATCCTTATCTGCCATTAAAGTGTATGTTTCTATGTTTAAATTTAATACCATTTATAAGTGCCCATTGTTCAATTTTTTTTAGATTATCTAATAGTGCCTTACGGTTCCCAGGGGAGTTTGCTATACCACCAAATTTTGTGTTGTCAGCAAATCTGGCTATTTAATTTTTTGTACGCTTACTCAGGTTGTGTATAACGAAAGAAAATAATATTGGCACCGGCACTGAACCCTGAGGCTTCCTGCTCAATACTTCTCCTTCCTCAAACATGAGACTTTGCATTCTTACTTGCTTCCTCCTATTTTGAAAAGCAGTTTTGCACCCAGTCAGCAATTTGTGTGGTTATATTAAAATATTTCATTTTGTTTACAGTATAAGGACTATATATGATACCATATCACATTCCTTTTTGAAGTCTAAATAGATGATATCAACTGGGGTGTTCCTATTCATATGATAGTTGACCTTTTCATAAAAGGTTAACATGTTGGTAATACAACATCTATTTTTTTTATCCATGTTGAGTGCTGTTGTGTAAACCTTTATTTGTTTATTCAGTCCCAAATTTAGTCTTTATTAACGTTTCCATGATTGTCCTGGGTACAGATGTTATGCTGATTGGTCGTAATTTTCTGTCTTGGTTTTGTCTCCCTTTTTGAAAATTGGAACCACAATGGCATATTTGTAATCCTCAGGTACTTCACTGTTCAAGTATGGTTTATTATATAACCCAGTTAATGGCCCGCTATGCAGTATTTTAATTATTTTAACAGTCTGGGTTGGAGTTGGTCAGGACCTGCTAATTTGTTTGTTTTTAATTCATTTAGTAATTTAGTAACCTCCTTAATGCTAAATGGCAGGGATTCAGGTAACTGTTTATGCTGTACCTGTAACACTGATTTTTGACAGTTCTTTCTTTCAGAAAGAGAGCAGAAGCATTAATTTAAAATGTTAGCTAACATAGTTGGGTCCCTTATTTCTTCTCCAGATTTCTTGATTGGACCAATGGTTCTATTTATCGTCTTGTCATTGTTGCTATATGCATAGCAGCTTCTTTAAGCTGTCATTTGTTTGGGCTATTCTAAATGTTCTCTTCTCAGATCTGATCATTTCTTTGCAGTCCATTAATATTTGTCTATTGCTAATATTTTATGCAGAGTAAGTTCTTTTCTTAGATTTAAATGCAGATTTTTTTCTTGGCTACCAACTTTTGTAACTTTCCTTGAAAACCACAGTATAACCTTACCATTTTTATTTTATAACTTTTCATCTGGAATGTACTTTTCTTTTACAGCAGAAGGATCTTATTTCTTTTAGGATTGATGACACAGTCTCTATATTTCAAGTATTTTTCCCAGTTCCAAGTCATCAGTTGCTCTTAGGTTTTTCTGTAGTCTGCATTATTATAATATTTTGTGGCAGTAGATCCTTTATTTTGGAAGTAGCTTTGTTTAGTTTAAATTGTACCATGCAATGGTCACTTGGTCTGAGATGTTCCCTGAAAATGATATCTATTAATAGTTCTGGTGTGTTAGTGATTACCAAATCCAGTGTATAGTCACCTCTTGTGGGAGATACAACCAATTGATGAAAACCTTGTTGAAATATTACATCTATATATGGTTGTTTCCTTAGGCTTTGTGTTGTCATTTATCCCACTTAGTTTATGGCAAGTTAAAATCTTCCATAATTACAATGTCACCCATATCCATTCCCTTTCTTTATTTCCCTGATTAATATTTGTTATCCTTAAGTGCTCCCACTCTCGAAGCACAGGACCCACAACAAGAGCCTGCCAGCCGGCCGCCCACACAAGGGATTAGATCTGCCTCCTTACTGCTGCACTGTGAGACTGTTATTCAAACTGTTTTCTCACTCTCTTCCCTGCGCACTATTCAAGCCTTAAGTAATTCCTATTGGCAGATAGCGACTGATTGTTTTTGCTAGCCAATGTTTTAGATGTTTCATAGATTACCTTGTGTGCATTCTGATGTTGCCATAATTCAGATTTACACTGTACTAGTTCCACTCTGTTCTACTCACCATTGCTTTCTGCTTGCTTGTCTGCAAATGCACAGATCAGCCTCCCCACCCCCATGTCTTTGTTCCTCTAACCTCCGTTGCTTCCCACTCCAACTGTTTCTGAGCCTTTGTTCTGTAGTTACCTCACCCCTTACTTAATTCATTTTTTCTCCCCTTTGTCAGCAGGCTCTCCCTGTTAGTGCTCCCACAGTCAGAGCACACAATCCACAACAAGAGCCTGCCGCTCACTCAAGGTATTAGATCTGCCTCCTTACTGCTGCACTGTGAGACTGTGTTAGCCTATTGCTGCACAAGTGTGGTGAGTGCCCCGCCAAACTGAATTTATAGGGCATTTGTGTCACGTGATAGGTCACATGACCTTCTTTTCTGCCAGAAACAATCAGCCTACTTTTGCTAATTTTTTTTATTGTCTGTGACCATTAGGAGTCACTGCTGAGCACTTCTCATACTTCCACTTTAAGCTCAGCACTACATCCTTTGTCCACAACTTTCATTACCTTTCCTGCCCTGTATACCCTGCAATTCTACCTGATTGATTAGGTTTTTCTCTGTCCCTTCCTGGGTCTCAAACCCCTGACCTTCTTCTCTAGAGATGGTAACCCTAACCACTGTGCCACCAAGGCTGTTACATTATCGGTAGCTCTTGCTATCACCTTGAAATGCACTCACAACTCTTATACTTCTTTCCCTGTCACCTCCATCCCCTATGACATAATTAGTACTCCTGCCTAAACATCTTCTGCTTTCCCACCACCCATCTGTTTGCTTTCATCCAACATTATGGCTCCTCTCTCCCTTTATCTCCTCCTTCTTTTACCTATGTGTTATTTTCTCCCCCACAATTTAATCTGTCGCACTTATATTTACCAAGTAATCACACCACAGGGAACAGACCCTATAAGAAACTCTCACCTCAGCTCCATTAAGCCTATTCCACTTTTAAGCAGCCCTCCACACTACCCCCTTTTATCTGCATACCCCTTCCCCCAACTTCTCTTAATTGCCAATATCAGCCCCAAACCAGAAATTTCCACCAGGTGAAGGTACTCCCTCACACTCAAGTTGATTAAGCAATACTTGTATAGGATTGTGATGCTTCTCCTCCTTCTCTCTGGTAATATCCACTTCAACTCGGGCCCTCTGCTGTCTCCAAAATATCAGAGCTGCGAAAATAATTTCCTAAAGCTCATGTCCCTAAACATCCGAAGCCTACTACCAAAGCTTGATAATCTACAAGTCTGGGTAGTACAGCATAATCCGGATGTGCTATCCTTCAGTGAAACATGGTTATCCCCCAAGATCCTCGACACTGCTATCTCCTTACCTGGCTATACCCTATTTAGGCTTGACCAATTCTGTAAAAGGTGTGGGGGATGTGCAATATATATGAAAGACACCCTAAAAAGCCTAGCCTTCCCTCACATGACCCTTATAAACAACTCTCGGGTGCTTGCTGTCGAAATATTCCTTTGACGATAAGGGAAATCGCTTACTATAGTCTCTGTTTACACCGCTCTGCAGGATCAGGCATCAGGCTTTCAAATGATCTTTGACTACCTGGAAAATCCCCCATATTACCCTGAGACAGTGGTCACGGCTGATTTCAACATAAATTGGCTTGCCGCTGAAACTGACCCATAGAAAGGCACCATTGCAACTCTTGACATCACCCAGATGGTTACCACCCCTATAAGAATCCATCCTATAACTGGTAACAGCTCCCTCCTGGAATTGATCCTTACCACCCACCCTAAAGGAATTATCAGTACATTAGTTCTTCCAGACTCACTGAGAGACCACTCCCCAGTAATCTCTCACTGGGCAAATAGGACAACCAAACCACAAGCTAAAACTACTTACTGATGTGTTCTTAAAAAAGGTAAACTTGAACACTTCAAAGCCTATCTTGTACAGTGTAATTGGTCTACCATAAACTCATTCAATAACCTGGACCAAGCATTGAACTACTTTATCATGCAGTTCGCTAAAGCATGAGATCTGTTTGCCCCATTCCATAAAATAAAGGCTAAGGGTTCAACTAACCCCTGGATCACCACTACCTTATTAAAACTGATGAAAGGAAGGAATAATCTCTGTCACTGGGCTGAAGCTTCTAGGAAACAGGTTGATATGCACCTCTACAGGGCTGCCTGAAACTTGTGCACACAGGAAATTGATCGGGCCAAAATAGAATATTTTAAGGGCAAGCTCACAAACTTCTGGGGAAATAGCCATCATTTCTGGGAAAAGATTAAGGACCTTACGGGTAAGCCCACTAATTCATCCTCCTCAATATTAGATGTAAATGGCAATATTACACAGGACCACAAGCAAATAGTGAACACTTTCAATGATGTGTTTACCAATCTCAGTGGTGTTCTCCCCTCTTATTTCTTTGATGTTGTTTCTACGGTCATGGCTGACACAGTTGCCCCCCCCCTTCCAGTATCCCTCCTTTCTACTTTAAGAGAGTTACACTGGATGAATCCAGGAGATACCTTCAAAGAATCGTTGGTAAATCTAGGTTCAGCAGTGACTCTCTTGATCTCAAACTCACCTACCTCTCTCTCTATATATCATCCTAGCACCTCTCTCCAAACTCCTAAACTTATATTTCTCTCTCCAGGCTATTCCCCAGCATATGGGAAAGAACCATAGTCACACCTGTCCACAAAAGTGGTGACAGGTCACAATAAAACAACTATTGCCCCATATCCATCCTTACACCTCTCTCTCTAAAGCCCTTAAGCATATTGTTTTGGACCAGTTGACGGACTACCTAACCAGATATAACATTCAGTGCCCACAACAGCATGGATTTAGAAAATCACGTATCACAACCACTTCCCTTCTCAAGTTCACTGACCACATAGACAAGGCCTTGGACCATGGCCTTTTAGTCAGGACAATTAACACTGGCCTAACTAAGGCCTTCGACATCAACCACTCCCTCCTGCTTCAGTCTCTCACTGCGCTTGGCTTCTCGAATGAGGTTACCAGCTGGTTTAAGAGCTACCTTGGAGGTTGATTACAGCAAATGAAAATCTGTGATACCCTCTCCAATAGCCTTCTCATGCGCTCAGGTGGAAAGGGTCCATCCTTGGACCACTACTCTTTAGTCTATTTATCAATAACCTCCCAAAAGCATATAACAACATGGTCCTTTATGTAGCTGATGCTGTCCTTTTCACAAGCCACCCTGATCCACTACCTTTCTCTAAGGACCTTCAAAACAGCTTTAACTCAGTTGAAACCTGGTTTGGTAAAAACAAATTACTCTTGACCTACAAAAAAAATGAAAATCATGCTTTTCTCCAGCCCCCTCAACAAACACAAATCTACATGGTTAACTATTCGTAATAACCATAACCAGCAGCTCAATCAAGTCCAGGAATTCAAGTACCTTGGCATAACTCTCGATACTGTTCTATCGTACAACTTGCATGTCAACTAAATTGCCAGGGTTGTTAATGCTAAGCTCGGGATCCTTTTTCGTTATCGCCACTTTATGACCCCTAGGGCTTTGAAACTGGTGGTGACTAGCTCCATCTTATCATTAATAGAGGATGGGTTAGTTATTTATGGTGCTGCCTCTGATACCACCCTCAAAAGAATATGTCTTACACTGAATAAGACATGCAGACTTGCTTCCAGTGCTGACAAATGTACCTATACTTGTGAACTCTATGAATGGACCAGCTGACTTCACCTTAAGGGATGGGTATCCTACCAGATATGCCTTCTCATGAAAAAGAGCTACCTTGGCATCGTTCCCTTCACCACTGAGTCTTTAATTATTCCAACACCTAAGCCCTGCAGTATGCATAGTACCTCTGAACAGTCATAGCTCATAACTGTTTGCAGAACTTTGCAAGAACAACAGACATTCAGTTTTATAATGCCATCATGGCTTAATGGCCTCCCACCTGACGTTGCTGCTGAGTCAAAGCTTGGACCCTTCAAACTCAAACTGCTTCAACACCTCACTGCACTAATTAGCTGTGACTGTACCACCTTACTGGCCACCTGCATCTGCCCCTCCCCAACTTTCTCTCACTCCCATTCCTCCTGCTCCTTCCACTGCCCTTGCAGTCCTGTTCATCTCCTTCTCCTCACTGTGCTCCTCTCCCCCCTGCTGTGCCCCCTTCCACCTTCTTTTCTGTGCATTTCCACCTCCTCCTCTTGGTGTCCCTGCCTTCCCCATGTCTTTGCCCTCCCCTTCCCCCCTGCCCTACACATCCCCTCCCCTCCCCACTCCCTCTCATCATGTCACCTGTTCCCCTACCCTCCTCCCTCTCCTCTCCTTCAGTATCAGAGGCTGTCTACATTTCACCTCTTCCCCATCCCTCTTCTCTGCAGCTCTGTACTGTGCAACATTAGAGATGGGTGAAGTGGCCCAAATTCGCTCTGAGAAGGGATTCGTGGATGTGGAAGGCTTAAGGGTTAACAAAGGAAGCTCCAGAGATGAAATGCAATCTTTACTTTTTATTTGCAGGAATCAAACAAACACTTCTGTGTAGAATAAAAAAAATAAATCGGTCTGCATGTTTAAACAAAATAAATTGCCAGAAAATTCAAGCAGGAATATATATTTAGGCAGTAGAAGATCCTACTATTACCTCCGAGGTGCTCACATTTCAGCACCCAAATCCCATCTGACTTCATATTCAGAACTCTGGCATATAAAGGGTGTAAAAGGCCAGGATTGGTCCTGGCAACACTCAATCAACAGAAGATGGCTAGCAAGTTAAAATACATTATTCTCTTTTTACGTATGCACCTTTCATGCTCCAGAGATCTTCTAGAAAACTTTAGTAAAAGGGGGGACTCTAGCGCTTTGAGAGCTTACATGTCATTCTTTTACTGTATTGAGTACCACAAATTGCTTAATCGTGCTTCCAGTAACATGCTATTCAATAGCCAAAAACTGATACACCAATGCTTCTGTCTTAAACAAGAATACTCATTTTAACCTAGTACGGATACTCTATTTCCTGTACATCGTTTTCTGAATGCATTACTAATACAGGGGTTACGATTTTCTATTATTTGAAACATGAACTTTGAACATGAACTAACCTTCATAAGTATCTTTTAACGGTTTAAGATGTATACAGGTTCTCTTTTCACCCCTCTAAACATAAACATATGGTCTAATTTAAGATAGTGGGTAATAGATGGCCAGTCTATTCACCACTATACATTCAGACATACAAGACAAAAACAGAAGGACAGCATTCACTCCACAGGACAACATAAAATACAACAACAAAATATCTCTGAAGGAGGGTGGGTTTAATGCCCCTTCCACAGCAGAGTGAAGTTGAATTTGCGGAGTGCTCCACAACACGAAGTGGAGTACTTCGCGTTATAATGGGTAACATGAAATCCATTGAAAACAATGACTTCATGTTACTCCACCTTCCCACACCACTACTCCACTAATTCTTAAGGTGAAGTACATTGAAAACAATGTACTTCATCTCACTTTGCCTTGTTTTTAAGCTCCAAAGATGAATTTTGCAGTGATTCAAGGGATTTCAGGTCACATGGGCTCTAGATTGTTCTGCACAGCCTCAGTTTGGGGTAGTGTGTGTAGGAAGCTGTAGGAGACAATCTGCTCTGAGAGCTCTCTGAGATTCAAACCTTCTAAAAGCTGTTAAAAAAGCCTTTTTGAATCTTTTTTTTTTTGCTGAAACTTTAGTTCATCGATTATAGGAAACCCTCCTGTGCTCATATCATCAAGCATTTATTGTTTGTGTGTGGATTTTGAATGTTAATGTACAACATTCAGTCTGCGCACTGAGAGACAGTGGAAGTTTGCTTTGGGAAAGGGGCATATCTGTGGTGTAGGTAGATTAACTTGGAGAAAAAGACAGTGCTTTCTGTTTTTGTGATATTTTTCTTGTATAACTGTGTTAATGTACACACAGTGATATTTTCAATAATTTTTGCAATTTTTTTGCTGATTGTCGTGGTGCAGCAGTGCATAATTTTAGTTTATTTAAAATATGTGGTTATATTACTGAAGTTTTCAGTTTACTATGCATTACTTAGTGTGTGTGTAAGTATGTGTGTGATGCGTGTCTTCAAATCGGACACCTTTTATTGTGCCACATAATTTCAGCAATGTGAACCTGCTATCCATTGCAGCTGCATAACATTTGTACTTCTTTCTGGTATCTTTACTGGTACTAGTACTAGTGACTGTTACTGCAACAGTGCAGTACACTGCCCCAGCCCTGTGGCCTGCCCCAACCAGCAAAGGTATTCTTTTCCAGATTTGAATTTCTGATGGTGAGCACTGGTTAGGTGTTGTACCTTTGCATCTGCATCTCTTCAGTGCACAGCACAATCTTAATCTGTCTGTGCATTTGCATCTCTTTAGAGCCAAATCTCCATCTCTAACTTAAGTCACAATTGTTTCTTTGGCTTCCGTTCAGAGTACTGGACAGGTGTGGTGCATAATTCTGCATGAAAGTTGTACTCATTAATATGCGTTTTTAAGTCAGGACCATCATCGAGAGTCACTCATGATACAAATCACATTCTTCATCGTCACAGTTACAAATGCAGTCACAAATCACAATTCACAATCACATCACAAATCACAACATGAATTTTTTTTAATAGTTACTTGGATGTTTTGTTAGCCTGTTTTGTAGTATCTCTCTGTGCTTCACCACCCTACCATTGTACTCATTAATGAGTGTTTTTAAGTTAGGGAGTTTTGTGCCACACCTCATTGGGGCCCGGGGAATTACAGCCATAGGCATTCACATTTCTTCATCATCATGGTCACAAATGCAGTCACAAATCATGATTTATGATCACGTCACGAATCACAACATTCATTTTTTTACTAGTTACTTGGATGTATTGTAAGCCTGTTTTGTAGTATCTCTCCATGCTTCACCACCCCACCATTGTACTTATTAATGTTTGTTTTTAAGTCAGGGAGTTTGACAGTGTCTGCAGTACATACACAGACTGGAAAGAAGACTGACTGCACACATGCAGTTCAGCACACAGTATACTTGCACTGTTCAGTATACAAAGTGTCACTCATATGGAAGAAACAAAAAAGGGCATAATTACATACAAGGGTCGGGGATGGTGGAGGAATACATTTTATAACGCAGCAAGGAAGGTGTAGGGGGCACATGGTGTGAGGAAAATAAAATAATGTGGGATCCCATGGTGATCCAGAAGCAGCTCCAGCATGGACATAATTTGCAACTGATGTCCCTCTATGCGATCCTGCCACTGCTCCACAGCACTCATCTTCTTGTTGTTCTCCTTGACAGCACTCCAGAGAAGTGCCAAGTCAGCTTGTGTTACATGCAGTTCTCTGGGATCCACACATTCTACAGGCTGACCTGCTGCTGGTGGTGGTGGTGGTGGGGTTGGGGGTGCTGGTGGAGCAGCAGGTGCTGCTGTGGCTCTCCTCTTCTTAGGGATACCGCCATGCACAGCTGCACCCTCTGCCACAGAATGGCCAGCAGGTGCAGGCATGGTCTGTTCTGTGGCAGCCTGCCACTCCAACTGGTGGTGATTGAGCATATGGGAGTGCTGGCCCCCAGTCCCCAGGTGAGCCCCTGGGGGTCACAGTGCACCTCCACCTCACATAGGCGGCACTTGACCCCACTGCTGCTCCCCCGATACAGTCAAAAAACTGCCAAACAATGGAGGTGCAGAGAGGACCAGGCACAGGCAGGGGAGGGCCAGATGAACTGGCAGCCGACTGGTCACGGTGCTGAACTGGGATGGGATCCACACCTGGGCCTGGGGGAATAGGCACAGCCTGCTCCAGAGGACCTGGTGCTGTACTTGGTGGTGGTGGTGGTTCAACTGCCTCAGAGTCAGGACAGGAGGCAGTGCTGGTCCTGCTTCTGGGAGGGGGGGAACACTCACAAGTTTCAAGTGGTCCAACAGGAATGGGTGCCCATGCCCCCCACGCAAGTGCACAATATGACGCTTACCACTACCACTCTCTCCCAGGGCTGCCCCCACCCAAGACATTCCCTCACCCTGGTCCATCTCTCCTACTGAGCTCCTTCAGTCCAAGCAATCACTACTCACACTGTCACAACACACACACACACACACACAGTCACACAGACACAGACAAACAACTAACTACTTATAAAGGTAAGAAAAATAAAATTTACAGAAAGAACAAATTAAGTAAAAAAGAGTACAGAAAAGACCAAAAAATGTAGCTTTTAAAAAGCTGTTGAGTCTAAATCAAAGTTTAAATCTCCTCCTTGCTCTGATCTCAAAGTATAAGCAGTCACAAAACACACTCCTCTCTCTCCATCTGCAGAGGAGAAAGTAAAAGTGTCTGCCTGTATGACTCATTTCCTTCCTGCCTAGCTAAAGAGCATGTGACTTACAGTACTGTAAGCCATGTGATGTGTTGGGGGGCTGCCAAATCTGAAACACCAAGTGGATCACTTAGAATCATAATGAGGAGCACGAAGTCCATAAAAAACAATGACTTTGCCTTACTTCGCATTGCCATTCTGTCTTAACATGAAGTAGTAATGATAAGGCGGAGTGAGCACTTTGCATTGCCCACTCTGCATAGCGGAGTGGCAAAGCAAAGTTCCCACTTCATGTTCACTTCGCCGGTGGAATTTAATTTCGCTGCATCTCTACGCAACATAGTACTTGTATTTGACAATGTCACTCTTTGACTACTATACAACTTGAACTACCTACACTTTCATGCCTGCTGTCATTAACTGCTATTTGTAAGATATCTGTAATGGAACCATAAAGTTATGTAACCCCATGATTCTGTAACTCATGTTGTGTTATTGCACCCATCACTGTTTGACATGTAACCTTTGTAAATGAACTCTTGGTTCAAAGGTATTTGTAATCCTAGTCATCCATAAATTAAAAAGAAATCCTTATCATTACTGTTGGGTGGCCTTTAACCACCCCCAATTAGTTTGTTTCCTCCCGCTGGAATTATACTGACCCACAGGGTTTCTGTGTTACTGCCCTCCTTCTTAATATCATTAATTTCACAGAATGTCCAATTATGTTGTATATAGAATATGACTCCCCCACATTTCTTCTGTATTCTCTCCTTATAGGATAGGTTGTAACCAGGTATATTTCTTCCCCAGCCAGAGTCATTATTCCACCATGTTTCAATAATTGCAACAATATCCAACCTGTCCCTGTAATCTCAAGTTCTGTTTTCTTTAGTAGGTTCAGACTTCTGCCATTTGTCTGCAGAATATTGATCTCATTTTTCTCTATATTTGTAGTCTTCTTTTTCACAATCTTGCTTTTAGCCAATATGTGTGATATTATAAGAACTCAGGCTCTCCTTTTCTCTAGTTTAAATAGTTATTTATTCAAGTTTTGATTATGTCACCAAAAACATGGCTACCCTTTCTATTAATGTGTTATCTATCATAGCTGTACAGGTCTAGGGGTCCTTCAAACATCTCCCAGTGAGTTAAACATTTCCTGTAATTTCATTTTCCAGTGACCATTTTCTCAGCCAGTTGTCAATACATTTTATTTATTTATTTATTTATTTATTTATTTATTTATTCATTCATTCATTCATTTATTCATTCCTATGCTAGCTCATGATACAGAGAGAATTTCAGAAAATAAAATTTCACACTGCCATGATGTCAAATGTCCATAAGTTCTTTGATTATTCCTCCATCCGTTTGTTTCCTGTATTATTTGTTCCTGTGTGTTATCATTCAGATTTGATATTATATAGGGTAACATATTATCAATATCCTATATTTTTGCCACTGACAAAACAGCATGTTGTGGTGGTTAAGTTATCATCTTCTGCAGTATGCCTATCAGTATAATTTAGGATAGAAGCTCCTAACGTATATGCCTACCTATTTCGTTTATTGGGTATGTTTTTTGGATGTTATCTTGTTTAGGCTGAGTGGATGTTGTTTTAGTTACTATTGGAGAATTTTCATCCATCCCCTCCAGTTCTATAAGTGTTTGGCAGCTGTTTTTTAGCTCTATAATAGGGGCTTGTTCAGTCTGTACCAGGGAGGACCCGGTTAATGCAGCAACTGAATTATCCAATCCAGCAAATTCAATTAAAGGTCGGAGGGTATTTCTTAGTACTGTTCATGATCCATTACTCTCCTCACTTTTTTTGTTTCTCCTCTTTCCACTTACTGTGAACCATTCATCATTGTTGTCACTGATTCCTTTTATATTTTTTTCTTGCTGTTTTTATTATGGTCTATGCATGCCATTTTACTTGCTTCTACACTGTTTATATTTTTCAGTGCTTGTAGTAGGTGTTTATTTTTCAGAGACCCAACTTCCATCTCCAGCTCCATTAATATAATTTTGAGTTGCTTAATTTCATTGCATTGTTTACACATAAAAGCTACAAAATTCTGCACTGATTCTGTGCTAAATGTATTACAAATGGTACATTTTGAACACATTTCCCCACTCTCCTAATTAACTATTGGTGAATCCATATTTTGACAAGCACAGGTGTTTTACATTGATTGGTAACTTCACCACTGACAGAGGTTCCTGGCTTTCTGGCTTCTTTCTAGCTGATGCCGGCAGACATGCTTGCTGCTGCCCTGCACCTTACCTCCACTCGATTCTGCACTTGCTGATGCTTGATAGTGGGATGCCTTTTATGCACACATTCTGGTGTGGTGAGACTCTAAGTAAAAGGTAATACAAGTTATTAAAAGTAGTAAATAGGGCTAAATAATCCCCCCCCCCCAAAAAAAACAAGTGTGAAGCCAAAAGTATTCAAAAGTCCCTTTGGTCCCTGACCTGCACAATATGACGGTCAGAATTTGGGAGTAGGTGTCAAGATCCTCCTGCCTTCTAGCAACCTGTCCCTGAACAAATACTTTCCTGCCAGCAAACACTTTCCTGCCTTGCAGCAACTACCCTAGGCAGTGGCTTCCAGAAACTTAAGTAAATATATTTTTTGCTTTGTTTTTTCTTAGTTTTGTGTATTGTTTACTGGTTATTATATAGCACAGCTTCTGAAACAGTCATTTTCCATACAAAACAGAGTTCACTCAAAAGCCAGCAACAAATCTTCTAATACTAGGCTGACACTCACTAGATGGGTGCCTTTTATGCCACTGGACCAGACGTGGATGGACGCAACTTCTGGTTCAGCGAAAAAGTGCAAGGTAATTAAAGTTATTAAAAGTAGTAAAAAGGGATAAATAGCTCCAAAATACAAGTGTGGAGCTAAAAGTGCTAAAACATCCCTCTGGACCCTACCTTGCACATTATAATGTTTGGAATCTGGGATCATGATTCTAGGTCCTCCTATCTCCTAGCAACCTGTGCCCCAGCTAACAATTTCCTATCAGCATACACTTTCTTCCCTTGTAGCCACGATCCTAGGCAGTGGTTTCTAGAAGCTTAGATACAGTATATGTTTTGAGGTTTTTTTTGCTAGTTTTTTTGTTTCTTAGTTTTGTATATTATTTTTTTTTTGTGTGTAACACAGCTTTTCAAATGGCTGTTTTCTTCATAAAGAAGAGCTGCAGTCAAATGCCAGCAACAAATCTTCCAATAGTGTTATACCAACCGTTCTTCAAAACACCTTTTCCAGGCAAGTGCCACTTAACCAAAACTATAAATGTAAAACAGACAAACAAGTAGTGCAGTGATTTCTGACAGTTTTGGGTTGTCCTCCACCACGCAATAGCTAATGACATTATGAAGTTCCCTTACATACATTTTGCTCAGCTATGCTAAGTAGGCCTAAAAGGTCAGGAAGGCAATTGGGACTAATGCTCAGATTAAAGGCTTGGTAACCAGGTGACACGGGTTAAAATCCCAACACATTCACTAGCTTACTGAGTAAATCTGAGCAACTCATTTGACCTCCCTTGTTTCAGTCCTTATCAGCAGAGAAATTGGGTAGTAGCAGGACCAAACTGAACTTGAGATTACATATCTCTGTTTGGTAATACTCAGTAATTATAGTGCACAAAGGTTAAAATGCCAATTTCCTTAAGCATTTTAGATAAATCTTTGAAACTTATGTTTACCTGATATCTGGATCCCATATATCCCAACTAACCTCATCCCCTTTATTCCCAGACAGACATTCTAAAGCTGGTACTAGTGACTGTGCTTTTGCCAAACTATGCTCTGTGTCTGTGGAACAGCGGCCATGGTGGCATGCAGGCAGCAGCATCTATAATTCTTTTGACAGTTTTGTTGAAGGATTATTTTATTTTTCAAAGTTCATAACAGCTAGCTTATATTAATTACCATTTGCTTTTGAAGATCTTTAATAGTTTACACTGAAACTGTGTTTCACCAATATAGGTGGGTGAAGTGGCCAAAATCCACTGTGTGAAGCAATTAATGTATTAAGGTGGAATTCACAAAGTAATCTGCCACATGAAGTGGAGTACTCCACCTTTTAATTAGGACCACAAAGGCCATTGGAAACAATAGCTTCATGTTACTCTACCTTTCCACAACCACTTCTACAGCAATTTCAATGTAAAGTACATTGAAATTGATGTACTATGCATCACTTTGCCTTGTTGGTGAGCTCCAAGGTGAATTTTGCAGTGATTCATGGGATTGCAGGTCACATGGGCTCTAGATTGTTCTGCACAGCCTCAGTTGTGTGTAGTGTGTGTGTAGTGGTAGCTATAGACTGCTTGCTCTCAGACCTCTGAGATACAAAACCTCTAAAAAACATTCAAAAAGCCTTTTTGAGCCATTTTTTGCTCAAAATTTAGATTGTAGAAAACCCTCCTGTGCTCATACATCAAGTGTTTATTGTTTTTGTGTGTATCTTTAATGTTAATTTAGAACATTCAGTCTGTGCAGTGGCAGTCACTGTTGAAGTGTGCTTGGGGAAGGGGTGTATCTGTGGTGGAGGTAAATTAACTGGGAGAAAGGAAGTCTTTCTAACTGTTTTGGTTATATTTTTTTGTTTAACTGTGTTCATGTACACACAGTAATATTTTCTGTAATTTTTGAATTTTTTTTTGCTGATTGTTGTGATGCAGTGCATAATTTCAATTTGTTAAAAGATTTGGTTATATTACTGAAGTTTTCAATTTGCTGCGCATTATCTGTAGTGTGTGTGTGTGTGTGTGTGTGTGTGAGTAACGCATGCCATCAAGTCAGACACATTTTATTGTGCCACACAGTAATTGCAGCTCTGTGAACCTGTTATCCATCTACGTTATTTTGTACTGCTTTGTGGTATCTTGATAGTGGACTGTTACTGCAGTGCACTGCCCCCAAACTGGCAAAAGGTATTCTTTTCTGGTTTTGGATTTGTGAGCACTGATTAAGGTGCTTTTGTGCCTTTGCATCTGCATCTCTTGAGTGTACAGTGCAATCTTAATATGTCTGTGGATTTGCATCTGTTTAGTGCTCAGTCTCCATCTGCAAGCCCCAGCTGTTGTCTTTTGGCTTCCCATCCACCCCAAACTGAAAGTTCATACTTTTAATTTGGTTTAGAATTTTCTTGGTGATCTACAAAAATGCCTGCAAAGAGATGTGCTAGCAAAGCTGTTTCTGGCTATGGCATTGCTGCCAGTGACAAGACTGGCCATGGGTGTGGTAGTATGCAGAAGTGCATAGCTGATGTCAGCAAAGGAATTTATCTATTAATGTTTTTTATAGCACAGTCTGTTGCTTCACTGATAGTTGAAGGAGATGATGTTGTCCCCGCTGGTGGTGTTAGTGCAGTTGCTGCTGGCATGAATATTGCTGTCCCAAGTTCCACTTCTGACCTGTTAAATATTTTAGAGGGGCCCCTTAATGAAGGCCTAACCAGCAAAGTGCAGGGGTTGTTTGTGTGGCTTGTTTTGCCATCAACAGATTTGTACTAGCAGTGAACATATTTCTTGGCATTTATTCATCTGGAGTGCTGGTTTTCTGGTTTTGTTAAGTAGGAATATAATGAGGTTGAGGACACCACTTTTGTACTTTATTTTATTTCAGCTGCTTTTGGGTGTGGATCTTACCATTTGTGTGAGGTAAACAAGATTATATGAAAGAAAGACCAACACACACTTAGCATTATACACATAACAGTGCACAATGGGGAGAGAGCCTAACAACAACAAAAATGGACAGTGAAATGTGTCAGATGACCTAAAGGTAGGCTACAAATGTTATAAGGCAGTACTGAGGGCTGGGGGTATACTGGGATGCATTGGGAGCTATCAGATTAAAATGAAGTCCAAAAATGGATGTTCTTATCCCTATGTACATATATTTGGTAAGACCTGATCTTAGGTACAGTGTGCAGTGATGAGAGCTTATTTCTGCAAGGATGTACACAGGATGGAGGCTGTACAAAGGAGGGCAACTAAAATGTTGAAAGGTATGCACCAGAATGAAGCCAGACAAAGAGACACTACAGGACATTACCTATAAATGCAAGGAAAGGGGGACATGACAGAAACTATCAAGTACCGAAATGGAATCAACAATGTACAAGATGGTAGCATCATCTAGAAAAAAAGATGTGCATGAGGAAGGGCCCAAAATTTGAAGATAGAGGGGGGATGGATCGGGGCAACATCAGGAACCATTTTTGCACACAGAGGGTGTTGGGTGCAAGGACAAACTAAAACTAATGATTAATATACTGTTGGGACAGCAACAGTTGAAGCATCCCCTTAATTTTTAGCTGGTGCCCCTCTATTCACTCCAGCTGCTGCTCAGTGTTGTCAAGATGGTGGTTAATAGCCTCTAGCTCACTCCACATCAGGCACAAATCAGCCTGCATGGCAGATAGTTGGACAAGGTTGTCACCATCACCTACAACAGGTTGCGGTGGTGTAGCAGACGGTTGATCCATGGCCTTCCCCCACTTCACACCACCACACACAGATGGATGCCATGCTGTGCCCTCTTCCCCAGCAGGGCCAGCAGGTGCATTACTGCCCTTTTCTCCAACCTTTGCCTGCCACTGTACATGGTGGTGGTTGTACAGGTGGGTGCACTGACCACCTGTGCCAAGGCGAGTTTCTTTGGGGCCACGGTGCACCTCCATATCACACAGATTACATTTCACTACACTGCTGTCTCCAGGCAGTGCAGTATAGCACTCCCACACTAATGAGGTGTGGGGAGGACCAGGCACAGGTGGTGGGGGATCCAGGTGTTGTTGGAGCCAAGGGCTGCTGCTGCACAATTTGGGCCGGGGGTGACCTAGACTGTGTAAGCCATGTAATGTGTATGGGCTGCCTGTAAATTCTCACTCTGCCTTTAATGCGTAGTAAGGCAGAGTGAGCAACACAAAGTCATTATCACCATTATTAAAAGATGAAGTAGTGGTTTTTAATGGGCACTTTGAGTAGCCTGAAAATAACCCGAAGTGGGCTACTTCTCATCTACTTCACGGGCGGAATTTAACTTCACTGCATCTCTTTTCATCAATTCAGTACTCAACACTAAATACAAAATGAAGTTTATAAAGTTAGAATATTTAATTTCCTTTTCCACAAACTCCATGACCTCTGTCAGTGGTGTGGAGTCAGCACTAATACCATTTTCACAAAAAAGGATGCTCACAAGCTGTTTTGTTTTTGCACTTATTTTTAATCACCACACTTGGCATTAAATTTCTTATTTTTTATAAGGCGCAATATCAGCTAGACAATTAGGCTTTCCATTAAAAGGCAAGCCAGGTTGTACTGGGAGCCAGCCAGAAATGAAAGCAGAGAATGGAAGAGGGGAGAGATGAGAGGAAAGGGGGAGAGGAAGGGATCTGCAGGATAAGGGGATATGGGGAGGGGCTATGCCATCAGAAAGGGGTCATAAGACCAGGTCAGAGCTTGCTGGCTATTGGCCAATGGGAGAGGCCAGTAGGGGTCCTGATCAGGGGTCCTTAGGGGCTATTTAAGGGTATATAACCATCAGTTAGCTGTCTTTCTTGCTGTAAATTTTCATGTTGTTGGATATACAGCACATCGTTGGCAATATCAAGGTAAGGCCTGCAGAACTGGGGTGCTGGCCCTGTAGTGAGCTGAGTTTTTTTCTGTTTGGTAGAGAATGCTGGGTGAATGGTTTGTTGAAGGTTTAGTTTAAACAGGCTGTGGTTATGGGGAAAACTATGGAGACAGGCCTCGTGACAGGGTGCTGAGGCACAGCAAGCTTGTAACTTAATGAAGTTTTGTTCTTTTTCCCTTCCCCTTTCTGTTTTTCAGTATGTTCCATGTCTTACTTTGAATCATTTAGTAATATTTTTGAATAAGGTTGTTGTATTAACAGTTTTGCCTTCGTATTATCATTTTTGGCAAATGAGCTGGGTGGCCTTCTCAAGAAAAACTGTGGTAATTCAAGAAGACAGTGTGTTTGATGTCAGGTGCAGTGAGTGTGGTCTTGGGGTCCTCATCATCGGCGGTAGAGAGATGGTCCTGCACCCAGTGATGTTTGGAAGGTGGCGCTGGAAAGCCTGTGAGTTTGGCCAAAGGCAGGCTGATGCTTTGTGGTGAGAAGAGAGTGTTGGGGTGAGCCAGGTGACATGGTGCTGGTCCCTAGCAGGGTGGACCATGGTTGGGTATGGCTTTGGTGTACACATACAAAAAGGAAATAGAATAAAACTAAATAAATGAGGATCAGAAGGTGCTCGCTCATGAGGCTTGTGTGAGTGTGTGTCTAGGGGTGGTTTGCATCGGAGTGGGCTGTCTTCGGAGTGGAAATCAGGCCATGGGCCACAAGGAAGCCAAAGGAAGGTTTGGGCAGGCTGAAGCCTTTTTTGCAGGGGTGGGTGATGGGGAAGCCCTGGCAAAAAACCTGGGGTGAAGCAGATTTCTCTATCTAGTGTCTGGTTTGCTCTGGTTACCGATTTGGCTGGGGTCTAGGTAGGTTGTGGATTGGGATTGTGATTTGGCTTGCTAGATCTGCTAGCCAAGGAGGCATGCTGACAGCATTCAGGGTGATGAGGCCTACACCATGCCGAGGGGGGGCTAGCATGGGTCTGAAGCCAGGGCAAGCCTCAGGGGGTGAAGGAGCCTCCCACACAGTGCAGCTGATGGCAGCAGTAGAATTGCTGGCCTGGAAGGGGTGCCAGTGTCTGGCGAGGGTGAATTGGTGAAAAGATTGCATGGGAGTTGGGCAGCAGCATGGGGTGTACAGGAATAAAGTGGGCATATAGCACAAGGGTGTATTGGGCCTACGCAGGGTGGGGACATTTAGTCTGAAGCTGAATGGCGGATAGAGGCTGCATGGTGCGAATAAAGGGGACCTTTTGAGGATGCCGCATGGTGGGCTGTGATGCAGTGCTGCAGCAACAGTGTGTCAAGGCCAATATGATGCATTGTATCTAGCTCCAGGTGTGTCTGAGGCAAGCAAAATAGTAAGAATGGCTCTAGCAAAGTAAGTAGTGCATCATTGGATACTATGATATATGATGTGGTTCAAGACTGCTGGCTGAAGTTTCCTAAACTGTACGTTGGCACAGCAACAGATAAGGGTTTGACTGATGACTGGGTGGGCAGGCCTGCCATGTGGTGAGGCCACCAGGGGGTGCGGGTGGTATTCCTTGGGGGCACGGGCCTGCTGCACATGAGTTGCTCCTTTGAAAGCTCTGTAGAGCGGTGGACAGTTCGGGATCTTGACCTGGCCTTCCCCCCATAATATAAATAAAAAAAATGATGAAAGGATGGAAACATGCTTACAGAAGGGCCCAGAGGCTATAAGGCATGCAGGGGATCAGAGAGTCCTACCCCATGGCACTCAGCAATGTACTGTAGGGTGGCAGCGAAGGCCTGGCAATCAGTATCCTGGGGAGGGGGGATAGGTTAAGGTGCAGAGTCCTGGATGAGCAGTGATCTCTGGCCAACAGGGAAAGGCCATGCCGGAAAAGGGCCAGTTGCATGGCATGCCTAAAAGGCAGAGGGCCATGGTGAGCAGCCATATCATGAGGGCAGCCTCACATGGCCATTGCTAAGGTCCGGGAGGGCTGAACTCTGGATCGGGATTGAACACTTTACACAGGGGGTGCAGACTATGGAAAGGGCAGCCAGTGATTATGATATGATCATGTACTTTTGTTGTGCAGCCTAGGCCCACTTTTCAGAATGGCACCCAAGACAGCCCCAGTGTCGAGTGTGACCATGTTGGCGGAGGTGGTAAATCTGATGGCGCAGATGAAAGATTTGGTGGAGGCTACAAAGAAAAGAAAGACAGTGGAGGAGCCTCAGAGAAAAAGGAAGGAGAGAGACAAGAGGGCTGGCACTGGGAAGGGGAGCAAGAGACCGGAGCGGGCGGGGTTGCTGGCAGTAGTGGAGGGGAGGAGATGGGTGCCACTGGTACAGGTACTGGGGCACCTTAATTTTGCCTGCAAGGCCATAAGCCCAGGCAGGGACTTTACAAGAAGGCTGGGAAGGGTCATGGGCAAGGCCAAGGAAACCCATTACTGGATGGACATAACTAGAGGTGTACGGGAGGACCTCCAATTTTGGGAGATCTTCCTGGAATCATACAAAGGGGTGACATTTTGTCAAGAGGAGTGGGCCCACAACACAGACCTCTAGCTGTATATGGATGTGGCCAGAGGTTTAGAGTTGGGGGCCTACTTTCAAGGGGACTATGTCTCTGAGTCATAGCCAGACCATTGGAGACAATGGGGGTGGATCAAGGACATCACGTTTCTCATGATCTTTCCCATCTAGGTGGCTTTGGAAATCTGGGGAGAATGAATGGCAGGGTGGCGTATCTCCTTTTGGTCCTATAACAAGGAGGTGGTGGAGGTGATTAACAGGCAGAGTGGCCATACAGAATCAGTGGGATGGGTCCTGAGAAGCTTAGTGTTGTTGGGGTTGCATCTGAACCTGTCCTTCAGTGCACAGCACATCAAGGGGATACTAAATGAGGTGGCTGACTGTCTTTCTCATTTGCAGAGAGACTGTTTCCAGGAGTTGGCACTGCAGGCTGCACCTAACCAGACCAGGGTCCCGGTTTGGATGTGGGAGACTGGAGAGGGAAAGCCAGGGCATTGTATAGAAGCTCATGGGTGACCAACACCTTGAAGGCCTATGAAGGGGCTTGGGAGAGCTTCCAAGCATTTTGATCAAGGATAGGTTGGGGGACAGGGGATCCAGTGCAGGAGAAGCAAATCATGTGGTATGTTGTGGAAAAATGGGAATAAGGGCTGGCCCACACTACCATGGTGGTGCAGCTGACAGGGGTCAGCTGGGCTTGTCAGGAACGAGGGTGGGTGGATGCAATGGGCAGCTGGGCCATCAGGCAGATGGTCATGTGATGGCAGAGGGGGCAGGGCAGGAGGCAAGATGGGAGGAGACCCATACAGGGCCCCCTACTCCTGAAGGTGGTAAGGGCACTGGACAATGTTTGTCATTCAGTGAATGAGGCCTGTCAGTTCTGGGCCATATTTGCAGTCATGGCAGGAGGGGCTTTTCGGGTGGGGGAAATGGTGGCACCCCGATAAGGGGTAGCCGTGGCACGCCTGCAAGAGCACAATGTGTGGGTGAAGGCAGATATGGTGGTCATCCAACTCCAGAGGTTGAAAACAGACCTGCAGAGTGGGGGTGCCACTGTGGAGATATGCAGATAGGCTGATAGGGGAGTATGTGTGGTCTGGGCCATGATGGAGTATAGTAGAGTACAGGGTCACCTGAGTGGGGCCTGGTTTGTACATGGGGATGGATCATTGGTGACAGGATTTCAGGTGGGAGCGGTGCTGAAAAAGGCAGTGGCATTTGCAGGGGAGAACCCCTGCGAGTTCACCACCCCATTCCTTTTGGATTGGGGCGGCAACAGAAGTGGCTGCCGCTGGGGTGGAGGAAACTGAGGTCAAGCGGGTAGGGAGATGGAAGTCAAATTACTACAAGAGATATGTGAGGTGTTGACAATGGCTAATCAGTGTCCCTTTTTCTCTCCCCATAGCAGGTTCCAAGGGGCAAGTGTGGATTGTGGGGCACTCGTTCATATATTGGGCAGAGAGGTTTTGGATCTGCCATGAGGATAGGGGCACAGCTGTGCCCAGGAGCAGAGCACACCAGGGTACAACGGAGGGACCTGAGAGGCATGAGGTGGTTGCAGTTGCTATCCCTGCTGGAGGATCAGTGGGTATATTGGAGCTGATCAGACTGTATTATTGTGCATTTAGGGGGCAACGACATAGGGACGGTGCCTTGGGGGTTCCTGGTGAAGGACATAATTGCAGATTTGGAGAAGGTGAAGAGCTGGAGTCCCAGGGTGGTGATAGGCTGGTCAGAGATCACCTCCCAGAGGGTGTGGAGGGGGAAAAAAGGGGGCAAAAGCAATAGAGTTGTCACAGAAATGCTTGAACAGGAAGGTGGCCAGGGCAGTGATTGAGACTGGGGGTTCATATTCAGCATAGGGACATCTTGTACAAGCAGAAGGCGGTGTACCGGGGGGCTGGGGTTCACCTGACTGAGTTTGGCATGGGCCTGTTCCTCCAACCCTTCAGGGACTTAGTTGGGAAAATTAACAAAAAAGGGCTGAGGGGTTCACCTGCAAGGGGGGAGCCCCATCTTCCATTGCAAGCTGGAAATGGGTCAGTGGAAGGATGGGAGCAAGAGGAAAATGTGGGGTAAGGTAGTGGGGGAGGGAGGTACCATGGTCTGGGGGCAAAAGAACCCAGGTGTGGGAGTAACGGGGGAGGGGGAGGGATATAGAACTACGGTGTGGATCCCCGTGTCCACACCTTGTGGGGGGGGAGTGGTCCGGGTAAGTGTGGTACCTGGTTATGGTGATGGAAAGAGGGGGCTGGATCACCTTGTCCAAACCCTGAGAAGCAATGGAGGAAGAGGAGCAGAGCAAGAAGAAGAACCACATGAGAGGGAAGACGGGACTGTTATGTCTTAGAAATGATATGGGACTGTTATGTCCAAGTTGTAACTATGTAATTGTTAGAATAAAATGGGATGTTATTGTATGAATAAATGGTGCCTTTTTTTATAAATAAATATTGCCAGTGAGCATCCAAGGTTTAATAAGCAGTTGCCTGAGTTATTTCTGGGTGGGGATCCAGGGACAAGTTCATCATTCTCAGGCTTCTAGGTTGCATTTAATAAGCATCCATATTTACTTACTCTGTTGTCCACATTGACCTTCTTACATTATTTGGCCTTTTTTATCTTTGTTGTAGTTTTATATACATTTCAATGTACTTCAATATACCATCAGATATTTATACTGTGCAAAATGCCATGCCCTGCATCTTTAATATTCATGCCAATTTCCCATATAACTGTGTCTTTTAATGGTTGGTGGAGAAGTTACTAAAGTGTAGAGGTCACCGGAGTTTGTGATAACTTGGTAGATCCCTTCTTGGGGTACATGCACAACATGGTGGAGCCACATATAGCTTGTGGTTTGGTATATTTATTTTCCTTTGTTTTACCTTGTATTTTTGTATACAGGCCACAGAAAATACATTGTTTGACTGTGACAACAGGGTTTTATTACAGTTACACATATTTACTAAAAAAGACAGGTTAAAGAATTGTTTAAAATGACTGTTTGTAAATATGTCTTTTACAAATCAATGTGCCTTCCCAATAAACCACTAATTAACTCTGCTGCTCTGTAACTTCTGCAGTTAGTGAACAAATGGTAAACAATTGTGTTGCCATAGTGCTTATGCAAAATAAGATAATTTAGTAAGCATTCTTTTGTACTTTAATTACTGTGTTGATCAGCTTTGTTGTGGTTTCCTGAAATAGCTTTGCCTCTCTCTCAGTTTATTATGATTTTTCTGTTGTCAGTGTGCTGAGGTTTGCAACATTTATAAAACAGTCGAACAGTGCATTTTAAATAGCGGGATCATTCCTCAGGAACTGGAGTTATGCCCATCCTCCATCATCACATTACATCTGTATGGGTAACAGTAAGGAAGATCCACTGTGCTGTATAGTGTTCTGTCGTATAACTGCATAGCGTTCTGTTGTATTACTTTATAGTGTTCTGTTATATTACTGCATAGTGTTCTGTCATTCTTCAGAAGAAGAGGGTTAGACAGTAATTGCATTCTTCATCTTAGGCAAAACGTTACCTTTCAGAATATACTTTTTATTATTTAATTTTTTTACCTATCATTTTTCACTGATTTCCCTTGTCCTCCTCACTGTAGCCTGAAGGCCACACTGGCTGCAGCTGTCCTTCATTGGGGGGGAGGGCATGATTCTGCTTTTACAGTTGATGATAGCAACTTCAGTCTGTGATTGGTTAATGGAGGGTGTGGCCCATGTCCCTCTCCAAGGAGATGAAGTTTTCATATCTGCAGTGTGTCTGGCCCCTAGTTGACTCCAAAATGTGGGTCTGGAATTTGAACCACAGTCTCTGAAATGTCAGCATGGTGAGAAGGTGATGGAGGTCTCAGTGGGGGAAAGCCTAGGCACCAGAGACCATAATACAGTATGGATCACACAAAGGACAAGAACAGAGAGGAAACACTCTAAGATAAAAGTCTTAGAATTCAGACAGGTAGACATTAGGAGTGTGGGTGACCACCTCAGGAAAACTCTTGTAGGGATGGGAGATCTGGTGGAAGTGGAAGAAAAATGGGCTAAAATAAAGGGAGCCATAGTAGAAGTCACAAATCAATGCATCAGACAGGTCAGTAAGAACAGGAAAAAAAGGAAACCTCTATAGTTCAGCAAAGAGGTAACAAGAAAGGTCAGGTAAAAAGGGCAGTGTTCAGGAGATGTAGAAGGAGGAAGGTAGAGAGGAGTACCAGAGAAGACAAAAGGAGGCAGGAATAGAGGTCAGGACAGCAATGGCAAGAACTGAAGAGAAAATAGCTCAATCAGTTAAGATGGGGGACAAAACATTCTAGCAATATGTGAATGAAAGGAGGAAAACTGGTGGGGGGGGGCAGGGATAGTTCTGATGAAGGATAAGGAGAGGTGATGGTGGAGGGGGATCTGCAGAAGGCACAGGTCTTAAACAGCTACTTCTGCTCTGCGTTCACAGAGAAGGGGGAAGGGAGGGGGTTGGATCATAGAAAGTGGGAAAGAGTGGGAGGGGGTGGACATCAGCTCATTCAAAGTAGAGAGGGTCATGAAGGAACTAGCATGACTAAAAGTAGATGAAGCCATGGGACCTGAAGGGATATGCCCCAAAATACTGAGGGAGCTGAGAGAGATGCTGGCAGAGCCATTAGCTAGCCAATTCAACAGATCATTAGAGACAGGAGTGGTTCCAGATGAGTGGAAAAGTGTGGATGTGGTCCCACTCCACAAGGGCAGCAGCAAGGAAGAGGCATGCAACTACATGTCAGTCAGCCTGACATCAGCGTTGGGGAAGGTGATTGAAAAATTACTGAAAGAAAGAATAATCAGGCATATTGACTCAAATGACTTGAAGGATCACCAACAGCATGGATTCATGGAAGGGAGATCATGTCAAATGAACTTGATTGAGTTTATTGACTTGGTGTCCAGAATGTTAGATCTGGGTGGGGCATTGGATGTGGTATATATGGACTTCAGTAAAACATTTGACTCTGTGCCACACAGAAGGCTTCTGCACAAACTGAGAGCCCTGAGGGTGGGTCCAGAGGTGGTGAGACAGGTGAAAAATTGGTTGGAGGGAAGAAAGCAAAGGGTGGTCATAAATGGAGTTCCATCAGGGGAGGGAAGGGTGACTAGTGGGGTACCACAGTGGTCAGTTCTGGGACCAGTCCTGTTCAGCATTTTTATTGAGACATTGCTGAGGGACTTGCAGGGAAGGTCAGCCTATTCACAGATGTTACAAAGCTCTGCTACAGGGTAGACACTTCAGAAGGGGTAGAAAAAATTAGGAGAAATTTGAACAAACTGGAGGAGTAATCAAGAGTGTCGCAGTTGGGCTTTAATTCAAAAAAAATGCAAAATTATGCAATTAGGGAGAAGCAACAAGGGAGCAGGGTATAGGATGGGGGGGGTCAAGTACTGGAAGTGATAGAGCAGAAGAGGGACCTTGGTGTAATCATATCCAAAGATCTCAAGGTTGTAAAGCAATGTGAGAGGGCAGTAGCCAGCACAAGCAGAATATTGGGATGCATAAGCAGTGGTACCACGAGCAGGAGGAGGGAGGAGGTGATGCCCTTATACAGGCAGCTGGTGAGGCCACACCTTGAATGCAGTGTCCATTTCTGGAGACCATACCTCAGGAGGGACACAGATAGGGTGGAGAGCATTCAGAGGAGGGCAATGAAAATGGTGCAGCGACTCAGCCACTTAACATATGAAGAGAGGCTAAGGGACCTCAACATGTATACCCCGGAGCAAAGGAGGGATTGGGGGATATAATAGAGACCTGCAAGTGCTGAAAGGGTATTAACAGGGTTCTGGTTAGTAGCATTTTCCAGAATAAGTGACTCTCAAGAACAATGGGTCATGACATTAAGCTATCAGGGGGTAGTTTCAGAGTAAACATTAGGAAACACTACTTCATAGAAAGGGTGGTGGATGGTTGGAATGCACTCCCTGAGGAGGTGGTGGGGGTCAAAACTGTGGTGGGATTTAAAGCTTCTTGGGATAGGTATAAAGGAATTTTGAAGATGGGCCAGGGGGGAGCCTCGGGCACCTAGGATTATGGGGTAACATGTAAGTAGAATACTTGGGCAGCCTCAGTGGGCCTGAAGGTCCTTATCTGCCTTTACCTTGTATGTATCTATAATGTACTGCCACAAAGCTGCTGGTCTGTCCCTTCTGAATACATTTGACCATTTAGGGCCTTTTACAGATTATAATCAGAAGTTACACAGTCTGGGGAAATGTTCCACTATGGCATACAACTTTACCTTCCAGAGTGAAAAGACCAGCTGCCCTTAGGTTTAATGGCATTGACTTCTTCCTTTTTTACTCACTCTATGGGTGATTAGGCAGTAACTCACTACAGGCTGCACAGTTGTGCAGAATAAATGCATGCCTCAAATGGATGTTTGGCACTAAGGGCAGCCAAGTGCCATTAAATCACATGACAAGTGTGTTTTTTCTGTAATGATTGCAAACTCTGGAGTATGTTATCCTGATTATAAAATAGCATAACCCTTCTTTTAATGAGATAATGAGTTTGCAGCTCACAGTAGTGCAGTTGTTCAAAATAAACATGTGGGTCTGGGAATGTGGGTAGACAATCAGATTGCTTGATTTTCCCATAGCTATTTTATAAATGGCTACAGTATTAGTCTTTCAAGCAGAAGTCTTTGAGTTAAGTGTTGCCTGCTTTGCTGAAGAGGATGAGTCACTATACCTGATTCACAGCAACAGCAGCAGCAGACAAAACAGGAGTTACTTGACTAGCCATATGTTCCTGATTCCTTGGGTACCACTGACTGCACAATTGTTGCCATTAGAATAGCCTAAAAGAATAAAGCAAGATTATAAATAGTACATGCCTTCATTCTCTGAATGTTTAGGAGAGATGAGTTCCTACGTGTAACATCAAAGATGTGGTACAAAAGTGCCCTTGGTATTTTTTTTATCAAGATTCATACACTTAATTTTCCATTTATTGCAGCTTTGAGTGGTAGGAGGGAAAGGCACCTTATTTATGATTAAATCATTTTATAATAATATGGAGATGCTTCATCATGGTTTAGGAATCTGTAAATTTAGGATTTTGTTGTAGAATTTTCAGAACATCTTGTCATTTTATAGAGGAACATAATTTTGCTGTGATCTTTGTCACAATATAAATAATATTTTTTGCATCTTCAGTGCAACAAGGTATTGTATTTCTTTTAGTTGTAGTTATAGAACTGCATTTAAATAATGTACTGCAAATTGCAAGTGAAATGTTATGCTGAAGGTCACAGCATTTAAAATACTGGCACAGGGGGTTCTGCTGTACTATTATTCATAAAGAACAAGGTCATTACCCTAGATCTCATTCCAAATTTGGCTCTATGGCCTTCTTTGCTGCTGCTCCTACACAGTGGAAGAGCTTCCCAGCTGCTCTGCACACCTGCCAAAAATCTAGCACTTTTAAAAAGTGGCTACATTCCTCCTGATTGACCATTCTATATGTGCCTGTCCCTAGTCTGGTTCCCCTGACCTTTCTCTATGCCCTCCCTACTCCCCCCTTTTTTTCTACCCCTCTTCCACCCCACATCAACTTTAACCCCCTTAAAAATATGCACTTCTGCCCTTCCATACCAGTGTGGCACTTGAACCTTACCTTTTCTGCTGCTTCTGGTCAAATAATGTTCTGATGCGCTGTATAATTGCTTAACTTGCACAATCTGTTTAATTTTGTATTTCATGTTGATCTCTCCTTATTGCCTGCTCTCTTGATTGTCATATCTTACCTGGATGAATTGCTTGTTCATTATTAATGACTATCTATTGTTGATAATTGCTATGTTGTCTTCCAATGATGTACTTTATCTCTCCCAGGTCTTACCTGAAAATAGGCATATTCTTGCATAGTGTACCTCATCCAGTCGCCAAAAGCTAAACAAATAAATAAATAATACAGTATCAGCATGTGCACTTGCAGTGTGCATATTAAACCTTTTTACAAACACACTGATTTCTTCCTAGGAACAATAGTTAGTTTAGCAACTGGTACACACCATTTTGTCCTGATGCTTCTAATTATAGTGTTTTTTTTCACTCTGTTAAGCTAACTTCAGAACTTTAGTATATGAAAAATTAAACTTTTAATCAGTAAAGGTACTGCTTCACCTTCTCTGCTGGAAATGCCATGTATTCATGATAATGACTAAGCAAAGCACAGTAACGGTATATCTGGTCTCTGAAGCAGTCAAGGATGAGGACTACCACTTAGCCAATAGGCAGACTGAGTTTAAAATGATGTATGTATGTATGTATTTGTTTAGTTAGTTAGGCTTCAGTGACTGTGTAGAGCCCACTGGGATAATGTTTGACTGAACAGGTGACCCAAACATGCACAAGAACAATATACAGCATACAGTAAGTACTCTATACATGCACACAAATAATTGCACACTGTAAATATGCTGTACATAGTAATAAATGAGGGCGTGACAACACTGCATGTTAATTTATGTAAAAGTTACCTTTATGTTGTTCAAGAAGGCATGATTTATATAAACATTTAAAGATAAAATACAACACTACATTCTGTAGTTTATTTGCTATAATCTAATTGAGCTCTGTGCATTATGTTTATGTTGTGTCATTTTGCATGAGTAAATCAAGTTTTTTTTTACCTTTTTATGATATTCCATTTTCTATGTTTTGTCTGATCCTAACTGCCAGCCAGAAAAGCTCATTGTTGCCTGTCAGTGGGCATGGAGCACTATAGTACCTACTGTACATCATTCTGATCAGGGTCTGATCACAGCCAGTATGAAAACTGATTCTTCCAAGGTGTTTGCTCTTGATGCAGTGGAATAGCATTCCTCTCAACCTCTTGTATAACAACTGAGGAACACAGCTTGAAAAATCAGGAACACAACTTTTAAAAAATGGCAATAACTAAGGAAGCCATTAGAATACATATCATAGAATATGAATTTTCTATGGCGAGAACTAGACTATAATGTAGAGGTCTAACTTTGGTTTGTGCTCCAACCTCCTACTTTTCAGTGAAAGAAACATCAATATCAGATGGGACAAAGGGCATCTTTGAGGCAAAATTAGGGATGGCACTGAAAATCAGGAACAGTTGAGAGGTACTACTACAATGCAATATGAAAACAGTTTATCTACTTGGGCATTCTGTGTGCAGCCTTATAGTTTTATACTTAACCCAAACCCCATTCCCCCAAGAAAACACAGAAACAATAGTATGCAAAGAATAAAAGCTTCTTTTAGTTTTTTAACCTATTTTAGCTAGTGTTTTTTTTTGCTTGTTGTGTGCATGTCTGTAAATGAAATAAAAAAAAATTGCTAAGGAAATTCCTTTAATGTTGCGTGCCTGAGATTTATTGAAGAACCCAAAACAAAATTATCATGGCTTTTTTCCAGTTCTGTTTATGGCTGTCTGGCCAGGGTGGGGATGTACCCCTTATCTGTCCCAGGTCCCACATCCCACCCACATCTCCTCCAGCTCTTCCAATAGATGCCTGCTCTTGGAGGACTGTGACTTTCTCCTTATGGAGGGGCTCTCCACAGGAGGAGACCTAATTAGACTGTGACCCTGACCGAGACTTATGCTGAAGTTGTTTTGCAGTGACTGAAGGCTGGAGTCCAGAAATCATCCTACATTCCTTGCCTGGTCGATTTTTTTCTTTGGTTTCCCCTGGAGGCATGACTTTGCAATGACAGCCAGCACATGACTGTTCATACTCCCATACATGGTATACCGACATCCACTCTCAGCTCTACCCCACATGTGTGGTCCCAGGCTGGTGTTCTCCCAGCCTCCTCTGGGAGTTGACATATCATGGGGCAGTACAGTCTGCCATCCATGAAGGAGGACAGCAGTCCCTTGGAAGCTTATCCTACCTTCCCCTGGCAAACCCTCTGACAACTTAAGCTCATTCCCAGACTCAATTTGTTGGCACCACAAGTGGTTGCACTTCTGCTGTGCTAGTAGACCAGCCTATTACTATAGGTTTAACACACAAATTATCATATACAGTATACATTATAGTAGTTTAAATACCAGTGTGTGGGTTGTGCTCTTCTAAACTACAGAGGCACAGTGCTGGAGGCCTAGTGAATTCAATCACCTCTTGAGTGGTTAATTAATTCACATTTCACAAATATTGCAATTTGTTACTGCTCTTATAAAATGAAAATTGCTATTTACAAGTAAAAGGTAAGAAAAAGTGACAAATGGATGAAAAAGGTAGAGAGACGGTTGTTTGAAGCATGAAGCTTTTCTCCTGTTGTTGTGCTTGGAGTTCCTTAAATTTGTGGAACAGGTGATGTGATGTAGTAGTGTAACTCATCTGGTTTTGTTTGAAACAATACAAGCTGTGGTTTGTGCTCTGATAAATGTATGGCTTTCAGGCACTGACAGCCAAAACTTTGCAGGATTTTTAGAACCCAGTTTTAGAAAGCTACACAATACAATCCATCACCAAAAGCTTCAGATTGAAGTTGACACGGGTAATAAACACTTATGGACCAACTGAATTTCTCTCGATGTACTTAACTTTATCATACAATATTGAAAATTGAATCAAAGTACCAATGGTGCTGAGAGGGGTTAAACTGGATATGTAGAAGCAGGATCCCACTGGAAATGAGATGAGGCATCATGTCTATACTATCCGGTGTAAATAAATTGCTTGTAAAGTACTTTGGAGCAAAGTGTATGAACAGAACTACATAAATGTAAATTATACAATGGCATAAAAGAATCTTGGACTCTGATTGGTCCACCTGGGACAGGAGCCATGATGTTATCCCAGTACAACATCACAGCTCTAGTCCCAGCACTCAGATTACCACATACACTGCTACTGTAAGGTCTACCTATTTGCAGATGACACCAAGATCTGTACCAGAGTGGATACTCCAAAAGGGGTGCAGAAAATGAAGAGGGACCTGGAGAAGCTTGAAAGATGGTTGGAGGTGTGGCAACTGATGTTCAATGCAAAAAAGTGCAAGATAATGCACCTGGGTAGGGGGAACCCTGCAGAGAGCTACAGAATGGGGGGGTGCTGACTGTCACCAAAGAGGAAAAGGACCTAGGGGATATCATATCAGATGACCTTAAGATATCAAAGCAGTATGCAAAGGCTGTAGGGAGGGCCAGTGGCATGCTGGGGTGCATAAGCAGAGGCATTACTAGCAGGAGATGGGAGGTGGCAATGCCATTGTATAAAACACTGGTAAGGCCTCACCTGCAATACTGCATGCAGTACTGGAGATCACACATGCCTAAGGACATAGATAAGGTGGAGGCTATCCATAGAAAGGTGACACAGATGGTGTATGGCTTGCATCACAAAACATATGAGGAGAAAGTAAGAGACCACAATATGTACTCACTAGAGGAGAGGAGAGAAAGGGGGACATGGTAGAAACTTTCAAATACCTCAAGGGCACAAACAAGGTGCAGGTAGGAGATCTTTTCCAGTGTAGAAAATATATCAGAATGAGAGGACGTGATGTGAAATTGGAAGGGGATAGACTAAGAGGTAACGTGAGGAAGCTTTTCTGCACAGAGAGGGTGGTGGACTCTTGGAAAGTCTGCCATAAGAGGTGGTAGGGGCAAGCACAGTGGAGTGGTTTAAACATTCCTGGGACAGGCACTAGGGAACTCTGGGAGGGAAGGGAGTCATGAAAAGCCATTGATCACTTAGAGTGAGTGATTGCATACAAGTATAGGGCTTATGGGCAGACTATATCAGCCTAGAGGTCCTTATCCACTGACAGTTTCTATGTATCTATTCCACTGCAGCCCACTTCAGTGATCATCCCTGCCAGCGAGTCTGCTTCTGTCATTCCCACTCTGAAACCGTTCCCAACCTGTTACTCCTAAAAGTTCAAACCTCCTTCCCACCAAGTCACTATTTAGTCCCCCAACACAGAAAGCTGAAAAAAATCTAATTTTTGGTTGTTTCTTCCCAGAACCATTGGCTTCAGTGACCGCAGAGACCATAACTGCTGGTCACATGGTTCACTGACGTAGCTCAGTTCCTCACAGGACTGCAGTTCTTCCCAAACAACTAACTGACAAAGGGGCTAAACAAAAATAACTTTTACCTTCCAAGAACAGCAGGGTAAACATCTCCTTTCCTTCAACAGAGACAAACTTACAATTGAACTGGAATACTGGAAGTGCATATCTAGAGCTTTCTCCCAAGTCCTTATCATGCTTATATGCACCTTTCAGATAATGTATTTAAAAAAAAAATCTTCACCCAGTACATGGAAGACTGCAGAACCAGCTTAGTTAAATTTGATGGCAACAAAAAAAAAAACAAAGAAACAAGTGTATCTATGTGTGTGTGTGGGGGGGGGGGTTGAACATAAGAAGCAAATGCAGCACCACCACCTACTGGGCAAACAATAGAACAGCACAATTTTTTCAATATGTATTCCTACTCAATAAAAAAAAACAGTAAAAAAACAGTTTAAACATATTTCCAATCTATTTTTTAAGTCATTTTATAAATGAACTATTGTATAATAGCCATAATGCACTCCAGGGTGTGTGTCAAGTCAAGTAATAGTTTATTGTTCATTCATGAGACGTAATGGACATTACAACATACAAAATATAAATAATAGATTAATAAATATGATAGATAGCTCTTTCACATCAAATAATATGACCAAGGTATAAAATACAAGTATAAATTTCACAACCAGACTATCAGTGTGCACAAAAGGAAAATTATTTGTACAGAAAGTTCATTTAGACTTGGAAACATGATAGTGTTTTCTTTTAAGCTTTATCACTTCATGAAACAATGCTGCAGTCATCTCCGCATCTTCCATAGTTAAAGGATGGAGGAGAACAAATAATGAGTCATGATCTAAACTTGCATATCTCAGAAGAAAATTATTTAATATTGTGTTACAGGCAGTATTATATAAGGGATATTGTATTGTAATATGATAAATATCTTCGTCAAAACCCTAATTACATCTACAGCTTTCTGAACAGAACCTATCTGGTGATCTTTTATTAATGTAAGCATATTTAGAACATACAGATCCAAATCTTGCCCAAGTAATAAATTTCCTGTATTTAGGAGTCAATGGGAGAATTAAGTAACTCTCTATAAGAGAGTTACTTCGAAACCGAATGGCCTGTCGCTGGTTCTTTACCAAATCCATTTGTTTTACTTGCCCAATTGCAATTGAATTCTTTTTGAAGAAGTCCTTGAACAAAGGAGAGATTAAGATACTTTTTCCAAAATCTGACCAGAACTGTTTCTTAGAAACTCTAATTATAATCGCTTTAAGAGTTTTTAACCATGGAGATATAAAACTCTGTTCTGCCCAGCTTATTTTCTCTTTCAAACAACATAAAGGGAGAACATTAATGGGACTATTCATAATTCTAAACCAATAACCTACCATACGAATTTCAACTAGCATTAAAATGGGTATTCTACCTAATTCAGCTCTAGCAATAACATTCAATGTTGATAAAGGAACCTGTACTAATGATTTATGATATATTAATAAACGGCCTTCTAATAAAGAGGAACTTGAGGATCCCCAAACCTCAGCTCCATACAGGAGAAGAGGGTTAATTTTAGTTTTTCCAGCAACAAGAGCTGGTATAACTGAATGCCCACCATATTTAGAGTTGAAGCGCAATAGGGCTTTAGTTGCCAGCTTTGCTCTTACAATTTGATCTTTCCAATGAGATGGCCAAAGGCTGTGTGAAGTAAATGTGACACCCAGGTATACATAGGAAGAAAGGACTTCTATCAGGGCTCTATTTAAGAATATCCTTGGAAGTGGGCTATTGAAATTTTGTGAACCAAATATCATAATTTTTGTCTTTTTTTGAGATTCATTGTTAAATCTAGATTTTCACATTTATGTTTCAGTTGATGTATTTTATTTTTAAATCCCTGTCTAGAAAATGCTAGTAGTATTAAGTCATCTGCATCTTCTAAGGTATGAATAGCAAGATTATTAATTTTAGGAGAATCTAAATTAGCTGAGGCATCATATTTCAAAAGAGACTCAATATAAATGCTAAATAAAAGAGGTGCTAAAAGGCATCCCTGCTTAACCCCTACTGTAGTTCTAAAATATTCTGAAATGTTACCACAATTATCATATCTAACAGCAGATGTAGTGTTTAAGAGTAAAAAATAGATAGGAACCAATACATTCACTGGAAACCCTCTACAAATCAGAGTTTCCCAAAGTTTTTCTCTCATCACTGAGTCAAAGGCAGCCATAAAATCAATGAATTAGACATATAACTTCATCTTCCAAAATGATTTATATTTTTCCACTAAATGGGCCAAAATGAGGATGTTATCAATTGTCAAGAAGATATGTCAAAAACCTGCTTGAAACATAAATAGAGGGGCACGAGTTTCTGTCCAGTTCTGAAGTTTTTATAGCAATATTCTAGCAAACATTTTACCACTAGTGTCCATTAAACTAATCAGATGATAATTAGTTGGAAGGTGATATTGCCCCTTCTTATGAATTGGTACAATTATAATTTTTGTCCGGGGTGGGGGGACAAATCTCTCTTTTAAGCAGAGAGTGAAAAAAATTGTGAAAAACCCAGAAATTTAAATGTACTTTATAAACTTCCCCTGGACTGGAGTCAGGTCCTGGAGCTTATTATGAGATAAATTTATTATGGCTGATTCAACATCAGTAAATGTAAATACCAGTGGGGAAAAATCTTTGTTACAGATCATTAAAATGGGAGAGTTCTCTACCCGAGAGACAACATCTTTATTAAATAATGCTTTGTAATGAGATAGCCATGTTTCCTTAGGAATATATATAAAAAGTGATGACCAATAGTATTTAGTTCCTTTTGCAACTAGTGCCCAGAATAATTTAGTATGATTAGAATTTATAGCCTGATGTATGGTACCCCATTGTTTAGAAATTAAGTTTATTTTTTTCTGCCCAAGAAATTTCTTATACTGTTTTCAGGTCTTATTTAATTGTACCATTCAAATTTTTGAAGGCAATTTTTTTGTTTGTCTAATTAACCTTCAAAGTATTTTTTTTTTCCCTAATACATTGGGCATTGAACCAAGAAGATGCCTTTTGTAATTTAGTTGTGTTGGAATAGATTTCTTTATTTATCTGTTGATAACACAAGTCAAATTGCTGACTAATATGTCTTATATTAGAGTCATCATAAGCAAACACAAAAAGAGATACAAAAGAAAGGGAATAAATTAGCTTAGTAACACTATCCAAGGATTTCATGGTTAGGGTCAACCTAAATCTATCATGCATGGCCAATGGATCAACATACTGTTTGACTGGCCTAAATTACATTTCTGGTTCAAAAAAAAGACAATAAAATAGCTGTGCAATCACTTTCTTGTCTCATCTCATATGATTGAAAGGGATTGATAGCTGTGCAGTTTAAATTACTTGTAGAAAGATCTAGTAAGTAGGGGGAGTTGCTTAGCTAGAAGGAAGCTAAATTTAAAGACAGCCTTAGAAAGATTCTGTTAGTAACTTGGCAGAAGACACCAGGAGGAAGGAGTGCTGTGTGACTGGACTTCTCTACTGGGACTAAAGAAGTTGAACTCTTGTACTTGAACCTTTAATTTAGGGTAAAAAAAAACAACTAACAAACAAAACAAAAAAAAGAGTGTGTTTGTCTGAGTTAACTGAACTAAATGGTTATCTGAACAGTTATCAAGGTGTAAATCTCAGGTGATTTAAAGGGATTGATAGTTGTGCTGTTTTAATTACTTGTAGAAAGATCTAGTAAGTAGGGGGAGTGGCTTAGCTAGAAGGAAGCTAAATTTAAAGACTGCCTTAGAAAGATTCTGTTAGTAGCTTGGCAAAAGACACCAGGAGGAAGGAGTGTTGTGTGACTGGATTTCTCTACTAGGACTATATTGCCCTCCTTCCCTCCCCTCCGCCCTCCCACCCAAAGCTAGTTCTATTTTTATAGGCACAGGATTTGACTGACAACAGGAACTTCCTGTTTGGGAGCAGGAAGTGAGTGATCACAGAGCCACCAAAGACCCACCATCCTAGAAGGGCAAGAGTAGCTCTCTGGCTCCCTCTAGCTACTGGAGGCTTGCCTCTGAGCAAGTAAGGGGTCTACTGAGAAATATATGATATTCTTGTCTCAGAACAGGACACTCAGGAGCTTAAAGGGCACAGAGGCAGAAAGTAAGTAGAGAGAGAAGAGGAAAAAAAAACTGAGGAAAGGGTGAGGATTCCAAACAACAGTTAAGGGGCCAGAAATAAAACATGATGGTAGTGGTGCAGTGCAGTGGCTGTGGAGCAGCAGTCTTCTGGGAGACGTTCTGGAGGATGCCATGTTGTCCCATCTGCAGGCACCTCTCTGGGCTAAGGGAGGAGGTTGCTCATCTCCAGGCTGAGTTGGCCAGGATTTGTGGGACCTCCTCCTCCATCCAGGGATCACCAGTGCCACTGCCATTGTCACAGAGGTTGCCAAGAAAGAGGAGTGGTTGGACCACAGTGGGCTCAGGGAGGGTGAAGGTGGTGGAACAGAAGTTCATCCCTCCAGTCGTACCTCTCCACAATTCCTATGTCATTCTGGCAAAGTGTGGTTCCTCTATGGAGGCACCTGCAGTGGAGAGCAAGGAGGGTACTGGGAACCTCCACAAAAGAGACCCACAGAAGGGTGGCATGGGACCCCACAGGGGAAGGAAACAACTCCTGGTGGGGGACTCCATTGTTAGGAAGGTAGAACTGGGGAGGAAGGGAGTGGGATGGAAGGTGCCTACCTGGCTCCATGGCTTGGAGGGACAGGGAGAGAATCCTCAGGATTGCTGGAGCAGCTGCACAGGGGAGGGAGCTGGATGTCATTGTCCACCTATGGACAAATGACCTGGCTAAGAAAGGGATTATAGCAGTGCAGGAAGAGTTTGTGGAATTGAGGAGGGGCCTTAGACAAGTAGCACGCATGGTAACCTTCTCGGAGGTGCTGCCCATCTGTGGCGTAGGAGAGGCGAGGGTGTTTTGCACCTTGGAATTCAATCAGTGGTTGAAAAACTGGTGCAGAGCTCAGGGATTTGGCTTCATTGGGGACTGGGGGTCCACCTGGAGTGATGCAAGCCTATACTGGAATGATGGGCTGCATCTGTACAGGAGGGGAACCAGGATCCTGGGTGATAGGTTTAAATGCTTCATTGGCAAGCATTTAAGCTAACCAAGGGGGGAGGCACTGGAAAGGAGCAGGAAAATCCTAGCCCCACCAAAAAAATCATGGTAGTAAGTGTGGTTAACACCAACATAGAGGTGGCGATAGGGAGAAGGGCAGGGGTAAATGGGGAAAGTGACAAAGGCAAGAAGGACAGGGATGGGGCAAAAAGGAGTAAGGCCATCAGGAAATGGAGATAATGAGTATCAATGCCCGTAGTCTGAGCAACATGCTCCCTGAGCGGGTGGCCGTGATGGAAGAGGGATGCCTGGATATCGTAGCAGTCACAGAAAAATGGTACACAGAGAACCATGACTGGGATGTTAACATACCAGAGTACATAACCTACAGGAGAGACAGGCAGGAGAGAAGAGGGGGAGGAGTAGCTCTCTATGTAAAGGAAGGGATAAAAGCAACTGAACAAAAGAGTAAACAGGGAGGAGAGGAGGCACTGTGGGTCACCTTGGAGACTGGAAATGGCACCACAATCTGCACAGGGGTTGTGTACAGACCCCCATGTTAGGGTGATAGAATGGACAAGGATATGATAGAAGGCATTCTTAGGATGGCAGAGAAAGGGGAGAGACTGTTGATGGGAGACCTGAATATGCCAGATGTTAACTGGAGCACATTTGCTGCAGCCACATCCAAGAGCAGGGCCATTCTTGATGCCCTACAGGTGGCAGGCCTCAGACAGCTAGTTTCAGAACCCACTCGTGAGGGAGCAATCTTAGACCTCGTACTCTCAAATGGGGGTAGTGAGAGGATCTCAGATCTAGAAGTGGTTGCCATCTGGGAACAAGCGACCATCAAACAGTGTGGTTCATGTTAAACTCAGCTACAGAGTCAAGCCATACAAAAGTGAGGGTACTGGACTTCAGGAGGGCTGACTTTGGCAAGATGAGAGAGTGCCTCAGAAAAGCACTAGCAAACAGGCTAGATGGAGTGGTGGAGCAACAATGGGGAATCATCAAAACTGCCATCACAGAGGCAACAAGCCTTTGTGTGAAGCAAATAAAAAAATCAAAATGAAAGAAAAAAACACTATAGTTCTCAAAAGAGGTGGCTGGGAAAGTCAGGCAGAAAAATACAGCATTCAGGAAGTATAAGGAAACACAGAAGGAGCAGGACAGAGAGCTGTACCAGTTAAGGCAGAAGGAAACAGGGAGGGAAGTCAGAATAGCAAAGGCCCAAACTGAGGAAAAGATAGGTAACTCGGTTAAGAAGGAGGATAAAACCTTTTATAGGTACATCAGAGAGCATAGAAAGACAAAGGGAGGGTTAGTGAGGCTGAATAGAATGAATGGTGGGGGGGCAGAGGGGGACAGTGAAAAAGCAGGGATACTGAAAGAATATTACTGCTCAATATTCTCAAAAGAGGAGGGGGAAGTGCCTAATCCAATTAACAGAAGCACTCTTGATAGGGGGTTCAATCCCAGCCCTTTCACAGAAGAAAGGGTTCTGCAAGAACTCCTAAAACTGAAGTGGAAAAAGCAATGGGGCCTGATGGAATTCACCGCAGAATTCTAAAAAGAATTAAGGGAGGAACTAGAGAAACCACTGACTACTCTTTTTAATAAATCATGGGAGGATGGTGTGGTACCGAGGACTGGAGGGAAGGTGGATGTGATTCCCATAGCAAAGTGGGACCAAGACAGAGGCAGGAAACTACAGACCTGACAGTTTGACCTCTGTGGTAGGGAAAGTGATGGAGTCACTTCTGAAGGAAAGAATTGTTGAGTACCTTCAAGTCAGTGGGGCACAGGCCCCAAGGCAGCATGGGTTCACAGTGGGAAGGTCATGTCAAACAAATCTAATAGATTTCTTTGACTGGGTGACCAAAGTAGTAGACCAGGAAGGGGCTGTAGACATGGTCTACCTAGACTTTAGCAAGGCATTTGACACAATCCCACACAAAAGATTAATAGTAAAATTAACCACACTGAGAGTGGGTCCCAGGGTGGTAGCCTGGGTAAAACATTGGCTGGACAACAGGACACAGAAGATAATTGTAAATGGAGCCCACTCTGAAGAAAGAGGGATTACTAGTGGGGTAACGCAGGGTTCAGTACTGGGTACAGTCCTTTTTAATGTCTTTATAAGTGACATTGCAGAGGGACTGGAAGGAAAAGTATGCCTCTTTGCAGATGACACAAAGATCTGCAACAGGGTTGATACACAAGGAGGTGGGGAAAGGATGAGAAGGGACTTGGCAAGGTTGGAGGAATGGTCAGAAGTATGGCAGCTAGGATTCAATGCAAAGAACTGCAAAATAATGCACCTGGGAAACAAGAACCAAAGGGAAGATTACACAATGGGGAAGGGAGGTAGTAACAACAACAAAATAGAAAAGGGACCTGATGGTAATCATATCGGATGACCTTAAGGTTAGCAAGCAATGTGAGAAGGCAGTAGGAATGGCTGGGGGTATACTGGGATGCATAGGGAGAGGCATCAGCAGCAGAAAACAGGAAGTTGTTATCCCTCTGTACAGACAGTTGGTGAGACCCCATCTGGAGTGCTACATCCAGTTCTGGAGACCCCATCTCCGCAAGAACATAGACAGGATAGAGGCAGTCCAGAGGAGGGCAACTAAAATGGTGCAGGGTCTGCAAGAGAAGCCATATGAGGAGAGACTAAAGGAGCTTAATATGTATACCCTTGAGGAAAGAAGGGAGAGGGGGGACATGATAGAAACTTTTAAGTATCTCATTGGAATCAAGTCCAAGAGGGTAGCATCTTTCAGAAAAAGAGATGTGCAAGAACAAGGGGACCTAATTTAAAGATAGAGGGGAGGCGGTTCCAGGACAATGTGAGGAAGTATGTTTTCACATATATGGTAGCGGATGCATGAAACAGCCTTCCTGAGGAGGTTGTGGGGTCTAAAACTGTGGGAGAATTCAAGAATGCATGGGACAGACATAAGGCAATTCTTGTGGGGGGGGTAGGGAGAAATAAGCTGTTGGTTAACTAGGATCTGTGGCCGATCCTATAGGTAGGGAAATGGGCAGACTAGGTGGGCCAAGCGGTCCTTATCTGCCATCATAGTCTATGTTTCTATGTTTTCTGTGTTTCTATGTAACAACTTCCAGTCTCTTAAATTGATCATAAGTATGTTTGGAACAAAGAACAAAATCAATAACACTCTTCCCTACAAGGGAAAAATGTACATGTACCAGCACAATCTCCTTCAAGTCTCTCATTTAGTATTAAACATTATTATTCATGATAAAACTTTGAAAACACTTCCCCAGATCATTAAGCACTTTATCAGATGTATTTCTAGGTTCAAGATCCCCTATGTAATATTGTTCCTGTAAGGAGGGTAAGTTGTCAAAAATTGCTATTCTGGAGTTGAAGTCACCTGCTAAGATAACTGTATCCACCTTATGTAGCTGTAACATTATATCAATTTCCATAGTTAATTTTGACTAAATATCATATACTGCATGAGAATGAAAACTCAGAGAGATGTAAACATTTACAATCAATACCATAGATGCATCCCAAAAAGACTAGTAGAAAAAGAATCTCAGGAGTTGGAGAATGGTTTGCAAGTACCCTAAGGCTCTCCCTTATCTTAATCACAGTAACAAGCCCACCCTTGTTTATTCCATAGGCCTTCACTTGAGTTGCAGGGACCAAGAAAGATTCAAACCCATTCACATAGGGTTGTGTCACCACCCAGGTTTCTTGGAGAACTATGGCCTCAAAACCAGAGACAAAACTTAGCCATTGTGGATCTGCAAATTTGTTACATAATCCTGCAATATTCCATATAAGAATATTATGCTGAATTGCAGGTGAAGATATAAGGGAAGAAGCATGCGATAAATCTCTCTCTAAACTAGTAGCTGTCAGTAGTCATAGAGATCTAGATATAGCCCCATCCTGGTTCTCCCAGTCTTCAGGTGAAACCAAACAGATATGTAACTCATCAAGCATATGATTCTTTTCTAATAGAAGAAAAAATAATTCTGCTGAGCATATATGACAGTTTATCTGAGTCCCCCCAGTCCCTGAAAAAAACCCTCTCCACTTTAACTAATTCATTAATAGAGATCTGTGCTTTTGGAATCATCGATAGGGTCATCCTAACATGAGAGGCAAGATTACTTGCTTTTTCCCCCATCAAAAACATCTATCCAAAAATGGACAACATATAGTTTGGGGGTTTTACTCCAAAGTCCCAATTAAGTTAGGCTAACATAGAGAGAAGAAAGTATGTGATATGATTCAACCAGGTTTGACACCTGGAAAAGTATGTTTCCAGACAGTAGTCCAAGTAACTGGTGATGAAATCAAAAGTCTCAAATAATTTATGACTTGTTGTTTTGCCCAGATAGACTTAGCAATTTCCATATTAGGTATCATTTTATAAAATGAATGTCAAGAATTTAGCCCATCTCTAAAGACAAAATTAACTGAACTAGCTGCTGTAGATAGTCCTAACTCAACTCTAAACAAATGGACTAGCAAGTCCATCAGAGATTTATTAGTCTGACATGATTTGGTAAACATATTATCTAATTTAAAAACAACTTCCTGACCAGTGGTAAGAAGTTGATACAAGGTACTATCCTCATTTGTCTCCTCCAACAATATATGTGTTTCTATTTTAGAGGAGGGCACAATTTGAGCTGAAGTTAGAGTACTTCGTTGATTTGTCTCCACAGTAGTAGATTTATATGGAGTGGTCTTAAAGGTGAATTTCACCAATATCTCGTTAGTCTCTAGGATCTTACTATGGGGCAATTCACTATTACTTTTCTCCTTATTCAAAACCAGATGTTTAACACTGGTGGAAGAAAAACACTTAGGAGGTAATAACCCACAGGTCTCCAAATTTTCTGGAGCATCCTCAGGAGAGATTTGCAGTAAAGCAAAATTATTATTATTTTTTTAGCTTTTTTTTTTTTTTGTTCCCCTAGGTGTTCTTTCCACCGTGGATTTTTTATTGGGTAGTTTGCTTTTCTTTCTACCTTCTGGGGTATCAGGAATTATTAATGTAGAAAATTAAAGATTTTGCTTATTCCTGAGATCTTCTCATTTCAAAGCTAACTCTGCCATTCTTTGATCAAATGAAGCAAACTTTTCTATACAAAAGATTTGATAATTTTTCCAAGGCAGATTTAATACCATTATAGGCTTCTAATGAGACAATATTTGACATTACTGGGTGAGCCAAAGCCCTAATGGTATAATTAGATATTGTATTATGACACTGGGCCAAGAAATCTTGGTTCAGCTGTATATTCTCAACTGCTTTATTTAGCCCTTCAAAAACCTCTCTTGGGGAACCTGCAAGAGTTTCATCCATATCATCCTTTGTAGCTGATCTAGTACTATTCAGCCCACTGGTTAAATCCAAGGTGCCAAACTGATCTAATCTAGATAGACAAAAGGAGATATAATCCTCCTTGCAGGTCATTTCTCCCTGTGATGGGCGAAGGCAACTATAATTGTCATCTAATGCCCTCACAGCACTACCCAAAGGGGTAACAATCCTGGGGTGTTGGTTCCAGAGTAGTAGTTCTGATACACAAAATAATTCATGATTTTAGCCTGGTTATGCTGTTGTGTCCAATTCAGGCTCCTACTATTAGGTGTTACAACAGATAAACATAATGATTCTGACTTACACTTAATGAAGTTATTTTGTGTCTCCTCATCTAATTTCAGTGGGGAGAAATCTCTCTCCTTAACAATCAACTGTGGGGAAGCCAAATGGGCATCGACCTAAAATGATTCTTGCTTATTATCAATTAGTATTGCTTCTTCAACAATATTTACTAGGTTAAGATTTGTCCCCTGTGTATTAGGTGTTGAAGTGGCAATTTGGAGTTTCTGGGAAAAAACACAATCATTTTGGGGGTTCCCATTTCTCCCACTTTTTATAGGGATTTTTGATAATTCCATAGCAGTTTCAGTTGTTTTCTCTTTTTCCCTTTTCTATTTTTAATACTCCTAACAACAATACTCTTATTGTCAACTCTCTTCCCTTGTTCTTTTATCAAGACCCAACCACTTCTGGTAGCCATATCTGGAGTAGTTAACTGGCTACTCATTTACCCAATTATGTAAATTACATAGCTAGAGATTCCAAGATGGATTTACAGTTATATACTGGTGGTATGATGTCCCTAGTTAATACAATATGTTAATATGCTGATGTGCTAGAATACCCTAAATGAGATGAATAAATGTATGTGGTCTGGCTCAGACTGTATAAACTATGCAAACACAATATTAGTAAAATGATTAATATACTGTATGACCTAAATGAGCTCCTTAGCTTATAGCTCATTTATTCAATAATATGTAATAGTATAAAAGTATAGAGAGTACATGTAAGCCAAAGTGCAGGTTCAGGTACAATTTGCAATGGTTACAAAATTCCTGTATGTTAACTTGTATTTTTACTGCTGAGTCATATAATTGCCCCTTATGACAATTATATGTGTTTTAAACATCAGTTGATTTAACAGGTTCAATACAGTATAATTTAGTACTCAAAATCCACAGATAATGCTCCCAGAATTCATGTGTACTATAAATGCTGAAAAAAAGAAACAATGAGGTCAGGGTGTATGTTATGCTGGGATAATGTCATGCCTTGGATATTGGAAGCACTTGGTCTGTAGCCTCATGCCCAACTACCCCAGGCATGACATTATTCCAGCACAACACACAACCTGTCATGCATTATTGCTTAATTCTATATAATATGCAATTTTCCAGTCATCAACAGCATACTTTGTCTGAGAGTTGGTGCCTTATGAGTATTGAGCACTGCTTGTGCCATACAAAGTGCTTACATGCAGTGCTATGTGCCATCATATCCCCCTACTGGTAACCAACACCCAGAAATGCAGTGGGAAGCACATCCAAATCAGTATGCAACTGTTGTTTCTAGGTGCCATATTTAGTAGCTGGTATGTTAGGGACCATATAAGACATGAAAGGTGCTAAGGGGCCATTTAAATGCCATTATGTGAGCATTATAAGCTGTATTTAAATTTTTTGAATTTTTTGTTGTTGACCGGGTAGGCCCACTGAGACTAGAAGTCCCTTTTTCATGGGCAACCTGGGGGGGTTACAGATGGTAACCAACTGAAATTGAACCAGATTAAGCTATTGGTTGTATTTTTAGTGAATGGGGGAAATTTTGCCAGGACACCGGGAAAATTCCCCTACTGTGCTGCAGGGAAAATCCTTGTTCATTGCTTGGATGGCCAGTACAGGTGAAGCAGTGGATGGAATGAATGTGGTAGAGATGGGGAAGTGAGTTTTATTCCCAAAGTGCTTGGACCAAGGAGCTGAAAATATGTTGCCAATTATGGTGGAAGGTTTGGAAGAACAAAGAGGAGAAAATGTCTTTGTATCTTCTGAGGATCTGACTGGGATTATTTCAGAAGAATCTGAGATGCTTATACTTTCAGAGGAAAATGCTCTGAAGCTAAAAAATAGAATGTTGCTGGATTTGGAGGAAGAGGATCCCAGACACACTCAGAATAAAGCGCTGTTACAAACAGAGATTGAAAAACTTCAGGTGGTGAGCGTGCCTGTCACTGGGTATAGCTGTTCCATCGCTGGAAGTGGTGACACAGCCGCAAGAGCTGTGAGCAAAGAGCTGAAATAATCCATTTCAGGACAAGTACACCATTCTACCCATGTTGTCGGATCAACAGTTGAAAATATTGTGGCTGGTAATATAAACTCAGGAGGCAACTGCTAAAAATTGATTGTATATGATCCAAGCCTCACTATTAGTGAAGGCATTAGTCTCAGGACTGATATTAGTGGTGGTTCTAGATCTGAAGAGGGCATGATCCCAGAGATTAAAGTACAAAATGGGCTTGGTACAGAGGGGGGAGTGTCTCAAACTGCACACAGTGATGTCAGTGAGTCTGGAAGTGGGCCCATTAAATATGTGAATAAATTCACCTCACGTGAGAGTGCTACAGTCTTTTCCTTCTCTGCTAAACACCAAGGGCTTCATAAAGCCCAGGATGACAATAAAATAAAAACAGCTGCACTTCTTATGGCTAATAGGACTGTGAACACTGAGAAGCCCCTTGGGCTAGATCATAAAGATAAAGGGGAGAAAAGAGAAGGCACAATGGAACAGTAACCCTTAACTTTGGTGGCTGCTATCTCTTGTGCCTTTGACGTGCAACCAATTTCTATTGACCCTTTTCATGCCTGGTCTCCTGAAAAAGCCTTGAAGAAGCCTGGATGGACTAAGACTAGTAGTGGTCGGTGGCTACCAGACCTGGATTGGAATGAACCCCTACCCCCAACTAACCTGGAATGGTGACCTCAGACTCATACAGGTGCTATTGAATTGGATGTACAAAAAGCAGTGAACCAAATTTTAGATGATGGGATGGGTTTGGAAACACACAATGCTGGCAGCCCACAAGAGAAGGCAGTGGTTGCTACTGTGGTGGGCCCAAAACCTGGGAACAAGGAAATTATGTCTGTTGGCCCTGATTCTTTTGCTAAATTATTGGTAGAGGACAGAAATGAAGAGTCTCTGTACTTCAGAGGGTGGAGGAGGATTCAGATATGGAAGTGGTGGATCCCATGATCCCCTCAAAAACCACTATTGTGGGAACTATTTGCAAAATCAAAAAAGGAAGCTGCACCTCGATGCAGTGCTGTAAGAATAAGATATAAAGGTGGCCTGGAGATTAGGCCAGACAGACAAAATGTGGGAAAACTTCTTCTTAAAGATTCCCTTCAGTTTTCTCCCCATGAAGTATTTGCCTTCATTAATATCTCTAGGGAAGACAGCTATGACATCAGCTTTCGTTCTTCTAATTTATTGAATTTATTTTGGCAACTTAATAATTTACTTAAATTTTCTCCACTTTAGTCCCCATTTTTGGTCATTCTATTAACAAAACCCCTCATCAAATTCTTGACAATTATGTTCCTTAATGAAGAGGTACATGTTGAGGATATTTCATATTGGTTGGGGCAAAAATGTGATGTTTTAAGTGCACCTGAAGCCTTGCTGGATTCTGAACAATGCTGGACAGGAGGGCAGAAATATAAGGTTAAATTGAGACAGGGAAATGATGTAATTGAACATACCCCTAACTCCTTTTTGCTGGGCAGAGATAGAGGGTTCTGTTTCTACTCAGGGCAGCCATGTGCCTGTTATAATTGAAGATCCCATACCCACCATTCAGGTACTTGTGATACCCCAAGATGTGACAATTGTGGGGAGGTGGTCCATGTTAGGATCCAATGTAATAAGCTAACATGCTGTGACCTTTGTGAGGAATCTGCCCATTCCTTCTCCAAAGTGTCCATGGGTGGCCAGAAATAAAGGTACTCTTATTAGTCCAGAGTTATTGATTAAAAAGGCCCTGGAGTCACTTGAGGGAGACCCCCCTCCCCGCAACATAGATAGGGGAGGTAGTGGTGCCACCCCCACCAGTTGCTTCAGAACAGAAGGAGAAATTGGTTGCTAAGGCTGAAAGAATGGTGGATTCTGATGGCAAATGTGGTGAAAAGACAGGATGAGAGTTGGTCTACCCTATTACCTGTGTGTTATTTGGATGGTAAAGGGAATGATTGCCTTGTGGTGGGTAAAAAACAGGTAGCATCTCCATTACCACTGAGAAGAGTGACTAGGAATTCTGCATTAATGGCCTCACTAGCAGAGCAGGGTGGTGTTGCTGTGTCAAACCCCTTCTCTGCACTTCAGAGGGTGGAGGAGGATTCAGATATGGAAGTGGTGGATCCCCTGATCCCCCAAAAGAATGAGATGGAAGGATAGGAGTTCATAGAATACAAAGGGAAGAAGAAAAAGAAATAAATGAAAGGTCCCTAGATAATGTGGTCTAAACTTCCCTCAGAATGGTAGTATTTGGATCATGCAATTGCCACAGCTTAATGAATTTTGAAAAAAGAGGTGCCCTCTTTCAATTTGTAGTAAAACAAGGCTTTAAGATGTTTTCTCCAGGAGACCAGGATCTGGTCTCCTGAGCAGTTTAGGTTATTTAAAGCAGAATGGCATTGGACCCATCTTACTGGTCCTTTGGAGCAGATACAATGGATAGAGTTGCCATTTTGTTTAGTGTATTTAAATTTAAACTAGGAAAACTTATTGACCTCATTCCTGGGAGAGTATTAATTTTGGATGGGGTTTGGGACACCATGAGTTACAGGTTAATCACGGTATATGGGCCTCAGTCCAAAGCTGAATGGGTAGAAACAATTAAGCAAATTCAACCCTACCTTTACACTACTGCCTTTATCATTTTTGGGGGTAACTTTAATTCTGGGCTTCCACGGGATGGGGTTAGGGTGTGTAATAAGAAAATATATTGTGATTCTAATGCCTTATGTAAATGTGTGACACAAGTGGAAATGGTTATATGTGCTGATTTATTATCCCACGGCCCTACCTTTACATTTAAGAAGGGGAAATTAACATCCTCAATAGACCATTTTTTATTTCTAAAAACTTAGCAACCCCTTCCCTGATTATTTTACCCTTAGAATTCTCAGACCATCTGTGCCTTAAGCTGATTATTGCCCAGCCTTCTAAGTGTCCCCATAAACCTAAAAGATGGAGGTTAAACACAAACATGTTGTTGGATAAACAGGTACAGAAGGGCTTAAGTTCTCTTTTATGGGCTCAGACTTCAGTAGCCTTTCTGTATGAGAATTTAACCAGGTGGTGGATGGGGATAAAACATGAACTTGCTCAATGGTTGATGAAATATGGGAAGGACAAAGTGAAATCTGAATACTCCCAATACCTAAAATTAAAAGCTAAACTGCAATATTTGTTTGGAATACAGGCTAGCTACAGAGTGAAGTATGATCTGCAAATTGATAGTATAAAAAGTGAAGTAAGAGCAAAACAATATGATAGGGCTAGATCATTGAGGATGGAATTAGAATATAGAACCTAGAAAACCCCTGGGGGTGACCCCTTTGAGGCCTTTAAAAATAGAAAAGACCAAATGGATTTTAAAATTCTGAGAAATGAGTAAGGTAAATCTGAGGTGGATGAGATACAGAAAATGATCCCCCAAACAGTTTTTTTCCTTTTTTTATGACACCAGAACCTTCCTATTCTACCATTTCAGATTTTTAAAAATGAATAAAGCTTGATGTACATTCTCAAGAGGTCAGGGATTTAGAGGTACCCATTGAAACTGCAAAAATTGAGGTTGTAATACCCCAGCTGAAAGGGGGAACATCCCCACAACCTGATGGTTTGTCCTATGAATTATACTAACAGTATCCACATGAATTTACAATATGCCTTACTGCTGTCTTTAAAGACATGTTGGATAGGAATAATATGCCTGAAGAATTTTCTTCTGGATTGCTGATATTTTTTATTCAGATCTGGAGATAAGTATGATATCAATAACTGGAGGCCTATATCAATATTAAATTCTGATTTTAAAATTTTGTCCCGAGTATTACAAAATAAGCTGAGTAGAGTTGCAGTACATCTAATTCATCCTGCACAATTATGTGGCCTGCTGGACAGGAAAATTCAACATGCCCTTCTCCTAATTAGGGATATTATATCTTATTTTGAATGGGTGAATGGGAGTGGTTGCATCCCATCTCTGGACCAGTATAAAGCTTATGACCATGTGAGTCACAAGTTCCTGTTTCAACTACTTGCATATTATGGGATTCTGCAGGACTTCATAAGTATCCTTCAATTGTTATATAATCATGCAGTAGTATGCCCTATTATTTATGGTGTAATTGCTAAAGGGTTGGTAATGAGGACTGGAGTAAGGCAAGGCTGTCCATTAAGCCAATTGCTGTATATCTTCTCTTTATATCTCCTCTTAATTAGGCTATTGCATGACTCTTGGGGTGGGTTGGGGTGAGAGACCAAGCAGGAGTGGATGAAGTTAGGGTACAAGCATATGCAGATGATATTTGTATATTTATGAGTAATGCTAATCAAATTCCAACTGTTCTAAATGACTTTAACAAATATTCTGTAGTTTCAAATTCTAAACTTAACTTAATATACCAGGACAATTGGAATGTAAGTTGTAAGCTCATCTTACATGTATTAGAGAGAATGCCACTCCAAGGTTATTTTTATCACTAGAATGCTTTCTTGGCATACTGAGACATTTTAAAATTTATGTGACAAGAACTCTCTGGCTGTAGAGAATTCTTGATAACCTTTACTCTTCTGAGGCTCCTCAGTTAAAGGCATACTGGTGTTAAATAGCTTCTCTGACGTAATCTTCTATTATGTTTTAAATGTATATGTTAAACCAATGAGAATTATTTCTGCTTTTTCTATATAATCTGGTGTTAATAGTATGCGATATTTGAAAAAACTGCCACAAAGCTTCTGAAGAAGGACCAGGTTGGTTCGAAAGATAGAGCACTTTGTTCTTTTCTGTAACATCCATGTTGGTCCAATAAAAGGTGTCAAATCATTTGTTTCTGGATCTAAACTTAAGTAAGTGTTTGGGTCTTTTTTTAGGTAAAATGGATGGTAGGTCTAGGTGCATCAATCAAATTAAAGTTTCATGTGAATGCATTAACATTTTAGGGATTTGGTTTTCACTAGTAAATTTGCCACTAGACAATTGGGATTTAGTGTTGACGTCAGTAGAGTCAAAGGTCAATTGGTGGAAATCATGGAACCTGTCAAAAACCAAAAGAGTAGCTGCATTGAAGCAATTTATAATTCTAATCCTGCTTTATGTTGCAATGGTTTTTCCTTTGCCTTGTAATTTTGAGGTCAGATTATATTTCAGTTTTTTTTTTTCAAATGATCTGGGGAAATAGGCTTAACCCCATCAAAAGGTGTTTTTTAGATTTATCACAGGGAGAGGGTGGCTGGGGATGACTGACCCAGTCACCTTTGTCTCTTGCTGTTTGTATCTCAGAATTTTAAAATGATTTTTGAGAACAGACTGCGTGTTCAACGTAGATGGTTCCTCTTGAATATTAATGAGTTTCTGGATGCATGGAATACAGTCCTTCCCCCAAGAATTTCTAGGACAATGCAGGTCCCCAGATGGATTATAAGAGCCTTATTGAAACTTTTTAAATGGGAAATTACAAAGACTCAGATCTGTCAGGCATCTGGGAAACAGCTATATATAGAAATCATGGGACAGATATACTCCAACATAGCTGAATTTAAGAATTGCCAGGATGGGTTAAGAGATGGCATATTTATGCAGCTAAAAAAATAAAAGGATCCCCCAAAATATGTGGGATACTATGTGGTTAATGATGTATGGAAAAATTAATGTAAGAGGGAATGCTAAACATAAACCTATGGATGAAAGAAATTGCCCATATTTAAGGTGCTATAATGTGATTGAAACCATGGAGCATTATTTATTTGATTGTATGTACTCTAAACAGCTTTGGCCTTGGTTAGTCACAAAAATGGAAATTGACATGGTTGGCATGAGTTTTTTATGAATCCGTGGTTGTAGGTCATTGCCCTCCAATTATTAGCTAAATATCATTCTGGAACCTTGATAGTATTTTGTTGTTGTTTAAAGTATTATGTATGGCAGGCTAGATGCCAATAGTCATTACAACAAAAATGGATAACATACCAGACCTTGAGTTTGTTGAAAGAATAAGCAATAGCATGGCATGCCACCAAAGGACTGGATCAGACCCTTAGGTTAAGAGATGTATTTACAAATTATGATAGAGAATTAACTTAAGAAGTATGTGCAATGTTAAATTTATAAGTCGGAAAAGAGTAAGGTATGAGGTAATACCTCCAGTATATTGCATTATATTTTTTGCTTTATGCTGTATAATTTCTGTTTTATTTCTTTCATGTGTGATGTAACACTGACTTATGATTTTGTATGAGTTTGTTTTTGATGTTTGTTAACAAAAAATTCCCCTACTCTTCCTGTAGGGGAAATCTCTTTCATCTTGGCATGCTAACAAGATGGCAACCTTGGGAGATGGTGTGCTGCTAGAAGAGATGAAGCTAGGACAGCAGGTCTCTTCTCCTACCTCTGAACATGGGGAGACCATTGATTTTGCCTTAGATACACAAATGGGAGAAGAAACTGCTTCTAATGCTGCAACTTTATTGGAATGGATACCCTATGGATCTAAAATACCTAGAGATGAAACAACCACTAACTCAGGTGGAGAAAATAACATGGAGCCTGAACAACGGGAAAACAGTGGTGAGTTTATACCACAATGTCCAGAGTCGCTTAAGCTGCAAGAAATTCTAGAAGTAGCAGAACACAAATTTTTGTACAAAAAAATGATGCTTACCAAGCATATCCAACAACTTCAAGCTGACAACAGGAAACAGGCTGCAAACATAATCAGCTGCACACCAATGACACAGATGCATCAAAAGATCTGCTGACCAGCTGGGCAGTGGGGATCAAGCAAGCGGAACAAAAATTGCAATTAAAAGTTCTTACAAATGCTTCTCTTTCCTCAGAACCTTGTGCAAAAGATGTTTCAAAAACAGTGAATGTAACTACTGTTTCGGGAGAAATATCAGGAATGGCAATTACAAACCCCTTGGGGTTTGACTTAAGATGACCCAAAGAAGCTGCAAAAACTATGGAATGGTCTGTAACTTCTGCTTTGACTGCTGTCGGCTGGGAACATGACCCAAAAATGGGAATGCCTACTCAGGAAGACTTTAGAGAAAGGTACTGTACGCATAATGAGTTTGGCTCCTGAGCTTTTAACAGTAATAATGCTAGCCCATTAGATCCTGAAGTGCCAATAGAATTAGCACTAACTCAGAATCCTACATTGCAGTTTGAAAAAAAATATTTCTACTAACTCTCATGATATACCATTACAGCCTATAGAGGAACATAGCTCTGGATTACAAAATAACATATCTGCAGTCCCTCAACAGCCCTTAATAACATAAACAGGAATAACCCTAAACCTTTTGCTTCCTTATTTAGACACCTATCATGCCTGCAAAAAGACACAATATGGTCCATCTGTCCTATATTGGAGGGATGCCTAACCCCCACACACAGAGGTGTTGTTGCCCGAACACTTGTAAAGGACTCCATGAAATTTTTTGCTAACAAAATATTCACACTCATTCACAAATCTGGATAAGCCACCATTGACATCAGCTTCAAATCACTTAATGGGCTTGAAAGATTTGGGATTAAATGTAATACACTCAAAAAATGCTTTTGTGGGCACTGTTTGTGGCAATTCCACTAATTAGACCTGCACAAAAAAGGATAACTGTTTTTTTTAGAAATGAAGGTGTCAGCATGTATGATTTAGTATACTGGCTGAGACAGAGATGCATGGTTATGGGAGATCCAGAAGCAATAATTGACTCAGAAAACATTTGGACTGGAGGTTGGAAAGTTAAAGTCATGCTTAAAACTAGTAATACTTGCATTGTACAGCTACCTAATTCTTTCCTTTTAGGGAAGGGTAGGGGAGTCTTGTTCTACCCTGGACAACCTAAAACATTTAATAAGTGTGGCTCAGTAGCTCATTTAAGCAGTGTATGTGATGAGGCTAAATGTACTGTATGTGGGGAACTGGGCCATATTGGAAACCAGTGCATTAATGAATGTAAGTGTAACCTTTGTGAAGAACTAGGTCATACTTTCCAAGACTGCCCGTGTGCTGCTCATAATCTGCCTGATCAGGCTGATGGTGCAGAACAAAGATTATGTGTTACCCTCACCCAAAAAAGTAAAATGAATTCCCAAGAACAACAACCACTGGAACCTGAGTCAAGACCTCTGCCTTTTACAAGCCCAAATACACAAAACGAAGTTCCACAAAAATGTTATCCCAGAGCCACTCCTCTCTACCCCCACTGAGGTAATACCTATAGGAAAGAAGGAAGTTTTGAACCAATGGACTTGATGTAAGCATTATATCGGAATCAGACAATACTGGAGGCATGCAAAAACCTGAGGAGAGTATGCCCCACCCCAATCCACAGACTGACAAGGAATGTATGACTACTAGACATAGACTGAAGGCAAGCCTCCCAAATCCAAAACTGATAACGTTTGATTCGGTTCTTATTTCAAACAAATACGAATTACTACATACAAACTCAGTAGATACTGATGTTGAATCAGATGACTTCCCAGTAGCTTCTTCTCTGCCTGAGTTAACCACTGACACTGAAGTACAAGCTGGTCCCTCTGGCTCTCACAAAAGGAAAGCCAAAACAAGAACTAAACATAAGGAACAAAGTGTGAAAAGGGGCAAATACAAATGAAATAGTACTGTGTAAATGTATGATAATTACAGATTTTATACTGTTAATGTAAACAGTACAAAAAGACCAGAAAAAAAACAAAAGCAGTTTTTTAATTTCTAACTTATCTGCAGTTCAGTGTAATTTTTTTACAAGACTTTGCATCTACTTACAGTTTATGAGGTTCAACTAGCAATAGCAAAAAGGCATGGTTTTTAGTCAGTCCTTTTGGTCCATAGGACAGGGAACCTGCTTGGGTGTAGGTAAATTAATTAGAATGCCTGAAATAATGGTTATTAAATTATTTGACTTGGTTTCTGGAAGGGTACTTATTTTTGATGCTTGAATACAACATACCTCATATAGGTTGATAAATTTATATGCTCCACAATCAAAATCGGCCAGAATCAAAATTTTTAAACAAATGCAACCCTATCTATATACTTCACACTGTATCATCTTTGCAGGGGATTTAATTGTAGAAACAGATCAGAAAGAAACACCATGAACTGTCAATTCCAGACTGCACTGCACTGCCAGAGGTAGCTTGCCTCTACAAAATACACGATCCAAAGTGGTAGTGCACACACAAGGAAAGTCAATGCTAGCATGAATATAAGAAAATGCAACAAAGTTCACTTTCGTAATAAAGCTGTAAAATACAGTAGTTTACCTGATTTTCTCCATGCTGCAAACTTTAAACAGAAAAACACAATTCTTGAAAAAACTGCACTCGGGCCACATAAAGAATAATGCTTGCCAAGATAATTTTTATTAAGTGGACTTTTATTCCACAACTTGGCAAAGACCATGGTAAAGACAAACATAAGCTCCCCAGTGCTTTGATTCAAACAAGAATCTTCCTCAGGGGGAATTGTGCTTTATGTGAAGGGCAGGTCACCCTTTTGCACTGCACCAGTCTAAATGAAAGGAGATAGTGAGTCACAGCACTATTCTCTCACTACTTTAAACAGAAAAAGCAAGTGTGTTCACTGCCCCTGGTGCCTCCACCCACACGAGTCCTGAGGCAGCTGAGGCACGACATTGAACGCACTTGCCTTATCTGTTTAAAGTTTACAGCATGGAGAAAATCAAGTAAACTACTGTATTTTACAATTTTAATTATAGTCTATCAGTATGAGATAAATGTTCACATGCAAAAACTATCACAATCATTGTGATACTAATGCCATGACACAAATTCTTAATAAATCAAGATTACAGGATGCATAACTGAAACATACAAACAAATATACACCAACATTTCACAAAGGTCAGATTGCTACTAAAACAGATTATATATTCACATCTTTACATGTACCTGTTAAATCTGCTACAGTTCCAGCTGCAGTATTTACAGACCATGATCTATTATAAATTACTGTTGGACAAACACCAGCATTTTGCAAAGGAGCAGGAATCGGGAAATTGAATGTTTCTCTTTTCGAAAAAAGAATATTTTTTTCAATGCTATTATACAATAACTGAGGGCTAGGAAAACAGTTTTTAATCATGTTTGATGACTCCATATCCTGGTGGGAAGATACAAAATATGAATTACAAAAACTTTTGAAATTCCTTAGCAAATCCAATAGTAATGAAAACTATATTCATTATCTGAGAAACAGACACATTTCTGAACAATTACTTACAATTTCATATGAAATTGGACAGAACTTATCAGCACAAATTGATAAAGTTAAAAAGGATTTAATGGCATTTCAAATAATCAAATCGAAAACCCTAGACCAATAGCAAAGATTTGGATCACATGGGTCAAGCAGGTTCTGCTTGCCCTTATGACAGCTGTTATAATAACATTTGGAAAAAAAGATATGACCACTATTAAGGATGAAAATGACCAGTTATATACTAAAAAGGAAGATATATTGAAAGTTGTAACTGAATATACTAGAAAAATGTTTGCTCCATTACCTAACATATATGAAGATATGGATCATCTTATGGAACATATTAATTTATCCCTTGTTCCAACAGAAGTATTAAATATAGTTAGTCAAGACATTCAACATCTAGAAGTACAAGAAGCTATTTCCTCTCTAAACAACAGAAAAACTATGGGACCAGATGTTCTTCGAAATTAATTATATAGAATACTAAGTGCAGAATTATTATCTGAACTAACTACTGTGTATTATTATATTTTACATACACATCACATTTCCTGTGATATGAATAAATGAATATTAACTTACTTACATAAACAGGGGATAAGACAAAACTTAAAAACTGGAGACCAATAAGTTTATTAAATAAAGATTTCAAAATACTAACAAAACTCATAGCCAAGAGGTTATTATTGATTGCAAATATTATGTTTTCAGATCAATCATGTTCTATACCTGGTAGACATATATGATCACTTGATTTTATTATGAGAAATAATAGAGAGAGGCAAACATGGCATCTTATATGGTTTTCTAATATATTTAGACCAGAAAAAAAAGCTTTCTATTCAGTTAGTCATGAATTTCTATGGATGTGCTTACCTCTCTATAAAGTACCTACAACAGTAATACAGTGGATAAGATGATTCTATAATACTGCAACAGTTATAACATTAATTAATGGTTGGAAAGGGCCAATGATTAGAATACAAAGAGGTGTGAGGCAGGGATGCCCTCTAAGTCCTATTTTGTATATTTATTTATAGACCCATTTCTTCACCTAATTAATTCATCTCCACATGTTTTTCCTTTATAGAATATCATACAAAGCCTTCCCTATAAGATAATAGCATATGTGGATGACAACAATGTATTAGTACAAGATGAGTAATCAATCATAGAATCCATAAAGATCTGTACATCCTTTGGGAAAATATCAGGGGCTGCCCTTAATCTTGATAAATGCATGGGGCAGAGTTAAATTCTCTTTTGCAATATACAACAGAAATACAAAGAATAAAGATACAAACTGACCTCATAAAAATCTTAGCTATGCTACCTGGTCCAGGTAAATTAGCTGAAATGAATTGGGAATCCAAACTGAACATAGGAAAATAAAAAGTATCACATTGGAACAGATGAATGCTGGGGAAAAAGAAGAGGGTATATTTGATAAAAAAAATATTTAATACCCATTTTCTTATACATTAGTTATATCGTCTCAACTCCAAAAAATATGAAACAACATTGTTAAGCATTTTCTTTTAAGCACTATGGGGAAATTGTCTTAACTTCATTAAGATAAATATTACATATTTTCTGTTAAGCAAGGGGGATTAAATATTATGAACCCAGTGTTATTCTTTAATAGCATATTTATTATAACCAACATTAAACCACTTTTAATAAATAGAAATATAGGTTGGGAATTCTGGCTACATGACACATGTAAATTATGGTTTGAAGAATGGGAACTAAATAGGCTTAAAATAATTAAGAACACTTTATTGATTCCTGACTATGTAAGAGAAACATTTCTTAGACTTAAACAATGGCACATAATGACTCAAATACTGATTACTATGAAGAGAAAACAATTATACTCACATTTAATTAATACACTATGTAAAGCAGAAAACATTTTTGAAGGGAATCAGTGCATGGGGGCAGAAGTTTGATGTCTTTGCAGAATATTTAAACAAGCAAATGGGAAGGGGATGCAGCACCACATACGTTGAATGGGAAGAACACCCCTCCCCCCTCAGCTAGTGGTCAAAAAGGGATTCAGCATGTTTGCAGTTCATTTGCATCACCAGATAAGAAAAAAGGTCCATCTCCCCATATGACATTCAGAGGAAATGCCAAACCTCACCCAACAACTAACACATTGAAATCTGGCCAATGGAAAACCATGTACACAAATGCTCACAGCCTGGGAAATAAGATCCCAGCAGGCAATAATGTCAGAGGCTAAACTGGACATAGTAGCAATTAGTGAGACATGGTTTACCAGTAACCACACTTGAGAGACTTCAGTACCTGGCTATGTACTGTTCAGAAGAGACCACGGTGCAGAAAGGGGGTGTGGAGTGGCCCTGTATGTCAATGAAAATATCAAAGCTACAATAAATTCAGAATACACATAAGGAGCCAAAAGAACTGGGGGTCACCCTGGAAACAGGAAATGGGACAGCCATAAGAACTAGGGTTGTCTACAGAGCCCCAGACCAGGGGAAGGACATAGACAAGTTACTGTTAGAAGATATACAAAACATGACAGCTAAAGGGGAGGTCTGATAAAGGGAGACTTCAACATGCTGGATACAGATTGGTCAATACCAGCAGGAACATCTGCCAGAACTAGACACATGGTGGATTCCCTGCAGGGGGAGGGCCTCAAACAACTGGTACAACAACCCAGAGACAGAGGCTATCCTAGATCTAGTACTGACTAACAGGGAAGGGATTGCAGATATCCAGGTAGAAGGTCACCTGGTGACCAGTGACTATCACATGGTATGGTTCGATTTGGCCACTACATCTAAATCATCCCATTGCAAGGCAAAAATATGGGACTTCAGAGGAGCTGACTTTGATAAGATGGCCAACAGAGTTAAGCTAGCCCTGGCAAAAAGAAACACAGGTGAGGGGGTACAGGCAAAGTGGGCAAACATTAAGGATGCAATACTTAAAGCAACAACCCATTGTGTTAGACAGAAAAGGAAGTGCAAAAGAAGCAGGAAACCACTTTGGTTCTCAAATACAGTAGCAGAAAAGGTCAGAGCCAAAAGGCTGGCCTTCAGGAAATATAAGGGTACACAACGGGATGAAGATAGGGAGGTATACCAAACTGCTGTAAGGGAAGCAGGGAAGACAATAAGGCAGGTAAAGTCCCAAACTGAGGAAACACTAGCATGAACAGTAAAAGAAGGTGACAAGATTTTCTATAGATACATTAGTGAAATGAGAAAGTCCAGAGGGGGTATCACTAAGCTCAAAGGAGAAAAAGGGGCTTGTGAGGAGGAGGACCCTGTAAAAGCATTGATCCTAAATAGATACGTTTGCTCAGTATTTACTGAAGAGAAGGTAGGGCAGGGCCCACAGCTCAGCACCATGGACACAGGAGGGAGGGAGGTGAGCACTACACCCTTCACAAAAGAAACGGTCCTTCAAGAGCTCAATAAGCTCAGGGTGAACAAGGCAATGGGACCTGATGGCATGCATCCCAGGGTACTTAAGGAGCTAAGGGTGGAACTAGCAGAGCCATTAACCAAACTGTTTAGTGAGTGTCTGAGCACAGGAGAGGTCCTAGAAGACTGGAGAAGGGCTCATGTGATCCCACTCCACAAGAGTGGTAGCAGGGAGGAGGCAGGGAACTAGAGACCAGTCAGTCTTACCTCAATAGTGGTCAAGATTATGGAGGCACTCCTTAAGGAAAGGATAGTGCAACACCTGGAATCCATAGGGGCACAGGATCCAAGACAGCATAGGTTTACAAAAGGAAGGTCCTGTCAAACTAATCTCATAGATTTCTTTGACTGGGTAACCAGAGTGGTGGACCAAGGGGGAGCAGTTGATGTCTCCTACCTTGACTTCAGCAAAGCTTTTGACACTGTTTCACATAGAAGATTGATAAATAAGCTGGGTAGGCACAGGGTGGGTCAGAAGTTGGTCAATTGGGTGGCAAATTGGTTGACGGGCAGAAAACAGAGAGTGTTTTTAAATGGTATACAGTCAGAAGAGATGCAAGTCACAAGTGGGGTACCTCAGGGATCAGTCCTGAGGCCAGTCCTCTTCAATATTGTCATCAGTGACATTGCAGATGGACTAGAGGGTAAGGCTTGTTTGTTTGCAGATGACACCAAGAACTGCAACAGAGTAGATGATCCAGAAGGGGTGGGCAGAATGGGAAGAGATCTGGATAAACTAGCAAAATGGTCAGAAGAGTGGCAACTGGGATTTAATGAAAAGAAGTGCAAGATCATGCACATGTGGAAGAGAAACCCTGAAGCCACCTATAGGCTGGGAAGGGAGTTGCTGGCAGTCACAAAAGAAGAAAGATACTTGGGTGTCATCACCACCGATGACCTGAAATCGGCAAGATCACCAGCCTTTTATTTCCACTGGGACACTTGTGCAATCTACTTGAGCAGCAGGTATCCAAGAGATCTGTGTTTTTGGAACAGTTTGGCAGCTTGAAAATGACTGTGAGTGCAGCATATGTGTGACTTTGTAACTGAAACTGCTCTGATTTGTTTCATCTTGCTGCTGTGCTGAACTGAGGGGATTACCCAGGTGTGTGCAAGAGGCCATTTACCTGCATGTAATTTCAGCTCAGGGGTGAGCCAATAATAAGAGCAGGTTTGCCTCTGTGGGAGGGTTTGCTACAACATTTAAACATCATCATGCATATGGCGTGTCATAGCGTGAGTGGCGAGGCCACCGGAGTAGATTTTTGCATAGGAACATGTACCCATAAAAGAGAGGGACCTCATTTTAAATAGGTTTTATTGTTTATCTGGTTCTGTATTTTTGGTTTTAACTGGTGGGTCTGGCTGTTTTGGGTGGGAAGGCTTTCTACAAATTTAAGAAGTGATGCTTGTGGAAGACTCAGCTGTTTTGATAAGCTGTCACCTGACTCCTTTTCAGTCCCATTTTTTGAGTTAGGATTTAAATTTTTTTTTTCTCTTCTCTCCTTATATGTATACTCGAAGTGGTAAGATGGTAAACAAAACCGTTAAAGGGGCAATTAAAGGGAAGCAAAGGATAAATCCAAAAAAGAATAAAGAAGGTAATTGCTGTGTTTTTACACAGGAATTGGTCATCACGGCTTCGACCCCTAAGGATTTGGTAGAAAGTCCCGTAGTATCCTACTTACCTCACTCCTTTAAGGAGCTTATGAATGAGGAATGCAGATCAGATTTAGCTGGAGACAATTCAGAATTTAATGGAAGAAACCAAATTCTGATGACTAAGAGCTGGGATAAGAACAGTCCGAATAATACAAATCAAGAGACTTTGATTAATTTATTGGAGAACCAATTTAGTGGTAGTGATGGGACTAACAGTGAATTTGAAGAATTTAAACAATTATCCTCTTTTGACAATAAGAACATAACTCCGGACTTGGAAGTAATTAGTAACTTAGAGACTGGTGTTAAAACTCTGTCCCAAGGGAAAATCACTGATTTCTTAAAAAAAAAAACCCTTTCTAAAGCCCCCAATAATATTTTTCAGGACGTTCCAAAAATGAACAGTACACATATGGTTTCCAATATAGGAGGTTACGAATGTACCACTTTTGGGGAAAAAACAAATAGAGTGGATCATTCCCAGGTTTTTAGACAAGATGAGTGGATGGGGGAAGTAGAAGCAAGTCAGCATTGCATGTCTGGGCAAGGAGATTATATAGATAAAGATGATGGTATTTCATGCTTTCCCTCAGGAATAAAGTTATTTAGTCCATTAGAGATCTCTAGTGAGGTAGGGGTCTGCAATATCGACTCTAAAGAAATGGTGTATTCATCCCTTAATGATGCGCCTGAAGAGTTTTTTCAAAAAATGGACAAAGAGGTCCAGGACATTCATTTAGATAAAGATTTTTTGGTTCAGTGTCTGGATACTATATCGAAATATACCATTAAGGCTCTTGCACATCCAGTAATGTCCAATGTTGTTTTATTGGAGGCATATAATGGTATTAAGACAGCTTTGGAAACTCTTTCTAGTTTTTGTGTTGTGAAGTTTGCTGCTTTAGAATAACAAATTTCACAATTATTGGGGGAAAAGAAAGTTCACAGATCTAGGCATAATTTGTCATTTTCTCCCCTAAATGTTCAAGAGCCCTCAAAAGGTAAAAAGGGCAAAAAGAGGGGTGGAGTAAGTAAGAAAAAAGGGGGTAAGAAAAAGCTTGGACCTGTGGGACTTATTCAGACTCCTAATTTAGGAAAACAGAAAGATGAATTAAACACTAGGGCCCGGATATTCAAACTGCGCCATTCTGAGGCGCAAGCCCTTGCGCTGCTCAAAATAGTTGTGCAGGGGTGTGGCTGGGGCGATACTCAAAGGAGCTGTGCTATGAGCAACTCCTTTGAATATCACCCCCCAGCCACAGCCACTGTGCATGGCGCAGTGGAACTTGTGCCACCATGCAAGTTGTCAAGAGTGGAGCATTCAACTAGCGGTGGCGAGAGGCTCTACCATTGCGCCATGCGCCAAATTTCCTATATTCAAACAGTGACATGCAATGGCCATAATTCATGCAAGGCGCGGGGGGGCCATTTGCATCTGATTATGGCCCCATTTGCGTGCCATTAGCATGTAGGTGCGCCAATCCCCGAGGACTTGCGCCTGGCCGCCCTGCCAGGCAGCAGCCGTTGGGGACCGACACACCCTGCAGCCCGATCACGGGCAGAACGTGAAAACAACCCCCCCAAACATCTCCCAATGCCCGATCGTGGGCAGAATGTATAATGACAACCCCCCCAAACATCTCCCAATGCCCGCTCGTGGGCAGAATGTATAATGACAACCCCAAATATCTCCCAATGCCCGATCGCTGGCAGAATGTATAATGACAACCCCCAAACATCTCCCAATGCCCGATCACAGGGCAGAATGTATAATGACAACCCCCAAAATCTTCCAATGCCCGATCGTAGGCAGAATGTATAATGACAACCTCCCCAAACATCTCCCAATGCCCAATCGTGGGCAGAATGTATAATGACAACCCCCAAACATCTCCCAATGCCTGATCGTGGGCAGAATGTATAATGGCAACCCCCAAACATCTCCCAATGCCCGATCGTGAGCAGAACGTGGAAAACAATTCCAGTGCCCGATCGCTGGCAGAATGTAAAAATACCCCCAACCCGAATATCTTCCCTGGTGGTCCAGTGGACCGTAATGCCCGATCGTGGGCAGAATGTCCAGTGACAACCCCCAAACATCTCCCTGGTGTCTAGTGTCCCCCACCCACCCACCCAGTACCACCCGCTCCCCCCCTGGCAGCTTTGATGATGTTCATTCCTAAATCTGGACTGTCATGTATGGTATGGGCTGCAAGCCCATTGGCTCTAGCTCTGCACCAATGAGCGGCAGCCCATACTGCATATGACACCAGAGAGCACAGACATTCCAATGCCCGCGATCGGGCATTGGGAGATGTTTGTGTTGTCATTATACATTCTGCCCACGCATCGGGCACTGGGGGTTGTCATTATACCTTCTGCCCGCGATCGGGCATTAGGGAGATGTTTGGGCGGGAGGGTTCTTTTCACGTTCTGCCCACAATCGGGCTGGTGAGGGGCACAGGGACTGAGTTGGGAGCCAGTCACGGGTGGCAGCTGCTGTGTTGCACCCTGCAATACAGCAGCTCACCTGTGGGTGGCCCTCAACTTGATCCTTTTATTTGGCTCAAAGTTGTGCAGGCACAGGTTGGGGGTTGCGCCTGCACAACTCTGCACAACCCGACTGAATATCGGGCTGTGCAGTTTATGCATGGTTCCTCCCCCTCCTGTTGAGCATGCATTCATTTGCATTGCGCTGTTGCTCAACCTGTTTTCAGTGGCGCAACTGCCTCCTGCTGAATATCGCAGAATGGCGCAATGTAGGACTTGAGCATGCGCAACCCTGTTGCGCATGGCACAACCCTTTTGAATATCTGGGCCTAAGGATGAAAAGACTAATACAATTGGGGCTACAGGTACCATTAGGATAGGAGAGGTACAGAGAGATACAAGGAAGAATTCTGACCCAAAAAACAAATTTACATTTGTGGATGGGACACTTATAAAAGATCAAGAAAAGGGGGAGGGTGATTACATTGTGAAACAAAAAACAAATTCTAAGGAGAATTTAATTAAGGTAGATCAGTTTAATAAAGATCTTTGCCCAAATTTCATGTTGGCCAGGAGGATAGTACAAGGGTATGACCTGGAAGCATATAATTTAATCTGTACAGGGAAAGAAGTAGTTTTTAAATTAGATAAGCTGTATTTTAAACATTATGAATCTACTATAACCAACAGCATGATAGCCCATATGTTGAGAGCAGAATTAGGGTTACCAACAGTGCAGAATGCTCTTATTATGGTGACTAGGGATACTTCCAACCCTACTAATTCAGTTTACTTTATGCTCCCTAACATGGATATGCAAAATTGGTCTGGGTTAAGCAAGGCCTGTGTAGACTCTTTGGGATTACTGTTATCAACACCAGTGACCTGGTCAACAATTTGGAAAAATGTTTATAATAGGGCAAAAATAGGAAAAATGTTAACATATGATATATTCAAAACTACTCTTGTAACATTGAATTGGGAGTTTGGAGTTTCCCGTGAAACCTCAATGATCTCTATTTTTGGGCTGGATATATTGGAGGGAGAAACTGCTATTAATTTACCATCATTATTGTGGATGATTTTATCAACTATTATTAAAACTCATATACTTCCAGAAGAATTTGTGGAGGTGAATAGAGTTTGGAATGATACAGAGGGTACTCAGATTAACTGTATTATTGGTTCTGTACAATTGTTAGTATTACTTTTTGAAAATAGACATGTGTTGGATGAGGTGGGTATTTACATGGTGGAATTGAATGAGTGGGAGACATCAGGTCAATCTAGAGCCATGCAACCTTGACTAAGTTTTTGGAAATAAAAAGTAATGAGTCCTCATTAGAGCAGGAAGGGGGGTCAGAAAGCAACCCTGGTTATAATGTCCTAATTGAATAGCAGGACTCCATAATAAGTTTGTGGATCCACAGTGGGTTGCTTTTTATTTCGGACATGAAGTGATTATTTTTCAGGAGACATGGGTTTTAACATCTCCTTTCCTGAATGGATATGAAACTAGTTTTGTGCCAGCAATTAAAAGGAAAAAACATGGGAGGAACAAAGGAGGTCTGGTTACAATGATCAAAATTAGGGAAGGATTAAGAGTAAGCAAAAGTTACTCTCCAACTCCCAAGATCCTTATGGTAGTGGTTAACTGGGACCTTTGTATGGTTCTGATTGTTAACATTTATATTCCACCATGTTTTCACACTTACTCTACATATGATTTTTGGTCCAAACTATCGATAGAAATAGATTTAATGCTACAGTTAAATTGGATAGATACTGTCCTTTTAGCTGGGGATTTTAACGCTAGGATAGCCGAGTTCGATAATTTACCATTGTTACAAGAACTATTATATATGGCAGATTTGGAAAAAAGAAATACAACTGACAAGATTGTAAATGAGGCAGGGAGATGTTTTAGTACTTTTATCACAGAGAATAATCTCTTGATTCTTAATGGGAGATTAGAAGGGGATCATCAGGGTGATAGCACTTTTTTCTCCCCAGTTGGTAAGAGCGTAATTGATTTTATATTATGCTCTCCTTTTAGCTATCATTTCTGCAGGAGATTATATGTGGCTATGAGAACAGAAAGCGATCATGCAGCAATTTTGCCGGACTTTAGGACTTCTGATAGTGTCATTCCTCCCCCCAATAAGCCCTTGGCAGATATTTAGATTAGTGGGAAAAAAAGGTTAAGATTGAATAATGAGTCAATGCAAGGAGTTTGGAACCTTTTATACTCTTCTATTTTTGTTGAGTTATTTCAACAGGTACATAATGGCTCCAAAGGTGAAAGGATCAGTGAATTATTAAACATAGGGTATCAACAGATTAAGACACTGATTTATTCAGTTAATAATGTTAAGCCCCAGTTAGTATCCTGGTTTGATGAGTATTGTAGGAGAGAGAAAAGAAATTTGATGAGGGCCATCAGGCAGACAAAAAATCCGAGTAAGATGGCGATTATAAATTTAAATAAATGCTAAGGAGTACAAGGAATTTCTCTCACAGAAAAAAGAGAATTTACTAAAAACAATGGGGTGTTATATAAAATTGTTATTATGAGGGTGATATTAAGCTTTTTGGGCTTTGATGTCCAAGGGACAGCTGATCAGAATTCTAGACCTCCCATATATATCCCCAAGGAAACTTGGATATCTTATTATAGTCTACTATTTAATAGACATCCTACCAACAATGATGATGTGATAGAAAATTTTAACATTGAGGGGGAATACACATCATTAGTGTTTTCATTTGGAGAGGTGGAAGAAGTCATTGTGAATTTATCAAATAGTAACGCACCTGGACCCGATTTGATACCAGGAGAAATTTACAAGGGGCATTTGAATTATTGGGTAGTTTTTTTTACTAATTTTTTCAATATCTGTTTAAAAGAGAGATTTATTCCATTATCTTGGACAAGAAATATAATAGTTCCAATTCATGAAAAGGGCCAACTTTATTTGCCATCTAATTATCGTCCAATCAGTCTTACTGACATTAGTGGAAAAATCTTTGCTAAAATAATATTACATAAATTACAAGATTGGATAACTGCAAACTCCCCTTTATCGATGTTTCAAGCAGGTTTTCGTAAGGATTTTTCTACGACAGATAATATTTACATCCTAGCCCATCTGATAGAAAAATATAGATTATTTCGTAAAATGAAGCTTTATGCTGTGTTTGTAGACTTTTCTGCAGCATTTGACTCAGTTAATAGAGCCAAGTTATGGGAGATATTATTAAATAGATGCGTACCATTACATTTATTAACCCCCATTATTAGGTTATATTCTCACACAACATCGTCTATTAGATATGATAATAAGGGCAACATTTCTGACTATTTCAGTGCAACTTTGTGAGTTAAACAGGGATGTCCTCTGGCCCCCCTTCTTTTTAATTTGTATATTAATGCCCTTCTGACCTATAAAGATATAGATATTCTTGATTCCCAAAAAATTAAGAATATCCCAGTACATTGTCTGGCCTATGCAGACGATTTGATTATTTTTGCTTTATCTGCTCAAGGTTTATAAAATAAAATAAATCAATTTTGCTCTAAATGTAAACATTTGGACTTATTAATAAATATGAAAAAAAACTAAGTTGCTGATTTTTGCACCCTTACAGGGACATCAAATTAAACCAAGGATTTATTTAAATAACAAACTTATTGAAGTGGTATCCTCTTATATATATTTGGGGGTGAAGTTTGCTTCAAATGGAAATTGGATAGAGCATTGGAGAGGACAAGTGATAAGGGCAAAACTGATTGTTAGGGCTCTCTTACGTTTTGCTAGGAAATATGCAGGATATTTGGTCTCGCCGGCATTGATAGCCGGCAAGGCCCAAATTAATCCTATTCTTTTGTACAGCACAGAGGTCTGGAACAACAATGTCCCTTCATGGTTGGAGATCCCACTTTTTCTCTATTATAAATCTTTATTGCAGGTTCCACTTGCCACTTCTAATGTTATAGTTAGGGCTGAATTGGGTAGAGTACCTATCGTTACAATAATTGATATACGTCTCATAAGTTACTGGGTCAAAATGATTAATCAACACACTAATATTATGCCTTTACTATGCCTTAGAGAAAAATTATCTTGGCATAAACAGAATTTTAGGTCTCCTTGGGTCAAAAATATTCAACGTATTTTGGGCAGTGTTAATATGCTTCATCTTTGGACAGATTGGGAGAAATCAATATCAATATCTTATGTGTTTAAGGAGTATGTTAAAAGAAAATACTTAGGCTTGCCTATGATAAGCAAATGGAGCTCCTCAGAGTTCAACATCAGGCCAGGTGGTTAGCTCAAAATAAAATTGATGTATTTATAGAGAAATATCTTACTCTTGGGCTGTCCCTGTTAGAAAGAAAAATGAGTACTTGGGCAAGACTGGGAATCATCTGTTCTAAATATGCTTTTTTTAATAAGACGACTCCACCCAATTTAGGTTTGGAGTTTTGCAGATGTAACAAGGGTTTTCAAGAAGATCTTTATCATATTTCGGTACAGTGCCCTTTATATAAAACCTCACGGTTTAATCTGTTAAATGATTTCCTTATTAAATAAGTGAATGCAAAATATGATATTTTATTCATACTTCTTCACCCTCAGACATTGGAGGAAGCTAAGATGGTTTTAAGTTTTTTTTATCAAGTGTTGAAACACAAAGAAAAACGTCTCTCTGCCTAATTTGTTCATGGATTTTTATGTGTCAAAATTTTAAATGTAATATTAGATTTAATATTTTTTTTCTTCTTTTTTGTATATAATTTTATGCTTTTAGTATGTTGTAAAGGCTTGATTGCTGAACAATAAAACATTGAACCTTGAACCTTGACCTGAAATCATCCAAGCAGACCTCTAAAGCAGTAAGTAAGGCTAGGGGGATGTTAGGGTGTATTAGTAGAGGTATCACAAGTCACTGGTTAGGCCCCATCTGGAGTACTGCATGCAGTGCTGGAGGCCACACCTTCACAAAGACCTTAACCAAATTGAGGCAGTCCAGAGAAGGGCAACCAAAATGGTGCAGGGACTGCATCAGAAGACATGAGGACAGATTGACAAAGCTCAATATGTATACCCTTGAGCAAAGGAGGGAGACAGGTGATATGATCAAAACATTCAAACACCTTAAGGGCATTAACAAGGTGAAAGAATCTAACACATTTAAATATAAGAACAATAGAAGGCAAGAGGACACAGCATGAGATTAGAGGGAGGCCGATTAAGGGGGAATATGAGGAAATTCTTTTTCACAGAAAGGGTGGTGGATGCATGGAACGGTCTAACTCAGGAAGTGGTGGCTATGAATACAGTACAGGGCTTCAAACAGGCATGGGATAGGCATAAGGGAGCAATACAAATGAGTATAAATAGATAGGCCACTGACAAAGCAAAGGGCAAGGCCGATGGCACATTTATAAGGTAGAAAATGAAATGGGCAGACTGGATAGGCCTTGCAGTCCTTATCTGCCGTCAACTTCTATGTTTCTATGTAAAAATGCCCCACAGAGCATTTACCTTCATTGAAACAATTGTTAACAAATAATAGATTCCCAGCCCATATGTGTGATATTCATTGGTTGAGCTGCCATGAAAAAAACCTGTAAAATCTAATCATAAACACAAACAACAGAATGATAGAATGTGTAGCAGGGCACAATGTCAACAGCAACTGGAACGATAGAACTCTGCTTGTTTCAATGTTCATTTATTTCTGGATTTTAGAAATATGTAGCTCAAATATGGGCTGACTCAATATTTCAATCATCGTCTCATTCAGACCTCATATTTGGTTCTTTCTTGAATGCATGGAAAAAAATGGAACCTTAGCACTCTAAGGGTTAACTTTACAATATTCAAATGGCATATTTGGATGACACAGTGTTTTTTTATGTTACAACAAAAAGAAGGAACTTATCCAGAACACACAGTATGAGTGCACTGTTCTGCATACCTTACAACTGTCCCTGATTTTCATGGACATGGTAAATCTGCTTGAAAACTTGCCTTAGTCACTTACCAATACTGGTGTTTCTGCCACTGTAGATAAGGGATTTGAAGATTCAAGCAGTGAAGACATCATTTATAGATTGGTTCTCCTTCACAAAATGCATTCACTATGTTGTATGTTGTATATTCTATATACTTTTTGAGTAGATGTTTTCATTTTTAAAGATGTGCCTTGGATCTAGACATTTTTCCCTGAATTTTTAAGCTTCGTTCCTGATACATGACATATGAGATGGAGCAGTATGCTGTTCTGTCAATACCAAAGGACACTAAAAATTAGCTTTGCATACTGGCAGTAGTCAAAATGATGTTGGCTGCACTACACACCCATGAAAAGTCAACAACAAACAGCAGACTGACAGCTGGAATTGAACAAAATTTAGAGAGAATAAAATTTTATAGAATGGTAATAATTTATTTTTGTAAAAAGGATGCAACACAGACTTAGTCTTCTATGCTCAACTAGATTGTAACAGACAAACAAAGAAATAAAATGCTGCAGTTGATCTTTAAAGTACTGTGAAGATTTGGCCTCCATCAGATAGACATGTGATGTGTTCCAGAGCTTGATAGTAACATACTGTCATTAACGAAGTCTTGACCCACTGGTATTTTTAACCAAGAAGTTTACTGTAATTAGCTGCTGATGATCTGAGAACCTCAATCCTTTCAGGGAACAGGAGCAGGCTGGATAGACACATGGTGGAGCTAGATGCAAGCATTTTATAAGTGAAACTGTCCAGTAAATATTTTAACCTTGCTTTCGGGGACAGCCACCTGAGATCATCATAGATTAACTAATGGTACAGCAGTCTGTCCACATCCAGAGCAAAATGTGTTTGATTTTAGAGAGTTTAAAATGTAGACATTTTCCTGACAGTTGGTGAGGTAAAGAGACTGGCGCCATAATCCAGGAGGTAAAAAAAAGGCTGTGATTTGTAATAGCCAAGCTTGTATCATCGTTGAGGCATTGCATTACTCAGTAAAGAAGCCCAGTTTTTTTTAGTTTAGTTATACAGCAAGATGGTCAAGGTCAATTCTGAAGTACAAACAAGGGTCAAGGTGGCTCATGAGATGCAGTATTTAAAGCTGCTGGTAGCCTCCAGTTTAGAACTATCCAATGTGTGTGTGTGTATGTATGTCAAGGTCACAGCTCAGGAAATTTACTTTGAAGATCCTAAAATAATGACACTTGTTTTGTTTTTATTTAGGATCTAGTTATTCTAAATAAACCAGTTTTGAAATGGTACAAAGTCATGATGTTAATTAAAATTAAGATCAAGAATATTGCTGGATCACCAGCAAATGAACAGTCATTAGTGGCCAGCTCAACTTGTACCAGGTGCTACAGGTCACACAAGGTATTCATATCTACAAAATAAACTGATCACTTATCCTTCTGACATCAAAAAATGTCCTTAATCTCTGTAAGTGTCATTTTTGCTGACTTTATTCCAAAGAATCAATAAAAGTGTCATACATCAAAACTTTTGCTAAGCAGCACAGAGGTATGTGTGCTGCTTTGTTAAAGTTTTGCCATGTTGTAATTTAGTGAAGTACTCCAGTGACCCCACATTTCAACTGAAGGAGCTATACTTTGATGTGGTAGGGCTGCAGGACCATCAGACAGCAACACAGAGCCATTAATAGCCTGGAGAAAAACACAGTTAATTATATCTCCCATGGCTGATCATGCAGCTTTGACATTGTATGCCATTAGGAGGCGCTGTCATTAGGGAACCATAATATGGGCCTGGCAAACCAGTTTACTTCCATACTGGTGAACTGGATTTCACAATGGCTAGCATAGACAGGGCTGTAGGGGTGTTGTGCCACTTGCCCCATACACCTCTGACTTGGACTTGATTATATTTAGTTTCAGGGGGTGTGGGGGGTGCATCCCCTGCAAATAGCTCATACTTGCCCGAGGGCATTTGGTGCAAGTGGGGTCAGGGGGCACAATGGGCAGACATGATGATCACTGTTGGCATTGTGCTGGTGTTCTAATGTCTCTCACCCTTTTGTTTGTCACACTGGCCTGGGTGAACCCTTTGACATCAGTTGCAAAGGATTTGATGATGTGGTCTTAATGGCTTAGTACCTGGAAAGTCATACCAGGGAGCAATGGAGATCAGGATCATCCTGATAAAAATTAAAAACCTCAACAATAACAGATGGTAAAATAATTAGTTTTGCATTTAAAGTGCAGTTTGGGGTCAGACCCACATTAAGGTGTATGGCATTACAGTAAGTGATGCATGTTCCCCTTTAATATATAATATAATACAGTACATCTACAGTACGTTGTACCCTTGTTTGAGACATGTATGAGGAATGTATGAAAAAACATGGGACCATACATAAGCTATCTGTACACAATGAATAGTTCATTTGTCTCCTGTTCATCTTATGTCTTGATTGATTTTTACGCAGACTGCTTAGGGCTATTATTCCTGAAACATGGCCTTTAGCAATCTTCCTATGTTTAAACCCATCACAACTAATAACTTTACTTCCTTGTTATAAATGATCGGTCTGCCAAATTCTCTACTAAGGATACAGTACAACATGGGAAACTGGCTAAAAGCAAAACATTGACCCACTTTGAGCTCTTTTACATCCTCACTTGGCAGCTTTTCCCTTTATTTCATTTCTCATTTTGAAGGTGAAAGACTTAAGAGTCCAATCTTACAGGCTAATTAAGATTTACCTCAAAAGCTATATGAAATATAATGAGATTTCAGGCCTAATATAAAAGGTGTGCAGGTGTATGTTAAGATGAACAGTGATGGAACATCAAGGGAGACTAGGGTAGCAGTGGGGATTCAGTGGGGATTGGAAAAAGGTGATATAGCATGGAAGAACTGGGAGAGCAGAAGGGGGACTGTAAATTGTTCATGCCAATGTTAAGAGTATGGGGCACAAGATGGACTACCTACAGGCTATAATGACCTCAAAGAGTTTTGATATACTGGCCCTCTTTGAAATCTGTTCATGTACCATCATAGCTGTGACATGTTAATTGAAAGTTATTTCCTGTTAAGGAGAGATGGGGAAATCGCTGGAGGATGGCAGTCACTCTACTTGTCAGGGATTCAAGCACGGTGGTTCAAGATATGGAAACTGAGGGCAGGAGGGAGTTGAGACACAGTGGATACAGATGTTTGACCTGGGGAGAAGAAGTGAAGTGGAGGTGGCCTACAGACTGCCAGGTCAAACAGCTGAAAAGGACAAGGGCCTGCATGATAGAAAATGATGCTAGCAACATCAGGTAGCATTGTCATTATGGGAAACTTTATTCTTTTGAATGTGAATTGGGACATGCCAGTAGCAGGTAGTAGAAAATGTTAGGACTTACTGATGCCATGCAAGTTGACTTCTTGACTTTGTGGGTTCAGGAGGAGACTAGCAAAGGTGTCATCCTTGATCTTATACTGTCGAACCAAGACATTATATGGAACACAAGTGTAAAAGAGCCTCTGAGGAAAGTGACTACTGCATGGTGAGGTTGAGCATTGCCCTGGGTGAGCAGAGGCCAGATATATCTGTGCTGGTCCCTTACTTCAGAAGGGCCTATTTCAATGTCATGAGAATTACTTTTCATGATAGCCTGTAAGGAATAGATAGGTTTCTGGAGTGGAAAGCATATGGAAAAATGATGATAAAAGAGGCATTAAGGGCAGCAAGGGCATGCATTAGATCCATCAAAAAGGGTAAAAAGTATAAGAGATCTTTCTGGTTTAACATCTAGGTTAGGGAAGCTGTCAAGACAAGGATGGCAGCATTTGGAAAAAATAAAAGGGAGTAGATAAAAGGAAGAAGGGAGGAGTAAAAGAAATGGCTTAAATTCAGCAAAACAGCTGATTAAGAAGGTAAAAGGGGACCAGAATTGAGGATAGTGAAGGGGTTAAAAAATATGACACCTGCTTTTGCTTACATAAGAGACAGAAGGATGTCAGATGGAGGATATATAGAAAATTACCAGGATGCTTACAGTGGGCGCCAAAACTAAGAAGGCAAACATCCTGAATTAATTTTTGGGCTCAGTCTTCACAGTAGTAGCATAAGTGGTGGAAATAGAGGAGAACCTGGGGGAACTCAGTTCTGGGTGTGAAATTAAAAGTCTGACTTGGTTCCAGAAGAAAATGGGGAGGACTACTTTGGTGTAAAATGTATTCCCCCAAAAACATAGAACTGACAAATGAAAGTGTAAAAATGTAACACATAATGAGAAAACGTGTCCCCTGACCCCCATCAGATATGTTTCATTCTATATCTAAGGTAAAGGGTCCCCCAGTGATTTTTTTTCCATTTCCAACACTGGGAAGTAGGGATCCACTACCTGAGTGCAGAGTTAAGCTCAAGTGGGAAATGGAGTGGACACTGACTATAGGAGTGTTCACTGAGGCCAGAGTCATATTAGGACTGCAGGGCCTAAAAGAAAATAAATCCCAAGGGCCAGATAGTTTGCACCCCAGGCTGCTAAAGAATGCAGTTCAGGCCCTGGCAGTGCCACTGGTGCACCTATACAATTGCTCCTCACAGTAAGGGGCAGTGATGGGGACTGGAAAGTGGCAGAAGTGCCATTTCGTAAGTGTGGAGAAAGGGATAGCCACGGGAAATGTAGGTCAGTGAGTCTGACCTCCAAAGTGGGAAAGCTGTTGGAGACTATAGTCGAGGTGTGGATTATGGATTTCTTTTTATATGTTCCACTCTTTATCCTGGTGAGTCCTCTGTTGGGTTTCAGCCCTGGTCATGGCCCCTGTAACTTCCACCCACCATCCATTGCCACTAACTCCCCAGTTACCCCCAGCTTGCACCCTGGAGGGTGGGGCACAGCACTGGACCCCCATATCTGAGCTATGGGACAGTATCTGGTCAGGGAGTGTGGCAATGGCAGGCTAATCGAAGCCCCTGGGAGGGCTTCACAGAGACAGAGGGCTCACCCCTCCTGTTCCTTTTTTCCATTGTTCTTGGAGGGAGGGATGTGCAATGACGCCAGCATCCACCCCGCCTCCCTGTGTATTGATTGCCGGTAGCGTGAGTGACTCCTGGCCACTGCCAGGAGTCCTCTTTACAACGGACATTACTCCACCATCCCCCCCCTGGAGAAGGACAGCCATCCATGGGCTGCTCCATCCTCCTCTCCCAGCCAGCCCTCCAACATTCCAAGTCTGTTCCCGAACCCAGGTCACCGGCACTGTAAGTGGAAATCCAACTGCTGCACCAGCCAGCACTTTGTTTACTGTATCCAGTTGTGGTCCCTTCACCTTGCAAAAGACATAGAAAGGCTGGTATCAGTCCAGAGGAGGACAACAAAGATGATCAGCAGTCTTAAGTACAGGGCATATGAGGAAAGGTTAAAAATCTTGAACATGTATTTCCTGGAGACCAGCAGAGAGGAGGATGAGAAGGACATGATAGGGTGGCTACAGCAGAGCTAATTGTTGCAATGAAAGAGACCACAATTACTAAGGGGCACAACTGAGGAAGCATTTCTTTACAGAGAGAAGGGTGGAAGGCTGGAACAGTTTGTTAAGTGTGGTGGTAAATGATGACAGACTGCCAGGATTCAAGAAAGGAATAGGATGGATTCAAAGGAGTATTAGGGGAATTAGGTAGTTCAGCAAAATGTAATCTGGAATGGCTGGCTGGTGGTTTGGGGGTCAGTAGGTAGGGTTAGAACTCAAGGCAGATTTGATGGGCCTTTGGCCTTTATCTGTCCATAGCATTCTGTTTCTATGTTTCTATGAATGTGCCACAGTCAAAAGCCCCATTGTAAATGTGTTTTAAACATGATTCGATTTAAAATGTAGTTAATATTCTACATTTCCGACCAGCCTGGTGCTGTGGAGAGCTGAGGCATTGGGCATCTCACTCCTGTCACAATGGAGAACCAGATTCAGGAACAGACTAGGGTTATTTGGGGCCAGTTGAGGGAAGGAGGATCAAGTGTCCATGGAAGACTCTCCTCCTTTGGGGAGAGGAACGGTGTGTAGTACTCTTTGACTGCCACCCATTGGAGGCTGGGTGGCACAGCATATGGCCACATCCCAGTGGGCCAGGTGCTGAGATATGAGTACTTGTGGCATCTTCATGCCACACACCCATACCAGTGCACATGTGTCAACCTCAGGGAAGTTAACTAAAATGGGAAAAGTCTGGGAGCTGTGCATCAGGAAGCACCGCCTGCCTACCATGGCCTCTGTCATCACTCCAGGATTCTGTTACAAAATGGATCCAGACTCTTGGGGTTGGGGAGGAGGTCCCTCACTCTTCTGGCCCCACCACATGGGGCAAGCCATGAAGGTATCTAAGCAAGTGAGTCCTAATAGGAAATAATTGCCAATCTAGGAGATGGGGCGGCGGGGTTGAAGAGCCAACCAGCACCCATTGAGGCACTGGGTCAAAACATAGCAGACCACAGTGCCATCAGCAAGAACAGTTTTGCAAAAATGCTGTTACTTTTACTTTTCTGAGGGGCATTTCCCCCCCACTCCCACCCCCGCTCTGCCCCCAGCAACCCCCAGATTTAAGGATTCTCATTCAGGGAGGAGCAGATCATGGGGCAAGTTAAAATTTGTGCAGCCATAGAATACCATTTCCACGGCCCCTTTTAAAAATATACAAGTCTGATAAAGGTAAAATGGCAGAAGACCAGGATTAGAATGCTGGTTTCCACTACCTCCTGGCTGAGCTGCTCCATGCACCAGCTCTCTATGCCATGTAAGCAGCTCAGCCAGCCCCTGGTATTCTACTGCCCTTGTCATTTGGCAGAACCACACAGACAGCGACCAGAGGAGCATATATAGTAAGCACTGTACATCACCACTCGCTGTCCATAGTAGTGCTACATGGACATTCACTTCATGACTTAATCTGCAAAGCAGGCAAAATTCACAAAGTGGGGGCTTGGAAAATTTTTCACCAGGTGAAGTGGCCCTTTTGGGCTATGCAAATTTACCTAAATTCAGTGCCGTGGTTGCCACATCGCCATAACTTTACCTGATTTCATCTGAAAAAGTGACAGTTTGCCAGGAAACCTCATTGAAAAGTGGCAGAGGGGCAAAGTGTAAACTTCACAAAGCAATTTGCAGAAATGAATTTTGCAACTTCTTGAGATCTTCACCGACAAAGTAACACTTGGCAACACTTCTAATGTGATATGCTTCTCTAAGGGAAGGCAATTTGTATTTTTTGTTTGTTTGGCACAGGATGCCTTCCCCTACTTGTTTACTTATTTGTGTATAATATTTATTTTTTTATTTCTAATGTCTTTAAAGAAAACATTTTTTAGTGAATTTAGTTTTGGGGAAAGGTGCTAAACAAACAACACTACCGTCTCAATTCTTGTCTGAATCCATTCAACCGACATGACATGAATACTTAAAATATAATATTCCCTGCACTGCTTTACCAATATGCCTCACACTTGTCATATAGGAATTACCTCACAGGTGAAGGATTGGTTTAGATGCCATGCTCTTTCATTCATGGCCTTTCTTATAAGAGTACCACCAAGGATGCTTATTCTTCCCAGTTTTTACAGGTATTCTGGTGTGCACATTCCTCCCCTTAGGGACTAGATGGAGACCCCACGATTTTATTTCACATAGTATATTGATTAGTGATTAGATGATAACAGCATTCCTTCACAACCGGAGTGTTTTATAATATTAGTTTTCTTATGTACACTTTTTTCCACCACTAGGGAGGGTTGCTACCCATCCACATGATTTCATCTCACAGGACAGCAATCCCCCATATTTCATCATGACTTACACCCTCATGTGTGGGCCCTCTTGGAGGAGCTAGCAAGAATAAAACAAGTTTGGTGCTGGGTCAAGTCCAGGTAGCCAGCAGTTGCCTTCTTCCTGTCACTTTCCCATCATTTGTCTCTATTCTGCATTTTCCCAAGAATGATTGGAGCTTTATGGCCACCGACAGCTGTGATGTTGCAGACTCTAATCACCGTTTCCTGTATATAAGTCACTCTGCATCCCCAGTGATTACCTATGGAAAAGGTCTTAATTAGCACCTTACTTTAAAGAGACACTGTTAACTCCCTTCAGCCTCAGAATGTCTTGAGTTTAAAAAACACAATTTATGATTGGTCAAATTCTGAAGAGATTGTTTATATAAATGGTAGTTTGATTCTGATTCCATTTTTCTTTTAAAAAGTGAAAAACAGATTGCCCACTATACTGGTGCTACCACACTAGAACATGTTTGTTTATATTCCCTTGATCAACTCCCACTGCATCTTTCCTGGACTTGGGAACACCCACAGCACAATATAGCCACTCATTATGCAGTGGCAGGATAGGAGCCTACAAAATCATGAGTGACTACACCCATTAGAGGTTTTTGTCATGTTCTGGAATATGTAGTAACATTAGATTAAGGATTTGAAGCAAAACAACATAGGTATAATTTCACCATTACCATGCTCCGCTCATCTACCCTGGAAGCAAGTGTTAAGATAATCAGTAGTTCTGTTCCTGTGCCTCCCAATGTGAAGGGACCCAGGTACATTTCCAGTAATGGTCACCTCTTTGTTAGCACATACTGCAGCACTATCCTTCTGCAGAGAGAGTGCAAGTGACATGGTCAGTTTCAAGTGCTTGTATCTTTTTTTTATTTTTCACGTGATCAATTAAGTTGTCCCAGGAACAATACAGTGATTGTCTTTCTTACATTGTCTTTGTATTGTCATTGGGAGTCACATAGCTTGCCTTAACCAATCTAGTAGAACAGCACATGTACACATGAATAGTATTCTTATTTAAACCTGCTCATGGGGGAGAGGAGGTGGACATGATGGTCAAAGAGTCAATTTTAATTTTAAATTACTGTGTTACATAGTTTAATCTACTAATTATTATGTGGCAACAGTCATCTAAGTTTAAGGTCTCAATGCTCTAACAGGCATAAGTATTGCTTTCCTACTCTCTATGCAAAGTTTGATCTGCATTCAAAGCAAATGCAGTATGTTGGCTAAAAGGTTTAACCATTCATTTCTTAATATAATGCATTTAATCTGCTTAGTTTTTCAGAGTAGTTTATAGGAAATCTAGCATATCCAATTTTTTACACCTCAGTAAATAACATTCTATAAAGCAGCAGTGGAAAAAATCACTAATTCTACCTTTTTAAATGTTGAAGATTAAGAACATGTTACAAGTTTATTTACTTGCATGATTCTTAAATTCCAGCAACATTTAATTTGATTTTGAAATGTTTTAAATGCATTAATATTTTTCTTTTCTCTGCTGCTTTCTCAGTTAATTGACATCAGCTTCTAAAATAGTGTTCAAAATACCAATAAGGCAGACGTTATTCTATTTAGATTTGTAAAAGTGATTAAATTGCACTGTTTAGCAAGAATGTTTCCCAAGTGTTTTGTATTAAGTAGTAACCATGATGGCTAATAATTGGAAGCCATGATGGGGGTGTATTTGGCTTAATTAAAGGCTATGCCTGTAGTTAAATGGGTGAGCAACCGGTCTCACTCCTTTTTCTGAGCTATATAAGCAGTTCCTCCCAGTCTCCCTCTGAAGCACTTTTTCTTTGCCAGCTGGAGGCTCTGTTGATCTGTTTTCTCACTTGGGGCCTGTTGGGGCCTTGCACCCCTCCCCGTCTCTTGTTTTCTGGATTTTGTTCATGTGTTTCTCCTGCTTTGGTTTGCATTTATTTTGCCTCCAGCTGTTGTGTGCTTTCTCCCATGCTTGTTTTTCTATTTTCCTGTGTTTGTGTTTTTAATTTTGTCTTTCATTTTGGGGTTTCTAGTTTCCCTTGTGTGTGCTGTGTTAATCTTTTTGCCTATGCTCAGGCCCCTTTCCTCCCCAATTGCCTTCTAACCTCAATTTTCCTGCAATGGTTGCCTGTTTTAGCTCCTATTCCAACTTCTCTGCTGCTGCTGCTACAGTACTTTCACCTAGTTCACAGCCTCCAGTGTTCCTCTACTTTCTCAGTATGCATTTAGCTCCTCTATGCACCTACAGTTCTCCACCTTGCAAACTGCTGTCCTCTGCTCTTCAACCAGTTTCATTGTTATTTTCAAGCTGTCAGCTGTCGTTGCTATTCCTTCAGTCCTCTCATGTACCCGATTGTTTACACCTGGCTGGCTCTTCTCAGCTTCTCACTGTGTGTTCTGTTTTTGTGTTCCAGCAGCTTGCTTTGGGTATCTCAGCTGCCTGCTTCCTGGATTTCAATTCTCAAAACCCCACTGCTGCAACTCTTTACTCATTTCCTTAATCGAACTCTAGACATTTGTAGCCTACCTGGGAATCTAACATGCTCCATTTTGTGCAAGACCTATTTTACCTCAGCAGCCTTGCATTCCAGTAAGGTTTATTTACTACTTACTTACTTAAGCATTTCATTATTTAATATGCTTTTTCTTACGTAAGCCCTTAGTTTTCATAGAGCCATTCTGGGGATTTAAATCTGCTCAAAAATGTTTATTTGCACTCGGTGGGTCTCAAACTTGAGTCTTCTGCAATTCTGTATTATTTTCTTCATGAGATTCAAACCTGCTTAAATGCAGTTGTACCAAGCAATTATTACTGTTGGTTTTCAGTGCATTACTGCCTTTACCTACACTTCCTATGCTTGTTCAATTGTTCAGCATAGCTTCTGCTGGAAGTTATAACTCATTACTACTGGAAGCTGTTAAACTACTTTTGTACAATGTTTCATTATACTCTGGAGGTCAGCTCAGCTACAACTGTCACTGTAAATTAGTTTTAATATCTGCATGTGGATCACGGTGCTTTACCGTGGCTTCTTTGTTTTTCCTACAGCGGAGGATGTGGGCGTTATAGTGGAGAATTGTGGCCCTGTGTGGTTCAAATACTTCTTAATCAAATACTACCTTCACTGCTAAAATCTTTTGAGTATTTATGTCACCTTAATTGGCATTCATTGATGGACTGGTTGGCTTGTATTCCCTCCTCTTTATTTGCATTGCTTGTCCTATAACCTTACCTGGCAAGCACCTCGCACTGGATAAGGGACCATGTTAGCCTGACTGTTCAATGCTTACTTAGCATGCTTCTGTGTACTGCCTGTTTACCATACTGCACATTGCCTGTTATGCCCTGCATTACCATGAACTGCCTGCTCTATTGCTAAAGGAAACTAGCCAACCATGCCCATCAATTTATTGGTTCTGTGCTTGCTCTCAGCTTATGGTCTTGCTTTGCACCCTAGTGCGCATCTTGAGTGTGTGAAGTCTGGAGAATTTCCTTATTCCAGGTGGAGCTTTAGCCATTTGTAATTTGGCGGCGCCTCCTGATGTAGAATTATGACTAGCTGCGAAAGGTGGTTACGTGCATCTCCTTTGGCTGTAGTCTTAATTTACAACCATCTGCACCTTCAATGCAACCTCCCTACAATTGCTTCTGGTTCACCTGGTTTGTTTTAGATTGGTGGGCTGGCTGAGTGCTCAGTGGATGTTGCTCTCCTCCTTTCACCTTGGAGGCACTTGTTGCAGAGAAACCTCACAACCTTTCACAGCATTCCCGTTTGAAGGACAGAGTGACAGCCCTCCTCCAGAATGGAATATTTTCAACCCACCATGAATTGTACTTCAAATTGCAGCAGCTGAGCTGTCAGTAAATACAAAGCACAGGCTTGAAGGGAAGGTGACCTAAGTCATGGATCCCCAGAGATTTCTTCCTCAAAGGGTGTTTTTCTCTCCTCCATGCCAAAGGTCATAATACTTAATTAGTTTTAGTAGTATTCCCTAGTTTACTTAGGTTAATTCCACTGCTGGATAGAGATGGATGGTGAACGTGCTTGCTGTTCCCTCTCTTCTTAGGAAGCCCCCTGCTGTCATCAGTGCAATCCATTTTATCCATGCTTTTCTGCTAACCTGTGCTTCTCATCTATGTTTTATCAAGCAGCCTTGCTCCAGTCTGCTTCTCTACCTCATAGCATATGATCACTGCTAACGTTCTTTTTGGGGGTTCTTCCTAAGGTACTTTTAACCAAGGGAACTTTCCCGCAGCACCTCTAGGGGTGGAACCCTCTTCAAGTGTTCCTTGCCTTTGGTACCCCTACATGATGGTAACTCATCATGGAATAGAGTGTGCGAACAGCCACAACATAGAAACATAGAAACATAGACTTTGACAGCAGATAAGGACCACTTGGCCCATCCAGTCTGCCCATTTCCCTACCTACTGGATAAGCTGCAGATTCTAGTTAACCAACAGCCTATTTCCTGCAACCCCCCACTATAATTACCTTATGTCTGTCCCATGCATGTTAGCACAGTTGCACAAGCACAACACTATACTGGTTGGGTAGGCCACTGAACTTCAGTTTCAGATGGAGTCAGGGATAGCAAGGGTCAGGAGAAAAAATCTCCATCTATGGAGTTACTGTCCAAATAATAATGCAATGCATTAGAGACTTCCAAAGCAAAGTGCTGGAAAAGGAACAGTTGCCATTGATCAGCTACACATACATCACTCCAACAATGTTTTTGACAGATTCAGGTCTAATTTTATTTTTCCCTGATCTTAACATTGAGACTGTACTCATCAGTATAATTATTTATTTAATGTATTTAAATATGGGACCAGAAAGGTAGTAGTATTAGTTTTCTTTTCTTTTATTTCTTAGGTACCTTTCCAAAAGCTAAAATCACCTTTATACAATAAGTCAGTCAAGACAGAAATAATGAAAGAGAACAAAGAATGCATACAAAAACAATCACAATCACAAAGCAAATGCTTGATTGTATAGGGAGAAACAGTTTACTAGCGTATGAATTTAAAGCCAGAAGAGACTGTGGGTCTATCATATCAGTCCCTAGGTTTATAAGCAGGTATGAATAATGATGCTGAGTTCTGTGAACTGTGATTCACTTTGTAAATAGAAATTTTGTCCAGGCTTGCAGTAGCTTGAAACTCTATACATGTACTGTCTTCATCTTCAGTGCCTCCTACAGCATAGGTTCAAACCCTCTGAGAAAAGTGCTTCTAAATGTTACTCCTGTATTTACCACCTTTGAGCTTCAGTGAGTGTCCCCGAAACCTTTAGAAAGACATGAGATCAAACTGCTCTGTCTGTTCAATCTTGTCGATACCCTCAAATTCACTGGTACATCAGGTGCTCATGTAGGAATGCATAGGCAATATGGTAGATAAAAAATGGTAGGATATTTATGAAACATAGAAACATAGAAGTTGATGGCAGATAAGGACTGCAAGGCCCATCCAGTCTGCACATTTCTTTTTCTACCTTATGAATGTGCCATTGGCCTTTGCTCCATCAATGGCCTATTTATTCATACTCATCTGTATTGCTCACTTATAATAATAATAATAATAATAACTTTATTTATTTAGCGCCTTTCAGAAACCAAGGCGCTGTACAAACAGAGCATAAAATCAAAATATACAAGTAAAATCAACAAAACAAAACAAACTTCAGTCAATAAAAGCCTTTTTCCATAAGAAAGTCTTAAAATCCCGCTTAAAAACTTCCACGGTCGCACATTCTCTAAGCCGACGAGGCAGAGAGTTCCAAAGGGTAGGGGCCATGAAACCAAAGGCCCTAGCCCCAGAGGACTTCAATATAACCCGTGGAACCTCTAGCAACCCCCTCGTCGGCTGAATGGAGCTGTTGCAAAGGGCGGTAAGGAACCAGAAGCTCTTTCAAGTAATCAGGGCCGAGTCTGTGCAGGGCTTTGAAGGTCAAAAGACCTACTTTAAAGGTGATCCACCACTGTATAGGCAGCCAGTCCAGATCGCGCAGCACAGGGGTGATATGTGTCCTTCTAGTCACCCCCATCATTAATCTTGCAGCAGCGTTCAGCACTAGCTGCAAGCGGTGGATATCAACCCCAGGAAGCCCCAAGTGTAGGGAGTTGCAGTAGTCAAGGCGAGATGTCACAAAGGCATGGACCAACACGGGTAAATCGCTGGATGGAATGAGGTGTTTCACCCTGGCAATATTCCTAAGATGGTAAAATGCAGACTTAATGACAGCTGACACCTGGTGACGAAGGGTCAGCCCGTCATCAAGTACCAGATCCAGGTTACGCACCCGTTCAGAGGAGAGGATCGGGTCCCCCCCCAGTAATACGCCAGAGGGCTGACCAGATCCCAACCCACCTGTCCCACGCCTCGGATCCACAACCAAAACCTCAGTCTTACCGGTGTTCAACTTTAACCAGTTCGCATTCATCCAGTCCTGGATTTCAGCGAGGCAGCTATTAAATTCCAAGAGAGCACTAACCTGGTCGGGGGAAAATGACAGGTAGAGCTGGGTATCATCGGCATAGCAGTGAAACCTTAGCCCATACCTTCTTACAATGTCTCCGAGGGGCAGCATATACACTGCAAACAACATGGGGGAAAGCACTGAACCCTGGGGAACACCACAATGCAGAGGGAAAGGGTCAGAAGAAAAAATCCCCGACAAAACTCTCTGCATTCTCCCAGATAAAAAAAGATGAAAACCATCTGAGCACTGTACAAGACAGGCCACAGATGGACTCCAGGCGTTCGAGAAAAACCCCATGGTCTACAGTGTCAAAGGCTGAAGAGAGATCAAGGAGGACCAAGATAGAATGGTTCCTCTGATCTCTCGCCATCAGGAGATCATTGAGCACCCAACCAGAGCAGTCTCGTACTATGCCTCTTACGAAAACCAGACTGAGAGGTTCATAGATACTATGGATGGTCAAATGGTCATCCAGCTGGTTTGCCACATTTTCTCAATAACCTTCCGATAAAGGGAAGGTTTGAGATTGGTCTGTAGTTGGAAAAAACATCTGGGTCCAAAGAAGCCTTCTTCAAAAGGGGAGTCACCACAGCTTCCTTTAGGGAGCTAGGAAACTCACCCAATTCTAGGGAGCACCAGATTATTTGAACCAGAAACGGGCCAATGATCTCAATACAACCCAAAATTAGGGAGGTAGGGCCCGGATCTAAACTACAGCAAGTAGGGCGCATCCCTTGGATGATCCGCATAATATCATTGAACGTTGGCAGGTCAAAGGAACACCAGGAGACAGAAGGTTTCGTAAAACGTCCACCAAAAGCTTCCCCTTAGAGTGTGTTGGCTGGATCTTGGATCTGATGTCGACAACCTTATTCGCAAAGAATTGAGCGATCTCTTCACACTCCTTCTGTGAAAAAGCTCGACGGAGCTGGAGACAGGCTGGGTTGCACAGCCAGTCCACAGTTCTGAAGAGCTGAGCCGGTCGATTCTGAGTGACAGAGATCTCCCTGGACAGGAATTCTGCCTTCTTATGGGAGATTTCTGATTGGTAGAGTTGATAATGCTCCTCCAAACTAAGGCGGTTGGCATTCAGAGCAGATTTCCTCCAACAATGCTCTAACCATCGACCCACATGTCGCAACTCCCTCAAGGACCCATCAAACCATGGGGCCCGAGGATGAAGAGAGAGGGGATGAACACGGACAGGAGCAATTTCATCCAGGGCCAAGGAAATGACCTGATTATAAGCCAAGACCATAGCCTCTGGACCCATGCTGGCAATCGGAAACTCTGAGAGGGACAACATCGCCGTCAGGTCTTCAGGGCACACATCCTGTAATGGGCAGTATTGAACCATCTCCACAGGGGCAGACCTATGAAGGGGAGCAAAGAAGTTGAAGCTCACGGTGTAATGATCGGACCAACTGACAGGTTCCACCACCACATCAGAGGCCTCAATCCCCAGGAGAAAAACTAAATCCAAGGAATGGCCGTGATTATGCGTAGCCGAGGAAACAATCTGTGTAAGGCCCAGTGATGACATCAACTGGAGGAAGTGCTGACCAAAGGCGGAAAATTTGTCATTGACCCAGGCATTGAAGTCACCCAGAACCATCAGTCTGGGCGACTCCAACACCATATCAGCGACGAAGTCTGCCACTTCCTGCAGGAATCGTCTCTCGTCTCCTGGTGGACGGTAGACGAGGGCTATCCTGCAACCCACACCGGCCATGACGGTACATTCAAAGGATTCCGCTTCCTCAACTGGTACACCCGTGAGCCCCAAGCTGGTCTTAAAACAGACCGCTACTTCCCCCCTCGTGATCCAATCTCGGGCGGTGAATCACCGGCACCCAGCTGAAACAGACGCCTCTAAAAAAGGGCCGACATTTCCGTCCAGCCAGGTCTCAGTGATGCAAGCCAGATCTGCCGATTCAACAAAATCAGAAATGATAGCTGATTTGTTTTTAACAGATCTGGCATTGCACAACACCGCCCGAGTTGGACAGGGATCCAAAGCCGTCCCGACTACTTGCCCATCCAAATAGGATGAGCCCTTGGGTATGCAGACTAGGCATGGAGAACCACGTTCCAGGCTCCATTTCACCCCAGGGCATCTTCTGGGCTTAACCACCCCAATGCGAGCAGTCCGTTCGTTCTCCCTATCACATCCACGACTCCCACCACACCACCCCTCCCACGGGCAATACCAAGTGCCCGACAAAGCTGGTAGATAGAAAATGGAAGGGGAGGGAAAAAAGGGTGGAGGGTGTGGAGGTCGGAGGATGAATAATGCATGACCGGGTTAGCAGAGTAACACATAACAAAATGGGAAAACAGACAAACTGCAAGCAAATAAATAAAGGATGTTCTAGTATCACAAAAATAGAATACCCCCGAATTACATTTATACTAAAAACCCCATCAAAACATAAACCCATCTACTAACTACACAACCACAAATAAACCGTGAACAAATTATTAAGAATCCAAATAGAAATATAAAAGGACAGGGAGGCCCTCTCACAGCACCCACCGTCCCTTATATAATAAAGTAAAATCAAAAAAGAAAAATTACATTTATTTTTTGGCACTCTCACTGCCAATGAGTTAAGTATTGAGAAAATCCAAGCTTATAAGGACAATGAGGCCCTCTCACTGCACACACTGTCCATCCAATAGAGTCGATGATGAGTAAAAAGTAAAGTCCAAAATATGATAAAATACAAAACGCGATGCAACCTTATGCATGGGAGGAGAGAGTAGCTCTTTGAAGATGGTATCAATTTAGCTGTGAGGCATCCGGAGGCTTCACTCCCCCCCCACACCCCCAACACTGCCTAATAAGGCCCAGTTATGCCACTGAGACCCATAGCTTCAGATACCCCTAGACGAGCCAAAAAAGGCCTGCCCTAGAGTAGCTTAGAAGCCCCCCCAGTAACCCTCAACTCCTTGAGGAAGCAGGAGAGGCTCCTGCTTGGTCCCAGACAGTGCAACACCAAATGCCCAGGCAAAGAATAAAAAACGAGGGGGGAGGGGGAAGATAGACTTTCAAAACCAAAACCAACACTGTGGCAATATACCCCCAGAGCCTTTAACACAGCATTAAGTTCGTATTTAAGGTCCCAGATAAGTGAAGGACAATGATGGAGAGTCAGGTCCTAGTACTCACGATACAGCTGAATGTACAGGTTATTCTCCGAAGACGTAAAACAGTCAACACAAACTAAGCCAAATCTTATGCCTATCCCATGCCTGTTTGAAGCCCTGCACTGTATTCATATCCACCACTTCCTGAGGTAGGCCTTTCCATGCATCCACCACCCTTTCTGTGAAAAAGAATTTCCTCACACTACCCCTTAATCAGCCTCCCTCTAATCTCATGCTGTGTCCTCTTGTCCTGCTATTTTTCTTATATTGAAACGTTAGACTCTTTCACCTTGTTAATGCCCTAAAGGTGCCTGAATGTTTCGATCATATCTCCTCTCTCCCTCCTTTGCTCTAGGGTATACATGGAGCTTAGAGGTTGCATGCAGCCTTGACAAACTCTATATGAATGAACAAGACAAAACTTCTAAGGAGTAGTGCAAAGCAACTATTTACAAAAGCAGTAATGAAATTAGCACAAGGCTCAAACTGGCAGCTTTACACTTTACTGAGTGTTGTGCTTGCTTCAATAAATACATATACTACTGCTTGCAGACAGTTTCTGTGCACTGTGCCTGTTACATAATAGCTTGACACTGATATCCTGGAGCAGTATACATTTTGCCTCTAGCTCACAAGATGCTTGATAGGGATCGAGCTGGTTAACCCACACTACCTGTGGCAAATGGGAGGCATGATCCAGGCCAGGTTGGTTAACTCCCCACAACCAGTGGCACAAAGGGAGCCTGGTCAAAGTCAAGTTGGTTAATTCAGCATCACCAGTGGCCCATTGGAGGCTTGATTGGTGCCAAGTTTGTTATTTCTAATCACCAGCTGTACATGTTGTGCAACTGCTGCATTCTCTGGTTGGTTGGCAGGCTGTGAGTGCATGTTCATACAGTATAACAACTCATGCCAACACCCCAGGGAAGGAGGCCACAGGGATTTTATAAAAACCCATACCATCAAAAACACAGAATCATAACTTACAAGAAAATGACAAGGAAGTAACCTGGATATTATCCTGGAATTCATCAGGTATAGGGGATAAGTTAAGGGACCTGGAAGTAGAAACATATATGCAAGAATCTGATTTTATATGCATACAGGAAACCTGGGCAACAGGTAATATACTCCTGAATAGGTACAAATCTTATTTTAGGAATGCATCAAAACATAAAAAACATGGAGGAAATGTTGGGGACTTGGTCACCTTCTGCATATTGGATAGCAAAATAATAACAGAAGAAGCTGCTAATGTCAGTGAAAGCATATTAGCAGTTAAAATGTCTGATGAAAGTAAGTAAGACATCTTTGTAATACATATTTATGCACAACCCGAAAATAGTGAATATGGTGACAAAGAATTGTTACCTTGGCTTGACCTATTGCTGGATACAATGCAACAAAACAACCTGATAGGGAAAATTATGTTAGCAGGCGACTTCAATAAAAGGGTAGGGAATCTGCAGGGTATATCAGAGGATGTTCTAAATGCTATGACACAAATGGAAACAGAGGTTACTGCTGTAGAAAGGAAATCTAGGGATCAAATAACAACCAGATGAGGCATATAGATACATGGAGATTTAAGAGACAAAAAACTTTATATTATTGAATGGTAGACAAAGTGGCGATCAGCTGAGTAACTGTACTTACATGGGATGAAATGGCTCATCAGTAATTGACTATGTATGGGCAAACATCAATATGATATCACAATGCACTGATATGAGGGTAGTGCTGAAGCTTGAAAGCCAACATTCGGCTCTAAAAGTTGAGATTAAAACTGAAGAGAAATATTCCAATAAAACCATGAAAATGGGTCCTCAAGAAATAAAGAAGAATTGTATAGGGTGGCAAACAATAGAAGGGAAGGACGTTATACAGTCCTAAGGAGAAAAAGGAATATTGGAAAGTCTCTCCACTTTTAGAAATTACACAAATAATAAAACAATCATATCAGAATACAATATAATCATGGGGAAGTACAGTGAACATAATCATTAAAGAGATATTAACCATCCCAATGTGAACATAATCATTAAAGAGAGTTATTAAGCTTGGGATAACAGAGGCTATGGAGGCTTGCACCAAGACTCAACACAAGAAGAGCAGAGCCAAGAAGCCAAGCTGGCTGAACAGCAAAGTGATGGAGGGTGTGAAGGCAAAGAGGGCTGCATTCCAGAGATTCTGGAGGATGGGGAGGGGAGGGGAGAGGACAGGGAGGCATATGAGAGTTGGTACAAGGAGGTTACCAAGCGTGTGAGGGAAGCTGAATCCTCAAGAGAGCTAAGGTTAGGTCAGGGCATTAAGGAAGGGGAAAAATACTTTTTTAGGTATGTCAGAGAAAAAATGAAGTGCAGGTACAACATAGTGAGGATAAAGAGGGTTGGGGAGTGGGTGTAAAAAGGAGCAGAACAAGCAGGAGCACTGAATGAATACTTTTGTTCAATGTTTATGTAGGAGAAGAGAGATCCACTGCCTTCTTGGATGGGGAAGGTGGGGTTGGGGGAAGGGGATGACAGATGGATGGATTGAGGAAAATAGAGTGTTTGAGTGTCTGAAAGTTTTACAGACTTTACAGTATATGAACCAGAGTTTCATATGTCAAGAATAGGGGAGAGGATATGCCCGTATCTGGCATACTGTATGCTGACGATGTGTCTCTACTCTCCACAAGTTTTATAGGCATAAAAAGAATGCTGAATAAATTCCAGTTAGAATGTAACAAAGCAGATTTACAAATTAACTACAATAAAACAAAAGTGATGGCATTTGGGGGGAACATTAAAACATACTAATACATAGCGAACAATCATAAACTGGAAGTAGTTAAGGAACTTTGTTACTTGGGCTTATTGGTTACCCAGGAAGGTACATGGGGAAGACACATTAAAGAATCAGAAAACAAAGCCTAAAAATTCATACCAATCATGAATGGCTAATCATACAAATATGGGGGTAAATCAATGAAAGGAAATATTAATGTGATAAATGCAACAATACAGAGTCAATTACTCTATGGGGTGAAAATATGGGGTGCACAAACAAATCGGTAAGAACACCAAGGCTCTGGGACCAGCTACCACAAGAGCTAGTAGACTGTAAAACCTTTGAATCCTTTAAAAAGGGTGTAGATCATTGGCTGTCCAAAAACTACAACAAAGTGAAATTTTCCACAAATGTGGGGGACATTCAAGATAGGCTTCATAGCTTCCTTTTGTCCTCACTTACCTAGTAAACCTAGTAAAACCTAGTAAATGTTAATACAGAATCCTGCTTAAATAAATTTTACAAAAAATTGTTGGGTTTTCCAAACACTGCACCTTCAGTACTAGTGAGGGTTGAACTGGGTCAGCTACTGGTGGACTGTTCAATAAAACAAAGACTAATTGTTTATTGGCTAAAAGCATATGGAATGGGAGAAAAAAAAAGGTATCTAGGTTATGCGTTGAGCAGGCGATAGCATACTTGAAACAGAATGTGATATTTCCCAGCATACAAACTGTTGAAAAAATCATTAAACCCTACAGACTGCTCTCAAGTATCACAGATAGCCTTAGATGCCCATTAAGTCAGATTAAGGTAGACATAAGAAACAGAGATAGGGACATCTATACCCAAATGGACTTAGAACGTATAAGCAGTGCAAGTGTGCAAATGGCTTACTAAAAATAAAAGAAATCATAAAATAGAAAGATACCTACAAGTGGTCGATAGACCTGATCGCAGGAAGCTAATTACATGTTACAGATTTGAATTGTTTTTTCCAGTCAATGGAAAACAAATCAGTATAATAAGAAGTGGGAGGATAATAGTGAATTGTGCAGATGCAAATTAGGCCAGGATGATCTGACACATCTGGTCGTTATTTGCCCTTTATACGATAAATATAGAAAATCTGTTTTGGGAGAAATACTGAGATCGTTGGAATATGAGCCTCAGCATCTGGAAACACATCTACTAGAAGCCCAGATGAGAAGAATATTGATCCCTGTGGCCTCCTTTCTAAGAATAATTGAGGGGGAAAATTACATTTAGAGAAGGGCAAATGAAATGTAAATCATTTAATAGTATAGATTTTTTTTCTGGGATAACTGCATAAAACAAGCTATATAAATACTATGAATTAGTGAACGATGCTTAAGATGCAATTGAAGGCAGATTTTGCACATGAAATTGCACAACATGTGAATAGTTTATTGTACATTATCTTTGTCTAAGAGCATATGTAGTTATATAATATACAGTATGTCTTTTTCTTATGATATGTAAATTATGTGATTTTATACATTTGTAATGGCTTGAACTAAGTTGAACAATATACTATTGAATAGTGAATAGTCATGTTCACATAGCCACTGTGACTGGACTCAGTGCAAACAGAAAGTCCCAATGCTTGATTTTCAGTTGGCCCATAGATTGCCACAAGTTCTGCTGATCTATGGCTGTGGCAAAGTCCAGGTGTGTCAGGGACCCTGTACTCTGTTTTATAAAAAGGGGGTTCCCTTCATCAAAATATCAAGAGTTACTGCAGTTGCAGGGTTGTGTCAAACATGTGGTGTATCTGAGGGGTTTTACGGAGGGTCCATCAAGCCGTGGCATGCATGATTCAACTCTAGAAGACTCACAGAGGTTGAGGGGTGTAACTATGCCTGGAATGTGGGGACTGGGGGCTGATGGAACCCTGTGCTATGGGAGTGACAGGGGCACAGTAACAATGGGAGTGAAATGCGATGTGGCATATAGCCTATTGGACTGCGTAGGGGGAGCATGGCCAGACCATCATGATCCAGACCCCAACAGCCCTGGCACCCACCCAACAGTGTAGTCATGCATCCACTGGCTGCCACATGGGGGGCTGTGTACCTGGGAAATGTCGTGGTGCCTGGGGCACATTCTCATCTACCAACCACATCCTGCAAGCAGCACCCACTGCCACCCAATGCATTTAGGGGACTGTGGGTCCTGTGGGACAGGTGCCAAGGTTGCTGTCAACTGGGGTCTGGATCATGACAGTCCAGTCATGCCCCCCCCACCAGGCATTATCAGCTCTGTGCCATATCACAGTACACCTCTGCCAGATGCCTCCTCACATCCTTCCCATTGCCATTGTGCTCCCATCACCCCCCATGGCACCACCAGGGCTCCATCAGTCCCTGGTTCCCACTTTCAAGGCCCTCCCAACCACTGTCCTGCCAGGCAGAAGCCCAGGGCCATTAGACCAGCTCATTGCTGGTTTAATGTGAGCTCCCTCTTGCAAACACAGTGGGGTTTCTGGGATTCTGAACAAGGAGATGGTGCAGCCTCAGAAAGGCACTTCTGCAGCAAAGGTAGTGTAGGAACTTCTGCTGCAAAGGTGGTGCAGGGAAGCTTTGGGACATGGCATCCCGATATGGCACGGCTTGGTTTTGAAACTCAGTAGTGCCACAATCTTTGCCGCAAGGTGCCACTCGCGTCAAAACCATTTGTTGCTGACAACTTGTGCCAAAGTTTTCTGTCTGAAAACTGAGCCCCCACTTCCTAGATCCTTACACCACAGAAATCCAAGATGACATCAGTCTTGTGTTTGGACAAACATTGAAAGAACATTACTAAGTAAATATCCATCCAGAGCCCTTACTAATTGTGATCTCAGGAAGACTACTACCACTATGCTCTGCAGCTTAAAAATTAATTATGAAACATAGGAAACTTAGAAAACATAGACAATGATGGCAGAAGAAGACTATAGGTCCATCAAGTCTGCTCATGGGTTTCTCAGACCTTCCATGGGTTCTGAAACAAAGCCCACAACCTAAATACAATATCCTCTATACTTATGTGGACCCTAGCCCTATCCCACCCCCTCATGAAAGCAGCCATAACTTTCAATTCTACCATCTCGTCAGGCAGCTTGTTCCATTGGACTGGCAGTGTAGCCTAGAGGTTAGAGTAATGAGCTGTGAATGAGCTTGGTACATCCAGCAGACCAGACCTGGATTTGATTCTCACAACCTCCACTTGCATACTGTGTGACTCTCAGCAAGTCACTTAACTGCCCAGTGCTCCCAGATCGCCCCTGAAAACAGTCACTTGTGCCTAGTGGACCTTACCCGGTTACCAAAGACTAAAATAAATTAACAAAAAAGTGGCACAATGACCCTTTCAGTAAAGTAGTGTTTCCTTAGATCCCTTTTGAAGTTTCCACCCCGAAGCTTCCATTCGTGTCCTCTAGTGGTTAAGCCATCAACCATGTTAGAAAGTTCAGTTTAGGGTATTTTATTAATGCCTCTCAGGAACCTGAATGTCTCAATCATATCTCCTTTCGCCCCTCCTAGTCTCCAGAGAAAACAAGTTCAGTGACTTTAGGTGTGCCTCATACGAGAGCCCCTGTAGGCCCTGCACCATCTTATTCATCTTCCTGTGCACAAACTCCAGCCTATCCCTGTCCTTCTTCCGGTGAGGCTTCCAGAAATGGACACAGTACTCCAAGTGAGGCCTTACCAACAACCTACACAGTGGGAGGAGCGCCTCCCTGTCCCCTGCTGTCAAATTCTCTACCTTTATACCCTAGAATTTTATTTGCCTTACTGTAAACATTGTTGCATTGACTATACTGCTTTAGGGTGTTGCTTATGATGACCCCTAGATCCCTTACCTCGTGTGAGACACTCAGACTCTCTTAAGCCGATATTCTGCCCTTGGGTCCCTTTTGCTAGGTGCATTACCTTCCATTTCTTCACAGAAAACTTCTGCTGCCAGATATTGGACCATTTTTCTAATCTCTGTAGGTCTTTTTGCAGGTCCTTCACTGCTTCCATGCTGTCAATCCTACCCCCTAGCTTAGTGTCATCTACAAATAGGACAATCATGTTCTGAATGCCTTCACCAATGTCACTATTAAACATATTAAAAAGGATCAGATGCAAGACTGAGCCCTGGGGCAGCCCATCAGTGACCTCTCCCTACCCTGACTTCACCCCATTTACTATCACTCTCTGATGTCTGTCCTGTAGCCAATTACCCACCCACCTATGCTCTTTGCAGTGCCTAGATCCTCCAATGTTCTAAGATGGCACCTGTGCAGTAAGTAGGTAGGTAATTGTTTATTGTTTAACAAGTGTTATAACAAAAATAAAATACATTTTATACATCAATTAAAAACATTTGTGAGCTCATAAATACATATAATCACTTACATACAATATCATAAAACCCCTATATACTCTAATTAAATTTCAGGGGTCCCTGTCTTTAGTTCATTTACAATATATCACTATCATAATGTTTACAGCCTGCATACATTTTTCCCAGTTGTTTGTGATTTTCAAATGCAATTTCTGCCTTTCCACAATCTTCAAAAATGTAACAACTCTTTCTAAAATCCCTGCCGAGTCTGAATTTAAGAGATATTGTACTATTTCTTCGTTGTTCAAATACAACTGGCCTATTATTTTTCCAAGTGTCTTCTTTCTATCTTTTCCATGCAGTGAACAAATAAGCAACAAATGGGTGATATCATCACACCCCATGTTGCATTTGCACATGCCACTGGAGCTAATCCCATCCCTGTTAACAATAGCCTCCATACATTCACTTTTGTAACATTCAAATTGATATTTCATGAATAAACACCTGTGACTTGGATGTTTTATAAGTATCAGATATTTTTCTAATCTGAACAATTTTTTATTATGTGCCAGCCTACTACTTATCTTGTATTTTGCACATTTCTCTATATCCTTTTGATGGAAAATATCTCTAATTCTATTCCTAATAATAAACTGTATTACTTTATAGGGTCTAATTAGTGCTTGTTATATAGTGTAATAGTCCATATTGTTTGATCAATGTTTCTATTATGTTTATTGTATTAAAAATAATGTTATTGCTTTGATTGTTGATCGCTTCTTCTAGGCACATTCTCATTAACCTTTCTTAGTGCATGTTGTATATTTCAATCCAGTAAAGGATCAATCTTTCTGCTAGTGGACATTCTGGTGAAAGTTGCCCTAATTCCGTTCATATTAATGCTGTCGGAGGCTCCTATTGTTAAACTCATGATTCTTTTATAAAAATTATTAATCATTTTTTCTAAGTTGTTTTTACTGTTTAATCCCCAGAACTCGCTACCATATAACATTTGGGCTCTAATTTTTTGTATTAATAAGTCTAATGTTACCTTTTATTGATCTCCCTCCATATTTATGTGTAAAGCCAGAAATTGCTGGGATGAAATTCTTTGTTTTCTATTCTATGTCTTTAATGTGGGGTTTCCATGAAAAAGTATGTGACATTACTATTCCCAAATATTTAAATTATTTAACCTGCTCTATCTTTTCATTTTGAGCTCTAATTCCATTTCCCTTTCTGCTGGAGGTACCAAAGATCATTAGTTTTGTCTTTTTTAAATTTATTTGCACATCTCCCTCTTTGCATTTTCCTTGGAACTAATTAAACAATCGTTTGATGCCCAGCATAGTAGTGGACATCAACAGCGAAAGCAAGATAGGGGCATGCCCTTCTGCCTGTTCTAGGAGTATGGAAATCAGTGTCGTACATCTTTGTCAGAAATGTATTTAAAAACAGGTTAAATAATATTTAGAACAGCACACATCCTTGTCTAGCCCCCCTGTTGCTCTGTATTTTTTTTGGTTCTATCTCCCACACTATTATATCTTATTTGAAAGGTATTATTTTCATAAAGTATGACTAAATGACTGAGCATTGCCTTCTACATGTCTAACGTATCCAAATGTGTGCCACAGTAGATTCCTATTAATACTATCAAAGGCAGATTTCAAATCTATAAAAACCAAAAACAATTTTGTTTTTTTTTTTCACTTTTGTGTATTTATAGACTAAATGAGATATTACATAACATTGATCCAAGGTTGAATGTGAAGGTATGATGCCCACTTGTGCTTCATCTATTAGATTAAACTCCTGTATCCACTGGATTATTCTGTTGTTTAATACTCTTGCAAAGATTTTCTGTGTTGCATCTATTAAACTAATTGGTCTATAACAAGTTGTGCATGCCCTTTTGCCTTGTTTGAATAATGGAACTATTATTGCTTCTGACTACAAGTCTGGTCTTATGCCTGTTTTGTTAATATAATTAAATAATTTACATAAGATCATTGCCCATTTTTCCCATATATTTATTATAGCATCTACTGGTACTCTATCTGATCCAGGAGCCTTATGTTTAGTAAATGCTTGGATGGCTGTTGTTATTTCTTCAAAATGTATTTTCTTGTCTAATGGAATCCATGTTTTATTTTCCATGTTTATATGAATACTAATCTTATCATTGAAGAATATATTTTTGTAGTGCTTTATTCAAGCTGATGGTTCAAACAAATTCCCTGGGCTTTCTTTTTATTTTTTTTGTAACTGATTTATCTCCTGTCCCCAGAGCCCCCATACACCCAACCAGCCCTACCCAGCTCTGACTCCTTGAATTACTGGAGCTTACCTTATGCCCAGCCTGGGAGCAGTGCCTGCGGGGGGTCAGGCTTCATCCTGCGGCCAGGGAATTTTCTCCTCCTTTTTCTCCCTTAACCTGGGGCCCCAGGAGTAGAGACGCATGCACGTGGAGGCGCGCATGCATAGTACAGCCCCAGTGACAGCCCCTTCCACCCACCCCATGGCCTCATGCCTGTGCCCCCTCTGACTGTTCCACTCCTGGCCTCCACCAGGAGGCACACCTGTGCTGAGAGATGTATGACTCCTCCCCAGAGAGGAGAGCTGCTGTCCAGCCACTCTATCCAGCTCCTTACCCTCCCCACTCTGCCGGTCTTTGATGGCCCGAGCTTGTTCCCGAACTCGGGCCGCCAGCGTGGTGCGAGGTAAGGTGCACAGTGCCTCAGCCCTCTGCACCACTGGGCTGATGTTCCCTGGGCTTTCTGATTATTCTGTTAAACTTTAACTTACAATTTGCCAAAATGTCCTATTATCTTTGTTAATTATTGTTTTTTTCCAGTTTTTGCCAAATTGTTTCCCAGTATACATTTTTCTGTTTTATTATACTTTTTTGTATAATTGTCTCAATGTATTTGATTCCTTTCTATTTTCTTTGTGTTGAAGTTTTTTACCTTACCATATCTGTTGGTTTAAATATCTTTTAGCTAGCTGACATTCTTTGTTGAACCATGGTGCTCCTTGCTTTTTTGTATATGTTTTATTTCTTTTTTCACTGTACCTGATATCTGACTTATTATATCATTGAAGGCAGCTATATGTTCATCCTTATCTTCTGATTCTATGTATTCATCCATCTTTTGCAATACACACTGTCCCCCAATACTTTAATAAATTTGGCACTATTTATTAATTTCCACCCTATGCCTCTCTTATATCTACTGTAATTCTGCATTCCCACCTGTTTTATTATCTGTGACATGCTCAATTGTTTTCTAGTACAAAAATATCTCTTGTTCCAGTGGCATTTGATCGCTTTTTCCCCCATTACCTACCTTTAGATTTACACATCTGTTACTTATATTCATGCTAATCCATATATAGTCTATCACAGAATGCCCATTAGTACTGATATACGTAAATGTACACTTTTCGTCATGTTTAGTTTGCCCATTGACCAGTATAAAATTTTTGTCCATGAATAATTTACTTAACTGTTGGCCCTTTTTGTTGCTTTTTTTGTCCAAGATGTTTCTATTATTATAAAGATAAGCAATCTTACTTACTGCGAGGAAGTCAACTACATCATTGCTCAGTTTTGCACAATGTCCCACCCTGGCATTGAAATCACCTTCTGCTATATATCCTGCTACAGGATTTTCAAATATGCCTCTCTCAATGAACTTATCAAGCTCATCCAGTATCGCAGATCCTATTCTCTTTTTATCTGAGGGTGGCATATACACATTAAACATTACAAGATTAAACTTGGAGGCATGGATCCTGATACCCAATATGTTGCCACTATTTAAAAACATTTCCTCTGTCATATACCTCGAGTCCAATTTGCAGAGTGTAATCAACCCCCATGTGTCTACCATATTTTTTTATTCTAGTTGCTAATTTGGAGTAGGCCTAAAAAACTGTTTAATGTATGTCTTTATCCATCCATGTCTCCTGAAAATTTCTAAAATTAAACTTGGTAATGTAAGTAAGGAATTCTTTATTGGACCATTTATTTTTTATACCAGATATATTCCAGAGTAGTACTGTATAGCAGGTATGTTTTGCATCCCATTTTATTTCACTATATTTACTTTCAGTAAAGTGAATGCAAAATAAATCAGAATGCAATTATTATCAGAACACAATATCATAAATACTGCTGAACTGTTTGTGGTGGATTTGGGAGGTGGTAGCTAGTTTACTGCATTCATTCAAGCTGCACAGTTCTTGTGTAATATTGCACCTCTGAAGTAGCCCATTCGCAGCTTCCTATTGGTAACCCATTCAGAACTACCTGGAACAATACCTCCCTATCAGTAGCCCATTCACAGCTACTCAAAAACAAAACAGCAGCCTGCACAGTAATGCTCTACAATCTTTATTTAGCAATCCATACTAAACTTAAAAAAAAAACAGTCTTTCTCCTCGCTTCCCCAAATTCAGTCTCCCCACTCCTAAATCTTCTGTTGCAACTGCTCTTTCTGAAACAAACCAAACACAAATACCAAATCTTAGCTACAGTGCCACTTAGAAAAATAAATACAATGCTGTAATACAATTAAAGTAAAGTAAAGAAATGCTCATGTTATTGAGGCAATCACTGTGAGCCTGTAATATGCCTGCCTGCTGAAAGCCTCTTGTTATACTGTCATGCCATGTCTGCAAAGTGTTGAAACTTGACTCCAACTATCTGGCATGTTGTTCCTTTAAAGATATCTGCTTTAAATCAACATTCAGCTCAGCACTACCAGCAGCAATCTTTTCAGAAATCAGACCAGCATATCACTCTGTGAAGTAGTTTTTAACAGATCTTTAAAACTCTTGTAATGGAGAAGTCAAGGGGCTGCAGTGCATCAGTGTATGATGCTGGAACATACACAGGGATTATGCTGGCATCCTCCAATTTTTTAGTACAGTTTCTGTACTGTGTGCGCAGTACAGATCCATGATAAGTAGGCATTTCTGTTCATCAGGTAGCCCCAGTGTAGCTTTAGTGGTTTCAAAATAGGGCCCTAGCACATGCTCAATGAAATCTACTTTTGTCTGCTCATTTGCCCAATGTTTAATAGCTTGAGTAATGTGCCATGAAGAAGGAAATTTGTGTGAAGGGGTACACAAAGAGGTCTTCCCCTTGTAGATGATCTGTGGTGTGAGCATGTCACCAGCTAATGTGCATGCCAGGACCCCAAAGACCTGGCACTTGTCACCCAGTCTGGTACGAGAGACTTGTTTCAATCGATTTCCTTCATGGTCCACTCAGACACCAGGATCATGTTTATGCCAGTCTCACCTAGGTTTATCATCAGCTGTGAAGGAATTAGCTCCTGGGCACAAGCCTTAGCTATTCTGTTTCAGAAGCCTGCTTTAAGAATGTCAAAATCAGAAGGGGCATTTTGTGTTACTTTGGTCCCCTTCCGCCTGTTGAACCCCATTCTGTTTAGAAAGCTCCAAGCCCATTTGGTGGTAAGTACAAGGTGACCACTGTTCTCAAATAAAAGTTGCAGTGCATTTGCCTTCACAGTGCCAATGGCAACCACATACATTATGCTGGCATTTACCACTGCTCCTTCTGCTCGCATGGAGTGGACAATTTTTTTTAATTGGTCCTCAAAATTGTTTATCAAGTGTGTCAGTCTTCCCCGAGGCTTTTGTTATAGGAAGGGGGAAAGGGTTGTTGGATCCCCAGTTTTGTTCACTGCTGCCAGGTAATCTGCTTTGAATTTGTGGACCTTGCTTTCCTTGACTACACCTCCGGTTTGGGCTTGATGAAAGCGCATGGCCACCATGACCCCATTCTCAGCTGCATACTTCTCCAGCTGGTACCTGAGGTCTGGGGTGTATGTGGCATATGCAGTGGGCCTGCTTTTCCTTGAAGGAGGGGCTGCCAGTTCCCAGGCGACTGAAGCCACAACATGAAGCTCAACACCAGAGTTTTCAGCAAGTTCTTTGTTATCCAAGATGCTCATCTCAAGAGGATATTTCCTCTTGCACTATGAGGACTTGATCCCCTTGAGAAGTGACTTGGTGATAGAATAGAATACCGAACTTCAAGGAGCACTGATGAAGGAGGAAGTAAGTGCAGTTGGCATCATTGAAAGCAGCAGGCAGAAATAACAAATGCTGATTGTGGCTGTTGTCAATGACAAGGTAAACACCGTATTAGCCAGTACTGCAGTAGCATGATTACTAGCTGATGCCAATATGTATAGCAGGCAGGATTCCACCAAATCAGCAAGATGTGAATTCAACCTGTTATATAGTATATTGGGTTCAAAATCCACATCTCCTTCTATAGATTGTCTTTCTAGTTGTAGTCAGTTATGCTCCATATCTTCCAGTACTGCATATTTATTTGTTGTTTCCAGCATTTTGATCCAATCTTCTTTTGCCTCCCTAATTTTAAATCTTTAGTCTTGACTTTCATTGTCATATGTGTATATTCCTAATGAATCTAGATCTCCCTGCTTTTGCAGTATCTGCTTGAGCCAATCTTCCCCTTCTATCCTATATATGACTTGGCCATTTGCCTCCCACCTGCTTGCTTTCTTGATTTGTTTACCTAAATTTGGAATTGCTAGGGTGAATTCCACTAAATCCCCCAATTTAAACCTCAGATTTTTGGTTGTTTCCATATATAATCTATTTAAACCAAACACTATTAGTGATCCCATATCTTTGTTGTTCTTGGGCCCTAGTGTATTATTAAAAATGTCTGGGAATAAATTTCCCAAACTACTTATTTCTCCACACTTTATTCCCATTTGTTTGTAGTTTTTCTTTGATATGATCAATAGCCCTTAAAATATACAACTGGTCAGAGACCACAATGATCCACTTTTTATTTGGTGCTGGTCTTGCTATACTTAGACAGAATCCTCATTTCTGATCAGATCCCAAGATTGCATCTAGTACAATTTTCATATTTCTGTTCAGGGCAGTTTCTGTCTCATTTTGGTGTTATATCTAAATTGAACTAAGGTAAGACAAAGTCTGACTGTTTTGTTTTCCTCATAGATCTGATGAATTCTTACCCTAAGCTTGCTTTAACTTTATCCCCTTCTTATTGGTTTGTATAATCCTTTTCAAAGGTTTGAAGTTCTTTTTACCCTTATCTTGGTTGTACTGTGCATTATTTTGACTTATTTCCTTGTCAGAAGTTTCAGCCTCACTAGGCTTGCTATTTTGTCCTAATTTATTGCTCTTTTTTGTTTTTATCTCTGTTACTGTGAACTTAGTTTTTTCTTCCATTTTTTTTTGTTTCCTTTCTTTGTCTTTACTACGGTATTATTTTTTCTTTTGTTGGTCTTTCTGATTCCTCTTGCTTTGTTTGGAGTTTTTTGTTTTATCTTCCTCTGTGTTCTGTAACCATTTGTGTCCTTTTATATAAGGTCCACTGTTGTGGTTTACAGTATATCCTTTTTGTCGATGCTGGATTGATTTCCTTCACTAATTTTTACCACTTCTTCGTTTCTTCTTATTTCCTTATCTAGTTCCTGTCTTTCCCTTTTTGCCAGACTGTCTGATTTGCCAATCTTAATTCCTTACTTATGCTATCATCCCTCCTTTTAGGTCAGGGGAGCATTAGTAGCTCTTGACTGTAATCTATATCTGTGCTAACATTAATATGAGACTCTTCATTTTGTCCTCTCTCAATTATTCCTAGTTCTATCCAGATTATATTACTATCTCTTGGGCCTGTCTCTGTATATTTTATTTGATTAAGGGGTTTTCTATTGATATTCCTTAAAGGAAGCTCAGATCCTTTTTTATTAATGTCAGTTGATCAAATACTAATACGTTTGCTAGATATTGATCTGTCAATGCCCTTGCTAAATCTTTAGATATCAAATCTGTATCGTATATCTGTGTTGATTCAAAATTTATGAGATTATCATATTCTATACTGTAGAACCCATATTTAATGTGGAAGTGATTTCCTCTTCCGTGGTGGTACATTTAATATCTTTTATTTCTATCTTAACTGATTCATCCTCCCTTGTCTCATCCATATTTTCTGCCCCATTTTTTACTGAATCCAGCTCTTTCAGTCCCAGTATAGTACATTGTATATGGGAAAGTACTTCACCTATTTCATTAAATTGGGTGACCTTGGTTACTTGGTTACTTGGTTGATGGACAAGAGAAGGCCGAAGCCCATTGAGGATGTCCTCCACACACTGTGGATCATTGTTAAGTTATGTTCTTTTTAGAAACCATTTATCAAGTTTAACTTTAAAGGTGTTTATATTCTGACAGTCAATGATATCCTGAGGTAAGGAATTCCAAATTCTAGGGGCTCTAACAGTAAAAAATTGTAGCCTTTTATTTGTTCTTGTTCTATCAACTCCAATTTGTTTGTTGTGAATCCTGGCTACAATTTTTCTAGATGTAAAAGATAGTCCACATAAATTCATTAGTGTGGTTGAATGAGAGATCTTTTAAATAACTGGAGGAGATCACCCCTTAATCTTCTAAGTTTAAGTGAATAAAGCCCTGTTTTATGAAGCCTAGATTCATAATCTAGTAGTGAGAGATGTGGTATGATTTTTGTGGCCTTTCTCTGAACTTTTTCAATTCTGGCTATGTCTGCAACCAAGTAGGGACTCCAGAAAGGTGAACCGTAATCCAAATGAGGTCTAATATGAGTTTTATAGAGGACCATAATACACTCCTCAGTTTTAAGGACAAATGTATTATTAATTCTGCATAAAAGAGCGTTGGCATGGTTAGCAACCTTATTACAATGGTCAGTAGATGACAGCGTGTTGTTTACCAATATACCCACATCTTTTTCCATGGATGATTCCCTAACCATAATGTTGTTAAGATAATATGTTTGTTTGTGATTATTATTACCCATATGTAATACTGAACATTTTGACACATTAAATAACATTTTATTGGCTATTGCCCATGATTCAATTCTTTTAAGATAGTTTTTTAGGATATTTCTATTAATATCACTGTCAACTCATCCTCCCAACTTGGTATCATCTGCAAACTTTGATATAATATTATTAGATGAGATGGTTAGGTCGCTAATGAAGATACCGAACAGTGTGGGACCCAGCACTGAGCCCTGAGGCACACCACTAGACACTATCCCTTCATCAGATTGTTCCCCACTCACCCTAACAACCTGGGATCTATTGTAAAGCCAGCTATGGACCCAAGATACAATGCAATTAGAAAATCCTAGGGTTACAAGCTTATTTATCAATATGGAGTGTGAAACCTTATCAAAGGCTTTACTGTAGTCAAGCAAAATAATGTCCACTGGGATGTTTAAGTCGAGATTTATGCTGACTGAGTTATAAAAGGATAACAAATTAGTTGTGCAAGAATGACCGGTTTTAAATCCGTGTTGTGTAATATAATTTAAATTCAAAGACAGCATCTCTTCTTCAATTAAGTGTTTAATCTTTTTTTCCAGTAGTTTGCAAGGAATGGACGTAAGACTGATAGGTCTGTAGTTTTCCGCTTTATAGTGTAACCCTTTTTTGAAGATTGGCATGACAATAGCTGTTTTCCAATCCGATGGAACATTGGATTCATTAAGGGATTTATTAAAAATAATGGTAAGTGGAATAGCGATGCTGTTAGATGTTCCTATGAGAAATTTGGGGGTTATATTGTCGGGGCCTGGACTTGTTTTTTTTTTTTAATGTGTCTAGGAGCTTGAGTGTTTCAGAGAGGATGATAGATTGACTAGGTGATATACCTGGGTTGGCAAATGGTAAAGGTTCGGTATCTTGTTCAAAAACTGAACAGAAGTATTTATTAAATTCAATTGCAGTGACCTTGTCTGAGAGAATAGTAGTGTTGTCTATAATCAGAGGACCTATCTTTTTTGTATCTCCCTTTTTATTATTTAGATAGGAGTATAAACTTTCGTTTGAATCCTTAGTGTGGGCAATTTTAAATTCTAGGTTTCGTTTAGCTAGAACAATTGACGTTTTAAGATCCTTAACTGCCTTATTATATTCTAGTAGTTTTCCCTTTCTCTGCTCAGACCAACACTGTTTTAGATCAGTAAATAGCTTCCGTTTATGGGTACTAAGTTTTTTAATTGTGTTGTTATACCAAGCGGGAACTTTGCCTTTGATGTTATATTTCTTTCTTTCGGGAACATATTGTTTTTCTAGGTCGTGTATGATATCCTTAAAGGTGTTCCATGCATCACTGATGTTAAGTGGTGAGAGTAATGAGTCCCGGTATGACTGTAAGCTGCTCATTAATTTTAGAAAAGTCTGCCTTCTCGTATAATTTAATCATAAGTTTATTTATAGGGGTTTTATGTACCAAGGGAATAGAAAAGTGAATTGACATGTGATCACTGTTACTTAACGGATTCATAACTCATAGATTGAACAAAGAGGCCTCCATGTTCGTTATAACTAGGTCCAGTATATTAGTCCCACGGGTAGGCTCTCTAATTAGTTGTGTGAGACCAAGGTCAATGATCGTTGAAATTAACTGTAAGTCATACTGGTTAGTACCTGATAAAGTGTCCCAGTTTATAGTAGGGAGATTAAAATCACCTAAGATAATTACTGATCCCTTATCAGCAATTTGGGTGATTTCTGAAGATAATTGTTTGATGTACCTAATATCTGAAAGGGGGGGGCGAAAGCAAGTGCCAGCCAAGATCTGGGGGTGACCATTGGGTTGTAGATGAACCCAGATACTTTCTGTCTGAGTTGGTAAAGAGGATTCAAAGGAAGGAATGCTATTAGTGACATAAAGACTCACTCCTCCTCCGTTCTGGTTGTCAGCTCTGTTTTTGCTATAAAGTTTGAATCCTGGAATGTTCATTATCCAATGTTTATCAGAGTTTCCCCATGTTTCTGTTATGGCTATCAGTCCTATGTTAAATTTGTGGATCTTTAGTTCTAATTCTGCCATTTTTATTTTGTTAAGAGACCTTTCGTTAAATGATAGGACATTCAAGTTATGTAATATTGAGGTATTAAGAGATGGCATTAATGGCCTAGTCTCCCCCTTTGATGTCAGTTTAAATGGTTATTAATAAATGATAGACACTGACGACCGAGAAGAGAACTCCCCCTTCTGCTGAGGTGCAGACCATCCCAGCAGAAGAGAGAAAGATAATCATTGAATTCTTCCCAATGTGTGAGACAGACAATGCCCTGCCTGTAGCACCATTTACAAAGCCATTCATTCAGTGCTTTGATTTTGTTGAGAGTTTGGTATGAGGCTCGGGGCACAGGGAGGATTTCAGAGATACCAATACTACATCCCCTTTCATTTAGAATGTTACATAATGAGACAATGTTCTGTTTAAGTTGTTGTAGTGGGACTTTGGTAATATCATTGGTCCCAGCATGAATAATTACCAACGGATTGTTACCTGCTGCCAAGAGGGCAACTTTAGCCATAGATGTTATATCAGAGACCCTAGCCCCCCTGTGGCTTGAGCAGGTTCTGTTTTCTTTGTCAGGGTTACAAATTGCTCGATCAATGAATTTAATCATGGAGTCGCCCAGTACAAAAACCTGCTTGGTGTTAGGAGATGGTGGGAGGGGTGGACAGCCTGAGTATTCATTAATTCATATTTACTTCCATGTTGTGTAGATGGTTGAGAATTAGTATTAGCTAAAAGGGAGGAATCTAAGTTAACATTATTGATTGCGTTACACTGCTTCTGACTAGAGCTGGTTTCATCAGCTGGGGAAAGATCTAATGGTTCGAAGGAACTGTGTAATGTGACTGGATGTGAATTGTTGGGGTGTAGATCTATTATCTGGTTAGATCTAGAAGGTGCAATGGTGGACCAAGGTGTTTCATCTGGTAATAATTGTGATCTTGGGGGTGAGTCAGGACAGTGAGGAGTTGAAGCTATTTTTTGGACGTCATGCTTTAATAGGTTTGTTATTGAGAGGACCCCGTGGTACGGTGGTATTTACAGCATCAACGTGGGGAAAAGTTGTACTAGTAGTTTCAAGAAGAAGAGACATATGATCTATATAATCTTCCAATGCTTCAATTTTGGGATCAATAACTAATTTGGTAGTGTCAGGGACAGTTTCTACTTTATTTAGAAGTCGGGCTACTTCCTCTTGTAGAGATTTAACCAGTACTCATCTGTCACAGATATATTTGGCAGTCTGTTTGCCGATAGCATACATCTGACAGGAAGTGCAGTATTTGTTAGCTCTCTTCATTGTGGTGTTTTGTATCTAATATAAATCAGACCAAATAAGTACTTTACCCTTATATCTCTTTTAGTTGACACAGGTCGTATAGGGCCGCTATCACGTGCATGTCTCTGCACGCGTCTCCACATGCGGCCCCGCGCACGCTCACCCCGCTCACTAGTGTGAGGCTTTTACAGAGACAGAACCGGAAGTGCATCACCTCGCAACTTCCGGTTTCGCTCTGAGTGTAATTTTTTAATTAAAACTTTGATTTTAAAAGAAAAAGCCTTTAAAGAGGCAAGATGTCAGTAGCTTGTTGTTTAGACTTAGAGTGAGATATTCCCCCTTTAAAAAGGAACTCAGGAACAGCTGGTGAAGGTGTTATAAAGTAGGAATTGGGGACCTGGCCCTTCAGTCCTCCAATATCCCACACTGCCTGAGGTTCCAACTAGGAAGTACCCAACTCAAGTAAACAGTATTAGTTTAGAGGCATACACAAGCAAATACAATAGATGGTGTTTTTCATGTTTCCCAGTTCTTGTGACTCTTCCTGATTTTTTAATTTTGTCTCATTAATTTGGCCGTGGATGTTTTCTTTAATAGCCTGTTTAGAGTTATCCATATCCAGCTTTGTGGTTCTTATTGGTGTGTTAACGATCCACTTATTAGCAGGATCATTATCCATTGTCTTAGCCATACTATATATTGTCTTTCCTTCCACTGGCCTTTTCGACTTATTAGCTTTTCCCTCATCTCTTAAAAAGAAAATTCCCCAGTACTTTGGTGTAGATGTCCTAGTACAGTTAACAGATAGCTTTGCATCTATAATCTTTGCTTCTTGTTTAAATATGACAGAATTTGTACTTGTCTAGTTTCTTTAGTTAACTCTTTTTGTTTTTTAGATAGTTTTTTCATTTTCTTTTCTCTGTATCTTTTTTTGTACTTCTTTTATTGTCAGTCCACCCAGGGCTTAAGGGCAGTGTTTTACTGAATGAGTCTTGTGCTGATTGACTTCTTATTCATACAGGTATATCTAATTTAATCTTTAATTTTTACTTATCTATGACTTGATCTATGATTACTAGCTACTGATACCACTTAAGACAGTCTAATACTCTAATGTATTCCAATGGCAAATTAGTAAAAAGGGATTTCAACAAAACAAAAAACATTCTCAACCCACAAGAGACAGGGCTATCCTAGATCTAGTACTGACTAACAGGGAAGGGATCACAGATCTCCAGGTAGAAGGTCACCTGGGGGCCAGTGACCATTACATGGTATGGTTCAGTTTGGCCACTACATCTAAATCATCCCATTCCAAGGCAAAAATATGGGACTTCAGGGAGATGACTTTGATAAGATGGCCAACAGAGTTAAGCCAGCCCTGGCAAAAAGAAACACAGGTGAGGGGGTTAAAGGCAAAGTGGGCAAGCATTAAGGATCCAATACTTGAAGCAACATCCCAACATGTTAGACAGAACAGGAAGTGCAAAAGAAGAAGGAAAGCACTTTGGTTCTCAAATACAGTAGCAGAAAAGGTCAGAGTCAAAAGGATGGCCTTCAGGAAATATAAGGGAACACAGCAGGATGAAGATAGGGAGGCATACCAAACTGCCCTAAGGGAAGCAGGGAGGGCAGTAAGGCAGGCAAAGTCCCAAACTGAGCAAACACTAGCACAAACAGTAAAAGAAGGTGACAAGACTTTCTATAGATACATTAGTGAAAAGAGAAAGTTCAGAGGGGGTATTGCTAAGCTCAAAGGAGAAAAGGGGGCATGTGAGGAGGAGGACCCTGTAAAAGCATCTATCCTAAATAGATACTTTTGCTCAGTATTTACTGAAGAGAAGGTAGGGCAGGGCCCACAGCTCGGCACCATGAACACGGTGGGGGTGAGCACTACTCCCTTTACAAAAGAAAGGGTCCTACAAGAGCTCGCTAAGCTCAGGGTGGACAAGGCAATGGGACCTGATGGCATGCACCTTAGGGTACTTAAGGAGCTAAGGGTGGAACTAGCAGAGCCATTAGCAGAACTGTTTAGTGAGTGTCTGAGCACAGGAGAGGTCCCAGAAGACTGGAGAAGGGCTAATGTGATCCTGCTCCACAAGAGTGGTAGCAGGAAGGAGGCAGGGAACTACAGACCAGTCAGTCTTACGTCAGTAGTGGGCAAGATTATGGAGGCACTCTTTAAGGAAAGGATAGTGCAACACCTGGAATCCATAGGGGTACAGGATCCAAGACAGCATGGGTTTACAAAAGGAAGGTCCTGTCAAACTAATCTCATAGATTTCTTTGACTGGGTAACCAGAGTGGTGGACCAAGGAGGGGCAGTTGATGTCACCTACCTTGACTTCAGCAAAGCTTTCGACACTGTTCCACATAGAAGATTGATAAATAAGCTGGGTAGACTTGGGGTGGGTCAGAAGTTGGTCAACTGGATGGCAAACTGGTTGATGGGCAGAAAACAGAGAGTGGTGGTAAATGGTATACAGTCAGAAGAGATGCAAGTCACAAGTGGGGTACCTCAGGGATCAGTCCTGGGGCCAGTCCTCTTCAATATCTTTATTAGTGACATTGCAGATGGACTAGAGGGTAAAGCTTGTCTGTTTGCAGATGACACCAAGATCTGCAACAGAGTAGATGATCCAGATTGGGGGGGGCAGAATGAGAAGAGATCTGGATAAACTAGCAAAATGGTCAGAAAAGTGACAACTGGGATTTAATGCAAAGAAGTGGAAGATCATGCACCTAGGGAAGATAAACCCTGAAGTCACCTATAGGTTGGGAGGGGAGTTGCTGGCAGTCACAAAGGAAGAAAGAGACTTGGGCATCATCATTACCGATGACCTGAAATCATCCAAGCAGACCTCTAAAGCAGTAGGTAAGGCTAGGGGGATGTTAGGGTGTATTAGTAGGGGTATCACAAGTCATAAGAGGGAGGTAATAATCCCTCTTTACAAGACACTGGTTAGACCCCATCTGGAGTACTGTGTGCAGTACTGGAGGCCACACTTTCTCAAGGACATTAACCAAATTGAGGCAGTCCAGAGGAGGGCAACCAAAATGGTGCAGGAACTGCATCAGAAGACATATGAGAACAGATTAACGGAGCTCAATATATATACCCTTGAGCAAAGAAGGAAGAGAGGTGATATGATTGAGATATTCAAACACCTTAAGGGCATTAACAAGGTGAAAGAGTCTAACATGTTTAAATATAAGGAAAACAGCAGGACAAGAGGACACAGCATGAGATAAGAGGGAGGCCGATTAAGGGGAAATGTGAGGAAATTCTTTTTCACAGAAAGGGTGGTGGATGCATGGAATGGCCTACCTCAGGAAGTGGTGGCTATGAATACAGTGCAGGGCTTCAAACAGGCATGGGATAGGCATAAGGGAGCAATACAGATGAGTATGAATAGATAGGCCACTGACTGAGCAAAGGCCAATGGCACATTTATAAGGTAGAAAAAGAAATGGGCAGACTGGATGGGCCTTGCAGTCCTTATCTGCAGTCAACTTCTATGTTTCTTTGTTTCTATTTTCTTTTGATCTAAATGGTCTAAAATAATGATAAAATAATAGTAAAATTGCATTATAATTAAAAAGTCTTTCTTTGGTCTTTAGACCTGTTCCTTATGGTTTGATATATAAAACAAACTTTTCAGGTCCTATTATACTTTGATTTTCAGGTTTTCTGGTTTTAAACTTACACATATCACACCAATCTCTGAAGTATTAAAGCCTTAAATTCAGATCTCAACTCCAGATACCTTTCTTTTGGCTTTTTTTGGCTTATGTCTTGACTCTGAGCCCGGGGTTGGTACATTTTTCTACTAGATCCAGCCTCTGTCCAAGTTGTTATGGGAAATCTGAATCCAGTCTATGTTTGGACCAAATAAATAACTTGAGTTCAACACTGAATCAAATCTGCTATCCTGCATAAGTTCTTCCTTTAGATCTTTAAACACTTTTAAACACCTTCAGACACCTGGATTTTGCTCTTGTCGATAGAAAGTGCATCAGTAACTGGTCACTATTGTCATTATTGCAGTAAGGAGCTTAACAAAAAAAGGCTTTCACCCATAATTGCTCCTTTTTTTTCTTAGTAGTATTGTAATTTAATACCATTTTGTATAATATTATCAAGACCTCGTTTAAATATGTCTCTGTTACCACTATGTACCAGACTTTCAGGCAAACTATTCCATAAGTTCACCACTCTCTCAGTAAAAAAAAAAATCCTTTTATTTGTTTTTATTCTATTTCCTTGTACTTGTAATGAATGACCTTTTATATTTAAATCCTGATTTTTTTTAGCTTTATACCCAGTTTCTCTTTAAGTGTGTTATTCTTAATAATATCAAAATATAAAATTAAATCCCCTCATGTTCGCCTTTCTTCCAAGCTATATAGTCCCAAGATTTCCATTCTTTCTTTATATGTTAAAATTTTCATGTCTGTTATTAATGTAGTCATACCACGCTGTACTCTTTCCAGTCTTATAATATTCCTTCTTTTCTAAGGGTTCCAGAGCTGACTACAAAAGTCCAAATGGGGTCTCACATATGACCTATAAAGAGGCAGCAACACCTCTGCCCTTCTACTCCTTATATTCCTACGTGTTGCTCCATGTACTCTATTTGCTTTGGAGATCACATCAGTACATTGTTTACTAAAATCCAGTTTACTGTCAATATACACTCCCGAATCTCAGTCACCCATTGAGTTGTTCAATATAGTATAACTCAATATGTACTGATTATGTTTGTTCTTTTTTCCCCAAGTGAATTACACTACATTTGTCAGTGTTAAATATCATGCCCCATTCATATGCCCAACAAGTTATTGAGTCTAAGTCATGCTGAATTAAATCGATATCATAGTTAGTTTCATATGGTCCTCCCAACTTGATATCGTCTGCATACTTAATTAATTTATTTTTTTTAGACCTCCTCTAAGGTCTGCCATAAACAACTGGTGCTTGCTTTTACTGCATTGTATGGCCTCCACTGTATAAAAATTATTATACAAATCTAGAATCAGTGAGAGTTTTCAGTGCCTTTTAAAATCAATCACAACAGCCACAACACTCTACCTCTAGCCTTTCTATATACAGTACTTTACATGTACTTCCCGTATACTTCATAAGCTCTGCACACCATAAACTCTGCTTATTAACAATGGTACTTTTGTGCACTGCATTTCTTTCAAATTCCTGTAAATTCTTAGTTTGACTTAATCAATCACTTCTCTTGTATTGCTTGCAGTATTTGAGTAATTATTTCTCTAACCACAGAATATACTCCCAACAGTGCTTAGGTACGGGTGGAAAGAGATAGAAAGAGGTAGATAAAGTAGTAAAAGGTATGCCAAAATACTCAAAATACTCAGGAGCAAAGCACAGAGGAAAAATACAAATACAAACAACGTAACTTCTGGTGGGACGGCTATATAATATAGGTGTAAATAAGTGTATGTACATTAATTACTTACTCATTCAAGAAGTATATGAGACACACAACTATTCACTTTAGCCTTTGCTTTGCTTGACTATTCAGCTAATGATCCTCTCAATGCACCTGATTCAGGCCTTCTAACTTCTCTGGCATATGCCACTCCTATAGGTAGGTGTCCCTGTTCTCTGTTCTCTGCTCACCGGTGAGATGCAATACAGCTGATTGCAGAAAATATTAATTCTGCACCTTAAAATGAGTGGAATATACTTTTTTCCAAAAAAGCGGCCAAGCAATAAGATACAGCGACCTGTTTCTCTGGTGTTTCTCTTTGTGGCATATGTTCAGAGCACACCACACATGCGCTTTTAAACTAAAGGGTCACATGATACGTGAGCTTGTGTTGGTGTGAAAAAATAAAAACTTTTTAAAAGGTTTTTAAACCTAAAATACTTGGTTCAGCATATTAATATAACTATACTTTAAACTTCATAGAGAGATAGTCTCCCAATCTCCAGACAATCTCAGTAGTATATGTGGAAGCCCCAAAAATGGCCCCTCACATAAAGTGCATAACTTGATTAGCTTAGTTTAAAATAAACCTAAAAAAAAATTAAAACCAGGCAGATAGTACTTTTGCATTAACTTTTGATTGGCAGTCTATTACACAATTCTTAATACAGTCCTGAATGTGTACAGATACACTGTCTACCTTTCTACACTAGTTAGCGTGTTAAAGAATGTTAGGGAAACAAATTCAAGAATGCAGAATCCAATAGCAAAATGCAAAACAACACAGAAAACACATAAAAAATACTATAGAAAAATGCAGATAGTGATTATCATGAGAGAGAAATGTCATTCAGCATTTGATATTCAAAACATAATGGGATGTCCCTTTTGCATTAGCCCCTTAAAAAGATCACAAAACTCTTTCAGTTTTTCAGGTGTAGTTATTCTGAGTCCTCGAGTCTCTCCCTTGCTCCTTTTTCTTATCCACTCCTAGATTCTCCAACTCCTGGTGTATAGCCGTTCCAAAGTGTCATCTCGGTTCACCATCAGCTCCCACTCTCCCTCTGGGTAAAACCCCGGCTACTATCATAGAAGGCCTTCTTCCTACTGGGAACAAAGAACACCCGGGAGCAGCCACACCAACAGCAGGGCTGCAGAAAGAACTACTGGTAAGAGGATATAAATCCAGACAATGATAGCATATCTGTTGTAACTTAATATATGGCCATTTATTCTCCTGCTTCTCCATTCTACTCCTGAAACCAACAGAGCGCGTAGCAGCACCTCCTTCTCAATCTCACATGGGCTGCCTGTGTAGTACTGAATCAAATGCTTTACTAAAGTTGAAGTAGAGAAGATCCACTGGGTCGCCCCTGTCCACTTCCTTAGTCACCTAGTCAAAAATGAAATGAGGCTTGCCTGGCATGCCATCCCTGCAACAAATCCATGCTCTTATTTCCTGGATACCATTCCCTTCCAGATATTCCACTAGGTCCTGCTTAATTAATGTTTCTGTTAATTTCCTAACTATTGATGTGAGGTTTATCAGTCTGCAGTTGCAAGCCTCCTATCCACTACCTTCCTTATGGAGGGGTACCACATCTGCACTTCTCCAATTATATGGCACAGTTCACATTTGCAATGAATGGTTGAACAAATTTGCCAAGGGTTCCTCCAATTCCTGAGCAAGTTCCTTCAGTACCCTAAGGTGCAGTCCATCAGACCCTGGTGCCTCGTCCATCTTTAGATGCATCAGTGCCTCTCTGAACCTGTCTGTGGCAAACAATGGCATATCCATTTGCCGGATCCCCCTATCAGAGCCTTCATGCCCCTGTCTGGAATTGGTCCACCAAGTTCCTTGGTGAATACCAAACAGAAGAATGTGTTCAGTGCAGTGGCCTTCTGTGCATTGCCTTCAATGATCTCTCTCCATCTTGGAGCAAAACTAGCCTTCCCCTTTTCTCCTCTTCTCCTGTAAGTAATGAGATAACTGTTTGTCCCGTTTTAATCCCTGAAGTGATCTGTAGCTCATCTGATGCTTTTGCCAGTTTCACTGCTCACTTTGCTTCCTTGCATTTCTGTGTATATTCATCCCATTTATTTTCCCTTGGGTCATTTTGTATAAGTGGAAGGCTTCAATTTTGCTTCAAATTGCTTCCCTGACCTGGGTGGTGAACCAAACGGGTGTCTTGTGGTTGTTCCATTTCATCCCTGACTTTATGCACAGCTTGGTGGGCTCTAGGACTGGCTGTTTAACTTACCCCCAGATGTCCTCTACCTCCTGTTTTTTGTGGGTTCCTGACAGTTTTTCCTTGACTAGCTTTTTCATCTTTCTGAAGTTTGCTCTTCTGAAGTTCAAGACCATAGCCCTGGATTGAGATTTAACTTCCTCAAGGGATAGGTCAAACCAGATGGAGTTGTAGTCACTATTAGCCAGTGGCTCCCCAACCTTAACAGCATCAACAGCCTCCGAGTTGGTGAGGACCACATCAAAGATGTCCCCAAGCCTAGTCAGAGTGTTCACCAATTAGGTGAGTAGGCAGGCTTGTAAGGGTTCCACCACCTTCTGAATCCTTGAAGATCTGGCCATTGGGATACCCCATTCAACAGTGGGCAAGTTGAGATCGTCAACCATCACTGTATCCCCTTTCTGTGTTGCATCACTGATCTCTTCCAGAAGCATTTGATTCCTATCCTCTGCTTGTGAAGGAGGCCTGTATTCTATCTCAAAGCAGATCTTTTTCCCAGATGCTGAACTGAGTTGCACCCACAGAGATTCTACACCTTCATTTTTGCTGATGTTGAGTGCTGTGGCTATTATCACCTCCTGACCATATAGTACTACCCCTCAGGCCCCCTTCCTGGCCTGTGTGTAGAGTGAATAGCTTGGGACTGAAAGGTCCCAATCATTATTCTCCGTAGTTCATGTTTCTGTGATTGCCACTAAATCAAGTTGGGCCTCTGCCATTACTGCCTGTAGCTTGCTCATTTTATTTCCTATGCTTCTTGTATTGAAGTACATTCCCTTCAAAGTATCAGCAGAAACTCTTTCTTTCTATCCTTTGATTCTGGCTTCTTTTGGTTGCTTTATCCCCGTCACTTCCTTCCCGAGATCTCTTTCACTTTCTATACTTGTTTGCCATGTGTGTGGAGTTATTCTGTGTTTGTGGGGGAGTGTCGGCTAAATTTCCACCTTCCCTGCTGTGATTGATGGATTTCCTAGCTGATAACATGCCCACACCTAGTTTAAACATCCTGCATAGACATCAAATTGTTGCCCAAGCACACTCACACCTTCCTTCGTTAGGTGCAGTCTGTCAAATTTGAAGAGCTTCTTCGCCCAAAAGTTCCCCCAGGTTCTGATGAAATAATAACCTAATTCCTTACACCATCCTTGTAATCACTCATTGAATTCAGTAATCTCCTTGTCTCTGATCCTGTTGGTCTGTTCCCCTTTGCCCCATACTGGGAGGACCTCCAAAAAAGCCAGGGAGGATGAACAAGCAGCCAACCATTCACTCAACTTGATAAAGTTCTACCTAGCCTCCTTGACCATCTAGTTCACTAGGTCATTCATTCTGACATGTACCAGTATTCTGAGTCTTTTGTTCTTTCTGTCCACCATCTTCCAGATGCGCTCTGTGTCCCTCTTTCCCGATGCTCCTGGGAGACATTTGGCTGTCACCTTCATCTGCTTATCTTCTTTCAAGTGGCCCTCCACTTCTCTTACCATTGAGTATCCTATAACAAGCAGATGTTTACCCTTTTTACTGCTGTGTGTTACCTTTCAGCCCTTGGATGTTTTGCCCTGCTTTGCCTAGTCTCGCTGACTGACACAACATTCCCCCTACTGGAGCTGGATCCTGAACTTCCTCTAGGGGTGCATAATGATTTGTAGTTGGGTTGATCTGGGGTTCTGCAGGGTTCAGCTGGTTCATCATTGTTGTTCCACCACACTGCCCCACGATCTTCCATTGCCTTGGACCAGTGGGTCTCTTAGGGAGTGGTCATGGAGGGGGTGAACTCCAGTTCAGCTGATGTCGCAGCTAGGATATTTCTTTCCATGCTGCACACAGCTGAGTCCTGAGCTCATTGAAAGTTCTACATATGGGGCAATGACCCATCCTCCAGAGGAGTCCCTGGAGATGAACACCCCACAACCATGACAACCTATCACATCCATTCAAATTTGCAACTTACCACATACAGGAGAAGGACTGCATAGTCTGCTTGGTCTCAACTAGCAATGCAAAGGATGGTGCCTATGATCCCTTGAAGGCGTCTTCAGTCTGTTGTCCAATACTCTGAGATCCCAGCCTTGAGCTTTGAGAAGTTGCCTTGCTCCTGCTGTGCCTTGATGCCTTCTTAATTCCTTGTCCTTAGTGTGTTGTGCCTTCAGCTACCTTGCTCAGAAGTGGGAGGGTGGTCTACTCCTTTTCTATGGGGATAGTGATTCCCTGTGTGTTAGTAATCCCACAACTCCTGCCTCAAACATGAAGTAGTTGCTGTTACTCAAGCCCTGTGTCCTTAAAGATAGAACTGGTACCGGGTTGGTGGGCAATCCTGTGTAGCCCACACTGGCATCTCTGGAGTCAGCTCTCTGCTCCCACACTGACTACCTTAGAAATACAATTCTCATTTGTGCTCTGTCACCTCTCTATTCCCTCACTGTCTACCTCAGAGAGAAAAGCTCACTGTTGTGTTCTGTCAGCTCTCTGCTCCCATGCTGACAATCTGCTGTATAATGCTAGATTCTCCCTCAGTTATGTACTTGGATGTGCAACTCTTGCCCTGCAGAAAGTACAGTTAAGGGGATGGTATAAATACCACTGGACAAGTATGAATACCACTAAACTGGAACAATTCAAATCACTTGACAGCTTGGTTAATATCATTGACATATGAGGGAAGTGATTCAATGAGTTGTCTCATTAGGCTGTTTAGAAGGGTTATATACAGAAATGACTCCGGGCTGACATAATTGGGCAGCCACAGTTACCCTGTCTTGACCCAGATCCCACATCTCTGCTTTTCTGGATAGTATCATTACAACACTCATCTAAAATTTGTTTTGAAATTTGCATTTAGTGTACTTTATCATTCCTACACCTGCACAAATGTTTGTCCAAGTATTGGAGCACCTTTCTTCTAAAATATCCAACATTTGCATTACAATGGTAGCCAGTGACATGATACAGAATGTCTTGCTATACCATGATACAGTATTTCACAGGAAACCCCCATTCATTCCAAATGGATGTCTATGATATTTCCTGATATAGCTGGGTACCGTACACTATATAGTGCATCTTGTCACTGGATCCCACTGTATATCGGAGTCTGTCTACACTGCCCACACAATACCTATCCACAATATCAAATACAGTATTTATATCACTTTAGGGTGTGCTTTATGTCCCATTTTCATTTATCTACATGTCTGCATTACACAAGCCAGGGTATATCCATTTAAACTGAGTCTGGGTCTAGGGGATCTATGGTGGATGGTGAGAAGAAGGTATCCTAGATAGAACTCCCCTGCATCCAGGGGACAGTAACTGCAAAGAGGGTACAGGGAACATAGTAAGGTTTACAGGACCAAGGGGGGGAGGGAATACAATGAGGAGGAAAGTAAAAGATATGAAAACAAACAAGAAGGGAAGAAAACACAAAAAGCAAAAGGACAGTGGCAGAGTTAGAGCAGTGGTCAAATGGAAAGGGTATGTTTTAATGCCAGGAGCCTAGACAAAAAACTTGCTGAGCTCCAGGTGCTGATGACAGACATTGAACTGGACCTGGTGGTCTTCGTGGAAACATGGGCAACAGATAAAAATGACTGGGAGATTATGGTCTCTGGGTCTTCACTGCTCAGGAGGGATAGAAGAACTGGGAGGGGGGATGAGTTGCCCTTTCTGTCAAGGAGGGCGTTGAAGTGATAGATGGAAGTATTAGGAGTAGCAGAAAGTGTTTCAATTGTACAGTTAAAAATCTTACACTTTTTTATTCCCTTATCCCACTCGTTTTGAAGTTCTGGCCTTGATGTAGCTCTGTGTTTAGGGTGAATAACTGAACATACTTCCAGAACCTGCAACAAATTAGTGTCTCCCAGGGTTCCCTTTTAAAGTTTTAGGCAAGGAAGGAGTGGGAAACAGATTCCAACAAGGCATTTCAACAAAAGAACCCACTCAACTCCCATAAAAATTCAGTACCTCATGTAAAATGTATACATCTTCTTTACTGATATTCTTTTACTTTTATATTGTTTCAATTATTCTTCTCTTAGCTCTTATAAATATATAACTTTGTAACATTTCAGAACCAAAGTGTTCCTTTATCAGATATATTGAGCTTGTTTCTGTGTGTTCTTAATCCATACAATATCAGAAATAAATCTGTGGATACAGAAAAGAATATATATATATATATATATATATATATATGTTAGAGGCAAAAAACTCCATTTAATGCATTAGTTAGGGTTGTTCCACAGCGACAAAAGTGAGAAATTCACTGTGGGTTGAAAACCCTTGACTCCGCCCACCCCTACAACCGGCATTAGCGATTGGGATCGGCCAGCCCTAACCCTCACCCCATGACATGTGTAAAGCAGCAGAAGTATAGGAGAATGGGTGAGAGTTAGGACCCACGATCCCAATGCACACCCCAATGTCAGTTGGGGGTGGTGGGGTCCAAGGGGGTTTTCAACCCAACAGCAAATTTCCTCACTTTTTGTCGCTGTGGAACAACCCTAACTAATGCATTAAACAGAGTTTTTGCCTCTAATTTCCCTTCTTTTTGAGAATGATAACAAGAAATAGTGAATGTAATGCAGCGACGGGAGCGCAGGGCCTGCCACATAATGCAGTGGCGGGAGCACGGGGCCCAAACCACATGATGTCTTGTGGCATACTAACAGGGACAGCAACGCAAACAGAAATACTAACAATGGCGCACATGGTAACACAAGCGCAAATGAGAACAGAAAGGGTAACGCACATGGTGGCGTAGATGGGAACGGTCTGCCACGTGATGTGTTGTCGCATAGTAACATGGTGCCTGCAAACAGAAATGTCAATGGGCATGGTGACGTAAAGTGAAACAGAAAGATAAACAGTACTGTAGACAGAAATGGCAAAAAATAACAGAAACGCAAGCGCAAATGAAAACGCAAAGGATAACGCACATGGTGGCGCAGACGTCAACGGTAAGTGAAACGGGTATGGAACTGCAAGCGGAAAGGGCAACAGTAAGAGTAATGTAAACACAGGCTGGTTTTCCCCAAAACCTGCATAGAGAAAGACAGTGAGTACAAATAATGTATGCATAATAATGAGTATCGGCGCAGAAAATGAGAACTTGGAATACTAAATACGTTATATCTCAGGAACCGTACGACGTAGAAAAAAAATTTTAAAGTCATATTATTTACAATTGTCCTGGCTAATTTGATACTTAACCCCTATTAGGGGGCTAAGAATTTTTCTGACAAAAAGTCCGTATCTCGCACCGTTTCCGAGATACGGGCCCTGAAAGGCGCGGTGAATGCCGTAATGTTATCCTATGGGAAAAAAAGAAAAGTTCGGAGCACCATAACTTTGCCTCCCTGTAATGTTTTTTCACCAAACCACTGAAAGACACATCTGTGGGCTGTTGGCTGTCTTCCCTCCAAATTTCAGAAAAAAAGACCAAACCGTTATTTTGCAGCAGGGATCCAAAGGATTTCTGTAATGCGTCGGGCGCCGTAATGTTATCCTATGGGAAAAACTGTCAACTTTGGAGTGCCATAACTTTGCCGCCATGTAATATCTTTTCACCAAACTACTGAAAGGCACATCTGTGGGCTGTTGGCTGTCTTCTCTCCAAATTTCAGGAAAAAAGACCTAACCGTTATTTTGCAGCAAGGTGCCAAAGGATTTCTGTGATGCGTCGGGCGCCGTAATGTTATCCTATGGGAAAAACTGTCAAATTTGGAGTGCCGTAACTTTGCCGCCATGTAATATTTTTTCAATACAATACTGAAAGGCACATCTGTGAGATGTCGGCTCTGTTCCCTCCAAATTTCATCCCAAAACTCCCAACGGCTCTTTTGCAGCGCAGTGGCAAAGAATCGCTGTCACTTTCCCACAGATGGAAAACTACTGTCGCAATTTTCGAAAGCTTTCGCAAAACAGTTCGACACTTTCGTGAGCATGAAAGTAATTTGCGAAAGCACTTGTTCCAGAAATTTGAAAAACATATTTCTGGGGTGTTTTACCACAAAATAAAGACATGGCAAGCATCCTCAGGGTCCGACTAGGTGAATACAAAAAGAATTAGGTTGCTAGAGGGTCCCAAATTTAAATGCCAACCATTTCTCTGATCACCAACTGAAAACAAAATGGCGATTTGCGAAAGTAACAGGCCCATTTGAGAAAGTAAAAATGCATTTGCGACACTGTCGAACTTTTTGTTAACTTTTCCCATTGACTTATAATGGGAAACTGTTTTTTGAATAACTTTTGAACCGTTTAATATTTTTTCACGAAATCTTTGAAAGGCACATCGGGGACCCCAGCCGCATGTTCCCTGAAGACTTCAGGCTGGTCACGCAAACCGTAAGACCTGTAGGTGCGACTGTAAAATTCCAGAAAAAGCATAAACGTGCGCACAGATCATGCTTAATAACTCCGCAGCCGTATATCCGACCATTACGAAACAAGGCCTATGGTTCTTGATCGTGTATTCCAAATTTCAGGCAAATCCATCAAATGGTTACAAAGTTATTAAGGTGCAAAGTTTTGGGGTTTAACATAGAACTGGCTCCTCAACTCTAACTATAGTGGCACTACCGTGCCACTATAATATATATATATGTAATATAGCTTATTACATTTTTATCATTCATCTAAATGTATCAGTCAATAATATTTATAAGTGTCAGGGGGATCTAACCTGACTATGAAATGCAGTTTTCATAACAATTTCTTTATGATATTCTTTTATAAAGGAGCGCTGGAACGGGGTGGGGGGAGGAAGAGAAGAAATTCTTTGCTTCTTTTTTTCTCCTTTTAAATGCTCAGTCATACTAAAAAGAAAACCTAGTATTTTTCAGAGGTGGGTCTCTACTAGTGTTGTGTGAAAAGCGAAAATTTCGCTGTGCCAAATATTTTGCGTAATTTCTTAATTTTGCAAAATTTCTTGCACCGGCAAAATTTGATTTCACCTGAGATTTTGATTTTGCGTAATTACAAAATTTCATGTTATATGATTTAAGAAAGCAATTTCGACCATCCATATTTAAATTTCACCTTGCGGTGAAAATTTCACTAGTGTAACTTTTGATTTCACCTGTGAACTTATGCTCCAAAGGTGAAATTGCAATGTGTTGTGGGTATACAGGTCAAGTATCATGTGTAGGCTGTTTCCAGCACAGTTTATTGTCAGTTGAGTAGGAGAGCAGTCTATTGTGATGCATCACAGTGAATAAACCCTTTTAAAACCTCTTTAAATCTTCTTTTTGAGAGCTAATTGCTCCCAAATATGCAGTTTGTTCCTAGTGCTTCTAGGAAACATTTTCTGATTTTGTGCAGTTTTGCATAATATGCAGTTCAATTAGTTTTGAGTTTTGTCTATGTATGTGAAGGAGTTGAGTGGGGGAGGGTAGGTGTGTAAAAACAGTGCAGGCTAATTTCTCTTACCTGTTACAAACATATTTCTCACAAATTGTGAGTGATTTACTGTTATTTCTTTTAAGCCTTTATATTTTTGTTGGTATTCTACTTATTTGTATTGTTTTTCTTACTTCTTAACAAGTTATTTTTTCACCTTCTCTAAAAAGTTACTCCTTCTGAGAGTTCCTGCGCCTGTTTCCCTGTGTTAAACCATTCTTCTACTTTCAGTTGTGAATTCTAAAGTTTTGAATATACAGTGCTGACCCCTTTGTTTTGGTTTGTGGTCAGTTCTGTTTCCTGTTAACTTGTGTCACTTAAACTGTGAATAGAAACAATTATATATTTTTTGTACTGAAAGTACTTTTAGTTGACCACTTGTCAATATATAGTTTCACTGCTTTGGTGAATTGCTCCCCTGTATTTTGTTGTTGGAGCTTGCCTCTGCATTGCAGTGTTCCTGTTTCAGTTTAATTTGCTTACCCTTTCCCTGTTACAGCATTGTTTACTACCTGACCCATGCAATATTAAAAACTACATATTAATATGGTAGTTGTCAAGAGATTGCTGGGCCCATCCAGATTGTTGAAGGTGCCTTTGTTTGTTAATTTTATATTGTTGCCTCTGCCCTCTTATATAACAAAAAAATTATAGTACTAAGTACTAACATATTACAGTTCTTCAGTTGTCCAGAAACAGCTGATCTGTAGCCCTTTTTATGTTGGCTTGCACGCATGCGCAAGAAACATCTTGCAACAGTGCGGGTCTTGGGGGCGTGGCTGCTCTTGGGCGAATGCAGGGCACGCATCAGTAAGTGTGTCCCTCATTCCCCAATCAGCCTGCATGCCACCGCCACACCATGCATTCATAATGGGGCGAGCACATCAAAGCAAAGGTCTGCTGCAATCATTATACTCAGCGGTCCTTTGCTTGCCGTGCTCGCCTCCATTATGATCATGGTCGACGAGCGGGCGGCCGCCTCCGGTTTACGACATCGGGGTGCCCAATCCTCTGTCGGCAACCCCACATGTTTAGGTGCCAATGGGGAGCTCCATCTCGTCAGCATCCCCCTGCAATGTGGAATGCCGAGGGGGTGTCCAATCCTCTCGTCTAGCACCCCCACGCTTTGGTCACCGACGGGGAGCCCACTCCGCAGCATCACCCCCAACTGTTGAATGCTGAGGGGTGCCCAATCCCTTGGCTCATGCTCCCCTTTCTTTGTTTGCGGTGGGGTGCCCAATCCATCCCTTCCAGCATTACCCCCCTGTTGTGTGCCGCGAGGTGCCCATTCCCCATTGGCTACTGACACCCCGCCACAAAACCACTTAGGTGGCATGCTGGGAGCCCACCCAGCATGCCAAATGCCCTGTAATACAAAAACTGTCCCACGACGGTTTCATTTTTTTTCTACACCTGCAAAACAAACCGTCCTCGAGTCTACATACCCCCACCCCCACCTGCACCCCACCCACTGTGCACCCTGCCTCCCTCATCCCCACCCCATACTTGCCTCCAGACTCTGGAACGATGATCTTCTGTGGACCGGGAACACGTCTGCACTCTTCAAAGCCGACCGTGAACTGAGGAAATGCCGGTAAGCTATATAATGCAATGAATAGGGTTTTTTCAACTTTGTTGCATATCTCAGGCATTTCTTGGAATTTTGGCACCAAATTTTCAACATGGGGTTTTTGGGGCCCCTCCTCATGAATTCTGTCACTGTCATGGTGTTAATTGGCCTCGGAAGGTGATTTCGCAGTCACTGCGCGAAATTACCTTTCTGGACCCATTAATGAAATAGCAGTGCCAGTGTTCATGAGGTGGCCTCTCAAAAAGCCTATGTTCCAAATTTGGTGGAAAAAAATCCAACAAATGCCTGTTTAATGAGCATGTGTTGCGCAGTTGCTACGCAGGCTCGTAACTTCACGCATTTGCAATATTTTGATGCTGTATTTTCAGCATTGGCATTTTTGTGCACATCCTCGTGAACAGTACAGCTGTCATTTCCCACATCCTGCCCTAAATGTGTTTCCGCACTTCCGGCGCACAATTGCGCAGTCGCTGTGGGAAATCAGTGTTTGGGCCAGATTATGAAAATGACAGTGATGCAGTTCATGAGCAGAGCTCCTAGAATGCCTATGTTGAAAATTTGGAGCTGATACTCCATAAAATGACTGTGTTACGAGCATGCGTTGGCAGATTGCACGCATGCTCATGCCGTCATGCATTTGTGATATTTTCACTCAGGATTTTCACCATTGCCATTTTTACACACCTCTTGATGAACAGGACAGCTGTCACTTCACATATCCTGCCCAGAATGTGTTTCTGCACTTCTGGCGCAGAATAGCATGGTCACTGTGCAAAATCACTTCTTGGGACACTTTGAGGAAATGACAGTGACACTGTACATGAGCAGGGGTGCTAAAATGCCTATGTTGAAAATTTGGTGCTGAACGCCTACAAACTGCCAGTGCTGCAAGCGTGCCTTGCATATTTCCCACGCACCCTTGCAACTCTGCAACTTTCATATGTTTGTATGCCACATTTTCAGCACTGCCATTTAATTACACCTCCTTATGAACTGTGCAGCTGTCATTTTTCACATCCTGCCCAGCATGTTCTCCCGCACTGCACTAACAAACACCCACAGGGACACCCTAATGCCTCTCACTCTTTGCAAGGTGGGGGTGGGTTGGCATCAGTTCAATTCTTGACTGCCACTCCTATGCTGCATCTCTCTAACTCCTGCACTGCCAATGGCAGCAAGATAACATTCAGCATTGACAAATGCTTGTTGTGAGCTGTTATGTGCTGTTGTTTTTCAGTTCAGTTTAGCTTAAATCTACCAGTACCTATCCAGTTATTATACAATTATTCAATACCCATCCCATTCCCCACCCAAGAAACTGGCATTGTATTAAGAACTACTTCACTATTTTTTCAGAGACACTGCCAGTCCATGTTGGGGGGGTGTCATCTGCTGTTTTATTTAAAGTAGGTTACCTGTGTCCTTCCCCCCCCATGTTACTTAATTCCTGTTTGGGGAGAGAAAAAAAGAAGCCTTTTTTTTTAATAGCATAGACTACTGTATACAGTAGGGGATTAGTTGTACAGAGTAGTGCTGATACCAGTCCTGATTCTGTTTGGACCTGGAAGCCAGTGCTGTAGGTGTGCGGTGTTATTCACACAGTCACTTAGTAATGCATCCTTTCCCCATATACTCCCAGAGAAAGACAAAGCTTTGAACAAGCATATAAAAATGCCTGCTATGAAATGGTCCAGTACAGGATAATGTGCCGGGGGGATGAGGCAACTAAGAAGTCTGTTGAGGAGAGAACAACTTCAGTTCCACTTTCCCAAAGCACACGTATGTCTGCATCAATGTTTTCTGTGGGCTCTGGTGGCATGGCAGGTACCAGCAAAATTGTTCAAAGTACTGGCTTAAGAGTGTCTCAGTTTTTTATGGCCAGAACTGTTGCATCCATGCTGGTGGGGGGTGATAGTGAGAAAAAAGGAGACACTGACACCAGTACAGGAACAGTGATCCAGGAGGAAGGTGATAAGTCTGTCAGTGTGGCTCTCCCTGTTCCTGCTGGAGTTGGCAGTGGTGATAGTGTTCAGCTGGAGTCTGATCATCCTGGAGATATGGATAGTCAGCCCCCTGAGGAGATGGTTATAAAGAAAGAAAAAGTTCCATGCAAGAAGACAGTGATAAGGAGGAGGAGGAGGACAAGGACATTATCAGCATCGGTGCTGATGATGATGATGATGAGTGAGATGATCCCCACATGGGTGCCAGAAGTTAAAAAGGTCAAGGGTGATGTAGGCCATTTACATACACAGACTATGGGTCAGGCTGTCACCAAGCCTATCAGCAAGCCTCCTTGTAGTCAAGTCACCCTCCCCCAAAAGCAGTCTTATGGAAGTGATGAAAGCAGCCCAAAAAGCACAAACTTCAACACCTGTTTCTCAGCTCTTCCAGTTCCAGCAGCATGTTAAGTCCAGAGGTCAAAAGTCCCTAGTTTGGGACTTTTATATGCTTGATCCAGTTGATGAGACCATAGCGATATATCAGCTGGGTCAAGCATGTGTTAATCAGGGAAAAAAGGGAAGCCACATAGGCACCGGTGGCCAACATGCCCACCTGAAAATCATAAATCCGCTGTGCTGGCAGCAACACCAGAAGGATGCCAGAGCTGTTGGTGGGATCTCCCTTGGCAAGTTAAATGTAACTGAGAGCAGTGCAGTACAGCAGGAGGAGGGAGGGCAGAGTGGGTCGGTGGAGGAGGAGGACGAACAATCCTTTGCTGTCTTGAGTAGTGGGCATAGCAGTGGAGGCACCACTTCCAGTCCCTTGACTCAGAAAAGTACATCACCACACCCAAAACCAACCAAAACAGCTGGTTTCATGCTGTCTGCACATCACCAAGAGTCAACTGTTACCCCTAAAAGAACAACATTGGTGCCACAAGTAGTGCGTTCTGGTTGAACAGCCCTAAAGATGCAGCCCACACTGAAGACCATCCTTGAGAGACACTTAAAGTACCTCCCAATCATGCTGCTGCATGCAAGTTAAATGCTGCCATGGCTGAAATGCTGGCCATCGATCTGTTACCATTCTCATTTGTGGAGAATGCTGGATTCTGCAGGTTGATGGCCCATGCCTGTCCCAAATGGAAGGTTCCATTGTGAACCTATTTCCTCTAAGCTTGACTTGTCAGAGCTGTATGGTAGAGTTGCTGATTCCATAAGACATGCAATGAAGCATTCTGTGTCAGAATATTTCCATCTTAGCATGGATATGAGGACCAGTGGACAAACAGTGGCAAGCTTATATCTGTGCATAATGGCACACTGGGCACAGGTACCTGGGGTGGTAGTTGATTCTGGGCCTGGCAAAACCTGCCTGAAGCAAAACTGTGGGGGTAACAACACCCCTGGAATTCTGCAGCATGCAACCCTGAGTATGCAAAGTATTACTGGTTCTCACATGGGTGAGAAAGTGCTTAATGTTCTGCTGGAAAAGATTGATGAGTGGCTACAGTCACACTCACAGCAGGATTTATCACAAGTGATAATGGCTCCAAAGCAGTGAAGCGCATTAGCGATGGTGTTTTTTTCAGGGTGCCCTGCCTTTCACACTGTATTAATCTTCCTGTGCATCAGTTTCTAAACCATGCAGAGATCAAGGAAGCTGTGACAGTCACTCGTCGCATCTATGTGCACTTCACCCATTCTGCAAAGGCCCATCACCATCTATGTGAGCTACAGTGCAATAACCATCTGCCTCAGCACCATATGAAGCTTGATGCTGTGACCAGGTGGAACTCCACACCATACATGATTGACCAGCTGTATGAACAGTATAAGGCTGTTTCACAATACCTGCTGGTGCACACCACCCAGGACAGTGCTGGAGTGTCCATCGCCCTAACAACAGAGCAGTGGCACCAAATGGATGGGCTAATAAGCATTCTCCATCCATTTGAGCATGCTACACAGGCAGCGAGTGGGGACACTGCCTGTATAAGTCAATCAATACCCTTATACATGTGCTGAGGCAGACACTGGTTAATGTCTGACACCAGGTTGAGGCAAGTGGAAATCATAGTAATTGTGATCTAATGGATTACGTGCTCCACATGCTGGACAGCAATACCCATATTTCTGGCATTCTACAGTTAGATGACTTTGCAATTGCTACCATGCCTGATCCATGCTACAAATGTGGCATGCCTTCAATAATTAAAGGAGGTCATCAACGACTGCAAAAGTTGACAGAGAACCTCATGGATGGGTATCCGGTGAACAGATGAAAAAGGCACATAAGACACAAACTGCACAGAAAATGGGTGTTGCTACCACCACCAGCTTCTCACAGGCAACCCAATCTGACAAAATGAGCACGTTATAGCAGATAATGGCAAGTAATCCCATTTGGGATGTTCTGTATCAGATGAGAGTGGAAGATATCAAAGAAAGGGAGGAGGAGACTGATGAGGCAGCCAGACTCAGGGCAGCAGAAAGAATGGTGGAGGCCTATATGGGGGGCACAGAGCACCTTGCCATTACTGATGAGCCATCACAGTATTGGAGGAGCAAAGTGACTGATTGGCCAGCACTAACATTGGTTGCTGTTAAATACCAAACCTTTCCACCATCCAGTGTCAGTGTGGAATGAGTGTTTAGTTTGGCTGGGGCCATTGTGTGTGACCAGAGGACCATTGTCACCCAAGAATGTGTCCATGCTAAAATTCATCCAAATCAATGAAGGGCACATTCCACATAACACAGTGATGTTAATGGTGTTGCCACACGGGTCTATGTGGTAACTGCGAACACCTAAAGGTGATCACCATTATTGCACAGTCAGAGTGCAAAACCTTTTTGGCACTCTGACAACCCGATGCACACAGGACAATGGCACCAGGGTTTTTTTACTAGACCCCTACTAGGATTCTCAACTCGGGGGTGTATGTTGGGGTGAAAGCAGTAAAAAAATAAAGATTTGGGCCGGGCACAATAAAATTGCACCAGCGCCCAGACCTGAACCCGATACCTCACCCACCCCAACAACTAGCCAACCCATGACGCAGCTTGGCCATCCACTGCAGCACCAGCCCTACAGCCCTTCCACCCCATCCCAGCCCATGCTAGCTATGCTCGCTCCCCCCCCACGTGTGTGTACACATAGCGGCATCTTGTCACCCAGTTCACCCACCCCCTCATCCAGTCACACCCCCTCCCATTGCCGTGAGGGATTGCAGCAGGAAGGAGTCACAGTTACAGACAGCGCCCTTCCACATGCGCCCACCTCACGAGTTACCTTGCCACACAAACTGTGTATCAGTGATGATGATGACAATGAAGATATCAGCTCTGCTAAGGCTTCCACCAGCAATGAGGTGGATGAAGCAGTGATGATGAGAGAATTTCAACCTGGTGACAACTCCAGTCTTAAAGACTGTGAGGGCTGCTTCTTGGAGGATGTGACAGTGGAAGTGGAACAAGGCTGAAGTTACTAGTGGGAAATCCCCCCCCCCCCCAACACCACTTTCAGCTCAGTATAGTGTTAAAAATATTTTTTATACATTAATCATTGGAATTGTGATGATTGTGTTATCTGCTTTTAATCAGTTTAATTTGGTTACCCTTGCCCTATGCCGTTGCTTAGTTCCTGCCCTATATTAAAGCAGCAGTCAAGTTACCATAATCATAAACATTTTGCATTATTACAGTAATATGGTTCCTCTGCCAAAAATATCAAGATACATATTTTACTTTTCATTTAGACTAGCCCCATCCTGAAGCAAGATATGTTGCCTTGAAGTCTTTAAAAGTGCCTACGCTGGCACATGCCACACCCAGCCTCCCCTGACACCTGCCATGCCCATGCACACCATGCGAACAATAAATGTTTTTTGCCATTTACTATCCATGACATGTTGAAGAACCCTTCTAGTACAACTAGAGTATGAATGTAGCATGTTCATTCAACAGCTAACATCAGTTGAAGAGATTTTGCAAAATGGTGAATGGTGGCCATCTTTAATGAGTGAGTCATTAATTACAAAATAATTGTAAAAGAAAGGCTTAATAACATCCAAATTCCCCAGATATGGGCAATTACATTAAGTTATACCATAGTACTTGTACAGAAACAGTGCTGATCTCTACGGGGGGGGAGGTGTTTGCTGCATGCAATTTGGCTTTTAAATATTCCTAATTACTCCTGCTGTTCTACCTCACATGTCAATAGACACTGGCCCCCTCCACCTATAATTACTAAATACCATCTCCACTAATCATTTTCACATATACCTCCTCCCTGGATGTATTGTATCATCATTAATGAAACCAGTGGCCTACATCGCAGACAGTTCAAGCAACCCACTCTGTCTTCCACTAACCAGCTCCTGCAGGGCCTGGATGTAGTCATTGCACTGACATGACAGGAACACTCACCAGAAGAAAATGGCCTAAAAAGGAACAATGACAGGATACAAGACCAATACTCATCTATCTGCATACCTGGTGTTGGCAGGCAAATTACAAGCTGAAAAAAAAAAGATACTTACCTTAACCGATGAATGTAAACTGCAACAGGCAGCAAGCTACAGCACTCCAAAATCTTATTCTCTCCACACCGTACAAGTTACAATGACAGCGTCACCACAGCCAAACAGGACAGCATTGGCAAATGATAATTTTAGATTTCTTAATCTATTGTGAAACCAGCAGCAGGAGGCAGCACGTGCAACTAGCAGCAGCATTTTGCAGGAGGAATTAATTTTCTCAGCGCAGCACCCACTTGCCATTTTTAGCTATTTTATAATTGCCACAATAATTGTGTCTCCATTCTCTCACAATTTTGTCATGTGGTCTTTCTGGACTTATAAGGCCTGTTTGGCACAGCACAGCACAGCAGAAAGAGACAAGATCCACCTTGTAAGCAGTGTTAAACTGTGGACAAAAGTGCAGATTTTGGTCCTGGTGGTGGTGCAGCTCTATAAAACTTCTGGACTGAGGCCAGATTTATGTCTCAATTTTCTGTAAAATTTCACATGTGATATTTCTGGACTCATATGAACTGTTCAGCACAGCAACAAAAGGCAACAAGATTCATCCTGAAAGCAGTATTAAACTGTGGACAAAAGTGCACATATTCATCAAAGTGGTGGTGGGGATCTATAAAACTTCTGGACTGAGACCACATTTGTGTCTCAATTTTCTGTAAACTTTCACATGTGATATTTCTGGACCTACAAGGCCTGTTCAGCATGACACAGCAGCAAGAGGCAACAAGATTCGTCCTGAAAGCAGTGTTAAACTGTGGACAAAAGTGCACATTTTGGTTTGAGTGGTGGTGGGGCTCTATAAAACTTCTGGACTGAGACCACATTTATGTCTCAGTTTTTTGAAAAATTTACATGTGATATTTCTGGACTTATAGGACCTGTTCTGCACAGCACAGCACAGCAACAAGAGTCAACACGATTTCAATTCCACAGTACTACTTTGAAGCCAAAAGAAGTGATCATACTTTTTTCTAGAGGAAAAAACACTGTTGTATAAAAAAAATTAAATCATTTAAAAATGCTTAAATTCTTTTAGAGACAAAAAAGTTTACATCCATGAAACTGTAAGATAACTGAATCTTTTACTGTAACAAAAGGTAGGATCAGACATTGTACTTAGCGTTGCTGCTGTGCAAAGTGGAACAGATTAGGTTAAGTATCTGGTAATGGTCTTGTTGACCATACTTTATATCTCCCAGTTTGACCGCTTTTACCAAGAATAAGCTATATTAACAACAAAACTTGCTTAACTTGGAAATGTAGCTGAATTAATGAATAATATGACAAAATCTGTTTCAAAAGTATGTGAACACTCAGAATGGCTCAAAAACCTGACTATCCCTGAACAAAACCGGATTATTGGATAGGGACCCTGAAAACCAGATTACCAGATAAAAAACTTAACAGGTGGCAACCCTATTCTCCTGCAATGTTGATTCTGTCTTCAACAAACATTAGCTGTGCAGACCACCCATTCTTGGACCTAGTTTATCTTTCAGTTGTTTTTCTTTTACTCTGAACTTCACCAATTTTGCCCCAAATGTTCAGGGTGAGTAAGCTGCCAAAAACACAGGACACTACACTCAGTTAGAAACAGAAAAATTAAAACCTGTATTGTGGTCACAACAGTTTATTCATTGATTCATTCAGCAGGGTTGTTGCACAAGAACCTCAGTGCTTTGAGTCTAAATGTGACCCTTCATCAGGGGGCATGGCAACAGCTGCATTAGTTCAGTACTCTAGTGTCAGTGTTCATGCCACTGATTACAATTACAGATAAAGCCACAATGGTCATATGTCTGCATATTTTTGAAAACAACACCAAGTGTGAAAAAAAAAACATTTTATGTGCCCAGCCATCACCACATCCATGCACTTTGCAAAGTTCCAATACCACCCTGGCATAGCTTGGGAGGCTGAGTCAATATGGGTGATCTCATGGCAGCCTCAGGCAGGAAAGTGTGCTTAGGGGTGCTCTGTGGGCCTTCAGGGCAAGGGGAGCAAAGGAACAGAGAACTCCAAGAGAAACTTAAAAGAGGGATACAAAGCAGGGAGTAGTGGTGGGTGGGTGACCTGAACCTGCCTGATTTAGACGGGGAGGTCCCAGTGGCCAAGAACGACAGGACATTACTGGATGCCTTCCAAGACAGTCTACTGCTGCAGCTTGTTAAGAAACCTACCAGGCAGAATGCAGTCCTCGATATGGTGCTCACCAACTCAGAGACGGTGGGTGCTGTTGGAGTAGGGGAGCCACTAGGCAACAACAACCACAACTCTGTGTGGTTTGAATTGGCCCTCAGGGCCAGCAAACCACAATCAAGAACCAAAATCCTTGAGTTTAGAAGGGTAGACTCCAATAGACTGAGGTAACTGATCAGGAAAACTTAGTAGGGGTGGAGGACATGGGGGAAGAGGTGAGATAGGAGGCAATAAAGGAAGCTATTCTCAAGCCAGTAAAGACAAGAATAAGAACAGTATCTAAAAAAAATGGGTTAAGAGACCACTCAACTAAGGTCAGGGAAGTGGTTAGGGCCAAAAAGAAGGCATTCTATAAATACAAGGAAAAGCAGGGGGAGGCAGAAAGGGAGAATTATCTACAGAAAAAAGGGAGGCAAAGAGGGTTGTCAGGGAGGCGAAAGTAGATATGGAACTGCATATCCCAGTGGGGGTCAAGAACAGAGAAAAAACAGTTTTTTAGATATATCAACGAAAAGAGGAAGGGGAGGCATCACACGGTTAGTTAAAGGGGGTTGGATGATACAGGAGGATAAGCAAAAAGGCCATCATCCTGAATAACTACTTTTGCTCAGTATTCACAAAGGAAGACTGCGGGTCCATGCAGGAAAGCAGCATCTATGCGGCTACTAAGGGAGTCTTGGAAATGAGGCAGCTAGTAATTACTAGCGAGAGAATTCTGAAAGAACTGGCAGCCCTTAAGATAGATAAGGCCCCAGGACCAGATGGGTTGCATCCAAGGATATTTATGTTTATTTTAGTCTTTGATAACCAGGTAAGGCCCACTAGGCACAAATGCCTGTCTTCAGGGGCAACCTGGGAGCACTGGGGAGGTTAGGTGACTTGCTCAGAGTCACACAGTATGCAACTGGAGGTTGTAGGGAATCAAACCCAGGTCTGCTGGATGTACCAAGCTCATTCACAACTCATTGCTCTAACCTCTAGGCTACACTGCCTATTTAATTAGCAGCAGAACTGGCTGAACTATGGGTTGGGCTGTTCAACATTTCACTTAGGTCTAGGAAAGTTCCAAGGGATTGGAAAATGGCAGATGTTATACCGCTTCATAAGTGGGGGGATAGGAAGCAACCATGGAACTACAGGCCTGGCAGTCTGACCTCCATTGTGGGGAAGCTGATGGAATCTCTAATCATAGAGGACCTCATGGACTACCTAGAGAGCAACTGGCTCTAGGAAAGTAAGCAACACAGTTTCATGGCAGGAAAGTCTTATTAGACTAACCTGATTTTTTTCTTTGACTGAGTGACCAAGGAAGTAGACAAGGGTCATGCTGTAGATCTGCTGTACTTTGACTTCAGCAAGGCTTTTGATTTGGTACCGCACAAAAGGTTGCTCAAAAAGATGGAAGACCTGGGTGCGGCTAAAACTGAAAGTGAACTGGGTGGGCAGTTGGCTAGAAGGGAGGCAACAGAGGATAGTGGTCTATGGGGTTAAATCAGAGAAAAGGGAGGTTACGAGCCGTGTTCCTCAGGGATTTGTCCTGGGTCCAGACCTCTTCAACAAGTTCATTAGTGACATTAGTGAGGGAATGCAGAGCAGGCTGTGTCTCTTCACAGATGACACAAAACTATGTGGGAAGATAATAGTGATGAGGGAATAAGGGATATGCAGAGGGCCCTACAAAAACTAGAAGGTTGGTCAAAGGTCTGACAGTTAAAATTCAATGGCAAAAACTGCAAGGAAATGTACTTAGGGAAAAGGAACCCTAAGATGGAGCACTTGTTGGGTGGGGTGAGACTTAGCACAGCAGAAGAGGAACTGGATCTAGGAGTTACCATTAGTGACTCCCTTAAACAAATGAGCCAGTGCAACAAGGCCTATAGTATGGCTAACAGGTTGCTGGGATGTATTGGAAGGAGAACTGATAGCAGAAGAAAAGACGTAATACTTCTCCAATACAGATCCCTGGTGATGCCTCACCTGGAGTACTGGATCCAGTTCTGGAGTCCTCTCCTCAGAAGGGACAGGGATAGGTTGGAAACAGTGCAGCACAGAGTAACAAGCATTATCCAGGGCCAGTAGGGCAGATCCTATGAGGAACACCTCAAGGCACTAAATAGATGCTCACTGGAAACCGGAAGGGAGAGGGGAGATAAGATAGAGGCCTTCAAGTTCCTTAAAGGAATTAATAAGGTAAACTGTGGGGAATTATTTACACTGAACACCAACTTGAGGTCACGTGGTCATGAGTGAAAATTAACAGGAGGGAGGTTCAGGAGAGATGTGAGGAAGTACTTCTTTATGGAAAGAGTTGTGGAACCTTAGAACAGTCTGACGGTTGAGATGGTAGGTGCAAACACAGTCATGGGATTTAAACAGACATGGAGCAGAATGAAGGGAATAGTTGTTGCCCAAGGTGACAAGACCTACGAGGAGAATGGGAATCAGACAGGGAGGGTTAGCACTCTGGAGGAACAATATCTTCCAGGGAAGGCTCCAGGGATTGCAATGAATATGGGTAGACTGGATGAACCTCTGGTCTTTTTCTGCTGTCATGGTCTATGTTTCTGTGTTTCTATATATATATATGTCATACACCTGATTAAAAAACAGCTTGTTCCTCCTATTTGATGGATCATGCAATCCTCCTTCTAAAGCCCTAGACTCTAGATTTCTGCCATCAAGCCATCAAATGGTTCAAAAACCACCTGAATAACTAAACCCAGCTAGTGCCAATGCAAGGCGTTAATTCAGACCTTGCATTCTTAAATCTTGGGTTTTTATCAAGGCTCAATCTTTGGCTCTCTGCTTTTCTCCACTTTTGTTAATGACCTCCTGAAGCACAGTTAAGGGTGTCATCTACATTACATACAGTGAAGCCCTCCAGGATGAAGTGCAGTGTCACAGGTTTACTGCATGACAAAATGGATTAACTCCCATTGAAACTGCAGTTTGCTGCAGTTACTCTACTGCAGAATTCTGCAGTGCTGTGCTTCATCCTAGTGGGCTTCACTGTATATATGCAGATGACACCATACTATACTACAGTATAACAGCAATTTCTGAGGTTAATTCAGTACTCCAGTCAGTCGTCAAAACAATCCTCTATGTTTGTCAACAACCATCTATCTGTTTTTTGTATATAAAACGTTTTACTGAAATCAACAGCAATATTAAACATACAGATAATACAAGAAGCAACCTGGCCAGGGATAACCCCTTGAAGACACAGATCTGTAGAACCAAGTGGTTGAAACTGTCTAATACCCATTTTTCTGAAACACTGTAATTACTAGTAGATCTAATTTAATATTTATAGTATATGTATGTCCATAACCAAGTCCATGCTTTAAAATCAGAGAACATTTAAGATAATACTAACAAAAAATCTCCGTTGTTCAGACGTGTACTGCAAATAACTAAACCTTAACAATTTGGTATACAGAACTATAGAAATAGATTTCAGCTCTCCAAGGTACCTTTGTATATACAAATTTGTGCACATGTGTATCATACAGAGCACCCAGATGTGTCTCCTGCACTATTTATTGTGTTTGAAACCATACAGTTAGGGTGGTCAGGTCAGTGGGCTAAATTGTTCCTTATATTCATGCATTGTTACATGCAACATGCTGAATACGTGAACCCCTTTATTAACTTTCCAGGCCATGCAGATGAGAGTGTTAAGTTCATTAATATGGGTAAACTAGGAGCCCATATGTCATGAATACCTCAGTGTTATTGTATGTTTAGTCCCCAGTGACCTATGGCCCAGTGACAGTGGCAGAGCTAGAGGGAGGACTGGAGGGGAGGTCGCCCCTCCAGGCTGCCCAGTGTGAGTAACAGTGCCCCACCAACATCTTTATTCACTGCTTAGTGCCCATTGTGGAGCCCATGAGTGACTGAATGGCCCCTCCTGGCTCCCAAATGCTCCCAAACCTGGCTCTGCCACTGCCCAGTGGAGGTAACAACTCTGGTATTCCATTCAGGTCCCATAGCCTTAAGCCATGGTTCTCAGTCTCTGTCAAGTTCCTGCCTTTTGACTCTGACTTTTGCTGATGTCCTTATGTATGCCAATGTTCTGGATATACCTGCCTCCCAATCTGTAAGGTGCTGGATCTCCTGGGACTTCCATTTTGTTAACATTTGTCTTTTAGCTTCTATTGCTAATGTGAGTATCATCCCCTGGTATCTAGCTGTGCGTATGTCCAGTTGTCCTTCCTCCCCTAGAATCCAGAGCAGGGGAGTGGAATTGATAGGTTTCCCTAAGATTTGGTTACTATGGCAAATAATCCCAATCCAAAAGGGTTTGATGAGGTGGCAGCCCATATGATGTGAGCAAAGGTTCCTGGTGCCTGACAGAGAAAAAGTCACAGCACTCACCTCCAGCTTATAAAGCAAACTCTGGCCAGAGCTGATAGGGTTGCAGTCAAGGAATTTACGGTAAAAATATTGAATATTTGTCTTTTAATATTTTTATACCAAATTTTCAACATAGCCTTGTTATGACCCTGTCTCATGAAGAAGGGCTGAGAAAATGTTCAACTCTTGGCCTAAAGGTGATTTTACACAGGGATTGCAAAATCAACTCTCAGGATGCAAAAACACATTTTGGGCAGGAGTTGAAAAATGACAGCCATCACTTTGGTGAGGTGCTGTACAGAGATGGCTGTCTTGTAAATTTGGGTAAAAATATTCAAAAATACCCGAGTTAACGAGCCTGCATTTGCAAAATTCAATGTAGGCTCATAAATTTATTATTTTTAATATTTTTACACCAAATTTTCAGCATAGCCTTCTTATTACCCCACCTCATGAACAAGGGATGAGAATATTTTCAACTTCTACCTGAAAGGTGATTTTGCGGCCCCTGCACGAAATCACCTTTCGAGATGTAAAAAAACATTTTGGCCAGGATATGAAAAATGACAGCTGTCACATTCATAGAGTAAGGTGTTGTAAAGATATGGCTATGTTGTAAATTTGGGGTAAAAAATATTGAAAATTACCAAAGTTACAAGCTTGTGTTCACAAAATTCAATGTAGGCTAATAACTTTATTGTTTTTAAATATTTTTACACCAAATTTTCAACATAGCCTTCTTATGACCCCACCTCATGAACAAGGGCAGAGAAAATTTCAACTCCTACCCAAAAGGAGATTTCATGCAGGGACCGCAAAATCACCTTTTGGGACAGATCTGCCTAATGACAGTTCAATTGTTCATGAGGTAGTGTCCCAAAGAAGGCATGTTGAAAATGTGGGCCAAAAACACACAAAAATGCTCAAGTTATGCCACTAAGTTCAAAACCTCATTGAAATACATTGAACTGCATACCTGATTGTTCAGTTCATGGTCCCGCTTTGAAGAATGAAGATGTGTTTGTGGTCCAGAAAGGATTACGGCATTGGACCCCTGGTGGGTAAGTAAGGGCTTGGGGGTTGCGTGGTGGTGAGTGCTCAGTGGGGGGACAGTAACGGGGCAAAATGCATCGATTGGTGGTTTTCTTTTTACATGCTGAAAGACAAACAAACAATAAAAATGACAGAGGATCCCAATCATGACACTGGGGGTTTGGGCACCCCCAGTGTCACTGTTGTGTTTTTTGGGGGGTGCTGAGAGGGAGGGTTGGGTCATAGGAGGAGGGAAGGGAAAAAAACATGTGGATGGTCATGAGGATTCTGATTGTGACACTGAGGGATTTGGCATCCCCAGTGTCACTGTTGTGTTTTGGGGGATGCTGAGAGGGAGGGTTGGGTGGGGGAAGGGAAAAACAAATATATGGATGGTCACATAGAACATGATCGCAACACTGGTGGATTGGGCACCCCAGTGTAATTGTTATGTTTCTGGGGTGAGTGCTGAGAGGGAGGGTAGAGTGGGGGGAACTGTGTAATTAAAAAAAAGGAAATTAGTGGTCATGGTGGAAACAGCGCAGTCCACCTTGAACAGGATGGCTGCCACACTGTAATGCACATGCGCTAGCAGTCATGAATGTGCAATATAGTTTGGTGGCTATTTTGGACACGGCAGAGTGTACCATGTTCCGCAGTGACCACAGACAGATGAAAAAGTAGTGCAGTGTGACTGCCAATGCTAAGAGTGGGCAGAGTGCTTCACGGGCATGGAGGTGTCTGTGTTGCAACTCCAACATGTTGTTCTGTCAGAAGGAATTTGCTGCCTTCTTTTTTGATAGCAAGAGGTATGCAGGGCTACGCTCAATGCAGTCCTAAAAAGGGAATCCACACCACCTTTGAAGTTATGCTTCCCTTGCTTTATTACATGTGAGAAAATGTGTATATAAGTAGCCACATCAGCAGGGAGCAGATATGTCTTAACGTTTCATCTTATCTCTAAGGCTTTTCCAAAAGACAGTGCCCTCTAGGGTGAACCTGTTTTTATAGCAGATTTCTAGCTGTACCATCAGGTGCAAATTTACCATGGGGCTAAGGGGGCTGTAGCCCTCCCATTAGCATCTAGGGTTGTCACCCACCCTAGTTTGCTGGGATCATCCCATTTTTAAGGTCCCTGTCCTGGGAAATCTGAAAATCTTTTTGTGACACCAGCCTGCATAAACAGACAGTTGCCAGCATCTGCCACCTGCCAGCTCAGTTCTCCCAGCATGTTTCAACTACATGTTACTAGGCAATGGGCAGGCAGACTGACCAATGAACAACTATGCTGCTGCTGCATCTGCGGTGGTATGCAGACTAAATGTAATAGTACAGAGTGGCAAGCGCATGTGTGTGTCTCACTATCCTTAGTGCACAGTTGGCGGGTCCAAATGAGCAGGCAGGCCACAGGGTCAACAAAAGTTGAGGCAAGTGTGGTCTCCCCACCCTTATTCTCTAAGCTGAGCAGTGAGAGCTGCTGTGCAACCCAAGGTAAGGCTGGCAAGCTGGAGTGATTGCAGGGATTTCTGGAATGAACTGGGGCAGTTTGCCTCTCCTGAATCTTGACAGACATGCATCCTGGTAAATGTGTGAGAGATGGTGTGGTCAGCAAATTTTCTAACAGGATAAGGGCCCCTAGCTGGGCTGGAGGGCAGTTGGGGTTGTCCTGTCCAGGAGTGCATACATTTTCAGAGTGTGGTCTGGGCTGCACAGCCGGGGCGGGATTACAGGGCTGAGCAGAGCTGGGGTGAGAGATGTGTTTGGGGAGTTTTAGGAAAGGCAGCTGGTCATCATCAGCTGAAGAAGGCAGCTCATTCTGCAGTCTTCTTCCTCCTTTTCCCTTCTGTCAGTCCAATTCTATGGCTGTGCTGCACCCAGGCTTTGTCCGACAGCTGCTTTACTTTGGGCTGCCTGGTACTCTCATAACTTGACTCAGTCATCTTAGCTTGGGGATCACAAGGGTGCCATTAACAGGGGAAGAAGTACACATTCAGAGTCAAACCATTTACTTAAACAAGTTTTTTTTCACCTAGGGTTGGTTCAGAAAAGGTAGTATAGCCCATGTAAAAGTGACAGGTAACTGGCCTTTGGACTCAAAAATGCTAATATTTTCTGTTTGTACACTGCAGTGGTGTACCATATTCAAAAATGCCATTGTTTGCATTATTTTGTGGTGAAATACTGTAGGATGGACTGCCTCACGTCATCTGACAGGTGATATGCATTAAAACCCTAAAGCTCCTGGGGGCCTAGCAGTCCCCCAGACTCCCAGTCTTTATATAAAAATTGTTACCTTTTTTTTATTGAAAATGTATTTTGTATGTTATGCCAACTTCCAACTTTGGCCTCCTCATCCACATCACTACTGGATCTGCCTGACCATTGTATATTTAAGGTGACAAAGTGCCATAAAAACACTTGTAATAAATATACCAGCATACCCTAATCTAAATATATTAAGCACACCAACGTACATCTACTGTATTTTGATGCCTTCATGACTGAGATGCCTTTTCAAAATTATAATACCAATGAATACTTTGGTTAACATATATTTTTTTAGGAAAGAAATAAATCACAGAAGGCACAGAGATCACCTATATTTAAAGGGGCACATGTGATTATTACATTTCTTTATTCTTATTCAAATTTTGTAGAATCCCTTTGTTATTCCTAAAATGGCAAATACAGCTACAAAAGAGGGTTAGACCACCACAAACTCAAACCCATTTTTGTTGCAGGGGGTGGTTGAGATAAAAAATCAAGGGTGTAAACAGACCCAAGTAAGGAACCAACATACTCATTAGAAGGCATTGAAACTTAAGAAAGGGACGGGAGGAGGTGCAGGGGATGGTATAAAAATAAATACAACTGGATAAACAATAACACATATCCATCTGATGTCAGGTCCATTGTTTTCTGATGCATTTTCAGGAAGAAGGATGCATCTATGTTAGGTGCATGTAAGTTCAGTAGAAAGACATCCCTGGTGGGGACCTTACCTTTTACAATAACTCATTTCCCCTCCTTATCCGAATAAGATGACTGTACTATAAGTGGGCACCCTCCTTTACCAACACAGCGACTCCCTCTCTTCTTTGAGGAATATGAGCTCAAACACTGGTGCTCTATCCAACTCCTAGCTATTTTAATTGATTCTGCCCTGGTTAAGTGAGTCTATATGGCCACATCACATCTAGCTGACTTATGGTAGGATAGGATTTTTTTTCCCTTTCAGTAGGGCTGTTTATTCCTTGTACATTCCAACTTACCCATTTTAGTTCAGCCATGATGCTAGTCTTGTTCGCTGTTTACCAATATATGTAGATAAGAAAGTATGTCCTTTCCTGACATTCTCGATCGTTTACATTGGTCTAGGAAAGAGATCCTCTGTGCCAGTTCCCCATGGCCAGAATCCGAGAAAAAACAGAAAATAGAATTCATAGGATTCATAGTATGCACCAATATATATATTTAATTGGAAACAATATTCTTTGCAATATTCATCTAGTGCATGCTTAAACTGGTTCATTCTATTATTAGACACCACGGATGTTGGCAATGCATTCCACAGTACCGCTACTCACTTTGAGAACCAGTTCCCCTCTCTGATTCTTGTTGTAATGGTCTCCTCTTAACTGGTAATGATGGCCCCTGTTCTCCATCAAGTCAGGGCTCTTATTAAGTCCCACACACTCCCAAAGATCCTTATCCTTCATTGCCTTAAAGACCAGACACATATCTCCTTTGTACCTTCTATACTGCAATAAGTACAACCACAAGATCGTAAGCCTCTCTTGATAGGTCCTACCCTGCATCCCATTCACCATCCTGGTTGCCTGTCTCTGCAGCCACTCGATTTTCCTCCCATCCCCTATATGGTACAGTGCCCAGAACTGACCACAATACTAAACGTGCTGGTGCACAAAGGATGTATACAATGGCACCACCACCTTGCTAGTCCTGCTCCTGATGTTCCTATTGATAGAAGCCAATGTGCCATATCCCTTCTTTATCACTTCTGTACAATTATTGGAAAAGCTGAAATTGCCACTGATTTGTACTCCTAAATCCTTCTCAGAATTGGTAGTTTATAATCTAGTCTCATTTATATGATAATTAAATCTACTATTCTTTTTGCCTATATGTATGATCTTGCATTTATTTAAATTGAATTTGAATTTCTTTCTTATTGCATTGTCTAGCAAAGCATCAATATTTTCCTGAAATAGCTTTGCGTCCCCTTCATTTGTAACCAGTGCTACCATTTTGATGTCGTCAGCAAATTTTTCCATCCAGACCTTGTTATTACAGGTTATAGATGCTACCAGGATATTGAAAAAAGTAAATCAGGTTTGTTAAGCAAGAGCTTCCCTTTTTGAACCCATGTTGGCAAATATCAACACAGTCTTTTTCCCTAATATGGTCATCTACGGCCTCCTTAATTAAACCCTCTAGTATCTTACTTATAAAGCTAGTAAGGCTGATTGGTCTATAATTGGAACCGACTGACTTAGATCCCTTTTTGTGAATTGGCACAATATTGGCAGATAACCAGTCCTCAGGTATGACTTCCTTATTTAGTGACTTAACAAATATAGTATGAATGGGGTCATATAATACAGGTGCTAGTTCTTTAAGGAGTCTAGGATGCAGTTTGTTGTGTCCAACTGACTTAGTGTGGTCTAGTTTCTCTAATTTGTTTCAGACCATAGTAGTTGTTATCACCATATTGCTTTCTATGTTCCCTACATTGTCATACTTCTGGATATCACTTGCCTGATATACACTTACAAAACAGATATTAAATTGTTTAGCCATAGCTTGGCAGTCTGTAATGATTTTATTGCTTTGCATGAGAGGACCCATATTGCTGTTATTGTTTTTAAGAATCCCAACATAATTAAAGAAGGCCTTTTTATTATTGCCCACTTTGTTTGCTAAGTTTAACTCCATCTCCCTCTTAGCTTTTTTAATTTCTCATTTCAGATCACTGAGTTTGTTTCTGTACAAATATGAGTGTTTTTTCTTTTAATACAGCAAGAAAAAGATAAACCTTATGTGCCAGCCGAGTTGGGCACAGGTAAGCTGCCATATATGTGTGTGTATGTGTGTGTGTGGGTGGGGGAATGGATTTAAGGACTAAACATCTCTTTAAAGGTGCTTCCTGCCCTTGGGATGCTCTGCCTGGCCTCCATGCCTTACTTCCATGCTCAAGTTGCTGATGGTCTGAATTACTATACAACTGCTTCACAAACCTGGTCATATGGCAGCTCCTACAACCAGCATGTCTATCTGGATGGGGGGGGGATTATATCTACCCCAATTTGCGATGCCCACACCTGATCAAGGATGTGTATGCAAGTTAGCGGAGTGGTGACTTATAGCAAGTATTTCCCCATTTTAATGTTATCTGCTTTACAGGTGCACCCCTTCCCTTATCATTGGGAGGTAAGGAGGCCGTCTCCCCCATAATAGCAGTGTGCCCCCATTCTATTGAACTGCCACTAAGGGTGGTGGAGGCTGTACTGCACCTTAGACCCTTTGTTGTTCATTGATCTTGGACCAGTGTCAGCTCACCTCTCCCTTGTCACCTACTACTGTTAGTCCTTGATTAGCCCTGCATTGTACTTTGGACTTCCTGACTGCTGTTGTTAGTGATGCTTGCCATATGGGAGGGAGACACTACCTAGGGAATAATTAGATTGACTCAACCCAGTTTGCCATTGTCCAAACTCTTCCCCTTCTTCCCACATATGTTCACTCTGAGGTAGTCAATGAGATTCCCCTTGATGGGGTGCCCCCTGTTGTACTATGGCAGATTCTAAGTTCAACTCCTACCACAGGATTTGTATCTTGGTACATCTGACATAGTTTGAATCCCTCCCCATGAATGGCTCCCTTTCATGTAATGATTTAAAACTTTAAATAAAGAGTGGCTGCTCAAGTGGGAATAAGTAGGCTGCTAAGTTGTAATGCCCTTTCTTTCTGCTGTCTGGGGCTTACACACTGCTCTTTTTCCCTACTTAATTGAGCCATCCCATTCATGAGTGTTGGCCTATTGGCTTCTAGAGTACTGAGAGGAACCAGGAGCTTCTATATTCTCACCTTGGGGTGCGTTCGAGAATGGACTGGGCTTACAGTGAAGCGTACCAAGGAGGATGGCCCTAAACCCAATACTGGAGAAGAAGATACTATCATGAGGGAAATCAAACAGAATCCATACCCCCTGATTGCTCTGGTACCGATATAACATTGGCATATAAAATCAGTTATGCATTCTCCATATGAGACTAAGTCTTTGGCTTAGGAGCTCCCACCCACTTGATTCAGCGATCTTTACCTCAGCACCATTGAACTCAGGGAAGCTGCTACTGCATGACCATGGTTCTCTGATGCATCTTTTATGACTGTCAACAACACCCCCCAAATCAGACCTAGGATTGACATAGTGTCCCCTATATGTTTATTGCAGCATCCTTCCTCCACACCCCAATACTCCCCTGCCTGATTACCAGCAATCTCCAGTAGCCATTTAAGCTAAAAGAGAATGAAAAGGCACATTACTGAGCAATCTTAGAGTTGTCTGCTGGGTCTACAAAAGCACACAAATTCTAGAGCTCTGTATCGGGGAGAAAACAACATAGAGCAAAGAAAAAACAACAAACAAGAGCAATTAAAAGACAAGTTCATGGCGCAGGAGTGCTTGCCCCAACATCCATAGAAAAAAGAGTCCTTTAGTACTCAGTGTCTCACAGTGGTCCCAGCTATTCCTCCCTGCTACTTCATCAGTGCTGTCTTTGGCCTGGCTCCCAAGGCATTACCCTCCATGACTGCTGCCCAGCTGGGTCTCAGAGAAATGTCTTCCTTCGTCGGATTCACAGCAGTTGCTACATTGTCCATGTTTACTACAGGTTGAGATTATTCTGGTGATTATCCCACAGTATGATCCTCATCTGGCTGTCTTGAGATTAGATGGCTCCAAACCCCAGGAAGGACTGCTGGACTCTGAGATAGAGGGAACTGATTCTCCACTACTACTTCTCGCATGCTGTGGGGAGTTCCCAGCCTTCTGTGATCTGTCCCATCCTTACTGTGTATACATTTTTGCTTTGCTAACTTGTCATTGCTCAGTTATCTGGGTTGTTGGCATGATGGTGGCAACCTTTTCAGTTTGTAGTGCTAGTTCCTGTCACTTTTTCTCAAATCTTGCTGTGGGGCTGCTGTTCCTATGTTGTAGTCCTGGTGAACGGCACACTGTATTGTGTGCCATACCCAATCGGATATTTCATGATATGCCAAAAATGGTGTCTGGTCAAAATAACATAGGAATAATAGCGCAGAGAAATGTGTGCCATGGAAATAGCATGAGTGAATACAGCTACATGTACAGAAAAGCATTAAGATATTATAGCGCTGTAGCTGTTTTCACTTATGCTGATATTCATTCGGACATATTTGCCCCCCCAACTTTAACCCTCCCGGAGTTGACAATAGCAAATGAGATTCCCAGCAAGTGATATGGGCCAGTCCCCCCACATCTCTCATAACCATCAGTAATCAAAACAAATATTTTGAAATACTGTTTATATTTTAAACTAACAGCACTAATACATTGCATGTTGAGTGCTACCAAAGACAACTTTCCCGGCTAGCCCAGGCTCCAGCCCCACTCCGATCCCCATCCCCATACCTGCCAGCCACTGAAATTTTCATTTAAACAGTTATTCAGGGTGGGAAAATACATGAAAAAGTTGTACCAGCACACTCTGCACTGATTGCTGGCATTGACTGAGCTCTCCCACACTGCTATCAATGTCATACTGGTGCACACAATCCAAGCTGCTGATCGACCATGCAAAGCCCATTCCTGATTGACTGTGCTACCCTTGCTTGCCATTTCTTAGAAAAAGAACAGAACTGTATGGGGGAACTAGAGAGGTAAACAAACTTGGTAGGTGTAAAACAAAGGTGTTCACTGCTGGCTCCTCAAGTGCAATCGACGGCTGAGAAGTTGGTGAGTAAAGATGGTCACTAACTGGGGGCACAAACCGGGATGTGGGTGAGGGGTTCATGAAGGAAAAGGTGAACGGAAAGAAGGATGAGGGAAAAGATCAGATAATTAGTAGAAAAAAAACATAATGTGAAGGACTTGAGGTTGGAAAAACTATGATATCCTGTGTCTTATTTCTGAGACATCAGTTTGGTGTTGCCAAGGGAGGGGGGAAATGGGGAAGATTTACACCTGTGGGAAGTAATTGCAGGCAGATGTTGTAGCTTGTAATAGATAGATAGATAGATAGATAGATAGATAGATAGATAGATAGATAGATAGACAGATAGATAGACAGATAGAAAGATAGATAATATCAAGTAAAAATCACATATAAGAACAACAGCAATCAACTTGCAGAAAATAAGATTAAAATAAAATCAAATAAACAATCAAAGTTGAATAACTCTAAAAGCAGAAAATATATAACATCTATCTATCCTATCAGGACAGTCAGGAAACATAAAATATATTCACTAATTATACAACTCAAATGCTTGGCCAAATAAAAATGTTTTCAGGCCCTTTTTAAATGTTTCCACCGTGGGTTCCTCCCTCCCTGGTAGATTTCAGCTGGGGCTCACTCAAGAGAGCTTGCATTTGTACTGAGAAAGGTTTGTGTGTTTTTCCTTTGAACTCCAACTGCCATTGTCAGGGAACTGACCCCATATTTTGATTGCAGTGTCGGTGTAAATGTGTAGATGTCAAGGTCCTGAATGCAGTCCTCCCAGTTTGCATTGCAATTCTCCATTAAGAAAGTAAAGGAAAAAAAAACTAATAAGGACAGATGGGGTGAAGAACAACAGAACACAGCAGAGACTGAGACAACAGAAAAGTGTCTTAAAAATAGTAGCACCCTCTGCTGGTAATTGTACCTGTCATGTAAAGGGACTACTTTGCATAAAAAATTTTTTTTGACAAAATGTATTTTTCATTTTTCAAGTAGTTTTCTTTCTGTATTGAATATTATAACTATCAGTACACAAATACCCATTTTCTAAGAGCAATAATACCCTCCAGGGTGGGAGGTATGGCCTATATCAGACCTTCCAGGGGCTATTAGACCCTCCGCCTGTGGCATCGGACCTCATTATGCCTCTGGGCAGTCCGGTATAGCCCAATACCACCCACTTTCTTGTGTATTATTGCTCATGCATACCAATGCTCATGTTCTTTGTTTGCAGTGACTCCACTTTGTAAACTTGTTTTGATTACTGTTTGGATGTACATACCTTTACAGTTCTGGTCTCCTATGTATACTTTTGTCTGTATGTAGCTATTCCTGCTGGGTTATGTTAATGTGTTAATGGCAGCTGTCCTCCTTGGGACCCTATTAAAACAAGATGCTACAGTACATCTCATGAGGTTATTCCGGAAGGAGTACTTTTAAGTAAATAAACTGAATTAATTGCAGTTGCACAATCCAACTGAGTGAGAAAAAGTTACTTAGAGTAGTTTTTACTAGCGGTATCAATAAGGCTAGCTGGTACATCAGAGAAAACTGCTGTCCTCCTTTTAAATACAGAACAAATACATTAGTATGCTGTATCTCTGATACTTGCGAGATTGGCTAACTAAAGTCTGTCAGTATTGCGCTCCTCCTTTAGCATTTCATACTCCCCTGAGAACTTATTATTCCTTTGTGCCAATACTAGTTGAGTAACCTTATGTGATGTAATTGGAAAGCAAGACTTACTTAAAGTTTAAATGACAACAAAACCCCATCCTGGTTTTATAGTTCAGGTTCTTTGTCTCCTCATAGCTGAGTCCTTCAGTTAATGTCTTGTAATAATCTTCCCACACAACCTCGGGGACTCGAGGATCTATACTGCTTTAACAGGCTATAAAACATCCATGAATCATTTTGACAAAACAACCAAGTTCATTCTATGACCATGGTCTCTGTTCCCTTTCTTTTCCTTGTTTTTTTTAACAAGCTGTATCTCTTGGTTATAGGACCAATTCTCTTAGTTCTTATCTTCTATCCCTTGTATTGCTTTCTTTGTTACTTAAATAATATTTTAAAAGGTAATTACTTACTTGTGCAGTTTTACCCAATGCCAAACATTTGAAACACAAACTGACTTGAGAACGAAATAATGAGCTCTTACCTGAAACTGAATCTAGGTCCACAGACTGTAAATCCAACAACTAGGAACAATGTGGCAGTTAATTACTGATGTGATATAAGTCACTGCTAAGTATTTGAAAATCAAATTCCATTGGCATATAAATAATGTTATCCTATTGGGATTTAAACCCAGGATCCCAGAATACTACTCAGTACTCTACCATTTTTAGCCAACTGACTCTCAGGAGTTTTGCCACTCATGGGTTACAGTCCTTTCTCCTTATACTAAGATAAATTGCATATTTGCAGATCTACCCAGCAGAATGAAATACTCTGTGATAATGATGTCACTTTGTTCTGCCTGTCAGTCAGCAGTAGCGCTACCACTCATGACATTGGCAACCCGAGCTCGGGAACAAGCTTGGGCCATTGTGGACAAGCTGCTGGGAGTAAAACTGAGCATCCCAAAGCACACTTTTCTCCTTCAGAGAGGGAGGAGTCTGCCCTCCACCACAATAGTGCCACCTGGGTGACTTGAGGTGGCAGTCTGGCTGGAGGGTCAAGGGGAAGGTGAGGACTTCATTAACTTCTTCAGGCAGACATGTGCATAATGTGTAAGGGCTTGCCTAGAAGTCCACATAGGTGATGTCACCAGGGGATGGGAGAACAAGAAAATATGGCTCCAGCACTTCTGCGATGATAGCCGCTGTACATCCTGGGTCTCTTTCTCCCCCAAAGCATGGCACCACCTGATAAAACTCAGAGGTTCAGGGGTAAATCCCCCTCTACCCCGACCCTTTCTTGGGGGTACATCCAAAGCTGCATGGAGATAAAGGTAGGTGACTATGGCTGGGGTAGGCCAGGGAATTGGGAGGTGGCTGGCACATCCTGAAAACACAGGAGGGGCTAGAGAGAAGGGGCATAAAAAAAAGATGTCACTGTTTCTTATGCAGCAAATTTAGTAATTGCCTTTGGTTTCCATTGTGTTCCTACAAGATTCTGCAAGATATCACTGGTTGAAACTGTGAAAAGCATGTTTAAACCTGGTGGATGGCATTCTGTATAGGTGATACACTGTGGTCCATCTCATAACATACCATTTATCTTCATTAGTGAGTGGGTAGGACCATAACTCATGACTGGCAAACCATGGGTGAGTTATGAAGGCAATGCCCTTAACAAACTAAAACCCCACCCACGCCATGCAGCTGCCACATACCCTCTCTCCTCATCCCTTACCTCAAAATACAGTAGATAAAATATTTAAGATCAGTCACAATGTTTCCATTGCTGGCTCCCACTCGTGTTTGTAATAAACAGGTGAACTGCTTTTAGTTTCCTTCATACACTAGTAGGAACTGACAACACGAAAATTATGCATGGGCCTAAATATTTTATTTAAACAAATGCAAAGTATGGGATGTAAAAGGATGGTACTTGGCAGCTAGATAGAATGGGGGGGGGGGCTAAATACTGTATACACAAAAAAGGGATCAGTGTGGGGGCTGATAAGACAAGAACATAGTGGGGAAAATGACGCCTGTCAGCTTCATGAATGAAAGGTACAGTATGTAGGAAGATGATCACCTTTGGAGCTGTCAATCAATTTAAGTTAACATAAAGATATAGTTAATAAGCTGTTGACAATACAGACCTCTAGTTAACATTATGTACAGGTTTGTTTTTAGTTTCCAAAAATACTACATTTATTTACAAATTTATTGCCACATTCATTGTTTTTAGACTTTTTGGTGAGGAAAGACAAACTGAGTCAAAATGAATTTATATTTGCATCCTGGGAGCATAAGGAGATTAAATGACGTACTCAGCTTCACACAGTATGCAAGAGACACTTGACTTTCAAACTAAGGTCTGCATAGTCTCCAGGTTTACAACTTGATGTTCCAATGTCTAGACAATACTGGCTCCCAATGTGTATGTTAGATAAATATGGGATACACATTGGCATGACTCAGAATATGCCATCTATGAAAGTCTTGCCCCTCACAAGCAATGATAAATGTGATGTTCTGAGTGAGGCTATTGCATGTCCAATTTATACAATGCATTTTTAATTGCAAAGCTTTCCCATTACTTCTTGTAATGAAGATTTAACTGTTCTTGTTTGAGTTCTCTGCTATTTTTGAAGTTTGGTGGGGGCCACTGTGAAGTCGTCAAGTAATGTACAAACTCTCTTCTACTGAGTAAGTGCTCTTTTGACCAACATTAAGTAGAAATAAATGGTTCTATGTGATAATGGTGAGAGCTTAGAGGCAATCGCTGTTATTGTGCAGTCAGAGGGCACTCTGACATCCCGGTGCACAGGACAACAGCACCGGGGACATAGATTTCAATGTTTTCTGTGGGGGCAGCCCACACCCCACACAAACCCCACCCCCTACTAAAGGATTCTCAACTCCAAGGAGGTGCATGTCAGGGGGTGAAAACATGTAAATTAAAGGTTTGGGCCGGGCGCACTACAATCGCACCAGCACCCGGACCCAAACCCGCTACCTCACCCAGCCCAACCACAGGCCAACCCCCGATGCCATGACGCAGCTCAGCAACCCACTGCAGCACCACCCCACACAGTTCATCTACCCACTCCCAGCCCACGCTCTTCATGCTCGCTCCCCCCATGCACTCATACATATAGGATTCCTGTTGCCCATTTCACCCATCCCTCCATCTGGTCGCCCTACCCTCCCATCGCCGTGAGGGATTCAGTGGGGAATGAGTCTCCATTACGGATGGCACCCTTTCCCATGTGACCTCCTCATGGGATACTGAAATAAATATAGAAGACCCACCCAACACCAAAATAAATTATTTGTTTTTTATTTAGCATGATTTTGTGGCTACAATAAATTATTTATCTGTACAATTTCACTGGCACCTACATTGTATAAATACATGTATACAATGTATGTAGGAAAACCAGTATTACGATAATTATTTTTAGGGCAATCTGACCCAAGTGAAAGATAAACAATATTATCAATCCAGTGGGTAATGGGTTAATAACACCATTTATTTTTCACTTGCCTACATCATCAGAATGTCAACGATCTTGTTAGTCAGTTGTAGTCAATCTCAGTCAAAACTGTGCCCGAATTTCTATAAAACATTTCAAGATGAGGTAACCCCCATGTTAACACAAGTATTCAATTACAGTATATATTTTCTCATGACTTGAGAGAACCCTAGCTTTTTCAGGCTCATATAACATTAATACCTAAACCTGGTAAAGATGAGACTCAGCCTGACAGCTACAGACCTATTTCCCTTATTAACATCAACATCAAAATCTTAGCTCAGGTCTTGGCAGTCAGACTGAGCATAGTCTGGGGAAGCTTAATTGGTTCAGAACACATAGGTTGTATGGCTGGTAGACTCTCCAGTGACCACCTTCATAAAATTGATCATTTAATTTCTGTATCCAGGAAAGTCAATGCTGATGCGGTCTTGGTCTCCCTTGATGCAGAAAAAGTTTTTGACAGGATATCTTGGAAATATCTATTTTCACTTTTGCCTAAATATGCTGTCCCAGTCATATACATTCACTGATTATGTAGTCATCCATGGCAAGAATTATTTGCAATGGCTTTTTATCATCTGTTTTCCCTCTTTTTTGGTTTTTTATTTAGTATGCTTTTTTTTCTGTGGCTTGCCCTGAGCTCAGCTCCAAATCTCCCAGGCCCCACCTCACCCCCGGGACTTACCTCTGCTCAGTGATCCCCCTTGCTAACCCCCCAGGGTAGGGCCATCCTGCCAGCCTGATCCCTCACAACACCGGTACAAGGATACTGGCAGGGGTCACCTATTGGCATTGCCTCCCTGGCTTGCCCCTAGCGCAGGGCACAGAGTCCAGCATCAGTTGTTGGAGGAGGGGAGGAAGAGGAAGGCCAGGCCAGGGGTAGTGGGCAGCTGGCAGCTGGAGCCGAGGGGATCATATAGGAGACTGCCAAATTAGATGGAATTGGAAACAAATAGGAATGGAATGTAATTTGTTGCTGCAGCTTGCTTGAAGAAGTTTATAAAAGAGAGGAGAGAGAGTAGAGACTTCTCTGTCTGATGTGATTTTTTTTCTTCTACTGTTTGATTGCATTATAGCATAAATATTGGAGAAATAAATGTACTGTCTGTGAATGTGAACAGACTGACTAATTTTAGTTACAATACAATCTAAGATAAATAAGAAGAAAGAAAAGATGTTTCTCATCTCATTTGCTCTCATCAGATGGTGTCAGCTTGTTGGGTTAAAAAAGGTTTGCCTCTGTGTATCTTTGATTTATAATGTAATCTCAGCACTAAACAGTCGGACTATACTTGGGACTTTCACAGCCTGTCTCTCTGAGAGGAAATCTATATATCTCTCTAGTACGGGCAGGGAAGCAGGGAGTCAGGGTCCAAGGATTGAGCACTTTTGATGGTTTAAAAAAGTTTGCCTCTGTGTATCTTGATTTATATGTAATCTCAGTAGTAAACAGTTGGGTTATGCTTGGAACTATTTGCAGTCTGTCTCTTTGAGAGGAAATCTATATATCTCTCTAGTACGGGCAGCAGGGACTGGGCACTGGATGATGTTGCCAGCTTGCTGGGTTTAAAAAATGTTTGTCTCTGTGTATCTTTGATTTATGTGTAATTTCAGCATTAAACAGTCGGACTATACTTGGGCCTATTCAGTCTGTCTCTCTGAGAGGAAATCTATATATCTCTCTAGTACAGGCAGGGTAGCAGGGAGTCAGGGTCCAGGGACTGGGCACTTTTGATGGTTGAAAAAAAAGTTTGCCACTGTGTATCTTGATTTATATGTAATCTCAGTAGTAAACAGTTGGGTTATACTTGGAACTATTTGCAGTCTGTCTCTTTGAGAGGAAATCTATATATCTCTCTAGTACGGGCAGCAGGGACTGGGCACTGGATGATGCTGCCAGCTTGCTGGGTTTAAAAAATGTTTGTCTCTGTGTATCTTTGATTTATATGTAATTTCAGCATTAAACAGTCGGACTATACTTGGGCCTATTCAGTCTGTCTCTCTGAGAGAAAATCTATATATCTCTCTAGTACAGGCAGGGCAGCAGGGAGTCAGGGTCCAGGGGCTGGGCACTTTTGATGGTTTTAAAAAAAGTTTGCCTCTGTGTATCTTGATTTATATAATCTCTGTAGTAAACAGTCAGACTATACTTGGGACTATTCACAGTCTGTCTCTCTGAGAGGAAATCTATATATCTCTGTAGTACACAAACAGATGATTTGGTCAGGCCAACTGTCCCTAGGGATCTTGGAGAGAAATGCAGTGGACCTAATCAACCACATTTGCCTGATTTTCCAAGGACAATGTTTGGGAAACACAACCAGTCATTTTCTGTTTTCCATTACACAAAATTTCCTTGGATTGAATATTCGGTTCAACAAGATGCTGTATTCTGCTTTTTGTGCCATCACTTTCATACTGAGACAGGCTATGCAGAAGATTCATTTATCAATAAAGGTGTGAGAGATTGGAAAAAAAAACCTCTCAGAAAAGTTGTGTAAACTTGCTGTTTGCCAAGTTCATGTGAAATGTATGGAAAAGTGGCAATGCTTCAAACTTAGTCAAGAAACTGGTTCAGTGGCTATGAAGCTTCCAGCGAGCCATAAAACTCTTGTTGAAAGAAACCATGATTATCTTGCAAAGGTTTGTGACATAGTCAACTTACTTTCAAAACTTGGTTTACCATTTCGAGGGCATGATGAGGGGAAAGAATCTAAAGTGAAAGGACATTTCCTTGAGTTCTGTGATTTCTTTTCAAAATATGACGATTCTTTCAAGAAAATTCAGGACAGTTATTTTAACTACACAAGCCCTGACTTTCAAAATGAAGTACTGCAGATTTGTGCAGATTTGGTTTGCAAAGAAATTGTAGGGGCAGTGAAAAAGATTGTTATTTTTTGCTGTACTTGCAGATGAGGCCAGGTTATTCAAGACACAGCAGCTTTCTTTTTGCATCAGATATGCAGAAAACCTAGAAATCAAAGAGATGTTCTTGTGCTTCATCAATTGCTCAGCTTCCAGAAATGCAAATGGCATTTACAATGCCATAAAGAAAGCTTTAGACACAACTGGATTGCAGAATCTGCCAATAGTTGCACAGTCTTATGATGTTGGAAGAGGCAGTATAGCGCAGTGGTCTAAGGCTCTGAGCTGCAAATCTGGTGACATCGACCAGACCTGGGTTTGAATCCCATAGCTTCCACTTGCATACTGTGTGACCCTGAGCAAGTCACTTAACCTCCTTGTGCTCCCAGGTTGCTCCTGTAAAAAAGCTTCCAGCTTAGTGTGCTGTACTTGGTTAAACAACTAAATAAATGTTGCATCCGTAATGTCAGGACATGTTCTGGGAGTTTGGCAGCGGCTGAAAGAAGACGATCCATTAGCAAAGTATGTACATTGTATGGCACACAGGCTCAACCCTGCCCTTGTAGAATGCTGTAAAGTCAATCGTACTGCTGTGGGGTTTTTCATGTAATTGAGATACTGTATTCAGTTTTTGCTAGCCAACCAATCATCAAGTGTTTCTTGATATGCAGAAAACTTTGGGTCTAAAGCAACGAGAGATAGTGCAGTTGAACAATACACAGTGGGCATGCAAGTGGAGAAGTGTGTTTGCAGTACAAATGCAATACACTGCCATCATGTAGTGCCTTAAACAACTTAGTGAACAGGGAGAAATGTGGTATGTGGAAGCAACTGGTCTCTGTCAGCATACAGTATGAGTGGTGTACAGTTTATTGCTTACTTAACTATCTTACAAGATATTCTGAAATTAATTCGTATCGCTCACAAAGGACTTCAGTGCAGTGATATCATGCTTGCAAAAGCTTTTTGTGCAATAGAAAACATGAACATGTACTTTACAAAATGCATAACTGAAGAAGGCTAGAATAAAAATGTGGAAATAAATTACAGAATTCTGAAAAGAGCATAAGATTGCAGTGCCAGGTGAAGATACAGAGCAAGCAGCAGGAGAAGCTCCAAAAAGAAGGGATGTAAAAACCTCAGTACGAGTTAAAGACTTCCTTTTACCAATCACTTTGAGTCAAAGAGAGGGTGCACATCAAGAAGCTGCAGCTGCAAGTGCAAGTGAACCTGAATAATCACGGTGGCATCACCAGTTATATTTACCTGTTTTGGGTGCCATTATTGGTGAGTTTAGGAAGGAGATTCTCAAAAGAATCTATGGAAATTGCTGCAGCCTGTGATTCAGTGTTAAAGTGCAACAAAAATGGCATTCAGCCACTCTTGCAGCGGTATGCAGACCCACTAAATATAAATCCTCTTCTTACAGCTACAAAAATGGAAATTTTTTGCCAGTACTGCATCTCCTATTACTATCCAGAGGCTTCAAGAAGAAATATCTCAAACCATTTACCCAAACTATTACAAACTATTTCATTTAGCTCTCACTTTGCCTGTTGGGGCAGCCACATCTGAACAAAACTTTTCTGCAATGAGACGGATTAGAAACTTGTTGTGTTCAACCATGGGAGAAGAAAAAATTTCTTCAGTGGCCCTCCTTCACATAGAAGCTGATTTGACTGCAAAGCTGATCCCAGAGAACATTGTAGACATTTATGTTAACCAAAGGGAAAGGAGAGAGCTATTACATTAAAATAAGGAGCAGGTTCCTACCCTGTGTGGTGCTGCTCTCCCCAGTCTGCTCAATGACATACTCCCTTGGTAGCATTTTCCCCCAAGTGTTGCAGGAAAGCTCCATATATTTCAAAAGATACGACCCTCATAAAATTAAAATCTGCAGCCAGAGCCAAAAACAGACCAACTTCCCGGTCCAGAAAACACGCCCCCACATCAGCCCATGCAGCCCTGTTTTGTGATGTCACAAAATGAAGGCTGCATGAGTGCACCCCATTTACTTGTATGGGGCCAGTATTTTCTAATTGTTTTATACCCTTCAGTGTTTGGATTTTAATAAATCAAAGCGATCGATCGACTAATAAGGTCCTATTAGTTGATGCGATTAAACAATTTATTACAATCACAACACTAAAGGGTATAAACAATTAAAATACTGGTCATACAAGTAATGGTACACTCATGCAGCCTTCATTTTGTGATGTCACAAAACAAGGCTGTGTGGGCCAACATGGGGCATGTCTGTTTTTGTCTCTGGCTGCAGATTTTAATTTTATAAGGGCTATATCTTTTAAAATATATGGAACTTTCCTGCAACACTTGAGAAAAATGTTACTGAGGGGGTAAGTCATCTAGCAGGCTAGGTCAGGCCGCTACCCAGAACCTGCTCTTTAAGACAATGTATGTATCTGGCTGCTAAACCGCCAGTGATAATGATACAATAACATTCGCATGCAGCCTGTTCAGCCCTGCCCCTTGCCCTGCCCCAGCCCCTCTGTTGCCCCACCCCAGCCCCACCTCCTGGCCCCCCAAATGTAAAAGGCAAACTACGCCCATGATTGCTTTTGCATTGTCCCTAACCAATACAATAACAGGAACATGGCCACGAATACCTTTACACCTTCTTTTCGATTTACTCAGCTGGGAAAGCAGTCATTTGTTGTCTGGGCCACTAACTGGTTAAACAAAATTGCTTGTTACGCTGATGAATCTCCCCAAGCTCAATCAGTTTAAGAGATCTTTGCTGTCTGCCTTTGTAGTCAAATTCAACTGAAACCATTAAATAGTTTTATTCAGTTTCTCACTGTAAATAACCTGTAACTTTTTAAATGATGAGCTGTATCAAACTTTTCAGAACTGTGTGTAATTGTTCTGTCTTAAGTGCGTGGATCCTGACTCGACTGCATTTCCACTGGAACTGCTTATTGTACTTGTAATGTTTTTGTAACTATTAGTGCTATATGGAATGTGGAATTCTGTAGGTGGAATTAGCACAGAATGATCATTCTGCAGGTGGAATTTCTGCTGGAATTTCACTGGTTCTTCTGCAGAATTCCACCTGCTGTGATTCATGGAACTATATTCCACAGAAAATCATTCCACAACTATTTCTGCGGAAAATATTGAGATGCACTGAATATAATTCTGTGGAAATGTTTTGGAAAACTCATGCTGAAATTTTCAGCTGAGGAATCCTGCCATTCATTTCTGGTGAAATTCAGTGGAATGTCAGTGGAATTTAGAAACTTTTCAAAATGTTGTTCTGCCAAAATTTGAAAATTCTGCATAGAACTAGTGACTATGTATTTGACATGGAACCTTTGAAAATGAGCACTTGTGCTCAAAGGCTATCTCTGAAGTTTTCAATAAATAAATAAACCTGTTGGAAGGCTCCACATGACCAGCATTTTTAGTGTCATGTTGTCCTGCTAGTATATTCTCTTCCCACCCAAAGTTGTACTTTGTTTTTTTCAAACATAAACATATTTATTTAGGAAAACACACTGACTGGTCACAATTCCTGATCCCTTGTGGTCTCAACAAAACAGCCAGCTGTGGTTCACCCTCTCTTCTCAGTCTGGAGATTTAGACCATCCGACTGGGCACAGTTCATGCTCACTTGACAGCATACAAATGAAACGAAAGAAGAAAGAGGTGCTTTTCTATATTGGGAAGAGGATAAAATACAAACACTTTAATTAAGGTGAGCAGTACTTCTGGTGAGTGGAAACTCCAGCCTCCCCAGTATTGTTGGGTGTGGGGAGAATCAGCTGATTAAAACGCAACCAAGAAGCCTGCTTTTGATTATAGGAAATGAAGCATGCAACTTATTGGTGGTGTGTGTCTGTGTGTTTGGGGTGGGGGCACACATTGTGTAGACAGAGCACACAATGGCCTGTGTTAAAATATTACATTCATTTTTATCTGTGAGGGGGCAAGGCTTTCATAACTCATTCATAGTAATAAATGGAATATTTTAACACAGGCCATTGTATATCCCCTATCTATACATCACAAGTGTAGATAAATCAGTGAAAATATAGTGTATTATTTTTTTCTTATAAATATACCCAACCTTTATGATAACATGCTATCTTTGCTACTAGGTATGCCACAATAGTTTTGTTGAATTTGGGGCACATCATAATGGCATACTGATCCAAACAGACATCACCTTTCATAATACTAATTATATCACACATACATACATATGAAGAAGGCAGCAGGAGAAGGCCATTTGGTCTATCAAGCCTGCTCATGTTGCAGGGTCCACAGCTTGAGCTACTGTCCTTGCCCCCTCTCTCCACTCTTCCCATCCTCCCTACCCATGACCCTTACCCTCCCCATACCTATCCCAGTCTCTCTTAAAGCCTGCCCACTATCTTCAATGAGATTACCTCTTGTAGCAGTGCATTCCAAGTGTCCACCACCCTCTCTGTGAAGAAATGCTTCCTGACCTTCCTCCTAAACCTCCCACCCTCCAGCTTAAGACTGTGACCCCTCATGTTATGGTTACCACTCAGCTTAAAGGGACTCTCCCTATCAACCTTATTTATCCTGTTCAAGTACTTGAATATCCCAATCATGTCCCCTCTCTCTCTCTCTCTCTCTCTCTCTCCTGTCTTCCAGGGAGTACATGTTCAGTGCCCTCAACCTCTCCTCATATGCCTTACCCTGCTGACCAGCTATCATCTTTGTAGCCCTCCTCCAGACCTTCTCCAGCAGGTTAATGTCCTTTTTAAGGTGTGGGCACCAGTACTGAAATCCATACTCTAGATGGAGCCTTACCAGTGACCTGTACAAGGGCAGTATAATCTCCTCTCTCCTACTACTGATCCCCCTAGATATGCATCCCAGCATCTTATTTGCCTTTGCTGCTGCTTTCTTGCACTGCGTGGAGTGCTTCAGGTCACTAGTGATCATCACTCCCTGGTCCTTCTCATCCTGTGATGCAGAAACTCAGACTCCACCCAGGTAGTACTCTGTCCTGTGATTCTTGGCTCCGATATGCATAACTTTGCATTTATTAGCATTGAAGCCAAGCTACCAGATCTTGGACCACCTCCCTAGCATTTCCAGATCTTCCTGTATGTCCTGTATTCCTTCAGCTGTGTCCACTCTCCCACAGAGCTTGGTGTCATCCACAAATAGGCATATTTTGCCCTTAATGCTATCTCCAATGTCATTGATGACAACATTGAACAACACCGGCCCCAGCATCAAGCCCTACAGGACCCCACTGGTTACCTGTCTTGTAAAAGATAACTCCCCCCTCCACAACCACCCTCTGGGTACTGTCCTTCAGCCAGTTTTCCACCCATCTGGCTATCTTTTCCCCAATCCTGAGATCCACCAACTTCCTGATCAACATTTTGGTGGGCACAGAGTCAAAGGCCTTGCTGAAATCAAGATAGAGGATGTCTACAGCTTGGCCCCTGTTTGCTGTCTTAGTGACTCAATCAAAGAAGTCATCAGATTTGTCTGACACAATCTCCCCCCCCATGAACCCATGCTGCCTCGCATCTTGGAGACCATGCTCCTCTAGTTATTGCATCAACCTTTCCTTTAGTATGGTCTCCATGAGCTTGCCCACAATGGAGGTCAGACTGACTGGTCTGTAATTCCCTCGGTCATCCTTGGGACGGCTTTTGTGGAGGGCACTACATTTGCTGTTCTCCAGTCCTGCGGTACTACACCTGTCTCTAGTGAACTATTACATGGGTCTGCCAGTGGTGCTGCCAGCTCCTCAGCCAGTTCCTTTAGTACCCTTGGGTGTACTCTGTCCCAGCCTGGTGATTTGTCCACCTTCAATGCCAGCAGCCCCTCCATCACTCTATCCTCCTCTATTACTACATCTGTGTTCCCCCCACTCCGCTTTTCCCTCCTAAAAACACTGGTCCATCCTTCTCCCTGGTGAAGACAGAACAGAAGTATTCATTTAGTATCTCTACTTTTCCCCATTATCCTCCACCAATTCCACCCCTTTCTTAAGCCTAACAATCCTTTCCTTCCTGTCCCTTTTCTCACTCATATAGCAAAAGAAAGCCTTCTCCCCCTTCTTAATTCCTTCCGCTATCTTCAGGTCCTTCTGTGCCTTTGCTCGCCTGACTTTCTTACTTGCCTCACTAATTTCCTCTATCCACCTCTCTCTTGGTCTTCCTGAACTGTCATTAGGCCAACCTCTTTTCGCTTATTGCCTGGGCAACCCCAGAACTGAACCAGCTGGGTGCTTTGGCCCTTGTGTTCTTATCCCACAACAGATTTTTACTGAAGCAAAAAGCTGAACTGAAAAGCAGTTCTATCTTCACACAAACAACAGACTGAGAAGTTATACTGTAGTTACTAAACTGATGTTGTGCAAACACACATTCTTCTGGCTCAGAATATGGGGAATAGCATATTGGCTACTGTGCACAGCAAAGCTATGTTTACTTTGAGAGTTTGTCATAACAATCAGCATATCTTGAAAGTGAAGCTTGAGAGGTCTGTGGTTGCAATGACAATCTTAAGAAGGAAGCACAGCCTTGCCTGTGCACAGTGACTATTACATTATTTTTTATTGTATATCGGCCAATGTATATAGGTTGATTTTGTATTACAGTTAAACATTCTGTAGTTACACAAGTTAAGCAAGTCTCCATCAAGTATCATCAGTTTAGTCCTCCCCCACCACAAATTCACACATACACACACAAAAATGGAAGTGCCAATTTCAAAGAAAATTTATTTTTCAAAGTGAAATGGAATTGGCAAAACAGTCCCATATGACAGTCCATTTTTTCTGCAACACACAGTGATTTCTCCTAATTTACATTGTTTTCTTTGCTCGTTCTTCTGAAGCTGACGATGAAAAGACAGTGAAAGTGAAACAGAACAAAGAAAGCAGCCAGTTGTGTGCACAGTGATTTAGAACCACTTTCGATCATGGCTTGCATTCAATGTTATTGTAGCATTAGTGATGTACTCAAGAGGGTACAACAACTTCTTGACATCACTACTATGCTACAACAACTCTGGAACTGTTGCTGATTCCTATGTAGAATAGCACTCTCCCATATACTGTATGCCATTTACCACAGTGGCTCCACCACTCACAACTTACTGTATTTTCATGCCCCAAAATATGTATAGATAAATTGCATACTTTAATCAGTCCAGTGTATATCCATTTTTATAAAATGGTGTCTGGTCAGTCCTACCTTCTGCGTGGTAAACCTGATCGCATACATTATGGTGGGTTAATATAGCTTTTACCCTGCCTCAAGGACAGGTAAATACTGTGATAATATTGATGTGTGGGTGCAAAAGGTCATGGTACAAATGAAACACATATACATGATTAATCCCTATAAAAGCAAACCCTTTCCCCCAATCCCAAAGAGGAAAATAATGACTTAAATAAGCCAACACACCCAAAAACATCAGTACATCTCCCTAGACCAATAAGAAAGCAAGACATACTCCAAAAAGTCCTCAAAATCTACTACTGGAATACAACCAGGCCAGCCCATTGACACAGTGGTAGTACTAGTACCTGCAGCTCTGACAGCCTGGGTTCAAAAGGGAACTCAGGGTGTCAGAGTGTTGGCTGGGGGGAGGAGGACTGAGCATCCATAGGACTGCTGTCATTCCCCAGGAGTGGAGGAATGCAGAACCCAGTGCATGTCTATCCCCTAGTGAAGGCTAGAGGGAAGGCAGTCCATGGCCACCAGCAGTGCAGTGAGGTGCAGTGGCTGTTGACGAATGTTGTACAGGAGCAAAACATGCAACATGTTGGCATTGCATGCATGCCCCTCCTCATGGAGAACACAGGAAACTCCTGGCTGATAATATGACACCAGTCACCTGAAGGCCTGGCACCTGGAAATTCAGACCCTATAGAGAAAAACTGGATCCTATTCGACAGTGGGGGGGGGGTCGAATTATGCTGAGCCCACTGAGGGGGGTCAGGCACTGGGGAAGATGCAAGCAGATTAGCTTTCAAGGACATCGGGGCATCAGGACTGGGATGACCAGTGGAATGGGTCTGGTAGGATGGGGAGAAAAAGATTTAAAAAAAGATGGTGTTGGGGAACTCCACTGAAGGCAGGTCCTGGGGGCAGATAAAAGTAGCTAAGCCCTAGAGTATGGTGGAAGGGGCCCGGTTGGATGTGGAGAAAAAAGATTAACATAAGATGTACTGCAACAGAACCCCAGCCACCCAAATCCAAAATATATCTGAAAGCAGAGCCAAAGACAGACCAGAAGGGATGTAACAAGGGTCACAGATCACAAGTCAGATGTTCTTAATAGGCCCGTTTTAAATTTATATAATAACTGGGGAGCATTTTCTGCGATAGGAAAACCCAGTTATAATTTGCTGTTACAACCTGCAGGTTATAATGGCGAACACGCACCAGGTTTCCCACATTCCACGCATGTACCAGCCACCGCTATTCCCTTCTTGGCACCGACACCCCAGCCAGTGTAGCACTCGGCAGGTAAATAAAAAAAAAAAAAAACTTACTTCTCACCATTAGTTCCAGAATTCTAGGTTAAGCATTTACTCCTCCATTAAACCTTTTTTTTTAAAGAAAAAAATGCACAAAGTTTTCAGCAGCCATGGACCACACTAATCACAACCAGACCATGGCTGAACACCAATGTATTTTTATTTTATATAACTGTTGTGGCGAGAAAACTCTCCCCAGCAATTATATAAAATAAAGCATGGGGTGGTGAGTAAAACTCAAATTTTACACACACCCTAAGTGTTGAATGCTTAAATAAACCCCTTGAGTTTCACTCTAGGGATTTATGTAGCATCCATTACCTTGGGTGTGTGTAAAATTCTCATTACACACACCACCCCATGCATTATTCTGTATGTTATGCAATGGCAAGGGTTTGTGTGGTACCATGGTTGGATACCCTGTGGTCTCAAGGAATTTGCAGTTAGAATTCTACAGACAGAACATTTTGAGTATATTCTGGTCCAGGAATGAAATTACTGTATGTTAGGCTTATGTTTTGAAGAACATACGGTGACAGCATTTGCTTTGTTACTTAGAGTGATAAAGGCGTGAAATTTTAGTTGCAGATCTGTGACAAGCAAAAGTAACCTGACATATATCCTTTTATCTACAGTATATTGCTATTACAAACAGATAATATACTATAATATAATATATAATATAATGTCATATAATATAATATAATGTAATGTGATACATCATGTCATATGCAATTCATCTTCATGAGTGAGAATGCAGCACTATCACTCTCAAGTAGCAAAGCCACAAGTGAGTTAATATAGTTTGTAAAATGGGTTGGAAATGTTCCTGCTTCCTAATTGGGTAAACAAGTTCTCAGACCCATATCCAAATTCTCCAGAGCTGCAAAGGTTTGATCAAGTTCAGGCAGTTTGAGAGGAATTTGGCAACTCACTTACATATAGAATTCATTAGCAATTTCATCATTAATGATTGCCATAATAAACACGGCTGCCACTTTTTCACATACATAAAAACCTTTAATTAGGCCTTAAAAATAAAACTCCATTAAATTAAAAAAACTAAACAAACAGCTGAATGGTATTAACACACACACAGCGCGCGCACACACACACACACACACACACACACACACACACACACACCTATTTCTCATATTTCTTTGATAGCCATGAAAAACCACCCTCCTATACTTACCATTTTGCTATAGAGCTCCCTAGTCCTTATCATTAAACATATGAAACTGAGGTTCTGGCTGCTCTTGGGAGGCCAGTATGTGTATGTTTGTGTGTGTACTGTATGTCAGTGGAATTCTGTAGATGTTTGCTGTAAGGTATTGCACTGTATCCTGGATGGCTCCACTATGTCTGAACTTTTAAATCAGGAGTGATATTTGGCATTTTGTTAATATTAAAGTAGAAAGCAGGGGCCCCAGAACAGATCCCATTAAATATGTTCCTTCTCTTTTTAAGGCCAATTATAAATCTCTTATGTGATTTCAGCCAGTATGAGCACACAACAGTCCACATGACCTATTATCTTCCATGCAATTGCCTCCCCATTCATGATTTTTTTCTGGAATATTCCAGTTCTAAGATGGGGAGCACCATTATGCTTTCTGCTGAAATTAAAATAAATGTAACATAAGACTTATAATAAATCTGTCTAGCCAACTTATGTGCTTTTTAATAAGTTAACAGGTCCTCTGAGGAATGTTTTGTGGTCCTATCACCCAACCCTCTCAGAATGACTCTTATACCATAAGGGACACCCTTCATAGGACCTACAGTAGTAATTTATACACCAAGGCAAGCCCAGAAAATGTGTTCTTCATGGTGCTGGACAGGGAGTGCAGGTGCAGGGTTTACCAAAGCCTAAAAAATGACACAACTGGTTAGAATAGTACCATGCTTACCTGTGAACAGCCTGTGCACCTAAAGACGAAACACAATGTTTGATGCTGATAATATTTTTTGCAAATCCATAGATACATCAGTGAAAGGAGAAAGTCCAGAGGGGGTATTGCTAAGCTCAAAGGAGAAAAGGGGGCATGTGAGGAGGAGGACCCTGTAAAAGCATCTATCCTAAACAGATACTTTCGCTCAGTATTTACTGAAGAGAAGATAGGGCAGGGCCCACAGCTCAGCACCATGGACACGGGGAAGGGGGGGAGAGGTGAGCACTACTCCCTTCACAAAAGAAAGGGTTCTTCAAGAGCTCGCTAAGCTCAGGGTAGACAAGGCAATGGGACCTGACGGCATACATCCCAGGGTACTTAAGAAGCTAAGGGTGGAACTAGCAGAGCCATTAGCAGAACAGTTTAGTGAGTCTCTGAGCACAGGAGAGGTCCCAGAAGACTGGAGAAGGGCTCATGTGATCCCGCTCCACAAGAGTGGTAGCAGGGAGGAGGGAGGGAACTAGAGACAAGTCAGTCTTACCTCAGTAGTGGTCAAGATTATGGAGGCACTCCTTAAGGAAAGGATAGTGCAACACCTGGAATCCATAGAGGCACAGGATCCAAGACAGCATGGATTTACAAAAGGAAGGTCCTTCAAACTAATCTCATAGATTTCTTTGACTGGGTAACCAGAGTGGTGGACCAAGGGGAAGCAGTTGATGTCACCTACCTTGACTTCAGCAAAGCTTTTGACACTGTTCCACATAGAAGATTGATAAATAAGCTGTGTAGGCTCGGGGTGGGTCAGAAGTTGGTCAACTGGGTGGCAAACTGGTTGATGGGCAGAAAACAGAGAGTGGTGGTAAATGGTATACAGTCAGAAGAGATGCAAGTCACAAGTGGGGTACCTCAGGGCTCAGTCCTGGGGCCAGTCCTCTTTAATATCTTCATTAGTGACATTGCAGATGGACTAGAGGGTAAGGCTTGTCTGTTTGCAGATGACACCAAGATCTGCAACACAGTAGATGATCCAGATGGGGTGGTCAGAATGAGAAGATATCTGGATAAACTAGCAAAATTGTCAGAAGAGTGGCAACTGGGATTTAATGCAAAGAAGTGCAAGATCATACACATAGGGAAGAGAAACCCTGAAGCCACCTGTAGGCTGGGAGGGGAGCTGCTGGCAGTCACAAAAGAAGAAAGAGACTTGGGCATCATCATCACCGATGACCTGAAATCATCCAAGCAGACCACTAAAGCAGTAGGTAAGGCTAGAGGGATGTTGGGGTGTATTAGTAGGGGTATCACAAGTCGGAAGAAGGAGGCAATAATCCCTCTTTACAAGACGCTGGTAAGGCCCCATCTGGAGTACTGCATGCACTACTGGAGGCCACACCTTCACAAGGACATCAACCAAATTGAGACAGTCCAGAGAAGGGCAACCAAAATGGTGCAGGGACTGCATCAGAAGACATATGAGGACAGATTAATGGAGCTCAATATGTATACCCTTGAGCAAAGGAGGGAGAGAGGTGATATGATTGAAACATTCAAACACCTTAAGGGCATTGACAAGGTGAAAGAGTCTAACATGTTTAAATATAAGAAAAATAGCAGGACAAGAGAACACAGAATGAGATTAGAGGGAGGCCGTTTAAGAGGGAATGTGAGGAAATTCTTTTTCACAGAAAGGGTGGTGGATTCATGGAACGGCCTACCTCAGGAAGTGGTGGCTATGAATACAGTGCAGAGCTTCAAACAGGCATGGGATAGGCATAAGGGAGCAATACAGATGAGTATGAATAGATAGGCCACTGACAGAGCAAAGGCTGATGGCACATTTATAAGGTAGAAAAATAAATGGGCAGACTGGATGGGCCTTGCGGTCCTTATCTGCTGTCAACTTCTGTGTTTCTATGTCATTGTTTCATATAAACAGCTAAGAAACAGACAGTGCACAGAGAAGACTACAGTTCAGTGCAAACCAAAAGCCCTGGTACTTTCTTGTTAGAGCTTCTTCAGGAAACTGGCTAGGGGATCAAGTCACCATGGTTAGAGTCATTATGTCCTCCTGCACCTGCTAACTACCACACCCACCTCTCCCTTCTCTCTCTCCCTCCCTGAACTCAAACATACTTTAGGGGTTCATCATGGAGTAGGTGAATATTTTACCTTATGATTTCACTGGTCCCCTATATGGACAGCTTTGATGCCCCCCTTCCTTTACAATTATCCTTGAACTGCCTCCCTTCTCCCTCCTTTTTATGCATGCAGCTATCCCACCCAAATTTTCTATCTGTCTTTTACCCTTCATTCCCTTCTCCCTTTTCTCTCTCTCAGCTCCCCAAGCTCTCTATACTAATATTTTGGCTTCTCATGATACCCATCTGTGCTCTCTAAGCATAATCTCTCTCTCTCTCTCTCTCTTTCTCTCCCCCCTCACTAATTCTTTTCCCCTCAGTATTCTATATTAATGTTTCTTCCTTTTTAAGGTACCTGTCTGTGCTCTCGAAACACAATTTTGACTTCTCATTGTACCCTAGCACAATGACTATGTCCCACCCCCTAACTGAAGCTGAGTCTTGTTATAATGATATAAGAATTACCCACCCTGTGTTAAGTTGATGTGTGTATAAGTTACTATATTAACTGTACTTGACCATGCATATTCTGTTTATATATATTCAACTGTACTGAATTTGTATAGTCTTTTATGCTTGTATGTGTACTGTGTATGTATTGTCCATGTCCACTTTGAAAATGAGTTCTTCTCAATGGTGCCTGCCTGGTTAAATAAAGATTTTGATTGATTGATTGATTGATTGATTGATTGATTTAGGGGTCTACTACCCCCTACCTTAAGTACTGTTCATGTGGCCATCTGGTCCAATCAGAGTGAAAGCCAGGTACATACTAAGTGGTCCCAGGTAAGCAGCTGTGGAAGGAGAAGAACTATGCAATAAGAGTTGCTAATGACTAATACATTTAAATTAAATAGTCAATTTTCACATTTCTCTCTCATAAAAAAACAGATATAAAAAGTAGAAAGGAGAGAAGCTCAAAACTATATCTGTACCAATGCAGTTAGGCAAAAGTTATGTAGAGTTCAATTAAGTATTATGATATCACTGGGATGGCAGGAGGGGATGGTGAGCTAGGCATCATTGTCCATTTAGGGACAAATGATCTGGCCAGGGATGTGTCAGATACAGTGCAGGAAGAGTTCAGGAGATTAGGTGGAGGTCTGAAGCAGTTTGCTAAATCTATTACCTTCTCGGAGGTGCTACCTTTCTGGGACATGGGAGAGAACAGGAGCATCCACACCAGGAACCTCAACACCTGATTGAAGATATGGTGCGACGAGGAGGGATTTGGATTCATTGGGGACTGGGGACCCACCTGGAAGGATGGAGGCTTATTCAAAGCTGATGGCCTGCATCCATCCAGGTGAGGAACTAAGTTCCTCAATGAAAAGTTTAAATGCTACATTGGTAGGCATTTAAACTAGCCAAGGGGTGGGGCAGACTTGGGCACAAGGGAAAAGACTACCCACCCCCAAAGTCTAGCAGACACAGCAACAGGGACCAGGAGGGTGAGAAATCATGTGAAATCTGAATTCATTGTATACAGAACAAGGAAAAGGGAAGAGAAGTAGGTAAGGGACACAGAGTAAATTATGGGGATGTGAAGAAATGCAAGAACAGGAGAGGGGCAAGTAAGATCTGGAAAGCCATGTCCACAAATGCTCAGAGCCTAAGCAACAAAGCTGCAGATCTGGAGGTCACCATACTGGAAGAGGACCTGGACATAGTGGCAATCACAGAGACCTGGTTCAGTGAAAACCAGAACTGGGAAGCAGCCATATCAGGATATGCGCTGTTCAGGAGGGACACAGTGGGCAACAAAGGAGGTGGGGGTAGCACCTTATATGAATACGAATATTAAAGCCACTGAAATAACAAGGGAAGGAGGAGAAGCTGAGATACTGTGGGTGGCACTGGAGAAGGGGGGCATAATTCATACGGGGTAATCTACACGCCATCTACACAGAAAGAAGTAGATAGGGAAATGATGGAGGAAATCAGGGAGATAGCCAACAAGAGGGAGGTAATACTGATGGGAGATTTCAGTATGCCAGATGTGGACTGGAGGATCCCAGTTGCAGCAAAAATAGAAGTAGGGAAGTCCTGGTTGCATTGCAGGGGAGCATTTCTAAGGCAACTCATCAGTGAACCAACATGGAAAAGGGACATTTATGACCCAGTACTGCCTAACAGAGACAGTGTCACTAACGTCACAGTGGAAAGTCACCTAGGGATGAGTGATCATTGTTCAGTTTGATTCAGGGTTAAAATGGAAGAAGAAGCATTCCACACTAAAAAAAGGGTCCTTCATTTCAGGAGGGTGGATTTCAGGAGAATGGGTGAGTGTGTTGGGAGAGCACTGGCACAGATAGAAAATGAGGAGGGAGTAGAAGAAATGGGGATAAAAATAAAGAAGACCTTCAAGGAAGCCCCTGCTTCCGGACTAAGCTCAAGGCACACCTGCTCGACAGGAGCATATGCCTATGCCACAGGACCTGACCATATGTCAACGAACCTCCCTCAAAGGAAGGTGAGCACTAATGTAATAACATTTCCCCCTTCCGCTAAGCCCTAAGGAAGGTACCTTGTTTCTTTAGCAACTTCTGGCCTATATCTTGAGTACTCCCTATTTCTACATGATATTTGTATGATAAATATTTTCTTTATGTCTAACTCCTAATGTCCTATTGCCTGTATGTTCCTCCACCACCTATCTGCTTGTAACCCTATGAATTCTTTTATTGTCAAACAATATGGTATTTACCCGTGTGTACTGATCTGTTTACCTGCATGTAATTTTAACCCCCGGGTCGCCCCTGAAAAAGGGACCTCCGGGGCCCAGTGGGCCTACCCAGTCAACAAAATTCAATAAATAAATAAATAAATAAGCAACAAATGTATGCATAAGGCAGGTTACAAAGAAGAGGAGAAGGAGGAGACCACTATGGCTCTCAAAAGAAGTAGCAACAAAAGTTAAGACAAAAAGGGCGGCTTTCGAAAAATATGAAGTAGCGCAGATGGCACAGGACAGGGAAGACTATCAGGAGAAACTGAGGGAGGCAGCAAAAGCTGTTAGGAGCATTACAGCACAAACAGAGGAGAATATATCCAGGACAGTGAAGCTAGTAGATAAAACATTCTGCAGATACATTAGCGAAAAGAGAAAAATCAAAGCAGGGCTAGTTAGACTTAAGTGAGAAGGGGAGGGGGAGAGTGTGGAGGAGGTCCAGAAAAAGGTGAACATACTGAACAAGTATTTTTGTTCAGTATTCACAAAAGAAGGAGTGGGAAATGAGCTGCAGGTAAAGGATAAAGGAATTGTCAGAGGGGAGGTAGACACACACCATTTTTCAGAGGAGAGGATACTCAGAAAGCATGAGAAATTAAAAGTGGATAAGGAAATGGGGCCAGAAGGGGTGCACCCAAGGATACTGAAAGAACTGGGGAAGTCACTGTCTGCTCCCGTGGCAGCCCTGTTCAACCAATCACTGGAAACAGGGGAAGTACCAAGGGACTGGAGGAGAGCAGATGTAGTACCAATTCACAAAAGTGGGAATAAAGGGGAGGCAGGGAACTATAGACCAGTAAATCTGACATCAGTGGTGGGGAAGATTATGGAAACATTAGTAAAATAAAGGATGGTAGAGTACCTGTCTGAGAACTGGTTGTAGGATCCAAGGCAGCATGAGTTCACAAGGAGGAGATCGTGCCAAACAAACATAATCGAGTTCTTCAACTGGGTGACAAGAGTAGTGGATCGGGGGAGGGGGCGGTGGATGTAGCCTACCTGGATTTCAGGAAGGCCTTTGACACCACCCACACAGCAGATTAGTAAACAAGCTGAGCAGTCTTGGGGTGGGGTCAAAAGTGATAAAGTGGGTACAGAACTGGCTGAGCAACAGGACCCAGCGAGTAGTCATAAATGGGGTAAGTTTGGAGGAGGGGGAAGTGACAAGCAGGGTGCCACAGTGGTCAGTTCTGGGGCCATTACTGTTCAATGTCTTCATTAGTGGCATTGCAGAGGGACTGGAAGGGAAGGTATGCCTGTTTGCAGATGACACAATGATCTGCAACAGGGGTAGACATACCAGAGGGGGTAGATAGAATGAGGAAGGACTTGAAAAGACTAGAAAAATGGTCGAGGGTATGGGAGCTAAGATTTAATGCTAAAAAGTATAAAATGATGCATATTTATTTATTTAAAATTTTGGTTACCAGTAAAGGCACGCTGACCAAGGGCTCATTTCCTTGTGTGACCCGGGGAAAGGGAAGACGGTGATACAAAGGCAATACAAAGCAATATAGTATCACATCTACTGAGCCAAAATAAGGCAAATCCATAAAGAAGAAAATCCAGAACAAACATATAATACGAAAATGAAGCTGGGTATACAAAGCAGTAGAGAGCAATATAATAGTACATCAATTGAGCTAGATGAGGCAAATCCAAACCAGAAGATCCAAAACATACAATATGATTTACGTAAAGTGCAATTTAATAAGTCTAAAATGTCAATGCAAGTAGGACGCAAAAAACCCAAGGGCAATGTATCAACTGAGGGTAGAGGAGGAGGCAACAACTAAACAGGAAAGGGACCTAGTGGTCATCATAACAGATGACACAAAAGTGGCAAGTCTGTATAAAAGGGCAGTAGGAAAGGTGAATAGTATACTGGGTTGCATAGGAAGGGGAAAAACAAGTAGAAATAGAGATGTAATATTGCCCCTGTATAGGTCATTGATGAGGCTACATCTGGAGTACTGTGTCCAGATCTGGGGGCCCCATCTCAAGAAGGATATTGATCAGGTGGAGGAAGTGCAGAGAAGGGCTACCAAAATGGTCCAGAGCATTCAACAGAAAAGCTATGATGAGAGACTCAAGGAATTAAATATGTATTCACTGGAGGTTAGAAGGGAGAGGGGAGACATGATAGGGGCATTCAAATACATCAAGGAAATAAATAAAGTTCAAGAGGGCAGCACCCTACATAATAGGAGATGCACAAGGACAAGGGGACTCGTCATGATGCTGGAAGTGGGGAGACTCAGAGGAAATGTGAGGAAATACTTCTTCTCAGGGAGGATGGAAGAAGCCTTGAACAAGTTACCAATGGAAGTGGTGAGTACAATCATTGTGGAGGCATTCAAGCATGCATGGGATATGCACAGGGGCCTCTTGGAGTCAGTAATGGGGGAAGAAAAGTTGCAGGTTTGACAGGATCAGTAGTACAAAAGAAAGGACTAAACTTGTAACTAGGGCAGACTAGATGGACCAAGGGGTCTTTTTGTGATGACATCTACTGTGTAACTGTAACTACGTAGAAAATGCTGACTTGCACTGTTTCTTCAGTTTGATAGAATAGTTGGAGCAGATATACAGATGACCTCCTGCAAATCCAATCTCCCAAAGGAAAATATTTTTCTGGGAATCCAAGTGCTGATGGGGGGGGGGGTCTACTGGCAAGGCGACAAAGGTACCTGAAAAAATACAAATTGATAGAATTTGTTAGACATGGTTATAACAGCACAGTAATAAGGAACAGAAAGCAAATTTGGTTTAAAAAGTACAAAGAGAGGTAGGTGGCAGGTGAGGGGTTACAGGATGATACAGGAGGGGAGATGGAGGCTGGAGTGGGGTTGTAGAAACAGGGAGATTGGGGTTAGGAAAGGAAAGGTGTGGTGTGGTGTAAGGGGGAATGGTGAGAGGGTTAGTGGGAGTGTGTAAAAGGAAAGGGAGGAAGTGTGTGGTGGGGATGAGAGAAGGGGGTTGAGGAACAAAGGGAAAAACAGAAATGGTAGAGGAGAAAAGGAGGTAAAAAAAAATCTGCTTGAAAGTTATGCAGGTTTGAGCAAGTATGCCATCACATTTATGGGAATGGTTTTAGATCCCCTTCTACACTGAATACATTTGATCTATGATTATTCAGGTAAAATATCCAAAAGCTTTCTCGTTGTAAAAGCCTTTCCAGCCTGTCACCCCCATGCAGATTCTGTTCAATACATTCATGGCTTATGAACTACATGCCAACATTATCACAATTATGGCATTCACATGTTTGCCTACAGGAGTATCGTCAGCTCAGTTTTCCTTTTGATACTGCACATATGTTCTTGAGTTCTCTGTCTTAGAGCTCTGATAGTCCTTCCAAAATAGAGCTTGGCGCAAGGACACCAGAGTACATACATTACAAACCTAGCGCTGCAGACAATGAAACACCTTACATCAACACTGTGTGCATATCCTTCCAACCCAAATCTGTTGGATTGTAGACCTGGGGTGGGATATTGAGAATGTGCCAGGCGGGGCACAAGCCTGGGTGCAGCGCAACTGGGATGCGCAAGGGCATGGTCCAGCTGATATTCAACAGTGCTGCCACCATGATTCAGCACCACTGAATATGGCACTGTGGCCACCCACATTGCGCTTGGCACAGTGGCACTGCACCAGCACAAGTGGCAAGAGAGGAGCAGGGGAATGTGCCAGTGCAAGTGCAGTTTTGCTAGGCACAAGACATGCAATATTCAGTGCTGGGTATGCAAATGGGGCCATTATGCATGTAAGAAGCAAATGGGGCCATTTGCATGTCATTATGGCCCCATTTGCATGCAGGTTCACCGATCCCCGGTGATTTGCTCCTGGTGCCCTGCCAGGCTGCAGCCATCTGGCACCGACGCCCCCTGCCCCTCAGCGGCAAGTTGCCCCAACGCACAATCTTGGGCTTAGTAAAATAAAAGAATCCATGGTGGTCCAGTGGACCTGCCCCCCAGCCCGATTGTGGGAATTGTAAAGATAAAAGAATCCCTTGTGTTCCAGTGCACCTGCCCCCCAGCCTGATCTAGGACATTGGTAAGAATAAAAGAATCCCTGGTTTTCCAGTGGACCAAACCCCAGCCTGATCGGGGGCTTAAATAAATAAAGATATTCCCTGGTGGTCCAGTGGACTGAAACCCAGCCCGATCGCGGGCATTGTAAAAATAAAAGAATCCCTGGTGGTCCAGTGGACCAAACCCCAGCCCAATCGTGGGCTTCAGATAATGTAACCTCCCTGGTGGTCCAGCGGTACCCTCCTCCCCACCAACCCAATCAGACCCACCCCCGGCCCCCCCAGTCAGCGGAGGGTGGCAGCACCCCACCTGCAAGCTGCCTGGCCGCCCGCTGACTGGCAGCTTACAGTCCGGCTGTACACACATAGGTCCACTGCATGAGCCAATGAGCATACAGACCGTACTGTACAACACAGTCCCGAACTGTGAATGAAACCATCCACATTTTGGGACTGCATCGCACAGTATGGTCTGCACGCCCATTGGCCTCTCCTTGTCCTCCTTCTCCTTCCTCCCTCTGCCCCTTCCATCTATCTTCCATCAAACTTCAACTCTTTCCCCTTCTCCCTCTGTCCACTCTTCAACCTGTTTACTCCTACTGCCATCTCATCTCCTCCCTACCAATACCTCCCACCCCCATATCCTAATCCACTATGGGCTACTCAGCCACTCTCTCTTAAACTTTGCAGCCATTTGTCACCTTCATCCTCCTATACCCCCTTGTGTGTCCCCCTTCAAGACTGCCAAATCAAGTTCAAGAGTCATGCCACACACCTACACCTTATGGTCCTCATACTACTCCTAGCAAAGGACATTAAACCAAATCCGGGTCCCACTAGCCCTACCACTTCCCCCCCCCACAGGCTCTCCATAAAGGCCTGTGGATTCTCCTCAATAATGTACTCAGCCTACTCCCCAAACTGGAAAAACTAAAAGTGTGGGTCACTCAACACTCCCCTGACATACTATGTGTATCAGAAACATGGTTATCATCCTGTATCCCTAACTCCCAATTGGCCCTTCTTGACTTTAACCTCTTTAGGTAAGACCTTGGAAAACATGGTGGCGGGGTGGCTATCTACTTCAGCAATTCCTTAAACTGCACTGTCTCCCACTGTGAAGCAATCCTCTCCTCCCATGAACTCCTCTTAACCAATCTCACCTTTCTATCTGCATCTCCCCTTTTTGTGGGGATTTTATAAGCCTCCCCAAAACTTCCCTCCTCATCCCTTGTCTCCTGCATCACCACAATCTCCGCTCTAGCAAATGCAGGTGAACTAATCCTTCTTAGTGACTTTAATCTTGATCGGCTCTCCCCTTTATCACTTAATTCTTGTCAGTGGATTAAAGTGTTAAACCTCACCCAATAGATCAAAAAGCCTACCTGTCCCAACCCAAGAACTCAGTTACATTCCCTGCTGGACTGCCTGCTCTCTTCCCACCCCCACCACATTTGCTCTGCTGGCATTTTATCTGATGTGCTCAGTGACCACTGCCCTACCTTTTGCATTAGGAAAACCTGTCCTCCTCCCATCCCCCACAAATACATCCAGAATTGTCCCCTAGAATCCCTTAACATGAGTAAACTTCTTCACAACATAGCCCTGGCCAACTGGTCTTCGGTCCTCTCTCCCTCTCGGTTGATACTGCCCTCACACACTTCATATCTATCATACTAAAGATCTGGGATGCCCATGACCCACTAAAAACAATAAGAGTAAAGCGTGTTGACTGGAGGCAGAGCTGAATCAGGTTTGTGGTGTTAGCTGCTTTGTCTTCTCAGAAGGAACTGGAAGGGGACAGGATCTGTTGCGTTCCAGGACAGTAGCTGCATCTTGTTGTTTTCACAGGGTTCTTATGGATTTTACTTGGTAGAAGGTTATTTCTTTTCTTTCTTTCTTCTAAGGGGCTAGCAGGGTATTGTTTTGGGGGATGTTGGGAGTTTCAAAACTGGTTTGGTGGCTGTAAGTGGGCTCATTTGTTGGATGTTTCACTGTGTAACAGGCTGTGCTGGTGGAGGCCTATTTCTTCTGATTTAAAACCTATTTGGTGGGATTTGCTTGGGCCTGGTTATTTGAATTGGAGACCTATATCTGTTAATTTCAAGCCTATTTTAATGTGTTGTTAGTGAAGCTGATTAAATTGGAGACCTGTTATCTTTGGCAGCAAACATATTTTGGGGGCTTTGAGTTGAATTTTGATTCCTTGTTGCTGACTTCAGTAGCTGCAAAGATTACTGCATAGTGGGGGAAGGGTGTTAATGGTCTGGTCAGGTCTCACTCAGCTAATTGACTGGAGGCAGAGCTGAATCAGGTTTGTGGTGTTAGCTGCTTTGTCTTCTCAGAAGGAACTGGAAGGGGACAGGATCAGTTGTGTTCCAGGACAGTAGCTGCATCTTGTTGTTTTCATAGGGTTCTTGTGGATTTTACTTGGTAGAAGGTTATTTCTTTTCTTTCTTTCTTCTAAGGGGCTAGCAGGGTGTTGTTTTGGGGGCTGTTGAAAGTTTGAAAACTGATCTGGTGGCTGTAAGTGGGCTCATTTGTTGGATGTTTCACTGTGTAACAGACTGTGCTGGTGGAGGCCTATTTCTTCTGATTTAAAACCTATTTGGTGGGATTTGCTTGGGCCTGGTTCTTTGGCTGCTGGGCTTGGAAGGGAGACACAAGGCTGATACACTCTCTCTCTAGAGTCGGGTGTCTGCCCAAGACCCACCCTCCCCATCCCTCCCTCCCCAGAGTTCTGCTAATTTATAGGGAACACCTGCCCCTGCAATTGGAGGAAAAGGCTGCAGGTGCAGCTCATGTAGTTCTAGCCATGGGGGGTTGGATTTAAAGGCTGGGAGAGAGGAGCTTAGGGAGTTGTTCATTTCCGTATAAGTTTACTGTGTTGTACTGCACCTAGTAACAGGGTTACCGGTGTACTGTGGGACTGTATCTAAGATTAGTGGGTGACCTGATTAGGCAGTAGGGGTGTATCTTGGACTAGGGGGGAACCTGGTGGCTGACCCAAGGAAACCTACTTGGAAGGGGATGGAACCACATGTCATTAGGGCCGGCATCTTTGGGAGGGTGGTGGGGTGCACAGGGTGTGGAGCAGCCATGATACTGGACTGGGCTTGGAAGTTCAGTGGTTGCCCATTGTGCTACCAGCTGGCACAGCTTAGGGAGGAGGTTGCGGAGATTAGGAGACAGCCAGTAGAAAGGATGAGGGGCATGGAAGGGGGGGGGAATGGAGGAAAAGGAGTGGTCAGAGTGCTCCTGTTGGGGGATTCTATGATCAGGCGTATCAAATGGGATAGGGAGAAAGAAGCCTGGCCAGTTAGAACAAAATGCTTCCCTGAACTAAAGGTGCACAGGGCTAAGCATGAGGTATATCAGCTGGCAAAGGATTGTGGGGGTTCCCCGGACATATTGGTCCACCTGGCTACACATGACATTGAGGGAAATAGTGAGCTAGAGATACAGGCAAGATTCAGGAGCTTGCCAGGATCTGTCATGACATAGGATGCACAGTTTCCTTCTCAGAAATCCTGTCAGTGCCAAGGGCTAGTGGGGAACACAAAAGGAAGATTAGAGAGATAAACCAGTGGCTCAGGGAGTGGTGTGAGGTCAGAGGGTATGGGTTGATGGGGGATTGGGGGGAGACCTGGGAGGATAAGGAGCTGCATGCTAGAGATACACTCCATCTCAATTTGGAGGGGAGGGGAATCCTTAAGTTGAAAATAGAGGGGTTCATTGGTGAAAAGTGGTGTTTAAACTTGTGAAGGGGGAGGGATGGGAGAAAAGGCTGTCAAGGGGGTGCCGATAAAGGAGGGACTCTGTCTCCACCATCCTGGGGAGCTGGAAGATTGCGGGAAAAGGCCGACTGGTGAAGTGCACACCAGGGGAAAACAGAATCTCCATGGGAACACGAGCAGGGGAAATGGAAGTATAGGGAAAGGGTGGAAGATAGTCCTGCTAAATGCCAGGAGCTTGGGCAATAAAATGCCTGAGCTCCAGGCGATGCTAAATGAGGGAGCAGTGGATGTGGCAGCAGTCACTGAGACCTGGGCCACTGCAGGACACGACTGGGACCTGAACCTGGAGGGTTACACTATGTTCAGGAAGTACAGGGGGAGGGAAGGGGAGGAGGGGTAGCAATGATAGTCAAAAACTGCATTGGCATAGAGGGAGTAGAGGAGGCGGAGGGAACCATGGAGGTGATTTGGGTCACCTTGATAACAAGGGGGGGCAAGAGAGTAAAAATAGGAGTGGTGTATAGACACCCTGCCCTGGCGAGGAGCTGGAGGAGAGACTGGTGGCAGATGTTGGAAGACACTGCAGACTGGGCAGAGGAATGGTGCTAATGTTGGGGGACTTAAACATGCCAGGAACAGACTGGGAGACTATGACATCCTCTGTGACCAGGGAACAGAGGTTGTTGGATGTCTTTCAAGACGAATTCCTAACTCAGCAGGTGGGAGAACAGACCAGGGAGGCACGGGTACTGGATGTGGTCCTGGCAGACAGTGACCAGATTGGGGGCCTGGAGGTAAGGGACCTGTTAGCGAGGAGTGACCATGCCACGGTCTGGTTCTGCCTGGACCTAGGAGGGCTAGAAGGCTGCACAAAGATGGAGATAACTGACTTCAGGGGGTGGATTTTAAGGAAATGGGAAGGATCTTTAAGGAGCATTTGGATGTGATTGGGTCAGACATGGACACTGACAGTGGGTGGGAAATCATCAGGAGAGGGGTGCAGGATGCTACCAGCACCTGTGCAAGAGTAAGACGAAAATGCGGTCGGGCCCGAAAACCCTGCTGGTGGACCAGGAAGGTCCAGGAGGTGGTGCGGGGAAAGAAGACAGCCTATAGGCAATTCAAGTGCTCAAGGAGTGAAAGGGATCGAGGGGAGTATGAGCTGATGCCTAGAAGGGCCACTAGGGTAGTGAGGGCAGCTAAGGCAAAGAAGGAGCAGAACCTGGCCAGGGAAATTAGGAGAGGGAACAAGGGGTTCTTTAGATACATTGGGGAAAACGAAGGTGAAGGGGCAGATTAGCAGGATTAAATCAGGGAGAGATGGGCACAAGACCCGGGGAGCAGGCTGAGGTACTAAATGAGTACTTCACTCAGTTTTCACCAAGGAAAATGGGAGTGCTGCATACATGGGAGGAGACAGAGGTACTGAGAAGGGGGACCCTTACCAATCGGCAGGTCTAGGGAGAGGGAGGCATCACTGGCAGGAGGGGGGGCTAAGCAGGGAGAAGAGGTACCGGAAGTGGAAATCACAGCAGAGAGAGTGAGGAAGCCTCAGCTCCCTTTAAGACGGAGAAAGCACGGGGCCGGATAAATTACATCCCAGAGTGCTGAAGGAACTATGGATGTCCTGGTGAAACTTCATGGAGCTTTTCACCATCTCTCTGAGGACAGGGTGGGTGCCCCAGGACTGGAAGGTGGTGCATATAGTACCTATCCACAAGGGGGGATCAAGGGAGGTGGCAGGGAACTACAGCCTGACATTGGTGGTGGGCAAGGTGATGGAGGGCATTGTCAAGAAGAGGCTAGGGGGGACCTGGAAAAGTCAGGGTGCCTGGACGATAGACAGCATGGATTTGTCCCGGGGAAATCATGTCAGACAAACCTTGTGGAGTTCTATGACTGGGTGATGAGTGCATTGGACCTGGGTAGACCAGTGGACGTCCTCTTTCTAGACTTCAGCAAGGCATTTGACTCTGTTCCTCACGTGGGCCTGTTGGATAAGCTGGGAAAATTGGGGGTTGGGAACCAGATGATCAGATGGATAGGCAATTGGCTCCAGGACCGGACCCAGAGGGTCGTAGTTGGTGGGATAGTCTCATCCCCAAGGAGAGTCATTAGTGAGGTCCCACATTGATCAGTCCTTGGGCCCCTCCTGTTCAATGCCTACGTCTCTGACATAAGGACAGGAATCAGGAGTGAGATGAGTCTCTTTGCAGATGACTCAAAACTGGGGGTAGTGGTGGATGGGGAGGAGGGGAGGGTGGCCCTACAGGGGGACCTGGAGGCTCTGGAAAGATGGTCTAGAAAGTGGAAGCTGAGGTTCAATGCAGGGAAATGCAAGGTACTCCACCTGGGGGCCATAAACCTGGGCCAAGTGTACACCCAGAAGGGGGAAATGCTACAAGTCTCTATGGCTGAGAGGGACCTGGGGGTGGTGGTGTATGTCAAGACGAACAACTCTGAGACTTGTAGGAGGGCAGCAGCCAAGACCAACAGGATGCTGGGATGCATCGCTAGGGGGATCACCTCCAGAAGGAGGGAAGTGATACTCCCTCAGTATAACTGCTTGGTGAGGCCGCACCTTGAGTACTGCATGCAGTTTTGGAGGCCACATTAAAGAGGGACATTAAACTCCTGGAGAAAGTCCAGAGGAAGGCAACCAAAATGATTTGGGGCTTGGGGGACAGGACCTATGAGGAGAGGCTTGAAGAGCTAAATATGTACACATTGGAAGAGAGAAGGGACTGGGGGGACATGATAAAGGTCTTCAGCTACATGAAGAGGGTAAATAAGGGAGGAACAGTCAGGGTGCTTTGAAGGAAGGAGGAGGGGGCCACTAGAGGGCATGGGTGGAAGCTGGTGGGGGGAAGATTCAGGGAGAAAGGAGGAGGTGCTACTTCACTGAGAGGGTGGTGGGGCTGTGGAATGCGCTGCCTAGGGGGCTGGTGGAGGTAGAGATGGTGGAGGGATTCAAGAGGGGGTGGGACAGGCACAGGGGAAGGGTTCTGGAAGCAAAATCCACTGCAGCAAGAATATCCAGAACTGGGAAGGGAGAAGCCAGAGAAGGTGAGGGGGCAGCAAGGTCAGCACCCAGGGTGGGGGTTGACCAAACGAGCAGACACGAAAGACCGTTAGGCTTATTCTGCTGGCATTTTAGTATGTTAGTAGTGTTCACCATCCCTGGATCACCCCCAATATCCTGGCCAAGTGCAGAGCTCATGATCGTGCTTGGCGCCGTTTTAAATCCTCAGGTGACCAGGCCTTCTTTCAAACCTTTTGTGCTCTCCACAACAGTTGTACCATTAGCATCTGTTGTGCCAAATCTGACTTCATTAATCACATTTGAACCCCTCAAACAGTACTCTGTCCTTCTGGCAGGATTTCTGTTTGCTTCTGTACCCCGACTCTGAATCCCCCACCTCAATCTGTGAGGCAGGTTCACTAATCTCCGATCCCTTCCATGTTGCTGAAGCCCTTAATAAGTATTTCACAGGACAAGGAAAGGAAGGGGGAGAGCATGAAAAGTACTCATGGGGATTCTGTGAATGAGGATAGTGAGACAGTGGCCATGAGGGATCTAGTAATGCAGGCTGTATGAGGTAGAGTATGGGGTCTACTTTACGTAGACCGGAGATGCCAGGTGGAGAAGGGAGGTACAGAGAATGATAAGGGTCACAAAGAAGCACTACAAATTGAGGCTACTGCAATGGTGCAGAGGTAGTGTTGCTGCTTCCAGTGCTAGAGGTTGGAGGTTCAAATCCAGGGAGAGTCGGGTGTGGCAGAACAAGGAAGGGATACAGAAATACAGGCAGAAGAAGTAGGATAGGTAAGAATAGTCAAGGAAAGGGAACTAGTACAGAGAAGAAAAAATGTGAAGTGAGGTGTAGTCAACAGTGACTCCTAGTGGTTGCTTTGTATAACTTCCATATTGGAAATTAGGGAGATAGAAACTGGCAGGAGAGGTCATGGGATAGGATATGACCTATATATCTAAGGTCAGACCAGGGTGGTTGTGGGAGAGATCATGTGATCAAATAGTCATATCTAGGGTCACACCAGTAGAGTAAGGTTTCAAGAATCCAGTTGGAGGATGCTCTCATCTTGCTTTAGTGTGCATGGACAAGGACAATGGGGCGTGCTGTGCTCTGGTTCAGGGAGCGAGGTGCCTGAGTTTCTGTAGAAAAGGAAACACACATATATTGCATTGGGTACAAACGGGGTAATTAAAATGCAGCAGGAGCACAGAGTACAGGACTAGGGAGGGGGATGGGAGGGACGCTCTGCTCATGCGCCACCTAGAGTGAACCTGATTGGTGTCCAGAACAACTGAGCTGCAATCACAAACGAGTAAGCTACATAGGTCTTAAAGTAACTCTACAACACGTTAAACTGCACTACAGGCAAGTGGAACACCCAAAGTTAATACATAAAACTGTGTCACAGCAGGCTGAAACACAGAAAACATCACAAAAGTAAAACAATCACTTGCATTGAGCCAACACTTAATCTTACCACCAGGAGTGCAGTAATACAGCTCTAGAGACTGCTCTAATTCATTTTAAAAATAGCCCGGTATGTGCCTATTGGGTGATTATGATGAAGTCCTGATAGGCAATCAACCGCAACACATGGTTCATATCTCGGTACATGCAAAAAAGGTGAAAATGTGACACTGGCTTGACACAAGCATCCCATCCATGACTGAATGGTTTTGGGAGATTCTTTTTGCCTTACAGGCAGAACGGACCATAGCTAGTCTGTTGAGTCACCATCGCACATATCAGAACTTAAGGTTTGGGAGGCTTTGTATACCTTGTTAACAACATAATCTGTCTGGTCCCAGATAATCTGTTTTTTTTTTCTCTCCGTTTTTTTGGGCCCTGATTTGTTTAGTTTTAGTTTAGTTTACTAGTCTAGGAATTAATACATTTGAGCCAGGGCTCTTTTACAAAGGTTCCACGTCACAAAGAACATTTAACAAAGCACAATACACATTGCAGGTAAAACCAGACAGGAAAGTTACATCATAAATTTGCTATTGACAGTTTAAGACAGTAACGTTTTAAGTTTCATAGAAAAACAAGCTATAACAGGTTCAATGAGTAGACAATTTCGAGTTAAGGAAACTTCAGGGAGAGGGTGATCATTAGGTGCCAAAAGGAGGCTAGAGAGGAGGGAAGGTGGTGAGCGGAGAGTAAGTGAGAGGGACAGGAAAAAGGGGGAGGAGTTTGGGTGGGAGACAGGAAGTAGTAGAGGTACCAGAGGTTTCATTAGTCAGGAGGAAGAGGCCTCAGATGTGAGGATGGACATGAGGAGTAGTAGTCTTTATCTAAGCGCAATCACAGTTGCTAGTGGTGGTGAGGTGGGCATAGAGCATGGATTTGAAAGCTTCAAGCGGGGTTGAGGATAGAGTAGGTGGACTAGCGCATTGAACCATGTCGGGGCCCTGTATGTGAAGATCTTTGTCCCCAGCAGTCCGCATCTCAGAACCAGGAAAGGTTGGTGTTCAGATCTGGTGGAGGGTCGTGAGCCAGGATTCAGTCGGAGTAGGTTTTGAATACATAATGGAGTCAGTCCCAAGATAGATTTTTTGCCATTGTGCAGGTGAGATAAATAAGATGATTTGATAGGTTCAACCAGCCTGATTCATGGTACAGATCACGCGTGTGAGTCAGTCTTTGAGCCCCGTGAGGGAGCAGCAGGCCTTATTTAGAGTGATTGAGATCGCCTTAGAGCAGTGGGTAGCTGAGCCATAAATAATAAGGCCATAATCAATGATTGAGATTATGGAACTCTGTATAGCTATTCTCAGTGCCGCTTGATTTAGAAATTAGCGGTTATGGAATAGTATTCCAAGAGCTGATTGGTTCACTGTTTTACATAGGGTTGTCAATGTAAGGTTGCAAAGGTGAGCCCTTGGTCAAAAGTGATGCCAGGGTATTTGAAAGTATTTACTTGGTCCAGTGTAATCTCTGCAGAGGTTTGTATGGTGAGTGGAGTATGCCTATTTTTGTTTTGGTGATTGGAGAAGAGCATGGCTTTTGTTTTATTGTGGTTTAGCACAAGTTTACTATCCAGGAACCACCTTTTCAACACTAGAAAGCAAGTTGCACGCTTTTGTGGGGAGTTTGGATCCTTGTGGGAAGAGAATTAGCAGCATCATCAGCGTATGAATTATTTCTCCTGGCAGATATCTGGGAGGAGTTAAGGAACAGGCTAGAGAGAGGAAGCGGTCCAAGAATGATCCCTGTGGTACACCCAGAGAACTGGTTTGAAGTCGGAGAGTTCATTAGAGATTTTACAGCCTGTGACCGATTGGACAGTAACTTTACCTAAGCACAAGGACCTTCGCCAGGCTTAGGCTAGAAAGTAGGGAGGTAAGTAGGCCATGATGGACTGTGTCGAAAGCTTTTGTAAGATCGATAAAGACTGCACCTGTTTGGCACTCTTTGTCCAGGGCTGAGTGGACTTCTCCAGAGAAATCAAGTAAGGCTGTTGTTGTACTATGTCCTTTCCTAAAGCCGTGCTATTAATTACAGAGTAGATTGTATTTGTACAGGTAATCAGAGTTGGTCTGCCACTATTCGTTCAAGTGCTTTGGAGAGGGGAGGAGTATTGATATTGGTCGATAGTTTCCTGTTGAGGTTTTGTCCCCTTTGTGCACTGGCGAATCTATGGTAGATTTCCATTTGTTGGGAAATTGACTTTGGCAAAGTGACAGATTAAGAATTTTTGCAAGGGGGAATTACTTCATCCAGGGTGAGAGACAGGATTTTAGATCAAGCGTGTCACTACTTGTTCTGGATTTGGAGCAGGCCTTTCTTATGTACTTGTGTGTGTGCACTTTGATTTTCTTGAAACAAAATTGTGGTTTGTCACTTAGGGTGTTTTGTGATACTAGGCTAGGTACAGGTAAGTCCGAGAAGAAATTCTTGGGGAGGACCCCACTAAGGTCTGTGAATGTCTTATTAGCGCATCTGCAATAGACTTTGTGTCAAGAGTGGTGGATCCATCAACTTTCATAATGGTAGGTGATGATTTTGATTGTTTACTCATTATGTTTCAGATGTTGTCCCAAAAGCTCTTCCATCACCCCAGGTGGATTCAAGGGCATTTTTGAAATAGGCGCTCTTCATTTGCCTAATTTGTGAGGTACATCTATTCCATGCCTGCTTGTATTTTAGGGTATCATGAGGTGAGCCTGTGTCTCTGGCAACTGCCCAGAGGTGGTCCCAAACCTTGAGCTCGGCAAGTAGTTTGGCAGTAATCCATGGATTTGATAGCACTTTGATTTTACGTTTTACTGGGGCATATAAGTGTATGCAGAGTTGAAAGATTTAATGAAGTATTCTAGTGGTATTATATCAGTTGATTCAAGGATTGGCGTCCAGTCCTGTTGTAGGAGATGGGTTTTCAACTTGATAAGATTCCCATAAGGCAATACTCTGCTTGTTATAACTTTGGGGGGTGGCTTGAGAAATTTATTAGACCAGGTACAGGACACTGGGGAGTGGTCACTGAGGGAGTCAGGGAGGACTTTAATGTTTTTTATCCGGTCAGGGTGATTTGTGAGAACCCAGTCAATAAGGGTGCTTGTACCAGTTTTATAATTTTTCTGGGTGGGGGAGGTTACCATCTGAGTCAGGTTTGCTGCTAGGATGTCATCTTTGTAAGAGCCAGTGTCAGAGGCGAGCCAGTTTATGTTGAAATCCCCGAGGAGGAGGAGCTCATTTTCAGAGGGCTGCAGACTAACAAAAATCAAGTACAGACTTATACTGGCAGGTGGTCTTTTGGAGGATATAGACTACGCCACTGTGAGAACTTTGTTTTGTGCACCAAGAAGCAGTTTGATAGGGAGGAGTTGCATCTGCGTATTTGTGGGGTAAACTGCTGCGTGACAGAGAGGTTGTCCTTTATGTACATAGCACAGCCCCACCTTTCTTGCTTGCCTGGTCGAGTCTGAAAAGATTGTAGCCTTCAAGCGAGACCGCATGATCGGGTGCTGGGAGATAGCCAGGTTTCACAATGGCTAGTATATCAGGTTTTTTGTCCAGCGAGAGTTTGAAGAGATGCCAATTTGGGCAGGAGGCTGCAGATATTTAGAGTGATAATGGAGAGACCACTACCAACTTCCCTGTTTTGTCAGCTTCAGTGCAACAGGACCAGGGTTTGGGTGTATCCACAGATATTAAAGTAGGGAGGAACAGGAGTTTCAAGCGTGCCATTACGTAGTTCATAATAGGTTGGAGTGAGTTTCTGCTTTTACTTTTAAGATGCTTGGATTGTCTCCTGGAGTCCCAGTAGAGGGTGATCGTTAGTGAGTTATAATGATGTGGCAGTTTCCAATTAGGAAATATGGCTCTTTGCACCCAGGTATTAATTGGGTGATGTTTGTTTAAGACTTCCAGAGTAAAAGCCATGGTACAATGTTTCGGGTAGTAGTATAGAAAGGTGAGAGTAGGTGGAGGGGTAGGGTAGGCGGAGGGGAGTTGGCATAAAGGGAAAACGAGGGTGAGGTGAGCAGGAACAGGTGGTGGGGACTAAGCCAAAGCATTTTTAGCAAGGCAGGAGAGCCGAGGAAGTAGTGTGGGCTGAGCAGTCGGGGGGTGGAGAGCAATAGGAGGGTGGTGGAGTAATGGATTTTAGTGGGCTAAGGTGGATAGCTAAGCACTATGTATGGCACAGAGAAAATGAAAAAAAAGACTGGGAGGGTTTGGTGCAGAGGGTTTAAGAGAAGTACTATAGTACTGTTGAGATCCAGGATCACATAATATGTTAAAGTTCCTGAAAATTGATAAACTGTGGCCTGGGCATATGCAATGTGTAAAATCCTTTTGTTTATATGTTTCCTTTGTTCTTCAAAGTCCTCAGAGATAAGTACAATACCTTGGGAGTAGGTCAGACAGTAGGCATATGCAATGTGTGAAATCCTTTTGTCTGTATGTTTCCTTTGATCTTCAAAGTCATCAGAGACAAGTACAATACCTTTGGAAAAGGTCAGACAAAAATGTTGATTCAGTCAACAATGTGTTAAAATTCCTTTGTTCTTTAAAGTTCATAGTGCAGTTGCTTTAAGAGTGGTCAGATGAGAATGTTGAAAATGTTGATTCAGTTGCAGGACCCAGCATCACCATGTTTGTAAGACTAGTTGTAAGGCATATGCTTCCTGGGGAGGCTTCAAGAAAGTTGATTTAAATTAAAAGCTGATACCTGATGATGGCGATTTGCAGAAATTCAGTCCAGGAGACTTTCACCAATGTTGTGTGCAAGAATGGCACAGGTATTCCCAGCAGAAAAACATGTAAATGAACAAAAACTAACCTACAGACACAGACAAGCACAAACAGCCACCCACACAGCCTCAGGAGGAGGAGCTATAGGATTTGTAACAGTCACCTTTCCTTTATGGTGTATTACATTCCCTTAAGGGGCATCTAGTATGCACCTTATGGCCTTAGTCCTTGAATTTTTTTTTTTTTATAGTAGGGTAGTATAATTGTTAGGGTCCTCTGGTGGTGGCTGGGGTTGGTGGCTGGGGGGGAGGGGTTTATGGATTTTGAGTTTATGTTACACAACTCTGTTTCTTCTTCTTGTTGCCTATTTCTGCTTTTACGATCATCTATTACTATTGCTGGTTTGTGTTACTATCCTGTTTTTTTTTTAAAACTTAATAAAGTATATTCATTTTGAAGAAAAATAGCCCGGTAGAGTAAGGTTTCATGAATCTACTTGGAGGATGCTCTCACCTTGCGTTAGTGTGCAGGGACAGGCCAGTGGGGAATGCTGTGCTCCAGTTCAGGGAGTGAGGTGCCTGAGTCCCTTGCATTAGTGTGCAGGGACAGGTTGGTGGGGAATCCTGTGCTCTGGTTCTGGGAATGAGGTGCCTGAGTTCCTTGCATTAGTGTGCCGGGGCATGCTGGTGGGGAATGCTGTGCTCCAGTTCAAGGAGTGAGGTGTCTAAGTCCCTTGCATTAATGTGCCAGGACTGGCAAGTGGGGAATGCTATGCTCCAGTTCAGAGAGAGAGGTGCCTGAGTCCCTTGGGTTAATGTGCAGGGACAGGCTGATGGAGAATGCTGTGCTCTGGTTCAGGAAGTGAGGTGTTATACCATGCAACAAATCAGATAGGGTATCTTCCTGTGTCAGGGGGTTTCTTTGGCTTTAGTACTGATTTTCTAGCTTGCGTTTTGGCTTTTTGTTAGGCACCATGCACAGTTTATTTTTTTGTTCTCCTTTTTATGAATCTGGCAGAGAGATATGCACTCTTTGAGATCGCATTAGCAGGAGGTCATTTGTATGCCTATTCTATCAGTTCTATTAAACTGATGAAACAGTGCAAGTCAATATTTTCTCATATCATAATACATATTTGAACTCCGTATGACTTTTGCCTGACTGCACTGATACAGTTGAATTATAGTGTTGCATTTCTTCTTTCTACTTTCTTGTAAAAGTGTTTTACTTTTGTTATGCGAGAGATAAATGTGAAAATTAACTATTTAATTTAAATGTATTTGTCACTATTTTATTTATTTTTTGTTGACTGGGTAAATGCACTAGACAAATTCTGCCTATTTTCAGGCACAACCCAAGCAGGGGGATACAAATGAATGCCAACTGACTTTGAACCAGATTAAGCTGTTGGTGGTATTTTAGTGAATGAGTGGAAATTTGGCCAGGACACCGGGGAAATTCCCCTGCTCTGCTTCCTGTGAGCAGGGGGAGCCCGTTTTCCTGTGGGACCAAGATGGCGGCTCCTATGGATCCAGGAAGAGGAGGATTGCAAGCAGGAAAAGCAGACGAGAAAGAACTAACATTTGAGCCTTTATTTTCAGAGCTTGAAAAGGATTTACAACCCATGTCTGAGGAAGAAACTAATGTTCCTGTAAGTTTTTTTGAGAATAATATGGAATGGTCTCAAATTGTGGAAAAATGCTAAGAATACAGACCAGGTACAGCATTCTTTACCAACTAGTTCTAAGTCAGCAGATAAGGAAAGACTCATGAATGAATTAATGCAAACAGAAGAACAGTATAAATTAAAAAAAGAAGCATTACAGAAGGATTTGTCTAATTTACAAAATGGCTTTGTGACAGGAACACTAAATGACTCACCTGAACTACAGCAGAGTGGTGATGCAGCAGGCTGTATTCAAGCACCTACAGCAGAAACTAGCCAGAAAACTAAAAACTTTCTACCGTCTGACAATAACAAACAGTGTAGTGCTGTGTGCCCAGAGCCGGTAAAACAAGAAGATAACATTAAACCTCCATGTCCAGCAAAATGTAGACTGGGGCTATTGAATGTCCAGAAGATGCAAAATACTCATGAAGGTGCAATAAAAGCAGCTCTGATGCAAACAGAGCAAGAACCTGTAAATGTTGCAGAGGACATCATTTCCCCAGTGAAAGTTAAAAGGACTAGTGCTGACTTATTAGCACTACAACAGGATTGGTCTCCTACTCGAGCACTTGAAGGTGCAGGTTGGCTACAAAGTGAAACAAGGAACTGGAAACCTGACCCTGCTGATGATACAATAAAAAAGTACCAAACGGACACCTTTAAATCTGAAGCTTCCACCTCTAATGTTGCTGCTAAAAATCAGCGTATATCTGATATGAGCCCCAACGTTGAAAACAACAAGTGTGATAGAAAACTGACTGCAATTCAAGGGACAGAGGGAGCACCACAGCCAGAAGAACTATGTAATATACTGGGACCTGCAGAGCACATTTTACAGGACCCTGAGAAAAAAAGCTTGGCTAGATCCCATGTTTAGATTGTCTGACCTGTTTCAAAACAAAGGGGAACCAGCTCCTAGAAAAAAATGCTGTAAGGTTAATATTTAAAGGAGGCTTAGAGGAACCTTCTGATAGGTTGCACATAGCCAAACAGTTGCTTAAAGGAACTATGCATTTTTTCTCATCAGAAATCCTTGCTTTAACACGTTTGGGGAATGGAAATTATGACGTCAGTTTTAAAATAGTTTCTAGTCTTGACAGATTCTGGTCACAATGCCAGACATTGAAAAATAACCCTTTGTGGATCCCCTACATGGCAATCCCTCCTACGAAACCAGCTATTAAGTGCATCACCATTATGTTTCATAGTGAAGGAGTCCATGTAGAGGATATGCTTTTCTGGTTAAGGCAGAGATGTGAGGTACTAGACAGGCCAGCCCCCATTTTAGACAGTAAATAGATTTGGAATGGGGACTGGAAAATAAAAGTAAAACTGTAGACTACGAACAATGGGCCGGTGCGTCTACCAAGTACTTTCTTCTTGGGAAGGGACAGAGAGGTTCTGTTTTACATGGGACAGCCCAAATCTTGCTTTAAGTGTAGCTCCCATACCCATTTAAGCTCAGCTTGCAATACTCCCAGATGCAGTCACTGTCTGGATTATGGGCATACTTCCCCCACATATGTTAATCTCTTCAAGTGTAATTTATGCGAAAACACAGGACGTGGTTATGGAAAGTGCCAGTGGGCCTCCCATAACCGGGAAGGCTGCCCCCCACAAGATGGCCTAATCAATAAGGCCTAACAAATGCAAGCCCAAAAAGTAGCTGCTGAAGCTAATAAAGTCTCAGATATGCAAGATCATGCATCAACTAGTAAACCCCCAAAGCCAATTGAAGGGGAGAAGTCCTCAGAAGTAGGTAATAAAGATACTTCTGAGACTAGAAATCAGGCAGAAGAGCAGCTTTAGTGCTGAGGCTTCAACTTCTGCTGTTGAAGTAGAAGACAAAGGGATGCCCCCCACTCCTAGTCAAGAAACCAAGTATAGGAAAGTAACTACGAAAAGAAATAGGTCAGGCAAAACATTGAAAACAAAAAACACTGAAAACATAAAAGAGAAAGAACCCTCAGCAGAGGCATAGAAAAAAGGAAAAAATATGTGGTTATAGCACCAGAAAAATCTGATGAAGACACTGAAAGGGAACAATCGGACACATCATCCACAACTACAGGTGCTACAGAGGCAACATCAGATACAGAAGAGGGGGAAAGGGGGGATACACACATTTCCCAGAGGACTAAGAGAAGGAGATGGAGTAAAACTTCCTGATAGTAGTCAGTTGTAGTACCTCTCCTGATAGTACATGTTTAATTCATGGATTCCCGTACCATTACATCGATAAATGTAAATAGTAATAAAGGGAATGCAAAAATCCTTACAGTCTTGAATTCTTTAGCTTCAGAAGGGAGTGATATCATATGTTTACTGATACACGGTTTAAAACAAATGCTGAATTACAGCTAGCTACTAAACAATGGTCTAAAGGCTCTTCCTTTTGGTCACTAGGCCAAGAGAGATGTGATGGGGTAGGAATTTTATTAAATAACTCAAGCATTAAAGTGGCAAAATTAGTAGATAAAACCCAGGGATAGCTCTAATGTTAGATATTTCCCTATATCAGGAAAGGTTTCAGGTAATAAACATATATGGCCCCCAGACTAAAGCCCTTAGAGTAGCTTTATTCCAGAAAATACAGCCATATTTGCACACATCCAGATTACTGTTGTGGGCCAGGGATTTTAATTGTGGGTTAAAGAAATCAGACAGAGGGCTTACATCAGATAAGATCTTCTGTGATTCCACAGCTCTGAATAAAATAATCTCAGATGCTAAATTGATTAACTCATATAGATCTAAACATCAAACTGGAGGGAACTCCTTTTTTAAAGGAAGCCTATCAACCAGGATTGATTATGTTTTTGCTTCAGAGATTCTAACCACTTTAAGTGTTAAGCTACTGGTTAGAGAATTTTCAGACCACAAATCAAAAACAGTGAAAATAACTTGGGAAAGTACTACAAGATGTAAGAAAAACTTATGGAGGTTGAACAACTCCATTTTATCTGATAAATATGTATAGGAAATTTGGAGGCAAGAATGACAAGCCAGACTCTCTACAGCAATAATGTGTGATAATGCTGCCCTCTGGTGGGAGGACATAAAAACATCATGGAAGCAATTTTTTTCAGAAAATTACAAGGGATAATGTAAATGATAGATATCTGAAATACTTCCCATACCTCTCAACCTCTTGTCTCATAAATAAGGGACAAGGCTTAAAATAATCAGGGACAAAGACCCCAAATCAGGGACACATCTTAAAATTTGTTAATATAAACTCAGAAAGCTGACACAATAAGGGGATTAGTGTAAGATGCATTTTCATCAGAAGAACTAGTTTTTAACTGTAATGCCTGACATTATTTTGTGCTAACAATCCCCACTGTTCAGTCACAAAAAATAAAATTTTACGGGGGACACAGGAAAAATTTTCAGGCAAAATCAGAGACGTCCCTGAAAATTAGGGACCGTTGAGAGGTATGATAACTCCAATTAAGGGCACAATTACAAACACTGATTTCAAAATCTGAAACCTTGAGACTGAATTTAGACAATCAAATCTTAGAAGTTAAAAAGCAGATGCGTATGTTACAATATGATAGAGCTAAGACTCTAGAACAAGAATTAAGATTCAGCACTAATTTGAAAAAGGGATCCATTGATCCCTATAAAGAATGTAAAGACAGTGTAGATCATAGGATCCTAAAGAAACTAAAACTAAAATTCGGTCAGATTACCCCTCACTAGAAGAAATATTACAAGCAGTAAACTCTCATTTTTTAGAGACATTTGGGACAGCACCACAAACATTGGAAGAGGAAGACATGTTACAGAACTTACCACAGCTTGAGGAGGAGGAAAGTGAGTACTTGACAATCCCAATACAAAGAGAAGAAATAAAAACAGCAATAAAAGGTCTTAAGAGCAACTCTGCCCCAGGGCCAGATGGAATAGGAGCAGAGTTTTACAAAACGTTTAGTGAAGATTTAACACCAGCCTTAGTGATAGTATATAATAGCATGTTACATGAAGGCATTTTAGCAAAATCCATGTATCATGCAACATTAATACTGTTGTTCAAAAAAAGGGAAAGAGAAGATCTGAAAAATTGGAGACCCCTTAGTTTGCTGAATGTAGATTTTAAAATATTAAGCAAACTTTTATTGAATAGATTAATGCTAATTGTGGATAAATTGATCAGCCCTAGCCAAACTTTTGCAATCCTTAATAGAAGACAAGGTGATAACCTCATTATGTTAAGGGCAATATTCTATAAAGCAGAAAAGCAAGAATTGCAGGGGTATGTAATAGGAATTGATCAAGATAAATCATTTAACAAGATTTCACATCATTATATGTATAAAGTGCTTAGGGCCTATGGGATACCCAGTGAATTTGTAAGATGGATAAAAGTGTTATATAGCCAAGCCACATTAACGGCAAACATAAATGGAAGGGTAGGGAAAAATATTGGTGTAAAAAGAGGAGTAAGACAGGGCTACCCATTAAGCCCCTTGCTATACATGTTTTGTATAGATGTTTTCTTAAGGAGAATAGAGCAGGACAATAGGATAAGAGGCTTAAGGACGAGCCCTTCTGCTCCAATGATAAAACATTTGGCATATGCAGATGATCCTATCTTATGTATACATCCTTCAACAAATGAAGAGTTTTTGATGAGACACTATAAGAAATTCTCAGATCATTCAGGGTCTAAAATTAACTTGCAGAAAAGTATAGGGGTGGTACTAGGTGATACCTAGGTCCCAGAAAATAATACTTATTCAGAAATTAAGATAGATGAAGGCACAATCACGTTGTTAGGAATAACTTATGGTAGCCCAGTTATGGCCAGACAGAACTGGGAGACAAATCTCCAAAGAGCACAAATGCTAGTAAACACATGGAAAGGTCAAGCTATTGGAAAGAGAAAAAGGATTATGTTGATAAAAACTCTTATTAATACCCATTTTTTTATACATAAGCTATGTTTTCCCTCCCTCGACGTCTTTATTAGCAACATTGTACAGTGTGTTTTTTCAAGCATTGTGGGGGAGTAGATTAAACCCTATAAAAAGAACAGTGACCTACAGAAGAGTAGAAGAAGGAGGCCATTTTCTATTTCAGCTTGTTTATAACATACAATTTTGGGGGTGCAATACGATCTGGAGTCAAAATTTGGAAAGAACAAGAAATGGAATGGCTTGACTTATGTTCCCTAGATTGGGCACAGAGAAAATTGAATGCATTATATAGAATCACATCGGTCCCCAAATATGTGGTAGAACAAATGAAAAATTTAATAAAATGGAATATTACAAAAGAAATGGTCTTACTGAAAGATAGGAAAGAGCTGTACTCACATATGATGAAAATGGAGGATAGGGAAGACATTTCTTTGGGAGAATGCCCAGAACAGAAGCTACAATTTAATCTGGACATATTGAAGTCTAAACGTTTACCAGATTTTGTACGGGACATGGCGTGGCTGAGTCTACATGGAAAATCAGGAGTTAGAAATAACAATAAACATAAACAGATAAAAGACAGATACTGCCTACGACAGTCATGTACCAAAATAATGGAAACACAAGAACATTTGTTTATAGAATGTGATTATGTGCAAGGTTTTTGGGAATTCCTAGCAAAGGAATGGAAAGAGCCAATGTTGAGTAATTTATCATACAGTTCTCAGATATATGGACAAATGGAAAAGGGTATGGGTAAATATTTCCCTGAAACACTGCAAATAGTTTTCATAATAATAAGATATTATATTTGGCAGTCGCATTGTCTATGGGCAACTCAACAAAGATGGGTATCATATATTGAAATGCAGAGGAATATTGGCATTTCATTACAAACAAGCATTTGTCAATGCCAAACGTTCGCTTGCAGGTATTTGCAGTGGTGTTTGGCATGTATGGTGCTTTACCCTAATGCCCTGTGTGATTGCTGGTATTTGCACAATAAATTGTCAGCATGACCTTGTTGTTACCCCCATTGTGCGCTACATAGGCGGAAACACATTTTGGGCAGGATGTGAAAAATGACAGCTGTACTGCTCATAAGGAAGTGTGGTAAAATGGCAATTTGAAAATCTGGAGTGGAAATATTGAAAATTGCAAAACCTACGAGCGGCATGTGGGGAACTGTGCAAACACGCCTCAGTAAACAATCATTTGTAGGATTTTTTCACCAAATTTTCAACATTGCCATTTTAAACTCTCATAATGAACAGTGTCAATGTGGATTTTCTACTGTGTCCCATATGATTGATTTCGCGACACCGACTGCGCCCATTGTGCACCACATGGGCGGAAAGACGCTTTGGGCAGGATGTGAAAAATGACAGCTGTACTGCCCATAAGGAGGTGTGGTAAAATGGCAATGTTGGAAAATCTGAGTGAAAAATATTGAACATTTGCAAACATACGAACGCATGAGGAACTGCACAACGAGAGTCATAAAACAGTCATTTTAGGAATTTTTTCACCAAATTTTCAGCACAGCCATTTTAAGACCTCTGCTCATGATCAGTGTCACTGTGATTTTCTTAATGTGTCCCATACATTGAGTTCGCACACCGACTGTGCCATTGTGTGTTACATGGGCAGAAACACATTTTGGGCAGGATGTGAAAAATGACAGCTGTACTGCTCATGAGGAGGTGGTAAAATGGCAATATTGAAAATCTGGAGTGCAAATATTGAAAATTCAGCATTTACGAGCCTGCGCTTGGAACTCGAGCAACACATGTCAGATAAAGTCATTTTTGGATTTTAACTCAATTTCAACATGGGGTTTTGGTACCCTTCCATGAATGATGTGATTGTTATTGAGGCCAAGGGTGATTTCGTGCAGTGCCTGCAAAATCACTCCTTCAGGCCTGAATAATGCCATGACAGTGACATCATTCATGAGAAGGGGTCCCAAAACCCCATGTTGAAAATTTGCAAAAATTCCAAAAATGACTGAGATATGCAAAGTTGAAACCCCCTATGTAGCCCATTATACAGCTTAATTCAGCATTTCCTCAATTCACGGTCGGCTTTGAAGAGTGCAGACGTGTTCCCGGTCCACCAAGATCGCCACGCTGGAGTCCGGAGGCAAGTAAGGTGAGGGGGGGTGAGGTGGGGGCAGTGGTGAGTTGGTTCGCTGTGTGGAGGGGCTGAGATGCGCCCGCTGGGACCATTTTGTTTTACAGGTTAAAAATAAAAAAGACTACGTGGGACATTTGCCATGCTGGGGTGGGCCCCCAGCATGGCAGAAGATGGCTGGGGGCCGAGGAGCCGACGGGGATTGGGCAATCTCGCTGTTAAACAACATTTGCCACGCTGGGGTGGGCTCCCAGCGTGGCACCAAAGCTTTGGGGAGGGTGGCGTAACGCGCGTGGGGGGGCAGCGCGTGATGCGAGGGGGGTGGCGCTTAGTATGGCAGCAGTGCTTTCCTTTGAAGCAAAGGAACACCACTGTCATACTGAGCTCCCGCACCCATTGGTGCAGGGACGCCATGCCTGCTCAAGGGAGTAGTGACAGGAGAGGCACAATTTGGCAAGCATTTTCCTGAACGTTTTTGTGTATGCGCATGCTTTAATGTAAAATGAAGGCATTAAATATAAAGATGTACTGAGGAAAGAAGAAAACTATTATGGATTAATTGTGAACATTGGGCTAAACCACCATGATAAAGAAAAGCAAGTACTGATTAATAACCATTAAGTATTCTGAATTGTTGTGTACCAAAAAATAATCTGAAATATGTAAAATACAATGTTTACTGGAATGTATATATTGTAAATATGTATAATATGTGTATGAATTTGTCTGTAAGCCCTCGCATTAAAAATTCCCCTAGTCTGGTGGTAGGGGGCAATGTTGCTGCTGGTCATGGCAGCAGTCGGTGTGAGCCTAGAGAAGGAGATGGACGTGGAGGAGGCAGTAGAGATTGTTCAACCTCCTGCTTCTCAACAGCCTGGAATGCTGGGGTTGGGAGACCCGCTTTTGGATATCAGTAAAGGAACCATTGCACAGCGGAAATCAGTGCAAGATGAAGAGGATGACAAATTTCTGAGGCTGAAATGCCAAAAAATGCAATTACTAGAGGTGATAGCACATCTGGAGGCCTTGTTGGCCAAGCAAAATGTACCTGAGGCTTTGCAATGACCGACAGATGAACATCATAACCTGACTTGGGTGGTGGAAGCCATTTCAGAGGATGAACAGCTCCAAAGTCAAAAACCATTAACTTTGAAACAAGGATCTCCTTGTATCAGCCCAAATAATCCCACGATGGTGAGTTCTAATGAGCAGACCTTTACGCTGACAGGCGTTGACATTAAGCTGATTTCAACTGCTGACATGGCAGCATCAAAGGTTTTGGATGCTGCGTCAGCTTGCAACGCCTCACACCAGGATTTTGACTCTCAGACCACACACCAGGCCCCTGACCCACCTGTGATCATGGACAGCACTGAAACATGGTCTGTAGACACACCGCTGTGTGCCACTGGATGGAAGAAATCAGTGGATGGCAAACAGTGGGTTTCGGGTATGTCACCGATTCAAATGCCTTTAGCTGACCAGAAAAAAACAAAATATTTGGCAGACACTTTGTTCCCATTACACCTAATGCCAGAATTAACTCTAGTGCAACAGCCAGTATTGCGTTTATCTGAACAACCAGTTCCTGATGCTCCCCTGAATAAGAAGCCTGAAAGTACTCACAAATCCTTTGCATCTTTGTTTCATTTACCAGTGGCCCCAGCCAAGTGCCACAACGCAGTCCGGCTGTTATATAAAGAGGGTTTGGACAGTTTACCTGATCGAGTCTATGTTGGAAAAATGTTGCTAAAGGATTCATTACGTTTCTTTGCAGCTGAGATTCACAGTATGCTCTCATACACGTGTCGGGAGAACACATATTTATGACATTAGCTTTAAGGTATCAAGCAGTTTGGAACAGTTTTGGAGGAAATACAATGAACTCAGGAACACTCCACGTTGGGCCCCTTTTGAAGACATTCCCCTCACTAAACCAGCGATTAAATATACAACTGTCTTGTTCCAAAATGAGGGAGTAAGTGTGAAGGATTTGACTTACTGGATGAAGCAGAGATGTACTATTTTGGAAGGCCCAATGGTTATTTTTGACAACAAACAGTATTGGACTGGGGTTTGGAGATATAAAGTCATGCTTAAGTCAATTGGAGATGAACTCCAACATTTGCCAAATTCCTTTTTTTGGGGTCAGGATAGAGGGGTCTTATTTTATGCAGACCAACCAAAGGCCTGCTACAAATGTGGATCTGAGGGCCACATAAGTAGTGTATGTGATAAAGTACACTATTTTCTCTGTAACAAAATAAGCCAAGTTAATGCACAATGTTTAAATGTGTTAGTTTGCAGTCTGTGTGATGAGAAAGGGCATTCATATCAGAGCTGCTCTTGGGCGGCACATAAGACTAATCCTAGGGTAGACAGTGAAGAGCAAAGGCTCTTAATTGCAGTAGCCCAGAGACAGCAGACAGGGACAGTATGCCCTCCCCCCCAATAGCCCTGCAGGCACCATCAGTATAACATCACACTGACCCTCTGGTCGATGTACCCTCTCCCCCTTCAGATCAGCCTCAGTCAGAAGTTAGTAATGTGGAGGCTGTGGCCCCCCCTTAGAGATGGCTGTAGAAATGATGGCCCCCCCCCCTTTGCTCAAAGAGACAAGGAAAGGCACATTGACTCAGAAACAACCTGGACAAGGCTGTACCAGCATCTAAACTGGCAAAAACATGACTATCTCACTACAGAATAGATACCAAAATCTTTCTAATGCTGATAGTGACTCTGAAGAAATTTCTGACTCTTCCTCAATAGTATCCATGGGAGAGGTAGTCTCAGGAATAGAAGAATTACCCCCTACACAGCAACAAACTGAGAATCAGGGGAAGAAACAAAAATCTAATTTTAGATATAAAACCAGGTTGGGTACGAGGAGTGGGGTTAGGAGAAAATAAATGTTGTGCTAAAAATGTGCTCTATTGCCTTTTTGGCCTTCTTTTTTTTTTCACTTGTCTTTTTATTTTTAGGCATCTTAAACATGGTACATACTTTATCAGATACAGATAGGTACATCCCTCATTCTTAAGACAATAGAGAAGCAAAATATAACAAGTATCTTTATCATCATAACAATTTTTATATCTTCTCCAAACCTTATTACTATATCTACTTTCTTCCTATCTGTTTCCTTCCTTGATTGATTCTATACTGTCCCTGATTCCAAGATTTTATTCCATTCCTTTAATCTATCATCTTCCTCCTCATTCTTTCTTTGTTGCTTCCTCTTTCTCTCACCCATTTCATCACTATGTCCTTGTAGTTACCCTTTATTGTACCATGTCTGTACTTCTATATTCCATCTTGTATATATTAAAGATACCTTTATCTAAATACTAATCTTTTACCTTTATTTCATAACATTATGCAGGATGTTTTCCGGGTGATTCATTTTCTCCAACCACCTTCGGAATACCCCCATCTCTTCCACCCTCCAATTCACCTCTTACTGCGTCTTCTTCCTATTTTGATATCCTAAATCTCCCTATCCCTATTTCTCTTCACCTGTCTTCCCCCTCTATGTTAAGTATTGTTCTAATACCGCCTTTTGTGTGATTTCTTGGATATATTTATAGTAGGGTAACCATCTGGCATTAAACCTTTCTGTCCTTAACTGCACTTTTGCTCCTATTCTTTCTAATTGCTTAATTCTTTCCATATTTTGTTTCCAAATCTCCACTGATGGTGAGGACTACGTAAGCCATCTCTGTGTAATTGCCTTTGTTGCTGCCGCCACACAGATGTAGAACAAATATTTATAGTCTTTCCTTGACAGATCTACTGGGGGAAGGCCCCAAACCAGACTTTCAAACTGAGGAAGAAGGTGCAAATCAAACATTCTCATTATAATTTCCTTTATGACTGCCTAGTACTTTGTTAATACTGGACACCCCCAGAAAATATGGAAGTGTGAGCCTATTCCCCCACAACCTCTCCAGCATTTATCTGAATTCTGTCTATCGTAATGTTTAGTTAATGTTGGAACTCTGAAAAATCTAACACTTACTTTAGATCTAAATTCTCTCCAATTTTGTAGACTGGTTGTTCTCTGTATGCCTCCCAGATCCCTCCATCTTTCTGGTTGAATCTGGTATCCTATCTCCTTTTCCCATTTTGCTTGTATATTTTTTCTGTATTCCCTGCCTTCCCCTTGATATAACAAAGCATACATTTGTGCTACTATCCTTTTTGTATCCTTTGACAACATTCTGTTTTGTATCAAAGCTATCTCCTCCATTAGGGGGCGGGCCACCTCTGCTACTCCTATCTCCTCCATTATTATATTTCTACATTAGCAATATTTGAATAATTCCTTCTGAGACAACTGAAATTCCTGCTGTAAACTCAGAAAAGACTTCACCCCTGTCCCCTCCACCATCTGGGCCAGCGTTAGTATACCATTCCCGACCCAACTCTCCAGGGAGATAAAACCCTTATCACCCACTATAGCTGGTGGTATATTCCACTGATTTTCTGCCATACCAGAGCTGGCCTTCCGCTCTGTCTGATCTGGAGCCAGACTTAAGAGTTTGTCTCGCTCCAGCAATCCTGACCTCGGTCAGGTTGATGTCCATTATAGTCCATGGGAGAACCAGCAACCGACAGACTTATATGGGCCCTCCTTTCCATTTCCACCCAGTCTGGGGATTCATCCTGTATCAAGAATTTCTAGGATGCGCATCATTTGGGCTGCATAGACGTATAGTCGTGATGGGTGCATCCCCCCCTTCTTTTCTGGGTATTGACAACAATTGTTGCCTAATTTGAGGCTTTTCCCTCCTGGATAAACTTGGTTAATTCTTTCTCTAAGTCCTTCCACCTCTTTACTGGGCATGTCTCAGAAGGGTACTGAAGAGAAACAACCAGCAGGTAGGATGTCTATCCTGACAGTGTCTATTTTTTGAGTAAGCCCTAAACGTGTAGTAATTTCCACCTCCCAAAGTCCAAATCTGTTATTTTAATTTCCATGGTTTATTTTTATACAAATCCTTCAGGTGGGATTTTATTCCTAGATATCTTGTTGGTTTTTTAGTGTATTTAAATGGTATATTCTTTTTAGATCTTGATCCCATTCTCCTGAGTATTATTTTCATTTCTGTTTTCTTGGTTTATTTTATATCCTGACATTTGCATGAATTTCTGTATCAGGGTTAAAAGATGAGGTATGGCCTGTTTTGGGTTTGATACATAAACTAATGCATCATCCGAAGTAAATTATTTATTTTACTACCCTTCTACTGCTATACCAAGTTATTTTAGGATGTCTCATAGCTTGAGCCAAAGGTTCAATACTGATTGCATTATTAATGGAGAGACAAGGGACACCTTGTCTAGTCTCTCTTTGTATCTGACTCTGTATAGAGACTACCCCCATATTCCTTCACCCTGTCAGAGGTCTACTATACAATAACTTTATCCATTTCCAGGAATTCATCCCCAGACCCATCTCCTTAAGACCGCAACCTAGGAACTGCCAGTTCAGGCGGTCAACACCTTTCAGCATCCAGAAAAAGCTAATCCCTGGTCTCTTAAATCTCTAGCCCCTGTGATGACATTCAACAATCTCCGGATATTATCTGCTAGATGTCTCCTGGAATAAATCCTGTTTGGATCCATATGGATTAGTTTAGTAATTACCTTCTGTAACCTATTAGCTAAAACTTTGGTCAGAATTTTGTAATCCTGATTGAGAAGGAGATGGGTCTGTGGAGGCACACCTATCCCTTGGCTCCTTCTTTTGAAATGACCATAATAATCACCGAATACCATGTTGGGGAGTGCCTCTCTCCAAACAGTTATTAAAGACTTCTGTCAGGATAGGGCAATGAGTCCCACAACATTTCATGTATATTCACTGCTAAACCATCTGGCCGGGTGCTTTCTCTTGTTTCAGTCCTTAATTAATTGGACTACTTCTGTCTGAGTGATTTTAGCTCCTAACTCCATCCTATCTTCTCTGTTTAGTTTTTGCAGCTCAAGATCTTTAAGAAAATAATCAATCTCCTCCTCCATCTGTTCTGAAACTATTGGCTCTGTATATAGTGTCTGGTAATAGTTCCTAAAGGCCTGCGCTATATCTACTGGTTTACTCCTTCTCTCTCCTGTTTTCTTATCTGTTATGATACTTTTAATCATTCGGTTAGCCTCCTGCTGCTTTAGCCTGACTGCCAGCGCATGAGCTGCCCTGTGCCCTACCTCTGAGTATTTGTACCCCAGCCATCTTATACATCTCTCTGCCTGTTTTTCTTCGTGTTCACTTAATTCTTTTTTAGCTAATTCCAATTGTTTTAATCTCTCCCCATCTTTTGGATCCTCTTTATGTTCTCTTCCTCTGATGAACCTCTCTTCAGAAGTCTTTCCTGAGTGAGACTGTTCAGTTTTTGTTTCTAGATGCAATACTTATCAGTTCTCCCCTGACTACAACTTTCGCTGTGTCCCATCTAATTGTAGGTTGACAGCCTTCATTTCCCTTTGCATAAAAGATTTCATTAAATCTATCCTCTTGACTGTGGATTTATCAGCCAAAAGGGAGACATTCAGTCTCCAAATCGGGTGTCTCTCTTCCTTCTCTATTATAAGGACCATCTCAACCTGCACGTGGTCCAAGTTGGTGATCGAGTGAATTCGGGCTCCAGCGACCATATACATACTTGTTTTTTGGAGGAGCAATAAGTCAATCCTGGAATATGATGTCTCAACTGATGAATAATATGTATAATCTCGTGTCCTGGGGAGGTGGGTTCGCCACACATCCACCAAACTTAGGCTTCTTATCAGCCACTTAAGCCATTTAGACGCTTCCCTACTTGTCTGGGAACAACCTGACGATCTATCCATAAATGGGCATGACACACTGTTAAAGTCCCCCCTTATCAATATTCATCCTTGAGGCAATCTTACCAGTTTGTCAATGATTTTTTTTAAAAAACTGCCTCCTTTGATATTTGGAGCATAGAGGTTGACGACATGAAAAGGGACATCCAGTACTGTGCCAGATATTCTGACATATCTCCCCTCATTATCTGTATCTATCTGGTTAACTGTGAGGGGGCACCCCCTTTTCACCAGAATTGCCACTCCCGCTTCCCTCCCATCTCCACTCGGCGAGGCATAAACTTCTCCCACCCATGTCCGTCTCAGTTTCAAACCCTCTGCTTCCTTAGTGTGTTTCTTGAATAAGAGCCACATCACCTCCCAATCACTTCAATTCAGCAAAGATTTTCATTCGCTTAACAGGGGCGTGTTTCTTTCACATTGTATGTTATTATCTTAAGATTAACCATCGTTGTGAAATATCCTTTCTATCTCTTCTTCAACCTCCATTGTAAATCCTCGTGGAACCACACATCCTGCTTTTACATATAAACTTATTAAACCATTGAATAAACATTATTAACATATCTCAACTTTCCAAAACTTTTCAACATCATGGCAGCTGCTTCCCAGAGCTTGCCTCCCTTCTTAACTCAATCTCCCTTCTTATGCTTCCTAGGTGTGACTGCACGTTTCAACTACTGTTAGCAAATTCCCAGTAGCTCATATGGGTGGGCCCACTAGCCACTGCCCTGCTTATCCCTTCCTAGGGACTCGCTTTAGTTGTTTAGAAAAATGGCAGCAGTCACCCAGTGTAACCACCCCCAGCTAATACTATGCACCAGCCAAGAATGGGTTAGCAGCAGCCCAGGTCCCGCCTCCCCAGAAAACTTCAGTCTTCTAATCAGCATTTACCTCATACCATTATGCAGTCTCTGGCTAAGGAAAAAACAAGAAAGAAACCTGAAGTCTCTTATATGAATAACCTATGTTCATTTAAACCCCCCGAAAGTTACTCTCCAGTCCGGCTTCTCCTTCCCCACTCTTCAGACCGTCTCTTCTGATTCCCTCTCTGAATCTTTTTGACTATCTTCTCCTTCACAAATGTCCTTCTCACCCTTCCTTTCGTTTCTCTGATTCTTGACTGTCCATCGCATTGAGCATCCTCATGAGATCCGGCATTAAATATTTAAGCCACGACCACGCTAGACTCTTTTTCCTTCCTCGATTAACCAGGCTCCATGCTCCTTTGATTAGTTTTTGCCCCAACAGGTCACCGTCCAAATTTGGGATCACTATTTCTTTCTTCTTCAGGAATGGGACCGCGTCTACCAAGGTCAGGTATATTTTGAAAGAAGAGCCCATAAACACTTTCAGTTTTGCTGGGTAGTTAATCTGGGCTCTGATTTGGTGTTTATCTTTTAATTCTTTAATAACTGCTCTAATTTGGTTTCGGCGATACTGAAGTTCTGTCGAGAAATCTTGGTCTAGAAATATTTGTCCCCCTGCAAATGTAAGGTTTTTAAGTCTCCAAGCTTCCTTTAATATGTAATCCTTTTCTTGAAAATTCAGCATTCTCACCACCCAAGACCAAGGTCTGGCTTTTTCATCTGTCAGCTTGGGCCCAAGAGCTCTATGGGCCCTTTCAATTGTTAGGGAGAAGTCCGAGGGTACAGTTATTAGCGATCTCAGTAAATGTTGAATAAAGTCTGCCACCGTAGAATAACCCTCTTCTTCTCCCTCTCTGATCCCATATATTCTGAAATTATTTCGTCTTGCTCTATTTTCCGAGTCTTCCAGCCTAGCATGCATTTGCCTTTCCCTGTGCAGGAGATGTATAATCACCCTTTTTTGCCTTCTTATGTCTCTCCTTTTCCACTTGATAAATGTAAATAGTATTAAGAGTTTGAGGAAAAGGGATGTGATATTTTCAGCCTTGCTCATGCAACAGCCAGGCATTTATTTCTTACAGGATGCAAGGCTACATATGTTATTGGATGTTCAAAAGGCTACAGCTGCCTGGTATGTAGGACCATCATACTGGTCAATAGGTACAGACCAGTGCTCAGGGGTTGGGATCTTGTTTCATAGTCTTGATTTTAAAAGTGTTAAGCTGTTGGATCTGATATCTGGAAGGGCATTATTACTGGATATTTGCTACCAAGAGAAATTGTTTTGTTTAATCAATATATATGCGATGCAGTCAAAGGCTGACAGAGTCTCTCTTTTAAACTAATACAGCCATACTTAAATACAGCAGTGAGACATCTCAGTCTCCCAAATCGGGTGTCTCTTCCTTCTCTATTATATGACCATCTCAACCTGCACGGTCCAAGTTGGTGATCGAGTGAATTCGGCTCCAGCGCACTACATATACATACTTGTTTTTTTGGAGGAGCAATAAGTCAATCCTGGAATATGATGTCTCAACTGATGAATACTATGTATAATCTCGTGTCCTGGGGAGTGTGGGTTCGCCACACTATCCACCAAACTTAGGTTTTATCAGCCACTTAGGCCATTTAGACGCTCCCTACTTGTCTGGGAACAACCTGACGATCTATCCATAAATGGGCATGACACACTGTTAAAGTCCCCTTATCAATATTCATCCTTGAGGCAATCTTACCAGTTTGTCAATGATTTTTTTAAAAACTGCCTCCTTTGATATTTGGAGCATAGAGGTTGATGACATGAAAAGGGACATCCAGTACTGTGCTGATATTCTGACATATCTCCTCATTATCTGTATCTATCTGGTTAACTGTGAGGGGCACCCCTTTTCACCAGAATTGCCACTCCCGCTTCCCTCCCATCTCCATCAAGTAGGCATAAACTTCTCCCCACCCATGTCCGCTCCTGTTCAAACCCTCTGCTTCCTTAGTGTGTTTCTTGAATAAGAGCCACATCACCTCCCAATCACTTCAATTCAGCAAAGATTTTCATTCGCTTAACAGGGGCGTGTATTCCTTTCACATTGTATGTTATTATCTTAAGATTAACCATCGTTGTGAAATATCCCTTTCTATCTCTTCAACCTCCATTGTAAATCCCTCGTGGAACCACATCCTGCTTTTACACATAAACTTATTAAACCATTGAATAAACATTGATTAACATATCTCAACTTTCCAAAACTTTTCAACATCATGGCAGCTGCTTCCCAGAGCTTGCTCCTTCTTAACTCAATCTCCTTCTTATGCTTCCTAGGTGTGACTTGCACGTTTCAACTACTGTTAGCAAATTCAGTAGCTCATATGGGTGGGCCCACTAGCCACTGCCCTGCTTATCCCTTCCTAGGGACTCGCTTTAGTTGTTTAGAAAAATGGCAGCAGTCACCCAGTGTAACCACCCCCAGCTAATACTATGCACCAGCCAAGAATGGGTTAGCAGCAGCCCAGGTCCCGCCTCCCCAGAAAACTTCAGTCTTCTAATCAGCATTTACCTCATACCATTATGCAGTCTCTTGCTAAGGAAAAAACAAGAAAGAAACCTGAAGTCTCTTATATGAATAACCTATGTTCATTTAACCCTCTGAAAGTTACTTTCCAGTCCGCTTCTCCTTCCCACTCTTCAGACCTGTCTCTTCTGATTCCTCTCTGAATCTTTTGACTATCTTCTCCTTCACAAATGTCCTTCTACCCTTCTTTTCGCTTCTCTGATTCTTGACTGTCCATCGCATTGAGCATCCTCATGAGATCCGGCATTAAATATTTAAGCCACGACCACGCTAGACTCTTTTTCCTTCCTCGATTAACCAGGCTCCATGCTCCTTTGATTAGTTTTTGCCCCAACAGGTCACCGTCCAAATTTGGGATCACTATTTCTTTCTTCTTCAGGAATGGGACCGCGTCTACCAAGGTCAGGTATATTTTGAAAGAAGAGCCCATAAACACTTTCAGTTTTGCTGGGTAGTTAATCTGGGCTCTGATTGGTGTTTATCTTTTAATTTTTTAATACTGCTCTAATTTGGTTTTGGCGATACTGAAGTTCTGTTCGAGAAATCTTGGTCTAGAAATATTTGTCCCCCTGCAAATGTAAGGTTTTTAAGTCTCCAAGCTTCCTTTAATATGTAATCCTTTTCTTGAAAATTCAGGATTCTCACCACCCAAGACCAAGGTCTGGCTTTTCATCTGTCAGCTTGGGCCCAAGAGCTCTATGGGCTCTTTTCAGTAAGGGGAGAAGTCCGAGTGTACAGTTATTAGCGATCTCAGTAAATGTTGAATAAAGTCTGCCACCGTGAGAATAACCCTCTTCTTCTCCCTCTCTGATCCATATATTCTGAAATTATTTCGCCTTGCTCTATTTTCCCAGGTCTTCCAGCCTAGCATGCATTTGCCTTTCCTGTGCAGGAGATGTAAATCACCCTTTTTGCCTTCTATGTCTCTCTCTTTCCACTTGATAAATGTAAATAGTATTAAGAGTTTGAGGAAAAGGGATGTGATATTTCAGCCTTGCTCATGCAACAGCCAGGCATTTATTTCTTACAGGATGCACCACATACATGTTATTGGATGTTCAAAAGGCTACAGCTGCCTGGTAGGGGATCATCATACTGGTCAATAGGTACAGACCAGTGCTCAGGGGTTGGGATCTTGTTTCATAGTCTTGATTTTAAAAGTGTTAAGCTGTTGGATCTGATATCTGGAAGGGCATTATTACTGGATATTTGCTACCAAGAGAAATTGTTTTGTTTAATCAATATATATGCGATGCAGTCAAAGGCTGACAGAGTCTCTCTTTTTAAACTAATACAGCCATACTTAAATACAGCACAGACTGTCATTTGGGGGGCAGATATTTTAATTGTGGCTTAGATAAAAGGGATAAGGTGCTGCAAATGAAAACATTAAAAACCTTTTGCGACTCGAATTGCTTAAATGATATACTAAAGAAGGCAGGTCTACTTGATGCCATGCTTTTACAACTCCACACAGTGGTTTCCACTTTTCACAGAGGTCTTCTGTCCACAAGGATAGACTTTTTCTTTATATCAAAACACCTGCATATTTCAAAAGCTGAGGTAATGGCAGTAGAATTTTCAGATCACTCTTTGCTTTCACTGGCCATAGGGACAGGGGTTAAGATAGGATGAGGAACGTGGAAATGTAATTCCTTATTGTTAAATAAAGAGAACTGTTGCACACAAATTCAATATTTTCTTTCTGCAAAAAAAACAATATTTTTATGTATGATTCTCCTGTTCAGTGGTGGGAGGATGTGAAGCGGGAACTTGCAATATTGCTGAAAAAGTTAAGCAAAAAAGATAGAGACATACAATATTTGCAATATCTACAGCATAGAAACAGTTATAAACTTTAATTTCATTATCATATGCTTCAACACATAATTACCAAAACCAGATTTCACACATAAAGGAAGCAATGTTTAAATTTCACAAAAAAAAAAAGCAGATGTTTTAAAATTCCAGCAAAATTTTGGCTTGCAGGGAGCAATCTCAGCAATCTGCCCATATGATACCTGAAAACTAAGAGTACAGCAAAAAAAGATGGACAGTCTGCAGGATCATTTAGGGCAGGTTCATAATGATCCTAGCAAACTTGTGGAACTTGTGACTACATACACTACAGCCTTATTTGTAGTGAAGGAAATTGATCCAGAGAAGATGAGACAATTTCTCCAAGGTATAGATATTCCAGACTATCCTGCAACACTGGCTCAAGAAATCCTGGTAGAGATTGATTCAGCAGAGATTGTGGTGGCTGTCAGAACTCTACCAATAAGTAAATCTCCAGGCATAGATGGCCTGACAACTGAAGTATATAGAATTATTATAGCTACTTTGGCTGTAGAGCTGGCTCAAGTTTTCACTTATATGCTTCAGACTGCATAACCGCTTAAAATGGTACAGGGTTCATTAGTATACATACATAAAGTGGGAGACAGGCACTTATTAATTAACTGGAGGCCCATATTTATGTCAAACACAGACTTTAAGCTTTTGACTAAAATTCTGAATGTTAGATTGCTGCGTGTAGCAGATCATGTGATCAGCCCAGCTCAAGCATGCTCAGTTAAGCAGTCTAATATTTTAGAGCATTTGCTTTTACTTAGAGAAATCATTACTAGAGGCAATAAGAATGAGGTAATGGGTTCCTTTTGCTCCTTGGATCACAGCAAGGCTTTTGACTCTGTCAGCTATATCTATATATATATATATCTATATATATATATATATATATATATATATATATAGATATATATATATATATATGTATGTGGGAAATGCTAACATTTTATAAAATTCCACAGCAATTTATCCAGTGGATCCAAGTATTGTATAAAATGGCAACAGTAACTCTATTAATTAATGGGCACATAGGCCATTAATATCCATAAAAAGAGGGGTCAGACAAGGCTGACCCCTCAGCCTGCTCTTATATGTGTTCTGTATTGACCCTTTGTTACAAAAAATTAATGCCCCTACAGATATCAGATCTTTACAGTTGGGTACACTACAGAGCCCAGACAAATGGCTCAGCAATGCAGATGATTTATGTCTTCTTTTACCAGAAGAGGCTTCAATTGCAACAGCGTTGGAAACATGTATTAGTTATTCTATAGCATCAGGAGTGAGATTCAACACAGCAAAGTGTCAAGGTATCCAGCTGGGGACTTACCGTCAGGAGATATCCTTGATATCAGGAATCCCTATTTCTCAACAGCCAATAAAAGTTTTAGGTTTATTATGGGGAAGGGGGGATTTGGATATATTAAACTGGGCACCTAAGCTGGAACTAGGGAATGTTATGGTATCTAGGTGGAATAATTGGAAACTTAGTAAAAAGAAACATATGATATTAATTAAGATGAAACTTTTCCACAATTTCTTTATGTCAGTAAGGTTTATCCACCTCCAAAGAAATTGTGAGCTAGTCTGCTGAGCCTGTTTTTTCGAGCAGCCTGGGGAAGCAGGCTCAATCCTATAAAGCGGAATATCATGTATTTATCATATAAGTTAGGGGTTTTAAATATGATCAACCCTTTAGTATTTTTTATTGTATGTTTTTTTTTATGTCAGTATTAGACCTCTGCTAGTAAATCAGGATAAGGTATGGGTCTCGTATATGTACAATACCGTCCAGTGTTGGTTCCGATGCTGGGAGGGATCTAGGGCACTCAAATTGAAACAGGATCCTACTCTTCCTAATTTTTATAGAGACATTTTTCTTAAATTATGAACTTGGCAGGTTACCAGTCAAATGATAATTGGCAATAGTAGAAAACTAGTGTATAAACACATCATTGACATTAACTTTACAGAACCAGTGACTTTTCCCTTATGGACAATACATTTGCAAGAGGCACAATTGGCTTTACTGACTGATGCTAGGGTTCCACAGAGAATGTGGGACTTCCATTGGCTCAGTTGCCATGGCAGGATAAATGTGAAGGGGATTCAGAAGCACAAGCAGCTCGCAGAAAGATGCTTTTATATGACAAGAATGTGTGCAACAAGAGGAGACTATAGAACATTCATTCTTTGCTTGTACTTTTATACAAACATTTTGGCATACTTTAGCAAGATATTGGTCTGTCCCTATTTTTTCTACAATGACATGTGAGGAGCTTATGTATGACATTTACCACAGAGGTTGGCCAAAGTTCCATGAGTGCACTATGAATATTTTATTTTATTTTATTTATTTTATTGCATAAGATCGGAATTACAAACCTTTGAGTCACAGACTCTTTTGCAAAGGCTCCACATCGGTTACAGGGGGTGGAGGGAGTACATAAAATACAGGGAAGCATACATAGTCAAGCAGTATTCGGGGAAAACATACATTAAGAGTCAGCATTCATAATCAGTACTGGCAGAGCAGTCCAGGCTTTAACTTAGTTTACCAGAGGCAGTGGTAGGCAGCTTTCAGGATTCCATTTAGTTAGAGATAGGTAGGAAGCAGATTCATAGGGTCCAGGAGGACCCTGAGTCAGTTGTAAGGGGGGCTTGAAGCACGAGGTGGGCAGGGAAATTAGCTTACAGTCACAGTTCGCAGTCTCAAGTAGGTGAACTTTGAGGCCTGCTTTGAATAGGGAAATGCTATGGGTCTGAGAGAGTTGGGGAGATAGAGCATTAAGCCAAAGGGGAGCACGGTACCGGAAAGATCTTTGGCCTAGAGATGTTCTACAGTGGGGGACCTGGAATGAGGAGTTTGCTGCGAGCCATGTATAACGCCTGAGGGGGACTGGGCTGATTATGGGGAGGAGGCCAACGGGGGCAAGCTGGAGATGTATTTTTTTTGCAAGGACGCAGGTGTGAAACTTTAGTCTTTGTTGGAAGTTTAACCAGCCAGCCAAATCGTATAGTTCACAGGTATGGGTTAGCCTGTCACTGCCAGTGACTAGTCGGCAAGCTTTATTCAGGGCAGTGTTAATACTACATTGTGCGGTGGGTTCAGCTGATCCATATATCGTTATCCCGTAGTCAATTAGGGAGAGGATTGACGAGGAGACAGCTAGACGCATGACCTGTGCGGGTAGGCAGTGTTTGAGTCTGTAGAGTATGCCCACTGTAACGCTGACAGCTGAGGAGAGGTGTTAAATGTGACTATGATAGGAGAGGGAGGTATCTAGAGTGATACCCAGATATTTGAAATTTGTAATGTGTTCAAGGCGGGTGCCTTGTGAGTTTTTGATTAGGAGGGTCGACTGCCTGTGTGGCCTTTGCCGGTGCGTGAAGATCATGAATTTAGTTTTATTACAGTTGATGATCAGGCAGTGCTCATTAAACCATGTCTCTAGCTCCCTGAAAAAACCCTGAAGGGCAAGTTGGAGGGTGCTTGGCTGTGGGTGTTTCCAGTATAGCACTGCATCATCAGCATAGAGAAGCAGATGACCACTGCAGGCCTTGGGAAGTGAGTTTAAAAAGAAGGTGAAAAGAAGAGGGCCGAGAATAGAACCCTGTGGGACTCCAGAGCACACAGCTTTGCAGGAGGAGATGGTGGCATTTAACCTGACTTGTTGTGACCGGCCTGAGAGGTACCTTTGAACCAGGCCGTAGTCTCAGGGACCACATTTAGTTTTGGAGGACACAGAGCAGCAGATCGTGACTGACCATGTCAAATGCCTGGTCAGAGCCACAAAGATCGCCCAGCAATAGAACCTTGGTCCAGTGCCTCATGGATGAAAGAGGTGGAATTCAGTGAGTGCAGGACTGCAGTAATGGCTAGTCCGGAAACCATGCTGAGCCTGGCAGAGGAGGTTGTGTTTGGTTAGGTGTTCTGTTATCTGTCCCAGACAATTTTTCCAGAGCTTTGAGAGAGGGGGGAGTATTGAGATCGGTCTATAGTTCCTGTGTGTGAGGGTCACCCTTCAGAATGGGGTGATTATGGCCCTCTTCCAGATTGATGGAAACTGACCGAGGCAGAGAGAGAGGTTGAGAATTTTAGTAAGGTGGGGTAGTATGACATCCAGTGTCAGACGAATAGGTTTAAGATCAAGTGAATCATTGCTGTAACAGAAATTGGCGATAGCTTTGGAGATGTAATGTTTAGCCTCTTGGCAGGAGATGACTCTCAGCCTGAAAGGTAATGGGTCTAAATTACACAGTGTGTCAGGAAGAGGGTGCAGGGGAATAGGGTGGAAGAAATTAGGGGGGAGGATATGGGAGAGGTCCGAGAAGGCGGAGTTAAGGGCTTCTGCAATAGTGTGAGGATCCTGGGTGACATCGCCATTTATGGTGAGTTGGGAAGGGGTTGGGGAGTGGGATTTCCCATTGAGTTCTTTTATGTTGCTCCAGAATTTTTTACCATCACCCCAAGAGGTGGTTAGGGTTTGTTGGTAGTAGGTGGCCTTTGCCTGTCGTATAGCCCATGTACATTTATTGCTGTCCTCCAGGTATAGCTGTCTATCCTGAGTGCGTTGAGAGTCTAGGGCCTTATGCCAGAGGTTGTCCCTCTGTTGGAGCAGGTTCAGTAGTGAGGGTGTGATCCAGGGGGTGATTCTGGGTTTCACTACTTGCTTGGTAAGGGGAGAAAATAAGTCACAGGCTTTGATGAAGATGGTTATGAAGTGGGCGAGAGCTAGGTCAACTGACTGCATTGTGTAAATGGGGAGCCAGTAGCTGGTAGTTAGATGTGCTTTGAGTTTCTGTAGGCCTCCTCTTTTTAGTCGTCTCTGCGTGGATATTTTTTGAGGGGCATGGGGCAATTTACCCGACTACCAGCAGGTCACCGGGGAGTGGTCACTAAAAGAATCGGGGAGCACCGTGACCTGGGAGAGGTTCTGGGGCCTGTTGGTGAAAATAAGGTCTAAAAGAGTGGATGTCCTGGATCTAGTGTCCCTTCTGGTTGGAGAGGTGACGAGTTGGGCAAGGTCAGACACCAGAGCGGTGTCTTTGAAGCTGGATGAGGCTGGGGATAGCCAGTTGACATTGAAGTCACCCATTAAGATGATTTCACTAGTATTTGGTAGGTGGGAGATAGTGTGGAGGATAGAGTCAAAGGCGAGTTTTTGGTTTCTTGGGGGGATATAGGCTGAGATGATGTGGAGCGTTTTGGAACCCAGGCTGAGTTTGACTGTTAGAGTCTGGGCGTCATACTGCAGCGCGGGGGTGTGAACTACGGTGGCATGGAGAGTGGATTTAACATAAATTGCACAGCCACCGCCTCTCTTGCAGGCCCTATCGGCCCTGAAGAGGGAATAATTACTGAGGGAGACCGCAGCATTGGGCATTCTGTCAGAGAGCCAGGTCTCCGAGAGGGCAAGAATGTCCGGTGTATGTTCGGCAATCCAGCCTTGAAGAGGGGTAGGTTTTTTTAGAAGGCTGCATATATTTAGAGTAGCTAGCAGTAGATTACCCCTAGGGTGGTTTGGAGTTGCCTTGGCGCAGGGTGGTCCTGGGTTGGGGTGGATATTGCCAGATATTAATAAGAGAAGGAGGGTGTGCTGCAGCAGGGCCAGCCTGCAGAGTTTGGATGAGTGACATTGGGATTGGTAGGATGTGGGGCTTTTATCGCAGGAGGTGGGAACTGGGAGATTGGGAATGTCACATGCTAGAAGGGCAAGAGAAGTATGGGGGATGCTTATGGGGTCTGTCAGGGTGGTGGGGGGTTGAGATCCTGGGGGAGTGGGGGAGCGCTAAGGTACAATGTGTAGCATGTGAGGGTGTGAGGGTTAGGGTGAGAGCGTGTGGGTATAAGCCAGCATGTTCAGTTTGGCTTGTATGTGGGATGTGGGAGGGACAGCGTCTGAGGTCATCATTGGTAAAATAGTGATTAATGGGAAAGTTGAGGTAGTGTGGTTTGGGTGCCTCTAGAGGGAGTTGATTAGCATGTAGAAGGGTCCTGAAGTCAGAGGACTGTCAGTAGATAACATTATGTATGACAAAGCGATAGATATGCAGCAGTGGCCACTAGTGTTAACTTTGTATAACCTGCAGCTAGAAAAGTGAGCTGATAGGTTATTTAGCCTCCTCATGACACCGCTTAGCTATAAGTTCGAATGCCAACCAAGGGTAGTGGTGGGGGCAGTGGGGAGCCGAACGCATAGCGTTCGCCGGGGCAAAGCCTGAGCACCAGTTAACAGTGCACAGTTTAGGGGCGCTTGCAGCCGTTGAATGCAAAAAGGCACCAAATGCTGTGGAAGCCGAGCAGTCTTTCCAAACGTCGCGACTGCTAACAGGTGAGAGCTGAATTACCTTGATTGAAGCTTTGGGCTAGCGAGCGGCAGGGAGGGTTTTGGGACTGGCCCTCACGACCTCCAGTCTCCTCGGGGGAAGGGGTGGTATCTGCGGAAGAGGGAGAGATAGGGGGGGTTAAATACACAGTAAGGACAAACAGATTAAGGATTGGGGGCGGGCAGTTACAGGAGTGGAAAGAAGAGACAAAGTAGGGCAGGCTGATCAAATTACAGATTCAAGGCTTATGGGGCATATATTAAATGCTTAGTGATCAAATGGTACATCTGGACAGCCAGGTGTGGGTTTATGTTACAACAAAAAGATACACAAATTGATGTAATAATTATAAATTTTTCTAGAGAATTGTGAGATATTTTTAGAGAGCAGTGCAATACCTTTTCGAGACAAGTATTAGAAGCACATTGGAGAAATTTGCCCTGGATAACCACTTCTGATTTTCCTGTTACATGAATGTATTTGTACTGGTTATTTTTGTTTTCCTTTTACCTGTTGTTCTAAATGCTGAAGTAAGCTTGTTTTTTTTTTCTTAGTTTGCTTGATTTAATTATCTGTTTATTTTTTTTGTCTGAATTATTCTTTTCAATAAACTCCCCTACTCTTTTTGAAAAGTGCCATGGGATCTTTAACATCCACCTGAACAAGTAGATGGGACCTCGGTTTAACGTATCATCCAAAAGATGGCACTTCAGGAGTGCAGCACTCCACCATCATGCTGCACTGCAGTGTCATTATTAGGATATTAACCCAAGTACCAGGCATGGGGATAGAACCCACGGCCTTCTGATTTCCCGGCCTCAGAGGCGAGTGTACTACCTGCTGAGCCACTGACACTGTTTATGCACAGACTAGTAACAGATTATAAGTCTACTCCTTCCACACTCACCTGCATATCATAGAAATCATATGAAGGGTAGGAGTCAAAAGCAGTTAACCATGTAAGACTCTGTGGTTTTATTTATTTAAATTGGTTTCCCAAATAATTATCAATTGATCTTTTGAAGGATTCCATATTTGGACTATCCACTACGTATTTTGGTAGTGAATTACATACAGACACTATTCTTTGGTTAAACCAGTTCCCTCTTTTAATAGACTTACAGATTTCCTCTTTTAGTTGCACGTCAGGTGCTCTTAACTTCCTGTTTGTAGTTTTGATTTGTAGTCCAGCACACTCCCACAAGTTGTTCCTCCCAAAAGCTCTATAGACAAGACAGAGGTCCCCCCGTAGGTGCCCATACTCAAGGGAAAATAAGTCTAGCTCAGTCAATCTTTGCTCATAACTCAGGTGGGAGATGTTTTCTATTTTCTTTGATGCCCTTTTTGAACTTTTTCCAAACTTATAATATCCTGTGTTTTGTAAGGTGCCCAAAACTGGGCACCGTATTCCAGGTTGGGCCTAACCAAAGCACTATTCAATGGCATAATCACCCACCTAGCTCTACTTCTAATATGTTTAAAGATACAGCCCAATATTTTGTCACTTCTGGCCGCCACTTCCTTGGTATGCACAGAGAAGGTTCCATGTCATAGTAGCAACTGCATAACAGCACCGAGAATAACAGCTACTGCACATCGCCAAAAAGCAAAACGGCCATGTGCAGTATAGTGCCCCTCACAAACAGCTGCTGTACACCTGCTCACTATCACTATCCATAATGATGCTACCCTACTTTTTGTGCAGGGGGCTACACCCTCGGTACCACCCTTTGTGGGGTGCTTTGCCCCCACACACCCCAAACTTTATATATATCAATCCGGGGAGCATGACAATGAGGAGAGAGTGAAACTCAGAAGGGGGACTACTTTGAGGGACAGAAGGCGGAAGGGTGAACATTGGGGGGCAACCTACAGGTGGGGGGGGACAAAGTCAGAAGGGCAGGATGTCAAAATAGTACAAAAACACCAAGTATAACTAAAGAAAAAAAATACCATTACCACAGCCAGTCCCGAACTCGGGTCACCCAACTCAAAGACAATGACATTAGCCAACGCACCAAATGGTTAGCTCGGAACTGGCCCAATCAACAAACCTTCAGATACTCTTCAAAACAACTACAGAATGTACATATTCAAATTACAATGTGCTCTTAATAGCCATAACTATTAAGAGCAGATCGCTCAATTCACCTTGGCTACTTTTACGTCACCTATATTGACTCTCTTAAAAAGGGTCACTCTATTCATGGGCTGCCCTCAGAGAAGTACAGAGAATCAATAAGAATTATATCCAGATCATTTTCTCTTGCTGTTACTTCTAGCTGGATACTGTTTAGAAAATAGGATGTTATTATATTTTCTTTGCTGAAGTGCATAATCTTGCACTTGCTGTCATTAAAACTCAGCTTATTATTTTCAGCCCTTAAAGCTATTTTATCTAAATCTTCCTGGAGCTTCTGACAGGCTGCTTGATTTTCCACAATAGCCCCTATTTTCATATCATCAGTAAATCTGCATATCCTTGATGTGATGGACATTTTCATTAATGATACAAATATATTGAAATGTGTTGGGCCTAACACTGAGCCCTGAGGTACCCCACTACTGACATTTCCCTAGGCTGAGCTATATCGAAACTAGGAGTAGCTTACAAAATGAGCTACATGCTTACACCCTCGGCCAGATTAGCAATTGCCCGAGGTATTCTGCTCCCAACCCTTACTTATGGTGCCTCTATTCTTACCTCTGCCCATAAAACCTCCCTACTAAAATGGGACGTAACTTATAACAAAATATGCTGATTTGCCTCTTCGTCGTCTCCACTCAAACATCACTGCCTTCTTTATAAGGATCTGAATTGGCTTTCACTATCTGCCAGTAGACAATACTACCTTGGATCACTAATGGACTCAATCATCTGGGAAAAAAAAAACATCCCAGCTGGCGGCGTTGCTGGTCCCTCAACCATCCTTCAATGGCCTGTGATCAGCTGACAAATCCTTGCTCTATGTTACATGATGTCGAATGACTAAAGGCACAGGGGACTTCCAATTCTCTGCTCCCTGGCTATGGAATGCTCTTCCACTCAACCTCCGGTTGTCTCAGTCTCACTTTGGATTTAAAAGTGAATATCGTCGTTATCTATCCTTAGCTGATGCTTGTACATGCTTTGACCCAACCTGAAGCTCCTGAGACTTACTGGTAATGTCACCCATGCTCTAATCCAGCTCCAAGACTGTCGCCTCTTCCCCTTCCCATATTTTTCCTTCTCTTTGTAAATAACTTCTTGACTACTAGCTCTCTTCCTTCTCGAACCTTGTTGCTGACCATCCACTGTTGTTTTGCCAATTACCACCCCTGACCTTCCTTCTGTCAGTCTTTCTTGTTATGTTTGAACATTCCTCACATTTCTCTCTATATAACCTTACTATCTTATCAACCCTTTCACTCCACGGGTCGGGTCCATGGTTTCTGCACTTATTATATATTTTACTGCCATTATCTGTATAATGCTTGCCATTATTTTTTGTTGTTTCTACCCATTGTATTTTTGTAGCACTGCTGTACTATTCCTCTGTTTGTATTATTGTACCCATGTTGCTGTTGTTCAGTTGTTCTCCTTTTGTTGTACTCTCCCGGGTCGTGCCTGAAAATAGTCATTTTATGGCTAGTGCACCTACCCGGTTAACAACAACTAAATAAATAAATATGACATGCTGCCTTCTACCATTTAACTATGCATCTACCCATATGACCACTTAATATGTAACTGGCCTTAATTTTGATTGGTCAGGATGGCCAGATGAGCCATACTTATGAGACAGGGTAGCAGGCCACTAGTTAGCCCATGACAAAGGTCTAATGAGCAAAGCGCTGGGGTCTTTGGTTTGCACTGAACTTCGATCTTGTCTGTACACAATCTGCATCTTAAAGGGACATTGTCAACCTTTTTTACATCATGTTATCTTTAGGTAAAACCCCACATTTTATGATTGTGTATGTTCTCTAAAATTCATTGATGTTGCTAGATGTTTTGACTGCTTCCTATCTTAGAAGAACTGAAATGCATGCTAATGGTGTGACTATACCCAACCTTGTTTTGTTTCAATTCCTTGACCTACTCATAGTACATACTGTATTTCCAGAACATTAGTAAAACCCCTAAACAGTGCAGTCACCCAAGATTCAATAGGGACCTCTCCTCCCACTAAGTCATGAGTGGATAGACTGTGTTGGGGGTGTTCCCAAGTCCAGGAGAGTTCCAGTGGGAGCTGATCAAGAGAAAGTAAACAAAAATGTTTTTGTGTGAACACTCTGTTTTTCACTTTTTAAAAGAAAAAGAAATTATGAATCAAACTACCATTTACATAAACAATCTCTAAAGAATGTGACCAATCACAAAATGTGCTTTTTAAACTAAGGATATTTTGAGGCCTATGGGGGTTGAGAGTGTCCCTTTAACTATTGTATGTATATGGATTTGCAATAAAATTTCACAAGCATCACACATTGTGTGTTTTGTCTTTAGGTGGACCAGACTGTTTACAGTTGAGTGAGGTACAGTAGTATTCTGCCCAGTTGTGTTAACTTGTACACCAGACTGTTTATTTCTGAACAGACAGTAATACTGTGTCTACAAACTATCCTCCATGTAATAGGCCACTCTGCTGAATTTTAGCATTAGCATTCAGTCAGACATTGTACTCTTATAGTAGTTGTGTTAAGAATCTCTTCATTTATATTATAATTAATTACAGCAATTTCTTTTCCCTGTCTCAGTTTGACCCTGAACTATATATCTCCATTTTTGTAAGCATGATGGAGTGGTGCCATTTTTTTTGCCCTAAACTGGTTTTTGGCATACTCACTGAGTTCATGTAAAATCATACCTTTCCATCAGATATTACTGAACAACCGACAGAAATACCCTATTTGAGGCAATCAAATTAGATAATATTGGAAGGCTGTAAATATGAATGATATACTAACATGCTAAGATACTAATTGCCAGCAGATTAGGCCTTACAGTCTATCGAGTCTGCTCGAACCTCAGATCCCTAGTTAGGTACCGAGGCCCTCCCCCACCTTGTGTTCCAGAAACCCATATCATTGTGGGCCAGGCCATAATCTGATACATCCACTTTCTGTGTCTGTCCCACCCTCTCTTGAAGTCCTCCACTTTGAATCTCTGAACCAGCTCACCAGGCAGTGTTCCAAGGATCCACCACCCTCTCAGTGAAAAACCTCCTCCTCTTCCCTCCCCTCACCCTTCCACCTTCAAACTTCAAACCATTCCCCTGGTGATACTTCCCTGCTTTAGTCTAAAGATCCCCTCCATGTTTACCCTTTATTTAGGTACTTGAAGACCTCAATCATATCCCCTGTGTCTTTCCTCTCCTCCAATGAAAACAGGCAGAGCTCCTCAAGTCTGTCCTCATACGTCAAATTCCCTAGTCCTCGTATCATCTTAGTTGCCCTCCTCTGTACCCTCTCCAGGAGCTGTATGTCCCTCTTCAAGTGTGGTCTTCAGTACTGTACACAGTACTCAAGGTGTGGTCTAACCAGTCCATTGTACAGCTGCAGAATCACTTCCTTGCTCCTAGAAGTGATCCCCCTTACGATGCATCCCAACATACTGTTTGCTTTGCAAGCCGCTCTCCTGCACTGCTTAGAGTTATTCATACATGCATCCACCATGACCCCTAGGTCTTTTTCCCCTGTTGAGGCCTCCTGCACCTCTCCTCCCTGGGTGTACCTGTGTTTAGGGTTTTCCCGCCCAAGATGTAACACCTTGCACTTGGTGATATTGAAATTTAATTTCCATGTGTAAGCCCACATTTCAGGGTGTCCAGGTCCCTTGCAGGCCAACCTCCCTCTTCCTCAACTACTGCTCCCATCTTGGAGTCACAGCGAAGAGACTCATTTCACACCCTATACCCTCCCTGATGTCTGATATGTATGCATTAAACAGGATCGGACCCAGGACCGAGCCTGCGGTACCTCACTCATCGACCTCTCTAGGGCTCGAGAGCTACCACTGACCACTACCTCTGAGTGCATCCAGCTAGCCAGTTTTCAATCCATCTGACCATCAAAGGGCCTACTCCCAACGCCGTCAGTTTCTCAACCAAACTATTTTGGGGAACAGAGTCAAACGCCTTGCTGAAGTCCAAGAATAATACATCCACAGGATTTCCCCTTTCCAGTTCTGATGTTACCAATTCGTAGAACTCTATAAGATTGGTTTGACATGCTCTACCTGGCACAAAACCATGTTGCCGACTATCCAGACCACCCACCTCCTCCAAGTACACCCCCAATTGTTCCTTTAGTATACTCTCCATTAATTTTCCCACCACCGAGGTCAAACTGAGGGGTGTATAGTTACCTGGTACATCCCTCGACCCCTCCCTTTATGGATTGGCACCACATGTGCCTCTCTATAATCCCTAGGTACCCTCTCTGTCTCAAGCGACCTGTTCAAAAGCTCCACCAGGGGTGCAGCCAGTATGTCTGCCAATTCCCATAGTACTCTCAGATGAATGCCATCTGGCCCAGGAGATTTATCTTTCTTTAGGGCCTTAAGGGCTAACCACACCCTTTCAGTGGAGATAGCATCATTCGTCCCCTCCACCTTACTGGCCTTTTAATCCTTATCCTGATGTGACACCCCTGGCGTACCTCTCCCTTCCTCTTGCTCCATTTCTGTTTCTCCCCTGATCCCACTTACTACTGCTTCTATCCCCATTGTGCCTTGTTTGTAGATATCCCATCCCCCTCCCTAGTGAACACAGAGGCGAAGTACTCATTTAATATCTCTGCCTGGTCCCTCGCCTCTTCCACCCACCCTCCTTCTGATCTCAATCTGCCGAGATGGCCCTAAGTTTTTCTCCACTCCCCAATGTACCAGAAGAACCCCTTTTCCCCTTCCCATATCCCCTGTGCCAGCTGCTGCTCTTTACTGGACTTTGCCCCCTGCACCATCCGGGTGGCTTTTCTAGATGCAAGATGGTACATTTCCTTTTCCCTATCCCCTCGTTGTTTTATATTTCTTGTAGGCAACTTTCTTTTCTCTGACAGCTACCTGAACCTCACTGGACCACCAGCAGTGTTTATGTGACCTTGCTCCCTTACACTTCACATTAGCTCAGGTCCTGACTACCTTATGAAGTCCCCATTTTATGACCTCCCATCTGTTTTCCACATTTGTCATTGTTGTAATCCCCTTCAAGTGATCCTTGAGAATATTTCCCATGCCCACAAAGTCTGCCCCCCTGAAGTCCACTGCCAGTGTCCTAGATCTCCCCCCCCCATGCTTATTTGAAACCAGACAGTATTGTGGTCGCCTCCCAGTCAGCGGATACTCTACAACCAGGTCCCTTACCAGATTCCCATCTGCCAGAACCATGTCCAGGACATGTCCCTCCCTTGTGAGCTCCATCACACGCTGTGTTAAGAACACATCCTGGAAGCTGTCCAGCAGCCTCTGCTCCTTGGCCACTTTAGAGGACATGGTTCCCCAGTTTGTACCAGGCATATTAAGGTCCCCATCAACACCACTCCTCCTTTGGTCCACACTGGACAATGATGTTGTCCAGAAAACCATCCTCCAGGACATCACCCATCCTGGGGGGCCTATATACTACACCCAGCTTGACCTTACCTCCTGCCGGGTTTCATAAGGTGACCAATAAGGCCTCCATGTTTCCCTCTGCCTCTTCTACCCCAGCAATTTCTGTCATCTCTAATGAACATATCCACTCCACCCCCTCTGCCCTCCTTTCTATCCTTCCTAAGCATAGCATACCCCCGCATGTTTAGGTCCCAGTCATGGTTTTTGTTGGCCCACGTTTCTGTGACCACCACCACATCCACCCCCCCCCCCGAACAGCATGGCCTGGAACTCTGGCAACTTGTTTCCCAAGCTCCTGGCATTTACTATACCACCCCTACCCCTTATCCTGGTCCCCTTTGTTGAATCCCACCCAGGTTCCTTATACTTGCATCCTCCTCTGCTCCTCCTGAAACCTCCTCCCCAGTCTGTTTCCCCCCTCCACCCCTTGGGTTTGAAGGCTACTCCCCTCATCTGGAGGAGAGGGCTGTTCAATAAATGTATTGCTCATTTTCTAGACTACAGATATGGCTGTTCTTAAATTATTTGTCATAGTAATTTTAGCAAATATGTTTCATAATATAACTGGTTCTCTTTCAATGTAAAAATGAGAGACGTATAATAGGCTTGATGCTAAATAGCCCAGAAAGTGGTTGTCTGGTGATAAAATTGATTTTATCTGAAAAATGCTAGTCATTGAATTTCTTATTTCAGGACAAAGTACCGCTGGCTGCACTTTGCAAGAAACTTAAACTCTTTTCTTTTACTTTTTGAGCGGTTATATGGGAATATAATTACTGTTCAGTGTCTTTATTGACCAGACTGGCATACATTTCAAACATTGTTGTAAGCGTGTTCTATCTGTATTAACCACCCAGTTAATATGGGATGAGTGTCATTCCCCTTACAGAAATAATTATATGAAATGTTTTCAGGCTGCACACATAAAACTACCCAAGTGACATGCATGCTGCAAGTACTGCATGATTTAAATATTAGATTGGAAGCAACTTCATGCATGTGGCATGCGTGCAGCAAGCAAGTGTGGAAAACATGCTTTTAATGAATTTTTGTATTCTCGTAGTACTTGACTTCAGCTATATCTGATGTTTATGTTCAGTGGTCTTAACTGTTTTATGGACTGTACAGCACTTTGATTTTAGACATTGCATTTTATAAATAATGATCATTATTATTACTATTTATGTAAAATTGGAACAGACTACATGCATGTGGCACGCATGCAAAAAGCAAGTGGTCACTGATAACTGCACACGTAAAAGTTAAGTGACTTATTCAGGATCACACCACATACAAGTGGGGATGATGAGATTCAAATCCAGGTCTTCAAGTATCCAAGTCTCCTGGTTTTCAGTTCAGTGCCTTTAACCACTAAGCCTGCACATATATAGCTCATTTGTACTTCAATACAAGTCTGAATACATATGTACGCATGCTGCATGCTTATAGCCACTGTTACACATTTTAATTTTCTTGTCCCCCTCTCATCTCATCTGCACAGCTGAACTGTAGCATAGATACCAATAGAAACACACGTTTTTCTTTCCACCCACAATACTACTTAAAGGGACATGATCAACCTGTTTTTCATCATATTATTTCTAGCTAAAAACCTACATTTATTATTGCTTACCTTCTCTAAAATTCAATGATGTTGCTGTTTGTTTTGTCTGTCACCTTGTTTAGTAGAACTGAAATGCATGCTAATGTATATTTATAAACAACCTTGTTTTGTGTACAATCCTGGTTCTGTTCTTGCTACATACTTCCTGAGTATTTGAAACACCCCCAAACAGTGCAGTCACTCATGATGCAATAGCTGCCTAAACTACCACTGCATCATGAGTGGCTAGACTGTGTTGTGGGTGTCCCCAAGTCCAGGAAAGATGCAGTTTTAGCTGATCAAGGAATGTAAACAAACCTGTGTTTGTATGGTAACACCAGTATGGTGGGCAGTCTGTTTTTCACTTTTATAAAGAAAACAATTGTCAGACTCAAACTACCAGCTACATCAACAATCTTTACAGAATGCTGGTGATCATAAAATGTGTTTTTTGAACTAGGGGCACTTTGAGAACTAAGTGAGCTGACAGTGTCCCTTTAATTACATCTATCCGGCCTGTACTCCTACTATTTTACCCCCATAGTTGTGAATGCTTACACATAAACAGACCTTAAGGGGCAAACACAAAAGTAGGAATAACTTAACACCCCCACCCACATGGCCAGTCCCCTCCATGCACACATGCTTTTGCAGCTGTGACCATCCTGCTACAGACAACTCACCAAGTATAGATATATATGTTGAGAGTCTCTTACTTGAGTGCTATAGAGCCAAAGGCAGGAGTCTTCAACAGATGATGTCCATGGGTCAGAGTGTTGGGTTGTACCCCCTTGAAATGAATGGAGTTATTTTTTATTACTGTTTTAAACATTATGATGGTGAATTAGAGAATAATGAAGGCCACTGTTCTACTAACAAGGCCCTTGTTTGTACAGCAGTGGCATTCATTAACCTCCAACTCTCTCCATCAATTATGTATAAAATAGTAATAAAAAAAAACATTCATTTCAATAGTACACACCCCTGCAGTCTCCGTTGCCCTATGTCATAATGTGCCTGAATGTGGGGATGTGGAGGTCAGCTTCATGGGGTGGAGGGGAGCAAGCCTAACTATAGCTGGGCTCCAACAGTTAGTGCATACCATACTGCTCAACAGTCCCTGAATGCAAGGGACAGCCCTCATTTTACCCCTAAAATCTTTTCTGTTTCTCATCCATCCCTCGTGGAAAACATGCTGCTCACACAGAGGATGTCGTGTAAATTTAGACTTTATGGCAGGGGTGCCATTTCAGATTTCAGCAGGGGGGAGCCAACAACCAGTGGAGGCCAGGTGCTAGTTAGACCCAAGGTGGCAGGTTCTAGAATGTCTGTAACATCTCTAAAAGGTAAAACTCATTGGTTGTAACTGAAAAGTGATATGCAATCAGGAAAAATTCTAAAGTATAAGATTCATCTGTCTATACCCTGGAACAGTGCATCAAATTTGGGCTTAAATCCTTCCAGTTACTAACCCATTGTTTTTCTGACTGAAGTTCTGACCCCCCAAAAATACTTTTGTCCCAATTTCGCTCCACAACTCCATTTCATTCACCCATGCCATATGGGTCATGAAGTCACCTAAAGGTACAGAAACATGAAAAACACATCAATATTCCAGTCCTTCCTCAATCCCCCAGTAAAACAAATTATTAATTTTTATTTACCCAGCCATCTGGTTAGAACCTGCAGCCTGGCTCAGTGTGCCACCAGCCCAGTTTTCTGTAAACTCCTCCTCCATCCTTCTGCCAGAAGCTATATGCTAGAATTGACCATCCCAGGTCCCCAGTGTGGTCCATGACTAAATCACCTCACCAACTGGACCCACCCAACCTGTGTTGCTTACTTCTTGCTGGGCTGCTGCTGTGGCTGCTGCTGAATTGCACTGATCACGGCCTGTGAAAGCCACCCACACTGCTGTTGCCACTGTTGCTAGGCCTAGCTTGCTGCCACCAGGGTCTGTGTTGTTTATTTTGTGAGGCGAGCCTAGTAGAGTAGGTAGGTAGCACAGTCTTGAGTTAGCTTCTAGTTCACTCTCTGCCTCTTTAGCCACCAGGGAAGATGGAGACGCATTAAGAATAGACCAACAACAATATGCCACCACAACTCTGCTATTGAGAGTTCAGTGGTTACCAACTCCTCCAAGCTGCATTGTGCAGCCTGTCTACTCTGTAGTGGGAAAGACAGTGTTGTACTCGCATATGTCATGCTCTTGCTTGGATGGAGCTCCTCCATGTCATGTGTGATGGTGCTGCCACTATTAGGTGGAGAGAGTGGACAACACAATACAGACACATTCAAGTCAGGAGTGCGCCTGAAGCTTGAGTGCACACAAGCCAGGAGGGCACTTATTGTGCAAAAGATTAAATCCAGATTTAATGCAATTATTTCCACATCATAAGAACAACCTAGGCACAAATGGGGGGGGGTGACTGCCCCCCTCTGCCCTGTATATATGGCATCCATGCTTTGTGGTAGAAATTCTTACTCAGATGTTAATATCAGTACAAATAAATACAATGGTTTCCACTGTGTTCTGAGGTACTGTATCTCCATATTTCAGGATGTGTCCTGATCATTGTGAGCTTTAGTGTTCCTCATTTTGAGTGTCCATGTCCCTCATTTCAGTGAAAAAATGTGAGGTATGGTGCATGTTTCCAGGGCTCTACTCAGTACAAAGAGTGCTGAGCATGGGCATAGAGTATATGCTCCATACAGAATGACAAAAGGAAAGTAAGTGAGCCAAAACAGTCATGGAGACACACATTTGTAGCCCTAAATATGCATAAGGGGATTTGCATGGCCCAAAACAAAAAGATCAGTCTTCACAACACATAGGCCCCTCTTCATACATCTGGAATGGGGGATGTTGGCTGACTATATCCTAGCATTTAATTCAGTAAGCAAACAATAGTTTACAAATTAATGGTGATTTAATGACAAAAATCAAAAGCCATTAAACAACTTGCAAATGGATCAGAATTAATGAGTTTACTTAATGTTAATGAGAACGTAATGAAAAATGCATTTTAATGGCTCTAATTGCTAGCAGTAGTATAAGAAATAAAAACTGATTTTTTAGATGAGATTTGCACCAGCTTAGCTACTGCATACATGGCAAGCATGCAGCATGTGAACCTGATATGATTTTTAAATGATGTTCACACCAGCTTACCGGCTGCACACATGTCAAGCTTGCAGCATGCAAACCTGATTTACTTTTTAGATCTGGTTCGCATATGTTCTCTTTGTGTATGCAAACCACATGCAAACATTGCACAATTAAGCATGTGGCATGCATTGTGCATGTACACAGCACACTTATATTTCTGTAATGGTCAGATCAGATACATTCCATTTTTTGATTTGCTTCTGTGTAGCTTTCATTCTGGTGAACAAACAGAGATGCAGTGTGCATCTCATCTCTCTTGGGCTGAATGAGTCTATTATGTGCAGCTGCACATGCACTGATCCCCTGGGGCTGCACTCTTCATCTCAACACACAGACCTCTCTGTTCATGGCCTTATCATGTCTCTCCCTCATCCAGCCTTTATCTTCAAATGAGGGAGGTGGGTCCTCTTCAGCACTTTGTCACTGGGTCATGCATTTGATTCCATATGGAAAGAAAGGGGCAGTCTCTGTGAAGGTGGGGAACTTGAGCAGAAAAGTGAAGTGAGTTTAAGCTGGAGACATGTTTCTTATAGTTTAAATAGAGCATAAAAAAGGGGAAAGTGATGTCTAATCTGCAGAACTGCAAATATATAAAATAAACTATGGGGCAGTGTCATTATTCATTTTTTTACATACCATTGGTGTGTGATACTATCACAAATCTCACATCTTGGGTGTGTAAAAAACTCATGGGGCCAGATATTCAAAGCAGTTGAGCCTGGCGCAACCAAGCTGCACTGGTAAAACCCCAGTAATGCACCCCGGTGCGATATTGAACATGGGGACCTATGCAGTGCAAGTCTCGATGTGCCAGGGTGCAAGGGTAATGTATGCGGTGCACATGCATATGCTGCACATCCTGATATTCAGCCCAGGATGTGTGGTGCATATGCAGGCACAAGTCTGAGTTGTGCCGCATATGGAGGCACATGGTTGAGCTAGGAAAAAAGGGCTCAAGTCCTGGCCACCCACAGACAGGCTGCTGAACTGCAAGGTTCAACATAGCATCGGTCTGCCATGGGTGGCTACCCAGCCATAAGCACCAACACCCTCCCCAGGGGCCCAGTGCCCCCCCTTCTGGTTGCCTGATCATGGGCAATACTATGTAGTTGTATTACCGGGTGGTCTAGTGGTATCCCCTCCCTCCCATCCTTGTGCCCGATCACGAGCATTGGAATCATACCACCCAACCTGGTGGCCCAGTGCTGTCCCCCTTCACTGGCTGCCCGATCGTGGGCAGTCAAACAGGAACACCCTACCCAGTGGTCTAGCAGTCCCCCTCCCTCCCTTCTGTAAGCCTGATTGTGGGCATTAGTAATGTAGAACAATACCTGGTGGTCCAGTGGTAACCCCTCTCCCACCCACAGAGGACCCTGACCACCCAGCACCCCCGTCATCAGCAAGCAGCTGCACTCCATCCGCATACCACCTAGCCACCCGCTGAATGACAGCTTACAGTATGATCTGTAAGCCTATTGGTGCACAGTGTGTACCAATGGGCTTGTGGACCATACTGTACTATACTGGCACAAATATGTGAATAACCACATATCTGTGCCAGTGTAGTACAGTATGGTCTGCAAGCCCATTGGTATGCACTGTGCACCAATAGGCTTACATATCATACTGTAAGCTGTCATTTGGTCGGTGGCCGGGTGGCATGTGGGCTGTGCAGCTGCCCGCCAATGACAAGGGAGGTGCTAAGGGCTAGGGTCCTCTGTGGGTGGGTGGGTGGGCACCACTGACCACCAGGTATTGTTCTGCATTATGAATTCCCGCAGTTGGGCTTCCAGATGGTAGGGAGGGGTACCACTGGACCACCAGGTATTGTTCTGCATTACTCATGCCCGTGATTGAGCTTATAGAATGGAGGGAGAGGGTTACCACTAGATCACCAGCTAATACATCTGCATTTGTACTGCCCACAATTGGGCACCCAGTAGAGAGCGTCCACTGGACTACCAGGGACTCACCGTACTACGGCAGCAGCTACGCTGGGTGGCAGGTGCATTGTGCCAGGCAGCCCTGCACATTGTATGCAAATAGGGCCATAATAACATGCAAATGGCCCATTTGCACCATGCATACATTATGGCCTCATTTGCATGTGCACTTCTGAATATCGCGGGTAATGCACCCAGCGCAACTGCATTTGCACTGGGGCATTCCCGGCCCTCCCTGTCTGGTGGATGTGCTGGAGCATTGTACTTTTTCATGGTGCATTCCATGCTATATTCAATGGTGCTGCACCTTGGTGGATCACTTTTGAATATCACCCTGTCCTGTTCTCGGCACATCTCAATTGCGCTGTGCCCCCTCTTGTGCTACTGCCTGGTGCAGTCTGAATATCTTGCCCCTAATGTATAATCCCCAGTACATCATTCTATATATTTTTCTGCTTGTATTGTGTGGAAATACTTTTTTATTTTCTTGTATTCAATTACAAAAAAAAAGAATACTCAATGATTGGTAGAGGCAGATCTAAATCAAAATTCTGTCCACACATTCCTTGGATTTGGTAAATTTGGTAGTCTCATGTTTTATGACTGTACCTCATACACAAGGAAAGAATAGACAGAGGAAAATTATCCCCATGTTAACAAGCATTTGTCAATGCCGAATGTTTGCTTGCTGGCATTGGCAGTGGTAGTGTAGAAGTTACAGAGCTGTGTAATAGGAATGGCAGTGAAGTATTGAACTGAAGCCAACCCCACCACCACCACCCTGCAGAGAGTGACAGGCATTGGGGTGTGCGTTTGGGTCATCAGGCATAATGGCCACACCATTTTACCACACCCCACCCTGCAGACACTGACAAGTGTCACGGTGTGCCTTGGGGTCTTTGGCCCTTATGCGCACCCCATTTCATTAGGAAATATGGTGAGATGGGTGCGATATAGGAGAATGGTGTGAAGTTTGGGGCTGAAGAGTCCAAGGCATACCTCGATGCCTCTCACTGACTGCAGGGTGTGGAATGGTATGAGCATCACCGGCAAGAATCCCAAGTCACACCCCTGATGCCTGTCATTCTCTACAGGATTGGGTGTTATGGTTGGAAACCCTAATACCTCAAGCATTCGTTGGTATTTTCACTCCAAATTTTCAACATGTTTTTTTTGTGACCCCACCTCATGAACAGAGGAATATCAGTTTGTTAGCCGAAAGCTGCTTATGCACAGTGACTCGACATTCAGCACCACAGGTGCAAAACATTCCGAACAGGATGTAAAAAAATGACTGTACAGTTCATGGGGAGGTGTAAAAAATGGCAATGTTGCAAATCTGTAGTAAAAATATTTAAAAAAATGGTGAAGTCACGAGCGTACATACAAACTGTGCAATGCACACCTGTAATATAATTAGGTTGGGGATTTTTTACAGCAGATTGTCAACTCAGGCATTTGGTGCCTCCGATCATGAACAGTGTCACTGTGATTTTCTTTATCTGTGCCAAACAGTGATTTCCCACAGCGACCATGCATCTCTGCGCTGAAAGTGTGAAAACACACTTCAGCCATGTTGTGAAAAATGACAGCTGTACTGTTCATAAGGAAGTGTGGAAAAATGCCACTGGTGAAAATCTGGACTGAAAATATTACAAAGTCATGAACTAACGAGGGTGCGTGGAAATGCGCAATGCTCACTCGTAGCACAGTCATTTTATGGACTTTTGTCACCAAATTTTTCAACATAGCCATTTTAAGATTTTGCTCATGAACAGTGTAACTGTGATTTTCTTAATCTGTCCTAAACATTGCTTTCGCACACCAACAGCACCATTGTGCGCTACATGTGCGAAAACACATTTTGGGTGACATATGAAAAATGGCAGCTGTACTGTTCATAAGGAAGTGTAATAAAATGGCAATGTTGAAAATCTGGAGTGAAAATATTAAATTTGCAAACTTACGAGCATGCATAGGAACTGTGCAATGCACGCTCGTAAAACAGTCATTTTTAGGAATTTTTTCACCAAATTTTCAACATAGCCATTTTAAGACCTCTGCTCATGAACAGTGGCACTGTGATTTTCTTAATTTTTCCTGTACATTGATTTCGCACACCGACTGCGCCATTGTGCGCTACATGGGCGGAAACACGTTTTGGTTGAGATGTAAAAACTGACAACTATACTGCTCATAAGAAGGTGTGGAAAAATGGCAATGTTGGAAATCTGGAGTGAAAATATTGAAAATTCGCGAACTTACGAGCATGCATAGGAACTGTACAACGCACGCTCGTAAAACAGTCATTTTTGGGAATTTTGTCACCAAATTTTCAACATAGCCATTTTAACACCTCACCTCATGAACAGTGTCACTGTGATTTTCTTAATTTGTCCTGTACATTGATCTCGCACACCGACTGCGCCATTGTGCGCTACATGGGCGGAAACATGTTTTGGGTGAGATGTCAAAAATGGCAGCTGTACTACTCATAAGAAGGTGTGGTAAAATGGCAATGTAGAAAATCTGGAGTGAAAATATTGAAAATTCGCGAACTTACGAGTGTGCGTAGGAACTGCGCAATGCATGCTCGTAACACAGTCATTTTTAGGAATTTTTTCACCAAATTTTCAACATAGCCATTTTAACACTTCACCTCATGAACAGTGTCACTGTGATTTTCTTAATTTGTCCCATACACTGATTTCGCACACCGACCGTGCCATTGTGCGCTACATGGGCGGAAACACATTTTTGGTGTGATGTGAAACATGACAGCTATACTACTCATAAGAAGGTGTGGTAAAATGGCAATGTTGAAAATCTGGAGTGAAAATATTGAAAATTCGCTAACTTACAAGCCTGCGTAGGAACTGCTCAATGCACGCTCGTAAAACATTCATTTTTTGGAACTTTGGCACCAAATTTTCAACATGGGGTTTTTGGGATGCATTCTCATGAATGATGTCACTGTCATGGTGTTATTCAGGCCTGAAGGGTGATTTCATGCAGTGACTATGCAGTGACTGCGAAATCACCCTTTGGGCCCGAATAACGCCACTACAGTGACATCATTCATGAGAAGGGGTCCCAAAAAACCCATCTTGAAAATCTGGTGCAAAAATTCCAAAAAATGCCTGAGATATGCAACAAAGTTGAAACCCCCCATCTAGCCCATTATACAGCTTACCGGCATTTCCTCAGTTCGCGGTCGGCTTTGAAGAGTGCAGACATGTTCCCGGTCCACCGAAGATCGTCGGGCCAAGGTCCAGAGGTAAGTATGGGGTGAGGGTGGGTGTAGGGAGGCAGGGTGCACAGTGGGTGGGTGCGGGTTGTGGGAGGGGGGCCAGCGAGACTACGTGGGACCATTTTTTCTTTACAGGTTAAAAAAAAGAAAAAGGACGACGAGGGACGTTTGCCAGCGTGGCACAAGGACGGATGGGGGGTAGGGCATTCAGCCAACGGGGGATTGGGCACCCCCATCGGTAATGCATCGATTGCCACGCTGGGGTGGGCTCCCCAGCGTGGCACTTACTACTCGGGGTGAGGACCGTGGAGCCGACGGGGATTGGGCACCCCGTTGGCTATATCATTAGTTGCCACACTGGGGTGGGCACCCAGCGTGGCATTTTGGAAGGCTTTGGGGGGTGGGGAACACAGCACAGCCGGCGGGGATTGGGCACCCGTCCGCTAACAGTGTGTGTGCGCAGGCGGGGGCGGCAATGCCTGCATGCAGGTGTGGGGGAGCTATGAGCAGGCGATATTCATTTCGCTGCTCACTCAAACGTAGCTCCCCTTTAACTGTATGCCACTGCATTTTGGAGCTTGTCATAGACAGCTCCAGCATGCATTGACTTACAGGGGCCGCGTCTGCCAACACACTGTCTGAATTGGAGGAGGAGGTGACACACCTCTGAAATCTCCGATGATGGCACTATGTTTCTTGCACATGAGTGCAAGCAAACATAAAAATGGTATCATACAATGACAGAAAAGAATGCTGACCTTTGATTGGTCAGTCTGGGCTGGACCCATAATGTTATCCCAGCATAACATCACGGATCTAGTTCCAACACTCATAAGATCAAATGACATGAAATATATTACTGCCCACTGACCATTGAATGCAGTCACCCAGCTGCTGTCACACACTGAGACTGGCTATGCTACACTTAACCCACGGTCACTGCAGTGGTGCTTTTCAAACAGGCAGCACACCTCTCTTCACTGGCTGCAATTACAGCTTATACTGTAACACATCAGGTGCCTGACACTGTCCAAAACAACTATCAAGAGTTCAACCCCTCCTTTGAAGAAAGCATAACGAGTGAGTATTTTGTTCTCACTATTTAAACAAACTGCCCAGGAAAGCGCCACACTGAGAAGCTTGTCCTGATGGTAATGCATGCGCCCACATATCCTCCACTCCTCAACCTGCCTCAAGTCACCTGTACCACCCAGCATTTGCATGGTTCTGCTGAGTTTTCTCCTGGTACAAAACAGAAGTACTAGAAAGTGTACCAGGAGAACATAAAAAACAAGAAATTATATTAAAAACCACTTGGCTACTTGGATGTTAGTGCATGCACAAGTATAAAATGCTGCACTATCAGCTTGGCGGCAAAGGGCACAAAGCTGAACTAAAAACCATTGTATAGAATTCTTTCACTTTTAAAACGTACCAGTATAACTTACCAGAAGGGAAGGGTAGAAAGGCCAATAAAAACACAGACATGAAGATGGATCAACAATGGAAGACAGTGTGGGGGGAGGAGGGGCACCAACACAGAGGTACAAACAGAACACAGTTAGCATGCCACCTGCTGGAGAAGCATAAATGGAACTTTTTTTCTTTACTCATCCACAGTAACAAATCAGTAAAAAAAAAGAAAATTTAAACCATATTGCTTGCATTCTTTTATTCTAAACATAATGAGTCATTGTATAATAGGCATAATGCACTCCAGGGTGTGTGTCATGCTGGGATAATGTCACTTCTGGGGTGTTGGCCCACTCAGCCTATGGATTTATGCCCAACCACCACAGGCATGATGTTATGCCAGCATGACACACACCCTGTCATGCATTATTCCTTTATTATCTAGTATACTATAGACTGAAATTGTTTCAACTATTTAAGAAATAATGATTTAATAATACACACAGAAATACAAGAAATACTTGATATGAAATGTCTTCCCATAATTCTGACAAGAAAATTCCTTAACCACGTAATACCTCAGGACTGAAAATATCTCAAATACAAACCTGGTTTTATTTCTTAGAAAAAATGTGTATGATACTGTGCATGTTACAGTACAGAATGCCAAAATAGGTTCATTATCTGAATATCAAAAGAAGGCAGGAACTGCATCCAGGGACAGTGGTTCCACAGCTTTACTCAATATGCAATAGTTCAAAGGGTAGCTGGCAGCCTCAACTGCATGCATCCCCACCAAAGGAACAGCAGGCTACAGTAATTAGCATTAAAGTTTAGTGCTTTTTTTTTACTTTCTGTGCAAATAAACAAACACAATGCTTTTCAGTTCTCAGCATGCAAAGGTGACTGTTACAAAGGTCCTAACACATTTCCCATCCCAATATGTGTTTTATCAAAGGGCATGTTACCCTAGTGTGTCTGCCTTATACTGTATAGCAATATCTCTTGAAGGCACAGAACACAGAGAGTATATTAGTACATGGGTTCTAAACATCCTACTACTTTAATGGTCAACTTGTATCCCATTATAATGGAATAAAAGAACACGTGCCTGTTCTGATGTGTCCTATTTGTACTCCTTAATCTAGTTTTCAGGATGCAAACAAAATCACTATCACAAATCCACAGCTGACACATAAAGAAAATCAGTAGTTTTCTGTCAGTATTATTGTCTTTCATAACTGTTGTCTTTCAGTACCTCACCCTTTAAGTATCTATGTCAGAACTTCCAGCATTTGGTACACTCTTTCTTCCTCTCTCTCACAATCTGCCTTGCTTGCTTTACCTCTGTCTCTATCTATTTCTCCCCAAGTGTACAGCTAAAACTGCAGCAGAACAGATGGGTTTTAGTTCCGCATTCAGCATGAGAGAGCCCCTGACTGCTCTTAGAGGACTCACAAATATTTACTGCACTTGAGTGACTGGTGTAGGGGATGTACAGTACACTGTTTCACTGCAACTCAACTTATTGTTTTGCAAATTATAAATCAAGGGAGCACTCCCAACCAATGGGAGCCCACCTTCTCACTGTACATGACACAATGTTATTCTGTGAAGAGTGTTTCAAATGCAGCTGCCCTGGAAATGGGCACATTGAGGTAAGGTTTTTTTTTTTTTTTTTTTCAAAATGAAATATATTATTCATTGAGCTTGATCAATAATCCTGTTATTAGTCTTACAGTCTTTGCAGCTTACCTAGTTCTTACTCCTGATTGTCATTATTTGTTCCCATCTAATCAATCCCAGTGCTTTCTATTCTCTAACTCTAGATGCCTCAGCCTTCCAATCAATTCTAAAATGGTTCTTCAGACCCAAGCATTTGTTTTTGATACTTCAGCACCTCCCTGAGTATGCTTTTCATTGTCCACCTCTTGATCCCTTAGATACAGACCTATCTTACATAGGGCACCAGCTCTCTCTATAACTGTATCAGGAAACATTGAGACCAATCCCAGCCCACTCTGCAATCAAGTTCCCAAATGCTCCTCCCCATGGTTTAATACTAAGGATCTCAGGGTGGCTCATGTTAATATTCAAAGCCTTATGGCTAACTTTCCTGAACTTGAGGCCTGGGTCTCTTGTTATAGTCCTGACATACTTGGTGTCATGGAATCACAGCTCTACCCTCAGTTCCTGATTCAGTGTGCTCTGTGGTAGGATATAAGCTGCTTAAACTTGACTGTCTCTGAACCAAAAGGGGTAGATGCATAGTCCTTTATTATAAGAATCACCAGCAGCTGACTGCTCTGCCTGGTGACACCCTGTGCTTCTACAAAGTTCCACACCTCCTATTGGTCCTAGGGGATGCTAAGAAAATTCACACTGTGTGTGTATATAGTCTTCCCAGTGGTGGTAAGGCTACATATCTGAGTTAGTTGACTACCTGTCCTCTGTTATTGGGAGGAATAAAATCATTTTAATGGGTGATTTTAATCTGGACTTGCATAGTAAAATCTCAAAAGCTTTTGAGTCGCTCATATGTAAAATTCACCTTTCTCAGCTTATCACAGATGAAGACTCCAGTCGAAGCACTGGGGTTTCAGCGGCTGGTACACTGGCTTACCGCTCTGTATTTGTTATGGATTTGTAAAGATTTATATTGAATATATCAATGGAATACTGAGTTAGATGTACGCATCAGTGTGGTAATTAATTCAGTGCACTCACCTGAGTGCCCAGTTGTCTGGTATGTTTGAAGTATTAGACAGAGTTAACTACTCCAGTCTAGCACCAGACTTCAATTTCCACTAGAGCACACTATTTTGTTTTGGATTTCTGAGATAATCAATTACCTGTCCTCTGTTATTGGGAAGAATGAAATAATTTTAATGGGTGAGTTTAATCTCGACTGGCATAGCAAAAACTCAGATTCTTTTGACTCACTCATAAGTAAAATTCACCTTTCTTGGCTTATCACTGACCCAGTTAAATCAATAGAAAGTAGCTCCAATACCCTGATGTGCAAGATAAATTCCAATTGTATTAAATCCAAAGAATCAGCACTTAATAATGATCCAAGATCAAGACAGCTCATAAGGGAGAAACTGATCTGGACAATTAGTAGATGGGATTCCCTGCTGCTGTAACAGGCATGGTGTGCTGAACGTGTATTCACATATTGTATTGTAAATGCTGATTCTTTGGATTTAATATTATCACTGACCCAACCAGACTATCTCCCAAAAGAGGTAACCACTCACTCATAGCGTGGGTTCTGTCTAACAGGAAGGATAGGATTGTTGCTGTGGGCTCATAAATGTCATTAGTGATCACACCTTGGTCTTTTGTGTATGGAATGACACTCTTCCACATGCCCTCCCAAGAAGCTAGAAATTAAGCAGTATTGCATGACAAGATATATATCATGGTGGGATAATGTTCCACTTTGGGTGGTTGAAGCACAAGGCCACAGGCTGAGTGTGTTCAACACCCAAGAAGTGACATTATCCCACACAGACACACACCCCAGAGTGCATTATGATTATTATACAATGGTTCCTTTGAAGAAAAATAAAGAAAACCAATTTCAAAATAAATTTAAAATAGGGTTCCACTTACTTTATTACTGGGTAGGTGTACCTAAAGAAAAATATCTGGTACTGCATTGTTTTGCCCAGTAGGTGGTACTGGTTTTCTTTTCATTTTTTTTTTTTGTCTTATAAGGGGTTGCTCTTCCTGGCTCCCCTCTGTTTCATTTTTTTTTTTTGTTTTGCCTTGTACCCCTGCTCACCCCACTCCAGCTTCCCCCTTGAGTTTAATTCGATTGGCCCCACTGCCTGCCCTGGGACTGGGTGAAAATGTATAAGGAAATCAAAGACTGTGATGTGTAATTAAACTGAGTGAGGAGCTGTGTGAGAGTTCCATTCTTAGAAAGTGATTGGGTAAGTCACCCATAGTTTGCAAAGGAAAAATACGTTGGCAAACTACTCACAGAAGCCTTTTTTCCAAAAGACATTTGCCTCTCTGTAATGTGACTAAGAAAATGGAAATAAAACAAAAGCCACTGGCAACAGCGTGGTGGAGTGTAAGGTGATCGTGTGCATGTTCAAAAGTTTGTGAAGCTGCTCGTAGCAGCAATTTGACAAAAAAAATTGTGGTTTGGCTTTTTGGTAGTTTTGACATGGTAATGGTTTTCAGATAGCTGTATAGGTAGGCACTGCAATGTGATGGGTGAATTTGAATGAAAAATGACAATGGGGAAATGGGAAGAGGGTGGCACAATGATTTTGTTTGCTATTTTTGGTGTAGTCAAGTGTGTTAGACCTTAATGCAGTAATAGTGTACTGGGATAATATCACTGTACAAGGCAGCCACTGACTAACCAGAGGGCACAAAACATTCTTTTCTATAGTATATATTGAGACTTCTCAAAATTTGATTAGGATGCTTTCCTTGATGAGCTTCTCCTTCTGCACTGGTCCCCTCTATATTGCTTCAATGATGTGGAAGAAGATTTTGCTTACTTAACCTCCATGCTCCAAACCCTTCAGAAGAAACACATTCTACTCATCAGGTGAAGAGTAAGAGGGAAGGCCACTAGGTGGCTTCACAGTGACCCGCTCTCCTTGTTTAAGGGTAGTCAAAGATGCGTGGCTAATTTTAAAACCACATCATACTGATAGACTGGAATATTGGGCCTTTTGGAATTGTGGTAAAAAGGATGTTTGTTTGTCTTAAACTGAATATTGCAGGAAGCTATTGCTGGCCTTTGCTAGTGACTCCAGGAGCTTATTGACTCACATTTAGGGGCTCATTGGTAATAGTAAAAGTCAAACACTATCTGATATGACTATTAATGATGCTAACTGCAATAATCCTGACTCTACTTCCAATGCTGTTAATGTCCACTTCTCAAACCAAACCAGGTATGAGAAACCTATGTCTTGCTCCCCTGAGTATCTTTCTCCATCTGGTCATCCTATCATCCTGACATTATACACCTCCAAGTTGTATCTCTCAGTGAGGTCCTGCACCATCAAAAATCTATCTCAGCCTGTGGGAGCATTGTCCCTGATGGGCTAGAGCCTAGACTATTTAGGATTGCTTCCCCCATTCTTTCCTCCCTGATTGCCAGATTGTTCAATTTGTCCCTCACCACAGCTATTGTTACTAAAAATTGGAATGTGGCTAAGATTGTCCAGTGTTCAAAAAGGATGGTACTGAAAGCATTGAGAACTAGCAGCCTATTGCAGTTCTGTCTGTTCACAGTAAACTAACGGAACAGCTAATGACTTCCCAGGTTATGGATTACCTTCACAAACATAACCTGCTGTCCCCCAAGGAGATGCATACTAAATCCATCTTTATAAATCTTACAAAAGTGTTCAGTCTTTCTAACCACACCCTACTCAAACTCAAATTGTCATCCCTTTGGTTTTCCACCACTGCCATCAGCTGTTTCTCTAGCTATCTTAGTGACAGCAGAGCAATTTTGTTAAATTTAGCAAGGCCAGTTCTGCCCAAACCACTATTAATGCTGGTGTTACCCAAGGCTCAGTTGCTACGGAGAGTTTGCACAGGGATGATGGTGCTAAAGACATATTCAGACACAGAAACATAAGTCAAGCACTCACCACATCATAATGAAACAGGCACCAGTCTTCTAGTTTCTTTTCTGGAATTATGCTAGTCCATTTATTTTGAATACAAACAAATAAAAAGGACAAACTATGCCCGTCTGGCACATTTTGTATAAAGCAAATCCTTTATCAAAGGCTCCATATTGGGACCATTGTTTTTTTTTCCATCTTCATTAATGATACTCTAAAAGCACAATCTTTCTGTAACACTCTACTATACAATGATTATTTGATGTTATACACTAGCCCCAAGGGTTTAATAGACATAAGGGCACAGCTCAATGCTGACTTTGATAGTGTTCAGACATGGCTTGTCCAAAATTGGCTTTTCTTAAACATTAGCAAGACTTAGGATATGCTTTCCAGATCTGCACCTAGGGTAAAGGTGTGCCAAAAACAAGGGTATGCACAAGGATGGGTGCTTAAGGATAAAAATGAGTATAAGCAGCAAAACAATAAATCCAGCATTCACCACAATATAAAAAAAATGAATAGCACCTGGAATAAAGTCTGGCACTGTTTTTCAGGTTTCTTGTGAGCAAATGTTTTTTATATGGTGGAGAGAGATGGATTTATTGTTTTTCATCCAGTGTGAAGGCTTACATCAGTGTTTAAATGGCTCCCACCTCTCTGTGGTTGACTCTAAATACCTAGGCTTTACTCTACATCTCACCTTAGATTTCACCCCACATATATCAAACATCGGTAAGGCAGTAAATTCAAGGCTTGGACTTGCCTACAGAATCAGATATGCTCTGACTCCTGCTGCAAGAATTGTGATAGTCCAGGGAGTCCTGCTACCTAGCCTTACATATAGGTTCACCTCATTCTATCAGACCAGAGCTTGCAATCTATCCAAATGGAATGCCATCTACTGTAACATATGTTAGTTTGCCTGATCTGCTACCTGATTAACCCATCACTGTATGCTATCCTCCAGTTTTGGTTGTTTCTCTGTCGCCTCTCATTGCCTGTGTACCCTAGGCTGTGTTATTGACAACATCATCAGGTCATCCAAACCTGCCATATTAGTGGTTTTGTTAACTCCTTTAAACTAGGTCTACCCCCTCTGATCCAATGATTTGTCTCTCATGACTATACCAAAGTGCTCCTCTAAAATGGGTGAGCAGTCATTTGCCGTCTTTGCTCCAAGGGCTTGGAACTTCCTCCCACCTTACCTCCGAGAATCTCAGTCCCACCCCTGCTTGAAAGAAGAACATCACAAAGTTCTTAAGTTCCACAGACAAATGTTCTTGTACTTAATTCTTTGTTTGGTATTCCTGCATTGTAATGATCCCAGCCTGTATGCTTTGGTTGTCTCTTGTTACATCTATTGCATTTATTATCATTGAATTTATTGTGAAATTAATTTTGGGGTGTGTTATGCTTTTTAAACTGTATTCATTGCTGCTTCATCTGTGGTTGTTTATTTCTTGCCTACTCATTGTGATTGTGTTCTAGGACACATACGGTGTCTCGGTGTTAATATTCTGCACTTTTGTTATGATGTTGCAGTGCTGCATTTTGTAATTTCAGTTGTCTTAGTAACTTCCCAGGTCATGCCTGAAAAGAGGCATTTCATTGTCAAGTGCAGCAAGAAAGAAAGAAAGAAAGAAAGAAAGAAAGAAAGAAAGAAAGAAAGAAAGAAAGAAAGAAAGAAAGAAAGAAAGAAAATATTAATATTGCCTCCAAGACCAGTCTTATGACTGTAAGAGTGGTCTCACTTATATTCTTGGGGTATCATAACTACTCACCTTTGGTTCACAGTTCAGTTCTCATACCCTAAGAATGCCTGTGTGACTCCTCTTACAATAAGAGTGGTCTTATCAGCACTATTAACATACACTATTGACCTTTATCAGAGATCCAGCAACAAAATATTTACCATTTATATGTTTTTTAGCAGTACATCACAATGGCAGGCAACATTTATGCTGTTTCATTTTCAGAGCGGGAACTATTTTTTCTTGCAGTACAATACTGCCACTATAACAAATAAAGTCATAGATATAAGGGCTACATCATTTAGTGACGGTGCCTTAATTGCAGAAAATGTCTAAGAAAATCCTCAGAGGGGTTGATGACTTTCATTGTTAAAACATTTTTTTAATATATTTTGGCTATAGCTTGGGACTAGTAGAGTGATTATGTCCTACTGCAGAAATTCCTCAAGATACTAGAGTTAGGTATGTTAGTATCCAAGTACTATAGATTATACTTTAATGCACTGTATGTTTTTAATTATCTTGGGGCCTTTACCACATTCCTACAGTAGTTTATTGAGTATAGAATCATATGTACCCACTAGTTTGGCATATCTGCACTATATGGACATGCCCCCATTCCCATCAGTCCCACCTGACATGTGCAAAAGACCCGCATGTCTCTGCACATGTCTTCATGCATGCTTGCCCCACTCACTTGTGGGTGATCTTATATGATCACTGAGCAGTGGTCACACAACAGTTCAATCAGAGAGCTCACTGTGCCTACTATTTACTTAAAAAGCTTAAAAAGTGTCAGTGTTTGAAGGACTGGTGCTGCAAGGAAGGGTTTGGATTCATTGGTGACTGGGGACCCACCTGGAGGGATGGGGGCTTGTTCAAGCCTGACAGCCTGCTTCCATCCTGTAGGAAAATCCAATCACTCTATTATAAGTTTAAATGCTACTGTACATAGGCATTTAAACTAGCCAAGGGGGTGGCAGGCCAGCAAGGAGGGTACTGAATTGCCCACCCCCCAACAGCTAGCAGGGGAACCAGTGAACAGGAAGGGGTAAGAAAAGCACCCAAGGGGATATAGGCAGAAAGGGGGCAACATTTAACAGAAGGGCAGACAGCAGGGAGAACCAGAGATAAAGAACAACCAGGGAGGTGGCTGGTGTAGAACAGTTAAACAGTCCAGGGAGTTCACATCATGGAAAGCCTTCTCCCACAAAAGTGGGAGCAAGGCAGAAGCAGGAAACTATAGACCTGTTAGTTTAACCTCAGTGATAGGGAAAATGATGGAATCACTTCTAAAGGAAAGAATTGTTGAGTATCCAGAGGCCAGAGGGGTACAGGACCCTAGGCAGCATGGATTCTGGCGGAAGTCATGCCAGACGAATCTGATAGATTTCTTTGACTGGGTGACCAAAGTAGTAGATCAGGGAGGGGCTGTGGACATGGCCTACCTAGACTTTAGCAAGGCATTTGACACAGTCCCACACAAAAGATTAATATACAAGTTAGCCAGCCTGGGAGTGGGTCCCAAGATGACAGCCTGGGTAAAGAATTGGCTGGAGAATAGGACACAGAGAGTAATAGTATATGGAGTCCACTCAGAAGAAAGGAGGGTTACTAGTGGGGTACCGCAGGGTTCAATATTAGGACCGGTCCTCTTCAATGTCTTTATAAGCAACATTGCAGAAGAACTGGAAGGAAAAGTATGTCTCTTTGCAGATGACACTAAGATCTGCAACAGAGTTGATGCACAGGGTGGGGTAGAAAGGATGAGAAGGGACTTGGCAAGGTTAGAGGAATGGTCAAATGTATGGCAGCTTAGATTCAATGCTAAGAAGTGCAAGGTAATGCACCTGGGAAACAAAAACCCAGGGAAGAGTACACAATGGGGGTGAGATACTAATAACAACAAAAATGGAAAGGGACCTGGGGGTAGTCATATCAGATGACCTAAAGGTGGGCAAGCAATGTGAGAGGGCAGCAAGGAGGGCTGGGGGGATACTGGGATGCATAGGGAGAGGCATCACCAGTAGAAAACAGGAAGTTATTATCCCTCTGTACAGACAGCTGGTGAGACCCCATCTGGAGTACTGTGTGCAGTTCTGGAGACCCAATCTCCACAAAGACATAGACAGGATGGAAGCTGTCCAGAGGAGGGCAACTAAAATGGTGCAGAGTCTGCACTGGAAGACATATGAATAGATACTTAAGGAGCTTAATATGTATAGCCTCGAGGAAAGGAGGGAGAGGGGGGACATGATAGAAACTTTCAAGTACCTCAAGGGAATCAACAAAGTCCAAGAGGGTAGCATCTTTCAAAAAAAGAGGTGTGCAAGAACAAGAGGCACAATTTGAAGATAGAGGCGTGACTCAGAGGTAATTTAAAAAGTATTTTTACAGAGAGGTTGTGGATGCATGGGACGGCCTTCCGGAGGAAGGTTGTGGAGTCAAAATCAGTGGTGGAATTCAAGCATGCATGGGATAGTCATAAGGCAATTCTGGGGGTGGGGTAGGAAGAAGTAGGCTGCTGGTTAACTAGGATCTGCAGCTTATCCAGTAGGTAGGGAAATGGGCAGACTGGGTGGACCAAGCGGTCCTTATCTGCCGTCAAATTCTATGTTTCTATGTTTCTATATTGTGTACTGATGCCAGGAGCCTTAGCAACAAGATGGAGGATCTGGAGGCTGCCATGTTGCAGTCGGACCTGGATATTGTGGCCATCACGGAGACCTGGTATAATGATAGCCACGACTGGGAGATGGCCATACCCGGCTACAACATATTCAAAAGAGACAGGACAGGCAATATGGGAGGAGGTGTGGCACCTTATGTGTATGATGGCATAAAGGCCACAGAGATCCAAGAGGAACAAAATGGGGGAGAGATAATGTGGGTTAAACTGAAAAGAAAAATAGGGTCAGCTATTCACACAGGGGTGGTCTACAGACCACCAGCCCAGGAGGAAGAAACAAATAGAGAGTTGATGCTAGCCATCTAAAGGATAGTAGACAAGGGGGAGGTGGTGCTGGTTGGAGATTTCAATATTCCTGTCGTGGACTGCAGCCTACCAGCAGCAGCATCAACCAGGAGCAGATTTATCCTGGACACTCTTCAAGGTGCCTTCCTTAAGCAACTGGTCATGGAACCAACTCAGTAGAAGGCAATACTGGACCTCATGCTCACAAATGGGGACAGAGTGATAGGGGTAACAGTGGGGGAGCACCTGGGGAACAGCGACCACTGGTCACTGTGGTGTGAAATCACAGAAGAAACAGAACCAAACTGCACAAAAACACGTATCCTGGATTTTAAGAGGGCAGACTTTGGGAAAATGGGGACATGCTTGAAAGAGGCACAAATGGGAATGTGGAGGGAATCAGGAGTGGAGGAACAGTGGGCAATAATTAAAACAGGGATTACAAGAGCAATAGAATTATGCATTAAGCAGGTTAGCAAGGGGAAAAGAAAGAGGAAGTCATTATGGTTTTCCAAGAAGGTAGCAGAGAAAGTGAAAGCCAAAAAGATCACATTTCAGCAAAACAAAAAAGACACAGGCAGAAGGGGATAGGGAGAAGTACCAGGAGAAGCAAAAGGAGGCAGGGAGGTCAGTAAGGGAAGCCAAAGGTCAGACAGAAGAGTGCATCACAAAATCAGTGGGTAGAGGGGACAAAACCTTTTACAGGTATGTAACTGAAAAAAGAAGCGCAAAGAGAGGGATAGTGAGACTGAAGGGGGAGGATGGGGGCTGCATGAAGGATGACAACAGTAAAGCTGACATACTGTACAGATACTTCTGCTCAGTCTTTACAGAGGAAGAAGAGGGTAATGGGCCTGAAAGGAGTATAAGGCATGGGAATGGAGCAGAAATGGACACAAGTCCCTTTTGCATGGAAAAGGGTCCTAAAGGAACTGGAAGGAATAAGAGTCAGTAAAGCAATGGGACCAGATGGGGTGCACCCCAGGTTCCTAAAGTATCTAAGAGAGGAGTGGCTGGAGCTCTGGCAATCCTGTTTAGTCGATCACTGGAAACAGGAGAGGTACCAAAAGACTGGAGGACATCAGATGTAGTCCCCTTATACAAAAGTGGGAACAAAGAGGAAGCAGGAAACTACAGACCATTCAGCCTGAACTCAGTAGTGGGGAAGCACTACTGAAGGAGAGATTGGTGGAACATCTGGTTACCAATGGGCTACAGGACCCAAGGCAGCATGGTTTTACCAGGGGGAGGTCATGCCAGACCAACTTCATTTAATTTTTCGACTGGGTGACAAGGGAGGTGGATCAGCAGAGAGCAGTGGACATGGCCTATCTGGACTTCAGCAAGGCCTTTGACACTGTGCCACATAGAAGGCTACTAAACAAACTGGGGAATATGGAGGTGGGCAGGAGGACAGTAGTGCAGTGGGTGGGTAATTGGCTGGGTGGCAGGACACAGAGGGTGGTGGTAAATGACTGTCACTCCACAGAGGGAAGAGTGACCAGTGGGGTACCACAGGGATCAGTGCTGGGATCGGTCCTATTCAACGTCTTCATCAGTGACATTGCACAGGACCTAGAACGTAGAATTTCTCAGGTCACTGATGGCTCAAAGCTGTTTAACAGAGTGGACATGCCAGAGGGTGTAAACAGAATGAACAGGGACCTGCAGAAGCTTGAAGAATGGTTGAGGATTTGGCAGTTGAAATTCAACATAGTGCAAGATAATGCATATGCCAGTGTCAGTGGCTCAGTAGGTAGCACACTAGCCTCTAAGGCTGGGAGTTCAGAGGGCTGTGGGTTCAGTTCCCACATCTGGCACTTGGGTTAATATCCCAATGCTAATGCTGTAGTGCAGCATGAGGGGGGTGCTGCACTTTTGAGGTGCCATCTTTTAGATGAGACGTTAAACCGAGGTCCCATCTGCCAGGATTGGTGGTAGTTCAGGTGGATGTTAAAGATCCCATGGCACTTCTCGAAAATAGTGGAGGAAATTTTTATTCGATACCAACATAACATACACAATTTATAAACAGGAAAAAAACAAGATAAAAACTTGAGTTAAAGAAAACCCTGCCACCATTACCCTAGTGCACCCAACACAATTCACCCAACTGTTTCATACTGTACCCCAAACCCCCATGATATCCGACCAAAAATACATTCTATTTTCTCTATTTCATACCTACTTTATAATAAAAGAAAATCCCCTCAACCACATCATCATTCATGTGCTGGGATGCATTTTTACATCTCTATGATACACTTCCCATAATGCAGATTCGCACAAATTACATAATGTCTGGTATGGCATGAGCTTTTGCTAAAATAAATATTGGCACTGGCTTTGCCAAAGATATTTTATACAGGCAAACATGACTCTTAAAGTGCTTTGATCATACCTTCTCATGGAAAGGGGGAATTTACTTAAAGCAAGCATTTCATATGTCACATTTGTCATCCACGGCATTTTCCACATGAGTGCTAAGTGTGACCAAAACTCTGTGGAATATGAGCAATCAATTAATAAATGTTCCTGTGATTCAACTAAGTTATTACACTCTGGATATAAATGCATTCTTTCTTCCAAGCTTTTATGTTTATGGTTCCCTCTAACCCCCAACCTCTCATAAGCACACAACCATTGGGTGTCCCACATTAGCACTGGCATCCTGCCATCAGACATTTGTTTAAATACTATGTCCTGTCATCCTTCCTGGCAATGCTGAAAATCTGTTTTTTGTGGTCCTAATATCTTTAATACTTCTATATATAACTGTTTCCTAGAATGTTGTAACATCATCTGCTTTGTTATTATCCATTTATAAAACTTCTGTAAATAACTCTTCAGATAATTTGGTACTAATTTATCTCCAATAATCTGCACTGGGAGATTTTCCCATACATTTAAAAATGTTCTGATGTTTTCAGATACCCAAACCCCAGCTAGGGAATTTTTACTTAAAAATAAGGATTTAACATTTACTGCCCAAAATATACAATGAAAGAAAACCACCGGGTTTATCATGCCTACTCCTCCTTCAGTGTTTGAAAGATAAGTAAATTCCCACTTAACTGGGTTTAGTTGGCTCCCCAATAGTAGCTGGAAGAACACTCTAAAAACTGTGATTTCCAAACTTATTGGAAGGGGATACATGGCGCTTATATATAAGAAAATAAGCAACAGAAATTGTTTAATCACCTGAACCCTCTATTTTTTGACATTTTCCACCCCTTCCACCTCACCACTTTTCTCTTACCTATTTGTAAAGATTTTTCCCAGTTTAATTTGGCCATATCCCCTGGTCCAAAATAAACACCTAAAATTTGTATAGGTGTATGGGATACCTCAATGCCCAAGATAATAGTTTGGGATCCTCTTTATCCCCCACCATAATTAATATCTTACTTTTTCGTATATTTAGTTTTGCCCCAGATATTATGCTAAAATCCTTCATGTCCTGCAAAACCCCTTGTACCCCTTCTTCATTTTTTGATCATTGCACAAATATCATCTGCATATGCAGTTATTTTTACTTCAGTCTTATCCTGAGTTCCCCTTATAGCTTGTATACTTGTGTTTGAAAGTTTTTTTCTAATAAAAGGATCCAGCGCAAACAAGTACAGCAAAGGGCTAAGTGGACAGCCCTGTCTCATCCCTTTCTTTATCTGAAAACATTTCCTGAGCTGTCCTGCCAAATTTGAACTGATAACTGCATTATTATACAATATTTTTATACACTCAATTAACTTATTCAGTACACCATATGTGGCTAAAACTGTAAACAAGAACTCCTGGTTCACATTATCGAAGGCTTTTCTTTGGTCTAATGATAATAAGATGCCTGGTATGTTGTTCACTTCACAATCATAATACACATCCCTCATTATACTTAAATTGCTCTGGATGTGTCTACCAGGTAAGGCACATGTCTGGACTGGATGTATTACTTGTGTTGCAATTCTTTTTCTAAGGGTTTGTAAAATGAAAGCCAATATTTTAAAGTCCGCATTTAGTAAACATATTGGTCTCCAATTCTCAATTTGTTCATGGTCTCCTGATTTAAATAAGTATACAGTGCCACTAAACCTTTTGTAAGCCTTTCTGGTAGTGTTAAGTTTAAGCAAGAACCTGAATACCTTTCCTAAAATTGCTGCCATTACCTCAGGACACAGTTTATACCACTCATTAGGTATGCCATCTTCACCTGGGGCTATATGAAGTTGCAAAGCCAGGATTTCTGTGAAAACCTCTGAATTCTGAATGCTCTTATCCAGGTCTTTTTCAGATGACCCATCAAACCCTACCCCTTGCAATCCTTCTAAATATGTTTCCATTCTTATTTTACTCCAATTGTCTGATTGTGAGAAGGTAAACAGTTGCTCTTCCACTATGTCTAATATTTCTTGAGCATTTTCATGCCTAACACCATTTTTAGACAATAGGGCTGTAAAATTTATATTCTCTACCCTCTCCTGACAAGCTATGTATGGGTCAATTTGTGGAGTTCTTTTTATTTCATATGTCAGTTCAGCTTGTAGTGAATTTGCTCTGTTATATTGCACTATCAACATTTCGTGTTTAACTTTCTTAATCTGATCCCCTAAGTCTGTTTTATGCTCATATACTCTGGTTAGTAATTTGAATAAATGTGTCCTAACGTTAATGTGTAGTAATCTGTTCTCATTCACTTTCCTCTTACCTTGTTTCTGACACCATTTGCATATATCTGCCTTGATATCTGTCCACCAGTTCCCTAGTCATCATATATTGGTAGTATGAAAGCTTTATCCAAAAGTATATCTAGGATCCCTATTTGACCTTCATTCTCTTTTATAAATTTCATATTCATTTTCCACCTGTTATACTTTGGCCATCCTCCGGTCATAGGTACAACCTGTATATAAAATGTCAAATGGTCAGAAAATTCTAATGGTATCCCTTTCATATTTCAGTTTTTTACCTTTCTTGAAACAAAAATATAATATATTTTTGTGAATAGCATGCCTTTCATGAAAGTATACTTTACCTCTGGGTTAGCCCCCTTACTACATTCTATTAATCCTGCCTTCTCTACCTAGGATTTAAAAACTTTGGAGTCTCAGGGCCAGATATTCAAACTGCGCTCTTCTTAGGCGCAAGCCCTTGCGCTGCGAGTAATAGTTAAGAGGGGTGTGGCCCTCATTTATATTCAAAGGAGTTGACTATTGAGCAACTCCTTTGAATATCACCCCGGCCACAGCCACTGTGTATGATGGCAGTGGAACTTGTGCCACCGCAAGTTGTCAGAGTGGAGCATTCAACTTGCGTGTGCGCAGCACCATTGCGCCATGCGCAAAAATCCGATATTCAAAAGGTGACATGCAAATGGGGCCATAATTCATGCAAGGTGCAGGGGGGCATTTACATCTGATTATGGCCCCATTTGCATGCCATTAGCATGCAGGTGCGCCGATCCCGAGGACTTGTGCCTGGCGCCTGCCAGGCAGCAGCCGTTGGACCGATGCCCCTGCAGCTAATCGTGGGCAAAGAGTGAAAATCCCACCACCACCCCACTGGCCCGATCGCCGGCAACAGCAGAAATGCCCCCCACCAGCCCTACAGCAGGCTGCATTGGTTTATAAACAACCCCCCCCGGCCGATCGCGGGCAGCAATATGTCTCCCCTCCCGAACACATCCTGGTGGTCCAGTGGACCGTAGATCCCGATCGCGGGATGTAATCATTACACACACACCCGCAAACATAGTCCTGGTGGTCCAGTGGACCATAGATCCCGATCGCTGGATGTAATCATTACACACCCCCAACACATCCCTGGTGCCTAGTGTCCCCCACCCACCACCCATGAAGCCCCACCACCACTTCCCCGGCAGCTGGCGAGCGTGACATCCACACCACCTGCTGCCCGCGCCCACCCGACTGACTGCATGGTAGGGCTGCGTACGCCCATTGGTGCAGAGCAAGAGCCAATCAAGTGCAGCCCATACCGTACAAGACAGTCCAGTTTTGTGAATGAATGTAATGGAAGAGGGGGCCACATGTTGGAGGGGTTTAGTAGCAAATGCCAGGAGCCTGGGGAATAAACTTGGGGAATTTGAGACCACCATGGTGGACAAGGGTCTCGACATAGTCGCAGTGTGTGAGACTTGGTGGAATAAGCATCATGCCTGGGAGACAGTTTTACCTGGTTATCAGTTGTTTAGGAAAGACAGGGTGGGGAAAAAGGGAGAGGGATAGCATTTTAAATCAATGAGGAAATTAGGGCTACAGAGGAGATGGTGGAGGGAGGGGAAACTGAGATAATGTGGGCCACTTTGGACAAAAGAATTGGTGAGCAATTGAGAGTCGGGGTAGTTTACAGACTTCCTGTGCAGGTGGAAGAGGGGGATGAGCAACTTATAAAATCAGTAACAAGTATAGTGGAGAAAGGGGAAATTCTGCTAGTGGGAGACCTAAACCTCCCTGACATCATCCGGGAGATCCCAATGACAGTTTCAGCTAGGAGTAGGGGGATCTTAGAGGCACTACAAGGCGTGTTCCTACAACAGCGTGATAGGGAGCACTCTACAGGGGACAACCTATTAGACATAGTCTTCACAAATGGGGACAATGTGGAGGAGGTGGCGCTTGGGGAAGAAATACGCATGAGTGACCACAGAGCTGTTCGGTTCGGAGTGAGAATGGACAGGTAAGGCAACAGGATGAGAACTAGGGTAATGAACTTCAGAAAGGCAGACTTTAACAGGATGAGGAAGGTAATCAGGCATGAAATGTCAAAGTTGGAGAATATGAAGGATGTGGAAGAATTATGGGCAGCAATTGGGGGGGCTGCTGAAAGCCACTGACCTATGCATCAGGAGGGTCGGGAAAAGCAGGAGAAGGAGGAGACCCCTATGGTTTACAATGGAGGTGGCAGGGGTGGTCAGGGAGAAATCTAAGGTATTCAGGAGGTACAGGACAACACAAATGATTGAGGATAGGGAGGCCTACAGGGAAAAAAGAAGGGAAGCAGGGCAGAAAATAAGGAAGGCCAAAGATGTCACTGAAGAGAGAATAGCTAAACAGGACAGGAGGGGAGATAAAACCTTTTTTTAGGTAGGTGGGTGAGAGACAAAAAGGCACAGAATGGAATAGGGAGGCTGAAAGGAAAGGGCGAAACAAAACTGGAGGGGTACTTCAAAAAAGTGGAGACATTAAACAATTACTTCTGTTCGATCTTCATGAAAGAGGACGAGGGTAGAGGGCCAATGCAGGAGGAAAAGAGGGAAACTGCAGGCAAATGGATTCTACCGAGTTCACAGCAGAAAGGGTACGTGAAGAATTCGGCAGACTAAGGGTGAATAAGGCAATGGGGCCAGATGGAGTGCATCTGAGGGTACTCAGGGAGCTGAAGGATGAGTTGGCACCACCTCTGGTGAGATTGTTTAACTTATCCATGGAAACAGGTGTGGTGCCTGGGGACTAGAAGAGGGTGGAGCTGGTTGCACTACATAAGAGGGGAAGCAACGAAGAAGTCAAAACTACCACCCTGTCAGTCTCACTTCAGTGGTGGGGAAAGTAATGGAAATGTTGCTAAAGGAAAGAGTGGTGGAATACCTGGTGACCAGTGATATGCAGGATGAAAGGCAGCATGGCTTCACTAAAGGAAGGTCATGTTAGACCAACTTGATAGAGTTTTTCAATTTGGTGACACAGGTAGTGGACCAGGGTTGGGTGAAGGAGGGGAGCTTGTTCAAAAAGAAGAAGGGAGCAAACACAAGGGGACATAGCCTCAAATTAGAAGGGGGGAAATACAGAGGCAATGTCACAGGACAGTTCTTCACAGACAGGGTAGTGGATGCCTGGAATAGACTGCCTGAGGAGGTGATGGGATCCAAAACAGTGGAGGGATTCAAGAGAGCTTGGAACAGACTCATGGGGTTGGGAGGATGGGTGAAAACCCAGAGACAGTATAGTGGGATAGGGGAGCAGGGGAGGATGTAAAGGGCAGACAAGATGGGCTGGTATGGTCCTTTTCTGCCGTCAAATATCTGCGTAATCTGCATAATCTATTAGACAGTTCCCTGCCAAAAGTCATCTTTCACCAGCTGAAATCCATATTACTGCTGGCTACTTTTACCCATCAGCCAGCGTTCTGTAGTTTTCACTGATCAGGAGACACTATGTTCTCCAGAATACCAAGTGAGGTAACCAGGTCAATGGTACCTAGCCAACCAGCCACCCAGAGCAAATATATGTTGCTCCCCAGCTAATGAGAATAAAATAAAAAATTAAAAAAAAACTGCTCTAAAGCACACAGTTTGTAATAAATACAGCTTGTGCTGCAGTGTCACACAAATGCAGTGAGTAATTTCTCTCCCCGCTTACTTGTGGGTGGTCTTACATGGTCACTGAGTGGAGGCCACATGACCATTCAGTCAGAGGGTTCTCCAAGCCTACTATTTACTTAAAAAGCTTAAAAAGTGTCAAGAACTAGGTATCCTGCTCTGTTATGCAGTTCCTTGCCGAAAGTCAGCTTTCACCAGCTGAAATCCATATTACTGCTGTCTACTTTTACCCAACAGCCAGAGTTCTGTGTTTTTTTCAGATCAGGAGGCACTGTGTTCTCCAGAGGTAACCAGGGCAATGGTACCTCACCAACCAGTCACCCAGAGCAATTATATATTGCACCCCAGTCAATAAGAATAAAAGTTTTTTTTTTTAAATATCTCTCAAGCGCATGGGGGATATTCACGAAGGTGCGGAGTGGGAATGCACCTTATAAATCCATCGTGTAGCCCACCCCACACCTGCCCTGCACTTACTGTGCCCCCTTATGGAATTCACTATCCAAATACATCCCCCTTATGCACCCGTTCCCCTGGCTGATAATGTGGCACCGCACTGAGGCAGACCAGGGGGTGAGGTGGAGGCTGTGCCATCACACTGCACAATTCACAAAACTGCATAGTGCTGCATGAGGCAGCCAGCAGCTACTTGAACTTGGGGGAGCTGTAACCCCAAGCGGTCAGTAATGTGCCCCCCTGAGATGCAGTCACCAGCCATGTCAGAGATGGCAGGGGACAGCAGTCCCCCCAGTATGGAGGCCTCAGTCATAAGGGCACTCTGGGAGGGCTGGAGCGGACAACCAGGGTCCCCCCCAAATTGCAGTTAGTGCACTGCGCTCTGCCTGCCCACATGGCACCCCACAGGTGCAGGTAATCCACTGCAGGACCAGGAACGGGTAGCTGATTGGCTGCCTGCCTGGATCTGTGCTCCACATTCGCCAGACCCCCGCGAACCTGCACACCGGGGGGGGGGGGCAGGGCTGGTGTTCCTGAATGCATCCTGCTTGCAGATTCCCCAAGGGTGCAAAGCTGCATGGGCAGAATACATGCCTTTGGCATGTAGATTCCGCTCATTGGTGAATAGCCCCCATAGTATGTAATAAATACAGCTTCTGCTGTAGAAATCAATCTCCATTTCCTAACAGTAAACAACAGAAGGAAATTGTCTGTCTCTTACTCAGATACTTCATTCTTATTCTAACTCTATTACAATTCAAGTAAAAGTAGCTGTCCCGTCTCTCCATGTAACCTTGTACATCTTCTGTATTCCAAGTTCTTTGTGCCCCATTGCCCAACTCCCACCCCACTGTTCTGGTGACCAGTGTTCTTACCCCCATCCCTGATCTCCCCTATTAAATGTTCATAAATCTATCCCTGGTGGTCTAGCAGACCCCCACCCTATCTCTGATCTCCTCCATTAAATATTCATAAATCTGTCCCTGGTGGTCTAGCAGACCACCCTCCCTATCCACAATCTCCTCATTATATTTTCATAAATCTGTCCCTGGTCATCTAGCATACCACCCCCCCCTACACACACACACATCCCCAATCTGCCCATGCAATGTTGCTTATATCATTTATTGGTGGTCTAGTGGACCCCCAATCCCCCACCCAGGCAAACAGTGCTACACCACCCCATTCCTCCTGTACCATTCCCAAGCTGGCAACTGGCACAGGCCTCTACTCTTCACCACAGTTTTCTGCCGACTAAACTGTCAAGGAGCACTTACTGACTACAGTACGCACTCCTTGACAGTTAGGTTGGCGGCTAGCCATGGTGGAGAGCAGAGGACTGTGCCAGACACCAGCTCAGGGATGGGAAGGGGAGGCAGGGTGGTGTGACACTGCTGGCTGGGGTGAAGGGGTGGGAGATCCACTAGACCACCAGCAAATGATATGTGCTACATTATATGTGCAGATCGGGGACAGTGAGGGGGTCCGCTAGACCACAGATATATGTTTCCATATGGGGTAGGTTAGGGATAGAGAATGGGATCTGTGACACATGTTCCCTGTCACCCAGGGAGGGCCCTGTGGATGGCACAAGTATCTAAACCCTCACAGAGGACACACTTCTAAGTACCCTTAGACCTGCCCTGGCTGGTATAACAGTACTTAGAAATTTGCCCTCTGGGAGGGTTTAGAGGATCCTGAATTAGGGCATATTGCAGCCTGCATCTGTCACAAGCCCCCTAGCACCATGCCACATCCCATTTTTTGCCTCAAGGATAGTGCAAGCCCCCTTTGGTGCACACAGCCTGCATTTGACACCATCTGCTTTTGAGAATTGCTCATGGTGCATCTTTTGGTACAAGCCACACATTGCTCCATTCCTTGTGGTGCAAGCCCCTTGTGCCATTCAAGGGGCTTTGAGAAATGGGCCCTCTGTATCCAGCTTTTGTTTTTATATTTGCCAGGCTGTCCTCTATTGGAATATGATACAAGCAATTCCAACCACATAACCATTTTTAAAGCGGTTTTTAAAGCTTACGGGGACACATATCAACCCCCTGAAATGCAAAACGAAATGGTACTGGTGTTACTAGTATGCGCTACCATTTGCGCACTCTCTGGGCCCAATTCTCAAAGGGGGGCTTAGATCAGCACAAGCTGCATAAGACAGCAACTTGCACTGAAGCCCCTTGTGCCAGGGACCCTGCACCAGATTCTGGCACAGGAGGGGTCCCAGCACCTATGTCCCCACACTTGTGGCAACCCATCCCATGTGACAGACACCTGGCACATGAGAAGGGTCTGCTGTAAGCTTCATGCAACAAATGCAAGCACCTTCTCATCCCTGCAGTTGCCTGTGTTAATATAATAAAACATACATCCCCTTCCCACATAATATTGCACCCCCTCCCCAATCCCTGATGCCACCACTGTATATGTAATAATATGCCCCCCACCCTGATCCCCAATGTCACCCTATTATCTGAGTTATAATAAGCCCCCCACCTCGATCCCCAATGTCGCTGTTGTAGTACTAAAACATAAGATCCCCATTCCCTGGTGATCTAGTGGGCTCCTGCCCCCCACCCCAGTAGGTAGTGCCCACCACCTAGCTCCCCCCATCCTGCAACAGTGCCATTACTGGCACAGCCCTCCTCTCACCTCCACAGTCTGTGCCAACTGAACTGTCATTGAGTGCTATATCGCACCATCCAGTACAGCACTCAATGATAAACAGTCACGGCACTGACCATGCACTTTGAAATAATGACTCAAGTTCATAGTCTATTATAAAAAACTTTCAATCTTTACTGAACGCAGAAGAGTGTTACAGGAACAGTAGGACATAACAAAACTTCTTACGTTTCACCCAACTTCGTAAAAGTCCATGGTTGGGTGAAACGTAAGATGTTTTGCCATGTCCTACTGCTCCTGTAACACTCTGCTGTGTTCAGTAAAGACCGGAAGTTTTTTCCATAGACTGTGGACTTGAGTCTTTTTTTCAAAGTGCATGGTTAGTGCCGTGACTGTTTTGTATATAGTGAATATTTGTGTTACTGAGCACCCTGTATCCTTGTGCTGCTCTGTCTCAGCACATGCACTAAATGATAGTTCAGTCATTGCTGGCCACAGAGGTGAGATGAGGGCTGTGCCAGTGCTGGCTCTGTTATGGGATGGGGAGCTGGGTGGTGGACACTACCTGCTGGGATGGGGGGCCACTATATCACCAGGGAATGGGGGTCTTATGATCTAGTATTACAATGGTGACATCAGAGATTAGTGTGGGGGGCATATTATAACTCAAATAACAGGGTGATGTCAGGGATCGGGGTGGGGGATTACTATAACTTACATAATAGGACAGCATCGGGGATCAGGGAGGGGAGCGAAGTATTAGATGGGAAGCGGATATATTTATTTATTTATTTATTTAGCTTTTGTTGACCATGTAGGTACACTAGACAAGTTATATGCCTATTTTCAGGTACGACCCGGGAAAGTATAAAGAAAATACTTTGTGTCATATATTATCATGGGCAACAGCAGGGATCAGGGAGGGAGCGCCACTCGACCACCAGGGAAGGGAACATTATTTATTAGAATTAAGGGGGCTATCAGGTAGTGGGGAGGGGGAACCACAGCACATTGCCACAAGGTGCAATACAAGCACTCGAGGGATGTGTCTAAGGATACTTAGAAATTCTCCCTCTGGGTGAGCTTTGAGAATCAGATGTTTGTGGATGTGGCAGCGTGCTTCTGCCTTATGCTGCCTTGCGCCTTGCCACATCCCATTTTGGGGTGTATGGGCAGTGCAAGTGGTTGCCGTGGGCTGCCTTTGTGAATTGCTCCTGATGCATCTTTTGGTTCAAGGAGAACTTCACACCTTTCTCTATGGCACAAGCCCCTTGTGCCCAGCCAGGAGCTTTGAGAATCAGGCCCTTTGTCTCTAACTGACTGCAGGCAGCAATAAACAATACTTCGATGTGCTTACACAACCTGATTAGATGATATGAGATGATGCTTGTGTAACTTGATTTCATTTGTGGCTTTCCACCTCTCTATCCATGGGATATACCACCTTGTAGGGGTATGACACAAAGTACCCTAGAGGATGGTTCCCCACCTACAGGTGCCATGGAAACGATAGCATCAGCTATAGGTAGGTTAGGAAGAAGCCCACAGGTAAGAGAGATGAGCTGCTGGAGGAGGAAGGGTGGATGATGGGCAACAGTAAACAAATCTGAATGGGCTCCAGGATGTGTGAGCTTTTAAGCCCTATGGGGGAGTGACGTTATTGCTCCACCCATCGAACATCAGGCTTAAAGCCCTCCCATTCGATGTGCTTATGAAACCTAATGAGATGATATGAGGTGATGCTTGTGTAACTTGATTTGATTTGTGGCTTTCCACCTCTCTATCCATGGGATATACCACCCTGTAGGGGCACGATGCAAGGAACCCTAGAGGAGGGTCCCCCCTTACAGGTGCTGTGGAAATGATAGCGTTGGCTAAAGTTACATCAGGAAGAAGCCTAAAAAGAATACCTAAAGGTGTCAAGCATCGAAGAGGCAAGGATGTTGAATGAATGAATTTTGAAATGATAAGGGCTGACTTCCTAATGAGAGAGGGGAAAGCCGGAGCTACTGTCCGCCTCCATCCAACAGCGGAACTTAACTAACTAACCTAAGAAGGCACAAACTTTAACTAATATTATGACCATCGGCATGGTGGAAAGGAAAAAAACCCTTTGAGGAGGAAACCTCTGGGGATCCAAGGCCTAGGTCACCTTTCCTCCAGGCTGACAACGTTTGAATTGAGGATGCATGTCGTTAGAAAGAAGGGTTCAGTAATGAAAGGGATAAGAGTAGGGAAGATGATGATGGAATAGGGAAACTCTCCAAAAGAAAGCACAGATTGAATAGGGAACATGAGGCTGTACACAGATCAAAGGAACATGAGGCAAAGATAAATATTGATGGTGATGATTGCCACAAGAGGGTGGCAGGTTGATGAGGTAGCAGATCCAATGAGAGGTATGCCTGATTGAGCAAGGTGAGGAAGTGGACTCTGAGGCTGATAAGCATGATTATGTGACTTGAATGATGAGACCCATATGTGGTAATCAATGAAGCATAGGAGTCCATAGGATTCAATGACAGGAATGTTTGAGTAAGCGATGTAAACACTGTAGATGAACCTTGAGGAAAGGTTGAGTGAATGATGATTGGAGTTATGAACTCAATATGTGTGGCAGGATGGCTGTGTGTTGATAAATTGGCATAGGAGTCAGGATAGGTACACCCAAAAAGAATATCAATAGCAGGCCATGAGTGGAGTGAATCCTGGATGGCCGGATGGAATTGGAAGAGGAGGAGACGGGAAGGAGCTTGAAAATGAACTTGTACAAGGGAAGCAAAAGGAAGCAGGCTCCTCTAGAGAAGGCAGATTCCAAGGCCAGGAAGGCATATCTGGAACCAGAGGCACCTCAGGTTGAGCAATCGAGGAGCAAAACTGGACAATGAATGATGAGGAGTGACACTAAGAGTGGAGTGAAGCTCAGAGTGGAGTGAAGCCATGATGGCTGGGACTAGAAAAGGCGCTAGGACAAGGAAGGTAAAAGCAGGAACTGGATGAGGTATGATGAAGGAATGAAGCCATTGAGGCTGGCATGGGAAAGTGAGGTATGACAGGACAAAGGATGGTAGGGAGGTCAAAGGGTTAGCACAGGACCCAGCCAATACGGAAGGAGAAATTCAGTAGGGCGAGCTGTATACAGGATAAGTATGGCAGTAGGGTGAGCTACAGGAGGTGGTGCACAGGACAGGTTCGATGCAAAGCCAGATGGAGGCAGCCACAGATGGCCCAATGATGTGAATGGCAGAGCAAGCTACTAGAAAAACCAAGCCATGATGAGATATAGAAGCCATGACTGGAGGGAATCCTGGACAGCTAAAGACGGATGGAATTGGAAACCCGATACATGCGGCGTGAGGGCCGTGGACTTATGAGGCAGTCATATGAGTAAGGATAGCTATATCCAAAAAGGAAGACTGAATGCAGGCCATGATGGGAATTACACTTTAGTGTTGAGGTTTGATGAGATAGCACAGGAGGTGGACAAGAGAGACGAGGAGAGGTAGCAGAACGAGGGCACACTGAAGCATGAGTAGTAGATGTGGTGGAATAGGATGGCAGGAGGAGCAGGTCAAGTCGAGGAAGCAAGAGCACCCACAAGATGGAAAAATGATGGCAGGGACGCAGAATGGCAGAATGAACAAGCCAAGAGTCTGCTATGCAGTAAAACGGCTATGAGGGAGGGAAGCCCAGAAGGCAGAGACAGTCGAAAGGAGAGATGAGCAGAGGCAGAATTCCCCCTTTTTTTAAAACAGAATGTTAGCATGAGGCTGCAGACTGAGTGCAAACAGCCCCTTAGTCCTGTGTTAGACCCGTACAAGGTACATCCCTAGAGTGGCTAATTGCCTGAATAAATTGGAGTTGTGCATGCCACATGGGGATTCTAGATATAACGTACATGAGATGCACCCTAACAACCAATATGAATGCATGAACCAATAGGAATACAAGAAATCTGTTGCCCAGTTTAAAAATAAGTTTTAACAAGAAAACGAAATGAAAAACAGCTAATGGAGCACTACTCACAAGGCTCATAAGACCTGGACTCCCTCTAGAGCAACATCAAGCAGCTATCTTAGGTAGTTCCCAGGTTGAGTGAGAAAACTGATATAGTTTGGAAGTTACCATGAACGGCAATGAGCTCCCCCCCAACACACACCACACAGTTCGAGAAAACAGACCAATGGAGGCAGAGGAATGGAACCGCAAGAAGTGGTGGCTGCTGAAAGCATGGCAGAACTAGGGGGCAGGGTTCTGAGAGGTAGCGCTGGTGGGAATGAAGTTGAGGAAGGTGGGAGAGCGGAGGTTGATGTACACCTGGAAGTATCCGGGGAGTATACAGAGCCATGGCATGTAAAATTGCAGTGCCAAAACACAGAGTCCCCAGCGAGAGCCCACAGAGACAGAAACCCCAATAGCCCATTCAGCAGCTCCACTGGACACGAGTCAGTTCAGGGAAAAGCAGTTCCAGTTGAGGGGCCGAGTTGGGCTGGTCGTGGCAAACCCAGAAGTATGGGCGTAGGATAAAGAAGGTGCACGGGGGAGACGAGTGAGTGGGAGCAGCCAGAGGTCACACGAGTAGGGAAACAGAGCAGGAAAAGATGTGGCCAACGTGGCCTCCGGCTGCAGTGAAAAATGAATCTGAATGGGCTCCTGGATGTGTGAGATTTTAAGCCCGATGGATGAGTGATGTTGTTGCTCTGCCCATCGAACCTTGGGCTTAAAGCCCTCCCATTATAGATCTTTACATCCCTGCAGTAAACTGGAGCCATAATTACTAGTTTGCATCTTTAATATTCTGTTAGTACAGGGACCCTTGTCCTGTTCTGTTTTCTATATCTGGGACGCACTAGTAATGGCAGATTACATATTTCACTATCATAAGTGCTCCACTTCTGTTGTGTTATTGTTGCATCTTGGTTCTTCCTTTAGGTTAAACCAAAGATGGTGATTGTTGGGGGGTCATTGTGTCTGAGACACACTCCAATTCAATTCAATTTTGTCTGTTTTCTGGGTAAGTATACTAGACCAAAGGTCTGTTTACAGGCATGACCCCAGTATTTTCAATAAAATACGGCTTATACATTAATGTCTCAAAACACATATAAGATACAAAACATGCAAATAATTAGTACAATTCATTCAACATGAAAAATATAGAAAGTAAGTTTGTTTAGCATGCACAATAATCATCACAGCACTAAAGACATTTTTATGGCTGCAGTGGGAGGAGCCTGCAGTCATCTTGTGAGCTCTAAAAACAAGCCACCAGATTGCCACTGAAGAACAGTTTTGGAGTTGCAGTATGATCATTCTGCAACTCCAAAACACTCTGCTCACTCCCCCCACCTCCTCAGGAGCGTTACTTTTATGGTCGTCGCCCACCATGGCCTGCTGTGCAGAAGATGGCTGGCAATGCTCAGTGCACATGCATAAGTAGTTATGCATGTGTGAGTTCACTGCACATGCACATTGAGAATCGGTGGCCATATTGGGCATGGCAGAGTGTTCTGCTGTGAGCTCAGCAAGCGTAGCTGCAGCAATGTCAACTCTGGCTACAGTTTGTTATAAATGACATGAGTAACATGTTGCTTTACAAATAAATCTAAAAATCTAAAGGTATGTGCTACAGTAATCTAATCTCATACCAGCTTCTTATAAAGTGAACATCATTACACAGATTGCTAGGGACATTTACATATAGACGTAGAGGACGGATGGCTTAACAACTTTCGTCTAAAGTTTTGTACAGTAGGGATGGGGCTAACCTGATCTCTTTTGGAAATTCAATCCATTTTTTACTGCATAAAAAGAAAAATCTTTTTGTTCAACAACAGTTCTGCAAAAAGGAATTACTAGCCATGACTGGTCAGCTGATCGTAAACTCCGATTTAAGCTGTTCATCACTAACAAATCTGCTAATGGATTTCTGCCTCCCAAAATAATATTTTTGTAAATGAACTGAACAACTGAAAAGTGTCTCTCTGTTAATGGTAACCATTGTATTTTTTCATACAGATTACAATGATGTATTCTATATGAACTGCTAGTAGCAAAACGGCATACCATATTGAGAAGAACCAGGGCCCGATTCAAAAGGATGATGCAGGGCTTGCACCAAGACCTGCATCATCCGCAATGATTGGTATAGCTGCGCCAAAGCCCTTTGGCACAATGTAGCCCTGATTCAGGAAGGGATGGTGCATTTGTGGCCATTTTCACAGTTCACAGCAGCCTGCGCCAAAGGTTTGGTGCAAGAGCTATAAAATAGATCCCCTTGGTTGCAAAGTTAGACACGGGGGAGCTGGTCTAACTTGCAGCAGCTGGCACACCTGATCATGAATTGCGATAGCCACCAAATATCTGCCACTAGCCCTTGCGCCATCTGTCTGGTGCACAGAGGACCTGCAGCAGACACAACTCTTCATGAATTGGGCCCCCAGTCTTTTGTTTATGACCCCAACTGAAGCCAAAACCCAGACTAAACTTCCATAGTCTAACCTCGGAAACTAAGAATTTCTGGCAATCACAGTGTTTTTTGTTTTTCTACAGAGAGCACCTTTTTTTAATCTATAAAGAAAACTTATCTTTCTGTGCAAAATATCTGTAGCATTAGCTATATGCCTATTATATCCAAGTCTGAAAAGACCAGCCAATTGGATGGCTGAACTGTTCATCCAAGGAAGATGGGGTGATGGTTTTAGTGAGGGGATTGAATTTTTTTTTTTTTTGGTGTAAGATACTTATGTGTTTGCATACTTTGCACAGCTTGTTGTTGTCCCCTGTTGGGAACAGTGTTTGGTATAGGCACTATATACTTTACTTTATTAACATAGCCAAGTATACAAGGTTATTGGTAAATAAGAACACAGTGTGTTTTTTTGATATGGCTCCTCTACCAGTTTTGAGAACTGGGAACTATGGTGCCTTGGACTTCCCTTCCATGCAGCTGATGCCCATTTTCCATCCTCATCGCTGTCCATGAAAAATTCCCTGCCAGACATGACAGACTTAAACTTTATATCATGGAATGTACAGGGCCTTATCTCCCCTGTAAAACCAAGGTCCTAACTCATTTAAAATAGCTCTGTACCTCAGTGTCCTTTTTACAAGAACCCAAGCTGTCTCCTTCTGAAACCTGTAAATTACAAACAGAATGAGTGGGACTAGCGCTCCATAATTCCTACTCCTCCACAAAAAGTGGAATCTATTTTCACATCCATAAATCACCTAAATGGCAATGTGTATCAACATCAACCAATTCAGAGGACTGATGGTTAATAGCCTATATAGCTAACCCTGAGGGATCCCTGATCCTGATTAGCATCTATGCCCCGAATGTTGATGATCCAATGTTTTTCACATATTTAAGCGAGGAATTTACAAAATTCAATGTCCCCATACCTTCACTGATAATAGGAAGTGATATCAACCTAACCCTCGCCCCTCTATAGACAGATCGGCTGCCACCCCCAAACCACATCTCTGAGTGGCAGCTGCCCTTACACTCCTACTCCATGAATACTCCCTTTTAGACATCTGATTTCTCATGTACCCTTGAGTCTGGGACTATTTCTGTTTCTCCCTAGTCCATTTCACTTCCAGCTGTAATGACCTTTTCCTTACATTACTCACATGACTACAGATGGCCACATGCATCCTATTGTTATATCGGACCATGCTCCTGCCTCCATATCAATCCTCTAGGCCTCTGCCTCCCCCAAATCCTCCTCATGGAGATGAGATCCTTTATTACTTAAGGATCCTAAATTTATTCCCTGGATTAAACAGGAGCTAGAAGACTTCCTCACACATAATAACAATGGAACCGTCTCCAAGCATGTGCAATGGGACACTTTAGAAGCTTTCCTGCATGATCGTATCATTCATTATACTGTCCATAGGGACAAATGAGTGAAATAGTTGTAGTAGTAGTAGAGTTTATTTCATTATGGCACCCTGACCCTGAGGCCCAGGATTCTAGTACAATAAAATGCAGCTAAAACAATAAATACAACTGGCCTGGTGGCGCTGAGGGTTGAGCACTGGACGCCACACCCACGTCATGGCCGGGTTCAGGAATGAACTTCGGGTAGCGAGGAGTATTTAAGGAGGAGGATAAGCATCTGGAGGACAGCTCTCTAATCCCTGGGGAGGATTCTGGGGCTGCTCGATGTCCTAGCGACCCGTGATGGAGATCGGAGTAGCACAGGTGCTCAAGCCGACGTAAGTGGACGAGTGTGGCAGACGTCAGCAGGGCAGCTGTGTGAGGACGTCAGTGCACGCTGCACTCCTAGGGGAAAAACAAAACAAGAAAAATCCTGCCTTGGACTGTGGAGATGATTGGGGCTCCAGGGGCAGGACTCACATTCCATCACCAGCCCACCTACTCAGAGGACTCCAGGCCTGACCTGACACCCAGGTAAGGCCTCTCTAACTTACAGATAGGCCATTAGGGGAGAACAGACCCATCCCGTGGGGGTAATCCAGGAGGCTAGGTCTGCCTGGGTAGATGGGGGAGTCTCTCTGAAAATTGGGTTCAGGCAGGGAGTAGAAGTCCAGTCGAGAGAGCACCCCGGAAGGTTGCCCGGCCCATGGAGGAGAATAAAGTTCACAAAAAAAAATAAATAAATAACAATAAATATGCATTGCAAACAAATCATAGCAGAACACTGCAAAACAAATAAAATTAAAATGAATCCCACTAAAACAATCTCATAAACAATATGAAAGTTACAATTAATTTAATAAAACTATAACTTGAGTGTTGAAGAACTATAAAGGGATTCCCCAAAAGCCTGCTGAAAGAGATAAGGTTTTATCCTCATTTTAAAAATGTCCGCTGAGGGGGCCTCCCTCAGGGTCTTGGGCAATGAGTTTCACAGCAACAGGCCTGCTATTTCAAAGGCCTGGTCCCCGAAGATTTTATTCTTGCCCTCGGGACCATCAAAAGGCACTCTTCAATTGATCAGAGCAGGTGAAATGGGGTGTACGGATGTAGGAGCTCACTCAGGCAGGATGGGCCCAGTCCATGCAGGTTTTTTTTAGTTTAGCATTCCTATTTTAAATGAGAATATGCCAATTCACTGGCAGCCAGTGCAGATAATGCAGTGCCAGGGATATGTGGCAGGATCTTGGAAAGCCTGTCAATAACTGGGCAGCTGCATTCTGCAATAACTGCAGGCATTGTAGAGTACCCCTCTTATCCCCAAGCTAAAGAGTATTACAATAATCTTGCTTCGAGGTCACAAATACATGGATTATTGTGGCCAGATCTTGGGAAAGGGATAAGTGATCTAATTTGGCAGATGTTCCTAAGAAGATAAAAGCCATTTTTGGACTATGGCCAACATCTGGGTCTCCATTGTCAGGGTTTTTCCAGAATGATTCCCAGATTCTTCATTCTAGAAGAGGCTGATAGATGACAGCCACCAAGCTGTAGTCCAGTCACTCCACCACCAGCCACCGATCCCCCTTTTCAGCTTGGCACAACCATCAATACTTTAGTCTTCTCAGGGTTCAGTCTCATCCAGTTCTTGATCTCAGATAAGCATTTATTAAACACATTGATAGCAACCTGAGTCCCGGGCACAAAAGACAGATAGAGATGGGTATCAACTGCAGAGCAGTGAAACCTCAAACCTAACCATCTAATGACCATGCCCAGGGGTAGCATGTACAACGTGAACAGCATTGGTGATAGGACTGAGCCCTGAGGTACGACACAGGACAGAACCATTGGGCTTGAATAATAATTCCCCAGTACTACCCTCTGAGATCTATCCCGTAACTGTAAAAAGGACTCAAATCAGCAGATCATAGTGCTGGTGAGTCTGGAATGCTCCCTGAGCCAGTCTAAAAGAATGCCATGGTCCACGGTATCAAATGCCAAAGACAGATCAAGAAGGATGAGAATAGATCACTCTCCTCTATCCCTCACACTGAGCAGGTCATTAAGCACCCTAACCAAGGCAATCTCTGTGCTATGCCTGGCTCTGAAACCTGACTGGAATAGTTCATAGATATTAGAGGCCTCCAGATGTTCCTCGAGCTGTAGTGCAACCACTTCCTCAATAACCTTGACCTTTGATGTGGAACCTTTGTATTGACATGGAACCTTTGTAAAAGAGCCCTGGGCTCAAAGGTAATTGTAATCCTAGAATTGAAATAAATAAATAAAAATAAATAAACCTTGCCTAAAGTGGGAATGTTAGTGTTTGGACGATAATTCACCAATACATCTGGGTCCAAGGATGTTTTTTTCAGTAAGGGCTTTACCAGAACATACATTTAAGTGCCACCAGAACCAGTCCCTACTGCAAAGAACACTGGATGATTACAGTGAACAACGCGACCAGTTGGCCAACACAACTCACTAAGAGTCATGCTGGGCCAAGTCCAGATTACAGCAAGTCAGCCGCAGCAACAAGACAAATCCGTCAAACCTCCTCCACTGTTATCAGCCCAAATTCACCCCAAGAACACCTATTGCATTTCTGGTCTTGATGCAGACCATTGCTGGGAACACAAAGCCCCCTTAAAATAATACCGGCCCTAATGGAGGACACCCTATCCAAGAAGAACCGAGTGAACTCCTCAAAGTGCGTGGGTGTAATCTCTCTTATGGGCTCCACACAGGCTGGGTGGAGCAGCCTATCCACAGAGCTGATCCAGGTGGATCTTCCCAGCAGCAATATCTCTTGACAGAAAATCTGCCTTCTTCTAAAAGATCGCCTTCTGATATTTCTCATGATGGGAAATCAGTACTAGTTTGTCCTTCGTAGTCTTAGACTTCCTCTAATGACATGCCAACCTTCATGCGCTGGTTTGAAGTGCCCTTAGCTCACCATCAAACAACGGCAACTGAGGCGCCATACCAGGGGGGTATACACGAACCAGCGATAGAAGTTCGAGGGCCTCAATTATGGCCCTATTAAGCCAGCACTGTGGCCTCCACTCCCCCAGTGCATACTGCCAACATTTCCGAGGTGTCCAATACTGACATCAATCCTTTAGATCCTGAACCTCTTAAAGGTCTGTATTGGGCCACCTCCACAGGGGTTGGACTATAAGCAGGGGCCCTGAAGCTGAACCTGATAACACAATGGTCCAATCAACTGACCAGATCAATCTTGAAGCCATCCACCTCAAACCCAAGAAAGAATATCTGGTCCAGTGCATGGCCATTGAGGTGAGTCATGGGGGTAACAACCTGTGCTAGGCCCAGGCTATCCATACCCTGGAGGAACTCTCTACCAAAGTGGGAGCCCTTGTCATCGACCCAGGCATTGATGTTATTTTTTTATTTATTTTATTTATTTTTTCAATCTCGGATTACAAAGTACCTTTGAGCATCAAGCAGCTCATTTACAAAGGTTCCACATCAATGGGGAGAGATTACAAAGAGACAATAGGGGAACTAACAGACTGAGTTACTAAAAAACATCAAATACAATGGTATACATCATTTAAGAGACATCATAGATAGACAGCAATAGTAAAGGAGAGAGGGAGTTAAAATTAGTATGTAGAAGGGAGGGTAGTACAGTTTTAAGACCAAGGAAGAGTTGGTAGCAGCCAGAGGCATGTCAAAGTTGCATTTGAGGTAGGCAGGAAATAGGTGGGAAAAGAGAGGTGAGGGGAGAGGGAGCAAGGCATGGGAAAGGGTGGAGCAAAGATTGCCCAGTATAAGCCACCTTGGTGACTCCAACACCAGGTCCGAGATGAGGGCCAAGATTTCCTGCAGATACTCCCCTTTGCGACCTGAAGGCTGGTACACAAGGAGGATTCTGCAACCTGCTCCCAGACCACCACGCACAACCACACACTCAAAAGACTCAGTATCACCCACTGGGTGTGTCATCAGGTTCAGTTCTGAAACAGATGGCAACCCCCACCCCATTATCCCTCCTTGGGCAGTGCACCGTCAAGAAGCCACCAGGGACTGATGCCTCCAGAATTGGACCCGCATCATCCTTTAGCCAAGTCATGGTACAGTAATGCATGCCAGATTGACAGAAGAAATGAGATCCGCCATAATTGTGGTCTTATTCTTCATTGATCTGTCTTTGCACAATACTGCCTGAAGTAAACGAACATGCCAACCGGTCCTTTGCCTGCCTGCCCAGTCAGTCCAGCAGGAACCCTGGGGATAGGAACCAGACAGGGGGGACCCCTCTGCTGTCCTTTCCTAACCCCATGGTATATTCTGCTCTGAACCCTCTCAATAGGGCCTGCTTGCTTTATAGTCCTCCCACCCCAGACTAGAGATATTGCAAAATTAAATTTTGCCTGCGAAATTTCCACGAAATTGCCAATTTCGCCATGAAAAATGTTTCACAAACTTGTAGTAAAGTGGTGACGTTTTGCCACGATTTCATATCATGCCATTCTGTAGAACTCTCCCTGGTGTATAGTGGTCCTCCCCGGCCACTCAACGGCCCAACAAATTATAATCCCTGGTTTCCAGTGGTCCCCCCTCAGCCGATCACAGGCCGTAAATGAATAAAGCCCCACCCAGTTACCCTCATTTCCCTTTCATAATTTTTTTTTATTATTATTTATTCCTTGGTAACTAGGTAAGGCCCACTAGGCACAAGTGCCTGTTTTCAGGGGCAACCTGGGAGCACTGGGCAGTTAAGTGACTTGCTCAAAGTCACACAGCATGCAAGTGGAGGTTGTGAGAATCAAACTCAGGTCTGGTCTGCTTGATGTACTAAGCTCGTTCACACCTCGTTCCTCTAACCTCTAGGCTATACTGCAAGCCATTGTACAAACACATGCTCATTCATTCAAGTGCTCTGTCAGACTGCCGGCCATGGAGGTGAGTGGAGGGCTATGCCGGTGGCCCGATCTAGGGGCATAGCCAGAAATGTCAGTGTTGTACTCACTCTCTCCAGCTATTGCCCCCCACCCACCCCGTGTGGTCCCTTGTCATTGTGTACAGATTTTACAATAAAATCAGATTGTTGCTAGATGTCTCATCTGCTCTTCTAACAGGTTTTACACTTATATATATGTCCTAAATAGCAAGAGTTTAAATATATGCAGACACTATTCAGTGGCCTGTTACTTATTTACTTTTTATCTACCATGTAGGTGCACTAAACAAATAAATGCCTATTTTCAGGCACGATCAAGGAAGGTTACAACTAGGATGTCTCTTCAATGATAAAATACAATATTAGTAAACATTCAAGTACATGTAGTGTGCCTGAAGGTAAAAGCACAACTGCTATTATAAATGTTATCAGCAGTAAGGTACAGATGATACAGATGCAATAAATAAAATATAACATAATAAGAATAAAAAGTGCAAACACAAAACATTAGTGGCAACAAGGATTGGCACAGTGCAGGGAACCATACTAATTAACTAAATTAAAAACAGGAGAAATGACAAGCATTAGGTAAAAACCTACAATAACCACTGCAGAAATCATGGATGGGATTGCTTAGCTTTAAGTCAAGTGGGATAGTATACAAATACTCCAGGTCAGATTAGAATGATAAGGGTTACAAAAATACAGGTACTTAAATAAATTGTACACAAATGTGTACAGTGAGCATGTCTGCCTACACCCTTGACCCGATTGGGGTACTGGGGGGCGTGTGGGGTGGGCGCTAGCACATGATGACAGGGTGGGAGGTCCATTAGACACCAGGGAGTGTAGGTTTTATTTATTTATTTTTTTTTTTAAGAAAATGAAATGAGGGGGTCAGGGTAACTGGGGAGGAGGCTTTATTCAATTATGGCCGGTGATTGGCCAGGGAGGACCACCAGACACCAGGGAGAATAATTTGTTGGCTGGTGAGCGGCCGGGGGGGGGGGACCTGCAGAGAACCTTTACATTTTTCCCATGGGTGGCTACATTTCACCCACGGGTGCAAAATTTCACTGGTATGCAGGCAACATTTCACTCACTCCGGGGGTGAAATGTCGCATTTTGCCCTTCAAAATATTTTGCATAATGTGCGAATTGTGTGACATATTTTGCTGGGTGAAATTTTTCAATTTCACACAACTCTACCCCAGATCTTTTCTCTGCCTCTCTGGGCAATTCCCTCCTCCCTGCACTGGCAGTATACTTTTGCCAGCAGTGGGGCGGGAGGTCAAAGGGGCCTAGCTCTTTAAGTTGTGTGGGGGAGTACTGTAAGGGGCTAATACAGGACATCTAATAATCCCACATTAATACTCTCCCCCACTCTCTTCCCACCCCACAACGTCCCTCCAAAAACACTTCCCCACAACCCTAAATCCTACCATCCCCAACTTCCTGTAAATACCCCAAACCAAATACTTAAGAGGAGAAAATAATAACAAAGGGAATACACAGATCAAATCTGCTACTTGAGTCCATTGCAGGGAACCAGTGAGCCAAAGCTAAAATAAACAAGCAGGCAGTATCCCAAACCATATCAACAACAGTCACAATAAATGATAAACTAAAGCAAAGCAGATTCAAGCAAATCCAGGAAACAGGCCAGCCAGTGACAGCTATTAATTGCCGCGGTTAAATATTATGGTGCCAGCAAATTGCAGTCACTGAGGCCAGGCAAAAGTTCATAAATCTGAAGTTAGTTCTTATTTCTTTAGAGACTTACACAAACCCCAGGTTCTCTCACCACCCAGGGAAAGCAGTCTAGCTCCCAATAAGGCTACCAACAGGCATTCAAATAAATCCTGATCCCCAGGATATCTCAAAGGCACCAGCTGTGGCCCCAGTCTGTTGCCTCTTACAGTGGCAACTGAAAAAGCAGCAGCCGTGTCACCACTCAGAAATTCATACAACAGTCACTACAGAATTGGTTGAAAAACTCCAACCATAAAGCTTGAAGCTCCGGACCCAAGGCTGTTGACTATGGAGTTTGTAAAATTAGTGATCCCTAAGTCCAGCTCCATGAAACTGCACTGCTGTGCTCCTTAATGTTGAACTGGTGCCTCAGGTTATGCCTTATCTGCCTTCTCTCACCCAGCGTTTATGTGCCAGTGATGCATTCTCTGCCGTCTCTCGCCTTGTGGGCACGTAGATGGCTATGCACCAGACAGTAACTCTTGCTCCCAGGAAATGCAGTACTGAGTAAGTCATCAGCATGTGGCAGTTTCAAATGCAGGGAATGCTGGATGAGGTGGTAATGACACCCAGCATCCCATTCTGAGACCTTGGATCCCCGCACTGAAACACTGCAACCTGACTAAAAACAAAAACACAAACTCTTCACTTGTCTCACTTATACTCCCTAACTATGCTAGTGACCCTACTCCTAATTGCTAGCTATTCCCACAATATTAGAAGACCAAAAGAGTGCAAATAACAAAAAGACAAACAAATGCACATAAACGGATTCCCTCACAAACAAGTATAAAATCTTCTAAATCTTGTTAAAAAAAAACCTTCTAGCATAGCCCATTACAAATAGTTGCCCAGAATGGTGCAATCTTAATTTAATTTTTTTTTTAATTTAGTTGTTTAACCAGGTATAGCACACTAAGTTGAAAGCTTTTTTACAGGAGTGACCTGGGTGCATAAGGAGGTTAAGTGACTTGCTCAGGGTCACACATTATGCAAGTGGAAGCTGTGTGGGATTCAAACCCAGGTCTGGTCTGTTGGATATCATCAGATTTGCAGCTTAGAGCCTTAGACCACTGCGCTATACTGCCTCCTCATTTTGGACATCTTGTAGATGCTAGACCAGTTGGATTAGGAGCAGTCTTCCAATCTCAAAAAGAGAGAAAAAGGTGAAGTCTAAACACTTGAAAAAAAGATAAACAACTTAAAGTACAAACATAGAACTAACTCACTAGGGGACCCCTCCGAGTTGATTAAAACAAGAAATTTATTAAACTCCCATTATACAAGAAAAGCTTAACTGGTCCTAATCCACGCTTATGATAAATATTGGGATGGAGGAGAATTCTCTAGCAAGGTCCTGGCCTATAGGCTTAAAAAATGCAAGCCAATGTATATATTCCAGGCCTTAGAGACTCCTCAGGCACCCTCCAAAAAGACCCTTTATGAAGTTATGCTGTCATGAAGGAATCTTATGCCAAACTTTATCAGACATAGTTATCATCTATGTCTGAACTGATACAAACATTTTTAGGCCCCTTCCCTTGCCCACCATTTAAGAGACCCAAACATCCACCTCAGATGCCCCCATTTCCCTGTCTGAAATCTCCCAAGCCATTCTCTCCATGAATAAGAACAAACCTGGGGTTTCCTAGTTGACTTTTACTAAGCTCTTCATGAAACACTCTCCTATACTGCTCCAGGTCTTTCAGTATTCATTAGAAAATCAGTCTCCTCCCCCTTATTCCAGAAAAGCCACCTTGCACATATAGTTCACACAAAGTTTATCCCCCCCCAACTCAAACATCTCAGCACATAAGCTGTTGGAGAACACTTCATGTTTCCCTTACTGGGGAGATAACTAGCACAAAAGGTTCTATATCTTCTAGCCCATCTACCCATACCAATTGCTAACTCCTGGGTTCATAAACATAACAAATGACTGGGACAATTTATATGGGAAGGCAAATCCCCTCAATCTTAGCAGACAAAACCTTATGAAACTCTGAACTAGGGGTGGGTGGGGACTCCTCCATTTACAATTGTATCACTAAGCTTTTATCTTGTCCCAAGTACTTCACTGATTCTCATTCCCAGTTCTCATCCCACCCCCCCAGGTAACTATTAAAAGGATTATCCTATCTCCCTCATTCCACACTTGTACTGTAGCTATATAGCACAGACTTCATTCAGCAATGAAAACACACCCAATTCTCCCCATTTCACTTAAGTACTGGAGAAAGCTGATAGCAACTGTTGGCCTACCTTTTGCTCCCTGTAATATGTCCCTACCTGGAACAATCACAGTCTAAAGACTTTTACCTTCCACACTAGGATTATTTACATACTTATGAAGAGTTAAAAGCCAAATACTATCTTCAACAAGACTTTGAAGATACTTACATATCAGATCCTTACTCCCCCGCCCTTCTTAAAAGACAATCCACCCATCCTCATACCAAACTCTTGTTAACTCTCCAAAATATGATTTCCCACCCCAAAGGGCGAGCTGAACTATTATACAAATCCCTTAGGGACACTACCCCAACCATACCCTTACTTCCAAAGTGAGTTGGACCATGGAACCTCAAATCACTGTCTCTGAACAAACCTGGAACCATTGTTGGCATAGAGCCCCCGTGGCCTGTAGAGACTCTAAAGCTCAATTGATTCAGGTTAAACTCCTATACAGATGGTGTAGAACTCCACAGGTTTTAAAATCCCTAAATCTGATGCCGACAGATAATTGTTGGAGATACAGTTTCCATACAGGCTCCATTTCCCACATCCTTTGGAAGTACCCCCTACTTCTTTCTTTTTGGACGCAGATTGTACAGTATTGTGATACAGTCCTTTCTCACTATATTGTGATACAGTCCTTTCTCAGTATCTACTGACAGATGCCCTACTCATTTTCCTGGGCATGACAGATCCCTCATTTCCCCTGAGAGACCCTAAAGTATGTTGAGTCATAGCAGTTACCCTAATAGCCAAAAGACTCCTGCTCCGCAGATGGAGATCTACCGATACTATTTATACCTTCAATGAATGGTTTCAATCTGCAAGTCAGCTGCCACATTTACAGCACATGTCACATTAAGTCATGCACAAACTTGGTGATTATTACCTGGTATGGCCTACCTATTTCAGATACATAAGTCAAAAAACAAAATCCAACTAGCTCATTGAGCTGGAAATACTCTTGGCTACAAAATATATTCTTTTGGAAACATTTTACTTGTAATATTTGATTTATGAATGAATGTTCCATTACAGTAACCTTATTATGTATTGTATGCAGTTCTTAACCCTTTGGCTTTATTGTACTTCATGCTGCATATGTGCTTATGTTGTGTTGTTTATATTTTGTGAAAAGTTAATGAAGTGTTTAATGTTAAAACAAAATCAACTGGCTCAGTGACAGTGAGTGGAATCTAAAATGTTCATACAGAGCAGATGAGCAGTTTTATCTGATTTCCCTTACCAGCAATAGCAGTGGCTTTACTGTCACATTACATTATCAAAACAATGCTGACAGAAATGTCATTATGTATTGGTGACTGTACATCAGGAAGGTATTGGCCCTTTTGTATTTCATACTGTTACAGGGAGATATTATTGGTATAAGACCTTTGTTATTCTGGCAGTTGCTATATTATATTAGGTGATTTTGCTGGTCTGCTGATCCATTTATTAAGGTGTAAAACAGGCCAGCATTTGGCCTCTTAACATTGCCTTCTACCTAAACAATGTCCTTGGAGCAGTATTGATACTTAGAATTAGAACTGTGCAAAAAAATAATTTCTGCTGGTGGAATTTTCGCAAATGTCAGAAATCAAATTAGCAACTTTCATGGAACTTCCGACTTTTCACCAGCACACTAATTTCCCTGGTGTCTAGTGCACACTGATCACAACCTGATATCAAACATATTTCCCTGGTTTACAGTGGCTCCCCCTTCCCGAAGCCCTGCCGGAAACAGAAATAAAATTCCCTGGGGGCTAGTGATCCCCCCTCTACACGATCACTTGCCCCATATATAAAAAAAATACTGCCCTGGTGGTTAGTGTTCCCTCAACCTGCCTAACATCATATGCCCTGGTGTCCAGTGTTACCCCCCATGCTGACCCCGCATACAGTTATAAACATTTCCCTGGTAGTCTAGTGAACCCCCCTCCTATCCCCAATCCCCAGTATGTGAATTCATATACCTATTCCCTGGTGGTCAAGTGCACCCTTTGCCCCCCCAGCTGATAGTGTCCCACCATGCCACTCCCCCCATCCTGAGACTGAGCAGGTGACCATCACAGCCCTATGCTCTCCACCATGGCTGGCTGCTTGCTGAGCTGTCAGTGAAAGAGCACATAGTTGTACAAGCACACATTCATTTATTGACAGCTCACACTCATTCATTCTGTTCTGTTGGCAGCACAGACAAGAGCAGAGGGCTGTTCCAGTCATCAGCGGGGGGCTGGGATGAGGGAGAGTGGTGTGGTGGATCTTTTTTTTACTGTATCTGATCATAACAGGGCAAAAATTCACCCAGCATATTTGGACGATTTCCAATACACCACAGAAGGAAGTTCAGAAACTTCATTGAAAGTTGTGAAATTTTGTGAAAGTTCCGGTAAAGCAGAAATCACAACTTTCGTCTAGCTCTACTTAGAATGAATTGGAGTATTTGTAATAACGACTGAGCCAATCTATCATTATGAATATTGGGTTCATGGTTATTTAAGAATCAGTATATAAATATATTATTTCTGATTTGTTTTCAGTTTATATTCACATATTATGAACCCCGTTTTCTATAATAGTGTTCCTGCATAATGATGCTGTATTATGATTTCTTGATTAATTTTTGTTAAATAATTTGTCATTTGTGCATTTTTCCTGTGAGTGGGAGCGCTAAACAATTATATGTTAATTATTTTGGTTCTTCCTGCACAAGCCAGCTATTTCGGACACTCCTACTGAAGACTGCCCTTCCCCTGTATTTTAAACTCTATACTGCGATCTCTGCCATGCTCTCTTGCCTTAATTCTCAGAGTCCTTTTTCTTCACCCCTGTTGGACTGTTTGCAGACTCAGGCTCTCTCTCCCCCACTTTTGCCCTGCCTACCTACTCTGACTATTCACCTGTTTCTCAACTCTGTCCTCAATTACCTCTAGCTCACTTTTCACACTGCTCTCTTTCCGTTTCTCTCTCGCCCCCTCCCTGTTAGACATTTTTTTTTCTGTCCTAACCGACCCTGTCAGCCGGTGCCAGAGCCATTGTTCTTACCTGATCGTTTTTCTGGCTGCTACCCCCCCCCAGCTATTTCCTAGGCTACTCCTTTTCTTTATATTTTTCTTTGCAAACTCCTGTCACCTTCACATCTCTCTGCCCTCTCCTGCGTTGTTCCCCCCATGCAATAGCGATTTCTACGTCACAGTCTTTTGTTTTGTTGTTTATTCACAGTGACTTAAACTACCTACTCACCCTGCCTCTCTCCTTTTACTCCAGATTTGAAGCCAGGACAGGCCAGCCATGTGCCTCGTAGGCACGGTTTCAGAGCCCTCCGACGCCTCCACCAGCCGCCGATAAAACCCCTCCACAAGCCGGGTAAGGACATCTACTGGGCTGGGGAAGCTGTGATCGGCTGCTATTGGCCGACCACAATCCGAGCCGCACGCTCATTGGCCACCGGTTCCAGCCACTGCCTTCCGATTGGTGCTGCTGAATTTGTGCTTTGCTGGGCTCAGCGCCCATTCACTTGCACTGCTCAGTGCTGAATTTTTATGCCTGCCCCCCTGACCTTTATTAAATAGTCTCTTCACTCCACCCACGTGCTAAGGACCCACCCCTTATCCTGCCTCCCATCCTGTCCTTCAGTTAAAACACTCCCCCTCCTCCTACATTGTCCTGCACGTTTTTCCTCTTGCACTAAGCATGCTTCACTAGCCCCTGATTCTAAATGTTCTCCTATCTCTTCTTCTGCTCTTGTCTCACACTACTTCTAGCATATTACAGCTCTGTTTCCCTTTGATATGCCTCTCCTTAGCAACCTCATCAAGACTCTTCTAGCCCTCTCCCTCTTTCCTCCACTATGCCATCTTCCTAATTCCTCCTGCCTCTCTCCACCTCTCACACTAACCATTCAAGCTTGATACCAGCAGCCTGGCACCATGGCAAATCCTCCCCACCCTCACTTGTGGCACCCTCCCACAAAGGACTGGGTGCAAATGACAGCTCATGCCAATGGAAAATTGACAAATCGACACCTGCTCTTAGCCATTACCCTATGCTGGGACCCTAAACGACTACGCTGTACTCAAACTAACAAGCAACAAAGGCATTTCATGTCACACTATGAGCCATGGCAGATGTCCCTTAAGCTCCTGCTCCTCCCTCCTTCTGATGTCTGGAAGTGTCCATCCAAACCCTGGCCCTGTTTCTACCAGAAACAAATCTTAAAAAACAGGGGAGGGCTCACCATTGCCACCTTAAATATCTGTAGCCTCCTTCCAAAACTGGCATCCCTTCAAGTCTTAGCCAGTCAGCACAATCCCGACATACTAGCCATTGTGGAAACCTGGTTGACACCAAGCACTCCAGACCATGCCATCTCACTACAAGGCTACAATATTTTCAGACTGGACAGGACTAATAAAAGGGGTGGGGGTTGTGCTATTTACATTAAGGACAACCTCTCTAGCCACCCTGTCTGCTTTTCCACCACAAACTCCTCAGTGCAATTTCTCCCTGTCAAGCTACTACTTGGTGCCCAAAATAAAGTGCTTACTCTGGCCACTGTCTATATCCCTCCTAAAGATCCAGAGTCTGGCCTCCAGACTGTTTTTGAATTTGTAAGATTGCAACCACCTGACACCGAGCTCCTTCTCCTTGGTGACTTTAATATAAATTGGCTCGCATCAGACGTTGGGTCCCTCAAGGATGCCATCCTTGCAGCTAACCTAACGCAAATGATGAGATCCCCCACTAGAAAAAACTACAAAACTGGAACTTGCACTCTCATTGACTGGATCCTTGCTAGCCGCCCAGCCCACATGAAAAACACAGTTGTTCTCCCGGACTCTCTCAGTGACCACTCCCCTGTGATCTGTACCTGGACAAATAAGTTCCTAAAACCACCTCCAAAAACCATCTCAAACAGAGTACTGCCCCATGGAAACCTTACTAAGCTCAAGACCTGTCTTTTACAGCAAGACTGGTCCCCATTATACAATACTCTAGATGTCGACACAGCCCTAGATTATTTTGTCACAACTTTCAATACTGTCTGCGACACCTACGCACCAGTAAAAAAGTGTAAAATCAAAGCGCTCTCAAATCCCTGGCTTATGGCCAAACTACTGGCCCAACTCAAAGCTCGAGATCACCTCTGGGCCATAGCCAGAGCCACAGGCTCTTTAACGGATATCCAGAAGTATAAACAGGCATGAAACCAATGTACCAAACAAATCCGTCTAATGAAGAGCTCCTATTTTAAAAATGCACTCGAAAACTCCTGGGGTGACGGGAGATCATTCTGGGACAACATCAGAAATAGCATGGGTAAGCAGTCCAAATCCTTTCCCACTATAATGACAGTCGATGGAACCATTACCCTAGACCCAATGGTCATGGCAAAAGCCTTAAATAAAACCTTCACTGACCTCAGTGGGGTCCTCCCACCAGACATCTTCTCTGACACGGACTCGCCAAAATCTACATCTCCTACTGCCTCACCTGACCAACCACTTTTCCACCTCAAAATAATTAAGGCACATGAAGTCTACAAATACATAAAAAAAAGGCTATCTCTAAATCCAGAGCAAGCAGTGATACTATTGATCTTAAAATTCTGTCCCTTACCCTGGAAGAGGTGGTGCACCCACCCACTCACCAAAATGTTCAATCTCTCCCTCTGCCTAAGTCAATTTCCCAGCAAATGAAAGTCTGCTATAGTCACACCAGTGTTCAAAAGTGGTGACAAGTCCCTACCAGGAAACTATTGGCCTATATCTATACTTCCACCCCTCTCCAAGGCCCTCGAATGCATTGTGGCTGACCAACTCTCAGACTACCTACATAAGTATAACATACTCTGCTTGCAGCAACATGGATTTAGAAAAGGTCACAGTACATTGACCGCCCTACTGGAATTCTCAGGAGAAATTCACACTGCCTTGGACAAAGGATATCAAACCAGAGCTGTTTTCATTGACCTAACAAAGGCGTTTGACACTGTTCACCATGGCTTACTTATCTCACAACTACACAGTCTTGGGCTCTCGGAAGGATCAGGTGCCTGGGTTAAAAGTTACCTGGCCCCAACGCTCTCAATCAGTAAAAATCTCAGAAGTTCTCTCAGACTCAAAACCGGTCCTCTCAGGTGTCCCACAGGGGTCAATCCTAGGCCTCCTCCTTTTCAGCCTTTTCCCTAAACTCTCTCCCCAGATCCTGCCTGGAACAAATAATCCTTTATGCTGATGATGCCGTGATTCTCTCCTCTCATAAGGACCCAAAACCCTTACTCCAGAGCCTGCAACTTGCTTTCTCCAATGTTGAAAAGTGGTTCCTAGAACACAAGCTGGTCTAAATCACAAAAAAACAAAATCTATGCTTTCCTCTAGTCCACAAAACAGAAAAAGATGAATTCCACTCACTATTAAAACACACCCTGGAAATACCCTTGAACAAGTGTCAACATTTAGATACCTTGGAATCACTTTTGATCAAGGAATTACCTTTGCGAACCACATTGATAACACAGCGAAAACGGTGAACCAGCGCATTGGTATCCTCTTCCGAAACCGGCAATTCCTTACCCAAGCTGCGCTGAGGATTGCCATCCAAAGCTCTGTCATCTCAATCATAGACTATGGATTAATTACTATGGCTCTGCCACTACCACCGCGTTAAGGTGCATCACAATCACCCTAAACAAGGCCTGTCGGCTGCTCACTGGAGTGCAAAGATGTACTCATACATATGAGCTCTACACTGAAACAGGATGGTTGCAACTCTCAAATCGCATAAGGTACCTCACATACTTGATGGCAAAAAAATCCATCTTGGGCCTTACTCCACCATGTGTCCAAGACCTACTTTGCCCGAATACCAGCATTCGTTCCACCAGAAGATCAGAACACCAGCCTCTCCAGGTCCCCAGATGCTGGACCACACAGGGCAAAAGATATTTTGCCTATAGTGCCCCCAGCTGGTACAATGTCCTGAGCTCGCCCATTACATCCTCCACTTCACTAGGAGCTTTCAAATCTATGCTTTGCTCTCACCTCTCAGCCTCTAGCTCCTGTGACTGCCTTGACTAATGATTCTTCCCTCATGGCTGTTTTTACTGTTTTTCATCCTCCTCCTCCTCCTCTTCTCCTTTCTTGACAAAGGCATCTGAGTACCTCTAACTACTCTAAGTCTACTCCCCTCCCCATATCTCCTCCTACCCTTCCCACCTTTGACCATTCCTCCAATGTTTCTGTTTTTATTCCTTGGATGTACTGTAATATAATGACTTATTGAAACCTTTATAATTTGCTGACCATTCTATGTAACATGTCTTGTTTGTTTGTACACTGATTATGTGGAACCTTTGTAAAAGAGCCATTGGCTCAAAGGTAATAATTTCTAGAACAATAAACTAAACTAAAACTAAACTAAACTTGTTCATGATCCAGTACTGCCCCCTGAGGAAGATTCATCAGAGTCAACACATAAAGAGTAGGTACACAAAACAAATAATAATACATATCTATATTACATATTGTATATAATAAGGGACCGGGACATGTGGGGAGTGGTAAAATGCACTGGCTGTGGCAGCAATTTTCTAGAAACATTCTAGAACTGCGCTGCTGTCCTATTTGTAGGCAACTGTCAGCTCTGAGAAAGGAGGTTGCCCACCTCCAGGCTGAACTAGCAAGGACTAAGGAGGCCTCCCCCTCCCAAAGAGCACCACTGCCACAACCACTGAGTCAGAGGTTTCGGAGTATGAAGAGCAGTAGGACCACAGTGGGTTCTGGGAGTGTGCGGGTGGTGGACCAGAGGTGAAGCCCCCCAGTTGTACCTCTACACAAATCATATGCAATTCTGGCAGAGCAAGGTTCCTCTATGATGGCACCCTCAGTGGAGACCCAGAAGACTGCTGAGGACATCCACAAGGGAGACCCACAAAAGGGTGGCAAGGGACACCAGAGGGGAAGGAAACAGCTACTGATAGGGGACTCAATTGTTATGGGGGTAGAACTGGGGAAGGGAGAGAAGGAAGTAAGCTGCCTGCCTGGTGCCATGGCTTGGAGGGACAATAAGCGAATCCTCACAATTGTAGAAGCAGCATCACAGGAGAAAACTAGATATCATTGCCCACCTTGGGACAAATGACCTAGCTAGGCATGGGATCAGTGCAGTGCAGAATGAATTTGTGGAGTTGGGAGGGGCCTCAGGCGGGTCAACAAGCTCAGTAACCTTCTCAGAGTGCTACCAGTCCATGGCAGGAGTGAGGCTTGGGTACTGCACACCATGCAGTTTAATGAATGGTTGCAAAACTGGTGCAAACACAGGGCTTTTAGCTTCATTGGGGACTGGGGTCCCCTGGAAGAGATAAAGGTCTATACTGGTATGAGCGGTCTGCATTTGTCACAAAGGGGACCAAGCTCCTAGGTGACAGGTTTAAATGCTTCCTTGGCAAGCTTTTAAACTAGATAAGGGGGAGGTACTGATAAAAGGCAGGAAAGTCTAGCCTCCCTCCAAAACATGGCAGGTAGTGGGTGTACCACTGAGGTCAGAGCTCAACACAGAGCAGGATGGGGGTAAATGGTAAAATAGATAAGAGCAATAAGAGCAGGGATGGGGGAAAAGGATAAAGCCAACATTAAATGGAGGCAATGACTACCAATGCCCGTAGTCTGGGAAACAAGCTTTCTGAGCTAGTAGCTTTGATGGAAGATGAACAATTGGATATTGTATGGCAGTCACAGAAACATGGTACACCAAGAACCATGAATGGGATGTCAACATACCAGGCTACACAATCTACAGAAGGGACAGGGAAGGTAAAGAGGAGGTGGAGTAGCTCTATACATAAGGGAAGGGATCAAAGCTACAGAACTAAAAAGTAAAGGGAGGACAAGAGGCACTCTGGGTCACCTTGGAGATGGAGATATGGCATCAAATCCACTGGGGTTGTATACAGACCCCTGTCTCAAGGGAGAAATGGACAAGAAAATGATAGAAGACATTCTCAAAATGGCTGAAAAAGGGGATACTGTTGATGGGGGACCTGAATATGCCAGATGTTAACTGGAGGACATGTACTGCAGCCACATCCAAGAGCAGGGTCATTCTCGATGCCCTGCAGGGGGCAGACCTTAGACAGCTAGTGCTGGAACCCATTCGGAAGGGAGCAATACTAGACCTGGTACTCTCAAATGGAGAGAGGATCACAAATGTAGGAGTCAGTAGACATCTGGGAACAAGCGACCACTGCACAGTGTGCTTCACAATGAGCACAACCATGGAGATAAGCCATACAAAAACAAGGATACTGGACATTAGAAGGGCTAACTTTGGCAAAATGGGTGAACACCTGAAGAATGCACTAGCAAATGACCAAATAGGAGGGGTGGAAGAACAATGGAGAAAAATCAAAACTGCCATCATAGAGGCAACAAGTCTTTGTGTAAAACAAATAAAGAAAACAAAGCGGAGTAAAAAACCACTATGGTTCTCAAAAGAGGTTGTAGGGAAGGTTAAGGAGAAAAAGGCTGCATTCAAAAAGTATAAGGAATCACAGAGGGAGCACAACAGGGAACTGTATCAATTAAAGCAGAAAGAAGTAGGAAAGGCAGTCAGAATAGCAAAGGCACAAACTGAGGAAAAAATAGCCAACTCGGTCAAAAAGGGGGATAAACCTTTATAGGTACATTAGGGAGCATAGAAAGGTTAGGGAGGATAGTGAAGATTAATAAAGGAGAGAGGGAGGTGGGCAGAGGAGACAGTGAAAAGGCAGAGATACTGAATGAATACTTTGCTCAGTATTCACAAAAGAAGATGAAGAAGGAGTTACCTAAACCAGACAATAGAAGCACTCTGGGTAGGGGTTGACACCAGTCCATTTACAGAAGAAAGAGTCCTGAAAGAACTCCTAAAACTCAAGGTGGACAAAGCAATGGGGCCTGACGGGATTCACCCAGAATCCTAAAAGAACTAAGGGGGACCTAGTGACACCACTGACCACACTTTTAACAAATCATGGCAGGATGGGGTGGTACCTGAGGACTGGAGGAGGGCAGATGTGATTCCCTTTACAAAAGTGGGAGCAAGGCAGAAGCAGGAAACTACAGACCTGTCAGTTTGACCTCAGTGGTAGGGAAAATGATGGAATCACTTCTGAAAGAAAGAATTGTTGAGTACCTAGAGGTCAAAGGGGCACAGGACCCAAGGCAGCATGGATTCACAGCAGGAAGGTCATGTCAGACAAATCTAATTGATTTCTTTGACTGGGTGACCAAAGTAGTAGACCAGGAAGTGGTTGTGGATATGGCCTCACCTAGACTTTAGCAAGGCATTTGACACAGTCCCACACAAAGATTAATAATCAAGTTAGCCAGCCTGGGAGTGGGTCCCAGGGTGGTAGCCTGGTAGCGAACTGGCTGCACAACAGGACACAGAAGGTAATAGTGAATGGAACACATTCGAAGAAAGGGGTTACTAGTGGAGTACCTCAGGGCTCAGTACTGGGTCCAATCCTCTTTAACATCTTTATAAGTGACATTGCAGAGGGTCTGGAGGGAAAGGTATGCCTCTTTGCAGATGACACAAAGATCTGTAACAGAGTTGATACACAAGAGGGGTAGAAAAGATGAGAAGGACTTGGCAAGGTTGGAGGAATGGTCAGACATATGGCAACTTAGATTCAATGCAAAGAAGTGCAAGTAATGCACCTGGGAAACAAAACCCAGGAGAAGAGTACACAATAGCAGGGGAGGTACTAACAACAACAAAAATGGAAAGGGACCTGGGGGTAGTCATATCAGATGACCTAAAGGTGGGTAAGCAATGTGAAAAGTCAGTAAGGAGAGCCAGGGGGATACTGGGATGCATAGGAAGGGGCATCACAAGTAGAAAAAGGGAAGTGGTTATCCCTCTGTACAGACAGTTGGTGAGACCCCATCTGGAGTACTGTGTGCAGTTTTGGAGACCTCATCTATGCAAGGACATAGACAGGATGGAAGCAGTCCAGAGGAGGGCAACTAAAATGGTGCAGGGTCTACATCAGAAACCATATGAAGAGAGACTGAGAGAGCTTAATATGTATACCCTTGATGAAAGGAGGGACGGGGGACATGATAGAAATGTTCAAGTACCTCAAGGGAATCAACAAAGTCCAGGAGGGTAGCATCTTTCAGAAAAAGAGATGTGTAAGAACAAGGGGGCACAGTTTAAAGATAGAGGGGGACGGCTCAGGGGTAATGTGAGGAAATTCTTTTTCACAGAGAGAGTGGTGGATACATGGAACAGCCTTCCTGAGGAGGTCGTTGGGTCTAAAACAGTGGGGGAATTCAAACATGCATGGGACAGACACAAAGCAATTATAGTGGGGGGTTGCAGGAAGCAGGCTGTTGGTTAACTAGAATCTGCAGCTTATCCAGTAGGTAGGGAAATGGGCAGACTGGGTGGGCTAAGTGGTCCTTATCTGCCGTCAGAGTCTATGTTTCTATGTTTCTATGTTTCTAACACATAGGGATTTCTGGTCAGCAGCTCCTTACTCCAATAACATATTAATAGATCATGTGCTTGGTGTATGCACTGTTTTCTTTTTGTTTTAAGTCATACAGTGCACTTTTGTGAGTTAGGTGTACTCTCTACCATTTTCTCTGTCACATGTTCTTGAGAAGATCCAACATTCATAATAAGCTTTGGCCATTCAAACACATGGTCAACGGCAGCTCCCAGTGTAGTATTTAAGATGTCAGCTGCCAAAGGGTGTGGCCCTAAGCTCACATGATTTCCATGGGCTATTCAGACTATGTCCACAGCACCTCCAAAACCTATTCTCCCTGTGTTTGCCTAAGGTCCACCTGGTCTTATTTAGTATCTCTTTCCTTTAGGCTTCCATCAAGGTTAGGTTTCCTTATGGCTTGAGGCTGGGTGCTAGTCTTTCATCAGTCACCAGTATCCTCATTTCACATTTTAGAGGGTGTGCCTCCCTTATGGGTTCTTCCTTTAGCTATGAGATCACTTCATGGCACTCCCACAGTGTTGTCTTATTTGAGGGCTAGAGTGAGAGTTATCCCTCCAAAAGGTTCCTCATGTACTGGAATTCCAAATTAGCAAAATGAGCCATAAGGAGTGTCCATTCTAAGAGGGATTGCAGCCAATGCCATGGATTCCCTAGGTATTTCCTGCACAGGGTTTTTTCTCTTCCGAGTGCCGAAGGCCATAATGTAGCTCTATTATAGCATTGTTCCTGACAGTAGGATTTTCACAGTGAGCTGGGATTGTATGGTGGCTTGCATTATGTTGCAATCCTACCATTTCTTCTCTCCTTTGGAAGTCATGCCACTGTCTGCTATCACTCATCACCAGCTATCAACTGTCTATGTATTACATTGCTCATCTATGTTTGCAATTCCTGCTTCACAGTTTATCTGACTGCTTCCTAGGGTACCTTTAGCCAAAGGAATCACATTCCTGGGGAACATCCAGGGGTGGAATCCTCCTCAAGAAGGGTTATTTACATTCATGTTTCCCCGGCAGGGTGATAGTCCTTCAGGTGACAGAGAGTGCAAATGGCCAAAGTAACTACATATGACAGGCAAAATATTCAATCATGCAACTAGCCTTTGGCTATCAATGTGTTGCACAAGCATTACTCCACATTGTGCATAAAACGTAGTACATAGAAGCTGATAGCAGATAATAGCCTCATGGCTCACCCAGTCTGCTCATTTTTGTTGCATTGCTTTCACCGTAGAACCTGCCATGACTATGGTACTTAATCTTCCACCCCTTACCTATCCCTAATGATTCTGTTGTATTTGTCCCAGTTTTTTTTGAATCCCACCACTGTTTTTGGCCCCACAGTCTTTCCTGGAAGACCATTCCAGGCATTCTCCACCCTTTCTGTGTAGACATATTTCCTCACATCTCTCCTAAACCTATCCCCCAACTTCATATCACGGCCCCTTGTTCTGGAGCACCCTTTCCTCTGAAAAATACCTCCCACTTGTACCATATTCACCCCATGAGGTATTTAAAGGTCTCAATCATATCGCCCCTGTCCCACCTCTCCTCCAGGGTGTATATGTTTAATTCCTTCAGCCTCTCCTCATAGGACAGTTGATGTAGACAGTATACCATCTTGGTAGCCCTCCATTGGCTGGCCTTCATCCTGTCTACATCCTTTCTGAGATGTAGCCTCCAAAAGTGGACACAGTACTCTAGGTGGGATCTTACTAAAGACCTATATAATGGCAACACTACTTCCTGCTGGTAATACCCCTACCTATACATCCCTGCATCTCTCCCTATCACTTTGTGGCGTTGTCTGGCCAGCTTCAGATCATCCGATATGAATACCCCCAGGTTTCTTTCCTGCACGGTGCTGCTAGTATCGCTCCACAAATTTTGTACTGCAGCCCCAGGTTTCTGTGACCCAAGTGCATTATTTTACCCTTTTATGCATTAAACATTTTCTGCTAAATTTTTGACCACTCTTCCAGTCGTTTCAAGTCTCTTTCCATTATTTGTACCCCCTCTGGAGGGTCCAACCTGTTGCAGATCTTGGTGTTATCCGCTAAGAGGCATATCTTCTGTTCCAGTTCCTCTGCATTGTCACTAATGAAGATATTAAGGAGAACTGGCCCCAGTACTGACCACTGTGGTACCCCACAGGCCACTTTCTCCTCCTCTGATCAAACTCCATTTACCACCACTGTCTGCCTCCTATCTCCTAACCAGTTTCTTACCCAGGTTACAATATTATTGTCCATCCTCATTTTACCCAGCTTGTTTAGCAGATTCCTATGTGAAAATTGGAATGGTGTCAAAGGCATTGCTGAAGTCCAAGTAATCCATGAACACTGCCCCTCCCCCGATCCAACACCCTGGTTATCAAGTCAAAAAAATCTATCAGATTTGATTGGCATGACCTCCCCTCCATAAAGCCATGCTTCCTTGTAGCCTGAATTTCCGGTGTTCCATGATTCTTTCCTTTAATAATGTTTCCATCAGTCTCCCTAATGCAGCTGTCAGGATGACAGTCCTGTAATTTCTTGCCTCCTACTGGCTACCACTTCAGTGAAGTGGGACTGCATCCACTTCACTGGTCATCCTATAGGTTACTGTCTAGTTGAAAAAAAAATATATAAGCTAAACGAAGAAGAAGCCTTTCACTTTCTCTTACATATTCATTCAGCCATATCTCAACATTAACTTTAAACCATACTTATCTGAGAGTCATGGCACATTACACTGTAGCGTGTCTGTTACTGATAATCTTTGTTCCTGGTGTATGCTACACTAACACAACACAATATATGAACACTGCCATGAAAAACAACACCTACTATGTCTCCGGCCATTATACCACTCACTACTCCTCATGCCCCCCTCCCTTTACCCACTCTCCACCTTCTTCTTTCTTACTCTCCCTTCTTCCTTCCCCACTGCCCCTTAATGCATTCCTCCTCCTAGTTCCAAACTGCAACACAAGCACATTCACAATTAATGTACAGTTGCTACCCTCAATAACAAATAACAGCCAGACAGAAAGGAAAAAAGTCCTTAGGTCGCATTTGATCTCCTTAAAGAAATTATTACTCCTTCTCCTTCTCCTTCTCTGCTCAGTCAATGTCGAGCTAAATCCAAGCCCCCTTCACTGCTCTGCTCCCCAACAAAATTTGCAGCCGCATCCGGATCAAAAATAATGATAGTTAATATATTGAGTCTGCCCCAAAAACAAACCCAGTTACAAGCCTGGGCTATCCATACTGAACCTGACCTCTTCGTTGTCACTGAGTCATGGCTTAATAAAAATATTAGTGACCAACAAATTAACCTAGTGGGCTATACTCCGTTTAGGGCGGACAGGGAATCTGGGGGGGGTGGAGTAGTTGTCTATGCTAAATCTAAGTACACAATTAGCAACATTATTACCAAATCTAAACATAAGGAATATAACATTGTTTCGCTGAAGCTCTATCTCCCTTCGTCTGAAAACATTACTATCATAGGTGGATACAGACCACCTGCTGCCAGAACTGATATCCTCAGTGCCTTCAAAACTCTAATCATTAATGCTAATACTGAAACAATAATCCTTGGGGACTTCAACCTGGATTGGCTATCATAAAAATCTCTCGGCTTGAAATCACTTTGTGATGAACTTGGTCTTGCCCAACTAATTAGTGAACCGACTAGGATTAATACCTTAAAAACAGCCAATAGCTCACTTTTAGATGTTATATTAACTACCCACCCTCATAAAATTCAACAAACAGCGGTGTTTCATAATGACATGAGTGACCACAATATCGTAGTCTGCACTAGATCACAAGCCAAAGTCAACCTTCCCCCAAATTCATTACCAAACGGTCGTTCTGTAAGTTCAATACCGATAACTATTTGACTGACCTAAGCAAGGTCAAATGGCAAGACCTCTTCCTTGCAAAATCAGTAGACGAGACTGTTAATGTTCTCAACTGCAACATTACTTCACTGGTTAATAGACATGCTCCCATTATTAAGGTTCGGACATGCAAAAACTCACACCCTTGGTTTATCCCGGAACTCAAGATTGCACTGACAAACTGTGACAAACTATGGGCCCAGGCTAGGTGCACCAAAAGCCCTCTAGATTGGCAGGCATTTAGAGCAGCCAGGAATGCTTGCATCAAATGTATTCATGCAACCAAATCAAACTACTGTGTCGCTACCCTAGAGCAGGCAAAAGGGAACTCTTACAAAATCTGGAAGACCCTTAAGTCAATCGAGGGTCGCTCAACTGCTCCATCTGTTCCACTTAAGATCTAACATCAACAGAACAGCTATTGAAAGTACCCATCAAATACTAGAAGAACTTAATTCCCACTTCATCATTGCCAGTCTAGCGTTTGATTCCTCTCCATATGCCACCCAAGTAAAGAACCTAGATAGCACGAATGCATCGCCGTATACCCCAGCTTGTTCATTTCAGCTGCTCCCTCTTAGCTTTAAGGAAGTTGAGGATTCACTTATCAACCTGGATACCAAAATAAAGTTCTGGGTAAGATAGAATAGAACCAATATTCCTAAAACTTGGCTACGCCTACCTTACCGGCCCAATACTTCAAATATTCAACCTTTCTATCTCAACCGCTACAGTTCCCTCGTGTTGGAAATCTGCTCATATTCTCCCCTATTTAAGTTGGGTGATCCCTGAAATCTCAATAATTATAGACCCATTTCAATACTGCCCATCCTCTCAAAAGCCTTTGAAAAACTGATCTATGCACAACTGAAAAGCCATATTGAAACTCAATCTCTCTTAAACCCTTTCCAATCCGGCTTTCACCCAAATCACAGCACCACAACAGCTCTGGCCAAGGTTACTAATGATTGGCTCTCTTCAATGGACTCTAAGAAAACCACTGGTGTAGTATTCTTAGATCTTAGTAAAGCCTTTGACACCGTAGACCACAATTTATTAGTGCACAGCCTTACTAGCCTAGGCTTTACTCCATCCACAACTCAGTGGTTCAACAGTTACCTGACGGGAAGGACTCAGAAAGTTAAAACAGGAGATTTGTTTTCATCCTCCTTACCTATTGCTAGGGAAGTCCCACAGGGATCTATCTTAGGCCCAGTCCTCTTTTTCTTATCTATAAACAATCTTGACCACCAGATTACCAAGTCCCACTTGCATTTTTTTGCAGATGACACAGTCCTGTACACATCTGGTCCCTCACTGGAAGGAGTTAGGGACACTCTTCAAGCTGACTTTGCACAAATAGAAAATAATCTAATTAATGCAAAGTTGCTCCTTAATGCCAAGAAAACAAAAGCCATGATCCTCCACCCATGTACCTCCCCCTCTGCTACTCCTGTTTTACCTAACGACTTTATAAATACTTCCCTATGTGAACAATTGGAAATCGTTCCAAAGTTCAAATATCTCCATTTCTGGTTCGACAACAAGCTTTCCTTCAATGATCATCTTGATGACTTGTCTAAAAGACTAAAAGCCAGGTTAGGCTTTTTCTTCCGTAACAGGTCCTTCTTTCCCATGGAGATTAGAACCAGACTGGTTCAGGCCACATTCCTCCCCCTTCTTGATTACGGTGACATAATCTGCAACTCCTCAGCACTTACCAGTCTTCATAAGCTAGATGTTCTCCACCACCGCTCCCTTCGTTTTATTACAGACTCCCTACCCAAACCCATCACTGTGATCTATACGCCACAGTTGGCTGGCCCTCGCTGACCATTAGAAGGTCATTCCATGCTGGTATCTGGACTCTAAAACTTCTTCTGAACAAACTACCGCAATACCTAACCTCCTTAGTACACATATCACACAGTGTTTACTCCCTCAGGAAGTCTGATTTTCTCCTCCTCGATGTACCTAGGACCCGTACTACCTTTGGCAAACGCGCTATCTCATGTTCGCTGCCAACTCTTTGGAATCAGTTGCAATCCTCTCTGAAATTATTCAGTATCGTCCCTGTTAACTTTTTAAAAAGATTAGCCATGGCCAATATAAAAGACATCTGCAACTGTCATTAAACTGAATGTCATTTTTGGGGCATCAATTTATCGACCACATGGTATCATAGGCACCTTCTCTCTATGTAACTAGCTCTACTTCTCACCATTAACAGTGTATCTGATGGAATTCTTTTAGCATGTTAGGTACAGTTATGTAATTACTGTTACTTTCTCCAGGAATATTATTTTTCTCTGGTGAAATCCTAACGTATGCAATGTATTGTCTTATAATTGGTGTCACCTCCCATCATGATTTTTGTGTATCCGGGGAGCTCTTTATGTACATTATGTAATATCATGTAATTCTCTTAATGTATTTGACTGTATGTCTGTCTCAGGACCTCCTTGTGAATGAGCTTGCTCAATGGAGTTTTCCTGCAATAAACTTGAACTTGAACTTCTCCAATCCTCTGGGACAATGCTGGTCTCCAGAGAACTGTTAAACAAGTCTGTCAGGGGTGCAGCTAACACCTCCCTGAGTTCCTTTAGCACTCTTAGATGCATCCCATCTGGCCCCATGGCTTTGTCCACCCTCAGATTAGTGAGTGCTTTCCTGACCCTCTGCTTAGAAAAGGGACTAGTGTCCATTCCCCCCACCCCCCATCTCTTGGTGCTTATTTGTGGTCCCTCCCCTTCAACTGTAAATACTAATAAGAAATATTTGTTTAAGATATTAACCTTTTCCTGGTCCTCCTCAGTATAGCCCACTGGCTCCTTTATAAACCATGCAATCCTTCCCTTGACCTTTCTTTTCTTACTGAAACACCTGAAAAATGTCATGTCCCCCTTTGATGCTGTTTGGGCTATTCTTTCTTCAGCTTGCACTTTTGTGCTCCTTACTGCCCTGCCTTCCTCCCTCCATTTCCCCAGATATACTTCTCTATCCTCCTCTCTCTGGGTCTGCTTATACCTTCTGGATGCCACTGTTTTTGCCCTTACCTTTTCTGCCACTTCCCTTGAGTACCATAATGGTCCCCTCCTCCTTCTGCATACACCCATTAAATGTAAAGGTAATGTGTGACATTTGATGGGTGGGAGCAACCAGCTATAGTACATACCCTTCCTGGAGCATATAAACCAGCTTCCTCTAGCCAAATTTGGAAGCTCAGTTTCTTTGCTCCCACTGTCCACACCTCCTTCTTCAGATGCTCACTCCTCTCCTTGGGTTCATTCCCAAGTACCTTTAGCTAAAGGAATCACATTCCTGAGGCACCTCTAGGGGTGGAACCTTCCTCAAGAGGGATCCTTTGCATTCACAGTACTTCAACAGGTTGGTAGTCCCTGAGGGGACAAAAAGTGTGACTGGTTAAGGTAACCACTATACGTATAATAGTCAAACATTCCAAACAAACAACTAGCCTTTCGGGAGACAGACAGTGGGAATAATTAAAGTAACTGCTGTACATATGACAGTCAAACAATCCAAACATACAACTAGCCTTCGGCTATCAACATACCACACAAGCACTACTTCATTCTGTGGTTGCATACACCTATCAAACCAACCTCCATATGAAGCAATTCCTTTGAATGTTTCTCCTTATTCTGTCCTCCTCCTTAATTTGAGGGCATGCCAATTTTTCTACTTCATCTTCTGTGATATCCCATCCACCCTTGTGAGTCTAACAATACCTCCTGATGTCTTTTTCTTCTCACTGACATATCTATAGAATGTCTTGTCACCCTTTTTGACCTCCTTGGCTATCCTCACTTCAGCTTCTACAATACCCTGGGATGGCTACCGCTGCAGGGACCCTTCAACATTGCCCTTAGCAGCATGGTGGACAATGTAATCCGCATGGGCACAAATCCCCCCTTACCTCCCTCCTCAAAACACGTACCCTACACCATAGCCTCCACTCAACTGGTATTCACCACCTAACTATCCACAGGGTATCTATCAACATAGGCAGCAGGGCCTGGTCTACAGCCACCCCCTCACAGTGGAACAGCCTACTTGCTGAGCTCCGAAACATCACCACTCACTTAAGTTTCAAATTGTGCCACAAAACATGGCTCCTGGCAAACTCCTCCTGCTGCTGCCCCCAGGTGTTCCCACCTGGCAACACTAGGCAATTAATTCCTAGGGGTTTACCCACCTAGCTGCACCAGTCCCCTGCCTACACTGTGCCCTCCTGCCTGTTATTATTCTATAGGTTACTGTGTCACCTTACAGCCTTGTACATACTGTGTATTTATTTCTATGCATGACACACTGTATAGTTGTTAACAGTTACTGTATATATGTTATGTTACAACATGCACACCCGACCTTTGTATCTACCTTTGCCTACAGTTGCTGTTTGTGTACCAAGTGTCATATTGTAAACAGCTTTCACTGTCACTCACTGGACCTGTACCTTACCAATGCATTGTGTTTTAATTGCTGTATCTGAAGCTATCTCTTCATGTGTAGTTAGTTGTTTATGTTGTGTTCTCTGCAATCCTGTGCCATGTTACATGGCCCGGGTCATGCCTGAAAACGGTCCCTGGGATCAGTGCACTTACCTGGTTTTCAAAGTCATAAATAAATAAATTGCTGTCCTGATCACTTTATTTGCTTCCTTCTGTGTCTCCTTGTATTCTTCCCTGTCCTTGTCAGATCTGGTTTGTTTGTATTTATTGAAAGCTATTCTTTTCTCCCTGACCTTAGTGGCTACTTCTTTAGAAAACCAGAGTGATTTTCTTTCCTTTTTAGCTTTGCACACCCTTCTTATGCAATGGTTTGCAGTATTTAGTATAGCCCTTTTGAACTGTGTTAAGTAGTCTTCAACATCTATCCCACCATGTAATGTTAACGAGACTCAGCTTAAGACTTTGCTTCATTTTTGTGAAATCTGCTCATCTAAAGTCCATGACTTTTGTTTAGGAGTAGTGCTTTGTGTCTGTTTTTGTCTTGACCTGGAACCACACTATACAGTGGTCACTGGTCCCCAGGTGGCTCCCAACCCCTACCTCTGTGATATAGTCCCTGTTTGTTAGTAACAGGTCAATGATCACTTCACCCCTTGTTTTGTCATTTACAAGCTCTTTCAGGCCCATTACATGCAGGGCCTCTAGAAAGTCTTTGCTTTTGGTTAAACTTGCTGTATGTGCATCCCAGTTTACGTCAGGTAAATTGAAGTCACTCAGTACAATCACCTCCCCTTTGTCACTCAGTTTGTGTATGTTTTCCAATATTTTCTTGTTCCCCTCCACAGTTGTTGCTGGAGGCTGGTAGAACACTGCTGCCAGAGTTGCTGCTCCATTGTTTGCCTCTAGAGTGAGCCTAAGTGACTCTGTTTTGGTATTATCATTTTGAGTCATAGTAGTTTTATTCCCTCTCTCACATACAGTACACAGCTAGCCCCCCCCCCGTCTTCCCAAAATAGACAGTATCCTGGTATAGTCATATCCCAGTCATGGTTTTTGTTGAATCATGTTTCTGTGATGGCAACCCAGTCTAGATCAGCATAGGCGATAACGGCTGTGAGGTCTGCTAATTTATTTGTCAGACTCCTTGAGTTTGTAAACATAGCTTTCCCAAAAAACTCTTAATTTTCTCCCTGCCTCTCCACACTTCATAGAGTGGTACCCAAAAGGATCAGACACCTGGTCATGCAGAACTCTGTAGCCTTTTGTAGTATTCTGCAGGAAACAATGCAATTCAATGGCAGTTGCTGTACAGGAAACAGTGACACACTGTGACATTGCATCTGATCCTGTCAGACACCACTGTAAAACCCATAAGAGTATGCCTTATGCATATTAGTTGTCATTATAATGTCACAGTTTTTAGATATTTATACCTTTTAATGTACAGTATCCATTATCTTATTTAAATCATACATTACATCATAAGTGTATATGTAGTTCCTAGATGATAGTGGTATAAACATATGTAATAATACCTTTTGTGCTCTGAAATCCTGTTGGTCCAATTTCTACATTTAAATTTGATTTCTGAATAAAACAGGTAAAAACTGTGTTCAGTTTGGGAATATACGTAGGATGTGCAGTATGTATATTTACACTCATTTTAACTATTCATCAAAGTGCAATAGATTGAAAAAACAGTACCTCAGCTAGAATCCTGCTCCTAATTCTGGTGATAGGAGTTCCCCTTAGTTTTACTTAAACTGACATTTTTGCAAATCCATGAGAAATACATACACAAACTATACTTTACATATTGTATGGCTGTTCAATGTCTTTTCGTTTCAATGTTTAAAAAAATGTTTCTACTGAAATGAAAAGCTGAACTCATTCAAACATGTTATGTATTAACCTTTGTGCTGCTGCACTGAAAATGGAGTTCTGAGTCATTTTCCCCTGACTTGTGAAAAGCAGGTAGCTGGCTCTCAGTCTGCACTAAATGTCTCCTGGATTTGGCTCCAGCCTGATATTGGCCCCTATGCACTAATGGGCATATGTTATTCCCCAAAAGTCTGTAACCTGCCTGTGCAGTTCTGCACCTGCGCACAGGTGCACACTGGCTGGGATCCACCAATGGCTGGGCATGCCCCCTGGCATGCAGGTCCATGCAGGGCATCCGGAGGTGGAGTTGCAGACCCACCCGGGCATCCAACCAGATGCCCAGCATGGGTCCCAAAGTGGATCCCTTGCATGATACAGCATGGGTCCGGGTGCACGAATATCCTCCGCAGGCACCCAGACCCAAGCAGCTATGTCCCCGTACACAGACATCAGAATCACACCTGTCCTGCCTCACCCACCAGCCACACTGCTGTGCCCCAGCCCTGTAATGATGCTGTCTGACCTGCCCCCCTCACACACGCAACTGTGCCCCAGTCGGTAGTACAGAGTGGACACCCCCCAATCCTTGGTGGCCCACACCGCAGGATGGCCAATGCAGCCCACCCATGCAAGGAATCCCCTACCCCCATCAATGCCAGCCCCCCCGGTACCTGGACCAGCCACATATGGCAAACCCATAACCTGGTAGCCCAGCACCCACACTGGTGGACAATGGCCAGTGCCCCCCCTCAGCATTGACACCCCTCATTCCACCTTCTTTCCATGTACCCTCCCATCAGTGCAGCGGCTGCCAATGGCTGGCAGCATAGCCCTCTGCACATCTTCTCCGCCGCTGGCCATCTGAGTGATGATGGGACTGCAACCCCTATTAATAGGGATACATTCTCAGCATCACTCAGATGGCCGGCAGCCAAGGGGGTGTGCAGAGGGCTGTGCCATCAGCTGTAGAGGCCATTGCCATCAATGTGGGTGCAGGGGTACTGGGTTGGGGGTTAGGCATGTGTGGTCAGTCCAGGAACCCTGGGGGGTTGCCCTGTGTACCACATCGGGGACTGGTAATACATGGGGGGGCCATGTGCAACATGGGGATGGGATGGACATATGTGGGGAAGGGGCCACTTGTCACTACAGGGTCAGGGCTGGGCTGTAAGGGGGGTCATGGAGTGGCACTGCTGGTATGGACCCGACTCTTCCTTGTCAGGGTGGTTGGCCTGTCAGTTGCCACAGCCAGCACCAGCAGCCTAGTGGGCTGGGGCATCATGTAGCTTGGTTTTCTTGTTCTGCTGTGACTGGCAGGACATGTCTGAGGGGGGCACACAGTGGGTTATGGCAGGATCCCAGCTGCCATAACCTGCTCCACTGTGCACCCACCCTGTGGAGAACACTATGTGCTTTGGTGTATGGCGCATAGTGCTGGCATGCCCCCTGCCCATCCCTGGCATGTTGCTATCCATGCAGCTGGGGGATTGAGTGTGTAGCTGACTTGCACCCAGATTGTCAATGCTGCTCGGGGTCTGCAGGACCCCACTCCATGGCATTCAGATGTAGCGATGTCAACACGCCTGGTATATGCGGCACATTTGCATTGTGTATAGGGCCCATTATGAGTACACTGTTTGTACTTTCCTTGTGCTGAGTTGTTTTAGGCCAGAGTGCAGCTGCACTGTGGTTTACCCAATAATGCCTTCATTTGTTTGATGTGACTGTTTTTTGTGCTCTTAAAAAAAAAAAAAGCTAAGGCCTGCCCTGTGGCAAGGTGGGCTGAGGTGCTGTCCACCTTACTGCCTGTCATGTCAGTTATCTGAGTTATTTGTGGGCCAGCTTGGAGAAAGAGGATTGAGAGTCCAGTGGTCTGTTCTCCTTCTTCAGGGAGGGAGGACAGTCAACTCACTGCAGCACTACCACAAAGCAGAGGCTGGGTGGTATGACACATGAGCACCTGATTCGGGGCACCAGCACGGATGCCTGTAACATGTGTGTGTGTCAGTTTGCACATGAGCATCTATGCATGTGGTTTAGCCCAAGGGGGAAAATTTGAGAACAGGATGAAAAACGATATGTGTATCGGCCACCATAAATGACAATGCTGTGCTCTCGGGTCCCACCCCATATGGATCACTATGGGTGCAAAGACAGGAAGAGTGGCAGATGGGACTGTGGACGCTGACAGAAGTCTGAAGGAGGCATGAAGCAATGGCTGGGTGGGGAGGGGCAAACAGCTATTTAAATGAATTGTAAATACATTATACTAATGCAGTCAGTGGTGTTCTTTGCTAATATCTAATATACTGGTTCCCAAGCTGTATTGGTAGAGGTTCCTACTTGTGCTTTATCTATTTTATAATGCTAGAGGGACACATTAAGTCTTGGACTATTGTTTAGAAACATACTGTAGACACATATAAGTTGTTGGCAGAAAAACGTCCTGTGACTCATGAAGTCTATCTAGCACTGGTTTGTGACACCATATTGTATGCTACCAGTATACAGCAGCTAATGTTCACCCATTTGCTGATCCACTACATTGCTCTTGATTGACTCAAATACCATTCCAAGCACTAATGTAAAGCTACTTAGATGGCCTGGTGGTGCTGAGGGTTGAGACACTGGATGCCACACTGGTGACCCGGGTTTAGGAATGGACTAGGGTCACTGGAAGCTGGCAAGGGAGAGGAAGGATTGAGCATCCCACAACTGATCTCTTTCCTCTAGGGTGGGTGGGTGCAACACATCATGCTGCAACGGCAACTGGTGGAGGCCAGCTGCACTACAGCTGCATGCCTGGACAGGGTAAGGAGCGTGGTGGCTGTCAGCATGGCCGTGCTCTGACACCATTGCATGTCCTGCTCCCAGGGGCAAGAAAAATGGCAGAAAATAGCAGGGCGATCTCGGCAGCTGATGGCCATGCCCTGCACCCCCAGACATGAAAGGTGCCTTCACTGGGGGGGTAGCCGACCCTGCATGCATGGGGCATATAAATACACATGCCAGACCTGGTCTGGGGGTGCAGGTGCCAGTGGCCAGAGATTTCTGGGTCTGCTCCACAGGAGGGCAAATAAGCAGGAGGAATATAACAAAAAAATAATGTAAAGCTACTTAAATACTATTCCAAGCACTGTTGTAAGGCTCATAGGATTGTAGTTACCCACATCTGACCTCACCACTTTTTGACCAGGTAATGACAGGACCCAGGAAGACACCAAGGTCATAGCAAGTAAGGCTAATTATAGTTCTGAACAGAGAGCAATATAGAGGAGACAAAACTTGAAGATGGTCCTATTTCCCAACAAGGATGCTTCTGCTATTAAGCCATTATGCATAAGGACATTTTGTTCTACCAGGAGTTGATTGGTTAAGTCATGTGACAGTTGGGGTCATCATTTAGGGGATAAGCAGGTTTTGTGGTTGAGACTCCTATTATGTCTACTGCAATGCCTGTGAACCCCTACAAGTGTACCTACTGTAGGACAGAAATTTGGTTGGTGTGGAGTATTTCAACCCCTATATGAGATACTGAAACTGTGCTTTGCAACCTATGTGATTCCGGCAAAATAAAGTGACCACAGTGATGATATATGAAGAGAGGGATAGTGAGTCCCTGTCCTTATATTACACCTAAAAAAGTTACTTAGGAAATCTAATTAGCGAAAAGAAAAAGAAAAGTACTTCACAAATGCAAAGAGTTGTAAGGTTATGCACTCCAGGGCAAAGAACCCAAGGAAAGAGTACTGGCTGGGGGGGGATTAAGCTGGGGATCACTGAGGAGGAGTAGGACCTAGGGATAATGGTAACAGGGACCATGAACAACCCTGCCCAGTGCAGGACAGCAGCTGCAAAAGCTAACAAAATGCTGGGTTGCATAGCGAGGGGGTTTCATCCAGATGAAGAGAGGTGATCTTGCCCCTCTACAGGTCACTGGTATGGCTGCACTTGGAGAACTGTGTGCAGTTTTGGAGGCCATACCTGAAGCGTGATATAAGGCTACTGGAGGGGGTGTAGATGAGGGCAACGAAGATGATATGTGGAATGGAGGGGAGAGACTATGATAGCAGGCTGGGAGACCTGAATATATATACCCTGGAGAATAGAAGGGACAGGTGGGACATGATAGAGACATTCAAGTATCTGAGGGGAATCAATAAGGATGGGGTATTTGGGGTCTTTAAGCTAAGGAGGGGGAGGGACACCAGGGGTCATGGGCTAAGAATAGAGGGGGGATATTTAGGAAGGAAATGAAGAGACACTATTTCATGGAGGGGGTGGTAGCAAAATGGAACGCACTACCAGAATGGGTGGTATCATGTAAATCTGTCAATAGCTTTAAAAGGGCATGGGACAGGGAACAGGGGAGAATGAGGGTGGGGGAGGTGGCAAAGGGATGACAAAGGGGAGGGGGTGGGGAAGCTGTAAACTAGGGATGCTAGCTGCACACTCGAGCAGACTTAGATACACCAGGAGGTCTGTTTCTGTTGGCACATTCATATGTTCATATGTAAATCAAGTTGGTGGGTTAAGCAAATGGATTTATTTATACTTTCCTGAAACTCTAAGGGTAGGGGTTTATCTCATACTTATATTTTTGAATGTTTTGTGGACACCATCATAAATGTTCAATACCTGCCTCTTTGGCCTCATTGTTTTCCCCTGTTGTCCATACCTATCCTCTATGATCTTCCAGCCTGCCCTCTTGCACAGTTCCAAAATGCTCCACTAAGATGGGTGACCAGGCATTTGCCCACTCCACCTCTCATTTCTTGAATTCCTTACTCTATCACCTCTGTATCATTGAATCCCATATCACCTTTAAAAAATAATTATATCACCACCTGAGATCACTTGATACATGCTCATGTTTCTAAACTCTTCCTCAGGCTATGTGCTACCTTTACTTACTCTCCTCTTGCTATTCCTCTGCCTCCACACTCATCTCTCTGTTCTTAACTTATAATTCCCTCGCCTCTCCCCTCAGACTGCTTTAACTCATACAGTAGCTATCCTTTTTCTTTACTGGTTGTTTTGACCCCGTACACACACTTTGCTTTACTGTATTATTTAATCACTACCTGTCACAATGTATCCTATTTTGATATCCTTAGTATCACTGTAAACAATGTTTTGCTCCAAATATCTGTTGCTCTGAACAATATTTGCATTATTTACTGGTATTGCTGCCTATAACGTAATGCACTGTCCTGGGTCATGCCTGAAATATTTCTGCCTAGTGCACTTACCCGGTTAAGAAAAACTAAATAAATAAAGATGTGCCTTCCTATTGTTCCACATCTGCTCTTATTTTTACTGGCTATTTTCTGAGCATGGAGCTGTCTGTCATTTTTAAGGGAGCACACAGTGCTTGAATTTGGTGTACCAGAAAACAAACCACCTTGTGTTTTAAATCTTTTAACTCAATGTTCTTTTTGCTTCATTCATGTTACGTAATCACTCAGCTTTCAGTTCTGTAATGCTTGGGATAATACTTTTAAATGGCAGTGTTATTAACAATTTACACAAAGGGTCAGGTTTTCAAAATCTTTCAGATATGTTGAACTGAACACAATTTAACAAGTTTCTTTTCTCCCTGTGGACCATTTGTCAGAAATTGTCTGAAGGAAGATGGCTAAATATGTCAACTCTGTGTATAGATTGACTGAAAAAATTTAATTGGTATGAAATGAGTGTTCCCCTCAAGCAAAGGCAGTCAATTTTAATGATCCCTTTAGTAATATGCTGACAAAGGTCTCCATTATCAAAACCTTTGACTGAATATTTCTTAACTGCTTTTAGACATTTACTAAAATATACAATTACTGTACATTCTTCTCAGATTTGGAGAGGATGTATTTTGGAAACAACATTCTCAAAGCAAGTGAAACCAATGTGGAACCTAACAACTGTAAAACAGTAATTTAAAGTTGGAAGAGCTCTAGATCCAACAGCTCACTCCAACCTCCTAATTCATATGTAAAGCATAATAATTATTCTTTTTTTTAGAACATATTTGTATTGTAAACAGGCAAGGCATTACAGAATTAACTTAGGTAACAGAAAACAGTTGTACAGTTGGCTGAGCTGTAATTACAAATACATATACCACCCACCCCGGGGCCTAGTGCCCCAAGGCAAGTTAGTGTTCCAGAGATGAATAAACTGCACAGCAGTAATGGGAAGTAGGTGAGTAGGTGAGAGAGTGAGAGAGAGAGAGAGAGAGAGAGAAAAAGAAAGTGGAGGATAAACACAGAGTAAAAGAGATCAGAGGCAAGTAGGAAAGAAAGCACCTTAAGTGCTTTCATAAATGCAGCACGTGTGTAAGGCACAGGGTGGGAATTGACGAAAGCCACAGCGTGCTCAAACCTTTGGATACCTGATTATGGCAACTGCCACTCTCTTCAGCCCCCCTCCATCCACCCAATGTGCACACCTCACAGAACACCAAGTTTCAGGTCTCTTCCATGCTGGAAAAATAACCACCTCAATGGCCCCCATCAGCGGGCCCCAGATCAGGTCAAATGTTTTACCCTAGCTGTTAGAACTTTACTACTCTACTGGACTAAAGAACTAGAACTCTACCACTGGGAACTTCAATTTAGGGTACAAACAAAAAAAACCAAAAAGAGTCAGTGTGTTTGTCTTAGTCGGGTGAAGGAATTGTTATCAATGCAGTTAGCTAGATGAAGAAAGGAACTTTGAATTAGGAGGAGCTGCTTAGGCAGAAGGAAGCCAGGTGTTTGCATTTAAAAACTGACCTTAATAGCTTTTGGCAGAGAACAGCAAGAGGAAGGAGCTGCTGTTAGAATTTTACAACTCTACTGGACTAAAAAAACTAGAACTCTACTACTGGGAACTTCAATTTAGGGTAAACACAACAAAAGAAAAAGAGTCAGTGTGTTTGTCTGAGTTGGGTGAAGGAAGTGTTTTCTGTGCAGTTAGTTAGGTGAAGAAAGGAACTGTGATTTAGGGGGAGTGGCCTGGGCAGAAGGAAGCCAGGTGCTTGCATTTAAAAACTGACCGTGATAGCTTTTGGCAGAGCACAGCAAGAAGAAGGAGCTGCTATTAGAACTCTGCTACTCTACTGGACTAAAGAACTAGAACTTTACTCCTGGGAACTTCAATGCAGGGTAAACACAAACAAACAAACAAAAAAGAGTCAGTGTGTTTGCCTGAGTTGGGTGAAGAAATTGTTCTCTGTGCAGTTAGCTAGATGAAGAAAGTATGAATTAGTAGGCATGGCTTAGACACAAGTAAGCCAGGTGTTTGCATTTAAAAACTGACATTGATATCTTTTGGCAGAGAACAGCAAGAGGAAAGAATTGCTGTTAGAACTTTACCGGGACTATACTGCCCTCAGTCCCTCCCCTCCACCCTTAGCCAGTTCTGCTTTTATAGGCACAGGATTTGACTGACAATGGAAACATCCTGTTGGGGCACATGAAGGGAGTGATCACAGAGCCACAAAAGACTCACCATCCTAGAAGGAAAAGTGCAGCTCTCCACCCCCCCAGTTGCTGGAGGTTTGACTCTGAGCAAGTAAGAACAAAACTATTGAGGAATATAGGAACTTACTGCCCCAGCATAGGAAGATCAGGAGTTTTAAGGGAGCAGAGGCAGTAGGAAAGTAGGGAGAAAAAAAATGATGTAAAAACAATAAACAGAGAGAGAAAAGAGTAAGTATACAAAACAAATGTTAAGGGGCCACAAATAAGACATGATGGTAGTGGTGCAAGGCAGTGGCTGTGGAGCAGCAGTCTTCCGGGAGATGTTCTGGAGGATGCAGTGCTGTCCTATTTGCAGGCACCTCTCTGGGCTGAGGGAGGAGGTTACTTATCTCCAGGCTGAGTTGGCCAGTTTTTGGGGGACATTCTTTCCCACTCAGGGACCACCACGGCCACTGACACTGCCTCAGAGGTTGCCAAGAAAGAGGAGTGTTTGGACCACAGTGGGCTCAGGGAGGATGATGGTGGTGGAACAGAGGTGCATCACTCCATTTGTACCTCTCCACAATTCATATGCCATTCTAGCAGAGTGTGGTTCCTCTATGGAGGCACCCATATGTGAAGATCAAGGAGGATGCTGGGAACCTCCACAAAGGAGACCCACAGGAGGGTGGCATGGGATCCCACAGGGGATGGAAACTACTCCTGGTAGCAGACTTCATTGTTAGGAGGGTAGAACTGAGGGAGGGAGGGGAGAGGGAGGGAGGTAAGGCGCCTGCCTGGCACCATGACTTGGAGGGACAGGGAGTGAATCCTCAGGATCATGGGAGCAGCTGCACAGGGGAGGGAGCTGGATGTCATTGTCCACCTAGGGATAAATGACCTGGCTGGGAAAGGGATCAGAGCAGTGCAGGAGGAGTTTTTGGAGTTTGGGAGGGGCCTTAGACAAGTAGCATGCATGGTAATCTTCTCGGAGGTGCTGCCTGTCTACGCATGGGTAAGGCTAGGGTGCTGTGCACCATGGGATTGAATCAGTTGTTAAAATACTGGTGCAGAGCTCAGGGTTTTGGCTTCATTGGGGATGGGGGAGTCCACTTGAAGGGACACAGACCTATACTGGCATGATGGTCTGCTTCTGTCCAGGAGGGGAACAAAGATCCTAGGTGATAGGTTTAAATGCTTCACTGGCAAGCATTTAAACTAGCCATGGGGGGAGGCACTAAAAAGAAGAAGGGAAATCCTAGCCCCTCCAAAAAAATCAGGGTAGTTAGTGAGGTCTACGCCTGGTTAAATAAAGTTTGATTGATTGATTTATTGATTGATTGAGGTAAACACCAAGATAGAGCAGTCGAGAGGGAGAAGGGCAGGGGTAAATGAAGAATAAGACAAAGGCAGTAAGGACAGGAATGGGGCAAAAAGGGGTACAGCCATGACAAAATGGAGGGTAATGAGCACCAATGCCCATATTCTAGGTAACAAGCTCCCTGAACTGGTGGCCTTGATGAAAGAGAGATGTCTGGATATTGTGTCAGTCACAGAAACATGGTACACAGAGAACTATGACTGGCATGTCAAAATACCAGGGTACACAGTCTGCAGGAGGGACAGTGAGGGTAGAAGAGGGGAAGGAGCAGCTCTCTATGTAAGGGAAGTGATCAAATCAACGAAACTAAAGGGTAAACAGTGAGGAGAGGAGGCACTGTGGGTCACCCTGGAGACTGGAAATGGCACCATTATCTGTACAGGGGAGGAAGTGGACAAAGAAATGATAGAAAGCATCCTTAGGGTGGCAGCAAAAGGGGAGATATTGCTGATGGGGACCTGAATATGCCAGATGTTAAATGGAGCACCTTTGCTGCAGCCACATCCAAGAGCAAGGCCATTCTCGATGCCCTACAGGGGGCATGCCTCAGACAGCTGATGTTGGAACCTATTCAGGATGGAGCAATCTTAGACCTAGCAGTCTCAAATGGGGACAGAGAGAGGATTACATTCTAGAAGTGGGCAGCCATCTGGGAACAAGTGACCGCCAAACAGTATGGGTCAACATAAACTCAGCTGTAGAGTCAAGCCATACAAAAGTGAAGGTACTGGACTTGAGGAGGGCTGATTTTGTCAAAATGGGAGAGTGCCTCAGAACAGCACTGGCAAACAGGCAAGAAGGAAGGGTGGAGCAACAATGGGGAAACATCAAAACTGCCATCACAGGGGCAACAAGCCTTTGTGTAAAGCAAATAAACAAATCAAAACAAAAGAAAAAAACACTATGGCTCTCAAAAGAGGTCGCAGGGAAGGTTAGGGAGAAAAAGATCGCATTCAGGAAGTATAAGGAAACACAGAAGGAACAGGACAGAGAACTGTGACAGTTAAAGCAGAAGGAAGCGAGGAAGGCAGTCAGTATAGCAAAGGCCCAAACCGAGGAAAATATAGCCAACTCGGTTAAGAAGGGGGATAAAACCTTTTATACTGTAGGTGCATTAGGGTGTGAAGAAAGACAAAGGGAGGGATACTGAGGATGAATGAAGAGGTGGTGAGTGGGCAGAGAGGGGCAATGAAAAAGCAGTATTCACAAAAAAAAGAATGGGGAGGTACCTAATCTAGTGAATAGAAGTACTCTGGATATGGGGGTCGATATCAGTCCTTTCACAGAAGAAATAATTCTCAAAGAACTCCTAAAACTGAAGGAGGACAAAGCAATGGGGCCTGATGGGATTCACCCCAGAATTGTAAAAGAACTAAGGGGAAAACTAGTAATACCATTGACTACCTTTTTAACAAATCATGGAAGGATGGTGTGGTACCTGAGGACTGGAGGAGGGTGGATGTGATTCCCCTTTACAAAAGAGGGAGCAAGACAGATGCAGGAAACTACAAACCTGTCAGTTTGACCTCAGTGGTAGGGAAAATTATGGAATCACTTTTGAAGGAAAGAATTGTTGAGTACCTAGAAGCCAGTGGGGCACAGGACCCAAGGCAGCATGGATTCACAGTGGGAAGGTCATATCAGACAAATCTAATCGATTTCTTTGACATGGTGACCAAAGTAGCAGACCAGGGAAGGGCTGTGGACATGACCTACCTAGACTTTAGCAAGGCATTTGACACAGTCCCACACAAAAGATTAATAAATTAACCAGCCTGGGAGTGGGTCCCAGGGTGGTAGTCTGGGTAAAATATTGACTGGCAACAAGACACAGAGGGTAATAGTAAACAGAGTCCCCAGTGAAGAAAGGGGGGTTATTAGTGGGGTACCACATGGTTCAGTACTGGGTCTGGTCCTTTTTAATGTCTTTATAAGTGACATTTTATTTATTTATTTATTAGACTCTAGGATGATAAATACCTCTTTGGACTTACTGCTCATTTACAATGGTTCCACGTCAAAGGATGGAGGGGGACATATATACAGAGGTAGATCATGGTTACCGGATTAACACAGTGAAGGCAAGGCTATAAATTTACAGTACATAATGGAGAGACATAATGAGTCAGTTAATGAGAAAAGATGTTTCCTAGCAGACAGTACATACAGGGTATGCCACCTATACCCCCAGTAATAATGCCACTTGGTGTCACGTGGCAAGAGTTTTAGTAGATGCATCCTTAGGACAGCACTGCATAAATAACAGGGCCCAGCACTCTCGTTCTGTCATTCCAAGCAGTCGTGGAAGAATTAGAGCTTCCAAATTATCTCTGGCTGTCCTAAAGAAAATTGTGTTTTTCCTCCTATTTTGCTCAGGCAACGTTGAACTTAACCCTGGTCCTACAGAAGCCTTGTCATCTCCGTATGACCTTACAAGGCTTAGAGGAATGAGCTTTATGCACGTTAATGTTTGCAGTCTCTTAGAAAAGCTTACATCAATCCAGACCTGGGTCATTCATTCTGAACCATATGTGCTGGTAGTCTTGGAATACTGGCTCAGATCTTCTACCCCTGACAGGGAGGTTAACATCCCTAACTGGCTGTTCGGAGCTGACAGGCAGACTAAGAGTGGTGGGGTAGCCATTTATGTCAAGGACAAATATATGGTCACTACCATTGACTCCTCTATCTCAAATGGCTTTGAATGTCTGTCCCTTAAGTTTGAAACATCCCACTCAATGGCTAACAGGGCTATAGGGTGTTATAGACCTCCATCTGCTGGGTCCCAGCTCCTGTCTCACCTATCGACTATCATGGGACATGAGACCTTCAAAACTATTATTCTAGGGGATCTCAATTACAACTGGTTATCCAAGGCTTCCTTACCCCTCAAATCCTTCTGTGACTCTTTTGGGCTCACACAACTCATTGAAGAACCTACGTGTCCTAACAAGAAGAACCCTTGGAATAGCACCCTATTAGATGTCTTTCTTACATGCAAGCCACAGTCCCTTTCCTACACTGGAATATTTTTATTGGATGTCAATGATCACTGGTTTATCACCGGTGTAAGATCTGATTCCATCCCCCCCTCCACATCTGAGTTCTTCACCAAAAGGTCCAGATGTAACTTTGACCCATGTGCCTACATCGATGAGCTAAAATCGCCTGTACACTGGCAGAACTTTAACCTAGCCAAATAGGTCAGTATGGCATATGACATTTTTCATGAAATAGTGTCCTGTGTCATAAATAAACATGCTCCCTTGGTAAAAGTTCATGTAAAGACCAGAACTTGCCATTGGTTCTCTGCTGAACACAAGGCTGCATTACTAGGAAGAGGTAAACTCTGGAAAAAAGCCCATAAATCAAAAACTGTCATGGATTGGTGCCACTTTAGGAAGGCTAGGAACTCCTGCACCAGATTGGTTAGAGAGGCTAAGGCCAACTTCTACCATTCTGAGCTTGACTCTGCCTCAAGGTGCCCAGCTAAATTTTGGTCCGCAATCAAAGAGCTGTCTGGTCATACAGCTGGAAATGTACTTCCCTCGAAAATCATTTCTGACAATGTTACTATCAATGATAGCAAAGAGATTCTCCAGGCCTTCAACAACCACTTTACCATGGCAGGCCTATCATTTGACAGTTCACCAGCATCTATGTTATGTTCTCAAGTAAGTGCACAGATTCCTGTACCTAGCACCACTAATGCGGTCTTCTCGTTCCTTCCTGCTTCGTTGAAAGAGGTTGAAGACCTCCTTCTACAGTTGGACACCAAGAAAAACACTGGTGCTGACTCTCTAGACCTCTACATCATAAAGATTGCATACCACATCCTAGCTGTACCAATCACACACATATTTGACTTGTCCTTGTCCCAGGGGACTCTTCCACACCTATGGAAAATTGCCCACATCATTCCTCTGTTTAAATCAGGGGATCCCTGTGACCTAAATAATTGCAGGCTAATATCTCTCCTACCAATATTGTCTAAACTGCTGGAAAAAATTGTGAATGCTCAGTTGAGAACCTACCTAGATAGCAAGAACCTTTTAAACCCTATGCAGTCTGGTTTTAGAGCCAAGCACAGTACCATTACGGCTCTGGCCAAATTGACTGATGACTGGCAAAGAGACCTTGAAAACAAAAAATCTGTATGTGTCATGTTCCTGGACCTTAGCAAGGCCTTCGACACTGTTGACCACTGCCTGCTTCTTTCCACCCTAAAAGTGATAGGTCTGAACCCAACCTCTCTGTGCTGGTTCAATAATTATTTTATATATAGGATTCAGCAAGTCAAGGCTGAAGGGGAGCTCTCTTCACTCAAACCACTAAACATAAGTGTTCCACAGGGATCCATCCTGGGGCCTCTATTGTTTGCCATTTATATAAACAATATTGATGTTGGCATCAAGGAGGCCAATATTCACCTTTTCATTGATGATAGGGTGCTGTACCTAAGCCACCCAACTCCAGAAGTCGCCTGTGGAGATTTACAAACAGAATTCAACTTGTTGCAGAATCAGCTCCTGAATAAAAACTCTTACTCAATGCCAAAATAAAAAAGCTATGCTGTTCTCTCCGGCTACTCATTTGGCAAACCCTGTTATCTCTGGCTCCTTTCCTCCCATAAACACTTTACTAGGAGAGAGGTTGGAATTTGTTACAAAATTCAAGTACCTAGTGGTCTGACTAGACCACAGAATCTCCTTCGTGGAGCATGTCGAGGATCTGCTGAAAAACTTGAGGCAGAGGCTTGGTCTCTTCTTTAGAATAAACTGCCTCCTGACCAAAGACGCTAAAATGCAGTTTGTTTAATCAACGTTTCTTTCCCTAATTGATTATGCCAATTTCATTTATAGTGAGTGTAATGCCTCCTGTCTTACTAAACTGGAAACCTTATACCACAGAGCCTTGAGATTCATAACTGGCCTTCCTATCACCACCCACCTCTGCTCCTTATATGCAGCTATGGGGTGGACCTCCCTTCAGTACAGAAGGAATATAAATGTGGCTCTCTGGACTTACAGAGCTATTACCAACAAATTACCCCAATACATTTCTGACTGTTTTCTGTTATACGTGGATGGCAACTATGCACTGAGAAGCTATTCTCTGCTTCTACTGAAGGTACCTAGGGCCAGTACATGCTTTGGGAAAGAAGCCATAGGCTTTTTTGTTGCCCTCACCCTGGAACAAATTACAGAAATCTATGAAATTGAATCTCTCTGATAGTCTTACCACCTTCAAGACCGTGTATGCCAAGGCTGTTAAGGAGCTATGCAGTTGTTTCCAGCACACTTAGCATGTTAGGGTGCCTACTGCTAACCTGCCCACTATACCTCCACCTAACCCAGACCCTTGATTGTCTCCACCTATACCCCCCCTTTTTCTGCTAATCCACTACCTTTCTTATCCTCAGACTCATAACATATGTGTCCCCAGCCCATCTACCATAGCACCCCTCCTAGAACAGCTGCAGTCCTGTACCCCTCCCCTCCATATCTGCACCTTAAGATTGTATATGTCCTGACCAATGATATGCCATGCTGTTTGAAAATGTTTTAATATGCTGGCTGTTTCAGAATGTTTTAATTCTCCTCATACCATTCTCCCTAACCTTGTTAACCCTATACCTGAAATACTTCTTATTGCTCTGCATATTTTTTTTCTTTTTCTGCATAATTATGTCTATTTATTATCTGTGCATAAAGTTTTATTCTTGACCTCGTGTGTTGCAGGTCCACATTGTAAATGAGCCTGCTCAATGGTGTTCACCTGGATAAATAAAGACTTGATTGATTGATTGATAAATACGAACATACGAAATTTGCCAGCAGATAAAGGCCTAGAGGTCTATCATGTCTGCTCGAATGTGCAGCTAGCACCCCTTATTCTGCAGCTGCCCCTCCCTTCCACCCTTCCCCTTCATTAACCCTCCCCCTTGTCCTGCCCCATCCTCGTTTGAAGCAGTCCACTGTTCTACTGCATACAACTTCAGCGGTAACGATTCCACCCAGTCACCACCCTCTCTGTAAACAAGTGTCTCCTTATCTTCCTCCTGAACCTTCCTCACTTCAGTCTCATATCATGGCCCCTGGTGGCCCTCCCCTCCCTTACTTTGAACAGCCCCTCTGTACCCGTCTTGTTTATTCCTTTCATGTATTTAAAGGTTTCAATCATGTCACCCTGTCTCTCCTCTCCTCCAGTGAGTACATGTTCAACTCCTTCAACCTCCTCTTGTATGATAAGTCCCCCAGCCCCTTGATCATCTTTGTTGCTCTGCACTGCACCTCCAGTAACTTAATGTCCCTTTTCAGATGTGGACGCCAGTACTGCACGCAGTACTCCAGGTGTGGTCTAACTAATGACCTATACAGTGGCAGAATCACCTCCTCCCTCCTTGAGGATATACCCCTTGCAATACAACCCAGCATTTTGTTGGCCTTTGCAGCTGCCTTTCTACATTGTGCAGAGTTGTTCATTGACCCTGTAATGAGCACACCCAGATCCTTCTTCTCCTGCTCTGTCTGGGCTAGCTGCACTCCCCCTAGTTGGTAACTCCTCCTTGGGTTCTTCATCCCAAAATGCAGCATCTTGCACTTTTTAGCATTAAAGCCCAGTTGCCAGGTGTCTGACCAGGTTTCAAGCTTTGCCAGATCATCCTGCAACCCCTGCCATCCCCCTAGGTCATCCACCACCGCGCCTTCCTTGTTATCATCAGCAAACAGACTGATCTTGCTCTTGATGTCCCATGATATGTCTGCAATGAATATCCCAAACAACACTGGTCCCAACACCGAGCCCTGTGGAACACCGCTTGTCACTGACCTTGGGTGTGAGAGCTCCCCACCCACCACCACCCTCTGTTGCCTTCCCTGCAGCCAGTTTCCTACCCATCTCACCAGCTTTGCACCCCCCTGTGCCTACTAACTTCCTTCCCAGCCTTCCATGTGGCACTGGGTCAGATGCCTACTGAAGTCCAGATACAGGACATCCACTGCATGGCCCCTGTCCAGTTGCCTAGTTACCCAGTCATAGAACTCGACCAGGTTGGTTTGGCAGGATCTGCCACATATGAAGTCATGCTGTCTGCTGTCCTGTAGTCCTTTGGCCTCTAGGGAGGCCACCAGCCTCCTTCAGGATAGTCTCCATTAGCTTACCCACAATGGATGTGAGGCTCACTGGTCTGTGAGTTCCTGGTTCATCCTTGGGGCTACTCTTGTGGAGGTGCACACATGAGCCATCCTCCAGTCTAGAGGTACACACCCACGAATGTAGTGAGGTTAAATAGGTCTTCCAAAGGTCCTGCAAGTACCTCTGCCAGCTCCTTCAGTACCCTGGGGTGGATGCCATCTGGGCCTGGTGCCTTGTCCACCCTCAGTGCCTTCAAACCCTCTGAACTCTGCTCTCCATGATTTCCCATCGTCACCACTTCCCCTGCTTCTGCCATTTCTCCCACCTTGGGTGTCACCTCCTCTTCTCTTTAGTAAATACTGGCAGAAGTACTCATTTAGTGCTTCCTTATCACACCCTGCTTCCACCACCCCCTCCTTCCTAATCCTTACTATGTGGTCCTTACAGCTCCTTTCTCCCTGATGTACTTAAAGAAGTCCTTCCCTTCTTAATGCCTTGTGCCAGCCTGAGTTCCGTAGATGCTTTGGCTCCCTTACTGCCTTTGTCACCTCCTTCGATTCTGTCAAGTACTCCTCCCTATCCTCCCCTCCCTGTTTTCTTGTACTTCCTAAAGGCAGCTCTTTCCTCCTTACCTTTCCATGACCTCTTTGCTCAACCAGATTGGTTTCTTAGCCCTAGCCTTCTTGCTCTGGGCTTTGCAGCAGATTTTGGTTGCCTCCACTATCCCCAGCTTTATGAGCTCCCACTTCTGGTTAGTGTCCATACTAGATTGAATTCTGGCCAGGTACCCTTTTATCACTTCCCCTATCCTCCCAAAGTTGGCCCTCCTGAAGTCCAGCACTATTGTGCCAGATTCCACTCCTTCCTTGCCCATATCCAATGTGAGCCATACTGAGTGGTGGTCACTCCCTGACAGAGGTTCCTCCACTGTAAGTTCTCTCACAAAGTCCCCATTTGCCAGCACAAGGTCAAAGATATTCCCTAACCTGGTTGGTTCATTGACCATTTGCAGCAGGAAGCTGTCCTGGAAGGCATCCAGCAGTACCTGCTACCTTCTGTTCCTGGTTATTGGGGTGCTCCAGTCCACTCCTGGCATGTTGAAGTCCCCCACAATCACCACACTACCCTTCTCGCAGGTCCTCCTGATCTGTCCTGCTAGTTCCCTGTCTAACTCCTCCATCTGAGATGGTGGCCTGTACACCACTCCCATTCTAAGAATCCTATTCTTGGAATCCTGGATTTGCATCCAAAGTGACTCCGTACTACCCTCCTCCCCTTCCTCCCTTACACACTTCAGTCCTTCTTTCACATATAGTGCTACCCCCCTCCTTTCCCAATCACCCTGTCCCTACGAAATAACCTGTACCCTGGTACAGACAGGTCCCAGTCACTGTATTGGGTGGCCCATGTTTCCATGATGGCTGCAATGTCCACCTCTCCTTCTGAAATGAGAACCTGTAACTCTGCAGTTTTCCTCCCAAGGCTCCTAGCATTAAGGGTAACCACATTCCACCCTTTCCCACCCCCTTCCATCCTGCCCTCCTTTCCTAGCATCACCAACAGTACTTCGCCATTTGTCCTTTGTCACTGTTATGGGGGGTAAGCTCATATGGTTTCCCAACCTATGGTCTCTGCATATCTCTTCCCCAACTGCCACCCCCCACTCCTAGTTTAAATAGAACAGATGGGGCCATTGTCAGAAGGTGATGGACAGGTAGCAAGAGTGCAGGGTAGGTAGGGGTTGGGGGACCCAAGATCTGTAAGTGCCTACCAGATGGTAGGTGGAGGGTAGGGCAGGGCATTGGTGGGAAAGCATAGGGGTGGGAGGAGGAAGCAGGTGACAGGGGAGAAAGCTGGTGGAGTAAACAGATCACCTTAGACTGAGGTGAGAGAGGAGGCTACCCCTTGGGGAAGCAGTCACATTTCATTGTTGATGTTAAGTATAGACAGAGTTGCCTTTTAAAGGGTCCAAGTGTTGCAGGTGTAAGTACTGCATTGTTAGGGGCATTGTACCACTGAGGAGCTCTGTAGGTGAATGATCTTTGACCCATTTGTGATCCTGCATCTAGGGCCCGGGAAGGTTTGATGTTGAGCATTACGTGTATGCTGGGTACTGTTGTATGTCATGAGGAACCTTTGAATACCAGGCAGTATGAGCCCCAGGAGAACCTCCTTGGAGATCAGGCATGTCTTATACTGAACTGTACTATGAATTGGAAGCCAACCAGCCGGTGTGTACAGGTCACAGGTGTGAGTTCAGCAGGCAGTGCCAGTTAGGAGCCTGCAGGCTTTGTTGAGTGTCATCAAGATCCTGTAGAGAGCAGTAGAAGAAGCAGAGCCATAGATAGCTAGACCATAGTCAATAATGGAGGTGACTGAGCTGTAGATAGCCAATCTAAGGGCACCCACAGTCATGCAGTGTTTGTGCCTGTGGAGCAGACCACTTTGTATGTTGGTGGGATTTGCTACATTGTTGATGTGCTGCGCATAGGTGAGGGAGTTGTCCAGTGTGATGCCAAGATTTTTAAACTCAGGCACATGTTCAAGTGAAGTCCTAGACTGGTTCTTAATGGTGAGTGACTGAGATTTGTACTTGCTCCATGCATTGCAGAAGGTCATGACCTTGGTTTTGGTATAATTTAAGATGAACTTGTGAGCTTTGAATCATTCTTCTATATGACTAAAGTCACACTGCAGCTGACACTCTAGGTGTTTGATGTCATGATGACTAGTAAATAGTACTGCATTGTCTGTGTAGAGTAGTATTTTCCTGTGGCAAACCCTAGGGAGGTTGTTTAGGAAAAGAGAGAAGAGTTGAGGGCCAACTATGGACCCCTGCGGAACTCCTGAAAGGACTGTTTTTTCATCAGAGGTGACACCAGAAATTCTAACATGCTGGACCCTTCCCCACATTGCAGAGGGATTGAAAGGAGAAGTATGTCTCTTTGCAGATGACACAAAGATCTGCAACTGGGTTGATACACAAGGTGGGGTGGAAAGGATGAGAAGGGTTGGAGGAATGGTCAGAAGTATGACAGCTAGGATTCAATGTAAAGAAGTGCAAAATATTGCACCTGGGAAACAAGAACCCAGCGGAAGAATACACAATGGGGGGGGGAGATAGTAACAACAACAAAAAAGGAAAGAGACCTGGGGGTAATCATGTCAGATGACCTTAAGGTTAGAAAGCAATGTGAGAAGGCAGTAGGGAGGGCTGGGGGTATACTGGGATGCATAGGGAGAGGCAACAGCAGCAGAAAACAGGAAGCTTTTATTCCTCTGTACAGGCAGTTGGTGAGACCCCATCTAGAGTACTGTGTCCAGTTCTGGAGAACCCATCTCTGCAAGGACGTAGACAGGATAGAGGCAGTCCAGAGGACGGCAACTAAAATGGTGCAGGGTCAGCAGGAGAAGCCATATGAGGAGAGACTAAAGGAGCTTAATATGTATACCCTTGAGGAAAGAAGGGGGGGGGACATGATAGAAACTTTAAAGTACCTCAGTGGAATCAACAGAGCCCAAGAGGGTAGCATCTTTCAAAAAAAGAGATGTGCAAGAACAAGGGGACACAATTTAAAGACAGAGGGGGGCTGTTCAGGGGCAATGTGAGGAAGTATTATTTCACAGAGAGGGTAGTGGATGCATGGAACAGCCTTCCTGAGGAGGTTGTGGGGTCTAAAACTGTGGGAGAATTCAAGAATGCATAGGACAGACATAAGGCAATTCTTGTGGGGGTAGGAAGAAATAGGCTGTTGGTTAACTAGGAACTGTGGCCTATCCTGTAGGTAGGGAAATAGGCAAACTAGATGGGCCAAGCAGTCCTTATCTACCGTCAAAGTCTATGTTTCTATGTTAAAGATTTGGGCAAATTTGGAGGAATGGTTAAATGTATGGCGGCTTAGATTCAGTGCAAGAAGCTAAAGAAATGCACCTGGGGAACAAAAACCCAGGGGAAGAGTACACAATGGGGGGGGGGGGTTGAGATACTGACAACAACAAAAATGGAAAGGGACCTGGGGGTAGTTATATCAGATGGCCTAAAGGTGGGCAAGTAATGTGAGGAGGCAGTAAGGAGGGCTGGGGGATACTGGGATGCATAGGGAGAGGCATCATCAGTAGAAAATAGGAAGTTGTTATCCCTCTGTACAGACAGTAGGTGAGACACCACCTGGAGTACTACATGCAGTTCAAGAGACCCAATCTCCACAAAGATATAGACAGGATGAAGGCTGTCCAGAGGAGGGCAGCCAAAATGGTGCAAGGTCAACACCAGAAGATATATGAAGAGAGACTAAAGGAGTTTAATATGTATACCCTCGAGGAAAGGGGGGGGCATGATTGAAACTTTCAAGTACCTCAAGGGAATCAACAAAGTCCAAGAGGGTAGCATCTTTCAGAAAAAGAGATGTGCAAGAACAAGGGGAAACGATTTGAAGATTGAGGTGGGACAGCTCAGAGGTACTGTGAGTAAGTATTTTTTCATGGAGAGCATTGTGGTTTCATGGAACAGTCTTCCTGAGGAGGCTGTGGAGTCAAAAACAGTAGAGGGATTCAGGAATGCATGGGACAAACATAAGGCAATTCTAGTGGAGGTTAGGAGGAAGTAGGCTGTTGGTTAACTAGGATCTGCAGCTTATCCATTAGGTAGGAAAATGGGCAGACTATGTGGGCCAAGTGGTCCTTATCTGCCATCAAATTCTATGTTTTTATGTTTCTATTAGTCGTGTGCTGATTTTTTTCCAGGGATAGACATTGCCTCATATTGTTAGCCCACTGTGCTATAGTTGGTGCTCCCACCACCATCCAGAACTGGGTGACAGTCTTCTTGACATTCACCAATGCTAGTGACCATAGGAGCCAAGGGCCCCCATTCAGTTGGTTAGATGACTCCACCCCCAACATCAGTTCCAGTGGGGTTTTGGCCAGCTTGCATTTCAATACTCCCTCCATAACAGGATGCATGCCATGCCAAAAGGGTGCCACTCTTGGACACAGAAGGGCCATGTGCAGAAACTCTGCTCCCCACACACATTTGGGGTATGAACTGGAGGCAGTAGTATTCATGTGGTGCAGTCTGGCTGGTGTGAGATACGCTGTGTACAAGAAGTTGAGATGTACTTGTCTTAGTTTGTTGCTCCTATAGCAGGTGGCCAGCTGCCCAATAGCCCTATTCCAAGTATGGTCGTCTATGGTAATGGCAAGATATTTTTCCCATTTTTGCCTAATATCTGCCATGACCGAGTGGTTTTCACCCCCTGGAGTATTCTATAGTAATTTGTGAGGGCTTTTTCACATGGTTGCGGCTTGTACAGCTCTTCTTCAAAAGGGGTAGGGTTGGCTCATCCCTGATCTTTATCCAGAGTTTTGCCCAGCTGCTTTCTCACGAGGAGGAATACAAAATAATCCCCTGGTTCCACTTTCTTCTGTCTACACAGGAAGGGAAAGTCAAGCACCTTACCTCCTTCATATAGTTGCATCATTTGATTAAGCCCCAAATGTTTCCACTTCAGCAACCTCGGGTGCAACTGGGCCATATATGGGCCTCTTTCCCCTCGTGGCAGCCTCCAGGTTCATGTAGGGTGATTGCAACTGTTAGATTCTCATGAATTTATGTGCAGAGAGCCAGGTCCTATGGGTTGCCACCAAGAAGGGGTTGATTACTGTAATACTGTGTGTGTGGTGTGTATTGCTGAGGATAATAGTCATGCAGGGATATCACCCATAAGTATTTCTTCCTACATGGTTAACCAGGAGGAAGAACATACATGTGTGAATGCTTTCTGAGCCATCCAGTAGTAATGCTGAAAATTCAGAAGGCCCACTTCCCCCATGGGAGGCAGCTATAGGATACTGCATTTGATTTGGACAGATTTACCCCTCCACAAAAACCTATGCAAAATGGCATTCATTTGGTTGAAGTGTGATTGAAGAACATGGATGGGGCAGGACTGATACAGATAAAGACATCTTGGAAGGATCATCATTGTTACAGTGTTGACTCTAACCAACAGTGATAGTGGCAGAGTTTGCCATCTCTCACAGTCTTTTGAAAGTATGTGCACTGGTGGCTTAAAATTTTGTGTATAGAGGGTGCCCACTCTAGCAGCCAGAACCACACCCAGGTATTTTAAGCTCTGGACCAACATGAGCCTCCCAGATTTTCAATAAGCTTCAGCCTATCTTCTTTCCCCACCGGCAAGATCATACTCTTAGTTCAGTTAACCTTATGTCCCAAGAGGGCTCCATACTCCTTCAGGATTGCGTGGACTATATAGTGGTTGTTACAGAAAAGTTGACAGTACCACGGTAATTCCTGCTACCATGGTAAAAAGTACTGTGATTTACCGTGGTACCACGGTAAGAACCCCGATGTTATTCAATGTGATTTTACCATGGTGCCATGGTAAATTACAGTAATTTTAACTGCGGTACCACTGATATTACCATGGTACTGTCAACTTTTCTGTAACAACCACTGTAGGTAGATCCTGAGCCAGATGCTGTGAGTATAGCAACAAGTCATCTGCATAGAGGGCTATTTTATGTTCACTCCCTCCTCCCATATATCCTTGAATGTGTTTCTGTGCCCTAATTGCTACAGCCAGGGGTTCCAGATAGAGGATGTATAGCAGGGGAGACAGAGGGCAGCCCTGCCGAGTCTCCCTGCTAAGGCCAAACCCAGAGGTCACTACTCCATTTACCATGACCTGTGCTGTAGAAGTGTACAAAGTTTTGATCAGCCCTTGCATCTGAACACCTAGCCCCATTTGTCCCAGTGTTTTGAACATGTATCCCCATTCCACACAATCAAAAACCTTCTCTGTGTCCAATGCCAACACTGCTGCCTCGTGTTTCTTAGCTGTACGCTCCCATGTGTGTATGATATTCAGTGTATGCCTGATGTTATGCTTCCCCTGCCTTCCTTTAATAAACCCAGCTTAGTCTTTATGTATAAGAGAGGGAAGATGTGGGTCCATTCTGGTTGTAATCACCTTGGCAATGATTTTATAGTCAGCGATAAGAAGCAAAATCAGCCTATAGGAGCTGCACTGTTGTGGGTCCTTTCCTGAGTTTGGCAGTACTGTGATGATTGCCAATGGAGTGGAGGGGGAAGTTTTCCTCCATTCAGACTCTCCATTAGCATATCATATAAAGGTGGAGTCAACTGCTGAGAGACAGCCTTGAAAAAGTCAATGGGGAAGTCATCTGGCCTTAGGGCTTTTCATCCCTTTAATTCTTGGATTGCCCTCCTTACCTGCCCTTCTGACTGTGGGAGGTTCTGCTCTGCAGCTCTTTCTTCCTCCAGGGTGACAATGGGGGCCCTGGCAAAGAAGGCATCATATTGACGCTCTGTGGGTGACACCTCAGAGGTATACAAGGTACTATAAAATGCTCTGAATTCTTTTCCAGATTTGGGCTGTAAAGGTCATCAGGAGCCCTGCCCTTGTTGTGATTTGACCAATGGTTCTTTCTCCCTCCTTTTTTTTTTCAGTTGCCATGCCAGACATTTCCCAGACCTATCCCCATCAAAGTATATCCCTGAGTGTGTAAGCAGAATTGCTTGCTCGACTCTGCCTGTACTTAGGGTGTTGAATTCTCATTTTAGTTTTTGTAAGATTAAGTACAAAGCAGGTTGAGGTTGGGCCATGTGCGCCTCCTTGCATGCCTCTATTTTGAGCCTAAGTCACTCTATTTTCCCCCCAGCAGATCTTTTCCTACTGGCAGGGTAAAAAATCACCTGGCCCTTGACATAAACCTTTAACACCTCACATCTCATCCCATGGGATGTGTCTCCCTCTTCTTATTCATGAGGAGGAATTCCTCAATAACTGTGGACATACAGTATGTGTATGGAATCTCTTATCTTTCCATAATACAGGGTCAAGTCTCCAGAGGCGCACTCCAGCAGGGTCCCCCCAACATAGTAGAAGCCAGCAAAGAGGCATAGTCTGTTATTAGAACTGGTGAGAATTTGCACCCGCTCATTTGCAGGAGAAGCGAGGTGCTGGCTAGGAGTCGGTCCAGCCTGGCATAGGAATGATGGGCATGGGAGAAGAAGCTGTATTCCTGACCATAGGGGTTTTGATATCTCCAAATATCCACTAAACTGTATGTGTCTTCTAATACCCCCAATGCCTTGGAGTTTTTGTGGTAGGTATAGGGGAAGGGTTGGATCTATCTAAGACAGGATCTCTCACACAATTATAGTCCCCCCAACATCTGTCGGCTAGGGATAGCAGTCATGTCCACCGCAAATGTGTAACCCTGTAGGAATCTCAACTCACTAACCCCAAATGTTTCTGGAAGGAAAGCAATGCTCTCCTAAAGGGTAAACAAAGGATCCTCCCACAAACAATGACAGCTGAAGGCTCCATCCTATCCTCACCTGTGAAGATAGCTGCAGGACTGAACCTCTTCTTTTCAGACCTTGATGCCTTCAAAATCAACCCCTCTGGCAATTGCCCTATGCCAAAAGCCTGCCACCCTGAGGCTCCATACCCCCTCTTCCACCTAAAAGCCAACTCCCAAAAGGAGGTCCGTAAACATCTGAGGGATCTAAACCCAGACAGCTCTCCTGGGTTTGATTCTCTATCACCCACATTCCTCAAACTAGGTGCACCTACCCTTGCCCACCCCATCTCCTGCCTAATCAATAGATTCTTCCTTACTCAAGCCATCTCTGACAAATGGAAGAGTGCTATTGTTGTTCCTGTAACAAAACTGGTCTGACTAACCTCATTGAAAACTACAGACCCATATCAATACTATGCCCTATTGCCAAAATCCAAGAAAGAATTCTAAACAATCAATTATACTTGATCTACTATCTAGAACAAAACATTACCTTTACCAGCCACCAGCATGGCTTCCAGAAAGCACATGAGACAGAAACTTCCCTTCTCTGGGTCACCTCTGCTATACTCCAGGCCTTAGACCACAGTAATGTGACTGGAGCAGTCTTCGTTGTCCTAACAAAGGCATTTGACCTAGTCAATCACTCGCTTCTTATCTCCAAGCTTCGATACCTTGGACTAGATAACAACTCTCTCCCCTGGATCTCAAACTACCTAGAAAACAGGTCTCAGAGTGTCAAATGAGCTGGTAACATCTCTGCCCTCTCTACTATCACAGACAGGGTACCCTAAGGATTATTCCTAGGGTCTCACCTATTCTCAGTGTTTATCAATTACCCTTCTCTGAACTGTGGAGCGGCATTGATGCATCTATACGCAGATGATGCCATCCTTTATAGATCCTCCAGTGACATCTCATGTATCAACGCTAGCTTAGCAAATGATTTTTGGACTTTAGAAACTTGGTTTAAAAATAACCTATTAGTCCTAAATACTAAAAAGACTAAAGCCATGTAGCTCCACCACACCTGCTTTGACACAAGCACCCACCCCCCTGATGATAAAAACATCCATTGGCATACTGCTTGAAAGTGTCACCAACTTCAAATACTTGGAAGTAATGTTTGACAAGCACCTATCCTTCAATGCACACATAACCATCATCACAAAGGCTACTAATCAGAAAATAGGCCTACTGTATTGCACAGCCCCCTATCTCTCAAACTGTGCTAGGAGTACAATTACCTCAGCCAACCTTCTCCCCAGCCTCTTCTATGGGGCCTCAATAATCCACTCCTCTAAGCCTCGACCTCGACCTCTGAACAAACTCAGTTAGGCCTACCACAGGATTGCCCACTTTGCAACAGAGGCCCTAGCTTGTACCCATCACTGTGAAGTGTTAAACACCCTGGGCTGGCCATCTTTTAAAGCCAAACTTGACTTCCCAGTGCATCGCACCACCTTCAAACTAATCCACCTCCCTCACCCCAAGTCTATCTAACATTATTACCCTGAAACCCACCCCATGAACACTCAGGACCTCACATCCTCCACTATTAAACCTACCCCAAATTCCCCTAGTTGTTCACAGAAGGTCCTTCTCCTTCTCAGCACCACAAAAATGGAATGACCTTCCTCACACACTACTCTCATGTAAGTCTCTTCCCCTCTTCAAAAGACTATACAAGGAAATCTTCTACATGCCCTCTGTCTGCAATGGCAAATGTAACTAGACTTCTCCCAGCCACCACTACTCCCACTGCCTACTTCTTTTACCTCACCTCTCCTATCCTGCTTGGTCTCAACATATACTACTCTCCTCCTCCTACTTTCCCTACCCTCTATTAATAATAATAGGTCATATGTAATTGTCATCCTCTTACGCTGATGTGTTATTAGAAGTTTTTCAACTGTATTAGCTGGATTGTAATTTCTACTACTGTTTTAAAGTGCTTACACCTCTTCTGTCTGACTGCTCTTCCTGCAGCACCACCCCCCCCATCCAAGCACTCTGCCTTGGCACCGATAAGTGGCTAGTTTTCCATTAGCAGGTTATACAGACCTGCCACTAGAGGGATTCTTGGTCTTCTACATAACTCCCTGTACTCATTCGTGGGCAATATGGCCTGCATTATCATTCTACTTCTTTCCCGGTGCTGCTACAAGGGGTGGTTGTAGTTGAGGTTCCCCTAAGCTTCACTCAACAGGCTGACAACTTCCTTAAAACTGCCTGTGCGACAGCTCTGCAGCTGAAAACAGGAAGCCCTCAGTGTCTGCCATCCACCCTTCAGACTCAAGTCAGATAGATGCTGAGCACCCTATTATTACCTACGCTGCGCTGTCATACTGATAGATACCGATAGAATCCTCTGCAGAGAGCCAGCACGCCTGGGCACCCTTGATTGGTGCTGCACTGCCATAGGGGGATTGTGATTGGTACACCCGCTTGCCTGCTTTGCTCTGATTGGGGCACCTTCTCTATAGCCTGTTACAGTGTTCCCTTCTTAATTCTGACTTCTCAGCTCTCGCTCTGACCTGAAATTTTCTCCCACCCCACCACCCCTCTCCCAGGCCTCCTTTAAATACACTCATGATCTGCCTCCTATATCATATTACTGCTTCATTGGCCTAGTTTCGACTCCTGCCAACCTATGATTGGTATCTGAGTGTGGCCAATAAGACTGCCCTGTGTGAATATCTCTTGAGCCCCGCCACTAACTAAGCTGGTCCTGCTCTCCTTGTTCCCCTTTCTGCTGTATTTTCTCATCTAGGTTTTAAGTGAGTACCTAGGTGGGCAAATTACTTGCCTAGAAAATATTGCACTAATACAAATCACGAGACCACTCAATCTGGGACCATGGCTCTCCTTATTGAGTTTTTATTGCTCCTAAGGTGCAGAGTTTTCAGCAATACAGTGCAATTCAAAGTACCTCAATGCAATTCAGTTCTCCAATGTACCTTATCAATACCTAATGTTATAACGGTCTACCATGCAGACACTATGTCATTCTCCTCTCCCTTTAGCCTATTCCCCAGTTAGCTACACCTCTTGCTACTGTCCTCACCTATGTCTACTCAAGCACTTACATTGATCACGATCAACTGTCATTACAGTGGTGCCGCCTCTTGTGCAGCACGATATGGTTGCCACCAAAGAAATAAAAAGCAGTCTCCATTCTTATAAGCTCCTTAAAGAAAGTTATACTTCTGCTTCTTCTCTGCTCAGAAATGTGGAGCTCAACCTGCCCCCCACAACTACCTCGCCTATCAATTTTGCTGAGGCTACAGGTCTCAAAATGATGATGGTCAACATTTTAAGCCTGCCTAAAAACTTGTACAGCTGCAAGCCTGGGCTGCACATGTTAACCCTGACCTTATCATAATTACTGAGTCGTGGTTAAAAAAGACGAACACTGATCAACAAATATCACTGCAGGGCTACAATTTATTTAGAGCAGATAGAGAGTCTAGAGGCGGGGGTGTGGTTATCTACACCAAATCTAAGTACTTGGTCACCAATATTAGTTGCAAATCTCTAGCCAAGGAATTTGAGTTAGATTCGCTGAGCCTTTATCTCCCCTCCTCGGAATGTATCACTATCTTAGGTGGCTATAGACCCCCGTCTGGTGGTGATGAAGTCCTTAATCTTTTGAAATCCATGTTCGTAGATGCAAAAACTGAAACAATATTTCTAGGAGATCTAAATATGGACTGGCTGTCACCTAAATCACACCGCCTCAAATCCCTTTGTGACGAACTAGGTCTTGGGCAATTAGTCAGTGAACCTACTAGGAACAACACTCTAAATACTGCCAACAGTTCCATTCTAGATGTGGTACTAACCACCCATCCGCACAAAATATCTCATTCGGCAGTGTTTCACAACGACATGAGCGGTCATGGAATTGTTGCTTGCATAAGATCTCAAATTAAAGCCCGACCGCAACCCATCTTTATAACAAAAAGATCCTTTCGCAAATTCAGTGCAGTAAACTTCCTATCTGACCTGAGCATGATCAGATGGCAAGATCTCTACCTAGCCAAAGATGTCAACAAGGCAGCTTACATCCTTAATGACAAACTCACTACAATAATAAATAAGCATGCCCCTTTCATCAAAGTAAGAGGAAGAACAATTCCAACCCTGGTTCACCTCGGATCTCAAGGCAGCCCTTATAGCTCGAGATAAGCTCTGGGCTAAAGCTAGACATTCAAAGAATCTTTAGATTGGCAGGCCTTTAGAACAGCCAGGAATAACTGTGTGAAAAACTTCGCTCTGCTAAAGCTAACTATTATATTTCTACTCGAACAAACTAAAGGTAACCCTCATAAAATATGGAAGACTATCAAAGCTATAGAAGGACAGCCCATGGCCCCCTCTGTCCCAACAAAGATAGTTGCAAGTGGCAAGATTGTGGAAAACAAGTCCCTAATCCTGGAGGAACTTAACTCCCACTTTGCCACAGTTGGATTAGCTTTTGACTCGTCACCTTATGCTGGTGCTTTGGTGAGCCAGCATACCCTCTCCCCCTACATCTAGTCCTGCACCCAGCCCCTACCAACTGCGTGAGATAACTTATAAAGAAGTAGAAGATTCTCTTCTTAACTTAGACACCAAAAAAAGCGCAGGAGATGATGGCTTGGAACTCTTTTTCCTAAGGTCAGGCTACGCCCATCTCACTGCCCCAATTCTCCACATCTTCAATCTTTCCATTACATCTGCTACTGCTGGAAATCAGCACATATCCTCCCTCTATTTAAATCTGGTGACCCATGCGATGTAAACAACTATAGGCCTATCTCCATATTGCCTATCCTTCCTAAAGTTCTCGAAAAACTGATCCATATTCAGTTAAAATCTCACTTGGAAACCTTCTCTCTAATTAACCCAACTCAATCTGGCTTCCGGGCTAATCATAGCACAATCACTGCACTAGCAAAAGTAACCAATGATTGGATCTGCTATAGATGCTAAGAAGGTAACTGGTGCAGTCTTTTTGGACCTCAGCAAAGCTTTTGATACTGTTGATCACAAACTCTTAGTCAATTGCCTTGCAAAGTTGGGTGCCACATACCATACCACCCAGTGGTTCTCTAGCTACCTAACTGGAAGATTCCAAAAAGTAAAGGCGGAAGGCTTTTTTTCTGCTGCCTTGCCAGTTGCAAGAGGAGTCCCCCAAGGATCCATCTTAGGCCCTATCTTGTTTTCTTTGTACATTAATGACTTAGATGCTAACATATCTACGTCCAATCTGCACTTTTTTGCAGATGATACTGTGTTGTATACTTCTGGCTCATCGTTATCTGAAGTCAACGGAGTGCTTCAAGCGGACTTCGCACAACTGAGCATAATCTAATAAAGGCAAAACTTCTGCTCAATGCTAAGAAGACTAAAGCGATGATATTCTCCCGCAGTGCTGTCACAGGCCCCCCCAATACCCTTGCCCAAGACTTCATTGTCACCATGCTAAACGAGCCTCTGGAAGTTGTAACCAAATTTAAATATCTGGGTATCTGGATCGACAATAAATTATCTTTCAATGACCATGTCGAAGATGTCTCTAGATGGTTAAAAGCAAGGTTAGGTTTCTTCTACAGAAATAGGACCCTTTTCCCCCTTGAAACTCGAAACAAGAGCTTGTACAGGCCACTTTTCTCCCCCTACTCGACTATGGCGATGTAATCTATTCCTCCACCACTCTTGCAAATTTATGTAAACTGGACATCCTTTATCACCATGCGTTATGGTTCATTACCAACTCCCCTTACCGTTCGCACCACTGTGACTTATATGCAGCTGTTGGTTGGACATCCCTTACTACTAGACGCCTGCTCCATGCTGGGCTATGGACTCTTAAACAGCTCCTGCAGAAATTGCCAAGCTATCTCTCTTCCCTTATTAGTATCTCACATAGTGCATACTCGTTAAGAAAATCTGACTTTATTATGCTTCACATACCAAGGACGCGGACTTCCTTTGGTAAACGTGCTATTAAATATGCCCTTCCCTCCATTTGGAACCAATTACAAACCGGACTGAAACTAACTAGCACAGTTTCAATAAACTTCTACAAATCACTAAGTTCAGCCAAAATAAAAGACACCTGTAACTGTCATTAAGTCTCTTCCTTCCCCATGTGTGCCATATTTATCCACTGGTAAGGTATAATTGATTTGTCATTTTAACTGCTTTCCCTTCCCCTTCTACTCCTGGCTTTATCTATGCTTACGCTCCACTGCTACTCTATCAAATCACCCCCCCCCATATCAGCTGTAGTCTGTTGTTTGTTCTAGCTGCCAAAATATGTGTATTGCACACACCAGTCACCATGTTTCATTTATCAGTATGCAACCTGTAAGTCGCTTCCCAGTTTCATATCAATGTTTACCACCTGCGGTCACCCTATGTGGTACCCTTGTATGTATATCCAGTCTGTATCATGTAACATGCATTTCATGTATATACTGTTATTACCTATCTGTGTTTGTACTTTAAGTGTTTATGTCACAGGACCGCCTTGTGAATGAGCTTGCTCAATGGAGTTTTCCTGCAATAAACTTGAACTTGAACTTGATGATGCAGCTGCTGTTGACATCTATTATGAGCTATCACCATTACGTATATCGATACCTAATTTTCAATATATGTAAGCACCTATCAAGGTCATCAGTAAATTATCCCCTGAATATTTTACCCGTAATACTTGTTACACCATGAATGTATGTCTTAAGACTAGCACATCTGTATTTAATTATCTACAATTGTGTGTTTTATCTGTATGGAATGTTCTGTTCCCTGGGTCACCCCTGAAATAGGGACTTGTTTGTCTCAATGGATCTCACCCAGTCATCAAAATTTAAATAAATAAACAGATCTTTAAAAGAAGCCAAGGTCTCTATGTTTGGGCTGTAAACTGACCCCAAGGAGATTGTACCTGCCCCCTACAGGGTGACATTGGTCAGTATGCAATGACCTACTGGGTCCCTTATTTCCCAATGTATGGTTACCCTGGTACCCTTGGGGAACCACCGATTTCAAGCCATTGACATTCCAGGTCATTTCATTGATAGGTTCAGCCAGATTCCCCAATACAACTGTATTCCCATTTCAGGACCCCCAGCCCCACAGTCCAATGTTTTATACACAGCTCTATTGCCAACCTTTAATTTTGTCAAGCCTGTTTTTTGAACTTTACCACATTCAAAACAGTGTGAACACCACCTCCCCCAACATCCCTTGTTTACTATATTTATATAGTCATAACATGACAAGTATAATCAAACTAAAAAAGCAGACTTCCCTTACAAACCTCCCTCCCCCCTCAGCAGGGTTTAAAACTACCCTGCCAGTGTTACCCTGCAAGCTAATGGTGGATAAGTTCCTTACCTGTAGTATGAATAGGTACTAGGCAACTCTGAAACTAAGGCCATACTCCCCAGCATGGTCCAACTTTCAGGCATCCTGATTGCCAATCACTTGGCTTGGTGCAAGGGACCAAACAGGGTGGTCCCAGGACTTATGAGACAAATTACACAGCTTTAATCTGTACTGATACCATCACTCACTTTAAAGCCTTGTTACCTTCATTTTGGCTGCTGACTCCCCAAAGTCCAGTGCGCACTTAGGTGGGCCCCCACCAGGCTGCCCAATTCCCAAGCCCCCCCAATCACAGGGTAGGATGGGCAGAAATACCAGAATGATGGCAATTTGAGGTTGGGTACACCCCCCCCACCTGGTCCAGTACTTGCTCCTGGTGGGGTGAGGCCCCCCGCCTGTCCCCCAAAACCTACTTGCCCCTGTTTAATGGGTGGTGGGTTAACATTTAGAGTACTAGTACCCTCCTAAACAATAACTTGGGTTGTAGCCTACATAACATATGTAACAACACTCCAAGTAACATAAGTGCAACACAGCTGAACTCAACACAGTCCAATTCAGGGTCATTTATTCCACTCTGTGGTGATCAATAAAGGTTCCTTAATTAGGTCTTGTGCTAAGACCCGTCAAGACCCATGTCCCCAGACATGGCCAGGTCTGATATCCAGGAGGGTAATAAATAGGATGGAAACTCACTTCCCTCTCGCAGGAGCAGGTTTAGTTATGAGTGGTTTCCTGTCACTCAGTATGCCGCTCCAACATGGTGAAGTAGCCCAAAGTCCAAAAGACATGTAAAATCTGGGGGTTCCCATACTCTGTAGGGCAGTCAAACTGAGTGTGGGTTCATCCTCTCTCCAGTGTGTTAAGCAAATTAAATCCAGAGTCAGTTTGGCAGCATTCTGCACAGTCAGGCCACTTCTGTCCAGGGCCATGTGTTGCAGCTCAGCTTTGCCCCCCTCGAGACAGATCCTGATGCTGAGATAATAAATCAAATCAATGTAGGTTGCTTATAATCCCCCTCCACATACAGTAGATACTTAATCAGAATAAAACATTTTAAGGCTGAATATACTTATCTGAACATCATTCCTTAGCTGGTGGAGTTTCACTTCATGGTCTGTTACTCTCCTTTTTGACCCATTTCTCTCTGCTTCAAGGTAGTCTGTAAAAATCCAAGGCCAGATGCCTGGCCTTTCGACTAAGAGTTTGGCAGGGAAAAAGAATGCCAATGTCCCAGTGAGTGCAGGTGAGATTTAACTTTGTTGAATTTCTGCTGCTTCGACTGCATCTCCCTGTTGTAGTCTTGGTAAACAATAACTTTCAAGTTCCGGCATGGAATAGGGCCCTGAGATTTGGCTGCTGCCAACATCTTCTCCTTGTCTCCGAAGTGAAAATACTTCACTAGGCAGTGTTGTGGTCTGTCCCTGGGCTTTGGCTGAGGCCTAACTCAGTGCGCTCTCTCAATCTTGCAGGCCACGGCCTCAGGAGTCAATTTAAGAGCTTTCACAAGGCAGCTTTGGAGCTCCAGATTTGGGTTATGCCCTTCAGGACCCTCCAGTAGGCCCACAACCCACAGGTTTGATCTGTGGGACAAATTTTAGTGGTCAACTACCCATGCCTGTAATTCCTCTATAGCCTCCTTCCAGTACCTCCTATCCCTGGTAACGTTCATTAGAGTGTTATCCAGTTCATTGACTCTCCCCTGCAGCTCAGTAATTTTGTTAGTGTGCAACTCCGAGACTTCTATCAGTCCGATGACCACACTTTGCAAGTGAACCATTTGCGTTGTGATGTTGGTGATCCCAGCCTCCATCTGACTTTGCATGCTGGCCAGGGTTGCACGTACTCCTGAAAGCGAGTGCTCAAGCTCTGACATTCCACCATCCCGACCAACAAACATTTGGGCCTGTTGCCGGATCCTGGGTTCTTGTACTGTGTGATGGTCTTGCATGCTTCTATGGGATTGAAGTTGAGCTTGGACTGTTTATTTGTATTCATTCCTGCACCAGACTTTCTTCCCTAATGGCTAACTGATCAGGTGTGGTATTTAGGGCTAATTTATCATTTTTTTATGCTGCTTTCAATTATAGTGCCATTGGAGCTCAGCTACCTTGCTGCCACCATGTTCCAGTGCTATTCACACACACCCCTAATAATTATTTTTTATAGGGAAATCCCATCCACATTACAACACAGGGTACTCTATAAATTCCTTGGTATTTTGAAACTTGTTCCGGATTACCTTGAAGACTCTTACTGTCTTTATATGTGCTATCCCTGCTGGCAAGATGGTCCATTTGGTTCATTATTCACTCAGTGAAGTGCCTTCTAATGTCATCCCTGTTTTTATAAAGTTTTCACTTCAGGGAATGTCCACGAGTTTTGCCAAAATATGCTAGATCAACTATCTCCATTTGTTTGACCATGAGGATCCCCTTGAGGATGTACATGACTGGGGTCATGTCCCCTCTGAGCCTGCTTTCTCTGGAAAGAACATGTTAAGGTCCTCCAGACTGTTTTTGTAGCTGTTGTTCCCATACCAGTGATTATTTGTTGGCCTAGAATTGCTCAATCATGATTGCTTTAATATCCTTTTTGAACTGAGGAGCCCAGACTTGCATGCAATGCTCTGGGTGGGGCTTGACCAGAGCCTTGTAGAGGGCAAGATTACTTCCCTTGTCCTTCTGGTCACCCCCAACCATTTGATGTACCTCAACATTATTATAGGCTTCTTGACAACAATTGCACACTGGTTGTCATGTTTTATCCCCTTGTCTATAATGAAACTGAGGTCCTTTTTTCCTCCACTTCTGTAGGTTGAGCTCCACACAGTGTGTAGGCCCTACCTCTGTTTCAGCTCCCCAGGTATAGCACCTTGCATTTGGACATCCTGAATGAGAGACTCCAGGAGTCTGACCATTTGCCCTGCTTGTTGGGGATCCTCTAATGTTTTTCCCCATTGTCAAGTAAGTCCACTACTCTGACCAGCTTAATGTCAATACTTAATAAGCCTACTAGAAATCCAAGCATCCAAATCCTTGATGGAAATATTGAACATCAGTGGCCCCAGCACTGATCCCTGAAGACACTTGCTGAGTACAATGGATGGCCACAATCCATCTCCTAAACTTTGCCTAGTCTTAGCGGCAAAGTAAAAACAATATTTTGCTCTTATTGTCTTTGCTGTGAAGTGGAGGGGTGGGGCTTTTTATAACTCTCACAATGACAAAACCTTACTAGTGAAATTCAATGTACTCTATGAAGTATGAGCTGGAGAGCAGGTCATCACATGCATGATGTTCTGCCAAAAAGAATGGTTGTATGGTACTGTTCACACTGCTGTAGAACATTCCAAGCAGCACCTCATGCTTTTGTAGTCAAACAGTGAGAGCAAAGGGAGTGGAACATGTTTCTGAATGTTGAAAACAATCAGTCATATTAGCCTGAAACAATAGTAGTTACTGCAGAAATCCTTGCTCAGCTAGAGTGCTAAGATCTTTTAGAAGGGTTTTAAAAGGGTTTTATTTTGAGAGAAAATATTGTAGGAGCTGTTGTGATACTATAGGTTTTACTCTACTTTTAGTGCATCTTTGTTGAATCTGATGGGGGACAGTCAGCTCCAAGTTTTAGGTTTGTCTCATTGCTTGATTTTCAAAGACTGATGAAGGGCTTGCATCAAGGCCTGTCTCAAAGCCATTTTTTTTCAGCTGCACCAAACTCCTTTGCCACAAATGCCCCCCATTTTATATTTTCAGGCACAGTTGCAACAGTTTCCTTAGTTTATGGCAGCTTGCACCAAAGATTTGGTGCAAGCCCTATAAAAAGGATCCCCCAAATGCTAAAAGTTAGACAGGAAAAGCTTGTCTAACATGCATTAACATAAGATGAAAATCCTGATCACTGGCTGAGAATGCTGCAAGCCCATGTGCCAAATGACTGGTGCACCAGGGGCTTATGGCATTTTGGGGCTTTGAAAATTGAGCCTACATTTTAAACTTTTAATGCTTTATTTATAACAGTGCATTTTTTTGGTGTATAATCTGTAATGCTGACCACATATTGTGATTGGTCACTGGCCACCATATTCAATAATTTTGGAAATTAGCTGATTCGTTTCCAAAGTGAAATTCTGAATATAAAAAAAAATCTTACCAATGCCAGGCAACAGTCAGTGTTATTTGCATGGGACTGTGAAGCAGTAGTTTAGGGTACTACAGTGTAAAGGCAGTGCAATGTATTTGTTTTTAAAGTAATAAACAGTACATTAAAACAGGACCAGCATTTGGACTATAAATGTCCCACAGAATCAGATTAACTTGCCTACTGTTGGTAAGTTAGAGTATTTCAGGGATCAACAGTTGCTATCATGTAGTAGTTTACTATTTAAGGTATGTTCTGCTCTATTTTGACTTAGTTGATGTGCTTCTGCTGTGCCTATGTTTGATGCATTTTGCTATTGAAGGAAAAGGAAAGGGGAACTTGTTTAACCAGGAAAGGCACACAAAGCCAGGGCTTGGTTTCAGGTGGGACCTGAAAGCACAAGAAAGTTAAGTGACTTGCTCAGGGTCACACAGTATGCAAGTGGGGGCTGATGGGATTCACACCCAGGTTTCCAGGTTTGCAGTTCAATGCCCTTAACCACCATGCTATACTGCCTGCTGGAATGCCATTGGATTCATTTCTGTCTGTTTTTATTTCTGTCTCTAGACTAATGTGGTTTCTCCGCAGACTAGACTAGAATCTCCACTGTAGAAAGTTATTTTCCTTAAAGAGCTGCTGACGCTCATGAAATAACATCGTAAACTATATTTCAACATAATTCAGCTTGCATTTTATTCACATTCTATAGATTTCTCCTCTCACTTATTTATTACTGAGGAGATGTGCACAAAAATGGACTGTTATATTTTAGTTTTTCTGCCCCTACTCTTTAGTCCCTGCTTTAAATCTTGTTCCCTTATAATGATATCACAGATTGTTGACATAGAAATAACCATGATGTAACAAGCTCAGTATTTTGATGACATCAGGTGGAGAATAAGCAAGGGGTGATGACAAACTCTCAGTGGACATCAGTAATAGTTAATGGGGAGAAGAAATACAGAGCTAATGTGGCTAGGGGTGTGTGAGTACCTAATTTTGAATATCTACCTTAGTGTTCATGTTTGGGGCCCCAAGTATTTTTTGTTCATGCTTTGTTGTTCGGTATTCAGCCACTAGGGCAGTATGTGAGACATCCAGATCTCCTGAGACTTCCTGTCCAGTCAGAGGCACTTTCAAAACTAGCTGAAAGCAGCTCATGTGACCCAGCACTTGTCAAAGCTATAGCCAATAGATACTGATATCTGAGCTACTATGAATTAGCAAAATCTACTTTCACCCACTTGTTAAAATTAGACAAAGAACTAACATCTTGACAGTTGCTGTTCCCTTTCTAAATCTGAAGCTTTGAGGGTCAGTTTCATTCTACACTTGTAATGTGAAAATTAATCTTTTTATCAGGAGAACTGGTAGGAGAATTTTTTTTTCCTGAAAGTGAAAAAATGACTAGTAACTACTTGGCCTGCTTCTGCTCTGTAAGCAAGCAATTAGTCACATGAACACATTAATAGAACACAGATCTTTACAGTTTTCTTCCGTGCACTTTTCTCTAGCAAGCAATCTATCACAGGTTCACATACACAAAATCACATATGTTTTTGTGCATGTTCCTATTATGTAGCAAGAGTTTAGAAATAAATAAAATAGGCTACTGTTTGTCAGACTTTGATGTGATACATTCAGCAGCTTAATGGAGTACTTTTCTGTAGATTGTTTTTCCCCATTTCAGTGACATCTGACAGTACCACACTGACTGGTCTCATGGCTGACTTTATTCTCACCACCTTACAGGTTATCCACAAGTGTTATCCAGACAAGGACCACTATATGGTGGGTGACCACTGGCCAGCTGTGTTGGTTGCATGAGAGTCTGTAAGGGGTGTGTGTCTATTTTGCTCTGAAGTCCAGGTTTTCCATCTGTGGTGCAGTGCACTAGGATTGTCAGCATCAGCCAACGGGGCGGAGGTTAGGAGAAGTGCAAAAGAGTGAACAGGGCAGTGGTTCCAGTAAGGTGCTGGTCTGGAAATGTAAACATAGTATGGTAATAATAACTTGTACACTATGTGACCATCAGCAAACACGTCACGTAACCACCCTCTCATCCCAGGACAAACCTGAATCTAGCTTCAGCTCAGTGCACCTTTCTTTGCCAGAAACTGTAAACTAAACTTAACAAACTCAAGTCAGCACCAATACAACTGCCAAGTAATTTTAGTGAAAGTTATGATATCAGGAATTAGTACAGTGAAATACTAAATCACACATACCCCATAATGCAAAGCATCATGGTCCGTATATGCAAATCACCACAAAATATTATGCTGATTCAACTTTAAGAAGAATTGCATGGTGCCAAAAGGCCTCTCACAGTCTGCAAAGGGTGCCAACAGAAGACCCAGACATGTGTTTTGTCCTACCAGGACTCATCAGTGTGTCTCAGCTGTATAATACCCCGGTGGAATGAGCCAGCTACCTTTAGTTGTTCTGTCTGGGTTGGGGTGTGGTGAGCCCAATGAAAATAAAAACAAGCTAAAAGACAAAGAACCTTAGTGCGCAAGCAATGAGGCAAGGGTTACCCCAAAGGGCAGTATTAGAGGCACTTATGAAACGAAGTGCCATTAGTACAGTGTTTTGTTGTTAAATGTTCTATTTAACAGTTTTCATATTACATGTAATATGATATGTGGTGTCATATACGAAAGAGAAATTAGCAGTGTGTTGCTAATGGTACACATCTTTAGGATATGAGAAGGCTCATAAAGTTGCAACTGTCAATAGAGGTCATGAAAAGTATAACATCAAACATGGTATTAACTACCCACAAGGCATATTTTCAGCAGTTGGTTAGAAGATGTAATTATTAAAAAAAGATTTACATATAAACCACAAAAGCAGTAAATATAAATTTATATAGTAGTCTATTTTGCACTTGTTGGGGTGAAGCACTGAGGATATAAAATGGTCAGGTGTTCATTATATATTCATTCTCTTGAGCAACAGGGCAGGCAGTGTAACCTAGAGGTTAGAGGAATGAGATGTGAACGAGCTTGATACATCCAGCAGACCAGACCTGAATTTAATTCTCACAACCTCCACTTGCATACTGTGTGATTCTGAGCAAGTCACTTAACCACCTAGCGCTCCAAGATCACCCCTGAAAACAGGCACGTGTGCCTAGTGGGCCTTACCCGGTTACCAAAGACTAAAATAAATAAAAATAAAAACATTTTCTCTAGCACTGTGGATACAAGGAACTCTGTGATACAAGTTACAAATGTCAGGCATGTATTCTAAAAAACAATAAAAAGTAGGACATTATTATATCAGATGCTCATTTAGTCATAATACAATAAAAAAACACTTCTATTGTAAAGTACGCCATCATTATATACTGGAAATAAAGATAGTCTATAGAAGTCTTACAGAATGTGCACAAATTCAAAGCAATCATTCACACTTGGGCTATAATGACCCCCCAAAAGGTATACATCCATTATGGCTGAGCATCTGATATAATAATGCCCTGCTTTTAATCTATTTTTTTTTTTAGAATAGATTCCTGACATTTGGAATCATTGTATTGCAGAGTTCATTGGTTCCACAGTCCTGAAGAAAATGTCTCTCAAGAGAAAGGGGGTATATAAATGAATACCTGTACATTTTACTGCATATCCTCAGTGCTTCACTCCAACATTCAAAAATTGATTTTTATATACATTTATATTTCCTGATACTGAAATTTATTTGTAAAGCTTTGTTCTAATTACATGCACTTACTAAATGTGAAAATATGCCTTGTGTGTAGTTTATACCAGGTTTGATATTATACTTTATATTACCTTAATTGCTCATTGTAATTTTGTAAGTGCCTCCAAATATGCTGAGGATGCACCACATATGTTGCTTTAAATTTTTAATTTGTACACATTACTAGTGGTGGATAACATAAGGGCATTTCCATATTGAGTTATTAACACTGATGAAGCATCGCTGATGGAGTGAAATGTTAGTGGTTTTTAACCCAAATTAGGCCCAGCATTGCTCCTTGCTATTCCTTGCATTTTTGCACTATTGTTGTTTTTAGTATTCATCCTATTCATTTGCATATGCTTTTTTTATGAAGCTGGTTAAAGTTGTACTCCTGAATATGGAATAAAGCTACTTTTTGTTTGATGTACGAGTGGCAAGTAGACAAAAGTGCAATAGTACAATGAATAGCTTGGAGCAATGCTATAATACAGTACTACAAAAAACTAATGTTTCTTTTTAAAACATCACTGGAGTTGGGCTCCCTTTGCCTGCTTACTTTTTTTGTTGACTCTTGGACCTGTGGCTGGACACCTAGTGTAAGAATGGAGGGTTGGCAGCACTGGGGTTTGGCTGTCATTGTCAACTTACTTTTTTATTTACTGCCTGACTCCAGGGTCAGGCACTTGGTGTCAGAATGGGGGGAGTTTGGTGGCACCAGGATTGAGCAGCAAGTGGCTACTTACTTTTCGTTTTAGGTTACCATCCAACCACAGATTTGAGCACCCAGTGTTGGGGAGGAGCTGCACTGGGGTTTGGCTCCTAGTGACTGCCTAGCTACAGTATATTGATAGTGACAGCTTTAGGTTTTCAAACACAAGCAAGATACATATGCCTCTGACTGCTTTCTGTTTGTGTCACAAATCCCTCACCTGTGCCTTAACCAGCATTCTTCTTGTACCTGGCTGCCACAGACCCTCATCTGTGTTTGCCCCTCACCATTTCCTGTGCCCAAACCCAGCTCTCTCAGTGAAAGTGGCATGTCCTGGACTCCTGGATAGTTGAAGCCCAGTCATCAGTCCCCTGCAACAAGCTGAGGCTGACTGCTCAGACACCAGGTGAAATATGGGTCTGGTTTTGTAAAATTGTAATCCACTCACCTTCCTGTATCAGGAGGGATTAACTTTTCTTCAAATAATTAAAATAAAGTAACAAGTCTCTTTTGGAATGCAGATACCTCCTGAGAATTGCAGTACCTCTTGTTAAACAGTGAGAGATTGGACATGATGGACTTAGAGTCCTTTACAACATTAAATTTATATGCTACAGTGAGGGGTTGGATCTAAAGTCATTTGCAATATTAAATTAATATGTTACACTGAGGAGTTGGACATGATGGACCTAGAGTCCATTACAACATTAAATTGCTATGATACACTGTGGGGTTAGACATGATGGACCTCTTGTCCCTTACAACATAAATTACTATGCTACAGTGAGGTTTGGACATGATGGACCTCAAGTCCCTTTCAACATTAATTACTATGTTACAGTGAGGGATGGACATGATGGACCCAGAGTCCTTTGCAACATTAAATTACTATGTTACAGTGATGGGTTGGAGATGATGGACCTAGTGTCCCTTGCTACATTTAATTACTATGTTACAATGAGGGGTTGGACATGATGAACATAGAGTCCCTGATAACCTTTAATTAATATGTTACAGTGAGGGGGTGGACATGATGGACCCAGAGTCCCTAACAACATTAAATTAGTTTGTTACAGTGATGGGTGGGACATGATGGACCCATAGTCCCTTACAATGTTAAATTACTATGTTACAGTGAGGGGTTGGGTATGATGGACCCAGAGTGCCTTTCAAGCTTTTCCAGGGCCTCTGCATGCACAGAGGAGCAGTGAACTGTTTGATGACTGCTGAGCCTAGGGTTGCCATCTTTGGAAGAGGCAAAAACCAGACACTAATCCACCCCCTAAACTCTGCCCCTAGCCCCACCCCCTTTTCATGACTGATCGTGCAATGCTCCTCCTTAAAGGCCATTTGTTAGATCAGTGAAGACTTTAATGGAACAGTAAAAGACAACACTTAAAGCAGCAGTTCAACAGGAATGTTAACATGATGTATCTGTTAAATTTGTCTTTCTGGGTTCTTCCTAATTACTTATTTATTTATTTACTTATTCATTTACTGAAATAATTTTACTAGGTAAACATGCAGGGATAAAGGAAATCTCATTTACAAATATCATTGTGGGGGGCAGGGAAATTCTGTAAACAGTATACAATTATACATCATGAACAAATTGCTTGTTTCCTATTATGTGTACGTTATATTTATTTTCTGGATCCAGATCCTTTTCATGACAACAATACTATTCTGAAGCCAAAAGAAGTGAACATACGTTTTTCTGGAGGAAACACCTATTTTATAAAAAATAATTTAAAACATTTCAAAATACTCACATTCTTTTAGAGGTGAAAAAGTTTACCAACAAATAAAATTGGATGACAACTGAATATTTTACTGTCGCAAAAAGTAGGTCAGCTTTTAGTTCAACTCAACTCAACTCCCTCCCTAAGAATCTACTCGTTGAGACCAAATCAGGTCCATTTAAGGCTAACCTATTGTTTCTCCCTCATACATATCATTATTCTGTGATACTTAAGATATTTTTGCATTTGATGTACATTGTCTGCTGTTTATTTGTCTGTTGTAATAAATAAATAAGACTTTTTGCCCAGCTTTGCTGCTGTTTTGCTTCTGAGATGCAAAGTGGAAAAGATTAAAGAGCTGGTGACACATTCAGAAGAACATTAGCAAAACCTAATATTTAGCCACAGTTCAGTGTATATTTCCAATTAGTGCTGTATTCCTCCTCCCCATTATTTATTTCTGACATCATTTGTATGGAAACAGGATCTTTTCTCCTGAAGAGTTTGTCTATTATTGGTGCTTTCTCCCTACCTAAAGTCACAGAGCATTACTTGTGATATCACAGTTACTCCCATGGCAACAGAGTGTGATGTCACAGCAGAGGATTGTGACTTGAAGTAGGGAGTAAGCTGTAGAGGCAGATGAACTCTAAAGGAACTCTAAGGGATAAAGATCATATATTCATGCAAATTTCCATAATAATAAATAATGAATATAAAAAATATAAATGGAATGCAGGCTGAATTGTACCTAATTAATAAGCTTTTCAAAGTTTTATTTGAGGCATCAGTAGCTCTTTATGTATCTGCTAATAGTCTTAATTGCCATACTTTACACCTCCCAGGTTGATTGCGTTTTTCTTTTTTTACAAAGAAAGGACCATATTGACAACAAATCATGTCTGTAACATGGAAATGCAGCTGAAACAATGAATTATATGACAAATCTGTTTCTGAGCACTCAAAATGGCCCAAAGACCTGAATATCACTGAACAAAACCAGATTATCTGTTAGGGACCCTGAAAACCTGATCACCAGGTAAAAAAAAACTGACAGATGGCAATCCTAGTTGGGCCTCAATATACAGATTGCTATAGTTACAGCTGTGAATCTTTCTCCTAGCTAGCCTCGCATGCTGTGAAGCTTGATAAAATAGAAATTTAAAAAGCACACTGGAAGGCTGAAGATTAATGATCAGGATAATCAAAGGTTAAGACTCAAATGTGTTTCAGTGTAATCCGAGAGCAGGGGAGACAGAAGCAATAAAAAAAAAGCCAACTAGAAAAGGCACACAGCTTCATTAACTATGTAACTATTACACATATCTTTGTTTTAAAGACACATTTTATAGGAAATCAACACATATACTACAGAATCAGGGAAATATGCAGCAATAAAAAAGATATAAGCACATAAGAGGAGCATGCTCTTGTTCAATGAAGGATGGTCAGAGGTGCAACTGAGGTTCAATGCAAAAAAGTACAAGATAATGCACCTGGGTAGGGGGAACCCTGGTGAGACCTACAGGATGGGGGGAGGTACTGACTGTCACCAATAAGGAGAGGGACCTAGGGGTTATCATATCTGATGACCTGAGGGTATCAAAACAGTGTGGAATATCTGCAGGGAAGGGAAGTAGCATGCTGGGATGCATAGGCAGAGGTATTACTAGTAGGAGGCAGGAAGCGGTGATGCCATTGTATAAAACACTAGTAAGGCCTCACCTGGAGTATTGTGTGCTGTACTGGAGACCACACATGCGTAAGGACATAAACATGGCAGGGGCTGTCCAGAGATGGGTGGCAAAGATGGTGCATGGTTTGCACCACAAAACATATGAGGAGCAACTAAGAGATCTCAATATGTACTCACTGGAGGAGAGGAGAGAAAGAGACAACATGATAGAAACTTTCAAGTACCTCAAGGGCATAAACAAGGTGCAGTTGGGAGATCTTTTTCAATGTAGAAATGATACCAGAATAAAGCAGCATGATATGAAATTGGAGGGGGGGGGAGATTAAGGGGGAATGTGAAGAAGTTTTCTGCACAGAGAGGGTGGTGAATGCTTGGAATAGTTTGCCACAAGAGGTGGTAGGGGCAAGCACAGTGGAGGGGTTTAAACATGCCTGGGACAAGCACAGGGAAACCTTGGGTGGGAAGGGAGTGATGAAAAGCTATTGACCACTTAGGGTGAGTGGATGCACACATGTATTAGGTCTATGGGCAGACTGGATGGGCCTAGCAGTCCTTATCTGCTGATAATTTCTATCTTTCTATGTTAAGCTGAAGGACAGACTGGAATATTACACAGTGGGATGTAGTGGAAGTTAACTGTTCCAATGCTATTTATCTTATGTGCCCTTAAAATGATGAATATGTTTCAACGGGAATTATAGCAAGTACTGCCTTATGCTCTTTTAACAGGCACAATTATTAAAGGGGCTCTACAAATAGTGCTATCTATGGCAGGCGGGGTTACAGAGACACACACCACTGTAGCAGATGAAGAGATCAGTGGAGTACTAAGAGTGATGCAGCCTAACCAAACTATGAAGTGGAAGACCACACTCTCACAATCTTGTCAGTCCTTTCCTTCTACTCACAGCCATACATCAGCATGGTGACATCACCATGCAGCTGTAAAAAGGGTGAACTACTGTTGGATGACAGATTGGTCATTTCAGTTTGGCCTTCTGCTGTTGACAAAATTCTGCATTTTTTGTATTTCTGACAGAGGGGCTATTTGTTGCTATTGTTGCTATTGTTATTAGTTGCTATTTGTCACCAACTAATGTCTTTTGTACAGATTTGAGTTCTCTCTCTCTCGCTCTCTTTCTGATTCTTGAGTTCTCTTCTCTCTCTCTTACATACTTACATTGCCTGTCTTGAATTTTTGAGTTCTCTTTCTTGCTCTTCTTGCATTGTGCTGTTTGAATTTGGTTCTCTTTCCAATGTGCTGCAGTTTTACAGTTTGGCTTCTCAATGACATGGGGCTCCCAGATCAGTTCTGATCTGGGCAGGAACTACACGAAATATCACCTGTCATCACCCATGTTATCTGTCCCTGCAAGAATAAGAGACAGAAGAACAAACATGTTTAAGAGACTAACATGCAATCTATACAGTTAAAGCAAATCTTCCCCACCTCTAGCTCCACTCCCCTAAGTAAATGGAATTCCCTTGAATATAAACCTTTGCTGTAGGACACAGTATGTGTTAAGTCTTTTCCAACAACAGCAGCACCCCCTCAAAAAAAACAAGAATAACTACAAATATTAATAATACTTACTTTTGCTGAAAGGATACGACATGGTATTTGAAGATCATCAACAGATCCTGTCTGGGCATCTGTAGAATAGCAACAGCACAGTAGTGGTGGTCCAGTAATAGGATTCATCTAATCATCAGTTACATCATTGTTGGTAGGCTGGAGATGAACTCAAATGGTACAGCAATTGCAGTCAAAATCATAGGCAACAGCAATTTATGTAAAGTGGCAGGACTCACACTATGCCACTACTGAAAACTGCTGCCATGGCTCATGCCACAACCTTGGGGTTTGGCTGCCACTTGAATTTTCAGAATTTCTGTTTTACTTTCCCTTGTTCAGCCCCTGAATCCTACTTTTGGTTTTTCATATGATTTAAAATTGGGGCATATACTTTCATGCTATTTTAGATTGTGGCATATATTAATAATAATACACAAAATGTGCACAGTAGTGATAATTATGAATGTAACAGGGAAGACTGGTATGTGTGAAAATGTGTTTTCAGTGCTAATAATAATAATGGCTAGCTGTAGTCATACAGTATGTCAGAAGGTCAGGAACCGTATAAAAAGTCTACTTAAACATGAGGTAACGTGTATGAGACACAGTAAATGAAGAAACAAGACAGCAGTGTAAATAAAACAGACTAGGTTTGCAAATCTTCCTTATTTTGGCATAATGATAAAGAAATAAAGAAGATTAATTGTGTAGGAGGCCATTGACTCAGCGGCTGCAATTTGCAAAAAAAGCCAAAAAATACACATTTTCAATATCAAGTTGTTAATTTTTTTTCATTAAAACCACACATATTAACCACAAAAGTTTTACCTATAGGGCTTGTTTAGGGGAATGATTTTACCATCATTTTGCTATCCTTTTCTTGTTTGCAATTATTTATCACACAGATAAAAAAGGCTGCTTGCTTTTATTTCTCTTATTTATTTTTTTATTATTTCTTGATTCTCCACAGCTGGGGGTAGGTTGTGCCTTTGGTTGCTCCCCCCACCATCTAGACAGCTGGGCGGCAGCTGCCCCAGTCCTGGACAGAGCTCGTACCTCCTGTTTGCACCTGGGAGGGAGCTGACTTGCATGGGATCGTGGCTCCCCCAGTGAGCAGCCTTCATGCTGCCATGTACGGTGTGGAAATAACAGACACTTAGGCAGGAGGTATGATGCATAAAATAAACGCACAAATGCATTTATGATTTTTTATTCAAAATCAAATAAAATTAATATTTACAGAAATGAAAAAAAAGGTGTTAGTCAACATACCAAAATAAACAAAACTCTGAAGTTGACTCTTCCCTAGTCATTTCTTCTCTTAATTTTACCACTTTTTTAAACCAATTCACTGGTGTGAAAACAAACACACCTTCCTCCTGCAAAACCAGCAGGTCACTGGCCTACCTCTCTCTAAACATCCCTCTACTGGTGAGTTTTTATAGCCTTATGGCTGATGACATCATGGCCAGGTGACCAACATCAAGGAGACAATTAGACTTTTATTTGTTTATTTTACAGAATAAATGCATTTTATTCAATGTTTTTCCAAGTCCCTATACTCCTTTACCTGATAATAGACTTTAGTTTAAAAATACCTACAGGTAGGGATCAATAATAGCTCTTTTAGGCTTCATTGGGACTCATTTGGAAGCAAGCCCTTCCCTTGTTCTGATGTCACTGAAGCCTGCATCTATAAAACCAGCCATTTTGTGGGCAGCCAGCTCTATAGCAAGAACTGCAGGGAAACCCACAGGTAATTACCACTCTTTTTTTCTTTTCTTGTAGTAACCTTAGAACCATTTCAGCCCTCATTTTGTTTATAAATGCTGCTATTTTACTTAACCCTTGCAAGGGCTCTTACTAGGCTCATTTAGCAGGCCCTGTCACTATACAGCAATTTCTTTTATTGCTCCAATGGCTGAAATGTGCAGCCATCAGCAAAACATTTAATTTGCACCTTTCCTAAACCCATTTCCAACCTTTGGCTATTTCTTTTATTTATCAGCCCGGTTACAACATCTCTGGGCTGTTTTCTTTGTACATGAATGTTTTATTCTTTATCTAGACACTTCTGTTTTGCTCTGGGCACTACTGCTGAACTGGAAACACTCCAGGAAACTCAGGAGTGTTTTCACTATTTAAAAGTAAAGCCCTACTGATGTTTGGACATATCTTCCACTAGGAAGAGTGCTTTACACTGCACCCAGCCCTATCTGGTGCACCGTAAGGGGGGTTTGAGAAAAGGGATAGTAAAGTAAGCAATGAGATATGTCAGGTTGGCCACCCTGACGTGAAAAAAAAAAAGAAAGGACAGAAGAAAAGATGAAGAGGATAGGACAGTGTTAGAGAAAAAAAGGGGGGCTCACCTTTTTATATTAGTAGGGGAGTAAACCTTACAGGGAACAGGAACCCTGTTACATGCCAGTGTGGATTTTTTTGTGTAGTTCCCCTGCTGGAGGAGGCATGCAATGACACCAAGGGATGGAGCATGCACACTTCCATACTCTCTCCTCCTGGAGTCGGCCTTCTCCCACCCCTTGTGAGTGCAGCATTGGTGAAGCTGCCCCCAGCTTCCACCAGAGGGCAGCCACACACCGACACCTAATGTCCCCCCTCCCTGGGGAAGGAGAGCAGTCCTCTGGATGCTCGATCCTTCCACAACCCTGCCAACCCCTGGTAATCTGTGCCCATTCCTGAACAGGAGTCACCAATGTGGCTCGAGGTGTGGCATCCAGCACCTCAAATCTCAGCACCACCGGGCTGGCTAGTTCTCTTTTTACATCCTTTCATTTCATATTTAAGGAGGACTCAAATTCAGAGGCCTTACAGAGCCTTTTTGATAAAGCACAATGTTGGTCTCCTGACAGGGATCTCAAACTTACTAGCAGACCAAAATGGCGTGGTCAAAATGTTTTGGTTGTGTGGCTGGCAGCTACCATAATTGGCCAGAATAAGTAGAGGAATTGGGCACCATGATGGGAGATTTGCTTGACTGAAAAAACACCCTCTGTGCTACCTCAGTGGCAGGTAGAGATGTTGTGAAATAAAATTTTGCCAGCAAAACTGCCACAAAATTGGCAATTTTGTCACAAACAATATTTTATTTTGCGGGTGCAAAATGCAAACGTTCACCCTAAAATTTCAAAATGTCATCTGACAATTGTGAAATTCCACCCAAAATTTGCACATTTCACATTTTTCAATGCAATTTCAAAAGTTTCAGGCCAAATTTAACAAAATAGTTTGCCTAATGAAATTTCTCAATTTCACACAACACTAGTGACAGGTAATAGAGCCTACACATGGTATATCCCATTTCCTGTCTGATTATAGCTAAGGGTATATCCCTGTGTGGTTTGAGGGTACATCCCTGTCTGAGGTCATGATACATACCTTGTGGACAGCATGGAGGGGAAAAATAGCATCTCAAAAAAGGAAAACAAATGTTTTAGTTGAAATAGAAAGAAAGAGCCATCCCAGTAGTGATACAGTAGCTCTAATTCTATAACGGACAATTTATGAATTATGGGAAAAATCAATTTAATAGTTTTTGTTGCATTATCTTTTTAGATTAGGTTATACTGGTGGAATAATTATGTATGTGTTTTTTATAGCACTTTGTCACTTAAAAATTAAAATTACACAGCAAGAAACCTGGTATTTTAGCAGATTTACCATAGAGGGCACCATCCTTTGAAAAAGCCTTAATACACAGTGAACATTTTAAAACATTAGGATTCATCTGCTCCCTGCAGCTGTGGTAACTCTGTATGCATGCCCTTTCACTTGAAAATAAAACGGAAGTTTTACTTTGCAGCTGGTGTGGACTCCCTTTTTATGCAATATCAGCTGACTGCAGGAACTTCTTGCTTCACTAGCAGTACTGTATCATCAGTACTGCTAACTTCTCTGGCAAACCAAGTTTTCAAATGGACCTTGGGCATTTGGGGGACAGCCAAGGGAAGAAGGACTGAGCATTCCATGGATGGCTCTCCTCTTGGTAAGTGAGGTAACAGACAGTGTCCCCTTGTAGAACTACTGTGCCCCTAGCATTATCTGGGTGGCAGCAAAGTGAATTGGTGAAATAAAATGAAATACAAGGATTTTAAAAGAGTAATAAGCAGACAGACTTTTATATTTGTGAGATAAATAATTGCAAGCAAGAAAGAGATAGCAAAATGATGAAAACAGTTAAAAAGAAACAGTCCCCTAGTCAAGTTGCTTTTGGCAAAATGTTTGGGCAACATGTGGGTCTTTAAATAAAAAAAAAGATTTGGGGATCTTTTTCTAGACTAGTGAGTGATTGCACTGTGTAGTGCATTCAGTTTCACAGCTCCACGTTTAGGATGCCATAACATGAGAAGCCAGCACCCCCTAAATTCTGACTTCAAGTCAAATCAAATCAAATTTTATTCAATTAAAACATGTATATCAAATTTAACATGTTAAAATTTGCTACATCCATATTCACAATACAAACATAATCACAATCAATTAGTAGTACAAGAGATCCTATCTAATATCACATGGCACAATAAATTGAACGCTCCCGTATTCTACTCTATCCAAAATGACAAGCTGGTTTAAGGCTTAAGATCCCTCAGTTATATACTTTTTATTACAGAAATAGTTCATCGCTTGCTGTGCACATTTAGCTGATACATACATTAATGGTGCATGCTGTGAAGTTAGTATAGCAACTGTTTTTTGCAAAGAATTGTCTCCTTTTATTTTCTCAATAAAAGTGGAAATCCATTTGTTCCTAGCTGTATTCAATAGCGGACATTCACATAATATACGTGGAATATCACATTTTAAACTCTCATCGCAATAACAGGGCACAACCCCAGTACTCTCCCCATACCATGCACAAAATGGACTATTTATTCCATTCACAACTCACATATTGCCTTTCTTTGAATCCAGTTATCACAGAAAGTAGATATTTTTTGGCCCCGAATGAGGTTTTGATTTTTTTTATAAATTACCAAATCCCCAAATTCCTGTATTGTTGCCAGATCCAATGAGATGGCTACATCCAAAAGTCTCTGCATAGCTAAGGATCTAAATCTAGTGATATGTTATTTCAACTTAAGAAATAATCTCTCTCTAAGCTAATTATGTTCAGAAGTGAGTTCAGCTTAATACACCAATAGTATTCGTTACCCCTTCTGTAAATAATTTCTTCCTTTATACAATTAACACAGTAATTTTGGGATGATGAAACTAAGGTTCTATACCAAAGGTTAATAGCTCTTTTCTGTGCTTGAGCCTTTATAGAAAATATCCCCATTTCTGCCTGGATCGTTGCAGAGTGGGTGACCCCTGAGACTCCCAGTAAGGTTTTAAGACACCTATTTTGTACTTTTTCCAGCTCACCCACATTTCCCCAAATACCATAGATCTCAGAGGCATATAACAGTTGAAATGAAACCATGGCCATATAACATTTTACTTGAGCTGTAAATGAATTACAGTCAAATGTATTCCCAAATCTATATATAGCCATCAGAGATTTGAAGGCATTTTCTTCATTTTTTGAATATGTAGTGACCAAGATAATTTTTTTGTGAACCATACTCAAAGATAGCAAAATGAACTCACTTCTTCAAATAACTGATTATTTATTACCCATGATTTTTTTGGAGTAGAATGCCCATTTTCAAAGACAAGAATCTTTGTCTTATGGACATTAAGTTCCAAATCTATTTTTCAGAGTGCATTCATAACTGAGTTGATAGCACATTTTTAACCCAAGTGAGTCTGAGAGATTATAATCGCATCATCTGCATAAAGCAAAATTTGTATTGGGAGACAGCCAGTCCTAGGGGGAAAGGTATTTACCAGGTGTGTGTCTTCCACCACCCTCTCAATATATATATATTGAAAAGGGTGGGGGCCAGGATACAACTCTGTCTGACCCCGAACTTAATTTCTAGTGGATCTGTAAATGCACCATCTTTACTAAACCTGATCACTATCCTTGTGCCCGAATACAATAATTTTATCAGGGCAAGTAATTTATTATCTACATTCTTTCCTCTCATCATCTCCCACAATAAATTCCTGTTAATACTATTGAAAGCTGCTTTTATATCTATAAAAGCAACATACAGCTTTTTTTTTTATTTTTCTTAACATATTAGTTTACGAGATGAGTAAGAACAAAAATAGGGTCCAGGGTGGAATTCTACCTCCTAAAGCAGTGTCAGTGGCTCAGCAGGTTGCACACTTGCCTCTGAGGCTGGAAGATCAGAAGGCTGTGGGTTCTATCCCCACACCAGGCACTTGGGTTAAATTCCAGTACTGACACTGTAGTGCAGCATGAGGGGGTGCTGCACTCCTGAGGTGCCATCTTTCAGATGAGATGTTAAACAGAGGTCCCGTCTGCCTGTTCTGGTGGTTGTTCAGGTGGATGTTAAAGATCCCTTTGGCACTTCTCGAAAAGAGTGGGGGAATTTCCCCATGTCCTGGCCAAATTTCCCCCATTCACTAAAATACTGCCAACAGCTTAATCTGGTTCTGTTTCAGTTGGTTACCATCTGTATCCTCCTCCTCCCCCCAGTCACCCCTGAAAAATGGACTTCTAGTCTCAGTGGGCCTACTGGGTCAACATAAATAAATAAAGCCAAACTGCAAGTCTGAAATAATATTATGTTCCTCCACCCAAAGTTCCAGCCTAGTTAGAAGTAGCATAGCAAAAATCTTGGAACTAATTCACAAAAGTGTAATGGGGTGATAATTGCTAGGATCCTCCAGGGGCCCTTTTTATGTATTGGTACAATTACCCCCAGGGTCCAACTCGGGGGCAGTTTCTACACCTTTGCTAAATAATTGAACATGGGGGTCAGTACCTCCCCCACCACTCTGGATCAGAGTGGTGCATTTCTGCTTCTACTTCATCTATTCCTGGAATTTTATTATTTTTTTGTGCATTTATTGCCTGGACCACCTCCTCCAATAAAAAATTGTTCCATAATAAATTTTCTTTTGCGGTACAATTCAGGGCACCCTCAGTGTGTATAGTCCCTTTTGGACACTTGGTTCACACTCACATCTATACACCCTTTTAAAATGTGCAACCCATTGATCTGGTGTAATATGGGCCTCTATAGTAAGTCTGATGTTTTGAGTGCCAAAGGCTACCAGGTTCCAAAAGGACTTAGCGTCCTTATCTATTATGGAGTTTTGTAAGGCCAGCCACAGGTCTGCAGAATGATTAGCATTTTTTTGTTTTTAATAAATATCTATATTCTTTCCTTAAATTAATAAAAGCAATTCTATCCTCCATTGTCTTAAACTGTCTTAACCTCCTACCCTGCTTATTTATCCTTGCTCTGGCTCTCTTATAGTCCATGTCAAGCAATTTTATAATAGTACACCCTGTTCTGTTTTTCTTCGGTCATGGGTCACCCAAGCAGGTTCTAAGATGCTCTTCAAATATACCACACCAAGCCACTCCATCCAATATATCTGGACGAGATCCAGAGTCTAACATGTTACAGTTGTCAAGCCAGTTCTGGCATAAGTTTTTAGTCTGGGATAGTGCATTGTGTAATATACACTTAACTGTTTCAGTTGCATCAAAGGACCATCTTATTATTTTTTTATTAACTATGACCATATTCCGATCTGCCTGAGATATACTCCATATATTCATTTTCCATATTTTACCCATCAACTGCTGGCTCATACTAAGAGCAATCGGGAGGTGATCACTATTCCACACTTCCAGCACTACCATCTTGGTGACTTCCTGAAATGAAAATGCATCTATTATAAAATGGTCCAAGAGGCTACCTCCTTTCTTTGTTATAAATGTACATCTCCCTTGTTTGTCTCCACTACAGCTACCATTTATAATCCATATATTAGTGGTTTTTAGAACATCTAGTAGCATCTCCCCTTGTTTATTTATCTTTGTGTCTGTAGATGCTCTAATTGGAATACTCAAGGCATCATCCAGGATCCAGGAGTTGCTTGGATCTTCCATATTGGAGCCTACTCTTGCATTAAAGTCCCCCCCCAATAATAAAGGTAACTCCCTAATATTGTTCCTGAATATCTATAACTAGGGCCTTCAGACTATTCATTTTTTTCTTTATTACAGCAGTTGTCGTCGGATGCTGCACTATATAGACTTTCACAATTATACAGTAAACTTACCTGTCCTTAGAAAATTCCAAGGCTAGCAATTGATGATTCTCTTCTCTAAAAATACAGTTTACTTCAAAGCCAATATCAGACCTCACTAAAATACAGATGCCATCTGAGGGCCTACCAAATCTGGCAGATCTACTAGCTGGGATCCCCCAATTCACATAGCCCTCAAAGAGGCAGATGTTATAATCTGTCATTCAGGTTTTTTGCAATAAAACCACTAGAAATCTAATCAAAAAATTCCTCCAGCCTGTAACTTTTATTTTGTTTCCTAGACCAGCCACAATCCAACATAAGATATTAATTTCATCTTGCTAAACTTGTAAGGAGCACCTTCCGTTATAATTTAGTCTACGTAATTTTACCTCCGGTTCCAATGGGTAAAATGTATTCTCTGTATGTATGTCAGTCAGATTGGAACATAGTTCAATAATTGAGCTGTTGTTGCTCATTAATACCAAGCTGCTATTAATTTTCTTTCATCTACCTTCTTCTTCTAATAAACTTATTTTCATCCCATGATTTATCAATCGGTAATTATGTGTGTTCTTACTGAATTGGTACCATATAATTAGTTATTCTTTTCTGTACTTTCTGCATGTAGGTTATTTCTGATTGTTTCAAGTGGAATCTAGGTCTTCTACTCACTTCATGGGTGGAGGGGTTAACTGGAGTCTGTTATCCCTATTCAATATTGAGATTTCTGCGTTTACTCCTATTTGCTCAAATTCAGGCTTAGTATCTAGAATTAACTTCCTACTGCTGATCTTATTAACTACCATACATACCCACCCTTTTTCATTCCCTGTGTGATATCCATAGACTGATATAATATCAGTCCAATTGAATTTGTTCCCCGAGAGACCCTTATATACTTTATAAAATGCAATCTTCAGAGATGTCAAGTTCTCTTTTTTTTTTTTTTGTTTTTGGGATCCCTTTAAGGAAGATAGTGGGGAGCATTAGGCCTTCTCTGATTTTTTCTTCTCTTAGGGCAGCTTTGTTCTCATCTACCCTCTGTGCTGACAGTTCTTCACTTCCCTGCTCTGTTAAATCCCTATCTTTCCTTAGCACTGGGCCATCAATTGTCCTTATTGAGCTCATTTCTTGATTTAGATTTACTTCCTTAAATAAGGCCAATTTACCATTCTCCAGCACTATATACACTCTTCCGATGCTCTGATCCAGATTTGATCCCTTTCTGGAAACTGTATCTTTTCGTCTTTCTTTTAATTTCTTCCTATCCGATTGTGCTACTATTGTTTCTACCTTTTTTGTACTTTGATTTATACCCCCCTTTTTTGTTTTTTACCCTGTTGTCTCATTTGCTTAACTACCTTTTTAATTTCTTCCTCCTCTTTTTCACCAGCTATATCCCTTATCTCATTAACTGATTTTTTAGCTACCTTATCCTTATTATTGTGAATTTCATTCTCCCCTACCTTATATTCTCTTTGTCCCAATGTGTCCTTATATTTATTAATAGAGGTTGATGGAGACAATGCTGCAGCTCCATCCCTCTTGGCCAATATATTTTTTAAGAGTACAAGGATATCTATTGGAAGATGGTTACAATACATGATCTCAGCCTTTAATTCATCTAGTTGTGTCCTATTATTTCCAATTAATCCTGAATCAGAGCAGTTACCCTCCTCTGTCTCCTTCTGTTTCCCATAAGTTCTCAGAGTGTTTTTAAATGTATTCTCCATATTTAGTAAAGTTGCCTGTTGTGAGCATTTTCACTACTTTCCCAGATATGTGTCAAATCTGGGGGTGCATTTAGAGGGAGGTCCAACAACAATTTATTGGCATATGGTGTTATAAAGGCCTCAAATGCATTCAAAAAGGAGACTGGTATATGTCCCAGCTCTTCTCCGGAGATACTGTTTTCTCAAACCTTAATATTTTCTTGACTCTCAAGTTCCTTCTCAATTAACTGATTATCCCTAGATTCTACAGGTAGTTCACCAATTACTGAGACTTATTTCTTTTGACTGTATCCGCCTTCCATCAAGTCAGATTCAAGCTTCTTAATTTCTTGTATTAAGGGGTGTTCACTAAGCTGAGTTCCAGACTGGCCTCTAAATGGGGAGGAAGTTAAAGGTGGAAAACTTGCACTTTGAATTCTTAATACTTCCTTCCTGCCCACAAGGTCAATTTGGTTGCCAGGATCTAAAATATAGCTTGTGATGTTTTTTCCTTGCTATTTAAGATTGCTTTTTTCTTCTTCAGCATACCTCCTAAACCCTTTCTACCAGTTTTATTTGTAATACAACTTCTTAATTGTTGTGTAATAATTTTCCTGAAAAAAAAAACAGTTAAACAATTAAGCAATGGGATTAACCAATGATTAAGAACAGCAGATACAATTAAGACAATTAGAATAAGTAGTACAAATGTTAAAGGTTAATGTCCATAAGGTGCTAATGGGCTCCTCAGAGCAGAGATTTTGTGCAAACCAGTCAGTTGAGCTTGATACAAACAGCTGCAGTAAGGTAAATTAATCCATCAGTCTGTCAATACACAGATCATACTGTGACAATGGATTCTTTTAAAAAAGGGAATTCTTTTTTTCAGTCTGTTGCAACATCACTATTTCTGTATAAAGTTCAATCCTCACTCTACTTCTTCTACTATCAGGAAGGCCACCTGATTTGTGTATCTTTCTTTCTCTGTGTTTACCATGCCTTAATTTCTCTCTTACCTTCTTTATTAAATCCATCCACGTTTTAATCCTTACTCATGAATTTCATTTAGACTCCCCATCATCATTTGAAGGGCTCTATAGATAAAGAGGAGTAGCGTGTTTCTTTGGTGTTGATATGTATTTTCATGTGTATACCTGAGTGAATTAATCAAATGTGTAGAAATAATATTAAATAAATTATTCACCCCTTCTAAGATGGCTTTAGTGCTGTCTCAGACTGTAAGCCATGCAAGGCTTTGTTTTATTTTTATTTTCTTGCTAACCACATGAAGGTTGCAAAGATAAGTATAGGGATATCTTGGTATATTCCTTTGGGACTTAAATCAATTGCATAGTACCATACTTGAAAATGGGGTTAGAGTACTAATATTTGGGAAAACGCATTTGCTCCCTTCCATTCCTTAAAGACAACTTTAAGTACTCTTCCCGAGTTAGAGTGGTGTCTGCTTAGCTGTGGAGAGAATGCACAAGGTAGCGAAGTTAGGCTACCCTAATGAAAATAATTTATTCTTCCTTGGGCTATCTCAGTATATAGTAGATATATGTCATTTATGACTTTTATTTTTAAAACATGTGGGAGCATATTGTGCAGTAAGTGTTGTCACTTACAGAGACTGTAGGAGCAATTTGCTTCTCCATATTTGGGTTACACTCCAAACAGCTTTGTTTACAAACATAAAGAAAAGATTAAATCTTTAATTATTATTAAGCGTTTCTTCTTGCATTGCTGATACAGCACTACAAATATTTAATTCATTTGTTTGTTGTTTGTAAAAGCTTGTGTTACCTGTTCCAGGTATTTTTAGGGTGGGGTTCCCTCACGTAAAGCTTCAGCGGAGTCTTGACTTGCTCTGTGTCTCTGTCTATATGAGCCAAATCACCCTTCCTATCTTTCTTTATGGATTTGATACACAGAGGACAGAGCTTCATCTGAACCTTTGACAAATTTCCTTTATGTTATTATATTAATGGGATTATAAGTATTGGGCATGATGTGAACAAGTAATTATATGTATAATGTATGTTTAGACAAAATAATGATGCTGTTTTCATGTGTTTTTGTACACCTGAAAAAATTGTGAAGAGATTTGTTGCCCCTCCCCTGTCTTTCAAGTATATATGGTGTGTTCCTATTCATTTGAACAGATAGTTTTGTGTGGCACAGATGTGTTCTGCTCCTATCAGTTGAAACACTAGCTAATTCTAGTGTGTTATTTAAGTGAACCTTCTTTGATGTTCTGTTTTGTATTCAATTATATTTGTTTTATTTGTTTTGCCAAACAAGTCCGTTGAGCTATTTTGAAAAAAATAAACAACTTCTTTAATTTGCAACATGTGGCTGTTGTCCTCTTAATCCCACTCCTCACACGTGGTGGCAGTGGTTGGATTAGAAGCATAGTATGGTGGGCTCCTGATACTGCAAAAGTATCTGAAGAGGACTTGAATGTTGCAGGAAGAACCGCTGAGTGGTCTTTTAATGTGGGCAATGGCGTACAAACTTGGATGACCACTAATGCCTGGACTTGGTGATCTCAGGAGAAAAATAAAGACAAAAGAAGAAGGTGCTATTGGTGGTACCATAGAGGAGGAAGAAAAAGAGAAGGTGGAGGTAACTGCTGCAGCTGGTGATGCCCAGGAACTACTACAATGATTGTGTGTACAACAGGTAGCCCTGGAGAAACAGAGAGTAAAGGGCATGCAGAGAAATGAAGCCAGATGGGCAGATACTCTGAGAGCGATACAGGCTCTAAGTGTTGGACATCCTCCTGGTGCTGTGGAGGGCCTGAAGGATATTAAACTAGCAAAGTTTTGTGAAACTGATGATATAGAAACTTACTTGACTACCTTTGAGTGAATAGCTCAGGTGTGCCAGTGGTCTAGGAGTCAATGGGTCATAAGACTTGTCCCATTTCTTACAGGTAAAGCTCAACTGGCTTATGAACATGTAGACAGCAATATGAGTGAAAACTATGATACGGTGAAAGAAGCAATCTTAAAGAGTTATGATATATGTCTAGAAACCCATAGACACCTTTCTCAGACCCTGAAATTTCATTTGACAGATACCCCTCAAGAAACCTATGCTAGACTTAAAGATTTGTGTGGCAAATGGTTGCAGCCTGCAAATAATACCAAAGAACAAATGATGAAAGCAATAATTTTGGAACAATTCATTCATATTTTACCTCAGGATGTACAAATGTGGGTTAGGGAGCACTGACCTGAGTCTTCAGAGAAGGCAGTTCAATTAGTCGAGGACTACCTAGATGGAAGGCCTAACAGACAGAAGGGGTATTCTTGATCTGCTGCAACCCTTCCCGTGGTAAGAACTTTTCCTGCTACTTTTTCTGTTACATATCAGACATCTAGTGGGGGTGTGAAGTAGGCAAAACTGGACAGAGTACATAATCCTCATATAATGTGTCATTTTTGACAAGGAAAGGGACATATAGCCAGGTTCTGTCCTAAATAGAAGTCTACAATGACTCACCGGGCTCTGGCTAATTGGGGACAATATTTAATATCTGTTACTGTAAATGGGAAACAAGTAGTGGGTTTATTGAACTCTGGAAGTTGACGGTCTTTGATAAAAGCCAACCTGTTACCCACTGAATTATGTCTGCAGACACAAACAGGGGTTACCTGTATACATGGAGAAACACATTATTATCCCTTACTGTCAGTAGAAGCTGAAATGCAAAATAATAGACAGAGACTGTAAGTAGGAGTGGTTCCTCATTTTCCAGTTCCAGTTATAATGGACCATGATCGCCCTGACTTTGCGTCCCTACTGGCTGAGGCTACACATTTGGGGACCATGACTGCCAGAGCTCAAGAGAGGTGAAGTGCAGAATTTCAACGTTTATTCCTGTTTGAAGATGATATTTTTGGGGCACTGGGTGTTTAAAAAAAATCTAGGCGAGATAAACGCCTGGATAAAAAGAGATAGCAGCAAATTCATCAGAACTTTAAAAGTCAAAAGGACATGGACATGGACAATGTAAATATACAGGATGATAATGTGTTTGGAAGTGAACAAATAAAGGATAAGACATCAAAACCTTTTTTTTACAGGTTGGAAATAGTCAGAGTATGGAACATAAGTGTATACTAAACAAAGAATTGTTATATAGGGACTGTATTAATCCAAAAACAAATGAAACTGTGTCATAATTATTGGCTCCCACTGCTTATAGGAATCACCTGCTGTCCTTAGCACATGATGTTCCATTAGTTGGTCACCAGTGGGTAGAATGTTCACTTCAGAGACTGTTATATAGGTTCTTCTGGCCAGGAATCCATAAACAAGTAGCAGAGTATTGTAAAACTTGTGAACACTGTCAAAAAGTAGCTCCTGTCTGTAAAAAATAAAAAGTTTCTCTACAACTGCTACCATTGATTTCCACTCCCTTTGAGTGACTTGTGATGTATGAGGTTGATCTCTTACCCAAAAGTTCAAAAGGGAATCATTTTATATTAGTTGTGTGCGACTATGCTACAAAATATCCTGAAGCAATACCCTTATGCACTGTGACAGCAGATGAGGTGGCAGAGGAAATGGTAAAAATATTTTCAAGAATGGGCATCCCCAAAGAAATTCTATCAGATCGTGGCAGTAACTTCTGCTCACAGGTATTAAAGAAATTATATGTAGCTTTGGGGGTACATGTTATTCACACATCTCCCTATCACCCCCAAACTGATGGGCTAGTTGAGTGATTTAATCAAACATTAAAAAGCATGTTGCAAAAATTCACCTAAGATGAAGGAAAACATTGGGACAACTTATTACTCTATCTCATGTTTGCATATAGGGATGTGCCACAGTCATCTACTGGGTATTCTCCTTTTGAACTGTTGTATGGTAAAAATCCCACAGGTTTACTGGATACAGTTAAGGAGAATTGGGAAAGCAGAAAACATGATACAGTACCTTTAATGTCTTCAGAATACATTAAATCATTAAGGCAAAAATTAATACAATGTACAAACAAGGCCCAACAGTTTAAGATAGACCACCAGAAGTACCAGAAAACATATTTATGACAAAGGAGTGGGTATGAAATCCTTTCAACCTGGAGACATGGTCCTTCTTTTGTTGCCTTGTTCAGACAATAAACTTTTAATGAAATGGCAAGGATCATACATAGTACAGAGACAGGTAGGAGCTGCCAATTATGAAATTCAGTGTCCAGACAAAAGAAACAAAATACGCATATATCATGCAGATTTACTTAAGGCCTGGCATGATCGTACAAAAACCTCCCTTTATGTATGCCCTGAAATGGAACAAAATGATATAGATCTGGCCTATGATAGATTGGATGGTAAAGGAGACTTGAAAGATGTTAACGTTAACTTTCATTTGCATGATGTATAACATAAGGAGTTAGATAGTATATTGTTTACATTTAGGCAGCCGTTCACAACATCTCCTGGATGTAATGAAGGAATTACTCATCATATAGATCTGGGACACACTGTACCTATCAGGCTGAAGCCTCATAGGTTGCCCGAGAGTCTGAGGGAAGAGGTGATTGGGGAAATTACAAAAATGAAACATCTAGGAGTTCTACAGCCATCCATGAGTCCTTGGAGTTTCCCAGTGGTGGTGGTGAACAAAAAGGAAGGCGGGGTAAGGGTCTATTTCCACTTTCATAGACTTAATGCTGTCTAGAAGTTTGACGGATACCCTATGCTCCATACTGATGACATCATTGATCATCTAGGTAATACCCAATGTATCAGCACCTTGGACATGTCTAAAGGTCATTGGAAAATCCCTCTTGATGCAGAATCACAAGAGAAAACAGCATTTAGCACTCCCTTGGGATTATTTTAATTTACTTTAATGCCATTCGGGTTGCATGGGGCCCCCTGCTACATTTCAAAGAGCTATGGATAAGATTTTACTACCACATTTAGCATATAGCTCTGCATATTTAGATGATGTCATAATATTCAGTCCGTCTTGGAAAGAACATATGACACATCTTAAGGAAGTAATAAGAGCCATAACTAAAGCAGAGCTAACTAGAAATCCTACAAAATGTTCCCTGGCAATGCAGGAGACTACATACTTGGGATTTGTCATCGGAAAAGGGGAAGTCAAACCTGAAATCAATAAAGTAGATGCTATTGCTGATAGTTTACAACCGCAAAAAAAAAATCACATGTTAGAGCATTGTTAGGACTGGCAGGCTATTGCAGCTGCTTTGTCCCCAATTTCTATGAAATAGTCTGTTCCTTAATTGAATTAACCAGAAAAAGTCAACCAGAAAAAGTACAACGGACTGATAAATGTGAAGAAGCATTCCTTTCTCTGAAAGCTAAATTATGCTCGTACCAGTATTTATTCATTTATTTATTTAGTTTTAGTTAACCAGTATTACATAGCCCTCATTTTCAGCGCCTTTTTTTGTTGCAAATGGATGTATCCAATCGTGGGATTGGAGCAGTTTTGTCCCAGATGGAGAGGATAAACATCCAGTCTTTTATATCAGCTGTAAATTACACCACAGAGAAACAAAATATGATACTATCAAAAAAGAATGTTTGGCTATCCATTGGGCAGTAGACACTCTGAAATTCTATTTGTGGGGGAAGGAATTTACAATTATCACAGACCATAACCCATTATGTTGGTTGAACATGATGAAAGATAAGAATCCCTGCATCATGTGTTGGTATCTAGCTCTTCAGCTATATAAATTCATAATTCAACATCGAGCAGGTAGTAAACACAAAAATGCAGATTACATGTCTTGTTATGGAGCCAATTGTTTGCTAGAACAATCTTTAGACCCCAGGATATTAGATAAGAAAAACGATAAGAAATACTAATCAGAGAAGTCTCTCTGATATGTCTTGCTTTTGTTATTTTATTGTGTTCTTGTTGAGGGACCCTGGGGTGGAGCATTGGGAGTGGGTTGGCTAAAGCTCCATCTCCTCCATTATGATTGGTAGGAGATCTGATTTCATGGTACCAGATACTGAAAATACAAAAGAAACAGACAGTAGAAAAAATTGGTTTGTTTTTCTCCCGTTTCTTTCTTGGGCAGGGAGGAATGTGACAATGGATTCTTTTAAAAAAGGGAATTCTTTCTTTAAGTCTGTTGCAACAGCACTATTTCTGTATAGAAATATAGAAACATACAAGTTGATGGCAGTTAAGGACCGAAAGGCACATCCAGTCTGCCCATTTCTTTTTCAACCTTATAAATGTGCTATCGGCCTTTGCTCTGTCAATGGCCTATCTATTCATACTCATCGGTATTGCTCCCTTTAGCCTATTCCATGCCTGTTTGAAGCCCTGCACTGTATTCATATCTACTACTTCCTGAGGTAGGCCATTCCATGCATCCATTACCCCTTCTGTGAAAAAGAACTTCCTCACATTACCCCTTAATCGGCCTCCCTCTAATTTCATGCTGTGTCCTCTTGTCCTGCTATTTTTCTTATATTGAAACATATTAGACTCTTTCACCTTGTTAATGTCCTTAAGGTGTTTGAATGTTTCGATCATATCACCTCTCTCCCTCCTATGCTCTAGGGTATACATATTGAGCTCCGTTAATCTGTCCTCATATGTTTTCTGATGCAGTCCCTGCACCATTTTGGTTGCCCTTCTCTGGAGTGCCTCAATTTGGTATAAAGTTCAGCCCTCACTCTACTTCTTCTGAACCAACACTATCAGGAAGGCCACCTGATTTGTGTATCTTTCTTTCCCTGTGCTTACCATGCCTTAATTTCTCTCTTCCCTTCTTCATTGAATCCATCCACGTTTTAATCCTTGCTCATAAATTTCATTTAGACTCCACATCATCATCTGAAGGGCTCTATAGATAAATGGGAGTAGCGTGTTTCTTTGGTGTTCATATGTATTTTCATGTGTATACCTGAGTGAGTTAATCAAATGTGTAGAAATAGTGTTAAATAAATGTATTCACCCCCTTCTGAGATGTCTTTAGTGCTTTCTCAGACTGTAAGCCATGCAAGGCTTTGTTTTATTTTTATTTTCTTGTTAACCACATGAAGGTTGCAAAGATAAATATAAGGATATCTTGGTATATTCCTTTGGGACTTAAATCAATTGCATAGTACCATACTTGAAAATAGGGTTAGACGACTAATATTTGGGAAAACGCATTTGCTCCCTTCCGTTCCTTAAATACAGCTTTAATCATTGTTTCTGAGTTAGAGCGGTGTCTGCTTAGCCATGGAGAGAATGCGCAAGGTAGTGAAGTTAGGCTACCCTAATGAAAATAATTTATTCTTCCTTGGGCTACCTCAGTATATAGTAGATATACTGTATGTCATGTATGCCTTTTATTTTTAAAACATGTGAGAGCACATTGTGCAGGAAGTGTTCTCGCTTATGAAGACTGTAGGGGCCATTTGCATCTCCATATTCGGGTTACACTCCAAACAGCTTCGTTTAGAAACATAAAGAAAAGATTAAAACTTTAATTATTATTAAGAGTTTCTTTTTGCATTGCTGATACAGCACTACAAATATTTAATTCATTTGTTTGTTGTTTGTAAAAGACTTGTGTTACCTATTCCAGGTATTTTTAGGGCAGGGTTTCCTCACGTAAAGCTTCAGAGGAGTCTCGACTTGTCTGTGTCTCTGTCTATATGAGCTGGCTGGCCCTTCCCATCTTTCTTTATGGATTTGACACACAGGGGGGCAGAGCTTCATCTGAACCTTTGACAAATTTCCTTTATATTATTATTTTAATGGGTTTATAAGTATTGGGCATGATGTGAACAAGTAATTATATGTATAATTTATGTTTAGACAAAATAATAATACTGTTTTCATGTGTTTCTGTACACCTGAAAAAATTGGGAGGAGATTTGTTGCCCCTCCCATCTTTCAAGTATATATGGTGTGTTCCTATTCATTTGAACAGATAGTTTTGTGAGGTGCAGACATATTCTGTTCCTAGCAGTTGAAACATTAGCTAATTCTAGTGTGTTATTTAAGTGAACCTTCTTCGATGTTCTGTTTTGTATTCACTATATTTATTTTATTTGTTTTGTCGAACAAGTCCATTGAGTTATTTTGAAAAAATAAACAACTTCTTTAATTTGCAATATTTGGCTGTTGTCCTCTTAATCCCACACCTGACACATACCATAGGACAGACCAATCTGTTGAATATATAAAATCACTCAGAAAAGATGCCAAGATCTATATCAAACAAGTTAATAGATTATTTGTGGTAGATTATGTTGGAGACCCTAAGATACTGTATACACAGTCTTCCACTAGGATGAAGTGAAAAGACACCCTCATGCCGATGAACTTAGCTGAACTGATGAGCCAGGAAAAAAAAATCTTGTCTTTTATAGGGTGCTGATATAAGGTGTTGATAGTTCAAATCAAAGGAGGGCTCAGCCTTCTTTTCGTTTATTCATGAGGTCCTGATTCTCATCCAGGAATACTTCCAGCTCTTTAGGAAAAAGTAGGGACAGAGAAAACAGGATGTCAATTTTCAGCAAAAGCTGCTTTACTATCATAAGTTCAAAGGCAGGAGAAAGTCAAAAACACAAAAAACAAAACAGCAGGGCAAATCAAAGCAGGTTCTGAAAACAATAGCTGCTTACATATTAACTGTTATAATCAGTAGTTATAAATTCATGCTAACGCACTGACATATGCTAGTATGCTAAGAAAAATATTATCTTGGAAATATAATCACAAAAGCAGAAAACAGATATATAAAAAAGGAAATTAAGACTTACTAGGCGCTGCTTGCTAAATATCTGTTATCACTAATGGCTGCTAGTATGCACACATATGTTATCGTTCCTGTCTCCACACATACTCAGCATTCAGTTTCCAGCAACTCAGCAGATCATATAAACTGAATAAAAACACGGTGGATATAACACAGAAAAATTCCTCAAAGCACAAGAGACACTAAAAAAAAAGGTTAGCTCTTATATCCAATCAACTGCTGTCCTATAGCAATCTTACAGAGTCATTATCCAGACCAAAGTCTAAGTTAATTCAGATTATGGAAGAGAGTTTATACCTGTTCAGCCTCATGACTAGGTGACATCACTATAGCGTCACTGTGGTGTGAAGAGAGACAGGCTTTTGAGCCTTTTAACCCTTTAAACCTATTAAACCCTCTAAAACAAAAAAAAAATAAAACTTAGTTAACTAAAATACAAAGGGAATATGGATTGATTAAGTAAAATAAAATAGGAAAGTGGAGGAGTTACGAGTAAAACTAACTGGACTGTTTGGGGGGTGTACTAAAATAAAAGACACTAAGGAAAGTGTAAAATAGGATACAAAACAGATTGTAAAATTACATCAATAAAATAAAATTACTCCCCTTTGGCTAACAGATTACCAGCCTTCACTCTATGCCAGGTTCACAGTAACTTCTGGTTCCTTAACTCCTTTTCTAACAGCTCCTCAAGGACTCAGCTCCATGATCCCTACAGCTGTTACAGTTTGTGTACACTTCAGATGCTTCACTTCTGCTGTTAACACCATACTCTCCTTATTTGCAGTCAGACACCCATGGGTCCCCCTGCCTCCCCTCTCCTTGGGTGGGCTCCTGTAGCCACCTTGTGGATTCCAGGTTTCTAGAGAGAAACAAGCAGCATCAAAAAAGGGGAGTACAGAACAAATCATGCCACACAAGACAGCCTGGAAAAACGGCTGACTTTCTCCAAATTTAAGGCAACGGTGGTATACCTTACGTTGGAGAAACACTTGCATAGTCAGCGGTCCTGCTCCCCCAGCTCCTCCAGAGCAGAGCAGCTTGCAGTAGCAAATGTAGCTCCTCTTCCTGGCACAGCATCTATTCCCCTCACAAGGTGATCACCCAAGATTCTGAGTTTATGCTGGGACTATTATAACTGCATTTTTGCTCAGCATTCTTGTTACTTTTAATATACGTGATAATACATAGAAATATAGAATTTGATGGCAGATAAGGACCGCTTGGCCCACCCAGTCTGCCCATTTCCCTACCTACTGGATAAGCTGCAGATCCTAGTTAACCAGCAGCCTACTTCTTCTTACCCCCAACCCCCAGAATTGCCTTATGACTGTCCCATGCATGCTTGAATTCCACCACTGATTTTGACTCCACAACCTCCTCCGGAAGGCCGTTCCATGCATCCACAACCCTCTCTGTGAAAAAATACTTCCTTAAATTACCTCTAAGCCGCCCCCTCTATCTTCAAATTGTGCCCTCTTGTTCTTGCACACCTCTTTTTTTGAAAGATGCTACCCTCTTGGACTTTGTTGATTCCCTTCAGGTACTTGAAAGTTTCTATCATGTCCCCCCTCTCCCTCCTTTCCTCGAGGCTATACATATTAAGCTCCTTAAGTCTCTCTTCATACGTCTTCCGGTGCAGACCCTGCACCATTTTAGTTGCCCTCCTCTGGACAGCTTCCATCCTGTCTATGTCTTTGCAGAGATTGGGTCTCCAGAACTGCACACAGTACTCCAGATGGGGTCTCACCAGCTGTCTGTACAGAGGGATAATAACTTCCTGTTTTCTACTGGTGATGCCTCTCCCTATGCATCCCAGTATCCCCCAGCCCTTCTTGCTGCCCTCTCACATTGCTTGCCCACCTTTCGGTCATCTGATATGACTACCCCCAGGTCCCTTTCCATTTTTGTTGTTGTTAGTATCTCACCCCCCATTGTGTACTCTTCCCCTGGGTTTTTGTTTCCCAGGTGCATTACTTTGCACTTCTTAGCATTGAATCTAAGCTGCCATACATTTGACCATTCCTCTAACCTTGCCAAGTCTCTTCTCATCCTTTCCACCCCACCCTGTGCAGATCTTAGTGTCATCTGCAAACAGACATACTTTTCCTTCCAGTCCTTCTGCAATGTCGCTTACAAAGACATTGAAGAGGACCGGTCCTAATACTGAACTCGTGGCACTAGTAACCCTCCTTTTCTTCTGAGTGGACTCCATTTACTATTACTCTCTGTGTCCTATTCTCCAGCCAATTCTTTACCCAGGCTGTCATCTTGGGACCCACTCCCAAGCTGGCTAACTGTATATTAATCTTTTGTGTGGGACTGTGTCAAATGCCTTGCTAAAGTCTAGGTAGGCCATGTCCACAGCCCCTCCCTGATCTACTACTTTGGTCACCCAGTCAAAGAAATCTATCAGATTTGTCTGGCATGACCTTCCCGCTGTAAATCCATGCTGCCTAGGGTCCTGTGCCCCTCTGGCCTCTAGATACTCGACAATTCTTTCCTTCAGAAGTGATTCCATCATTTTCCCTATCACTGAGGTTAAACTAACAGGTCTGTAGTTTCCTGCTTCTGCCTTGCTCCCACTTTTGTGAAGGGGAATCACATCTGCCCTCCTCCAGTCCTCGGGTACCACCCCATCCTCCCATGATTTGTTAAAACATGTACATTAGTTAATCAAAAAGAAGAGAAGTGACATTTGGTTCAGAAAAAAAGTTATTTATATATTTTTTTAATTCAATATACTTTATTGACCAAACAAGAAGACAATTAAACATCTTGTACAGGATCTGGCTCAAAAAGTTGTTTATATTTTAATAAAGGTGTAATTCTGCAGGAATGAAGCATAGGTGTAAATATACAGCTTAACTTTGTGGAGAAAACCCTTCAACAAAAGTATACTATTTCTATTTTACGGGGGTAAGTCATATTTGTACCCACATAATGGCAAATTAAGCTCAATGAAATCAAGCTGTTGGATGTATTCAGTATCTAGCATTGACCAATTACGCGCAACAACATCACCAGCTGTATTAAACATCCACTCAGATGGCACCCTCATCGAGGAGAACTGATGTACTGTATCTCAGAGCCAGATGTGCCAAATGTGGGGGATGAATGCATTTTCTGTGCCCAGTAGCCTAATAGATAAACCTGAAATGGCTCAAGAGACTCTGTAAAAAAGCCATTCAAGATATTTTCTACAGCAAAAAGGCTATACTTATGTTCAGTTTAGTTGCTCTTAATAGAAGGATGTACTGAGCAGTGACAACTCACATTCACGAGTGCTTCCACCAGTACCAGGCATTTATTCTGCATCCCCACCAGTGGAACTAGACTCGGACCTGCCAGATGGAGCCCTTCTCTGTCTGGCATGAGCTTCCTCCACAACCAGTTGCACCAGTCCCCACATGCAATGAGTCAGCTTATCACACAGCACTTGATGAAAGTGAGTCAGTCTGTGGCCATCCATAATAGCCATGTGAAGAATTTTGCATTTCAACCAGGGATCCAGCATGGATTTTAAAAATGTGGCTGTGACTATCCAGAACTTTTGTAAATTTTGAATCCAGTTCAGCTTCCAGGTGCTCAATGAGCACAGCTGCCCCAAATAGAGTATCCATGTTTTCCTCTACATATCTTTCCCTGGATGTTTTCAGGATATGCACTGCTTGTATTTGACTCAGGGTGGCAGTGGGTGCACTTAGATCACAGGTCATCCACTCTGAAGGCTCAAGTACTCTCACCATGGTGTCAGGCAGTGACCACTAAGGGTGGTCTAGAATTCCAAAACAAACAAGACCAACCCACTGCAGGGTGTGTGTATGAAACAAACAATCAGGTAAAAATAAAAAAGCCAGCACCACTCACCATAAAGAACTGGTACAAAAAAGTCAATTCAATTTAGAAAAATATTTTCAATGATAGCAATTAGTACCTCATAGTGTATTGGCCACATCCAAAGACAACAGTGGAATGCCACATGACTCTGACCAGTTTTGCTTACAGTGTCATCAGGGAGTAACCACATGTCACATACACCATCCTTTTATAGGCACATTGCTTAAAGTGACAGTACAATTAAACTAATAACAGTGTTTATATAAAGTGTCTAGAACAACCCACTATTGTGACAAGTCTAATTAATAAAACATAGGACACCATTTCAGAAACTTATCAAAATAAAGTAATTTTGTAACATATTCAGTTTTATAATGCTGATAGCTGCTATTCTGTATTAATTAGCACATTTTTAACCAAACGAAGTAAGCAAAAAACAAAGGTAACATTTATTTTTGAAGTCCCAATCAGGTAATGAAATACGAAACATTTTTATTTTGGAACAAATCATGGTTTGTTTAAGGATTCTATAAGTAGCATTTGTTTTTTTTATCATTTTCAGAAAAAAACACTACTAGATACACTCGGAGACTTAATTTTCTGAATGAAAAAGGTATGCTGCTATAAGGTAGATGATTACCACCCATTTATAATTATGCCAATAAAGATGATAAAAGAGTGTGTTAGTTCTTCTACAATAAAAAATAACAACAAATGGAAGCATTCAGGAATGTGCTACAATATGACAATTTGGATATACAATATAAAATAGTGTTAACGTAGATAACATAACTGAGACTGAACAGTATTTAAGATGGTATTTCATATGAGCTATTCACTAAGAAAGGAACATAATTTCAACTCATTCGTGTTTTATTGGGGCCAGTATGTTGGCATTATTGCAACAAATGGTGGCAGATAATTATTACAAAAAAATGAAGGCACAGTTAGTGCTGCATTAAATTTGCTGAGAGAACCCAGGGTGTGTCTAAACAAAACAGATTTAAAACTGGTTCTTATTGAGTGTATGTTGTATTGTTTGACAGAATAACAGCACAACTGGGCCTGATGAAATGGCAGTGCCACGAAACGTTGCTCAGAGATTGACTGTGCGTATTGAATGTAAAAACAGAAGAGAACTGGATTTTATGGTGTGAAGTTCATCAAGTCATTCCTTAGCAAGAAAGAAGGGTCTCTAGTCTCTTGGCCTAAACTGTCATAAGTAATTTATGATGTCAATTTAAAATGAAAATAGGCTTGTATGAAGCTATAAATCTGTGATCTTTATCTGGCTTAGGAAGTGCTCAAATCATGGCATAATGCTATGGGAATGGGGAGCTTACCTAACAGGACTGATTATAATATAAATAGAAAATGAGGAAGAAACTGATACTGGGCCTATTTATAAAATTCAAAAGGATAGCCATCCAGGCCTGGACACTTGCGACTTTTAGAGTCTCAGAGTAGAGGCTGAGCCACCTCGTCCCTCAACCTCTGGAGGAGAGGAAATGTAAATGTCTTCTTGACATTCCGTATCTTCAGAGGAATAAAGTTCCCAGTAAAATTGAGAGAGAATCTTTTGTATGGAGCTGGATGATGGGTAAAGATTTTAGTAATGGAATCATAAAGCTACAAAATGCATGCTTGGATTTCATGGACTCGCAATCTCCTGGCCAGGTTACACACTCCACGGGAACCTCATTCATAGTATGAATGCTGAATGTAACACAAAGCTTGTTCCACCTTGACATCCATAATGTTTTGAATGTATTACTTAATTTTAGCAATTGGGGGGCAGAGCTGTGTATCCCTTCAAAAGAAGGGATTGCAACATTTGTGAGGTTTGCTGCAATTTGGGAAATTGGCTGTCTTGTTGCTTTCATGTTTTTGGATCAATATGCTATAAGCTCTCCATGGACTGGATCACCACCTTCAGTGTGTCCCAAAGAATTGTAGAAGAAATAGTAGGATCCACATTTTCAGTGAGAACTCTAGGAATACTTTCCTCCAGGACAGTATGCAGCTCTTGATCTATAAGTAGGGTGACATTTATACACTGATGCGTTCTACTCACTGGCTGCCCCAGAACTGGGTCATGATCTGAGAATAGGATCCCACTATGGTTGACATCTTGCAGAGAGTCCAAATGTTTTGCAGTGGTGGAAATATAAGTCAAGACAAGAAGGTTTGTTCATTCTGGTGGCAAAGTGTGTGTATATACCCCCGATGGAAAGGTGTGATGCCAGGCATCACTAAAGCCCTGGTGGACAATGTAGCTTTGAAGTATTTTTGGAAGGGGGTAGCCCTATATGGAGTAACAGAAGAAGCATCAAGGGAGTGACTGAGGCAGAAAAAGAAGTTTATTAAGAAAGTTCTGAGCCACTACCTTGTCAGACCCAAGAGGGAAATGCATGCTTGCCAGTGTTACTGGTGCATTACACAATGTGCCTACTATTATGGCATACTGTCCCTCCACATCAGTTGCCTTATCCTGCTTTTGGAACAGCACACCATGAGGGATCACAATTGTCACTTTCATGCACCTCCCCAGTCTATTGGAAGAAGCCACCAAAGTAGAGAAACCAAAGTTAAGAAATTTTTATTGTGCTTCTCCTTGGAGAGGTGAGTCTCCTGGAGGATAATGACATCTGGGCACACCTTCTTTTGTTGCAGCACCCTATACCACTTGACTGGGTTGTGGCACCATTTATGTTATCAGAATCAACAGTGGAAAAAACTTACTATCTCTGTAAATCTTCAGGGACATAACCAATAAATCTAATCAACCCCAGTGTGCCATTTACCAGCACAGATACTATGGAGAATGATGCAGGGTCTCCTTTCAAAGAACAATAAAATCCAAGCCTATGCACCTAAAAGGAAAATATTCCAGTGAGTGTAACCCTATATGACAGGTGGATATCCTGAGATCAAAGTGAAAGTACCTCAGAGATAGTTAAACAGCTGGATTAAGACTGTCAGAAAAGGTCTGGCGAAGTAAGTCGGAAAGTGAATCAGTAATAAGGAGAAAGAATAAAAAGTACTATCAACAAGGAGGTATGTAAAGTATAAAAGCAGTGTGCCAGCTGGGCACCACCTAAACCAGTCTTCTGAGGCTGGGGAAGATTGAAACCTCTCTTATAATGGAGTCGTTGGAAACTCCACTGCGAGTGGGTAAGTCCAGCTGTTGCTTCAGGCGCCGTAACAGTTAGTGTTATAACAGATTTGGTCAGCAGTGCCTGTGGTATGAGCCTCAGCTACCACAATCCAGACATATGACATTAAATCACTGGGAAGTCTAGTAACATCCAGGGTGCCCCTTAACCTCAAGTATTATGTTATGTACTTGGAGAGGAGGGCTAGACAAGATTCTCAGCTTGGGCCCCATCCTTGTAGAAGGATGAATAAATGATAAGAAAATGTTGTGCTTGGTACCCCCTAGTAATAATAAAACTGCCAATAGTAAATAAAACTCAGTGCAAGTTTTTTTTTTTTGGAAGTTTACTATGCTTTACTTCTGCTGTGTCTTCTTAGAGCTCAACCCACAACAGCGATCCAATCCCAGGTTTACCCCCTACTGGGTGAGGCTGTTGGCTGACCCTGTTCCCATGGCATTTAAGAAAGGATCCCAGTGGGCACCCCCATTGGGAGCACCCCCTGGCTTACCTCCCAGGTTGGAGCCATGGGACTGATCTGCACCTGCATAAACACATCTCGGTCGCCAGGCAAGGGCCAAGGATCACAGCCCAGTTATGGAGAGGCGAGGCATCATTTAGGGAGCCAGCAGCATTTTACAAATATTTGTCACTGATAGATGAGACAGACAATGACATCTATGACAGGAATGCCGACGTCGATCCTGCCTCCACCGATTCAGGCACCAGTCACTGCTGATCCCCCAGCCTCCACCAGGTGTCAGCATTGCACTGGCCACTCAGACCCCACTCCCTCTAGAGAAGGACAGCCATCCACAGGATGCTCAGTCCTCCTCCACCTGACCAGGCATCCAATTCCCATGTCCATTCCCAAACCCAGGTTGTCAACGTCACAAGCAGAAGCCCTACCGCTGTGCTGATGGGCCAGTATAACTCAGTGCAAGTTATATAGATAATACCATAAGGCTGCTGCAGGTGGAGAATCAATCTGGGCAGGCTTAGAGGCATTTACCCCAGAGAAACTGCAAATGTGGGCCCTGAAAGGCACCAGCAGAGCCAAAGGTCAGCCTCCCTACCTCTGACCTCCAGCCATGAGGACCCATCCCGTATCCCCAAATCTTATTCCAGAGCATTCATTTAGTAATATTCCCCTCCTAAAACAACTAATTGGATGGAAGTCCCACCATCCCCAAGATGCAGAAAGAAAAAATATGTGTCTACACATGTGGTAACATAAATTCTGATTAGCTGCTGCAGAATATTTAATGGCACTAGCTGCCAATGCACCTTGCCCCCCCCCCTCCCCAACCAGGGATACTATCACATAATGAAGTGCTGTGAGTGCCAAATATCCATGTAGGAGACAGGCCATGTGAAAGTTCCTTGGTAGGGATGAGGGAGGCCAAGCCTATGAATGGCTTACACCCCAGTGCCCCCTGAGGGAGTCTACCATCCAGAATCCCACAAGCACTGTTCCAAAGGGTAGACACACTGTCCTTGCTCAACAGCTATCTCCATACAAATATGGGGGAGGGCTACTACTCTAGTTAATCTGGAGGCCAGGACAGGAACAGGACCACCAACTACACATCATCACAGGGGACAGTGACTCCCCCCATGCCAGATCATCCTGGCCCACCTTACCTTATGCCCTGCCCAGCCAGATTATTGGCAGCATGAAATGGTAAACCTAGAAATATGCAATAACATAAATTGAAATGTATTTAAAGTCAGTCAGAAATGAAGAGTTTGCCAATTAGCTTAGAACCCTCTAGAAATGCTGCAACAGTTTTTTTTATTGCCTGTAGCATGGTTGGTGCTTGCTGCTTTACTACATCTACTAGCTTTGAAAGGGTGCTGCTGAACAGTCCATGATTTCAAGGCCGAAATTACAGTGTGAAGGGTTCTCCCACCCTGCCAAGTCTATGGATATAAAGGTGTGTTAAATCCCCTCTGCTTCAAGTCCTTAGTGACTTCTTTGGCCAAGTGGTAAGGGCCTTTATAAAGTGGACCTGTAGCTTTGTGAGGAAGGGGGTTTGAAACTGGAGGCCCACCTAACATAGGACCTTAAGGCAAGGGAAGTGGGCCATGCACTGTACCTGGATAGTGGAGGCATAGTCCTGGTCAAAATAGATGCAATGTTGCCCAAAGTATGTTTCATTATTTTGCCAGGGTGCTGAGAGAACCTTTTCATTTGTGGCATAACTGAGGAAGCAAAGGATAATAGATTGAAACTATTTTGTGTTCCCAGGTTTAGGGCCTAAAACCCTGTGCACTCTTTCCAGGTGGAGGGGTTCAAAGTCAGGGATCTGTAATGTTTCATGGATATGTTTGTCCAGAGATGTTGTAATACGAGTCCCCTCTTCTGCCTCAGGTAGTCCATAGATTCAAATAATTTTTCCTTCTGATCATGCTCTCAAGGTCACAGCACTTCCACTCTAGCTGGGCCTGTCTATGATGAATATGTTAGATAAAAACATTAATGATGTTTGTGTATTCGGTAACTGCTGTTATAGCCCTGTTAGGGTCCCTGCAGTTCTCCTACTTCTACTTTCAATGAGTCCACATCTTGCCTAAGTGTTTGGATAAAGTCCACTACCTGCATTCGAAAAGCCTTCAAGTTCTTTAGGATCTGTGTGTTAGTAACTGCAGCAGGGGAGTGGGTGGACTGAAACAGTGTGGGGATGCCATGCTGCTAATTAGCATAGTAGCTCTGGAGTCAATAGATATTTCCATTTAGGATCATGGACTATTATGTTAATGTAGCATCAGCTAAGTGTTTTCTTATTTTCAACATGGACTTTTTGGGACCCCACCCCATGAACACTGGTGATGAAATTTCATTAATCAGGCGCAGAAGGTGATTTCTTGGTTGCTGTGCAAAATCACCTTTCAGGTATGATTAATGTAATTTCACCAGCAGTGTTTGTGATGTGGGGTCCCAAAAAGGCCATGTTGAAAATTTGGTGAAAAACTTCCTAAAAATGACCAAGTTACGAGTATATGCTATAATTTTCCTATGCCCACACATAACTTTGGTAATTTTCAATATTTTTACCCTAAATTTTCAACATAGCCATTTGTTCATGCCACCTCATGAACATTACAGCTGTCATTGTTCACATCCTGGCCAAAATTTGTTTTCACACCTGTGGCACAGAATGCCGTTTTGGTGGGGATTTGAAAATTTTCACCAATCAGGTTCATGAGGTGGGGTCATAAGAAGACTGTGTTGAAAGTTTGGGGTCAAAATATTAAAAAACAAAGAATTTATGAAGTAACATTGTTTGTAGGGATGTCTGTTACCCCACTGGAGACCACGGTGCCTTACCGTGCCAGTGACCTGAGTTCAGGTGTGAGCTCAGTAAGCCAGTTTAATGGGACAAGGCTGATGGGGAAGAGGCTGCAGCATGCAACACCAGACCCAGCCTGAGTAGGGATGGAGCAGTGTTTTGGCACAGATGTGACACCCTGTGGTGGATCAGGGACCTTCCTCACAAGGTATTGACATGTATGCCGAGGTCTGCTGGGCTCATGCGCTGGGTCAGGACTGTCTCCAATATTGTATTTATCTTATTTTGCACAGGTCCTAATGAGATGTGTACAAATGCGGATACAATTCCACTATCAGAAATGTAAGGAAAATTAATTCCAAAAACTGAGTTAATGCAGATATTAGGGTTAAAGAACGCAAAGTGCACGAAGTAGGCAAATGAAAAACCATTATGGTTTTGGGTCCCTGGAATACTGTTGAATCAGTGGTGGGGTCTTCCTTTCAGGTTCTCAACCCTAATGCCCACCCCTTTCCTGAGCAAGCAAGCTCAGATATGATGTCTTCATGCAAGGCCCGCAGAGCCTTACACGAAGAAAGCTATGACAGAGTATGTTGGCCATACTGCAGCATTATGAGGCACTAGCTTTAAGCTCTACCTTGTGCTTCAGACAGGAGGCTATGGGCTTGGAAGTGGGCATTAGGGCTGACAATCCCAAGGAAGAACCCACCACTGATTCAGCAATATTCCAGAGACCCAAAAGCGTAATGGTTTTCCATTTCACTACTTTGTGCGCTTTGCATTCTTGAACCCTAATGTCTGCATTAATGCAGATGTTTGCAATATATACATATATATATATATACACATTGTACATATGACATTATAGACTCAGTAGTTAATCCTCCTAAGGTGACATGCAGGATTTTCAGTATTTTTGCTTCCTACATATTGTCCTCATCCATTTCTCTTTGCCTCCCTGCTGTTTCTGCTTCATATTTAATAGTGTAAACTAAATCTCATAATTGGTCAGGATCAAAAAAGTATATTACTTTCCAACATGAGTTACGGTACATTCTGCAGGGAAAGGGAACAATAAAGGTAGGTACAATCTCAGTCACACCTTCCCAAAAGCAGAAAAAAATGCTTTCTACTGTGCTGGGGTATTGGGGATATACTATATCTGGGAAAATACAAAATTAAGACATTTTGGAAAGAACTCTGTTATTCATGACTTTCTGAAAGACACTTTCTGTGGTATAATCAGATGCAAATGATGTTATTATTGTTGCTGGGACCAGTAATTCTAAACCTGCAGGGTGGGATATTCAAAAGGGTTGCGCCAGCGCAAGTCCGAAAATGTGCCATTCTGCGATATTCAGCGGGAGGCAGTTGCGCCACTGAAAACATGCTGAGCAACAGTGCAATGCAAATGAAGGCATGCGCAAGCGAAGGGGGTGGATCCATGCATAAAGTGCGCAATGCGATATTCAAAGGCTTGAGCAATGTGCAACAGTGGATCAGCCGGAAGTTGCGCCACGACGGAAATGAGCCAAAATAAAAAGGCTCAAGGAAGAGGCGAAGAACCTCGACAGGAATGCTCATGAGGCAGCAACAGGTAGCAGGCCACAGCAGCAACCAGTGCAGGCCAGGGAGTAGGCAGGACAGAATAGTGGCAGCTGAAGGTGTGTGGGGCCACAGAGTTCGGAGGCCAGTAGGTGTACCCGGTGCAGTGGAGGTAGCAGTCAGGACAGCGGGGAACAGAACAACAACAGCTGGGGGACACAAGCCAGGAGATGGACAGTGCCAGCTTCCACATGGAAGCTGTAGTGAGGGGGGTGAGAAGGCATGCTACAGGGGGACGTGGCCATGGAAGGGCCCGTCGGTGGTATGCCCCCAACAGGCAGTACCATGCCCGCATCAGCTTTGAGCTGTATTCGGATGTCAAGATTGTGGGCCAGTACCACCTGAACAGGGCAATACTGAGGCGGCTCTGTGAGCTGTGCAGTGATGTGATGCAGGCACCCTCATGAGGGAGTCACGCACTGTCAGTGAAGACAAAGGTAACAGCCTGCATGTGCTTGCTCACTACGGGTACCTTCCAGAGGCCAACAGGGGACGCCACAGGCATAACACAGTCGGCCACGTCACGCATCCTCACCCAATTCCTCAGCACACTGCTGCCACATGCTGCGGAGTACATCCATTTCCCCAGCACTGCGGCGGAGCGTACAGCAAACATACAGGAGTTCCACAGGATAGCACGTATGCCTGGTGTGTTAGGGGTGATAGACTGCACCCATGTGGCTATTCACATGCCACCTGGCCCTGATGGGGCCGCACATCACAACCAGAAGAGGTTCTCCAGTGTCAACTGCCAGGTGGTGTGTGATGCCAGTGGGCACATCATCAATGTCTGTGCCACGCACCCTGGTGGAGCACATGATTCATTCATATGGTACCAGTCTGCACTGTGCCATCGATTCGAGAGTGGGGACATCCCCACAGGACATCTAGTGGGTGAGTATGCATGTAGGAGCGGCAAAGTTGGGGGAAGGGTGGGCAAGCCACAGGTGCCATGGTAGTGGCACACAGGGCTAGGGGCAATATGGTCCTGAACATGACACTAATCTCCACTATCTCCACACAGGTGACAGTGGATATCCACTCCATCCCTGGCTGCTCACACTCAACCAGTGCCCCATGACCCCATCGCAGCAACGCTTCAATGAGGCACATGCTGCCACACGCAACATCATTGAGCGGGTGTTTGGGATGCTGAAGGCACACTTCCGATGCCTAGACACCTCCGGTGGTGCCCTACAGTATAGCCCCTCAAAGGCCTTTGGGATATTCCTGGCCTGTTGTATCCTGCACAACATGGCCAAAGACTGTGGGGTAGCCGTACAGGTCGAGGAGGGGGACAGCGATGGGGATGCTGGTAACGCTGGTGATGCTGGGGATGAGCAGCCCCCCCCTTGGACGGCGTGACCCCCGACTGATCCGGCTGGCCCAGCTGCACCGGGACACCATCACAGAGGAGCACTTCGCACAACACAGGTAAGTCATGGGGCCATGTGCAACCAACACTGTCCAGGGCACAACCCACATACACACAGGGTAACACACCAGGGGTGCATGACGGCGAGGGGAGTGGAAGGGTACAGGCACACAAACACACAACCAGGGAGGAGTGAATAGTTACATACTACATGGACAGACACACACACACCAGGCACAAAGTGCACAGGGGCAGGTGCACAGCAGAGCAGGAACAGACATGTCAAACACACAGATCCACAGGCCACCCCCACCACCTGTACTGTCCATGTACGTGTGTCAGATGCTTGGCACCCTTGCACCTTGGTGTACAGTGCAATGCAGGCATCATCATGCACACGCACCCATGGACAGCAGTCAGGTGGGTGTGCAGGTGGTCCGTGTGTCGGTGTGTTGGGCAGGGTACCCACTGGTGCACTGCCCACCATGACACACATTGCACACAGGGCAACACCAGACAGGGCCTGCACTGGGAGACAGGTCAGTCATGTGGCACTGTGCCACGTCCACCTCAGATGCGTGGGCAGCCCCGCTGAGACCCAGCAGCACTGGCAGGCTGAGCATGGGCCACATGGGGTGGCACCGATGGACCACCAGGGGTCCCACTGCACGAGCATGACCTTGTCCGCACAGGGGTCTGCAGCATGATGAACATACCTGCACCAGGGGTGCACGGGATGCCCACAGCAGAACCCGGCATCGACAGGCTGGGTGTCGCATGACACCAGGAATGGGGAGTGGATAGCATATTGTGTGGCGTGCGTGGCACAGGGGCACCTGACTGTGTGCCCAAAGTGGCCACGACTGCGACCAATGCCTGGGTCTGCCTGTCAATGGCGGTGGTCACATTCATCCGCATTTGGACAATCCCTGCAAGGATCATCGTGTTGTCCCTGCTGTGCTGCTCCACAGCCACACACAGTGCCTCCACGGACATTGCAACCCGCATCTGCTGCTGTACTGATGCCTGCAGCAGGCGGGTGTGCTCATCAAACGGGTCGTCTGCCACATCTGCAACCTGTCCCTCAGGGTATGGAAGGGCCTGATGCTCAACACCCCTTGAGGGTGGGCGCTATTCACCAGGACCAGGTATGGGCAAGTCAACAGGTGGCGTGCATATGCCACCACTGAACCCTGTACCCCCAGACCCAGTGGGTGACTGCTGCTGCTGCCCCTCCGCCTACTGTGCCCAAGGGACCAGTCGTTCCACTGCTGTGTCCACAACAGTGCCAGTGACCTGCATAGCCACCGGTGCTGCCCCACCGGTGCTGACAGGCACAGCCTGGGACTGTCCTGATGTGCTGGCACACACATTGGAACCAGCTAGATCCATGGGCGCAAGCTGTCCTGCTGTGTGTCCATTATGTGACACACATGTGTCACTGCCCATAGTGGTCATTGCATAATCAATGATGCAGGTTCATGCCACAGCCACAGCCATAGCGTGCTGGCATGCTTGCATGCCAGACCGCTGAGACACAGGAAGGGCACCCCCCACACCTGACTCACCGACATCGGAGATGGCAGCCAGGCGTGCACACTGGTGCAATGCACACCGGCTACCAGCAGAGGTGGATGGACCCTCCTCCAACTCCGGCTGGATGTCCACAGTGGACGGGCCCTCCACCACTGTCCCCTGCAGATGCACAGGATCTGTAACAGACAGTGAGAACATGTTAGTGCATGGGATCCACCTCCCCCCCGACCATGTCATACCATGCAGTGATGGGCTACCACCTGTCTGGAAGCCACCTCCTGGAATGCCCTCGATGGCACTGCGCTGCATGGATGCAGCAAGACGGTCCTCCACCGGGGTCAGCTGCACCACCTCTGGCTGGCCCCCACCTGTGGCAGTGCGTGCCGCTCTGAGGGCTGCCACCTTCTCCTTCACCCTTCTCCTGTCGGTCCCCATCTTCTTCTTACATTCCTGCACAGAACGCTGGTGGCTTCTGTGCAGGTTTACGGTGTGAGCTACCCCCTCCCATGCAGCAGCAAGGGTCTGAGGGGTGCCCCACCGTCCACTGAGTAGTGGCTCTTCCTCCAGGTAGGCCTCGAAGAGTGCCTCTGTTTCAGCTTTTGTGAAGTTGGGCCTCCTCTTCCGCCCACCATCATCCTCCTCACCCAGTCCTTGCTCGGCCATGTCACAGTCTGTATGGGTGGAAGTGGACACCTGTGACTGTGCAGTATACAGCAATATCCCATGACCATAGTCCAGAACATCACACAGCATGCAACCCACCTATCACCTGCAGTAACCGAATATGGCCACTGCAGATCAATGTCGCACATTTATAGTGCAATGCATGCAAATTAGGAATGGAGCAACTTTAATGAGATGCAAATCATGCCACTGCACCATTGAAAGGCTGATCAGATGATTTGCATATGAGCGCTGAATACCGCGCTGTTGCACTTTGCGAAATACAGTTGAGCCGGCTGAGCCAATGGCACATTTCTGTGACTGCATAGTACACTGCACTGCATGCCCAAGTAGCTTATGCAGGTGTCTGCCGCACTGATGACGTGCTGTGCGTGATTGGCAATTCAGGACACGGCCACCATTGTGCCAGTGGTGCTACAGCACTGGTCACCACATGGCGCTGTGGCACAACTGCGCAATAGTCCACTGTGACACTGGCATGCAGGTGACTGATCGCACTGGACGTGTAGACGTCCAATAGCACTGTGCGTGGCCTTGCGCCAGAGACCCATGACCTTGTGCCTGACCTTTGGCCCCTTTGCGCTGTACGTATGGCATGTCTGCAGCTCTATCACGCTGTTCGGTAACAGCGTGATAGGGACCGGCAGTGCTGTATGAACAGTGCGATAGGGACAGACGGAGTTGTATTGCGCAACATTTCCATGTGGGGTTGCCGTGCTGCAGAGCACCATATTGCCTACTATCAACCTGTAGACATGGCACGCAGGAGAGCTCCTCAGTGGAGTGCCATGGAGGTGGCCAACCTAGTGGCTGTGGTGGAGCCTCACTATGGGCCACTGTTTGGGGAGGAACCCCTAGACATGGCCCGCACTCATGTGTGGCAGCAGGTGGCCACAGAGCTGGAGCAGGCCACTGGGTGGTGAAGAACACTGGAGCAGTGCAGGCACCGGTACAGTGACCTGCGCAGGAGGGAGCGGGCACTGCTGGCACACCTCAGGTCACGTGCCAGGAGGGGCATTGTGCCTAGACCAGGTGGGTGAGCTGTCTATGCACCTGTATTGTCCGCAGGGGTAACACTGTGTATTGTGGCCAGAGCATGGGTGAGGGTTGGTCCATTGTTGGCTGTGACAGTGTTTGCAGGTGTGTGATGTATGGGTCTGGCTGTGTGGCAGGCACACTCATTGGGGCAGGGGGCTGTCTGCTTTGGGATCTCACTAATGTGTTTCTCAGCGTTTGTTTCCCACAGGCATGAAGAAGTGGAGGAGGGCCAGGGATGAAGCACAGAGGGGTGCTGCGGAGGTGGCTGGCCGAGGTGGCAGTGGTGTGGGCCCACAGCAGCAGCAGCAGCAGTAGCAGCTGCCGCAGCAGCAGCAGCGACTTGATGAGGGTGAGTGTCATTACATCATGGATGCTGTTGCGTGCTATGAGGTGGAAGGACATGGCCACCATCCATGGACAACACTGCCATGCACGCAGCATGTGACAGTCAGCACTGTCCAGTGGCATTGCATGTCTCTGAGTGTGTCACTGGTGGTCCATGCATGCACTGGGCACATGGCTGTGGCACTATCTTCTTACCACGTAGCCATGTCACTTTACTGCCTTGGTTGTGCTGTGCTGGGCATGGGTGGGGTGTGTGTGCAGTGGCACCCATGGCTGTTGCTGCCTGGTTGGGCTTGGCTTGTGCACGGTCATTGTGAGTGGGTGCAGTCCATCACAGGGGCGGGGCACTTGGCTGTATGCCATGCATACTGGGTGGGCTTCAGGGTTGTGGACAGTCACAGCCATCGATTCTGTTTCCTTGCCCTAGGTGTCTGGGTCTTGCGCAGGATTGAGCAGGCCATCCACCGCCTGCTGGAGCTGTCCACTGAGTCCCTGCACATTCTGAGGGAGATGAACCGGAGGGGTGTCCAATGCTGGAGGAGGCCACAGGGATAGAGGCAGCCTGCTGATGTGCAGCCTGGGGGGCCCCCACACCTACCCCCTTTATCCTTCCCTCACACCCTGCCTTCCCTCACCAAGTTCTTCACCCCTGCCCCGCACCCAACCCTACCTTGTACCCACTCCCACCCTGTATTGTATATATTTGTATATAGTTATGGTTGTTCCTGTTGTTATTGTTTTGTTATTCATTAGAAATATATATATTTGTTATGAATACCGTGGTGTCTCTGATTTGCAGCTGGCTATAGGTGCTCAGTTGCAGTGGTGTGCATGGCATCTGGTGTGGTGTTGTCCTGGGATTGTGTGTGTGTGTGTGTGCATGGGGGGGTGTCCCTGGTGTGGTGGTGGCTTTCAGCTGGTCTGGCCATGTGCTGCCACACACCGCTGTGAGCTCCTGGTGGGTCTGGCTTGTATGGTTCTGTGGTACACATGGTTGCAGTGTGCCGGGGGGGGCATGGTGATTCCGGCAGTGCCGGTCACAGTCACTGCTCATGGGTGGTGTCTTGGGGTTCCAGTGCAGGGTGTGCTGTGCACGGGGGGCTGTTGTACACTTGGATTGTCCAGCCCCTTTGTGTGGCAGTCTCTGCTTGCCAGTGGGTGTGCTGGGGCACCATGGCCCAGCTGTGCTTTGTTGGCTTGTCCCCATGGGCCAGTGAATATTCTGTCCCTCCACCAGTGATGCTGTGCTTCGGGTGTGGGGGTGTGTTGTTAGTTCTGCAGTGTGTTCCTGTGCCCATCTGTGGCATGGGTGGTTTGCCCCTTCCTACCTCCCTGGTTGTGCAGTTCCATTGCTCTGTTGCTGGGGGGGCTTCCTGCTTGCGCTATGGCGCCTCTAGACTGCTCAGCTGGGCTGGCCTTGTTGTGCTATGGCGCATCATATGTGCTCAGCTTCCCCTTCCTGATTGCACTATGGCACAGGTTGTGCGATATTCAGACGTTGGCTGGTTGCGCAATTTGACTTGCTCCATGTTTGGATATCGCATCTGTTGCGCATGTGCGCAATTGACTTGTGCTTGCTCCTGCTATTGCGCACATTTTGGGCGCAGTTTGAATATCTGGCCCCTAGTATCTTCATCCCCAATTTGCATTTTAGTTGGGATATTTGAGGATTTTAAAGACTATACCAGCTGGGCGTTTTCCTTTGCTTTGTAAATTATCCTTGGGTAATTCAAGAAAAGTTATGAAAATCTTCTTCCACATACTGTAGCTCTCATGATTCCTTCCTTTTTGAATCTAAAGCATTAGGAAGCCCAACTAATCTTAATGGGCTGGATATTCAAAACCTAAGCCATCCTGAGGCGCAAGCCCAGCAAGCTAGCAAATAGTTGCGCCAGGGGGTGTGGCAGGCGATATTCAAAGGAGTTGCACTATTGAGCAACTCCTTTGAATATCACCCCCCAGCCACAGCCACTGTGCATGGCGCAGTGGAACTTGCACCACCGCAAGTTGTCAGAGTGGAGCATTCAACTTGTGGTGGTGCAAGTACCATTGCGCCATGCTCAAAATCACGATATTCAAAAGGTGACATGCAAATGGGGCCATAATTCATGCACGGAGCAGGTGGGCCATTTGCATCTGATTATGGCCCCATTTGCATGCCATTAGCATGTAGGTGCGCCGATCCCCGAGGACTTGCACCTGGCGCCCTGCCAGGCAGCAGTCGTCGGGGACCGACGCACCCTGCAGCCCGATCACGGGCACAGTGCACTCCCTCCCCCCCACCAGCCCAATCACGGGCAGCAATGTGGCCCCTCCTCCCGAACATCTCCTGGTGGTCCAGTGGACCGAAATGCCCGATTGCAGACAATAAGTAAATCAAACCCCCGAACATCTCCCTGGTGCCCGATCGCGGCAGAAAGTAAACTGAACCCCCGAACATCTCCCTGGTGGTCCAGTGGATCGAAATGCCTGATCGTGGGCGGTGAGAAATTGAACCCCCGAACATCTCCCTGGTGGCTAGTGTCCCCCACCCCACCCACCCACGAAGCCCCACCACCCGCCCCGGCAGCCAGCGGGCGGCAGCATCCCACCCGCCTGCCGCCCCGCCGCCCGCCGACTGACTGCCTGGTAGGGCTGCACGCCCATTGGTGCAGAGCAAGAGCCAATGGGCATGCAGCCCATACCGTACATGACAGTCCAGATTTGTGAATGAACATTGGGTTAATCCACATCCACTGGACCACCAGGGAGATGTTTCGGGGGGGGTTCAGTTTACTTTCTGCCCGCGATCGGGCATTTCGGTCCACTGGACCACCAGGGATGTGAACGGGAGGGGGGGGAGCACATGATGCCCGCGATCGGGCTGGTGGGGAGTACACTATGCCCGCGATCGGGCTGCGGGGGCACAGGGACTGAGTTGGGGCCAGCCACAGGTGGAAGCTGCTGTGTTGCGCCTGCAATACAGCAGCTCACCTGTGGGTGGCCCTCGACTTAAGCATTTTTTTTTTGGCTCAAAGTCCTGAAGGAGCAGGTTGGGGGTTGCGCCTGCACAACTCTGCACAGCCCGGCTGAATATCGGGCTGTGCAGTTTATGCATGGTTCCTCCCCCTCCAGTTCAGCATGCATTCATTTGCATTGCGCTGTTGCTCAGCATGTTTTCTGTGGCGCAACTGCCTCTTGCTGAATATCGCAGAATGGAGCAAGTTTGGACTTGCGCAGGCGCAACCCTATTGCGCATGGCGCAACCCTTTTGAATATCTGGCCCAATGTTTTTAAATGTCAGACAATTCTCAGGGCTCTCCTTTCTACATTGCAGGGCAATTATATCCCAAATATTGATTATAGTGAGTGCATCTGGAATGAGTAAGTTAGATTTTATTTTGGACATTTGCATATCAAAATCAATGTATTTTTTTAAATAATGTCAATATTCTGATTCAACTCCGGTTTATTGTTTGAGAGAATCTAATTTACAAGCAAAATTCTTCAGAAACTCAAAGAGATTTTGAACAATAACCATTACCTGCTAGAACGTTGTTGGACTCAGCCATACTTCTGAGATCTATTACTGCTGCAGAAGCCTTTGAACCTTCAGAGTCTGCAGTTAAAGGCTTCAGCTTCAGCACAGCTGCTGCTGCTGGAACTGCAGCATTGTGGCCTTGCATTGAGGTTAATTCAGCCAGCAAGTCACTGTCCTTTGGGTGCTCTAACACAGCTCAAGTAGCAAAGGTAAGGATCAAGGAACCCTTATTTTATTTGAGCTTCCTCTTCAATAATTCATTGTAACTACTGAGAGGGGATCATGTGGTATTTCACTGATCATGCTCTCCAACATCATGCCTGAAAATCTGTTTGTTTTATTTGACTTTTTGATTGGTAGGTAAGTGCAATAAAGAATAATATGCCTATTTTCATGCATGACCCAGGAAAGTACAGTTACAAGCACAATAGAGTACAAATACAGTAAATACGGTAAAGAAATAAAGACATTAGAAATTATATAGTTACAAAATACAGTACATGAGCAGTACTATACAAAACAATGTATAAATCTAGTTAGCAAGGAGAAGTAGTACATTGCAAAAACACATTACAGCAAAAACAACCCGAGCAGAAGGTGCATCAACAATAAAGTGCATCAAATAATTAAACATATTCAGAAAAATCCTTTCATAGCACAAATAATGTAAATTGCACAAAGGGCAACAAAGGACCACCCAAACGTAGAAGGGAGGATAGCCTAGATGGTAGCAGGTGTCAGAAAATAGTTAATAGATTTCAACAAAGGTACAGTACTCAGGGAGGCAGCTTTTACCTAGTGAACTTACCAAGTTATTAAAAATAATATACACATAAGATGGACTATTTTTTGCACTACATCCCCCCCCCCCCGAGTAAGTTGATAACTTTTGCATTTTCTAAGCTCAGAAAATAATGAAAATTTAGAGGCTACTAATGTGATTCTCCTTGCATGACCCTCAAAACTACTATATTGGACTCTTTTCTGTGCATTTTTTAAAGTTATACTGCATGTAGAGGGCTTGAAGACTAATTTTAATTTTATGTTTGATACTACCTTTCCCTCCCTACATTCCTGTTGTAGAAAAAGGATTGTACCTACACTTTTCTTCCATTTTTATCACCCTTTTTCTCTTCTCTTAAGATGCTCCTTTGCTTTTTTCAAATCTGCTTTACTATTTTTTATGTTAGCTTGATGTTGGCAAGACATGCATTAGGGTTATCAGTTTAGGGGCTCTGGGAACTTGGCAGAGCCTCAGCCAGTCAGAGACATATTATAGAGGGGAGCTAGTATCTCTTCATGTATTAAGACTGGGCATCTCTAACACCATATGCATTTTACTTTTTCAAGCACATACCTCATAAGATGAAGGGTCCTTAGAAGGGGCATTGAACTTGAAAAGTCTCTAGAGCACTTGTCTCTTCTGAACAACAATAAAATAATTGATCACAAACATTACTGTTAGTGCCTATTCCCTTGAGTGTTTGTGTCTGCCTGCTTCTTCACCTCAGTGACTTACAAGTTAATCCAACACTGTTGTTCTCTGGAAGCCTTACTTTCTTCCCTGTTTCTTGACTATTTAGGACACTGCAAATAAAGGACACAGTGCTAATTTCTTGTGGTTCCATTTACAGTTTCATAAGTAATGTGTGACCTGCAAATTAAGAACAAATTGAAGCTGAGAACAGATTATTTACTGTTGTAGAGGGCTATAATAGACAAGTTCCACAGTAATAAATGGAGAGCATCATTAAATATGACTGCTACAAGGTGCTCATCAATATTTTTAACTGCATTAGAACATCTGTAGTTTAACATCACTTGACTTGTGACTAAGATGAAGTATCACGCAACAGGCATGTGACTTTATGGACACTGGGAGAAATCAGGGCTAAATTACCATATCAACAAAATAATTTATCTCATTCTATGCCTGTGGCAAAATGTTTTGTGGATAGGGCCCTAACTCTAGGATGCAAAGGTTAAAGTCTAACATAGTGAAAATAAAATAAAATGTGCCATATCAACAGATTTGGACACAAAAATTAACATCAGCATTAAAACTTAGAAAGAATGCATGGTTCCAAGTGATAATGGCGATTGCAGAAAGGCTGTCACCATTAGGGCAAGTGTACATCACTGAAAATCAGTTTTGGCAATGTACACACCTGACGCACAGTAAAAGAGAACCACCATGGGGGCTTTGCCCCTGCACCCCCTACTAAAGGATTTTTAACTCCGGGGGGGCATGTCAGGGGATTCAAAAGATAAAAAAATAACATTTCCAGACCAATGCAAAAAATGAACGCATGCCCAGAATCGAACCCAACACCCCCAACCCTAGCCTGCCACTAACCCACATCACCAGCTTGGTAGCCCACCACAGTACTACACTCCACAAACCCTCCCTCTGCTTCTGCCCATTGCATTGCATGGTCCCTCCCTCCTGTGCATGAGTACATATAGCGACATCCTGTCACTATATTCATGGACCCCCCATCTGGCCGCCTTCCCTGCCTGGTAGCCCTGTGCACAGGTGCTGTGACTGAGTCACCCTTTTTGAAAGCGCTTAATCACAGTCATCATAATCACAGGCTTCCCAATGCACAATGAAGAAACTTCCACATAAATTCAATATTCAAATTACTAACTGTTCAAGATTTTTATCTGGTTCATTAGCATTGTAGCTTCTATTATTTATACACATTTACAGCCTGTATTGACTATTTTTGAAAAGTTTGACAACACCTTCCTCAAAAATTGTACAGCCTTGTCACTCATATACAGTATATTATGGAAGCAATAAAACATGGCATTGTGTACATTATGGTGGTATAGGTGCATACTTTGGGTGCAGCCATTAAATGTTCCAGTAATGTGTGATTATATCATCAGATCGGTACAACCTGGAGTGTATTACTGAGCTTGTAAAATGTTTTAACTGTGTCTGACTTAATAAAAATAAAATATAAATAAAAAGATAAAAACAAAGACCATTAATTAAAACATGTTTTTTTTGCAGTAAATTTGTTTATTAAGTTTTATCCATTACCTATAGTGCATTATACATTACCTGAAATAAGTAAAATCTCACATTATATAATAGGTAGTAAAGGTAGTAATATGTTTAGCATATTGATATGTCAAGTTACCAGTATACTAAGTTGTATGTATAACACCCTAAAATAAAGGGTTTGTATATTCACTTGACACAGTATATATCTAACAGCTTGTACTATAATGGAAATGTAATAGAGGAAAAGAAAAGAGAAAGAAAAGTTCCATTTAACATAATTATTAGTTTTACACTAAACATAAGGAGCTGCATAGAAGGTTGTTTATACAACTGAATCCATACTTGAGATGTGTCTATTTAAAGAGATAGAAGGAGAAATTGAATGATATTTATCACTTATGAGTTTGAAGAAAATTTAAGTAATCCTGCCAGCACAGATAGAACTCATTGAGTCAATCTGTTATCAGATATGAAATTCTTTCCAGAGAGGCGATGTAAGTCAAATTGTTTAAGATGTCCTTAAGAGTAGGTATTAGCTGAGTTTTCCAGTGAATTAAAGTCAGTCTCTTAACTTGCATGAATAAGATCTGCAACCATTTATGTTGGTATTTTGTTAAATTTATGTTATTATTTATAATTCCTAAAAGGCAAAGTTTAGGTTCGAAAATGATGTCATGTCTGATAATCTGAGAGACTAGATTATGGACAGTTTGCCATAAGTTAGATATAGGTTTACATGACCCCAATATATGTAAGAGATCTCCATTTGGCAAGTCACAGCGCCAGCACTTATTACTGGGTAGTAAACCTATATTGTGTAAATGAGACAGTGTTGTATACCATGAATGTAAAATTTTAAATTGAATCAACCTACTGCGCATGTCTTTAAAGGAGTCATGACAAAGATTCCAACAACTGCCCCAATGAGAGTCTGTTATATTTACATTTAGTATCCGATTCCATCTATCTCTAGCTAAAAGTGATTGGTTCGGTAATGTGTCTCTGATCTGCTTGTATATTTTACTGATTAAGCCATAGGGGGTATTAATCCACATATTTATGTATGAAAGCGATGATTCTGACTTATTGATTTGTTGAAGGTTAGAGAATATAGCATTACGAATTTGTAAATATTTCCAGAATTCTTTCTTAAGTATATTCCATTTTGTTTGAAGATTACTAAAAGAGTTTAATGTGTTACCATTGTCAGTCAAGATATCGTTCAAGAATAGAATATTCTTATACATCCATGATTTACAATATATTGGTTTGTTCTCTAGTAGAAATTTTGGATTACCCCAAATGGGTGTAAAAGGTAAAGGGGAGGGATCAGATTTAAGCCACTTATGCATTTTAAACCAATAATAAATGGACGCATTAATTATGGGATGCTTTTTTAACTTAGGGGATAATGTAAAGTAAATGATGCTATTAGGTGTATGTCCTGGAGACAAAGAGGCTTCCATATCATACCATAATGGTACATTATAATTGAGTTTAATAAACCACTTAATAGTTTGTGAAGCTCTGAATGCCCACAGATAAGCCGTATACCATGGTAATCCAAAACCACCATGAGACCAATGAGAGCGTAATTTAATACGATTAAACCTTGGTATGCGACCTTCCCATAGAAAGTTTCCTATAATTTTATCAATATTGTTCAAAAGAAAGGGAGAGATCTTGAGTGGAATACAGGCAAACAGATAGAGAATTTTAGGTGTAATATTCATCTTAATTGCAGATATTTTGCCAAATAGGGATAGATTCAGATTTTTCCATTTATCTAAATCTGCTTTAATATTTGCAAGTAACGGACATAAATTGTTTTCCCATATCTTATCTAAATCAGTTGATATTTTAATCCCTAAGTAGGTAATGTCTAGTGGAGACCAACGAAAACCAAGATGTATATTCATAATGGGCATACAATGTTTATTTAGTGGTAATACCTCAGATTTTTGATAATTAATTGTAAGTCCAGAAAGCCTGGAAAAAAGATTGAAAGTATTTTTAAGTCGTTCCCCAGATATTTTTAGGTTTTCTAACAAGATTAACATATCATCAGCATATGACAGTGTTGTATATTGCATATGACCAATAGAAATGCCCTTTATATCATTACTCTGTCTGAAAAAAGCGGCAAGAGTTTCAAGAGCTAAGATAAAAAGAGATGGTGAAAGAGGGCATCCTTGCCTAGTACCCCTTTCTAGTATAAATGACTGCGACAATGATGAATTGGTAGAATGACTTACCTGGCATGAGGTTTTGTATAAGTTTAATCCAAGAGCAAAATTGGTTGCTAAAACCAAATTGGGATAATACCAAATGGAGAAAATTCCAGTCGAAAGAGTCAAAGCTTTTTCAAAATCTATAGCAATGGCTGCAGCTGGAGAATTAAGAGACTTGGCTCTGTAAATAAGATTAATTAGAGAGCGCAAATGATCAGAGCCCATCCTTCCCTTAACAAAGCCCACTTGAGATTTGTGAATTAGTTTGGGAATATATGGTTCTATACGGTTTGCCAAAATCCTAGCAAAAATCTTGCCATCTGGTTTAAGTAAAGATATTGGGCGATAATTAGCAGGGATGGTAGTGTCCTTGTCTTTTTTTGGAAGAATTGAAATAGTTGCATCTGTCATAGTATGAGGCAGCTGTCCTGTCATAGAAGATTCATGAAATACCTTACATAATAAAGGGCATAGTTGTTAAACAAGAAGCTTATAAAACTCGACAGGAAAGCCATCTCCACCCGGGGAATGCCCGGATTTAAGAGAGTGAACCGCCTTCTTTATTTCTTCTACAGTGAACGGTGTATCTAAGGAATGTATTACATCCTGTGAGAGACAGGGGAGTGCTAGTTTATCTAGAAAAGAGGAGACATCTAAAGATGATGATGAATGAGATGAGGAATAAAGTTTTTTTATAGAAGGATGTCATTATCTGATTAATAGCAGATTCATTAGTTTGAATCTTCCCTGTATGGTATTTTAAAGCAGCTATGTGATGTGCCATTTGTAGCATTCTAAGTCTATAGGCAAGTATTTTACTCCCTTTCTCCCCGCCTTCACAGAATTTTTGTTTTATTCTAAGTAAAGCAATCTCTGTTTTCCTAGAGATTAGTTCATTAATTTGCATTCGCAATTGCAAAATTTCATAGTGCAAATTCGAGGAAGGATCAGGATGAGAATTGCTGGAATATAATCATTGTTTTGTTTCCAGTAGATTTTCAAGATTATTAATTTGTTGTTCCCTAAGTTTCCTCCTGTGAGTCGCATAGCTGATTATTTTACCCTGTAATGTAGCTTTAAGCGCTTCCCATGTAGTACCCATGGAAGTATCTTTTGGGTCATTGAGATCTACAAATTCTTCAATTTGTACTTTTATCCAAGGTAAAAATTCTGGATCCTTAAGCAATAAAGGGTCTAATCTCCATGTGGAGGATTTTGTGAGGGGAGAACCCCAAGTAAATAAAAGCTTAACTGGAGCATGATCCGATATAATTAATGGAAGGATGTTGACTTCAATTATGTTGGCAGTTATTGTAGGAGAGGTTAGCCAATAATCTATTCTGCTATAAGTCTGATGACATGAAGAATAAAACGTATATTCTCTATCTCTGGGATGGAGGGTTCTCCATATATCGGATAGGCCCAAGTCCTGCATTAACTGAGAAGTTATAATTAAGCTTTTGGGGTGACAGTCTAGTGAGCCATTGCTCCTATCCATGTATGTATCTAAGGTAAAGTTAAAGTCCCCTCCAAATAATACTGGGGAGTTGACTATATTTGATGTAATTAATATTTGAGTCAAATTCTGGAAAAATTGAGGATCATCTGAATTTGGTGCATAGATATTAACTATAGTTAATGGCCCTGAAGGGGTGTCAAATGTTATAATAAGCCATCTACCATCTGGGTCTTTCTGAATATTAGAGGGTGTCCATCTCAGTTTTTTATGTATTAATATTGCAACACCTCTTTTTTTTGTAGTGGCAGATGCTGCGAACACCTGACCGACCCAGTCACATTTTAATCTATCATTGTCTGCATCCAACAATTTAGTTTCTTGCAATAATGCAATTTGTACTTTGTGTTTCTTAAGGTGGTTTAAAACTTGTTTACGTTTGTTTGGTGCATTAAGTCCCTTGACATTCCATATACATAACGCTAAATTAGCCATCTTATATTAAGTTATTAATCTACTATATAATAAATGTGATGTCAGGGGACCATAATGCTGACTTGTATTCAACAATGAGATACAGATCAGTTAGTAGTAAATATTACTTATAATAGAAATGTTGGCAGGCGTTTTTAAGATTGATAGACTAGAAAAATATATTTTCTCTATCTGATTCCCTTCGATGCAGCTCTCTCTAACCATTGTAATTCTAACAATATTAAACATCAAAAACTTGTAACAATAAAATAAGACTATCATCTAAGATATACAGAGTGTATAAGGTCAGTCTAAGTACAAGGAATGAGGAACAAAAAAGACTGAGACCAAGACCACCTTTCTGTATTCTAGGACGTAGCTTATCAGTCAGGAAGTATGGTAGCCCCGAATAAAATAAGGGAAAAATGCTATCCAAACTTCCTTAAGACAGTAACTCAACCAGAATTTATCCAACAATATCTAAATATTATGGTTTGTAATAAACCCTGAAGTAGGGTGATGAATATTATGTGACTTTACTCTTATAAAGTTAAAGATAGTAGTTTCCACTAACATTACTGGATCTAGCATCACCTCTGGTAAGGAGAGGAGGAAAAAAAAAAAAAGGTGTTTACACAAGTCCGTTTATGCAGTTATAATAAATGAGATAACCTCTAAATATCAAATAGTATATACAAATAATATATAGTATGCTAGCACAGTGTAATCAACAGATGCTAAGTCTTTAATCCAGCAAATATTAAGTAACGATAATTGCACCTTTATAGTAAATTATCTATCATCTCTGTCTAACAAGGTGGAATTCCCATTCGTTTTGCATTGTAAAGTATAAGAAGTAGAAGAGAGTTAGAGAAAAAAAAAAGGCCCTAGATGCAAAAACATAAATATCATAATATAGACAAAATTTCAAATGATTCCAGACTGTTGATCCATTAGCTGTTACGAAGGAAGTTAGAGAGTTTACATTATATAACAGTCCTTCATATTAATTGATGTCAGAAATAACGATTTTGCCAAAGACTTCCTATGAATTATTTAAACTCAAGTCATATAAGTGCACTTCTCTTATAAGCCCTTCTTATGGGACTGGAACATAGTAAAAATAACTTTAGCTTTGGAGTGCAATGTCGGAGATAAGGATTCCATGCAATATTGTTGTATTAGAAGCTGATCTCTCTATGAACAGCCTGTCCAGCCTCGACCAAAATGCAGATTGCACAAATACACCACCCCACAGATAAACCCAACCATCGAAACGATGTTACCGAGCCACATTGGGGAGAAATTCAATTCCAAGGGCATCAAGAGTCTATGCATGAAGTGCAGCAATCCGCAAGTTATCATCTGTGGCAGTTCATAGATTCAAGTCCCGACACAGCCACTTTCAACCTCATATCTAGATAAAGCCTTCGAGTCTCCTTATGTCTCTGCCCCTCCACTAATATAGCCAGGGTAGAGGTTAAATCCTCTATAACAAAAATATAGAATCGGGACACCAAATATTTATGTTTGCAGCACCATCCAAGTATAGCGCAATGCGTTAGGCAGTCACCAGGACATTTATCTCGAGTATTTCGAAGGATTGATATCTCCATTGTACTTGCTCTTGCCACGACGCTTTTTCTTTGGAGGTTCAACAAATTTAACTGGGGAACTCTCGTCACCACAGGTCCAGGAAGTCTCCATCCGCTCGCAGTCTGCCTCGTCCCTCATCAAAATACCCGACTCTGTCTCAGAGCCACCACAGAGAGAAGGTAGTACTGCATATTTATTTTGTACAGTGACGTTTGGGATGGTTAGTACCTCCGAAATAGATTTGGAGACATTCTTGTTTAAAGTTTCAGGGCTACAATTACACGTTGCAGATTGAGCTGTTTTGAAAGTTGATTCACTTTGTACAGGACTGATCTGCCCCTTCGATGACTTGTCAGAGGGAACCAAAATGTTATCCATTTCCTTCGAGTTATCCATGTTGCTTATTTTATCAGAACTAGTATTTGTCGGAGGATTAGGTGTGGGTAGAGCTTGTCGGGTCGTGAAATCACTGTCACAGGTTATTGAATAATTATTCAAAAATGACATGAGAGATTCTGGATTATAAAAGTCCTTAAATGAATTTCCTATATAGATCCGCATGGTTGCAGGGTACCTTAAAGTAAAGCGAAGTCCCATCTGGTGCATAGAACATCTTGCAGCAGTGTAGGCCCTCCGTTTCACAGAGAGTTCTTTTGAAAAGTCTTGATATATATAAATTTTATGATCATGCCAAGTAAGTTGTCCGATTTCCCTTGCTTTCTGTAAAATTAACTCTATATTGGCGTAATTAAGGAATTTTGCAATTATAGGTCTCGGTCTTTGTTCTGCAGAGGGTTTTGGGCCTAATGACCGGTGAGAGTGTTCTATGGTTAGCTCATTGCCAGTTTGGAGACGTAGTATATGTGGCAGCTCTCGTTGTAAAAATGCTGTGGTGTTCTGTCCTCCGCTCCTTCAGGAAATCCAAATATCACGGAGATTATTTCTTGGTTTCTATTTTCTAGATCCTCAATTTTTGACTGTAGTTCTTTAATCACTCGGTCTTGAGACCTGATAGTCATTTTTAAATCCTGTATAGATTCTTCACTGAGACGGACTTTATTTTCTGTGAAAGCCAGCCTGGAATCAATGGTTTTCATCGTCTGTGTATTATACTGAGTGGCAGATTTTAAGTCATTCATGTCCATAGATAGTTTGTTAAACATTTCTTCAATTTTCTCAAGTGGATTTGGTTGCTTATCAGAGTAGGCCATTATGAAGCCTTGCAGAGTCTCTCCAAGATCTACAGAGATGCTGAGGATTGTAGATATATCTTTACAAAAATATTCACAACAGCTGTAATATCTCTCCTTACTTTGTTCTCGTGGGTAAGATGTTATTTATAGCATTAGATAGCAGAGGATGATGCTAGATGCAGTTTATTAGTGAGGAGCTCTGAAGTTAAGCCTCCATCTTGTTCGGTGTCAGGCCACGCCCCCCCAAAACATGTTTTAATTTTAATTTAAGAGTCAAAAATAGACAGTAGTTGGGGGGAAGGTAAAAACACTGAAAGACAAGGAAAACTCTGTTTGGCATTTATTTCTTACAAAGCACATTGAACAGAAATGTGTTCAACGTCATTGAACCTGCTAACACTGTAAACTCTTCCTAAACAGCATCATTAATCCTTGATTCAAATGCACAGTGGTTTTGTGTGCTGTTATGAACTCACTCTTTTTAAACAGTTTTGGCTTGCCTCTGTCCATTTTACTGTGTGTTTCTCATTTCTTTGTCTTTGCTAATATTATTACAAGGTTATTATTACATTATTACAAGGTGTGCCTACAGGTGTGTGCTAACAGATTACTGCTGTAATTTTCTGATTCAAATTGTCTTTTGCAAGGTATATCTTCTGTTACTGCTTTATTTTTCTCTGTAGCAAAGTGTTTCTTACAGGCTATATCTTCTCTGAAATTACTGTATTACAGGTGGAGCTTACATTTTTGTGACTTTTTTATTATTAGGCTAAGCAAAATTATTGTTTGACACTATGTTTTATTTTATTCTTGTTTTTTTGTTTTGTTTTGCTTGTTGAAAAGGTTTGTTGTCTCACATTGAAGGAGCTAATTGCTTTCCTCCCACAGCTCTTCCAAAGGATTAGGTGTGTATGTGGGGGATGGAGCTGGCAAACTGTCAGTAATTTCCAACAGAAAGAAGGGTTAAAAAGTCAGGTTAGTTGATCACTTGGAGGTAGAAGACTTGGTTTGCTGGCCAAGGCACCTAGCTTCACCTGAGCTATTTCCTTCTAAGACTGCTTGAAAGGCAGAGTAGAGAAACTTACCAGAGCAAGGGAAAAGGATTAACACTTATTTTGGCTAAACCGATTTACTGTGTGGTGTTGTTTTTATTTTTTATTCACAGGGATTGCTACTGTTTGTTGATAACATTTCATTGCTTTATTTTTCTCTGATTCAAATTGTTGTTGCTGGTATACCTTCTTCTGCATTATTACAAGGTGTGCCTACTGGTGTGTGCTAACAGATTACTGCTGTAATCTTCTGATTCAAATTGTCTTTTGCAAGGTATATCTTCTGTTACTGCTTTATTTTTCTCTGTAGCAAAGTGTTTCTTACAGGGTATATCTTCTTGGAAATTACTGTATTACAGGTGGAGCTTACATTTTTGTGACTTTTTTATCATTGGGCTAAGCAAAATTATTGTTTGACACTGTGTTTTATTTTATTCTTGTTTTTTTTGTTTTGTTTGTTGAAAAGGTTTGTTGTCTCAGAGGTGTTTCAGTCTCCTTCTCACATTGAAGGAGCTAATTGCTTTCCTCCCACAGCTCTTCCAAAGGATTAGGTGTGTATGTGGGGGGTGGAGCTAGCAAACTGTCAGTAATTTCCAACAGAAAGAAGGGTTAAAAAGTCAGGTTAGTTGTTATCTTGGAGGTAGAAGACTTGGTTTGCTGGCCAAGGCACCTAGCTTCACCTGAGCTCTTTCCTTCTAAGACTGCTTGAAAGGCAGAGTAGAGAAACTTACCAGAGCAAGGGAAAAGGATTAAGTCTTATTTTGGCTAAACAGATTTACTGTGTGGTGTTGTTTCTATTTTTTACTCACATGGATTGCTACTGTTTGTTGCTAACATTTCATTGCTTTATTTTTCTCTGTAGCAAAGTGTTTCTTACAGCGTATATCATCTCTGAAATTATTCCAGGTGGTGCTTTACAGGTTTTACAGTTTTATCTAACATTTGGATAAGCTTTTAGGTTTATGCATTTGTTGTTGACTGATTTTTTCTGCTCTTACCTCCTTGTTCTTTTGTCCGTGGTTCTTCCTTTTTGGCAGAGGAAGGGCCCAGCCACCGTCCCCCATCCCCAACCACCCCAAACTACACTCCTTTCATAGGGTACCACATCTGTGACATTTCCTGTGGCAGAGCAGGAAGGGGTGGATCAGTGGGGCCTCCACAAGGTGAGCTCATTTACAGGGGCGCTAGTAATTTAACTTGTTATAACAAGTTAAACAAAACACAATCAAACCATTACTTGCATTTTTTTTCCTTTTTTTCCTTCTAATTACTCTGACTAGGTTATAAACCCAGCAACTTATCTGGAATGGATATCATTAACTGCAAGTACTGTGGAACAATTTTTAGAAGGACAGTCTTACAGGATTTAGGACACTGTCCTACATGCTGGGCCTTTGGAGATCTTAGGGCTCAGCTCCGGGCAGCATGGGCAGAGATTGCATGCCTCAAATTTCATATTCAAGAGGAAATACATTATAAGAACCACCCGCCATTTCCACAGCATCCAACAGAAAAACCTCGACCGCAGAGGGTAGTTGGTCCAGGAGGTTGGCAGGTGGTTAGGAGGGGCAAATCAGGTGCCCCATCACTCTCTGCTTTCCAACATATTACCTCCAAAAACCATATAAACACTACAAACAGGTATCTGCCTCTATCTCTGAAATCAAACAAAGAGGCAGAAGACACTGCAGAGCAGGACACTGCAGCACAGGAGCTAGCACAACAAAACTCCAGTCAGTTGTGGAGACCAAGGAACACCTGACCAGGCTGGGTGACAAACTATCATCTATTTCATCCGGCATCTCCTTCTCTGAGATCCTGCCAGTCTGGGAGAGGGGAGCAGATGGCTGGAAGGTCACAGAAGGGGAGATAGGGGAGCTAAACACGTGGCTCAAGGGCTGGTGCCAGGAAAAAGGACACAGATTTGTAGGGAACTGGCAACAGTTCTGGGAGCGAAAGTTCTTTAAATTTGATGGACTGCATCTGACTAAGGAGGGAGTCAGTGCTTTGGGGCAGAAGTTTGACATCTTTGCAGAATATTTAAACTAGCAAATGGGGAGAGGGGTGCAGCACCACATACGTCGAATGGGAAGAACACTCCTCCCCCCTCAGCTAGTGGTCAAACAGGGATTCAGCATGTTTGCAGTTCATTTGCATCACCAGGTAAGAAAAAAGGTTTGTCTCCCCATACGATGCACAGTGGTAATGCCAAACCTCACCCAACAACTAACACACCAAAATCTGGCCAATGGAAAATCATGTACACAAATGCTCACAGCCTGGGAAATAAGATCCCAGACCTGCAGGCAATAATGTCAGAGGCTAAACTGGACATAGTAGCATATTAGTGAGACGTGGTTTACCAGTAACCACACTTGGAGACTTCAGTACCTGGCTATGTATTGTTCAGAAGAGACCGAGGTGCAAAAAGGGGGGAGGAGTGGCCCTGTATGTCAATGAAAATATCAAAGCTACAGAAATTCAGAATACACATAAGGAGCCAGAAGAACTGTGGGTGACTCTGGAAACAGGAAATGGGACAACCATAAGAACTGGTGTTGTCTACAGGCCCCCAGACCAGGGGGAGGACATAGACACATTACTGTTAGAAGATATACAACACAGGACAGCTAAAGGGGAGGTTCTGATAATGGGAGACTTCAACATGCCGGATACAGATTGGTCAATACCAGCAGGAACATCTGCCAGAACTAGACACATAGTGGATTCCCTGCAGGAGGGCCTCAAACAACTGGTAAAGCAACCCACAAGAGACAGGGCTATCCTAGATATAGTACTGACTAACAAGGAAGGATCATAGATCTCAGGTAGAAGTTCACCTGAGGCAGTGACCATCACATGGTATGGTTCAATTTGGCTACTACATCTAAATCAACCCATTCCAAGGCAAAGTATGGGACTTCAGAGGAGCTGACTTTGATAAGATGGCCAACAGAGTTAAGCTAGCCCTGGCAAAAAAGAAACACAGGTGAGGGGGTACAGGCAAAGTGGGCAAGCATTAAGGATGCAATACTTGAAGCAACATCCCATTGTGTTAGACAGAAAAGGAAGTGCAAAAGAAAAAGGAAACCACTTTGGTTCTCGATATAGTAGCAGAAAAGGTCAGAGCCAAAAGGCTGGCCTTCAGGAAATATAAGGGTACACTGCGGGATGAAGATAGGGAGGCATACCAAACTGCCCTAGGGGAAGCAGGGTAGGCAGTATGGCAGACAAGTCCCAAACTGAGGAAACACTAGCATGAGCAGTAAAAGAAGGTGACAAGACTTTCTATAGATACATTAGTAAAAGGAGAAAGTCCAGAGGGGTTATTGCTAAGCTTAATGGAGAAAAGGAGCATGTGAGGAGGAGGACCTTTAAAGGCATCTATCCTAAATAGATACCTTTGCTCAGTATTTACTGAAGAGAAGATAGGGCAGGGCCACAGCTCAGCATCATGGACACAGCGAGGAGGGAGGTGAGCACTACTCCCTTCACAAAAGAAAGGGTCCTACAAGAGCTTGCTAAGCTCAGGGTGGATAAGGCAATGGGACCTGATGGCATACATCCCAGGGTACTTAAGGAGCTAAAGATGGAATTAGCAGAGCCATTATCAGAACTGTTTAGTGAGTCTCTGAGTATAGGAGAGGTCCTAGAAGACTGGAGAAGGGCTCACGTGATCCCGCTCCACAACAGTGGTAGCAGGGAGGAGGTGGGGAACTACAGACCAGTCAGTCTTACCTCAGTAGTGGGCAAGATTATGGAGGCACTCCTTAAGGAAAGGATAGTGCAACACCTGGAATCCATAGAGGCACAGGATCCAAGACAGCATGGGTTTACAAAAGGAAGTTCCTGTCAAACTAATCTCATAGATTTGTTTGACTGGGTAACCAGAGTGGTGGACCAAGGGGGAGCAGTTGATGTCACCTACCTTGACTTCAGCAAAGCTTTTGACACTTTTCCACATAGAAGATTAATAAATAAGCTGGGTAGGCTTGGGGTGGGTCAGAAGTTGGTCAACTGGGTGGCAAACTGGTTGACGGGCAGAAAACAGAGAGTGGTGGTAAATGGTATCTCAGAAGAGATGCATGTCACAAGTGGGGTACCTCAGGGATCAGTCCTGGGGCCAGTCCTCTTCAACATCTTCATTAGTGACCTTGCAGATGGACTATAGGGCAAGGCTTGTCTGTTTACAGATGACACCAAGGTCTGCAACAGAGTAGATGATCCAGATGGGGTGGGCAGAATGAGAAGAGATCTGGATAAACTTGCAAAATGGTCAGAAGAGAGGCAACTGGGATTTAATGCAAAGAAGTGCAAAATCATGCACATAGGGAAGAGAAATCCTGAAGCCACCTATAGGCTGGGAGGGGAGTTGCTAGCAGTCACAAAGGAAGAAAGAGACTTGGGCATCATCATCACTGATGACCTGAAATCATCCAAGCAGACCTCTAAAGCAGTAGGTAAGGCTAGGGGGGTGTTAGGGTGTATTAGTAGGGGTATCACAAGTCATGAGAGGGAGGTAATAATCCCTCTTTACAAGACACTGGTTAGGCCCTATCTGGAGTACTGCGTGCAGTATTGGAAGCCACATCTTCACAAGGACATTAACCAAATTGAGGCAGTCCAGAGAAGAGCAACCAAAATGGTGCAGGGACTGCATCAGAAAACATATGAGGACAAATTAACAGAGCTCATTATGTATACCCTTGAGCAAAGGAAGGAGAGAGGTGATATGATCGAGGCATTCAAACACCTTAAGTGCATTAACAAGGTGAAAGAGTCTAACATGTTTAAATATATGAAAAATAGCAGGACAAGAGGACACAGCATGAGATTAGAGGGGGGCCGATTAAGTGGGAATGTGAGGAAATTTTTTTTCACAGAAAGGGTGGTGGATGCATGAAATGGCTTACCACAAGAAGTGGTGGCTATAAATACAGTGCAGGGCTTCAAACAGGCATGGGATAGGCATAAGGGAGCAACACAAATGACAATGAATAGATAGGCCACTGACAGAGCAAAGGCCGATGGCACATTTATAAGGTAGAAAAAGAAATGGGCAGACTGGATGGGCCTTGTGGTCCTTATCTGCCATCAACTTCTATGTTTCTATGTTTCTAATATTACTTGTTTTCCTTACCCTGTTTCTCTTTTTCAGTTTTTCCCCTTATTCAATAGATGGCATGTTTTCTGTGAATTAGAATACAGGAATTCAAGTTTTTGTACAATTTCACTGGCTCACCTGTCCAGTGGATAACTAAGTATGTAAGATGCTGTAGTGCTTTTGCTACTGGATTGGATATGGTTACTAAGTAGGTGAGGTAACATGATAGAGATAAACAAGTACCTCACAGGGGGTGAACAGTGTGCAGGAGGGGCATCTCCTTCAAATGAGAAAGAACACAATACCAGGGGGAATGCAATGAAGCTGAGGGAAGGGGAGTTGAAGAGAGATGCAAGAAAATATTTCTTCGCTGAAAGGGTAGTAGATGCCTGGACCAGACTGCAGTCAGAAGTGGTGGAGGTGAAAACAATGGGGGTGAGGTTTGAAGCATACATGGGACAGACATAGGTGTGTACTGAAAAATAGGCAGGGAGGAGACAGGGTCTCCATACACAGATTAGGCAGGGAACATCTGGACAGACTAGGTGGACCAAGTCATCTTTTCCTGCCAACAAACTCTATGTTTAGTACTGTGCTTGGTAGTAGGTAAGTGTCTGGATATGTGTGTGGCCATTCACACTATCTGTTCTGGGGGAACCATTACCCTTTTGGGCTAGTGATATCATGGAATCCCCTTGAGTAGGGGACTATCCTAGACATGCTGCAGAAGTGAGGTCCATTGGCTGAAGGTACCTTAGGGAAGACACCCAGACACAGAGAGGTGAGACATCAAAGAAGAAGGGAGTGGATGGTGACAGCAAAGAAACAAGCATCTAAAGGCAGCTAAGGTCATGCCTGATATATATTGTATAGTGTTTGGTTGGTGCCATGGTGAATGTTACCCACTGCCTCTCCAAACCTCAGCTATAGCTTTCCATTTCACTGGTTCAGAGGATGTCTAATCATGTATGATTCTTTTGCAGCATGATAATGTTTGTGCTACTGGACTGCATGAGGACACTGAGTACAGCTGATAGCAGAGTACTGTGGTTGGTAGTAAGCAAATATTTGAATATGTGTATGGCCAGTTATACTCTCTGATTTGGGGAAACTACCACCATTTCATGGATGGCACAAATCCCTCTTGAGGTGGGTTCCACCCCTGGAGGTGCCCCAGGAATGAGATCCATTGGCTGAAGGTTCCTTCAGAAAGGTGTCCAAAACTCAGAGCTGAAGGCACTGAAAACTGTTAGGTCATAATTTCTTCTAAGGATGAAGAAAGGCCATTGCTATACTGAGTGAAAGGAGTCAGTATCCCAGCCCCAGCTTAATTGGTGGATGAAGCTACCTAGCATGAACTAACTACCTACTTTTATAATCTTTTTGCCTTGATGAGTGGTAAAACCCTAATAGAAGAAATCTCTGTGGATGCAAGGCTTTAGGTCACCATCCCTCCAGGCTATGCACTTGTATTTTAATTCTCTGTGTATTTGGAACATGTAAAAACAACACAAGCTGGCGTGATTGGACAAGTGACACGTTGTTGAAATGGAATGCAGAAAAATGAGAAAAATTGGGAAAATTACATGGTCTGAGTTTTTGTACAGTCAAGGAAAGGATGGGAAGTGGCAAACTTTGCAGGATTTATACACTCTTTCTATCTGTCTAATTGGACAATGACAATTGAAGATGTCACAGAGCTGATACTGTAACATATGACTAAAGAGATCATAGGAGGAATGTCCGACCCTTGGAGAAAGGAAGCCCAGCTCCCTTAATAGTGACAATTATCCTCCTGCAAAGAGCTGACTGTACAATGTAGTGTGCACAATCTGCAACTCATAGGAAGCATAAGCCTAGTTGGATGACACAGAGTTGAGTCAGATGACCATTGCATGTGGGCCCCACCACAGTACTAGTTATGGAGTAAGGTCTCTAGGGAGCAAGGTCCCACTAAAGGGAAGGGTAGGTGTAGACATTGGGCATGTACATAAAAAGTGTGGTAAATAAATTAATGCCAAGTATACAACAAGCTGCCTAAATGCCTCCTAGGTTTGATTTAAGGAATCCTTAACAAGGGTTCCACCCCTACATTATACTCAGACTACAAGACAACTAAGCTACCACATACACAACAGAGCATCTCAGGGCAGAGCTACAGACTACATCGCAAAATAACTAAGCTCTCAGCTACCCCGTCTAAACTAGGCACTAACTAATCCCAGGAGAAGCAGTGGTTACAACTGGAGAGAGAAAAACAGACAGAAGAAAGGCCAGGCATGATTTGGTTGGTGAAGAGTTTGTTTTTAATTTTTATTTTGTTAAGCAGGTAAATTCAACTGGGTTCAATGTCTTAGACTAAAGCATGGCCAAGGTCATTCATGGCACAAAATAAATATATCATACACATAAAATACAATACATTGCTATTAATACCAGGAATAATACTGGAAATGGTAGGACAGAAGAAGGCAATAAACCCATAAGTGCTGTGCCCCACTATTAGCTGTAATAGTCATTACACAACACCTCATCCACATATTTGTCCAATGTATACTTAAATGTATACAGACTGTTCCATTTGACTTCCTCTCTAGACAGAGAGTTCCAGTGGTTCACAGCAGGCTGTGGGAAATAAATTACCTTCTAATAGTCTTTAAATGGTTGACTTTTAAGTAAGAAATAATACCTGACAGGGTAGGCATTATTGGGATATACCAACTACCCAGGGGCATAATAAGTCCCAATGCCACACGTGAAGGGTCTTATAGCCCCTGGAAAGTCTAGCATCTGTGCTGTATTTCTAGACCTAAGTAAAGCCTTTGATACAGTGGATCATGAGCTGCTATTTTCCTCACTGCACTCCTTAGGCCTGGATTCAACCTCCCTTGGGTGGTTCAGATGTTACCTCACTGATAGAATACAGCAGGTGAAAGATGAAGGTGCCCTATCCTCCTCAAAACCACTTCTAAGGGGAGTACCGCAAGGATCCATCCTGGGCCCTATCCTCTTTGCTGTCTATATCAATAACATTGATTCCAACCTCACTGTTGCCAATGTCCACCTTTTGCTGATGACACTGTCTTGTATGTCAGTAACCCTCACCATCAAAGGCCTGTGAGTTATTACAATCAGAATTCTCCTGCTGCAACATCAACTACTTGAAAAGAAACTACTATTAAATGCCAAGAAGACAAAGGCTATGTTCTTTTCCACCAATATATATTCTACCACTCTCTCATCAAACATTTTTCCCCAACTATCCACCATCCTTGGAGAAAATCTGGATTATGTGGATAAATTCAAATATCTAGGGTATGGATTGATAATAGACTTGATTACACTCAACATGTTGAGGAACTCCTTAAAACTCAGACAGAGGCTCGGCCTATTCTTCAGAATCAAACATTATCTAACCATAGAGTCCAAACAAAGACTAATACAGGCATCATTTCTATCTCTCATCGATTATGCAGATTTCCTTTATGGCCACTGTACTATGTCCTATTTAAGTAAATTGGATACCTTGTATCACAGAGCTCTAAGATTCATCACAGATCTTCCCTTCAACACTCATCACTGCTCTCTCTATAATGCTGTTGGCTGGACATCCTTAAACCTTAGAAGGAATAAAAATGCTGCACTATGGATTTACAAAGCTCTGTCAAATAAACTTCCATCTTATATTTCTGATTGCTTTACCCTGGCTACACCTAGATCATATGCCCTAAGAAGCAATAACCTTATCACCTTGAAGATACCTAAAGCCTGTACCCGCATGGGAGATCTGCAATCAGCTACTCTTAGCATCTACCTGGAATTCTCTGCAGAAGACTCTAAAGTTGAACACCTTCATCCCTATAGCATCCTTTAAAAAGCTCTTTATAAGTCTCTTTCCTGAGAGATGCAGCTTTTCACTAAGCCTAATCCCCTCTTACCCTTTACCCCTTTTTTATTTCTATCACAGTTTATATACTTTTTCTAAACTTATCTACAATATACCCTAAAATCCATTGCCATTCCCTTTCTTTTTTATCCCCCCATTTCTACTTGCTTAAGTATCTACCCAATTACAACACAACCTGACCAATTCCACAATCCCAATACCTTATAGTCATCTGGGTCAAACCTGTCTGAATTATTTTGTTTTGTGGTCCAAAATCATTAGCTACCTTGCTTGTATATACGTTTTTTTATTATTGTAGCTGTTTATTTATATTTAAGTCTTTGTCTCTTTCTCTGTATTTGTTTATGTATGCTACAGTACCTTATTTTGATCTTGACCTATCAGGTCCATCTTGTAAATGAGCTTCGCTCAATGATGTCCGCCTGAATAAATAAAGATTTTGATTGATTGATTGATTGATAGTATATCCCAATACTGCCCACCCTGAAGGGTATTATTGTGCTTAGAAAATGGGTTATACGTGTCATTTTTATGTAACATAATTTGCCAAGAAAATACAGAAAAAAAGGTATAGGCATGATTAAAAAGTTTTGGTTTTTTTTAGAAACAATTTTCCCTCTGCTGGCATGTTTACCAGTAGCTGTTATGTAAATATGTTTGTATCCCCACACTTGTTCAAGGATTATTCCTCATCTGCCTCACACAGACAGACACACACACACACACACACACACACACACACACACACACACTCCACAGTATTCTCTTTTTTCTTAGTTTTCTTACCAAGTTATCAGGATTGAGTTATTTTAGCATTGAGTTGCCTCTATAGCACAGCACAGTTGGGCAGGGAAACTTCAATCAGGAAAGAAGCTGGAGCTGAGAGATTCCCACATGTAAGGTCTGCTACCAACAGGTTCATTTTTTTATTTTATTGGGTGCCCTAATGAGAGAGACCGATAATCACAGGACAAGAGGAGGCAGGCTGCCATCCAGCTGGTAAAATTATAGCTGCAGCTATAACTGAAAGTGAGTTGGAATAAATCAGCAATGGAGCCAGCTGTTGTAAACTGGGCACGAGTGTCAGTCCAGTGCTAATGAATGCACGCAATGACCTCAGCTGGTTGTTTGACCACAATTAAATTAAATAGCATTTTTGGTATCAGGACTGAAATAACTGTCAAAATAGATGTCTCTATCTCTGCACTGTTCAACTTTTTATCAGCTTCTGTAGTTATTGGGTCAGTTATGACAATTTGCTTGGTCAGTATGTTGGACGTAATTTGTGGGAACGTGGGATACAATTACCTCACTCACACCATGGCACTTAGCTGAGGCTGTAAAGGGCTTTCCCTTAACAAACTGTGTTTTGTTTAATGAGTGATTGGATAGACGGGGTGGCTGGTTACACAATCTGGTACATCCACAGGCCTGGGGGGGTCCGGAGTAAGTGGGATAAAAATGGCGGCTATGCTGTTTGAAAATTCAGTGTGCCCAATGATACCCCAAGTAATGGGGCACCCTGAATTGTCACTCAGTTTTTACAGGGTGTTGTTGAAAAATAAATGCATGCCTGGAGAGGGCTTTCAGACAATCAGCATGCTTTATTTTTCATGCCTATTTTCTAATTATTATTATCCCCTCTAGTAATGTGCACTTGGTTTTTAAGTTCATGACCAACATCTCATAATAAGTTGTCAATAACAATCATTATGAACATAATGAATAGCTTGCTCTGGTGCCCAACTGTGCAAATTCCTCTCCCAGTTCACTATTAGATGTAATCCTTACCAACAGACCACATAAGATATCCAATGAAGCTGTACGGCATAACTCCCTTAGTGATCACAATATTGTGGTCTGTGTCGGGAACTTACCAAAATTAATCAAACCAATAAAACAATAACTAAAAGGGTCTTCAGAAATTTCTCCCCAGCCAACTTCTTAACTGACCTGAGGAATGTCAATTGGCAACAATTCTATTTAGCGCCTACCATTACCAAAGCCCTATCCATATTCAGCTCTGCTCTCACCAACATCATTAATAACCATGCACCTCTCATAATTTGTAGGGTAAAAAAATCCTACTGCCCATGGTTTAACACTGAAATTAAATCTATGCTACTTAAGAGAGATAAACTGTGGGCTACAGCTAGAAAAACAAAATCTCCGGCAGACTGGTTGGTCTTTAGGACCTGCCGAAATGCCTGAACAAAACTGGTCAGAGCCACAAAAAAACAGTATTACCTTACTGCCCTGGAATCAGCCAGTGGAAACCCAGCTAAGATCTGGAGTACCTTTAAGCTAGTCGAAGGGAGCAGTGCCCCATATTCCCTCGCTGCCACTATCTCTCACCTGGATAAATTAGTCTCTGACAAGGAGAGCATACTTGATGCTCTAAATGAGCATTTCACCACTGTGGGCCTTGCCTTTGATTCCTGCCAACTAGCCACCTTCCATCCCACCACCCTACAGTCAGCTGCACCTCCAACTATCATGCCTCCTGCATCTTTCTCTTTCTCAGACATCACCTTCAAACAGGTAGAAGAGAAATTGCTCAAGCTGGAGGTAAAAAAGACTGGAGGTGCAGACAATATAGATCCATTCTTTTTGAAACTGGGATACTATCTTCTCACTGCTCCATCACCAACCTATATAATCTCTCATTAACTGAATGCACACCTTATTCCTGTCTTCAAATCAGGTGACCCCAGTGATGCCAAAAACTATAGGCCAATTTTGATCTTACCAACCCTGTCAAAAATTCTAGGGAAATTAGTCAGCAACCAGGTAAGAGCATTCCTCAAATCACATCGGTTATTATGTCTCCTCCAATTGGGCTTTAGATCAAAACATAGTACCCTCTCGGCACTGTCTAAAGTCACTGGTGATTGGTTCAATGCCACGGATAGCAAACTCGTAACCGGAGCAGCTTTTCATACCGTAGATCATCCCCTTTTGCTCTATAGCCTCAAAATCCATGGCATGTCTGATTCAGTGGTGTGTTGGTTTGCCAGTTACCTGGACGATGGGCAACAACATATCAAAATAAATGGTTCCTCTTCTTCTCTTTTCCCACTATTAAGGGGGATCCCACAAGGATCTATCCTGGATCCGCTGTTGTTTCTGATATATGTCAACAACCTTGACTTAGGCATAGCTGATTCCAATATCCATCTTTTCATGGATGATACACTCTTGTATTCCTCAAAGCCAAATGTTGATCAAATCTACACAGTACTTCAATCTGATTTTGACCAACTCCAACAAAACCTAGTTCAGAACAAACTGCTTCTAAATGCAAAAAAAAAAAGTAGTGTTCTTCTACCCACCTAATACATCATTAGCCTGCCCCTCATCAAAAACACATGCTTCTATAACCACTATTCTAGGGGACACATTGGAGGTAGTAAAAAGTTTCAAATATTTATGGTTCACTCTTGATTCACATCTCCCCTTCTTTTCGCATATTGAAGCAATCACTAACAAAACTGAAGCCAAGACTCAGGTTCTTCTATAGAAACAAGTTCTTATTCTCCCAGGAGTCCAGAAATAGCTTGTTAGGCTACATTTTTGGCCCTCCTTGACTATGCAACCATTCTTTACAATAATGCTGCATCCATACATCTTTGCAAATTGGACATACTGTTTCATCATGCTATTCACTTCAAAATCAATGCTCCAGTTAGAACCCATCATTGAATCTTGTACAAGGCTATTGGATGGACCTCCCTATACACCAGGAGACTTGTTCATACCTACCTTAAAAAGCGCTTCTAAATAAACTCCCTCCTTATATCTCAAATGTCCTCATTCATGCAAGCAGCTCATATGCCCTCAGGAACTTCTTGTCTGTAACTATGAAGGTACTCAAGTGTCAGACCCATTATGGTATGGCATCTATAAGCTACTTCCTCCCTGCAATATCGAATAAGCTTCAAGCTACCTTAAAACTATGTACCCTAATACCATTAAGAGCATTCCTTAGGCTGGTCAATGAACTCACCAATGAGTAATGTTGTTATATTAAGCCTCCCATACTACTGCTACCTCTTCCTCTGCCCTGCTGGTCCCAATTAGGCACCTATCCCTTGCCCTTTTACCTCACTTCTGCCCCACGGATCCTGCTTGGCACTTTCCCCTCGTCCTCCATTCCCCCCTCTCTTGCAGACATTAGTGATCCCATCAAGTATCAAATGTGTATTTTTCTGTAATCTCATTAATAGTGCATCGTGTTAAACTTTACAGATTAATCTCCAGTATTCTTTTGTACAAATATGTATTTGTTGTGTTGCATTCTGTATACGTTGTTTTGTATCACTACTGTAATTTCTGTAAGGCAAATGTGATTTGATGTGAATATCTGTGTCTAATAAGTATGTTGTATAAGGCACCTCTTTGCAAATGAGCATGCGCAATGGAATCTATCCCTTCACAATAAACTGAACTGACTATGTAAACCCAAAATGGCTTAGTTGCAGTACGATGAATGAAGTGAATTGCATACTAAACTCCAAAGGCTTTCATGTTGGGGCCAGTGCCAGATTGCCACTGGGGCATGGGCCTGACAGTCAAGTGTTGGTTGTAGAAAATGTCATAATCAGAAGGCTCATCATGGGAATTGAAATGCGGGGCCAATGCTAAAAGGCCTGGTGGTACGTAAAATCCAGTGAGAATGTTTGAATCCACACTCAAGGTTTGAGTTCCTCATCTGCTGTGCATACTGGGTCTAAGTAGCGCAGAGACAGGAGTGAAAAAAGGGGACCCAGCCTCAACAGACCCTCTGGAAAAAGCAGGGACTTTTGGAGTGAGGCAGAAAAGAGAGAGCAGCAGCTAGGCATTGAAGCAGTGGCATTAAGCTGGGGAGTGGGGCCCAGCACAGCACAGCTGGCCTTCACTGAACCACACAAATCAGTAGTAAGGAGGCAGAAGGAGAAAGCAAACATGGCCCCCAGACAACCCCCAGATGAAGGAAAGTGAGAAAGACCAAGACAAAGGACCCCATGAGCAACAAGCAGCAAGAAGAAGAAGAATTAACATTCATATAGTGCTTTTCATACACATTGTATTCTAAAGCACTTTGCAAACATTAAAATACTGGTAGTGAAGTGACTGTAAATAGGACAAGGACATTGCAGAGGCCAACAGAGGGAACCTGAGCATACGACAAACACTGCAGATGAGCTTCAAGGCAAAATAGTAATAATGGCTGGTAATAAACATGGCTGTCTGGAGAAAGAGCCCTATGCTACTTTTTATTGGGCTCAATACCTAGGTAAGATGGCTGCAGTATCCCAAAATGTCAGCCTGAGAAAGTGCCCTGTAGGGAATGCCCAAAATTCCCTACCCAAGATGGCTGCCAGAAGCAAACCAGCATGTCACATCTTGTAAGTTAGGGCAGTGGCCGAGCAAAGTGGTGGTGAGTAATGGAGTGTCTTTGTCAAGTAATGGGTCCAGGTAGAGGGTGGCAGAGGGACCTTAGTTGAGGGGCATCCTGTGGTGCTCACATTTGAGGGTGGCAGTGGCGTGCTCTAGGGGATCTGGTTGGCATCATGACCAAGGTGGTGTCGATGGAACCATGCTTGTGCCGCTGAGCTGATGTCCACTAATAACATCAGACACTCAACGCGTGCTACAGAAATGGCTGCCGAGGAGGTAGAGGGGGAGAACAGAAACCTGAAGAAGACTGATAAATGCCTCTGCATGACTTGCTGCCATGAAGACTACACAAAAGAGTGGGATGAGAGTGATTCTTGGTCACAGATGGCATATTCAGTTGCCGCATCTCCGGACGTACTGTACTTTTGGCCTCTGAACAAAATTTCACCCTGCACAGTGTAACCAGAAAATGAATTTCAGACAGGATATAATAGAGTTAAAGAGGCATGTTAGCCAAGTTAAAATTTAGTAAACTCATTTTGTAGGTGGAGCTTGTTGAAACAGTGCATGTTCTTGGAACTGCTAGCAGGGGTCCATGACACCACCAGCACAGATAGCTTTGGGAAGCCCCACTTGCATGGAGATTCCAGCAATAGAGTCATGAAGCATGCTGGATGGCCACTGACCTAGGAGTCATACACATGCACCAGCATGTATTTGGTACAGGCATGCATAACATTTAAGTGGTGAATTTAACTTCCAGTAAAACTCGTGCACAGTAGCAGCACTTTGGATCAAATACTATTCTAGTACTTCCCTTCTTATCTCCTACTTTTGTCCATCTTTATTCCTTAATCATCTGTATTTAACAAAGTCCTTTTTGGATTGCTTTCACAATATCTTATTGCCATTCAATGTGTTTTCCTCAAACTTTCTCCTTCTGTAGCAATTAGCGTGTTGCTGTGATTCCTGCCAAAGTCTGTATTTGATTACTATTATACTCACTTTGTATTATGTTTATCCTTGCTTCCATTTTGTATGCCTTGCCTGAAAATTTGTGTATTGTATTTTCTGTATGAGCACCCTCTGATGTGGATCATTTGTAAATAAGTCTCTGACTGAAAGGTATTGCAATTCCGAGACTTAAATAAATAAAATAAATAAATAAACAGTAGAGGACTGACTGTATTACCAATGCAGTACACAATGGCAGCCCAGTAGATTCATAGGCTCTCAGTCCAAAGAAATCCCAAAATGAGAAAATATTTTAGATAGAGACATAGCCTAACTGATAGTATTGAAGTGTTAGTCACAAGTCTAGGTAAAAATGGCATTGTACCTTACAGGTAACTAATATATTGCAGATAGTTCTTCTTCAATTCAGGATACTGAAGGCAGGAGCAAAAACGTGGTGCTACAGACTAGTCAGATGCATTTTTGGAACTGATCAAACTGGCCAGACCATTCCTTACTGGGTCGGATTCATCTATGATGTCACATGTGAATCAACAGCCTATTGGGTGAATACCTTAATCCTAGCTCTATGGAACTACAGTGCCTCAGAGATTAACTCCCACAATGGGCCAAACTCTGACATGAGACCAGGGTAACAACACAACAGAGGTCAATGAAGTGAGCAAAAGCCAGATATGTAAGGCACCAGTGGTGGAAAGCAAGCAAGAGGCCAGCCAAAACAGCAACCACTGAAAAGGCAAGCAGGAGGAACCAAATGAGATTAGCCCAGGTTGGTGAGTGGCACCTAGAAGAGAACAAGAGTGAAGTATAGTGCAGCGGAGGACTGGGTCCAGCAACAGAGCATAGCTGTACCACAGAAACATAGAAACATAGAAGTTGACGGCAGATAAGGACCGCAAGGACCATCCAGTCTGCCCATTTCTTTTTCTACCTTATAAATGTGCCATCGGCCTTTGATCTGTCAATGGTCTATTTATTCATACTCATCTGTATTGCTCCCTTATGCCTATCCCATGCCTGTTTGAAGCCCTGCACTGTATTCATATCCATCACTTTCTGAGGTAGGCCATTCCATGCATCCACCACCCTTTCTGTGAAAAAGAACTTCCTCACATTACCTCTTATTCGTTCTCCCTCAAATCTCATGCTGTGTCCTCTTGTCCTGCTATTTTTCTTATATTGAAACATGCTAGACTTTTTCACCTTGTTAATGCCCTCAAGGAGCTTGAATTTTTCAATCACATCACCTCTCTCCCTCTCTCCATTGCACTAAGGTATACATATTGAGCTCCGTTAATCTGTCCTCATATGTTTTCTGATGCAGTCCCTGCACCATTTTGGTTGCCCTTCTCTGGACTGCCTCAATTTTTTTAATGTCCTTGTGAAGGTGTGGCCTCCAGTATTGGATGCAGTACTCCAGATGGGGCCTAACCAGTGTCTTGTTAAGAGGGATTATTACCTCCCTCTTCTGACTTGTGACACCCCTACTAATACACCCTAACATCCCCCTAACCTTACCTACTGTGTCAGTGGTCTGCTTGGATGATTTCAGGTCACTGGTGATGATGATGCCCAAGTCTCTTTCTTCCGTTGTGACTGCCAGCAACTCCCCTCCCAGTCTATAGGTGGCTTCAGGGTTTCTCTTCCCTATGTGCATGATCTTGCACTTCTTTGCATTAAACCCTAGTTGCCACTCTTCTGACCATTTTGCTAGTTTATCCAGATCTCTTCTCATTCTGCTCTCCCCATCTGGATCATATACTCTGTTGCAGGTCTTGGTGTCATCTGCAAACAGACAAACCTTACCCTCCAGTCCATCTGCAACGTCACTGATGAAGATATTGAAGAGGACTAGCCCCAGGACTGATCCCTGAGGTACCCCACTTGTGACTTGCATCTCTTCTGACTGTATACCGTTTACCACCACTCTCTGTTTTCTGCCCGTCAACCAGTTTGCCACCCAGTTGACCAACTTCTGACCCATCCTGAGCCTACCCAGCTTATTAATCAGTCTTCTATGTGAAACAGTATCGAAAGCATTGCTGAAGTCAAGACAGGTGACATCAACTGCTCCTCCTTGGTCCACCACTCTGGTTACCCAGTCAAAGAAATCTATGAGATTAGTTTGACAGGACCATCCTTTTGTAAACCCATGCTGTCTTGGATCCTGTGCTCTTATAGATTCCAGGTGTTGCATTATCCTTTGCTTAAGGAGTGCCTCCATAATCTTGCCCACTACTGAGGTAAGACTGACTGGTCTGTAGTTCCCTGCCTCCTCCCTGTTACCACTCTTGTGGATTGGGATCACATGAGCCCTTCTCCAGTCTTCTGGGACCTCTCCTGTGCTCAGAGACTCACTAAACAGTTCTGATAATAGTTCTAATTCCACCCTTAGCTCATTTAGTACCCTGGGATGTATGCCATCAGGTCCCATTGCCTTGTCCACTCTGAGCTTATTGAGCTCTTATAGGATCCTTTCTTTTGTGAAGGGACTAGTGCTCACCTACCCCCCCCCCATTTCCTTGGTGCTGAGCTCTGGGCCATGCCATACCTTCTCTTCAGTAAATACTGAGCAGAAGTATCTATTTAGGATAGATGCTTTTACATGGTCCTCCTCCTCACATGCCCCCTTATCTCCTTTGATCCTAGCAATACCCCCTATAGACTTTCTCCTTTCACTAATGTATCTGTAGAATGTCTTATCACATTCTTTTACTGTCTGTGCTAGTGTTTTCTCAGTTTTGGGCCTTTGCCTGCCTTACTGCCTTCCCTTCTTCCCTTAGGGAAGTTTGGTATGCCTCCCTATCTTCATCCCGCTGTGTTCCCTTATATTTCCTGAAGGCCACCCTTTTGGCTCTGACCTTTTTTGCTACTGTTTTTGAGAACCAAAGTGGTTTCCTTCTTCTTTGCACTTCCTTTCTCTCTAACACAATGGGATGTTGCTTCAAGTATTGCATCCTTAATGCTTGCCCACTTTGCCTGTACCCCATCACCTGTATTTCTTTTTGCCAGGGCTAGCTTAACTCTGTTTGCCATCTTATCAAAGTCAGCTCCTTTGAAGTCCCATATTTTTGCCTTGGAATGGAATGATTTAGTTGTAGTGGCCAAACTGAACCATACCATGTGATGGTCACTGACCCCCAGGTGACCTTTTACCTGGAGATCTGTGATCATTTTCCTGTTAGTCAGTACTAGATCTAGGATAGCCCTGTCTCTTGTGGGTTGTTGTACCAGTTGTTTGAGGCCCTCCCCCTGCAGGGAATCCACCATGTGTCTAGTTCTGGCAGATGTTCCTACTGGTATTGACCAATCTGTATCCGGCATGTTGAAGTCTCCCATTATCAGAACCTCACCTTTAGCTGTCATGTTTTGTATATCTTCTAACAGTAATGTGTCTATGTCCTCCCCCTGGTCTGGGGGCCTGTAGACAAATAGTAAGCAGTAAGAATCCCACAAAATGGGAGCACAGCCACAGCAGCACAGAACTAGGCACAGAATCACAGGTAGGAGCTGAGAAAAGAGAAGCATGACCATTGCTAGCCAGCAAAGAAATAGGCATCCAAATAACACTAAGCAAATATAAAATTTATAACTTATAGCACTCAAGGGGCATGGCGAATATTACCCACTGCTCCAAAGCAATTCAGGCATAGCCTGCCAGTAGAATCTTCATTTTCCAACAGGCATCCACAACAAAAGCATCATGTGGCAAGAGTCTCAGTTGTATCTGTGGTAGGGTAAGCAGCATAAATATTTCTGGTAAGCAGGTAAAGATATGATGGTGGAATCAATTTCAGCAATGTAACACTAGTTAAAAAAACTATGAGCAGTACTTCCTTTTCATGTCTGTTGGCAGAGCCTACAGCCATCTTGCCTTAGCTTAATAAATGGCATACAGTGGAACACGTTTTTGGACTTTTCAGTGTATCCTTCCATAAGTGCAAATCACTATGGCAGTTGGAGTCATGTCAAACAAATGTAAATATCTCAGAAAGTATACCAGTTACCAATACACGACCAACGTGAAAGTAGTTCAGGATAAAATTACCTTTCAAATTAGGGTAGTCACTAATCTGAGTTCATGAGGATTTTTTTAAATATAGCCATCCGAAAGGTGAAGAAAAATGAAAATTCAGGTAATCAGATGACCATAGTTTAAAAAATGTAATTAGTGCAGCTTAATGAATAGGTTCATTGGAAAGAACTTTTTGTCCTGAACAACTTTCATACATTTTGTTTATGTGTAAAATGTATACTTATAGAGATATTTTCATTTGTTTGGAATAACTCCTATTGCACTTCTAAAAAGCCTCATTTTTGCAAACTACACCACCTTGTTTATCTCTTGTCATGCCTAATTTAACAGCAGATCCTGATGCTGACCAGATGAGAGAGAGAGAAGCAAGACAGAAAAGAAAACAATGCTCACACACAGGAAACACAAATTGCACATACTACAATAATGTTTGGCTGCATGGCCAATATCCTCTGGGATAAGCCATGCCCTGGTGCATTTGCTCTGGGGTTCTTTTGTAGTTCTTATCACACACAGAAGGATGATCTGGTGCACAAACAAGGCTGTCTGTGAAACATTTAGACATCTATGCTGCAGCACTGATTTTTCTTTTATTATGTCCTCTTTGACAACTTTGATTATTAAAATGCATTAAATGTATAGTTTACTAAATCTTGACCTTGGGATAACTCTTGAATGACTCCCAAATAAGTTTCAAGCCATTCCCTTTACAGGAGGTCAAGACCTGTGCAAAAGGTCAAGTGTCATTTTTTTCATATTTGTTTTTACAAATTTCCAAAATAAGTGTGGAGAAATTCAAAAGTATGCACAAGTAACTCTACTGATTACCTAAGATTGAGCAAAATAACATTTTTATAAATTATGTTATTTTCTGTATCCCCTTTTTTGCTAGCTGCACAATTGCCCATTGTTTGATTGTTTGATTTGATCAGTTCCTGCATTTACATTCCACAGAAATAGGCTAATTGATTTTTAACTAATACCCTTGTATTTAGAGAGCCAAAAAGAATAATATAAAAAATGTTTCCCACATTTAACAAAACTTTGCTGATGTTGAGAAATGGTTTAGTGACCACACACTCATCATGAAGTACAAGAAGACAAAAACTATGCTGTTCACCAGCCTCCTAAACAAGCTTAGAACCTACTCTCTTTCTATCAGCAATGATGTGAGGTCCCCATTGGAGCTAGTTCAGCACTTTCAGTACCTGGGGAACACTATTGACAGCACCCTGTCGTATGCGCTCCACATCGACACTACTGCCAAAGCAGTCAATATATGTATTGGGCTGCTGTATAGGCATAAGCATTGTCTATCCTCAGAAGCGCTCAACCTTGCTATACACAGCTCGGTTATCTCACTCATTGATTATGGCTTGGTCATCTATGGGTCAACCACTGACATAGCCTTCCACCACATCAAAATAGCCCTAAATAAAGCTTGCTGCCTTCTAACTGGTGCTGCGTGCCTGACTCACACCTATGACCTGTACACTCTGGCAAATTGGTTCCAATTCAATGGCAGACTTAGGTACCAAACTTATCTGCTGGCAAAAAAAGTCAGCTTAGGTCTGGTGCCTCCTGAGGTTCAGAAACTTCTTTTTAACCTATATTAACCCACATCATACTAGAAGTGCTGATAGTGGTAATGGGTCACGTGATGACAGGGTGAAAGGCAGCAGCAACCTCCTGCAGCTCCGCACCTTCGCTCATTAAAAGTTAATTTCTATATATTTCCTTGCAAACAGTGTGCCTTACCTACATCAAGTGTTTGCTGGAGACTCTTAGGAAGCAGTGAATTGCTCAGAATGGAGGTTTACATGAAAAAAATGATGCTGAGACACTATCCACCATCAATGCCAGAAAAAGAGAAGGCTGCGAAGCAGCCTAAACACCTGCAGCCGTGTATGAATAAAACTCCCTCGTCTACTGCTGCCCTCCCGGAGGAAAGATTTTTAGAGGTCATGAGGCCTCTGCAGGACTGAATATTAGAGATTGGAGAGAACATGCAACAGTTTAAAACCTCTGGGCAAGCCCTGACAATGAGAATGGGAGACTCAGAAGCTAAGCTTATTTCTCTGGAGAAGAAACAGGACAAGAGCGAGTCGGCAATCACACAGTTCAGGAGAAGACGGAAGAAACTGGATGAAAAACTGGAAGACCTTGAAGGGAGAAGTAGGAGAAATAATCTCCTTATATTTGGCATGCCTGAGAAGGATGAAGGTTCAAACCCAATCTTATTTCTACAGAAATTGTTTGAAAAGGTAGCAGGCCCTTCCCCGAACGAAGACGCATATGTTAAAGAGTGGGCACACCGGGCTCTTCATCTGCCTCCGCCACCTAACTCTCCTCCTCAACCCCTGATATGTCAGTTGCTAAACTTCCTAGATAAGCAATACATTCTGGCCAAAGTTAGAGATCTGTGAGAAATTTTATGGGAAGGGCATCGGCTAAGGATAGCACAAGATTTGCTTCAGTTGGTTAGGGTGAAATGACAAGAGATGCACCCTATAGTGTCCAAATTGATTGCAGAAGGAAAGTCCTTTAGAATGCAATACCCCGCAGTGCTTCAGGTCAAACATGAGGATCAGTGGATTCCCTTGGAAACCAAGGAACAAGCACTGAAAAGACTCAGAGGGTTATTCCCCGAACTGTTTAAGGGAGCAGACTGATTGAGTGTAACAAGGCTGCAACCGATGAGAGGCTGCAATGGCAGAACAAACTGTAATCTGGACAGTGATGGTGTTTACTATATATTTAGTAGGATCTTCTTCAAGGAGAGTTTAAGATAATTGGGAGGCTTCTTGACAGCTATGCCACTGAGAGGAGGTCAAGGCCAAGGATCATCTGGCGCTGTGTAGAGGGAACTGTTTTGGTGTCAGACTTTGGACTTAGGACACTTTACATGTGACTTGTCTGAACTTGTTATCTTTTGTGTTTTTCCTTTTGTCTCTCTCACTTGTGAAGCATAGTGAACAAAAACACAGAAGACCGTGCAGGCTGATCCCGCAGTGATATGGGATGGTATTCAGCGTGAATTATTATTTGGGGACTGATTTAAAAACCTTTTGCTCTTCTTTTTGTGACCTTTTCACCCCTCCTTCTGCTCCTCCTTTTTAGGAGGGGTCAGTAAGGATGGATCATGGTGAAATCACCGAATTTTGAATGATTAATTCTAGAGTGCTGTATCTCACTCACTGTTATTAGGTTCTCTAGGAGATTATGTCAATTTAAATATGTATAGGTTTGGCATGCTGTTTGTTCGGTTGGGGAGGGTGTGGGAAGTGGGTGGGAGGATTTTTGGTGTGCATTGCTCTGTGAGAAGACATCACACACCTTAGTCAGTTGGGTGTTGCAGTTTGTTGGAACTGGGGGCGAAGAAAAGAAGGGGGATTGTTTCCTATTTTATTTAGGGGGTATAGTGATAGAAATAATGGGAATATATAGTTATAGGGGGTTGCGAGGGATGGGGGGGGTGTCAAGTGTGTATAATCTGTATGCTACTGCTCAGTATTTGTCGGGATAGGTTTCATGGATTAATCATGGACCTCGGAGACGGAATGGAACAGATTCACCCATAGGAACAGGTATCACTGAAGGCAATGAGCAACCAGTACAACCTAATTCAGCTGGAATATTAAGGGTGCCCAAAACAAAGGTAAAAGGTGGGTGGTCCTCAGACACCTGCAGCATTTTCAGACAGGGATTGCAAGCCTTCAGGAGACTCACATGAAGCGGGAGGATATCCACTTATTTGCCAAAGCATGGGTGGGACAGGTTTTTGGTGCCGGAAGATCAAACAATAGTGGGGGAGTTGTTATTCTCATAAACAAGAAAGTTCTCTTCATATCAGGGAAAGAGATATACGACCCCAATGGGAGGTACATTCTCTTGCAGGGAAGTATTGATGCTCAGCCAATCCTAATTGGTGCTATATATGGCCCAAATGGTGAATCCCCTGCGTTTTTCACACATTTATTAAGTATAGTGGTCACTAACCCATCGGTAGCAACTGTATTAGGAGGGGACTGGAATGTGGGTCCAAATACACAGATGGATAGATCTGATTCTCGGAGACAGGGGTCCTCACCTTCGCAGAGGGCACTGCACGATCTAATGAATGGTGCAGACATTTTAGATGTATGGGGGGTGTTGCATCCTATGGAACTCCAGTATATGTTTTATTCACCCCCGCACAAATTTCTCTCCCGAATTGATTTTATTAAGTTCCCACTTGCTCCCAAATGTTGTGAGCTCAGCTGTTCATGAGAGGGTCATTTCAGACCATTCGCCTGTTTCACTTCTCTTTTATCTGGGGCTGGGAGCTAGAAAAGATTTTGTCTGGAGACTGAATAACCAGTTGCTCCAGAAGCCTGATACCCTGCAGCAGATAAAGGACTTTCTCTCCAATGTTATAGCTATCAATAGGTGCTCAGTTACAAGAATTGATATGGTTTGGGTGGCTGCAAAGTGTGCCTTGAGAGGGGAATGCCTATGATTGGCCACCACTAAATCTTGACAGTATAAGGCCCAGCGGGATAAATTACTTTCAGCTATCCACAGGTTAGAGACCACCCTTAATAGTAGATCCCCGATGCTGAATAGGCAGCCCTGCATAGGCTGCAGGCCCAATATTCAGCCCTGATATATCAGAGAGTGGAGTTGTCTCTGAAGTGTACCAAGATCATGTATCTGGATGTAGGGGAAAAGGCAGGGAAAATGTTAGCAGTTAGGCTTAGGCAGACTGAGGCCTCTCATTTTATTTCATGTATTAAAGTTGGTAACCAAATTATAACATCACCCAGAGAAGTGGTAGATGAGTTGAGGACGTATTACCTGAGGCTGTACTCAGTTGACCAGACTGACCGTCCCAAAACCCAAAGTAATCTTAATTACCTTGCCTCAATTGTGCTGCCTAAGGAGGCCCCCCAGAATGCCAAAACAATTGGTAACCCGATCACAGTACAGGAAGTCATACAGGCCATCCAGCAATTAACATTAGATAAATCTCCTGGACCAGATGGTCTTTCTAACAACCTATACAAAGCGTGTTTGTCAGAAATTGCCCCCTTACTAACAGAGGTGTTTAATTTTTGGTATCTAGAAGACATGTCGGAAGATAGCTTCCCAAAAGCGTTGATTATTCTTATACCCAAACCAGGTAAGGATCCTCTCAATCCCGGTAGTTACCGACCAATCTCTCTGATCAATACAGATGTTAAGATTTTAGCCAAAGTCATGGCTAATAGATTAAGTCCCATGCTAACTACTCTTATTGGGTGGGACCAAATCGGTTTTATGGCAGGTAGATCATCCGTTGATCATATACAGAAGGTTATGCACATCCTCTCAGCATCCAGCGATTTGGACTCTGCTGTGGTGTTGGTGTCCTTGGATGCTGAGAAGACTTTTGATATGGTCTCCTGGGATTTCTTATTTCTAGTGTTGGAACATTATGGCCTCCCTACAGAGTTTGTTAAATTGGTCAGGATTTTGTATACTTACCAGTCCGCACAAGTCTGGTGCAATGGAATCTTGTCTGACCCTCTCCGACTCCAGAGAGGGACCAGACAGGGTTGCCCCTTATCTCCCCTTTTGTCTAATCTTTATTTGGAACCCCTAGCTCAGAAGTTAATCTTCTCCCCACAAATTTGAGGTATTAAAATTGGAGAACAGCAGTATACCCTGTCCGCCTATGTGGATGACCTGTTGATACGTATCGAGGACCCTGTAATTGGGATCCCTGCTCTTTTGGAAGAGATGAAATCCTTTGCAGTGGTTTCCCACTATAAGCTTAACATATCCAAGACTAAGGTCTTTCCCTTGAATAATAAGACCACCTGGATGGTTATAAACAACACTAGTTTGGAGTGGGCGCCACATACCCTTACTTACCTTGGAATACAGGTTGCCAGAGATCTTCCCACTATGATTAACCTTAACCTCACAGATCTGGTTAAAATCATTAAATCAGACCTGGATAGGTGGGAAAGCCTTCCACTCACACTATGGGGAAGAATAAACATTGTAAAAATGAATGTTTTACCCAGGGTATTATACCCTTTAGGGATGCTCGAGTGTTATCTCCCTAAAAAGTGGTTTTCCCAGCTCCAATCTATGTTAAACACCTTCTTATGGAAAGGCAAAAGTGTTAGGCGGTCATATAACAAGCTTACGGTACCCAAGATGCAGGGTGGTCTAGCATTGCCCTCCATTTTTACCTATTATTGTGCCCACCATCTTAGTAGAGTGGTTTACTGGTCAAAGGCAAGATGGGAAAATGAAGGTCAGACTTACATGCCCCTGTGGCTGGATATAGAAAAGTCCCTAATATCCCAACACCAAGGTACTCTCTTCTCTCTGATCTATGTTAGTCCTAAGAAGCTCCCCAGAACGCTGAAGAACACCCCCATTGGATGGTCGATTAGAGCTCTCCATCAATTACAAGTCTACCTCTCATGCAATTGGCATGTATCCCTGGAGCAACCGATAGTTGGTAACCCCCATTTTAAAATTGATCACAAACCCATCTTACCCACATTCTGGCCTCTTTCGATTGTCAAGAAGGTTGCTGACTTATCAGAGAATGATAAGCTGATATTCTTCATGGCTTTCCATTCACATTTTGATGTACTGGTCACAAACTTTTTTAAGTATAAGCAGATTGAAGAGGCAGTTAAAACTCACTTGGGGCTGGTGGACATAAACCGGTCGCATACAGAGGTATTGAACAGGCTCCTACAGGCAACGAGAAAATCTCATGCAGTGTCTAGGGTCTACAAGGATATGCAATCTGTGGACGCCAACCTACCCCGGGGGATCTGCTATTATTGGGCTAATCTGCTAATACTGGGCCCAAGAATTATCAACCACAACTGAAGTGGGGTCTTGGGGAAGGGCATGGAAGGATTTTTATACATTCACTATGCAGGTCAGATTGTGATTGATGCAGTTTAACATTATGAATAGTTTATACTACACACCAGCTAAACTACATAAATTAGGTCATGCCCCCCCATCCAAGTGTATTCAGTGTAATCAAGCCCCGGGTTCCCTATATCATATGGTGTGGGAATGTTTGGTGGTCCAAACCTTTTGGCAATCTATCAAGCAGCTGTTGGATCCGTTGCTTGGGCTTGATTCCCTTTTCACTCCAGAAATATGCTTATTATATTGTTTCCTGAAGGGCATCCCAAGGGTCAGGAAAGCACATCTAGCTTTGGTCTCGGCCATAGCCAAACTCATTATTATGAGACATTGGAAAGATAAAGCAAGGTTGTCGGTTATGGAACGGTTGAAGGAAGTGCTCATGGCTCTGCAATTAGAAAAATATATTTTGCATATGAAAAACTGTTCTCACCTATACCAGTCCAGATGGGGTTCCCTTGATGCCTTACTCACTGCATGGAACCCATAATGGTCTATGGTTAGCTGACTGCTTTTCTTAAGTGGTAGATTAGTATTACTGTCATACTGAAGGTAGTATATACACACTTAATGGGTGGGATGAGAAGGGGAAGGATATGGGGGGGTAAGGGGTAGAATGAGGAGGGAAGGGTATTATGGGAGTAAGATAAAGTTGTAGATGTAGTTGTAATAATTATTATTGAGCTGATGTAACCATAAGGCTAATATGCCATGTTCTTGGTTCATGTGTGACAATGTCCCAGTCTTACAACCCAATGTGTATAATGGAAAAGGGAAAAAATGAATTAAGCATATTGAATTATAAAAAAAAGATAGTGAAATGGAGAGTAGCAAGGTAGAAAAAAATAAAGCAAAGGGGAGGGCAGAAGTAAGACTGAGTTATTTAGTAAATCCTACCCCCCTCCAGGTAATTCAGTTAAAGAGAGAGAGAGAGGGAGAACTGAATCCCTTGTGTAAAGGTTGTTGGGATTATTTACATGGTAATTGAGTTAATTCTGAGCTTAAACAAGCAGCACCAGTATTCTATTTCTACCTGGGTTGAAAGAACACTTTTAGTCCTTCTTTTTAGAGGTGTTTGGTAGCACACCAGAATACAGGCGCTGCTTGAGTAGGAGGAAATATGGGTTGCAAGTGAGGGGAAATAAAATAAAATTGTTTAAGTCACTGTTCTGTTTAAGTTTCGGTCTTTAAGGGACTGTATTATTTGGAAGTCATTCCTTCTCCAGTGGTTGTAAATATTAACGGTAGCAAAAGTATTGAAATGCAACATGTGTTTATAACACATTTAACTTCCCCCAGGCAGAAGGTCAGTGTAATGTTAATTCATACATATGCCCTCTCCTATCTTTTGATAAAATAAAGAAAAGACTAGGGACAAGGTACTTGCAGTGGGCTGTAAAACCATTTCTAAAAGGCTGGTTAGTTTGAATTACTTCCTGCTCAAAACTCCCTTCTAGGACAGCTGTCTCTTGTTGGGGGTGGTGCCTGATGGTCAGAGCTGTTTGTAAAAGAGCCAGGAATTGAAATACAATAAACTGAATATGTGTATAAATGTATGTGAATTATAAACTGTTTAATTAGATAGTTAAAACAAAATAATGATGTTTAAATAAGAAGTTTTACTTTAGCATTAATGATGTGGGTGGAGTTAGGGAGAACACATGATCATTTCCCTATATAAAAGGACTGTCATTGGAGATAGTTAGTTTAGAAAGGTTTTTGGTCTGGAGGCAAACTCCAGGGAGCTCTGTGAATTGTTCCAGCAGGTGTTAGGAGAAGAATACCTTCTAAGCCATGTAAAAGTCATAGGATAAAGTTTATTTGCCATTCTTTTATTTTATTTTGTTGTCGTACCAGTCTGCTGATATTATATTTGTCCTGCTATGAAGAAATTTTGAGATAGAACTGAATAAATTTTGTTCATTTACAACTGAAAAAAAAAAAAAAGTGCTGATAGTTAGATTTTCAAGGTACCTCGTTGTCACACCTCCAAATGTCAAAGGCCATTTGCACACTGAGCCCCACTCTGGTTTAATTCCCTTAGCTGTGATATATCTTCAACTTCTACTCTGGGCTCATTTAAACAGAAACTGAGGCAGCAACTAGTAGCAAATGCCAGCTGTGACTACTTCCACTAATTCAGTCCAATCCCCACAATGTTTGGCACTTAAACTTATTGACTTCAGCCTCTTCCTTATTGAGCTGATTTGGAAGCACTTTGTCCTGCCTCCATTAAATTCCCTACCTCTCTCCAACCCCCCTACCCCTCCTTTCTTTCTCATCTAGCTCACCCTACACCCCTCTCCACCATACTGTCAAAGCCACTTTGGCTAATCCTCTCTATCATTCCTTTCATAGTAATTCAGATACCGATTGTTTCCCAATTGGGTTTTCACTTTGCTTCTTTCAGCCTCCCTTCCTCCTGGCTTAACTGGCCCTAATGCACTCCCTCCTGCATCCCTAAATCTCTACACTATCTGCTTCATCCCACCTCTTCTGCCCTCCTTTTCTTTCTTATCTACCTTGCCATTCCCCTGTACCCTGCTTACTAGGCCTCCTGGCCTGATCCTCTCTTACACTATTTTAATAGTTTTCAGCTCTTGATAGCTTTCCCAATTCTTTGTTCATGCCTTTCTCTCCTTGTTCAGACAAGGCCTCATGGGTCAACCCTCCATTCTCCTATTGTAGTAGTCTTAGTCTCAGGTTGTCTCCAATTATATATATGCATTTCTCTCCTGTATAATTTACAAATTTACTCTGCTACACACGATTGTTACTCTGCTACACGATTGTTCTTAGTTCCATATGTTAGTGGTTACTTCTGACTGTTTTTTCTATACTTTAACATTGTAACTGTGCCAGCCATTTGCTGTCAACATAAATTTTCTACTTCTGTAATCCTCTGACATGGAACCTATGTAAAGAGCTTTAGCTCAAAGGAATTTCCGAGATTATAATAAATGAATAAAAACATTAAAATAAATACATAAATAAAGTGTTTTTTCTTTCTCTGTAATGGCTAGGTAAATAGTGTTCAATCAACTGTGCTGAGGTTCACATTATGGCCTCTCGTTAGCAAAGCTGGAATGGGTTGATGGTGATGGAGGGTGCTAGCTTTGGTAGCAAAGAAAGGAAGAGTTGAGTGAGAGGAAGGGGCAGGTTTTAAGGTCTAATTCAGGAGGTAGGGAGAGGGCGAGGGGGGCATTTTATATGTTTCTATGCTTGAAGAAGCTGCCTGCGATTCTGCCTTACCATTGTGCTGCCACAGTGCTCTGGCATAGTTTCCAGTGATTCTGTTTATTCAGACCTTTTCGTCCATGGGTCACATAAACATACCCACTTCCTGGCACATTACTTTTCCTTTCCGCAACTGCAGAAGTGATGCTGACTTAAACTGCACATGCATGACTATCATGAATACATATTTATGTCAGCACTGCCATGTTGTGCACAGCTGACTCTGGGCAAACTGCACATGTGCAAGTAACACACATGCACAGTACTGTAATCTCTGTAGTATACTTATGGCTGACTCTGATACAGTGAGTGTACCGGATATTTTTTCAATGCTTTTGCCACTCCTAAAAGCTCTCAATAGCCATATCAGCGCTGACCACAGTTTGTTTAATTTGTGTGTGTGTAAGGAACTTGTAATCATCTTGGAAAATATATTTAATTCATTTGTTTTATTTTTAATTTAGTGTGTTTATTTATAGGGTGTAGTTTCTTGAATTTTTTTTGTAAGGAATGGTGGCATCATATTTATGATGGCAGGGAATTAACTTGATAAGTGTGAGATGTGGCTACACTCCCAGTCCCAGGGTATGGAATTATGGTGACATAATTGCACACCTTGTCAACGCCAGTTAGGCAGTTAAATTTTCTAAACTTTTGTTACAGTGTATAATATGACATACAGGGTGGGATATTCAGAAGGGTTGTGCATGGCGTAACACAGTTGCACCATGCGCAACCCACTCATGTGCCCTGGCATTATATTCAAAAGGGGAATGTGCATGGCACAAATCCCGATGTGCCGGAGTGCATCAGTAATGTATGAGGTGCAAGTGGGGGGGCGTGCCCATGCATACTCTGCACATCCCGATATTCAGCCCGGGATGTGCTAAGCAGATGCAGGTGCAACCCGAACCTGTGCTGCACACAGTTGAGCAAAAAATAAAAGGAGCAACAGCTGGCCACCCACAGGTGAGCTGCCATATTGCAGGGCACAACACGGCAGCTGCCAGCGGTGGGTGGCCACCCGAGATCCAGTGGCACCTTCATGGCAGTGCCCCCCCATGCCCAATCACAGGCATTAGTATTGAAATACAGGTCCAATATCCCTGGTAGTCCAGTGGACTGTGTCCAGCCCAATCACGGGCATTAGTATTGAAATTAAATCCAATACCCCTGGTGGTCCAGTGGACCGCGTCCAGCCCAATCACAGGCATTAGTATTGAAATGAAGTCCAATATCCCTGGTGGTGTAGTGGACTGCATCCAGCCCAACTGCAGGTGTCAATTATAAAATATTAAAAACTAATTCATCCCTGGTGGTCCAGTGGTACCCCCCTCCCCAACCGCCCACTGAGCCCCACCACCCCGCACCCCCATCATCGGCGGGTGGCAGCTCCCCACCCACAAGCCGCTCCACTGATTGCCAACTGACTGCCTACAGTAGGGCTGTATGGCCATTGGTCAACAGTGTGGACCAATGGTCATGCAGCTATACTGTACTACACAGTCCAGAAATGTGAATGGGATCCATTCACATTCCTGGACTGTGTAGTATGGTATGGGCTGCACACCCATTGGCCCACACTGTGGACCAATGGGTGTACAGCCCTACTGTACGCAGTCAGTTGGTGGGCGGCAGAGCAGCTTGTGGGTGGGGAGTTGCCACCCTGCCGCTGACTGGGGAAGGGTGGTGGGCTCAGTGGGTGGGTGGTGGGAGGGGGTACCACTGACCACTGGGGATGGATTGGTTTTTAATATTTTATAACTGACGCCCACGATAGGGCTGGATGCATTCCACTGGACCACCAGGGATATTGGACATTTATTTCAATACTAATGCCCGTGATCAGGCTGGACACAGTCCACTGGACCACCATGGATATTGGACCTTTAATTTAATACATATGCCTACGATCAGGCAGTGGGGCACTTTGCCACTTGTGTAGGGGGCGTCGGTCCTCGACGGCTGCAGCCTGGCAAGGCACCAGGCGCAAGTCGCCAGGGATCTGCACACCTGCATGCAAATGGGGCCATAATGACATGCAAATGGCCCCATTTGTGCCTTGCATGCATTATGGCCCCATTTGCATGTGCACTTTTGAATATCGTGAGTGATGTGCATAGCGCAACGGCACTTGCTCTAGCGCATCCTCCTGCCCCTCTCTGGCCACTTGCGCTGGTGCAGTGCCACTGCATTATGCACATTGTGGGTGGCCACATCATGATATTCAATGGTGCTGAGACATGGTGCAGCACCGTTGAATATCACTCTGTCAGCGCCCTGGCACATCCCAGTTGCGCTGCGCCCAGGCTTGCGCCACAGCCTGGTGCAGTCTGAATATCCCACCCATAATATGCTATATCCTCTTGTCTTTATCCAAATGGTCTGACCATAGCTTCCTCAAATGTTCCATGGTCCTGCCATTTATGTATATCATTGTATAATATAATATCATACACTACTCTATTTGCTCTGGTACTATGCCTTCTTTCCAGCTCTGTACCCCTGTCTCTGGGTCACACTTGAATAAAGCCTCATCTCAGCATGTCTGTACTAGTCATGTGGAAGAAAAAAGAAAGAAAGAAAGAAAGAAAGAAAGAAAGAAAGAAAGAAAGAAAGAAAGAAAGAAAGAACATGGCATGGTTGAGCTAGTAGTAGAGGAGGGTTACTTGCTTGCCTAGGATTAGTTTAGGCCAGCTTTGGTGGAGGAGGACTGTGGGGTGATCACGGAGCTGGGACCACCTTTAGTGAACTGGACACAGGCTCAATACATCTTGTTGTAAGTTGCATAAGGTTTCTGGGCCCAGTGTTCACCAAGCTAGTACGGTACTTCATTTCTGAGGGAGTCTTTACAAGAGCTTTGAAAAATGCACTGATTAAGTCACTTCATAAGAAACCATCTTTAGACCAGGACTGCTTGGCAAATTATAGACCTGTGTCTAACCTCCCCTTTTAAGGGAAGTTTTTGAGAAGATGGTGGTGCAACAGATTGAAAAACAGTTCACAGCCTTTGACATCTATGAAGCTCTCCAGCTTGGGTTTAGTTCAAGACACAGCATCAGGACTGCATTGGTCATTGTGCATAATGGCATTATTAGGGTGAGGAATAAAGGGTACCAGTCAGTTCTTATTTTCCTTGATCTCTTTTCAGATTTTGACAACATAGGCTGCTGCTGGATTGTCTCAGGGAGCACTGTGGTGTTTTGGGCATGGTCATCAGCTGGTTTGAGTCCCTCCTCAAGGTTAGGATGCAGAAGGTGGTGATGGGGAATTTCTTCTCATGGCTGATGCCCCTGCTCTGTGGTGTGCCTCAAGGATCAATTCCTCTCATCCATGGTGTTTGAGATGTATCTGCTCCCCATAGAAGGAATAATTACACAATACAATGTGCGTTTTCATTGTTATGCTGATGATAGCCAGTAATACCTGTCCTTTGTACCCAGGATGCCAGATAAAGTCAATGTGTTAAATTTGTGCCTAGCATGGATCTAGAACTGGATGTTATCTAGATGACCAAGCCTTAACCCAGAAAAGAGGAAGGTATTGGTGAAAAATCCTGATTGTCATTGGAGTGCAGAAGTCACTAGGGAGACAGAGATCTTAAGGCTTGGCTCCTCTAGATTGGTGGTCTCTGCTAAGGTAAAGAATCTGGGGGTCATGCTAGATGAGAGGCAGACACTTGAGGCACAGGTGTCAGCTGTAGTCTAGTGGATCAAAGCCTTGATTCCTCCTGAAGACTTGCCCTCACAGGTGCATGTCTTTGTCATATCCAGACTTGATTATTGTAATGCTCTTTACCTTGGGGTAAGTGGAACTGTCCTATGATGCTTGCAGCTAGTGTAGAACACTGCAGCCAGGTTATTGATAGGCCTTCTTAGGTCTTGCCAAATAACCCTGGTCCTGCATGAACTGCACTGGCTGCCAGTAAAGTGGCATATCACCTTCAATGTCAGTTTCCCAACTTATAAAGACCTATATGGGCTGGGCCTTGGTTACCTGAGGAGTCTTCTGACTCCATACCAGACCTCTCTTCCTCTCCATTCCTCTGAGATGGACCTTATGGCCATTTCTAGGACTAGGTTAAAATCTTCTGGGGACCAGCATTTATGCTTGTGGGTCCTGCTTTATGGAACAGGCTCCCACAAAGTCTTTGGGAGGTCCCCTTAGTGGAGGCTCATAAGTGGGGCCTGAAATCCTACCTGTTCCAAGAAGCTATTGGCCTGACATAAGGAAGTTCCTAAGTTGGTTCTGCCCAAGTATTTTATTTGAATGCTAATTAGCACTAATTTATATGAACTGGTTTTATTGATATTATTTTACCTGTCTGTAAGCATTATTGTTATTTTTCTGAGATGGGGCTCTGATCACCCAGGAATGGTGGATTTATAAATAAATCTCTACTCTTTACTTACATACTAGAAAGAAAGAAACCCACTATGTACAGTGCACTAAACTTTCACTAAATTGGGGGTTCTTAAATAAGCGCAGTGTAAGCACGTCTTTGAGGAAGAAAATGCTGGCTGGCTGGACTAATAATTCAAATTTAATAAATAAGAGTTGCCATTATCCAGCTGGGTTATGTGATTTTGCAGCCTGACTGAAGAAGCCATGGACAGGCAGTCCATGCCATAACCTACTCAGGTCAGTAGGGATTAAGGAAGTTGGACTGTGTACTAAACCATATGGCACTTTTGAATATCGGCACTATTAGTACGTGTCTCAATATTAAACAACACTGATAGGCAGGAGGTTATTCATTTCAGGAGTGGATGGAAATAAAAAGGAAACTGCAAGTGTTAATTTTCATCTTCCCTCACTGCTATAACACACAATATCATTCTGAAGCAATTAATTTAGTAATAGTATCCATGTATTGCACTGTATTTATGTTTCTAAACTTATATTGAGCGGCAAGCTATCAGCCCTGTCTCTGTTGCCTCCTGGAAAAATCCCCAACCCCCCAAGAAAATTGATTTGCTTTCTGTATTCTCACATTTTCCAAGTGCCTTTCCCCCAGGATGTACCTCAAAAGGGGCCATCCTCATCTCAGTGTGTCCCACAATTTTAAATAATTACAGTGTGTCTAAAAGATACTATATAAAACACAATACCTTTTTACGTTCGCTTATGCGCATGCACAAGGAACGTTTTAAGAGAGTAGCACACTTGGAGGTGTGCTTCTCCCACCCAATGCACTGCTCCCTTGAGCAGGCGTGGCGGTCCTGCACCAATGGGTGCAGGAGCTCAGTATGACAGCGGTGTTCCTCTGCTTCAAAGGAAAGCACTGCTGCCATACTGAGCACCGCTCCTTCACATCACATGCTACCTCCCCCGCATGTCACGCCCCCCCAAAGCTTTGGTGCCACGTGAAGCCCACCCCAGCATGGCAAATGATGTTTGCTGATGGGGTGCCCAATCCGTCAGCTCTGACTCCCCCCAAGCCGTCGTGCTGCCACTGGAGGCCCACAGCGAGGCAAGCGATGCGTTTACTTTGCGATGGGGTGCCCAATCCATTGGCTCCTCGCCCCCAGCCATCTTCTGCCATGCTGGGAGCCCACCCCAGTGTGGCAAATGTCCCCGTCGTCTTTTTAATTGTTCAACCTACAAAACAAAAATGGTCCTCTTGTTAGTCTCCCAGCCCCTCTCCATAACCGCACCCACCTGTGCACCCAGCCTTCCACACCCCTTCACCCCTACTTACCTCAGAACTCCGGTGCGACGATCTTGCGTGGACCAGAGACACTCTGCACTCTTCAAAGCTGACCGCGAACTGAAGAAATGCCGGTAAGCTGTATAATGGGCTACATGGGGGGGGGTTTCAACTTTATTGCATATCTCAGTCATTTTTTGGAATTTTTGCACCAAATTTTCAACATGAGGTTTTTGGGACCCCTTCTCATGAATGATTTCACTGTCAAGGCGTTATTCGAGCCTGAAGGGTGATTTCACAGGCACTGCGCAGTCACTGAGTGAAATCACCCTTTGGCCTCAGATAACACCATGACAGTGACATCATTCATAAGAAGGGGTCCCAAAACCCATGTTGAAAATTGGTGCAAAAGTCAAAATGATTTGTTCTGGCGTGCATTGCGCGGTTCCTATGCCTTTCGTCGTTTAAATTTTCAATATTTGCACTCTAGATTTTCAACATTGCCATTTTACCACACCTCCTCATGAGCAGTACAGCTGTAATTTTCACATCCTGCTCAAAATGTGTTTCTGCCATGTAGCGCACAATGGTGCAGTCGTTGTGCGAACTCAATGTATGGGACACATTAAGAAAATCACAGTGACACTGATCATGAGCAGAGGTCTTAAAATGGCTGTGCTGAAATTTGGTGCAAAATTCCTAAAATGACTGTTTATGACTCTGTGTTGCGCAGTTCCTACGCACGCTCGTATGTTTGCAAATTTTCAATATTTTCACTCCAGATTTTCAACATTGCCATTTTACCACACCTCCTCATGAGCAGTACAGCTGTCATTTTTCACATCCTGCCCAAAACGTCTTTCCGCCCATGTAGTGCACAATGGTGCAGTCGGTGTGCTAAATCAATGTATGGGACACAGTAAGAAAATCACAGTGACACTGTTCATTAGCAGAGGGTTTAAAATGGCAATGTTGAAAATTTGGTGAAAAAATCCTACAAATGACTGTTTTATGAGCATGCGTTGCACAGTTCCCATGCACGCTCGTACGTTTGCGAATTTTCAATATTTGCACTCCAGATTTTCAACATTGCCATTTTACCACACCTCCTCATGAGCAGTACAGCTGTAATTTTTCACATCCTGCTCAAAATGTGTTTCTGACCATGTAGCGCACAATGGCGCGCAGTCGATTGTCTTGAACTCAATATGGGACACATTAAGAAAATCACAGTGACACTGATCATGAGCAGAGGTCTTAAAATGGCTGTGCTGAAATTTGGTGCAAAATTCTAAAATGACTGTTTATGACTCTGTGTTCGCAGTTCCTACGCACGCTGTATGTTTGCAAATTTTCAATATTTTCACTCCAGATTTTCAACATTGCCATTTTACCACACCTCCTCATGAGCAGTACAGCTGTCATTTTTCACATCCTGCCCAAAACGTCTTTCCGCCCATGTAGTGCACAATGGTGCAGTCGGTGTGCGAAATCAATGTATGGGACACAGTAAGAAAATCACAGTGACACTGTTCATTAGCAGAGGGTTTAAAATGGTAATGTTGAAAATTTGGTGAAAAAATCCTACAAATGACTGTTTTATGAGCATCGTTGCACAGTTGCACGCTTTCGTAGGTTTTATTGAATTTTCAATATTTCACTCAGTTTTCAGCATTGCCATTTTACCACACTTCCTTATGAGCAGTACAGCTGTCATTTTTCACATCCTGCCCAAAACGTGTTTCTGCCTTTGTAGCGCACAATGGGGGTAGCAACAAGGTCATGCTGACAATTTATTGTGCAAATACCTGCAATCGCACAGGGCACTAGGGTACAGCACCATACATGCCAAACACCACTGCAAATACCTGCAAGCAAATGTTCGGCATTGACAAATGCTTGTTATTTGTGCTTCTGTTCTTTCCATGCTTCGAACCATTTTCCCAGGTGATTCTGGGTCTAAACTTATGACTCCCTGGTTTACTTCAGCAAACATGGTGAGAACTATCACCTCCTCATTATGATGGGGTGTAAATGACTTTAGAAGCATAACTATAATTACATACTTGCACCTACACCTTTATACACATTTAAATTAAGAAGCAGATATGCATGGCTAAGACAGTTCTGAAAGTTAAGATTGATGGAGCTGAGGAAGAGACTTTATCAGTTCAATGTCAAGGAGAAAAGTTGATTTTGTTTTGAGAATTTGGCCAGATGTCACATTTGAATTTTAATGATGGTTCTAAAGGCTGAATATGTTTAGCTGTCTGTGCTTACAGAAATATTTAGACCCCTCTAGCTGAGGCTTTTTTCTTCCTTGCAATTAATTAGTCCTCTAGACCTTTTGCTGTACTGCACTTGTTATGACATTTTGGCAAAATACATTACCCTCCCTTTAAATGGTATTTTTTCTGAATGACTGATAATTAAAAGATAATGGTTTGGATGCCAAGAGGTAAAAATAAATGGAATGTTTTGAAGAAACTAATGAAGATGGTCTTGTTTACATATGCAAGCTTTGCCATGCTGCCCCAAAGGAAAAGAATGAGCATGTTTAATATACAAATGGCATTCAAATTTAGAATGATTAATTTTGATACACAAATAGAATTCAGATTTACTCATTGAGTTTTATATGCTGAGACAATGGTCTGCTAGGTAGGTCAATGGCACATACAGTACATGACATGATTCACAATGCATTTTTTAAATAACAGAGTATTCTCAGTAGAACACACAATTAAGCACTATAAAAATGTAAAAAAAATCTGAAAATACAGATAATGAGAGCTGCGTTTTAATTACAAACGTTAGAACAATTAATCTTAAAGAGCTAGTGCATGTTATTACTAACATTTAAAAATAGTCAACTGTTAATTTTGTAGCTGAAGTACATTTAATTTCCCTTTTGCTAAATAGAAGATATTATGCCTTGCATTACTAGGTGTGATGTGTGGAGCAGAACTCTACCGGAAGCTGACATATCCAGAGCTACCCCCCAACACACACACACATATCTCATCAGCATTAATTTGTGACTTCACTAACTGTGACATTACAACTGATCAAAAATAGCCAATCAGTTGCTGTCAGATTGGTGATCTGTGATGGCACAATTTGTGATATCACAATGCTGATGATGTATGAAGAGGAATGAAGACATATAGAGCTACCCCCATTCAGATAAAATGTTGCTCTCCACATCACATCTAATGCTATCAAGTAAACAAGTCTTCTAATGTTCAAAAGGAAAAAGAAAAATACTTCAGAAATGAGAAGTAATACTATGGCACTTTTAACAATTACTAGCATTTACAGCCTGCAATTTAGGTACTACTAGTTCTTAAAATTGATGTTCTAATACCAAGAAAAGGCATTGAAATATAGTATTCAGCAGCAATACATTTATTTATTGAGGATTCAGAAAAAATACCTTTGAGTCAAAGACTCCTTTTCAAAGGTTCCACTTCATTACAGGCATACTGTGAGAGAACAGTACAGAGCAGTACAGAGATGGGACACAAGCAAACAGACATGATAAAAGAGTTACAGTAATAGGCTAACATTTTGATACTAGAGATACACGGTATTAGTCACAGTATATCGATACATTTATAAGCTCTTAGATTTCATTTTTTTCTGAATTTATCTTCATGTACTGTAGCCTTTTACTAAGAGCACTTGCATGAAAATGCCTTCCAGATATCACCAGCTTCTTCAACTTTTTCCTTTGCTGAAGTCATAATCCTTATTTTTGAGCACCTAATCTTTTCCAAAGCAACAAACTGTGATGTCTCAGACAGCAGATTATAACTTTAGTGATGGGGGAAAAAAACACTAGAAGAGCAGATAAAGTCTGGAGGACATATATTTTGTCTTCCTTTGAATGTCCTTGGTTATATGTACAAAAAAGGGGCAGTAAGTTCAGAAAATAAGTACAAACTGAACTGGGTACAAATAGAATATTTTTTACAAGTTGTCCTAGATATAGAACAAATGCTTTAAATGTACTTCTGCTCAAGAGTTTAGAACAATTTGAAATGTAAAAAAGAATATAATCTTCCTTTTTGCTTATATTCAGATGTTAATGTTTAGCATCAGTGACTTCAAATGCAGTACTGAAATCTATAAACAGCTCAACGGTGGGTGGCATTTTTCTTTTGCAAAGATTTGTCTATCAGTCTGTTCTAAATATGCTGCTTTTTCCTGCATTTACTCTTCAGAGTGAAAGCTCTTATATGTCACTGCAATACTGCACCTGAATATTAAATACATCATGGAAATATTATTCTTGATGAGAAACCTTTGCGTGAAAGGGTTACTTTGCAGCTTACCATTTTCATGAAACATTTTGTTAGTGGATGTAGAGTTTAAGGCCAACTATGCGATGTTGAGTATCAGGGAATCACCCCAGCAGGCTGGTAACCTGATTTCACACCCTTAGGCCCAGACTGACAAGAGTGGAGGCTGGCATGGAGGGCACAGGAGTTGGCACTTGGACTGGAATGGATAGAAAGCCCATTGAAAGGGGCCATAAAGAGAATACAATTATAGTCATTGTCTTTTACATAATACACCATCTTTAGGAATGGACCAGCTCCTCTGCCTTCCTGTCATCTGTCTCACTGGGGCTTTCTTGAATGATAAATGAATACAGTAGTAGTTGGAAAAGCTCCTACTTATTTAAAAGATGTAATCAGTTTGTCAGTTTCTTCTTAATAGTCACAGTCAACAAGCTTTATTCTTTTAAATAGTATAAGACTTAAACCCTCAGGGTACCTTAGGGATCAGTCCTGGGGCCAGTCTGCTTCATTATCTTCATCTGTAACATTACAGATGGACTGGAAGGTAAGGTTTGCCTGTTTGCAGGTGACACCAAGATCTGCAACAGAGTATATGATCCAGATGGGGTGGGCAGACTGAGAAGAGATCTGGAGAAACTGGCAAAATGGTCTGAAGAGTGGCAACTGGGGTTTAATGCAAAGAAGTGCAAGATCATGCACCTAGGGAAGAGAAACCCTGAAGCTACCTATAGGTTGGGAGGGGAGTTGCTGGCAATCACAAGGAAAGAAAGAAACTTGGGCATCACCATCACAGATGACCTAAAATCATCTAAGCAGACCACAAAGCAATAGGTAAGGCTAGAGGGATGTTGGAGTGTATTAGTAGGGGTATCACAAGTCGTAAGAGGGGAGGTAATAATCCCTCTTTACATGACATTGGTTAGGCCCTATCTGGAGTACTGCGTGCAGTACTGAAGGCCACACCTGCCACACCAAAAATGGAGGCAGTCCAGAGAAGGGCAACCAAAATGGTGCAGGGACTGCATCAGAAAACATATGAGGACAGATTAATGGAGCTCAATATGTATACCCTAGAGTAAAGGAGGGAGAGAAGGTGATATGATTGAAACATTCAAACATCTTAAGGGCATTAACAAGGTGAAAGAGTCTAACATGTTTCAATATAAGAAAAATAGTAGGACAAGAGGACACAGCATGAGATTAGAGGGAGGTCGATTAAGGGGTAATGTGAGGAAGTTCTTTTTCACAGAAAAGGTGGTGGATGCATGGAACTCCCTACCTCAGGAAGTGTTGGATTTGAATACAGTGCTGGGCTTCAAACAGGCACGGGATAGGCATAAGGGAACAATACAGATGAGTATGAATAAATAGGCCATTGACAGAGTAAAGGCCTATGGCACATTCATAAGGTACAAAAAACGGGCAGACTGGATGGGCCTTGTGGTCCTTATCTGCCATCAACATCTATGTTTCTATATGTTTCTACCCACATCTCTTTCTAAATTTTGAGAATTGCATTCAGTGTTGATGCCCTGGTGGAATAGGACAATATTTAAAAGGTTGAAAAATGTTAAAGTATTATAGAAACACAGAAATTGTCAGCAGATAAGGACCGCTAGGCCCATCCAGTCTGCCTGTATACCCCACCTTTATTAGTGGCCGCTGACCCTATCTGGTCAACAGCTTTAGCCTCTCCTTCTCACCTGTAGGGTTCTCTTATGCCTATCCCTCGCATGTTTAAATCCGCCCACTGTGATTGCTGCAACCACCTCCTGGGGTAAGCTATCCCATGCATCCACAACCTTTTCTGTGAAAAAAAAAAACTTTTTCACATCTCCCTTTATTCTGCCCCCTCATTCTTCTACCTCTTCTATACTGAAAGATGTCACCTCCTTGCACCTTGATTATGTCCTCAAGGTACTTGATGGTTTCTATCATATTCCCCCATTCCCTCCTCTCCTTCAGTGTATGCATATTGAGGTCTTTTAATCTCTCTTCATATGTCTTTCAGAGTAAGCCATGCAACATCTTAGTCACCCTTCTCTGAGCCATCTCCACTCTGTGTAGGTCCTTACAAAGATGCTGCCTCCAGAACTGTACACAGTATTCTAGATGTTGCCACACCAGTGTTTTGTATAGTGGCATCACTACATCCCTCCTTCAGCTGGTGATACCCCTTCCTATACACCCCAGCATGCCACTGGCCTTCCCTGCAGCCTTTGCACTCTTCTTCACCACCTTTAGGTCATCTGTGATAATAATTACCAAATCCCTTTCTTCCCTGGTGACCGTCAGCAACCCCCCCCCCCCATTCTGTAGCTCTTCCCAGGGTTTCTTTTCCTCAGGTGCATAACTTTGTACTTCTTCACATTGAACCTCAGTTGTCACACCTCAGAAAATTTTTCGAGCTTTTCTAGGTCCCTTCTCATTTACTCCACCCTATCTGGAGTGTCTGCCCTGCTGCTGATCCTGATGTCATCTGCAAACAAGCAAACCTTTCCTTCTAGCCCTTCCACAATGTCACTAATGAAGACATTAAAGAGGACTGGCCTCAGGACTGATCCTTGAGGTACTCCACTGGTCACCGCCATCTTCCTCTGATATGGATACCATTCACCACCATCCTCTGCTTCCTGTCCTCGAACCAGTTTCTAACCCAGTTCTCCACATTGTGGTCCATGTTTAGACTAATTATTTATTACTGGAAGCGGTAACATTTTGTACTTCAAGGACAATGCTAATTTTAGATAAGGCCACACTTGTAATTAAGAGTTTAGCCTCAGTTCTCATACCATAAATAAAGTGATTGAAAATGAATGAATAAATGAATGAATGAATGAATGATTGAACAAAACAGGAAAGGTTAAATAAATAACAATTAGTGATACAAACCTTCTGCACTGGGGAAAATGGGAACACTTACCTGGTAGCATTCCAAGTGCCATCACAAACTGGGAGAACAAAAGAAAATAAAGTGCCGTGTCAGCATGTAGTGAAATGGGGATACTTTACAAACCACAGATTTGTTTCTTAATGACTAAATATAATTTTGGCCCTTTTGAATTACATCAAATATTATGATGACACTTTGATCAATTTAAAGTAAAATGGAACATCCCTGAACAAGGTAAAGTGTGGTTGGAAAGGAAAATGGCTACCAGACTGTTCCCTCCTGTTGTATATGTTTAATTTTTTTCTTCATGCATTGAGGGTTTTCATAAGTGGTACAGTATGCATTGTTCTTGGAAATACCTAGCATTGTTTCAAGAATGATAGAAACTTTTGCTATATATATAGTAGGCCTGTAAATAATGATGTACACTTAGTAAGGTAAGCCAAGTTTTATTTATAGTGCGCCCTATCCACAAAAGCTCAAGGCACTTTCTAGTTATCAAATCACTTAAAACAATAAAATAAAATTAAACAAATTACTTATAAAACAGTTAACAATAAGACGTAAACCAGAGGTACAACAGATAGATCAGATAGTTCAGGGTTTCAAACCGTAGGCTAACATAAAAAAGTGATTTTGGAATGCCACCACTCAAGGGGAACACTTCAGATGGAATGTCAAGGAGTTCTGAATTATCAGGGCTGCCACCAAGAACACACTGTCACCTTAACTGACATCTCAGGATGGCCAGCAATAATTCCTTCATGACGTGAAGAGAGTGACTGGGGGAATACCAGACCAAGAGGTGTTTGAGATAGTCAGGGCCAAAACTTTACACACTAAGTAGTAACACTACTTTTTATGAGTCATTCATGAATTGAAATGTCACACTGTATTATTATTTTAATTAATTTGACCAGGAAAGGCCAAATGAGCTGAACCACCTTTTTTTCCAAAGGCATCCTGGGAGCATGGGTACAAAGGGATATATTGTACAGACAAGTGTAACAAAAAACCCAAACAATATAAAACAATGACATAGAATGAATACAGAATGCATCCCTAAATGGTGAACCAGGAAGACTTGGCATGCTACCAAAAACGTGGGTGCATAAATGAGGAACAAAATGAAAACAGTACAAAATGAAATCCTGAGGCCAGGGCCAGATTAAGGTAACCTGGGATCTTAGGCCCAAGAGAAATATGGGGCCTCCTTTCACTGTGACTATGCTCCTTTGTCACAAAGGCACCCTGTCACAGACTGTAAGGCACCTTGGGAATCCATTTACATACAAAGTGTATCTCATGTTAGGATACAGTTTTAATGTAAAGAGATGCAGGCAACAGAATACAAATCAAAATTTTTACCCTTCTGCTCCCCACTCCCAAAATCATATCAGCAACACTGTACACCATTCTCTAGTCTCCCTTTTCCCCAAGTGTTACATACTGTTTGATTTCAATCTGACAATCTACAATGCACTCTTGACTATCTGCTCATTTTCATACAAGAAAAATTGGGTCGCTAATCAAGGGTGCGAGATAATAAGGGGCAATGGAGTAGCTATCATTTTGTACAAACATTTGGTGCATAATCGAAGGATCACTCTATGTGCAAGACTACTCTCAGCCTACATGATTGCCACCTTTCTTACACTACGTAACTTACTGTTAGTACAGTCTTACTTCCTGATACAGCCCCACCCACAAAACCACATGGGCAGGGGTTGTAGTGCTATAGATACCATAGATTTGTAATGGTCAGGGTTAGTGATAGCCTTCAGATACTATTTCTTTACTTTGCAAGCAATGTACATACTGGGGGGCAGTATTGTATGTAGACAGCTCCATAGCATATACAATCGCCTGAGAATTAGACAAATATGATATAAAAGCCACTGCTGCCCCTGAAGGTATTGTAAGCCTGTCGATAGCACAGTAGCCTCTTTGCTACTTTGTGTCATTAACATAGTAACACAGTAGTTGATGGCAGATAAGGACCACTGGGCCCACCTAGTCTTCCCATATTCCTTGCCTGCATCTACGGCTGCTGACCCTACTTGGTCATTGGCTATCTCCTCTCCTTACCTCATTTAGGGTTCCCTTATGTCTATTCCATCCATGTTTGAATCCCCTCACTGTGCTAGCACCCACCACATCCTGATGTAGGCTATTCCAAGCATCCACCACCCTCTACTTGAAGAAAAACTTCCTCACATTTTCCCATCTTGCTCCCCTACAATCTCATATTGTGTCCCCTCGTCCTTGTGCAACTCTTGTACTGAAAGATGTCCCCCATCTGCACTTTGTTCAAGCCTTTAAGATACTTGAAGATCTCTATCATATCCCTCTGTTCCCTCCTCTCCTCAAGTGTATATATATATATATTGAGACCTTTTAATCAGTCCTCATATGCTTTCTGATGCAAGCCCTTCACCATCTTGGTCACCCTTCTCCGGACCGCCTCCACCGTGTCAATGTCTTTGCAAAGATGTGGCCTCCAGAACTGAGCACTATATTTCAGATGAGGGTTCACCAGCATTTTGTACAATGGCTTCACCACCTCCCTTTTTCTGCTAGGGATACCCCTTCCAATGCATACCAACATCCCACTGACCCTCCCCACAGCCTTGTTACACTGTTTGGCCACCTTTAGGTCATCTGAGATGATTATTCCTAAATCCCTTTCTTCCCTGGTGACTGTCAGCAACCCACCATCCCCCCCCCCGTAGCTCTCCACAGGGCTTCTTCACCCCAAGTGCATGATCCTGCACTTCATTGCATTCAAGTTGAATTGCCTTACTAATGATCACTCTTCCAGCCTTCTCAGATCCCTCCTCATTCTTATGATCCCCTCTGGTGTGTCTACTCTGTTGCAAAGGTTGATATCATCCACAAATAGGCAAACCTTCCCCGCCAGCCCTTCATCAAATCTCACTGGAGAAGACATTAAAAAGCACTAGCCCCAGCACCAATCCCTGAGGTACCCCACTGGTCACCTTCTTTTCCTCAGATTTGATCCCATTTACTAACGCCCTCTGTTTCCTGTCCCTCAACCAGTTTCTAACCCCATTTTCCACTTTGTGGCCCACCCCAGGCTACCTAGCTTATTCACCAGTATTTTGTGGGGTATGGTGACGAACGGCTTTCTGAAATCAAGGTAGGCAATATCCACCGCTCCTCCCTGATCCACCTCCTTCATCACACAGTCAAAAAAATCAATCAGATTTGTTTGAGATGATCTTCCTGCTGTGAATCCATGCTGTCTTGGATCCTGTGCTCCCATGGTTTCCAAGTGTTCCACAGTTCTCTCCTTATGAAGCACCTCCATGATCTTGCCCACTACTGAGATAAGGCTGACCAGCCTGTAACTGCTACCACTCTTTTTGAAAGGGACTACATTTGCCCCCTTTCAGTCCTTTGGAACCACCTCTGTATAGAGTGACTCACTAAACAGGGACACCCAATGGTGCTGCTAGCATTGTCTGTAATTCCTTTAATATCCTGTGGTGTATATCATCTGGTTCCACTGCTTTGTCCACCTTCAGTTTTGCAAGTTCCTCCAGGACTCTGTCTTCTGTAAGGGGACTGGTGTTTAACCCCCTACCCCTTGATTTTGCTGCCACATAGCTGTGGTCCCTGTCCCTCCCCCTCTATCACGAACACTGAACAGAAGTATTCATTTAGTATCAATGCCTTTTCTAGGTCCTCCACTACACACATCCCTCAAACCCTATCCAAAATTATGTTTCATAGGTGTTGTTAAAGATCAGGCTTAGCCATACTGTTTGTGAACTGCAATATAGAATTTTTAAAGAACTTAGAAAATTCAGTAGCATTTTTTTCTTTTTTTTTTGATGATAATTTTCATGACACTCATTGCCCAACCCAAGTTCAACCATGAACCATTCCACTAATTTTCCCCGAGAGGAGAATTGAATATTTTTTTTTAGTTGGTTTCTTTCTCTCTTTCCACCGACTGGCTCCCTTCCACTGCCCCCCCCAGCCTTGTCACTCCAGCTTCCACTGGAACTTACCTCTTGGCATTGGAGGTGCCAGATGGTGGGGTGTGGTGCCTGTGAAGAGCCGGCATCATCTCACAGCTTGGTGGGTTTTTCGGCCTCCATTTTCTCTCCAGCCCCGAGTATGGAGTGGTGGGCACAATGACTCCTATGGCCAAGCCACACACGCTTCCACATGTGGCATGCTGGGTGTCCACTTCACCTCTGCTCCATGTTGATGGAGCCAGTGTGCCAGCCTCCAGCCACTGCTAGGGGCCAGGCATGCACTGGTCTCTAGTCCAACCCCTTCCCAGGAGAGGCGAGCTGTTTTCCAGATGCTTAATCCTCTCTCTCTCTGTGGCCAACCCCCCAGTGACCTGCTCACACCGCGAACATTGGTTACCGGCATGGCAGGAGGTAAAGCAGTGATGCTTTAGCCATTCACACAACTGGTCTGGCAAAATAATTCCAGTTAAGAATGATAATCCAATTACAGTCAAGGAATGTAAAAATTAATACATTGGGTAGTATAGCCTAGTGGTTACAGTCCCAAGCCAAGAACCTAGAAAACATGTAGACTCAGAAAACTGGATTTGTGAACCACAACCTATGTCAGCATACTAACTGACTCAGGGCCAGGGCATTTCACAGAACATCCATGTACTAATGAGTGGCATCTGGAACTTGGAACAAGCTATCCAGTGGAGAAACTACTGCAGAGGCCCCCATTTAAGACTTGCACCAGTCACTCTCCCTATCAGGAGCACCAGTTGGGGGCAGATATCTTTCTAGCTACTTCTTCCCTCTTGGGATACCAGAGAGGTGGAGAACAAAGCAATGGAAAAGGGCCTGTTTTCACCTTAAAGGTCAGTCTGGCTGGAGGCCCCTGAAGCTATCAGTTGTACTTTATGCCTAATCAGGGAGGTGAGATTCACATTCAAGAAGACAAAGCAAAGGAAAATGGCATGTTTACATCTTAAAGGACAGTCTGGTTGGAGTCCCATGAAGCTATCAGCTGTACTTAACACCTAATCAGGGAGGTGAGATTCCCATCACATTTCAGCTCCTGCCTTGTCAGATTATTCAGCAGATAAGTCCATTACAAAAAACTGCAGCTCAGGCAGAAAGAAATGAGTATGTAGTAAATATATTTTGGGGATTGTTAGGGGCCCCTGGCAGGTGGGGGCCTAGGCTAGTGCCTATATTGCCTATGCCTTAACCTGGCCCTGCCTGAAGCAGAATAAGCCGGACAATAGAAATCCTTTATTAATTCACTGCAACAAATCCAGCAACACAGGAAAATTCTGATATAAAGGCAGCAACCAGCACTTCAATGTACTGTATATATCTGTGATGGAACACTGCAACCATTCTGTGCCAGAGCATGTCACGATACTTGGCCATTCTGTGTTATTCAATTGAAATTTACTGATATGTGCACCAGAGAAAATGTTGCTGTGTTATGAAATGGGGAATAATTGCCCAAGATACCAGGAAAAGTTATGTACAATTATGGAGAAATACCATGAGATTGTTAACTTCAACCTGAGCAACCACAGGCAGCAATTTGACTTTCAAATATACTACATGTTTGGCCAGGTACGGCACTCCAAAGTACAGTGAAGAGTCTTTTTTAAGCAACTATGGGTAGGCAGGACCTCAGTGGAACAATTAATTTGACATACAGTTTAGAAGGAGAAATAAAACATTAATATCACAAAGGTTTGCAAAATAAATGTTAACTAAATTACGAACAACATAAACTAAATCTCAAACACTAAACTAAAAATATTGATCTTATAAGATGCCAGTGGATACAGAAACACATATATAAACTAGAGTACAGTTAAATAGTATACAACTGTGTTCAGAAAACTCATAATGTATCTAAACAACCCCCCACACACACACACACAAATTGATAGACTCAGTAGCATGTCAATCTTATTATTGGTAAATGACCAAAAATAAATAAGGCAGCATTTTTCTTTAGAGTACTGTGCAGAACTTACACCTAAATTCTTTGTTGTTTCGTATGTTCTAGCTCTCGACAGTGAAAAATCAATAACATAGCAACCCATAAGGAAAGGAAATCTGCAGGGACCACATTAGAAAGAAAGATGACAGACAGGACCAAGATACTACAACATAAGCTAATTACAACCTATTGTCACCTTCCAGTTCTACCAGTGGCTTGCTATTAACACCTTATATCCTATTAAACAGTACCTATATAACTGTAATGCATAGTAGCAGCTGTTTACCACAGCAGTGATAATATAGCAGTAGAGACCTACTGTGAATGAAGGACTCCTAAACCATAAAAGCTGACAAGTTCAGTGAGCAAGTGAAAATGGCCAAGATAATTACTCCATCCGTACTGAAACAAAAAAAAAAGAAACACAGAGCACTGAAAGCAAGAAAACAAAGCATGGCATAGAACCTATTGTAATCAGAACAGAAAATCATACATACCAAAGAATCCACATATCCTCAAACAGCAATTGTACATAACAAAACACAGCTCTGAAAAACTGTAATGTGTAGGTAAATGAAAACAATCCTAATGGCATAAATGAATTTTTCCTTTGACCACAAAGAGGACTATAATTTGTTCAGAGAGTGTTCAGAGATGTCATACAAATGGCAAAAAATCCTGATCAGTAGTTTTTAAGCATGTTATTTTGAAAATACAGTAATGGTTCTTTGTAGGGATGGTCAAAGTTCATCTGCAATGCTACACTTAGGCTTTGCAATGATGCAAAAATCGATGCATTTCTGTGTAGTCCTCAACATAAAGCAGATGAGTTGTCACTTTGCATAGTCTTGACATGTCTAAATTTGCCAGTGAAGTGCAGCATTGTTAGCAAAGTATGTTCTGGAGAGCAGATCACGTGGGTGATTTCCTATCCAAAAGGTTACATGGCGTATGCCACTGTAAAACATTCCCTCACAGGGCCCTTGTTTGCACTTTGAAAATTAGAAAAATAGAATGAGGTGGCAGAAAAAGGCTTACTTGACCATCTGTTCTGTCCAACCCTGTCTTTCTGTTGCTCATGCAGTGACCCTAGTGACCAACTTCTGCCCTTTTACCCTCCCTTTACACTTCTGCTTGCCCTTATCAAGTCATTGCACCTGTCCTACTCACGTTTAAATCCAATAAGTTTAGCACAGACCACCTCATTTTGCAGTCTGTTCCATTTGACCACCACTCATTCTGTGAAAAGTACTCACGGATATCCCTCATGAACCTTCCCTCAGACAGCTTTAGGGAACTTCTCGTGTTTGTGTTTGCACAGAGGGTGAAAAATTTATTGCATTTAACTCTGCTAATCCAATGCAGATATGTATGCATTTCTTTCATGTCCCTCTCTCTCTTCTTGTCTCCAGGGCATACAGTACATGTTAAGGTCCCTCAGCCATTCTTTGTATGCTTGCCCCCAGCCCCTTAATTATCTTGGTCACCCTTCTCTACACAGTGTATACCCTATCACAGTCCTGCCACAGATGTGGGCTCTTGAAACTTGCACAGTACTCCAGGTGAAGGTGAACCAGTGACTAGCACAGTGGAACAATCATCTTTCTGCTTCTACTACTAAAACAGAAACATAGAATTTAATGGTAGATAAGGACTGCTTGGCCCACCCAGTCTGCCCATGTTTTTCTTTTCCCACAGTGTCACTGCAGACCATGCTTGATCTCTGACTGTCCTCGCCCATCACTTTTCAGTAAGATTCCCTGATGCCTGTCCCATGCATTCTTGCACCCCACCACTGTTTTTGGCCCCACCACTTCTGGTGGAAGAATGTTTCTGGCATCCACCACTCTTTCTGTGAAGAAGTATGTCCTCACTCCTTTCCTGAAATTACCCCCCTCCAGCTTCATTACATGACCCCTGTCCTTGAGTATCTTTTTTTTCTGAAAAATACTCTCCTCCTCTACCTTACATAAGAACATAAGAAGAACGTAAGAAATTGCCAACAGAAGGGGCCCATATGATCCATCTAGTCTGCCCATGCCATTTACTCCTGTGAGGTATTTAAATGTCTTTATCATATTCTGCCTCTCCCTATTGTCTTCCAAGGCAGTATAGCACAGTGGTTTAAGGCTCTGAGCTGCAAATCTGGAGACCTGGGTTTGAATCCCACAGCTCTCACTTGCATACTGTGTGACCCTGAGCAAGTCACTTAACTTAACTTCCTTGTGCTCCCAGATTGCACCTGTAAACAAGCTTTCAGCTTAGTGTGTCTCACCTAGTTAAACAATTGGGAAAAAAAACATATTGAGGTCCTTTAGTTTCACATCATAGTGCTTCTTATGCAGACCCTACATGATTTTAGTTGCCTTCCTCTGGAGAGTCTCCACTCTGTCTATGTCCTTCCGGAGAAGTGGCTTCCAGGATAACACACAGTACACTAGGTGGGGTCTCACCAATGATCTATACAGAGGCAACATCACTTCCCTCATTCTGCTGGTGACACCTCTCCTTATCACTACCATGTTTAACTGGCCCTCCATACTGCCTTGTCACCTATAGGTCATCAGATATGATTACTCCCAGGTCTCTTTCCTGTTTGGTGATTGTTACTAACTCTTCTCCCATTTTGTACTCCACCTCTGGTTTTCTGTGCCCTAAGTGCCTGATTTTGAAGTTTTTGGCATTGAAACCCAGCTACCATACCCTTGACTATCCCTTGCAATTTCTCACATCTCTGCCCATTCTTTACACCGCACCTGGACTGTCCACCCTATTGCAAATTTTGGTTCCATCTGCAAAGAGGTAGACCATCCCTTCCAGTTCATCTGTAATGTCACTTATAAAGACAATAAAAAGAACAGGTCCCAGTATGCAGATCTGATCTAGGTAATGTCTTACCTAGTTTGCTACCTTTGGATCCACTCCTTAGCTGCCCAGCATCCTTATGAGTCTCTTATGTGGAACAGTGTTGAAAGTCTTACTGAAATCTAGGTGGGTCACATCCACTGCTCCACCCTGATCTATTTCTTTGGTTATCCAGTCAAATAAATCTATCAGATTTGTTTTCTATGCTGCCGCAGGTCTTGGAAACCATTGGGTCAAGATATTCCACATTCCCTTCCTTTAGTAATGTCTCCATTAACTTCTCCATCGATGTTGGTTGACTGTTCTATAGATGCCAGCCTCTTCCCTGCTACTACGTTTGTGAACTGTAACTACATGTGCCCTCATCCAGTCCTATGCAACCACTCCTGTTTCAAATGATCTGTTAAATAGGACTGTCAGAGGTTCAGCTAGTACCTCAATGAGCTCCCACAACACCTTTGGATGCATCCAGTGTGGCTTCATCTCATTGTCCACTTTCAAATTCGCAAGTCCGTTCAGGACTCTCTTCTCTGAAAAAGGACTAGTGACTACCTCCCTCCCTCCAGTGCTCTTGTTGATTTTGTGTGGCCACTCCAGTTCTCCTTCCTCTGTGAACACTGAACAAAAGTATTTGTCCAGGAGAACTGCCTTTTCCTGGTAATCCTCTGCATAGTTCCCCTCTTCCCTTCTTAACCTTACAATCCCTCTTCTAGTCTTCCTCTTTTCACTTATATAACTAAAGAATATCTTTCCCCCTTTTGTTACCCATGGACTATTCTCTCCTCAGTGTGTGCCTTTACGCTCTTTACTGCTTTCCCTGCCTCACTCTGTTTCTTCTGATACACCTCCCTTTCCTCTCCCTTCAGCATCTTCTCATACCTTGTGAATGCTACCATTTTAGTCTTTACATAGAAACATAGTCTTTGAAGGCAGATAAGGACCACTTGGCCCACCCAGTCTGCCCATTTCCCTACCTATTGGATAAGCTGCAGATTCTAGTTAACCAACAGCCTACTTCCTGCAACCCCCCACTATAATTGCCTTATGTCTGTCCCATGCATGTTTGAATTCCCCCACTGTTTTAGACCCCACAACCTCTCCAGAAGGCAGTTCCATGTCCACCCTCTCCCGTGAAAAGGAATTTTCCTCACATTACCCTAGACCATCCCCCTCTAACTTCAAATTGTGCCCCTTGTTCTCACACATCTCTTTTCTGAAAGATGCTACCTCCTGGACTTTGTTGATTCCCTTGAGGTACTTAAAAGTTTCTATCATGTCCCACTGTCCATCCTTTCATCAAGGGTATACATATTAAGCTCTCAGTCTCTCTTCATAGGGTTTCTGTTGCAGACCCTGCACCATTTTAGTTGCCTCCTCTGGACTGCTTCCGTCTCCTGTCTATGTCCTTGCATAGATGAGGTCTCCAAACTGCACGCAGTCCTCCAGATGGGGTCTCACCAACTGTCTGTATAGAGGGATAACCACTTCCCTTTTTCTACTTGTGATGCCCCTCCCTATGCATTCCAGTATCCCCCTGGCTCTCCTTACTGACTTCTCACATTGCTTACCCACCTTTAGGTCATCTGATATGACTACACCCAGATCCCTTTCCATTATCATTGCTGTTAGTACCTCCCCTGCTATTGTGTACTCTTCTCCTGGATTTTTATTTCCCAGGTGCATTACTTTTCACTTCTTTGCATTGACTCTAAGTTGCCATATGTCTGATCATTCCTCCAACCTTGCCAAGTCCCTTCTCATCCTTTCTACCCCTCCTTGTGTATCAACTCTGTTACAGATCTTTGTGTCATCTGCAAAGAGGCATACCTTTCCTTCCAGACCCTCTGCAATGTCACCTATAAAGACGTTAAAGAGGACTGGACCCAGTACTGAGCCCTGAGGTACTCCACTAGTAACCCCCCTTTCTTCAGAATGTGTTCCATTCACTATTACCTTCTGTGTTCTGTTGTGCAGCCAGTTTGCTACCCAGGCTACCACCCTGGGACCCACTTCCAGGCTAGCTAACTTGATTATTAATCTTTTGTGCGGGACTGTGTCAAATGCCTTGCTAAAGTCTAGGTAGGCCATATCCACAGCCCCTGCCTGATCAATTACTTTGGTCACCCAGTCAAAGAAATCGATTAGATTCATCTGACATGACCTTCCTGCTGTGAATCCATGCTGCTTTGGGTCCTATGTCCCGCTGGCCTCTAGGTACTCAACAATTCTTTCTTTCAGTAGTGATTTCATCATTTTCCCCACCACTGAGGTCAAACTAACATGTCTGTAGTTTCCTGCTTCTGCATTGCTCCCACTTTGTGAAGGGGAATCACATCTGTCCTTCTCCAGTCCTCAGGTACCTCCCCATCTTCCCATGATTTGTTAAAAAGCGTGGTTAGTGGTGTCATTAGGTCCTCCCTTAGCTCTTTTAGGATTCTAGGGGTGAATCCTGTCAGGCCCCATTGCTTTGTCCACCTTGAGTTTTAGGAGTTCTTTCAGTACTCTTTCTTCTGTAAATGGACTGGCATCAACCCCACTATCCAGAGTGCTTCTACTGTTTGGTTTAGGTAACTCCTCCTCTTCTTCTTTTGTGAATACTGAGCAAAAGTATTCATTCAGTATCTCTGCCTTTTCACTGCCTCCCTCTGCCCACCTCCCCTTTGCTTTATTAATCTTCACTATCCCTCCCTTAACATTTCTATGCTCCCTAATGTAACTATAAAAGGTTTTATCCTCCTCCTTAACTGAGTTGGCTATCTTTTCCTCGGTTTGGGCTTTTGCTTTTCTGATTGCCTTCCCCACTTCTTTCTGCTTTAATTGATACAGTTCCCTGTCATGCTCCGTCTGTGATTCCTTATACTTTTTGAATGCCAGCCTTTTTCTCCTTAACCTACCCTGACACCTCTTTTGAGAACCATAGTGGTTTTTTATTCTGCTTTGTTTTCTTTATTTGTTTCACACAAAGGCTTGTTGCCTCCTTGATGGCAGTTTTGATTTTTCTCCATTGTTCTTCCACCCCTCCTTTCTGGCCATTTGCTAATGCATTCCTCAGGTATTCACCAATTATGCCAAAGTCAGCCCTTCTAAAGTCCAGTATCTTTGTCTTTGTATGGCTTGTCTCCATGGTTGTGTTTATTGTGAAGCACACTGTACAGTGGTCGCTTGTTCCCAGATGTCTACTGACTTCTAAATTTGTGATCGTCTCTCCATTTGAGAGTACCAGGTCTAATATTGCTCCCTCCTGAGTGGGTTCCCCCACTAGCTGTCTAAGGCATGCCCCCTGCAGGGCATCAAGAATGACCCTGCTCTAGGATGTGGCTGCAGCCCATGTCGCCCAGTTAATATCTGGCATATTCAGGTCTCCCATCAACAGTATCTCCACTTTTTCAGCCATTCTGAGAATGCCCTCTATCATTTTCTTGTCCATTTCCTCCCCTTGAGACTGGGGTCTGTCTACAACCCCTGTGCGGATTGTGATGCCATTCCCTGTCTCCAAGGTGACCCAAAGTTCCTCTTGTCCTTCCCCTTTACTTTTTAGTTCTGTAGCTTTGATCCCTTCCCTTATGTAGAGAGCTACTCCACCTCATCTTTTTCCCTCCTTGTCCATTCTGTAGATTGTGTACCCTGGTATGTTGACATCCCAGTCATGGTTCTCCATGTACCATGTTTCTGTGACTGCCGCAATATCCAAGTGTTCCTCTTCCATCAGGGCTACTAGCTCTAGAAGCTTGTTTCCCAGACTACGGGCATTGGTACTCATTGCCCTCCATTTAATGTTGGCTTTATCCTTTTTTACCCCGTCCTTGCTCTTATTGTCCTTATCCATTTTTCCATTTACCCCTGTCCTGCCCTCTGTCAAGCTCTGTACCTCAGTGTTTACCCTACTACCTGCCATGTTTTGTGGGGGAGGCTTGAACTTTTCTGTTTCCTATCAGCACCTCCCCCCTTGGCTAGTTTAAAAGCTTGCCAAGCAAGCCTTTAAACCTGTCACCTAGGAGCATGTTTCCCTTCCTGGACAGATACAGACCATCATGCCAGTATAGACCATCATCTCTCCAGGTGAAACCCCAGTCCTCAGTGAAGCCAAAGCCCTGTGCTCTTCACCAATTTTGCAACCAGTCATTAAACTGCATGGTGTGCAGTACCCTGGCCTCACCCATGCCATAGACTGGCAGCACCTCTGAGAAGGTTACTGTGCTTGCTACCTGTCTGAGTCCCCTCCCCAACTCCACAAATTCATCCTGCACTGCACTGATCTCATACCTAGCTAGGTCATTTGTCCTGAGGTGGACAATGATATCTAGTTTCCTCTCCTGTGATGCTGCTTCTGCAATCCTGAGGATTTGCTTTCTGTCCCTCCAAACCATGGCACAAGACAGGCACTCTACTTCTCTCTCCTCTCCCTTCCCCAGGTCTATACCCCTAACAATTGGGTCTCCTATCAGAAGCTGTTTCTTTCCCCTGTGGTGTCCCTTGCCACCCTTTTGTGGGTCTCCTTTGTAGATGTCACCAGCAATCTTCTTGGTCTCCAATGAGAGTGTCATTATAGAGGAACCTTGATTTGCCAGACTGACATATGATTTGTGTAGCAGTGCAACCCAGGGGCTATGCCTCTGTTCCACCACCCTCACCATCCCAGAACCTACTGTGGTCCACCTGCTCTTCACACATGGCAACCTCTGAGGCAGTGGTTGTGGACTGGTGCTCTTTGGGTGAAGGAGGCCTCCTTAGTCCTTGCCAGTTCAGCCTGGAGGTGGGCAACCTCCTCCCTCAGAGCTGACAGTTTCCTGCAAATAGGGCAGCAACGCAGGTTCCAGAATGCCTCCCAGAAAATTGCTGCCCCACAGCCTGTTTACCTTTTCTACCACTTATTTTGAGAACAATAGCAGTCTCTTTTTACACTCTCTCTCTCTTTTACTTACTTGCTTTGCACAGATCTTTGTTGCCTTCACTATGCTGTCTTTTAGTATTGCCCAAGGTTCCTCCACCCCACCCAGGTCATCTCTCCCCACTAGGTAATCAATGAGGTACTCACCCATCATTTTAAAATCTGCCTTGCTGAATCCAGGACCCTCCCCATTGTGTGGCTTGATTCTGCTACTGTCCTTATGTTAACCACATTGTGTGGTGATCACACTGGCCCACAAGTGGCGTCCCACCTTGGTGTCTGCAGGACTGTCCCTGTTAGTGAGTACCAGGTCCAGTATTGCTCCATCATGAGTCGGCTCTCTAACTAGTTGCCTGAGGAACATTTCCTGTGGGGAATTCACAATGTGCCTGCTTCTAGCTAAAGCTGCAGCTGGGAGGCTGTAATCTACAACAGGCAGATTGAGGTCCCTCACCAGCAGTGCCTCCCTCTTTTCTTTCACAGTGACAATGGTTTCTGCCAGTACTTCATCTAAATCTTCCACCTATGTACTGTATGTTAGCAGATCACACCAATGTGTTTAGTGTCTCAGTTTCCCATCTCCAGGGAGATCCACAGTACCTCCACTCACACCTGGATTCCATGTATCTCCATTGTTTTTATGCCTTCCCTTACATATAGTACCACTCCTTCATTTCTTTCCACCCCGTCTTTTCTGAACAGAGTATAGCCTGGTATGGCCAAGTATGTCCCAGCTGTGATTTGCATTGCACCATGACTTGATAATGGCCACAATATCCAGGTCTGTCTCTGCAATGATGGCCTCTAGGTCTGGAATTTTATTTCCTACACTTGTTGCATTTGCACACATGGCCTTCCATATTTTGTTCCTACTCATCCTGCTATCCCTCTTATTTCTTTTTTGCCTCCCTCCTTTCACCCTCTCCTTGTATTGCTTGTGTTCCCATCCTCTTTCATTTCTATCACTTTGATTCTTTTATTATTTTTCACTCTATGAGAGTTTTCTCCCCTTGATGGGCAGGCCATAATCTATTGAGGATAAGGCTGAGCTGCTCGTAACTACTTTCAGGGTTGCCACGTCATAGAGTTTTTGTGGCAGTAGAGAGCACCTAGCTTTATATTTGCGGTTTTGACCACATGGTCAATGTGAATTGTGAAACTGAGTGTGCTGTCCAGGTATCCTGTTTTTATATGTGTGAACCTCCCCCATTTGGTTGCCCTTCCTCATTGGTAGTCCCATTGACATGTGCCATGATTGAGTCGGCCTTTTAAAAAGCTCCCAATTGTGGTCGCCAATGTCACACGCTACCACTTCCATTAGTACCCCACCCATCTCCCCCCTTGAGCTGGAGGTCTGTAGATCACGCCTGTGCAAATGACTGTAAAATTTCCTGTCTTCAGGGAGACCCACAGTGCTTCAGCTCTTTCCTGCATTCCCTGAATCTCAGTTATTTAATTCCATCCCTGACATAGATAGCCACCCCTCCACCCTTTTTTCCCACCCTGTCTTTTCTAAATAGAATGTAGCCTGGTATGGTTATATCCTTCAGTAGCAGCAACAAAGTCCAGGTATGCCTCTGCCATTAATGCCACTTGGTCGAGGATTTTGTTTTTCAGGCTGTGGGCATTCATGCACATGGCCTTCCTAGATTTGCAACCTCCCTTTCTAGTAGCGCCCCTCCTATCCTCATGCCTTGCCTTCTTTCTTCTCCTGTTTTCACTCCCATTCTTTCTTATCTCTGCCACTCTACCTATCTCAGTTTTAGGTTTTAGTGTCAATTTCCCAACCCTAGCGTCCTCACTACTGTCTGCTTCATCCTGTGGGGGGGGGGATTAGCTTCTCCCTAACTACTTTCGCCTACCCCCATGGCTAGTTGAAATGCTTGCCAATCAAGAATTCAAACCTCTCACTAAGGATCTTGGTTCCCCCCATGGATAGATGCAGTCCATCCCACTTGTATAGACCTGCATCCCTCCAGGTGGGACCACAGTTCTCAGTGAAGCCAAAGCCCTCTGCTCTGCACCAGTCCTTCAACCATGTATTGAATCTTGTGGTGTGGAGTTCCCTTCCTTCCCCCTTGTCATTAACTGGTAGCACCTTTGAAAAGGTTACAGTGTGTGCCACTTGTCTAAGACCCCTCCACAACTCCCTGATGTCCTCCTGCACTACCCTAACCTCTTCGCCAGTCAGATCATTTGTCCCCAGGTGGACAATGATGTCTAGCTCTCCCTCCCATCCTGCTGCCCCGTGATCCTCTGGATGTACTTTTCATCCCTTCAAGCCATGACAATGGGTAGGTAATTAACCTTCCTCTTTCCCACCCCATCTGCCTCCAAGTCTACCCGCCCTAACAATAGAATCCCCCTCCAGGAGTTGCTTTCTCCTTCTCTGGGGTCCTCTGCCTCCTCCCCAGGTTCTCCTTTGTGGAGGATGCCCACATCCTCTTTGGTCTCCACTGCAGGTGCCTGCAGTGCAGCATAGGAGCTGTGGAGTTCATCTGTAGAAGGGATGTGCCTATGCTCCACTACCCTCACCCTTCCTGAGCCCACCATAATCCAGTCATTCCTCTACCCAGTCAACTTTTCAAGCAGTGGGGGTGGACTCAGTGGTCTCTGGAAGAAGGACGAAGTCCCCCGAATCCTGGCCAACTCAGCTTGGAGACGAGCAGCCTCCTCCCTCAGTGGTCCCTGGAAGAGGGACCAAGTCCCCCAAATCCTGGCCAACTTGGCCTGGAGATGAGCAACCTCCTCCCTCAGCCCAGAGAGGTGCCTGTAAATGGGGACAGCACTGCATCCTCCAGAACATCTCCCGGAAGACTGCTGTCCCACAGCCACTGCACTGCACTTTTCCCACCATATCTTATTTTCTGCCCCTCTCCTGTCACTTTGTGTGCTTACTCTCTCCTCCCTCTGTGTTTTTATTTATTTTTTCTTTTTCTCCCTACTTTCCTACTGTCTTTATGCCTTTCCTGTTCTGGGATAGGAACTTCCTTTATTCCTCGGTAGTCTCCTTCTTCCTTTCTCAGAGTCAGACCTCCAGCAGCTGTGGGGGGAGCTACTCTTTTCCTTCAAGGATGCTGAATCTTATGTGTCTCGGTGATCCTGCCCTTCCTGTTCTCAAACAGGAAGTTCCTGTTGTCAGTCAAATCCAGTACCTATAACAGTGGAACTGACTAAGGGGGGGGGGGGATGAGGGCAATACCAATGTGTAACAGGCTCTGTTGCTGAATCAGACGTGTTTTAGTACTAAACTTTTAGCTCCTTAGTTAGCTGCCTCCTTGCTCTGGTAGCAAGACTGCACTCTGCTAAAAGCTAGGAGCAGGAAGTCTAACTGCAGACACCTGATTTTCTTCTGCCTAAGCCACATCCCCCAATTAACAGCTCTCCTCCTGACTTAGCAAACTGCCAAGATGATACAGTTCACAGGGCCAGGTTAAGGCATAGGCAATAGCCTAGGGCCCCCACCTGCCAGGGGCTCCCAACAATCCCCCAAAATATATTTACTACATACCAATTTCTTTCTGCCTGAGCTGCAGTTTTCTGTAATGGACTTGTCTTCTGAATACTCTGAGCCAGGCAGGAGCTGTACTGTGATGGGAATCTCACCTCCCTGATTAGGTGTTCAGTACAGCTGATAGGTTCAGAGGGCTTCAACCAGACTGACCATTAAGGTAAAACAGGCCCCTTTCCTTTGCTTTGTCGTCCACCCCTCTGGTATCCCAAGTGGGAAGAAGTAGCTAGAAAGATCTCTGCCCCCAATTGGTGTTCCTGATAGGGAGAGTGACTGGTGTAAATCTTAAATGGGAGCCTCTGCAGTAGTCTGTCCACTGCTTGCCTCATCTTGTGCATCTGAAGGGGGCACTATCATTCATATTGGAAGGATGGGAGAGCCAGCAGAGACTACTTATGGAGCACATGCCCGGTATGCCACGTGCGGAAGTGTGCGTGGCTCAGCCATTGTAGTCATTATGTGCAGGACTCAACACTCGGGAACATGGAGAAAATCCCGGTGGTGGCACTTTCACTAATGAGTGGTACTCCTCCTCATCTGTCAAATCAAGGAAAAGAGTACGTATAAAATTAGTAGCAATATGGGATAAATAGGGGAACAATAAGGAATAGGGGTATTTATTTTCGAAAAGTGCAGATGAGCATGGCTACCACTTTATAGTTTTTGAGTGCCACCACCAGGGAGAAAATGGAGGCTCAAAACCCCACTGATTGGCGAGATAATGCCGGCTCTTCACAGGTGCTGCACCAGGCCAGCTGGCACCTCCAATGCTAAGAGATAAGTTCCAGTGGACGTTGGGGTGACGGGGCTGGAAGGGGCCAGTGGAAAGGGGACCAGTCTGTGGATGGAGAGAAAGAAACCAGCTATAAATATGCAATTCTCCTCTCAGGGAAAGTTAGTGGGAAGGTTCATGGCTGTATTTGGGTTGGGGCAATGAGTGTCATAAAAATTATCATCAAAGTTATGAAAAAAAAAGGAAAAATGAGGCTGAATTTTCTGAGTCCTTTAACAGTACTCTATTGCAGTTTACAAACAGTAATGCTAAGCCTGATCTTTAACACCACCTGCAAAACCTCAGTTTGGATAGGGTGTGAGGGGTGTGTGTGTGTAGAAGGGGACCTAGAAAAGGCATCGATATTAAATGAATACTTTTTTTTCGGTGTTCACAATAGAAGGGTAGGGACAGGGACCACAGCAAGGCGGCAGCAAAAACAAGGGGGGGGGAGGTAAACACCAGCCCCATTACAGAAGAGTGAGTCCTGAAGGAACTCACAAACCTGAAGGTGGACAGAGCAATTGAACCAAATGATATACATCCCAGGATATTAAAGGAATTACAGATGGTGCTAGCAGCACCTTTCTTGGCCCTGCTTAGTGAGTCACTCAATACAGAGGAGGCTCCAGAGGACTGGAAGAGGGCAAATGTTGTCCCTTTCCACAAGAGTGGTAGCAGGGAAGAGGCAGGAAACTACAGGCTGGTCTGCCTCACCTAAGTAGTGGGCAATATCATGGAGGTGCTGCTTAAGGAGAGGACTGTGGAACACTTGCAAACCATGGGAGCACAGGATCCAAGACAGCATGGAATCACAGCAGAAGGTCATGTCAAACAAATGTGATTGACTTTTTTGACTTGATGGTGAAGGAGGTGGATCAGAGAAGAGCAGTGGATATTGCCTACCTCGATTTCAGAAAGACCTTCGACACCATACCTCACAGAATACTGGTGAACAAGCTAGGTAGCCTGGGGGTGGGCAACAAAGTGGAAAACTGGGTTAGCAACTGGTTGAAGGACAGGAAGCAGAGGGTGGTAAAGGGATCAAATCTGAGGAAAGAAGGGTGACTAGTGGGGTACCTCAGGGGTCGGTACCGGGGCCAGTGTTTTTAAATGTCTTCACCAGTGTCATTGCTGAAGGGCTAGAGGGGAAGGTTTGCCTATTTGCAGATGATACCAAGACCTGCATCAGAGTACACACACCAAAGAGGTCGCAAGAATGAGGAGGGATCTGAGAAGGCTGGAAGAGTGGTCAGAGGTGTGGCAATTAAAGTTCTATGTAAAGCAGTGCAGGATCATGCACCTGGGGTGAAGAAATCCTGCAGCGTACTACAGGATTGGAGGAGGGATTGCTGATAGGCACCAGGGAAGAAATGGATTTAGGAATGATCATCTCAGATGACCTAAAGATGGCCAAACAGTGTAACAAGGCTGTGGGGAGGGCCAGTGGGAAGTTGAGGTGCATTGGAAGGGGTATCACTAGCAGAAGAAGGGAGGTGGTGATGCCAGTGTACAAAATGGTGGTGAGACCTCATCTGGAATAAGGTGTTCAGTTCTGGAGGCCATATCTTTGCAAAGACATTGACATGGTGGAAGCGGTCCAGAGAAGGGTGTCCAAGATGGTGAACGTCTTGCATCAGAAAGCATATGAACACAGATTAAAAGACCTCAGTATGTATACACTTGAAAAGAGGAGGAAACGGGGGGATGTGATGGAGACCTTCAAGTATCTTAAAGGCTTGGACAAAGGGCAGGTGGGTGACATCTTTCAGTACAAGAGTTGTACAAGGACAAGGTGACATGATAAGAGATTGTAGGGGGCAGGATAAGGGGAAATGTGATGACATTTTTCTTCAAGGAGAGGGTAGTGGATGATTGGAATTGCTTATGCCAGAATATGGTGTGTGCTAACACAGTGGGGAGATTCAAACATGGATGGGATAGACGTAAGAGAACCCTAGATGGGATGAGGAGAGGCGATAGCCAATGACCCAGTAGGTTCAGTGGCTGCTGATGCAGGCAGAGAATACAGGCAGACTAGGTTGGCCCAGTGGTCCTTATCTGCCATCAACTACTATATTAATATGTTACTATGTTAATGAGACAAAGTAGCAAAGAGGCTACAGTGCTATCGATAGGCTTACAATACCGTTAGGGGCAGCAGTGGCCTTTATATCATACTTGTTTAATATTTAGGCAATTGTATATGTTATGGAACTACATACATATAATACTGCTCGCATTATGTACAATTGCCTGCAAAGTAAACCAAAAGTATCTGAAGGCCACCACTAACCCTGACCATTATAAATCTACGGTATCTATAGCACTACAACCCCTCCTCTATGTGGTTTTGTGGGTGGCACTGTATCAGGTAGCAAGACTGTACTTACAGTAAGCTACGTAGTGTAAGAAAGGTGGCAATCACATATGCTGAGAGTAATCTTGCACATACTGTGATCCCTCGATTAGCACCAAATGTTTGTACAAAATTATATCTATTCCATTGCCCCTTATTACCTCACACCCTTGATCATCCACCCAGTATTTCTTGTATAAAAATGGACAGAAAGTCAGGAGTGCATTGTAGATTATCAGACTGAAATGAAACAGTATGTAACACTTGGGGAAACGGGAGACTAGAGAATGGTGTACAGTGTCGCTAATGTGATTTTGAGAGTAGGGATCAGAAGGGTAGGAAGTTTGATTCGTATTCTGTTGCCTGTATCTCTTTACATACAAACTGTATCCTAACATGCCTTACAGTTTGTATGTAAATAGAAACTAGAGAATGGTGTACAGTGTCGCTGATATGATTTTGAGAGACGGGAGCAGAAAGGTAGGGATTTTGATTTGTATTCTGTTGCCGTATCTCTTTACATACAAACTGTATCCTAATAGAGATACAGTTTTTATGTAAATTAATTCCCAAGGTGCATTACAGTCTGTGACAGGGTCCCTTTGTGGCAAAGGGGCATGGTCACGGTGAAAGGGGGCCCCAGATTTCACTTGGGCCTAGGGCCCCAGGTTACCTTTATCTGGCCCTGACAGCTCCCATCCCCCAACTCACAGAAGCACACACACTCTGTTTTTTTTTATATCATAATTGAGACCCTACACTTTTTAATAAAGTAACTGTTTGCTTAAGCCCAATAGGCTGACTGTCTTGCTGAGTCAGAAGTGTTTAAGTAGTAAAATCTTAGCACCATAGTTAGCTGCCTTCTTGCTCTGGCAGTAAGATTGATCTCTGCCAAATGCTAGCAGCAGTCCTTTTGTGTCGTACTGTGAAGCTATATAGTACAGTATATGGTGGTATATGATGAGAGAGGATTGATGAAAGGACAGAGGCGGGAAAGTGGAGGTCTAGGGACATGGCATCTGGATAAGGAGAAGGAAAAGCAGAGTTCATCACCACTGCTCACCCCCCCCACACTGGTGTCCAGTGCTCACATACAGCAGAGTATGGCAGCTGGCACAGCCTTCCTCTGACCTCTGCAGCTGGCCACCGTATGAGCTGTCACTGAGCATGCATACTGCAGAAACATCTGTTTCTACAGTACACGTGTGGTGGTGAGCCACAGAGGTGAGAAGAAAGCAGTGCCAATTGCCATATTCTGCTGTATGTGAGTGCTGGACACCAGGGTGTGGGGGTGTGGGGAGATCTGATGTGAGCAAGCAGGTTGGGTGGGGCAGTTGGAACTGTTTGGGGTGGGAGGACCATTGGACACCGGGAATTATGTGATATGCTGTTCTGGGAAATCTGAGTGGTGGAACAACTGGACCATGAGGGAGTTAACTATAAAGATGTCTTGGGAGATCAGAGATGGGGTGAAACCACTGGACCACCAGCGATGTAACCACAAAGACATGTTGGGATATTGGAGTGACCAATGGACACTGGGGATTTCAATATACTGATGTACTGGGAGATCATGGGGACCACTGGATAAAAGTCTGGCAAAATAGCTTAGAGATTAGAGGAACGAGGTGTGAACAAGCTTGATACATCCAGCAGGGTTGACCTGAGTTTGATTCTCACAACCTTCACTTGCATACTGTGTGACTCTGAGCAAGTCACTTAACCGCCCAGTGCTCCCAGGTCACCCCTGAAAACAGGCAGTTGTGCCTAGTGGTCCTTACCCGGTTACCAAAGACTAAAAAAAAGGGATTTCATCATACCAATGTACTCTGCAATCAAGAGTGGGGGGACCAACTGGAACATAAAGGGCTGTGTTTTACTGTGCAACAGGTGCTAGAGGGCTGCTGTACCCCATATAAATTCTATCATGTCAAAACAGCAATATTTCGATAGCAAAAGTCAGTACAGCGACAATTTCAACTAAACTGGAAATTGGCGCTGTAATGGTCCTGCTGGTGAAATTTCGCTGTTTCCCTATGATACACCACCCTTCCAAGTCAAGTCCAACTGTAGTTGATTTTCAGAAATCATTGGGAAGCACCCTCAAAAACAGTTAATGTCTGACAGGTGAAATTTCACCTGTCAACATTGTGGCTGTCGCTGTGCTGCATTTTGACAACTGCATTGTCAATGCGACTTAATGGAACCCATTGAAATGAGCCCATAATGTGTATGCAAATGGTCCCCTTAGCACTTTGCATGCCCATTGACTCATTTGCATAATCAGGATGAGTATGGCACACAGGGGACCTGGCACTATCCCATTGCGGACAGAACATTTCCCTGTGTGCCATATGCAGCCTTTGTCCATGTCAGGCAGAATCACTTAGCACTGCACTGACTGGAATTATATTCAGGCAGATAGTGCCTCTTTGTCAGTGAATGCTATCCATCTGAAAATTGCCATGGCATGGGGGAGTGCAGGGGCAAGTGCAGAGTAAATAACTGTCCTGCACTTGCCCCATTATTTTTAATATTGGGGACAATCTGCACCCTATTACAAATAAACCTTAACCTTATTACTTCCTTTACATTTCACCTATTAAAAATAATAATTTATGATAATATGTCTGTTCTCTGATTTTATGGTAATCTAGAGCACTATAATGACTTTTTCCAAGAGTACAAGGGTCAGTTTTCAGTTAGTGTGCATAAACCATGGATGTACTGTATAGTAGATCATATAATAAGGCTTACAATACCCCTCACAGTTTTATCAGCAGTCAGATTTTGTTACCATAGCTGATCTCAAACATTAATATGGGTTGGAAAACAAAGATAACTGTAGATTCTTGAAACCCAGGCTCCCAAAGATATAAGAAATAAATGCCTACCAGTTGTACTAGCAGTTGTGCCACCTATGCAACAGGAAACTGGGTAATCCGGGTGGCCTGCGTTCACGTCTCCAGCTGAGGAACCTATTTCATTCTCTTTTCTGTTTGTATGTGAACCATAAATGTGCACACCACACTCTAGTGATTGGAAATGTAATTATCTGTGCAGTACCAGGTTGTGCTTTGGAGAAAGAGTAATATGCTCTGGAACAGCTCAGTTTCCAGTTGCCTTGGTGGCACAGCTGGTAGCACAACTGGAACAGTATTCTGGGTAGCCTGGGTTCAAGCCCCAGCTAAGGCACTTATTCTTTTTCTCTCTTCTGTTTGTAAGTAACCCAGAACAGGTGTGTGTGTGCATGTGGTGGTGGTGGGGTATGGCAAACAGAGGTATAGAAGATGGAAGAAACACTCCTAATCTGAAATTTCATACCTAACATTTCTTAGCCCGCTTGTCAATTGGATGATGGGACTGGAATACCATTATGTGACCTGGATAATGTCCAATGAATTCCAAAATTTATACACAGATCAGATTCAGATCCTGAAAGCAGCACTATCAAGTAAATAGGTGACAATGTTGATACTGAACAAAACAAATATAGAAGATTATGCCATATGAGTGTGGTTTCTTCACCTTTAACAATATAAGAGTGCAGCCTTATAACCTTGCTAGTTAGAAGGATACTGGGCAAACAAAAAACTTATTGGGTGATTTGCTATACCATATGAATCCAATAAACAATTACTATGGTATTATTTAAATTACAGCCCCCTCCATCCATATTACAGGTTCCTCAAGGAAAAATCGACAACGAATAAAAACTGTGGGGGGTCAAAAACATGCTTCCAGTGTCTTTGAAACTATACTCTCAATTGCCAGCTTTTGTCAGCATCCATCAGAACAACAACACCATATTTAGACCATCTACTGTGTTTCATGTCTAATAATCCTATCCTTCTGTCCATTTGAATTCTGGCACAGTTTGCATAAAATGAATTATGAAAATGTAATTTGTGTCATTTTATTTGTGTAAATTGCCACAGATCATGACTTTTTATTTCCAACAGAGGGATCTTTTAAAAATAGCAACAAAGGAGGGTGGCCCCCAAGTGGGTAGATGTAGGTCAGGCAGAGCAACCTGCCGTCTTTCAAAATCTTGCCTCATGTACTTTGAGTAGATTCAGATGATTCCTTTCTGTCCAGGAACACATTTTAAAGATAATATTAAGATACAATCAGCTGATATTTTATAATTTTGTATTGATCCCCTCACCTTTTCTTACTAAAGGAACAGGATTTGTGCATTTCGGACTTTATGTCATCCTCCTGTTTTCCATCTGCTGAAGTAATAATTCTCCACAGCCCCACAAACTGTTGCTTTCAAAATTACTATGATACCACAGACTGAGATTTATAACTTTAACCAAGTGAAAGCAATAAGATGTGAAGAAGTCTGACACACAGATCCTGGTTTCATGATAATGAACCCAATTATAAACAATGAAGGAAGACAAATGAAGTAGAAAAGCATCTGTATTAACTGAAAAGAGTCGAACTATTGGACTTTAAAATGTTTTGTTGGGTCTTGGGGAAATGTATTTTTATTGAGAAAAGGGGCATAAGGATCAAACCTTAGGTGCACACCAAGTTTAAGTTGGGTGGGCTGCTTAACAAGGCAAGTTGTCTACAATTCAAGTATTTAAGAATATCACACAGTTTTGCCTGGTTTCAGCTTGGAAGACTCCAATACATTCTTTCTTTCTTTCTTTCTTTCTTTCTTTCTTTCTTTCTTGCTTTCTTGCTTGCTTTCTTGCTTTCTTTCTTTCTTTCCTTCCTTCATTCCTTCCTTCCTTCCTTCCTTCCTTTCTTTCTTTCTTTCTTTCTTTCTTTCTACTGGTTAGGCCCTTGAACAACACTTTACTCAGTTTAAGTATTACCCAGGGCAAACACAACCAGGTAAAACATTTTACAAAGTACGTTAGGTACAGAAAAGTATAGTAGATACAATCATGAATAACAAAGAGAATAATGAATAGGTGCCGGTGCATTACCAGTGAGTAATACCATAGAGAGGCTCTGGACACATAGGAACCTCGAGAGTGAAGCTTGAGAGGTTCCTGTGTCCAGAACCTTGAGATGGTATAACTCCCTGGTAATGCACCAGCACCTATCCATTATTTTTTTTAATATGTGGATCCAATTTTTGTTTTTGTCAAGGGCTGTTGGCAGCTGCACTGAATGCATCTGTTGGTCCTGGCCAGCGACCACCACTGCATTGTGACACTTGTCAGTCTGGTCTTCCCCAGCCCGCCCACCCACAAGAGGTAGTTGGTAGACAGTCCTACCTTTTTGTTCATTGGGACATCAGGATCAGCTATTTAAGTCAATTTTTGGTGGAAAAAAATATTGAGGAGCAGACATGATTCTGTCTCGCTGAGTGAGAGATGCCAGTCATGCTTTAAAACTTCTGTTGCCCACCAAGAGATGGAAAGTGGCCAATCAGAAGGCATGCCTGCAAAATGTCATATTGCTTGTCAAGGAAGGGGAGTTGGCACCATGGCAACCAGGTTGGTGCTGGAGTCAGACTTGTATTTTTTTTTCTGTGTATTTACACTACCTTGTTGTTCCATGAAACAAAGTCTTTCTGAGGAGATATTTGCCAGTTTTGAGAAAGAAATGTTTTTAGGTTCTAGCTCTTTATGCGAACGTATGTGGTCAGTGCAGTGAAGCGAATGGTCATTTGTCCGTGCAAGTGGCGGGTACAGTTGTCTGGCACTGGGCACCTGGCATTTCTGTGGACGCTTGTGCTGTTTGGTACCAGTGTTAATACTATAGTTCAGCTATGGAACAATAGTTAACATTGATTGACTGCACTATTAACATTAATTTACAATACTATTAACACTGGAGGCGCGATGGTATTACCACATTTTTTTTGTATGCTTCAGGAGTATATTAAATAAAATATCCATATATTAAAAACAAATATTTCACTAAATATAAGAGAATTACATGAGAGTACATATTCACAGTTAAACAATATAGTTTCTTAGTAGTTTATGCAGTTTACTAAATTGTTAATTACACTGCACGCATAGAGTTTGACCAGTAATGCACAGCATTTTAGCTGATAGACAATTATATATTTAAACTACATACTGTATATACATAGACACTGTTAGAAGATAAGAGCTTACAGCCCACCCAGTCTACCCATTTGAGTTTGTAGCTTCACTTTATGTTTTTCTAGAAGTCTATTGTCCCTTGCCCCTGACCTCCAGAATTCCTTTACGTCTATCCCATGCATTCTGAAAATCCCATGATTGTTTCAGCCCCCATTACTTCCTCTGGCAGGGTGTTCCACTTGTTCACCACCCTTTCTGTGAAGACATTTTCCTCACATTTCCTCTGAATCACTCTCCCTCCAACTTCATCCCATGCCCTCTAGTCCTGGAACATATTTTTTGCTGGAAAATAGTGTATTCCTGCACCCTGTTCCTCCCTCTAAGGCACTTGTATGTCCCTAGCATATCCCCTCTCTCCCTCTTCTCCTCCAGGGAGTACATATTCAAGTCATTCAGCCTGTCCACCTAGGACTTCTGATGCAATCCCTGTACCATCGTTGTTGCCCACCTCTGAATCTTCTCTGCTTTGTCTATGTCCTTATGTGGGTAAGGTATCCAGAACTGTACACTGTACTCCAGATGGGGATCTTGTATAGTGGAATTATGACCCCCTTTTCCTGCTGATGATGCCCCTGCCTATGCATCCAAGCATCTTATTTGCTTTACCTTCTGCCTTGTCTCACTGTTTGCCTACCTTGAGTTCATCAGAGATGATAACCCCAATTTCCCTTTCCTGCTTGGTGAATGCAATATTCTCACCCCCAACTGATACATTGTTCCGGGGTTTTTGTGCCTCATATGCATTATCTTGCAGTTCTTTGCATTGCATTTCAACTGCCAAACCCTTGACCATTCTTCAAGCTTCTGCAGGTCCCTCCTCATTCTGCTACACCTTCTGGTGTGTCCACTCTGTCAGAGAGCTTTGTGTCATCAGTGAACAAGGAAACTCTGCCTTCTAGTTCCTGCACAATGTCACTGATGAAGATGTTGAATAGGACCATTCCCAGTACTGATCCCTGTGGTACCGCACTGGTCACTCTTCCCTCTGTGGAGTGACAGCCATTTACCACCACCCTCTGTTTTCTGTCGTCCAGCCAGTTACCTTCCCACCATACTACTGTCCTGCCCCTCCCATATTCCCCAGTTTGTTTAATAGCCTTCTATTTGGCACAAGGGCAAAGGCTTTGATGAAGTCCAGATAGGCAATATCCACTGCCCTCCCTGATCCACCTCCCTTGTCACCTAGTCAAAAAACTCAGTGAGGTTGGTCTGGCATGTCCTTCCCTTGGTGAACCCATACTGCCTTGGGTCCTGTAGTCTGTTGGCAACCAGATGTTCCACCAATCTCTCCTTCAGAAGTGCTTCCATAATCTTCCCCACAACTGATGTCAGGCTAACTGGTTGGTAGGTCCCCACTTCCTCTTTGTTCCCACTTTTGCATAAGGGGACTATATCTGAGCACCATTTAGCCCCATTTAGACTCCTCCATACTCTATAATGTGCAGATGTACCATGTGCATCCCTACTCCCATTTTTTCAGGAAACATGTGGCAATCAGCACATTTTTCAGCTCAGTCAGCATTCCCTCCTGATAAAATCATCTAAAATACTGTAAATGATAAACAATAACATTGCTCAAAAACAACCACGGAGGCTCGCTTTCAAATGTTATAGTTTACAAAGTCAAGATATACAAAACTAGAAAGCTACTAATCAGTTTATAAAGGTGCCTAATTAATTTGTAGAAAGTGACAGTTGCAGTCATATGATTTAATAATAATTTTAGGAGAGAAACAAAAAGCCAATTTTATTGCTAGGTATACATAGATGCATAGATACATAGACAGTGTCTGCATATAAGGGCCTATGGCCCACTCAGTCTGCCCATTTAATCTTGTAAGTTCACTTTATGTTTTCCTAAAAGTCTGTTGCCCCTTACCCCTGACCTCCAGAATTCCTTTATGTCTATCCCGTGCATTCTTAAATCCCATGATTGTTTCAGCCCCCACCACTTCCTCTGGCAGGGTGTTCCACTTGTCCACCACCTGTTCTGTGAAGAAATTCTTCCTCATGTTTCCTCTGAATCATTCTCCCTCCAACTTCATCCCATGCCCGCTAGTCCTGAAACATCTTTTTCACTTAAAAATAGTGTATTCCGGCACTCTATTCCTCCCTGTAAAATACTTGTATGTCTCTATCGTATCCCCTCTCTCCCTCCTCTCCTCCAGGGAGTACATATTCACGTCCTTCAACCTGTTCTCATAAGTACGGCCTTACTAATGTCTTGAATAGTGGAATTATGACCCCCATTTCCTGCTGGTGATGCCCCTGTCTATGCATACCAGCATCCTATTTGCTTTACCTGCTGCCCTGTTGCACTATTTTCCTACCTTGAGGTCATCAGAGATGATAATGCCAAGATCTCTTTCCTGCTTGGTGCATGCTATATCCTCACCCCCAACTGATATAATGTGCCTGGTTTTTTGTGCCCCATATGCATTATCTCACAATTCTTTGCATTGAATTTCAACTGCCAAACTCCTGACCATTCTTCAGGTTTCTGCAGGTCCCTTCTCATTCTGTCTACACCTTCTGGTGTGTCTACTCTATTACAGAGCTTTGAGTCATCAGCGAAGAGGGAAATTCTGCCTTCTAGGTCCTGCGCAATGTCACTGATGAAGACGTTGAATAGGACTGGTCCCAGCGCTGATCGCTGTAATACCCCCACTGGTCACTCTTCCCTCTGTGGAGTGACAGCCATTTACCACCACCCTCTGTGTCCTACCGCCCAGCCAGTTACCTACCCACCACACTACTGTCCTGCCCACTCCCACATTTCCCAGTTTGTGTAATAGCCTTCTGATCCACCTCCCTAGTCACCCAATTAAAACATTTAATGAGGTTGGTATGACATGACATCCCCCTGGTGAAATCATGCTGCTCTGGGTCCTGTTGTCAATTGACAACCAGATGTTCCACCAATCTCTCCTTCAGTAGTGCTTCCATGATCTTCCCCACTACCAATTTGAGTCTGACCAGTCTGTAGTTCCCCACTTCCTCTTTGTTCCCACTTTCGTATTAGGGGACTACATCTGCTGTCCTCCAGTCTTTGGGTACCTTCCCTGTTTCCAGTGATTGGCTAAACAGGATTGTCAGAGGTTCAGCCACCACCTCTCTTAGTTCTTTAAGGACCCTGGGTTGCACCCCATCTGGCCCCATTGCTTTATCAACTCTTATTCCTTCCAGTTCCTTCAGGACCCTTTCTCATGTAAAGGGACTTGTGTCCCTTTCTGTACCATTCCCACCCTTTGTACTCCCTTCAGGCCCAATACCCTCCACTTCCTCAGTATAGACTGAGCAGAAATACCTGTTCAATATGTCAGCTTTACTGTTGTCATCTTCCACACAGGCCCCATCCTCCCCCTTCAGTCTCACTATCCCTCCCTTTGCCTTTCCTTTTTCAGTTATGTACATGTAAAAGGTTTTGTCCCCTCTACCCACTGATTTTGCAATGTGCTGTTCTGTATGAGCTTTGGCTTCCCTTACTGACCTCCTTGCCTCCCATAGTTTCTCCTGGTTCTGCTCCCTATTCCCTTCTGCCTGTGTCATTTTGTATTGCCTGAATGCAATCTTTTTGGCTTTCACTTTCTCCACTACCTCCATGGAAAACCATAATGGCCTCCTCTTCCTTTTCCCCTTGCTAACCTTCTTAATGCATAATTCTGTTGCTCTTGTAATCCCCATTTTAAATACTACCCACTGTTCCTTAACCCTGTCTATGGCATGGGTGAGGCTAGGGTGCTCCACATCATGGGATTCAACTAGAGGTTGAAAAACTGGTGCAGAGCTCAGGCATTTGGCTTCATTGAGGACTGGGGGTCCACCTGGAGTGTTGCAAGCCTATACTGGTGTGATGGTCTGCATCTATCCAGGACTGGAACCAGGATCTTAAGTGATAGGTTTAAATGCTTCACTGACAAGCATTTAAACTAGCCAAGGGGGGAGGCACTGGAAAAGAGCAGGGAAATCCGAGTCCCCTCCAAAAAATCAGGGTAGTAAGTGAGGTAAACACCAAGATAGAGATGTTGATAGGGAGAAGGGCAGGGGTAAATGGAGAAATTGACAAAGGCAAAAAGGACAGGGATGTGGCAAAAAGTGGTAAATCCATCAAGAAATAGAGGGTAATGAGTACCAATGCCCATAGTCTGGGCAACAAGCTACCTGAAATGGTGGCCTTGATGGAAGAGGGATGCCTGGATAGTGTAGCAATCACAGAAACATGGTACACAGAGAACCATGACTGGTAAGTTAACATACCAGGGTACACAACCTATAGGAGAGACAGGGAGGGGAGAAGAGGAGGAGGAGGAGGAGGAGGAGTGGCTCTCTGTGTAAGGGAAAGAATAAAAGCAATGGAATAAAAGAGTAAACAGGGAGGAAAGGAGGCACTGTAGGTCACCTTAGAGACTAGAAATGGCATCACAATCTGACCAGGGGTTGTATACAAACCCCCATCTCAGGGGGAAGGGAATGAACAAGGATATGATAGAAGGCATCCTTAGGATGGCAGAGAAAGGGGAGATACTGTTGATGCGGGACCTGAATATGCCAGATGTTAACTGGAGCACCTTTGCTGCAGCCACATCCAAGAGCAGGGCCATTCTCTATGCCCTACAGGTTGCATGCTTCAGACGGCTAGTTTTGGAAACCACTCATGAAGGAGCAATTTTAGATCTTGTACTCTCAAATGGGGACAGTGAGAGGATCTCAGATCTAGAAATGGGTAGCCATCTGGGAACAAGTGACCAAAAACAGTGTGGTTCATGATAATCTCAGCTATGGAGACAAGCCATACAAAAGTGAGGGTACTGGACTTCAGGAAGGCTGACTTTGGCAAGATGGAAGAGTGCCTTAGAAAAGCACTAGCAAACAGGCTAGAAGGAGGGGTGGAGCAACAATGGGGAAACATCAAAACTGCCATCACAGAGGCAACAAGCCTTTGTGTGATGCAAATAAACAAATCAAAATGAAAGAAAAAGCCATTATGGTTCTCAAAAGAGGTGGCAGGAAAGGTTAGGGAGAAAAAATTAGCATTTAGGAAGTATAAGGAAACACAGAAGGAGCAGGACAGAGAACTGTACCAGTTAAGGCAGAAGGAAGCAGGGAGGGAAGTCAAAATAGCAGAGGCCCCAACTGAGGAAAAGATAGCCAAATTGGTTAAAAAGGGGGATAAAACCTTTTATAGGTACATCAGGGAGTGTAGAAAGACAAAGGGAGGGATAGGGAGGCTGAATAGAATGGACGGTGGGAGGAGAGAGAGGGACAGTGAAAAAGCAGGGATAGTGAATGAATACTTCTGCTCTGTATTTACAAAAGAGGAGGGGGAGGTGCCTAATCCAATTAATGGAAGCACTCTGGATTGGGGGGGTCGAACCCAGTCCTTTCACAGAAAAAAGGGTTCCAAAGAAACTCCTAAAAATGAAGGTGAACAAAGCAATGGGGTCTGATGGAATTCACCCCAGAATTCTAAAAGAATTAAGGGAGAACTAGTGACACCACTGACTATCCTTTTTAACAAATCATGGGAGGATGGTGTGGTACCTGAGGACTGGAGTGAGGTGGATGAAATTCCCCTTCACAAAAGTGGGAGCAAGACAGAGGCAGGAAACTACAGACCTGTCAGTTTGACCTCTGTGGTAGGGAAAGTGATGGAATCACTTCTGAAGGAAAGAATTGTTGAGTACCTAGAGGCCAGTGGGGCACAGGACCCAAGGCAGCATAGGTTCACAGTGGGAAGGTCATGTCAGACAAATCTAATTGATTTCTTTGACTGGGTGACCAAAGTAGTAGACCAGGGAGGGGCTGTGGACATGGCCTACCTAGACTTTAGCAAGGCATTTGACACAGTCCCACACAAAAGATTAATAATCAAATAAACCAGCCTGGGAGTGGGACCCAGGGTGGTAGCTTGGGTAAAACATTGGCTGTAGAACAGGAAACAGAATGTAATTGTAAATGGAGTCCACCCTAAAGAAAGAGGGGTTACTAGTGGGGTACCACAGGCTTCAGTACTGTGTCCAGTCCTTTTTAATGTCTTTACAAGTGACATTGCAGAGGGACTAAAAGGAAAAGATGCCTCTTTGCAGATGACACAAATATTTGCAACAGGGTTGATACATAAGGAGGCATGGAAAGGATGAGAAGGGACTTGGCAAGGTTGGAGGAATGGTCAGAAGTATGGCAGCTTGGATTCAATGCAAATAAGTGAAAATAATGCACATGGGAAACAAAAACCCAGGGACAAGATTACACAGTGGGGGGGGGGGGATAGTAACAACAACAAAAATGGAAAGGGACCTGAGAGTAATCATATCACATGACCTTAAGGTTGGCAAGCAATGTGAAGAGGCAGTAGGGAGGGATGGGGGATACTCGGATGTATAGGGAGAGGCATCACCAGTAGAAAACAGAAAGTTGTTATCCCTCTTTACAGACAGTTGGTGAGTTCCCATCTGGAGTACTGCATCCAGTTCTGGAGACCCCATCTCCACAAGGACATAGACAGGATGGAGGCAGTCCAGAGGATGGCAACTAAAATGGTGCACGGTCTGCAAGAGAAGCCATATAATGAGAGACTAAAGGAGCTTAATATGTATACCCTTGAGGAAAAGAGGGAGAGGGAGTGCATGATAGAAACTTTTAAGTACCTCAGTGGAATCAACAAAGTCCAATAGGGTAGCATCTTTCAGAAAAAGAGATGTTCAAGAACAAGGGGACACAATTTGAAGATAAAGGGGGAAGGCTCAGGGCAATGTGAGGAAGTATTTTTTTTCACAGAGAGGGTGGTGGACACGTGGAACAGCCTTCCTGAGGAGGTTGTGGGGTCTAAAACTGTGGGAGAATTCAGGAATGCATGGGACAGACATAAGGCATTTCTTTTATGGGTAGGAAGAACTAGGTTGTTGGTTAAGTAGGATCTGCAGCTTATCCTATAGTAAGGCAAATGGGCAGACTAGGTGGGCCAAGCGGTCCTTTTCTGCCACCAAAGTCTATGTTTCTATGTTCCTATGTAACCCCTGATTCCTGCCCCATTCCCCTTAATGCCTCTTTCAAGCATCTCCCCATCTTCACAAAGTCTGCTCCCCTAAAGTCTAGGATATATGTTTTTGTGTGGTTTGGTGCTGCTCCTTCTGTGATTTTAAACCACAATGACTTGTGGTCACTGTTCCCCAGGTGCTCTCCCACTGTTACCCCCATCACACTGTCCCTATTTGTGACCACAAGGTCCAATATTGCCTTCTGCCGAGTTGATTCCTTGAGCAGTTGCTTGAAGAAGACACCTTGAAGGGAATCCAGGATACATCTGATCCTAGTTGATGCTGCTGCTGGGCTGCTCCAGTCCACGTCTGGAATACTGAGGTCTCCAACCAGCACTACCTCACCCTTGTCTGCCATCCTTTGGATGGTTAGCATCAGCTCCCTATCCGTTTCTTCCTCCTGGGCTAGTGGCCTATAGACCACACCTGTGCAGATAGCTGGCCCCATTTTCCTTTCCAGCTTAATGCACAGTATCTCTCCCCTATTTTGTTCCTCCCTGATCTCTGCAGCCTTTATGTGGTTTTTCACATAAAGTGCCACTCCTTCTCCTCCCTATCTACCTTCCCTGTCTCTTCTGAATATGTTGTAGCCAGGTATGGCTATCTCCCAGTCATGGTTATCATTACACCATGTTTCTGTGATGGCCACAATGTCCAGTTCCGACTGCACTATGACAGCCTCCAGATCCTCCATCTTGTTGCTAAGGCTCCTGGCATTGGTACACATGGGTTTCCATGATTGGAACTCCCTAGACTGTTTAGCTGTTCTACTCCAGTCCCTTCCCTGGTTGTCCTTTATCCCTGGTTCTCCCTGCTTTTTTATGCTAACAAAAAGTTAAAGATCCAAACTTTCAAGGCCTGTAGTTCTGCCTCTTTTTCAGATGTGTTAAAATGTAGGACGATGCAGTTTTTGTAGTAGTTTGTGTCTGATTAAACATGCAAATAAAAATTAAAAAATAAAAGATTTGAGTAAACTTTAAAGTTCTAATTTTACATTCTAGCTGGTGTAAAAATACAAACAGAAAGTTTTTTTAATGCAATGCTGCAGCTGAGAACACATTTAAAACAAACTCTGTAATGCAAATTTACTCTACATTAAACAGGTTAAGCAGACGGTATTAAGAAACTGTTTATATAGTTTTTGTTATGTAGTAGTTCTGTAGTGGTGTTTTGTTAATAGCAAGGGAAGTGCTTATCTGTGATCAGTTCAAAGGCTGTTATATTAAGTAGTGTGACATGAAGCATCTGGGCCCAATTCACAAACCCCTAAGAGTGGTGCAAGGTGCCTGAGTCAAACAAGAATGATGCAAATGGCACCTTGCATCATAAGTTGCGGACTGGTATCCCTTATTCTGAAACACGGTCTGTGTCAGAATGGTGAGCCGTTACACTGAAGGGGCTCTGCACCGCCCTTGTGACCTACACCAGGTTATGCCAGGTCATAAGGGTGCATGTACCAGGCTGGGTAAGCTACAACCCCTTTTTTTATTTTAAAAGCCCCACTGAGGCCGCAGGACAAGGCACCAATTGGACCAGCCAGAAGGTGGTCTAAGTGGCTTGTGCCAATGGGAGAGGGTGGGAATGGGGCTGCCAGGGGCATATTGGATGGGGGAATAGTAGAAGAGGAGTTGTGGGGTAAAGCTTTGACTTACAAAAAATGAATTGCCAACTAGCGGTGTGTGTCTGCAGCGTAATTTCTCTTGTAAATGCTACTATGTCCACATATGTTACCGTAATGTACAGTGCCTACTACCCATCCAGAACTAACAGTTACAGCCCTAATGTAGCATGATAAAGGTGGGAAAAGTGATAACTAAGCACATTGCAACAGCATGTGGCATGTCATGCAGTGGATTGCATGACTGTACAGTTATGTCTGTTTTACTGTACAGTCTTGCAGTCTGCCATGTTACGGTGCCTTATGCTGCCGCATTGTGCTTAGTTATCAACTTTCCCACATTTATTGTGTTATCTGCAATTGTCAGTTCTTGACGGGTAGTAAGCACTGTACGTTGGCCTAAAGTAAGTGGACTTAGTGTCATTTACAAGAGGAATTATACTGTAGATGCACCCTGTTGGTTGTCAACTCACTTTTCGTCAGTCAAAGTTTTCCAACACAACTTTTCCTCTGCCAGCCCTGTCCAATATGCCCCTTTCCCCCCTCCTTGCCAACATTCCCCCCAACCATCTCAGCCCAGCTAGAGTTATGCCTGGAGGGGGCCTGGATCCCTGTGGCCATTCCCACATGTACATTGATGGTTTGGTGCACCAGCCTACGCATGGCAAACCCGGGGACTTTGGTGCTGGGCGCCTGCTTTTTTTTAATTGGGAGTAAAGCCCCTGGTACACCCAGCGTTTGCCGCATCCCTAGATCACCACAAACTGTGGCGATCTAAGGGACTTTGGAGAATTGGGACCTCTGTCTTTATTGAGGCTGGACTCCAGGATGTTAAGAGTTTGCATAAATTTGAACTTTGAGGCCCTTTTTTCCATCTGTTCACTGAAATAGCCCCTCAGGACTCCCACTTGCATGCCACCCAAAGCATGTCCCAAACTGGTAATTGCTCATCCACTGGTGTGTCTGTGATCTGGTGTGACATAGAAACATAGAATTTGAAGGCAGATAAGGACCGCTTGGCCCACCTAGTCTGACCATTTTCCTACCTAACAGATAAGCTGCAGATCCTAATTAACCAACAGCTAACTTCCTCCTACCCCCCACTAGGACTGCCTTATGTCTGTCCCATGCCTTCTTGAATTCCCCCACTGTTCTTGACTCCACAACCTCCTCAGGGAGGCTGTTCCATGCATCCACAACCCTCTCTGTGAAAAAAATACTTCCTCACATTACCTCTGAGCCGTCCCCCTCTATCTTCAAATTGTGCCCCCTTGTTCTTGCACATCTCTTTTTCTGAAAGATGCCACCCTCTTGGACTTTGTTGATTCCCTTGAGGTACTTGAAAGTTTCTATCATGTCCCCTCTCTCCCTCCTTTCCTCAAGGGTATACATATTAAGCTCCTTTAGTCTTTCTTCGTATGTCTTCTGGTGCAGACCCTGCACCATTTTGGTTGCTCTCCTCTGGACAGCCTCCACTCTGTCTAAGTCTTTGCAGAGATGGGGTCTCCAGAACTGCACACAGTGCTCCAGATGGGGTCTCACCAACTGTCTGTACAGAGGGATAACAACTTCTTGTTTTCTACTATTGATGCCTCTCCCTATGCATCCCAGTATCCCCCCAGCCTTCCTTACTGACTTCTCACATTGCTTGCCCACCTTTAGGTCATCTGATATAATTACCCCCAGGTCCCTTTCCATTTTTACTGTTGTCAGTATCTCACCCCCCTTTGTGTACTCCTGCCCTGGGTTTTTGTTTCCCAGGTGCACTACCTTGCACTTCTTTGCACTGAATCTGAGCTGCCATACATTTGATCATTCCTCCAACCTTGCCAAGTCCCTTCTCATCCTTTCCACTCCATCTGGTGTATCAACCCTGTTGCAGATCTTTGTGTCATCTGCAAAGAGACATACTTTTCCTTCTAGTTCCTCTGCAATGTCACTTATAAAGGCATTAAAAAGGACCGGTCCCAGTACTGAACCCCGCGGTGCCCCACTAGTAACCCTCCTTTCTTCACTGTGGACTCCATTTACTACTATCCTTTGCGTCCTGTTGTCTAGCCAATTTTTATCCAGGCTACCACCTTGGGACCCACTCCAAGGCTGGCTAACTTGTGTATTAATCTTTTGTGTGTGACTGTATCAAATGCCTTGCTAAAATCTAGGTAAGCCATGTCCACAGCCCCTCCCTGGCCTACTAATTTGGTCACCCAGTCAAAGAAATCTATTAGAGTCGTCTGACACGACCTTCCCATCGTGAATCCATGCTGCCTTGGGTCCTGTGCCCCACTGGCCTCTAGGTACTCAACAATTCTTCCTTCAGAAGTGATTCCATCATTTTACCTACCACTGAGGTCAAACTAACTGGTCTGTAGTTTCCTGCCTCTGTCCTGCTCCCACTTTTGTGAAGATGAATCACATCCACCCTCCTCCAGTCCTCAGGTACCACCCCATCCTCCCATGATTTCTTAAAGACAGTAGTCAGCAGTGTCATTAGTTCTACCCTTAGTTCTTTTAGAATTCTTGGGTGAATCCCATCAGGCCCCATTGCTTTGTCCACCTTCAATTTTATTAGTTCTTTCAGAACCCTTTCTTCTGTAAATGGGCTGGTATCGACCCTCATCTTCAGAGTGTTTCTCTTGTTTGGTTTAGGTACCTCCCCCTCCTTTTCCTTTGTGAATACTGAGCAGAAATATTAATTCAGTATCCCTGCTTTTTCATTGTCACCCTCTACCCACATTCCCTCCCCTTTATTAAGCCTCAGTATCCCTCCTTTGGTCTTTCTTCACTCCCTAATGTACCTATAAAAGGTCTTATCCCCCTTCTTAACAGAGTTGGCTGTCCTTTCCTCAGTTTGAACCTTTGCTATTCTGACTGCCTTTCCAGCCTCTTTCTGCTTTAACTGATAAAGTTCTCTGTCCTTCTCCTTCTGTGTTTCTTTATATTTCCTGAATGCTATCCTTTTCTCCTTAACCTTCCCTGCCACCTCTTTTGAGAACCATAGCGTTTTTTTTCCTTCGTTGTGTTTTGTTGATTTGCTTTACACAAAGGCGTGTTGCCTCTGTGATGGCTGTTTTGATTACTCTCCATTGTTCCTCCACCCCTCCTTCTTGCCTGTTTGCTAGTGCTTTTCTGAGGCACTCTCTCATTTTCCCAAAGTCAGCCCTCCTAAAGTCCAATACTTTTGCTTTTGTATGGCTTGATTGTATGGCTGTGTTTATCGTTTGGTGGTTGCATGTTCTCAGATAGCTAGCTACCCACTTCTAAATCTGAGATTCTTTCTCCATCCCCATTTGAGAGTACCAGATCTAAGATTGCTCCCTCCTGAGTGGGTTCCAATACTAGCTCTCTGAGGCATGCCCCCTGTAGGGCATCAAGAATGATCCTGCTCTTGGATGTGCCTGCAGCAAAGGTGCTCCAGTTAACATCTGGCATATTCAGGTCCCCATCAACAATATCTCCCCTTTTCTGCCATTCAAAGGAAGCCATTCTAAGTAAGCCTTCTATCATTTCCTTGTCCATTCCCTCCCCCTGAGATGGGGGTCTGTATACAACCCCCATTCGGATTGTGGTGCCATTTCCTGTCTCCAGGGTGACCCAGAGTGTCGCATCTGCTCCATGTTTACTCTTTGTAATGGTGCAATGATTTTTCAAACCCAAAAGTTATTTCAGAAAATAGGAGTCCAGAGTATTTGGCCAAATAGTTTCAAAATAGTTTCAGACTGAATAAAATGGTTGCACTAAGTACAGTGCCCCATCATACCCAACTCTTACTCAGCTGTAGGGGTTGCCTTGATTTGATGCTGAGTTAACCATTTAATTCAGTTTGAATCCAGGGGACTAAAAACTCTTGCAATTATTTTTTTTTCTGTGTAAGTGTAATATGGTGTTCATCTTGTGTTTGTAATAATTCGTTTGAAAACTTATTTTTATCACAGATACTAAACCAAAATGACAAAAAAGTTCAAATGTTTAACATCATGCAGAATTACCTAAACACATACACTCTGAATACATATGTAACAAATTAAATATATTACATATTTACCGTTTACAGTACCTTTATGGCCAGAATGTGATTTATTGATTTATTGAATTTTGTTAACCAGATTGGCTCACTAAGTCAAACATCTCTTTCTCAGGAGCGACCTAGAGTTTGTTACATACAACAAGCGATACTGTTCAATTATCCAGAAAGGTATCATGTTTGAACAGCGAAGGGAAAAGAAGGGAAGGGAAAAAAATTGGCAGTTCGCTGTGATGGTCCATTGGTTTCCCGACATGGCTGTCTCTGCAGAGTATGCCTCATCCCCAAACTAAGTGTGACTCTGAATTGATAATTTCTAGTGTGGGGCATGTGGGGGGCATGCCCCCCCCACATGGGAAATGCTGGGGGTGAAGCCTCCTGCAAAAAACACTTTCATACAGTGATGGCACAGTGCCAATTGTCAGCATTGCACCATCATTGTAGTGACAGTCAGCAAATTTCCTGTTGCTGCGGTGACATGGAACCATACAGAAAATATACAGTTTAACACAAATGAACACAAATGACAAGTAACATGATGGTAGTATCGTAGTTACCAAATACAGACAAATGAAAATCACACCAAGTCCAGTTTGAGACATATAGAATAATACATGGGTGGGTGTGTGTGACCAGTATTTTACATACACCTGAGGTGTGGGATGCTACATAAACTCCGAGAGTGAAGCTCAAGGGATTTATAAAAGCATTCCACACCAAGAGTGTTTGTGAAATTCTGGTTATACACACCCACCCATATTTTATTTAATTTAGTTTCAGGTCCTAATTTTTTATTTATCCACTACAGCACCATGCGGTCTAGTCTGCCAGCCATCCCCCTGTACCCAAAAACAGAAAGAGGCCAGATTTCACAAGTGACAAGTTTCCAATGAACAGCGCAGCACACAAATAATACTCAAAATGGCACAACACAGACAATATTAATGCAACTCTGATAATGCCCACATTATGATCAGATAATTCCAGCCGCAGCTGTGCCAGCCTGACTCGCAACACCTGTGGAACAGATATGCTATCAAGGCTGTAGTCCACCATTCCTTTAGTTTTATTTCTCTCTCCCCCCCCTCCATGCTCACTCTCTTGGACTCACTTTGTTTGCCAGTCCTTGCAGACGTTAGCCATGGAGAAGGAGAGGGGACAGCGGTGGGTTGGGAGGTACAAGTTGCATTAATTTTGCTGTTGCTGCCTGTGGTTTGCTCAGTTGAACCTCACCATATCCCAACTGCTGAAACTCCTCAGAGCCGCAGACTGACTACTGAGTGCAGTTTGCTTATGCTTTCTATTGCTTGATTGACAGGAACTGATTAGAGCCAACTGGTTGTAATACAAAATATCAACTGGGCAGTTGCAAGGTGATTTAAAAGTCTGGTTATCCTGACATAAACAATGAGGGCCAGTAATTTAATAAAAAATTATATGTATTTTATATACTCGGCATTCTTCAGACTTCTGATTAGAGGAGGAGGGAGATAAAGGGGGTAGTAGCTACCACATATTGTTCAGCAGGTACTGGCACACACATTTTTGGGGGAAGAGTCCTCTTTGAGCAGGCCTCTGAAAGACAGTATTGAGGTACTCACCAGAATACTAAGGGGAGTTCATTTCATTGCCAAAAGGCTTTATCTGAAAATGATCACTGGCCCATAGATGTCTGGACTCTGCGAACTTTCAGGAGAGATTGAGTGGAGGAGTGCAGGAGCTTCCTATGAGGTCTCTGTACGACTGTCTCATAGGAAAGTGCACAGTGCAGGAAAACTATCCATTGGTACTGTATGCAGAACAAAAGCAAAAAAAAACTCAACACAAAAATTGGGAATGATAGAAAGGAAATGAAGTAGAGGAGCAGACATGAATGGTGTGGTCATGAGGAAGGTTTTCAGGGCAGCAAGAGAAAGCTGGGGGTGTGGAAGGTGGGATGCAAGACCAAAACCAGACAGTCAATCAGAAAAGAGAGATTGCCCTGCAGTAGACTTGGTGGAGGACAAGGTGAAAGAGGGGGAGTCAAAGGAATGCAGGGATGACAGAGAGTGGAGGTACTGGGAGAGGAAATTAAAGCAGAACTTTGACATAAGAGAGGCAGAGTGGGAGAGGCATTTTCCTTTAATAGAGGGAAGAGTGAGAGAAGAATAGAGGGAACAGTGAGAAGGGTACAAGGTAGGCAGTCAAGTGCAAAATGACAGGAGATTGGTAAAGAGGGTACAGTCAGGTTAGGGTGGATTTAAGAACAATGCCATAAACCATGTCTCCATATTTAAAAGTAGGGAGGATCATTTTTACAGTTATCTCACAGGAGGTTTTAGGGATACACAAGTTTTGTTCCTCTATAGAACATTGAGCTTGAGGTAAAGTTGGCCATCAATGTGGCAGGAGTAGTCAAGGTGACAGCTATGCCAAACTCTCAATTATTTAGAAGAGGGCACACAAGGGATAGCAGAACACTAAAAAGCTGCTGTACTATCAAAGGAGGAATTTAGCCTCATTAACAACGAGCCATTGGGGTTATGCATGAAGTGGGTGCAGGTACATGCCAAAGGCATGTACCCCACCCCATAGCTCTGCACCTGCAGACAGGTGAGCACCTTGTGGCATGCGCAACACCCAGCCACCTGTCTGCAGCCCTGCCCCCCCCCGGCACACAGGGTCACATGGGGCAGATGGGGATGGAGCCATTGACCTGGGTGAACTTCCAATCAGATGCCCTTCCTGGGTCCCTCAGTGGATCCCTTATGTGGTGTGCCATGTGCTGAACCTACATGTCTTGATGGATGTCTGGATGGCTGGTGGCCATGGAGGTTAGAAGAGGGCAGTGCTGCTGGCTGTCTTGAGTTGTGGCACCGGCGTACCTGTGGGGGTTGTTGATGCTGTGGGGGGTGTGACCTCAGGCTGAGCCCATGCTGTGTGTGTGTGTGTGGGGCCAGCTCTCACAGGGGGTCAGGGCAGCTCAGTGTGGGCAGGGGAGGCCTTTTATGCCAGCCAAGGGTGGACATATCTGGCAAAATGGGGGTCTGCATTGTACTGCCATGTGGGGGGTTCTGGTTCATTCGTGGTGGGGGGTTCACCCAGCCTGACACAGGCACAGGGTGGGTGGTCTGTTGGAGCAGGGCATGGCACACAGGGCACTTATGCCAGGATCACCCCTGCCATAACTTGCACCCATCTCCTCACCCATGTAGCCAGCACTACATGCTTAGTGAATAGTGCATAGTTCTGTCACACCTCTGACATGTCCCCTGCCCACCTCTGGTGTGTTGCTCAATGAGCTGCCAGGGGATCGAGTATGTATCCTGGTTTATGAATGCTGCATGGGGTCTGCGGGACCCAGCTCCACAGCATTCAATCATAGTGATACCAACACACCCAGTTTATGCAGTGTGTCAGAATCCTGCATAGAGTCCCCATACAAGGACTTACATGCTAGTGCTGCCTTCACTCAAGTTTGCCTTGGTGGCCATTCTGTATCAAGATTAAGCAATGAAAAGTTCTGACATCAAAAAAAGCTCCAAGTAGTTCAGAGTTAAATGGTAAAATGTCCATTTTTTTGACAAAATGTCGAGCAGTCACAAGTATTGACAAACTGACCTTCCCAACATTTTGCCTCATTCAGAAGCTTCATCAGGGTCAAAATGCAAGAAAAATCAGTTAGTCCATCCTTAGGGTTGCTCCTCCACTTTTTGTCACAAAAACTTGCCATTTACTGTTTGTCAGCTCAACCATATGGATCCTTTTGTGTTTTTGGTTTTTAATGAGAGAAGGACAGTTCTCCAGCTGGGATTATTAAATTATAGGCATATGCTGCCTCCTGGGCTAAAATTAAAGGATACTGTCTTACTGGCATTTAGGATGAACTGTTTTGCACAGAAACAGCAATGAGCACTGTTAAATCCCTGCTGGACCTGTTCTATCAGCTCTGGGGAAGGGGCCATTTGCAAAGATTATCATGCATCCATGTGCGTGTAGGTGTGTGAGGAGCCACACATCTTTGAGAGGTCATGTACAAAGACTGAGAACTGGCTATGGCCAAGGACAGAACCATAGGTAACTTCAGACTCAATAGGGGTGGATGAGGTAGAAAGTTGCCCACAAGGGCAGCATAGAACCTGCCTGACAGGTAGGAGCTAAAGAACTTGACAATATAGTCAGGGAGTCCAGCACCCAATAGTTCATTGAGACAAACTAGGTTGGAAACTGAGTTGAAGGCCTTTGCCAGTTTGAGAATGATATCAGTAGTAAAGTGACCCTGATCCACACCCTTGTGGATGGAATCAGTGACTTGCAGCATTGAAATGATGGCTGAGGTGTGATTTCATAAAACTAGATTGGGAGGGCCTAAATAAGGATGAAGAGTGAAAGAAAGGGAAGTGCAGAGTAAGAGCCAGGTGCTCTAAAAGCTTGTCCAAAGCAAAGAAATTATGATATAGTTGCCTGGAGCAGTGGGGTCACCACATTTATGTAAAGGATTATCTTGGCACTCTTCTGAACACCAGGGGCTATGTCCACAGAAAGAAAAGTTATGGATATCTGATATAGAGGGCAGCAATAACAATGGCAGAGATATAAAGACTTTTAGGGTCCAGTCCACCAGTACCGTTACCTTTGAATGGGTTAATAGATTGTAAAGCAGGGAGACTAGCAACAGGAGTGGTAAGACAGAAGGATAAAAAGTGTAGTTGAGGGACTGGAGAGAGGAGGAGGGTGCAGAGAAGGAGAGGTTAAAGTAGAGATTGGGCACAGGTAGAGAAGAAGTGATTGAGGGTTCCTTTAAAGTTTGAATCTGACCAAATGTATAACATCAAACAATTCAGAATTAGGATCAGCATATCCCTAATAAGTGGCATACTATAAATGAGATCTCTAAGTTACTTTGTTTAAAATGTACAAGTTGTTTTGTAACCCTGATTTCACAGTTTCAATCAAAAGCTACTGATGGTGTCAGCCCATAACTCACATCCTAGTTCTCCCTGCCAGCAACCTTCTAGTACTTTTTCCTCCAATGTTGCAGTACATAAAGCTGCAGTTGTAGTAAACATTTGCAAAAGGAAAGCTGGCACTGGGTTGATACAAGACATGCATTTATAGAATTAGCAGAAACAAGGTACTTGGCAAATATGGCTTTAGAATTCCACTGTCGTTAGCAGTTTTAGACTGCTGCAGGTATGGGATTTCAGAATGCCACTAAGTTGCAATTTTTGAATGTAGCAAGGACACAATCTCAGAAAAAAACAGAACATGCAATTTTATAATATTGCAGGGATGTTGAAATATCAAATGTGGTGGTATCCCAAATTTTTAAAATGTGACAGATGTACAGATTCAGAATGTGGAAAATTCATTGTTTGAAATGATGTTGGAATGCCGCATTTCAGAATGTGTCAGGGATACATAAATTCAGCATGTGCTGATGAGACTTGATTTCACTTTGTGGTAGAAACATTCAATTTCAATATGTGGCATGACAGAATTTCAAAATGTGGCAGGTACATGGTTTCAGAATGTGATGGTGACATACTATTTCTGAATATGGCAGGGATGCATATGTTTAATGTGGTGGGTTACATAATTGCGGAGTGTGGCAAGAAAAGATTTCTAGAATGTGACAATGATGCACAATCTTGAAAGGTGGTGTGGAGGCACAATTTAATAATCTGCAATTGAGGTGCAATTTCAGAATGTGGAGAGGATGCACAGCTTTGAAATGTATCAGGGATACACAGTTTTGGAATGTGGTGGAAGTGCACAATGTCAGAATGTGGCTGCAACACAAAATTTCGCAATATGGCAGGGATACATAATGTTAGAATGTGGCAGGGATGTCCAATGTCAAAATGTGTCAAGGACATGCAATGATGGAATCTAGTAGGGACATATAATTTTGGAATGTGGCGAGGGTGCTTAATTTGACAAAGTGGCAATGACACAATTTCAGAAGGTGGTGGTGACACCCAGTTTTGGAAAGCAGCATCAATGAAATTTGTTGCACTCCTAGATTCACACAGGTACTTTACACAGCTTCTAGTATTGAATTTTCTGTCTACTAAAATAACAGTGTGGGGGTTGGTGTTGGTGCACTGTGTATGTACTCTTATATTTCCATTACTCCAACTGCTCCCCATTAGGAGGTAGAACAGCATGTTACTGATGACACTGAGATAGATAGTACACCTAAAATGTAACTATTGATTAGAGTTGATCAGATTATCCATTCTAAAAATGGATGTACTGTATAGTGTACAATGTATGCGGCAATCACACAGTTCCAAGAAATACTTTATTTCTACAAGAATCTGATGCAAGTGAAAAATAAACAATGTTATTTACCCAGTGGATAAATAACACCATTTTTTCACTTGCCTACATCATTCTTTGCCCCAAAATATCAAGTCAACTTGATAGACACAACATTCTGGCAAATTCTGCAAGGAATCCATGTACAACTGCCAATAATATTCCTCTTTTGATACTGAAATCCCCACTTGCCTCACCATCCTGACTACCTGCTTGTCAGTAATATTTTCAAAAACAAGTGTTGAACAGCTGCAGGTTTTTCTATTCATAATGTTCAGCACAATGTTCTCCCCCTTCTGTATCATTATTTTCTTTTCCTGACTTGTGTTTTACAAAAATAGTAAGCTGTAGTTTGTGATCGACCACTCAGGACCACAGATGCTGCAACACAGAAAACGGCCAGCTGAGCTTTGTGCACACTTGATTAAATGTACAACTCTTTCTATGACCAGTCACTTTTAAAACAATACATTTTCTCTTCAGTTTTTTGTCTTTCTACCCATGTGCCAGGTTCCTCTTGTAATTTGCCCTCCTTACCAGCCTGTGAATTGCTTGCTCCACAAACTGTCACTAGATAAACAACTGCCACAGTCTGTGCTCACTTTCGGACCTCACAAACTACAGAAGAGAAAAGATGTACAGACCAAGTTTATTTGCTTTCAGACCACCAAAAGGTGTTTCTTCAGGTAACAACAGCAAAACCGGTCTACTGAAAGAGTGTGCTTGGTGTGCAAATGGATGTGAAGGAAAAACAAACATCGACACCACTCAGCTGTCAGTACCAAAGGCTTTAATAAGTAGATAAAAAGACAAACCATCCATCAGTCCAATAGACCAGGTTGTTCACAAACAAAACCTCGACTGGTCTCACAGGTTACAACATCTTCAGAAGGATCCCTCTGATGAGGCATTAACCCACGAAACTGGTCGGGGCTTTGTTTGTGAGTGATCCCGTCTATTGGACTGATGCATGGTTTGTGTTTTCATCTACTTATTAAAGTCTTTTGGTACTGACAACTAATTGGTGCCGGTGTTTGTTATGCCTTTCTCCAGGTAAGACCAGTTGTTTCTCTTCCAGTATTACCATGGAGTGCAGTTTCATTTTGTAGTTTTTGTTGTATAGTGTGGGGGATAGCTGCCACAGATTCTGCACATCTCTGGTTCTGTTAGAATGCTGTTTACTCCCGTTTGCTGCACAATGCACTTCAATGGGATTGAGGGACAATCACACACCAGAATGAAATTAAAAATATATTCGATTTCCATATACATCTGCCACTTCTTTGAACACAGATACTGCATACACAGAACATACAATAGCCTGTGTTCAAATATGCCATTTATTTTCATTCATGAGGGGGTGTAACTTTTATAACTCACTCATGGCTTCACCTCTCATGAGTTATGGTCCCACACCCTCACTCATGATAATAAATGGCATATTTGAACACAGGCTTTGTATATCCTCTATACCTCAGATAATAGCAAAAAAAATGGAATTTGGATTTTCATAAAAAGCTGCCAAAAATTACAAATCTGAAAGTTTATATTAAGAAAGAATCCCTACCAGCCTGTAGAACACCCCTCAAGTTACCATAATCCCCCACTATTAGTCAGGTATCCCCTTCTATCTACCCCATAACCTACAATCTCCTGCCTCCCCTCCAAGCCCAATGATAAAATCTATTGCCAACTCTTATAATCAAGGCCACTGTTTTTCGGTTTTTACCGGAAAATCTGGTAAAATTCTGGAATTAGGGCTGCCTGAAAACTGGTAAAAATGAAGATTTCATGGAATCTGGCATTTTCTATCAGATCAGTAAATCTATAAAAAAGTCTGTTTTTCTTTTAATTCCTTCCTGTACTATTTTCAGTTTGCTTTATTTAATGATCTGTATATTAAGCCTTCTTTAATTCTGATTATTTATGCACATACTAAAAGAATGATAACAGAATCCCGGTAAAATCTAGAAATTAGACTAACAATCACCGGTGAAATTCCGGAATCTTAAGTCTTGAAAATGGAATTTAATTGTTTTAATCACCGTAAATCAGTGGCCTTGCTTATAATACATAAAATATATACACAATATTATGGTACAAAAACTAATTACAGAAATTACTAGGGCCTACTCCCTCCAAACGATGTTGCTTCCAGGACACTGGCACAAGCATGATATCTTGCCACCCTCCCAATTCAACAGAACCCCCACCACCACCCAACACACCCACTAGCCTTACCTCCCTCCTCCCCATAATAGCTCCAAAAATGTTATAAGAGCCTCACTTTTGTCAGTTTCCTCTAGGGTTGTGTGAAATTTATCTTCCACCAGTGGAATTCTGGAAAAGTACTCATTTTGCTTCCATGACAATTCATGAAGTTTCCACAAATATTTCATGAAATTTTACCAAAATTGCAAATTTGGTTATTTCCATCTAATTTAAAAGTGTTTGTTCACATTGCACCAAATTTGGTACAATGACTTTTCCAATATCCATACAGATGTGCTCCATGTTTCAGGTCTCTATCTTGAAAGATGACTAAGGTATAAGCCCCCAAACATTTGAAAATTTTAAAATTAGAGTTCACAGCTACGTAAATTAGAGATGTTTGTCCAAATTACACCAGATTTGGTATGGTGACTTTAACATGGTCCATTCAGGTGTGTACAAACCTTTAGATCTGTAGTTTAAAGATGACTGAGTCATAAGCATCTAGACTTGTGGACATTTTAAAATTACATTACACAATTATGTATACTGCAGAATTTTAAGCTCCTATAAGTTTAAAACCAAATAATGAAATATCACCAATGTTGTTAAGCTCACTGAAACTAAATATTAGGCTTTAAGGCAGCCCTCATCACCCAGCATCAGAGCATCATGCTGCCATGCTGATGGCCTGGGTTCTGAAACGAGCCGGCAAAGTCATGTTTGGAGGCAGGCCATGGGTAAAACTTAATATTTATGTAATCATTACTTCTCTGTTTAGCAATTTCTATGACTCTTCCAAGAAATTATGCATCTAAGTATTTAATTATCTAGCTCTAAATGTGGGGAAGTTGTAACCATAGAAATAGTAAGAAAAATGTTCACATGAATATTAAATTGCCAGTTTTGAGCCTATATAACTTCTATACCACTCTTTCAAATGTAATGAAACAATGAATACTTTTAGAGCCCATATCAGACAATGTGCATGCCAACTTTCAGACTTCTAGCTGTATCACTGACCAAGTGATAGCCAATTAAATATTTCAGAAAATTAAAAAATAATTCACAAAACTTTGTGGAAATTCATGAAAATTCCACACAAGTTCAGAATATGCTCATTTTTCCCAACTCTAGTTCTCTCTCTTCTCTGTTACTGTTAACTCTTTTGGAACTAGGGCACAATGTAAATTAAATTTTAACATTCCCCAGTTAAAAACTATATGTGGTTGAGGAATTTAATTGGACAGCCCTCTGGCAAGGTTGCCATAAATTTATCCTGCAGGACCAGTTAAGGCTTATACAGTTTAAAATCCTCCATAACATTTACTACTCCCCACAAAAGCTAGCGAATCTAAAATTGGTGTTGGATCCCAAATGTTACAGGTGTCATTCCGGAAATGGGGATCTGATGCATATTTTTTGGAATTGTACGAAAGTAGTCCCACTTTGGACAGCCATTAAAAATAAAATGGATCCATTGCTGGGACTGGAAGATCTTTTTACACCTGAAATATGCTTGCTGGGGGATGTGTCCCGTATTACAGTTAGGAATAGGAAGTTCTATATGGCTCTGATCTCGGTTACCCTTAAAAAGGTGGTTCTTAGACACTGGAAAGACCCCGTCATGATCAGCTACTCCGAATGGCTGGAGGAACTACTTTCAAGCCTGAGGATTGAGAGGATGATAGCTGTCCTTCAAAATAAGCTTCCCAGGTTTGACAAGATCTGGGGTCCCTTCTATACTACTTACTCACTGTAAGATATATGGGTCCCCCCTTTGACTGAAAACGTGTTAAAAGGTCTTGTGCGGGGAGGGTGGTGGGGGAGAGTGGGGGGGAAGGAGGGAATTTGTTCTTTCTTGGGTGTTTTATTTCTTTTTGCTTACTCTCTTTTTTGTTTTCAGTTGGGGAGTATTGCAGAGAATGACTCCTGTCATTAGTTATAACAAGCATCAATGTATACACGCATGTTTGTACCTATGTCTTCCTGGAACCATTCTCTGTAAATAAAACTGGAATAAAGATTTAATGGCAAAAAATAAATAAAAATAAAACTTTAAGTGGGCAAATATCAATTGTTTATTGTGCCCCATCATTTTACAGTAAGTATATTTCTGATTTGTACAGATTTGAGCACTTTCAAGCTATGATTAAACAATTGATTATATTCAAGGTAAATTGTATCTGTACTGAATGTTGTAATTGTATCTTTTGTATGCCTTATTTTGTGTAGTTGTCTCACATGAAAATGGGAAGTTTCTGTACATATGCTAACAAGTTTAAAAAATAACTCAAATCAAAGACCTGAGTCAGGTACTCAGAAACACTCACTTCTGTCAGATCCCGTGGTGGAGCTGCTTGCACCCACATTTTCATGCTGGTATATTATGAATGAATGATAGTCCTCTATAATAATAACTCCTGACTGGCTGTTAGTCAGCCAATCAAAAGTTAATACTATAGGAGGACCATCATTCATTCATAATATACTGGAATGAAAAGACAAGCACAAGCAACCCTGCCATGAACGTGACAAAAATTAATATTTCTGAGCACCCAACTTGGATTTTGTTATATTTGTGAGGCTATGTGTGGGAGGATGGAGATGAGGACTAGTGGGTGGGTTGACTGAAGGAGCTTTTGTTCAAATGAGGGGAGTACCATGGTATTAGGCATATGTTAGTGTCCAGGGAAAGCTTAATTTGGAAGGGGATGCCGGTAATTCTGGTAATTGGTTCTTGTATCATTCTAGTCTGGATATATTATATTTATAGTAAGAGCTGGCACTAACTTTTATCAGTGGGCTTGTGGGGGAGGAGTAAGGTTTTACAGGGTGGTTTTGGTGGGGTTGGAGTGGTTAAAAGGGTAAAGGGTGAATGTACTCAATTAGAGTACCAGGATACATTGATGGATCCAACATCTGCTGCCACAAAAGGACAGGACTGGATGTCAGATTTGGTAAGGGATTATCCCAATGTCTGTCTATCCTAGTTTAGGTCCAATTTTTAGATATCTAAGCAATCCTAATACAGTATTGTTCCATTTTTCTGTACTGCTCATCATGTCATGGCCCCCATCAGACAGACAGCATCACCTCCTTGGTAAGCACCCTTCCCGACTGCTTGAGCCAGAATTACATATTCTAAACTGCAAACATACTCTTTTGACTTCTTCATACTTTAGGAGGACCCATTAGTGGGTCCTGAGCAATTAACATACAAACACAGGGAATAATGGCAAAAAAAAATTCATTGTCCATCCAATCTGCCTGAGTTCCCTACTTAGCCCTGGTACCTACCATCCCTTCAGTGACTTAGACCTCCCCCCTCCATTCTCCTCCCAATTCTTGTTGCTCCAAACAACTACTATATTCTTCATTCTTTCCTAACCTTTCTTAAAACCACCAATGATTTTCCATCTACCACTTCACCTGGTAGACAGGTGCACAGCTCCACCACCCTTTCTGTAAAATAATACTTCATGTCCCTCCTCAACCTCCCTTCTAATAGTTTCCAATCATGCCCATATGACCATGAGCTAGTATTCAAGGTAAATAGTCCCCCACATTTCACTTTGTTGACTCCTTTTAGGAACTTGAAGGCCTTTATATTTTCCCTCTCCCTTCTGGTCTCCTGTTCAATGCCTAGAGGCAAGCCTCATAGGACCTGGCCTGTTGGCCCTGAATCATTTTTGTCACTCTGTGCTGTACTATCTCCAGCAATTCACAAATTCATTTCTTGGGCCATCTCCTGCTCTTGTCCAGGCTCCACTGGGGGGTCCTTGTCTTTTAATTAATACTTTTTTATGCAAGAATTCCTCTCTTTCTCTTTAAAAGCTGATCTTTCTAGATATGTATCTTTATGAAGTGTCTTTACTTCTGTACCAATTAGTCTTTTCCCTCTTGAGCTAGTCTGTGTGGTCTCCCTTCTCTGCTCCCAACCTAGAACACCTCTTGTAGTAGGTACTTTAGATTGAAAAGCCTAGCTACTGCAGCTGCCACCTCCATTAGTCTGCAGAAAACTGTGAACACTATTCTAATTCTCATATTCTCCAGCATGATGCACCAAACCCTCAGCATATAAGTTACTGTTCAAGTCACACTGCTTTTTGACATGACCCCCAGGCCCATCTTCACTGTACACTTCCAAGGTGGCCTTCTGCCCTCTCTTCCTGCCAGATGATTACAGTCATCACATGAACATTGGTGCTGTTGTTACATACAGCCCTGTTGCCTGTTGCTGCTGTGTCCATGACACCCATTCTTGTTTTGCCAACAGTTAAGACTACCTTTTTTCTGGGCGGTAACTTGTGTCATGCTATGTGTCATGCAAACTCACTTTATGCAGTGCTACCAAGCTGAATATAGCATTGTGCCTGGTCATGTACTGTACATGCCCCCTCTCTTTGCCCAGTGCGTACATTATCATTTTGTATGGCACTATTTCAGTTTGCCCTCGCTAATCGGGCTTTTGAGTTTAGCACAGATGTGCACTCAGCAAGCAATCCTGGTGCAAATGGTTTGCGCTCAGCACAAAGTTTTCAATGTCTGGCCCCAGGTGTTTAGAAAATGTGGTGTGAGCATGCCAAAGAGGCAGTTTACAAATATAGACAGTTTGTCTTATTTTAAGCAAATCACTTTGCTTTTCTGTGTTAAAGAATTTTATTTAATTTGCAAGGCAGCATTTTTCAGACAAGCAGATTTTCAAATACTGGTTCCCATTCTGTTATAGTTTTATCTTTACTAGTTTTATTGCAAATTTAGGGAATGTTTCTGATGTGCACACTGCTGGTAAAAAAACATTTTAGAACTGTATGACTAAGTTCATGTCCTTTAGCTTTTTATCATTGTTACAAATGTTATGCACTGAGTGTTCTTCTGTAAAACTGATTGAAAGGGACATACAATAAACTATATCACACAATTCTTAAATAGTAGTAACTACAAGTGTGTTAATCAGAACATTGCACTGGGTTCATTAAAAGGTTAGTAATAGAAAAAAAAACCTTAAAGAATGGGATTTGTTAAGAAACAGTCTCCATGGCAAAAAGTGAAAACATATACAGTGGCGTGAAAAAGTATTTGCCCCCTTCCTGATTTTCTCTATTATTACATATTTGTCACACTGGATGTCTTCAGGTCTTTAGACAAAATGTAATATTAGATAAAGGGAACCTGAGTGAACAAATAACACTTTTTTTTTTTTTACTTATTTCATTTATTTAATGAAAAAGTTAACTAACACCAACTGGCACTGTGTGAAAAAAGTAATTGCCCCTAGTTAAATCAACCCAATTAAAGGGATAATTAGAATCAGCTGATTGAACACAGCCAGGCTTGATTACAGCCAGCCCTGCTCAATATAAACCTCCACTTATTTTGACCCTACCATCAGAGTCACGTTGCCAGCACAAAGATTCAACAAGCACATTATGCCACAATCAAAGGAAGTTCTGAAAGATCAGAAAAAATTTGTTGCCCTCTATCAGTCTGGAAAGGAGTGCAAAGCTGTTCTAAGGCTCTGGGACCCATCGAACCACAGTGAGAGCCATAATCTCCAAATGGAGAACACTTGGAACAGTAGTGAGATCTTCCCAGGAGTGGGCGGCCTGCCAAAATTACTCCAAGGCATAGCGTAAAATCATCCAGGAAGTCTCAAAGGATCCTAAAACAACATCCAAAGAACTGCAGGCTTCTCTTGCCTCAGCTAAGGTCAGTGTTCATGACTCCACAATTAGAAAGAGACTAGGCAAAATGGGCTTCATGGGAGAGTAGCAAGGCGAAACCACTGCTTAACAAGAAGAACATAAATGCTCATCTCTCATTTGCCAAGAAGCACCTGGATGATCCACAGGCATTTTAGGAAAATGTTCTATGGACAGATGAGTCCAAAGTGGAACTTTTGGACGACATGGATCCCATAATGTTCATGTAAAGCAAACACAGCATTCCAAAGTAAGAACACCATACCAACAGTCAAACATGGTGGTGGTAGTGTGATGGTGTGGGGATGCTTGCTGCCTAAGGACCTGGACGACTTGCCATAGTTAAAGGAACCATGAATTCTGCTCTGTACAGAAAATTCTTAAGGAGAATGTCGGTCATCCTTCCGTCAGCTGAAGCTGAAGCGTAGTTGGGTCATGCAGCAAGACAATGATCCAAAACACAAAGCAAGTCCACTCAGAATGGCTCAAAAAGTAAAATTAAAGTTTTGGAGTGGCCTAGTCAAAGTCCAGACTTAAACCCAATAGAGATGCTGTGGCAGGACCTGAAATGAGCAGTTCATGCTTGAAAACCTACCAAATGTTACTGAATTAAAAGCAGTTCTGTGAGGAAGAGTGGGTTAAAATTCCTCCCTGTGATGTGAAAGACTGATATTGAATTATAGGAAGTGTTTGGTTGCAGTCATTGCAGCTAAAGGTGCGTAACCAGTTATTAAGTGTAAGGGGGCAATTACTTTTTCACACAGTGCCAGTTGGTGTTGGTTAACTTTTTTCATTAAATAAATGAAATAAAAAAAAAAAACAAGTGTTATTTGTTCACTCAGGTTCCGTTTATCTAATATTACATTTTCTCTAAAAACCTGAAAACATCCAGTGTGACAAATATGCAATAATAGAGAAAATCAGGAAGGGGGCAAATACTTTTTCACACCACTGTAAGTCTAATGCAATTCTGCATTAACTTCATTCTCCCACTTCCTTCAGTCTCCTTTGCTCCTACTACTTCTTTCTCCCCTCTCCTCTCCCCTCTATCTCCCATCTCTTACCGATTCCCTCTCTCTCCTCTTTCTCACTTGCTCTCATTATTTTTCTATCTGTTTCCCCGTCTCTGTCTTCCTGGCTCACTTTTTGTTCTCTCTTTTCTCTCCTTTCTTCCCCTCTTTTTTTGATGTCCCTCTGTTCCTCTCCCTTTCTCTTCAGCCTTTCTGAGGTTTATTAAATTTCCCCAATAGTATGCATCTCACTTAGCCTCCCAGTGCTAACCTAACAACTGATCCAACTGTTAATAACTTATGAAGTACATTAGAATGCTAGAAACAAAAGGCATAGCAGCATATTAAAGGGAATTTTGAGTACTCAAAAAAGCATTTCAAAAATATAATATCTGGACACAATACGGATTATATTTCATTAACCTGCTGTATTTATCTCATTTGTTATTCATCCTGAGGGTATTGACATGAAAGAAAGTTGAAACTACTACCCTTTTACTACTCTCCCTTATGCTTCCCTTTAATAAGCCCATTGATCTTATACCATCCAGTTTTGAGGGCACTATATATAATTAAATTACTTTCTTCATAGTTTCAGAAACACTTTTTGCTAAATATATGTATAAATGCCAAGTTGATATCCTGAATTTTGACCACAGAATGTAACATCTTTATTCCATAAAGTGAAAACCAAGACAAAATGAGAAAACTACTCCAAATATGCAGAGTGGTAAAATGTAAGAATTGAGCATGTCTCTTATTCATACAAACACAGCATTATTTTATATCAGTATTGCCTAGAGGTTAGATCACCAAGCTATGAACCAGCACACCCAGAAAACCTAAGTTTGAATCTGAGAACCACCACTTACATACTGCATGATGCTGAGTAATTTACATAGCTTCCCCTCTGCTTCATGGATGTGCCTGGAAATGACATTCAGCTCAACTGTTCTGGGTGACCCTGCCTGCACAAGGCAGTGATCTAGCAGTGACTGAAGGGGTGCACTAAAAGAAGAAATAGGGGAAAGTGGGTAAAGTTGTTGCCCACCATGTACTATGGATTCTGCCTGCACAAGGCAGTGATTGAGCACACAGGAGGGAGATAGATTAAGGTAGAGAAAGAAGGGGGAGGAACACTTTAAGAGGAGGGAGAGTAGGGGACAAGGAGGAGCATGATCAGAGGGAAATAGAAGTGGTGGGGAGTAGGCATATGGTAATATGGGCTTATTGGAGATGGCGGGGGATTAGAAAGGGTCATGGCAGGCACAGGAAAGGGCAAGTAAGTTCTTGAGGCAGAGGTAATGGAGTAGCAAGAGCATGAGTGGTGAATCTGAGGGGGAAGTGAATTCCAGATTTTTGGGAGGTGATAAGAATAACCCGATTGGCCAATAGGGTACAGTGGTGTGGGACCACCATGGTTCATGAGTCGGTAGATCTTAGAAAGTGGGAAGGAGGGGGGTGGTTGTAAAGTCAGGGGAGAGACAGGAGGGCAGGTCACCCAGCCAGTGCTTGGAGGTGAATTTTGCGAAGTGAGAGAGACATTAGTTTGTCAGGGAAGGGAAGGAAGGACATGGTATAGATCTCAATGATGAGTGTGGAAGGGGACGTCAAGAGCAAAACAAAAGGAGCTGAATACAGTATCTAGTCTGGTCAGAGAGGACTTAAGAGCAGCACTGTAGACTACGTCACAGTAGTCAAAGCTAGATAGGATCATCTTCTGAACAGTCTCAGTCCTAGCCATAGGTGGGATGCAGGCACAGTTCCTGAATAATGCAGCGAGCTTGGGATGCAATTATTTCTGAATGGTGTCGATATGACCAGACAAGTTCAGGTGTTGGTCCAGCCAGACACCTAAATATGTGAAGGAGGATGTGTCCTCAAATAAATTCCCATCAGGGATTTGGAAGGAGGCTAGAGAAGGAAACCTGGTAAGTCTCTGACTGGTGCCTAAGGTCATGGAGACTATTTTTTGGTGTTGACAGATAGTTGCTGGTTTGCAAACCAATGCTAAACTTTGTTGAAGTCATGCTGTAAGTTGGATGCAACCTCGGTGGGGCAGGAGCCAGATGCATACAAGACTGCATCATCAGCGTACATGAGTGTGGAGGAGAATGGAGAGCAGATGGATGGGAGATCATTTAGAAAAATAGAGAATAGTATGGGGCCTAACACTGATCCCTGGAGGATGCCATATCTTATCGGGAGGGGTGGGGAAATTGTGTCAGAGATCTTGACTGATTGGGTTCTGCCAGTGAGGTATTCCTTGAACCAGTCTGTGGCTAAGGGGGATAGCCCAGCTGTTGATAGAGTGTCAAGGAGAAGAGAGTGGGAGACTGTGTCAAAGGATTCAGCCAGATCAACAAAAATGGCTTAGGTGATTTGGCCATTGTCCATTCCCATGAGGATAGAATCAGTGAGCCAAAGAAGGGAGTTGGTGGTGGAGTGGTTTTTCCTGAAGCCAGATTGATAAGGGGTGAAGAAGTAGTAGTCACTGAGGTAAGCAGTGAGCTGGGAGAGGACTAGGTGTTCCTGAAGTTTGGCAAGGGTAGGGACAAGAAAGATGGGATGGTAGTTTCCAGTGGAGGTGAGGTCTATGTCTCTGGGGAGGAGAAGGACCACTGCATATTTCCATGGGGAAGGTACTGAGGCAGTTGAGAAAGAGAGATTTAGGATAATAGAGAGTGGGTAGGTGATGGTTGGAGCTGAGAGGGATAGTAGTTTAGGGTCAAGGCCATCCAGGGAGAAGCCTTTTGAAGGGTTGATCGCTAGCAGGGCATTTAGGGTGTCATTTGTGGAGACAGTAGCAAAGGAGAAAGGGGAATTGGAAGGGGAGATTTTTCGTAGGCAATAGGGGGGAAGAGAGGGTAATAGTTTGGGAGGGATTGGAGTAGCTCATCTGCACAAGTGATGTAATAGAAGTTGAATTCAGTAGCTACTGCAACTGGATCAGCAATGACGGTGGTGTTTATCTTAAGTGTAGGGGTGGGTGGACAGGATGGCGGTGTAAAGAGGGTGTGGATTACTCTCCAGAACTTGCAGGGGGAGTTGATGTTTGTCATGAAGATAGACTTGAAGTACTCTGTTTTGGCTGGCCTGGTACCCAGGGTGCAGGCATTATGGAATTTTCGGTAAATAAGAAGGTCATTTGGAAGCCAGGAGACTTTGTACCATTTCCAGGCCTGATCTATGCCTCTTTAGCAGGCTAGCAATTTAGGGGTAATCCAGGGGAGGTGATGACCTCTAACCCTTGTTTGTTTTAGGAGTGTGAAGGCATTCCAATTACGAACATACAAACTTGCAGGCAGAAAAAGGCCCACAGGTCTATCAAGTCCGCCTGATTGTGGAGCTCTTAGTTTCATGTCACTACAGCTGCCCCACCACCACAAAAAAAACTCTCATCTTCCTCTTTTCGGTCCTTCCCCTCTTTGTGTTTTTATCTAACCTTGCCCTTGACTCTATCCCAGCCCCGCTTAAAGCAATTAACTGCTCCAGCAGCCATTCCAACCTGTCACCACCCTCTTTGTGAAGTAGTGCCTCCTCATCTCCCTCCTAAATCTTCCCCCTTCCAGCTTCTTACTGTGCTGCCTAGTGACTCTTCCCCCCTTTAAGGAGAACAGTCCTCCATCCCTGACTTTGTTTATGCCTTTCAAGTACTTAAAAGTCTCTATCATGTCCCCTCTTACCCTTCTGTCTTCCAGTGAGTACGTTGATCTCTCTCAACCTTTCCTCGTATGGCAACTCCCCTAGTCCCATGATCATTTTTGTAGACCTACGCTGCACTTCCTCCAGTAATCTCACATCCTTTTTGGGGTATGGCCACCAGTACTGTACACAGTATTCCAAGTGTGGCCTCACCACTGATCTATACAGTGGCAGGATGACCTCCCCCTTTTGAGAGGTGATCCCTCTGGCAATACACTCCAGCATCCTATTTACCCTTATTGCAGCTCTCCTGCACTTTGCAGATACCTTCATGTTCCCTGTGACTATTACCCCCAGGTCCCTTTCCTCTGAAGCCATTACCTGCACTCCTCCCAGCCAGTAGTTTTTCTTAGGATTTCTAGCTCCAAGGTGCATGACCTTGCACTTCTTAGTGTTAAACCCCAACTGCCACTCCCTAGACCAGTGTTCAAGTTTTGCTAAATCCTCTCTGAGTGCCTGCCTATCTTCCTCATTGTCCACTTTTGCACAAATCTTAGTGTTGTCCACAAGCAGGTAGATATTAGTCTTGACCCTCCTCTGTAATATCTCCCATGAAGACATTGAACAAAACAGGGCCTGGCACAGAACCCTGTGGTATTCCACTCATTACTGGCCGTGGCTTGGATGTCTCCCCCTACAAATACCCCCTGTTGTCTCCCCTACAGCCAGCTTTCAACCCACCCCACCTGTTTTTCCCCCACTCCCATGTCTCTCAGCTTGCTGATTAACCTTCTGTGTGGCAGGGAGTCAAAAGCCTAGCTGAAGTCCAGATACAGGACATCCACAGAGTGGCCTTCGTCAACCACCCTAGTGACCTAGTTGAAGAAGTCGATCAGGTTAGTTTGGCAAGATTTTCCCTTGACAAACCCATGCTGTCTCTCATCCTGCAGCCCATTGCTATCAAGAAAGGTTATCAACCTCTCCTTCAGAATGGATTCCATCAACTTCCCCATTATGGAAGTCTGTAGTTACCCGGTTGGTCCTTGGGTCCACTCTAGTGAAGGGGCATCACGTGAGTCATCCTCCAGTCCCTGGGTACATTCCCTGTCTCCAAGGAGGTGTTGAACAGGTCCATCAGAGGGTCTGCCAACAACTCTGCCAGTTCCTTCAGGACCCTTGAGTGTACACCATCCCATCCTGGTGCTTTGTCCACTCGCAAGCCTTTAAGACCCTTCAGAACTCTATCGTCTTGCATGACCTCATCTGTTATCTCTGTCCCCCCTTTCCCCTGTGGTGTTGGGCCATCCCTTTCTTTTGTGAACATCAAACACAAATACTCATTGAGTGCCTCTGCCTGATCTTCCCCTTGTTCCGCTCCATCCTCCCTCTTGATTCTAATAATGTCATCCCTACAACACCTCTTCTCCCTTATGTATTTAAAGATCCCCTTTTTCCCTCTCTGATCTACTGAGCCAACTTCAGCTCCTTTGCTGCCTTGGCTGCCCTGACTGACCTTGTCACCTCCCTAGATGCCTTTGAGGACATTTATCTACCTTCCTCACACACAGATTTTTTAAACTTAATGAAGGCCAATCTTTCCTCCCTCACTTCCCCCTTCACCTCCTTGCTGAGCCAGCCAGGCTTTTTGACCTAGACTGAACAATCATATTTGGATGCATTCGAACAGCTGGGTTTAGAACAATTAGTACATGAAAATACCAGAGGAAATAATGTTCTGGACCTCATATTGACAAATATGAGTGATCTGATTAACAAGATACAGATTCTGCCTCCCCTGGGCAACAGTGACAATTCTGAAGTCCACTGTATAATAGGAGCAGTGGAGCAGACTCATAATTCATGTACTAAATTTGAAGGACCAACTAAATTAAATTTAGCAAAAGCAAATTTCATTTGTTTTGAGCAAGATCTGGCATTGTGGCACTGGTTTGAGGCTTTTGAAGGTAAAAACACTGAGGACATGTGGATTGTGTTCCTTAATTAACTTAATCAGTTAATTACCAAGTATATTCCAACTATTAAATCTAAACAAATGAATGGTAACAAATCTAATCCTAGATGGTTAAATAAATCAAATGTTTAATTAATAATAAAGACAGACTGTTCAAGAAATACATGAAAGACAAAACCCAGAAGAATTATTTAGCATACAATAAACATGCTAAATTACTCAAGTCAACTATTAAAAAAGCAAAAGCTCAGCAAGAATTTACCTTAGCCAACAAAATTAAAGATAACAAAAAAATATTTTTTTCTTATATTAATAGCAAAAGGACTCATCATTCATTACTGGGACCCTTTAAAGACAACAATGGTGGTTTGCTTAACGAGCAAGAAACAGTTAATATACAAAATAATTATTTCTGCTCAGTTTTTAATCCTGATAATACACCTCTTATTTTTGACACTTCAACTCCCTTATTTGGAAATATTAAAATAACACCTGCAGAGGTAAAGAACATATTAAGTAAACTGGACATTAATAAATCTCCAGGCCCTGATAATATTCACCCTAGAACTTGCCGATCATCTGGCAGAACCACTGAGCTTTTTATATCAAGCATCCTTAGACAGAGGTGAAGTCCCTCAAGCCTGGAGAAATGCCTTGGTTGTTCCTCTCCATAAAAAAGGATCAAGACTTGACCCAGCCAATTTTAGGCTTATTAGTTTGACATCATTATTAGGTAAAGTTATGGAGGGTATTTTAAAGGATATCATAGTTGATTATATAACAACAAATAAATTATCTGATCCTGTACAACATGGCTTTATTAAATCTAGATCATGTCAAACTAATTTATTATCCTTTTATGGAAATGTTAACGTAGAATTGGACAACGGCAAACTGGTGGACGTGGTTTTCATGGATTTTGCAAAGGCGTTCGATAAACTACCTCATGAGGAATTAATACAATCTCTGATTAAAACTGGAATTAATGAAATTATTAATTGGATAGCTAAATGGTTAGCGGGCAGAAAGCAGAGAGTGGTGGTTGGGGGTGTGAAGTCAGATTGGTCTGAGGTCACTAGCGGGGTGCCTCAGGGTTCGGTGTTGGGACCATGTCTCTTTAATGTCTACATTTCATAGTTGCAGCTCAGCAATCCTCATATATGGATTTCTAAGTTCACTGACAATTGAAGACTGGGAACAACTGTGACTTCAATAACAGAGGCACTCTCCTTGCAACAGGCCGTAAACGAAATTTATGAGTGGTCTAGAATTAGCAGATTGGAACTCAATATTTCCAAATGCAAAATCATGCATGTGGGTCGTAACAACAACAAACATATGTATTATATTGGGAATAATATCTTGGTAACAACAACAGAAGCGAGAGACTTAGATATCAATATTACATCACATTTAACGTTTAGTTCACATTGCAAACAACAAGTTAAAAGGACTAATCAGAGTTTAAACTGTATCTTGAGACATATTTCTAGCAGACATGAAAATGTGATTATTCCATTGTATGGAGCATTGGTAAGGCTACATCTGGAGTACTGCGCACAACTGTGGTCACCTCAGTACAGAGAGGATATTGTGAGAATCGAGAGTGTCCAGCGTAGAGCGACAAGATCAGTGTTCGCCTTAAAAAAATCTGTCTTACAATAAGAGATTAACTAAACTTAATCTATATTCCTTAGGTTATAGAAGACTAAGAGGAGACCTTTGTATGATGTTTAGGATATCACAAGATGCTACATTAAGAGAAGATCTAAAAATGTCATATAGAATAGGCTGGTCTAGCGCTCGTAAACATAGTATGCAATTAGAACTGCCTAAATGGAATACCAACTTAAGGAAGCACTGGTTCACTACAAGGGTGGTATCTGCATGGAATTACTTGCCGTTAAATTTGGTAGGGAGTACTAGCATGGACATGTTCAAATCTAGACTTGGTAAATATCTTTAAGATAAGACTACTACGTTTTAAAAAGCAATAAAAAATGGCGAACACTATGGACGAAAGTCCCGAAGCTTGACTTGACTTATGAAACTTATGACTGCTTACTCTGAGATTTGGCACATGTGTTTGTGGCCTCATTTAGCCCCTTCCTAATGATTTCCCTCTTCTGTTCGGCATCCATCCCTGGGTTAATTTCAGCTAAATAGTCCACTAGGATGCTGCCCATTCTGGCAAAATCTGCTTTCCTGAAATACAACACTCTTGTCCTGGTCTTAGCAGACTCCCTCCTTGTGTTGAGGAGGAACCACACTGAGCAGTGGTCGCTTCCTTCTATAGTGTCCTGTAGTACCACATTCTGGACTTGGACTCCATTTGCTAGCACCAAGTCCAGTATATTCCCTTCCCTAGTAGTATCCATTACCCCTAGCACTAGGTAATTGTCCTGGATATCCTGCAGTAGCATCTGTTCCCACAAGTAATGTAGTTACTGTCTGCCAGTCAACTCTAGTTACTGTAGGTCAAAGTCTCCCATTATAACTGTATTCTATTTGCCACTGACTTTCCTGACTTGCTCCCGCAGCTCTCTATCAACCTCCTCATTCTGTGAGGGTGGCCTGTACACCACCCCCATCCTGAATTTCTTACCTTTAGGGCTTTGGAGTAATACACATATTGTTTCTGTCCTTCATTCATCCCCTTTCTTCCTGGTACACAGTATTCCCTCACTGACATAAATAGCCACCCCTCCCAGTCCCTGCAGAACACCTTGTATCCTGGGATTGTGAGATCCCAGTAATTGTATTAGGTGGTCCAGGTCTCTGAGAAGGCAGCAATATCTACTTCCCCCTCCACCATCATTGCCTGGAACTCTGCCACCTTGTTTGCTAAGTTCCTTGCATTCAAGGATACTACAGTCCAGCTTGTGTCCTGCCCCTCCTCTTCCCGTCTCTCTCCCCCTTCCACTTTTGTCTTGGTAATTTCTCCTTATTCTCCTCCTCCATCTCTGGGGGGTGAGGCCTTCTGGTCTCCCCTGGAAGGTGCCTCCTCCCTGCAATCCGACTCAGCCCCTCCCTCTCCTGAGTTTAAATCTGCGTTGTTTTTAATGTACTTCTCCAGCCCCTGTGTGAATGCCCTTGTACTCTTGATGTTGCGATGCAGCCTATCCTTGGCATAAAGCCCCTTATTGTTCCTCATTTTGCCCCACCCCTCTACTACTCCATACCCCATTTCTGCACACCAACCCTTTGGCCACCCATTAAACTCCAGTATCATTATCTTTCTCACTGTCCTTGCCCTAGGTACTGGGAGTACCTTGGAGAATGTCACTGAGCTTCCCCCCTGACTGCAGATACCCTCCCACTTCCCTGAAAGTCTCCTGCACTTCTTCCACTGTACTGCCCTCTAGGTCATTTGTTCCTAGGTGTACATGTACAATGATATGAGGCTTCCCTTCCACCCTGTCCACACATTTCTGAATGCACTGCCCTATTCTCCCCACTATCATACCAGGCATACATTCCACCCAGGTCCGGCTCTTCCTTTCTCCCTTACCTCCCCATCTCACCACCTGACCATAGAATCCCCTAATGCAAGTATCCACTCCCCATCCCTTGTACTGCTCCATGGTTTTCCCTCCTATGAACCCCTTTTCCTCAGTATCCTCCACTGCCATACCCTGTCCCTTCCCCCTCCTTTCTCCTCCAGTTGTGCTTCCATCTGCTGTCCTCCTCCTTCATACTTTCTGTGCTTGCTCCCTTCCCCAACCACTCCCCTTTATTACTTTTACATCATCCCACTGCCCCCTGCATTGTGCCATCTCCTCCCCCACTCCCAACATGTTTTGGCCTTCCTTCCCCTTTGTTCAGTGTGTTCATGCCAACTTGACCTACTTCCCTACCCCTTCCCTCTTTTACACCACCGTCTTCCCTCTCTCCTTGAACTGTATATTCCCCCCTTCCCTCCTGAACACCTGACTCTTATTCTATGGTGGCTTCCCCAACATGCTGCTCTGTTTCATCAACCAGTATTACATACCTGTTTGTTGCCTCCAACCTCCTGCCTCAGTCCTCCCCTAAAATCCCTTCCTGCCTCTGCTTATCCTGAACCTCTTTCCTACTTCATCTCAATCTACCCATGTTCCCTACCACCTGCCAACAACTCTTTGGTGTTCCTGGGACCCTGTGGACTTGGCCACCCTGGCCAAGTGCCCTCTTCCAGCCCGCGGTAGCCTAGTCTGTCTTGCAATGGAACCCTCTCTGCCGCTATGTCCCTTCTCCTCCTCACCCTCTCGTACCTGTCCTCTCCCCCAAGTTCCTGTCTCAAGCTCACTATCTCCAAAAAAAGATGTCTAAACATCCTGCATACTGGACAACCCCCCACTTTCCACCAGGTTCCCAGAAACAGTGCTTCCCCACACCCATTGCAGCTCACAATACTCCCCACCTCCCTGTGCCCCCAACCCCAGTCATACCAACCTCTCCACTCCTCCCCTCCATTTCCCCACCTGTCTCCTTGCCCTGGCCTCTACATCCCCCCCGTCTTAGTCTCCAAATATTATAGAAACATAGAAACATAACATATAAACATTGAATTTGATGGCAGATAAGGACTGCTTGGCCCACTCAGTCTGCCCATTTCCCTACCTAATGGATAAGTTGCAGATCCTAGTTAACCAGCAGCCTACTTCTTTCTACCCCCAACCCCTAGAATTACCTTATGGTTGTCCCATGCATGCTTGGATTCAACCACTGTTGTTGACTCCACAACCTCCGTTCCATGCATCCACAACCCTCTCTGTGAAAAAAAAAACTTCCTTACATTACCTCTGAGCTGCCCCCATCTTCAAATTGTGCCCCCTTGTTCTTGCACACCTCTTTTTTTGAAAGATGCTACCCTCTTGGACTTTGTTGATTCCCTTGAGGTACTTAAAAGTTTCTATCATGCCCCCCCTTTCCTCAAGGCTATACATATTAAGCTCCTTTAGTCTCTCTTCATATGTCTTCCAGTGCAGACCCTGCACCATTTTAGATGATCTCCTGTGGACAGCTTCCATCTTGTCTATGTCCTTGCGGAGATTGGGTCTCCAGAACTGCACACAGTACTCCAGATGGGGTCTGACCAGCTGTCTGTACAGAGGGATAACAACTTCCTGTTTTCTACTGGTGATGCCTCTCCCTATGCATCCCAATATCCCCCCAGACCTCCTTACTGCCCTCTCACATTGCTTGCCAACCTTTAAGTCATCTGATATGACTAACCCCAGGTCCCTTTCCATTTTTGTTGTTGTTAGTATCTCACCCTCACTGTGTACTCTTCCCTGGGTTTTTGTTTTCCAGGTGCATTACCTTGCACTTCTTAGCATTAAATCTAAGCTGCTATACATTTGACCATTCCTCTAACCTTGCCAAGTCCCTTCTCATCCTTTGCACCCCACCTTGTGCATCAACTCTGTTGCAGATCTTTGTGTCATCTGTAAAGAGACATACTTGTCCTTCCAGTCCCTCTGCTATGTCACTTACAAAGACATTGAAGAGGACCAGTCCTAATACTGAACCCTGCAGCACCCCACTAGTAACCCCCTTTCTTCAGAGTGGATTCCATTTACTATTACCCTCTGTGTCCTATTCTCCAGCCAATTCTTTACCCATGCTATCATCTTGGGACCCACTCCCAGGCTGGCTAACTTGTATATTAATCTTTTGTGTGGGACTGAGTCAAATGCCTTGCTAAAGTCTAGGTAGGCCATGTCCACAGCCCCTCCCTGATCTACTACTTTGGTCACCCAGTCAAAGAAATCTATTAGATTCATCTGGCATGACATTCCCGCTGTGAATCCATGCTGCCTTGGGTCCTGTGCCCCCTGGCCTCTAGGTACTCAACAATTCTTTCCTTCACAAGTGATTCCATTATTTTCCCTATCACTGAGATTAAACTAACAAGTCTGTAGTTTCCTGCTTCTGCCTTGCTCCCACTTTTGTGAAGGGGAATCACAACTGCCCTCCTCCAGTCCTCAGGTACCACCCCATCCTCCCATGATTTGTTAAAGAGGGTAGTCAGTGGTGTCACTAGTTCTACCCTTAGTTCTTTTAGAATTCTGGGATGAATCCCATCAGGCCCCATTGCCTTGTCCACCTTCAGTTTTAAGAGTTCTTTCAGAACCCTTTCTTCTGTAAATGGGCTGGTATCAACTTCTGTATCCAGAGTGTTTCTATTGATTGTTTTAGGTACCTCCCCCTCTTCGTTAGTAAATACTGAGCAAAAATATTTGTTTAGTATCTCTGCCTTTTCACAATCACCCTCTGCCCACCACCTCCCCTTTATTGAGCCTCACTATCCCTCCCTTAGTCTTCCTTCACTCCCTGATCTACCTAAAAAAGGTTTTATCCCCCTTCTTAACTGAGTTAGCTATCTTTTCATCAGTTCAGGCCTTTGCTGTTCTGACTGCCTTCCCAGCTTTCTTTTGCTTTAACTGATACAATTCTCTGTCTTGTTCCTTCTGTGATTCCTTGTACTTTCTGAATGCTTTATTTTTCTCTTGAACCTTCACTACCACCTCCTTTGAATCCTTTGAATCTGTATGTCTATAAGGGCTGTAAACCTGCAGCACTGCCCCAAAACTCTTAATCTCTCTCCTTCTGTAGGGACTTAGAGCTTCTCTCTTCTCCTTTTGTATGTGTCCTTGCTAGGAAGATATCTTTAAACTAGATTAGAGCTTTATCAATCAAGGAGGTTCTTGCTTAGGGGGACCAGTCTGAGAGGGCAAGGCTATGCAGAAGAGGTTCCAATTCTAGGGATTTATTGGTCCATATTTGTAGGGTTTTATGTGGGAATTTAGGGCTGAACTTTTCTAACCAGGAAAACTGGCTGTGGTTGCTGAAAACACCTGAGCTGATGATTCTATGGGGCTGGGAAGTTAGAGCTCAATCTATTATGGAGTGGTTTTCGGACTTGTGATTAGGGCGAGTGGGTTCTGTAATTAGTTGTGTAAGGTTGAGGGCACTGATAGCATTTCTTGTGGTAGATGTTGTTGGGGACAATCAATTTAAATTGAGGTCACCAAGGATATTATGCACACCAGATTGAGAGAAGGAAGTAATGGAAGTTAGGAGATCAAGGGAGACAGCGGGCTGGACATTTGGATGACAATAGATATTGGCTACAAAGATAGGAAGTGAGAAAGGGAGGGATACATTGATGGCTAAGGCATCATGGGTTGCTGGGTTGGAGGAGGAGAAGACTGGGAAGTATTGAAGTGAGGCGTGGATATACATGGTCACTCCACCCCACTGTCTGCTCTATCTAACCTTAGGATTGAGTAACTGGGGATGGAGAACAAGTGGTCAGAGATTGTGCTTTTTAGCCATGTTTCTGTTATAATTAGAATGTTTTGTTTCAGGGCAGCAACCATGGCTTGCAGGAGGTCTAATTTATGAAGTAGGCTATGAATGTTTAAGTGCAATATCTTGAAACCCTTTATGAGGGAAGTTGGGATAGGGGTATGGGCAGCGGCAGTGGAGGAGATGGCAGAAGTGAAGGAAGTAGCAACACCAGGGTTGGGGTGGAAGTCCTCCGAGGTGAGTAAAAGTAGAGCTAGGATGAGGAAGTGTAGCTTCATGGATTTGGAGTGATGGGGCTTGGAGGCTAAGTGAGTGAGGTAAAAGGGAGCGGTATAGTGAGGAAGCAGGATGTGGAGAACAGCATATACATTTGGTAAAGTTAGCTGGGATGCAAATGGAATGATGAGGGAATGAGGCCAGAATACGTTAGGGGGCAGGAGTAATAGCATGAATATAAGTTGGAGCCTGGAGACAGGGGGTTTGGATGGATTTGGAGTTATAGAGCCCTGGGCTGGCAAAAGCAGGAGGGGCAGGTAGGGAGAGGGTAAGAAATAAGGTTGGAGAGGAGGTAGAAGGGAAGAAAAGGGGAAATTGTTTAACCAGGAGAGGCACACTAAGCCGAAGCTTGTTTCCAGGTGCAACCTGGGAGCACAAGGAAGTTGAGTGACTTGCTCAGGGTCACACAGTATGCAAGTGGGGGCTGTGGGATTCAAACCCAGGTCTCCAGGTTTGCAGCTCAGAGCCTTAAACCACTGTGCTATACTGCCTCCTAGGGAGAAGGATTTGAGTGGAGAGGAAACATCCTTAGAGTCAAGGATCAGCAGGGGGGCAAACTTTGGTATGTAGTAAACTACAACAAGGGGGTGTAGCTGACCAGAGTTGTTTTGCTACTGAGGGGATGGGGCACAATGCTTAAAATAAAGCTCCCTCAGCTATCCAGCTGAATAGCCTGTTGTAGGGAAGTAGAAAGTGAAGGATGCTTGCTTAAGTATACACCCTCTAGTGGAGGAGATGTATAATCTGCTAATGGAGAAGCAGGTACTAATGGAGAGGTAAAGAAATCCTGGTATTGTGGATCTAGATATTACCCATTTAAGTGTTTTGCTGTAGCTCTTAGGTGCTTCCCCTTTAAGATGGAAAGTGAAGTGCAACCAAGTAGTAGGTCGGCGGGTCTCTTAGCTCTGGTAGTCTGTTTAATAAAGGAAGGAGGTGGGGGAGGGGTGTGGGATGAAAAATCACTAAGAAACCAGTTCAGGTAAGGCAAATGCTGTTCTGCACAGTACAGCTCACAGAAGTGTGCAACTGAGTGAACTGGGAAGCAAAAAGATTAGGACTTCACTAAGCAGCTACTAAAGGAAGAAAAGTAAAAGGTCAATGCTTCTCTGCAGTCTTATGCCCTTGTCCAATGATTTCAGCACTGGCTGCAACATTGGGAAGGAAACCAATGTCAGCACTCCAGGGCCCTCTGTAACCATTCAAGTCCCACAGTGATGGGTGCCAGGTATGCAATTAGAAAAGGGAGGAAAGCTCCAAAATCCCCTGTCCCTTGTCCTGGCTCAGGGACCAGATGTTATCTTGTGAGCCAAGGAGGAGAGGGAGCAGCAGACACCTTCTCACCCTGATCTAGGTGGGTGGATTGCTTGTGGAGGGGACCACATCAGCGGTACCAGCCCGGTGGGATCCAATCAGTCTGACAGAGAGGAACAGAAGAGAGGGCCGTTATAAGCCTCAGTGGTGGTTGGGGGAGGTTTCAGAGCAGGGAAGGGTGAGAAAAATTAACAGTTGAAAATGCTTGGGATGAAGGGGGGGCTATTTTATAGACTGTGGCAAGGTGCCAGCAGTAAATTGCAACAGGGAGCTAAAACAAAGGGTGTTAAATGGGGCAGGTATCTGACCTGATCATTTGGTGCCAGAGTAAGGGGGTAGGTCTAGTAGACAGACAGATTAGAAATGCAGAATCAGTCTTAAACTTTAAAATACAAGTGCAGAAATTGCCATCAATAATCTAATATGCAATGTAAACACTGTTCAACTTAAAATTATTTCAGAAAATCAACTCTATAGTCCATTTAAGGAAACCCTAGTGGTAGGATCACCATAAATAACACAAACAAGCATTTGTCAATGCCGAATGTTGTCGTGCTGGCATTGGCTTTGGTAGTGCAATGCAGAAACACATTTTGGGCAAGATGTGAAAAATGTCAGCTGTACTGTTCATAAGGAGGTGTAAAAAAATGGCAGTGTTGAAAATGTGGCATGTAAATATTGCAAATTTGTGAAGTTAAAGAGTGCGTGGGAAATGCGCAACGCACGCTTGTAACACAGTCATTTTATGGACTTTCGGCACCAAATTTTCAACATAGGCATTTTAGCACCTCTGCTCATGTACAGTGTGACTGTCATTTCCTCAAACTGTCCCAAAAAGTGATTTTGCACGGCGACCGCGCTATTCTGTGCCAGACATGCGAAAACACATTTTGCACAGGATATGTAAAATGACAGCTGTATTGTTCATCAAGAGGTGTGGAAAAATGCCAATGGTGAAAATACAGAGTGAAAATATTACATATTGTGAATGCTATTATCCGAGTAGATCTGCCTGTGTGACTGATGAAGTCCAGTTATACCCTCTGAGTTAACAAGAAAACGTCTCTGTGAAACTTACTTTGAGCCCTGCAAGAACTAATAAGCAGGAAGAGGGGTTCTGTAGTTTATGCCAGTTTGACTTTGGACTACAAAACTCAGAGAATTAGACAAAAACTGGTTGCTTTTGCACTTGTGGGCTAAAATAACTAGTTAACAACTTATAAACCTTTTAAAAAGGTTTTTTATTCTTTATTTCACTAAGTTTGGTATGAGTGGGGTCTCATGACCTTTGTACCACTTCCGGGTCCGGGGAGCCTATTTTAATGTGCTCCGCGGCGAGCGCGCGATGTCGTACATGAAGACGCGGGCAAAGACGAGCATGTCAGATGTGATAGGCAGAAGTTATCACTGTCCAAAGTGAATGAAGCAAACTTTGACTGCTTGGGTAAAAAAAATTTGATATTTGTGACTATTGTCTTTTGAGATTGGATATAGTGATAGAAGAAAAAAAAAGTAACAAAATTGGTGGTAGTAACACTATAAGTTTTTTGCTATGACCAAAGTTGTAGGATCAATATATGATTGTTACCTGTTCTAAATATATAAGCTACTTTTGTTTACTGTCACAGCGTTAGGGTAAGAAAATGAATATTAATGAGGGGATAGTTACCCTATCTACAGGGGAAATAGCTATGACTTGTATACTGTGCCATAACTTTTGTTTGGAGACAAGTTTGGGGTTTGAAGGTTTAAAATGTTCCCAGTGTACACAGAATATGGAATTAAAGAACAAAATAGAATGTCTAGAACAACAAGTTGTGAACTTAAGCAAACAAAACGAGATGCTACATTTCGAACTAGATGAGATTAAAAAAAACATATTACTGCATTCAAAAATCAAAATAAGATTAAGGAGGATTCCTTAAAGAGAGCTAGAGAGGAGTATGGGGATAGTAGTGATGAATGGAGCCCAGTAATCAGGAAAAAAAGCAAAAAAGGGAAGGAGGGCAATGGAATTTGAAATTCCATTAGAAAACAGTTATCAAATTCTAGGAGAAGAAATTGTAGCTAATGGAAATAGTGATGAGATCATATGTAACAATGTAGAAGATCCCAATAATAGAACACCTACTACCCATGAAGGGAGGAATGTTGTCATAACCAATGCTCAGATAAATAGTAGATTACATGGTATTGAAACTAATGACACACTTACCATGGATAATACTACAATAGAACCCATAGAGGTATATGGATGCCCTGCTGAGCATATAGAAAAAATGGAAAGTGAAAAACCAAGACAGGTCATTGTTTTAGGTGATTCAATAATTAAATACATGGATGGACATATTTGTAAAACTGACAAACATAATAGAATGTGTTCTAGCTTCAGGGGTGCTTGGATAAGGGATATAGAAAGAATAATACCAAATGTCTTCAAAAATGGGGGTACTAATCCATTGGTTGTAGTTCATGCAGGAACTAATGACATAAACAAATTTACAACTAATGATATAAAAAATAGCTATATGTCCTTGGTCAGCACTCTAAAATCCTTGAATTCCGAAGTTTGCCTCTCTGAAATACTACCCATACCTCAAGCATCTTAGAAAATACAAAATAAAATAAACGAAGTGAACGAATGGTTACGTAAATGGACATTAAATAATATCATTACTTGTATTACACATTGGGAAACATTTGATAATGATTACAGTCTTTTCAGTTGGGATGGTTTACATCTGAGTAAAAAGGGAAGTCTCCCCCTTGGCAAAAAATTTCTATCAGTAATTAATCAGCGTTTAAACTAGAAACTGGGGGGCAAAGGGGGAGCATTATATCAGAAGTAGCTCCAACATCTGACGAATTCACATTCTTTATGTGTAATGCCAGAAGTCTAAACGTTGTTAAATTAACTGATCTAGTAGGTAGAATGAATAAGTATGGAATAGATTTTGTAGCAATCACTGAAACATGGTGGAATGAAGAGTCCCATTGGTTCAATGCTATTCCAGGATATAACCTGTACTACAAGTAATAGGGGCAATAGAATAGGTGGAGGGGTCTGTCTTTATATAAAGGATACAATTTCAGTCATGGAGTCTTCTATACCCCTGGTGAATGGGATACAGATTGAGGGATGTTGTGTACAGTTCCACTATCTGAAACAAAAAACTACGCTAATAAATATATATCGCCCTCCCAATGCTGATTTTGTATATGACCAAGCTGTCATACAATACCTGGAAGAATATTCTAAACCATCTAATCTTATCATTGTGGGGGACTTGAATCTTCCAGGTATTGATTGGCTAAACCTCACAACAACTACAAATATTGAATATAAATATCTGGAAACAATTACCAGTTTAGGTCTTGAACAAATGGTAATGGAACCAACCCGTGAAAAAAATATCTTAGATCTTATCCTGACCAATATCCCGGACAAACTGGACAAAATAGAAATAGTTGAACCCTTGGGCTCTAGTGATCTCAAGGTAGTCACTTTTTCTTTAATAGGAACTAAAATTTTTTATAGGGAAACTAAACACCATTATAATTACTATAAGGGTAATTATAAAGAAATAGAGGGAATATTACTAAAAAATGACTGGACTACATTATATAAAGTTATGAACACAGAAGAATCCTGGTTTATTCTCAAGGATAAGATATATGACCTTGGACAAAAATGTTTCCCCAAAATTAAAATAAATAATCAAAAAGGTAAAATTCCAATATGGTTAACCCCAAAAATACAAAAACATTAAAAAAAATGCATTTAGAAAACTTAAGGCTGATCCTAGTGAAGTAAATAGAAGTAATTACAAAAAAGAACTTAAATCTACTAAATCCCTTAATAAAAAAGAAAGAAAATGTATTGAACTTAAATTATCTACATTGGAATTTAATCCAAAATCTTTCTTTGCATATATTAACAAAAATAAAAATTCAAAATCTTCAATAGCTACCATTGTCATTGAAGGGAAAACTGTGGAAAGTGAACTAGATGTTAGCAATGTATTTAATAAATATTTCGGGACAGTGTTTATAAATAAAGATCCCTTAAAAGATCTAGCATATGATTATTCCAGTTCATATGAAGAAATTACTATGACAGAAATAAAAGAGGCTATTAAAAGTTTAAAAGAAACATCATCTTCTGGGCCAGATAATTTAAATACATACTTCATCAAACAAATCTCTGATGCACTTCTGTTCCCATTATATTTGATTTTTAACAAATCATATATGTATGGAGTGGTCCCTCAGGATTGGAGGGTAGCTACCGTGATACCAATATACAAGAAGGGTAACGGGGTAGGGTGGACAACTATAGACCCATTAATCTCACTTCAGTGGTGGGTAAAATTATGAAAAGAATATTGAAAGCAAGGTTAGATCTAGAAATACTAATCAAGGGTCTTGTGGATAATACCCAACATGGATTTTGTAAGGGAAGATCATGTACCACTAATCTTATCACTTTTTATGAAAGTATAAGTAATAGTTTGGACAGAGGAATTCCATTTGATGTTGTGTTCTTGGACTTTAGAAAGGCATTTGATAAGGTTTCCCGAAATCTCTTAGTCATGAAATTAATCAAATTGAGATTTAATGGATATGTTGTTAAATGGGTTGAGGAATGGTTAAAGGACAGAAGCCAGAGTGTTAGAATTGGGAATGTAGTTTCATCTAGTATCCCTGTTACTAGTGGAGCACCACAGGGTTCGGTATTGGGTCCTACCCTGTTTGGAATTTTTATTGGTGACCTACAATTGGGGGTTAGAAACCAAATCAGCAAATTTGCAGATGATACTAAAATATCAGCGGAGGTGGATTCAGAAATAAATATTAACCTATTAAAAATGGATTTAATGATCATAGAAAAATGGACAAATAATAACAATATGTGGTTTAACACTAAGTGCATGGTGATGCACTTGGGTAAAAAGAACCCGGGTGTTAATTATGCACTATGCCGGAAACAAATCCTGACTGGAATTCAAGAAAAAGATTTGGGAGTTATAGTTAACAACAAATTTAATTGGAGTAGCCAATGTATTACAGTAACTCAAACAGGAAATCGCATTATCAATGCTATAAAAAATCATTTATAACACGTAATAAAGATTGTATAACAAAATTATATAAAGCTTATGTTAGACCGCATACTGATTTCGCATCTTCATTTTGGGCAACATATTTAGAAAAGGATAAAAAAATGATCGAGAGTTTGCAAAGAAGAATGACCAAACTCATCCCAGACATAAAATCCCTACCATATAAAGATAGAGTGAAAACTCTGGGTTTGTACGATCTACAAGCGAGACGAGATAGAGGAGACTTGCTGTTGTTTTTTAACATCTTAAATGATGAACATCTGATGAAATTAAGTGGATTAACATATATGAATAAGGTATATGGATTAAGATGTAACAACAGACAAATTAAAGTACAAAAGGCAATTACTAATAAAAGGAAATATTTCTTCACAGTTAGAACTGCAGCTCTGTGGAATTCCCTGCCACAGTATATAGTTGAAGAAACATCTTGGGAAAAGTTTAAGGTCCAACTAGGTAAGTTAATGTTGGGCAGTTAAAAAAAAACTTCCCCCCACAATTGTGGGGAAAGTGGTCTCTATGGGCCTAGTGCCTTCTTCCACTTTAAAAAAAATGAGTAATACCGAGTAAATGCACGTTACGTGTGTGCTTGCAAACTGCACAATGTACGCTCGGAACACAATCATTTTATGGAGTATCGTCACCAAATTTTCAACATAGGCATTTTAGGACCTCTGCACATGAACAGTGTCACTGTCATTTTCATAATCTGCCCTGAACACTGATTTCCCACAGAGACCACGCCATTGTGCGCCGGGAGTGCAGAAACACATTTTGGCCAAGATGTGAAAAATGACAGCTGTACTGTTTACAAGGAGGTACAGAAAAATGACAATGTTGAACATCTGGCATGAAAATATTGAGAATCTGCAAAGTTACAAGCGTGCGTAGCAGCTGCGCAATGCACACTCATAAAACAGCCATTTTTTTGATTTCTTCCACCAGATTTGCAACATAAGCTTTTGGAGAGCCCACCTCATGAACTCTGCCACTGTCTTTGCATTAATCATTCCCAAAAGGTGATTCCACACAGTGACTGCGAAATCACCTTTCAGGACTGATTAACATCATAACAGTGACAGAATTCATGAGGAGGGGTCCCAAAATCCCCATGTTGAAAACTTGGTGCAAAAATTCCAAAAAATGCCCCAGATAAGCCTCAAAGTTGTAAAGACCCTGTTTATTACATTACACAGCTTACCAGCATTTCCTCAGTTCGCACTCAGCTTTGAAGAGTGCAGACATGTTCCCGGTCCACCAACGATCATCGCACTGGGCTCCAGAGGTAAGTATGGGGTGAGGGGGTGGGGAGGCAGGGTGCATAGTGGGTGGGTGCAGGTGGCAGGGAGACTACGAGGGACCAGTTTCTGTTTACAGGTGTTAAAAAAAAAAACATTGCAGACGGTTTTCTTTTTTTACAGGTGTTTTTTGGGGGTTACAGTAGTTGATGGGGGATTGGGCACCCCCATCGGCACATAGGCAGTGGGGTACAGATGCCGATGGGGATTGGGCACCTCCATTGGCAAACAATGAAACTGGAGGGGGGCACATGAGCCGAGGGGGATTGGGCACCCCCTCGGCAACAAAAAAAGGAGAGGGGGGACACATTATGCCGATGGAGAGTGGGCTCCCCAGTCAGCACATACAAGAGGGTCAGGGTAATCTAACAGGGGGATTGGGAAGCCCCGAAGTCAGCAGTTTAGCAGTTTTGATGAGCTTTGCTTGCATTGCAGTGGACCTTTCCTTAGATGTGCTCACCCAGGTGGTGTGGCACCAGCATGCAGGCTGATTAGAGAATGAGGGATGCACCTACTGGTGTGTGCCTTGCATTTGCCCAACAGTGACCCTGCCTCTAAATCTCCACTACCACAAGATGTTGGCTGCGCAAGTGCGCTAACATAAAAATCACTAAGAAACCAATTCAGGTTAGGCAAATGCTGTTCTGCATTGTACAGCTCACAGAAGTGTGCAACTGAGTGAACTGGGAAGCAAAAAGATCAGGACTTCACTATGCAGCTGCTAAAGGAAGAAAAGTAAAAGGTCAGTGTTTCTCTGCAGTCTTATGCCCTAGTCTAATAATTTTAGCACTGGCTGCAGCGTTGCACAGGAAACCAATGTCAGCACTCCAGGGCCATCTGAAACCATTCAAGTCCCACAGCGATGGGTGCCAGGTATTCAAATGGAAAAGGGAGGAAAGCTCCAAAATCCTCTGTCCCTTGTCCTGGGACAGGGACCAGATGTTACCTTGTGAGTCAAGGAGGAGAGAGGGCAGCAGGTGCCTTGTGGCCATTATCTAGGTGGGCAGGTTGCTTGTGGAGGACACCACATCAGCGGTACTAGCCCAGTGGTCACCAATCAGTCTGACAGAGAGGAACAGAAGAGAGGTTAGTTAGAAGCCACAGTGGAGGTCAGAAGGAGGTTTCAGAGCAGGGAGGGGTGAGAAAAATTAACCGTTGAAAAGGCTTGGGAATGAACTTGGGGGGGGGACTCTGTTAGACGATCTGGCAAGGTGCCATCAGTAAATTGCAACAGAGAGCTAAAATAAAGGGTGTTAAATGGGAGCATTTATCTGACCTGATCATTTGGTGCCAGAGTCAGGGGAGAATTCTAATAGCCAGACAGATTAGAAATGCAGAATCAGACTTACACTTTAAAAGACAAGTGCAGAAATTGCCATCAATAATCTAATATGCAATGTAAACACTGTTAAAATTAATTCAGAAAATCAACTCTACAGTCCATTTAAGGAAACCCTAGTAGCAGGATCACTATAAATCATACAAAAAAATCACTAAGAAACCAGTTCAGGTTAGGCAAATGCTGTTCTGCACTGTACAGCTCACAGAAGTGTGCAGTTGAGTGAACTGGGAAGCAAAAAGATCAGGACTTCAATATGCAGCTGCAAAAGGAAGAAAAGTAAAAGTCAATGTTTATCCACAGTCTTATGCCCTAGTCCAGAGATTTCAGCATTGGCTGCAGTGTTGGTCAGGAAACCAATGTCAGCATTCTGGGGCCCTCTGGAACCATTCAGGTCCCACAGAGATCGGTGCCAGGTATTCAATTAGAAAAGGGAGGAAAGCTCCAAAATTCCCTTTCCCTTTTCTTGGGTCAGGGACCAGACATTACCTTGTGAGCCAAGAAGGAGAGCTGGCAACATGCGCCTTCTCACCCTGTCCTAGGTGGTCAGGTTGCTTGTGGAGGGGACTGCATCAGCAGTAGCAGCCCAGTGGGCTCCAATCAGCCTTGTGAGTCAAGGAGAAGAGTGGACAGCAGACACCTTCTCATCCTGTCCTAAGCAGGTAGGTTGCCTGTAGAGGGGACCTCATCAGCATTACCAGCCGAGTGGGCTCCAATCAGCCTTGTGAGCCAAGAAGGAGAACGGGCAGCAGGCGCCTTCTCTTCCTATCCTAGATGGACATGTTGTCGTTGTGCACATTCGAAAAGTTGTTGTGCACATTCGTTAATGAATATTCATGAGCAGGTCTGCCCCTCACCACCTTATTGGTGGAAACAGAAGTCTTTAAGAAAAAAACATGGCAGCACAGTTTACCTAGAGGGTCTGGACATGGACTGCCCTACTAGTTTCCATGTTTCCAGACCGTAACAGTTTCAACATTTTTTTTTACAAAGTCCTGCCTGAACCATTGCAGCAGACAGCAGTCACAATTCAATAGAAATGCACCGCAGCAACAGACGATGGACTGGACTGCTGGCAACAAGTAGGTGGAGTGGGGGGGCAAACACTATGTATGAAAGTGAAACCTTGTGAAACAAATATTTTCACAAACACATAACTTTTTCCTTAAACTCAGGAACCATATACTATAAAAAAAATAAAGTATGGGTGCATATACACAACTCACCTTGTTTCCATCTTGGGGTTGAAGATACCAGCATGGACTTCTCGAGCTTCGCTCTCAAGGCCCTTATGCTGGTATCTCAACCCCTCGGTTGAAACATAGACTTGTGTATACTCTACCATATGTTATTCCTTATATTGTTGCCAAATACTATAGTCAAGGGCTATAGCACATGTCACAAAACACCACAGTTAGTCCTCCTTTATGAGCCCTCTGTAGTGCATGGAAATGAAAGTGAAATCTTTCTTTCAAAATCTTTTTTCTGGGCTATCCTCTTTGAAGTCATTCACATTCAGATCAGTGTCTTAGTTGCAAAAAGCTTTGATTCATCTTTACAAGTGGATTTTGACATCAGTCACAGGGGTAAAAGACACCAACCACAATTGGGTAACCTAACATGGCTATCCTAATTATAGTCACATATGGTTTCAACCCCAACTGTCTTCCTCGGGGGAGGGGGTTGAAGTGTATCAGCTAATATGCAACATTGATATCAACACTAATTAAAGTCACACTTGACCATGGCTTGAAATATTTAGTATTATTTATCATGACTGATATCAATTTATAAGGCACTAGGATACAATTCTTACATACCAGTATTTCTAATAGTTATCTTTCAAACAGTTTGTGTTTATTGTACAGTACTGCATGTAATATGTCATGTACTGTTTTATGCAGTGTGTTTTAATAATGCGACTTGTTGATACATAATAGAATAGATACTTGCACTTTAAGTTTAGAGTTGTTGACGCCTCAAAGAAACCCTTGGAAATATATAACATTTAGATACAGTTCAGCTTACGTTCTCTATACAGTCTATAGATTTCTCCTCTCCATTGTTTATTACTGAAGAAATTTGTATGAATATATATCTTCATCACTTAGAGTTCACATGCCTCTGTAACTCACTCCTTACATCTAGTCTTAATCCTCTGTTGTTACAACACAGTTTGTTGCCATGGAAGTAACTGTGATGTCACAAGGAGTGCATTATGACCACTGGTAGGGAGAAGACAACAAGAACAGATGAAGCCTTCAGGAGCAAAAATCCTGTTTTCATACAAATGACCTCAGTAATAAATAATTGGGAGGAGAAATGCAGACCTAATGGGAAATACACATTGAACTTTGTCTAGCTATTATGTTTTGTTAAAGTTCTCCCAACAGTGCCAGCTGCTTTTTAAGTTTTGTATAAGTTGTATTGACTGTATTTGATAATTATTTGCCTGGGTTGCTAATGGAGTAGGATATTTTGCTCATGGGCAGTCATGGTTAAGAAATAACAAGTAAGGTATCCAAAGTTAAAGCACTTGTCTTCAGGCAATTAAAATGTTTGGCAGAAGGATGGAGATATAAGACCCACTCCGTTATCTTCCATTATTTTTATGAGTGCTCTACCTTGAAATAAAAATTATTAGTGCATAACAAGTAACACAGCAGGTTTGCATTGCATGCAATTTATAGTCTCTGTATGGTGTATCATTATTAGTGTTTCAGACTATTGGTTTTTTATGGCAAAGTGGTTATTACCGAGCACCTTAAACAAAGTATGATCCATAAAGTTTCTGTCTGACCTACCAAGTCAACTACATCTCTCATGAGACTAATATAGTTGCATAATTAATAATACATAGATCTTTTGGCTGGAAAAATACTTCCTTTGAGTTTTGCAAATAAAAACTGAAAGTAATAAATGCACTGTGTGAAATGGTGCATTGTCTATTTCATAAGGGTGTTCATTCAATAACTAGTCACATAAGGAATGACAGTGTGGGCCAGTGGTTAGAACAGTTCATTGTCTTCTAGGTCACAACCCCTTCCTTCACTCCAGTAAATGAGAAAAACAGTGTGTTTGGTCACAATGGCCACAGCCATGCATTTATTACTATCAGCCACTTAGAACTGAACTGGCAAGCAATAGTTGATGTCATCACAATAGATACATTGTAAACCATATTGGCATGTCATTTGCAGCAAGGTATTCATAGCTACTAATTACATTTGTTCACCAAAATGTATTGGCCTTCCTCCCCTTTGGAAGGGGACAACCTCTTGATTAACCACCTCACGAGGTCCCTAGACTGCTGAGGCATGAGGGGTGGTTCTAAATAGGCCAGTCCCTATAGTTTCCTCCCCCATGGAGGGTGCCAACAACTGGTAACCTGTGTAAGAGTGTTATCCTTGGCCTATGGCTGGCACATCTCTGGCACCAGCTACAAAGGATTTACCTCACCTCAGCCTCAGAGCCCGCCTGCAAAGGAGTGTCTACCCTGTTGACCCCCCATGCATGCTACTCTGTGACTACCATACTGTTAATCCACTGCTTTCCATAGTTGCTGTCACCCCCGCATGACTGTGACTGCCTATATACCTACCAGAGAAGGCAAAAAACAGAAAGACGTTTTTGGGGAAAAGGTAGAATTCCATTTAGACCCGTGAGGCGAGCCCCCATAATGGGATGGCGGATTCCCTAACCATGGTTTTGTGCCCCTGTTTTTACAAGAGGAGGGATTGGTAGGGCATCTGCTGCAGATAGGAGTGAAAGAAGGCAGAGACCTCATTGCAAGCCCTTAACTAATAAGATTCCCCTCCTAGAAGCAGGTACTAGTTCCTGCCTCCTAAGAACTTCCCCCTACCTAAACACTGCCCCTACTGGGCAGACCTACCACCTGTCAGTCCAGGTGTCATCTGGTGTGTTTTCCCAGACAAACTCCATCTGCTGCTATCCCTTTCAGGCTCTGGCTCTGCCACCAACCCACCAGACCACAGGATACCACGCATTGCTACGCCCTGCCCCAAGAAACATTTGTGAATCATTCTTACTACCCTGGATTCTGCTAGCCATCGTGTTTTTTTTGTTTGTTTTTTTGAAAGACACACAGAAGCAGTAACTAAGCAAGGGAGGTGTCCATCCAGGGCACCCTGCGGTGGTCATTGGCTTCTGGCCATGCCCACAGTCCCCATAGCACTTTTATGGAAGTCTCTAAGCATTCTCTGTCCTATTCAGACACAAAGACAATGCTCCAAACAAAAACTGCAATGCTCCCTAGCAAAAGGAAATGTCCCCAAAGCAAGACTGCAGTGCTCCCAAGCAACATAATCGCAATGCTTTACTATGTAATGACATCAACCCATGGCACCTTTAATGAAGACTTCAAGCTTTCTCTAACCTATTAAACATAGCCATAGCCCAAGCACAGTCAAAGTGCTCCTTCTTCCCAACTTGGTGCTACCTATATCTGTCAGCCTTCAGCTTCAGTATGTCTCTGTATACCACCACATGCCAAAAGATCCTGTTGTGGTTTTTTTTTTTGCTGTTTTTTTTTTACTAATAGGCCAGAACCCATACCAAGCACCCGAGGAGAAAGCTTTGCTGTGCTAGGGCAACCTTAAACTGAAAAAACTGCTAGACACCTAGGCCTCTTTGTCTTCTAGCCTCTTCCTAATGCTGGGGTTGATAGGATTGGAGCTGGTATGTGTGTAAGATAGGAGTGAAACAAGGCAGGGCCCTCTTTGCAGGCCCTTAAATAATAGATACCCCTACTACAAGCAGGTACCAGTTCCCACCTCCTAAGAACCCTGCCCCCCCTACCTAACCACTGCCCCTACTGGGTGGACCCACCACCTGTCCATCCAGGTGTCATCTGGGGCATTCCCCCACACCAACTCTGTCTGCTGCTATCCCTTGCATGCTCATCCTCCTGGCACTCTGTGAAACCCAATATCCCAGGTTCAAATCTCAACTCTCACTGCAGATACTGACTTGCTGTGTGACTGTGAGTGTCGCACTTGCCTTATTGTGCTTCAGCTTTTCCAGTTCAAAATCAAGTAGAGGGCCCCACTGAAAATGTTTACATCTCAGTAAGGCTATTCTAGGAAAACTAATGCTAAAATAAGTTCTTTCTTTCTTTCTTTCTTTCTTTCTTTCTTTCTTTCTTTCTTTCTTTCTTTCTTTCTTTCTTTCTTTCTTCCTTTCTTCCTTCCTTTCTGGAATGAACCCATTTAAAGGGGCAACCTGCACACTAAAACAAGGGCTTTCACCAGGAATGAAACAGTACCAAGTATGTATAATAACAATCACAGAGGAGAGAAAGAAGTAAGTGACTTAGCTCAAACTTGAACCCAGGCCACCCAGAATACTGTTCCGGTTGCACTACCAGCTGCACCACCAAGGCAACTGGTGGTTGCCTTGGTGGTGCAGCTGGTAGTGCAATAACCTTCCTTCTTGTGACCAGCACTTATTCTAAATTCTAACCTTATGCTATCCTGACCTTATGCATAACTGTTCTTAGCATGTAAATAACTGTTCTAAGTTGCTAATCATTCTCCTTTCACATTTCCTCTTGATCCCTTCCCCTCATTCCCCTCACCCCTCTATGGTTTTTCACCTATCCCCCCTCCTCCCCCCGTTATATCTCCTCAGCTCCCTTGCTCACTTTAAATTGCTTTGTCCCATACCTACGCACCTCTGACGAGGCCCCTGTGCTGATGCCATCCCTTACCTTGTTGATTATTAGATAATAGGCTGAGTCTGTTCTCATTTTCCTGTAAAGGGTCATTTCTTAAGATCCCACCCCCTCTAATATGACCCTTTGAATTCCATGTTTTAATTAAATATGCACCTTGGCATACATTGTACAATGCCACATGTATTGGAACTTCTCTAGTTATACACTCTTGTAATGTTTTGTATAATTCCTTGTTTTGTTTGTTCTCTGTCTCATACTTTTCTAATATGTATTGTTGTCTGACATGGAACCTATGAAATGAGCTTGTTCTCAAAGGTGTTTTCCGAAATTTCAATAAATAAAAATAAATAAAAACTGGAACTGGACCATCCCAGAGCACATTACTCTTTCTTAAGTGCATGACCTGGTGCTATACAGATACTTACATTTTCAATTACAAGAGTGCAGTGTGCATATTTATGGAACACAAACAGAGGAGAAAGAAGTAAGTGGTTTAGCTGGGACTTGAACGCCGGCTGCCCAGAATACCATTCCGGCTGTGTTAGCAGCTGTGCCACCAAGGCAACTGGAAACTTGGCCGTCCTGGAGCACATTACTCTTTCTCCAACACACAAGGTATTTGTGATAGAGATATTTATAAGGAAAGTACAGTTAATGTATTTTTTCATATTGACACTGCTGAGCACTTTCAAACTTAATGCACTGATGTTTAAAACTGCACTGTCACTGGGCCCTTACACCACCAGGCCTAAATGGCCACATTGACCTTCTACCCTGCATAAAAAGGAAAACATGATCTGATTGCATGTACTTCTGTTAATAGTGGCCCCTACCCAGGTCTGTGCATAATGCATCATTTAATTGTTATTTAATATATGCTGTTTTTATATCTATATTTATTCTCTCCTCTCCAGGCTTTTTTTTTGAGGTCTCCATAATTTTTTCTCTCCAATTGGGCATCTGTGAAGGAGCTCCGGAGTTGGTAGTTAAATGTGACTGACGGTACCTCTGCTTGTTGTTTAATATGATTATGATATTATTATTATGACCTGAAAACCCTCTTTAGGTACAAAATAATGGTTGTGGTTTTAAGAATTTGTGATAGAGATATTTATAAGGAAAGCACAGTTGTGTATTTTTTCATATTTACACTACTGAGCACTTTCAAACTTGATGCACTGATATTTAAAACTGCACTGTCACTTTAAGAATGTTCTTTATAAACCTAATACTATGCCAGTACTTCATCCTCCTGATGATGTACTAGAGTGTACGGAACCAGTTGAGGTTTGCAGCAACTGAGCCTGCTTTTAGCCTGTTCTCTTAAGAATGGTGTTTTTTACTGAATAAATAATTTTCTACACCTTTCTGGCAGAGGTAGTATGATTTTTTGCAGTTTTTGTATGACAGTTGTTGAAATAGCACCCTCATTGCTGCTGAGCTGTAATTGCTTTTGTTTTATTCTATTTGCTTAGCCTGCCAGTCAGACCAATGAATGGGTTTATGGTCAGTGCAGAGGTTGGGATTTAGCCAAAGGGGCGTATATCTACCCAGACAGATACAATACTTGGTACGGAGCCTTAACTTTTGTCAAGCCAGATGTGAGTTGTGAAGGGTAAAACAGTGATGCATCCCTTTGGGTAGGGGTGGACTAGGAATACTGATGGGGAGGAACCCTTCAATAAATCTCTTTCTATTGTTATTCAGGCTGGAGGAGGATGGAAGGGCGAGTGACCTATCCCTTTCAAGGATTTTGCCACAATGAAAGCTATGGAGTATTGGGTGAAGTCTGACAAATTCCATCCCCCTCTTAGCTTCTGGGCCCACAACTCAGCCCAACTATACCTAGGCTTTGAGGCACCCTACATGAATTTACTAGTTAAACTGTTAAGCTTCTTTGCCCAAGTGTCAGGCAGGACTAAAGGAATGTGGGATAATAGGTGATAAACGCTGGGGGCCACCATCATCTTGATAGCCAATATTTTCCCCGCCATAGACAAATGTAAATGTTCCCATCTAGCCATGTCCTTATGGAGGGTTTATAGCAGTGGCTTAAAATTAATATCCACTAGGGAATGCAGGTTAGGGGAGAACCTAATCCTCAAATATTTAATGTCAGTGTGCGCCCATGCTAGACCCAGGTCCCCCAACCTGGCTCATGAGGTAAGAGCATTCAAGTGAAGGATCTCTGACTTTGAGACATTAATCTTCAGAGCCCAGAGTTCTCAACAGGTTTTAAGTGTTGCCGGGATGTGTGGGAGACTGAGGGGTAAGTTTTGGGTCGGGATCAAACAATCATCAGCGTATAACTTGGTGGTATATTGTTGGTTCCCCAATTTGGATTGCTTGTATACCGGGGTGGGCTCCTAAGGCCATGGCTAGAGGTTCTATTGTGAGAATGAATAACAGAAGTGATGGGGGCACCCTTGCCTAGTCCCTTTCTGCAGACGGAAGGAGTCTGATAAGTTCCTGTTAGTGAGTACCTTTGCCACAGGACTTGCGTATAATGTTTAAATCCAGTTGGTAAAGTAGGGGCCTATGTTAAAATTCTCTAACACCGCATGCAGATACTCCCACTCCACTGAGTTAAAGGTTTTCTTGAAATCTATTGTGATTGGTGATGCTGGAGTAGGAAGAGTTTGCATTAGGGATATAAGGGCATGAATGTGGTCCGAGCTGATTCAAACTTTAACAAATTCCACCTGGGAGGGGTGTGCCAAGTCTGGTAGATATTTCTATAACTGGGAATCCAAAACTTTGGCCAGGATCTTAACATCCACATTGATTAGTGAAATGGGCCTGTAGCTCTCTGGGAGTGTATGGTCTTTGCCCCTTTTTGGGCAAAACCGTTATTGTAGCTTCTGACAAGATGGAGGGGAGTTTTTTTCTGAGCATGAGCTTCCTGCAGCATCTCAGCCAACAGGGTGGTTATCAGGGGCTGGACCAGCTTATAAAAATCCACTGGAAAACCATCCCCCCCCGCCCCGGGGCCTTGTGTGGGCCATGCTGGCTATGGCTAGGGCAATTTCTTCCTCTTTGATAGTCCTATCAAGGTATCTTTCTGAAGGTCAGCCAATCTGGGGAGGGTTAGCAGTTCAGTGAATTTGCTAATGCTACTTTTATTCCATTTCACTTGGGACGAGTACAGGGATTTATAGAAACTGGACATAATTTCATTGATGGCTTTGGGATTAGGGGTTATTTTACCTGAACCATCTTTCATGTCGTGTATAGATCTCTCAGCTTGCCTTTGTTTTAACCTATAGGCCAATAGTTTACTTGCTTTTTCTCTGTCTACCCAGTACTGGTGTTGCATCCAGTGTATATATAGTTCAGCCTTCCTGGTCACCAATTGGTTAAGTTTTAATCTGATGGTGCTTAGTTCCACTAACACTGAAGGTGCCCACAGAGGGGAAGGATATTTCTTGTATTTGGCCTTTAGGTTGCTGAGTTCAGATTTGAGCTGTTTGTGCGCCTTTTTTCTCTGTTTACATCTATGGGAAGCAAAACTAATTATTTTGCCTCTTATGGTGACCTTGTAGGCTTCCCATATATTGGCAGCAATGGCTGAGCCGGCAGGGTTGTCCCAGAAGAAACCTTCTTTCTCTTTCTGCAGCCACGGGGCAAAATCCTTGACATGCAAGAGAAGAGGGTCCAGTCACCACATAAGAGATTTGGAGGTTTGTAGGGATGGGAGAAAAGTAAGGGACACCGGTGCATGATCTGAAATATATATCTGGGAGATATTAACTCCTGTGGTGACTGTAGTCAATTTCTGGGAGGTGAGTCAGAAATCTAGCCTGCTGGTCATAGCTCTGGGGGCAGAGAAGAAGGCATAGTCTTTGTCTGAGAGGTGTAATATCCACCAAACATCAGGCAACTGGTGTAAGGAGGTAAGTTCCATAAGGGCCTATAAGGATCTCAAGTGAGGTTCAGGCATAGCATTGGACCGGTCTAATAGGTGGTCTAACACCAGATTGAAAACCTCGCCCATCAGTATGTCTGGATTGTCAAAGAAGACATTGATGATTTTTTTGGAAATAGCGTGAAAGAATTATGGGAAGTCTTCACTTGTGCTATACACATTAACCAGAACTAATGGACCGGTGGGGGTGGAGACCTTCATTATAATCCACCTACCATCACCTCCTGCATGTACATTCACTGGTTGCCACTGTAGCTTTTTATGCAGCAGAATGGAGACACCCCTTTGACTGACCCTGCGATATTATGCGCCTCTTTACACACCCAGTCTCTAGCCAGCTTAGCAGCTTTTTTAGAGCTCAACTTGGTCTCCTGGAGAAAAGCAACCTGGGTACCTAGCTTCTTGAGCCAGGAAAGTACCATTTTTCTTTTCACTGGAGAGTTAAGACTTCTCACATTCCAAGAGGTGGTAGTTATATTAGTACGGTTAGCTCTAATCAGGGTGCCTCCATTTTATGCCAACACATGGGAACTGTAAATTCTACCATCTTGAGTTCTAATACAATAGTACCACATTTGTTAAAACAGCTGTATCCCCCTATCTGAGAAACCATAACATCTGAGAAGGTGCCGACCATTCGTCATAGTGCAAGTCCACAGGTATCCCATGAAATCACCCTCTTTATTAGTTTTAAATCTGTTAACCCCTTGGAAGGTTCTGGGAAGGACTGACCAACCATATTCCAACACTGGCCCACAGCTCAGGGCCGTGGATAGTTATAGGGGTGCCTTCCTGGAAATGCATTGTCCATTGTCTCAGAATATAACAGAAGGGTAGGACATTGTCCAAACAAGAAATAAGGTGCAAGAATACTTGCATCATTACCCATCTGTGGAAAGTGTAGAACATCCATTGACCAGAAAGGGAAGGTGATGCCTCCCAACGGTCAAGCGCTACACCTCTAGGGGTTGGGATGACTGCCTACCTTGGCAACCAAACTAGAACTTCTAAGGAGAAGTAGGTCTGAGCCATGGGGGACCAACCACCCATAGGACTCCAGGTCAACTTTCCCACTATCCTATTGCCTTTTTTGCTGATTCTTGTCTGTAGATCCAGGGATTACCTTAGTTCACCTAGCAAGGGCCACAGCATGCATACGCCAGTTAATAACACCAAAAAGAAAAGAACACTTAAGTATGGGCACCTTCAGGGCTGAGAGCTCACTCATAGTCAAGACAGGTCACACACAGACCCACTGAAGCTCACAAAGAGTCTTCTATAATAGCTGGTATGCTTGTGAAAGCCACTGTGTGGGTTACTGAATGCTTTGGCTAACCAGGGTTCCGTCAGGGCTGGAGTGTTAGCCCCCAACAGCTATCACTCATGGAGGTTTGGTAATATAACAGGAAGATACTGGCCATGTGAATAATTCCCCCTTTGAGCCAGGGCACTGTACTTAACAGAACCACTGGAGCATTGAGTTATTGTAGTGGTTTACAATAAAACATGTTGCAATTTTGAACTCCTTCAAAAATAGCCAGCAGGGTTTCACATGGGAAGTTTTCCCCCACACCTCCATAAGCTAAGTTTATGCAAGGCAATTCATCCCCACCTGCAAACTCCTTGCCATTGGGAGCTATGCCGGTGCAGTGGAGTGCCATTTCAGTACAAGGCAGCAGGCAGTGTGGCAGTGAAAAGGAGACTCATCGTTTAACATATTCTGGGCTTACCTGCTTCCTCCGTGTGGTTCAGAGAAGAGGTCAGAGCTCAGCAGGCTAAATTTAGGGGCTAGAAATACAGCTAACAGGTGAGATATTAAATCAGGCCTCTCTGCTGTACAATGATTGCCCCTCACAGAAGTGGTTGCAATCTTAACCAAGAGTACACAATAAGCAGTTATTTCATCAAGGCATAATAAAACATATCTGCTCATTTCAAACACTGACCATTGAGGCAACTGAGGGATGAAACATCACCCTAACAAATCGCTATCATTTTAAAAATACAATGGCAGCACCATTGGAACCTCGGTGCGTCGTAAACACCGAAGTGGGCCTGCAGCTATTGATGGGAGGAATGGGAGAGCTACCTGCCGTTAGATCACTCTTGGGCCTTTCTGAATGGGACCACCCTAACCCTCACAGTGTATACCCTGAGGGAACAAAAGAAAAAAGAAAAACTAGCCCTAGTTATACTGGGAAACACACCTGGGGATAGTCATAATCCCTTGCCTCCATACTTAGATTTGCAGGTCAGTCCTTCAACCAGCAGTGAAGCTGTCCAGTGCCTCAGCCTCTTCTTGCTTCAACTGGGGACTCCCCAAGTCAGTGGCCCAGTCTCAGTAAATCGGGGCCCAGTCCCCGACCAGCTCTTCTGGTGTGGGTTGAATCTCTTTGGTAGTGATCAGGCTCTTTTGTGAAAGGTTGAGGGTCACTGGCAGAAGCTCTCTGAGCAGTTCAAAATGGTTAGACGTTTTGATTGGTGTCAAATTGTTTGAGGAGCTGCTGCCTTCTGAAAGATAAGCCTTTCTCTGCTTACTGCATGATCGTGTTCTTTGGGCTTTAGCCATCAGAATCGGTAGGGGTTTACTCTGCTTGGAGACAGATTTCTTCTTTTGTCTCCCTCATTGTGGAATCTGCCATTCTGGCCCCTTTTCAGATGCCGGTTTTGGAGACCTGGTGCCAATTCTTGTATTCTCCTGCCCTTCGAAAGTGTCCATCAGATGCTGGGTCTTGTCACAAGGCATTAGCAGCTGCTGGCAAGGAGGGGCTCATTCACCAGTGATATCAGCTAAAAACATTTCCACTTCAGCAGATTAGTTGAAGGTGATCTGTTTGCATCTGTACATGACTATCAGCTTTGCCAGATACCTCAGCGATGCTGTAATATTGAGCTTGTATAAGGCTAGCTTTACTGGGCCATATGCTAGCCTCCTACAGGATAGGTCATAAGAACAATCCTGGTAGAGTTGGACTTGTGCCCCCTCCCAGTGCAGAGTCTTCAGTTCTCTAGTCACCCATAGGAAAGTTTCTTTAACCGGGTATTTTGTGAATTTATACAGGATCGGACATGGTCGGTTGCTGGGCTATGATCTGGGCACAAGGGATCTGTGGGCCCTCTCCAGCACCGGGGGGGGGGGCTGGTTGTTCAGCTTCAGCATTTCTGGGAGGGTACTCTATAAGAAGGCTAACATGTCATTGCCTTCAGTCCCCTCTGGTAAGCCCACAATCCTAATGTTCTTTCTCCTTCCCCGGTTCTCCAAGTCATCCACCTTTGCCAGCAGATATTGGAGTTGATTGTGATGGTCTCTTAATTGGCAGTGATGGTCATGCAGGATCTTTCCCTGCCATTTTACGTGAGCTTCATTGTCAGTTGCTCTACTTTTCAATTTCACAACATTTGCTTTGGTACTAGTTGTAGTTTCGATAAGAGCAGCAGTGTATATTAGAACCTTATTTAGCAGGGAAGTTAAGTTGCCCAGTTGTCTTTCCATAGACTGGGAGATAGTTGGTTATGAGTCCCTAGGATCCTCCATCACCAGTTACTGTGAGGTGGATGCCAACTAGACCCTGGTGGCTTAGGATTGTCGCATAGGCCGGGCAGTTGAAATGAGGTGAGATCTGGTTAATTGGATAAAATGCCAATCCGAAGTCCGATCTGCACAATTCAGGTGTTAAAATGAAAAGCTCAGTCCATGTGATTTAACTCCATTGAGTAAATCCTGGATAGTGGGTACTGGTTTGTTGGATGTGTCAAGTTTGGTGAAGCTGGTACTGCTTTAGCTCAATTACACAGCATCCATCTTGGATGGCAAGCTCCACCCCCACCATGAGGAGTTTTGGCAAAACTGGTTGAATTAAGTTCACTGATAAAACTTATCTAATTCAACCAATTACTTCTAATTTTTTGGGCAGTTCAGATCAGTTCCTATTGTGATCCCACAGTGGTGTGAGTAGAGATGTGCGAAGTTGAAAAACTTTGCTTTGTGGATTAGTTTGTGAATTGGCCTCATTTAGCAAATTAATCTGCTATGCAAAGTCAGAACTTCATAGTAAAGTGACAACTCCATGAAATGTGAAGTTGAAATTTTGCTGGAAGAGTTAGGAACAGTGGCGAAGTCTCATAGATTCGTGAAGATGCTACTTCGCTGTCAAAGTTCATCACAGAGGCCAAGTTTGCACTGTACTATGGGATTGGACATCACATGTTGCTCAACAGTGTATTGCGAGGTCACACGTTGCCGAACAGCCTATAGGATGTGGAGGAGGCTGTCTCTCAGTGCAGTGTTATGAAGAGAGAGTAGAGATAAGTGTGTGTGCTTGTGTTAGAGCAAGAAAAAGCTTTTAATAGCTGAAAAAACAAGGGCTTTGGATTCCAAATTGCTCCTAACTTCTTGTGGAGGGCCTTGTGCTCCTAGATTTTTTTTGTTCAGTTTATTTGTGATTATTTTCATTAATGTAATGGTTTCGGTTTGGGTGGCAGTCTGTGAAGCACTGGTGTTGTGGATGGTTATCAGCAGGTAGCAAAGCACCCCATAAAGATCTGGAGCTCTTTTTTTATAAACTGATTTATGTTAGATTTTTGTTTCCTCTGTCGTTCTTGTTAATTTTTTCTATCTGTATAGTAATTTCTCATTTTTAATTTTTCATGTGCCTTTATCATGTTTAAGTAAACTGTTTTTGTCACTGTTTCTGTAGTAGGTTTAGTGATTTTCTAGTTATATTTTCCTTAACGTGACAGTGTTCTCTTTCTGTGTGTCAAACCAAATTACTAATAATCCCTGTTACCCCTTTTTTGTAATCTTTGTGCAGTTTAAAAAAAATGTTTTGTTACTGTTACCCATGTCATTGTAATCCCTATGCTGTTTTTTAAAAAAAAATGTTCTGTCATTACTATTGTTACCCCTGTTGTTGTGATCCCTGTGCTGTTTAAAAAAAAGGGGTTCTGTCCCTCTTGGTACCCTAGTCATTATAATACCTATGCTGTTTTTTGGAAAAATGGGTTCTGTCACTGTTGATACCCTTGTCATTGTAATTGCTGTGCTGTGTAAAAAAAGGGTTCTGTCACTATTGGTATGGTACCCCTGTCATTGCAATCCTTGTCCTGTTTATTAGAAAAAAAGGGTTCTGTCATTGTTGGTACCCCGTCGTAATCCCTGTGCTGTGTAAAAAAAACAAAAGGGTTCTGTCACTGTTGGTACTCCTGTCTTTGTAATCCCTGTGCTGTTTATTAGAAAGAAAGAGATCTATCACTCTTGGTAACCCTGCCATTATAATCCCTGTGCTTTTTACTAGAAAAAAAAAAGAGTTCTGTCACTGTTGGTACCCCTGTCATTGTAATCCCCGTGCTGAGTAAAAAAAACAAAAGGGTTCTGTCACTGTTGGCACGGTATCCCTTCATTGCAATCCCTGAGTTGTTTATTAGAAAAAAAGGGAAGTAGCCACAGACTTTGTCAAACTATTTTATTGGCAAAGTCACTGGCAAAGTTAATATACTTCATGTGCCCATCTCAATGGCGGAGCTATCGCGAAGTCACATAGGCAAATTTTGAAGCTAATGATAACATTTGCAAATTGCTGCATGAAGACAGAGTTGGTGACTTCACAAGAAATTCACCAGCGAATTAAAAATTTGCAACATCTGTAGTTGTAGGGTGGTGACCATTTCTCCAAAATAAAGATCTGGGCATTAGGACATATGTAGATGTTATGGCCCAAAATGAGTGGTTGTCATGTGATTTCATTTATTGGTTGCCATATCCGTAAGAGCAGCAGAAACATTTACTGGTTATGGAAAGGTGAGGTTGGAGAAATTGTGGCAAACTTCTACAGAACTACCATAATGTACATGCATGAGACAGATTTATTTCCTTTAGTTCAGTTTCAAGCAACAATGTTGTCCCCTTTCCCAAAAGGCTAATGGCATATGAAGGGCAAGAAATGTTAAGGGAGCTGTGATTGATTTCAGGAACTAGCAGATCCACAATTGATAGACATAAAATGTTATTATTTTTTATAGTAGCTAGTTGCAACTCTTTATTTCTAAAGTGATTTTATTTTCATATTTGTTCATTAGAAGGTTTTCTTTTTCCTGTAATCTGTTCATTCTCTGGGGCCACAACAGGACTTGGCTCCCCTCTGATCTATCTCCACTGTTCCCCACCATTCATCATCTCCTCATTCTTACCTGTTAGATAGTACCCCCATGGATTTACCCCCATGGTGGGGTCAGGAGGGGGAGGGCCACCCCCCCCCAATGCCTAAATCCAATATTCACTGACTTGTTTCTCTGGCGATGTGTTGGGTGGAGTCACAGTGTGTGGGCATCTTACATTTCTGCTGTGTCTTACTTTTCTTCCTGATTTCTCCACACCCCTTCCTGGAGCCACAGCACACTTGAGTGGTACATGCACATGGAGGTGCACTTGTGTCCAGTTCTGTGCTCCCTCCCCCACCCTCCACTTCCATCTGCTTCCCAGAGCTCCCAAGAGCTATCGCCAAGCCTCCAACTGGTGGCAGCTAAGAGTTGAGACAACAAACACTCTGCTTCAGGAGAGGTGAGCTGTCAGGTGGTGTTTGAACCTCTCCGGGCCCTACCCCCAGGCTTACCCTCAGCAGCCCATGCGCGCTTTCAAACACAGGTTGCCGGCAGGGAAGGAGGTAAGGTGCTTAGCCCCTTAGCCCTCCACACATCTGGGCCAGCCCATTAGAAGGTATTCTACCAGACTGTATTAGGTGTGATGTGATGTGAAGAGTAGTCCTTTACCTGGTAGTGAGTGAAATCTAAGTGAACTAGGCTGCTGCAGTGATACTCATCCTCTCAGTTAGGTGGGTGATGAGGATGGCGTGTCAGAGCTGTTGAAAGGAATGTATGTGTTGGCCACTGCTGTCATGTCATTTTTTTTGTTTTATCTGACGTGAACTTTATTGGTCAGTCCCCCAACCTGTGCTGCCCCACAGAGCACCCCCCAGCCCCCTGCCCCAAATATCCCTGGATTACCACCCAGCGATGGAGCCACCAGCTTTCAGAGGATTCTAGCAGTACTGGGGGAGAAGGGTTTCCCATAACCCAGATTACCCCCCCGGGGTGGAGCTGCTGGCTTCTAGATGGTTGTTCAACAGATCCGGGAGTGGACCCATTCCATGATGCGGGACTGGCACTGTTGTCATTCATCGGCAGACATATTTTTTTAAGTATTAGACCTCTGGGGGCAGGGATGTGCAATGATGTCCAGCATCCATACTGCCACCCCTAAGGTTATGGTGCCAGTGGCAGAGGTACCCCCAGCCTCCACCAGGCATTCATGAGGCACAGGACACTCTGCCTCCTTCTGCCCCTGTAGAAGGAAAGCAGTCCCCAGGATGTTCGATCCTTCTCCACCAGGCTGGCCTTCTGACTCCCAGGTCCATTCCCAAACCCAGGTTATTGGCGTCACAAGTGGAAATCCAACTCCTTTGCTGGTGGGCTGGTGCTGCTTTCATATCAGTTAGAAACCTTGAGGAAATGAACAGAAGAGAAAGGAACTGGGAAGGGTTCCACCAAGTACCAGTTCTGCAAGTGGCGGTGGAGAAGATGTCAGCACAGGGACTGGCAGATGTAATAGGGAGGGAAGGGCTACACCTGAGAAAAGAAACAGGGCTGGGGATGTGATACAATGGCCAAAGAAACCATGGTTCAATAGTCCTTCCCAGAAGTCCACTGGTTCCACTCTGACTGCAAACGGTTTTCCAAACCAGTCACTCAGTGCATCTGGTGATTAAACCACCTTGAGAAATACAAAGGCGCAGTGATCTACATATCTTCCTCCTGCTAGTGCTTCTAGTTCCTCTACCTAGTATAGAATAAAGTCACCGAGATTTGTAAAGGCATGCCCACCCCCTTTACATTTTGTACAAACAACACAACAACAGCCACCCCCACAGCCACCTGTGCATGGGCATTGACGATTGCCAGTTTACCATGAAGCACTCAATGAAGCCCCTCACCCACACATCTTGTATCAGTAGCAGTACCACCCAGTTCAGTGCTGCTGCTCAGTCATGTCAAAAGGAAAGGGATAGTGAGTTTGTTGTCTGGGATGGATGGTGCACGTTTCTTGTCAATAGAAGAAAAAAGTGTAGCTGTTCATGGGAGCACTAGGCAGGGCAAGATAAACCAACCTCACAGTTCTACAAAGCAATCCAGTAGCACCAACACTAAAGCAGCTTATGGAAAGTGCCAGTGAGGAAGCTATGAATGTGTTGCTGCCTAAGCAGAAGCATGAGAGGTAGAAAGTAGCAGTGTGGGAGCATAATAGGAAGAGGAGGAGAAAGAATTGGAGAAGCACATGAATTATGCAAGAGAAGCAGGAACAGGGGAAGGAATACAAAAAGAGGAGCAGCAGGGAAAGAAGCAGGAGAAGGAGGGGTATGAGGAAGCAGATACGGGAGAGAAGGATGAACACAAAGAGGAGCGTAAAAGACATTCAGTTACATGATTGAATAGTGGTGATGGTAAGTATAGTACTGAGTAGTAAAGGATATCATGGGAGAGCATTTCAAAATTAACAAGCATTGGCCAACAGCAAATTTATGCTTTCTTGTATTTGCTGTATAGTTGCTGGGCATTGATAGTGCAGCAGTTAAAAAGAACATAAAAAACAGTGAAATTGTCATGCCTGGGAAATGGGTTTTACATGTAGGGCTAGATATTCAAAGGGGTTGCACCTAGCACAACCCCACAATGTGCCCTGGTACAATATTTAAAAGGGTGATTTGCGCAGTGCAAGTCCCGATGCGCTGGGATGCATTGGTAATGTATGCAGTGCATCTGAAGTGGGTGTGCCCATGCATATGCAGCACATCCTGATATTCAGCCCAGGATGTGCGGTGCATCTGCTGGCACAATCCCTAGATATGCCACATACCAGGGCACAAAGTTGAGGCGTAAAAAAGGGCTTAAATGCTGGACACCCACAGCTGGGCTGCTGAATGGCAGGGTGCAACACAGCAGCCGCCAGCCGTGGGTGGCCAGCCACAAACCCAGAACACCATCCACAAGCACCCATACAGACCCTGGTAGCCTAGTGGTACCCCCCTCCCGTAAGCCCAATCATGGGTAAAACCACTGATGAAATACCCCCGGTAGTCAGTGGTACCCCTCCCCGTAGCCCGATCATGGGCAATAGTTACAGAATGACAAGCCCTGGTAGTCCAGTGGATCCCCCACCCCACCCGATGCTCCAGTCAGACATATAATACAATAATACCCCTTCTCTGGTAGTTTAGTGCAGTAGTCACAACCTCTTGTGGTCCAGGGACCCCTGGACACCTGTCAGCCATGTCGGGGACCCCTACCAAATAGGGTTCACATAACACAGTGCTATCCCTGTCTCTTGTTCCCAAACCCCGGCACTTATGCCCATTGCCTTGTCAAACCTGGAGAATACATGGTTTGCCATTTAAATGTTTCATGTGGTCTGGGACATGCGAGCTGTGGGCTTAGTATTATAGCACAGAGTGAAACTGGCAGCTACGGGGTAAAGATTAAATGTTAGTAATATGTCCATGTAGCGGTCTGTACCAAAAATGCCCCTGATGGAGCTGACTGTTGGAGGTGTGCAGAGCACTAACATGTTTCAAAGCAGAAGACATACAAAGTGCTCCATCGAAGAAATGCCACCGGAGCAGAACCATGCTCCTGAGTACCAGGAAATGCACGCATAGCACATGGGGAGGCTTTCCACTGTCATATGCTCCACAACAGACACTACGGGAAGCGTTTATTTACAGAGCCCCATAGTTGTCAGTAGAAGTGTAGATAGCCACATATTTGGTATTACAGAATATAGCTGGAGGAACCTGGAAGTAGGTTATGCAATGGGGGTGGCTGGCAGGGGGTCCGCATAACAGGCAATGAAACGTACATCGTGGTACTGCTTGTTGTCAGATTAGTGCAACCATGAGCTGTATGAATCCTGATAATATGACATGGGCCCCAGAGTACTCTCCTGATAGCTCTCCTATCCCAGCTCCCACCCCCATCGCAGCGGCATAACCTACTTTCAGGTTCCTGTGGCCATGTTCTGTAATGTCACATATGTGGCTATCTCTAGACTTATACTGATGCCTATGGGGCTCTGTACATAACCCTTCCTGTAGAGTCTGTTTTGGCTCACATAAAAGTGAAATGCCTCCCCATGCACTATGCACACTTCTCCTGGCACTCAGAGGCGTGGTTCTGCTCCGGTGGCATGTGTGCGATGGAGCACTTTGTATTTCTTCTCCGAATCACGTTAGTGATCTGCACACCTCCAACAGTCAGCTCCATCAGGGGCATTTTTGGTACAGACCACTACGTGGACATATTACTAACATTTACTCTGTACCCCATAGCTGCTAGTTTCACCCTGTGCTATAATACTAAGCACACAGCTAACGCATCCCAGACCACATGAAACCTGTCAATGACAAACCATGTATTCTCCAGTTTTGGCACAGCAATGGGCAAAAGTGCTGGGGTTTGGGAACAAGAGGAAGGGATGGAACAGTGTTTTGTGAACCTTTTTTGGTAGGGGGTCCCCGACGTGGCAGACAGGTGTCCATGGGGTTCCCAGGCCACAGAAGGTTGCAACTACTGCACTAGACTACCAGGAAAGGAGAATTATGGTATTATACGGCTGATCGGTGCATCAGGTGGGGTGAGGGGTCCACTAGACTACCAGGGCTTGTCATATTGTAACCATTGCCTGTGATCAGGCTGCAGGGAGGGAGAGGGGAACCACAGGACAATCAGGGATTGTGTTTGTATCATTCTACCATGATCACAGCTATATGGTGGGGGGTTGCCATGGACCCCCTCTGTCCCTACCACATTCTGTGCAGGGCGCCAGGCTCATTTCACCAGGCTGCCCTGCTCAGCTCATGCAAATGGGACCATATGACATGCAAATGGCCCTATTTGCACCTTGCATACATTATGGCCTGAGAATAAATCATGTCAATAGTATCAGCCCTAAAGACTGGTATCATTGGTTCCTGTGGTTTGGCAGAGTACCATTGCCTGACTGTGTTCCTGGACCAACCAGTCTCCTCCAGGGCACAAACAGGAGACTAATTGCAAGGAGGGTAAAAACTCCTCCTAGGAGTAGTAGGGTCTTTCTCCAAGGCTAGGGCTTGTTGTTCCCATGACTGGGAGGAAATAGTATCCTCCTTCTGAGGGTTTCAGCCAGCTGCCTGGATTTCCTCCCCACATTGTGCTGCAACAACAGCCCAAGATTGGCCCAAATCAATCCCCAAGTTTGGCATGGACTGATCCTCCAGAGCAATAGAGGAACATGAAATGGCAGCTTACTGATCCTGTTGCAATGGGTTCAATATATGTGCATGCCCGGACTGAATAGGAGCAAAACAATGTACCAGAGCAACCTCCTTACATGTGGCTGAACTGACTTAATCCAAAGCATTGGACACCCCCTTCCCCCATTCTTAGGTGACAGTGTTCCCCTTCCCAGGCATGGCTCCGGTTTCAGTCTGGTCAATAAATCTTGAGATGCAGCATGCAAATCTGTCTCCACATCTGTGACAAGGTCCATAAGATAATCCTTTTTGTTTTTCAAGGCAACAGTCAAACAAAAGCCCCCCTCCAACAAACTAGTTTCCGGCCAAACAATAGCGGTCACATGCGGTACCGAGGCATCCTCATCTCTGGCAACAGCTACCCCAGGGGATCCTGACCATGAAATTGCAGCATATGTTTGTTCTTCCAAAGTAGCTGCAGGGGCCATTGTCCGCACTGTTCCAGCTCCACCACTTCCATGTTCTGAGGCATCTGCCATTGCAGAAATGGGAGTAATAGTACCCCCTACTAAAGAGCAGAGGAGTTTCCCTGGTGTCCTGAGCAAATTTCTCACATTCACTGAAAGTACCACCAACAGCTTAATCTGGTTCAGTGTTAATTGGTTTCCATCTGTATCTTCACTAGAAAAAGGCAGAATTGCCTAATCCCGCTTTCCTGGTCAACGAAAAAATAAATAAAAACTTCAAAATCTCATATGAAAGCAAATGAAAAGAAAATTGGTTATTTTTATATTTCTGCCAGACAAACATTACTGCTGAAAAACTATATGGGTACTAACAAATGCTGCAGCTTTAAACAGAAGATCATCTGTCTGTTCTGGAGGTTGTTCAGGTAGATGTTAAAGATCCTATGATGCTTTTTGAACTGATTAGGGGAATTTGCTGGTTTCCTGGCAAAATTTCTCCCTTTCATTAAAAAATACCACAAATAACTTAGGCTGACTCAATTTCAGTTGGTTTACATATATATTGATGTGAGACAGGACAAGGCTGAAGATACTGTATGCTGATGAAAAATAGGTAGTATTGTCTAACCCTCCTTTCCTCAGCAAACTAAAGCTATGTAAATGTTGGTCCCAACATATCACCATGGCTGAAGTGACCACAAGTTTCTTGTGGATGTGAGGTCATGAGGGGACACAGGCAGAAGCCCTACCTCAGCCACCAAAAAAAGGTTCAGTAAACCTTTTTAAATCCCCCCCAACTTTGTCACTGATTACAACCTGAGTCCATGGCCCTAGCCACCAAATAAGGCTTAGGCCAAGGCACTGGAACTACTCCTGTAGTGCTCTTCTGCACTGAGATAACATTGTACTGATCACATCGATTGAGCCTGATAGATATCATGACTAGAACCACAACAGCCTCTTCTGGATATGGGGTCACAAGAGAATGAGGGCAGGAGCCGCCCTCCCCACCACATGCAAAAGGATGATTAAACATTCTTAAATGTTACACCCTTCTGCACCCGTTATTATTGAGTGCCCTGTAGGATTCTTTACTCCTGGACTCTCTGGGGTGCCCCAGGGCTGATCTGTGGTTGTGCAGGTTTTTTTTTGTTATCTTTTGGTTTCTGTCTAACTCATTGTTGTTTATTCTGCATCAGAAGGAGGATGCTCTGTTATTCCCCTCTAAAGTATTATAAGGATTGACACATAACATTGTTTTTGTGCTTCCTCAGCCATTGGGAGAGCAAGGACTGTTTTTGCACTCTTGCAAATGGCTAGGCAGGAGCACTCACATGCATAGGCACCTCTCATCAGTTGAAGAGTGAGCACATGTGCTTCCTGATCTGGACAAAAGTCCCTTTGTAATAGTTCAATGGGCCTATGCTCGGTTTACTCAGTTTATTAAGACAATTGAAGGCATTTGTCCATTTGATGTGTCTACCACTCCAAGTAGGTATCTCAATTAAATGTTACCATCAGGCCAGTCCTTTGAAATCTGGATTCATACGTTAGCTTTTTAAGATTTGGGATTAGTTTGGTTTCTCTTCTCTGTACTGACTCTAGCAATTTTTTTCTCTTTATTGAAATGGGGCTCCGAAACAGTGATCCAATGTCCAAATATGGCCAAATATATGTGCTAAATAATAGAATTATGAATGATTCCATTCTATTGATAGAAGTACCTGTAATTCTATTTAATATTAACTTAGCTGTTTCTACCACATATTTGCATTATTCTACAGATGTAAGATTATTCGAGCCAAAATGAGGAACAGTGCATTTATCATCATTAGGTACCATTTTGTTTTCAGCACACCACTGTTTAATTTTTAAAAGATTATTGCATAGTAACTGATATTTATCTGTAGAGTTGACCTCATCACCTAATTTGGTGTCATCTGCAAATTTAACAAGATTGCTGTGTATGTTGTGTTAATATCACTTATAAATATATTGAATAAAGTGGGATCCAGGACTAAACCCTGGGGCACCCCACTTGTAACTCCTCTATGTCCAGATAGGTGTCCCCTTACCCTTACTCTCTGTGTTCTTAATTCCAACCATTTGTTCACCTAATTAATAATTATTGGATTTATACCCATTTTGGACAGTTTCTCTAAAGTTCTTTATGGGGCACTTTATCAAAGGCTTTGCCAAAGTCAAGTAATATGACATCCACTGGTTTATTTTGATCAATACTGGCACTGACAGAGTTATTCAAGGTAATTAAGGTGGCATTTGCCCATTTGATGTGCCTCCCACTCCTAGTGGGTGCCTCGATTAAATGTTACCTTTCCAGTTATGGTGTTTATCTAATTTATTTTTGAACTCTGTCAGATTTTTTGAGTAACCACTTCATGGGGAAGTGAGTTCCACTTTGTTGCTGCCCTGATTGTAAAATAGTTCTTTTGTTTGTATTTGCTTTAGGGGATATATATCTGTTTATTATGACTTCTAAGGTTTGCATTTCTGGTTATAAACCTAAATCCACACTGTTCTTTTAGAAAACTGTCATTTAAGAGTTTATATAATTCTAACATAACCCTCAGGTTCTTCTTTTGTCTAGTATAATCAGGCCAGTCCTTTGTAATCTTGATTCATACTTTAGCTTTTTAAGATTTGGGATTAGTTTGGTTTCTCTTCTCTGCACTGACTATAGCAGTTTTTTACCTTTATTGAACTGGGGGTTCCGAAACAGTGATCCAGAGTCCAGATATTGCCAGATATACGTGCAGTATAATAGAATTATGAATGATTCTGTTCTATTGATAGAAGTACGCTTAATTCTATTTAATGTTAACTTAGCTGTTTGTACCGCATATTTGCATTGTTCTCTAGATGTAAGATTGGCGTTAACTATGACACCCAGTTCCTTTTCTCTGTCCGATGCTTTTAATGATTTATTGTTAAGAAAATTTATGTATTTGGGATTATTTGAGCCAAAATTAAGAACAGTACATTTATCATCATTAAGTACCATTTTGTTTTCAGCACACCACTGTTCAATCAATCAATCTTTAATCAATCAGTCTTTATTTAGCCAGGTGAAACTCCATTGAGCAAGCTCATTTTCAAGGAGGTCCTGTTAGATACAGAATAAATAATACAGTAGCACAATAGAACATATAGGCCTGGATATTCAGACTGCTCCAGGCAACGGCACAAGTTGGGGCGCAGCACAACTGAGCTGCGCTGCGGACAGGTCAGGGTGATATTCAAAGGTGATGTGCCATGGTGCATCATAATTGAATATGGCACAGAATGTACATGGTGCAAGTACATCACACAGACAGGGAGGACCGGGAATGCTCCAGCGCAAATTCAGTTGTACCGTGCACATCACCCATGATATACAGAAGAGGGCATGCAAATGGTGCCATAATATATGCATGGTGCAAATGGGAGCCATTTGCATGTTATTATGGCCCCATTTGCATGTGTTGCACAGGGCAGCCCTGCGACATGCATCTGGTGCCCTGTGGAGCTGCCTAAAGCAGGCACTGGGTCCCTGATGTACTAGTGCCCCCCTCCTGTATGCCCAAACGTGGGCTCCCAGGGTTGAATAGGCTGCCAGGTGGTCCAGTGGTATCCCCCCTCCCTCTGACATGCCTGATCATGGGCATCTGTATGCTACTATAGCACCCGGTGTGCTAGTGGTCCCCCCTTCCTCCATTCCACCCGATCGTAGGCATGTGACATATATATATATATATATATATATATAGATATACAACCTGGTGACCAGTGGACCCCCTCCCATCCCACTCACAGAGGACACAGCCACCCAGCTCCCCTGTCATCGGCTGGTGGCAGCACCCCGCCCACATACCTCCTAACTACCCACCGTATGACAGTGTACCTGTATGTGCTGTACTTCCATTGATCCACATTGTTGACCAATGGGCATACAGATCAAACTGTACTACACAGGCATGAATATGTGAATGAACGCTTCATTCACATAACCATGTCTGTGTAGTACACAGTGATGGGTATTATATGCTGCACCTGAGATGAAACGTAAGGCCTTATGATAAAGGTGGTCAATTAACAGAAGCACTCTGGATAGGGGGGTCGATCCTAGTCCTTTCACAGAAGAAAGGGTTCTGAAAGAACTCCTAAAACTGAAGGTGGACAAAGCAATGGGGCCAGATGGAATTCACCCCAGAATTCTAAAAGAATTAAGCAGAGAACTAGTGACACCACTGACTACTCTTTTTAACAAATCATGGGAGGATGGTGTGGTACCTGAGGACTGGAGGAAGGCAGATGTGATTCTCCTTCACAAAAGTGGGAGCAAGACAGAGGTAGGAAACTACAGACCTGTCAGTTTGACCTCTGTGATAGGGAAAGTGATTGAATCACTTCTGAAGGAAAGAATTGTTGAGTACCTACAGGCCAGTGGGGCACAGGACCCAAGGCAGCATGGGTTCACAGCGGGAAGGTCATGTCAGATGAATCTAATTGATTTCTTTAACTGGGTGACCAAAGTAGTAGACCAGGGAGGGGCTGTGGACATGGCCTTCCTAGACTTTAGCAAGGCATTTGACACAGTCCCACACAAAAGATTAACAGTCAAATAAACCAGCCTGGGAGTGGGTCCCAGACTGGTAGCCTGTGTAAAACATTAACTGGATAACAGGACACAGAAAGTAACTGTAAAAGGAGTCCACTCTGAAGAAAGAGTGGTTACTAGTGGGGTACTGCAGGGTTCAGTACTGGGTCCAGTCCTTTTTAATGTCTTTATAAGTGACATTGCAGAGGGACTGGAAGGAAAAGTATGCCTCTTTGCAGATGACACAAAGATCTGCAACAGGGTTGATACACAAGGAGGCATGGAAAGGATGAGAAGGGACTTGTCAAGGTTGGAGGAATGGTCAGAAGTATGGCAGCTTGGATTCAATGCAAAGAAGTGCAAAGTAATGCACCTGGGAAACAAAACCTAGGGAAGATTACACAATGTGGGGGAGGTAGTAACAACAACAAAAATGGAAAGGGACCTGGGGGTAATCATATCAGATGACATTAAGGTTGGCAAGCAATGTGAGAAGGTGGTAGGGAGGGCTGCGGGGATACTGGGATGTATAGGGAGAGGCATCACTGGCAGAAAACAGGAAGTTGTTATCCCCCTGTACAGACAGTTGGTGAGACCCCATCTGGAGTACTGTGTCCAGTTCTAGAGACCCCATTTCCGCAAGGACATAGACAGGATGGAGGCATTTCAGAGGAGGGCAACTAAAATGGTGCAGGGTCTGCAAGAGAAGCCATATGAAAAGAGACTAAAGGAGCTTAATATGTATACTCTTGAGGAAAGGAGGGAGAGGGGGGACATGACAGAAACATTTAAATACCTCAGTGGAATCAACAAAGTCCAAGAGGGTAGCATCTTTCAGAAAAAGAGATGTGCAAGAACAAGGGGACACAATTTGAAGCTAGGGGGACAGCTCAGAGACAATGTGAGGAAGTATTTTTTCCCAGAGAGGGTAGTGGTTGCATGGAACAGCCTTTCTGAGGAGGTTGTGGGGTCTGAAACTGTGGGAGAATTCAAGAATGCGTGGGACAGACATAAGGCAATTTTTGTGGGGGATAGGAAGAAATATGCTGTTGGTTAAATAGGATCTGCAGCTTATCCTCTAGGTAGGGAAATGGACAGACTAGGTTGGCCAAGTGGTCCTTATCTGCCATCAAAGTCTATGTTTCTATGTTTCTATGTAAGCTTAGAAAGGGCGGTTTTTGGGACTTGGCCATACAGGAAGTCTGCATAGTCCAAAGTAGCTAAGAATGTGGTTTGTACTAAGCTTTTTCTGGTCTCCTGGGTAAGCAGATGCTTGATTCTTTTATTTTTTCAATTTAAAGTTTATTAAACAGATTTTGCAATACAAATCCAGATCCAAGTTGTACATACGAAAGTTATAAAATATACCAAGTAAAGTCAAGGATCTGGCCCCCCACCGTCCTTCCCTTCCTTCCCTCAACCTCCCACCCCTCATAATCCTTCCTGCTTTCTTTCCCCTCAGCACAGAAATAGATTTTAATTTAGGTAGAGATTACAGCTTTATAATAACTGGGCCATCAAAATGGTTATAACTTATAAAGTGTATGTAAAGATTCCCAAGTTTTTTGGAATCTGCCTAAATGGTTTCGGAGACTTGCTATTACCTTTTCTGTTCTTACATTGGCAAGAAATTCTTGTAACCACTCCTTGTGTGTTACAGCATTTTTATCTTTCCAGTGCTTAATAACTAGTTTTTTAATGGACATTGATATCAAAGTTATATGATATTTAGAGAAATCTCCTAATAAACAAACTTCAGGAGTAAACAGGTCCTCCAGACCTAAAAGGGGATCTGCAGTTTGTTTGATAAGGGTCCATAAAGAGGACACTTTGGGACAGTCCCAGAAGAGGTGTAATAAGGAGCCCTCTGCCTGATCACATTTTGTACAGATAGAGGAATCAGCTAGGCCAAATCTGGTAAGTTTTGATGGGGAATAGTACAAATTATGGAGTATGTAGTATTGAGTCAGGCGAAGTCTATCCTGATTTACAAATCTATGACAGTTTTTCCATAGAGCCGGCCAGGCGATATCCAAATTCGGGGGGGAAAAAAAGCCCAGTATCCTGAAGAACCTAGGTAGTCTGGATAAACTAGGTCATGTAATGATGCATAAATTTTAGACACTGCCTGGGGAAGGCCGGTGAAGGTTGTTAACTCTACATAGTAGGGCAAATCTAAAACCTGATGGGGGGATGCCTCAAAAGTTTTCACCAGTAAATGTCTTGATTGAAAGGATTTAAATATCTGGGATTCTGGGATGTTTGATTTCAAAAGTATTTCAGGAGAGATAAGCCAAGTCCCATCTTCAGTAATCAGGTGTTTGATAGTTCAATCCCTTAATTGAGGGAGCCATGCAGAGGAGAGGATTTTGCCACCTATCTTGAGATTGGAATTCCCTCCTAAAGGTTGGTGTAAGTCCAGGGTATTGTTGTATTTGAGGAAAGTACATAGTTGTGAGTTTATTCTAAGGGACGTATAAATTGGAGAGTTACGTAAGGAATCAGGGAGAGATTTGAGTTTTGCGTGTAAGAGAGTTAGAGGAGAAAATCCTAGAACCCTGAGATGATTCAATTAAGCCAAGCTGATATGTAGGTAAACAATCCCTGAGTGGTTTCAGGGGAAAGCCACTTAAGGTATTTTTTGACGTGACTGGCCCAGTAGTATACTGCAAAATGGGGGAGATGTAGGCCTCCTTTAGGTTTAGGGGCAGTTAATTTGTAGAAGGCTAATCTGGGTTTCTTACCAGCCCAAATAAAATTGATAATTAGACTGTGGACTTTTTCAAACCATGAGAGGGGTAACCAAATATTTAAAAGGTTAAGGGGGCCAAAAAGATGGGGAAAGACATTCATTTTGACCAAATTAATTTTACCCCAAAGTGAAATAGGGAGTAAGACCCATCTGTCCAGGTCTAGCCTTGATGTTTGAAGAAGATTGCATAGGTTATCTTTCTGCATTTTTGCCTGACTTCAGGAAATCACAATGCCTAAATACTTCAAGGATTTCATTTCCCAGTATAATCCAAAGTCTACTACCATATTCCTTGTCACCTTACGATTAAGGGGAAAAACTACTGATTTGCCTACATTAAGTTTATAATTAGAAAGGGTACTAAATTAGTTAATAACATTCAATACATGCAAGATAGTTTTATCAGGGTAAGATAGTTGGAGAAGCAGGACATCTGCATAGGCAGATATTTTAATTTCTTGATCGAGAATGGGTATACCTTGAATTAACTGACAGTTCTTTATTCTGCATATTAAGGGTTCCAAATACAGACTGAAGAGTAAAGGGGACAAAGAACAGCCTTCTCTCATTCCAGAATTCAAGGAGAAAGGTGATGAGATGGCTCCACTACTGGAGACATGGGCAGAAGGGGATTGAAATACTGCTTGTATCCACTTTCATAATTCTAGTGGGAGACCAAATGCTTGAAGAGTTTTGAAAAGGAAGTTCCAGTTGACTCTGTCGAATGCTTTCTCAGTGTTCAGAGAGACCAAAATGGCTGGATAATTTGCATCTCTGGATGCCGAGAGAACGTGGGCCAGAGTCCTTAAATGATCAAAAGATGACCTTCCTTTCATAAACCCTACCTTTTCAGGACCAATGAGATCCAGAAGGATAGTATTAATGTGTTCGGCTAATAATTTAGTTAAGATCTTAAGGTCCTGGTTAAGGAGGAAAATGGGCATTTAACTGGTAATGAAGTCAGGTCTTTTACCAGGTTTAGGCAAAAGGACGATTAAGGCTTCGAATAGGGATTTGTCTGAGTCTAATCCAGAAAGAATATGTTGGTATAAAGGTGGTAGCAAAGGAATCAATTGATCTAATAAAGTTTTATAAAAATTGGGGGAGAAACTGTCTGTGCAGGGGTTTTATCTACGGGTAGGTCCATGATAATTTTTTTTAGTTCTGAACCTGAAATGAGAACAATTAAAGGGAGTTTCTGAGCTTCTGAGAGAGAAGGAAGAGAGGAATTTTTAAGATAATCGTGCAACTCAGTTTCAGAAGGAGGGTTCGGAATGGCTCTATATAGTTTTTCATAGTAATTATGAAATACCGCTACAGTGTTCTTAGGGGAGGTTTTTAAGGGTTCAGATTCTGTCGTACGAATAGGTGCTATGAGCCTAGCAGATTTGTGCTGTTTAATTCTTAAAACTAACAATCTGCCAGCTTTTTCTCCTTGATCAGTATAACTGGCTTTGGCTTTCAAAATATCAAATTCTGCCCTCTCTCTCAGGAGCTCCAAATATGCTTCTTTCAGTTTAATGAGGTCTTGCTTAATCTGTTCAGATGTATGGGGAGTCAGACTGTTCTCTGTGTTCCTAATTTGAGTAAGGGTGGAACTTAAAAGCTGTTCCCTCTTCTTTTGTTTCTGTGAAGTGATACCAATCAAAAGACCTCTAAGGTATTCTTTTAGAGTGTACCATTGTATATCAGGTTTTCCTGTGGAGTTATGATTAAGAGAGGTAAAGTGGGCAATCTGGTCCGAGATATAACTGACTATTTTTGGATCTTTAAGGAGATGATTATTTAATTTCTATCACCTCTCTTGTTTAGGGAGAGAGAGGAAAGATATTTTTCTTGAGACTAGGGCATGGTCTGAGGGTGGGCCAGGCTGTATGGAAGAATCAAGCACCCCTGAAAGAAGAGATTGAGAAATTAAAATGTAATCTATACGGGAAGACGTCCCATGAACTGGAGACATAAATGTAAAACATTTATCGGTAGGTGCAAGATTCTCCAGACATCACAACGTCCAAGATGGTTTATAAAGACTTTTAGCGCCCTTTGGGCAGGAGAGAGACCTTTTTGAGAAGTACCTGAATGATCTAAGCTGGGATCATAGGTCAGGTTAAGATCCCCACCTATAACAATTGGGAGGGAATGAAAGGGAGATATTTTATTAATTAGTTGCATGAAGAACCCTGGGAAGTCAATATTTGGACCATAAATACAGCCCAGTAGTATCTCTGTGGTGTGGAGTGTGCCTTTAACAAGCAGGAACCTTCCTAATGGGTCCCCAATCACTTGGGTAGAGGTAAAAAGCACAGACCTAGTTATTAAAATCATTACACCACAGCTCTGTGTACTGCCGCCTGCAGAAAAAACTTGTCCTACTTGCTGTCGTCTTAATTTTAGAGCCTCTGAGTTGAGTAATTGTGACTCTTGTATAAAAATTATGTCTGCTTTCAGAAGACCCAGGTGCTTTAATACTATATATTGTTTAGACTTATTCCTGACCCCTTTCACATTCCAGGTTACAAAGGATAGATCTCTAGCCATCTGACAAGAAGAATGATGGGTCAATGTAAAGCCTTGGTAATACTCTATTTCTACAAACAGCTATCTTATAGTTAACATTCTTCTGTGCTGCCCTCCCCCTACCAACCATTTTATATATTTTAAATCCCAATAAATTCCCCACCAAGTAACCCTTAGAACATCTTTCCATCCCAACACAGTTCTCCCAAGAACAAAACTAACCCCCCACCCCTGTCCCTGTACATCATGTTGCTCTTCTTGCTGCATTACACCCCAAAAACATCTCCCCTCCTTCCAGCCACCCCATTCCTACCAAGAAATATGTAATTTCACTATGTAAACTAAAAAACAACAGTGACTATTTAAAATGCACAAACTAAAGAAAAAAAATGAGCATAGTCTCAATCAAAGTTCTCTCTTCTTTAACTTCCAAAGCAATTTAAATGTGAACAAAATCAGTGCCCGAGAGAGAAGATAGTCAATACCAGTAACCATTGGTACCTATTAGTGGTCCATATAATAACAAAAGAAAATAAGGATTATTTATTCCTAAATATAGTTGGCTCGAAATCTTCAATTAACTTTTAGAGTAAACATTGTTCCTAAAAAGGCAAAAAGAAAATATCTAGTTACTGAGACTATTCCCAGTCTGGCAAACCCAAATTAACGTCTATCCCTGCAAACAAAGAGCTCTGAAGCAAAATTGAGCCCCGAGGTCCCTCTAGTGGGTAATGCCAGTACAATTGTAACTGGGAAATAATTGCAATTGAATCAACAGGAAAAGGCTGGATAGCCAAAATTAACATGATTCTAAAAAGATGTAATAGCTGATACCAGTATAAAGAGTAAGTGTCTAAAGTTTGAAGTGTCAATACACTTATTAAACCTCGGGTAGTTCCATCTGTGGTTACAAAAGGAGACTTGCAGCTGCTTCAAATGAAGTTCGATAGTTTAGAGTTCGATGTCGAGGATTATGACCATAATTCTGACATAGAGAAGCAGGTGTAAACTGAAAGGATCCGTAGTTATACAAACTCTAGTGTTGTAAGAAAATGGTGCAGAAGGGGGAAATAAACAAATTGTCTGATGGATTCTACTGGATTTGTACTCTGGCGTGTACTTCAGTGCTCGAATTCTGTAACTTGTGGGCAGTGACAGCCCGAGTATGCGCCGAAAATTGTAGTTTTTTTTAAATTGTTTAAGAAAAGGCATGTTAGGCATCTATGATTCTGTTGTTCATTTAGCAGGAGATTTCCCTCACTCCTAAGGAAGCAGTAGTGTGACAGCTCAATGGGAAAGAGACTCGTGAACCGTAGGTTCCTTAATTCTGGCTTACGTATTAGATGACAACATTATTAGTGCAATATTTAAGAGAAAGATGCTCTAAAATAGCAGTCTGTAAGATCAGGGGGCTTTGAAAAGATCCAGGAAAGTGAGTTTAAGCCCTGCTACTGCTTGCTGTGGGTTGTCATAGGTAGACCAGCTGTCTGATATATATACTTGAAGATGTGCTAGATAGTTCATTCTGAACTTAATGCCTGCTGCTATTAGCTTCATTATTAAATGGTAAAAGCTAGCTTGCCGTTGTCGTAGTGCTGCTGGCAGGTCTTGGGTGACCCTGATCTTGATACCTTCCCATTTTAATTCTTGGGTTTCACATACCTTTGCCAAGAAATGCTGCCTTTCCAAGTAACTTAAAAACCTGAAAATAATTGGACGTGGTGGTGATCCAGATGGCGGTATCAGCCGCAGGGCCCGGTGTACCCTCTCAATGATATAATTGGGGCCAAACAGTGAGGGACTGGTGACTTTTCCTATGAATTTATGCATGAAAAGTATTGTGTCAGCCCCTTCTTCTTTCTCGGGGAGGTCTAAGAGGACCATGTTATTCCTTATACTGTGGCCCTCAAGGTCCTCCACCTTAGCTTCTAATTTGACCAACTTCTGTCTCGTGGCTATAATTTCTGGATCCAGTCTGTCCGTTCATTTTTCCAGTGAGCAAATTCGGGCTTTACTGTCTGTGGTATGTTGAGATATGTCTTCCATTGCTTGAGACAGTGAATGTAGCTCTGAAGTTATGCTCTTAAGTTTGGTCTTAAAAGGTTTGAATTCATCTAAGAAATGGGCGAGGATCAGTGGCTGCTGATCTGAGTCGGAGGAAGTCACAGTTGAAATATCAGGAGGGCCCGAGGATTTAGATTTATTGGCGGCCTTCTCGGGTATAGCAGGCAGTGTATGGCGAGGTGGAGCTTTTCTCATTTCTGCTTCCATCAGGTGAGTGAAGATGCCCCTCGTTAACTGTAAGAAGTACCAGTTGCTGTTATCTGCTGTTGTAGAAAGTATTATAATAGAAGATTGCTGTTAAAATAGTATCAAGCAGATGCTTGATTCTAAAAAAAAAGTCCAAGCCTCTGTCTAAGTTATTTTTGAGAGCTCATCTGTATGATCTGCAAAAGAAAGTCTGTTGTCAATCCACATACCTAGGTACTTGAACTTGGTCACATAGTCAAGTGATTCACCAAGCAGGGTGGTGATAGTGGTAATATTGTCATGCTTAAGAGAGTTTATGGACTTCATTGTTGGGGATAACAGCATAGCCTTGGTCTTTTTGGCATTCAATAGGAGCTTTAGACTCAGGAAGTTTTGATACAGTGTAAGGAAATCTGCTTGCAAGTCCGAGCAGACACTTTCGGGAGTAGGCCTGGCAGTGTAAAGGACTGTGTCATCTGCAAAGAGATGTATACTGGAAAGTTTGATTCCATGGTCTATGTTGTTTATATAAAGTGAGAAAAGTAAGACCCCCAAGATGGAACCTTTAGGTACACCTCTTCTAATCTGTTTTAGAGTGGAGAGATCTCCTACTGCTTTTACTTGCTGCATCCATTCTGCCAGGTAGCATGAGAACCATTTTAGGGAAGGTGCACCCAAACCAATGTTGCGGAGAGTAACAAAGAGCAATGCATGGTCGACGGTATTGAAGGCCTTGCTTAAGTCGAGGAATACTGCACATATATGATTCTTTAAGTCAAGAGCTCTCTGCCAGTCATTTGTGAGTTTAGCCAGAGTTGTGATTGTGCTATGGCATGGCCTAAAGCCTGATTGCACAGGGTTTGGAAGATTAGAGGCAGCAATGTAGTTTCTAAGTTGGCAATTCACTAATTTCTCCAGCAGTTTTATAGGGTGGGGAGTAAGGAGACTGGCCTGCAGTTATTTTGGTCTCTGGGGTCTCCTGATTTGAAGAGTGGTAAAACTTGAGCTGTCTCCCAGATAGAAGCGAGTTTACCCAGGCTGAGGGACATATTAAAGAGGTATGTTAATGGAGCTGCCAGCATTTGGTGACTGAGCTTTAGGAAAAAAGGGCCAATGAGGTCTGCTCCTGAGCTTTTTTTGGCATCCAGCTGAAGGAGCAGGTCATCCACTTCCTTGTAAGTTACCAGTTGTAAGGAGAAACCCGTGACAGGAGTACTGCGGACAGGGGGAGGGCTTGCTGGTCCTTGTGATAAGAACTGGTTAGGTAGGTTATTTGCAGGTGAAATGTCAAAGGCCATACCTGCAATAATAAAATGAGTATTAAAGCAGTCAAGGATTTCTGCCTTCTCGGTAATGAGGGATCCTTTGTATAAGATCTTGGTAGGGAAAGAGCCTGACGAAGCATGCCCTTGAATATCTCTAAGGGTTTGCTGAATTTGGCAGGGTCCTTGGTGGAGGAGTCCAGAGTTGACTGGAAGTAATTAGCCTTAATGTTTCTGACAAGCTTTGTGCAGAGGTTTCTGACTGCCCTAAACTCAGTCCAATCTGACTGAAGCTTTGATTTATGCGCTTTCTTCCAGAGCTTGTCCCTGTTGAGCAAAGCTGACTTCAGTTGATGTGTAAACCAAGGGAGAGTCTTTTTCTTGGTAAGTGCTTTGATCAAGGGGGCATGTCTGTAAAATGCTCCACAGACAATAGTATGGAAGGTCTCATATGCAATCTCGACTGTCTTGGCTAGGTAGAAGTCCTGCCATAGCAAAGAGTTTTGTAAGTCTGAAAGGAAGTCTTGTGGCACTAAATTACGTAAACATCTCCTGATTGTGAACCTGGAACTAGAAATAGGCATGGGTGCAGCTCTTATGCTAGCAATATAGCAGTGGTCACTGAGATCACTGAGTTCTTTTTATTTGGATGGGTCCCTTCTGAGACAATTTGAGTAAGTCTGAATGAGTCACATAGAGTTTTTAAGGGTTTGGAGGAGTCTGAAAGCCAATCCAGGTTACAGTCACCCAGGATTATGACTTCTGACTGTAGCACACTAAGATAGTGGGAAAGGTGACTTAACAGTTAAAACCCTGCAAAGGGAGGCCTGTAGCATCCTATGATGTGCAAGGCCAAGGTGGTTGTGAGTTGGACTTTGATCATGAGGCTTTCAAACTCTTTCGTCAGTGATGAGGCATCGGTAATAGAAACGTTATATTTTCCCAGTACATAGATGGCAATCCCCCCTACCTCTAGTCTGTCTGCACAAAAGATATTTTATTCAGGTAAGTTGACCACAGAGTCCAGGGTAGTGGGCTTGAGCCAGATCTCAGAAACCACCAGGATGTCAGGTTTTGTGTGTGTAATCCAAGACTAAATGGCCTCTAACTTACTTAGGAGGCTGCACACGTTAATATGGAGGATACTTAGACCTTTTAGGTTGATAAGGCTGCAAGGAGCAGAGATAGGTAGAGGGGGGGCCTGGGGTCAGTTTGACACTGCCAAAACACAGCAAAAGCATGAATAGTATCATTTTAAGGGCTCTCCACACAAGCTTAACCCTTTGACAACTGAATATGTGTGAACGTATATAGATTCTGGATGTATATATACGTCCACAGCCTTCTAAGGGTTAAGGGATCATGCCCGAACCCATTTGTTCTGATGCAGTTCAATTTTTAAAAGATTTTTGCATAGTAATTGATATCTATCTGCAGTGTTGAACTCACAACCTAATCTGGTGTCTTCCACAAATTTAACACTGGGAAGACTTGATGATAGACCCTCTGTATTCTGTTGGGATAGTCTTTATCTCAGTTGAAAAAGCAGCATTTTATTGGTTAAATCTGTCACATCAGTTATAAACAATTATTTAAACTAATGGTCAAGGGGGAGAATGGGGCTACCCCCACATCTCTGAAACTAGGAAGCTGTCTGCTGAATTACATGAAAACATGCAAAATATTATCACTTAATGCTAGATCCTTAAACCTATTACACATATCTGAACTTAAAGTGAAATGTTCCCAGCATAATATAAGCATTATAGCCATAACTGAAACCTGGTGGGACCCTACATCTATCTGGGTCAAACAGATACCTGGATTTACACTTTACCATTAAGACAGAGCTAACCAAGTTGGGGTGGGGGGTGGCCCTACACATCAAGGATGATATATCATCACATCTAAGCAATTACATCTCAAATACTGAAAGCATATGGCTTAACATCCAGTTCCAAGGTCAAATACTTCTAACAATTAAAGAATGGTATAGGCCACCATCAGCAGACCTTGAGTATACTACCTCACTCTCAGATGATATTTTATACCTGGCCAATTCCCATGATGTCTTAATCCTTGGGGATTTAAATGTGCCAGAAATTAACTGGGCAACAAGTTCTGGCACCACTAGTCATGAGAAATACTTTGTATCAGTGCTAATCGGTGCAGGTCTTGAACAATTAATAACAACATCTACCAGAGGCAACAATATTCTGGACCTCTTAATCACTAATATCACTCACAAATTAGTCAAAGTCAACATTCATGACCCACTGGGCAACAGTGACCATAATTTTATTTTGTTTGAAATAATTCATAAATATCACCCCAAAATAAATCAAGCTACTTTTAGGAACTATGACAAAGAAGACTACAAATCCATTAATGAAAAAATTACAAACACGGATTGGAATAAAATATTCAAACCACTATCACTAGAAGATGTATGGAAGCACCTTACATTTACCATTGCTGACCTTGAAGATTCACATGTCCCAATTAAAATAAAATAAAAAGAAAGGGAAAATTCCCATTTGGTTTAACAAAGTAATTAAAACCCAAATAAAAAAAAGGAGAAACTTTTTCTACACTTAAAATCTGATAACATAAACAACAAGGAAGACACCTTGCATAAATATAAACTCTCTGTAAAAAAAATCAAACATTCTAAACATAATTTAGAGTTCAGAATCACACATAACAAGGACTCGCATAAGTCACTATATTCAAATTTAAATAGTAAAAAAGGTAACAACAAAAATATCGGTCCCCTGATTGTTAATAATTGCACCATCACATCTGACATAGATACTGCCAACACCTTTAATGACTGCTTTTGTTCTCTTTCAGAAAAAGAGATGTGTAAGAACAAGGGGACACAATTTGAAGATAGAGAGAAGACGACTCAGAGGCAATGTGAGGAAGTATGTTTTCACAGAGAGGGTGGTGAACACATGGAACTGCCTTCCTGAGGAGGTTGTTTGGTCTAAAACTGTGGGAGAATTCAAGAATGCATGAGACAGACATAAGGCAATTCTTGTGGGGAGTAGAAAGAAATAGGCTGTTGGTTAACTAGGATCTGCAGCTTATCCAGTAGGTAGGGAAATGGGTAGACTAGGTGGGCCAAGCGGCCCTTATGTGCCATCAAAGTCTATGTTTCTATGTCTTCTCCACCAAAGAATCTTATCAATTACCTGACTCCTTCATGCATTCCACTCCCTACAATATTTATTTAACAGACACCATACAAGTTCTTAAATCTTTAAAACCTAAATATAGCCCCTGTCCTGATAACATTAGCCCCAGATTCCTTATGGAAACTACCAACACCATAGCATCCTCCTGACTATTCTGTTTAACAAATCCATACCACAAGGCGAGGTCCCAAAAGACTAGTTAAATGATACAGTGATTCCCATCTTTAAAAAGGGTTCCAAGTCCAATATTGAGAATTTCCATCCCATCAGTCTGGTTTTGGTCATTTGTAAACTTGTGGAAAAAATAATTAAAGGGCTACTTGAAAAATAAATGCACTCAACATCATTGATTTCACACAGTATGGTTTTAATCATGGATATTGATGTACTTCTAATCTAATCTTTTTCTATAATCATATTAGTGAAGGCCTAAATTCACAAATTCCAAAGGATGTCATCCTGCTGGACTACAGCAGGGCTTTTGACAGAGTATCACATGGGAAACTTATCAATAAACTTGAACTACAAGGCTTTTCACCCCACTTAGTACATTGGATAAATAGTTGGCTCACAAATTGAGCCCAGCAGGTCAAAATTCAGGGTGCACAGTCCTACGCAGGTCCTGTAAACAGTGGCATCCCTCAGGGTTCGGTCCTTGGACTGACACTATTCAATTTATTTATCAGCGATATGCAGATTGGCCATACTAACTTTCTATCAAAATTTGCAGATGATACAAAGTTGGGGGGCCAAGTTGATACTATCGAAAACGTAAGGTCTCTAGTGAATGACCTCCTAGAAATTGAAAAATGGGCAGTTACTAATGGCATGTTATTTAATACCAATAAATGCACTGTCTTACACTTTGGTATACAAAATCCTAGCCTGACATACTCTTTAAACAACATCACCCTCAAATCTTCAAACTGTGAAAGAGATCTGGGTATTATTATTAACAACAGACTGTCATTCTCAGAGCAATGTGCTAAAACAGCCATCCCTTCTAATGGGTTACTAAAAGCAATCAATTGTACCTTTATCTCAAAAACTGTAGAATGATAATACCCCCGTACTGATCTCATGTCAGACCCTACACTGACTTTTGGTCCCCTTTTTGGAGTCCATATCTCATTAAGGACATAACCATGCTGGATCGCATACAGAGGCGTGCCACTAGGATGGTACCACACCTATCTAATAGAACTTCTACAGAGAGACTTCTAGCTATTGGATTCCATTCCCTCCAACAAAGACACTGTAGAGGTGATATATTATTCATTTTTAAACTACTAAAAACACCAACCCTAGCACAGCAATGTGGAATAGTTTATACTACCACCAAGATAGTTCCTAGACTCCATAATATGCAGCTGGAATTTTACAAAGCTAAAACTAATAAAAGGTTACACTACTTCTCATTAAGGGCCTCTAGATACTGGAATCAGCTTCCACAAGAACTGGTTGAGTTGGATACATTTGTAGCTTTCAAGCAGGGTCAAGAAAGATGGCTTACAGAAAAATTACATTTGGGAATACTGTCCTACTTTATAGTGGGGGACAACCTTGATTGGCTTTGTCCTTCTTTTGTCCCAAAGTTACTAAACTGTGTATGTTGTTGTTAATATCACTTATAAATACCAGCCCGGTGGTACTGAGGGTTGAGGCACTGGATGCCACACCTAGCGCTACACCAGTGACCTGGTTTCGGGATCGAGCCTGGGGCACTGGGGGTCAGCAGGGAAGGGAGATAGATTGAGCATCCATAGGACAGCTATCCTCTCCCTGGGGAGGGATCCAGGGGTCTTCCTGGCACAGTAGTGACCCCCCGGTGGAGACTGGGGGTACTACTTGCATGGGAACAAGAATCAGGGATGAGCGCTGTGGGCATCTACAGGGCAATGCCTGTGTGCTGACGCCATTGCATGACTGCGCTCAGGGGGAAGCTCTACAAGAAAAGGCCTCTTAGACCATCGGTTATTCCAGTAAGAAGCATACAGTGCAGTAATGGAATGCAATGAACATCTGAAGGTCATGTAATCTGTGAGGTTAATGATTTAAGCATGGATAACTGAAATCCATCTAGGCAAAAAGGCAAGGCTAAATCATGTTGCTTACATAAAGCATGCTCCTGCTACTCAGATCCATGATGCCCCACCATGACATCACAGTCCCCTGCGATGGGAATCACAAGAAGCCACAGCTGAGCATCATGAAACCAAACAGCACTGTAATGTTAACAGGGTAGGAACCCCCCAAACGGAGGTGCTTTTATTGGCAAGGTCCTAGTTAAGGGCATAGCCAAATAATAGCAAGCCACTGAGGCAGTAAAGCAAGAATCAACTGGAGCAGAGCTACAGAACAGTAAGTGGCAGCTAGTTTTGCAGACTGAGCCTAGACCAGGTGCAAACAGTTAAGCTAGTTGCACAGGAGACAGCAGAGAAACAGCAATGAGAGCTGAAGCTTAAGATAATTGTAGGAAAACTGAGGATTATTAGGCAGGAAAGCAGCAGGCTGAGCTGAAGCATACAGATAACAATGCAGTGAACTGAGGGATTGCAAAATCTGGTGAGTAAATGAAGCCTGACTGCACAGGCACATGGCAGCTTAAGGTAAGGAACAACAATATGTAATCTGAGGCTCAAATAAACAATGAATACATAGAGGGCTAGAAAACTAGAAAGCCCAAAAGAAACAAAGAAAGCAAACACAAGTACAGTGGCAGGAGGAAACAAGCACACAAGGCAGCATGTAGCAGCCAGAGGCAAACAATACAAACCAAAAGAAGGAGAACACAAAAAAACCGAAGTAGTTACAGAAGTCCAGCATAGACAAAGCAGAGCCTGGAGCACAGCAGAGCGGGGGGTTGGGGGTGGCGCAAAGCCACAGCAGGCCCCAAGGGAAAAGATAGACTGACACATGTTCTGGCTGGCAAAAAAAAAGTGCTTCAGAAGGAGTCTGGGAGGAACTGCTTATATAGTTCAGGAAGGGGGTGTGGCTGGTTGCTCACCCCATTGATCTACAGGCATAGTCTTTCAATTGTGTGATGTCTTTCGCAACCACACTTGCAAAGCCATACAGCTCTGGTGCTATAATCAACTCTGTTGCTGTTTTTCAGTAGGACAATGTTCTTTGTTCTAGTTCTTACTCCCAGCACTATGGTGATTTCTTCAAGAAGTTACTGCAACACTGATTAACATTTTTGGATGTCTTTGAGATGGTAGGATATCTGAGTTTCAGCACATTGTAACAGCACTGACCTTGAGGTTTGTCTAGGGTTTGCTTTTTCAGGCTCTGTCATGATAGTAGCAGGTCAACATTCAGATGAAACAGACAATTCTATCTAGGTGAATGATTTGTCACACTCCTCTTATTTATGGAAGGCTTTTAGGTCCTTTGCAGCATTTTTTGACATCCTTTTAAGCTGTTTGGGGTGAATACATTTCTATTGGACCACATGGCATCTCACAAGTTATTGCTTCCTCATTATGGAGAAGATAAAATCAATGTTCCTTTTCTCTAATTTTATATAGTATTTAATATATATATATATATATATATATAGCCTACTTCAGGTTGCTGAGACACCTGCACTGGTGACTCACATGTTCTTTTGTTGCTATACATATGTTGGTTCCATACAGCATGTTCTTGCACAGACCTAGCTTTTTTTTATTTTGTTATAAAGAAAACATGCAAAACCTGCCACAAGATATTTTAGCCATTTCCTTCATGGCCCTTTTCCCTTTTTTTTTTCATGCAATTTAGATAAATGTTTGACATTTTTAGGCCCCTTTGTCCAGCCTTCTGAGTCAGGGGGGAAGATACTCCTGGCAGTTAAAAGGCAGAGGTGACAAAGATGGAAATACAAAACTCCTTAAAATTAACTCCAGAACAATATTTTCCAATTTGTTAGACTAACAGGGCTGCCCTGTATAGAAAAAACGGAAGCAGGGCCCCTAAGGCCAAGGAGATCCACAACTGGCAAATGTCAATGTACCAGAGTTGGACCAGGAAGCTCCCTCTAAGTGGTTGACATTCCCTGATTTCCTTTTTTGATGCTTCTGAGATTATGTAAATGTTAAAAAAGAATATACAGAAAATATAGAAGGCAACAGCCCATCTCAGCTATTCTTCTGAGACATTGAACTTTTGATGAAAATTATTTTAGTGTGGTAAAAGGTGATGGCTTTGGACCGGTGGCACTGAAGGCTGAGGTGCTGGACACCACAGCTCGTACCAAGCCAGTGACCCAGGTTTGGGAATGAGCCTGGGCCATGGGGGCAGCAGGAGGGAAGAGACGATTGAGCATCTGGAAGACTGCTCTTCTCTCTCGGGGGAGGGACACTAGTCATTCTGCTCGCTGACTGCCCTCTGGCAATAGCTAGAGGGCAGTATGGGTCAAGAGGCTTGAAGCTGATATCCTCACATCAGAAAGGAGGGGTGGGAGAAAACACAAAATGCTTCAGGCTCCATAAGACCTATGATGGTCTGATCATGCTGGCAAATCTGCCCTCCGCCATCAGATTTGATGAACCAGGGTGGTTGGGGTATGCTGGCCCCTCCCACCTGGCTGTGCTGCTGAGGGGGAATCTGTAGAGAAACCTCAGGGGGTGGATGAGCTGGGGATCAGACTGGGGAATGAACCCCTCCAAGGGAGGGGTCATAGCCATTGAGGAGTCTGAGGAGGATGTAGAAAGAATGAATATATAAAATAAAAAGATGATGGCTTGGGAGCACTTTACAGTCCTCTCATTTCATGATTTCTTGTGTCTCCATTTATTTCTGCTAAGGGTCAAATTTATATGGAACTGTAAGAGGCAATAGGTTGATGGTTGCAGTTTTAACCCTGGTGCCACCCTTCCTCTATCACACCATTAATTGCCTGGGCTTTTATGATGGTCAGCCAGGTGTGTTTTGATGTTAGTTTTAATCATATTGATAAAGAAAATTCAAGCACAATGATGTCTGTGCATTGAGTTATACTAAGAAGCTTAGTAGACTCTCCATTGTCCTACTTTTCACAGCTAATTAGACTCAGCCATCTATGCTTTCTGTCGTAGCAGTCATGCCTCTAACCACTGATATGATCATAAGACTATTGTGCCTGGAGATATGATATTGCAGGGTTTGGTTCCCCACCATTAAAACTGTTGTTATTGCTAGCAGTTTCCTCAAAATTTTACCCTGGTTTTGTATTTTCCTTCATAATTAGCCCAGGATCTGAATCTTTTGCAGTTCTAGTCTAGGAGCAGGCATCCAAGATCCTTTGTTGCTATTTTCTTCCTAACTGTAAGAAGCAGGAAGTTAACTAAGTCTAACAACATCTGTTACATTTTTCAGCTGGTAGCTATTATCACCTCCCACCCTCTGGGGTGGGGAGCATGGAGGACTTTGAGTGTACTTCCTGTACTTTTGACACTTACTGAGAGAGGGTTTTTGCCTATTTCTCTTTTCAGCAGATAACCAAGTTCTTTTATCCCATTTGTCTTGAGAAGGGTGGCACTTGAATGTACTTAACATAATCTTAACAGGGCTGGCCCGGTGGCACTGAGGGTTGAGGTGCTGGATGCCACACCTTGTGCTACACTGTTGATCTGGGTTTGGGAACAGACTCAGGCTGCCAGGGGTCGGCAAGGGAGGGAAGGGATTGAGCATCCAGAGGACTGCTGTCCCATCCTAGGGAGGAATTCAGGCCTGGCATCGCTCCTCGGCTGCTCCTGGTGGTGACCAGGGGCAGTACCAGGAACATGTGGTGCAAAACAGATGTGGGGTGGAGTGGCAACAGAAGTCAGCATGCCAGTGCCCTGGACGTCATTGCACATCAATGCTCCAGGTGGCAACTATCATGGAAAAACCCTTGGTGGACCAAGGAGGTGATGAGGGCTCCAGAGACAAAGCCCACATCCCCAGTGCCGGACCATCTCTCCTCCGGTTCCCCTTGGTTCTTATCCAGGACTGACCCACTAATTGCAGAAAGGCTGCCAGGTAGATGGGCAAGCCCTTCTTTGAGGGGTGATCCGAGGAGGGTCTGAAAGGTCCAGGGTGGGGGTCCTGGGGAGGGAGGTCTCAGGCTGAGAGTAGAGGATTTGGTTGAGCGGGCACTTCTGAGAGATGTCCTGGCCAACTGAGTGCACAAAATAGAACTGGAAAAAAAAAAACAGAATCTTAACAGTTGCCAAGACAGTACAGATTCCCTAGTGTGAATCCTTGAATTGAAATAAATGCTATTGAAGATGCCCCAAAGCAGCCAGTAGCAGGGCTAATTTGGAAGCATCTAACATTTTTTTTTCTGTGTGAAGTCACAGTTTTATAAGATTCTGCCTGCCTTATCAGGTTCCCAGCTGGGAAAATAGTTTCCCCACTTTCTATCTCAAAGGGGAAGAGGGTTTGCTTTTTATTAGTCTACTGGCTCTGTATACAGAGCCAGAATATAGTTTTGGCCTCTACAAAGACATTCAAACATACTACACAGAAAAGAACCATGATCATGCCAGTAGTTTTTGAGCCCTTATGGTGCCAGAAATGTTGTGAGGAAAACTATCTAGCTCCCATTGATCTGGCGGTCTCCTGTCTCCACTTGTTGTCCAAAAGACTCATGAACAATTTCTACAATTTACAAACTTAATATCATTTGCCTATTCTGTTCCAGGTTCTCCTGTGTTTGGTGTCTGCTATTTAGATTTATTTCCCAAGGTGACCACAATAGGTTCTAGTCTCTAGTCTGGCCAGTATCCTAATCAAAATCTTTTGCAACATGCTCAAGGTCCTTCATATTAAGGATTTTTCATTTCTTTGCATTTCTTCATGGCAGAAAAGATTTCCTCTCCCTATCCAAAGAATTGACTTCCCTGGAGCCTGACTTTGATGCATGAATAGCAAATGTATTCAACCTTTCACTCCTGCTTGAGGAAGGGTATGTTATGGCATGCTCATATTTTCTGAACTTCAGTGACATTGCAGTACTAATGAGAACCTACAGCAGCACCAGCCAGGATGCAATGCATTAATATTGCAGTGTATCACAAAATACAGCATTATGCAGCAGGAAACAATGGAATTCAATGGCAATTAAGCCCTTTTTTTTCTGCAGTATTTTGTAACATGTCATTTACTGCTACTTATTGCATTGAATCGTGGCTGGCTCTGCTGTATATGGAATTTTGACTATAGATTACCCCGATCACCTTCTATTTCAGTTTCCTGTCACCTGGAGTTTTCTTTGCTACTTCACACCCAGAGGGGAAGATCAGGATGCAGGTACAATGATTTCTTCATCAGTATGGTTTCTTACAGTGAACTCCAGCTTCCTAGCTTGAGCTGTGCTCTGTTTAGACCTTAGGGAAGAGCATCTAAGGCAGATAATTATGATGACATTTAACTACAGTACAATGATTTTTCCATATGTAGAGCATATATCACATTCATTCCCCATGCTGCTAGAATCGTCCTTTCTTTAGCAGGCAACAACTCTATCTTTTTGTGCAGTGATGCCGTGCATTTAACTCTGCACCAGTCAGAGGGTGCTTGCTGTGAAGATTAGATATGGGGATTTGAACAGTTCCTTGTAGAACATTTTTTCAGCATTATTTTCCTATCTCCCTCTTTTCCCTCTAACATGGGGTCTGAGGGGGCTGCAAAGAACTCAACCCTTAATTTCTTTCTCACAAGACAGGATTCACTCCTTCAAGAGGTGATATCCTTTCAGTATTATTCATTCAGATCTATCCACATGGGTCTCTTTCAACTCTGTTATCATCCAAAAAAGTTGTTGACAGCCTCACTGCATGACAGGACCTGGTCTTCATTTATTGTTTAGGCAAAAGAGAAATGATTCAAACAGTTAGTGTTACAAAATTATGTTTTAATAAATGCATGCAAGTCATTTAATGGGAGGGCTGAACCCAAGGTTCAATGTGGGGGAATAACTCTTCCCACATCCCAAGTAAAATCCAACCTCTCCGAGCAGTTCTTGCTTAGCGTATCTTGTGCATTCTGAGCTCCTGTGTGCCTTATGTGGCTGTGCCCCATTTTTGTTGTCATCTGTTTGTGCTTCCCTCTGCTCATCTTGTTCTCCATCTCCTGTTTGTTGCCTGTTGTGCCTGTTCCCCCACTTCACCATTCCCATTTCTTGTTTGTCTTGCTCCATGTGCTTCATCCTCCCCTCCATTCCCTCCGTGATCCTTCTTTTGTCCCTGGTTTCTTGTGCCTTATATAGTGTGTTTTCATCCCTCCATTTCTATTTTGTTTTGAGCTTTGTGCTTCTCTCAGAGTCAGCGCTCCTTTCTGCACAAGTGCTTCTGGGTAGAGTGTTCTCCCATAGCACTCAACTTAAAGATGTATACACCTAATTTCCTCCTAGCATTACTGTGCTCTTAGTTTGTTCAGTCATGCCACCTGTTGTCCAGTGTAAGTTTTGCCCTTTATTACTGTTTCCAGTCTTCCTTCTTTGCTTCTCAATGGCTTTTCCAAATTATTTCTGCTCTTTATATTTATCTACTACAGCAGCCTACTGTGCTTTCCTTGCCAGCTCATACCAGCAGTCTGACAGTCTCCATCCCTAACTAATATCTACTGAGGTACTGAGCAGAGGTAGGCTTGCCCTATCTACTGGGGATGGGAGTCTGTTTCATTCATTTACAACCTTAACCAAAACAGAAACTTGGTTCACAGATTCAAGTTAGGGTATTGAAATTCCAGGCTATTCTGTCATCACCAAGAACCGACAAAAATCCAAAGGAGGTGGGGTAGCATTGTATATAAGCAAGCGTTTGGAAAGTATAGAAATCCCAGTAAATGCAAATCCAGACATTGACACTGAAATTATATGTGCTAAAATACAAACTGATAGAAGTCTAACATTAGGGCTATGTTATCATTCTCCAAACCTGGATACTATCAGTAATGACACATTTATACAAACCGTTGAAAACCTGGAAACTTATGATGACTTAATAATATTCGGTGACTTTAACTTACCAAACATTTGCTGGCAAACACTTACAGGGAAAACTCATTTAGATAATAGATTTATTGATCTCATTTTTCATCATGATTTAGAACAATTAGTATCTGAACCGACTAGAAAGGATAATATCTTGGATCTTAAGCTTACAAATATTAAAAATATAGGGGACCTACCTAAAGTTACTGAACCCCTCAGGGATAGTGACCATAATATGGTTTCTTGGAGTATTAAATATTAAAAACCGTAAACCATGGTGTTAAGAAGACTACAAATTTTCATAAAGCCAATTATGATGTAGTCAAAAATCATTTAGCCAATTGGAATTGGAAAGCCAAACTTACTAACCAAAACTGTGAACAGATATGGACGGCTGTACAGAACAAAACTGATTACTGTATCAATACCTGGGTTCCAGAATATAAAAAGTATAATAATAAAAGAGTTCCTCCTTGGTTGAATGGTAAAATCAAAAGACATAAGAATCAAAAAAAGAGCATATAGTAAGTACAAAAACGATCCAACTGCAGAGAAATGGCTAAAGTTTAAAACTAAAGCTAACCAGTATAAAAAGACAATTGGATCTGCAAAGAAAAATCTAGAATTAAAGCTTGCTTCTATAACTAAGGATAATAGAAAACAGTTTTACAACTATATTGGGTCACTAAAAGGGAAGGAACCAACCACTGGAATACTACTTAAGGATAATGTGCCACTAGCTAATGAATTAGATATGGCAAAATAATTTAATGACTATTTCCTTAATGTATATAAAACAAAGGATATTGCATGTCTGGATAATTTACCAACTGAGGTACCATACCCACTGATCACCCCTGAGGAGGTTAAGATAGCTATTCAGGCCACCAAAGTCAATTTTTCAGCTGGCCCTGATGGCATTCCAGCCAAATTTATTAGAGAACTGGCAACTGAACTATTGGGCTTATGTTATTATTTAATGTATCCCTCCATGAAGGCACTCTCTTAATGGAATGGAAATTGGCTATTGTAGTATCAATACACAAGGGTGGTAAGAAACACCAAGTCAAAAACTATAGACCTATTAGCCTCACCTCCTGTTTAGGTAAACTGATGGAAGGAATCTTAAAGCAAAAAATGTTAGTGCATCTTCAAAATATGAATATTCAAGACATAACCCAATATGGTTTTATACAGGGGAGATCATGCCGGCTTAATCTCATAAATTATTTTGAACCAGTAAACTTGGCACTGGACCAAGGTCTTCCAGTTGATGTCATCTTCTTGGATTTTTAAAAAGCTTTTGACTCCATCTCTCATGGAGTTTTGATCAAGGAACTGAAAGGGTATGTATTCCATGCCAACATTATTAAATGGATAAATTCTTGGCTTAGTAACAGGAAGCAATGGGTTAGCATTAAGAGGAAAGTGTCTGAATGGGATGAAGTTAGTAGTGGCATCCCACAAGGCTCCGTCTTGGGTCCCTTATTGTTTAATATATTAATTACTAGTATGCAAACTTCTAATGGTGTTTGGATACACAAATACGCATATGACAGCAAACTTGGTTGCATCATTAACTATTTTGAATCAGTTAGTTCTCTACACTCTAATCTGGATAATTTAGTAACATGGTCAGTAAGGAATAAAATTACCTTTAATTCTGCCAAGTGTAAGGTGATGCACCTGGGCAGAAATGACATGTTAGCAACCTATAAAATAAATAATAACATATTGCAAACTGTTATAACCGAAAGGGATTAGGGTATTACTATTGCAAAAGACTTAAAGTTTACAACTCATAATAATAATATAATTAAAAAATGTCATGGTATACTTTCATGTATTGTGAAACATCTTAAGAGTAGGGAACCAGATGTTTTAATCCCCCTATACTCAAGTTTGGCTAGATCACATATTGATTTTTGTGCCGCATTTTGCACTCCCACCTCTCTGGGAGGTAAGGGATTGATTGAAAAGGTGCAAAGAAGAATCACTAAGAATGTCAGAGGATTGTCTAACATTGACTATAATAATAGACTTCAATCTCTTGGCTTATTCTCACTTGAATATAGAGCATTAAGGGGAGATCTATGCCTGGCGTATAGAGCATTTCAAGAGCCCGCCCTATGTGAGGCTATTTGCCTCGAAAAAACTGTAACAGGCTGTAATACTAGGGCACATAGCTTAAAGCTAAAAGCTATAGTAAATAAAACATAGAAAGTAAATAATTTTTATACACAGCGATTGTCTCCTATGTGGAATTCATTACCAGCAGAAGCTGTTACAAGCAATAGCTTGACCGAATTTAAACGCAGATTGGATAATCACATGGGAGAGAAGAAATTTTACTATCGTCATTAGGTGACAAGTTCAACATGGGCATGTCCCTCAAACTCATACAACACCTATGAATCTATGAACCTATAACCAGCAATCTGACAACTCTGTCCCTAACTCATACCTAGCAAGGTATTACAATTCAGGTGAGCTTGCCCTGTTCACCGTGGGTGGGAGTTTGTTTTATCCAATCTCAACTTTTACCAGTCTCAACCCTTTCAGAAATCTGACAGTCTCCATCTCTAACTCATACCTAGTGAGGTACTGGAGTGCAGGTGGGCTTTCCAGTCTACTGGGGATGGGAGTCTATTTCATTTAGTCAGTACCATTACCAGTTACGAGTCACAACTTCTACTACTCTTAGTTTTTACCGGTCTCAACTTTTACCAACAATCTGACAGTCTCCATCCTTAATGCATACCTTGTGGGGCATTTGAGTAAAAGCAGGCTTGCCCTGTCTTTCAGAGATGTGAATCTGTTTCATCTAGTCGCATCTTCTTCAGTCTCTACCTTGTCTTTATTCTGTAGGTCTGCTACACAAGATTTGGGTCCACCATCACTAGTCAGAGGTGGGAACTTTTTAACCAACAATGCAGCATCTCCCATGCCTGGGCTTTTCCTTCAGCTGTGCCTGGCCCTAGCTGCTTAGGATCTCCCCTTAGCCCTGCCATATGCAGCAAGTATTGCCATCATGGCATCTTCTCAACCTCCCAATTCTATATCTTCAAACCACGAAGAAGGATCTGCAAGGTCTCCTCAGACCTCTCCCCAGGCTCTTCTGGTCCATAAGCAGGCTTCCAAATCAAACTTCTCCATCAAAGATTGGACTGTTCCCTGCCTTGTTGCCCAACTACAAAGATGAGGTATTCAATACTTGGCTTTTTCCCAAAAATATGAGTTGTATGAATTGTTCCTAGCTTCCCAGCCTCAACCTGTTCAGGATTCTAGTCTCAGTTACTCTACCGGATTCTTCCCCATTGTCCAAAATCTGTGACTTTATGGCTCAGCTTGCTTTATCGACTTTGAACCTGCAATCTCAGATGACTGTGATTGAAGCTCACTTCCCTGCTTAACTTGCTCCTGCTTTTGATGTATCAGCTCCTGCTGCTATTCCATCCATCATCTGTGATCCAAATGTTCCTGTTCCTCTAAGTGCTTTTCCAGATATTCATACACCATCTTCCTGTGAGTCATTACCACTCTGGAACCTAGGTATGTCACTGTCCTCCTCTTCTCCAGTCATCTCTCCTGTTCTCCTTATTCCAAACCACCTCCACAAGGACATTATTGATGAGAAGGATGTTAACCTGATTTCCCTACTCATCTTTTCCCAAGAGGTTATAGAAAATAGAACCATATCCTGTGGTGATGTCTTCATAATATTGAAGACTAGAGATAGTTTTATGTCACAATAGCAAACGCAAAACAGCGATTGCTATTATGGTGAGTGTATATCGCTGAAAAGCAATTCAGCGATATACACATGCCGGCGACTAAACATCCAGCAAATAGACTTAGTGTCTATGTGGGGGTGCTCCCCCTGCACCGCCCTACTGAAGAATTCCTAACTCTGGGGGGTGCATGTCAGGGAGGGGGCAACACTCCAGATTTACAAAAATAAAAACGAAAACTGTAGCCAGTGGCAAAAGTCCCCCGCCCAGGTCACTAGCTCCGAACCCAGTACCTGCTGTGTTGGAGCTAGCCACCCTAACCACCACACCACATGGCTGGCTTGGCTGCAGCAGGCACACTACATACTAAAAACCTCCCTGTCCTTCCCCTCGCTATCCTCCCTTTCTGGTTGCCTTCCCCATCCTCACGGTAGCAGTGCATCACTACTCTTTCGGGTCACCCATGATAATAGCACTGAATATGAGTTGCCGTTTTGTTAGTCCCCCATATTCACTTGCTATTATCACAGGATACCATTAAAGATCCTAGGCTCCTGAGGAAATTGCCATTATCTGAATTCATCCTTGCATTCAGCCTATATCATGATATAATCTGTTTGGCATTTCCTTCAAGATGTGCGGAACTGGACTCCTACCTGTATCTTATGGTGGACTTAAGTTTGCATTATGGAGGAATCCACTTCTGCAACTATTACTGATCCTTCACTATGAAAGCCAGTGCTGCATTGGCTCACTACAATACCAAATTGAATTGGGTGGTTCTTGACAATGAGCTCATTTTCCTTCACTTTGCTGGGCAACATGCTTACTCATGCTCCCTCTGTGGCTCAGTTAACTATTTTCCTCCTCTTTGTCCCCTAACAGTGCCTGCTTCCTTTTCATCTCCCAATCCTGCCAGACTCAATTGACCCTCAAACTTGACTTCAGCTTCTGTTCCACGATTAACTCATACCATCGCCAGTGCTCCTGTTCACCTAGACCTACATGGTTGGCCTGTTAAATAATTTGGGGGCAAAGTGATCTGTAACAACTTCACTGATGCAGGCTGCCCAAATCACTGGATGCATGCTCCTTCATATTTGCACTTTTTATGTTGATGTGCATGCTGCTATATCTGCCCTAAGGCTCATAAACCTCCTCAGTGACAAACCACTTAGCCATCTATCAATCAATCAATCAATTTTAATTTGTATGATGCCTTTCAATTGCCAGGGTGCATAACAAAAGAAATTAAACAACTATAGCATACAATCACATATATTATAAATATTATAAAATGCAGATAAAATCAACAAACAGTGTTCAAGTCATTCCCCAAATGTTTGAGTCCATAAAAAAGTTTTAAGAGCCTGTTTAAATCCCTTTACAGTCATGCACTCATGTAGCTGATGGGGTAGAGAATTCCAAAGGGTACGGGCCACATGCATAAATGCATGGGCCCTGGAAGATTTTAAGAAAACCCTTGGAATCTCTAGCAACCCATCGTCAGCTGAGCAGAGTGATCACCCAGGGCAGTAAGGGGACCAGAAGCTCTTTCAGGTAGTCTGGACCCTATCTGTGTAGGGCTTTATATGTCAGAAGTCCAAGTTTAAAGGTGATTCACCACTGTACCAGCAGCCAGTGCAGTTCTCACAGCACTGGAGAAATATGACAGGACTGAAAGGTTCCTGTCAGTAACTGGGTCACAGGGTTCTGCACCAGCTGCAAGTGGCAAATATCCACCCCCGGTTGCTGGTAAAGGGCAAGTAATCCAGGTGTGAGGACACAAAGGCATGAACCAACGTAGGAAGGTCACTGGACAGAACAAGATGCTTAACTCTGGAAATATTCCTCAGATGGTAAAAAAAGGATTTGATGACAGTTGACACCTGTGAACATAGTGTCAAACCTTCTTCAAAGATTACCCACAGGTTTCACATCTGCTCAGAGGTCAGGAGTGGTAAATCCTCAAGAAAAAGTCATGAGGGTGAACCCACCCCCTACCCCCCTGTCCGGTGACCTGGGTCCAATACCAGCACCTCAGTCTTTTCCGAGTTCAACCTCAGCCAGCTCAAACTCATGCACTCCTGGATTTCTATGAGGCAGTTATTGAATACTGAGAGAGCTCTATCTTGGTCAGGCACAAAAGAAAGGTGGAGCTGGGTATCATCAGCATAGCAGTGAAACTTCAGCCCATACCTTCTTACAATGTCTCTGAGGGGTAGCATGTACAGTGCGAACAACATGGGGGACAACACCAATCCCTGAGGAACCCCACATGATAACAAAACTGGGTCAGAGGAATAAATCCCTGACACCACCCTCTGAGTTCTTCCAGTGCGGAAAAATGAAAACCACCTGAGAACCGTACCTGACAGGCCACAGATGAACCTCAAGCAATCAAGCAGAACCCCATGGTTCATGGTGTCAAAAGCTGAAGCGAGATCTAGAAGAACCTAGGTTCTTCTGATCTCTTGCCATCAGGAGGTCAATGAGCACCCAAACCAGTGCTGTCTCAGTACTGTACCTCTTTCAAAAACTGGATTGGACAGGTTCATAGCTCTCATGGATGGTCAAATAGTTCTCTAGTTGTACGGCTACTACTTTCTCCATCACCTTCCCCATAAAGGGGAGGTTAGAGATTGGTCTGTAGTTTGCATGGCAGTCTGGGTCCAAAGAGACTTTCTTCAGGAGGGGTGTCACCACCGCCTCCTCCAGGGAGCTAGGGAACTCACCTGTTTCCAAGGAGCACCAAACTGTCCGTGCTAGGATCAGACCAAGGATGTCGCTGCAACCCAAAATCAGGGTGGTTGGTCCTGGGTCCAAACTATAGCACTCAAGTCAATGTACAGGCTTTAGCCAGGCCTCTAGTTCTTCATCCTTTCTGTCCAGTCATGCAGTGTATCCTGTCTGACCTTTCTCATGTATTCCACACAGGCATCTCTGTACTGCCCTCCAGTACTTTCTTTTGTCCTAATCTTCAGTCCGCCATCAAAGAACCAGCATGCGTCCATCAGCTGTTATAAAAAGAACCACAGAAATATTCCTCCTAGGTCCTTTTCAGTGCCTGCCATTTCCTACCTATCAAATCAATCCCATTGGTATCACCACTAGAAAATGTTCTGGCAAAAAGCACCTCATTGTCGACCTGTCTGCACCTTTATCCTCATCCACCCCTAGTATCAAATCACTAATTCCTTCAGATAAATATTCTCTGTCATATGCTTGTATTGATGATGCCATCACAATCATTAAATGTTTTGGCCCTGGCTCATGGCTCTCAGAAGCTGATATTATGGACGCATTCAAGCTGTTACCTATTCTTCCATCTATCTGGCATACTTATGGTATGTCTTTGGAAGACTGCTATTACTTTGCTATATGTCTTATGTTTGGCTGCAAAAGCAGGCCAAAGCTTTTTGACATGTTCGCTGAAGTACTTTTTGGGGCATTGCTTAATGTGTGTCAACCTCCAGCGCTTCTTCATTTGTAGATGACTTTCTCCTGATTGATCCACCAAATTCTCCATCCACTGCTGGTATTAAGACTCTTGTCCAGCTGTTCCAAGAAGTTTCAGTTCCTCTGTTTGAAGAGAAAATTTTAAGTCCAGTGACATCCCTTGAATTCTTTGGCAAAACATTGGATACTGACCATATGAAAGCCTAATTATTTTATTTTTTATTTTATTGAAATCTAGGATTACAAATACCTTTAAGCAAGAACTGCTCGTTTACAAAGGTTTCACGTCGAAGGAATGGGGGCTATACATACATACAAAGGTCAACATAATAATACATAGTTACACAATAACAAGAAGTAAGAGACCGAGGCTTAGGAAATTCCAGTAATTCAAAATGTGCAAAATGTTAGGTAGCATGACATAACCAGCCAAGGGCAATCTTGGAAATAAGCACTGCAGGTGAGAGGGAAGGGGGTAAGCAGGCAGGAAGGCCATTGTCGGAGGGTAGAGGGTGAGGGTTAGAGCTCTAAAGGGGAGGGAGAGGAGGGATAGAAGTCAGGAAATGCCCCGGGGGAGGAAAGGGAGAGGGGGCAAGGGGGTAGGCAGGTAGAAGGAGGCAAGGCGGGGAGAGATAGCTTTCAAGACTGAAGTGGAGGGTAGTGAACGGTGGGCCCCCGATTAGGCGAGGCAGTCACCACGACTAGTTGAAATTAGATGAAGTTGGAGTTGTCTCTTAAAAGGGCCAAGAGCAGCAGCAGTAAGAGTTTCTTTGTTGAGAGTATTGTACCACTGTGGTGCTCTGTAGCAAAGGTCCTCTGGCCCATGGTAGTCCGGCATCTGGGGACAAGGAAGGTTAGTTGTTGTGAACTTCTCATTCTCTGGGTGCTGTGGTGGTCAATAAGTAGCTTTTCAATGCCCGGGGGCATGACCCCGAGGAGGACTTTTTTGGCTAAGAGGCAGGTTTGATACTGTAGCTGGCTGATGAGAGGTAGCCATCCTGCCCGAGTGTACAGGTCACAAGTGTGTGTAAGTCGATCAGCCCCAGTTAGCAGCCTGCATGCTTTGTTGAGTGCAACTGTAATTCTGTGGAGGGCAGAGGTGGAGGCAGAGCCATAAATTGCTAGCCCATAATCGATGATGGAGGTGACAGAGCTGTTGATAGCCAACCGGAGAGTGTCAGGAGTCATGCAGTGTATGTGCCTGTAGAGCAGGCCTATACAGATGTTGGTGGCTTTGACGACAGAATCTATGTGCCGATGGTAGGACAGTGAGCTGTCCAATGTGACACCTAGGTATTTAAAATCAGGAACGTGTTCAAGTAAGGTCCCTGTTTGGTTTAGGATGGTGAGGTCACAGGATTTGTACTTGCTCCTGGAATTGTAGAAGTTCATAACCTTTGTTTTGCTGTAGTTCATTACCAGTTTGTGTGACTTGAACCATTCTTCGATGCGCATGAATTCAAGCTGTAATTGTTTCTCGAGGAGCTCTGCGTTTTGGTGGTTGGTAAACATGACTGTGTCATCAGCGTAGAGCAGTAATTTCTGGTGACAGACAATGGGAAGGTTGTTGAGGAAGAGGCTGAAGAGTAGTGGCCCCAGGATGGACCCCTGTGGGACACCTGAAAGAACTGGCTTTTCTTCCGAGGTAACACTGGCAATCCCAACCTGCTGGACCCTCTCCCCAAGGTAGCTTGAAAACCAGAGCAGTGCTTCATTGGAGAGCCCAATGTTTGATAATTGCTTGAGTAGGAGTGGGTGGTTCACAGTATCAAAGGCTTTCATAAGGTAGATGAATACTGCCCCTACACACTTTCCTTGATCAAGTGCAGTATGGATGAAGCCTGTGAATTCTAATAGTGCAGTGGTGGTACTGTGCCCTTTTTGTAAACCATGTTGCTCAGGACACTGGATGTCGTATTTTTCCAGGTACTTGACTAATTGGTCTGAGATGATGTGCTCCAGGGCCTTAGACAATGGAGGAAGGATGGAGATAGGTCTGTAGTTGGAGTACAGTGATTTGTCTCCACTTTTGTGTACTGGTGTGATGGTCACCTGTTTCCAGTGAGATGGGAACTGGGACATCCTTAGTGATAGATTGAGGACCTTTGTCAAGGGTTCAAGGACTTCTTCAAGGACAAGTGCTAACAACTTCAGGTCAAGGGAGTCACCGCTGTAGCCTGCATTGTGAATAGCCTTCCGAATATAGGTTCTGGCTTCATGCACTGGGATCTCCTTGAAGTAGAATTGTGGGGCAGGGGTGTAGGGAGCGGAGTAGTTGCAGGAGGGTTACTACCAGAGGGGCATCAAAGAAATTAGAAGGAGGCACTATCCAGGTTGGAGAACGCATTGTTAAAGGTGTTGGTGATGGTGTACAGGTCAGTTGTTGGTGTTCCATTATGTTTAGCATGGTGGGTGGTGACTTAGGGTCCTTGCCTGTAAGGTCTTTCAAGTTATTCCAAAATTTTTTTCCATCACCCCAGGAGTTGGAGAGAGTTTCCTTGATGTATTTGCTTTTGGCTCTCCTAACTGCCCGGATGCACTCATTTCTGGCAGCTTTATATTTATGAATATCCCCAGGTTTGGATGTTGCATGGGCACAGTGCCAGAGATGATCCCTATGTTTGAGTAAAGTGATTAGATCGGGGGCTATCCAAGGGTTAGCTCTGCCCCTGACCTTCAGCTTTTTGAGAGGTGCAAAGATATTGCAGGCCGCAGTGAAGTGGCTGATGAAAAGGTCTAAGGCTTGGTTTACATCAATGGCAGAGTCAATTGGTGTCCAGTCCAGGTGGCTTAGGTGTGTTCCTTAGTAGCCCAAGGTACCCCTGCTTTAATGCTCTGGTGTGGATTATTTAGGAGGGGCTTAATGAATTTGTTTGTCCAGGTACATGTGACCGTGAGTGGTCACTGATCCCATCAGGGAGCACTGAGACTTTTGAGATTCGTTCAGGGTGATTAGTTAGGATCCAGTCCAGAAGTGTTCGCGACTCTGTCCTATAGTTGCATCTGGTGGGGGTGGTAACAAGCTGGGTGAGGTTCTGTGACGTGACAGCATCCTTGTAGTTACTGGCCTCCAGTGATAGCCAATTTATGTTGAAGTCACCTAGTACTATGAGTTCAGAGTTATGGTGTAATCCCTGCAGGCTTTCCAATATGCTCATAAATTCATTGTGCTGATCTTTAGGGGGGTAGGTACACAGAGGCAATGGTGAGCTCCTTGTTGTGCACCCCGAGTAGAACTTTAATAGCGAGAACCTGCGAGGGTGGTTTAGGGTTTGAGAACGGGAAGACTTGATCCAGATAGGAATTCCTCAGGTAGATGGCACAGCCCCCACCTCATTTGGAAACCCTGTCCTGCCTGAATATAGAGTATCCAGGGATGGTGACTGCAGCGTCTGGTATCCCGGGGTTAAGCCATGTTTCGACAATAGAGAGTACATTAGGGCTATGTTGCTGGACCCAGGTTTGCAAGATGTCAAGTTTGTTAAGGAGGCTGCAGACATTGATTGAGGCTAATGTGAGGGACCCCTCCTGCCTTTTTGTGGCATGGGGTGCTAGGCTGGTAGGCCCTGGACTAAGATGAACATTTCCAGATATCAGAAGTAGCATAAGTAGTATCCCAAGAAGGTATGCTTTAATTATTTTGCAGATTAGTTTTGTTGTAGGGCATCTAGTCCTCTTGGCCTTGCTGGTCTGAGTTTGTCCCGTGATATTGCAGAGCACAATATATAAAGCCATGTTCTCAGAGGTGTCACGTGATTGATGAAAAGTAATCAAATCCACAAGAAATGGTGAAATACCTGTGACCAGAAAACTGTTATTGTAGCTCAAAGACCCAGAATGTGATAAATTCCTGAAAGGGTTAAATTCCTGAAGGTGATGAACATTGGCCTGTGGCATATGCAGGATGTAAAAATCCTTTGTTAGTCTCTTCCCTTTGTTCTCCAAAATGGTTTTGATTTAATTACCGCCAAACAAACTGCACCAGATGCAATCTTTTGTGGAGTCCTTTTCAAACCGATCATCTTGCTTGAAACGTGAACTCCTTTCCCTTATGGGATACTTCAGCTTCGTAATGAGGATAATTCCTCAGGGTTAATCATTCATTTCCTACCTCCAGACACTGGCATCATCGATTTCTGGATTGCACCAACATATGCAAATCACGGCTGCTGCTAAATAGGATATCACCATATGGTCTCAATTTCTAACTTACTGGAACAGCTGTTTTATGTTCTATAAACATCCTTCTCATAACTGCACCCAGATTCTACACTGATGCATCTCCAAAACATGGCTATGCTGTTTCCTTTGAGCAGTCTTGGATCGCTGCTTCCTGGTCCCCAGACATTACCACACTTCGCAATTTTCTTCTATATCCCCTGTCTTCAATATTTACTCAATCGTAGCATCTGCCTTCCTATGGGGTCATCACTGTCCCTTTAGACTGTATCCATATTTTCTGATAACGACCTGCAGTGGACATCATCAAAAGGGCAGGTCTTTGTGCTATTCCATCATGTTGTTCATGTGGAGGCTGACTTGTCTGCCTCTTTGTCACAATTTACACTGCAACACTTTCATTTACCAGGTCATGCAAATGAAGCAGCTGATGCCTTATCTCATTTCCTTTTAGACCTTTCATCACCTCCAACATTCAGCAGACTCAGTCACGACTCCACCTCTTTCATTCAATGACCTCATAATGGTTTAGAATTTTACCACCACCAAGCTAACACCATCATGTGAGCCAACCTACCTCCATCCACCTGAGCAACATATAATACAGCATGGAAAAGTATTCCTTATTTTGCACTTTGCAGTCCTCTCCAAATACTTCCATTTATGTAGAACATATTCTAGCATTCCTAACTTTTGTCATCAAGCCTTGAAACTATTATACAGAACTATTAAGCAACACTTATCAGGTATCCAGTTCTTTTCTTCCCAGTCTACTCCATCCTTGCCTTCTCTGTTCTCCAATCCTTCAGTTACACTTCTTTACTGGGTATCCAAAGAGCTTCAATCCTAAAAGTCCTTGTTGTCTCTATAAATAGCTCTATAATGAGAAATGTGTTTGATTTATGAACTTGCATCTATTTGATTCTATCTCATCAGACATCTTGGTTTCTTCTGCCATTTGTCTAGCATTCTATGGAGTCCTGTGCCCTGGAGAATTCACTGACTCATCATCTTCATCTGCCAATTTCCTTAGGATCACCAATTTACAGAAAATGGCCGATCATTACATTATGTCACTACCTTCTTCTAAGACTGACAGGTTATGGAAAGGAGTGCACATAACGTTTTACTCATCCTGTAACATCTGGTGTCCGGTAGCTTACCTAGACAAACCCATGCTCTTCCACTCACATTCAAATCCATCACAGCATCTGTTGACCTCCATACAGCAATCACCTATGACCACAAAGTGGTTCCTGGATCACATTAGAATCCTTCTTCAATGGCTTGGACTTAACCCATATTCATTCTATGGACATTCATTCTGGATTGCAGCATCAGCTTCAACATCAAGAAATAACATCCCTGCTCACATCGTCAAGAAACTCGAAAGATGGACTTCATCAGCCTTCGAAACTTACATCCCTAACCCTGAACCAGAAATCAGACAAACATTTAGGATCATCTCCTCTTAGCTTGCCCAGAGGATGGGCAGATCAGTAGTCATGGGTCATCAGAGGTTTCCTCCAAGGGGAGGTTCTTCTCCTGTGTACTACTAGTCACACTCTCTGTGAGTTGGAGGAGGTAATCTTTTGGTCCCTTTATTCTATACCTACCTGGTTTATTTACCAAGGGTGGGAATACAGAAAGGACAAAGTTTATTACAGTATACGTAAGCACTGCACTTTTCATCAAACATTGAATGGGAGGGCTGAAGCTCATGGTTCAATGTGGAGGAATAGCTCCTTCTACATTTCAGATTCAATCTAGCCTCTCCTAGCAGCTCTTGGTTAGAGTGTCTTGATGCAACCACCATCTTCCCCATCCCTCCCTCCAGCACTCTGCTCACCCTTGGTGCTGGGCCCTCTATTTCCACATGCTACCTGGCTTATCTAACAAGGCTGGGAATATAGAAAAGCCAATGTTTATTACAGTATACACAAGCACTACTGTATTCACCAAACACTGAACTTGATGTATCAAAAATGTTATAACTATTTCCATATGTTGACATATGAAAACATAAAATGGTTTAAACGACTTGTATAATCCTGTTAATGTTATCAACATATTATAAAGAGATACTGTACATAATGTATCAACTGGTGCAAAACAGGGCTCAGTAGATACTGCTTATTGTACCATTAAAGAATAAACACATTTCTAGTTGCAACCTTCCCAGACTTGATACAAAGGTGTCCATTCACTGTCTTGCTGCCTAGTCTCATCTTCTTAGTTACTGCAACCCATTTTTGCTGTTCACACATAATATTTAGCTGCTGTAATGTTGTAGTTGCCTAGCCATAATAGTTTCTTTATTTAGACTCTGTATCCTGGGGGAATATGCTGCATATTTATTCCAGCTCTGGATCATGGTGGGGGAGTGGACTTTTGTTTGCTGTGGAACCTGCTGCTGTATTCCATGCATTTGAAGGAAATCAGAGACAAGTGGAATAGTGGAGGGCCAACACCCTGCCAGGATCTGGGCCATAAGCCACCACCCCGGTCTTAACAGTCCCTCCCAGCCACATGATCACAGCTGAGCTCTAACACCTGCCTCTTCCCCAGTACACTTTTGGTCCATCTTATAAACTCTTAGCTAATACCATCTGGAAACAGTCTCATAAAGGCAGCATGGAGAAATAAGGCTGTAGTAGTATGATCACCCCCAACATTGAGGTCTACACACTGTATACACACTTAGAAACTACAGATGTTTCTAAATATGAATGTGATGGACAACTCAGTAAGCTGAACCACCTTTGCACTGAACTGCTTGAAACTGAAATATGCATGAGCTAGAAATTACACCTTCCCTGACTTTAGTTGAAACAGTCAACAACCCTTTGTAGAAACACTTATTAGCAGGTACATACAGGTTGGATTTCATGGTCACAGAGATATCTGATTACACCTGATGGAGGGACTTGTGTGACCCAGTTGTTTATGTACTGTAATGTATATGTTGGACGTTAAAAGGTCTCAAATGATCTAGTGACTGTCAGTAGTATTAATGTACTTTTGTAATCAATAAACTTAATTAACATTTTATGGAATAACACATAAAAATAAACATACCACACCAATAGCAATATAGCAGTACAGGTAAAGGTGGAGTCTAAAACAGCTAAACAACAACATCTCCATACAATAAGACTAAAAAATACACCCCCCCCCACAGTGGAGATAATAACTTCAAGTTCAAGGTACATACAGCAAATTCTTGCGACACAGCATATCCCAGTATGAATAGTAACAATAATTAAAAGGTACTGAAGTAATGAAAAGAGAAGGGACCATAATGACTTACAATAATAAATATACAAAATAATAATAATACCACAAGCTTATGCAGATAGTATCAAATATCCACAGTGCCACTCGAATGAGAATTCAGAGGAATACAAAGCGTGTAGTCTACCCCATTTCTTATCATACCCCCATAACTTTAAAATGGGAGCTAGCAATCATCATTTCCAAATGGAGATTATTCAGGAGGTCCTGCAACCTGTCATTATAAGAAATGGTCACTTGATCTTTCCAGTGGTGGAGAACCACCTGTTTCACAGAGAGAGAAATAATGGGCATGTGAAATCTCTGTTCTTTTACAAGAAAGCCTGAATAGTCCCCTATCATACATACTTTTGGTGTAAAACAGACAGTAAGACCTAAAAGGGGATCAACTCTAGCTTTACTATTATCCCACTGTAACTCCTAGGTGGCACTATCCCGTGGGCTACTACCCCTGGCTGCCTGGCTAGTTGCAAATTAAGGGGCCTAGGTACTGAAACGAGTGCCTCCACCCAGAGGACAGGGTTGATAGTAGCAAGGCTAACCTGAGTACTGGCCTCCGGGACACTGAAACCCCACTCTTTCCCCTCTAGTGGCCTAGACAATATGCAGCAAACACTTTCACAGTAGCCCCTATTCAGCATACAATTCCCTGCACTGTTTGCACTACCACCAGGGCTGGTTTCCACCAGTTTGACCCTGGAGACTCCCTGTAAAACAAGGTTAGGAACAGCAAATAACAACAGTACAGTGCTTTTGGTACAAACTGGAACCACAGTCAGATTAAATGCAAAAGAGTTAGATCAGATTTATTAAGGGAATTGAACAAGGGAGAGCATAATCAGGTTGTCTTATTCTGAAACTGATCTAGTCAGGCAATTATGCATGCACTTTAGTCTCTGCACAGTCACATGCTCTGGGTACCCAGTTGGGAGTAAGGTGGGCTAGTCTGGAATATTGCCCGGGTAGGCCAGTGTCGCAGCTGGTTGAGGCCCTGTGATGAAAAGAAAAGAATGCACAACCACACACAATTTGTAATCTGGAGCCAGCAGGCTCATTTTGTGATGATTAAACAAAACAATTAAATCAGATGACACACTTTGAGCTGTTATTGCAGGGAGCTACCCTGGTGTTTACTCATGCTACTCAGTACAGGACACAGGATGGATGAAATGGAGACTGCAGGATGACTTGCTGGTTTGCCAGGAGAAGCAGGACCATTCACTGTGGTGTTGCTCTTGTTCATGATGTTGAGCAGGGGCTGATCCACAGGTAGGTGTCTCATTGATGGTCTTCTATGTGGCATGAGTAGCTGGCTGGGCCAAAGTGACAGGGCCCAGACCAGGTAAGACAGTTTGATATCAGTCCAGGAATGCTGGATGCAGCTTCAGCAAGCGTGGCATGATTAATCAGTGGGGAACCAAATCGTGACCCACTAATAGCAAACAGCACATTTATAGTAAAGCAATCACCATACCACAATGCGGATAGCAGTCCAGCAGCAATATCAGTGTCTCTGAGCGAAACAGCGAATTTTGTGGCAACTGGAAGTCCTTATAGGCCGATCGCATATAGCAAATCCTCGGTCTTCTTCAGGTTTAAATCTGGTCACTCTTCAGTGGCTTGTCACACTCCTATTTGGATAATGACTGATTGCTAAGCCTTTCAAAGGATTCCCTCTCAAGGGACAGCAGGCAGACAGGCTAAACTCAGCTTTTCCACCAATATCCCATGTGAACTACGCAGAAGCAGCTACTCGAATCTCTCAAGCTGTTCAAGCTCCAAACTCTACCTCCAGACTGACTCACTGCAGCAGGCAGCTTGGGAATTTCCATTCGGTCCAAAAGGTTCGATTCATTGAATCATCTGTCTGTCAAAGCAAGGGCTCCCCTTCCAGGTGCATTTAGGTGCCAAAGTCTCAAAACTACAATTCCTAAAGAAATTCACTCCCACAAGACCCTTGAGACAAACTTCATTTTGGGGTCCCCAAAGGTACTGATTAGCCAATTCTGTAAGTCCAGGACCAAGATGGTGGTGATAAACAGAACTGTCCATGCTGCAAAAAGGCAGGTTAGACAAACTACAATATCTTTACTATTCTAATAGATAATCAGCAAATAAGTACAGCTCTAACAGAGCTCCCTCTGTGCAGCTAGCGATGGCAGAACAGAGCAATTATCTGGCAGCCCAGGCAGGACTCAAGCTTAGAAACACTCAGCCCCCACCAGATTAATTAGACACTGTGATATAGGCAGCTCTTAAAGAGACAGGACACAGAGGCTATAAAGGCACTACATGCAATAACTTTTAAATGATTAAGACACAGGACACCAGCCTGGCAGTGGGCAGTTAGGCACACCAAGGAAGACTTTCAGGAACCCCATTTGTAGAGGTTAAATCACAAAGGCGTAATCTTAGAGCACTCCCAAAGAATGTGAAACAAAGTGCCATACATTCGTCCACACCTCTTACACAGGGGTGAGACCAATTTCCCCATTTTGAAAAATTTAGTCAGAGTAAAGTGCAGATTGTGTAAAATGTGAAATTGTGTGAGTCTAAGTTTATCATTAAAAATAGATCGGTAAAGGTTGCTCCAGATCTGATCCCAGTTAAATGTTTGAGTTGAGAAAGACGTAATCCAATAACTAGATTGAAGGATCTCAGGGAATAAGTTGCTGAATAAAAATGAATACATTTGAAAAACCAAGTTTGAGTGTCCCTCAAGACCATCAGCATTCGCAAAACTCTTCATTGTTATTGCTCCATCAGGATGTACCAAACCATTGAAGCAATAGGTAACATAACTGATAGATCTTAAAGATTTATTTAAATGGCAAATGCCATTTAGTTAGAATAACTTAAACAGACTGAAGTTGGGCATTTGTCAGTAGATCATAAACTTAACACTCCACTAGTTGTGAAAGCCAAACAGGAGAGATCATGGCTCCACCCACTTTGAAGTTGGGGTTTGCACACAATGATTGAGAGACATCGTGTGTGGTTACACTTCATGTGTCTACATAATTGAGCATGTACCCATAGGGAAGTGTGTACTATTGAGCCTTGAAGTCACTTTGGAAGTAACTTAGAGAAATATAGAAGAGACTATCAGGGATAAATCGGCATCATTTATCATGGCTTTCTCCAACTGCAGCCATACTGGTATATAAGAGGGTTCATCTTGCATCACAGTGATGGGTCATCTTGCATATTTACTAATGTTACTGGCCAAATAGTAAAGAAAGAAGCTGGGCAATTTAAGGCCACCAAGACTTTTCAGTGTTGATAAATGGTTGTAGGACCTTCTTGGAGGCTGATATCATCTGTTGAATGCTCCAAAACCAACCTATTGGGAGAAAAGATTTAAAGAGTTAAGAGGATAGAAGAGGCGAGGGAGCACCTTAATCTTGATAACATTGATTCTCCCCCTAGAGATAGTGGTAGAGAAGACCATCTAGCTAAGTCTTGTTGAATGATATAAATAAGATCATCCAAGTTCAGCTTTTCAGAAGGGTGACAGCGTGCAAGCACTATTCCTAAATACTTGATTCGAGTGGACCACATCAGTCCCATAGCTGTAATATCAGATTTATAGACAGTGGAAGTAAAGGCATCACTAGTGTCTTAACAATGTTTAGCTTACAGTTTGAATATCTACCATATTCTTGAATGAGTGACAGTGTTGAAGGAATTGAGATGATAGGATTAGTGATGTGTAACAATATATCATCAGCATATGCGGAGAGCTTGAGGTCAAATGAGCCAGTCTGTATACCTGTTATCATGGGTGATTCTTTAAGCTTTATCAAAAGTGGTTCTAAATATAAATTAAACAACAGTGGGGATATTGGGCAATCCCGTTGAGTACCTGAGTAAAGTGGAAAGGAAGAAGAAAAGACTCCATTACAGTAAATCTTTTCAGTTGGATGTGAGTAGACGGTTCTTATCCATTTGATAAAACATGGTGAAAACCTAAAGTGTTCAAAAAACGAGAACTGAAAGTTCCAATCCACCCTATCGAAGTCTTTCTCCACATCCAGGGATATAAAAAGCCATAGGTTGTTTTGACCCCTGGATGAAGAGAAGATATGAAAATCTTACCAAATGATCTGATGAAGGAATTATTAATATTTTTTATGCTTCTTTATTGAGAAATATGCCAAGACATGTACATCAGGACTGGTACGACTACATGTACGATCACTGAGTACATAATTAACATTTATTATGCAGCCTGTGGTAGGGAAAATGATGGAATCACTTCTGAAGGAAAGAATTATAAAGTACCTAGAGGCCAGTGGGGCACAGGACCCAAGGCAGAATGGATTCATAGTGGGAAGGTCATGTCAGACAAATCTAATCAATTTCTTTGACTGGGTTACCAAAGTTGTAGACCTGGGAGGGGCTGTGGACATGGCCTACCTAGGCTTTAGCAAGGCATTTGATACAGTCCCACACAAAAGATTAATAAACAAATTAGCGAGCTTGGGAGTGGGTCCCAGGGTGGTAGCCTGGGTAAAACACTGGCTGGATAACAGGACATGGAAGGTAATAGTAAATGGAGTCCACTCTGAAGAAAGGGGGGTTACTAGTGGGGTACTACAGGGTTCAGGATCCAGTCCTTTTTAATGTCTTCATAAGTGACGTTGCAGAGGGACTGGAAGGAAAAGTATGCCTCTTTGCAGATGACACAAAGATCTGCAACAGAGTTGATACACAAGTGGGGTGGAAAGGATAAGAAGGGATCTGGCAAGGTTGGAGTAATGGTCAGAAGTGTGGCAGCTTGGATTCAATGCAAAGAAGTGCAAAATAATGCACCTGGGAAACAAAAACCAAGGGGAAGATTACACAATTGGGGGAGGTAGAAACAACAACAAAAATGGAAAGGGACCAGGGGGTAATCATATCAGATGACCTTAAGGTGGGCAAGCAATGTGAGAAGGAAGTAGGGAGGGCTGGGGGGATACTTGGATGCATAGGGAAAGGCATCACTAGCAGAAAACAGGAAGTTGTTATCCCTCTATACAGACAGTTGGTGAGACCCCATCTGGAGTACTGTGTCCAAATCTGGAGACCCCGTCTCTGCAAGGACATAGACAGGATGGAGGCAGTCCAGAGAAGGGCAACTAAAATGGTGCAGGATCTGCAAGAGAAGCCTTACAAGGAGAGACTAAAAGAGCTTAATAGGTACAGTATACCCTTGTGGAAAGGAGGGAGAGGATGGACATGATTGATACATTTAAGTACCTCAGTGGAATCAGCAAAGTCCAATAGGGTAGTATCTTTCAGAAAAAGAGATGTGCAAGAACAAGTGGACACAATTTGAAGATAGATGGGGGACAGCTCAGGGGCAATGTGAGGAAGTATTTTTTCACAGAAATTGTATATTACAGATTACTCTGCTGAGATACACAGACACACACACACACTTCCTCCTAGAAAATAGTATTAAATGGTATTACATTTTTGTTACAGGAAAGCAGAATATTTTTGGTGGAACTGTGTTGCGATCCCTCATAGGCCCCCTTCTTCCAAGTTTGAACAGGAAATACCACTGAAATATATGGAGTCTATGCTGATCACCTTCTTCAGCACTGTTGATGGAATGCTGCATGTCATGTCATTTGGAGAGTTCCATTTAACTATTCCATTTGTTGCTGCTAAAATTGTTGTATCACGTCACCCAAGCACCAAAGAGACAGCACAACTTTGGGGTGATTCACCACCCTGAAATGCTTATTTTGGCCAGTAACCTAAGAGCACTTCTTATTTGACTCACCTCTAATTTATACTCTCAAACTATGAAGATTATTGCAAGGTTGTGAGTATTTCTTAACTATTTTACTGTCATGTTTTCTAGGTGGAATTCCTTTTATTCTAACTGGGAGCTCTTCCAGCAATCTTATCGTCCTGCTGCATTCATGGTTGCAGGGACAGTGAACTGGATATCCAACTTCACAGTGGGACTTGTCTTCCCATTTATACAGGTACATAAATGCAATACTAGGTACAAAAGTACTTAACCACATGAAGGACCTACTTGTCGAAAGTAGGTAGACATTTCTGTAATGATCAATGAACAGCACTTTCCTCTATGGAAGAATAATTAATTTTATGACATTGCTTCACAGTTTCTGGTTACTGGACTTTGATGAAATATGCCTAGGCAGTTTGGCATTATACTTTTGATACAACACTGACAGTGTGGACTGCATGAGCAATTTTCTATTTAGTGACAGCAAAAGTCATGTAAGGGACAAAACTGATAAACAGAAGAAGTGAGTCAGTAGATCAGTAATACAAAGCTTTTGGTAATTCATGAAGTGCATGGAAACATGAAACAGTAAGTGGATTTAGTGCCAGCATTTTAAACAGCAACTATAAGACAATGGTGTCAGGTGGCACAGTGAGTTCTAACACTAGTGGAGGGTGGTTGCCAATCTGTCAGCTTCTGGAGACATGAAGTGAGACCAACGTAACCTGCCATAGCGGCAGCTACAGTTCAACAGAGGTGGGTGGGGGTGCTCCAGGACTATTTGGCTCATGGAATGGAATGTGGAAGAGTAGTGTTACAACAGTCTATACTGCATGCAGAAAAAGAACCTAGTTAAATGATAGTCCAGTCATTTAGCTATGTAGCAAACAGAATATGGCTAAGTATAACTTTCTGTGTTTAATGTAATCTATATTGTACCAAACAGTATTAAAGTTGTCAGATTATCCAACCCCTTCCCAAGATGCCACTGAAATGAATTGTTCTTTGCCTAGTATGCTTTCCTGGTGAGCTGTACTTCAACTGTGCTGTAGCTTGCAATCTTTATCAGATGGTGCTTTCAGTGGAATGGTCACATGATCCTGATGGAGAATCTTTTCCTGGATGTAGTTTAAGAAATGCTGGGGCTTGGAGCACCAGGAGTCAGGTTCTTGCAGATACAGTGCAAGATTTGATTTGATGAATTTATTGGTTAACTTAGTAGGCCTGTGATTAAAAACCATGTTCAATGGTTACCATTACTAAAAAATAACCAATACAAACAAATACAAAATACGAAAATAGTTCATTTATGTAAAGCAGGTGCAAATAGAAATGAATTGTAACACACATGTTAACTGTTAAATAACCACATGGTGACACACTTTCAAACTGAAGTTGGCAAGACATTTAAAATGTTAAGACCTTGCAATATTATAAAATGGTTCTCTAGCCTTCAGAAATTTCGAAATGTGTAACAAAAAGGCAAACTCATTCAAGGCCTAGTCATGACAGCAGGTCTTGCAGCTTGAAAGAATTCTGCCATGTTGTTGGCAGCCAAACCATTTTTGATTTGTCATAAAAAAATTGGTGTCAAGGAATGAAAACCTTTCCACCAGAGTTAGCCATTTTATGTAAAACACAATGAAACTACAACAAGTTGCACTCAATCTAAATGATGAATACCATTGAAGGGAGTCTTCACTCTGAATATCGTGCCATCTGTGGCACTAAAATAAACATGTAAACCATCGTAAATAAGTAACTGGTAGCTCTGGATTAAGAGAACCTTTGTTTCAGGTAATGAAAAAAGAAAATAAATAAATCATAAACCCTGTTCTCAGTAATATTCTCAGTATGAGAATCAAACGAAGGTGTGCTATCAAGTGTGAGGCCCAAATACTTACGTTTAGGGACCAGCACAATAGAAAGATTATCAATTGTCCTTATACTAACACTGACATCTTGGTCATGTTGATTCCTTGAATTTTTAAATATTGTTGTCTTTGTTTTATTAGCATTTAGCATACACTTTTGTTGAGTAACCCACTGCTACATATTTTTAAAATCACTTACTGTGATTAAGTTCTCTAAGATTTTCCCTGTTATCATTTACTGCATTATTTATATAGCAACATCTCATTGTCAGGAGATGCTGCAGAAAGCGAATGGGCAAAATAAATAAATAAATAACAGAAGACCCAGAATTGAACTTCCTGGGACCCCTATTCCAAATGGAGAATAATAAGACATGCACGATTAATCATTGTCTGTTGCCTCCTGCCACAGAGGAAGTTGCCAAGCAATATTCATACAGCTTGAGATAAGTGAAAGGTATACAAAATAGCTTAAGTGACCTATCATTCAATCAGAAAGAAGGCCTTGGTGAGGTCCATAAACAGTGTTGCCACAAACTGATCAACAAAAAATGAATAAACCTGACCAAAGCATCAAAGTATACCACTGTGATTTATTTATTTCATTTTTGTTGATCAGGTAAGTGCATTAGACAACAAACATTGTTTATTTTCAGATATGACCTGGGAGAGTTACAGACAAAACCAGCACATCATAACAGGAGAAGTTACAGTCAGCAAGCAACACAACAAAATCAATGGGACTGCAAGGCAATCACATTGTATACAGTGGTCAGATCAGTGAACAAGGTTTACATAAAATTCAAAACAGACAATCATCACAGAAGGAAAAACTATCACATGTAAGTAATGTGGGTACATTAGGAACAAAAGGCAGGAAAATTAACCAACAGGACTAAAAGGGAGTTGGGGGCAACAAGCTAGCATCTTGGACCTAAGAGCAGTGATCTGGGACAGGAGAGCCCCAGAAGTACTAGAGGGGCATTGGGGATAAAACTATGCTGCACTAAGGGCAATAAATCCAAACTTTCCAGTACAGATTAACTGTGTATACACAATTTTTCCTTCAGATTTGCAAGAGGACCAGTAAAGAAACTGGATTGTGTTTTCACCATAGACAAAAGAAGCCTTAGCACTAGCCCTCCAAGTTATGACAAAAGCTGATACCTCAATGTTATATAGTTAAAGTGAATTTTATTTAACATATCATATCAAACAATCCATAGAGTGCAATACAAGTGCTGAAACTGGTGGTGCTGACCCTCAACATTTCATGACTGTGCCTGGTGCTTTTCAAGAGAAAATATCCTTTAATCCAATGGCCCACCTTTTGTACTAAGAGATACAATATATATTCCATAACTAATCAGGAAAGATGGCCAATTATTCACAGGAAAAAAAAAAACATCCACAATGGTGAAAGTGCTAGTGTCAACATTACAATAAATACCATCTATGAACTAACTAAAATCAAGACCCAAACAAATACAAAAGCTTTTCTGATAATATAGCAAGCTTGTGAAAGCTCAGGATCATAATCTTCACAATGTACTGTGTTGTATTAGATAGAAGATGTGTTAGTTCCACTTGTAGAGATTGCTGCTGCCCTGTTGGATCAAATACAATACTGGAGACTGTTGCAGAGTGGGTCTCTCGACAATAAAACACAGCTTCCTCATCTGTGTGGAGGATGGAGGATAACTGAGAACACAAAATAAAACATACATCAGTTTACAATAAAAATATGTAACATACATGCCAATCAAAATGGTATCTAAAATCAGCAATTTAAATATACAGATGTGAGAAAAAAAGAGGGGGAAGTCAAAGGGGCCTCTCCAACAACTGGAGAGCCACAAAGCAGAGGCAGCATTGGGAAAAGACTATTAATATGAATCTCATAAATTCCAGAACAATAAAAAAAATTAAGAGATTGTTGAGAGACCCACTTTTGACCATCTCATATGTTTGATCCAACAGGGTAGCTACAATCTCTACAAACATATCTAACATATCTTCAATCTAATACAGCACAGTACACTGTGGAGATTATGACTCTGGACTTTTATGAGCTTGCTTTATTGTCAAAAAAGATTCTGTATTTGTTTGGGTCTCTATTTTAATCAGTTCATGTATGGGTATTTATTGTAATGTTGACACTAGCACTTTCACCATTGTCATTGTTTTTTCCTGACTAATTGACCACCTTTCCTGATTAGTTATTAATAATCTCTGCTAGTATAAAAGGTGGACTATTAGACTAATGGATATTTCATATTGAAAAAAGCACCAAGCATGGGTGTGATATGCTGAGGGTCAGAACCATCACTTTCAGCATATGTATTGCACTTTGTGGATTGCTTTATATGGTATGTTAAATAAAATACATTTTGTAACTATATATTATCACAGTATCAGCTTTTTTCATAGCTTGGATGGCTAGTGTTTGTTTTATTTAAGATCTGATAAGACTATGGGCCAAGGAAGGGCAGTTTTCATGAGTGACCAGAGTCACATTTATGAATCAGCATAGATAACATAAATTCAAATATATAGCAAACTGTTCCTGTCCATCACAAGAACAATAATTAGTTAAACATTTGCACTGTCTCTCAGATAGAAGATACTTAACATTTTTAAAGCCACACAATGAAACATTTATACCATCCTGGACAAATGTAATAAATAACATTAAAAATATGGGCAGTTTGTAAAACATTGTTCTTTGCCCTAAAGAAGATTTCATTCTCAGAATGCTGAAATGTTGATGGGCAGAAGAACATGTTCCTTTATTGCTTTTTGCACAACTCGATAGCCATGGAGCAGCATAACTGTTTCTCTCTTTTTTTTTTTAATTAGAGATGAAGCCTGTGATTTCAGTATAGGAGACACTGTAACTAGTCTCCAGACCATGACATTGATGTTGCAGGTGTCATTGATACATGGTGGTCATGCAATCACCAACTGGGTAACACTATTGGAGGTTACAGTCTCAGGAAGGATAGACCAAACAGAAAGTAAGAAGTAGCAGCATATGCCAGAGCAAAATCTGACAGCTCTGGGGATTCCAAGAAGTAAAACTGATTGCTCAGTACCATGTTACATAGTTTCCTTAACTGCACTGTAGTTACAGTGTAAATATGCTATAACTGAGTTGCAAGTGAAATGTAGTTACGTGTAACAAACAGGTTACTATAGTGTAATTACCCCATTGTGTGTAATTAATGATTACCTACCCTGCAGTTATATTGAAACTGACACTTAAGTTTGACCAATGCTCTTTCACCGAGGAAAACGAACTAAACTAAAATGTTGGAATCAATCAAATGTCTGGTATATAACCCTTTAGTAATGGGGATTTAATATGGATGACTAGATTATGTGGTAGACTAATGAATCAATAACAAAGCTGCTGGACTGCGGTTTTGAACTTGGAAACATAAGCATGGGAGCTCTTAATCTCCCTGATATGACTAGGAGGGCCACACTGTCCTTATCTATCATCACCTTCTGTGTTTCTATGTTATATATGGTGTATAGACTGGAACCATGTATTTACATTAGTGGGGAAACTGTCAGCTTTACTGATGAAAATAACCTAAATTAAAACATTAGAGAGCCCAGATGGAAAAATTTTAGTCCTTGACATTATTTTCAACAGTTTGTCTAAAAAAACAAATTAACTATCAGATTATGGGTCCGATTCTCAGACCGTTGCATCTGCTGGAAGTCCCCGGTCCGCTGAACAGATGGTGCAGGTGGCTTGCAGCAGACATTTGGTGCCAATTTCAATTGATGATTAGATGCGTCAGATGCAGCAGGTTAGACCAGCTCCCCCTGGTCTAACTTTGCATCAAAGGAGGATGCATTTTATGGGGCTTGCGCCAAACATTTGGTGCAGCTGCCGTAAAATGTGGTAAAGGTAGCAAATGCACCAGCCCATCTTGAATCGGGCTGCATTGCACCACAGTGCTTTGATACAGCTGTGCCAAAAATTGTGTATGATGTAGGGCTTGGCACAAGTCCTGTGTCATCCTTGGTGAATTGGGCCCTGTGTCACCACTAAGTACCAGTGACCATGATGTAATCCAGTTTGAGGTTACAAGCAAACAAAATTCAGTACCAAAAGGCATCACCTGATGTTTGAAGTATTAAAAGGCGTGCCTTTATGAAATGCAAACATAACTGGGAAAGAGGAACTGGGAAATGATTTAGAGGAGAATGCTTCCTAGCAAAATAGAATACATTAAAAAAAGCACAGTGCACTGGAAAACACCTATATACCACTGTATAAGAAGTACAAAAGTAACACAAGGAAGCCACTGTGGTATACCTACAAGGTAAAAAAGGCTATTAGGAAAAGTCTTGAAAAGAATCATGCTATAGTTGCCTTACTAAACTACAGGACATAATTAAGGGCATCTACAAATGCATTGTTCTTGAGAAGATGGTTGACAGAGGAAAGATAATGATCAAATTGTGAAAATAACAACAAAAGCTTCTTTGCATATCTGCACTCTGTCAGAAAAACAAATGCTGGTGTGGGACCATTAACTGTTAATGATAAAACACATGATAGAAAAAAGAAAATGGTAAAGATTGTGAACCAATATTTCTGCTCAGTCTTTAGGGAAAAGCCGGCACTGCTGGGAACCATAAATGGGAATAACTCATATACTCCAGACTTAAAAAAAAAAAAAACTTTTGGATAGATTGTCAAGAGACCTACTCTGCAACAGTTTCATATATTTGATCCACCTGGGCAGCTGCAATCTCTGCGAGCAGATCAAACATGTAGTTAGGATCTATATAAAAGTCTTTCAGGAACACCTGTCAATTTAGCCCAAGTCAATTCAGCCTGGTGAATTCAGTCCCATGGCAATTCAGCCCAAGTCCATTCAGCTCCTATGTCAATTCAGCCCCAGCCAATTCAGCCCCTATGTTAATTCAGCTCCTATGTCAATTCAGCCCCTATGTCAATTCAGCCCTTACAGTATGTAAGTGCAGTATCGACCAAAACTATGCACCTGATGCTACTGGAATGCTGTCAGATGTGGTATTCACAAAATAAAGTCCACTGTGGCACAACACATGAGATGACACATACCATCATTTCTGGAGCCACCATGGACTTTCAAATGCAGTTCTAGCATGGCTGCTTGAGGAGCAGAGGATGAAAAGGATAGTACAGAGACACAAAGCAGTCATGTCCGGTGCACCACGCAATCCAGCAAGTCTGCAGAAGCTGGAAACCCCTACTACATATCGTGTGACAAGTGCAGGTGATGCCTTACTTTTGTTTGACAGTGGACCAGGAAATGACAGAATCGTGCTATTTAGCACCAGTGCCAATCTACACTTCCTCAGCATGTCACCCCACTGGTATGCTAACAGCACCTTCAAGGCTTCCCCACCACTCTTTGAGCAGCTATATTCCATTCTTGGGGTTCATCACAGCAAAGTACTTCCTGCTGTATATACACTGCTGCCAAATAAGACCAAACAAACATGCGATTGTTGCAAGAGCTGAAGAAGCTACATCCAGACCTTTGCCCACAATCAATTGAGATCAGTGCTGTGTTAACATTCCAAGACACTTTTCAGGGACAACAATGCGTAGCTGTTTTTTTTCATTTCAGCCAAAGTATTCTGGCGGCAGGTACAGAACTTCAACTACTTCTTTATTTTTTTAAAGAGTGCAAATCAAATAATTAAACACTTGTACAAAAGATAAAAAGATGCAACATAAGAACTGTGGAGTTCAACAACAACATGGATGTGATCCAGGGTTATCACTGAATATGGGAATGTTGGCTGCACTGGCATTCGTTACTGTACATGATGTAGTGAAAGTGTTTGAGGCTTTAATGGACACTGCGTATTATGGTGAGCATGAGGATTTGCTACATTCTAGGACTGACTATTTTGAAGATGTTTAGTTGGGAGGATGGACAGAAGTCAAAGACAATGACAGTCCAGATTTCTTCACAGCCAGTGAAACTGCTATGATACAACTAAACAAGGCATCCCAAGGACAAACAATGCCGTTGAATAATAGCACAATAGTTTTGTGAGCCTCCCAAGTGCTGATCACCCACCAATATGGAAACTTATCAATGGTATGAAAAAAAGAACAGAGCCTGACAGAGACTATAATGGAGCAGTACATTGCTGGTAGCCCACCACAAGAACCAAAGAAAGTATACAAGAACTCTGCTGAAATAATTCAGCGCATTGTCGCAGAATACCATGACAGGGACATAGTGGAGTACCTGAGAGGACTTGCACACAATTTCATGTTTTAACTTAATGGATGCTCACAATTCTCTCAATATGTTTTAATACTCCACTCTTCAGCCTTTCCTCCTTTTTTTACAGATGACATTTGTCTTTTGGGAGAGTACTCCGCCCTTCCCAATATCCTTAGTCACTGTCCATTCTAGTATTCACACCTGGAGCTGTTGGAATGTGCACATGAGGGATGGAGTGGGTTAGTTGGGGTGGTTTGGGTGTTGTGTGGGCTAGACGATTATGTTTAGGCTTATTTGTGCTTTGTTCTTTTGGTTTTCTGTCTGGTGTATGTGACTGGTGTTTGCTGTGTGTTCTGTATGTGCAAATTTACAATTTCAATAACGTATACTTAATTGCAAAATAATATGTTTTAAAGCTTTCAATAAAGCTTAAACATGTTTACATATGTTGTCAGTTATGTTTATTCTAGTGCAGAACCAAAAGGAGCTGAATTTACATAAGGGCTAAATTGACATAGGGGCTGATTTGACATGTGGCTGAATTGACATAGGAGCTGAATTGACAAAGGAGCTGAATTTACTCAGGCTGAATTGCCATGTGGCTGAATTTACCGGGCTGAACTGACTGAACACCATCCATCAGTACTGAAGATTTTAAAGAGTTACTGATGCCTCAAAGAAAACTTTCAAAACATAATAATTATGTACAAATCAGCAGGTATTCCGTTTATATTTTATAGAGTTCTCCTTCCCATAATTTATTACTAAAGAAATGTGTATGAATATTTGATCATTGTCCCTTAGAGTTCCTTTTGAGTTCATCTTTCTCTATAGCTTACTCCCTACGTCAATTCATAATCCTCTGTTGTGACATCACAATCTGTTGCCATGGGAGTAACTGTGATACCACAAGCAGTGCTCTCTGACTTCGGTTAGGGAGAAAGCAACAGCAACAGACAAACTTTTCAGGAACAAAGATCTTGTTTTCATACAGATCACCTCAGTATTAAATAATGAGGAGGAGGAATATAGAACTAAAGGGAAATACAAGCTGGACAGAGCCTACATATTTTGTTTTGTTAAGGTTCTCCTGAACGAGTCACCATCTCTTTAAGGATACTGTATGCAACTTGAACCCACTTAAATCCGCTGGTCCAGTTGATCTGTATCCAAGGGTACTTAGAAAAGTGGTCTCTGCTTTAGCAGCTCCCATAACAAATATTTTAAATCGGTCACTTTCTGAGGACCAGGTTCTGAATGACTGGAGAAATGCTATTAGTATGCCTCTATGGGGGGGGTAGAGATAAACTGGGGAATTATGGGACTATTAACCTGTTGTGTACAAACTTTATGAGGCCCATGTGAGGGGACAGAGTTTTGAAATACCTAACAGAAAATTAACTAGTTAACACCACTCAACATGGCAATAAAGAAGAAATATCATGTTTTACCAACCTGATAAATTTTTACAAACAAATCATAAAGTGCATGGCAGTATTAAATCAGCTGATGTTATCTAATTAGAGCTTAGTATGGTGTCTGATATGGTGCAACATGACTGTTGGTCAAGAAATGGTGCATGTTGTACGTTCCCAAATACTTACAGATAGTACCTGGATCAATACTGGCTGTCAGATAGGTTAATAGTAGTTAGAATGAATGGCAAGCTATCCGAACCAACAGTAGTAGTGTAGCTAGCAAAGTGCCACAGGGTTCAGTACTACAGTATGTCTCTTTTTGTTTATTCATCATGGATTTACAGTAGGCATTAACTGTGGAGGGTTGTTAGTAAAAATCACTGATGATACTAAAAAAGGATGTATTGTGGCAACTGATGAACAACATATTAACTATATAATGATTTAAACTCCTTAGCTGATGGGACAATTATTTCTTACATGAAATATAATACTGATGTAACCTTCTTTTTTGACATTATCCAAGGTTTCCATTTGTCTGCTTTTACTGACCAAATGTGCATAGACCAATTAATCAAAGCAAGTGTTGATTTCCCAAACCATTTTCCCAATATACAGATTGCTTCCTGCAATATAGGTGTTCCCCAAACACTTCCATTGAACATCTGAGGCCCTCAACCGGAAGTCCTAATTTTTCTCAACATTTATCTTAAACCCTGATGCATTTGACAATTCAGCTTCAAGATTCAGAGCCCAATTCCTGGATAGCATATCTTTGACCATCAGGCAATAGTCATTAACACTTTGTCCTGCAGGTCTTTCACACTTACCCGTAACCCCTGTATACTTATATTCTAAGAACTATCCCTAATTGCATGGTTCAGACAAAATACATACAAGGTAGGACTCAGTGGGCAACTTTGTCTTACTCCACGCTAAAAAAGCAAGGTCTTACTAAAGTGTCCATTTATATTTATTGGAATACTGGCATCACTGTACTATGTCATAACTAAGTCTATAAATTGTTCTGAAATACCATATTTCAAAGGAGCAAAAGCATAACATAGTGAAACACTCTGTCAAAACTTTTCACATTAATAGGTAACATCATTCCTGTTATTTTCTCTTGGTTATTGCTTCAAACAGTTCTGAAAGCAAAACAAAATGGTAATATTAAATTCACGTTAAAATAGAAAATAAAGTTAAACATTGATGTTTTGACCTTAGGTCTTTTTCAGGAAATATCTAAAAGAGAAAAAAATATCTAGAAGAGAAAAAAGCGTATATATATATATATATATATATATATATATATACCCTTATTTTATCTCCCCTCTACACTAACTTTGCTTTTTTCTCATTTACATATTTCCTGAAGAAGACCTAAGGTCAAAACATTGATTTTTAACTCTATTTTCTATTTTTAGCATGCATTTAATATTACCATTTTGTTTTGGTTTCAGACCACATGCTGATGCATGACCTTATTTTTGTTCAAACGGTTCTGTCAAGATTAATACGTTATCCTGAATGGTCCTACTGGGTATGGAGCAAACTTGCTTCTGGGAAGTTGGATGTCTTGCCACATTTGCCACTCTTTTTACCAATCTTTTTGGTAAGATTTTGGAATCTGTATTTAGCAAACAGATCAATGTCCATTTGGTGATTTTTGATGGCACCACTTTTTAAATAAAAATATCATGACAGTCTGATACATTGTGGTGGATAGTGTCTTATTATAATTTTTGTATTTTTTTTATTTAAAATTTGGTAACTGGGAAAAGCACACTGAGCTGAGGCTCATTTCCAGGTGCGACCCGGGGACAGAGGGAACATTTACATACAGAGTAAATACATACAGTCAAAATACAAAAATACAGTCAAAATACAAGTGCTAAGAGCAGTTTAGGCAGTACAAGTTGCTAGGTATTTGCACTGATATAGTTAGATTGACAAGTTATACATATCATCCAAGTTTAGAGGTAAAAGGAGTACAATTAGGATGGCTGGAACAGCTAAATAGATTAGATCAACTGGACACACATTATGTTTGATGTTTAGCAGAGAGGTGGGGAGGATGGGCAGTTAGGTATGGCAGGAGCATATGGGGTGTGGATGGAGATGAATTTGCTGTTTGAGAGAGGAATGAGAGGCAGAGTTCCTTAGTTGAGGAGTTTGTTGATTCCATATGGCAGGAAGCATGTAGGAGTATGCAGATTTACAAGCTGATGAACATGGTTTGGGGAAGAGAGAAGGAATGGGTGTCTCTGCTTCAGAGGGGGTAGGGAGGTGAGCTAGCTGGGGATAGCATATCTGAAAGATAAGAGGGTAGCAGGTTGAACCAGAATTTGGGTATGAGAGATATCGGGTGGATGTGATGGTGGTGGGATGGGGCAGGATGCTGAGGGAGAGTAAGGAGAACAGTTGTGCTTTCTGGAGGAGAGTTTGTAGCAAAGCAGAAGAAGACACTTAGAAGGATGTTGAGTTGGGATAAAGTGGAGGCAGGGGCAGTGCTGCATACTACATCTGCAAAGTCAAAGATAGGTGTGATCATGTTAGTAACAATTTTGGGTCTGACTGGGAGTGGAAGGGAATTTTTGTTACAGTATAGCATACCTAGCTTGGGGCAGAGCTTAGAGGTGATGGTGTCTATGTGTGTAGAGAAGTTAAGGTGGGGATCTAGCCACATGCCTAGGTATTTGTAGGATGAGAAGTATTCAAGCAGGATCCCATTTAAGGAGGTGATTGTTGGTGCTAGGGGCATTCTGGCCAGTTTTTGTGCTGATATGAAGATCAATGCTACTGTTTTGGTAGTATTGATTTTCAGTTGGTTTGTATGGAACCAGGACTGCATGCTATGGAAGTCACATTATAGGAGTGTGTGGACATCATTTAAGATGGGACATGAGGCAAAAAGAATGATGTCATCTGCATACATGTGTATGCGGGAGCTGGAGCAGGCAGAGCAGAGGTCATTGATGAATGCTGAAAACAAGATAGGACTGAGGACAGAACCTTGTGGTACACCAGCAAGAATGGGGAGTGGGGGGGAGGAGTCAGCTACTCAGACAGATTGCAGTCTGTTGCTTAGGCAAGATTTAAACCACCAAACAGTGAAGGGGGCTAGGCTTCAAACTTTGTAAGAAGATGGGGATGGGAGACAAAGTCAAAGGCCTTGGCAAGATCAACAAAGACTGCTGCTGTTAGGTGGCCTTGCTCCATGGCAGCATGAATATGTTCTGTGACACGAAGTAGGTAAAGAATGGTAGAATGGTGCTTTTTGGAAGCAGGATTGGAATGGGGGAAGGAACCCAGATGAGGTAAGGAACTCTGTTGATCTGAACTGGACAAGGGATTCCTGAACTTTGGCAAGGGTTGAGAGGAGGGTGATAGAGCAGTAGTTACCTGGTAGGGATGGGTCTCTGCCTTTATGCATGGGTATTACACATATAAAATCTGCATGATTGGAAAACACATGCTAAAACCTCAACCATCTAATCTGAAAGAAATGCATAACATTCTACTGTAAATATTTTCCCAGTGCCAAGTCATTTGAAAATGATGAAATTGCCTCCTTGACTGCAGCTGGATAAATTATTGCCTTTAAAGCTAACTGCAATGATTTAGGAATTTCTGGTAATGGGATCTCGGCTAAATATGTGTCTAGGTAACCATCAAGTGAGTTATTAGTTTCAAGCATAGTAATAACATAGTGCTCCACAATAGATAGCATCCTAGATACTTTAACAACTACTGTATCTTCCCTTCTGAAGTCATCAGTGATGCCATTAACCATTTATTGACTCTCTTTAGACAATTGTCTAAAGGACTGTTTTTTTTTTAATTTGACATACTTAATTAAGTATAACCCAACACAAAATCATACAAAAATACATACATTAATAACAGCACATACTACATAATAGGCTATAAGCATATTGATAAACAGAGAGAAATGAGCTTTCGGAGAAAATAATAGCAACACTACCTTAAAAAATAAAATCAAAGAAAAAAAACAGCCCTACCCCTTCCCCCCAGGGTGCACTTTCCTATAACTTATTACCTCAAAACCAAAAAGAAGACAAAAATGATAACTGTTAAAGTAAAAATTTTAGTAGTTTTAGAAGGAAGAGAGGCTCATAAACCCACCAGGACATCCTATCAAAACAAATAGGGGGCATATAATTTCCCCAATTTTTTATTAAACGATGAATGGTGATGGTGTGTACTCGCAATTAGATATTCGAGAAGGAGTGCAAATGATATTTCATGCAACCATTCTGTGCAAGAAATGGTGACTTGATCCTTCCAGTGTCTAAGCACTAGCTTTTTGACCACCACTGAAATTAGGGCCATATGAAATCTTCTATCCTTCACCAGAATTCCAGAGTAATCTCCCAGAACACATATGAGGGGGGAGAAGAGGCCCTGCAGTCCCAGCAGTGGGTCCAGAGCAGATTCAATTTGTTTCCACAAAGAGGATATTTTCTCACACGACCACAATATATGAAAGAGTGAGCCTTCCTCCTTGTTACACCTAGAGCACGTGTTGGAGGGAAGCTTCTTCATTTGATCCAATTTGATAGGAGTATAATACATGTTGTTTAAAATACAGTATTGTGTAAGCCTGTATCGGTCCTGGGTAAGATATGTGTATAGGCCTGTCCATACTGAATGCCAGTTAATAACTTTGTCACGGAAAAAAGCCTGCCAAATCCGAGAACCGGCAATCGAAGGAGGTTGTGGGAATGTGAGAACCAGTTTATATATGGTAGAAATGCCATGGGATTTGCAAGAAAGAGTCGTAATTTGCTGGAGAAAGGCTCCAATATGGGAGGGGTTGAAAACTTTCCCAAACACCTTAGCGAGTAAGTGTTTAAGCTGAAAAATGTGAAAGACATTAGTTCAAATTTAGTAAGAATCTCCTCAGTGGATAACATAGCATCCTGTGAGTAAAAGTCAACCACAGTAAGATCGGGAGGGAGAGATAACCAACACCGAGATATAGGAGCTCCACCTATTTTGAGATTCAAGTTGGCATAGATTGGCAGAGAGAAATCAGAGCTCGGGGCTACCTTATAAAAACTGAACATTTGAGAGAGAACTCTTAATGAAATGCCAATCAGGAAAGACTGCAGAGCTTTTGGTAAATTTTTGAGGGGCATGTAAAAAAGTGAGGAAGGAGCTAAATTATGTGCAGCAAGAATATCCGACTCAATATGCAACCAGATTGGGACATAGTCATGATGAGTAAAGAATTCTGATAAGGAAAGCCACTTCCCACACTTATGAAAGTGACAAGCCCAGTAATAAAATAAGAAGTTAGGGAGACGCACGCCTCCCAACTCTTTAGGTAGGGAGAGCTTAAGATAGGATCTTCTAATAGCTTTATCCTGCCAATAAAGGAGTAAACATCAGAATGGATGTGCTGAAAAAAAGACAGGGGTAACCAAATGTCCAGCATGTTTAGTGGATAAAACAATCTGAGTAGAACGTTCATTTTGAAGGTATTAATTCTACCCCATAACAAAAGAGGAAGCTTTTTCCATCTTGATAAATCCTACTGAATATTAAGCCACAAATCCTCCAGATTTAATTTACGGAGTAAAGATAGTCCAAGGTAATATGGATTTGTCTAAAGGACTGTGTGTGAGTTGTTTTTTTGTGTTGTTTTTTTTTTTTTTCACTTTTTTACTCAATGTCATATTTTTGTTGCATCATTAGGGAGCCATTTGCTCATATTGGTATTCTTTCATATCCTTTATTATTTGATGGACTTGTTTCCGAAAATGGTCTTCCCTATTATTTGAACTCATAGTTAGCTGACATAAATAAGGTGTAAGGGAAAGGTATGTGTGATACATTGACTGTTTCTGTTTTGAGGAAACCAAATTAATTTTGATTAGAATAATTGTTTTGTATCTTCCCAGCAACATAGGGTTTTGTCATACAAACACTGTACTGATTTTCAAGTGTGCCATGTTTGTTTTAATGTGTTTTAATCACTTCTTGGTCAAATAGAGAGTTGTTCAGTTCCCATGGTCCCACTTTGATGTGCTCTTTGCAAACTATCCAAATTCACATTCATCAGAAAATTGTCAGTTGTTTCTATTAGCATAGTTGGAGCTCTGAGTAAGGGTAGTGTTTTAGATACTTTATAAAAATATATTTACTGGTTATGGACAGTTAACCACCTCTGGCAGTGCTCTAAAAAAATCCATAATTCACATGAGTGAATTACGTAGTTTTGTAAATCACGGTTGAAAAAATAGCCACAAGCACACCTGAGCAGGTATCCAAGAAACTGTCAGCACACTGGCCATTCATTTGCACTCCTTCAGAAAAAACACCAGCATGAGTGACAGGCTTCTCTGCTAATTAAATGAATGGAAAGCTGGGCGCAGTTTTTTCTCTCACAATGACTTTCTTCTAACCCCGGGCACTTTTGACAAAGTTTGCAAGATGGGCTGAGTGCTGGGGACAGTGGCAACATCTTGCACAGGCACAGCAGTCCCACTGGGATCAGCCAACAGAGCAGCTGCAACAGCAGGCTGAAAAGCAGCAGTGTCTCTATCAGTGCCAGCTTTCTTGGGACCCTGGTGGAGATTACCTGAGCACTGATGTTTCCCAACAGGTCAGGTATTTTTTGGGAGGGGTGGTGGAAACATACAACACAAAAAAATAGCCTTCTTCTGACTCTTACTATACCAATCAATGGGCATAGAAATGGAAACTTCACTACTGCTGCACAGAGATTGAAACTTCACTGCCACTTCCCCTTGGATGACCATAACTAGTAAACATAAAAAATAAAACTCAGGAAAGTGTCTAAACTCTGAGTTTATGCACAGCCTCAGTGTGTGATGCCCAGATAAACCCTTCGGGGTTTATGGGGCATCACACACCTTGTATGTGCATAAAATCCTCCTTAACCACACTTCCCCATGCATTATTCTACACATTTTCCCATATAGACACCCTCTATAATAGGAATGCTCCCTCTTTGTAAAATGAGCCATAGGTATCTAATAGTCTGGCATCCTTACACATTGTTTAAGGAAATTAGAATTACTAATGATTATTTGGTATTTAGCTCCACTGTTCATTAAAGTTAAGCTACTGATCAAACCACCTCTAAAATCATTCCTCTTGATCAGGTTGTGTTAGCTTTAACTGGTCAATATGTGCTGCTTTCATCTGAGTAGCATGTATAGTATGTTTATTAATCTGGGTTTACAAAGGGAGTGGAAGAGGAGGTAAAACTGGTCCCAAGTTTGTTAAATTGTTAACTGATGGTATTGGGTTGTCATTATCAGTGGTGCTTGTACCACTTCTGGAGTTTACGTGTGTCAGTAAGTGGTACCATTACATGGTCTACATTATGTAGTCTACCAGATGTCCCCAGAGTCTGATGTGTCAAAATATTTCCAGACTGTGACACCAGTTGTGACAATTGGTTTCCCTGTAGTATTTGTTCTCTTGTAGGTGGATGGGTTATGTCTTCTTGATTAAAGGTGATAGGAAACAGTTTTTACACCTTTAGAAGCCCTCTAGTTGTTCTTTAATTGGCTACCCAGTATTCTGATATATGTTTTACCTTTTTTGTTAAATTAATAATCTAATTTTTTTGCCTTTTTAAGTACTATGAATCCATTTCTTCAGCAGTTGCTGCTCTCTGTCTTTTCATACTGTCTGAACATTCTATGACATCACAAACACCTTTCCACACCATTCAGATGAAGAGCATGGAATTGGAGTTTCTGATGTCATAGAATGTCAATGAAATATGAAAATCAAAAGCAGTAGACGGTGAGAAGAGTGAAACTCAATGTAAACCTGAGGGCACCCCAAAGCTAGATCATTTATTTATCAAAAAATCATCAAAGTTCATCAGAATACATAACTGTCATGGAAAGGAAGATGGAAGGGCAGTTAACTATGTAAAAAACATTTCCTATTTCTTTAAAAGGAGACTGCTTGTTATGAAATGCCCATGAGCATCACTTGTAAGTGTGTAATTGTTCTTCACATTAATTACACATGTACGTGATTAAGTAGGTCAATCTAATGTGGCCAGATTCAGGATAAAGTCCACATTCCAGCTGGTTACAACAAGCTGAAGGTGGCAGTATAGCACAGTGGTTTAAGGCTCTAAACTGTAAATCTAGAGGCCTGGGTTTGAACCCCACAGCCCCCTCCTGCATACTGCATGACCCTGAGCAAGTTACTTAACTTCCTTATGCTCCCAGGTTGCACCTGTAATGTGCCACTCCTGGTGGGTTTTATTAATGGGATCGATACAAAGGGTGTTCATGGCTCTACATCCCGCAAATCTTGTTATTTCTACCAGAATCTTTCTAGGGGTGCTGATATCTTGAAACTGATGTCATACAGTGACTCCCCTGAGATATGGATTAATGCATAGATCACTGCTGAGTATAACTTTATGTAGTCTTTCAACAATTTATGTGCCACATTTACTCTGTCAGGGGTTTCTTTGATGCCCCCCATTTATACTTCAACCATAAGTATTCTTCCTTTTAGAAAACTCAGACTGTTCTGGTATATAGAAACATATAGCTACAAACCTTCTAGGAGGTACAGTGTTTGTTTCTGAGTGGTGTTTAGCAGACTGTTTGCAGACTGTTGTAATAAAATAGTATGTATTTTCCTTTCCTCCACTGCTATAGGCTCAGGCACACTCAGCTCAGGTTAAAAAGTTTCCAGTTCAGGTTGGGAAGGCCCTGGTGGTCATGTTATTTATTTATTTAGTTTTTGTTAACTGGGTAGGTGCACAAGACAGAAATGGCACTGAGTCTAGTGAGCACTGACAAGAATAGCATCGGCATGTAGAGTGCGGTAAAAAGAAGTGCTGATTTTATTTTTGTGGGGACTTTGCCCCTCACCCCCCCAACATGGGGGGGCTCTGCCTTTGCACCCCCCGGACTAATGGATTCTCATTCCAGGGGGAGTGGACCATGGGGGAAACTTAAAATTTGTGGGGCAGTGGAATAGTGTTTCCACAGCCCCTCATAAAAAACACCAAGTCCCAATGCAGCAAAAGTTGGAAGACCAGGATTAGAACACTGATTTCCACTGCCACTGGCAAAGTTGCTCCATACCCCAACCCTTCATGCCACGGGAAAAGTTCAGCCAGCCTCCTTCCCTGTGGCTCCTGTCCATTTACAGAACCATGGACAGCAACCAAGGGAGTGCTTACAGCAAGTGCTGTAAAACCCCACTTGCTGTCCATGTGAGCACTTACCAGACTAGTGCCGTATAGTGCAGTGCTATTCTGGTAGTGCTCCATTGACTGGGAACTGACAGGAACTGTCTGTTTTCAAGTACGACCCAGTAGAGTACAACAATAGGAATCCAGTACAAGACTTATTACAATGTATGTCTGCTCCAACTCAGCCTTACAAATGTACGCGGATGATACAGTACTGTACACCTCCGGCCCCTCTACCGGTGACACAAATGCTTCTGTTCAACGTGATTTTGATGCCATTCAAACTTGGCTTAGGTCCAACCAGCTTATCCTAAATGCTAAAAAAACCGTCTCCATAACTTTCTGCACCAATCCTAAACTATCCCAGCTAGCAGCCCCCCCCCATCTTCCACACTCTGGACGGATCCAACCTAGAATCCTGCACCTCCTTCAGGTACCTGGGGGTCTGGCTCAATCAACATCTTGATTTCCATGCCCACATTGAATCACTACAGAAAAAACTACACCCTAAATTAGGCACACTGTACCTCTACAAAGGCAACCTTCCTACCTCTGTCAGGAGGAAGCTAGTCCTCAAAATGATCCTCCCCAATTTTGACTATGGTGACGTGGTCTACAGCACAGCCCCTCCATCTACCATGGCCAGCCTGGACCCCCTCTTTCACTCTTTCTGCTGTTACGTCCTTCACTGCCCACCTTCCACCCATCACTACGACCTGTACAGTGCCCTTACCTTCCCATCACTGGAGTCTCGGCGTAAGCTACATTGCACAAATCTCATTTTCAAATACTGGTCAAATGCCCTCCCCCCTATCTCAGCTGTGCACTAGCAACCCAACCACCCCCAGCTTACCCCCTCAGAGACTCAGATTCAAAACAGCTTCAAGTCCCTTTCATGCACACCGCAAAGGGCCAAATGGCCTTCAAGCATCGACTGCCCAAACTATGGAATGAGTTACCAGCAGATATCAGGCTCTCCTCCTCCCACTGGCTTCTCAAACCACGTCTGCTTACCCACTTCTCAGATGTATGTAATTGTCACCCACAGACTAGTCCTACCACAAGGGGCATCCAACTGGCTCTAAAATAATAACCTAAGCAACTAGCCCAGTTTCCCACTGGGACAACTTACCTCACTGCTCTACTGCTATCACCCAGTTAGTGTATGCCTAACAATTGTCACAACAAACTATGTGCACCAAACCTAGAAATTGTATCGGCAATCAAGCTGCACTTGCTGTACCTACAAATCTCGCCCTGTATAAATCCATTCTCATCTGTTGCAATACCACTGGCAACTTTCTCTCCCTGCTTTTGTATCCACTTTCAGCTGTTTTATATACCATTTCAATTATAATGTCTACTGAACCTGCTGTCTATCTCATTGATGTACAGTGATTTTGTATCTATTCTTGACCTATGTAACCCAGGTCGCATCTGGAAACGAGCGGTCCCCACTCAGTATGCTTATCTGGTAAATCTCTTAAATAAATAAATAAATATGAACAAAGACAAACTATACAGGAGAATAAACGCTCAAAAGTAAATTAGTGAGTAGAAAGGATACATATCCAACAAATAAATGAATTGATCAGTGTTTTGCTGTGGTTGCTGGGGTGCAGTTTGTTAGGGTAACAGCCACTGTGGTTGCAGCTGATATTAGGGTTAAACTGCTAATTATCAGGTACTGTGTCTGTGCAACATCCTGATTCAGTTGCCTTTTTTCATTTTTAGGATCATGTCTATTCTTTGGTTTGGTCAGACTCTGTTCTGTTTCAGTTCTGTTCATTATGCTAAAGTCTTTAGCTCTAACATATTTAGTTTGCATTTCCATTCTGGTTGGCTCTGCTGGAGTTAATGTTTCCATCACATCCGAGATGGATGCTGTCTGAAATGGAGTAAAGGGGTCTTATGCAGCTATTTTATGACTATGCTCAATTTCTACTGAGGAGGGTTACTTCAAGTGAAGATGGTAATCCATTATTAGAATGCTCACCATTTTTTACTCTGCAGCATAGTTCATAAACGTAATGTCAGTTTCCATCAATGTGTAAGCTGAGACACCATCAGCCTTCTCTGTCAAATCATGATCCCCCATGAATCCATCCTGCTATGAGTAGTTCTTTTGGCCACTGTTTTTTCCTTCTCCCTTTTTCCTACCAATAATCATGAACATGTCTCAATCCCATCTTCTTTGTGCCTTCAGAGACCAACTGAGGAGAGCAGCTGGGGCTTGACAGTCTGTCTGACAGTGTTACAAGTGCTTTAACTGGGATTTTAGGCTGGGGTCCTTCTTTAGAATTGTTATGCAATCTTTCTGATGACAGTTGGAATTTCCTCTTTGTATATTTCTATTCTTCATCCGCCACCATCTTTAGAAGGTAAGTTTCTTTCTTTCTTTTTGGATTTGAACTTGCAACTTTTCCTATTCAATCTGTTTTTTTTTCTCAACATTTTTGGTTAAATTTGTATAACATCAGTCTCTGTCTGCTCTAGACTGACCTGCTTGACTTTAATGGCAGGCAGGAGGTTGCCTCCACTACCAAAGGTTCTCCTTCATCTTCTCTTCTGGATCCTGCATCTCTCTCACATTTAATGGACAGTGTCCTCTGCTAAAGAGATGCCAAATTTTATTGAAAACTATACAAATCATATCAAACAAACAAGGCAATGAACAAAATATAAGAACATCTGTAAGCAATCATAACAGAAAAAAAAATAAAGGTCAATGCCAAAAGTTTGCTTGCTGAAATGGACTGTGTTTGGGAAAAACACACCTGAAATGCATGTATATTGCATAACTGCACTAAAAGCTGTTACAAATAAAATTATACTTTGATTAGAGATAAAGCAGTGAGGAGTTTTTGACTATTATTTTCTTTTGCCTGTGACTTTGTTATCCCTCAGGACAGGATGTTTATAGCCAAGTGACAATAGGGACATATTGTTTGTTTGTTTTTTTCAACTTCAAGAAAAAAACAACAACAAAGGAGTCCAAAGGAACATTCTCCACTTGGTTATCATAGAACCAGGTTCTTTGGGGAAGGGTGTTGTCAATCCTAAGCAGACCATTGTAGGTAACAAAGAAAGCTTAAGTGGGAGAAGGCAGCAGAATTTCAAGTTGCTACTAGCAGAGCTTTGCCCCACCATTATTTTCCATTATGTTGAGCAAGTGAATCTTGTACTGGAGCCAGAGCCAGATTATGATTACCTGGAGCTCTAGTCCCAAGAAAAATCTAGGGCCCCCTTGCCCTTGGTCACTCCTCTTCACCTCACCACAGGAGGAGGAACTGAATAAGGCATTGGGGGAAGCCATCAGTACAATGGCAGCAAAACAGGGAAGTGCTGCTGGTAGGGGAGCCTATAGTCTGCCAGACACAGACTGGAACTGCCATATGTGGCCATAGCTAGATGCAAGGACTTCCTAATCTCCCTGTGGGTGGGGATTTCTCAGGCAATTAGTCAATGATCCCAATCATGATGGGAAATACTGGACCTAGTGCATACCCACAGGGACAATTATGCAGACATCATGGTGGGATAACACCTGGGGGCAATCAATCCCCATACATTGTGGTTTAATGTAAGGACAGTAGCAGAGGTAAACCACACAAGGATGAGGGTCCTGGACTTCGGGAGGCAGATTTTTATAAAATGGGTGAATGCCTCAGAGATTACCTAATAAGGGAAATTGCTTAGTTGGGTGGCAGAACAGTGGGGCAAATTAAGGGATGGCATGGCAAAGGCAAAAAAACTCTGAACTAAAGAAGTGAGTAGGAGCATGAGAAAAAAAGAGACCACTATGGTTCTCAGGGATGAGTCTGCAAAAGTTACAGCTAAAAGGGTAGCATTCAGGAGGTACAAAGAGATGCAGAGGGAATAGGATTGGGAGGTATACCAGGAAAAGCAGAGAGAAGCAGGGAGAGCAGTACAGGAAAAGTAGGGAAAAAAGTGTGTAAAGGCAAAAACTAAGGAAAGAATAGTCAAAGGGTTGACTATGGGGCCAAGACACTTTTAATGTATGTAAGTGATAAGAGAAAGATGAGGAGAGGGACTGTGAGAATAAGAAGGGCAGGTGGAGACTGTGCAGTGGAAGAACAGGAAAAATCAGATATCCTGAAAAGATACTTCAAATCAGTCTTCCCAGTGGAAAGGGAGGGGTAAGGATCACCCCCCCAAAAAAAAAAGGAAGACTGAGAGGGGATAGGTAGACACAATTACATTCACAGAGGAAAAACACTGAAATGACTTGCAAATCTGAAAGTAGTTACAGCTATAGGACTGGACAGGGTACAGCCAAAGGTGCTGAGGGAGCTCAGTGAGTAATGGCTGCACCTCTGTCAGCCCTATTAAGTAACTCAGTGGAAACAGGAGTGTTTCCAGAGGCCTGGAGGATGGTAGATGTAATAACTCTTCACAATAGCAGCAGCAGAGAGAAGGCTGGCAACTATAGACCAGTCAGCCCAACATCAGCAGTGGGTAAGTTAATGGAGATTATTCTAAAGGAAAGGCAAGAGGAGTATCTTGAATCCTGCAGATTGGAAGATTCAAGGCAGCACAGATTTTTGGAGGGTAGGGAGTGTCATGTCAGACAAGCCTGATCAATTTCTTCAATTGGGTGACCAGGGAAAGAGATTAATGTGGATTGTTGGATGATGCCTACTTAGATGGCATTAAGGCCTTCAACACAATACCTTATAGGAGGCTGATAAGACAACTGGGCAGTATGGCAGTGTGTGCAAAGGTGGACAACTGGGTTCAAAGTTGGTTGATGCATAGGCAACAGAGGATGGTGCTTTTTTTTATAAACTTTATTTATTAAAGGTTTTCCTCTTTCCAGTGTTGCATACAGAATTCTTGTACGTCATTCACATTAATTATATATAATATAACTAGATAAACCTAAATTGTAATATTACTGGGTCTTCAGTTTGGATATACAGATGGTCTATTTGTAACACAGTACCTGAAAAATAAAAAACTAAAAACATTTTCTCAGACCTGCCGTCTTCTACTATCACTTAACTAGATGCATCACAGTATTAATTCTGATAGCTAAGTCTGTGTTACCTATGTATGAAGGCAGTATTGTTAAAGGAGTAAGAAACTACATTGTAGAATGCCAGTGGCCTCCCTAGCACCATCGTTGCCAACTATAAGGCGTCCTACTCGATTTACAATTTCCCCTTCTCCAATCTTTTTTTTTAAAGGTTGGAAACCAAGGGGATACCAAAGCCAATTCCAGATGCTCCCATGTGCACTTATATTTCCCTTTTTGGTTGTTAGCTTTATACTGGAGATGTTCTAGTTTCATACACTGAAGCAAGAACTGAACCCAGTGATGTGCTAGAGTTTGCTTTGCTACTGCTATTCCAATTCTCCATAGGGGATGCTGTGATCCTGCCCCCCCATTACCCCTTCTTGGGGTTCTTAGCAGGATTTGTACTGGATACACACTGTGAGTTTCCCCCAGTGTTCCTCCCAATAGTTTAACTATCTGTTGGCAATATTGATATACTCGGCGACAGTCCCAAGCAAGGTGGAAAAATGTACTTATGTGAGATTTGCATTTGGGGCATAAAGTGGACTTATTTACATTTATTTTGTTGGCAAGGGCACAAGTAAAGTAGGACCTATGTAAGAAATTATAGTGTATGGCTCTTAGTCTGTTGTTTTTAGAGTATTCCATTCCCTTTTTTATGATAGTATCCCAATCCCCTGCCGTAAGGCTATCTGGTAACAAATCCTCTTCCCGTCTTCTTTTAGTTCTCTCGATAGGATCTTCCAGGCCCCCCAAGAGTAATTTTTATACTTTTGACATAGCTTTTGATCTAGATCTGATAAATTCAGCATGTAGGCCCTCCTCTATTGGTGATCTACCTAGGGAGAGGTAAGTATGGCATGGTTGCTGATTATGGGCCAATTGGTTATATACCTGAAGATACATAAAGAAATGAGCTGGTGAGAGGTTAAATTCCCTGGATAGGCTTTGAAAGGTTTTCAAGATCCCCCCTCACAGAGTTGTGAGGTCACCTTTAGACCCTTAGTATCCCAGGTTTTCAGGACTAGAAGGGTTGGTAGAGGGGTAAGATTCTTCTTCTTCCATAGTACAGCCCTTATTAGGACATCGCTCAAGAGAATGGGGGGGGGGTTTAATTATAGAATGAGCGGTAAGCCAGGCCCTAGCCAAATATCTTATAAAGGGGGTTGTTATTGGTTTAATTACCTTCTTTCAAAGTGAGGGAGCTAAGAGCCCATGGTAAATGGGTTCTCCAAGAGTCACTTCCTCCAGGTTCACCCATGCCTTCTGTGGTCCCGATGTTGGCAATAAATCTATGATAGAGGAAATTTGCGCTGCCTGATGGTATAACTTTAAGTTGGGAAGAGCAAGTTCCCTATCAAGGGTGGCTGCCATAATGTCCCCTACTTTATTCTAGGTCTTTTACCATTCCACAACAATGTAGCAATATAGTTCATCAGTGTTTTGAAGTATTTATTAGGTAAATGAGAAGGGAGTGTCTGAAAAGGTATAAATATTGGGGAAGTATGCACATTTTAACTAGGTTCACTTTCCCAAATAATGTAAGCTATAACGACTGCCATTGTTCACAATCTGCTTTAATATTTTTAGGAAGGGTATATAGTTTATGTTATTCAACTTTGAGAGTGTCCTTGGAAGTAAAATGCCTAGATACTTAACTATGGTTTTAGGGGGCAGGGAGTTACCACCCTCCCAGATGGAGGTCTGTTTGCCTGATAGGGGGAGCCAATCACACTTAGCACAATTGATTTTATGGCCAGACAATGGACCATATGTACTAAACAGTTCAGTTAGTGTGGGCATGGCTTTTTCTGGATTGTCAATAAATAACAGGACATCATCTGCAAAAAGTGAAATGATGTGATTTTCCCCCTGGTGTGTAAGACCCTTTATGTGTGGGTGCTGTCTGATCTCTTGGGCAAAGTCTCAACTCTGAGAACATGTAATAAGGAGGACAGGGGCATCCCTGTCTAGTACCACAGAATAATCTAAAGGGTGGGGAAAGAGTCTCATTAGTAAGAATTTGAGCTTGAGGTGCCCTGTACAGTGTGGCTATCCAAGAATGGATGGTTGGTACAAACCCATATTTCTGAAGGACCTGAAACATAAATGGCCATTCCACATGGTCAAAGTCCTTCTCGGCATCTAATGCTAAAAGTCCCCTAACCCCTACCCATTTCCCCATTGTCCATCTGTAATCCTTCTTATGTTATGTTTGGCCTGTCTACCCCTTACAAAGCCTCCTTGATCAGGTTGGACAAGAGTTCGTAAGGTCCCCTCCAATCCAATTGCCAACAGCTTTTCCAAACTTTTATAGTCAGAATTTAAGAGAGATATGGGTCTATATGAGCTACACTTTACCAGATCATTCCCCAGTTTAGGTAGAACTGTAATGGTTGCCATGGTTTGGGATTCCAACAAAGCACCTCTTGCCAAAACCTCTTGCACCATCAATAAGAGTAATGAGTGTATCTCTGCCAAAAAATTTTTGTAGAATTCCAGAGGAATCCCATTCTGTCCCGAAGCCCTGCTCGCAATTGAAGTCCACATGGCCCTGAGGACTTCAGCCAGTGTAACTGGATTTTCCAAATCTGCTGCTACTGCAGGGTCCAAAGTAGGCACAGAGATGGAGTCTAAAAAAGCATCTGGATCTGATCCTGGTGGGACCTCCAAGGAGTACAGGGCCTGGTAAAATTGTTGAAAAGTTAATAGTTGACTGAATTGATGTGGTCTCCCCATTCGGACCCTCTAGCTCTGAAATGTGCCTTTCCACCCATTTTTGTTTTGTTCTCCAGGCCAGCCACTTTCCTGCTCTGTCCCACTCAAAATACATCCCTGCCTTTGTGACCAATAGGTTCCTTTCTATATTATGGGATGAGAGCTGGTTTAGCTTCCCCTAAGGCACCTTAATTCCTCCTATGTCAGCTCCACCCCTACCCGACATCAAAGATTTTTCTAGAGTGGTGATCTTAATTTCTAAATCCCTTTCTCCTTGAGTCTCCTGCTTCTGTTTATGAGCTGCAAATGAAATAGTTGTGCCACAGATGTATGCCTTTAGCATCTCCCATGTATTTGTCATTGATGTGTCCTCTATCTTATTATACTCCAGAAATTCCTCCTTAGCGGATGCTATATGTGTCCTATAATATTCATCATTTAATAGGGTGGGGTCCAGATGCCATTGGGGTCTTGAGGATGAGCCCTCCAGTAATTCCAATTTGACCACTGGGGTGCATGGTCTGAAATGCAAATTGGCCCACATGCCCCTGAACGGCATGATCTCACTAGCTCTGAAGACAACAATGCCATTTCAATTCTGGTATAAATCTTGTGGGCATGGGAAAAAAAGGAAAATTCTCACTGATCTGGGCACAAATGTCACCATATCTCTCTCAAGGACCCCTTCCTAGCCACATTTCTAAGTGCTGCTACATTCTTAGGTGGTGGATGCACTCTCAGGCCCAAGTGGTCCAGAACTGGGTCCCAGAATGTGCTGAAGTCCCCCTTCAATATATAAATTTCCCTGTAAGGGTGCCACCAGTAGGGTCAGTTTATGAAAAAAATCTGAGTCATCGAAGTTAGGGCCATACAGTGATATTAAGGTTATCCCCCTTCCCCCAATCATGGCCTCAACTACAATATGCCAACCTTGTGAATCTGGTTGGGTTGCTAATATCTACGCTTGGAGTCCTGGTCTGAACCACACAACCACTCCCCTGGCTTTTTACATGTAGCTGGCTGCCAGCAAAGTGCCTCCCCATGATTTTGCTAGCATATCAGATTCTTCTTTAGTGAGATGGGTTTCCTGCAATAGGAAAATAGGAAAATATCCACTTTAACCTTTCTAAAGTAAGTTTGTACCCTCTCTCATTTGACCACTGTCTTGAGACCATTAACATTCCATGAGACTTGGAACCATTGAAAATGAGTCTTTGACTCAAAGGTATTAATCCCAATCAAAATAAATAAATAAATAAAAAGTGTATCCATAACCATGGTAAAATAATAGTATGACCAACAAAAAGGCAATAGGATAGGCAGTTCCCTTTTCAACATCTACATAGTGAATCACTGGAAAGGTAATTAAACAAGTTAAACAAATAGAAAACAACAATAAACATTTAAAGAACAGTAGCAAGTAAAACAATTGAGACACAATCCCCCTTCCCCCAAGTGTAAGAACTGAAACCTAGGCCATCCTTTGAGTACAGGGGGCCCTCCCCTCTGCGCCCCCCATCGGAATAATATATACCTTTCTTGTCAGTAAGTTTCCCCATACAAACTCCCCATCACCCAACCTCCCCATCTATTGAAAGTGAAAGAATCCCCAGAATATTCTCCTGGATTTGCAGGAGATCCCTCCCCCCCCACAAAGTATAACCCTAGAATCCAACAAATTCCACTTAGCAGTCCCCCCATTCATCCCTCCCCTGACCTGGGATGGAAAAAGTAGGCTCCCATCCACCTCATAGGTTATATAATATACTTCTTTAATGTTGTTCCCCATCCCTCCCTACACTACATGACATTAGGAGTGCTGCACCCCTCCCCCTCAAAGAGAAAGGTAGGGGGACCAGGGGAAAGAGACGGCACAGCCCCCGCACCCCAGGTCCATGGGTTTCCAATATGAATGCCAAAATTTCAGGGTCCTGCAGCAGTGAATGGGAGTCTGTTCCCCAAGAGCCACCTGGATCAGGTCCACCAACACTTCCCCTCATCTGTTTATGTACCATACAGAATTAGCCCAGCTTTAATCATATGTCCCTTATTTTGTTCTGAGCACCCCTCTACAAAATTCTCTTGAACATCCTACCCAGGTAAGGCAATGGGGGCCAGTCCCCTTCCCCCGTAACCACTCAAAACACACCACACCCACACCAAATGAAGCATTTTCCTTCGTACATTAGTTAACAGTTAGCTAGTCTGGCCTTTGTGAAAATGATAAAATAAATTTGATTGCCCCGACTCAGGGGCCCCTCTTTCCTTTCTCTTCAATGAAATAATGCCCTGGCCTGAAAACTTGTCCAAATAGGTCAGAACATATTACCCCTTGGTTGTCTAAAACTCACTCCACTGGTATAATTAGGAGCAGAAAAACACAAACAACAGAACATTATTCTAGAGTTCTCCAGGTGTTTTCCATCTGGCCTTGCGGGCTTATGGCAGAAAATTACATGTTACTAAGGGGCTACAATCAACCAAAGTCTGAATGTTCTATTCTTGTCCATTAAAAAATTAAAAGATCTTCAAACTGTAGTAAGACCCCACAAATTGTAATTAGTAGTGTTGCTATACTCCCCTCTGTCACAAGAACAAGACGGCTTGTCAGATCAGCTCCTCTTCCAAAGGTCGGAGTGTGGGACCAAAAGATGATTATCCATTATGTTGGGAAGATCAGAACCAGATCAAAAGCCTATCCCCAAGGTGATTTCCAGCTCTTGAGAGGCCTCATATACTCCAAGGTATTCAATGGCATTTTTGATCCATAAAAGCATAGATAAGTATCGTAATTGAGGGAGCACTGAATGGTAGCTGCCAGTGCTGGCCCCCCGACCTCAGAGTGCAATGTTGAGGTGGTGAGGAGGAAGAAGGATCCCCCAGTCCTGCCCTAATAGTCTGGGCTTTGCCCATTATGGACTGAGTATTACAACAAACCCCCTCTCCACTCCCTCACCCCAAGAACAGATCACAGTACCTGGAAATCCAAAATCCTCGGTCAGGGTGGTGAAGGACTGGTGGAACCTGCTTTGCCAGGGACCAGTGACTCAAGTTCTTTACACACAAAAGTAAGCACTTCTTTAGGATCAGTGAAGGTTTTCATGACCTTGTTAGGAGCTCTAATGATCAATCCTGTTGGGTAGATTAACAAGAAAGGGCACTTCAGTGAGTGGAGTTTTTTTCTTTACTTCTAAGAAACCTTGCTATTCCTGCTGGAGCTTTCAGGAGTAGTTCGGAAAAATGCTAACTCTCTGGCCTTCTAACAGGATATAGTCAACCTTCCATGCAGCTGATAATATTTTTTACCGATCCTGGTATAGCAGAAATTTCACTAATAGGTGCCTGGGTCTCTCATTCGGGCTCTGTTGTCTACCCGGAAAACAGTGAGCAAGCTGTATTTCCAGACTGGTGCCTTCAGGTACAGGGAGCATCTGCACCAGTCAGCATTGCATAAAACCAGCACAGTCTTTTCCCTCTATCTCCTTGGGCAGGCCCACCAGGCGCACATTGCAGCAGCACTCCCTATTTTCATGATCATCAATGGAAGCCTTTCATTGGTCAATATCCTGTAGATCCTGCTGGAGCTGCGGATTTGATTAAGCCAATGCATCCTCCTGGGAGCTTACTCATTCTTCTAATTCAGAAAGCTGCCCTTCCTGCTTTTCCAGTTTGTCCCCCATAGCATTAATGGTTTCCTGCAGATGTGCGAATTGTGCATTTATATTCATAAAGCCACTTGCATTTGTGTTGTAACATTGTGTTTGATATTGGCAAGCAGGTTCTCTAGACTGGGATGTACTTGTGCCTCTGATGGCTCCAGTTGCTGCTCCACACTCACTGGGATATCAGCCAAGGACTTGCAAGCCACGTGAGTAGCCGGGGGCTCTAGGCCGATTATTTGCTCGGTTCCCCCTCTGCCTTGAAGGATAGCTGTGCTTGTTTTTTTGAAGATTTATGTCCCAATGCCATAGTTAGATCACTTAGTGTGGGTAAGCTGAGCAAATCAAACAAATTCATAGAGGATGGAGTATAAATACGGTGGATGGTTGCAGAGCTTTTTCTTCTACACACCCATCTTGCTCCCTGGCTTGGCAATGCCCCTCGGATGGTGGTTAAATGGCATTCAGTCTGGGGAGGAGAAAATTACCAGCGGGGTGCCTCAAATCTCATTACTGAGACCAGTCCTCTTTAATATCTTTATAAGTGATATTGTAGAATAGCTGGAAGGGAAGGTATGCCTCTTTGTGGATGTCAGCAAAATCTGCAATAGGGTAGATAATCCAGAGGGGATTGAGAGAATGTGTAGAGAAAAAAAAAACTTGAGGAGTGGTCAAGAGTATGGCAGATGAGTTTCAATGCGAAAAAGTGTAGACTCATGCATCTTGGGCACAGAAACCAAGAGGTGGAGTATAAAATGGGGGCAGAGGTATTGATGGTCACCAAACAGGAAAGGAATCTTAGGGGTAATCATATCTAGCATAGGCACAAAGTAGTCTTGGTAGAAAAGCTGAGAGTTGGTCGGAGATCAGGTAGGGTCTGTGGGGACAATATAGGTAGGGAAAAATTGTCACACTAGGTAGGCCAAGCAGTCCTTAGCTGCCCAAAAATTCTATGTTTCTATGACCATGACACTTCATCCAACCACGCCCCTTCACCTCGGTCACATCCCTTTGCAATTGCATATCAGTTATTTATTTATTTATTTAACTTTGTTTACTGGGTGAGTGCACTAGTAACAAGTACCTTTTTCAGGCACGACCTGAGTGCAGAAGTACAAACAGGAAAACAAATTACAGTGAATACATATGAATTTTCAGCAAGTTGTAGACAAACATGAACACATATGGTGTTAATACTTGTAAATATTCAGGGTAATAAACTATGTGATATACAATGTAATATACAAAAGTGCTTGTAATGTAATAAACAAAGGTAGAATTGAGGATAGAGAAAGGAGGAGCAAAATGGAGGAAGGTAACAAAAAATGCGACCGAGATTGGTATGGTGTCGAAGGCCTTGCTGCAGTCTAAGTAGTTACATCCAGTCCATCAGAAAAGTGCATTTTTATTGTGTTTTAACCTGGGCCAATGGGGAGGGAAAAACGGAAAGACTAGGTGGGCCAAGCAGTCCTTAACTGCCAGAAAATTCTACGTTTTTATGATCATACCACTTCATCCAACCATGCCCTTTCACTTTGATCACGTCCCTTCACAATTGCATATCAGTTACAGCGTTTGTATATGCTGAGGGCATTTTTACTGTATTTTTAAACTGGGCCATTGGAGAGGGCCTTGTTGTCTAGGTCCAGCTATCCACAAACTCTTCCCCAGTCAACCAGTGTCTGAAAGGGTCCCTTTCACAAACTGTAATCCATATTGGGAATCCCTTTATAAATGAACTGCATACTATGTTAGCATACCACTTATATGTAAAGAGCTACAGAGTTGTTGCCATAGATACAGTACCTTTAGGTATTTCCAGGTATTTGACAATATTTCTAATAAGATTCTCTCTGGCGGCCTACAGTAGGGCACTGCAGGCAGGCGGAGAATTTCTCTACAGGTATCAATGAAATTTCATGAAATATCTAGTGACGTCTTTGGTTGTAACTATATATACAGGAAAGCCAGCCCCAATGTGTGACAGAAGGGCTTAAATGGCATTGAATTACATGGTGCCTTGCAGTAAACTGTAGCATTTTGTGATATACTGCATCATTACTGGATTGCATCCTGGCTGGCACCAGAGTAAATCTAAATTCCTACTCTTCCTTTCTGCCTGTTAAAATCATATTAACAACAGTGTAGCAACATTCTTCTCTCCTCTACCCTTTCCTACAGTGTCATGCCTCTCAACCTCCTTTCCTCACAAAACATAAAAACTATTCACCACAATTACAGTAGTAAGTATAGCAGCCAGTAACAAATTCATACTTATTGTACCCCGGGTCTCTTTCTCAAAGCAGACACAAGTGTTTCTTTTTTTGGATTAGTCAGATGGGAGTTAGTGCTTTACCTGTATCAAGAAATTAATCTGTTTTAGTTGTAACACTGGCATGAGGTTGAAAACATATAGAAGTTATCTGCTGTTTCTTGTAGCTTACTTTTTGGGCCATTTTTTTTTAAGAGGCTGTTCTGGTTATTTGTAATTTTGTTGCATCTCTCTCCCCAAATAGGCCAACAAATATAGGCAATAACACTTATTTTCTCCCCGAAAAATAGTTCCCTAAAAAAGAATGGGTAATAGACAACTAAAACCGCCTGTTAAATCAATCTCAGCATCAGTAAATTCAAGCACATTTCAGTCATTAAATATTGATTCCATATCCATTCTGAGATTAGTATAGATTTGTATGTACAGTATCTATGTGTATATCTGTCTGCCTGCTGTCTATCTACAGATTGTATGTCCTAGGGAGATTTTTCATGTCAAGCTACTAGCACAACATACATGGCTGCCACCGTTAAAGAGCAGTTCACACTACAAATTCACTGGGGCAGACAGCTCATAGAAACATATAATTTATCAGCAGAAAAAGAACGGTAGGCCTGCCTAGTCTGCCCAATGGTTCCCTTCCTATTGCACCTCTGCAGGCCTTAACTTCACGGCAAGAAGACACCTCCCTGCGGATCTAAATCAGACATAATTTTTTTCTGTGCAGACATCTTACCTTATTTAACCTGCTAAAGTACAATCTTATTGCCCAATAAAGTCCAAGCCTCTGAGCGCCTACTGCACCCTGCCCACAAAATTGCATTCATGACATGGTGTAGGAAAGGGGATGCAGTGCTATAGATAGGCTTATAATGCGAATGTGGGCAGAGGTGGCTTTTCAATACTATGTGTTTACTTTGCAGGCAACTGCACATAATGGGGGTGCATGTAGTATTACATGTATGCATCCCCAAACATATAAAATTGCTTACAAAGTAACCTAATAGTATCTAAATGTGACAGCTTCCCCAGGCTGCATTGTAAGCTTCTTTGTAACATGGCTCTGGACAGTGGAGTGAAATGGAGAGTACCGATTGGTGGAAATGGGTCAGCTGAGCGAGTCCTAACAGTGATTAAGCCAGGAGTAGAGCCCGCTAGGCTAGAACCCACAGTGTCCACAGAAAGCAGCACTCATTAGAGTCCGCTGGGTTAGTACCGAGGGTTGCCACAGTCTGCTGCGTCAAGAGGGACACACAGAGTCGCTGAAGCAGTGAAGACGCTCGGTATCGGGAGCATGCAAAATAAAGAATAAAACTGAAATAGCCAGTCTGTGTTGTCATCTGTGTTTGTCTATCTGAGTATGTCTGGCTGTAGATAGCATGCATAAACCAATGCAATGGGCAGAAGAGAGAATCGGGAGCACGGTGGGGGGGAAGTCACACACAGAAACAGTAGCTGTGTCTCTGATCGGTCACATCGCTATGGTAATGAAACACTCACCTGATCGGTGGGACAATCGGGCCAAGGCACCGACGGAGTGGAGCAGCCGTGCAAGCCGGCCAGCACCCCAGATACATATCTAGTGGGCACCTGCTGTAACGGAGAAGTGAGGTAACACACATCTATCCCCATCAGTCTGGCAAGATGGTCCAGCATCAGAACATATGTTTCCCAGAGTGCACGCCTCTCTTCTGTGATCGGCAGGCAGCATTGAATGGGAGACAATACAAACGGCCAGTAGGAATCTGGAAATTAGGGTACTAATGTATGTGTCTCGCAGTAATCTTCTCCTGATGTCGAGTGAGTAACACCCAACACTATATAAAAGAATGTCTAGCGTGCGCCGTGACCGTGCACGTCCTCACAGCAGCAGACTCAGTTCAAAAGAGCCCAATATCACATACTTTACCAGCGAACATTGTCACTGTTGGGAAGTGTTGCGTATTACAAAGTGAACCAGTAGTCTGACAATACTTGCGTCATGCTTGCCATGTTACAAGCACATTAATCACCTCCAGCGTAGGGCTGCAGCAGGGATTAATGCCCGCTGGGTGGTTGGAAGCCCACGGCCTTCGGCCTCGTGCACCCCCCCAGCAGGGCATTAATCCACCGGTAGAGCCCTCCTCTGTCAATGATTAATGCTTACCTATATCACTGCTGCCTCTTTTGTATGTCACATCTTTAAAACTCAGTTATGAGGGTGGGGCTATGGTGGGCACTCAGCAGCTCACACTATAATAGGAAGTACAAAGTTAAATGACTTAAGAATGCCTGCCTAGCCCTCTGCTTAATTTAACATTACAGATCCCTCACCCACAGCTTCAGCCATGTAAAAATAAAACCTAGAAATACCATTTATATAAACTTCACCTGGAAAATGGAAGTATTTGTCCACTGATTTGAAGTAAAAGAAATCGAGAGATGGTGCTCCTTTCTAAAGTATATTTTATAAAGGCAGAAACTGATATTCTGTAAAACAGAAAGACAATGGATATAGTAAACATACCCCCCATCTCCTGTTTTTCCTGACTAAGATGCAATAGAATGTTTGCATGTTGCCTTAGTACCATGTCCTAGCACTTATGAATTGTTTGTATGCAAGAGCACAGGGTCCAGCAATTGGGGGGGAAAAAAGTAATTTTTTCCCAGCATTTGGCAATTGGCTGACTTTTCAGTTAAAACAGAAGATGATGTAATACCATTAAATTTTTCTCTAATTAAGTCCCTGTGTCAAAGTAACTAGAGTAAGGGGGAGAATCAAATTTAGCAGGCAAAAAAAAAAAAACAAATGTGGGGAGTAGTGCAATGTAATGGCTGTGGGGCAGCAGTCTTCTGGGAGTCTTTCTGGAGGCTGAGATGCTGCCCTATTTGTAGACAACTCTCTGCCCTGAGGGAGGAAGTTGCCCGTCTTCAGGCCACACTGGACAGTAGTACGGGGACCTTCCCCCAGGCCACACTGGACAGTAGGAAGGGAACCACCTCCATCCAGGGAGCACCATAGCCACCACCACTACCTCAGAGATTGCGAAGAAAACACAGCAGTTGGACCACAGTGGGCTCAGGAAGGGTGAGGATGGTGGAACGGAGGCAGACCCAGTCAGTTGTTCCACTCTACAATCCATACACCATTCTGGGGGAGCATAGCTCCCCTATGGATTCACCCACAGAGGAGACTAAGGAGGCTGAGGACAGCTGTCACAAGGGAGGCCCACAGGAAGGAGGCAGAGGACACCACAAGGAAAGGAAGCAGCTCCTGGTGGGGGACTCAATTATTAGGGGGATAGAACTGGGAGGAGCTGGGAAAACTGAAGTAAGGTGCCTGCCTGGTGCCATGGCTTGGAGGGACAGGAAGCGCATCCTCAGGATAGCGACAACAGCTGCAAGGATTCTGATCTGGACGTAATTGTCCACCTAGGGACAAATGACTTGGCTTATCATGAGGTTAGAGCAGTGCAGGAGGACATTGCAGAGTTGGGGAGGGGCCTAAGACAAGTACACACACAGTATCCTTCTCAGAGGTGCTGCCTGTCAAAGGCATGGGTGAGGCGAGGGTAATTGGCACCATGCAGTTTAATGAATGGTTGAAAAATGGTGCGGAGCACAGGGGTTTGGCTTCATTGAGGACTGGGGTTCCACCTGGAGGACAACAGCCTATACTGGCAGGATGGTCTGCATCTGTCCAGGAAGGAACAAATCTTTTAAGCAAACGGTTTAAATGCTTCATTGGCAAGCTTTTAAACTAGTCAAAGGGGAGGCACTGACAAGCAGCAGAAAAATCCCAGCCTCTCCCTACAAAACAGGGTACTAAATGAGAAAAAGACCAAGGTAGAACGGTCAGTGGGGGATGCTGCAACAGAAAGTAAAGCCATCAAAAAATGGAGAGCAATGAGTACCAATGCCCGTAGTCTAGGTAACAAGCTTCCTGAATTAGTGACCTTGATGGAGGAGGAACATCTGGATATCGTGGCAGTCACAGAAACATGGTACACATAAAATCATGACTGGGACGTAAACATACCAGGATACACTATCTACAGGAGGGACAGGGAGGGTAAAAGAGGAGGAGGGTAGTTCTTTACATAAAGGAAGGAATAAAAGCAACAGAACAAAAGGGTAAAAGAGGAGGAGAAGAAGCACTGTGGGTAAATTTGGAGACAGACAATGGCACCACAATCTGCACGGGGCTTGTATACAAACCCCTTCTTAGGGGAGGAAATGGACAAGGAAATGATAGAAAATATACTTAGAATGGCAGAAAAGGGAGATACTGCTGATGGGTGATCTGAATATGCCAGATGTTAACTGGAGTGCAGCTGCAGCTGCCACTTCGAAGAGTGCAGTTATTCTAGATGCCCTACAGGGGGCATGCCTTAGACAACTAGTACTGGAGCCCACTCGAGAGGGAGCAATATTAGACTTGGTACTCTCAAATGGAGATGGAGAGAGGATCACAGATGTAGAAGTGGGTAGCCATCTGGGAACTAGCGACCATCGAACAGTATGGTTCACAATAAACACAGTAATAGAGTCAAGCCATACAAAGACAAAAGTACTGGACTTTAGGAGGGCTGACTTTGCCATAATGGGTGAGTGCCTAAGGAATGCACTAGCAAATGGGCAGGAAGGAGGGGTGGAAGAACAATGGGAATAACAAAACTGCCATCACAGAGGTAACAAGCCTTTGTGTGAAGCAAATAAACAAAACAAAACGATGTAAGAAACCACTATGGTTCTCAAAGGAAGTGGCAGTGAAGGTTCAAGAGAAAAAGAAAGCATTCAGGAAGTACAAGGAATCACACAAGGAGCAGGACAGAGAACTGTATCAGTTAAAGCAAAAGGAGGCTGGGAAGGCAGTCAGAACAGCAAAGGCCCAAACCGAGGAAAAGATAGCCAACTCAGTTAAGAAGGGGGATAAAACCTTTATAGGTACATCAGGAGTGAAGGAAGACCAAGGAGGATAGTGAGGCTTAATAAAGGGAGGGAGGGTGGGCAGAGGAGACTGTGAAAAGGCAGAGATACTAAACAAATATTTTGCTCAGTATTACGAAGGAAGAGGGAGATACATAAAACAAACAGTAGTAACACTCTGGATACAGAAGTTGATACCGCCCATTTACAGAAGAAAGGGTTCTGAAAGAACTCTTAAAACTGAAGGTGGACAAAGCAAGGGGCCTGATGGGATTCATCCCAGAATTCTAAAGAACTAAGGGTGAACTAGTGACACCACTGACTACCCTTTTAACAAATCATGGGAGGATGGGGTGGTACCCGAGGACTGGAGGAGGGCAGATGTGATTCCCCTTCACAAAAGTGGGAGCAAGGCAGAAGCAGGATACTATAGACCTGTTAGTTTAACCTCAGTGGTAGGAAAAATGATGGAATCACTTCTAAAGGAAAGAATTGTTGAGTATCTAGAGGCCAGAGGGGCACAGGACCCTAGGCAGCATGGATTCACAGCAGGAAGGTCATGCCAGACAAATCTGATAGATTTCTTTGACTGGGTGACCAAAGTAGTAGATCAGGGAGGGGCTGTGGACATGGCCTACCTAGACTTTAGCAAGGCATTTGACACAGTCCCACACAAAGATTAATATACAAGTTAGCCAGCCTGGGGTGGGTCCCAAGATGACAGCCTGGGTAAAAATTGGCTGGAGAATAGGACAGAAGAGCTATAGTAAATGGAGTCCACTCAGAAGAAAGGAGGGTTACTAGTGGGGTGCATGAGGTTCAGTATTAGGACGGGTCCTCTTCAATGTCTTTATAAGCGACATTGCAGAAGGACTGGAAGGAAAAGTATGTCTCTTTGCAGATGACACTAAGATCTGCAACAGAGTTGATGCACAGGGTGGGGTGGAAAGGATGAGAAGGGACTTGGCAAGGTTAGAGGAATGGTCAAATGTATGGCAGCTTAGATTCAATGCTAAGAAGTGCAAGGTAATGCACCTGGGAAACAAAAACCCAGGGGAAGAGTACACAATGGGGGTGAGATACTAACAACAACAAGAATGGAAAGGGACCTGGGGGTAGTCATATCAGATGACCTAAAGATGGGCAAGCAATGTGAGAGGGCAGCAAGGAGGGCTGGGGGGATACTGGGATGCATAGGGAGAGGCATCACCAGTAGAAAACAGGAAGTTATTATCCCTCTGTACAGACAGCTGGTGAGACCCCATCTGGAGTACTGTGTGCAGTTCTGGAGACCAATTTCCGCAAAGACATAGACAGGATGGAAGCTGTCCAGAGGAGGGCAACTAAAATGGTGCAGGGTCTGCACCGGAAGTCGTGAGAGAGACTTAGGAGCTTAATATGTATAGCCTCGAGGAAAGGACGGAGGGGGACATGATAAAAACTTTCAAGTACCTCAAGGGAATCAACAAAGTCCAAGAGGGTAGCATCTTTCAAAAGAGGTGTGCAAGAACAAGAGGCACAATTTGAAGATGGGCGGCTCAGAGGTAATTTAAGGAAGTATTTTTCACAGAGAGGGTTGTGGATGCATGGAATGGCCTTCCAGAGGAGGTTGTGGAGTCAAAATCGGTGGGCCAATTCAAGCATGCATGGGATAGTCATAAGGCAATTCTGGGGGGTTGGGGTAGGAAGAAGTAGGCTGCTGATTAAAAAGGATCTGCAGCTTATCCAGTAGGTAGGGAAATGGGCAGACTGGGTGGGTCAAGTGGTCCTTATCTGCCGTCAAATTCTATGTTTCTATGTTTCTAAGTCACACTGACTCTATCAAAGTCAGTTCCTTAAATTACTGAAACAATGAAGGGATCCATGAACAATCCCCATGTCCCTGTGTCAAAGCTATTGGTGTAAAGAGCAGAATCTACTGTGTTTGGCAAAAGTCAGTCACTTAGTTTATTTTTTTAATTTTAAAATGGAGAGACCCAGCTGAAACACAGAAACATAGAGTTATAGAAAAAATGACAGCAGAAGGAGACCAAGGTCCATCTACTCAGATCAGTTCTTCCTGAGAATCTTTCTGATCACAGGACCTAAAACCCCATACGATTTATATTCCTGATTTATATTCCCACCATTTCTCCTACTTTTGTTGGTGCCTTAGCTCTATCCCACCCCAGTTTGAATGATGTCATTGTCTTAGCTTCCACCACTTCTATGGACAACATATTCCATGGTTCTACCACCCCTTCTGTACAGGAGTCTTTCCTGAGCTCCCTCTTAAAGCTCCCCCCACCTCAACTTCCACTTGTGACTTCTAGTGCTGACGTTGGTAATTCTACATAACAGATCAGACACGGGTACTTTGTTTATTCCTTTTAGGAACTTGTATGTCTCAATCATGTCCCCCCTCTCCCTCCTATCCTCTTGGGAGAACATATTCAATTATAACCCCATGGTGGAGCTATCCAAGGGCTACTACCCCTGCCTGCTTGGCTAGTTGCACGTTAAGGGGCCTAGGTTCTGAGACGGGTGCCTCCACCCGGAGGTCACGGTTGGTAGTTATCAAGCTGACCTGGGTACAGCCCTCCGGGACATTGTAACCCCCTTTTCTCCTTCTAGTGGCCTGAACAGTACACAATAATCACTTTCACAATGACCCTTATTCACCAGGCAATTACCCATACTGTTTGCACTTACCACCAGGGCTGGTTTCTCTAGCTTGACCCTGGGGACCCCCTGTAAAACAAGGTTAAGCACAGCAAATAACAATAGTACAATACTCTTGGCACAAACTGAAACCACAGTCAGGTTAAATGCAAAGAAAGTTAAATCTGATTTATTCAGGGGACTTGAACAAGGAAGGGGCGTAATTAGGTTGATTTGCTTAAAAGATGTATTAATCAGACAGTAATGCCTGCAGTTCAGAGTCCCTACACAGTCACACACTCTGGGTACCCAGGTAGGAAAATGGTGGGCTAGCCAGGAACGTTACAGCTGGTTGGGGCCCTGTGACTGAAGAAAGCAACATGCACAACACACACTATTTGTAATCCGGAGTTGGAGGGCTCAGTTTGTGAAAGAAAAAGGCAACAAGACAATCCGATGACAACATTTTTAGATTTAGCTGTTGTTGCAGGGAGCTGTGCTGATGTTTACTCATGATACCCAATACTGGACACAGGCAGGACAAAATCGAGACTGCAGGCTGTTGAGCTGGAGTACCTGGAGAAGCAGAACCCACATGAATCACCGAGGCATTGTTCCTGTTCAAGGTGTTGAGCAGGGGGCTGATCCCCAGGCCAGTCTCTCGTCAATGACATTCTCTGCATAGCAGGTATTCCGGCTGGGCTAATGTAGCAGGGCCCAGGCAAATGGAAATGAATACGGATTCAGTCCGTGGAGCTGGATACAGCCTCCAGCAAGCAAAACACAGTTCAGACACACAGTGGGGAACCAAATAATGACCCACTATAAGCACACAGCACATTCACATGTAAGGAAATTCCACTGTTCCAGGCAAATGGCTCTCCGGTCACAATTACAGAGTCTCTGCACAATCTGGGAGTTCAGAGGTAGCTGGAAGTCCTGAAAGGCCGATCACATTCAGCAAATCTTTGGTCTTCTTCAGGTTAAAGCCTGGTCAAAATTCAGTGGCTTAATTTGCTCTCCAAGTTCAGATTCAGTCTGAAAAAAACACAAGTTCCCTCTCAGGAACAGCAGGCAGGCATGCAGGCCAAACTCAGGCCTTTCCACAGTTCTCCCATGCAAATCCACTATGGATTGCTGCTTGAACTATCTGTTCTAACTAAGCTGTTACTTCTTCACTTCCTAACTCAGATCTAACTGAAATTGCAAACAGTGTGGGATTTTCCCCCAGATCCAAAAGGTTCAGTTGGCTGATTTGCCTGTCAGTCACTACAAGGGCTCCCCTTCAGGTTATTTTAGGCACCAAAAGCCCAAAACTACAATTCCTACAAGTTTTTGGCCCCACCAAGCCCCTGTAGGCAGGCTCCATTTTAAAGTCCCAAATGTACTGATCTGCCCATTCTGCAGTCCAGGACCAAGATGATAGAAACAAACAGAACTGTCCATGCTGTAAAGAAGGCAGGTTAGAACAAACTACAATATTATTACTACTCTAACAAATGATCAGCAAACAAGTACATCTTCTAACAGAGCTCCCTTTCAGATAAATTATAACTGCAATCCAGGCAGCTCTTAAAGCGACAGTACACTGAGGCTATACAGGCACTCTCTGGCAATCACATTTAAACTGCTAAAATGCAGAACACCAGCCTGGCAGTAAGCATTTAGGCAAGCTCAAGGAAGACTTTTCAGGAACCCTCATTTGTGGGGGTTACACCATGCTTCTAACCACCCTCGTATGAGAGCCCCTAGAGGCCTTGAATCATTTTGGTCGCCCTTCTCTGGATGGTCTCCAGTCTGTTCTTATCCTTCTTTAGGTGTGTATTTCAAAACTAGACACAATATTCCAGATGGGGCTTTACCAGGGATCTGTAGAGAGGAAGTACTACCTCCTTGCTTCTACTGTCAAATCCCATCACTATGCATCCTAAAATTCTGCTGGCCTTGCTGTAAGCTGTTTTGCATTGGATGGTCTGTTTGAGGGTACTACAAATGATGACCCCTAGGTCTCTTTCCTCCTGTGAGGCATTAAGCTTGATCCCATTCAGAGAGTAGACTGTATTCAGATTCCCCTTACCCAGATGCATCACTTTGCACATTTTGGTGTTGAACTTCAGCTGCCAGATGTCTCTTTGTAGGTCCCTAACCACTTCCTTGCAGTCCCCCCCCCACTCCTAGCTTGCTATCATCTGCAAAAAGGGCACGTTTGCCCTGTTTACCCATACCAATATTGCAGATAAATGTATTAAATAGGACTGGCCCCAACACTGATCCCTGTGGCACCCCACTTGTAACTTCTCCTACCTCTGACCTCTCTCCATTGACTACCACTCTCTACTTTCTGTCTTTTAGCCAGCTACTGTACCTTTCCACCTGTCTATGTTCTTTGCTGTTCACAGGTCCTCCAACTTTGTCAGCAGGCAATTGTGAGGCGCAGTGTCAAAGGCCTTACTGAAGTGAAAGTACAGGAGGTCCACTGGGAGGCCTCTGTAAGTTTCCCTGGTCACTCAGTCAAAAAATCTGATTAGGTTCATCTGACATGACTTCCCACCATGAATACAGGCTACCTATCATCCTGCAGGCCATTCTTTTCTAGGTACCCCACCAAATCCTGCTTCATTAAAGTTTTCTTAAGATTTCTCACCACTGATGTGAGGCTGACTGGTTGGTAGTTGCCAGTCTCCTCCCAGCTCCCTCGTGGAGGGGAACCAAATTGTGTATTTTAACTACAACTGGCTTGGTCCTTTGTTAGGTCATGTTCTTGGTGCCCTTGCTGACATTCACCTTTTCCAGCTCATCAGTGACCCCACAAGACTCAATAACAAATCTGTTCACCATTCCCCCCTCAACTGGGTTCTCACCAGTGCCCCCCCATCATATCAAATCTTCCAGTGTTCTTCCTGATGCCTTAAGTGATCACTCCCCCACCTTCTGTGCATGGAGGAACAATTTTCCTTACCATCACCCTATTATCGTATCCTCTAGGAACATGACCTCTTTTTCTCCCCAAGCCTTTCAAGTCTCCCTATCTCAGACTGATTGGTCCCTGGTTAACATTTTACCAGATGTTGATTCTGCATTGGAATTCTTTACAAATACATTTAACTCAATAATCAACTTCCATGCCCCTTCGTCCAGGGATCTCATGGCTTCTTGAGATGCTGCTTGGAGGCTTTATAAGAGCTCTGGCCTACCTACCTACTGGCAGGCTTATAGACAGCTATGTAATCAATGCAAAAGCATGCTGCATTCAACCAAATGTTCCTTCCTCCAGTCCCTCCAGATTAATAACCTCTCCAAACCCCAAATAATTCTGGGGTCAAATTAACTCTCTACTAAAGTGTAAATCTGCATCCCTTCTCTGCACTATGCTGTGTGATGGCACTGAGGTTACTGACCCCACCGCCACTGCCTCTGAATTTAACATGGCCTTCTCTGACCTCTCTAAGCATAAGACCTCCCTCCTGGCCCTTGTTCCATCTCCTCCCTCCTCTCCCACTATCTCTACTAGCTCCACCTTCCATCTTAAACTGGCCACCTGGAATGAGGTGATGTGCCAACTCAACAGTATCAAGGAAGCCTCCTCACCAGGGTTCAACACCCTTGAACCCGGATTACTAAAATTTGGAGCCGTTGCATTTGCCTCCCCCATGCATAACCTAATCAACAAATCCCTCTGCTCCAGCAATGTGCCTTCCAAGTGGAAGGCTGCTATTGTTGTCCCTATTCACAAGAGCATCCCTAACTGTGCATTCAAGAACTACTGGCCTATCTCCATACTCTGCCCCCTCACTAAAATACAGGAACAAATTATACATGCACAACTTCAGCAACACCTAGAGCTACATATTTCACTCTCTATTAACCAACATAGATTCTGTAAATCCCACAGTAACCACACTGCCCTCATTAAGGTAACATCTGACGTCCTATAAGGCCTTGTAACTGGTGCTATTTTTGTTGACCTTACCAAGGCCTTTGACCTTGTCAACCATAACCTCCTACACCACACACTCCCTCTTTGGTCTCGATGTCCCATCATTAAACTGGTTTTCGAGCCAACTGTCCGGTCATACCCAATGTGTGATGTGAGCAAGACAAAACCTCCACTTTCAATGCCATAAGAGATGGTGTCCCCTAGGGGTCCATCCTTGGCTCTCTCTTATTCTCTTTACTTACCAATGAAGCCCTGCAGCACTGTGGAGGTGTGTCAGTTCAGTTGTATGCAGACAGTGCTGTCTTGAATAGGTCCTCTTCTGACCCTACCCTGATGAATCTACACTTGCAACAGGACTTTCATTTTATTGAAGCTTGGTTCCTTAATAAGCTCTTTGTGCTCAACAGTAAGAAAATGAAATCAATGCTCTTCTACCACTGGACCCCTAAGTCTACCCCCCTGCCTCCCTTGGTGATCAATTCCTCTCAAGGGTACCCCCTAGATCAGGTTTAATATTTTAAATATATTGGAGTCACACTGGACTCCCATCAGTCCTTTGACTCACATGTTTCACCATGGTCAAGACTATCCACCAAAAGCTCGAGCTGCTGTACTGCCTCTTACCCTACCTAACATTTCCATCGCAACTTGCCATATCATCCTCCTCATTGCTCCCGCTCATCACGTGTGGTGACTCTAGTCTCCACTCCTCTCAAGTCTCCCGTCTTGCCAGACATAAGCAAGCTTACCACAGAGGGTAGCTCACTTTGCCCTGGGTGCTAATGCCAGCAAGCACCAATGTTCTGTCCTTGATTCCCTTGGCTGGCCATCCTTTGAAGCCAGACTTTGATACCATATTCTTTGCCTGACCTATAACCCCATCCATACCTTCACTCCTCCCCGCCTCTTACACATCATGCAACGTAAAATCTCTACTAGGTCCTTAAGATCAACTGACATACCTCTACTCTCCATCTCAAAACCCCACCTAGCAGTTGGCCGGCATGTCTTTGCCTTTTCTGGACCTTTCCTCTGGAATGCACTACCCTTTACTGTTCTCACTTGTACATCTCTTTACTTCTTCAAGAATTCTCTTACATCTTACCTATCTTCACCTCAAATCTGCACCTGTAACTAGTAGTTTCCACTCCTACCATCCAACTCAATTCTTCCCCTCCATTGCCTCATCCTGCTCCCTTCCCTGTTCCTTTCCGCACTTGGCCTTATAACCCCTCCCATGAGTTGTTCATGGGATTACTCTAGTTGCATTGTGTTCCACTCTGTTAACTGTCTACTTCCTTGTCCTAGTCCCCTGTTCTGCTTGAATTGCTTGCTGACAATTTTGCACTGTTTGAACTATTTTCTGCATTTGTGTAATTATGTATATTTGTATAACCTTGCCTAAGCAACTTGTATTTACCTGCATCACTGGTTTTGCAGCATCTGTACACACTGTATTATTTGTATATAATGTATATGTTTTGTATTATTTATATATGCCTTTGTGTACATATATTGTGCTCCATGTTCTATTGTACAAGTATCTTTGGACACTTATCCTGTTTATTTTGTATTTGTTACACCTCCCCTTGTACCCTCTCCTGGGTTGCCCCTGAAAAAGGGATGTTTTGTCTCAGTGGGCTTACCTGGTAACCAAAATGAAAATAAATTAATTAATAAATAAATAAATTTGCCTTTCTTCAGTCCACTGGTACTACCACCAACTGTAGTGAACTGTTGAATAAATGTTCTGATGGACCTGCCAGCTCCCCAGCCAGTTCTTTTAGTAGCCTCTGGTGAATTCCATCTGGCCCCAGTGATTTGTCATTTTCTAGGGCTTTCTTAACTCTGCTGGTAGTGATTGATGGTGTGTCCATTTGAGGGACCCCTTTTGCCTCTGCTGTAATGGGCTTGTTTGTTCATTGGTGAACACGGAGCAAAAAAAGTTATTTAGAACAGTGGCCATCTGCCTGTCTTCCTCTATGATTCTGTTCCATCTTTAAGTCTTACAATTCCTCCCTTCTTCCTTCTTATACATGCAGTATCTAAATTTGTTTTTTCCCCGCCTTAACTCCCCTGCCAGCTAAATTCTGTTGCAGCCTTGGCTGCTCTAACTATGCTCTTTGCCTCCTTATTCTTCTGATTGTACACTTCTTCTTCACTATCCCCCATGTTTCTTTTATCATTTCTGTACGCCTGTCTTTTGGCCCTAATTGTTGTCTTGATTGGTTAGTGAACCACTTGGAATTTTTGTGCCTGTTCTTTTTAGACACTGTCCTTATGTACGTCTTGGTAGCCTGCAATACGGCCTGCTTTATTTGCCCCAAAATGTCTTCTACCTCTCTATGCGCCTGTATCTTCACCAGTTATTCACTATTTCTCTCATTCTGCAGAAATTAGCCCTCCTAAAGTTTAAAACTTGTGCCCTTGACTTAGATTTTATTGACCCAAAGGTCAATTCGAACCACACAGTGTTGTGATTGCTGTTGGCCAGTGGATCTCCAACCCTGGTGACACTTACTACCTCTGAATTTGTGAGGACAACATCCAGGATGGTGTCCATTGCAGTTGGAGTATTAACTAGATGTGTAAGTAGGCAATCTTGTAGGGCATCAACCACCTTTTGACTTCTGGTGGATCCAGCCACTGGGATGACCCACTCAACATCTGTCATGTTTAGATCTTCTACCACAACTGTTTCTCCTTTTTGAGTTGCACCTCTAATTTCTCCTAGAAGCTCCTCATCCTTGGCCTCTGCTTACTTGGTTTACTTGGTTTCAAAGGACAAAAGAAGGCTACCGCCCATCGAGATTGTCCCCCACCACATTGGTGGGATAATTATACCTTGAAGTAGTTAGACTCGAGCCAACAATCCAGACCCTTTTTGAAGACTGTATTAGAGCTACTGTTCACTAAGTATTGTGGAAGGAGATTCCACAGTTTGGGGGTTCTTACTGTAAAGTAGTTTAAGCTTTTTGTTATTTTAGCTTTAGATACAAATATCTGGTTGTTATGATACCGTGGGGAAGTCCAGCTAGAAGAGAAATGTAAGCCACAGTGGTGCATTAACTCCTGAGAATCCTTGATTTTGTACAATAGGAGAAGGTCACCTCTAGTACGTCTTGTGCGTAGTGAGTGTAACCCTGTAACTCTTAATCTTTCCTTGTAGTCAAGTTCGGATAAATAAGGGACCATTCTTGTGGCTCTCCTCTGAGCCCTCTCAACCCTGTCAATGTCCTGCCCCAGGTAGAAACTCCAGCAGGGGGATCCATAGTCCAGATGGGGCCTGACATAAGCTCTGTACAAGGGGATTATGCATTCCTGTGTCCTAGACACAAACGAACGTTGGATTCGAGTGAGCAAGGCATTAGATTTCCTAGCTATCATCCTGCAATGATCACTAGAGGATAGTTTATTATTAATGATTACCCCGAGATCACGTTCTAATGGTGACACATGAAGGGCCACACTGTTCAGAAAATAAGTCTGCCTAGGGTTGTTCTTACCAAAGTGTTCAACATGACACTTGTCTGAGTTGAGTGTCATTTTGTTTAAAACTGCCCATTCTTCGATGGATTTTAAGTTATTCCTCATGGTTTCTCTGTTTGTTGATGTAAGAACAGAGCCACACAGCTTGGTGTCATCAGTAAATTTTGAGAGAACATTTTCAGGGCTAGCCTGCAGATCACTAATACAGATGTTAAACAGGGTGGGTCCCAACACAGACCCCTGTGGGACCCGCTGTCACACTCAGTGGGTGGGAAAGTGAGCCATTAATTCTGACTTGCTGATATCTTCCATTCAACCAACCTGACACCCAGTTGATTATGTAGTAAGAGAATCCCATATCATTCATTTTGTCAAGTAGGATGTCATGATGGACTTTGTCGAATGCTCTACTGTGATCGAAAGTATCACATCCATAGGGATCCATTATCCAATGCCATACTGACATGATTATAAAAGGAAACCAAGTTAGTAGTACAGGAGTATCCCTGTCTAAAGCCATGTTGTGCAGTGTCAGTCAAGTTACCCCCAATAGATTTATGCTCTAGTAGATTCTTAAAAACTTTCTCCATGATCTTGCTTATAACAGAAGTCAGACTTATCGGACGGTAATTTTCTGGTCTAGAATGGTTACCCTTCTTAAAGATTGGGACTACAGTAGCCATTGTCCAGTCCTGAGGGATAATTCCCTCATATAAGGATTTGTTGAATATAATTGAGAGTGGTTTAGTAATAGCAGCAGCTGTCTCTATTAGAAATCAGGGGCTGATGTTATCAGGACCTGGAATGGAAATTAGGTTTTAGGGATAAAATTGCTTTTAGTGTATCATCCTCAGTGATGATGTAAGAGGGGGTAACATTGTTCGCAGGTTTGAATCGTTTAGGAACCTCTTTATTGGTAAATACTGAGCAGAATTACTTGTTAAATGTGTCTGCCATATCTCTGTCTGTAGATATAATTGTGTCATGTATGCATAGGCCCCATATGTCTATTATTTATTTTTTATTATTAAGGTAGGAAAATAGTGATTTATAGTTGTTTTTGGTATGGGCCAGATGAAACTCAAGTTTCTTTTTAGATTGCAGAATAGCTTGTTTTAGTGATTTTAGAGTTTCCCTGTATTGAGTGAACAATAATTTTCTGGTGTCACCCTTACTGTTTTTAACTCGTGCAAATAGCCTCTGCTTCTTCTTAATTAGTTTTGTTAAACCACAGGGGTATTTTCCCCTTTTTATTATATTTTTTTGTTGTAGGAACATATCATTTTTCTGAGTTATAAATGGAAGTTTTAAAAAAGTCCCAGGATTCTTCCATGGTAAGAGAGGATAGTGCTGTATCCCAAGGAATTGAGTTTAATTGGTTATTAATAGCATTGAAATTAGCTTTTTTATAGTTTTTCAATTCAGTACAGTTGGTGATATGATGACAAAATGACAGTGTAAGGGAAATGGTGTAGTGATCACTTGATCCTAGTGGGGCACCAATTATAACTTTGGATATTAAGTTCCCTATATTAGTAATAACCAAGTCCAGTATATTGTCACCTCGTGTTGGTTCTGTAACGATTTGTTCAAGGCCCATATCAACCATGAGTGTGATTAAGTCTTTCTCGGCCTGCATACTTCCAGTTAAAAAATATAAATTTATAGTAGGCAGGTTGAAATCACCCAGTATAAGGATTTTTCCTTTAGAGGCCATATCTAAGATTTCATTATTTAAGCAAGTAGAATATTCTTTATTTGATGTCGGGGGCCTGTAACATCTCCCTACCATCAGCTGTGGGTAACCCTTGAACTGGATGTTAACCCAGATTGATTCAGTATCGCTTGTTGAGGGGATTTGAAATGAGGATATGTCGTCTCTAACATATAGACATACCCCTCCCCATTTGTCCCTGGCGGTCCTTATGATACAGTTTATACCCTGGGATGTGCTGGATCCAAGAAGTATCAGGATCCCACCAAGTTTCTGTAATAGAGATGAGTCCATATTTATTCAGTTGACACATAGCTTCTAATTCAGCCATTTTAACCTGATTTAAAGATCTAGCATGTAAACTGAGTACCTCACACTCAGAAATGTCCGTAGTAGGTTTCTTTAGAGAACAGGATCTTCTGTCACTGATCTCTCCCCCGGGTTTTAGTTTAAAAGTTTGTTAATGGCTGTTGTAAAGCTTTTGCCCAGGAGTAAACTACCTCGACTGAGGTGGAGTCCATCCCAGCAGTACAGTCGTCTCTTAGATAGAAGGTTTCCAATGTGTTAGACAGAAAATGTTCTGTCGGAGACACCATCGTCTGAGCCAGTTGTTAAAGGCCTTAATCTTTGTATTAATAATATCAGGTGCTCTCGATCGGGTAAATCTCTGAGAAGCATGCTATGCTATTTTTTTCGCTAGTACATTATTGAGAGCTATAATGTCCTGTTCAAGTTTGTCAATACTACCTCTATTTATATCATTTGTACCTGCGTGTACTATGAACACTTGATTTTCACCAGCCCCTTTCAGTATATTTTTGCAGTAGCAGTGATGTACGGAACGAGCACCTACAGCAAGCTAGTGCAGGTCGGTTGAATTTGTCCATGTTACATATAGGGCGATCCAAGTGTTTAATAATTGAGTCACCAAGAACAAAGATTTGTTTAGTTAGTGGGTGAGATTCTATGTTGCTAGAATTCGGTGGTAAAATAACTGAATTGTGATTTTGGTCTTTTGTTCTGGATTTATTTTGTTTGGGTGTGGGGAACACCATACAGTTATTCTCTCTCCTACGGGGAGGACTACTGACTGGGGGGGTCATTGCAGGTGGTATTGATAGTGACATCATGGGATGGAGCATTTATGTCCTGCTTGAGTGGATCATATTTATTGAATAAGGGTAGGGGTAACATATTGCATCCAATCTGTCCCCCCCCCACGTTGTGATTTACCCTTGGGTACCATTGCCCAACAATCAGACTCCTCTTGAAATACAGCAGGAGTAGAGGAGGTAATGACATTAGTACTTATAACAGTTGCAGTCTCGTCCGCAGATGGGGAACTAAAGATAAAGACTGTCCCCAACATAGAGTCAATATAGTCCTCCAATGCTTCAATCTCAGGACCAACTGTTGTAGAAGCCAGTAAATGGTCAATTTCTTCCTGGAGGGCTTCCACCATTAAACATTTATTACATACAAAGTTGGTAGTCTGGGGACCAATGACATACATAACGCATGATAGGCAATAGTTATTTGGAGCCTCCATGTTAGTATGTCAGGCAGAACACCAGGTGAAGTAACTGTGTATTATAGCAAGGATGAGTTTACTTACAGTTTCAGGGCCCTGGTCCCTGCAGTTCCAGCGGACACGGCAGACATGCACGACGCGCGGTGTCTCTCATCAAGACGCTCCGCTGGTCAGCGCGCTCTGCTCACTGCAGGGCAGCTTTGACCGTATGAGTGGTGACCCGGAAGTAGAACTATGGGTCACAGGGTCCTCGCAATGTGCAGCACAGTAAAACCCTAATACTGTGCGGTTTAACAAGTGGCCTATGAATGACAAGAGTAACAACACTAATTACAGTGCAGAGCAAGCATTAAATCAGTATAGAAAGCCCACTGTAGCTGGTTTAAGGACTGTTTATAGTTGTCCCAGTCATCAGTATACTACCCCCAAGTAGAATGTTTTCCCTGATTCTGAGCTAAGTTGCACCCATAGGGATTCCACACCCTCCTTTTTGCTGAGTTCTACAGAGATGGCTTTAATCCCTTCCATCACATAGCGTGTAACCCCTCCCCCATACTTCCTTCTGTTCTGCCTGAATAGGGTGAAGCCCATGACTGACAGATCCCAGTAATTTTTCCCTGAGGCCCATAGCTCTGTAATGGCCACCAGGTCTCATCTGGGCACTGTCATCAATGCCCGTAGATCACTTGTTTGTTACCCAAGCTTCTGGCATCGATGCATATCTCTTTCTATAGCCAAGTCTCTCTGCTTCTCTTCTCTGTCTTTGTTTTCTCCTTTTGGGAAGTTGCTGCATGGCCCTTTGTTTGATCCCTTTAGTTTTTCTTTGGGCTCCTTCCATCATGGGGTAGAAATTCCTGCTTTTGGGGTAGTGACTGCTATATTCCTATCAAGTGTGCAGTCTCTGATAGCATTAAACACAGCTGTGGAGTCAAGCCATACAAAAATGAGGATATTGGACTTTAGAAGGGCTGACTTTGGCAAAATGGATGACTACCCAAGGAATGCACTAGCAAATGGGCAGAAAGTAGGGGTGGAAGAACAATGGAGGTGCTGCCTGTCTATGGCAAGGAAGATGCTAGGATATTCCACACCATAGGATTCAATGAATGGTTGAAAACTGGTGTGGAGCTCAGGGTTTTGGCTTCACTGGGGACTGGGGAGCCACCTGGAGGGATGCAGACCTATACTGGCATGATGGTCTGCATTTGTCTGGGGGAAACCAGGATCCTAGGTGATAGGTTTAAATGCTTCATTGGCAAGCATTTAAAATAGCTAAGGGGGGGCACTGAAAAGGAACAGAGAAATTCAATCCTTTCCCCACAAAACACAGTAATTAGTGCGGTAAACACCAAGGTAGAGAATTCATTTGGGAGCAGGACAGGGGTAAATGCAAAAAAAGGCAAATGCAGTAAGGACAAGGATTGGGTTAAAAGGGGTAAGACCATCAAAAAAAATGGAGGTTGATGAGTACCAGTGCCCATAGTTGGTGTAACAAGCTCCCTGAACTAGTGGCCTTGATGGAAGAGGGATGCCTGGATATTGTGGCATTCACTGAAGCATGGTTTTCATAGAACCATGACTGGGATGTCAACATACCAGAATACACAATCTACAGGAGGGACAGAGAGGCTAAAAGAGGAGTAGGAGGAGCTCTCTATGTAAGGGAAGGGATTAAAGCAACAAAACTAAAGAGTAAACATGAAGCTGATGAGTCACTGTGGGTCACCCTGGAGACAAGAAATGGCACCACAATCCCCATGGGAGTTGTGTACAGACCCCTATCTCATGGGGAGGGAATTGACAATGAAATGATAGAAGGTATCCTTAAAATGGCAGAAAAAGGGGAGGTATTGTTAATGGGTGACCTGAATATGCCAGATGTTAACTGGAGCACCTTTGCTGCAGGCACATCCAGGAGCAGAGTCATTCTTGATGCTCTACAAGGGGCATGCCTCAGACAGCTAGTGTTGGAACCCACTCAGGAGAGAGCAATCTTAGACCTGGTACACTTAAATGGGGACGGAGAAAGGATCTCGGATTTAGAAGTGGGTAGCCATCTGGGAACAAGCAACCACCAAACAGTGTGGTTCACAATAAACATAGCCAAAGAGTCAAGCCATACAAAAGCAAGAGTATTGGACTTTAGGAGGGCTGACTTTGGGAAAATGAGAGATTGCCTCAGAAAAGCACTACCAAACAGGCAAAGAAGTTGTGGTGAAGGAACAATGGGAAATAAGCCAAACAGCCATCACAGAGGCAACAAGCCTTTGTGTTGAAGTGAATCAATAAAACAAAATGAAGGAAAAAAACATTATGGTTCTCAAAAGAGGTGGCAGAGAAGGTTAAGGAGAAAAAGAAAGCATTCAGGAAATATAAGGAAACACAGAAGGAGCAGGACAGAGAACTTTATCAGTTAAAGCAGAAGGAGGCAGGGAAGAGAGTCAGAATAGCAAAGGCCCAAACTGAGGAAAAGATAGCCAATTCTGTTATGAAGGGGGATAAAACTTTTATAGGTACATCAGGGAGCAAAGAAAGATCAAAAGAGGTATACCAAGACTTAATAAAGGGGAAGGAATGTGGACAGAGGGTGATAGTGAAAAAGGAGGGTGACTGAATGAATATTTCTGCTCAGTATTCACAGCAGAAGAGGAGGGGGAGGTACCCAAACCAAACAAGAGGCACACTCTGGACGGGGGGGGGGGTCAATACCAGTCTATTCACAGAAGAAAGAGTTTTGAAAGAACTCTTGAAACTGAGGGCAGACAAAGCAATGTGGCCTGATGGGATTCACCACAGAATTCTAAAAGAACTAAGGGTATAACTAGTGACACCACTGACTACTCTCTTTAACAAATCATGGGACGATGGGGTGATACTTAGGGACTGGAGGAGGGTGAATGTGATTCCACCTCACAAAAGTGGGAGCAGGGCAGAGGCAGGAAACTATAGACCAGTTAGTCTGACCTCAGTCATAGGGAAAATGATGAAATCACTTCTGAAGGAAAGAATTGTTGAGTACCTAGAGGTCAGTGGGGCAAAGGACACAAGGCAGCATGGATTCACCCCTTGAAAGTTGTGTCAGATGAATCTAATAGATTTCTTTGACTGAGTGACCAAAGTAGTATACCAGGGAGGGGCTGTGGATATGGCCTACCTGGATTTTAGCAAGGCATTTGCAGTCCCACATGAAATATTAATATACAAGTTAGCCAGTCTTGGAGTGGGTCCCAAGGTGGTAGTCTGGATAAAAAATTGACTGGACAACAGGATGCAAAGGATAATAGTAAACAGAGTTCAAAGTGAAGAAAGGAGGGTAACTAGTGGGGTACCGCAGGGTTCAGTACTGGGACTGGTCCTCTTTAATGTCTTTATAAGTGACATTGGAGAGCACCTGGAAGGAAAAGTATGTCTCTTTGCAGATGACACAAAGATCTGCAACAAGGCTGATACACAAGATGGGGTGGAAAGGATGAAAGGGGACTTGGCAAGGTTGGAGGAATGGTCAAATGTATGGCAGCTCAGATTCAATGCAAAGAACTGCAAGGTAATGCACCTGGGAAACAAAAAACAGGGGAAGAGTACACAATGGGGGGTGAGATACTAACAACAACAAAAATGGAAAGGGACCTGAGAGTAATTATATCAGATGACCATAAGGTAGGCAAGCAATGTGAGAAGGCAGAAAGGAGGGCTGGGGTGATACTAGGATGCATAGGGAGAGGCATCAGCAGTAGAAAACTGGAAATTGTTATTCCTGTTTACAGACAGTTGGTGAGACCCCATCTGGAGTACTGTGTGAAGTTCTGTAGACCCCATCTCCGCAAAGACATAGACAGAGTGGAGGCTGTTTAGAGGAGGGCAACCAAAATGGAGCAGGATCTGCACCATCAGACATATGAAGAGAGACTAAAGCAGCTAATTATGTATACTCTTGAGGAAAGGATGGAGAGGGGGGGACATGATAGAAACTTTCAAATACCTCAAGGGAATTAACAAAGTCCAAGAGGGTAGCATTTTTCATAAAAAGAGATGTGCAAGAACAAGGGGGCCCAATTTGAAGATAGAGGAGAGGCAGCTCAGAGGTAATGTTAGAAAGTATTTTTTCATGGAGAGGGTTGTGGATGCATGGAATAGCCTTCCTGAGGAGGTTGTGGAGTCAAGAACAGTGGGAGAATTCAAGAATGCATGAGACAGACATAAAGCAATTCTAGTGGGGGGTAGGAGGAAGTAGGCATTTGGTTAACTAGAATCTTCAGCTTATACATCAGGTAGGGAAATGGGCAGACTAGGTGGGCCAAGCAGTCCTTATCTGCCATCAAATTCTATATTTCTATGTTTCTATGTAATGGAGAAACACCAAAACTGCCATCATAGAGGCAACAAGCCTTTGTGTGAAACAAATAAAGAAAACAAAACGGAGTAAACAGCCACTGTGGTTCTCAAAAAGGTGGTGGGGAAGGTTAGGGAGAAAAAGATAGCATTCAGGAAGTGTAAGGAATCACAGAAGGAGCAGGACAGGAAACTGTATCTGTTAAAGCAGAAGGAAGTGGGGAAGGCAGTCAGAATAGCAAAGGCCCAAACCGAGAAAAAGATAGCCAACTCAGTTAAGAAGGGGGATAAAACCTTTTAAAAGACAAAGAACCTCTGTGCGCAAACACTGAGGCAAGGGTTACCCCAAAGGGCATTTGGCTGGGAAGCCAAGTTTCAAGAAAATACAAAATCACACATGCCCCACATGCATTGTGGGGGCATGTGTGTTTCTAAAACCTTTATATGTACACTATGGAACAAAGAAAGGTCATGGGAGGGATAGTGCAGCTTAATAAAGGGAAGGGGAGGTAGGCAGATGGAGACTGAGAAAAGGCAGAGATACTGAATGAATACTTTCCCTCAGTATTCACAAAAGAAGAAGAAGAGGAGGAGATACCGAAATGAAACAATAGAAGCACTCTGGGCAGGGGGGTCAACATCAATCCATTCACAGAAGAAAGGGTCCTGAAAGAACTCCTAGAACTCAAGGTGGACAAAGCAATGGGGCCTGATAGGATTCACACCAGAATTCTAAAAGAACTAAGGTGAGACCTAGTGACACCACTAACTACCCTTTTTAACAAATCATGGGAGGATGAGGTGGTACCTGAGGACTTGAGGAGGCAGAAGTGTTTCCCCTTCACAAAAGTGGGAGCAAGGCAGAGGCAAGAAACTATAGACCTGTTAGTTTGACCTCAGCGGTATGGAAAATGATGGAATCACTTCTGAAAGAAAGAATTGTTGAGTACCTAGAGGCCAGTGGGGCACAGAACCCAAGGCAGCATGAATTCACAGCAGGAAGGTTATGTTACACAAATCTAACTGATTTCTTTGACTGGGTGACCAAAGTAGTAGTCCAGGGAGGGGCTGTGGATATGGCCTACCTTGACTTTAGCAAGGCATTTGACACAGACCCACACAAAAGATTAATAAACAAGTTAGCCAGCCTGGAAGTGGGTCCCAGGGTGGTAGCCTGGGTAACAAATTGGCAGCACAACAGGACACAGAGGGTAATAGTAAATGGAACTCACTCTGAAGAAAGGGGGGTTACTAGTGGGGTACTGCAGGGTTCAGTACTGGGACCAGTCCTCTTTAATGTCTTTACTGGAGACATTGCAGAGGGTCTGGAAGGAAAAGTATGACTCTCTGCAGACAACACACAGATCTGAAACAGGGTTGATACACAAGATGGGGTGGAAAGGATGAAGAGGGACTTGACAAGTTTGGAGGAATGGTCAAATGTATGGAAGCAAAGATTTAATGCAAATAACTGCAAGATAATGCACCTGGGAAACAAAAACCCAGGGGAAGAGTACACAATGGGGGGAGGTATTAACAACAACAGAAATGGAAAGGGAACTCGGGTAGTCATATCAGATGACCTTAAGGTAGGCAAGCAATGTGATAAAGCAATAAGGAGAACTGGGGGATTCTGGGACACACAGGGAGAGGCATCACCAGTAGAAAACAGGAAGTTGTTATCCCACTGTACAGACAGTTGGTGAGACCCCATCTGGAGTACTGTGTGCAGTTTTGGAGACCCCATCTCCGCAAGGACATAGACAGGATGGAGGCGGTCCAGAGGAGGGCAACTAAAATGGAGCAGGGTCTGCACGAGAAGCTATATGAAGAGAAACTAAGAGAGCTTAACACAGTATGTATATTCTTGAGGAAAGGGGGGGTAGGATAGAAACTTTCAAGTATCTCAAGGGACTCAACAAAGCCCAAGAAGGTATCATATTTTGGAAAAAAGGATATGCAAGGACAAGGGAGCACAATTTAAATAAAGAGGGGGGATGGCTCAGGGACAATGTGATGAAATATTTTTTATTGGAGAGAGTGGAGGACGAATGGAACCACCTTCTTGAGGAGGTTGTGGGGTCAAAAACAGTGGGGGAATTTAAGAATGCAATGGACAGCCATAAGACAATTATACTGGGGGATAGAAGGAAGCAGGCTGTTGGTAAACTAGAATCTGCAGCTTATCCAATAGGTAGGGAAATGGGCAGACTGGGTGGGACAAGCAGTCCTTATCTGCCATCAAATCTATGTTTCTGTTAGACTCCCCCAATCTAGTTTAAACAGTAAGATAAAGTCCATCAAATTTGAAAAGCTTCATCTCCCAGAAGTTCCTCATGAACCTATGTCTTGATATTCTTTATCTCGACTCCATTCTTGTAACCAAGCATTGAATTCCTCAATTTCCTTGTTCCTGGTCCTGGTCTTGCAATCCCCTTTAGCCCAAACTGGGAGGATCTCTGAGAATGCCAGAATAAAATGTATCTCTGTTTATTTAGATGCTTCTCAGACTCTGTGACAACATGATGCTGCTACTGTCAGTCTCCATAGCTAATAACTGGACTCTCACTTTAATGTGACTGCCCTCAGCTACTGCATTGTGTGTACACTGGTGACTGGTGTCACTGTGTGGTGCAGGTCCATCACGTATCCCGGCACTTGTCAACTCCTACTTGTATCTGCAGCAGACGTCGTCTCGCAATAAATCTCAACTAAATTGTTCTCTAGTGCTCCCGATCTCCATCTGTTTCCAGTGCAAGCAGCAGGCAGGCTACATGGAACAGCTCTCTGCTCCTGCACAACTCTCCTTGTCCTCCAAAAATCATCATCTCCCACCCCCTGGGTCATCCTCTTTTATAGGGTCTACATTGCTCAGCCCCCTTCCTGCTCCTCCTAATTACAAAGGCAGGGAATACATACAGTATATACAGCTCAAACTCAAAGGTCTCCCCTCAGAGACATACTTCACAAATGGTCCAGTCCTTAGCTTTACTGTCTGCGGAGCTCCACTGATCTTTACTGACTGATGTACCCACTACTAAAATGGTGATTGACTAATAGAAAGCTCTCAGTCAGAAGTTGCATCTACTTCTCTTTTGTCCAAGTATTGCTATAAAGCAATCAACTATTCTCATCTATAAGCCTATACAGAGTAATACAGCCACTATGGATCTTGTAAAATGCAATTGCTGTGGCACACTTTTTAGCAAGGCTTTTATCTTAAGCGAGGGGGCACTGTCCAACATGCTTCATATTCAAGGGCCTTAAATATCAGCTGCATGCAGCCTGGGCTGAGATACAATACCTCTGCACTATCATATATCAGCTACCACTGGGCAACGTCACAGAACCTACAAGTCCTAGACATGCTGCGCAAGCATCCCTACGTCAAAGAACAAACAGGCCAGGAGGCTGGCTGGTGATCAGGAACCATAGAGCAACCCAAAAATCATCTGCTAAGGGGAGTTCCATTTCTATTTCGACATTGAACAGATATGCACCACTATCTCCCAGGGTGACTTGCATAGATGGCATCAATGATTCTTTAAGATGCATAATGGGCATTGAATATTCTCCACATCCAAACCAGCCCAAGGAGGTGCACCCCACTACTAACATGCTAAATCAGAAAAGAAGAAACCTGTTCTAATGCTAGGTGACTCCATAATTAGAGGTATAGGACCATGCTTCAGTTGCGGTCAGGTGCCACCCAGGGACATCAGCATGGAGGGACACAAACTGCATCAAGGAGATCATATGTGTAGTGGACCACAATACTCATGTCATTCTCCACATAGGTACAAATGACGTAGCCAGTATGTCAGTGGAGGAAACTAAACAAAATATCTCCAGGCTAGGTGACAAACTTTCTTCTCTTTCAACCAGTCTCACCTTCTCAGAGGTTCTGCATGTCTGGAATAAGGAAGACAGCAGGCAGAAGATCAAGGAAAAGGACATCACCAAATTTAACACCTGGCTGAGGAACTGGTGCCAGGAAAAAGGCCACTGGCATATCGGTAATTGGCAGGACTTCTGGGTATGGCAGTTTTTTAAATTCGATGCCCTGCACCTCTCTAAAGAAGGTTCATGAGCACTTGGTCAAAAGGTTGACGTCCATATTGGTCAGTTAAACTAGTAGAGGGGGGATGACACAGGCACCCTTTACACCACAAGGGTCACCTTGTGCCCCTCCATCATCACCAACCAGTTCAGCACTCATATGCTCCTATCATACACACAACAAGCATCACAAAACACACATGCAACAGAGCCAGGGTAAGCCTTCAGCTAACCAGAATAAACAGTGTGAGAAGGCAATGTGCATCAACTCTCATAGCCTGATGAACAAAATTCCTGATCTCACAGCCATGATTGCAGAAGAATTGGTCACTGTTACAGAAACATGGTTCATCGGGAACCACACATGGGATGTCACCATTCCGTGGTACATGCAATTCCGGAAGGATCAAGAAGGTAAAAAGGGAGGGGGGATAGCATTGTATGTAAAAGGGGACATCAATGCAACAAAAATTCAAAGGAAGTAATGCAAGGCAGAAGCTCTTTGGATTACCCTCGGGGCTAGAGAGAAGTCCCCAATCCGGATTGAAGTTATCTATAGACCCCCATCCTAGGAAGCTGATTTAGATAAAGAGCTCATGGAGATCATCTTGATGATGGTAGACATGGGAGAGTTGCTGCTGGTAGGGGACTTCAATCTGCCAGATGTGGACTGGTCCTCATACACAGTAGTCTCCTAATGAAGTAAAGATTTCCTGTTTGCATTGCAAGGAGCAGGTTTACAACAGCTGGTGAATTCTCCTACCAGAGACAAAGCAATACTGGACTTTGTGCTCTCAAACAGCACACAAGTCTCAGATGTGCAAGTAGGGGTTAATCTGGGGACCAGTGACCACAGGACAATCCATCTAACTGTGAACAAGGTAGAAGATACTAGTCACACTTAAACCAAGGTTCTAGATTTCTGGAGAGCTAACTTTCCTGAGATGAATCTTATAGTCACATCCATGCTAGATGACAGAAACTCAGAAGATGAAGAAGACTGTCGTGAGGCCTTAAAAACTGCTTTAAATACAGCTACAGTTACAGTACATGTACTAAGCAGATCACCAAATCCAAAAGAAAGAAAAATCCACTCTGGTTCACTAAGGAAATTACAACCAAAATCAAAGAAAAAGGAGGGCTTTTGCAAAATATAAACAAACTAAAAGTGAATCAGATAGAGAAGCATACAAAAACAAGCTGAGTAAGGCAGGAAAGGCAGATAGGAGATCAAAAGTGCAGATGGATGAGAAAATAGCACAGAGGGTCAAGAAGGGAGACAAAACCTTCAGATATATAAGGGAAAAAAGAAAGAGTAAGAGGGAATAGCCAGGTTAGCAACAAAGGAAGCCAAGATGGCACAGACAGACAAAGACAAAGGAGAGCTTACTAAATTATTTATTTTGCTTGGTCTTCACCATAGAAGACAGGGGAAGGGTCCTACACTAAGTACAGTAGGTCAGTACACAACACCACAGGAGCAGACACAAGACCCTTCACAAAGGAAAGGGTCCTAGAAGAGCTGAACAGGCTCAAGGTAGATAAAGCAATGGGGCCAGATGGCATCCACCCTAGGATACTGAAGGAGGTTCAGGAAGAACTTGCCACACCACTGGCTGAGCTTTTCAGCAAGTCACTGGAAAGTGGAATAATACCTCAGGACTGGGAAAGGGCAACAGTAGTACCTTTAAAGAAGAGTGAAAGCAGGGAAGAGGCAAGAAACTACAGACCAGTCAGTTTGACCTCAGTGGTAGGAAACCTTATGGAATCATTGCTAAAGGTGAGGCTAGTGAAGTACCTGGAGGATAACAGGAAGACTGACCTCAGGCAACATGGCTTCATAGCAGGACAGTCTTGTCAAACTAATATAAACTTTTTTGACTGGGTCACCAGAGCAGTCGACCAGGGAGGAGCAGTGGACACTGTGTACCTGGACTTCAGCAAAGCCTTCGACACTGTCCCCCACAGAAGGCTAGCTAACAAATTACAGCATACAGGTGTTTGTCATAAGATAATGAACTGGATCACCAACTGTCTGCAAGATAGGATGCAGAGAACACGTGTCAGTGGATCATTATCAAGGGAAGGCAAAGTGACCAGAGGCATTCCATAGGGGTTTGTGCTGGGACCTAGCCTCTTTAACATATTTATCAGGGATATTGCAAATGAATTAAAGGGGAAGGTTTGCCTGTTTGCAGATGACACAAAACCCTGCAACAGAGTAGACATGCAGGAGGGAGCGAAAGGTACAGAAGCAGACCTGAAAAAACCAGAGGAATGGTCCAGGGATTGGCAGTTGAAGTTTAATGCCAAGAAGTGCAAGGTTATGCATATAAGAAAAAGAAACCCAGTGATAAAGTACACACTGGGAGGGCATCAGTTAGAGGAGACAAAGACAGAAAGAGACCTCACAGTACTCATTACAGATGACTTAAAGTTTGGAAAACAGTGTGAAAAGGCAGCACGGAAGGCAAGTGGCATCCTTGGATGCATCGATAGGGGAATTACAAGCAGAAAGAGCAAGGATATCATTCCTCTCTACCGGTCCTTGGTGAGGCCACATTCAGAGTACTGCAGTCAGTTTTGGAGGCCCCACTTAAAACAGACATAGACCATCAGGAGACAGTACAGAGAAGGGCTACAAAGAAGGTGCATGGACTGCATCATGGCTCATACAAGGCAAGACTCAGGGAATTACATTTGTACACCCTTGAGCAGAGACGAAACAGAGGGGACATGATTGAAACTTTTAAGTACTTTAAGGGAATCAACACAACTCAAGCAGAAAGCATCTTCTGGCAAAACAAGGATGGATGTACAAGGGGGCACAACTTGCATCTAGTGGGAGGCAGGTTCAAAAGCAACCTCAGGAAGTACTTCTTTACAGAAAGGGTCATAGACCCATGGAACAGCCTACCTCAGGAGGTGATGGAATCCAAGACAGTACACAAGTTCAAACTCACATGGGACATTGTGGACACATCAGGGTGCAGTCTAAATAGGAGGGGGACAGAAACACATGCAGATTAGATGGATCATGTGGTCCCCATCTGCTGACACGATTCCTATGTTCCTATCTCCAATGACTGACCCATCCAATGGGGGTGTACCAAATCCAGATCATGAAAGATGCAGCGCAGGTGCAGCTCCCTGGCTCTCTGTGTCCAGTCCAGTGTATGTATTTAGGTTCTGGCTTGACTCTGTTGATTCTTTCCCCACTAGAAGGGGAATCACAAAATCCACAAATTACAAACTCAGCAGTAGACACACTATTGCAGGGGCACTCAGGCTGGAGCTTTTATAAAGGCAGATGGTACAAAAAGGTAAACAACCACCCCACCCCTTCTGATCAGACACTAATGTGATAACTAAGTGGCTCCCAGCACAATGAAGGGTGAAACCAACACTTGTGCTCCCTTACATCCTGCACTAACTGGATTAATTTATTCAGGCTTATGACTGTCACATTGGGCATGAGGAAGCTGGTATCCTACTTTTTAAATAACACAAATCCCTCTGGGACAAAGACAGGAAAATAAGTGAAGTTCCCTTGTCCCATGCTTGCCTCCATTCACACAACCACTCTACATGACACATGCACATGGACGGCACATTCTGACTGGGACGGGTGTATGGGCACGTGGCATTACTAGGGAGACAGCAGTCCATACTGCACCCCCCTACAGGAAACCCTAGCCATACACTGATTTGCAAACACACTAGCACTGTGACACTTGATTAGTGCCTCGTGGCTGCTTGCTGGGGAACATCATGCAGAAAAGGATCAAACCACTAAGGACAGGAGCAGCTTGCTCCATTCAACTACATGAAGTTTCAACTCCACAAGTAGAGAACAGTATCATGTTCCTTTGCATCCTGAGCTGCATTGGATTTGACAGTAACAAACCTCTGAATCCCAATTATTTTAACAATATGTTTGCTTCACACATGTTCACAAGCAAACATGACAAAACAGAAAAACAAACCAAGGGCCCCATATTTAAAAGGATAGCATGATCACCAACAAATTAGCATGTGTAAATTGTAAGTAAAGATTCTCAACCCTGATAATCACTTCAGCACTTTTTACTGAGACTTTTTATCTTTTCCAGTTCCTTTGTCTTTTCCATTCTTTTTTTTTCAAAACAATGATAAAACGCTTTCCACAGTTCCAGCATATAAAACCAGGTTCACCGTTTATTAGCATATAAATCCTGTTTAGCAATTCATTAATGTTTGAAGATAATCCTGTCCCTTCATCAGAATGTGATTTGTGCTGTAATATAAATAAAACAAAAACTATTTTTGTTCAGAATCAAATAAGTATTGAAATATTTTTTTCTGTTATAATTTCAACATTAAATCATAAGTAGTTGGCAGGAGGAACTAACCTGATTGTTGCCAAATATATCATAAGTCTTGTCTCATTCTTTCTAAGTTGCATTTCTCCATTTTTATGTTTGCTTACACGCATGTGCAAGAAACATAGTGCCATCATCTGAGTTTTCGGAGGTGTGGCAGCCCTCTTCCAATTCAGGCAGTGTGTTTGCAGACGCGGCCGCAGTTCTCCAATGCCTTCTGGAGCTGTCTATAGAGCTCCAAAATGCAGTGGAGTACAGTTGAAAATAGGAACTACGCTTCAGTGAGCAGCGATAAGATATACGCCTGCTTATGCACGCTCCCCCTACACACACACACACACACACACACACACACACACACAAACACACACACACATACGCATCCTACGTACTACTACACACACTGTATAGCCAAGAGGTGCCCAATCCTCAATGGCTGTGCTCGCCCCAAAAGCCTTCCACATGCCACGTTGGGTGCCTACCCCAGTGTGGCATTTCATCGTATAGCTGACGGGGTGTCCAATCCCCTGTCGGCTCCACTGTCCTCCCCCCAGAGTACAGGGTGCCATGCTGGCAGCCCACCCCAGCGTGGCAACAAATGCTATGGCTGACGGGGGTGCCCAATCCCCCATCGGCTACATGTCCCCCAACCAGCCATCCTCGTGCCACACTGGGAGCCCACTCCAGTGTGGCAAACGTCCCGCGTTGTCATTTAAAAAAAAACCTGCAAATAAAAAACTGTCCCTTAGCACTTCTCCCTGCCCCCCTCTCACAACCCGCACCCACCCACGGTGCACCCTGCCTCCCCACACCCCCACTCACCCCATACTTAACTCCGGACCTTGGCATGACGATCTTCGGTGGACTGGGAATACGTCTGCACTCTTCAAAGCCGACCACGAACTGAGAAAATGCCGGTAAGCTGTATTATGGGACAGATAGGGTTTTTTCAACTTAGCTGCATATCACAGGCATTTTTGGGAATTTTTGCACCAAATTTAAAACATGGGGTTTTTGGGACCCCTTCTCATGAATGCTGTCACTGTCGTGGCGTTATTCGAGCCCAAAGGGTGATTTTGCAGTCAATGCATGAAATCATCTTTTGGGACCAATTAATGAAATGACACTGCCAGTGTTCATAAGGTGGGCTCTCAAGAAGCCTATTTTGAAAATTTGGTTGAAAAATTCCAAAAAATGACTGTTTTACAAGCGTGCGTTGTGCAGTTCCTATGCACGCTCATAAGTTCAGGAATTTTCAATATTTTCACTCCAGATTTTCAACAGTGCCATTTTACCACAGCTTCTTATGAGCAGTACAGCTGTCATATTTCACATCTCATCCAAAACGTGTTTCTGCCTATGTAGTGCACAATGGTGCAGTAGGTGTGTGAAATCAATGTACGGGACAAATTAAGAAAATCACAGTGACACTGTTCATGAGCAGAGATCTTAAAATAGCTATGTTGAAAATTTGGTGAAAAAATTCCTAAAAATGACTGTTTTACCAGCGTGGTTGTGCAGTTCCTATGCGCTCATAAGTTCAAAATTTTCAATATTTCAATCCAGATTTTCAACATTGCCATTTTATTACACTTCTTATGAGCAGTACAGCTGTCATTTCATCTCATCCCAAAACATGTTTCTGCCTATGTAGCACACAATGGTGCAGTGGGTGTGAAATCAATGTATCGGGACAAATTAAGAAAATCACAGTGACACTGTTCATGAGCAGAGATCTTAAAATAGCTATGTTGAAATTTGGTGAAAAATCCATAAAATGACTGTTTACGGCGTGTGTTAGCTTGGTTCCCTCATGCGCCTTGATAAGTTCGCAATTTTGCAATATTTTCAATCAGATTTTCAACAGTGCCATTTTATTCACACTTCCTTATGAGCAGTACAGCTGTCATTTGTCACAACATGCCCAAACATGTTTTCCCGATGTAGCACACAATGGCGCAGTCGGTGTCTTGGAAATCATTGTATAGGGACACTTTAAAGAAATCACAGTGACACTGTTCATGAGCAGAGAGTCTTAAAATGGCTATGTTGAAAATTTGGTGACAAAGTCCATAAAATGACTGTATTCACTAGTGAGCATTGCAGTTTCCTCACACCCTGATAAGTTCATGACTTTGTAATATTTTCAGTCAGATTTTCACCAGTGGCATTTTCCACACTTCCTATATGAACAGTACAGCTGTCATTTTTCACAACATGGCGAAATGTGTTTCACACTTTCAGCGCAGAATGCGTGGTTGCTGTAGGAAATCATTGTTTGGGACAGATAAAGAAAATCACAGTGACACTGTTCATGATCGGAGGTCCCAAAATGCCTGTGTTGACAATCTGCTGTAAAAAAATCCCCAAACTAATTACTTTACGGGTGTGCATTGCACAGTTTCTATGCACGCTCATGACTTCACCAGTTTTTTTAATATTTTTACTGCAGATTTGCAACATTGACATTTTTTACACCTCCCCATGAACAGTACAGCTGTAGTTTTTTACATCCTGTTCAGAATGTTTTTGCACCTGTGATGCTAAATGCCGTAGTCACTGTGTATAAGCAGCTTTCAGCTAACAAACTGATATTGCCACTGTTCATGAGATGGGGTCACAAAAAAACCATGTTGAAAATTTGTAGTGAAAATGCCAACGAATGCCTGAGGTATTAGGGTTTCCAACCATAACGCCCAACCCTGTAGAGAATGACAGGCATCAGGGGTGTGACTTGACTTGGGATTCTTGCCTGCAATGCTCATACCATTCCACACCCTGCAGCCAGTGAGAGGCATCGAGGTATGCCTTGGACTCTTCGGCCCCAAAGCTCACCCATTCTCCTATACAACACCCATCTCACCGTATTTTCTGATGGAATGGGGTGAGCATAAGGGCCAAGGCACACCGTGACACTTGTCAGTGTCTGCAGGGTGGGGTGTGGTGAAATGGCATGGCCGTTATGCCTGACAACCCAAAGGCACACCCCAGTGCCTGTCACTCTCTGCAGGGTGGTGGTGGGGCTGGCTTCACTTCAATACTTCACTGACATTTCTATTACGCAGTTTTGTAACTTCTACACTACCACTGCCAATGCCAGCAAGCAAACATTCGGCATTGACAAATGCTTATTACTTAATGACTTCCTTATATTTGTGTAACTTCTTTTAAATTGAGGCAGCCTAGTAAATATACTGTTTTTTACAATTAATTTCTTTTTGCCACCTAGTCCTCAGCGGCATTTCTTCTAGCCTAGTTCCCCAGTCTCGTCCCCTGCTCATAGCGTACCTCTGGCTTCCTCCATGGCTTGCACCCCATGGCGTGGTGGCGGGGATCCCTCAACCTGCTGCTACAGATCCGGTGCCAGGGTAACTGCTTTGTTCACTGGGGCAGCACCTGAGGGGATCAGCTTTCATCCAGTTTTTCTCCTCCGGTTTTTCTCTCTCAGGAGATGAGGCATGCAGTGATGCCCACAGAGGTAGTGTGCACATGTCAGCATGCACTCCCTCCAAGTGTCTGCCTTTTCTCCTCCCTATTTCTGGAGCATCAGTGAGCTGCTTCCCAGCCACCACTAGGGAACTGTGAATCTAGTTTTATATGCTGCAACTGTGGAAAGTGTTTTATCATTTTTTGAGAAAAAAATGAAAAAGACAAAGGAACTGGAAAATATAAAAAGTTTCAGTAAAAAGAACAGAAGTGATTATCAGAGTTGAGAGTCTTTACTTACAATTTACACATGTTATAATTGGATCTGAAGACACTCCACTACAGTTCAAATTGGTATCAGGAGACAAAAGGGGACCGTGTGAGGTCAATTGCACAACAAGGATGCTAAAAAAGTAGCACCCACACTAACCTGGGTTTCCACAAGGACTCTGGGCAGGGTCATCTTCAGAGGTCTCCTGAGCACTAGCAAATCATTTCAGCATGGTCATGCTAACCACACTGCTGCATCTATGCAAATTTGTTTGTTGTTTATTTTTTATTTATTTAGTTTTTGTTGACCGGGTAAGTGCACTAGACAAATCCTGCCTATTTTCAGGCATGACCCGGGGGAGGGGGATACAGATGAATTCCAACTGACCTTGAACAAGGGAGTCCCCCATGCATAATGTCACAGCGGTATATTGAAACAGTTTCAGGAGCATTAAACAGCCCCTACAGTAGTGCTATTTACTACCAAATATCTGTCTTACTGCAGCACTATGGCCGTACTGCAGCCACCCACCCCTGTGTCCAGTGGACCCCCTTCCCATAACAACTGCCATATGACACATATCATATGAACCCTGCAAGTCTAGTTGACCCCCTCACCCCAATCATCCCCATATGATACATATTGTAAGATCCCTGATAGTCTAATGGACTCCCCACACCCTGATCACTCTGTATAATTAAAGTCCCTTGTGGGCTAGTAGCCCCCCACTGAGTGTTTGTAACCCCCCCATGTATGTGCACCCACAGAGGTCCCCCCACACTGCACCCACTCACCCTCCTTAGCCAGCTAGAGCACAATGGTGAGTTCAGTAGTTACTCACAACCACGCTCTGTGACTGTGAGGTGGTGGACAGCCAAGGAGGTGAGCAGACGGTTTTGCTGTCCACTAATCTGCTATGTTATATCTGGTGAGTGGTAACAATGGGGAGGTGGGTGCAGGGATGGTGTAACTCAGGGGGTGGGGTGGAGGTGGCACCTGCTTGAGGGGCCTTGTTGCTCAGTGTGTGTGGTTGCTAGCCCGCCAGAGATTTTAATTATACAGCGGACATGGAGTAATAGGGGGCAGGTGGGTCCACCAGACTACCTGGGATCATATGACAGGTATCATACGGGATGACCAGGATGGGGGGGGGTCCACTAGACTACCAGGGATCTTACAGTATGTATCATATGGGGGTGAGCAGGATGAGTGGGTTTGATTGGCCTACCAGTAATCTTATGATATGTATCATACATGGGTGATCAAGGGGAAGGGGGTCAGCTAGACTAACAGGGATATACTATTATCGGCACTAGGGTTATGCTGGGCCCATGCAAATGGGATCATAATGGGTACACAGATGGCCCCTTAGTGCCTTGCATGACCAGTCAGCTCATTTGCATGCTTGAGCTGAATATGGTGCAGTAGCAAACTCCACTCCCAACTGCTGTTCTGTGCCTGGTAAAGTGACCAATAAATCCAAGCAAAAAAGATTGGCACCAGAACATACAGTGAGTTCAGGCTTTATTCCTCAGCATTTTAAAGAGAAAAGGTTGTCCTGGAGGAAACAGCTCTGGTATTTAACACCTAGGGAGCCTTGTCCAGGCTCTCTAGGTGTTAAATACCAGTACTGTTCTCCCCAGCATAACCTTTTCTCTTTAGAATGCTGAGGAATAAAGCCTGAACTCACTATACGTTCTGGTGCCAGTCTTTTTTACTTGGATTGAGCTGAATATGGCCTATAAGAGCTGTGACACTATCCTGTTTCAGGCTGTGCTATCTCCTGTGGACCATATACAACCTTGATCCATGTCAGTGCAGTGAATATCCACTAAGAACCGAACCTACATGGCCCGATATTCTGTCAGTTAGCAAGTTCTGTCAGTACGGAGTCACGTAATAACCCCCTCAGGCTAGCTGCTCCTTGTGAGAGATCCCACTCCTTCTTGAGCTATTTTTGATTTACGAACATACGAACATATGAAATTTGCCAGCAGATAAAGGCCTAGAGGTCTATCAAGTCTGCTTGAATATGCAGCTAGCACCCCTTATTCTGCAGCTGCCCCTCCCTTCCATCGTTCCCCTTCATTCACCCTCCCCCTTGTCCTGTCTCATCCCCTTTTGAAGCAGTCCACTGTTCTACTGGATACCACTTCTGCAGGTAACGCATTCCACCCAGCCACCACCCTCTCTGTAAAAAAAGTGTCTCCTTATCTCCCTCCTGAACCTTCCTCCCTCCAGTCTCATATCATGGCCCCTGGTTTCCCTCCCCTTCCTTACTTTGAACAGCTCCCCTGTACCTGTCTTGCTTATTCCTTAATGCACTTAAAGATTTCAGTCATGCACCCCCTGTCCCTCCTCTCCTCCAGCGAGTACATGTTCAACTCCCTCAGCCTTCTCTCATATGATAAGTCCCCCAGCCCCTAATCATCTTTGTTGCCCTGCGCTGCACCCCCTCCAATAACTTAATGTGTCTCTTCAGATACGGGCGCCAGTACTGCATGCAGTACTCTAGGTGCGGTCTCACTAATGACCTATACAGTGGCAGGATCACCTCCTCCCTCCTCGAAGACATACCCCTTGCAATACAATCCTGCATTTTGTTGGCCTTTGCAGCTGCCTTCCTACATTGTGCTGAGTTATTCATTGACCTGTAATGAGCACTCCCAGATCCTTCTCCTTCTCTGTTTGGGCTAGCTGCCTAGCTGGTAACTCCTTCTCGGGTTCTTTATCCCAAAATACAGCACCTTGCACTTTTTGGCATTAAACCCCAGTTGCCAGGTGTCTGACCAGGTTTCAAGCTTTGCCAGATCATCCTGCAACCCCTGCCATCCCCCTTGGTCATCCACCACCGCACCTACCTTGGTATCATCAGCAAACAGACTGCTCTTGCTCTTGATGTCCAATGATATGTCTGCAATGACTATCCCAAACAACACTGGTCCCAACACCAGCCCTGTGGAACACCGCTCATCACTACCCTTGGGTGTGAGAGCTCTCCACCCACTACCACCCTCTGTTGCCTTCCCTGAAGCCAGTTCCCTACCCATCTCACCAGCTTTGCACCCTCCTCTGTGCCTGCTAACTTACTTCCCAGCCTTCCATGTGGCACTGAGTCGAATGCCTTACTGAAGTCCAGATACAGGACATCCACTGCATGGTCCCTGTCCAGTTGCCTAGTTACCCAGTCATAGAACTCCACAAGGTTGGTTTGACAGGATCTGCCCCATATGAAGCCCTGCTGTCTGCTGTCCTATAGTCCTTTGGTCTCTAGGAGGGCCACCAGCCTCTCCTTCAGGATAGTCTCCATTAGCTTACCCACGATGGATGTGAGGCTCACTGGTCTATAGTTTACTGGTTCATCCTTGGAGCCACTCTTGTGGAGGGGCACCACATGAGCCACCCTCCAGTCCTGAGGTACACACCCTGAATGTAGTGAGGCATTAAATAGGTCTTCCAAAGGCCCTGCAAAGACCTCTGCCAGCTCCTTCAGTACCCTGGGGTGGATGCCATCTGGTCCTGGCGCCTTGTCCACCCTCAGTGCCTTCAAACCATCCCGAACTCTGCCCTCCATGATTTCCCCATCTGTCACCCCCATTTCTGCCATTTCTCCCCCCTTGGGTGTCATCCCCTCTTCTCTTTAGTAAATACTGAGCAGAAGTACTCATTTAAAACCTTAGATCTAACCTCTACAATTTGAACTACTACAATCTTTCTGTCTTCCTGGATTTATTATTGCCTGTGGTCAGTGAAAATCTTTTCAAAAATGAAAGCAGAAATGAAAACTGCTCCTCTACATCATACACCACCTGCCACTCCAGACAAAACCTCCAAATGGTCTAAGGCACAGGCAGCAGCTCCAGCTAAGAATACCTCATCATCTTCTATTCTTACAGAAGAGAGATTTCAACAGGAGTTTAACCCTATCAAGGAAACTTTGCTGACACTTACAGAGGAGATAAAAGCCGTCCATCCTTCTGTTGAGGTACTTTTTAGAAGAGTCAGGGATAATGAGGCTTGCACCAGTTTGCTGGAAGACTGGCACGATAAATGGAAACCAGAGATGGTCACACTCCGTCAAACAAATGCCCAATTTGAATCTTGACTGGATAACCTAGAGGTCAGTAGTAGAAGGAATAATGTGGTGATATTAGGGCTTCCTGAATGGGCTGAGGGATCTAATGTACTTCAATTTGTTCAGCAGCTTTGTGATCAGATTGCCAGACCCTCCCTCAATGTTTCCACATATGTGGTGGAAAGAGTGCATTGCTCCCTACCTTCAGAAGGGCAGCCTCCCCAACTCTTGATTTTTGGATTCTTAAATTACCTTGTTTGCCAATATCTCCTTTCTAAAATTTATAACACCGAAGAAATATCCTAGGAAGGAGCCCATCTCAGAATCATCCAGGACCTCCTGACCTCTGTGCGTGTGAGAAGAGCAGCCTTCCACCCGACTGTGAGTAAACTCTTTGCGGCTGGAATCTTTGCAGTGAGATTCCCAGCTACATTGCAGGTGCTTCATGGAGACACCTGGAAAAGTTTTGAAACTACTAAGCATGCTGAGGCAGTGCTCCGGAGGATCTATTCTGATTTATTTAAATTACTGTGAACTTGCAAGTCAGCTGGTGTTGTGCTACTTTGGATGCAAGTTGGCAGAATCAATGGCTTAATATTGCTTCCTTCAACCCACTGGTTTCTGACTTGCCACAGCTTACTCTTTTTTTTTCCCTCCATATGACACCACACCTACAGTAGCCCCCTTCTTCTGTTTCTGACTGGCTGTACAGTATTATAACATATTTCTGCTTTGGGGGTATGTACTGTTTAAGAGGATGAAGTGGTAATGGTCTAGTTTCAAACTTAAGTACCCAGCTTTAAATACCACTGATTACACTGCAAACTGCTTCCGATAAAATAGCTTTGATCTCCATGGATCAGCCTTGTGCTTTGAGTCTCCTGTGGTGAGCTGTGTGGATTTTCTATTGGAAGTTTGGTAATAATGGTGATCAAGTTCCCAAAGTGAACTGCACTGTCCCGCTGGACATTTCCATCTGCTTGTGCATGTCAGGAGATTGATGCTCCCCATGTCTCCTGAACCCCACTATTTCTGTTCATTAGATGAGTTTCTGGATTGCTGACAGAACATTTCTCACCTGTTGGTCCTTACCCCCAAGACTTCGATTGTTCGGATGTATTTTATTCTTAGTTCTTATCAATACACCTAGGAGCCCGCTGCAGCTCATCTTTGTTAAATCTCTTTCCTATCTGATGCTACTTTGTTACTAGACTTTACTATTTGTTTAATGCCAGTTTTGAGTCGGTTCAGATTACCCGCCATCCCCCTTAACTTGACTACATGGTTCTATCCTCCATAATAAGGCTAACAGGTGGTAAGATCCTTACCTTAATTCTACCAGGGAGACCATCAGAAGCTTTGAGAGTGCCATGGCAATTGTGGCTTTTTATTAAATCTGGATGCCCACCTATCACCTCTTTTGATTATGGACCGGATCGATCAACAAAGAGACTGAGATCCAGTTGGAGTAGTTCTGATGAGCCTTCGATCTTTTGTTGAGAATTACTTGGATTTTCTTCCAGCTGCTACAATTACTGAGGAGAACGTGCCCAGAATGGTGGGTTGCTTTCTTTTCCACAGGACATCTATATTTGCTCTTAAGATTGAGAGTCCTCTGCTCCTTATACCGAAAGGCCCCTACTTTTCTGTGGCACATTGGGACCAAGCTCTACAGCAAGATTACCATTTGCTGCAGAACTTCTGCGGCGGTAGTTTGTAATTTCTGCAGAAGTTCTGTGGCACTAATTAACTACCACATCACAGTGTCAGCTTGTCATCCTGACTTTACATCCAAGGCAATGGTTATAGCAATCAGGATGGGGGAAAGCACAGTAACACTAGTTCAAAAAATAACAGACTTATAGAAATAATTTTATGTCTAAAAAAGCAAAAAAAAAAAATATTCCTTAAGGCCATAGCCTATTGCATAAATTAAATACACAGAGGGGACCTTATGTGATAAATAAGATATTTCTATACTCATGCTGTCTATACCACTCATGAGGTCCCCACTGAGTATCACTTATATATTTAAATGTGCTGTCTACTTAACTCATGAGGTCCCCACTGTGTATTACTTATATATTTATATGCAGTCTGTAACACACATACAAATATATGTGTGTGTGTGTGTGTGTGTGTGTGTGTGTGTGTGTGTATATATATATATATATATATAAAATATAGTGAGAGGGATACTACATATACATATATATATGTGTGTATATATATATATATATATATATATATTAGAGGCAAAACACTCAGTTTAATGCATTAGTTAGGGTTGTCCCACAGTGACAAAAGTGAGGAAATTCACTGTTAGGGTTGAAAACCCTAACTCCGAATTCACCCCCCCAGCACCACACACACACAGACACACACACACACATGCAAGTATGGGGGAGGACCAAGTCAACACAACCAATGACAGACATCCAGCAGCAGGTGACAGAAACAACAAACAATTGTACTATGAGACATCCTCACCCACCTGACCAGGTACTGCATGCACAGTGGAGATCAACAGCAAAACTGAGGCCATGTACACCAAACATACACATCCCTGATTGCAGCTGCACACAAAGTACCACACTTAGTAGTTGCATGGCCTTACCTACCGGTGCCTCACACCACACCACAACTGGTACTGTGCCGTTAGTCAATATAAATGCTGAAGGTGCATGATGACAGTTGTAGAAAGGTTTTAACACTAGTGAGTATACATTAATTAAGAGAAGTACATAAATTAACTACAAGACACTAGCATGCTCAAGATAAAAGTAGTGTTACATTTAGTATGTGATTTACATAGTAGTACATTTACTGCAACGGTTTACTCAAAATAGATAGGCTGATGTAAACGTATGGAAAAGCATTGCCTGTTCAACGCTGTGAAATTCGTACTGCCAGTATCAGATGCATTCTTACTGATGAAGGTGTACTGCTGATGTACATACACAGACCTTCAGTGTGTTTCAATACTAAAGATGCAGTAAGTATTCTTTGTAAGAAACAGTGTAATTGCATGGATCAGGCCAAGCAACTTCTAAATATCGTAGCACTACTGGGCCAACAATGACGTACCTGTATCAGAGATGTCTATAGGATAGATTTTCCTGTAGTCACTTACTGAGTATGTTGTACCTGAGAAAGACAATCTCATTGCATCTGTGATGACTAACTTATTCAAATAGTGATACATTTACTATTGTTGCAATGAGTGATCTATGCCACTTATGGACACAGTGTAATTTTTTTAACAGTTGTTTCATACTCAGGCTGTATGCCTAGTGTTCGGGTTTGCCACACTTCTGTCACTGATGCTATCAAAGTGATAACTGTGTTAATTGTGGTACAACAGGAATCAAGTAGGTATAGTGTAGATATAAACAGAATGTCTTTTAGTATTGATTTAACTCACAATGGGGTAAGTGTACTAGGACAGCAGGGGTTATTCTCTATCACTGAGTCTGTCAGTTATAATCACACTAAGGTTTCGATGACTGTAATGATCAAGTTACACTGTTTTACTGGACTGATCAAGTCTGTGTGGCTACAGTGTGGGAGTTTAATTCTGTGTACTCTGCTTGACATTACATAATGTCAGGTATTTTCTGTTGATATATTTCTGAATAGGGAGCAGGAAGTGTGTGTTTTTGAAATCCTGCCACAGAGAGATGGCTATTAGTAAAATTAAAAGAGCAAGATTATTACATTTTACATTACACTTCTCAGTGGAAACTGGCTGTATTTTGAAAGATGCATTATTATGATTACTATTTTACTAACAGAAGGACATGACATATCTGAATGATAGCCAAATGTTAATCCCCATGTTAGGTTTCCTTGCTTGATGGTTCTTACCTGCCGTAGCAAACAAAATGGTAGCACAGCTAACCAAGTAAACACAAAGAATCAGCCGGTTCCATTGCAGGAAAATTATGAGTGTAATTATATGCAAACATCTGCATAAAATTTTGACTTCAGGCCTCATAGCCCCTGGGATCATATGCACATATTATGACATTGTTGCATCTTTCTCAAAGCAAATGTTGACATTTCAGCATAGCTAATTGAAATGGGAGAGTGGAACATGTAAGCCTGCTGTTACAAAAGTATAACAAATGTCTCAGGGGTTGTGCACAGGATATAGTACTGCTTTTTTGCTACAGTTTTAACCTTCTGTAATCAAGTACCTTACTGACATAGGACAGGATTTTCAAATCCCCTTAGATCAGTGCGGATCAATCCCTGTGTGTGGCAAACTCCTTTGCACCAGGGACACTGTGCCATATTTCATTACAATTGCGATCCCAGTGCCAAAGACTCCAGAGTTGCTACAAGCCTTGCCATGCCCCAGAGGGGATTGATGCAAGAAGCTGTCTTCCCTCGGCAGTCTACGACCATGTTGCCAGAGTAAGGAACAGAACCTGGTGCACATCCCAAATGGGAACAGTGCGTCTGTCATTATCATCAGTGCTCCATCCAAGAACGTGTAACTATGGGACAGCTGGCTGGCTCGTAGTGTCCCCATGCACAAGATAAGATGAAAACAGCACTACAAGCAGACAGTATGGAAAACACTCACAGCACTGTATACATGTGTTACCTAACGGTCAGTGCTGCACTGTCAGAAGTGCTCCAGTCATGTAAGTGGAGCTGCAGGTTAACCTGTAGGGCCTCAGATACCACTGCCATAGCAGCAGGCATTGCACTCTGAATAGAAATGAGCAGTGCCACTGTTCCTCCAATGACATGCCCTCCGTTCCTGCCAAATGGGTTCAGCTGTCAATATGCATGCATAAATATACAACACAGCCACTGTTGTGAAGTCTATAGTTGTCATGGATTGCTACATACCTAGTGTGACATATGAGGATCACAGAACACTGTCACTTCAAACTCAGGCACGTAGTAGATGGTATGTACTGGGGCATGACCTGGGTGCTGTGGGAGGTTACTGTTGGAGCCAGCATGACATGCAGCAGACTGGTGTGGTACCACACTGAACACCATCATGCAGCCCATGGCCATTGCACCCTGGCACCTACTGCATTCCTGATTCCCAGTGGTGTCAACTGAGGGCTAGCAAAGTTGCTGGAGAGGCAACCAGTGGTTCAGTACTGTGTTTACCCTGGCAGCCACTACTGCACCTACAGCATGCTGATGGTAGCTTGACCACATTTTGGTTGTCATGGAAAAGGGTACACTTTTTGGTTTCCCTGGGCCACCACTACCATCTCCACTACATGCCCAGACAGGTCTCATGTTGTCTTGTGCTGCAGTAATCACTCAGATGAACCTGCTGCAGCCATGTGTTTCAGTGCACACCTCACTTAAACCAACTATGCTTGATATAAGCAGGTCCATTGGCTGATCCTGGGTTTTTGAAACTCCCAAGGTAGGGGATGTTGCTGCTATATTATGGCACAAGACCTCTGTCTGCCATAGCACAGCCCCATGGCTGGCACAGGCATGGTGCAAGCCTCTCTGGCATAGGCAGATCCTGGTATGCTGCAAGCATTGTTGAAAAGTTAGTAATGATGTAAGGTGAGGCACAGTGGCCCCTTGTGTTCTTTTTCTTATGCAAGCACCTTGTATCATTCCTGACCCTTTGAAAATCCTGCCCATAATGTTCTTTACTGCTAGTAATGGATGCAATCCATATCTGGGTGATTCAATATTTGAATTGCTTAATAGGTTAATTTATTGCATAAAGTGGTTGTTAATGTTTAATGTTTAGTATACTGAATATCGACTATGTACATTTGAATGAAACTGAGTTTTTGATTAACTGGTAAAGTTAATACTTCTGATTTCTTGTTTGGCGGATTTCCCTTGATTATGTAGGCAGTGATACCCAACAGGTTGGGCAGTACTGGGCTATACTGGACTGCTAGGGGAGTAAGGATGCCTGAAATTGTAGGCAGAGGGTCTTGTAGCCCCTGGAAGGTCAAGTATAGCCCAATATCGCCCATCCTGGTGGGTATTGTACTTAGAAAATGGGCAAGAAGAAAAAAGTAAACAATAGAAATAAATGGTAAGAAAGTTAAAAGAAATATAAGAATATCACATTTTTGAAGCAGTTGTGGCAAAATAGTCCCTTAAGAAGTACAGGTGCCAATGGAGGGCACTGTTTGTAGAAGGTATCTGTGGATAGGAGTACTGTTATGAACATGGAGTTCTGTGTCCTATATGGTAGAATTTGTTTTAGATTTGTGAGTTTACATAGTAGGGTGGCTGTCAGCATGGTTAGCAAACAGGGAAGTGTCTGTCAGGGCAGTCGGTAAACAGTGACCATGGTCGGCAGACGTATGAAGCACAGGACAGCACGTAGAGTTGATCAGGAAAATGAAACTGGCAGAATGAAAGATTACATAGGGGGAAGTGATGAGGAACAGATCGGTGTGAAATTTAAAGTCTGAAAAATAATTCTTTGTGCTTTGCCAGCATGTTAACATTTTGCTGAAGTGATCGGGAGCAGGGCAAATTGTTAATGCTAGCAGGGAGGCAGCTGACTGTGTAGTACAGTGGCAGTGAAGAGCATGATAATAAGGTGTGGCAGCTGCATTTGGCTAGGATAAAACTCTCAGGGAGTGAGGATAGTGCTGGACTAGGATGGGGTAGTCTGTATGGGAGATAAAGAGAGAGTTGAAACTGGGGGTAGTAGTAGTAGTAGTAGTAGTAGTAGTAGTAAACTGTTGGAACCATTAGTCCTTTGCTGTGTGTGGGAGCATTGCCTTTGAGGCACAGGTCGGGAAGCATAGGAACATACATACATATGAACATACGAAGAAGCCAGCAGAAGAAAGCCATTTGGTATATCAAGTTGCCCATATTGCAGGTCCACAACTTGAGCTAATGTCTCTGCCCTCCCTCCCCACTCCTCCCTTCCTCCCTACCCATGATCCTTACCTTTCCCCTATGCCTATCCCAGTCTCTCTTAAAGCTTTCCATTGTCTTCAATGAGATCACCTCTTCTGGCAGTGCATTCCAAGTGTCCACTACCCTCTCTGTGAAGAAGTGCTTCCTGACCTCCCTCCTAAACCTCCCACCCGCCAGCTTAAGACTGTGGACCCTTGTGTTATGGTTGCCACTCAACTTAAAGAGACACTCCTTATCAACCTTATTTATCCCTTTCAAGTACTTAAAGGTCCCAATCATGTCCCCTCTCTCTCTCTCTCTCTCTCTCTCTCTCTCTCCTGTCTTTCAGAGAGTACATGTTCAAACCAGGAAAACCAGGAGCTGTTTCAAAATTTGCAAATAGCATTTTATTTTTCTCACTAACAGCAAAATAGAAATTATTTAGTACAACTATTTACAAAGGTAGTACAAAAAGAGACAACTAAGTCCTTTTTCTGAGGGTATCTCTTAATTCCAAGTTTCAGTCTCTCAGTCTCTCACTGTCCTCTCTCTAGCAAAAGCATTGCTTCTCTTTTTATAACTAGACTTTGCTTCATTGGCATCCTGCTTCTAACAGAATATTCTTGTCAGTTTACAGAATGTTTTTGTCAGTTTCATTCCTTGCAGGTGCAGCAAAACAGTACATGGTGTCCCAGAACTGACCTCTTGTTTACAGCTCAGCAAAAGGTTTACAGTAAAAACTGCATCTCAGGTTAACTCCTTGAGTTCCAAATAGCTTTCTGCAATCATGTCAATAGTAAAAGTATATACTGTTTTAAACAAAGGGATCCCAGTTTCACACATAGTTTTACACAGAGATTTGCATATATTTTTTATAACTTCAGATATGCAAGGAGGAATAAATGACAGAACAGCAAGTGAAGGCAGAGAGATAGCGAGAGGTGGAGTTATCAGTTCCTAGGTCTCACAAGAAAATTTGGTTGCGCAACTAGACAGACAAGAGACAGAAAAGGAGTGGAAAGAACAGATCCTTGTGTTTGAACTCTTTCTGCATAACAAATGGGACAGGGCCTTATTCAACCCTGTCACAAACATGATGGGAAAGCAGCAGTCTGTGAAATGTCTTGCCCCCCCCCCCAGTTACTCTCTTACCTGTCCTTGTAGCAGTCATCCTTGAGTCGTGTCCTCTTTCTAAGATAAGGGCTGTAATGACTGCAGTGTGCTACATTATTCAGGGCAGCATGGTTTTCATTCCACTGTCACTACTGTCACTTCAGCCATACACTGCAACCATTTAAAAACCTCCACTCCACTTCTATCTTGGCATATGAAAATATGAATCTACCGGCAGAAACAGGCCTCATGGTCTATCAAGTTTGCTCGAGTGCACAGCTAGCACCCCTAGATTGCTGCTGCCCCTCCCCCCTCACCTCCAGGAAGTTCTCAGCACTACTTGTCCAGACCCTCACCCATTCCCTGTCCCATGCCCTTTTAAAACCACCCATCTTACATGAAATCACCCCCTCTGGTAGGGTGTTCCATTTTGATACAACCATCTCTGTGAAGTAATGTCTCCTCATCTCTCTCCTAAATCTGCCCCCTCTAATCTTAGCCCATGCCCTCTTGTGTCCCTTCCCTTCCTCATCTTATATAACCCATTAGTGCTAGATTTGTTGATCCCCTTTAGGTACTTGAACATTTCAATCATATCCCCCCATCTGTTCTCTCCTTCAGGGTGTACAAACCAGATCCCTCAGCCTGTCCTGGTAGGTTTTGCCTTCCATTTCCTGTATCTTTTTTATTACCCTACACTGCACCCCCCCAGCAGTCTAATATCCTTCTTTGGATATGGACGCTAGTACTGCAAGCAGTACTCCAAGTGTGGCCTGACCAAGGACCTGTAGAGGGGCAGGATCACTTTCCTATGCCTGGATAAGAATCACTTTGCAATACACCCCAGCATCCTGTTAGCCTTAGCTGTTTAGCCTTAGCTTGGTGGGTTTTTTTTTTTATGTACTGATATCGTTTTGTGAAACCAGGCTGGATTTTGGGGATGGGGTTAATTTTTTATAACAAATGAATTGCAGTGGAGTTGTAGGCAGGGTTTGCTAGCAGGATGGGGCAAGTCCCTTGCTAAGTGAGTGGGGGAAAAAATAGTAGCTAGCCACTTTGAAAATTTGGGATGGCCCAAGGATACCCTAAGAAATGGGGCATCCCGAGGTGGCACTTGTTTTTAGAGGGCACTGTTGAAAAATAAATGCATGTATGGGCATGACTTTCAGCCCATCATGATGATTTATTTTTCAAACCCATTTTCTAATTATTTATTGGTCAGCCACTTAAAGTTGTGTTCAGTTAGTGCTTTGTCGATTCCAGCCTAGATCTTACACATGATATCTGTATTTATAAATGACTCCATACCTTTCCTCTCCATTTAACCACTCTGGCGGTTGCTTTGGATTAGTGGATTTCAAACTTTAACATGTGACAAGTATTAGCCATGGAAATGCAGTGCCATATTTGATAAAATGTGCTCACAACAGAACATATCATCTACACACAAAAGACAAAATCAATAGAATGGAATTCTTAGTGCTTGGTTAAAAAGCTTTTCACAAATACATGACAGAAAATACACAATATACGACCAATAAATGCTGACAGTTGAGTATATTATACAGTATATATTATTTTGATGGGAAAGATGCTTTTCCATATGCTTTCCCGATGTCAAAACAATTTACAAAAAGTTGTGATAATGTGATGAGGACATACTGCAACATTACGGAGATATTATCAATACACATTGTCAAACCTCGTATATATCAATACTTCCCACCTCTATCATATTCATACCAAATCAAATCAAATCTTTATTTAACCAGATGAAACACCTTTGAGTCATTTACAAAGTGGACCTGGTCAGCCATACAGAGCTAATCGTTACTGTCAATGATTATACAGAGTCAAATTAAAGACAAAATTCATGACACACAATACGTTGTGAGTACAGGAAAAGAAAATAAACAATGATTATACAGAGTCAAATTAAAGACAAAAAACATGACACACAATACATTGCGAGTACAGGAAGAGAAAATAAACAAGATACATATGAGTTCAATAACAGAATGACATACGGTTATCTATTTAAAGAGTTTGGGTATGCCCTTGACAGGTATACACTAAATGCAATTGAGAACAGCATATTATGGTAATGATGCAAGAGCTTAAGACAGTCATACCCTGTCTCATTCTTGCCTACCTCCTAAATTTAGCCCTTAACCCTGTAAAAATAAACATTATTTGGCCTCAAGGGTGATTGCTGGTGACATTATCACTGGGGTGTCACTACTAATCGTCTTCTTGGGATGCTTTCTGAGAATTTACACTAGAAGTGTGGGGGGGGCTGCAGAAGTGGAAATGTTTGTATGGTGTTCATTTGTCCACATATTCTGTGTCCTTAGGGATAGCACAGTGACTAAGGTGCTCAAAGTTGGCAAGATTTGCCAATTGCAAGTGCCACTATAGGACTGAGGGTGCCGGTGTCTGTTTAGAACTTGTAAGAATCAGGTGTTTGGCTTCTAAAACTGCAGCCAGCAGCCAACTGATACTGTATGAATGATAGGAGTTGGTTAAGTGTTCCTGGGCCAGATATTCAAACTGAGCCCAAAAAGTGCGCAACAGCAGGAGCCAGCACAAGTCAATTGCGCACATGCGCAATAGATGCGATATTCAAACATGGAGCAAGCCAAATTGCACAACCAGCCAACGTCTGAATATCACACAACCTGCGCTATAGCACAACCAGGAAGGGGAAGCTGAGCAGAGATGATATGCCATAGCTCAACAAAGGCAGCCTAGCTGAGCAGTCCAGAGGTGCCATAGCGCAAGCAGAGAGACCCCCAGTAGCAAAGCAATGGAACTGCACAACCAGGGAGGTAGGCAGGGGCCCACCACCCATGCCACAGATTGGCACAGGGACACACTGCAGAACCAACAATGTACCCCCACACCCCAAGCACAGCATAACCTTGGGAGGGACGGAATAGCCACTGGACCATGGGGACAAGCAAACAAAGCACATCCCGGCCGTGTTACCGCAGCACACCCACTGGCAAGCTGAGACTGCCACACAAAGGGGGTAGACCACCCCAGTGTACAGCAGCCCCCATTTGTGCACAGCACACTCTGCACTGTGATCCCAAGACACCACCCATGAGCAGTGACCAGCACTGCAGGAATCCCCATGCCTCCCCCCAGCACACTGCAACCTCGTGTATCACAGAACTATACAAGCCAAACCCACCATGGGCACCCAGCAGTGGGTGGCAGCACACGGCAATACTGACTGAAAGCCACATCCACACCAGAGACACCACCCCACACACACGCACACACATACTCATGACCATACCACCCCAGATGCCATACACACCACTGCAACTGAGCACCTATAGCCAGCTGCAAATCAGAGACCACCACAGCATTCATATCAAAATATATAAATGTAATAAACAAGAATAAGAAGAACAACAAATACAACTATGTACATATAGATACAAAGCAGGGGTGGGGGTATGGGTATAAGGTAGGGGTGGGTAAGGGGCAGGGGTGAACAACCAGGAGAGGGAAGGTGGGGTGAGGTGATGGGCAGCTACTGCCTGCCAGCCTGCCCTCCTGTCACCTGGTGCTGGGCCCGGGGCCCCCTCCTGCACCGCACTCCATGCCACTGAAGGTCCAATAGGATGGCGAGAGAGTCAATGGCCACCTGTGTCAGCCACTGCAGTGTGCGCTCCATTCATCGCAGGATCTGGATACCTAGGACAAGGGATCAGAGTCAATGTCTGTGACTGTCCACATCCCTGAATCCCACCCATCATGTATGACATACAGCCAAGTACCCCGCTCCTGTGATGGACTGCACCCACCCACAGTGACCGTGCACAAGACATGTCCATCCAGGCAGCAACAGCCGTGTGTACCACTGCACACACACACCGCCCATGTCCATCACAGCACAACCAAGGCTGTTCAGTGACGTGGCTATGTGGTGGGATGCCAGTGCCACAGCCATGTGCCCAGTGCATGCATGGACCACCAGTGATGCACACACAGACATGCAGTGCCACTGGACAGTGATGACTGTCACATGTTGCGTGCATGGTAGTGTTGTCCATGGATGGTGGCCGTGCCCCCCCCAGCATGCAATAGCATCCATGATGTAATGACACTCACCCTCACCAAGCCGCTGCTGCTGCTGCGGCTGCTGCTGTTGATGCTGCTGCTGTGGCCCACCACCTATGCCACCTCTGCCAGCCACCCCTGCACCGCCATTCCGTGCCTCAGCCCGGGCCTGCCTCCGCTCCTCCACGCCTGTGGGAGACAAGTGAAGAGAAATACATCAGTGAGATCCCAAAGCAGACAGCCCCTTGCCCCATTGAGTGTGCCTGCCCACACAACCAGACCCATACAGCACACACCTGCAAACACCTTCACAGCAAACCATAGCCCAACCCACCCCCATGCACAGGTCACATTACACAGTGTCACCCATGCGGACAATACAGGTGCATAGACAGCACACCCACCTGGCCTAGGCACAATGCCCCTCCTGGCACATGATCTGAGGCACTCCAGCAGTTCCCGCTCCCTCCTGCGGAGGTCACCATACCAATGCCTGCACTGCTCTGGAGTCCTCTGCCACCCAGTGGCCTGCTCCAGATTTGTCGCCACCTGCTGCCACACATGGGTGCGGGCCATGTGCAGGGGTTCTCCCCCAAACAGTGACCCATGGTGTAGCTCCACTACAGCCACCAGGTTTGCCAACTCCAACGCACTCCACTGTGGAGCTCTCCTGCGTGCCATCACTGCAGTTGTATAGTAGGAAATATGGAGCTCTGCAGCCGCGGTAACCCCACATGGAAATGTTGCACAATACAACTTCATCAGTCCCTATCGCGCTGTTCGTATAGCGCCGTCGGTCCACATCGCGCTGTTACCGAACAGAGCGATAGAGCCATAGACATGCCAGACGTACAGCGCCAGGGGGCAAAGGTCATGCACAAGGTCATGGGTCTGTGGTGCAAGGCCACGCAGAGTGCCATCGGACATCTACACATCCAGCGCGATTGGTCACCTGTGTGCCAGTGCCACAGTGTACTATTGTGCAGGTGTGCCACAGCGCTATGTGGTGCCCAGCGTTGTAGCGCCACTGGCACAATAGTGGCCGTGTCCTGTATTGCTGATCGTGCACAGCACGTCATCAGCGCGGCAAACGCCTGCGTCAGCTACCTGGGCATGCGCAATGCGGTGTACTATGCAGTCACAGAACTGCGCCATTGGATCAGCCGGCACAACCGTATTGCGAAAAGCGTAACAGCGCAATATTCAGCCGACATATGCAAATCATCTGATCAGTCATTCAAAGGCACATTGGCGCGATTTGCATCTCATTTAAGTTGCTCCACTACTAATTTGCATGCATTGCGCTATAAATGTGCGACGGTGATCTGCGGTGGCCAGAGTCGGTTACTGCAGGTGAGAGGTGAGTTGCATGCTGTGTGATGTTCTGGGCAATGGTCATGGGATAATGCTGTATACTGCACAGTGACAGGTGTCCACTTCCACTCATTCAGACCGACATGGCCGAGCAAGGACTGGGTGAGGAGGATGATGGTGGGCGAAGGAGGAGGTCCAACTTCACGAAGTCTGAGACAGAGGCACTCTTCCAGGCCTACCTGGATGAGGAGCCACTACTTAGTGGACGGCGGGGCACCCCTCAGGCCCGTGCAGCTGCATGGGAGGGGGTAGCTCGCGCCGTAAACCTGCATGGAAGCCACCAGCGCTCCGTGCAGGAATGTAAAAAAAAGATTGGGACCGACAGGAGACGGGTGAAAGAGAAGGTGGCAGCCCTCAGGGCGGCACGCACTGCCACAGGCGGGGGCCAGCCAGAGGTGGTGCAGCTGACCTCGGCGGAGGACCGTCTGGCTGCATCCATGCAGCGCAGTGCAATTGAGGGTGTTCCAGGAGGTGGCTTCCAGACAGGTGGAAGCCCATCACTGCACAGTATGACATGGTGGTGTGGGGGGGAGGTTGATCCCATGCACTAACATGTTCTCACTTTCTGTTACAGATCCTGTGCATCTGCAGGGGACAGTGGTGGTGGGACCATGCAGTGTGGACATCCAGCAAGAGTTGGAGGAGGGTCCATCCACCTCTGCTGCCAGCCAGCATGCATTGCACCAGTGTGCTCGCCTGGCTGCCATCTCCGATGTCAGTGAGTCAGGTGTGGGGGGTGCCCATCCTGTGTCACAGCAGTCTGGCATGCAAGCATGCCAGCATGCTGTGACTGTGGCTGTTGCACGAACCTGCACCATTGATGATGCAAGGACCACAATGGGCAGTGACACGTGTGTGTCTCATTGCGGACACACAGCAGGACAGAACGTGCCCCTGGACCTAGCTGGTTCCAACGTGTGTGCCAGCACATCAGCACAGTCCCAGGCAGTGCCTGGTGGTACTGGTGGGGCAGCACTGGTGGCTGTGCAGGTCTCTGGCACTGTTGGGGACACATCAGTGGAACGACTGGTCCCTGGGGCACAGCAGTTGGAGGGGCAGCAGCAGCAGTCACCCACCGGGTCTGGGGGTACAGGGTTCAGCGGTGGCACATGCACACTGCCTGTTGACTTGCCCATACCTGGTCCTGGTGGACAGTGCCCACCCTCAAGGGGTGTTGAGCATCAGGCCCTTCCATACACTGGGGGACAGGTTGCCGAAGTGGCAGACTACCCATTAGATGAGCACACCCACCTGCTGCAGGCATCAGTACAGCAGCAGATGCAGGTTACAACGTCCGTGGAGGTACTGTGTGTGGCTGTGGAGTGGCACAGCAGGGACAATGCAATAATCCATGCAGAGATGGTCCAGATGCGGATGGATGTGACCACCGCCATTGACAGGCAGACCCAGGCATTGGTCACTGTCATGGCCGCATTGGGCACACAGTCAGGTGCCCCTGTACTGTGCACCCCATGCAGTACACTCTCCACTCCCCATCCCCGGCGTCGTGCAACACCCAGCCTGTCGACGCTGGGTTCCACTGTGGGCATCCCAGGTATGTTCGGCATGCTGCAGACCCCTGTGCAGACAAGGTTGCGCTCGCGCAGTGGGACCCCTGGCGGTACATCGGTGCCACCCCATGTGGCCCTTGCTCAGCCTGCCAGTGCTGCTGGGTCATGGTGGGGCCGCCTACGCATCCGAGGTGGCAGTGGCACAGTGCCACCTGACTGACCTGTCTCCCAGTGCGGGCCCTGTCTGGTGCTGCCTGTGTGCAATGTGTGTCGTGGTGGGCAGTGCACTGGTGGGTGCCCTGCCCAACATACTGACAAACTGACCACCTGCACACCCACCCGACTGCTGTCCATAGCTGCTTGTGCATGATGATACCTGCATTGTACTGTACACCAAGGTGCAAGGATGCCCAGCATCTGACACACGTACTTGGACAGTACAGGTGGTGGGGGGTGGTCCGTGGATCTGTGTGTTTCACATGTCTGTTCCTACTCTGCTGTGCACCTGCCCATGTACGATTTGTGCCTGGTGTGTGTGTGTGTGTGTGTGTGTGTGTGTGTCCATATAGCATGTAACTATTCACCCCTCCCTGATGGTGTGTTTGTGCGCCTGGACCCTTCCACTCCCCCTTGCCGTCATGCACCCCTGGTGTGTTACCCTGTGTGCCTATGGGTTGCGCCTAGACAGTGTTGGTTGCACACGGCCCCATGACTTACCTGTGTCATGCGAAATGCTCCTCAATGATGGTGTCCCAGTGCAGCTGGGCCTGCCGGATCAGTCGGGGGTCCCGCCGTCCATGGGGGGCTGCTCATCCCCATCATCACTGGCGTCACCGGCGTCCCCATCGCTGTCCCCCTCCTCAACCTGTACAGCTATCCCACAGTCTTTGGCCATGTTGTGCAGGATACAACAGGCCAGGAATATCCCATAGGCCTCTGAGGGGCTGTACTGTAGGGCACCACCGGAGGTGTCTAGGCATCGGAAGCGTGCCTTAAGCATCCCAAACACCCGCTCGATGATGTTGTGTGTGGCGGCATGTGCCTCATTATTGCATTGCTGTGATGGGGTCGTGGGGCGCTGGTAGGGTGTGAGCAGCCAGGGACGGAGTGGGTATCCGCTGTCACCTGTGTGGAGATAGTGTAGTTAAGTATCATTTTCAGGTCCATATTGCCCATAGCCCTGTGTGCCACTACCATGGCACCTGTGCCTTTCCCACCCATGCCCCAACTTTGCAACTCCTACGTGCATACTCATCCACTAGATGTCCTGTGGGGATGTCCCCACTCTCGAATCGATAGCACAGTGCAGATTGGTACCATATGAAGGCATCATGTGCTCCACCAGGGTGTGTGGCACAGACATTGATGATGCGCCCACTGGTATCACACACCACCTGGCAGTTGACACTGGTGAACCCCTTCCGGTTTTGGTATGCGGCCCTATTGGGGCCAGGTGGCATGCGAATAGCCACATGGGTGCAGTCTATCGCCCCTAGCATGCCAGGCATACATGCTTGTGAGAGGCTAGGGTAACAAAAGGATACTTGACAGGAGAGGTGTTCTTCTTTAACAGATCTTTTTATTCACTGGAACCATTAAATATGAAAATAACATAAATAAAATGAACTGCACGATAAAGAAAAAAAAACAAATGCAGGTCATTTGAGGCCTTTTACAGCGAAACAGGCAGGAATTCCATTATACAGGCATAAACTGAGGTAGTACATTCCATTGCTACCATCTCCAAGATGCTTCCAACACAGCACCCAAACTCCATCTGCTTACACACAAAAAAATCTGGTATATAAAGGGTGCAGTATAATATGATTGGTTCTCCTAACATTCAATCAAACAACATTTTTTAAACATGCAAACCAACTTATTTATTTATGTAAATTATTGTACTTTAAGCGTCCTAACTTATTCCATTTAGATTAACATCTTAAAATAACTTATTTCCCTTGAATAAATTCTAATTCTAAATCTAGTTTGGAAATGCCGACAGACTCCACCCAATTCCCTGCATAAAAGTAGAGAGAAAGAGGCCGGCCGGCTCTTAGAGAGCAGTAAAGCTGGGTGAGTCTTTTCGGCATTTCATTACGCTCCCCAAGAAGGAATTTGAAATACTAGCGCAGGGTTAAAACCCTATTTAATCCATTTTTGAAAGGGGGGGAATAAATTCCTTTAAAGTAGAAAGACCGCGGCTTAAATGTCTGATTCCTTGCTATATCTCATGTTTTGAACTTAAGGACCCGAAACGAAAAGTGCAGCTGCACGAATGTGCGCACAGATGAGAAGGAAACAGGAATTACCAGAACGTTTAAAAACATACTGAAACAAATCCTAGGTAAGTGGATCTTCGTAGCGTTTAACTAATACTAGGATTTCACAACAGGGAACATACACGGGGCTGCTCTAATTGGGATTTAATTCACCTCAGTCCCAAAAACAAGACAGAGCAAAAGGCTTTTTCTTTCTTTTTGGAATGGGCTGACGGCAAGCAGAATACCTCACCCCTCAGTAAGCCTGTCTAAATACATTTTATCTTCACTTACTAAGGAGAATTATTCTGGGGTTGAGAGGCTATAAATGGAACTGTATTTTTTTATTACCTTTTAGATTTACAGAAGCATACTTCATCTAATAAAATGGGTGGGGGGGGGACTTGCACTCCCTTAACAACATTAACCCAATAGAAAGGTTACCTCAACGAACTTCCAATATTTGAAGAAAGTCACAGATTTATATGTAAATAGTTTGCAATAGATGGCCAGGCTATTACAAGCTATTTACCTAGTTACCCAATATAAACAGACATGGACAAACAAAAATAAAAGACGAAGACAGCATTCCTTCCACAAGACAACAAATATAGAAAACGGAATGATGGGGGGGGGTTTAGACCCCCTTTCACAGTGCTACCCTGTGGAACTCCTGCATGTTTGCTGTACGCTCTGCCACGTTGCTAGGGAAATGGATGTGCTCCACAGCATGTGGCAGCAGTGCGCTGAGGAATTGGGTGAGGATGCATGATGTGGCCAACTGTGTTATGCCTGTGGTGTCCCCTGTTGGCCTCTGGAAGGTACCCATGGTGAGCAGGCACATGCAGGCTGTTACCTTTGTCTCTACTGACAGAGCATGACTCCGTCGTGAGGGTGCCTGCATCACATCACTGCACAGCTCACAGGGCCGCCTCAGTATTGTCCTGTTCAGGTGGTACCAGCCCACAATCTCAACATCCGTGTACAGCTCAAAGCTGATGCGGCACGTACATCTATGGCGAAGCACGATGCAATGCCCACGAGCCACATCCCCTGCAGCATGCCTTCTCACTCATATCATTACAGCTTCCATGTGGAAGCTGGCACTGTCCATGTCCCTGGCTTGTGTTCCCCCCCTGGCTGTTGTTGCTCTGTTACCTCCGCTGTCCTGACTGCTACCTCCACTGCACCGGGTACACCTACTGGCCTCTGCAGTCTGTGGCCCCACACACCTTCCCTTGCCCCTGTTTTGTCCTCAGATCTCCGTGGCCTGCCCTATTTGTCCCTCTTGCCTTGTCTCTCTCCCTGCCTCATGTGGCTTCCCTGTAGCGTTCTTGCGCCTCTTCCTTGAGCCTTTTTATTTTGTCTCATTTCTGCCGTGGCGCATCTTCCGGCTGATCCGCTGTTGCGCATTGCGCAAGCCTTTCAATATCGCACTGCGCTCTTTATGCATGGTTCCACCCCCTTTGGTTGCGCATGCCTTCATTTGCATTGTGCTGTTGCTCAGCATGTTTTCGGTGGTGCAACTGCCTCCTGCTAAATGTTGCAGAATGGCGCAATTTCAGACTTGCACTAGCGCAACCCTATTGCGCATGGCGTAGCCCTTTTGAATATCTGGCCCTCTGTGTCTTCCAAAAGAACTATGTGATGGACAGGAGGAATTGTAGTGGCCAGTATTTTTGAACAGTCTTTAAGTACTCCCTGCCAAATTGGCTGAATGATGTGGCACTCCCATATAATGTGCATGAGGTTAGCCCACTGTGAACCACATTTTTGGCAGTAAGAGCGAGGCATCGATCATATATCCTGAATGGGTCTGTTACCATCTAAAAAACATTTTGTTTTAGATCAACCTACCTTTAATGTTATGACAAGCCATGGGAACCACTCTTAGGATGGAATTACTGATCTCATCTGGTATCTGGAAGGTGGAATCCAGAGCCCATTCTCTTTCAGTCAGAGCAGTGGGTGTAGGTAAAGTATCCAAAAGTTCTCCATAGTGCCTCACAGCTGTGACACATTGCAATAAGGGACATATGTTTAGATGTGGTTACATACTGTTATCCCTCTCCAGTGGGTGCAAGCTTTTGACACCATGGACCATGGTGCTCGAGCTCCTGAGGGTCATCCGTGGCCTGGCTGGTCCAGTCCTCTGGTGGTTTCAATCTTTCCTCTTTGGCAGGTCTCATAGGGTGGTGTCTGGGTTGTTTTCCTTGGACTCAGTCTCCCTGTCTTGCAGGGTCCCTCAGGGCTCAGTGCTCTCCCCGGTGTTGTTCGCTGTTTATATGCTGCCTCTAGGAGACATTGTAAGATGGTATGGGCTGAGGTTTCACTGCTATACAGATGATACTCAGCTCTACCTCTCTTTTGCTCCCTACCAGAATAGTGCTTTCTGGGTCTTTAACAGCTGTCTGCCTTTGGAATTTTATTTTAAAAACAGCTTTAAAGACCTTTTTATTCTCCAAGAGTGGATGAAATCCAGCTGGTTGAAATTGAACTCTGATAAGACTGAGGTGCTGATTGTGGATCCAGGTCTCCGGATAGTGGGGTCAGTGGCAGGGCATCCCTTTGGACTTCGGCTCGGGAATAGTCAGCTTTCTTCCTCTGAACAGGTGTGTGATCTAGGGGTACTCCTTGATAACAGGCTGACACTGTGTTCACAGGTGTTTGTAGTTGTCAAGTCCTCTTTTTATTATCTCAGTAACATCGCTTGTGTCAAGTACCTTGTTCCATCCAGTGATCTGCCAACACTGATCCACGCCTTTGTGTCCTAGTGGCTGGACTACTGAAACTCCCTCTACCTAGGGCTTCTGGGGGTTGATATCTGCTGCTTGCAGCTGGTGCAGAATGCTGCAGCATGGCTGTTGACTGGGGCTCCTCATTTATGCCACATCACACCTGTGCTGCATGAACTGCACTGGCTGCCTGTTCAGTGGTGGATCACCTTCAAGGTTGGTCTTCTGACCTTTAAGGCCCTACATGGACAGGGCCTGGGCTACTTGCAAAAGCTCCTGGTTCCTTACTGCCCCACCCGCTCACTCTGCTCAGCTGAAGAGGGCTTGTTAGAGATTTCCGGGGTATGATTGAAAACCTCTGGCTCACGTGCTTTTATGTTTGCAGCCCCTACACTGTGGAATTCTCTGCCTTATCAGATCTGAGAGTGCCAGACTGTGGGGAGCTTTAAAACAGCTTTAAAAACCTTTTTATTCTTCCAGGCATTCGGTGACTAGTCATGTTATATGCTCCTGCTTGTTTTTGCATTTTTATTATGTGGTTTTATTTGTTTTTGATATCTATGTTTTGATTTTTTAACTGTTTATGAATTCAAAAGTGCTTTGATTTTCGAGATTGCACTCTATAAATAAAATTATTATTATTATTAAGTGAACCAATGCCTGGATGGCTTCTCTCAACTGTAAGAACCACAAGAATCCATGTTGAGCAGATGAAATGTAGTCTTCAACTTATCAAAAGAACAGCTTGTACTGATGTTTGGTCTGTGAGGTTCTTGACCATGGTAATACTCATGTTTACCTAGGAATTCCATATAATCAGCCTGGCCTCTATAGTGACAAGGAGAATTTTATTTTAAAAAATAATCTTACAATATATTCAGACAGTAAAACTTTTTAAACTTCATACAGATGTAAACATCAGCAACTTATGAACAGTACATAATACCGTAACAAATATAAAAGGAACAAGGAAAGAAAAGAAATAAAAAGACAAACATCAGCCATGTTATAATGTTTACTTCTCTCCTCTCTACACCATTCCATAGTGTATTCATCTTAGTTACAGAAAATATCTTTCAAATTTCTCCATTTACTCATTAAGCTTGATGTAGACATAATTTTACTTTCTATTCTATGAATGGAAGTTAGCACTCTAGATATTAAATTTACCACTGCTCCTGGAATTAAGTGCTTTTGCTGGAATATTATTGCATATCCTGATTGCCATAAATAGTACTTTATACATGTAAAAAATAATCTAATAGCATTCTGCTTGTATTTGTGGTTGGCATTTAACCTTCCCAAAATTACATTTGCCTGTGTCACTTTTGACCATGCTGGTTCATACCAGATTTGTGTCAGTGTGATCCAAAATTGTTGAGTATATGGGCATTTTATATAAAAATGCTCCATGGTTTCTAAGGATGTGGTACATGCCTGTCTCAGGCAGAAGTTTTCAGTAATGCATTTACGCTTACAATAATCTTTTACACTCAGTCATCCATGGCAATTAAGCCAGACTATATCCCACATCTTGGGGGGGGTATTATCCATTAAATATTCACTTATTGTTGTATATTCTGGTAGTAGAATTGCTTTGTATGTTGTTGCTTCTTCTTTAAAATTCTTGTCCATTATCTTATTGTAAATAGTTTCTCTAGATACATTTTTTAACTGTACAAAATCTATATCCCAAACTCTTATTTTTTTCTAATATAATGCTTTCAAAACTTGGTTGGGCTGTTTTTTTCAAAGTTTCTTGATATCTCTTTCCCTGTCAGTTATTAAAGAAGCCAACCATCTATTTGCCCATATGTTCCATATTTTTGTTCATTTTGTGTATAACAAGAAAAGTTCCATTTTATAAATAGGCTAAAATAAAATACTTTAGAATTTATAAGATTTAATCCTCCAGGTTTTTAATTTTCTGATACAGTATGTTCATTTTGATGGGATTTAGTCTACTACCCCATATTATTTGAAATATGTTGCTCAAAAATTTCACTTCTAGACTTCTGGATAAGGGGTAAACTATACTTATGTATGCAAATATTGATATTATAAATGGTTTTATTACTTCTTTTTTCCTTTTTGTTTCTACCCATGCTTACGTGCTTGCACCTTTTTTCACATATTTTAAATTTTTCTTCCCAATTTATGGTGGCTAAATATTCTCTGCTTATGTTACACCTAGTATTTTAATGGGAGCAGTACTAACTTCTATGCCTCTCATGCTAATAAGCAATTCCACTTCTAAATCTATGGCATATCCTTTACACTTAGTGATGTTCATTTTTGCTTTGAAAACAGACAAAAAAGAGTGAAAAATATTCAGCGCAATAAGGTCTGATTGTGAATCCTTAACAAATAAAAATACATCATATGCATAAGCTGCTACCTTTATACTTGCTGTACAATTTTCATTAGCTATGCCCTTTGATCCTTGGGTGATTAACTATACTATGCAGTATAGGGTCACTACAAAATATATATAATAGTGGACTAAGGGAACAACCTTGCCTTACTCCATTATTAATTTTAATTTTTGTACCTAAGTGTTTATTCATATTGGAAATTATACTGGCATTTCTGCATAGTGTTTGGTTCCAACTGCAAAATGCTGGAGATATTCCATAATGTTGAAGAACTTCAAAAAGATAATTATGAGATACCCTATCAAATGCCTTTTCTTGGTCCAATGACAAAATGTATCCAGTTTCTTTTCCTTGCTTACCTAGTTCTGCTATCTCTCATATAAGTATAAGGTTATCATATATGCTTCTCCCCATAATAGAGCAAGTCTGATACTGAGAATTATAAAATGACAAGGGAAAATCTAGAAATCTCATTGGCCAAGAGACATCAGCTGACAGTACATTAAATCTCTATATACACACAGTCATCCTGGTCCTAAACCACAATACACAATGAGAAAATCAGTCCTCCTTCAACCAGAACTAGCTTCCATTAGTCCCTCTACAACCAGAACTGATCTTCCATCACAAACATGGCTGCTACCTTTACACTACAGAAACCTTCTGGGCCCTAAAAATAAAACTACCTTAAATAAAAAATAAAACAAATTAATTAAATGTTGTTTCCCTGATTATCACATTCTCCTTACACACAGACAGAAATTAGAAACATTAAGTATTGTTTATAGTTTTCATTACAACCGTTTCTTTACTAACAGTGAAAATCCCCCTTCTGTCTTTACCTGCTCATCAGGGAAATCTATTCTGCTTGCTCTGACCGTGAAATAATTGAGTCACTTGCTCTAAAACAGGCCTTTGTTGTCGATGTGTACAGTATGTTATGAGAGTAATATTCTACCAGCAGAACTGACCAAAAGTTGAATTCTTGTATTCCATATTAAACATTCCATGGTAAACATTCTATGTCATGAATGAGGGGAAAACAGCAAAAAAAAAAAAAAAACAGGATGAAGAAAGTAAGCAATACAGTCATACTTTATAAACAAAGAGAAAAGGTGGGAAAACACAGTTACATAGGTAGAGGCAGACCCAAACTGCTCAGTTAATACATTGCTGTCCCTCCTGCTCACTGGTTTAACATTTTTCAGTGAGTTGCTATTCAGTCAATTTTACCACTCCTCTACCCAAGCCTGAGGACATTTCATCATATTTAAAACAAATAACATACTATTATTAAATCTTTAATAATGTGTCCAGAGGTTTGTTTAATTGTTATAAAAATAGTTGTTACTGATTTTATAGGAGCAATAAGACACTCCAGGGTGTGGGTTGTTGATTGATAAGAGCACTACCCAGCTGCTGTAGTCACTCGCAAGTGCCTCATGCCAAACAATGCACCTGGAGGCATGGTCTTATCAGTCAACAACCCACACCCTGTCATGTCTTATTGCTATCATAAGGTGCTGTGCTCTGTTTGCCAATTCAATACTTAACATTTGACTTAAGATCTTTATGTCTGTGGTCATCAGACTAAGTGGTTTCCAATTTCTTAAATCTTACATCTTACCTTTTTTGTACAAAAATATTTATATAGCTTCCCCCAAAAGAGTCCTATGGCTATTCTTCTTCCAATATCTAATTTTAAACTACTTGTAAGACTTCTGCTAATTATGAGTTATATTTCTTATAAAATTCAGTGGTAAGTCCATCCAGGTCTGGGGCTATCTTATTTCTTAATTTTCTTATTGCAAAGCAGATTTCTTCTGAAGTAATTGGGTGAATTAAGTAGCCTAATTCTTGTACAGGAAGAATAGGCACTTCTAAGTTACTCAGTATTGTTTTTGCAGAGTGTGATGACACCACCGTGGCAAACATTTGCATTGCATATTGGTTTACTGTACTTAAAATGTCAGCTTTCATAGTAACAACATTTCCAGTATTCATTATTAAACCAGTGATATGTTTTTGATACACTCTTCTTTACAGCTCTCAAATGTATCATCTTTACCTAATGTCCCTTGAGTACAACTTTGGTGTTCCATTGACTTTTCTCTGTTGTACTGTATGGCTATAATTTTTTCCTTTATCTGTGCTATTTGATATTGGTAGTCTCCCTTTCTTAAATGTGTTAATGTTAACTATTTTGCCAAACCTATTCTTAATGTTATATACTGTATTGTTTATATTCTGATTTTTGTAAGTGTATCTGTCCCTGTTTGAAACAAACCTCTCAAATCTTTTTTTTGGTTTCCTCTGACCATTTACTTAGGTTATGGTATAGGCAAGCTATAGATTGTCTGGCTAGTGAGAAATCCTTTATTTTGTCAAGAGGTCTAAACCTCACTCTCAGGTTCTTGGCAATATTGGGAATGCAAGAAATCACAAAAGCATTGCATAAGAGTAATCAACTTTGTTTATTATTACCAAAAGGATAAATCACAGTTGCCCTAAGCAGTTCTTACCAATATGAACTGGGAGCCAATGCTAAGTGTTCCCTATACCTTGAGGTTTCTCCGTGTCTCTTGGGGTTTCTAAGATATAAGACTCAGTGTCTCACATTATATACCTATGATAATTACTATGGCTACTGCAAGATAGAAACATTTCTAGTTACAGAGATGAGCCCTATTGGCTAAATTAGAGGTGGCTCCATGGTCCAAGATAACATTATACAATTTTGTAGCAGTCATCAGTTTGTAAAACCAAAGACTACAGTTCTTACACAAATCAGTGTGGTAGTACAAATCACCCAAAGGAGGCAATGTCAACTTACAAATCATAATCATTACAAGGATACAGATGTCCTAACATCTTGTGAGTAAGAAATACATAGAAAATATATATGTATTAGAAAGCAGAGTGTATAACAATAATATGCATACATACCCTGACATCTACTCTTGTACGGTAGATGCCCTTAGCCCTATACGTTAGTATAACATATGCCTAAACACTAGCTGTCTATGGTGTACCTCTGGGGGTACCAATAAGGGTGCAGGGACCTCGTGTAACTTTCCTCCTTGTTGCCTCTAAGGGCAACACAGGCAAAAACAGGGAAAGGTCAGGGAGCAGGGGTCATTTACAAACCCGACGCGCAAGCTTTGTAAAGGAACTCCAGCTGCTCACGGTGTTGGCACAGTGTGCGCCGTAGGCAGCATAGCATAATAGCCAAGAAAAATATCAGAAATGCTTGTATAATAACAAAACCTTTAAAAGTAATTTCTAACCAAGTGTTAGTTAATGCATCATTCCTATCACCACCATTAATCAATGAAAGGATAGCTTCATTAGCCTTAGTGATATTATTGCTGATGTGGATGAGGTGGGTGTCTTTTCTCTCTAAAAGTGATTTTAATGTAAGTGTGAGTGGATCTATGTGTACATTAAAATATGGTAAATATTCAGAAAGGTTGAGCAGATAATCGGGGTTACTATCAATAATGTCTGCATCCATAAGGGGGACGGGGGTAATAATGGTATGTCCAATAACAACCTTCTGGTGGGGAACAAAACAAAAGTTTTGAGTTATCAATAACACATGTCTCAGTTCCGTAAGTATAGGATTTATAGTTTGTCACCATGCAGTACTCCCCAACAAAATTGTACTGCGTTTTAACAGTGGGGAGTCACCATTTTTGCAACTGTACCGGGCAGGTGTAGGTCATCTTGGAAATCCGTGTTGACAGGCGATGAACCTCTTCTTGATAAGTTTGGAAAAGTTTATCTGGAGCCAATGTTGAGTCCACAAAAGCGGTGTCATTCATGCTGATGTCATCATCCATGGAAGAGAACCAATCTATACTGTCAGGAGGATAACCACATACATGTTTAATAACATCAAATTCAACACATTGACACAAGTATATATATTGTTTCTTCACACAGCAATCTGTGTGCGGAGCGACCCAGGTGCCCAGGAAAGGATGGAAGACCAGTAGACGAGGCAGATCCAGGCATTCTTTGTAGATGTCTTCATCAAGGTGCTCAACGGAATGTATGGAAGCCAGCTTATCAAACAAAGCTGTAGTGGGATCAAAACATGGTAAAGAGACAGTGAAAGAAACAAACATAGTATCTTTGATAGAACATTTCTTAGAAGTAAAACAGGGACCAGTATTAGGGTGTCTAGTCACAAAACCCAAATTCCTAGCTGTAGAAAGAGGAATAGTTAAGGTTTTTTGCATACACATAGCAATACAGCCAGGGGTTTTACATCGTGGATAATACCATTTAGAAATATATCTGTCATGTGTGATATCAGGGATCTGTCCAGAATCTAGATCACAGAAGAGATTATTGATGGTAGTGATAATGTATGAGCCATAGGTGGAGCATAGAATCTCATGGGCAATGTATTGCTTATCTGCTTTTTTGTTGTTCTGTGCAATGAGTGCATTAATCTTATCTTTAGAATCTGTAAATCCCATAGCAATGTTGTGCATATTGTAAACAGTGTATCTTTCTTCCTGACTAAGGACATCCACACAGTGCAATAATGGGGATAGTATATCATTTACCAAACCAGTCTGAAATTTGACAGAATGAGATTTGATAGCAGCAATGCAGGCTTTATTCCAGATAGACATAGCTGTACCAAAGAGACCTGTGACAGTGCCTGTTGTGCCAGTGACATCAGAACTGTCCACTTCACGTGTATTATGTTTATGACTTTGATAATCAGGATTGGGTTTTCTCCTGAAGTTGCCTCTATGCTTGGTGGTGTGTACCCCGGCAATAGGGTCTTGAGTACGAATTTGAAATGCTGCTAAACTATCAAGCAATAACGTACTATAAAATGCCGAAGTGTTACTATTATGACACATACCAAATTCTTTCATATTCCAGTAAGTTAAATTAAACAAAACAGGTATATACATAAACTGCAAATTGTTAATTAGTGTACTAGGTAGAGCAGTGGCTGTTAGACCACTATGAGGACCATGGGTGTGCTTTGGACATTCCAAAAACTGTTTATCAGTTGATGGTAACACAGAAAGGTACATAGTGGCAGAAGCCATGTTGTGTACACACACAATTTTTGAGCAGAGTCCTTAGACAAAGAATTACAATATGAGGGATCAATTAAAGCAGCGATATTGTATAAACCAGAATGTCTAAGAGCAGTTTGTAGCAAGGACAGAGAACCATTTGGGGATAATTTAGCATTAGGCTAATCCTGGAAGGTTCCCTTGGAAAGTCTTGCCACAGGGAGAATTAGTCCTTGCGATGTAGTTTGCCACTCAATTTGTAGGGTAGATTTATCAGGAGCAACAACCGAGACAGTGAGGAAAGCATCAGAACCTTCCTGGACAGTAATCAAACTAACGGGTATTTTGATGGATACTCCCTCTGGGGCAGATGCTGGAGGATTAAGGTGAGGTAGGAGGTTCGGTACCATGCCTTGGATGCAGGGGACAACTCCTGAGATGAGAAGAAAATGGAACAAGATAGCCATCTTGTCAATGTATCTGAAAAGGAAAATCAAATATTAGTAGGTTAGTACTATTCCGCCCAATGGGGTGAGGAAAAGTAATTATGCTCCTTTATACAGTTTCAGTTGGTTTGCATGTAACCATTTGTCATTCAGTTTATTATTGTGCAGGAGTATAACCTGATAGACTGCCAGACTGATCTTGTTGACAATGGGTTAGGAGCCTTTCCACTTGTTGGAGAAGGACTGTGTGGGATGTGCAGATCGGAGAACCATTACCTGATCTCCAACCTGCCAATCCACTTCTTGTGAGGGTTTGTCAAACTGTATCTTGGACTGTTGCTGGGCCTTGCCCATACATTTGGCAGCATTTAAGTGTGTGTGTATGAGGTCTTTTCTGAGTTTTTCCACATATTGGTCTACAGACACATGGTCTGCAGTAGGGGTGTGCAGGTCAAACAACAGTTGTTAAGGTAATCTAGTCTGTCTTCCAGTCATCACCTCAAAGGGTGTCAACTGGGTGGTAGCTGAGGGTGTGCTCTAATTGCCATAAAAAGTAATGGCAGCAGGGAAGCCCTGGTTTTGGGATTGTTGTCAATGAATTTGGAAAGCATTTGCTTAATCCATCTGTTGTCTCTTTCTACTTGACCTGAAGATTGAGGATGGTAAGGTACAGTATGTTGAATTTCTGTTGAACTCCAAGGAGTTCAAGGGATTTTTTCATCAACTCACCATAAAACTGGTTCCTTTGTCAGAGTCTACCTTAAGAGGTAGGCCCCACCTGGAGAAAATCTGTTCCACCAGGATTTTGGCAGTGGTTTTTAACAGTGTATGTCTTAGTGGGGAAAGCTTCAACCCACTTAGAGAAGACATAAGTTATCAATAGAGCATACTTGTTATTTCTCTGGGTATAGGTCAGGGGACCAATACAATCAATCTGTATGGTATGCCAAGGGCCAAAATGTCTTTGTGGTAAGAGTTTGGCGTTTCACTTGGTGTGGATGGGGTTGTTTGGCACACAAATAAGGCAGTTGTCTATGTACTGTTTAACATCTTTGGTGACACCAGGTCACCAGGCGGTGGTATTGAGCCTCTGGAGGATGTTTTCCACTCCCTGGTGTCCGCCAGTGGGTGTGTCATGCACTTCATGCAAGAATTCAAACCTAAGATGTCTGGGGACCACCCACAGTTTGGTGGTGGAATCATCTGGATGGTACCAGATGAGCTTGTCATCTGGTGACAAGTGTAACTTACCTTCATGCCTCCAATAGGGATTATGTGTGGGGAGTTTTTCCTTGGTACCTTTGTTAAGGACTCTGAACACTTCTTTAAGCTCAGTATCAGCATGTTGGGCTGCTGAAAGGTCCATGGGGGAAAAAAGGTTCAGGTTTCTTCCTGACCACTGCGATGTGTACAAACACATTGGCCTCTGGGTGATCCATCATCCAGGTGTCCCCTGTCGGGCCCCTTCCTTGGCAAGGTTGTCTGTTGTGTCATTGAAGGCATGGTAGGGGTCATGTAGGGAATGAACTTTGACTTTGTGTACATAGAGTTTGTGTGTGAACCTTTGTGCCAGTGAGTGTATGTATATTACTAGTTCTTTGTACTTCACTGGGCTGCCATCAGAAGAGAGGAAGGAGTTCTTCTGCCAGAAGGGAAGAAATTATGTAAGGGAACAACAAACCCAATTAGAGTCTGTAAAAATTATAGTATCCTCGGTTCCATGCTGGATGAACTTGAGGGCACAGGCCTTCACTGCCATCTCTGCATACTATGATGATACCACACTGCAACACTTAGAGATTTTAACTGTGTTACCATAAGAGTAAATTGCCAATATACCCATCTCTGCAATTTGTTCTCCCTGATAGTAGGAAACTTAACCATCTGTAAAAATATGACACAAAGAGGTGCTCTCAAGTATTTGTGGCATGGCAAGGAGGAAAAGACCTGGATCTGGCAGATCAGGTGGTTGTAGTGTACAGTCATGGGGTGCTCCTTCAAAAAGGAGCCCATGTGCCAGCATAGATGGCATTTTGGTTGAGTGTACCTGTATGTCCCTATCCTGAAGAAGGAGTGACCGGTGTGCCAGTCTGGTATTAGAGACTGACCCATCCTTCACTCTGTCTGATAGCAGAAAGGTAGTTGGGGTGTGGTTGGTGTTAAAAATCAGTAGAGAGTACCCAATGATATACAGAAAGTGCTTGACAGCCCAGTAGGTGGCCAGAAGATTCCATTCACAAAGGCTGTACTTCTGTTCCATTGGGGTCAAGAGCTGCAATGCTAATGCAATGGGTCTCAGAGTACCATGAACCTTCTGGGCCAGCACTGCTGACTTGGCAATGTCAGAGGTGGAACACTACAAATGGAATGGTAATGCTGGATTGGGGTTGACCAGAGCTGGGGCCAAGGCCAAAGCCTGCTTCAGTGACTTCACAGCCTGGGTGTGTATGGGGCCCCAAGTCCAGGGAATGTCCTTCTTCAGTAACTCATACAAAGGAGCAGCCTTCTGAGCAAAATCACAGAGAAAATCTCTTGAATAGTTCACCATACATAGAAACCTTCAAAAAGTTGCCACACTGGTGGGTAATGACAAGTCTTGCAGTTCTTGTACCTTTTTCCAGGTAGGGCTGTGGCCTTGGTCAGTTATTCTCAGGCCCAGAAAGAGTACTTCTTCTGACATAGTTGAGCTTTTGCTGGATCGCATTTGAGGCCTGCTCTCTGGATGAGGGTCAACAGTTCATCCAAGAGATCCAGGTGTTGTTCATGTGTGGCTGTTGTCAACAGCAGGTCATCCACATACTGCAAGAGACACTGGGGAGTAGATAAACCCACAAGGGCATCCATTATGTGTAGATGGAACAGGGATGGGCTGTTATGGAATCCCTGTGGTAAGCAGTTCCACGTGTACTGTCTACCTTCAAAGGTGAAGGCAAACTTATATTGACTCTTGGGGGCCAATGGCAGTGACCAGAAACCATTGGAAATATCCAGGGCACTGAACCATTTCAGGTCAGGGGTCAAAAGTAGTAGCACATCAGGTGCAGAGGCCACAGTTGGAGCACAACTGGGGGTGACCTGGTTAAGTTTCCTGTAGTTAATAGTAAGTCTCCAGGCACCTGTAGGCTTTTTCACAGGCCTCACTGGGGAGTTGGCAGTAGAAACACATGTTCTGATTACCCCTTGGTTGAGGAGTGATTTTATTGTTTCTCTAAGAGAAGACAAAGCCTCTCATCTGCTGGGCCTGGCACTTCGATGACAGTGTGCATTCTGTCATAGTAATGCTTGTTGGTAGCAAATGCTTCCAGATGTTTTTTTAGAATGGGAAGTAGCTTTGGAAAAATCTCATGGTTCTTGAACAAATCTATGACGTCTTACTCCTTATTGTTGGCAGATATTGTTGCCACATGTGAGTCAGGGACCAAAATAGTATGATATTGTCCCTGAATTAGTATCAATAACATGTTAGCTAGATCCACCACACAGCTATGTGGTGCAAGGAAGTCAGTTCTAATGATACTAGGATGATCATGCAGTACAATCAGTTGGAAGGTGTGTGAAGCCTTCAAGTGTCCCAAGTCTACAAGTAGTGGTAGAGAGTGGTATGCAGGTAACCTAGTACCATCTACTCCTGACATGTTGGTCCTCCATCCAGTGGACCAAGGAGATGTATCTGGGTGGTCATCATGTAATACAGACACAGCCACACCTGTATCCAATAACACTGTAAATAGGCAGCCCCCGACCTCGGCCTCAGTGCAGGGCCTTCCATTTGTATCCAAGACCAGCTTGTTTACAATCTGGACTGGGGCCTGTAATTGTCAATCTGTACTGGAGGAAGCATGGAGAGGTTGGGCTTGGCTCCTTTGAACCACTTCACCATGCTGCACTGATGCTACATAGGGAGGTGCTTCTGGGTTCAGGCCTGTATGGGCCTGAGGACTTGTACTTCCGGTATCACAGTGGCCAATTGGGGCCTTGGTTCCCAGTTGTATGGCTGCAAGAGACTGAGCAGGAACAGTATCTGCTACAGAGCACACTTGCCCCAGGAGTTCTCTAAACTTCTGATTCTCTTTGGCTATCTCCCTATAAACAGGGCCTGATCTTTGTTGTTGTTTACCCTTATAATTCTTGTGGTGCTTCTTATTCTTATGATAGTTCCAGTTCCTACCCCATTATTGTTGCTGCTGTTGTTATGGTTGTTGGGCCTGCTGGGGGTGTTCGTTGTCCACAGGGAGGGGCTGGTTATGTTGGGCCTGCCCTTCCACCGTGTAATGTGTCACGGCCTCTTGAGTAGGCTCCACGACGGCTACTTTTTTGGAACTGGAGCCCATATCACGGATGTAGAGTTGGTAAACTCTCTTGGTTTTTTGAAGGATGTTGGCAAACCTTTCCATGGTGGGATAAGTGGTTGGCTCTACCTTTTCTATCACTGCAGAGATCAAGTTCCTAAGGAACAAGGTCTTATACTCAATAAGATCTACATCCACAGCTTCTTGTTCCAGTTGTTTTCCTGCTTGGTAGGCCATCCAGAGTCTCTGGTGGTAAGTCGCCAGACTTTCTTTTGCATTCTGTTTCACAGAGTATGCAAGCATCACTCCTCCTACACCTTGGCTGTGTGCAAAAATGAGTTCAGCTGCAACCTCGTCAAAAGTAGAGTTGCCAGCCTGGCGGATGGCATTGGGGAGTTTGGCCCACAAGCCAGGGTCTATGGTCTGGCATAGAATCTAGACCTGATAGTCTGCAGCGAGACTAAGCATTTCACATTTGGCATGCACCTTTTCCAAGTGACAGCTGAGGTTGTCGGACAGGCTCATCAGACTGATACTGTCAGCCATTTGCTGAACAGAGTAGGCCATTTGAAAGGGATTAGTGGGACGATCAGGTGGAGGTGCATTTCCTTGGGCACCATCCAGGGTTGCCTGAGCTGCATCCTTCACTACCAAGTGGACTATGCCTTCCTGAGTACCAGTTTCTTGAATAAGCTGCCTAATTTGGCCTTTTAAAACTCGCTTATTCCTCTCTGGAAAGGGCACACTGTTCACCACATTTTCAATCATTCTCTCTATCTCCTGCCTGTCCTCCACATTAATAATGGCTATCAGTGGTGCAGTCTCCCCCATCGTGGGGCCGCCATGTTGGCGTCACCCATGATGTGCATCACAATGTCAATGACGTATGACAAGGTGTGGGTGGAGTGGGGACCCGCCATGTTGTGGATAGCTGGGTGGGGTTTCTGGGCCATAGTAGGGGTGTGACTGAGCATTGTACTGAGAGATGTCATCATCTGAGTCCTCCCCTTCAGATCACATTGGTAAGGCAGGGGCTACACCTCCCATTGCCTTAACATGTCCAGCCAGAACCTCTCACTGATGGCACAGTTTCACCATCTTAGATTCACATTCTGCATGACTCACATTTGCAACATTCACATCACCCTCATCTTGCATTTGTTTCTGCAACACTCTGTACACGGCGCTCAATTCGTGATTGTCTCTAGTTGCCACTTCTAAGTCATTACGTACCTGGTTTATCTCGTCCTGTAGCTCTCCCATATCCTCACTCAACTGTTCATTCGCTCTGCTTAACAAGTCATTCATATTCAAATCCTACCTCTTATCCTGTCTCAAACTTTCACACTCCTGCTTCAACATACAAATTTCTTGCTCTCCAGCCTGTGCAGAATGATGCAAAAGTGAATCCTTTTCATTGCACTGGGTTTGTAGTTCAGACTCCAAATTCTGCTGCAGTCTCACACATTCCATTTCTTGAAAACCCATCTTTTGCTTAAGAGACGAAATCTGTAGGTCAAGGGTTTGAAACCTTGCTTCAGAGGCTTCCAGAGCAGCATAGAGAGCCGTGACCAACAGCCCTTTGGCATGACGCTTATGGGCTGTTTGTCTCATCTCAAAGTACTCTGTTGAAATCCCCAGTATAGGGTTTTCAGATTGACTTGTGTCCCACGTGAAGTCAGCCCATCCTCCATGGGAGGCAGGGAAGTTTGAGACTTCGAGTCTCAGTTCTGCCCAGATATTTGATACGGTGGCCATTGAGTGGGAGGGAATGAAAAATCAAACTGTGAAAAAGGCGTTGTGCTGTGTATCGATCCACAGCAGGAATACTTTACACACAGTCGGGCTACTGTATACTCTATAGGCTTGCAATTCAAAGCTGCTGTGGAGTGGGTTGAGTTGGCATCGACCACACCCAAGAAGAACAGCCAGATTTTGCAAGTGACTAAAAAGTGGTCAGAAAATGGGAGAGGTGATGCGGGAATGCACAACTACAGTCCCTGTTAGGAAGGAAAAAGTTTTAAGCAACAAGTGAAAGCTTACAAACTCCAAATATTGCCTGCACGCGGTCGCCAATTGTCAGGAGGTCTAAATCTCACTCTCAGGTTCTTGGCAATATTGGGAATGCAAGAAATCACAAAAGCATTGCATAAGAGTAATAAACTTGTTTATTACTACCAAAAGGATAAATCACAATTGTCCTAAACAGTTCTTACCAATACAAACTGGGAGTCAATGCTAAGCTTTCCTGTACCTCGAGGTTTTTTCGTGTCTGTTGGGGTCTCCGAAGTATAAGACTCAGTGTCTCACATTATATACCTATGATAATTACTATGGTTACTGCAAGATAGAAACATTTTTAGTTACAGAGATGAGCCCTATTGGCTAAATTAGAGGTGGCTCCATGGTCCAAGATAACATTATACAATTTTGTAGTAGTCATCAGTTTGTAAAACCAATGAGTACAGTTCTTACACAAATCAGTATAGTAGTACAAATCACCAAAAGGTGGCAATGTCGACTTATATATCATAATTATTACAAGGAAACAGATGTCCTAACATCTTGTGAGTAAGAAATACATAGAAAATATATATGTATTAGAAAGCAAAATGTATAACAATAATATGCATACATATCCTGACATCTACTCTTGTACGTTAGATGCCCTTAGCCCTATATGTTAGTATAACATATGCCTAAACACTAGCTGTCTACGGTGTACCTCTGGGGGTACCCATAAGGGTGCAGGGACCTTGTGTAACAATTTTAATAGCTATTTTGGGATTGTCCAGTATAGAATTGTTTAGCCTGCATTGTCCATTTATACTATTTATAATGTTGGATCCTCCAAAACAGTCTCATGTGAGAAGATGGCCTTTTGTTTCTACCGGGGTTACACTAATATTTTGAATTTCAAAATGTGAGGATGCAACTAGAAGGTCTATTCTAGTGGCTAGTTTACTTTTATAATAGGTAAATCCATCTGTCTTATGTTTTTCCCTGCAAACATATTTAAAGCCTGTATATTTCACCATTTTGTTCAAAAAGTCTGAATCACAAAATATTTTAGAGGTATGGGCTGCTTGGTCATGTGTTTTTAACTCACAATTAAAATCTCTTCCAAATAATAGTTGTTCAGAAGTGTATAGAAAAGGCTGTTGTTTTTTTTCATTAAATCAGTTCTTTCTTTGTCTGTGCTACATATATGTTTATAAATATAAACTGTTCCTCTTGAAAAGTTACTTCAACCATCATTGCCCTTTCAGGGTCAATGTCCTCTAATTTTTGTTTCAGGCAAATTGTGTACCTCTAAATAGAATTCTATCCCATCACACTTATCTTCCTCAAAAGATCAGAATGAAGGTCACCAGCACCACAACTTTGGTGCCTGAATAACATCTGTTATCATTCTAGTCTGTTGGACTAGATAAATATCATAATTAAGGTATTTTAGAAAAAGTCAGACTCAGACTCTTTACATTTTTAATACTGTTCACATTTAAATTAGCTACTTTAAAAGTAGCAGCCATATAGTTATATGAAGTTGTTACATGTTCTATCCCATTATTTAAGGTCTTTTATCAGATTTACTGTTCCTTCTTGTACTCATGTTCAATTTCTTTTTCTGTTTTCGAGTCATTCTTATGGATGCTGATTCTTCCTCAGTATCTGTTGAAACTGGATGCAGTGAAGACCGAAGTGATGAAGTTTCAGATTCTAAACTACCATCCAAGTCTCATCTTTCTGATTCTAATACTTCATATTTGTTCGCTAAGGGTATTTGTACGGATTTTGGATCTGGACATGACAATTTTAATCTGGCCTGTTGTCTTAACAATGTTCTTTTTCTAGTTACTATTTTCATATCGGATGGTGATATAATGTCCTCATCTTATTGTCCTTGAGTGTCCATAGGAATTATTGAGTCATTTCCTGTCATTACAGGATGAATTTCCATAGCTGCTGCAGTTGGTATTTGTTTCCTTTATGTGGACTTGCTCTGTGTTTCAAGGAGGTGTAACTATTTCCATTTCCTCTATCTCAGCTGCAGTTTCTTCTGCTGCATCTGATTCCACTGAGTGTGCCAGTTTCTTTGTTGCTTCTTATTGTCTTTTTGTGTTGAGACTTCTGGGCAGTATTTGAAATGGAATGTTTGTGGGGTCTATCATCTCAGTTAGGTGTGATCCATTTATATGTTCAAAAAGAAAGTCCTACCTCTTTGCATAAATTGCATGTAAATTCATTGGTACAGTGAGTGCTTACATGCCCAAACTCCAAACAGAGGTTACATATTATTTTGTCATATGTATTGCTTAAGTGATTACCTGACCCACATTTAAAGCATGTTTCTGGCTGCCCCAGATAAAAACACTGTCTTCTATCTCATCCTAGGAAAAAAGCAAACTTGGAAGTTAGTGTAGCCCTGCAGACCATGTCTGAGTTTTAATTTAAATTTCTAATTCCCTGTCCAAATTTGTTCATCGTCCAAAATTGGTTCATGATCACCTAAGATGTCACACCATTGGGCTAACCAATATTTAACATCATAAACATTTATACCTTCATTTTGAAGAATAATGGTGACTGTTCGTATAGCAGGTTTGGTTAAAGGAATGGCCTGAATTGGTATTCAAAGTGATGTATTTTTCAAAGTATTGTACTGTGCCCAAAACCAGACCAGATTTGCAGCAGTTTTAAAACTGATGTCAAAGATGGCATTACCAGGGGTATGTATCAGAAAATAGATTTTAGTGGAAATGTAATGCATTGATTCTTTCAGGAGAGCTCTTCCTATGTATGATTTATCTGGTGGGGTATCCAGTCCTCCTCTGTAAACAAGTGTTACTGCATTCCTTCTCTGTGATGGGGCAGATGTATCAAAATTCTTCCATTTTTGTACTGATTCCTATTTTTGAGCCAGACCATGTTTTTTGTCTTTGGAGATTTGTTTCAACAGTATCTTGTTCCACTCTGTCTCCCCAACTTAAACCTGTAATTGTACCTTTACCAGCTGATACGTTTTCTGTTATGGTTTCTGTGTTTTGGTTGGATCTATGTGATAATGGAAAAAGCCTAAAGGCGATCGCAGTTATCAAGAAATCAGACTGCTGAAAATGTTTTTTGGCACTCTGACACCCTGGTGCACAGCACAACAGCGCAGGGCACTTACTTTTTTATTGTTTTATGTGGGAGGCTGCGCCCTCTAGGAAGGCCCCCATGAGGCTTGTGCACCCCTACTAAAGGATTCTCAACTCGGTGCATGTCGGGGTGAAATAGTAACAAAATAAAAGGTTTGGGCAGGGCACATCAAAAATGCACCAGCGCCCAGACCTGAACCCAATACCCTGCCAACCAGTGCTAGCAATCCACCATGCCATGGGGTCAGCTCGGCAACTGACATCGGCACAACCCCTCACATCCCCTCTTGCCCCTCTCTGTGCATGCTCACTCCCCTCCAAGCTAGTATACATATAGCAACATTCTGTTGCTATATTTGCTGACCCCCCCATCTGGCCACCCTACGCTACACTACCCTAGCCCTCCAGGGATGAGCTGGGGAGTGGGTTGCCATTATTGTCAGTGCCCTTTCCCAAGCACCCTCATCACAGGTGCCCATTTTGGTTACCATTAATATTGTCAGCTTTTGTATTTAGATCGAGTTCAATATTTGCAGCCATGTATTGCAGGTGTTGTGAGCTTATGAAATCACTACTCATATTAAACTGATCATTACTGTCAGCTATAATATGTTCTATTTCCATTGTTTGAATAGATTTAACAGCTTCAGCTTCTTGTTGAGCTACAAGGCTTGTGCTGGGTTTCAATGTTATTATCTGTAGGGGGGCATTGGCACTTTTATAAGGTCTCACAGTAGTTAAAGTAGCAGACTTTTCCATTACATTGTCTTTTTGTAATGGCAAGTTAGCATTAGAAGTAAATAATTGATTTTGCTTACCTTCCAGTGATTCTTTTTGTGCTGGTCCATGAGGGTGCCAATTCACCACTGAATCCTTGTACCTCCCATCCCCCCTAAGTGCTGTTTCAAGCATCCAGTCTTCAGGTCAATATTCAGGCAGCATATTTTTTTTCCCAGCCATATTCCCAGCAGTTTCCCCTGGCCTATTTTATGCTTTGATAATATTAGTTTACATTTCCCTTTTGATTTGCTCAGCATCTCAAAGGCAGTTCTTGGAGTCCGAATACCAAGCTGCACTTGTTGTAACAAAGTATGGTGGAAACTCTCCTGTAGTGGCTCATTCTGGGTTCTACTAATACAGTTCGACAACAAAAACACTGATTACCTCTACAGTGATGCAATTACCCCGACATCCCCTACAATAACAAACCAGAACAATGATACACCAACACACTGACAAACACCAGGATAAAACAACACAACACACTATACCTTGGCCCCCACACCCTCCTTGATTAATATAATCAACTCCACATCACATAGACAGTGGAGAATAAGGCATTACTGCAAACCGCACCAATACCACCCCTCTTGACAGCTTGCTCCCATAGGCACTCTGAACATACTGTACTCTGGTGGCATATACCACTCATGCACATGCCCATCCCACCCACAGCACTTATTTACCCACTTCATAGAAATCTCCTATAGACACTTCCACCTGTCGATATGAAAATCCTATTGTTCACAGAGCAGTCACTGTAAAGCATTTGCTCTACTTGTTTCACTGTAATTGCATCACTGTGACTATGAAATACCCTCATTCTGCAGGCCAGCTTCGCCACTCCTTTCTCCCAATTCTGGTATATCTTTGTCTTGAATATTTCTAGCTGTTTTTTCATTACATTGGCGGTGTCAGTGTTTCCGTGTTTCGCAGTTTCAGTATTCCCCATTTCTGAGATTGACTTCACTGACACTGATTCCTTTGATACTGCAGCATCATCCTTTTTGACAGAACTCAGCTGTTTGTTAGTGTTGTTGGCTGCAGTTTGCTGTGCCTCCAGATTTCCATGCTTTGACTGCAATGTTTCTCTTTCCTGTAAATAATTCACTTAATCCTCTACCAAAATAGATAAAAGATACGTTTTCTTAAATTCTAGTGCAGCTTTTAATCATTCTTCCTGTGCCACATAGCTGCATTCAGTTAAACTCGTTGTTTGGCAAATGTCTGCTGCTATATTAAGTGCTTCAGTGTCACAGTCCCTTTTCTCCAAATACTTAAGTTCTGCTTGTTCAGTCAAAGAGCTGCCTGTAGAGGCCTATATGGAAAAGGTAATGGGGGAGGAGGCTAGCTGTTTTTCTGTCATCCTCCTGGTTTGCCATCTTGGCTAGATGGCCATAGTCTCCCCCCCCCAAATACAACAGCAGAGGACTTTCCCAAGTGTAAAGTGACAAGGTAGTTTTCACATGTGTAATATTACAAAGTGGGGGCAGCAATGGTCAGTTAGGTGAAGTAAGAATGTGGAATAGTTCAGACTAAGTTTTATGGCAGTGTGTGACAGTATGGTACAAGTGAAAATCAGGGGGTAGAACCACCCCTTAGAGTATGCCCAAGCATCTCTTCCCACTAGATGTATGCTCATTGGTGAGCCATGGGGGGCCCTGCAGAGGAGGGGAAAGCCTTTATGTTTGGTGGAGAATACATGCTATGAAATACCCCTTGTTCTGTACTAAAGCAGACTTCATCCCCCATTCTGCCAGTAAGCCTGAAGTTTTCTTATTCAGTATCTAGGGGCTTTCCCTCTCAGAACTGAGACATTACATTATCCAGTCACTGGAAAACATTGTTCTGTAAATTAATGTGTACACAGAAATGGCTCAGGCGGTAGGAGAATTTAGGAAAGAGAACATCTTAAGAGCTCAGTTTTTCCTACAAATAATATTTTTAGCTTCAACTACCTGTGACAGTTCTCTTCCAGTTCACCAATGAGAGGTCAAATATTAGCCAAGACCATCTGTGCTATGATTAGAGCAATTTTAATCCAAAAAATGGGAAATGCATTATTTCTGCATTTCTATCCATGCTCAATATTACATGTTTGTGTGGTGGGATGGATCTTGGGCATAAACATCATTTTGTTAGAGTTCATCTCCAGTCTGAGGCAGGCAACAAAGTTGTGGAGGATGGACATTAAAGAGCAAGTGCTTTGACAGGATGTTTATGCTAAGGAATAAAGGTTTGGAGAATTAAGATGCCTTGGTAATCCATTTTATTGGCTTTTATCTGTTCTTTACTTACATTTTCACAATTGTCTTCATATTTTGCCAACTACTAGTAAAAAAGAATCCAATGAAATCCATGTAGTATTTATTTATTTATTTATTATGTCTTTGATAACTGGGTAAGTGGGCTGATGCAAAAGGACTGATTACAGCTATGATCTGGGCCAACAAGATGGCAGCAAAGTGTACAAGAGTAGTTACACATGTGATGCTTGGTCAGCTGGTTATGACTGTTCTATGCTATTTGTAATATAAAAAATAGCCTGTGCTTATGGGTGCCCTCCCCCCCAGGTTAGAGAAGCTACAGGATATATTAATATGAAACCAGAAGGCAATTAAAGGACCAGATAGACTTAATTAGAACCAACACAGTTACCAGGATATAGGGCTCATAAACGTTTATGACACCTTAGAGGAAAAAACATGTTCTACCACCATGGTGCTAAAAGTCATAAAATCCTTTGATGTGCCCTAGGAATAGGAACTACTCAAGATCAAAGAGGAGATGTTAATTAAAGAGTCATATTGGGAAATGAGCTTTTGCTGATGACACCTTATTTGAAATACCTCCTGATAGGACATCATGTTTGTATATTTTTTTATATTCTAAAAGGAGGAGCTAGATGACATCATAGAAGGGGTGTGGAGACACAGGGTTTTAAACTGTTTACTGTGTTTGAACTAGTTGACATATCTTTTTGCACTCTTAAGAAACAAGATCTCTGATCTAACTTAAGCACTATAAAGAGGTAATACATTAGATAGAAAAGTCTAATTGTATAGTAGTAGTAGTTTGCCAGAAGTTTTATTTGCTTTTCTTTTAAGTGATTGCATGCTTCTTGATATAGTGTTCTGTGTTTACATTTTACATATTTTCATCCATTTTAGTAAATACATTATTTTGAAAGACTGCCTTGGTGGTCTTCGAAGTTCTTTTTGCATGTGACGTACTGAGGGTTAAGACTGAAAAAAACTGTTCAAAGCTTGGTGGTGTTACTAAACTGGAAAAGGTAAGAATATACCTAAGGTCTTTTACAAAGTTTTAAGAGTTAATTTTGGATACCTGGTTAGGTGCCCTTGGGTGAAAGATATATTGCATCCCCCGAAAATAATTTTATCTGATCCTATACATTTAGATATGCTAGCATAAGGTTCACAGTTTGAATCCCCCCAGAACTTGAGACTAAAGGTGATTCAGAACCACAAGAAGAAATGGGGGGGTTACCCTGTCTGTTACCTGTTCACATTACTGTGCTTAAAGGTTGGCACTGGGTAAAATACTGGCTGGACAGCAGGACACTGTGGGTAATAGTAAATGGAGTCCACAGTGAAGAAAGGAGGGTTACTAGTGGGGTACTACATGGTTCACTACTGGGGCCAGTCCTTTTTAATGTCTTTATAAGTGACATTGCAAAGGGACTGGAAGGGAAAGTATGTCTCTTTACAGATGACACAAAGATCTGCAACAGGGTTGATATGCAAGGTGGGATGGTAAGGATGAAAAGGGACTTGGCAGGGTCTGGGGAATGGTCAAATATATGGCAGCTTAGATTCAATGCAAAGAAGTGCAAAGTAATGCACCTGGGAAACAAAAATCCAGGGGAAGACTGCACAATGGGGGGTGAGATACTGACAACAACAAAAATGGAAAGGGACCTGAGGGAAGTCATATAAGATGACCTAAAGGTGGGCCAGCAATGTGAGAAGGCAGTAAGAAGGGCTGGGGGATACTCGGATGCCTAGGGAAAGGCATCACCAGTAGAAAATAGGAAGGTGTTGGCCCTCTGTACAGACAGTTGGTAAGACCACATCTGGAGTACTGTGTACAGTTCTGGACACCCCATATCTGCAAAGACATAGACAGGGTGGAGGCTGTCCAGAGGAGGGCAACCAAAATTGTGCAGAGCCTGCACCAGAAGACATGTGAAGAAAGACTAAAGGAGCTTAAGATGTATAGCCTCAAGGAAAGAAGGGTGAGGGGGGACATGATAGAAACTTTCAAATACCTCAAGGGAATCAACAAAGTCCAATAGAGTAGCATCTTTCAGAAAAAGAGATGTGCAAGAACAAGGGGGAATAATTTGAAGATAGAAGGGGATGGCTCAGAGGTAATGTGAGGAAGTATTTCTTCACAGAGAGGGTTGAAGATGCATGGAACAGCCTTCCTGAGGAGGTCATAGAGTCAAAAACAGTGGGGGAATTCAAGAATGCATGGGACAGACATAAGGCAATTCTAGTGGGGGGGTTGGAGGAAGTAGACTGTTGGTTAACTAGGATCTGAAGCTTATCCATTAGGTTGGAAAATGGGCAGACTAGGTGGGCCAAGTAGTCCTTATCTGCCATCAGATTCTATGTTTCACTGTGAGAGCAGAGGGCCATACCTGCTGAGTGTGTTTGTGACAATACATATTGCATCTCCAAGCAGTAATACAAGCACATGTGCAGGAGATTGAAATAAAATTGGCTGCAGTGAAGTTGAAGCTGGGTAACAAAAATGAATATCTAACTATAAAGAGCAACAGTATGTACAGATACACAGCAAATGGATTTGATGCTATACAGAGCAACAGAATGTACAAATACAACAGCAAATGGGTTATATACAAGAGCAGAGTTGTAATATCAAGCTATTAATTATAAACTGTGGATTAATTGCAGTATATGATCACATCAGAAGGTGCTAACTTTGTACAATGATACAGCAGTTTTAAGATCAGGGACAATCTTGATCAACCTGGAGAAATAAGAGAGAATACCAGAAAATAAATGAGAACAAGTCAGGACTAGATAGTAAGAGATGGAGGCTGATGAGGTAAGGATCAGGGATAAAGGCAGGCAGAAAAGTAGACAACTATGGAGGCTGGGGTGGATCATGGGCCAGAATATGTCCTGGGGAACAGTTGCAGGAAGATTCAGTCAGGAGCCAGGCTCATAGATTATTTTTGAGAGACATGTGGGAGGGGGAGAGCTGATTGATGATGGGAGCCTGTTCCAGAGGGTGGTGGCTGACACAGAGAAGGCCTTACTACCCATGACAGAAAGGGTGCGTGGGACTTCCAGAAGAGGAGTGGAGGAAGACCTGAGGGTTCTAGGTGCTATCTTATCTATAAGTAGGGAGGAGAAAGGGGGCAGATGGGGATTCCTAAGAAAGGTATCAGTTAGGCTGCCCATGGCATAATCAAAACGTCCCTGAAGGTTGTGCCACCCTAGGGTTTTGTAAAGTGTGCAGTGGTGTGTAAAGTAGGGTGCTTGGAGGACAAAGTGGCAGATGGAGTTGTAAGTAGTATTAACACGAGAGTGAAGCAAGGAGGAGGCAGTGAAGGAGTAGACAGGGGAGCAGTAGTCAAGCAGAGGGAGGAGGTTACCTTGCACTATGGAAAGGTGGGCATCCAGAGACAGATATAGTTATGTTCTGTAGGCTGCACCAAGTTGTTGGTGTATTTTACTTATTGCATTTGTTATGCATTCATTGAATGTTAGGGAGGGAGCTAGAGTCACTCCAAGGTATTTGAAAGAGGAGACTGTGTAGAGTGGGGGGGGGGCAGCTGGGGAGTGTAATAGTAGGGATGTGTTTGCCTTTGCGACCTTGGCTAGAAAAGGCTTGGAGCCAAATAGCATGGCTTTGTATTTTTTTCATTAACTAGTAGTTTACTGGAGAGGAACCAGCCCTGGGCCATGCTGTAGTTGTAGTAAAGGTGGATGAAATTGATTCAAGAGATTTGTCACTGTGGTACAGTGCCAAATCATCAGCATAGAAGAGTGCCTCATAGTTCAGGCTTTTGGAGGGGAGAGCATTTATGAACACAGAGAAAAGTAGAGGGCTGAGTATGGAGCCCTGTAGGACTCCAATGCATGTGGGTAGTGAGGCAGACAGCGCCCGTCCTATTAGAACAGATTGGGACCTATTGAACAGGTAGCTGCGGAACCACGCAGCAGTGACTGGTGAACAACCGAAGTGGCACAAGGTGGAGTGAAGGAGGTGAAGTCATACTCTTTACTGGCAACGCTGGCAGTGTGTTACAATGGGAAACTGCAAATCTATTTTTAGATTTTATAGAAGAATAAAGCTTTCTACCACAAAGATATTATAGATTTAATAGTAATATGTTATTTTTCATAATGCCATCTGTTGTGATTTATCCAGTAATGTTTTCTTCATAGCCAGGTTTTATATGGGAAGAAGAAAAGAAAAACAAATTGTGATTTAAAAAAAAATTGAACAATCATACTAATGGGGCACAACAGTGCAAACATATAAAAGGAAAGTGTGTTGCTCAAAGAAGTATCTACTGTATTTCTTTGAAAAAACATAGAAAAATGTATTTAGTTTCCAACTGAAATACATTGGATTCCTAAGTAGCTTGCAGTTTCTGACATCACAATACCAGAATTCTATTGATTCATTTACTAGCAGTGTGAAAAGAAAAGGTGAAAACCCACTTGTTTCACTGCACAAACAAATATTTCACTTTAAAATATAGAAAGTAATTACTACTGCTGCACATCAAAACACAAAAATTAAAATACTCAGTTGATTATTAGAAGTGAATATATGCACTTTAGAGGGGCAAGTGAAGTTTCAAGGAAAGAGATCATCCACAAACAGATTCAGTTTGTGGATTCATAGACTTACTTCAGTTTATTGGGCACCTCTCCTAGTCAGAACCTGCTGGATCAGATCTAGGGCTAAGAAGAATGGAGTTGAGGAGAGGACTGCACTGGCTGGCACCGCTATGGAGGTTCAAGAGGGTTTATAAGATTCCGTTTGTCAATCTAAATGCCTAGGGTGGTGCATATAGTGTGTGAATCAATGCCCAAAACTAAGGGCCAAAGCCTATGCTTTGATGCATTTTTAATTAGTAGCCCCACTTTTCTGAATCAAATGCCTTGTGGAAATCAACAGCAGTAGCCACCATGGGCAGGGAGAGGGTTTAGCCAGAGTAGCGTAAAAAGGGTGTGGATGTTGTCTGCCCTTGAAAGACTCTTCATACTTAAAACCCTACTTCTGCTGGGTGAATTAGATGTGGAAGGACCATCTCAAGATGGGTTGCTAGAGTTTCAGCCAGGATCTTTGGGTCTGTGGAGATAAGTAAAATATAGCAGGGTGATTGTACAAATACAGTAGTGTGACAGTTTGTACAACTGTGGAAGTCTTTCTCTTTTGGGGGGAGAAAGGTGCTGATGTACTCATTTGGCTTAGTGAACAATGTTTTCCACTCTAAGGCTTTATAAAGCTTAGTTTATTCTGGGATCATCTTGTAAACTTGATTGTGAACCTATCTTTGCCTGGGGCTTTAACCTTAGGCATATGTTGTAAAGTGGTTAGGTGCTCATCTGCAGTCAAGGGGCCTCTAAGTCCTGGCGTGGAACAGGTGGAACATTTGGTAGCTAAGCAGTTCCCAAGAAATTCAGAAAAGAGAGAGAAAATAGCAGAGCTTTAAGATATAAATGAACTAATTGTATGCTTTCACCACAAAGTTGATTTGACTGTCTGGCCCCCTGAGGATTTAAGGGCCCCCCCGATACTATTGCAGCAGGGAATATTAACCCAGGGAGAAGAAATTCCCTGGAAGCTGATGGAAGCAAGCAGAAGGGCACAGCAGGCAAGCCTGGAGGAGGAACTTCAATTGGGAGAGAGGAGAAGGAGGGAAGACAGGAAGGCAACATAACAAGGGAGGGCTGGACTGGGGTAACAGTGGTGGCAGGGGAGAAGCAGGGAGGGGAGGCAGGTTACAGGGAGAGAGGGACAAATAGAATGGAGTGCCATGTTTGCCAATGTTAGGAGGATGGGAAACAAACTTCCTGACCTTGAGGCAGTCATTGTGTAGACAGACCTGGATCTGGTGCCCATAATGGAATCATGGTGCACAGAAAACCACAGCTGGGAACTGGCCACCTCAGGGTATACCATGTTACAGAAGGAGAGGTCAAAGAGGAAATGTAGAGAGGTTTTTTCATATATGATGGATATGATGGCACTCGATTCCTGGGACCCACCGCGGAGGTCGTGAGGGCTGTGGTACCTGCCCTCCCCCAGCTCCCAGAAGCCTGCGTTTGAATCCCGAAGGTGTTGGCACTCAATTTCTGGGACCCACCATGAGATCGTGAGGGGGCTAGGTACCTGCCCTCCCCACCCCCACCCCCAAAGTCTGTGTTTGAATCCTGAAGGTGCTGGCACTTGATTCCTGGGACCCACCACATGAGTTTGTGAGGGCTGCGGTGCCTGCCCTCTCCACCCCCCACCCCTAAAGCCGCATTTGAATCCCAAAGGTAATTTTACTGCCAAAAGACCTGGGGTGCTCTCTGTAGCGCCTCCTGAAACTGGACTGCATGAAAAGCTTTTCCCAATAGGCTGAACATTAAATAAGGGGCAGAAAGAGCCGATTCAAATACCTGAAACTCCACGCCCGTTCTCCGCCTCGCTGGTCGCTCCTGCAAATTGGTGCTGCGTGGAGGTCGTTTGAACTTGGCGCCTTTATGTCGGCGCATATGTTTAGATAGTTTTTAAATTGTGCTTACCCGCCCCTCAAACTGCTGATTCAAAGCTTTATTAAGATTACTTTAAGGGTTTTTGCTGTAAAATGCAGAGTTATATATACTTTTTGGTTTACTTAAAGAGGATTTCCAGCTTGAATGTGTGAGTGCTCAAGTTCAAATCGTAGCTCTACATGCTGTTTTTAAAAGTGTTCTTTGGGTTACTTTAAGGTGATTTTGATGGTCATGCATTTCGGGTCTGCTCTGTAAATCGCTGCTCAGGTTTTTTGTTCTGGGCCTGATTTAGAAATATAAAGACACTCCTTCTCTGCCTGTACTCTGCTGTACCTTCTCCTCCTTCTCTTTGCTATTTTGCTCTCTGCTCCTTCTCCGGTAACTGTATCCCGCCTCCTCCTCCTTTGTATAAAAAGGCTTCACCTTGCCTTTCTTTATTCCAGGTGCTGGCATTCGATTTCTGGGACCCACCGCGGAGGTCATGAGGGCTGCTGTGCCTTCCCTTCCCATCCCCATCCCCTGAAGCCTGTGTTCGAATCCCGAAGGTAATTTTACTGCCAAAAGACCTGGGGTGCTCTCTGAAGTGCCTCCTGAAACCGGACTGCATGAAAAGCTTTTCCCGATAGACTGAACATTAAATAAGGGGCAGAAAGAGCCGATTCGATTACCTGAAACTCCACGCCTGCGCTCCGCCTCGCTGTTCGCTCCTGCAAATTGGTGCTGTGTGGAGGTGTGTCCCTGCCGGCTTCGCAGGCTGCCCCACCACCCCCAACACCACCCGTGGTCATCACCACAATTTTTACGTCTGATCACGTGAGGCTGAAATGCCAATTAGCCCACTTTACCATACGCAAGTTATACTGACTCTCCACTAGAGGCATCATACATTCAAAACTGCCTTAATCCCATGCAGGTTCAGTCCTCCTTATACTGAATTATGCTACCCCTGGTTAACTTACTGTACACTATCCTGACATAACTGTCGATCCCACTCTCGCCACCCCCACCTCCCTTTTTCCCCTCCGAGCTTCTTGCTGATGAACTGACCTACAAAATTGAATTACTTTTCAGTCTACAATGCAAGCCTCGCCCCTCTAACGCTTTGCCACCTCCCCACCCCCACCCCCAAGTTCTTCTCCCATTTAATGGGCAACCCTGCCTTTCCCTCTCCTTCAGACATGAGCTATCATCCACGGGGAACCCCGCAGGTTTCAAAAGAGCACAGGCCATGGCCCCTTTCACCCAGAATAGAAACATTGCCTGCTGCCAAGGGCCCCTGCCCACCCTGGCTGCTCTCAAACCCCCCAGACCTGGAAAACTGCCACGGGTCTGAAAATCGCCCACCTCAACATCCGCAGCATCCTACATAACCTAGTGGAACTAACGGCCTGGGTGGCCCACTACAAACCAGACATTATGGGCATCACAGAAACCTGGCTTAAGCCATGCATCCCTGACTCCGCCTGTGCCCTCCCGGGTTACAGCCTTGTCCGGCAGGATAGGGTAGGCAGTAAGCATGGTAGGGGCGTGGTCCTATACTTTAAGGTGCACCTCAATGTGATGAAAGTTGCAGATGTTCCCCCTGCACCCCCAGCCTGTGAGTTCCTTCACACCCTCCTACTGCTCGGGAATACTAAGAAGGTGCATCTCGTCTGCACCGAAAACCCTCCAAAAAGGGGTGCTCCTGGGCTCTCCTCCTTACTGGACCAGCTTAGAGATAAGGTTGGCTCAAACGAACTGATAATCCTGGGGGACTGCAACCTAAATTGGCTGGGGCCCATTGCTAAGCACCTTGAGCCTCTTCTCCCAGGTCTTGCCCTCTGTCAGCTCATCACGGAACCAACAAGGTCTTCCTTCCGGGAGGACAAAGGATCACTCATCGACTGGGTCATGAGCAACAGACTGGATAAGATCATCCACTCTGGGATCCTCCCCGACACAATATCTGATCACTCCCTGACATACTGCATATGGGGCTTCAACTTGCCCAAAGTCCCCAGCAGAGTAAGCCAGATGAGGGACTATTCAAAACTGATCCCCTAAGATTATCTCAAGGACCTGCGACAGGTCGACTGTTCCAAGATCATGTCCACAAATGACCCTGAAGTGGCCCTGGATCATTTCCTTGCCGTACTCATTCTCTTACGAAACAGGCATGCACCCCTCACCAAAAGGAGGGCACAAGGCACAGTCATGAAATGGCTCCACGGAGGCCTTTACTCCCTCATGAAGCAGAGGGACAAATGCTGGGTAAAATACAAGATCTCCCACAATGACAATGACCTCGTTGAATATTGGCAACTTAGAAATGCCTGCAAGCATGCTATACATACCACAAAAATCAAGTACTGCAAATCTGCCCTACTTATCTCAGCCAGCAACCCCTGGGGCTTTTGGAAAAATGTCTGAAACCTTGTTGGAGAGTCTGACAAGGAGCAGTCCCCCGACATGTGTATTGGGGGGACCCACTGCAATAACCCCCAAACTATCACTGCAGCTTTTAATCACATTTTCTAAGATCTGCCGGTCCCCCCCCCCGACTCTCTCACCCCGAACCACCGAGGGGTCCCCCCCTCTCGTCTGCCCTTCTACCTCAAGAGGATCACAGTTGGCAAGACCCAGGCACTCCTGGCAGAACTCTCCCATCACACGGGGCAGGATATGACTGCCTCGAACCTAAACTCCTTAGCCTCGGGGCTCCCCTCCTCGCCAGACCGGTCGCTCACATCTTTAACTACTGTCTCATCTCGGGGATCATCCTGGATGTATAGAAGATTGCCAAAGTGGTCCCTGTCTACAAGCAAGGTGACCCCAAAGATATTAGTAACTATCGCCCCATTGCTATACTGTCCGCAACCAGCAAGCTCCTTGAAAAGGCAGTTGCTTCCCAACTCTCCCACTACCTCGAGGGTTACACTGTTCCCTCCCCAGCCCAACATGGCTTCAGAAAAGGGCACAGCACATCAAAGGAGCTTGCTGTGGTCACCTCCGAGATCAAATCCACAACTGACCAAGGTAACCTGTCGGGGGCCATCTTCGTCGATCTCTCTAAGGCCTTCAATCAGGTGGACCACTCCCTCCTCCGCTCCACCCTGCACTCCCTCGGTTTCTCCCACTGAGCACTCGAATGGTTCTCCAACTACCTTGTGGGTAGGCAGCAATACACCTGTTTCAACCGCACTATCTCAGCCCTCTCCCCAGTTAATTGCGGGGTCCCCGAGGGATCTGTCCTGGGTCCTTTACTGTTTTCTCTGTTCATTAATGAACTACCCTCTGCTATTACCCATGGGCTTCCTACAGAGCCAAGGACTGCCTCACCCCAGCTGCCCGACTTGACATAGCTAGGGGGATACTCCTCCCCACACTTTGCTACGGGCTCGTTGCCTTTGCTCCGGTCTCATACACAAATCTTATGAAATGGGACACTGCCTACAACAATATATGCTGCTTCGCACTATCTGCCCCCCGCCTTACACATTGATGTAAACTCTACTCATGACTGGAGTGGCTCCCCTAGAAAAGCACTGCACCTTTGTCCTAGGCAACTTTGTCGATAACAAAGTCAGAACAGCCACCACCTCGGTACTCACCCTTCCCCTAAACCCCTCAACCCCAGCCTACCATCTCAGATCCTGTGCTGCTCAGGCCTGACTGGTTCCTAGGACCCGCACCCTCACTGGTGACCGGGCCTTCTCAGTCCATGCGTCAAAAAATGTGGAACTCCCTTCCCACCCTAGTGTGTGCCTCGCCCTCCCACCACTGCTTTAAAACATCCCTATGGAGCTTCCTCAAGTCTACTGCGGCCTGTCTATGTTCCACTTAGACCTGACGTACCTTCTACCCCTCCTGACTCTCTGGGCGGTGCCGCCGTGAGTACTGTCTGAACGGCTGCTGTTAAATCCCCCTGTGAAACCGGCCAAAGCTCTGACCGTCCCCCTCTGTGTATGGTGCCCCCATCCTATCTGCACCCTCCTCCTTCTGTATAGTACTTGCTACCCCCCATGTTAGGCGCTTATTATGTACTTACTTTTTATCTGTCAATGTTTATCACAAACTTGTACTACAACAATCCTTGATGTAAACCTCGATGTGTGTTAATTTCTCCAATTGCCTTTGAGATGTGTTCACTCTATTGTCATATTAGAAATCTTTGACTCCCTACATTGTTTTTTGTAACCTATTGCTTGACTGCTTGCCTTACTATGCTTGAGCATGACCTCCCACCTGTTGGAGTCTGCGGCTCCTGTTTGTAACCTTGACTCTGTATTTTTGTTTCCTGAATGCTTTGTAACTCTCCTGGGTCACACCTGAAAATAGGCACTTGGTTGTCTAGTGTGCTTACCTGGTTAACAAAAGCAAATAAATAAATAAATATAAGGGCCGCTGAAATACAGGGGCGACAGTTGGACAATGAAAGGCTGGAGGTAATATAGGACAGCCTAGAGATGGGATCAGGGGTTGTTATCCTCATGGGGGTGATGTACAGGCCTCTGACACTGTGGGAGGATTTAGAAAGAGCCCTGGGGGAAGCCATTGGCAAAATGGCCAGCAAGGGAAAGGTTTTGATAATGGGGGACTTTAATCTGCTGGATATTGACTCGGGCATTCTCACTGCCAAAACATCAAGAAGAAAGACCATCCATGACTCTATACAAGGGGTATTTCTCAGGCAGTTGGTTTTTGGAACCCACTAGGGGAGGGTGCAGTGCTGTACCTGGTACTTACAAATAGAGACAACATTGCTGACATAACAGTGGGTTGTCACCATAATGTGTGGTTTGGCATGTGAGTAGGAGAGAAAAAAAAAACAATAAGACAAGGGCCCTGGACTTTATGAGGGCACATACTAACAAAATGGGAAATTGTCTCAGAGAATGCCTCAGAAGGTGAGAAGGCAGAGGGGGGAGTGGAGGCTTAAGAGAGAAAAATTATGGAGGGTATAGCCCAAGAAACGGCATGCAGTTTGAAGGATGTGAGCAAGAGAAAGAGGAGGAAGAGGCTGCTATGGTTCTCTAAGGAGGTGGCAAAGGCGGTGTAGGAGAAGAAAACAGAATTTAGAAAGTACAAGGAAACCTAGAAGGATGAAGACAGGGAGACGTATCTGACAAAATAAAGGGAAGCAGGAAGGATGCTGAGGACAGCTAGAGCTGTAACAGAGGAAAGGATAGCTAAGGTGGTCAAAAAGGGGACAAGAACTTTTTCGGGTATGTTGAGGAAAAGAGGAAGGCAAGAGGAGGGGTAGTGAGAATCAGGAGAGCAGGGAAACTGCACAGAGCAAGATCAAGAGAAAGCAGAAATACTAAACAATTACTTATGTTATGTCTTCATAGTAGAGGGTGGGGGGCTGTAGTAAGCAACAGGGAGAGGGGGAGTAGAAGGGATTGGAAGAATAGGGTTCAGTGCTGGGACTGGTCCTCTTCAATGCCTTCATAAGCAACATTGCAGAGGAGTTTGAGGGTAAGGTGTATCTCTTTGCAGATGATACAAAAATCTGCAACAGGGTTGATACTCAGGAAGGGGCCGAGAGAATGCAAAGGAATCTGAGGAAACTAAATGAATGGTAAAGGGGGTAGCAGCTGGGTTTCAATACCAAAATGTGCAAGGTTATTCACTTAGGGCTGTGGACCCAGGGGCTGTGTATAAGATGGGGATAGTAGAACTTACAGTTATCAAGCCAGAAAGAGACCTAGGGGTTATCAGATCTAATGACCTCAAGGTAGCTGGCAGTGAGACAAATCAGTGGGGAAGGCTAGCAGGATACTGGGTGCATTGGGAAAGGGATTTGTAGCAGAAGGTGGGAAGTGGTGCCGACGTTGTATCGCTCTCTGTTACATAGAAACAGAAATATAGAAACATAGAATTTAATGGCAGATCAGGACTGTTTGGCCCACCTAGTCTGCCCATTTCCCTACCTAATGGATAAGCTGTAGATCCTAGTTAACCAACAGCCTACTTCGTCCTATCCCCAATCCCTAGAATTGCCTTATGTCTGTCCCATGCATTCTTGAATTCCCCCACAGTTTTTGACTCCACAACCTCTACAGGAAGGCTGTTCCATGCACCCACAACCTTCTCCATGAAAAAATACTTCCTCACATTACCTCTGAGCCGTCCCCCTTCTACCTTCAAATTGTGCCCCCTTGTTCTTGCACATCTCTTTTACTGAAAGATGCTACCCTCTTGGACTTTGTTGATTCCCTTGAGGTACTTGAAAGTTTCTATCATGTCCCCCTGTCCCTCCTTTCCTTGACGGTATATATATTAAGCTCCTTAAATCCCTCTTCATATGTCTTCTGGTGCAGAACCTGCACCATTTTAGTTGCCCTCCTCTGGACTGCCTCAATCCTGTCCATGTCCTTGCAGAGACTGGGTCTCCAGAACTGCACGCAGTACTCCAGATGGGGTCTCACCAGCTGTCTGTACAGAGGGATAACAACTTCCTGTTTTCTACTGGTGATGCCTCTCCCTATGCATCCCAGTATCCCCCCAGCCCTCCTTACTGCCCTCTCACATTGCTTGCCCACCTTTAGGTAATCTGATATGACTACCCTCAGGTCCATTTCCATTTTTGTTATATTTCACCCCCCATAGTGTACTCTTCCCCTGGGTTTTTATTTCCCAGGTGCATTACTTTGCACTTCTTAGCACTGAATCTAAGCTGCCATACATTTGACCATTCCTCCAACCTTGCCAAGTCCATTCTCACCCCTTCCACCCCACCTTGTGTATCAACCCTGTTGCAGATTTTTGTGTCATCTGCAAAGAGACATACTTTTCCTTCCAGTCCCTCTGCAATGCCACTTATAAAGACATTGAAGAGGACCGGTCATAGAATTGAACTCTGAGGAACCCCACTAGTAACCCCCCTTACTTCAAAGTGGACTCCATTTACTATTACCCACAGTGTCCTGTTCTCCAGCCAATTATTTACCCAGGCTACCATCTTGGGACCCACTTCCAGGCTGGCTAACTTGTATATTAATCTTTTGTGTGGGACTGTGTCAAATGCCTTCCTGAAGTCTAGGTAGAACATGTCCACAGCCCCTCCCTGATCTACTACTTTGGTCACTCAGTCAAAGAAATCTATTAGATTCATCTGACATGACCTTCCTGCTGTGAATCTATGCTGCCTTGGGTCCTGTGCCCCTCTGGCCTCTAGGTACTCAACAATTCTTTCCTTCAGAAGTGATTCCATCATTTTCCCTATAGCTGAGGTCAAACTAACAGGTCTGTAGTTTCCTGCCTCTGTACTGCTTCCACATTTGTGAAGTGGAATCACATCTGTCGTCCTCCAGTCCTCAGGTACCACCCCATCCCCCCATGATTTGTTAAAGAGGGTAGTCAGTGGTGCCACTAGTTCTACCCTTAGTTCTTTTAGAATTCTGGGATGTTGAGACCCCAACTGGAGTATTGTGTCCATTTCTGAAGGCTGCACTTCCACAAGGACATTAAAAGGGTGAAGGCGGTAGAGGAGGACAACCAAAATGGTAAGGGGATTGCACGTGAAGCCATAGGAGAAAAGGCTGCAGGAACTCAACATGTACTCCCTGGAGGAGAAAAGAGTGAGGGGGACATGACTGAAACTTACATGTACCTCACAGCAGTGAACAAGGTGCAAGTGGAGGGTGTATTTCAGGGAAAGCTAAGAGGGGGGAGTTTAGGAGAGATGTGTTGAAATGCTTCTTCCTGGAAAGAGTGGTGAATGACTGGAATAGCCTGCCAGAGGAGGTAGTGGGAGCAAAGCCTATGGTGATGTTTAAGCATGAATGGGATAAGCACAGGGACATATTAGGTAGAGGAATGGGGGAGTGACACCTATGACCAAATAAGGTCAGTGGTGGTGGAATAGACAGGAAAAAAAGGGGCAGACTGGATGGGCTAAATGTGCTCTTCTGCCAACAAAATCTATTTCTAGGTTTCTTGTGGGATTCTACTAACTGATTGCAAAGCATGTACAGAATTAGTTTTCCAAATTTGTCTCCAGCCTCTCTCACAAGCAGTGCTTTCATCTCGGTAGTGACCATTCACTTTTGTGTTGCAGTAACAAATTGAGTTTGTATTTAAGGCCAATGATTTGGGGCAATAGGAGCAGGTTGATGCCCAAGTTCTGTTTGAATTGTAGGCCTGTTCTATTTCAGAGAGAGTTCAGTCTGAAGTGCACTACTGCCTGCCTCCCTCTCCTGTGTTTGGTAGCTGTGAAGGCATTAATGAGAGCCCTCAATGGCCTTAAATGTGCCCTAGAAGGCCCCTTTAGAGACATCTAGGGTGGCATTTGTCTCAAGGTAAAGCCTAGACTCTCTCCTGGCCCACTACCAGAATTCTAAATCCTGCAAAAAGGGGGACTAGCATACTTCTCATGAATGCCAATGAATCAGAGACAGGTGCCTCATCATACCACACAGTGTTCCTATGCTGGAGACCTGAAAGGCTTTTGCTACCAGTGTGTAATTGATCCGGCTATTGGCATCATGTGTGGTGGGAAGTAGAAGGTATACTCCTTGTCATTTGGGTGGTCCCATCTCTAGATACCTATTAGTCCCTACTCACTCAACAGATGGTGCAAGTCTACCCAGACACCAGGGTGGCCATAACTCTTGAGGCTGGATTTGTTTAAGTAAGGATCAAGCACTACATTTGCATCCATACAAAAGATTATTGGAATATTTTTAGTGGTTCTAAAATCCAGTACAGCCTGGCTGACCAAGGAGATGAAATGTGGATAATCTAAGTCTAGTGCATACATACTACAATAATCATTTCCCCTTCCATCTGGGAAAAGAGGGACAGCAGCCAATGACCTTGCATGTCTGCAAGGATTTTATCCACTTTCCTTTTAAGGGATCTGTGTAGTAGAATCCTTTAGATTTGGTAGGTCCAAACTGCATACTTTTTAATCCACCCACTGACCCACCCCATACAAAACCAGAGAATGGTACAGTTAGTAACATCAGTTTCTTACAGTAGGGCTATTTCAACCTTCAGATTTGTGAACAACAGCCAATCAACTCCTTCTCAGTGCAGTTTTAAAGAGGCCACTGCTAGGCAAATTTAGATTATGAATTACAATGAAGAAGGGAAAATGTGAACCACAAGAAATTGAACCTATAATTCAATTCCTAGTGGTTCACATTTCCCCTCCATTGTAATTCATAATTCAGATTTTTGAGAGAGTTAAGGACCTTATTGGGTTTCACTGAATGGTTGAGACCATTAACATTCCAGGTTGCTAAGCAAGCCTTGGTAACATCTGATGTGTTTGCCATGGAACCCTTTCTTGGTATGGATAACAGGATAGGGAAGCCATTACAGTGTATCTGCAACTCAGTTTCAACCACAGCGGGACATCTGTTTGGTGTCAATGTACCAAGGCCCACGCAACCCCCAGAGGTGATACAGTGCATCTGAGGCTAAGATATTGTGGAGAAGCCTCAATCTAGAGGTATCTACTCTGGCACACTGAACATATTATGTAAACACTTTATTATTAGAAACACAATAAAACATTGTGGACTAATCCCAACAGGTGAATAACAATTAACATCAACTGAAGATTCATTAAGATAGGTGTAAGCATCCAACACATGGGAGACTGTAAATGCTGCCATCTGAGGTGAGGGCACTATCTGGGAGGGGATAGGCAACCTCATTATCCAGAAAATCTGCACGTCAGGACAAAATGATGGACAATAGAAGGGGGTAACAACCATTGACAAGCCCCCCTTCCCACAACAAAACCAGACCTTTACAGATAGGAGGGTTCTCAGTGTCTAGCACATTGTTGTAGTACAAAGGGGGTGATTTTGCATTTGGCTGGCTGTCAGCTAGAAAGGGTTTAGGCGAATCAACCATGGGGTGGTATGTTCTCCCATCCCAAGCTGGATCTCCAACTACTTCAGGTGTCTAACAGGTCTGGGGTGGTGGGGATGAAGGTAAAGGAAAAGAAGACAAAGAAAGCAGCTGCATCACTGTTACCCCATGTCTCCTGCTTTCTGGGTTGTTTTGGCAGTGTCCCTATGGCAGGGTCACCCTCATTGACCATCTCCATGTCCAAGTTCTCAGCCATGATGTCTGGCAAGATCACATGGTTGTTGATGGTGCTGTGGACCTGGTGCTTGGGGCATTGGTCAGATGGAGGCCTAGTGGTGTTATACCAATTAATGTAGAAGAGTGACATGAAGAGGAGTGAATAATCTGAGGTCTGTCTTCTCTCTCTACATTGACTGCAGTACTGGTTTCTTAAAGGTGAGTTCTGTAAAAGCTACTGGCTTGCCCCAATGTTTGTATTTCAACTTTCTCCTGTGCCTAATCTGATGCTGCCAGGCACTGCTGTTGTCAGGAGAATGATCAGGGACTTCTCCAGTGTTGCACACTGGCCCAGAAGTGTAACTCCAGTGCAGTGTCTGTTTCCAGATGGAGCTATTACCCAGAGGACCATGTATGTAATTGTTTGCACTCAGCCTCCTGAGAACTGTAGTGTCTAGTTTCAGCATTTGCTACTTTTTGAAGGCAGATGGCCAGGCTGACTCCATATAATAAAAGAAATACTTACTAACACTTCTCTCAATGGCAAAACCTGAGTCCCTTGATGTGGAATCATATGGAGGCCTGCCAGAGCACCACCACCTGGCCAGCTAATTTCCTTCATCTTGTCACTACTTCCTGGGAAAAGTCCTGATAAAGGGAAATTAGAGATCCCTTCCCGGTGAGTTTTTTTTTCTCTTGCCAGCTTTAGTAGGAGTTCTTTGGCTGAGAATTTAAAGAAGTTATCAATTATTAGTTGGGTGTCTAGCTCAGGGGATGGGGGCCTGCAGGAACCTGTGAACTTGCTTTACCTCAGGTTGACAAGCCTAGGCAGAAAATCCTACAAAAAGCCTCCATGCATGTCCACCTCACACCTTCTGGGACTTGCAAGATACGGAAGTTATTCCATCACTCACTTTTTTCCTGATCCTTTAGAAGGCGGAGGTCTCACTCATGTCATTCCAGCTGGCAGAGGATCCTGTCCAGGTAGTCCTGAATTTCAGTAATATGGGTTCCTGATGCCTTTATCCTGTCCTCCAGCCCTTTGACTTCATCCTTAGTGGATGTCAGAGATATTTTAGTATCAAGCAAGCAACGAAAGAATACCAGCACACATCTCTCTGTCTGCTTGAGAGTTGCCTGCTGGTATTATTTTGTTGCTTATTTGATGCTTTGATAATACAGAATCACTGTGCTCCATGGTGCACACTTTTTGTGTTCAATATTTTAATATCTGCCATATCCAACAATACTGACTCTATCAGCTAGCAACCTACTCCAGAGTAGACTTTGTCAAGAGGCTGGCTTAGGCCATTTTACCAATCAAAACTGGTGAAATTTTCACTCAGTGATTATGAGGTTGTGAGACACTCTGGAGATAAAATAATTTAAAACAAGTAAATAAGAGCTTCTCCATCTATCAGATCATATGTTGTATTCCCATGGATGACCCATATACAGTATGCAATTGATATTGCTAAATAAGGTGATGGCTGTGTCGGAGATAAAAGGTTAAGCAGCCATCTTAGCTGGCAGCGCAACAGCACCCTCCACCCCAAGCCAAGGTCTTGTAAAGTGGCAAGATTTCTTTGCTCTGCCAGTCACCCCACTGATGCATCCCAGAACTGTGCTAACCATTTTGAGTGTGCAGTCATGCACTGCTTGTTATGCTTTAGTACCTTGTATATTATTTCCCCAGGCCATTTCATCCTCCTTGCAGCATGAGGAGCCCCAAACAGTATGCATGACTTACCTTAGTTGTTCCTAACTCCTACCCAAGTGCAGCACCTTGCATTTGGTTACATTGAACCAAAAGTTTCAGAAATATGACCGATCAACCAGCTTGTTCAGGTCGTTCTGAAGCTTAGCCCCATCTTCAAAGGAGTCCACCTCCCTGGCCAGCACAGTGTCATTTGTGCACTTAAGCAGCTTTGCTGGAGACCCCAGCTTCCAGATCATTGATAAAAATGTTAAATAGTGTCCCCAATACTGATCCCGGATGACTGCCACTGAGTACCCTACTCCACTCAGAGAAATGCCTGACCAGTGCCCACCCTCACTCCTTGCTTCCTGCCTCCAAGCCAGTTAGCAATCTACCTTGTTTATGCCTCATACATACCTCAGTATTGTATTTTGCCGAAATGCTTGTAATGCACCACAGTGTTAGGGGCTTTGTTGAATTCTAGACAGACTACTTCAATGGGCCTTCCCTGTCCACCTCCCTAGTCACCCCCCTGAAGAAGGTGATCTGGTTGGTTTGCCATAAGCTGCCTTTCATAAAGCCATATTAAGAAGGTTCAATAACCGTATTCTCAAATAAGTGCTCCCCATCATCAGTCTTCTTGTTGCCAGTAAGATGAGTTTCAGATCCTTGATACGTTGACACATACATGTTTAAGGCTAGATACAGATTTACATGTATCTTTTCTGCATTGTATTCCTACCTAAAGTTACTGATCTAGTCCTTTCAGTGTTTCTGTATTCACAGTTCTCTCATATTCCTGTATGTCACTAGCTTCACATTTGGGTCTATCCCATTTGATCTTGATGCCTGAAATAATTCCAGTATTTATTACTTCTCTAGGCAGTCCATTGTCATTGGGATTCCCTTTGTGAACTGACTATACCTGTTTGGTTGCTCAATTGGCTATTGTTTGTTCAGCATACATATCTGTACATCTTCATCCCTCATCATTTCATTATTTCTTGCATTTTATTTGCAAATCATTTTTATCATGAAATCATATCCAAAATACATTCATATACATACATACACGTTTCCTTTCTTACTCATTACTATCCTATTTCATATACCCCATCAAACAGTCTATCCCTTATGTTCTTCCCAGGCTCCTGCATCCTCATGTTCCTGGATGTCATCTCCACTCTGCCAAGGAAGGCCTCCTGGTAGTCCTTAGGATAAGTCTAAAATCATCTGGGGACCGGGCATTTGAGGTGGTAGCTCGGTCCTGTGGAATTCTTTACCTAGGACTTTGAGGGAGGCCCCCGCAGTGGAGGCCTTTAAACGGGGTCTGAAAACTTTTCTATTTATGCAGATATTTGGGGATTGAATGAGTATATTACCCATAAATGTTTACTTCCATTCATTTTATCTCTATTGGATAGAATTAATAGTATTTATGTATTTTATTTATTTTGTTATTTTTTTTGTAATTGTGCCCTGAGCCTCCAGGGTAGGGTAGCAGAAACAAATAATGACTACTACTTTGCAATAGGACTTGAACAGCCAGTCTTCAGTGTGGGGCCTGTGGAGAATCAGACTTTCATCCTGCCATTGTCAGGGTTTTTTTTTCTTTTCTCCTTTTTCTCTCTTTCTCTCTCACTGGGACCATGGCACATGCAATGATAGTTGTGGAAGCTCAGCCTTTCCTCAGACATCCTCCCCAGCATCAAGCAGGCGGGATTTCTTCCTTTGAATCTTACTGTGCTGCCACCCAGATCATCCAGACTGCAACCACCTAACAGGATGCACATAACCCCTTCCCCAGGGAGGAGGACTGTCTTTGAGATGGTCAGTCCTCCCTTGCCTAGCCAGTCCCTGAGTGACCCACATCCATTCCTGAGGCTAGGTTGCTGGTGTGGCAGGAGGTGAGGCACCCAGTGCCTCAGCCTTCCTCACCACCAAGCCGGCAAGGGGATCATGTCTTCTGAAATGTTTTTATGACTAATCTTCTGTTTTCTTTACTTTAGTAAGTATTTTTGCTTTCCAGTATAAAATTATTCCTTTCTGCAGTGTACACTTACATGGAATTGTCATTATCTTCCTGGTACTCTAAGCATAACTCATCTCTCTTAAGACTCTCAATGATCAACTTAAGTTTTTTTCTTTTCTCTTCTTTTTTCTTTTCTCTTGTATGAATTTGACAAACGTTGTATCACTCACCTTGATTTCCTCTGCTATCTTCTGTTCTGTGTACACATTAGCCCTCTTTATGGTACCCTTACTAATGGCAAGTTTCTCCTTGTATGTGGCCATGTTAATCTCAGTTTAGTCCTTTTACACCTGGTCAGCTTTAGATACATAGAGACATAGAAACTGTAGGCAGATAAAGACCGCTAGGCCAATCTAGCCTGCCTATAAGCCCTATACTTTCATGCAGTCTCTTACCCTAAGTGATCAATGGCTTGTCATCATTCCCTCCCCACCCAATGTTCCCTTGTGTCTGTCCCAGGCATGTTTAAATCTCTCCTCTGTGCTTGCCCACGCCATCTCTTGTGGCAGACTGTTCCAAGCATCCACCATGCTCTCTGTGTAGAAGAACTTCCTCACATTACCTTTTAATCTACCCCCCTCCAATTTCATATTGTGTCCCTTCATTCTGATATCTTTTCTACATTGGAAAAGATTCCCCACCTGCATCTTGTTTATGCCCTTGAGGTACTTGAAAGTTTCTATCATGTTCTCCTTTTCAATCCTTTCCTCCAGTGAGTACATATTGAGGACTTTTAGTCTCTCCTCATATGTTTTGTGATGCAAGCCATGCACCATCTTTGTCACCCTTCTTTGGATAGCCTCTACCTTGTTTATGTCCTTAGGCATGTGTGGTCTCCAGTACTGCATGCAGTACTCCAGGTGAGGCCTTACCAGTGTTTTATACAATGGCATCAATACCTCCCATCTCCTGCTAGTAATGCCTCTGTCTATGCCACTGGCCCTCCCTGCAGCCTTTGCACACTGCTTTGATACCTTAAGGTCATCAGATATGATAACCCCTATGTCCCTTTACTCATTGGTGACAGTCAGCACCCCCCCATTCTGTGGCTCTCCCTAGTATTTCCCCTACCAAGGTGCATTATTTTGCACTTTTTTTAATTGAACCTCAGCTGCCACACCTCCGACCATCTTTCAAGCTTCCCCAGGTCCCTCTTCATTTTCTGCACCCCTTCTGGAGTATCCACTCTGTTGCAGAACTTGACGTCATCTGCAAATAGGCAGGCCTTTCCTTCCAGCCCCTCTGCAATGTCACTAATGAAGACATTGAACAGAACTGGTCCTAGTATGGATCCCTGTGGTACTCCACTGGTCATCTCTCTCTCCCCAGATTGGATCCCCTTTACCACCACCCTCTGTCTTCTGTCCATCAGCCAGTTTCTAACACAATGTATCACCTTATGCCCCATGCCCAGACTTCTCATCCTGTTAACCAGCCTTCTGTGTGGGATGGAATTGAAGGCTTTGCTGAAATCCAGGTAGGCAATATCTACCACCCTCTTTGATTCACTTCCCTAGTCACCCAATAAAACAAAAATCTATCAGATTTGTTTGACAAGACCTTCTTGTTGTGAATCTATGATGCCCCAGATCTTGGGCACCACTGGATTCAAGGTGTGCCACTATTCTTTCTTTCAGCAGTGTCTCCATGATCTTTCCCCATCACTGAGGTGAGGCTGACTGGCCTGTCATTCCCCACTTCCTCCCTTCTGCCTCTTGTGTGCAGTGTGACTACACTAATCCTCCTCCAGTCCTCTGGAACCATGCCTGTGTTGAGTGACTGTGAACGAGCAACCAGAGGTGCTGCTAGTTCCCTTCTCAGCTCCCTTAATATCCTCAGGTATATGTGGTCTGTTCCCATGGCTTTATCCACTTTCAGCTTTGTGAGTTCCTCCAGAACTCTCTCCATTGTGAATGGACTGGTGTCCACTTCTGTCCCCCATTGCCTCTGCTCTCCAACTGTGGTCCTTGACCCTTTCCTTCCTTAGTGAATACTGAGCAGAAGTATTTGTTCAGTATTTCTGCTTTGTCTAGATCCCCTCCTTATACTTTCCCTCCTCCCCTTTGAGCCTCTCAGTCTACCTGGTTTTTCTTCCATCGCTGACATACCTATAGAATGTCTTGTACTGTTTTTTCACAGTTAGAGGTGCAGTCAAATTTTATTTCACAGACGAAATTATGGTGAAATTTCCAATTTCTCCTAGCAAAACATTTCACAAAATTGTGGCCTTTTGGTAAAATTTTGCCTCCAATTTCACCTGTGCATCTGAGGCAAAATTAGGCAAAATGGGCATTTTATTTATTTATTTATTTATTTATTTAGGAAATCAGAATTACAACTCTTTGAGTCATAGACTCATTTCCAAAGGCTCCACATCAGAATAAAACATAGACATTCATATGGTACATACATAGAATAAATGTGGGTGAGCAATCATACAGAGTATAAGTACAATGAGTACTGGTTTGCCTATGCATTTGGAAGCTAAAACAGGGCAGAGAAATTGACATATTTACTTAATGAGTGGTTAAGACCTATACAATTGCTAGCTAAAGCAATACATGATATGAGTTAGTAGTAAGTCGCCTCAGGGAGACCTTGTCTTATAAATAATATAAAGCCTTCATTGTCCAGTGCAACTAAATGATAACCAAGGGAGGTGAGGAGCCTGTAGGCTACAAATATTTTGCTCTGTTGGTAGTCACATGTTTGAGTCCAAACAGGCAGTAAGTGAGTGGTTCATTTCCTGTGCTATGTATCTTGAGGAAGCAGGCAGCTTTTATACTCTCTGTGACTGCAGAGTGCACTTTTACACTAAATTGCTTAATTTATGCTATTTTTTTCTAACTTTTTCTTATTTGTCTTTGTCATAGTTCATATTTTAGTTCCTGTGATTGTGTGTGTGTGTGTGTGTGTGTGTGTGTGTGTGTGTGTGTGCGCGTGCGTGTGTGTGTGTGTGTGTGTGTGATCCCCCCCAGCTCTCTCAGTGTCTATTTCTGTTTCTTTTTTTTGTTTGTTTATTTGAATTGGTGGTGTTTGTGCATTGTGGACATAATGGAAAAGGGTGACAACAGTGGGGCACCTGTATGTGCGTTTCAGCTAACCAACACAAATGAAATGCCACAGCAGGAGGTTTTTAGCTCCAGCACCCAGCACCAAACTGTGCCCCCTCACCAGCAGCAGTTGGAGACAGTGCCCCCTTCCCAGCACCTGGAGGATACTGTTCTTCCACACAGGCAGCAGGAGACTATGCCCCCTCCCAAGCAGCCAGAGGAGTCAGTGCCTGTGGCATTATCTGTGGCACTGCACCCCCCCATGACTCCATCATCTCCGAAGTTCTCCATTCTGGGATTTTTTCTACTTGCTATCAGTTGGTGACCCAGTAGTCACTTGCAATCTGTGCGGGCAGGAAGTGCATCAGGGAAAGTATGAATCCCACTTTGGGACAACCAGCCAGCATAACCACATGGTCCACCACCACCTGCTGCAATGGTACCTCAAATTGCCGGAGGTGGCAGCATCATCAAGTGCGGCTGTGGGGAGCAGTACGGATGTAAGCACTGAAGGGGGTGATCAGAAGGAAGGCATGGCTGGACCACTTAAATATCCTCATCATGCTCACCATACCAGAAAATAGCAGCAGTCAGTAACATCAAGATTTCTACAGGGCCCTCTCTGCCCAAAGTCAGCAGCACAGGCAGCCCCTGCCTTGTCAGCAGTGCCAGTGACACACGCGGACTTATCTGCTGTCCTGTCTGAAGTCCAACATGTCCCGACAAGAGTTAAACGATTTCAGACAGGAATTTAGTGATGCCCAGGGGGAGATTTCTAAACTACAGTTGATGTTGACAAAATCATGCGCATCCTGTCTGAACTCCGTGGTGGCCCGATTGGCACTTAATGTGGCAGCACAAATTAATTTGTTTTTTTGTTTTCATTTTTCTATCTTCTATTCTGTTGTTTGTATGTCCCCCTCCATAAAAAAATAAAAACCAAAAAAGCTGTTCTATCCTTCTTAATCTACATCCATTCCTTAAGTCCTCTTGTTTCTTTATTTTGTATGTAAAATATTTTTATTGACCATTGCTGTTGTTTGTTTCTGTCTTATGCTCCCTATAGAATTCAGTCCCTTTTCATGTTCTCTCTCTGTTAGTTCTCCCCATGCATTGTTGTATTACCCTTGTTCTCCTGATCCTGCCTGTCATTTGTTATGCTTATTCTATACCATGTCCGTGTACCCCTCCCCTAATAAACACCTTATTCCCTTATTGTTTGTGGTGTGTGTTACTTCTTAGAGCTGGTTACACCTATAAGATTCCTGTTAACAGCATAATGATCAGTAATGCAGTTGCGTTCCCTATTTATTGAGTTTGCAAATGAAATGTGGCTCCTGCCGAAGGTTGTTGGCCATCTGGGCCTTGTGCACAGATTAGTGCATATTTTTTTGGAATTCAAATACCTTGTGTGAGTTGCTTCAACTCAAAGTTAGATGTGCTCACCACAGCACATGTCTATAAGGTGCTCATTCATTTTTTACATTGTTTGCATACCACACTGTGATAAAGAAAGAGCACTTTATGGATATGTGCTTGTGATGAATGCTTCTTAATTTCAGTCAAAGCAACTCACATGCGGTACTTGAATTAAAAAATTACAGGCTCTATGCACAGGGCCCTAATGGCCCACAGCCTTCTATGGGTGCCAGCCTTTCCTTTGCAAACTCCATATATATGGGGAGTGCAGCTGAATTGTGGGTCAATGTTATATTTTTTTAAAGTTATGTTGAATGCATCACCTGCTCTTTAACATGTTTCCTCCTCCTATCCAGAAATGTCAAGCATTGTGTCTATTAAAAAACTGTTTGACAATGTTGTGTGATGTTGCAGCACATATTTTTGTGTGCAACATTAAGAAGATGTAACACATTTGGTGCCAGCACTAACAACATGCCCCAGAAGGCCAGAATTCCCAAAATGTTTCCCAGGAAATGTTCCAGTAAATTCAGACAGAAATTGGATGTCACACATGCAGTGACATGGTTCACATCCACCATCAGGAGGACCCAAATCTGTTGTTTTCTGCACCATTTCTAATGATTTTCAAGCCTCACCGTAGTGGTACCACTGCCTAGCATGCCCCACAAGTCCAGAAATGTTTCCCAAAACCTGTTACAGTACATTCAGACAGAGATCAGGTGTTAAACATCCAGTTACGTGGTTCACATCCACCATCAGGACACAACTCTGCTGTTTTCTGCACCGTTTCAAATGGTTTTCAGGCCTAACTATGGTGGTGCCACTGTCTAACATGCCCCCATATATAATAGGGTCAGGTAGTAAACACCAGTGGTGTAACAGGGAGTAAAGGGTTCATATGGTAAGTAAATTAAATAGAAAAACAGGAATGCTGCAGTGCAGAGGCTACATCACAATTCTTCATTTCTGTTAGCAATTCAACAATGTAGTGCACCTGGTATATGAACAAGGCATGTGGTCCATGTCCACGGACACTTCCATTAAAAAAATAAAGCACAAAAGTGATTAAACAAAGGGAAACAGGAACCAAACTACTCAAGATGAGTAACTGTTCAGATAAAGTTACCCCCAAAAAGGTTCAATATGTAAGAAAAATATAACAAATAAGTAGCACACCAACAAAAATTTTAAGACTTAAAAGACATTAAAGAAACTCACTTACAACTTGTGAGAAATCTGTCAAATATTAGGAACTAGCCTGCTCTGCTTTCAAATACACACACACACACACCACATGGTCGACCCTCTCCCACTCAACTCCCTCATAAACACAGACACAGAGAAAACTGAAAACACTACTTAAGTTTAACTAAGTATTATTCAAAGATACCAAAGCAAAAAAGGTTTGCTAGCAGCACTAGGAACTAAATTGAGATTTTGGGAGCAATTAACTCTCAAAAATCACAAATAAAGAGGTTTTTGAAGAGTTTATTGGCTGTGATGCACCACACTGAACTGCTTTCCATCTCAACAGACAATATACTGTGCAGGAAACAGCCTGCACATGATATTTCAGCTCTCTACCCTCAACGCATTGCAATTTCGCTGGCAAAATTGAAAAACATTGGCAAAATTAAGGATAATGGCAAAATTTTGCCTTATGTGTAAGTGAAATTGGGTGAAATTTTACATTACGCAAAAGCAAAATCAGAGGTGAAATTATGCTTTGCCTAGGTGAAAAATGTTGCGTAATGCAGAAATTAAGTGAAATATTGCGCTAGGTGAACTTTTCCAATTTCACACATCTCTATTCACAGTCTGTGCTAAACCATCCTCTGTCTGTGCCTTGGCTCTCCTAACAGCTTTCCCTGATTCCCTTAGACATTCAAGGTACACCTCCCTGTCCTCCCTTTGGGTTCCCTTATACTTCCTGAAACTTACTCTTTTCCCCTTACTTTGTCTGCTACCTCTTTAGAGAACCATAATGGTTTCCATCATATTTTCTCTTTGGCCACTTTCCTAACACACTGGTTAGTTACCAACACTATGGCTCCTTTTAGTTTCCCCCACTGTTCCTCCACTCTCTCCATTACCTCTCCCTTCTCCAGGGCTGTTCTTAAACATCTACCGATTTCACTGAAATCTGATGTCCTGAAATCTAATAGTTTTTCTCTTGTGTGGCTTAATTGAGTCCTTGTCTCCATGCCAAACCACAGCATGTGGTGGTCATTGGATCCCAGCTGCCCTTCCACCTGGACTCCTTCAACTCTGTTACCATTGGTCCATATCAGGTCCAGATTTGATTTGTCTCTGGTTGGCTCATGCACCAGCTGTCTGAGTCCATCTGCCTGTAGGGATTCCAGGATGGTTGTGCTTCTGGCTGAAGCAGCTGACTGGGTGGTCCAATTTATTTCCGGCATATTGAAATCCCCCATCAGCAGGATTTCACCTTTAGCTGCCATATCATCAATTTCCTCCATTAATATCCTTTCCTCTTCTTCCCTCTGTACTGGAGGTCTGTAGATCACCCCATTATGTATTGCTGTGCCATTCCCTGGTTCAAGAGTGACCCACATTGCCTCAGCCACTCCTAGTCTTCCTTTTATTTCTGTAGCCTTTATGCCTTCTCTGATGTACAGGGCTACTCCCACCTCCCTTTTCACCTTCCCTGCCCCTTCTGAACAGTGTATAGCATGGTACATGGATGTCCCAGCTATGATTATCAGTGTACCATGTCTCTCTTATTGCTGCTATGTTAAGGGCTGCATCTGTCATCAAGGCTTCCAGATCAGGAACCTTATTTCCCAGACTGAACACATTTGTGAACATGACCATCCATGTTTTAACCCTGCCCTCCATTTGTTCTTGTTCTTTCTCCCTTTCCTGTTTCCCTCACCCCAGTTTACTTGTTTATGTGCTCCTGTTCCCCCCTTTGTCTCCCCTTATACACACTTTGCCTGCCTGCTCCTCACTGCCCGCTTCCATTGTTCCTGTTATCAACTTGTGTTTTTGCATGCTACCATGGGGGAGAGTTCCTAAGCCATCTGTTCCACCTGACTGCAGACCTTTTTCTGTTTTGATCATACAGATGAGTGGGAGGTGACATTTATCATATAGCAAAAGCCTTAGGAGGTGGGACATGTGGAGTTGTATCTCCCAAAGTAAGTGTGTGTGTGTTTTCATTTATTGGTTGTCATGTCATTAAGAGCAGCAGAAACACTTATCAGTTGTGGAAAGGTGATGGCAGAGAAACTGTGGAAAACCTCAACATAACCAACATAGGGCATTTGCACAAGCCTGATTCATTGCTTCAATTCAAGCTACATTGTTGCTCCCCCCCCATGCTAATAGAGTAGATCAGCATGTTTTAGAGTAGTTATGATTTGTTTAAGGGAGGGCAAAGCAAATGTGCCTCACACAATCAGAGCTATCTTAAATGAGTAAAAGTACAAATATTTTTTAGTTATCAGTGTTAGCCATTACAATATAGAATGAACAGTTAAAACATGGACCAACTAGGCCACAGAATATATATAAAATAAAATCACAATTATTAGGACTTGTACAGTATTATGATTAGTCCATTGAAAGTACAGGTAACAATTATATTGTTAAAAAATTGTACTATAAGATTAGTTTTATTTGATCAATGATAACATATTCTAAATATAGATTGTCTTTAAAAATCTGGACACTTTTTCTTGAGTATTTTGATTTTGTGTGGTAGAAAGATGAAGCAATATTTTGTCAGAAGGGAGCTCCAGACCATCCAACATCTCCCCTAACCAATGTTTCTGTTTTTTTCAAACAGTGGACACATGAGGACAACATGTTTTAAATCATCATATGTATTGAATCCACACTTACCGTATGGATCCAAAATGTTTGTTTTTTTTTGTCTATAATGGACATACTGAGCATTATAAACTTCTATTCTAGATCTGGTGTACACGCTGAACATTTTATGATTGGTAAGTTTGGTTAAATAGTCCTAATATCCCCAATGTGTTTTGAATTGTTTATACCAACTGTGCAGTTTTAATGTGGATAATTCTGATAAAAGATGGCTTGAATCCAAGTCTCTCAACCTTATTTTAACTGAGGAGACTATTTCCTCCCTAGTTTAATGTAAATGGTATGCAAAAGATGTCCAAGTCCTAGTGGGAAAAGAGTCTTTTTAATTAACTGAATGAATGGATGAACATATTCCATGGAAGAAAGCTTAATTTCTTCCTCCAGGTACAGTCATGGAAACTAGGTGTCTGGGAGAAGGAAACACTATAAGAGAAATAATATCTGTCTTTCTCTAACTAGTGAGGTCAGAGAGTGCAGTCCTAATTTGAGTTTAAGAAGGTAGGATGGTGTCTCTGGGGGTGTCATAAGGATATACATATCTGACTTATTTAGGATAGATTCTAAGGTAGCTAAATTATTTGAGCCCCAAATCTCAGCTGTATATAGTATGCTTGCTTTTGTATTTGCATTAATGACTTTCTGGATGCCCTTGACAGTAATTTTCCCCATTTTTGCAATAACAATTTTAAAGGCATTAGAAGCAGTGGCCATTTTTGTTTGAATCAGTTTTATATGTTTCCTCCATGATACATTTTGCATAAATATGATGCCCAAGTAATCATAATAGTTAACAATGTCTATTTTACCCTTATCCAACCAACAGTTTAGTATGGTTTTGGCTTTATTTCCAAAAATGATGAATTTGGTTTTGTTTAAATAAATTTTTAGCATTTTTTCTTTATATAACACTGAGAATAGTTTGATCTTCCTTTTGAGCCCTAATGCCGAATTATACAATGTCATCTGCATAAGTCAGACTATCAATTCTTTGTTCAAGAATTTTTGGAGCATGAAAATCAAGACTAGCCATGCTCTCCAGAATACTATTAATATAAATATTGAATAAAGTCAGAGCTAACAAACATCCTTGCCTAATTCCTAAGTTAGTCCAGAAAGATGAAGTAACATGGCCACACTGGTCATATTGAATTGTTGCCCATGTGTTATCATGTAATCTAATCAGAGTATTCAGGAGCGTACTGTGAAGATCAAGATGTTTTAATGTTTGCCAGAGGATTTTCCTGCTTATGCTGTCCTAAGCAGCCAAGAAGTCAAAAAACAATATAGTTTGCCTTTTCTGATTTTTGTGTATTTCCATATTAAATGGTGTAATATATACCTATGTTGGATTGTAGATCTGTACTTCCTGAAACCATTTTAGGATTCATTTATAATGGAGTGTTCCTGTAATCAATCTATGAGTGTTCCCAAAATTATTTTAGAAAATATTTTTTGGGTTACATCAATTAGACTTGTTGGTCTATACATTTTTGGGGCATTTTGATTTTCTTTTTCATAAATTGGAAATATGACACTACCCTGCCAGCTTGAAAGGAACTCCTGGATCTGAATGAAAATGTTAAATATTCTACACAATAATGGGATCCACAACTCAGGAAAGGATTTTAGGTCATCCCTGATGATTTGATCTGGTCCCTGAATTCATTGGCTTTATTGAAAGCCAATGAACTCAGGGATATGCAAGTTTACTTTTCTATAATACACATAGGAACTGGAAAACCCAAGGATCCAGTCTCTTCGGGATTCATTTCAGGGGTTTCCCCTTCCTCAGAGCAGTACAATCCTGAGAAATAAGAAACCCAAATTTGCTGGGTAATAGATGTTTCTACTCTGGTTTGATATTTATTGTAGCCTTGGGTGACAGTTCTTCAGAATAGTTTGCTATCTCTGCTCATTACTGACTTCCTCTGTTTTTCCCATAACATTGCTGCATATCTTTGTCTTTCATTCTCTAGTATCTTTTTATATTTTTCTCTTTCAATTTTTAAAGCTGTAAGATGCATTTTGTTTTGTAACTTTCCTTTTTTATGTTGTCTAAATACTTTGTTTAAATTTCATTTAGCCATCTTACATTTGTTGCTAAACCATGTTTTCCTTCGAGTATTATAGATGAAAGTTATTAAGTGGTTAGTAGATCAATGTGGTCTAAGTAAAGTACAGATATTATACCATTTTTCCATCGAATCGTATGAGTTGAACTCCTCTAAGATTTGTAAATAAAATTTGTATATTTCCCCAGAATTAGTATCTCACGAAACTGAACAAGATATGTTGGTCCCCATTTAATTCTTTTTTCATTTACTATATCAATCCCTGATTCAATATGTGTATCATTCAATTGTGGGGTACTAAATTGAAGGGATAAGGTTACTGGAAGATAGGCTGACTCAGAGCACTCCATTATTTGTAAATCTGAGGCTAATCTTGTGTCCTTCAGGTTGGCCCAAACCAAATATATGGTGGAGGAACCAATGGGTCCAATGTATGTTAGTTTGCCTGGTATATCACAATGAAGCCTTTCATTCAAGACGCAGAAGTTTCTCTCTGAGAAGTATTTAAAAAGTTCTTTCCCTCTGGGGTTACAATTCATTGACTTCTCTTTTGGAGTTCACTCGAGAGTTAATAAGAGGGAGATAAGGTATGTAGCTCGTCTGTTTTCTATTTGACAAAAGGGAAGCTGAGAAATGAAATCTCCCAACACAACTGTAAGGGTATTTCATTCTGTGTCTACCATTTGATCTACAGCAGATTTCATGTGATCAATGAATTGGTCCAAAGGGCCATGAACTTTTATTTTAGGCAGAAAATATACATTTAAAATGATGAGTCTTTGTGTGGCATTTTCATTTGTCATAGTTATAATTATAATATTATCTGTCTATAACTCTTGTTTTAAGATCTGAACATTTCATAAGGTTTTGACATAAAGCAGTAAGCTACCCTTATAAATTCCATATTTTTTGTCCTTATGACCAGGACATGCAAAGCTGGTGTATCCAGGAATTCTATGGGTCATAATATCTGTACACCAGGTTTCTTGTAGACAAATCATGACTTATTTTCCCAGGAATTCCATCACCTCCTGATCTGCTAGTTTGAGGTGAAATCTTTCGATATTCCATGAGACAACATTAAGCAAAAAATTAATGTTTCCCTGATCTGCTTTTTCTTCCTCTCCATGGACCCCTATTGTCCTGACTAGTCAATCAGTTGTTAGGCTTTTCAAAGTTGCATATGTGTTAGATTCAATTAGATCCCCTAGATTAATTAACGGGTCCTTATTGATATAATTTAAAGTCTGATCCAAGTTTACCATTCTATCTTTATTTACATGTTTCTCTGTAAGAGTTTGAGGATTTACAATACGTATTCCCAATGCATCAAATTTGTGTGAAAATTAAAGTAGCGTACTTGCAAAGATTGGATTTTTAAATGTAAATTCTATTTGTGAAGATAAGGTCAGTTCCCTATGGATCTTAATAGAATCCACAGAACTTCTGGCTACCTTGAGTCCTGAAAAACATGACACAAAAAGGGAGAAACTCATCTCTTATATTGCCTATGGTATCCTGTTTTGTAATATGCCATCCAAAAATTAAGATTGTCCTGCACTCCCATGTTTTTTGCTGATTTTGCTCATGTATTTTAATGATGTCTATTATTTTTTCCATTTCCTTTTTTTGATTTTCATTTACCTTATTTTTGGTTTGTTTTTTTCTGATTGGCTTTGCTTGGGTAAAATGCTTTCCTTTCTTGGTGATTCTAGCAACTGGGACTAAAAGGGGAGGCTTAATGTTGATTCCTCTTATTTGTAAAAGGGATTCTTTAGCCAAAATATATTTGGCTGTTTCTTCTAGTTGACAATAAAGAAACACAATGTCAGGAAAGCATCAATTTGGTGTGGTCTCATAACAAAGATCTCATCCTTACCTGCTTCTAGTTGGAGAAGATATACCATCAATTCAGCCAATTTCTCCTGTGTCTCATTTTCAATTTTTTCACCCCTTGGAGTTCAATAAGATATTCTGTTTCTTTAGGTCCTGGACCTGTGTACTTATCAAAGGAAATCAGGACACTAGACTGTTGTCTAATTATTTCACTTGGGGGTTCTTCTGTAATATTTGTATCCCCTTGGAAGTGGCTATTAATTTTCAAATTAGGGGTTGGATCAAGGGGATGTGGGTGGTCTCAATCACCCTCCCTTCACAGTTCACTACCTCATTGGTTATTAGCATGTTTTTTCCCAAACTCAATGCTTAACACAGACTCATTCATAACTTCTACTCCCTCTCCTGTTCTTGACTTTCTGTGTTCCATTTCTCTAGTTTCTTTGTTTTCATTTTTACTTTCCAAGATCTCTTTAAGAGTCTCTTTGGGGAGATTTGTTATGGGCACTACTTTTATGTGTGTTTTCTCTTTATCATTTGTTTGTTCCTCTGGTAATTTTGATTTATTTTCTGAATTTTCTTTTTATTACCAGAATTATCAGAATGTTTGCTTCTGCCTGAATCTCTTGATACAGAGGATTTGATATAACATTCACTGATGTTATTATTGTTAAAAGATGGAGGTAGATTAACTTGAATTGCTCTGTTTACACTAATTGGTTGGGAAGGTGAAGTAACTGCCTGCTTAGGATGTATTTGTTCTTGATGTGGGTTGATTTTAGTCATACCCTCATTAAGTTTATTCAGCAGTATGTGGTTATGGAAAACATCGTTCTCAAATTACAAATTTCATCTTTTAGAACAGCAATGTTCTCCAAAATTACTATATCTGCATAATATCTATTCTTAATTATTTCTAAAATTTGCTTAGAAATAGAAGAGCTGGCAGTGAAGACACCGTCATTTGTAAAGTATTCTTTATTGTGCTCAATATTGTACTCAATTTGAGGTTCAGACTGATCTGTATCTGGAACAACTAAGGTTCTTATTTCTTTCTCCTACTTCTCTGTGTAAGGTTTACATTTTTTCAAACCCTCTATAGTGATGCTTAATTCCTGTATTATATCCTCCAGTTCAGTTCTCCCTTCAATCTTATTTTTGAATAATTTAGGGGAGTGAAGTGACTCCATACTCTGAATTTGTCTAGTACATTTAGAGGAATTATTAGCCCCTGGGGAGTTTACCTGATCCATAAAAGAATTATTAAAATAGGGATTAGGAGAGAAGACTGCTTCTGATCTATCAGTGTCTAGCCCATCGCTGCCTTCATGAGCTGTGGTTTCCCAGCCAGGTTCCTCAAAGGAAATCCCATCTGAAATGTCATTGGTTTCCTGAAATGTCTTTATATTTTCCCTGTGCGAAGTTAGATCCAACACACTCCCTACTCTGTTTTCCTAGTATCAGGTCCCATAATGGGAGTAGAAAGATGTTGGGGTTCTTTACTTATACCTGTCCAGATTTCTGTAATTTTAAGCTGTTTATTGTCCTTGCATGTTTCTAAATGTTGTCTCCTGTTAAGTAAGGGCTCTACCAGTTTTTGTTTTTCATTTTTTTTAACATTTTTATTTCTGCCCTTGAGCATGGTTTGAATGTTTTGTTTGTCCTTAGTATCTCAATTCAAAGAGAGTTCCTCATTTGATTTACTTCTAATAGAAGAATTTCCTTTCCCACTTCTAGTTAGCACCATATCAGAAGGTATGTATCACTTAATCAGTTGAAACCTTACTATTGTATTCTAGCTGTCTATTACCTAGAAGTATCGATAAGAAAACAATGAGTAAAATTTCCTAGTATAGTGTATGGACAGTATATAAAAATAATTGAAAAAGGAAAGGCATTTGTATAGCTATGGTACTAAAGTTAAACCAGTATGTAAACACTGCAGTCAATAACAATCTGTAAAGTGAAGTTGCCTATACAGTATATCCAAGTACTGTAAAATCAATGCAAAATTATGCCAAGCTTGATTAACTAATAGATATAAATATCATGTAGCTGAGTGATGATTTTGTTAAAGCTACATCTTCTCTCTTATTAATTAGAATCCATACTAGTGACTGCTTTTATTTAGACTGTATTCTTACACTGCTTAAAATGGTTTTGAATTTTATTAAAGCTGCATTGCCTGTCAAATTAACTTAGATCGAGACTAGTGACTGCATTTATTTTAAACTAATTGCTACTGCTACAGTTTAAATAACTCTTTTTCCCAGGCCAGACACTCTTGTCTACAATTCATTTTAATTTATACTACAAAGCTACTAAAGGGCAACAATCATATGTAACATAGAAACATAGAAACATAGAAACATAGAATTTGATGGCAGATAAGGACCGCTTGGCCCCCCTGGTCTGCCCATTTCTCTACCTACTGGATAAGCTGCAGATCCTAGTTAACCAGCAGCCTACTTCTTCTTACCCCCACACCCTAGAATTGCCTTATGACTGTCCCATGCATGCTTGAATTCCACCACTGATTTTGACTCCACAACCTCCTCCGGAAGGCCATTCCATGCATCTACAACCCTCTCTGTGAAAAAATACTTCCTTAAATTACCTCTGAGCTGCCCCCCTCTATCTTCAAATTGTGCCCTCTTGTTCTTGCACACCTCTTTTTTTGAAAGATGCTACCCTCTTGGACTTTGTTGATTCCCTTGAGGTACTTGAAAGTTTCTCTCATGTCCCCCCTCTCCCTCCTTTCCTCGAGGATATACATATTAAGCTCCTTAAGTCTCTCTTCATATGTATTCTGGTGCAGACCCTGCACCATTTTAGTTGCCCTCCTCTGGACAGCTTCCATCCCATGTCTTTTTGGAGATTGGGTCTCAGAACTGCACACAGTACTTCAGATGGGGTCTCACCAGCTGTCTGTACAGAGGGATAATAACTTCTTGTTTTCTACTGGTGATGCCTCTCCTGTGCATCCCAGTAACCCCCAACCCTCCTTGCTGCCCTCTCATTGCTTGCCCACCTTTAGGTCATCTGATATGACTACCCCAGGTCCCTTTCCATTTTTGTTGTTAGTATCTCACCCCCATTGTGTACTCTTCCCTGGGTTTTGTTTCCCAGGTGCATTACCTTGCACTTCTTAGCATTGAATCTAGCTGCCATACATTTGACCATTCCTCTAACCTTGCCAAGCCCCTTCTCATCCTTTCCACCCCACCCTGTACATCAACTCTGTTGCAGATCTTAGTGTCATCTGCAAAGAGACAAACTTTCCTTCCAGTCCTTCTGCAATGTCACTTATAAAGACATTGAAGAGGACCGGTCTAATACTGAACCCTACGGTGCCCACTAGTAACCCTCCTTTCTTCTGGTGGACTCCATTTACTATTACTCTCTGTGTCCTATTCTCCAGCCAATTCTTTTACCCAGGCTGTCATCTTGGGACCCACTCCCAGGCTGGCTAACTTGTATATTAATCTTTTGTGTGGGACTGTGTCAAATGCCTTGCTAAAGTCTAGGTAGGCCATGTCCACAGCCCTCCCTGATCAACTACTTTGGTCACCCAGTCAAAGAAATCTATCAGATTTGTCTGGCATGACCTTCCCACTGTGAATCCATGCTGTCTAGGGTCCTGTGCCCCTCTGGCCTCTAGATACTCGACAATTCTTTCCTTCAGAAGTGATTCCATCATTTTCCCTATCACTGAGGTTAGACTAACAGGTCTGTAGTTTCCTGCTTCTGCCTTGCTCCCACTTTTGTGAAGGGGAATCACATCTGCCCTCCTCCAGTCCTCGGGTACCACCCCATCCTCCCATGATTTGTTAAAAAGGGTAGTCAGTGGTGTCACTAGTTCTACGCTTAGTTCTTGTAGAATTCTGGGATGAATCCCATCAGGCCCCATTGCTTTGTCCACCTTCAGTTTTAAGAGTTCTTTCAGAACCCTTTCTTCTGTAAATGGGCTGGTATCAACTTCTGTATCCCCCTTCTTAACTGAGTTGGCTATCTTTTCCTCAGTTTGGGCCTTTGCTGTTCTGACTGCCTTCCCAGCCTCCTTTTGCTTTAACTGATACAGTTCTCTGTTCTGCTCCTTCTGCGATTCCTTGTACTTCCTGAATGCTTTCTTTTTCTCTTGAACCTTCACTGCCACTTCCTTTGAGAACCATAGTGGTTTCTTACATTGTCTTGTTTTGTTTATTTGCTTCACACAAAGGCTCGTTACCTCTGTGATGGCAGTTTTTATTATTCCCCATTGTTCTTCCACCCCTCCTTCCTGCCCATTTGCTAGTGCATTCCTTAGGCACTCACCCATTTTGGCAAATCAGCCTCCTAAAGTCCAGTACTTTTGTCTTTGTATGGCTTGACTCTATTGCAGTGTTTATTGTGAACCATACTGTTCGATGGTCGCTAGTTCCCAGATGGCTACCCACTTCTACATCTGTAATCCTCTCCATCTCCATTTGAGAGAATCAAGTCTAATATTGCCCCCTTTCGAGTGGGCTCCAGTACTAGTTGTCTAAGGCATGCCCCCTATAGGGCATCTAGAATAACTGCACTCTTCGAAGTGGCAGCTGCAACTGCACTCCAGTTAACATCTGGCATATTCAGATCACCCATTAGCAATATCTCCCCTTTTTCTGCCATTCTAAGTATACTTTCTATCATTTCCCTGTCCATTTCCTCCCCCTGTGAAGGCGGTCTGTATACAACCCCTGTGCGTATTGTGTTGCCGTTGCCTGTCTCCAAGTTACCCAGTGCTTCTTCTCCTCCCTGTTTACCCTTTTGTTCTGCTGCTTTCATTCCTTCCTTATGTAAGAACTACTACTCCTCCTCTTTTACCCTCCTGTCCCTCCTGTAGACAGTGTATCCTGGTATGTTTATGTCCCAGTCATGGTTTTTGTGTACCATGTTTCTGTGACTGCCACGATATCAGATGTTCCTCCTCCTCATCAAGGCCACTAATTCAGGAAGCTTGTTACCCAGACTACGGGTATTAGTACTCATTGCTCTCCATTTTTTGATGGCTTTACCTTCTGTTGCAGCATCCCCTACTGACCGTTCTACCTCAGTCTTTTTCTCATTTAGTACCCTGTTTTGTAGGGAGAGGCTGGGATTTTCCTGCTGCTTGTCAGTGCCTCCCCCTTTGTCTAGTTTAAAAGCTTGCCAATGAAGCATTTAAACCGATTGCTCAAAAGACTTGTTCCCTTCCTGGACAGTGGAACCATCCTGCCAGTATAGGCTGGTGTCCCTCCAGGTGGAACCCCAGTCCCCAATGAAGCCAAACCCTGTGCTCCGCTCCATTTTTCAACCATTCATTAAACTGCATGGTGCCAATTACCCTCGCCTCCCCATGCTTTTGACAGGCAGCACCTCTGAGAAGGATACGTGTGTGCTACTTGTCTTAGGTCCCTCCCAACTCTGCAATGTCCTCCTGCACTGCTCTAATCTCATGATGAGCCAAGTCATTTGTCCCTAGGTGGACAATTCGTCCAGCTTGGAATCCTTGCAGCTGTTCTCATGATCCTGAGGATATGCTTCCTGTCCCTCCAAGCCATGGAACCAGGCAGGCACCTTACTTCATTTTTCCCAGCTCCCCCCAGTTCTATACCCCTAATAACTGAGTCCCCCACCAGGAGCTGCTTCCTTTCCCTTTGGTGTCCTCTGCCTCCTTTCTGTGGGCCTCCCTTGTGACAGTTATCATCAGTCTTCTCTGAGGGTGCATCCATAGGGGAGCTATGCTCCTCCAGAATGGTGTATGGTTTGTGGAGTAGAACAATTGACTGGGTGTGCCTCTGTTCCACCCTCCTCACCCTCCCTGAGCCCACTGTGGTCCAACTGCTGTGCTTTCTTCGCAACCTCTGAGATAGTGGTGGTGGCGCTAGTGCTCCCTGGATGGGGGAGGTTCCCTTTCTACTGTCCAATGTGGCCTGGGGGAAGGTTTCCTTACTACTGTCCAGTGCGGCCTGAAGATGGGCAACTTCCTCCCTCAGGGCAGATAGTTGTCTGCAAATAGGGCAGGTTGCAATCCTCTTCCCACTGCTCTCCCCTAACACTTCTAGTCCTGGGTCCTTCATACTATAACATGCAGTGTTGTGATCTGAATCTGTGACCCTGCCGCTGTATCAAAGAGGCTGCCACATTTCAGTAAGATACTTGTGACCTCTTCTATCTCAGACCATGACCAATACGACTATACATCGAGTGTCTACCAGACTGGTGCTACTCATACTGTTGTCTTTTAGCATTGACACATCCCCCCTGGCAGGTTTCTCACCCCTACCAACACACCCGACCACTCCCCAGCCCACCTATGGTGTCAAGCACTCCCCCTTTGCACCCCATACCAGATCATTTGTCCATACCCTCCCTTCCCTGGACCCCCCTTGGCCCCCCTTCTATCTGGCCATCCCAGCTCTTTGGTCCCTCCCTATTCCTATCCTTCTCCACAGCCAGGCCACACACAGTACCCAGCCCAACTGAATCAGAAAGCACATGGCTCTTTTCAAACTCATCCTCCCTCCTACTTCTACTGTCAGGCAATGTTCACCCCAACCCAGGCTCTGTGGCAGACATCCCTAATTGGCCCTCCACATTCACTGGTCTATGTATGGCCTTGATGAATATTTGCAGTCTCCTTAAAAATGTTTCCACCAACCAGATATCCTAGCACTGGTGGAAACATGGGTATTCAAAAAAAAAATCCTGATCACTTTATTACCATGCCAGGTTACACACTCTTTCGGGAAGACAGGGTTGGGAAACATGGAGGTGGCTGTGTGACATACCTCAGAGACATGTTGCAAGGGCTTGCCTTCCCCACCTCAACTGGAGCATGGTGCCCAGGCGATCTCCATCAGAATTTCCACTGGTGCCTCCAGAGCCCCCCCTAATATTCACGGCCACCTATATCCCCCCTCAACACCAGTTCCCTGCCTTTCAGTCACTTCTAGGGCACCTCTCCAGTCTGCCCAGCAAACTGGAACAGATCATGATGGGTGATCTTAATATTAACTGTCTCTCCAGCTCTGCCTCCAAAGCCAAGGATGCTATAGCAGCCCTCGACCTTACACAGTTGGTAACTAATCCCACCCAGTTCCACCCTACCAAAGGCACTGCCACACTTCTGGACATTGTTCTTTCAAACAGATCTCATATAATCACCAGCACCGCTGTACTACCCAATGCCCTCAGTGACCACTCTCCTATCACCCTCTTCTGGTCCTGTAAAATGAAAAAAACAGCACAAAAAACTTTCCTCTGATGGTGCATTCACCCTGGCAAGCTAACACAACTTAAGAGTACCTTGGCAGCTGGGACTGGTCCCCGATTAAATTAGCTCCTGACATTGACACTGCTTTCAGTTACTTTGTCTAATCATTTAATGCAGCATGTGAAATTTTTGCTCCCCTTCTAAATCATCTATTAAGGAACATAACTTCCTGTGGATAACCCCAGCTATAATCAATCAACTGTGGAGTAGAGATAACCTCTGGCACAGAGCAATCGAATATGGCAAGCCTGCAGATAGGCAAGCCTATAGTGCTGCATGTAATAAATGCACCTGGGTCATCTGCAAGGCAAAATCAGACTACTACAGATCCATGCATGCCTCCTCCTGGGGGTCCTCCCAGAAGTTATGGGATAATATTAAGGAGCTGAACGGAAAGTGTACAATGCCCTCACCTGCACAACTTGACGTAAATGGCTCACTCACCACAGACCCACAGTGTATCGCTGATAGACTCAATGAAGCTTTCTCAGACCTCAGTGCAGTCCTCCCCCACCAACTTCTTTGTCCCTGCCCCTGCTATTCCCCCAACTCTACTACCCTGCTTTCCACTTCAGGGCCCTCACACTGTCTGAGGCCAAACCCTATTTACTTGAAGCCTGTAGTGGCATGGGCTATAGTAATGACACACTGGATCCAAAACTCCTTTGCCTAGTTCTGGATGCAGTCCTTGTACCCCTTACCAGCCTTCTAAATTACTCACTTTGTCATGGCCAATTCCCCCTTGCTTGGAAGACTGCAGTGGTCACCCCTATGCACAAAAGTGGGGACTGTACCTCCCCTGGGAACTACAGACTGATCTTGATACTGCCCCCCTCTCAAAACCCCTAGAAAAAAGTTGTGGCTGACCAAGTGACCAAATACATTGACAAACGCAATCTCCTCTGTGTGGAACAACATGGTTTCTGCAGGGGGAATAGCACCACTACTACCCTCATCAAGTTTTCCAACTATTTACACACAGCCCTGGATAAAGGGCTCCTCGTGGGTGCAGTCTACATCGACCTATCGAAAGCCATTCGATACCATCTGTCACCCACTCCTCATATCCACCCTCTCCCAGTTAGGCTTTTCACACTGCCCTCTGTCCTGGTTCTCCAGCTGCCTCACCTCCTGTTCACAGTGTGTGAAAATCAACAGTACCCTCTCCAACACTCAGCAGGTCAGCTTGGGTGTCCTACAAGGCTTGATCCTTGGACTGCTGCTTTTCAGTCTGTACCTAAATACGCTCCTCAGCTCCTGCTCAGAAAAAATACTCCTATATGCAGATGATGCAGTCCTTTTCACATCCCACCAGACCCCCTCACACCTCCAAAGTGCCCTACAACACTCTTTTAATCAGGCGGAATCTTGGTTTCTAGACCGTTGCCTTGTAATTAACCTAAAACGATAAAGCACATGCTATTATTGCATTCCCAAGGCAAATCCAGGGATGCACCACTCACTGTCCTGTCTAGCACCCTCCTTCCCCTTGAGCAGATAAAAAACTACAAATACCAGGGCATCACCTTTGACTCTGTTCTCTCTTTTCATGACCACACACACACACCCACACCTTTGCTATAGCCATCAACACACGTGTTGGCCTACTGTACCGCCACAAGAGCTGCCTACCACCTGCAGCCCTAAGGCTGGCCATCACCTCCTCTGTGCTGTCTCTAGTGGACTATGGCATCCTGGTGTACAGTGCAGCAGACAAAACCACCCTCAATAAAATCAAAATGTACCTGAACAAAACCTGCTGCCTACTTACGGGCTCCAGCAGACTCACCCACACATGTTCCTTATATGACCTTGCTGATTTTCTCAGCCTTGAGGAAAGGTTGCCCTACCAAACCTGCCTCCTAACCAAGAAAACTGTTGCAGGCCTTACACCTCCAGGCCTAATTTCCATCCTCACCCCCTCCATCCCTGCTATCTTGACCCAGAACTCACTCAAGTATACACTTCAAGTGCCCAAGGTCAAGGACATCCCTGGCCCAAAGGTCTTTCCAATACCAGGCCCTGACCTGGAGCAATGCCCTCTCCTCTGATATTGCATCTCAACTAAGAATAGGGACCTTCAAATCTGCCCTTAGGCAACACCTAATCACCACCCACAGCTGTAACTGCACATAGCTGTTTGCTTTCCCACCTCACTGGGGACCCCCCCCCCACTGTCTCATTTCATTTTTCATTTTTATTTTTTATACTTGTAAATCCAAATGAGCAAACTGCCCATTTTCATTGGATACAAGCTTAAAACTAAAAAACACACAAAAAATTAACAAACAAACATAAGACAAAAAAAAACATTCAATCAATAAAATACAATTCATAAAAATACGTCATGTTTCCAAAGATAGCCACTGTTTTAACCGTGTCTTAAAACCCTGACAGAAGTTGTTATTAACAACTTCTGAAGATTTCATGTGAACCTGACAAGAACTATTCTGAACAATTTCTAATGGAATTCTATTAAAAAATAGGTGTTCTAAATAATAAGGATCTTTGCCCAAAAGTAGTATTAAAAAATTGTATTTTAAATTTATAATTGTGCTGAGCCCTAGTAAACAACACATTAACTAATCTAGGAAATATTAAAGAAATAGAATAAGGAAAAAAATTACATTTAACTTTAAATAAGAAAATGCCCATCTTATAAAGTACTCGATTTTCAAAAGATAAGGAAGATGACTGATTGTACAGATCAGAGTAATGGCTTCAAAATGATAAATTTAGCCAAAACCTCAGAGCTGAATGGTAAATTACAACATTAGTACATGAGGATGTATAAATCAGTATGCCATAATCGAGTATGGAGAACAGAAAGCTATGAACTAAGAGCTTTCTGGATTCCAAAGTCAAAAAAGATTTAACTCGATAAAGCATACCCAACCTCAGATGAAGGATTTTCCTAAGATTCTGAATGTGAGGTTCAAAAGAAAAATGTGTGTCCAACGTAATACCTAAGTATTTAAAAACAGATACATTTTCAATTATGTTTCCTGTCCTATCAGAAATTGGAAACAAATCAATTAGTACATTTTTCTTCTTAGAAAATGCCATTACTTTGGTTTTCTGGGAATTCAAAACCAGGTGACTTAAGGATAACAAATCCTGCAGGAAATTAAAATCAGTTTGAAGATAGGAAAGGGCGACATTGGGTCTGGGATCTGAACAAAAAAGAACAGCGTCATCTGTGTAAAGAATCATTTTAGTTTTTGTACATATATCAGATATGGAATTCATAAATAAGGAAAAAATAAGTGGTCCCAGAATTGAACCCTGGGGCACACCACAAACTAAGGGAAGAGAATGGGATAAAGATGAACCAATAATAGTTCTAAATGATCTTTCAGACAAAAAGTTTTGATACCACATATTTACTTCATCAGAGAAATGAAGACCTTGAAGCACACCGGAAAGAAGATCAAATTCAACCAAATCAAAAGCCTTGGTGAGGTCCACGAACAGTGCCGCACATGAAAGTCCATTATGAAGTGCTCCATGGACGCTGCCCGTGAACCTCACAAGGCTGTTTCTGTGTTATATCCTGGCTTAAAGCCATGTTGGTTCTCTGATTACAAAGAATTCCTCCCAAGAAGATCCAAGGTTTGATCCATGACAATCCTTTCCAGAATTTTTGAAATGGGCTATAAAAGGGAAATAGGATGATAATTAGTAACTAAAGAAGGATTTCCATCCTTTAGGATGGGTTGTATAACTGCTCATTTCCAGCTACTCGGAAAAACATTATGATGTAAGGAAAAGTTAAAGACATGAACTAATGGATAAACAAAACAATTAATACACATTCTAATTATCCTAACATCAACACCATCATTGTCCTGAAAAGGTTTTCTCATGCCCTAGCAGGACATGTAGCTGCCCAAGTGTCACCACATTTGTTTAAAGTTACTACCTATTTTTATTTATAACAGAACCCAAATTGCTGTCTCTGGTGTACTAGATGGTTTAGCTACATCACTGTATAGGACCTGTATAGAGTTTGACTCTTATGAATAGTATTCCTGGTATTTATGTACATACATGTATAGTGTTTTCCTCTATAAAATGTTTGCTCTCGTATGAATTGTATCCCTTGTATTTATGTACATACATGTATAATGTTCCCTACGTCGATCTGTACTCTATGTAACTATGTCTGTATTTGTATATACTGTTTCCTGATGAGGAGCCTTTGTAAATGATTCCCTGAGTCAGAGGTTTGCAATTCTGATTTCTACTGAATAAATACATAGTTTAGTAAGCAGTATAATGGTAAAGCACAATCCTCCCATACAATTAAATAAATTAAACAGCGGTTATTTTTGGAGCAAGTTGCATCAAAATTCTGTTTGAGTTTCTCTTAGACTTTATGTTTTAAACTAGATCCAAAACAGTCCAAATCAAATGCCCCAAGTAAAAAGCTGATTTTTGTTACCACAACCAGAAGGACTGTGTTCATAGGCTCTGTCTTTCTGCAGTAGAATAAGTCCACAATAAAAGGACCAGAAATTGCCTTAGCAATAATTTTTGTCCTGCTGGTAAGCTCCAGGATAAGAACCACTTGGGATCCAAGATATTGTAGAGGGTCAAGGAATCTCTGGATAAGACCACCAAAGCAGACACTATGAGTAAAAAAATTGAATAGGACCAGTAAAAACATCCAACTTTAAGAGGTTTTCCTAAAATTTAGCAGCTTCAATAATTTAAAATATGTATTAAATTAGTTATATACTCAAAGTCCAACTGCAATATCATAAATTCAGTGAATATAGTAGATCTTGCAAAAATGCTAAGTTACATACTAAGAGAAGTAGATGCACAGAAGGCCATAGCCCATATAAGTACATCTCCAGATCCTGGAATTCGTTTATACCCTGATTAAAAATATATCAAGGTTGGTTTTGAAAGCTTCTATGTTCACAGTACTGAATAATGAATTGGGTAGTCTATTCCAAATGGGTATAATTCTTTGGGTATAAAAGCATCTATGGACTAGTTTAGGATATGTTAAAGACAGCTGAAACTTGTGACTTCTATGATCACGTTCCCTTATATTAAAGTTCATTCCCAACTGTGTCATAAGCTCCTTATCATTAACAATTTTAAACATCAAGAGTATGTCACCCCTTGTCCTTCTCATTTCCAAGGAGTATAAATCCAAGTCTACAAGTCATTCCTCATGGCTTTTCTGCTGCAATCCATCAGTCATCCTGGTCACTCTATGCTGCACTCCCTCCAGTGCATTAATGTCTCGCATAAGATAGGAACTCCATAAAGGAGAGCAGTAATCCAGGTGGGGTCACACATAAGCTCTATAAAGTGAAAGGATACATTCCTTACTTCTTGACACAAAAGATCTTTCAATACATCCTATTATTTTATTGGCTTGTTTCCTAATATGGTTCATATGTGAGGTAAAAGTAAGGTTACCATTAACAATAATTCCCAGATCTTTGTCTTCCTTTACTGATATCAGGTTGGTAGTATTCAGCATGAAATTAACATTAGGGTTATTATCTCCCAAGTGCATGATTACACATTTACTAGTATTAAAGAACATGCCATTTTTTTTAGCCCAGTCTTCAAGTTCAAGTAGACCATTGGAAAATTCCACTATTTCATCTGGTATTCCCACCTTAGCTACAATTTTAGTATCATATGCACATTTTATAGCCAGATTCTTAAGGTTTGATGTCATGTCTGAAACAAAAATATCGAAAAGAGTGGGTCCCAAGACGGACCCCTGTGGCACCCTGCTAGTAATGTTACCTATATTGGAGGTGTAACCTCTTATCTGTACTACCTGTGTACATTTACTTAACCACTCATGAACCCAATTTATCAGTACTGGATGTATCCCCAATGTTTTCATCTTATTAATCAGGGTTAGATGCCACACTTTATCGAAAGCTTTACACAAGTCTAGATAAACAATATCCACTGGTACTTTTTGTGAAGTAGGCTACTTATTATTTCATAAAACACCAAATTACTGGTAAGACATGATATTTTACTGGTAAATCCATGCTGGTTCATATCCGTAAGATGTTTGGTAGCTAATTCATCTTCTATTCTAATTTTAAGAATACTCTCTAACATTTTGCCCAGGATACTAATTAAGCTAATTAGATACTTCACCTTTATTTCTTTTTTTTAAATACTGGTGTTATTATTACAATCTTCCAGTCACTTGGAACTATTCCAGTTTTTAAGGTCATATTAAACAGTTTGTACAAAGGTTCAATCAACCAGAAAGATATTTCTTTCAATAAACGAGGGTGAAGGTTATCTGGCCCTGGTGATTTGTTTATATTAATTAACTCAATTTTTTTTTATCTCTAGTCTAGTTATTTCAAATATCTCATATCTATTTGTATTGTTAATATTATCCTTACTTTTAATATGTTCACTATTTATTATAGGATTAAATGTAGAGCAAAAATAAGTATTACATTCTTGGGCCATTTCCAGAGGTGTTTGTATTACATTATCTCCAATTACCAAAGGACCAATAGTTTTAGTAGTTTGTTTTTTGTTATTTACATAAGAATACAAACTTTTTCCTCCATCATTAGTATAAGCCAACTTAAATTCCATTTTTTTTGCCTTTCTTATTGCATTCTTACATTTTTTCAGTACTGTCTTATATTTAATGATGTTGTAATCATTTTTGCATCTTATTTTTGCTCTATATGCTCTTCTTTTTTTATCAGGGAGAGTGTATTGGGGGTCACCTATAATGGTCATTTTCCCATATTATTGTAACCTACTTTGGGACATATTTTTATTCAAAATCAATTATCTTGTTTTTTAATAACTGCCATAAGTTCTCTGGTGATGTGAGTGTTATGTCCTACTCCCATAAAATTAATTCCTTATTAATCTGAGCAAATTTTCTTTACCATAGTTTTTAAAAATACTTTTACAACAATTATGTTCTAGTGTCAACTTAATACCAAATTTGATAATACAGTGATCACTGTTTAATAAAGGGTTTTGGACTTTAATATTTAAAACTTACTGAGGGATATCTGTTATTAGTAGATCAAGGGTGTTATTTTTTCTTGTTGGTACTTTTATTAATTGAGACATACCATATGATTCCAATAATTTAATAAAAGTAGATTCCATTTTATTAATTGTAGTGTCATTTTTCCAGTTGATGCCTGGAAGATTAAAGTCCCCTAACAGTATAATGTCTGACTCATTCAACTTTTTTTCTATCCTATTCAAAATAGCTTGATGTTCTAATGAATCAGTATTTGGAGGTCAATAACAAAGTCCCACCAGTAGTTTTTTTTTTGTCTATCTCTTATTATTTCGATCCACTGGATTTCATTAGATATTTCATCCTGTTATATTAATGGACTTATATTTAATATTGTTCTTATGAGAAAAGCTATGCCACCTCCCCTTTTTGATTCTCTGTTTTTAAATATGATATTATACCCATTGATACTGATGTTCCAAGTAGAAGTATCACCTCACCATGTTTCTGTGATTGCAGCTATGTCAATACTGTCTCTATGAAGCAATAATCCTAACTCATCAAATTTTGTTGTATGGAAACTTCTTGCATTTGTGAGCAAGAATGTCAACCCATGTTTCTTTTCATTATATTTTTTTTTATTATTTATTGGTATGACTTTTGGGGTTTTGTTTAAAGTCACCCTTTGCGCCCAGAAATTTAGCTTTTTGACGTTGACAAACTTTTTATTGTATTGAACAAAATGTTTCCTAGTGTTCTTGAGCCTTTTTTATTTAAATGTAGACCGTCAAAGCAGTACAGATCATTTCTTCCTTCAAATAGTTCCCATGTTTGTATACACCTAATATTGTTAGTGAGACACCATCTTTGTAGCCAATTGTTGTAGGTCTTGATTTTTTTTGTCCTGAAATTACTGGCTCTAGGTACTGGTAATGCTTCAGAGATGATAGGTATAACATTTAACTCTTTTAATGTTTTTCCTGCTTCCTCCATATCTTTTATTATTTGTTCAACATTCTGTTTCCCAAAATCATTTGTGCCTATATGCAATATGACTGTTTTAGGGTTTCTAATGTTTTGAAATATGCCAGGTAACATACTGGTGACAATTTTTATTGTTGCTCCGCTGTAACTACAGTTTGCAACATTTACTTTATTCCATCTAGTAGTATAGCTATCAGTGTATTGGGTAATTGTATATCCTAGAATATAAATTTGGTTAGTCAGCATCTCTTGATTTTGTTTACTGGTCTCACTACTACAATCATTAAGTTGTTGTTCGGTATTTTGAATAGTGTTACCCATCATGCTTCAACAATCATTTGAATGTAATTGTGTCCCTTCAGAATATTTCCCAGTTATATTGCTACAAACATTTAATTGTGGTTCAATGACAGTATTGATATCCCTTCCTTTTTCCAAATGGGAATTCTTGGTGGAATTATTTATAGTTGCCAGCAGTGAAGAATGTGAAAAGTTTGGAGAATCACTTAAAGTCTGATTTAGTGATAATCTGTGGGGGGCAGGAATTAGGTCCATATTAGATTCTTCATCTAGAAGTTGAATTAAGGGATCAAAACTATTTACTAGTGGTGTTTTAAATCCTTCTGCCTTCCTGCCTTTTCTTTTTTTGCTGGCCTAGCTCCCTGTATAGTGTACCAGGTATCATAATTAGATTCATCAAATTCCTCTAATCTTGTTCACTTTTTTGATGGGGTCTTACAGCATAACACTTATGTGTTACAAACTATGTTCTCTGTCTCATTATGTTGTGGTAATGGGGGAATGCTTGGATGCTCACTAAGTAGGTTATTTTTTTCTCTTGTATTTGATTCTCCACTGTCTCTGTTGTTTATTCTGGATACCATGTTTTGCTGACTACATTCAAGAGCCTGTAGTCGAGTACCAAACATGGTTATTTCTAGCAACATGTCAGTGTTCTGTTTACACTTTAGGCAGGTGAATGGATTTTCCAGGATTGGTATTTCAGAAAACAGATACATTTCACATGAGCTACACAAGTACCCCACCTTCCCCAAACATAATGTATTAAAATCCATTCTACAGTGATTATTATATTATAAAAATCTTATATAACTCAGAAAATTTAATAATGGTAGCATTTTAATACTCAGTCAATCAATCAATCACTTTATTAAACCAGGCATAAACACCATTGAGCAAGCTCATTTTCAAGGTGGTCCTGGGCATTAATACAATACAGTACACTTCATAAGATTACAATTATGGTGGATAACAGTGCAAACAAAAAAAAAACATTGTGAAGGTGCCAGTCAATATGGGCCTATACATACCAGTCAACATAATTAACATGCAAAGGTACATAATGATTAGCTTTACTGAAATGAGAAGAGACAGCAATCCCATATAGTCTCTGCTAAGTAAGAGCTCATACCTAAATGATAAAAAATAAGGCGGTATTAAGAAAAAGGGTAGAAATTGGGGTGAAAGAGTAGGCAGCCAAAGGGGAGGCCAGAATAGGTAAAAGGTAGAGAATAGGCAGGGCCATCTTGGATTAAGAGAACTCAATGTGGGGTGGATGAGATACTTAGGTGTAGGATTTGAGAGTGGCACCCGAGGCTTGGAGTCATCGGCATCTGAAACAGTTGCATGATTCCTTCAGATAATCCGTTAATAGAGCTTTGAATGTGAAAATGCTTGGAAGTGAGGACAATTTTAATGAGTCTTACATAGTGTTCCAAAGTGATTATACCCATTGATATTGATGTTCCAATTAAATGTATCACTCCACCATGTTTCTGTGATTGCAGCTATGTCAATACTGTCCCTATGCTTAAGTATAGAAAGCACAGAAGAAATATCTGGGTTCCCACTAATTCTCAATAATTCCAATACAGGGCCACATTTGCCAGGTTTACACTAACTGTGTGAGTGATCACTGTGGCCTACTAAAAATATTTTCACAAATCAAGTTCTTCAGCCATTTTTGCCACAAAATACCTCTGTTATAGGCATTATCCTTGAACGCTGAAAGTGCTTCAATATTCAACATTCAAATGGCAAAGAAACTCAAAAGTACTCCACTTTGTCAATCTGTTGAGCAGTGTGAAGCAGTGTTATAGTGAAGTAAGCAAAGGTGAAGAATAAAAGGCTAAAGAGAATGCCATGGCTGCACAGCTAAATCTTGGACCACTGGTCATTGCAGGTATAACGTGCCTTGTGCAGATCAATTAATTAAATAATTTAACAATTGTCAGCATATAACATGTATATCCATGTATGGCCACGAAGCCGGTTTGACCAATTAAAAATCCAATAAAGTTCAATAGGAAGGTCAAAGAAAAAGTAACCCCAGAATGTATTATATCAAAGGGTTTTAGTTTGGGATAATTAATAATATGGGAACTGTCCTAAAGCACACAATAACTATCAATGTTACTTTATTGGCCTGGTGTTGAAATTTTAAGTCAATGAGCTACTAAGTAACTTCTACTGTGGTTACATTATAATTTTTATACAAATGTATTTGGTTTTGATTATACTTTAGTTGATTGTTTCTAACCCAAACAGAAAATATTTTTGAGCGTCTGCTGTAAACAAGTTAACTTGATATTTAAATTAAAACAGATTTCCTCCAAAAATATCTTGCTGCCAAGAATACAGGTATATTCCTGCAGGTGTGCAGGTTGTGCTAAAAATACCAAGGGATGGGCTCAAAGTCTGTTAGGGGAAAAGCGAGGGTTGAATTTAGCTTCAGTTTAGCTTCTAGTCCCCCACCCCTTCAAACTCTTACTCAGACCCATGTTCCTATCAGTACACAGAAAATACAAGCTAATCCTGGTGTGACCATCCCTCCACAGGGCTGCCTTGAGTTCCCCTCCTCTGGTGTGGGCTATCCACAATTGACTCCATGCATCAGGGGGGTTCAAAACCTCAGGAGAGCTGTATGGTTTCTGCAGCACAAGAATATCTGGAAAGAACACTGAGAAAAATAGGTCGCTACTGCCAACCTTCTCTGTTCTGTTTTATTGGTAGCTCATAGATTCCACACTAAAATATGAGTTTTAACATTCAGGCAATGGTGGCATACCTGTTGTAGAATAGAGGAAAGCATTTTAATGTTCCTGCTCATCTGCTACTCCACAGCAAGACTACAATGCAGCTACGCAGTCCATCCTCCATATCAGCAGATCAGCCAAATAGCAAGTAACCCCTGTGTAGGTGTCCTAATGAGAATACTAAACCTCTGTTTAAAGAGTCAGTAAACAGCATCCAGAAGTGTGATAGAGTTTGATTAAAAAAATAACTACTACTATAAATGACTTACTTTTTACTGGCAAAAATAACTTTGTTTAAACATAGATATTTGTAATAGAAAAACAAGTTTAAATGAATAAAAAAATTCTCAAATAGTAACCGTAGTCTGTAGGTTAAGAACTGAAAAAGCTGTTTATTGCATGCACCTGCAGTTTTGTTTCTGTATTGGTTATAATTCTTCTTAATGAGGATGATTAGTTTAAATAAAAGCATTTTTGCAAAAGTAAAACCATTTAGTTACTTGTTAACAGTTTGGACATTACTTAGAATTGAAATGTTTGGATAATCTTTACTGTAAAGGCCCTGTTTAGCATTGTGAAAGGTGAGAGACTGGCAGTACTGAAGACTGATGTCTTCTGTTTAAACACAGGACCTGGTATAAGGTGAAGCAATATCCAGTGCTGGCTTACCTATATTGTGGTAGACTTACTGTAATGCTGGTGAAAGGAAAGGGGCTGGAAAACTGAATCCTTCTGTTTATGTACATGCCAGGTACAAGATAGCAATTAGGGAGTGTTTAGGACTAGGGTAGGCATGCTTACATCTAGGACACTGAGAAAGATGTACACCTTGCAATGTACACCATGCTGCCTAGGTAGGGCACGAGCATACATCTGTGGCTACTATGTGGTAGTTTACACTCTCAGAGCTTCCCTTCCTAGGCTTGAGGGGCTATTGATGACACTACAGGGGTGGAGAGACATACCAGATACTGAGTGTGGAAGTTTACTGAAGGCTTCCTCACACCGTAATAAAACTGGTGCTGGTTAAAGGTGATAAACACCAGGTAGTGTGGGTAGGTAAACTACTGTCTTCCCAGAACTGCAGTGTAATTAGTGCTGGCAGAAACTGAAAGATTGACTGCACTGCAATCTGGAAATCTGTTAGTCCATAAACCAGTCACAGTTTGAGCAGGTACGGTGAAGGTTTCTTCACACTATGCTGTGATTTATGCAGTACTTGTAAAGGGTGAAAGATTGGCAGAACTGGATACTTCAGACCTCTATTTATCTGCATGGCCAGGCATGGAATGAAAGGCAATAACTTTAGTATAATTCTGCCCACCAGCCAGAATGGACATGCATGAGGGGTAACTGCACACGCCCAGGATTATTTGAACTATTCTGCAAACTAGAAAATTAATGTTACAATTGATCCCTGGAGTACTTTTGTTACAGGAATTCAGAGCTCAATTAAATCCAACTAATAATTGGTTGCATTGATTATGCATAAGAATCGGAGACTGCCAAACTCTGTTATACGCATCTGTGGTATAACAGAGTTTTCATGACTCGTAGATATGAATCACAAATAGCTGAGCCATCCAATTGACAGTTCTTGAGACATTTCTCTCACAGATTATTTTTAGTTGTCTCATGCTTTCTTCAGTACCGTTGACTTCCTGCTCATCAAGTCTGTCAGGGAAAAGGCAATACATCACAGCTACAGTATGCTGGCTAAGACAATTGTATCTAGGCTGGCTCTGTGTCTTATTTTATTTTCAATAAATGTCAGACTATAATTTGTAATTTCTCTGTCCTTTCTTTCCTGTCCTTACATAAAATAAAACATGGGAGGTGTATACTTCAGATTTTTTGCATTATTTTACTGTAAGATGCCTTGGTAAACCACTTAAGTTTCACTCTCATGGATTATTAGGTATTCCACATGTCAAATGTTTAAAACAATCCTCATTACACACACCTCCCCCATTATTTGTTCAATATATATTTCACTGCCAACAACTTTTGTTATTGGTGACTTGTGTAGTACAGACACATAACAAAATGAATATCTGAGTCATGTCTGAAATGCTTATTGGGTGGTGCTTCACAGTCACAATGTGTATTACAGTGAGCAGTCTAATAATCATTATAAATAAAGAGAAATATAAATTGCCATAAGATCTTGTTACACTGTATGCCTTGAACAATTTATTTTTGTCATTTACATCCATTTTGACCCAGTTGTGTAACCAAATGGTTTCTTCTACATGTTGGCCTTCCCTACATACCTCCCACCATGCTGCATGGCCTTTGAGATAGATCAGGGGTTCTCAAATGGTGAGGCCAGCCTCCCTGGGGAGGCCCCAACCTGTTCCAGGGGAGGCTCAAACGAGTCTGAAAAAGTATAGTATTTAAATTTTGAGTTTTATGTATTTTGTGTGAAGAGATGAAGCAAACTAAAAGAGGATAATAGTAGGTGAATTTTATGTATTTATTTACTAATAGGTGACAAGGGAAGGTGAATGAGCCAAGGCTCATTTCAGGTATACCCGGGGAAGGGTGGGTAGTGAATATATTTCAAAAAGGTAACTGCAAAACAATCAAGAAATACACAATGAACAATAGTGCAAACAAATATGAGCAATAAACTAATAATGACTGGTGGTAATTGATCAATTTGTAGACTGATGGCAAAACAGCCCAAATACAAGGGTTGAGCATAGAAGTGCTAAGAGCAATAGCAGGAAGGAGCAAAGTAATCCCAGAGAAGTTGCTTAGGAGCAGGGAAGAAGGGGGAGAGGCAAAGTATGTAAGAAGATTATTTCATATAGAGAGAGGAAACCGAGAAAGTAGTCTGACCCATGGAGGTACTGCAACAAGGGCTAACAATGGTTCAAGAATGAAAATAGTAGAGCAAGTAGGCTGGTCGGGGGGGGGTTACAATAAACTGAATAATAACATTTGTTCATTTTATTTATTTGTTATTCAGAGAACACCTTTGAGCACAAGCGCTCTTTTTCAAAGGTTCCACATCAGTATAAGACAAAGAACTGAATGAAAGGACTGAATGCGAGCCAAGTACTCAAAGGGGTTTCAATTTATTCATGGTGTACTGCGCAAAGTACAGCATGTTATTTTTCCTTGGGGAGGCCCAAGATTATTTCAGTTTTGGGGGAGGCTCAGAATCTTTTCCATGGATTTGGGGAGGCTTACTGTGACAAAGTCTAAGAACCATTGAGATAGATAGATAGATTGATAGATAGATAGATAGACAGACAAACAGACAGATACAGTAGATAGACAGACAGACAGTCAGACAGATAGCTAGAAAGATAGGAGCATTGTTATGAGGTTCTGTGAAAGGACTAAGGCAACTGGGGTACAGTTGTCCATAATTAACATCAACATGTTTGGAACATAAAGAATAAGTCCCTGATCAACAGTATGGTGGGTCTAGTTTGGAAAAAGCAATAGTTTTCCAGCAGTAGACTGTGATCCCTGACTGCATCTCCTTGGTTGTTGTCTTCATGGACTACTGCTATCACAAATGAATGCTTCATGACTACCTCTTGACTAATGTAGGGTGGTTATTAAACCTTTATTTGGGTACAAGAAACATGGGCATCCTGAGCACATTTTATCAGTGGTAGCTAACAACAGTAAAACATGTAAGTAACATATTTATTTATTTATTTCAAAAGTTTCACCAGGAGAGACATACTGAGCCTTAAACAACTAATTTCCAGAAGCATCATGGGGGAGAGGGGAGAGGGAGAAATACCTATCCATACAGTGTAAAAATATTTGCAGAGAATGACACTCATATTAAGGGACACTTTTGTACAATATACCATAGATTAAACATCGAGTAATATACATTGAATGTACAAGAGCATATACATAGAAATTATTTAAAGAAAATGCAGCATCAGCAGTAAGTAACATTTGCCAACAAGAACAGGGGATGAACCAAGTTAGTGCAAGTAGCTAAGGGTAGTCTAGCAAAGGATGAAGAGTAGAGAGGGGGAGAAAAAAGAAGGTTGAGCATTGGAAGGAGACAAGGGAGGTCCAGAATTAGGGTCGGTAGGTAAAGGAGGTAGAGGAATGGATAGGGAGATGGAAGGGGGAGATCTGTAGTATGGGAGACAGAGGGCTGGGGGAGAAAAGGGGATGAAGAGCAAGGAAGAGGAAGGTATAGGGGCAGTAATGGGGGGAGTCAGTGGCAGTTACAGGATGGGGCAGAGTAACCATGTATAAGACTGGAGAAGGAGTGGATGGGGGTAGCAGAATGAATAGGGACCCAGAGAGAGTTCCAGAGTTTGGGAAGGCAGAAAGAGAAAGCTGCTTGCCCATCCGAGGTCCTCCTGGATGAGATAGTTAGAGAGTGGAGGTTAGAGATACGGACAGAGTAGGAGGGGTTTGAAGGGGAGGAGAGAAGAGACATAAGTTAGGATGGGAGGGAGCCCAGCTAGTACTTAGCAATAAGGGAGGAGCCATGAAGAATCCATCTGCCTTCAAGTGAGGGAAAGGAGAGAGGGGTGTAGAGGTGGCCGTGGTGGGTCCGGGGGTGGGGCAATTCAGGGAAAACCTGTAGAAGAAGTGGAAGAGTGGATCCAGTCTGGCCAGGGTAGACTTGGGAGCACTCGCATAGACAGTGTCACCATGGTCATAGAGAGGAAGAATTATTCTCTGCACAATGGCTCTGCAGGCCAGCAAAGGGCTGCACCCATGGTTCCTATACAGCACACCAAGTTTAGGGTAAAGCTTTTTGTGTAAGGAGTCCACACGAGCAGAGAAGTCTAGGTGACTGTTGAGCCACACTCTTAGGCCCTTGAAAGTTGTGATGTTTTCAAGGCTAGTCCCATCCAGAGTGTGTAAGGAGGGCATGACTGGCAGTTAAGAGTTTTTGTCTGGTACTAAAAGTCAATGAGACAGCTTTTTTTGCATTTAAGGAAAGCTGATTTGAGCTGAACCAGTGCTGGATGTTGGTGAAAGCCAGTTAGACTCTGCTTGTCAGGTCTGTTAGGGAGGAGTCTGAGGCAAATATGACAGTGCCATCAGCATACATGTATATTGATGCAGATGTACACACAGAGGGGAGGGAAATTAGAAAGTTGGAGAAGAGGATGGGTCCAAGCACTGAGCCTTGGGGGATGCCAGTGTAGATAGGGAGGGCAGGGGACAGGGAGTTGCCAATATTGACAGCTTGAGTTCTGCCCATGAGTTTAGAATGGAACCAATCTGTGGCACGAGTAGAAAGCCCAGCAGCAGAGAGATGGGCTGGGGGTAGGATACAGTGTTGAAGTCTTTGGCCAGGTCGATGAAGATAGCAGAGGCAACCAGGCCCTGGTCCATACTTGTCAAGATGGCATCAGTGAGCCTGAGGAAGGAGGTGGATGTGGAGTAAGATTTACAGAAACTAGACTGGAAAGGGATGAGAAAGGAAGAGGAGTCAAGAAATGCAGAGTTGAGAGAATACCACATGCTTTTGGAGTTTAGCAAGGGTAGGGAGAAGATAGGGCAGTAGTTGCCTGGAGCAGATGAGTCATCACACTTAGGGAGAGGAATGACAGTGGCTGATTTCCAGGAAGAGGGAACTGAAGCCAGAGAGAAAGAGAGGTTGAGTAGTAAAGCTATAGAGTGGCAAACAGCATAGGCAGAGAGGTGCAAGAGCGTTGGGTCCAGACCATCTGGACTAGTGCCTTTTGTAGGGTTTAGAGCAAGTAGGACTTTAAGGGCTTCAGCAGGTGAAACAGTGGAGAAAGAGAAGGAAAAGGGTAGAGGGTGTTGAGGGGGGAAGAGAGAGGAGCAGGGAAGAAGAAGAGGAGGGTGGAGGCACGGATGGTAAAGAAGTTGTTAATTTCAGCAGCAACAGCAGAGGGTTCAGCAATGGTGGTCCCACTAACCTTATGGGAAGGGGCAGCAGACTGGGTAGGAGGGGAGTGTATGACCTTCCAAAACTTGGATGGGTGGTTAATGTTGTTTTGGAAGGTGGAAGTAAAATAATCAGCCTTGGTGAGTTTAGTTGCCCTGGTGCAGGCATTGCAAAAAGTATGATATCTTTGGTGATTAGCTGGGGACCCAGAAGATTTGTAAACCTTCCAGGCCTGATCATGTGCCACAGGCAGGCTAGTAGCTCAGCAGAGATCCGGGGGAGGTGAGAGTCTTGGACACTAGTTTTTTTAAGCAAGACGTGACGATCTCAGGTGGACATGAAGTGGGTTGAGAAGAAGTTTAATGACAAGTCCATGGAGCTGGCAGCAGATATTTGTGACCAGTCTGTAGCTGCTAGATTCTTGTGAAGTGAGGAGAGGCCCAAGGACCAGAAGGAGTGAATCTGGATGAATTTGGGTGGGGCTTTCGGGTGGTTAACCTTACAGATGCAGCAGCCCATATGGTGGTCACTGAGGGCCTCTGGGAGGGTGCCCGATGCAATAATTCTATTGGGGGGGTGAGGTGAGGGGCCCAGTCCAAAACAGTGTGGTTTAAAGTTTTAAGGTTCAAGTGGGTAGGATCAGAGATTAGTTGGGAGAGGTTAAGGGATTTGATGTTATCACAGAGTTTGGTAGTAGAAGCAGAGGGACAATTTTTATTAAAGTCCCCAAGAATGAGGAGTTCCCCAGTGGAGGTATGAGAGGAGATAGTGGAGAGAAGTTCAGTAATAGTGGAAGGAGGTATGCCAGGGCAGCAATATACACCTGCAACAAAGATGGGGAAGGAGATTTTGATGAGGAGAAGTTCATAGGTGGACCGGGGAGAAATAGATAGACTAGGAACATACTGTAAGGCAGAGGAAAGGTACATGGCCACTCTGCCACCCCTGGTGGCATGGTCCTGATGGATTAGAAAATAGCTAGGGATGACCATTGCCAAATCAGGAATCTTGTGGAAGATCCAGGATTCATAAAGTATCAGTATGTCGGGAGTGTGCTGACCATGAGTGGTTGTAATGGCTCTACAATGCAGAGTCGACAACTAACTCATCGACCAGCATTGCTGCACCAGGCTCTCTGCCCACTGCAAGTTGCGGTTGGCAGGGAACCATGCACAGCAGGGACTGTTTTGTGATTCAGGGGGCTTTGCCTCCCAGCCCCCCACTCAGGGGCTCTGCCCCCGCACCTCCCTGTACTTATGGATACCAACTCCATGTCAGAGTTGGTTCGCAGAGGGGGTGCAAGACAGGGGAGAGTGTTTCCCAGTCCTGAGTGCATCCCCTACAGTGACTTGGCACTGTTGTCTGCAACAACATATGTCACTATAGGGGTTTTGCTGCTGGAAGTGTATACCAGTTGCAATAAGTCTACTTTAGGAAGAAGACTATGGACATTAAGATGAGCAAAACTCAGTCCCTTATAGAAATTTTATAAAGGGGGACTACTGGGCCAGGATTGGTCTTAACATCACCTGCAATCAGAAGCAGCATGAAAATAAGGAGTTTATTTGGAGTGGAGGGCGTTTGCATAGTAGGTGAAATAAGGTGTGATGTCTAGGATGAGAGAAGGGGGGAGAGGAGAGTAGGAGTCAAAGGGTAGGTATATGAAGGTTAGGAGAGGGGAGCAGTGAGCAGTGAGGAGGCCAGGGAGAGTGGGAGAGAATGGAAGAGCTTGAGTCTGGGAGGGTGGGAGAAATTGTGGGGGGAGAGGGGTCAGAGAATAGGGGTTAGAGGAGGGGTGACAAGGTGGTAGACAGGTAAGGGAGAATAGGATGGGGTGTTGGGAAAGAGAGAGGGATGCATTATCAAGCAGAGGGGGAGGGGCAGGAGAAGGAAAAGAGTGTTGCTACTTAGTTGTAAAATGGATTCAACAATAAGAGATAAGATACAAACCCAGTTTCTAGACCAGGTTTATTATCTGGGTGAATCAAGAAATGGCAGATTGGAGCACTCACTAAATGGTGGTGCTAATGGGTAAGTACAGAGAAGGATAACAATTCAGGCTGAGGTCAGATAATAGTTTAGGAGCCTCATTTTAGTGTGTCAGCACAGAAGTTGGTGGATGCAGGACAGGTTGGTGGGGGGGGTGTATTAGTGTGTAGAAGCAGGTGGGGGACCGAAGAAACAGAGGACCTTAACATTGCTAAAATAAGTGTAGATTAGGTTAAATTTGGTAGTAATGAAAGAGAGATGGACGGCAGAAGTGAATGTGTGGGGGATGGTGAGGAGTAACAGGTGTGATTTAGAGCGGAATGTGTAGCAGGGATAAAAGGTAGTAAAAGACAACATTAAATTGTAGCTGCTGTGATAGTATAGTGTTGTGGTTAAGGCTGTTGCCTCCAGTGTACAGGGGTCAAGGGTTTGAATTCAGGGGCAAGGGGGGGAGTAAGGCTGCAGAATAGACCTGGAACAAGCTAACAAAGGTGCTTAGAGATGCTAGATAGGAGAGATTGAAAGAGTGCAGCAGTGAATCCTAGTGGTTGCTCAGTATAAAAAGAAACTAGACAAGTTAGGAGATAGAATTTGCAGGTCATGTGGTCTATGTGATCTATAAATTAAGGGACATATGTGACCTATGAATCAAGGGACAGCCTGGGGTGAGGGTGGGGCAGACACTGCAAAGCAGCGATGGGATGGGGTAACACAGGTACACTGTGTATACCTGTGCTGCAGCTGCTAGCAGGCCCTGCATCTTACTGCTCGGCTCCATGGAAATTGCCCAGAACAGGAGTGTTACACTGTACATATATTGTACTGTAGGTTAACAAAAGGTGCACCTATAATAAAAAAAAAAAAAAAAAAAATACATCAGTTTTTAAAGCTCTGATGATCATGCCTGGATGTCATTTCAGCAATAATGAATGGCCAGGGGTCATACTAATCATCTGTTAATCACCCCTGAGTGGCATAATGTGGCATGAGGTGCAGCTGAATGCCACAAACCCTCAGGGGGTGATTTACTGATGATTAATGTGCTGTAATCCCCTGGGAGTACCTTATTGCTTTTATAGCAATGTCAAACTGTTTCTGAACAAGTAGCATATTAATTAAAAAAATGATTTACCATGAACATAGATAAAATAGTCCATCTGTCATCTGTCCTGATTGTTTTAAAGTCTAACTTGTGAACACTGGTTGGTGAACACAAGACAGCAGCATGAGGAAACATCCCTACTTTGAGCTGCATTGTGCAGTTGAGAAGTTGGTGTCATGGCAATGTCCAGTGTTTGCAAGGAAAATGTAGTGTTGCCATTACAACATGAACAACTTGAGTAGTTAGGGAAAACAAAAAACTGTGGCACACTCGTGCCTAAGGAGTACGCTAATCATGAACTATGTACCATTTATACTGAGAAATTGAATGATAATAAGGATTAACCTCAGAATCATAAATGAAACTCTTCTCCCACAAACCCATATACAAATTTGAAAAATTTGGGGCAGAAGAAGCACCCATGGCCGTGCCATTCGACTCATTGATCGAAATGAAATCTAATTGAAAATAAAATTTGTAAGGATAAAATGTGATATTGTGAATGTAGTAACATAGAAATATAGACTTTGATGGCAGATAAGGACCGCTTGGCCCATCCAGTCTGCCCATTTCCCTACCTATTGGATAAGCTGCAGATCCTAGTTAACCATCAGTGTATTTCCTCCTGCTGAACTGATGGCACTTTCGTAACATACAGTACTATTGTCACTGTGGCAGTTTACAGTGTTGTTTTTTGTATAACGAAATGTTCTAATGTTGCAATGACTTGTTTTATTGTTAGTGTTTTATTATCAGCACAATTGTTTTATTAATTGATCTGCTATTTAAGATGTAAAGACATCAACTGTAACATCCTCTTGACAAAGCGCAGTGCACCTGCACAAGACATTGAGGTCTTTTTCCTGGGTTGGCAAGTTCAACGCTGTTGGTGGCAGCTGATTTTCAAACCATAAAGGACTGAGCACAGTATAGTTTGTGATCAGTCTATTATTTGGGCATGAGTGTGTGCCACAGTTTTTTGTTTTCCTCTTATCCTTGTCTACTATGAGCACTGCTCACTGTGTAGCGGCTCTGACTTTCTTCTTCCGTATAACATGACTGGTTTCAGACTTGATTAGGGCATGCAAATGGTGTTGTCATGGCAGCCTTTATCAGGGGGAATGGCAATCATACTGCTTCTGATACAGTTTTTTTGTTTCCTTTAATACATGATCTGCTGTGAAAACTCAGTTTCAACCTTGGCAAAGCTCTGAGTTCAGTGTGCTTATCGTGTTTCATTTTCCCTCTCTCACTCCCTTTCTCCTACATTATAATATCTCTGTCAACACATCAGACTGCTTTTTTCCCCCTGAGCTCACTGACTCAATCATACCCACACAGGCAGAGTAAGTTCAGTTTTCATCTTTACAGTTTTGTTTTTCCATTTGCTACCTCTCTCCATTAGACAGTCAGGCTCCTATTTTTTAAACCAAAAGAACACTAGCTAAAACAAAGCAAAGCACAATTGACTCATCACTTCACACAGCCTTGAGCTCACTGACTCAATCACACCTGTACTGAGAGAGAGGGGTCAGTGGACAGCGTTCTCATTTTTTTCCCACTTCTCATTATAAGCCCTTACCCAGGCAAAGAATAAAAAAACAGAATAACAGATAAATCAACAAAACATGGTTACTCTGCTAAACTCACTCTTGCCTGTGCTAGTGACTCCTTACCTCATGCATTTCAGTCAGCAAGTGTTAATCTGTTAAAAAGAGTGTGTCCAAGTAATATATATTTAAAATGCTAAAGCAAATCAAAGTGAGTGTATAGTTTTCTATTTGTGTTCTACTACCCAAGACCTCATTAAGAAACTTCCATACTGTCTGTACTGGGGTGAAAGGTAGCCTTCCCACAGTGCAGATGAGTTATTTACCTGTTTCATGCATAGTTAGCTCCTGTATCTATAACATCAGAATTATACAGGAAGACAGATTTAACTAAACTCTGAGAAATGTCCTAATTGCTATCGCTTTTGGTTGTAGCTAATGCCACATTTGAGGACGGACTTCTTTTGTCAGATATCAGGGCAAGTAATGAGGCTGTAGTACACTACTTATTAAAGGTAAATGTAACCCTCTGGGAGGAATTATGATCAATCAAATGTCTCCATTTATATTATCATTGCTTTAATGTGTGTTGGCATTTGAATATGGCAGTTCTGTCATGCTGGATCATATCTACCTGCAGTGCTACACTCCTGTTAACTTTTATACTGCTGCTGTGGGATGCCAAGTGCATAATAAAGGTTGCTTGACATAATAGTGGCTCTGGTGTCTCTAATTCTTTAAAATATGCTCTGCATCTGCATTGTTCTGCATTTCTGAAACACTCATTTTGGTAATCTGTACTTAGAACTAGCATGTTAAGCCCTAACATATTAAATGGTCATGCTGTAATTAAAAGCAGCAATGTCTATTCATCAATTTTAAAATATCAATGCAGCAGAAATTATTTTATATGCCCCCTCCAAATGATAACAATTGCATCAGGATAACAATTTTGCTTCTTCACTAAGCCAAATAACTGCATGCATATCTTTTTAATCCACTTTTTTCTTCATGTAATAACAGTAAAAACTAAATAATCTCTCTTTATAGTAACATAGCATCTGTAAGATACAAATATAATACACCATGCTATCAGTACCTGTTAGTTCTGATGTGCTAGTACATCAAAACCATTGTACCTACTGTATGTCTTTGACTGCAGTCAAGGTCACATACAGTAGTTATTTTGCCTCTGGTTTCTTCCAGGCTCAGTCATATATCAAAGGGATATCAAAGGGATTTTGTTGTTGTTATGTTTGAAAAGACACAACAAGTGGCATTATCAATTCAAAAGCACAAGAGACCGTGCAAAACTATGTATCCCTGTTTCATGTTAACCAACCTCAGACATTTATAGGCACTTTCAAAATTAGCAGTTAGTTGTCTGTATTAGACAATATAATCAGCCTGTTATTTTTCACTTTTAAGTTAGTTTATTTTTCTTCAATTAATTAAATAGCCAGAATGGCCGTGTTTCCACATAATGGAGATTCAAACGGCTCTACCATGCTGGTTTGACATTCTTTATGTTGATCGGCATCTCGCTGACAGGAATCATGTCAACTGCAAGTTGTGGTCTACATGATTCCTGTGTGTCTTCTGGTCCTGTTTTTTCATTGGGGGCTTTTCCTCCCAACCCCCCATGCAGGGGGCTCTGCCTCCCTGTGTTTAGGATTCTCAACCACAGTCAGAGTTGATTCAGGGTGGGGGTGCAGGACAGGGAGACAGCATGCCCCTGTCTAGGGCACACCAACATAGCGACCTGTCAGCAAAGTGTCGACAGGTGTGTATTTCGCTGTGTTGGTGTCACCGTAAGGGTAGTATACTGATTTAAACATATGTCCATTCAGCTACTGATAGATAAAACAACTTCAGTACCCCAGGCAGATGAGACCTGTCTTATTTTTATATGTGTATGTGCATGTGTGTGCAGAAAACATGTTATTATGAAGACTATCATTTCAGAGGTCTGTCACTGCCGAGCCCATTGCAGCTCAAGCTGCAGTGGGTTCACCAGTGACAGACTGCTTGCTGGGCAGAAACTTTGTGTATTTCATAGGAAAGAGATGACCCAATTATAGGTCAGCTCATTCCTTTGATCTATGCCACCCAGCAAGCATTGCTGATCTGTCATGATCAGCCTGCTGAGGAATTACACCCTGTAACAAAGGAAACTGTCCACTGATTTCTGTTACTGGCTCCCACTAACTGTGCCCCCCACCTGACCCTCCCTCTCATCACCCACAACCCCCCCACCCAAGCATAAAACTGTCACTGGGGGTACTCATTCCCCCAGTGTCGACAACTGAAATAAAGAAAACCGTCCCTCATAGTTTATATATTTTTATTTATTTATTGTTTTGGATAACAACCATTGAGCTTGGAGTTCATTTACATGCATACAGTATGCAGAGGGAATACATAGTTGCTTAGTATAAATAAATACAGAGAAATTTGCAGAGCATTTACAGGCATGCTTAATAAACAAACTGGGTTTATCAACTAATTCAAAGGGAGAAAAATATCTAGAGGCAAAGAGGTGAAGATAGGAGTACACCCAGGAGTTAGTTTTGTAAAGAAGCAGTGTGAAGAAGTAAGGAAAATTAAGGGACTAGAGTAAGTGTAGGGGGAAGGGTAGGTGAAGGAAGAAGTTGGGGGGAGAGTAGAGATATGATGATAGCGGAGAGGAATTTAGATGGATGGGGTGAGTAGAAGAAGAGGGCAGTATGGAGGGCGGGGTTTGGAGGGACTATGGGGAGAGCTGGTGGAAGGAGAGGGAGGGGGTGAGTGGGGATGGGTTGGAGTGAAGTAAAATAATAGGAATTAGAATGAGCAGTCACATACACAAAGAGTAGTCAGATATTTTTGTAGTTCTTTTATACAAAGCCCAAGCTTTGGAGTATTGGTTATGGCAACTGGGAGCTCACTGAGCCTTAGAGGAGCCTTATGGGGAAAGACCGTTGGGCTAGAACTGTGTGATGAAAGGGAATGTAGAGGGCATTTATCACCTTACCTCTGGTCTGATGTGAGTTTAAAGTAGGTTTGGAGAGATTCTGTAATGCTGCCAGGATTAGGCTTAGATTTTTATTTTTTTATCTAGGAGGCAGATCTGATACTTTATCCTCCCCTGGAGGTTAAGTCAATTAGTCTGGGCATACAGGTCACAGGTATGTGTGAGGGTGCCTATACCTAGAACCCATCTGAATGTCATGTTTAGGGCTGTTCTGACTAGTTTCAGAGAAGTATCAGTAGCTGTACTGTACACCACTAGGCCATAGTCTGTGATTGATAGTATAGAGCTGTTGACTGCTAGGGACAAGACTTCAAATGTCATGTGGTGTGGGTGTCTCTAAAGTAAATTGATTCTGGTGTTGACTGTTTTTACTACATGATCTGTATGGTAGGAGCAGGAAAGTCAGCTGTCAAGGGTAATGCCTAGCTACTTGAATGTATACACTCTATAGAAAAGAAAACCATCCATCAATGTCTGTTCTGCTGTCACCTTTACTGTCCACCACCCGACCCTCCCACTCAGCACCCACTACCCCACACCCCACCCATAAACATAACATCGACACTGGGGGTGCCCATTCCCTGAGTGTCACCACCTGAAATAACAAAAACCATCCCTCATCTTTTTTTTTAAACCTTATAAAAAATAAAAATATCCACTGATGTCTGTTGTGCTGTTAGTCCTCCTACCTGACCATCCCACTCAGCACCCACCACACCCCCTCAAGCCACTGTTTACCCATTGGAGTCCAGTGCCATAATCCCTTCTGGAACACGGACACATCTTCACTCTTCAACGCTGGACCAAGAATTGAGAAAATCAGTTATGCAGTTCAATGTATTTCAATGGGGGTTTAAACTTAGTGGCATAACTTCACCATTTTTAAATGTTTTTGCCACAGATTTTCAAAATACTTTTTTTGAGACCCCATCTCATGAGCTATGGCAGTGAAATTATGCAATGTGTCCCAAAAGGTGATTTTGTGGTCACTGCATGAAATTACCTTTCAGGCAGGAGCTGAACATTTTCCCCACTGGTGCTCATGAGGTGGGGTCCTAAGAAGGTTATGTTAAAAATCTGGCATAAAAATAAAAAAAAACAAAAAAAAAACGTTATGAGCCCACACTGCAATTTGTGATTTCAGGCTCATACCTTTGGTAATTTTCAATATTTTGACCTCAAATTTTCAACTTAGCCATTCTTCATAGCACCTCATGAATGTGACAGCTGTCATTTTTAAAATCCTGATTAAAATGTGTTTTCACACTTGTGGCACAAAATCACCTTTTAGGCAGGATTTGAAAATATTTTGTACCCTTGTTCATGAGGTGGGCTCTAAAGAAGGCTATGTGGGGTCATAATTTCACTATGTTGAAAATTGGGGTTAAAATATGAGAAAATAACAAAGTTATACTCTACACTGCAATTTTTCAATGTACACTTCTGTGGTAATTTTCAATATTTGGACCCCAGCTTTTCAACGAAGCCATTTTTCACACCACATCATGAATGTGACAGCTGTCATTTCTCAAATCCTACACAAAATGTGTTTTAACACTTGTGGTGCAAAATGAGGTTTCAGACTATATGCCGACCACACGGTGAAATTCCTCACAGCAACAATCGCGACAGGTTTTGAGATTGTTGCTGTGAGGGGCCTAAGGGTGACATTTTGCCATTTCACCAACTGTTTCCCCCCCCCTTTGAGACAACTCTGACTCAGAGTTAGTTATCTATAGAAGGGGGAGGTTGGGGGTTCAGGGGCACAGTCCCCTGATAGAAAACAAACTAGTGTCTGTCAGGTGAAATTTCGCCTGTTGACATTGGGGCTCTCGCTATGCCGAATTTTGACAACAGTGTTGTTGATTCGGCATAGGTAAACTGTTTCAGATACTGTTCTATAATTGAACCTGTCATGCTCAGAATGAATGGTCATAAAAAGATTATGTTGACAATTTGGGATCAGAATGTGAAAAAAACGATTAAGTTATGAGGAAACAAATTGTTCCAACATTTGCTGATAAAGTTATTTTTTGAAGATGTTGGCCTGTAATGTTCAGAATATCTCTAGTGCTACCCCACCTCCTGAACATGGCAGGTGTCATTTTTAAAATCCCCTCTGAAACTTGTTTTCACAGTTGCACAGCAAAATCACATTTCCAATGGGATTTAAAAAATTCCACCTGTCTTGATCAGAATGTCAGGTCATATAAAGACTGTTGGACACTTGGGGACAACATGTAGGGCCCACTTAAAAGTACATATTGCCTCTCAGCTACCTTATCCTGAGTAATTACAATCTAACAATGTATCAGAGCAGGACACCACTAAAAGTGAGTTATTGCATCTCATCTGCTCTATCCTGGGTAAATATATAGCAAAAATGTGTACAAGCAAGATTCAGTACAACAGCAGTACCAGTGGCAAACATTCAGCATTGATTAATGCTTGTTATAGAATAAAATAAGAACCCTTGAATCTGTGTGTTTTCTTTTGATAGTATTTCCATTAACTTAGCAGGCTCTAACAAGTAAATATTGTGACTGTTTACATTTTAAAATCTTCATCTGTGCCTCAATGCAGGCTAGAGATTTCACTGTGTCAGCACTGTAACACACTGTTGACTTTACGTGCTCACGTACTGGAGAGCAGCATCTATCAGAAACAGAATCTTCTTTATGTGCACAAGTACTGTCATAATCCTGCCAACATCAAGTAGTCACTCACTGTCCACTAGCTTTCTATCTAGCAGAAAATGTCTTTGTCTTTTTTTAGTGAAATGTCAGTGACAAATAGAAATATGTTTTGTCATCTGACTCATCATTACAGTGTGTGAATTTGTCTCCAATGTTCCACGTCTGTCAGATGAAAATGTTACTTATTTGCCTGCCAGTCTTATTTCGTCACAGATTTTAGAACAACTGATATGATGTCCCTGTTGTTATCAAAAGTAGTGTGGTATAATCTAATAAAGCAGTGAAGTAGAGTCCATTTATCAACTTTGTTTTATAACAATGTGAACACTGCAGTCATTCTTCATTGGTGTCTATCAAATGTACCAACTGTCTCATTCTGTTTGACAAGTATGACTGTAGGCTCGTTAACTCTAAAAGAAACAAGCAGTATTTGTATGTCTTTTGTCACAAGCAAGAATACATTTTTTTGCAGTCATACTCGCTAGTTTTAATTGATCTGAACCTGTTGTTCTCTTACAGTCATGCAGTGTTTAATTATGTATATCTCAATCTTTGTTTTTCCACTTTTTGTACCAGCAAATATGAATATCAGAATACTACAAGCTATATCTATCAGTAGATTGGTTACTGCAGACTGAATTTATACATCTCATATACAACTTATAAATATCTTGCACAATATGGATACCTCATATTGATAGAATGGCTAACACCGTTCTAATACTGCATACAAATACTGTTTTTTGGGGGTTGGCAAAACATGCTCTAATTTTTATCGTCTAACAATATATGTAGGTATACAGACAGAAATAAGTATTGAGAGTATTAAATTGACTGGACATTAAACACAAGCCACAGTGGAACATGTAGAACTATGACAAAAAAGAATGAAAGGAAAAGCCGTGAATAGCAAAAAAAAAAAAAAAAACTCTGTAAAATAAGCATTACAACAAGATTTCTCAGGTACAAAAAAAATGTAAACTACTTCACCATTATGTAAAAATACACTTGGATATGCACTTCAGCATCGAGTGATAGTGAATGCCTGTCACATGACACTGACACTGGGGTGCCCTGTATCGAATATCCGTATGTCAAATAAAGAAAACCATCCCACAAAGTCTTTGTTTTTTCTTTTGCTTATATATCCCAGTAAACAGAAAGCTGTCCATCAGTGCCTGTTGCTGCCTCTGTTACCCTCTCCCTACCCAACTGTCCCACTCTGCACCCACCGCCTCACACTCATCTACCCCTTGCTTATCTATTGGGGATCCAACCCCGTAATCCTCTCTGAACCAGAGACACATTTTCGCTCTTCAGTGCCAGACTGAAAACTGAGGAAATCAGGTATGTGATCAATGTATTTTAATGTGTTTTGAACTTGTATTCATAACTCGGTCATTTTTTAATATTTTCCCCCCAAATTTTCAACGAGCACTAGGTGAAATTCTTTTCCTGAGGGCTAAAAGGTGATTTAGTAGTCACTCTTTGAAATCACCATTTAGGCAGGATTTGAAAATTTTCAACTATTGGATCTATGAGTAGCGATGTAGCTAATTTAAATTCCACAAGCGAAGTGAGCAGCGAAGTGGGCAGTTTACATTGTCACTCCACTATGTGGGTGGGCAATCAAAGTGCTCTCGCTTATCATTGCCACTGCTAAAGCAGAATGGCAATGCGGCGTAAGGCAAAGTCATTGTTTTTAATGAACTGTGTTCCTCATTATGATTCTAAGTGATCCACTTGGTGTTTCAGATTTGACAGCCCCCCCACACATCACATGGCTTACAGTACTGGAAGTCACATGCTCTTTAGCTAGGCAGGAAGAAAGTGAGTCATACAAGCAGATACTTTTACTTTCTCCTGTGCAGACGGAGAGAGAGGAGTGTGTTTTGTGACTGCTGATACTTTGAGATCAGAGCAAGGAGGAGATTTAAACTTTGATTTAGACCCAACAGCTTTTTAAAAGCTACATTTTTTGCCTTTTTCTCTACTCTTTTTTACTTAATTTGTTCTTTCTTTAAATTTTATCCTTCTTACCTTTATAAGTAGTTAGTTGTTTGTCTGTGTCTGTGTCTGTGTGACTGTGTGTGAGTAGTATTTGCTCGGACTGAGGGAGCTCAGTAGGAGAGATGGACCAGGGTGAAGTAATATCTGGGATGGGGGCAGCACTGGGAGAGTGTAGTGGTAGTGGTAAGCGTCCTACCATGTGCATGCATGAGGGGCATGGGCGCCCATTCCTGTTGGGCCACTTGAAACTTGTGAGTGTCCCCCCCCCCCGGAAGCAGGACCAGCATCGCCTCCTGTCCTGACTCTGAGGCAGTTGAACCACCACCACCAAGTCCAGCACCAGGTTTTCTGGAGAAGGATATGCCTGTTCTCCCAGGCCCAGATGTGGATCCCATCCCTGTTCAGCACTGTGACCAGCCTGCTGCCAGTTCATCTGGCCCTCCCTGCCAGTGCCTGGTCCTCCCCACACCTCCATTGTTTGGCAGTTTTTTGACTGTATCGGGGGGGACAGTAGTGTGGTCAAGTACTGCCTATGTGAGGTGGAGTTGAGCCGTGGCCCCAAGGGGACTCACCTGGGGACTGGGGGCCAGCACACCCATATGCTCAATCACCACCAGTTGGGATGGCAGGCTGCCACAGAATGGACCATGCCTGCACCTGCTGGCCATTCCATGGCAGAGAGTGTAGCTGTGCATGGCAGAATCCTTAAGAAGAGGAAGGTCACAGCAGCACCTGCTGCTCCACTAGCACCCCGCCTCCACCACCACCAACACCACCACCACCAGCAGGTCAGCCAATAGAACGTGTGGTCCCCAGAGAACTGCGTGTAACACAGGCTGACTTGACAGTTCTCTGGAGTGCTGTCAAGGAGAACAATGAGAGTGTTGTGCTGTGTAGCAGTGGTTGGATCGCATAGAGGGACATTAGTTGCAAATTATGTCCATGCTGGAACTGCTGCTGGATCACCATGGGATCCCACATTAGTTTTTTTTCCCTCACACCATGTGCCCCACCACACCTTCCTTGCTGTGTTATAAAATGTATTCCTCCCCCATCCCCAACCCTTGTATGTAATTATGCCCTTTTTTTGTTGTCTTCTGTATGCGTGACACTTTGTATTCCGAGCAGAGCAAGTATACTTTGTTAAACTGCATGTGTGCAGTCAGTCTTCTTTCCAGTCTGTGCATGTACTGCAGACACTGTCCAACTCCTTGACTTAAAAACACTTATTAATGAGTACAATGGTGGGATGGTGAAGCCTGAAGAGATACCACAAAACAGGCTTACAATACATCCAAGTACCTAGTAAAAAAATAATCTTGTGATTTGTGACATAATCACAAATCATGATTTGTGACTGCATTTGTGACCGTGATGATGAAGAAACACAAATGCCTATGGCTGTACTTCCCCAGACCCCAATGAGGTGTGGCACAAAACTCCCTGACTTAAAAACACTCATGAATGAGTACAATGGCGGGGTGGTGAAGCATGGAGAGATACTACAAAGCAGGCTTACAGTACATCCAAGCAACTAGTAAAAAATTAATGTTGTGATTCATGACGTGGCTGTAAATTATGACTTGTGACTGCATTTGTGACCGTGATGATGAAGAAACGCAAATGCCTATGGCTGTACTTCCCCAGGCCCCGATGAGGTGTGGCACAAAACTCTGTGACTTAAAAGCACTCATTAATAAGCCCAATCCAAGTAACTAGTAAAAAAAATTAATGTAATTCGTGATGTGATCGTAAATTGTGATTTGTGACTGCATTTGTGGCCGTGATGATGAAAAATGTGATTTGTATCATGAGTGACTCGTGATGATGGTCGTGACTTCAAAATGCATATTAATGAGTACAATATTCATGCAGAATTATGCACTACATCTGTCCAGTACTCTGAAGGGAAGCCAAAGAAACAACTGTGACTTAAGTTAGAGATGGAGATTGGGCCCTAAAGAGATACAAATTCACAGACAGATTAAGATTGCACTGCACACTGAAGAGATGCTGATGCAAAGGAACAACACCTAACCAGTTCTCACCATCAGAAATTCAAATCTGGAAAAGAATACCATTGCCGGTTGGGGAGGTCTGCGGGGGCATTGTACTGCACTGCTGCAGTAACAGTCACTCATACTAGTACCAGTAAAGATACCACAAAGAAGTATAAAAATTACACAGCTGCAGTGTATAGCAGGTTCACATTGCTGAAATTATGTGGCACAATAAAAGGTGTTTGATTTGATGACACGCATCACACACAAACTCACACACATACTAAGTAACACGTTGCAAATTGAAAACTTCAGTAATATGACCACATATTTTAAACAAACTAAAATTATGCACTGCTGCACCACAACGATCAGCCAAAAAATGGCAAGAATTATTGAAAATATTACTGTGTGTACATTAATACAGCTATACAAGAAAAACATCACCAAAACAGAAAGCACTGTCTTTTTCTCCAAGTTAATCTACCTACACCACAGATACGCCCCTCCCCAAAGCACACTTCCACTGTCTCTCAGTACACAGACTGAATGTTGTACATTAACATTCAAAATCCACACACAAACAATAAATGCTTGATGATATGAGCACAGGAGGGTTTCCTATACTCGATGAACTAAAGTTTCAGCAAAAAAAAAGACTCAATACGGTTTAACAGCTTTTAGAAGGTTCGAATCGCAGAGAGCTCTCAGAGCAGATTGTGTCCTACAGCTTCATATACACACTACCCCAAACTGAGGCTGTGCAGAACAATTTAGAGCCCATGTGACCTGAAATCCCATAAATCACTGCAACATTTGCCTTTGGAGCTTAAAAACAAGGCAAAGTGAGGCGAAGTACATTGTTTTCAATGTACTTCGCCATAAGAATTGGTGGAGTAGTGGTTTGGGAAGGCAAAGTAACGTAAAGTCATTGTTTTCAGTAGACTTCTCATTACCCATTATAATGTGATGTACTTTGCTTCGCATTGTGGAGCACTCCACAAATTCACCTTCAATCCGTGAATCACTTCGTGAAGCAAATTGGGGCCACTTCGCCCATCTCTATCCTTGAGGAGGGGTCATAAGAAGGCTTTAATGAAAAATGTAGGTCCGAATATTAAGAAAACAACAAAGTTATGAAAGTATGTTCAAATTTTTCAATGCTCACTCATAACTTTGGTAATTTTCAATATTATGACCCCAAATATTCAGCTTAGCCATTTTTGCACAACACCTCATGAACATGACACCGGAACTTTTTTGAATCTTGGCCAGAATGTGATTTTACACTTGTGGCATGAAATGTCGATTTGTCCAATATTTTATAAAACATGACACCTTTCATGTTCAGAGTAGGGGGAAGGTCATAAAAAGACAATGTTAAAATTTTGAGGTCAGCGCTGTTACAACAAAAATGATAAACCAATGTTGTTTCCAGTGAAGGCTGTTGGCCAAGTGTGGCCCACATTGCCTTACAGTGCCAGTGATCTAAGTTCAGGGGTGAGCTCAGTGAGCCAGCAGAAATGGCTGAGGCTGGGGGAAAGAAACTGCAGTGTGCTGCACTGATCCCAGCCTGGGCAGGGACAGAACAGTGCTGCAATGCAAACCCAGCACCTTGTGGATGGCAGGGGGCCATTTCTCACAAGAGGTTGATGTGCTCATTGGGACTTGATGAGCCTATGCACTACATCTAGACAAGCAAGTTAGCCTGACAGTTTTAAATTACAGCACAAGCACAGACCACCATATATTTTCATACACACAAACATTCAATACTGACAAATGCTTGTTCAGGTTAGTCAGGGTTCTTGGCAACGTACTGTTGTCAGTGTCTTTCTGTAAAAAATTTTGTTTCCTCAAAAGAATGGACAATTGCAGAAGTCATCTGAATTCATAAATCATTTAACTTACTGGTCTACATGCAATAATCATGTTGTATGTAAAATTATAGAATTTGCCACCTCCAGTCATATTATTGAACATTTATACAAGGGAGCCCTTACTCTAAAGAGAAACAAATGAATCAAATAAGATAACTAAATAGGCTACAAAATGGGCAGACTACATGGACCTGGTGGTCTACTTCTGCCATTAACTTCTATATTTCTATGTTTAAGAAGCCATCAAAATAATAAACCACTGGCCGGCCTGCTGGTGCAGAGGCAGTATATCTGTCTGCACACCAATGACCTGGGTTCGGAAATGGACCCAGGACATAGGAGGACCAGCTGAAAAAAGAAGGAATGGGCATCCTAGGGACTGCTCTCCTCCATGGGGGAAGGGGACAGTGTGTCCGGCACATCACGGATCCCTGTTGGAGGCTGGGAAGGATCCATTCTGCTGGCACCATTACCTGTGGGGGCGGGGTGGATGCGGGCCATCATTGCACCTCCCCACCCACAGGTACAGCTGCACCAAAAAAATCCTGGCCCCAATCATGAAGCCCCACTCTTCTGCTTCCCATGCTGCCAACAGTGTCTGCCAGGAGGGGTCCTGCTCCCATGGCCCCACCCTGGGGGGGTAAGCCAGGGCACATTACTATGGACTGTGGGGAGGGGGCACTTACCCAGCAGCCCCACCCAGGGGGTAATCCTGGGCATGGGGGGCAGTGAGTGGGCAGGGGCTGAGCTTCTTTTGGAGAGTGATGGAGCTGGAACAAAAAAAAAATAAACTGTTGGGTTTTAGGTCATTATATTACACCATAAAAAGCCATGAGAAGTATCTGTCAAAATAACCAGTTTTTAATCAACTTTTTTTCACCGGAAAAACCATGGTGAGCTGAGCAGAGATCAATATCTTTTGAGCAAATGGAAAACAATCAGAGCAATTTCACATGATCTTTGATTTGGACAGAAGGTGAAGACTCCCCCAAAAAGTTCCATCATGATTTTAACAACTTTCATCACTCTATAAAACTCACTATTGAATACTCCACCATCAACATACATTTTCTAGATACCACAGTCAGTATCACTAAAAATGGACGAATACAAACAGCTTTTTACAGAAAATCCACTTACAGACACCGCTACCTGCATAATTCCAGCTTCCATCCAAAGCATACAAAAAAATCTGCAATCTACAATCAGGCGATTCAATACCATCAAATCTGCTCTGATCCAAGAACAAGAGACAGACAGCTCTGCTCACTTTAGAATTCCCTAACAGAGCAGGACCACTCTCCATGACAAATTCACAGAGAATTTGAATGGGCCATACAAATAACGTAAGACAATCTGCTGGAATACAGGCAAACAGATCATACTGATCGCATACCCCTAGTTGTCACTTACAGCCCAATGCTAAACCCCCTTCAGCAAATTATTAAAGAACTACAACACATGCTGAGAGAAGATGAAATACTGAAGGACATCTTCCCTGAACCACCTGTCTTTGCTTATAAGAAGCCCCCTAGCCTCTCGAAAATAATAATTCAGAGTAGACACCCAGCAGATCATAATAACTGAGAAACAAGAGGGATCATACAACATGGCAACCTGTAAGACCTGCACACAGACCACCATCAAGATAAGCCAGAACAGCATTAATAAAAATCAATGTATGCTACACATGTCAATCTAGCAATGTGGTTTACCTAATTCAGTGCAAGAAGTGCACAAATGGATGCTATATTGGGGAAATTAGGCAACAACTGAAAACCAGGATGAATCACCACCGACACACATTACCAAATCAGGTTAGCAGCACACCAGTAGGAAACCATTTTTCACAAATAGATCACTCTCTCTTGGACTTATCTGTGTTGATACTAACAGGCAACTTTAAAACACACAGGGCAGAAGGACATGGGAACTGAAATATATAAAACAATTTTAAATCTAACATTTGTGGACTGAATCGGGACATTGGATTTTTGACACACTATGGTAAACTGTAATTTTCTTGTTATTGTTTTTTTCTGAGTTCCTGCCTGCTCTGTTTTTATTACCTGTTCCTTACTTCCTCCCTGCCTCTCACACATATTTTTCTGCTTCAGTCCTGCCTACCCCTTGTTTGTTCTCACACCTCTCTGTTTATACCACCTCACACTCTGTTTATCTGGGCCTTTGTTGTTTTGTTTCTTCCAATTTCTTAGCTTCCATGCATTTCTTAAACATTTCCTACCTATCCTACCCTTTCTGCATACCTTTAACTCCTTGTATCTCAGATCTTTCTTATTTGTGTTCTAGTCTGATCATTTTTATTTCCCTTTCTAGCATCCTTTTATCTTCAACTGACCTGTTCCTATTAATTACCCCCAGTTCTTCTCACACATCTTTTTACTTTGCTTCTTATATAGACTTTTATCTCAAGTCCCCTTTCATCTCTTTATTCTACACTTCCTGCCATTCGTCCCTTTAAGTAATTCTTTTCAATTTTTTTTTTACAAATTGCTCCACAGTAGATATACAGTAAATACTGCTTATGTTGCTCAGTTTTGCTATTCACATGAAGAAGGGACCTGTGAGGCCCTGAAAGCTTGTGTATAATTCCATCTTTGTACAAGACACTTGTTGGTCCAATAAAAGATATTAAACCTTCCAGTGTCTTCTGTTTTCCAAGGAACAATATGGCTAGAATCTCTTTTTACATGATCATTGAAAAATATTTCATACAATTATTCCTAAAATATTAATTAATAAAAACATGAGAACCTAGAGCGGTTTCCTCTAGCTCCAAATCATTGTAACCTCATAGTACATTCCCAAAATCTGAAGGCTGTTCCACACATTATTTTTTCACAGAAGACCCATGATGTACTAAATCTTTTAGAAAGTATGTTGCAAATTAAGTTGTTTATGTTGTTTCACTCAAAAATGTATTTCTCTTTTCCATTATTTATTTCCCTTTTTCATGAGTAAGAAATTGCCTGTTCTATTACATTTTTCCTGGTGCTCCAAAGACCTCAGTGACCATTTACATTTACAGTGTCAGAAGCTCAGCAAGTTGGACACTCACCTCTGAGGCTGGACGAGTGGAAAATTTTGGATTCAAGCACCACACCAGGTACTTGGGAAAAATCCAAATGCTGGCACAGTAGTGCATCATAAGGGGTATGCTTCACTCCTGAGTTGCTATCATTCAGATGAGATGTTAAACTGAAATCCCATCTGTCTGTGCTGGTAGTTGTTCCAGTGAATGTTAAAGATACCATGGAACTTTCTTTTTTGTTACCAGGAGAGACACACTAAGCTGACAGCTTGTTTACAGGTGCTACCTGGGAGCTCAAGAAAGTTAAGTGACTTGCTTTGGGTCACACAGTATGCAAGTGGGGGCTGTGGGATTCAAACCCAGGTCCGCAACTCAGCGTCTTAAACCACTGCACTATACTGCCTCATCAAAAACCTCTCAAAAAGAGTAGGGAAACTTTATTAGACAAATACATACAGCAGATACAGAAATACATCTATAAACCATTCAAACAAATCATGCCATGGTTTAAAGCTACATAAACTAAGTGTTATTTAAACCTATGTAACTAAATACAATTTCGTTTTCACTTTACAGAAAACCTAGGAAATGCCTTTTAATAATTTAAGATCTCTGCTTTATGTCAAACAGAAAAAATTACTGTAAACAGTGAATTTCTGAAATCCTTTCCATAATAATGAAACCTTTTGTAGAGACTGTTTCATATATTTTTTATAAACATCCCTTAAAGCTGCTTCACATAATTTCTCAAAAGAGATACTGTATATGTCATTATTTGTTGCTGTAATACCAGGCCGCACCTTGCCTGCCACAAAAAAATATTTCAGCCAGGCAAAGAACTGCTAAAGTGATACTTATTTAAGGGTTGTAAATACTCTCCTAAAACTATTCCTTCATAAGTTAACCTCTCTAACCATGGGAGTTGCCACCTACAGTAGTGGCTAGAACTGTACATAAGCACTTTGTATAGGTGCATTCAAAAAGAAAATGTTCAATTGTTTCTATTGTATCTATACATTCTGGGTACGGGCAAGTTCTTTCCTCTAGTGATTTGTGTTTGTTGTTACCCCATGCATTCAGTGTCCTATAGGAACACAGCCACAGTATATCCAACATTCTCACTAGGATTCTGTTGTCCATTAACTGTTTAATTACTAAAAAAAGATTTCTCTGGTCCACAATTTTTTTTATTCTGGTTCTGTGGGTATAGAATTTCTCCATTACTGTATTGAACAATTGTTTTCCTTGATAAGGTAGTGATATTTACTTTTTATAGCTTTCATTTACTAAGTTTCTGAATAGCTGGTATTATATAGTTAGGTAACTATAATCTGTTTGGGACTTTAATGGGTTTGTCCATCCATGCCTCCAGAAAATGTTTTATGTTGGCAAGAATCCATAATTTATCCACAGAATGTCCCAGTTAAAGTGCTATACTTTGGGTTCCTGACCAAATGAAGGTGTGCACAAATACAACTGGATTCAGCATTATCAGCACCCCCTTATTCTTTGGGAGATAAGTCATGTCTCTTTTGATAGAGTTTGATCTGCTTCCCCAGAATATCTGAAAAAAGATGCTGTAAAGTCTAGTTTCAAATTTGGTCAGTAAAGGATACAAATAATATACATATAGTAAAACTGGAACTACACAGTAAATCACTTCAAAATATGCACTCGTTTCTGCTTAGACAGTCTCCAACCCTTCCATTTATTTATTTTCAACTCACATTTATTTAGAGCTTCTTCCCAATTTCTGTCAACCATTTCCCCAGGACCAAACTTTATTCCTAAAATTTTAACTGGTTTCTGTAAAATTTTAATTCCCCCAATCTGAGGTGACTCTTGTGATTGTATCCCTAATGGAATAGCTTTACTTTATTCCCAATTCAATCTAGCTCTTGATACTTAAGTATATAATCTCATTACCTCTACTACAGCTGTCAAATTTTTTGTATTACACAGAAATACACATGCATCATCTGCATATGTAATAATTTTCAGTGCACCCGGTGGCAAGGAACTATAAGTTTCTTTATTTCTTATAGTGGATAAGGTTTCTGAGAAATGGATTTAGGGCAAAAGTGTATAGCAAGGGGCTTAGTGGGCATCCTTCTCTTATCCTAGCCTTTACCTGTATTTTTCCTTTTTTCCTAACTCATATAATAAAACACAAAAAAACAGGGAGGAGTACCTGAAGGAATCGAAGGGGGTGACAAGGGCAGTAAGGGCAGCCAAGGGGTCTAAGAAGCTCAAGCTGGTGCAGGGCATTAAGAAGGGGTAGAAGTACTTCTTCAGGTACATCAGGGAGAAAAAGGTCTGTAAAGATCAAATAGTAAGGATTAGGAAGGTGGGATAAGTGGAAGCAGGGAGTGATAAGGCAGAAGCACTAAATGATTACTTCTGCTTGGTATTTACTAAGGAGAAGGGGGGTGATACCTGAGAGGGGAGGTAGGACAGAAGTGGAGGGGGAAGGGGTGACTGATGAAGAAATTATGGAGGGCAGGGTTCTGGAGGGTGTGAGGGCACTGAGGGTGGACAATGTGCCCGGCCCAGATAGCATCCATCCCGGCATCCTGAAGGAGCTGTCAGAGGTTCTGGCAGGACCTTAACAGACCTATTTCATGCTTCCCTACACATGGGGTGTGTACCTCAGGATTGGAGGATGGCTCATGTGATGCCCCTCCACAAGAGAGACTCCAAGGATGAACCAGAGAACTACAGACTAGTGCGCCTCAAATCCATCATGGGTAAGCTGAAGGAGACTATCCTGAAAGAGAGGCTGGTGGCCCACCTGGAGGTCAAAGGGCTACAGGACAGCAGACAGCATGGCTTCGTAAGTGGCAGATTCTGCCAAACCAACCTGGTGGAGTTCAATGATTGGGTAACTAGGCAATTGGATGGGACTGTTCAGTGGATGTACTGTACCTGAACTTCAGTAAGGCACTCGACTCAGTGCCTCATGGGAGGCTAGGAAGTAAGTTAGAAGGCACAGGGGAAAGTGCAAAGCTGGTGAGATGGGTAGGTAACTGGTTTCAGGGAAGGCAAAAGATGGTGGTGGTGGGTGGAGACCTCTCATCCCCAAGGGTAGTGATGAGCGATGTTCCACATGGCCTGGTGTTGGGACCAGTGTTATTTGGGATATTCATTGCACACACATCATTGGGCATCAAGATCAAGACCAGTTTGTTTGCTGATTACACCAAGGTGGGAGCAGTGGTGGACAACCTAGGGGGATGGCAGGGGTTGCAGGATGATCTGGCAATGCTGAAAACCTGGTTAGACACCTGGCAACTGGGGTTCAATGTCAGAAAGTGCAAGGTGCTTCATTTTGGGATGAAAAACCCAAGCAGAAGTTACCAGCTGGGGGGGAATTTAGCTAGCCAAGACAGAGGAGGAGATGGATCTGGGGGTGCTCATTACGGGGTCAATGATCAACTCATCACAAAGTAGGAAGGCAGCTGCAAAGGTCAACAAAATGTTGGGTTGCATTGCAAGGGGTATATCCTCAAGGAAGGGGGAGGTGATTCTGCCACTGTACAGATCATTAGTTAGACCGCACCTGGAGTACTGCTTGCAGTACTGACACCCATATCTGAAGAGGGACATTGGGTTACTGGAGGGGGTGCAGCATAAGGAGACAAAGATGATCCAGGGCCTGGGGACTTACCATACGAGAGGAGGCTGAGGGAGTTGAACATGTACTCACTGGAGGAGAGGAGGGACAGGGGGATATGATTGAAACCTTCAAGTACATGAAAGTAATAAACATGAGAGGTACAGAGGGGCTGTTCAAAATAAGGGAGGGGAGGGACACCTAGGGCCATGATATGAGACTGGAGGGAAGAAGGTTCAGGAGGGAGATGAGGAAACACTTTTTTACAGAGAGGGTGGTAGCCAGGTGGAATGTGTAACTGGCAGAAGTGGTATCCAGTAGAACAGTGGGCTGCTTCAATCTGGGCTAGGACAGAGCAATGGGGAAGGTCAAGGATGGTAGGAAGGAGGGGAAGCTGCAGAATAAGAGGTGCTAGCTGCACATTCAAGCAGACTTGATAGACCACTAGCCCTTTATCTGCTGGCAAATTTTCTATGTTTGTACATATGGTGTTACTGTTGTTGTATTATATAGATTTTTCAAGCACTTTACAAGGAACACCATGTGTTGATAGTACCTGAAAAAGAAAAAAAAATATATGGTTAATTCAATCAAAAGCCTTACTCTAGTCTAGTGATAAGAGATGCCCTGGAATTTCATTCCTGTTATAGTAATCCCACACAACCCTTAATATTTAAAGGTGTTCCTAGATTTTCCTATGTGGCAATGTACATGTTTTTGGTGGATGTATCACATACTGTGCTATTTCCCATAATCTATTGCATAATATTTTTGATAAAATTTTTAAAGCTGAGTTCAGAAGAAAAATTGGCCTCCAATTCTGAATCAATGTTCTGTCACCTGATTTAAGTAAAAATATTACCAAACCTTTTGTAAAAGTTGTTGGAATCTGGGAACTAGACCCAAATTAAGAAAACACTTTATAAAGGAACTCTGCTATCTTTTCTTTAAATGTTTTATAAAACTCATTGGGAATCCCACCCTAACCTGGTGAAGGTCCCAACTTTAAAGAGTTCATTACCTTGTCTATTTCTTGAATCATGATAGGAGACACTAGTTTTTCTTTGTATTGCTGATTAGCCTTACACTCTGTTTTCTCCAAGAAAGTGTTTATATCTTCTGGATTATCTTCTTCTACCTTGTGATCCTTCCATAAATATTGTTCTGCTATATTCATAAGTTCATTACTACCTGAAAAAAAATTCTTTCATTGTCTTGCAGCATGGTGAAATTGGATGGAACAAGCCATTCCTTGTGTGCAAGACAGGGGGTTGAAAAACACAGGGTATTGTTGGAAACAACCCACACAATGGGAGAGTAATGGGAAGTGTTGCTGGTGGGGGACCTAAACATGCCAGATGTTAACTGGAACACCTATGCTGCAGCCTCTACCAGAAGCACAGACATACTGGATGCCCTGCAGAGGGCACGCCTCAGACCACTAGTGGAGAAGCCCACATTGGAGGGAGCAATATGAGACCTGGTTCTCACCAATGGTGACAGTATAATAGATCCATCAGTGGGTAGCCATCTAGGGTCTGGTGATCACCATACACTGAATAACAGTATACATGGTTTGGCTGAAGTTTATCTCAAAAACAAACAGCTCATATAATTATCTGATCAAACTTGAGCAGATTATCTGCTCTTATCTGATCATTGCCTTCCTCCTCTCTACATCCTATATCTCGCTCCTATTAAATGTCTGTCTTCCACCCCTTTACATTTAACTTGCACACTGTTCTTGTCCAAGCCCCTGCACTCCTCTCCTACTTCTATTTAACCCTAATCTACATCCTCCAATTATGGATAATTTAGGCTTAATGGTTATACTATCCTGCCTCATTCTTCTCTGCAGCGAAGACCATTTTACTGCTCTATCTCATAAACACTCTCCTCAGGGCAGTGTACACCCTCCACCACATCTTATTATCCTGGATACCTTACCTATGCATCTCCTTATCCCATGCCTCCCAAGAACTGGTGCTGCATACCTTGGGCTCTGGCTCTATACATGGCTATGTGTGTCTACCCCTCTGGCTATGCTCAGTATGAAACATTTCCATACTTTAATCTGGCTCTTCATATCTCTCCACATCCTCTTAACTCTTGCAGGTGATATTGAGCTCAACCCAGGACCTTCTTGCACCTCCTCTGTTCCCACACTCTCAACTGGAATGGAGCTGTCTCCTAATGCACTGAGAATAGCACACTAAAATGTTTGAAGTCTTCACCCTAAGATAGCTGAAATAGAAGCCTGGGTTACTCAGAAGGCTCCATACAGTCTAGGCATCTCAGAGTCTTGGCTTAAGTATACTATAGAGCAACACGAGGTGGCAATATCTGGCTACAACTGCTTCAGGAAGGATAGGTTGGGTAAACAGGGTGGTGGTGTTCTTATGTATGTTCAGTCTGACTTACTTGCCACAGAACTCCCTACACCTGACACTGGTTATCCTACTGTGGAATCTCTGTTCCTCTCCCTGACTCTTGGAAATGTCAAAAAGCTAAATGTGGGAAGTGCCGACCTGCCCCCCCCAAGAGGCCTCTATCTGTCTCCCCCACCTTCATCACCTCTCCCTGGTCAATCTCTCTCATCATGAGATTGTACTTTGTGATGACTTTAATACTGACTGGTTGAACCCTACCACAGACAAGGTGCATGCCTCTCTAGCAGATTGCAACATGTTCCAGCTCATCCACTACCACACATGTATCAATACTAAGTCTGGAAAACATACTGTGCTTGATTGGGTGGTCACCAACTGTCCACTTAAGGTAAAATCAGTGAGAGTTCTATCAGACTGCATCAGTGACCATTGCCCTACATTCTGCATATGAAGGAATAGCTTCCCCAACCTCCCCCCCGTCTCGATTTGACCCTAGTGCTTTCCTTGCCTATCTATGATGCCGATTGGGGTCCAAGTAACACCCTCCCAGACATCAATCAAGCCCTCAATTTCTTTATAACCACCTTCACTGGAATAGTCAATAGTCATGCACCCATCAAGAGGTGCAGGTCTAAGGGTATCAAAGCGCCATAGCTCACTAAGGATCTCAGGAAGCTCATGTCCTCTTGGAATTGAGCCTGGTGGAAATACAAATGTAGTGGGCTACCCTCTGACTGGCAGGTCTACAGGCAGCTCAGGAACAAGAGCAAAAACTCCATTCAGAATGCCAAACACCAGTACTGCAGGTCGTTCCAAAATAAGCATCTCTGCAATCCCAAGGAATTCTGGAAGCAGGCTAATTCACTGATTGAGGGGAAATTCGTTGAACTTCTGAGCTCCCTTACTACCCAGGGCACAGTCCTCATTCACCCCCTCATCCATCATCATTGGATTCAATGAATTTTTTACCAATCTTCACAAATACATGTCGCTCTTTACCAACACACCAGTCCCCCTCTCAACCCCTTTGTTTCCCAAGGAAACTAGGGCTTCATCAACATTTCACCTGAAACTGGTATCTCTTAAAGAAGTCCATCAGCTTCTGGCTAAATTGAAAGCTGATAGCTCCCCAGGTTATGACACCCTAGAGCCAAAATTCCTCAGATTGAGGGAAGTAGCCCTTGCTCACCCTGTTCATGACTTGTTCAACCAGTCCATCCTCTCTTGTACTGTCCCAGATAAATGGAGGGTACAGTAGCCATAGTTTGCCCATTCATAAGGGTGGTCCTATCATTATTGCTGAGAACTTTAGACCCATCTCCATCCTCTGTCCATTGTCAAAAATCCAGGAACGTATCATATATGATCACCTCCAGAACTACCTGGAACTCCACCACCTGCTCTCCCCCTGCCAGCATGGGTTCAGAAAGAACCATAGCACCTTCACTGCCTTAATAAAAGTCACTTCTGACATATTCCATGCTATGGACCAAGGCTTTGCCACTGGAACTATCTTTATTGAGCTCACAAAGTCTTTGACTTGGTCAATCATGGTCTCCTGCTCAGGCAGCTACATGGTCTCTGCCTCGATGCCAGTGCCTTAACATGGGTTCAAAGTTATCTTTCCTACCGCACACAAAGGGTCAAGTGGGCTGGTTCTCTCATGGATTCTTGACCCATTACCCATGGTGTTCCATAAGGTTCCATACTGGGCACATTTCTGTTCTCTTTATTTATTAATGAACTGCCAAATAGCTGTGGTGGGGCCTCTGTGCACCTCTATGTGGATGATGCCATTATCTATCATTCCTCTTTTGATGTCATAGAAACATAGAATTTGATGACAGATAAGGACCGCTTAACCCACCTAGTCTTCCCATTTCCCTACCTGATGGATAAGCTGCAGATTCTAGTTAATCAACAGCTTACTTCCTCCTACCCCCCACTAGAATTGCCTTATGCCTGTCTCATGCATTCTTGAATTCTCCCACTGTTCCTGACACCACAGCCTCATCAGGAAGGATGTTCCATGCATCCACAACCCTCTCTGTGAAAAAAATACTTTCTAACATTGCCTCTGAGCCATCAATCCTCTATCTTCAAATTGTGCCCCCTTGTTCTTGCACATCTCTTCTTCTGAAAGATACTACCCTCTTGTACTTTGTTAATTCCCTTGAGATACTTGAAAGTTTCTATCATTTCCCCCTCTCCCTTCTTTCCTCAGTGGTATACATATTAAGCTGCTTTAGTCTCTCCTCATATGTCTTCTGGTGCAGACCCTACACCTTTTTTGTTGATCTCCTATGAACAGCCTCCACTCTGTCTATGTCTTTGTGGAGATGGGGTCTCCAGAATTGCATGCAGTACTCCAGATGAAGTCTCACTAACTGTCTGTACAGAAGGATAACAACTTCCTGTTTTCTACTGCTGATGCCTCTCCCTATGCATCCCAGTATCCCCCAGCCCTCCTTACTGCCTTCTCACATTGCTTGCCCACCTTTAGATCATCTGATATAATTACTTCTAGGTCTCTTTTGATTTTTGTTGTTGTTTAACTCATCCCCCCCCCCCCATTGTGTACTCTTCCCCTGGGTTTTTGTTTTCCAGATGCATAATCTTGCACTTATTTGCATTGAATCTGAGCTGCCACATATTTGACCATTCCTCCAACCTTCCCAAGCCCCTTTTCATTCTTTCCACCCCACCTTGTGTATCAACCCTGTTGCAGATCTTTGTGTCGTCTGCAAAGAGACATACTTTTCCTTCCAGGTACTCTCCAATGTCACTTATAAAGACATTAAATAGGACAGGTCCCAGTAGTGAACCCTGCAGTATCCAGCTAGTTACCCTCCTTTCTTCACTGTGGACTCCATTTACTATTACCCTTTGCATCCTGTTGTCCAGCCATTTTTTTATCCATGCTACCCCCTTGGGACCCAGTCCAAGAATGGCTAACTTGTATATTAATCTTTTGTGTGAGACTGTGTCAAATGCCTTGCTAAAATCTAGGTAGGCCATATCCACAGCCCCTCCCTGGTCTAGTACTTTGGTCACCCAGTCAAATAAATCTATTAGGTTTATCTGACATGACCTTCCTGCTGTGAAACCATGCTGCCTTGGGTCCTGTGCCCCACTGACCTCTAGGTACTCAACAGTTCTTTCCTTCAGAAGTGATTCCATCATTTTGCCTACCACTGAAGTCAAACTAACTGGTCTGTAGTTTTCTGCCTCTGCCCTGCTCCCACTTTTGTGAAGTGGAATCATATTTCGCTCCTCGGGTCCTCAGGTAACACCCCATTCTCCCATGATTTGTTAAAGAGAGTAGTCAGTGGAGTTACTAGTTCTACCCTTAGTTCTTTTAGAATTCTTGGGCGAATCCCATCAGGCCCCATTGCTTTGTTCACACTCAGTTTCAAGAGTTCTTTCAAAAACCTTTCTTCTGTGAATGGACTGGTAGTGCCCCCCCTATTAAGAGTTTCTCTCTTGTTTGGTTTAGATATCTCCCCCCTCCTCTTCCATGGTGAATACTGAGCAGAAATATTTGTTCAGTATCCCTGCTTTTTCACTGTCACCCTCTGCCCACATTCCCTTCCCTTTATTATGTCTCTGCATACCTCCGTTGGGCTTTCTTCGCTCCCTAATGTACCTATTAAAGGTTTTATCCCCCTTCTTAACAGAGTTGGATATCTTTTTCTCAGTTTGTGCCTTTGCTATTCTGACCATGTTCTCTGCCTCCTTCTGTTTTAACTGATAAAGTTCTCTGTCCTGCCCCTTCTGTGTTTCTTTATATTTCCTGAATGCTATCCTTTTCTCCTTAACTGTTTCTGCCACCTCTTTTGATAACCATAGTGTTTTTTTCCTTTGTTTTGTGTTGTTGATTTGCTTCACACAAAGGCTTGTTGCCTCTGTGATGGCTGCTTTTATTATTCTCCATTGTTCCTCCAGCCCTCCTTCTTGCCAGTTTGCTAGTGCTTTTCTGAGGCACTCTCTCATTTTCCCAAAGTCAGCCTTCCTAAAGTCCAATACTCTTGTTTTTGTATGGTGTGACTCTATGGCTATGATTATTGTGAACCACACTGTTTGGTGGTCACTTGTTCCCAGATGGCTATCCACTTCTAAGTCTGAGATCCGTTCTCCTTCCCCATTTGAGAGTACCAGGTCTAAGATTGCTCCCTCCCAAGTGGGTTCCATCACCAGCTGTCTGAGGCATGCTCCCTGTGGGGCATTAAGAATGACCCTGCTCCTGGATGTGCCAGCAGCAAAGGTACTCCAGTTAACATCTGGCATATTCAGGTCTCCCATAAACAACATATCCCCTTTTTCTGCCATTTTAAGGATACCTTCTATAATTTCCTTGTCAATTTCCTCCCAATGAGATTGGGGTCTGTACATAACCCCCATGCAGATTGTGGTGCCATTTCCTGTCTCCAGGGTGACCCATAGTGACTTATCAACTTCTTGTTTACTCTTTAGTTATGTTGCTTTAATCCTTTCCTTTATATAGACAGCTATTCCTCCTCCTCTTTTACCCACCCATTCCCTCCTGTAGACTGTGTATCCTGGTATATTGACATCCCAGTCATGGTTCTCTGTGTGCCATGTTTCAGTGACTGGCACAATATCCAGGCATCCCTCTTCCATCAAGGCCACTAGTTCAGGGAGCTTGTTGCACAGACTGTGAGCATTGGTACTCTTCACCTTCCTTTTATTGTGTATGGCCTTACCCATTTTAGCCCCATCCCAGTCCTTATTGCCTTTTTCTGCATTTATCCCTGTCCTGCTCCCTACTGACTTCTCTACCTTGGTGTTTACCTCTCTAACTACTTTGTATTGTGGGGGGATGCTGGGATTTCCTTGCTCCTTTTCAGTTACTACCCCCCCCTTGGCTAGTTTAAATGCTTGCTAATGATGCATTTAAACCTGTCATCCAGGATCCTGGTTGCTCCCCTGGACAGATGCAGACCATCACCCCAGTATAAGCCTGCATCCCTCCAGGTGGCTCCCCATTCCCCAGTGAAGTCTAAACCCTGAGCTCCACACCAGTTTTTCAACCATTCATTGAATCCCATGGTGTGGAATACCCTAGCATCATCCTTGCCATAAACAGGCAGCACCTCCAAGGTTACCATGCATGCTACTTGTCTAAGGCCCCTCCCCAACTCCACATACTCCTCTTGCACTGCTCTGATCCCATTCACAGCTAGGTCATTTGTCCCTAGGTGGACAATGACATCCAGCTCCCTCCCTCATGCAGCTGCTCCCGTGATCCTGAGGATTTGCTTCCTGTCCCTGTGAGCCATGGCACCTGGCAGGCACCTAACCTCCCTATCCTCTTCCTCCCCCACTTCTACCCCCTAATGATTGAGTCCTCCACCAGGAGTTGTTTTCTTCACCTGTGGGGTCTTGTGCCACCCTCCTGTGGGTCTCCTTTGTGGAGGTTTCCAGCATCCTCCTTGGTCTCCACTGCAGGTGCCTCCATAGAAGAACCACTCTTTGCCTGAACAGCATATGAATTGTGGAGAGGTACAACTGGAGGGATGCAACTCTGTTCCACCACCCTCTCCCTCCCTGAGCTCACCTTGGTCCAAACGCTCCTCTTTCTTGGCAACCTTTGAGGTAATGGTGGTGGCCCTGGTGGTCCCTGGGTGGGGGAAGAGGTTTCACGAATCCTAGCCAGGTCAGCCTGGAGACAGGCAACCTCCTCCCTCAGACCAGAGAGGTGCCTGCAAACAGGTCAGCATCACATCCTCCAGAATTTCTCCTGGAACACTGCTGGCCCACAGCCATTGCACTGCACCACTTCCATCTTGACTTATTTTGTGTCCCCTTTCCTGTTGCTTTGTATGCTCACTGTCTCCTCCCTCTATGTATTTTTACACTTAGTTTCCTCCTGCCTATGTGCCCTTACAACTCTTGCCCTTCCTGTTCTGGGACAGGAACTTTCTGTAGTCTTCAGTAGTCTCCTTCTTCCATGCTTGGATTCTGACCTCCAGCAGCCGGGGATGGGGGGGAAGAGTTATTTTTGAGGTTCCTTCAAGGTTGATGAAACTAATGTGTCTCAATGATCCTTTCCTTCCTACTGCCAAACAGCAAGTTCTTGTTGTCAGTTAAATCCAGTGGCTATAAAACTAGAACTGGCTTTGGGTGGGTGGGTGGAGGGGTGGGAAAGAGGGCAATTAATAAAAATTCTGCAAATCTAGACTGCTTCTTCTTGCTCTGAAACCAAAGTTCTCCTCTGTTAAAAATGGCAGGAACCTGTAATTGGAGCCACCTGCTTTTGTACTCCTAAGCTGCTAAGCCACACCCCAATTACATTCACCCTCTGCACTGACTCAGTAAATTAAGTTGATACAGCCCCCTTCCTCAGGGAAACACACAGTGACTTTCTGTTTTTTTTTACTTAAATGAGACCCCCTTCTTCTAATAAAATATATGTTTGCTTAATCCAAACAGGTACTAACTCCTGCTGAGATAGAAGTGAATTATCAGTAAAAAATTTGTAGATTTAGACTGCTGCTTCTTGCTCTGAAACCAATGTTCTCCTCTGTTAAAAACAGCAGTGTCATGTGGATCAACAGCAGGTTATCATCTGACTTTGGTGCTCTTGAAGGTTGGTTTCTACAAAATTAGCTTATACTCAACACCAAGAAAACTAAAAGCATACTGTTCTCCCATCCACCTTCAACATCACATACCCCCCTCAGAATTCTCTCACATAATGGTGACATCCTTGATCCTGTCCAAACCTTTAAATATGTGGATGTCACCTTGGATACCTCACTCTCCCTTGATGCTCATGTCTCCAACCTAACCAAGTCTCTGAATCAAAAGCTAGGCCTTCTTTATCATATCCATCCCTTCCTCACATCAGTCTCTTGTCTTAAGATCGCGGCTGTCTCTCTCTTCCCCCTTCTTACTTATAGTGCTCCACTTCTGCTTTCAATCAATACTTCTATCTTATCTTGACTCAAGCAGGCTTACAATAGAGTAGGTAGGTTTCCTTGAGGATCAGCGCCTATCATCACTATTGTAACATCCTCTCTTCCCTGGGCTGGCTACCGTATGAATCTAAATCACTGTAGGCCACCCTGAGTTTTGTGCACAAACTAATTCACAAATATACCCCTCCTTGCCTTAGTTAGTTATTCAGCTATGGTAACCTCCATGTGCCTAAGATGCGCCTTCCTCCCCCATCTCAAAGTTCCCAATCCGTGGTTAGCTGTGGCCCACAAATCATTTGCCTACTCAGCAGTGTTTGATTGGAACTCCCTAACACTCTTCATTCTGTTCTTTTCCTTGCTGTCTAAGTTTCAATCCTTGTTGCTTTCCTATATCTCAGCCTCTCCACCCTGCTTCTGTTTCCGGTGATTTATGGTCCAACTTCCAATCACTTTGTCTAATCTTGGCCTTGCTCAATCCCTGATATGGCTATATCCCTGATATGGGTATCTTCCTTTGCTCTCTGAGCCTCAGTTGTAAGTGTAACTGCCATTACTTAGTCCATTTGCATCTGCTGTCATTAGCTAATCAGTGAATGATGTGTTGGATGCCCATGAGTGAGTCATGTTCTTGCCACATTACTGTGCAGTCTATCTGTATGTAAGTATCTAATTTGTGGGTGTATCTATCTGTATTACAATCCTGTGGGTCTTTGAAAGTTATAAACAAATACCTCTGTAACTACTTTTGCTGTGTTAAATGTACAGCACTTTCAATATACTGCTCTTCCTGGTCACTCCTGAAAAAAGGACTACAATGTCTCAGTGGGCCCAACCAGTTGCCAACATTCAAATAAATAAATATATAAATACAGTGTGGTTTAAGGTGAAGACAGGAGTACAGTCAAGCCACACAAAGTAAGGGTCATGGGAACATCTCAAGAAAGTCCTGGCAAAGGTGTGGGAAGGGTGGGGTACAGGAACAGTGGAAGAAACTTAAAGCAGCCATAGCAGAGGCAATGAGTGTCTGTGTAAAGCTAGCCAACAAGGCAAAAAAAAGAAAGAAACAATATGGTTTTCAAAAAAAGTGACAAGGAAGGTTGGGGAAAAAACAGGCATTCAGAATGTAGAAGGAAATGCAGAGGCAAGAAGACAGAGAACTGTATGAGGCAAAACAGAAGGATGTGGGGAAAGCAGTCATGAGGGCAAAGGTGCAAGCTGAAGAAAGAATAGTCTAATCAGCAAAAGGAGGTGACAAAACCTTCTTCAGGTATTTTAGGAAAATGAAAAAGATCAACGGAGGGATTGTGAAGCTAAATAAATGGGGGTGAATGGGCAGGGGGGACCTAGAAAAAGTAGAAATTTTAAATAAATACTTCTACTCAGTATTTACAAAAAAAGAGGAAGGATAGGGAGCAAAGTTAGGCTGTAGAAACACACATGGAAGAGAGGTGGACACCAGTCCATTCACAGAGGACAGAGTCCTAAAGGAACTCTCGAAAATAAAAGTAGACAAAGCAATGGGGCCAGATGGGATGCATCCCAGAATACTGAAAGAACTCAAGAGATGTACTAGAGGCACCACTGGCAGCCCTATTCAACAAATCACTGGAAGAGGGAGTGGTACCCATGGACTGGAGGAGGGTGAATGTGATACCACTACACAAAAGTGGGGCTATGGTGGAGGCTGTAAAAAAAACAGGCCCATCAGTGGTGGGGAATAAAATGGAATCTTTGCTAAAGGAAAGGATTGTGACATATCTTGAGGCCAGCAGGGCACAGGACCTGAGGCAACATGGATTTTCAACAAGAAGATCTTGTCAAACCAATCTGATAGATTTCTTTGACTGGGTAACCAAAGTGGTTGATCAGGGTGGGGTGATAGACATGGTTACCTAGATTTTAACAAGGCAATTGACACCATCCCACTCAGGAGGCTAGTAAACAAGTTGGGCATTCTGGGAGTGGGTCCCAAGGTATTACATATGGTCAAGAATTGGCTAAAAAACAGGATGTAGAGGGTGGTGGTAAGTGGAGTTCAATCCCAGGAGAGGGGGTGCCCAATGGGGTGTGGTAAGGCTCAATGCTGGGGCCTGTATTCTTCAATGTCTACATAAGTGACATTGCGGAGGAGGTAGAAGAGAAGGTAAGCCTCTTTGTGGATGACACCAAGATCTGCAATAGGGTGTATAGACGGGGTTGAAAGAATCAGAAGGGACCCAGGTAAGTTGAAGGAGTGGTCAAGTGTGCGGCAGCTTAAACTGAATACAAGAAAGTGCAAAGTCATGTACTTGGGGCACACAAATCTTGGACAGGAATACACAGTGGGGAGGGGGGAGATACTAACAACAACAAAACTAGAAAGGGACCTGGGGGTAATCATAATGGACAACCTAAAAGTAGCTAGGCAATGTGAGAAGGCAGTGAAGAGGGCCAGAGTAATGCCGAGGTGCATAGGGAGAGGCATCACCAGTAGGAAACAGGAGGTGGTGGTTCCACTGCACAGACAATTAGTGAGACAACATCTGGAGTACTGTGTTCAGTTCTGGGGGCCACATCTCCCGAAGGACATTGACAGAATAGAGGCAGCCCAGAGAAGGGAACAGAAATGGTAAAAGGATTACACCAGAAACTGTATGCAGAAAGACTGAAAGACCTCAATATATATATATATATATATATATATATATATATATATATACCTGTATATATATATATATATATATATATATAATATATACACACACCCTGGAGGGAAAGATGGAAAGGGGATACAATAGAGACATTCAAGTACCTCAAGGGGATAAACAAGGTTCAGGAGGGCAGCATCTTTCAGAAAAACAGATGTGTGTGAACAAAGGGTCACAGTATGAGGCTAGAGGAGAGAGACTCAGGGGTAATGTGAGGAAGTACTTTTTCACAGAAAGGGTGATGAATGCATGGAACAGCCTCCCTTCGGAGGTTGTAAGGGCAAAATCGATAGGTGATTCCAAGAATGCATGGGACAGACAGAAGGCAACCCTAGTGGTAGGAAAGAGAGGGTAAGCTGCAGATTGGTTAGGATCTGGAGTTAAGGTAGGTAGGGAAATGGGCAGACTAGGTAGGCCAGGTGGTCCTTATCTGCCACTAAATTCTGTGTTTCTATGGTGTTTTGGTAGGGGCAATAGTTTAATGTTGCATGCAGTGTTTGCCCTATCATATTGGTAGTACTGCATCTCTTGTTTTAATTATCTTATCTGATCCAAGAATTTCTGTTCTGTTTTGTCTGCCAGTGAAAGTACTTTTTGTGCCTGATATCATAAATATAACTAAGAAAATATTGTCGCTGCTTGTTCTTACTGAAATTCTGCATCCATTTTTTGTTCTAAATTTTTGTATTGTCCCACCAGTCTCCTATATTGTTATAAAGACATAGTATGGATTGTCTTGCTATTAAGACTTGTTTAATCCTTGTTTGTGTTGTGACTTGTTTTAAAAGGTCAACATTCTTTCTCCATCTCTCATTCTTAGGGATATTATTAATCTTACTACCAACTGTTACCACTGCCATTAAATAGTCATAAAATTCTGCAGGTACAGTATGGGCTTTAATTGCATTTGTATTTCTGGATAGAAATATGTAGTCTATTCCAGTGGCTATGTTACCTCTAATATATGTATTACCAGATCCTGACCTTTCAATTTATGGTAATATATTAAACCAGCAATGTCTGCACATTTTTTTAAATGCTACCAAATCACAATATGTTTTCTACCCCACAGTTAATTTGGATTCAAAATCTAACATATAATTGAAATCACCTCCTAAAAATACCTGTTTGGAAGTGGCTATGAAAGGCTGTTGTTTTCCTAGCAAGGCAACCCATTCTGATTTAACTTGAGGTGCATAGACAATAATAAATATGCTTGGCTGCTCTTTCCATATTCCATCTAAAAATAGTACTCTTCCGGGTATCAAATCAGTTAACTTATTATGGGTGAAATCTGTACCATTAAATAAAATGCTTATACTATCTGCTTTGGCCTCACCAAACGATCAAAAAGATGTACCCCATACCCAATTGCTTCTTGTTTGACTTAGTAGGTATTTTGTGGACATCCGGGTTTCCTGTGAAAAAAGTAGGTCCAAATTATAATCCTTTAAATGTGAAAATATATAGCCTTCCTTTTTTTACATGCAGGATGCTAGACGCATTGAAAGTGGTGATCTTAAACTACGCCATTTAGCATAAAAAAAATCACTAGTCGAAAGCCAGATAATCAAGTTCCTTCTTTTTGGTTCTTTGTGCCTTTTTTCTTTCACGTTCCTGTGTTCTGTGTATGTTCTGACTGTGATGTGGTGTGATGTGATGTGGTGACTATGAGGATTTGATTGAGGAGGCATCAGAGATTGGAATCCCCCAGTTTGTCTTGTCTGACAATATAGTAAACTGGTTTTCCAGGCAAATGTCTATTTCTTTTTTTGTACTCTGAAACATTTTCTTGTACTTCTTCTATATCGAACAGGCACTGACCAATCTTGTGGAGGAGGCATATCTGAAGTTCCCACCAAGCAATGCTCCATGTTGTCATCAGGCAGTTCCTTATCTGAGGTTGCAACATTTTTTTTTCCATTTCCTTGGATTGTTCAGGGCCCTGTCTTATCTGAGATTGTGCTTCTCTATTTCATTCCAGCTGTTGAGTCTGGTTTTCACTTATTAGATGTTGTGACATACCTGTACCATTTACTGGAGAAGTCAGGTCCATTTCTTCTTGTGCTCCTTCCTGGGCGTTAGATGCAGAGGAATTAAATCTCCATAGTTCGAAGACTTGGAAGATATACGCTACCCCCTTTCCTCTGTGCAGTCTTTATCAAATCTTCCTGGTCAATTCAGTCTGACCAGTTATGTGCAGACCCTAGACAATTTTGAAAAATGTACCCTCTTCCATCACACAGGTTGCATCTGTTATAATTTTCACACTGTCTGCTGATATGGTCAAATCTACCACAGAGTCCACATCTCAACTTGTCACCTATACTAGACAGATGGGATCAGGCTCCACATTTATAGCAGGTCTTGGGCTGCCCTTAATAAAAAACACACTCATCTGTCTCTCTTAGACATGAGCAAAATTAGGAAATTTAATTACACAAAACATTTTGTGAAATTCTCACATTTTGTGAAATATTTTGCAGGTATGAAATGCACAATTTCTCCTATGGAATGCAAAATTTTACCCACAAAATTTGAAATACCACCCACGGAATTACAACATTAGAGTGAAATGTTGCCGTTTGTGGCAAAATTGTGCATTTTGTGGCACAATTCCATGTTCTACGGGCATAATTTTGCAACTTTGAAAAAAGTTGTGGTGCGGCTGAATTTCTCAAAATGTTTTACGTGGTGAAACTGCCAATTTTGTGGCAATTTCATCAGCAAAATTTAATTTTGCTACATCTCTAGTCTCTTGCTGTAAAAAAAATTTAGGAAAATGTAGAGTTCCTTATTCATTCTATCTTAATTCTACTTTGAATATCCACCTACCAGTCTAAAAACCTTCCAAATCAGTTAGTGCCTCCAGAGACTCCAGTACCTCACATTTTCACAGTAGCCAGTGTAGTATGTCCCCAGCATTTACACTTTCGTTTCAGAACCTAATGGTGACCTGTTTCACAATGGGCATTGTTAGAGGAATAGCCAAGAAAGGAACTCATTGGGGAGAGAAGTTTAACTAATTGTACTAACACCAGAATCTCTCAAGACCTTGGGGAATATTAAAAATTACATTTAAATTATCCTCTCCATACACATGAATCAATGCATAGAATTCTGAAGGCCCAAAATTCATGGTATCTTTTAATAGCTTTCCTCCCACATATGTCCTATCTGGCCTTGGTTCTAACCATCCTTTATATCTGATCTGTACTACATTTTTTTCATGGGGCAGTTTCTGTTTTGTTTTTAAACAAGTCAGAAAAGCTTTTATTTGGCTGGGGGTGGGGGGGGCTGCCCCAGAGCCACTCATATCCTCATCTGATTCTGTTATTGAGACTTCTTCCCCTATGATGTTTTCAGTATTTTTGACATTTGTGGGAGGTGAATATTTTACAGATTTATTATGTTTATCTGTTGTATTAGTGGCATCAGGAGTCCCTCCATTCTTTGTCAAACAGTCATTTTGTTTCTTAGAGTTTGCCTCAGTATTCTCAATATTCCTTTTCAAACCCCATATTGTGGCTGTTTCTTCAGAAAAATATTTGTCATGTAAAGGTACCTGGTTTGCAGTGATATTATCATAATGTTATCTCATAACTTGCTCTGTTGAAACACTTTCTTCATCCTCCTGACATACACCAGCTGGAAGAGAGGAAGGCTCTGTTGCTTGCTGCAGCTCCTCATCTACTGCGACCTCTTGCTCCTCCTTCCTGCGACTGAGCTAACAGTGCTCCCTGTCAGAAGAAGGGGAACATTTTATTAGAACTGAAAACAAAATCCAATCAAAAAACAGTGCTTCATTATACAATAACATAGGGAAAAAACAAAAAGGAAATACATCATACACCGCCTTCATACAAAACAGGTCTGGGGAAAATAGACTTCACATTTATGAACATTGTGCTGTCAAAGAAATACAATTATACATACAGAATGATAACTTAAAACAAAAATTAGTATTACGTCATAGTAAAATTGAAAACTAAACAAAGCATTACTTCTACCCCCAATAGCATAGGCAGGGACCTAGAATGAATACCAAATCATCATAACAAAATACCTTTGTATTACATCATAGAAAAGGAACTAACCCACTGACAAAACTTTTTTAAGAGAAAAAAATTTGGACACCACAATATATACGGAAAAGTCCTCGATCCGTTTGTTATACAGGACCTAAAAAGAACATTTGATTAAGGCCAGAAAACATAATCATAATAACTTATTCACACTTTAGAAAACAAATTAAAATTATCCCCCTCCCTACTGCAATGAAACACTACCAAAAAATATGATACCCTCTTTAAAACTAAATCATGACTTCTAAAGAAAAGTTCCCACTATGCGAACAAGTATACATAGGAAAAAAGGAATCTCATCTTAGGAGAAACATGTCCTCAATCAGGAAACCTTCCAATAACCAAACCCCAGGGGAAATTACACACCCAAAGTCAAAAAGTAATATATCAACCAATCCCCAACCACCAAAAAAAGGGAAATAAAAAAGTAAAGGTAACTGAGGTTTAAGAAACAAAAATAGTACGTGAGGAAGCTATCCATGTTTTCTGAAAATTAATCCATGGAGATGGAAGACCAATATGGACCAATTGTTGATCAAACAATCTGATCAAAGTATAGACAATCTGTTGTCATACTCATAGACCATACACTCCTCCATCATCCTGTATCTAGCCAGGACATGTTCCTACACCATAGTTTGTATAAATCTAAGGATACCCAATTCCTCTCCAATGTTTGCCATATAAAAATGTCTTTAGAAAGTAATAAAATAAGCTGATCACAAGTCAATTGTTGTTTTGGAAGGGTCAAACCACACTGTGCTTGCCACAGTTGAAAATGAATAAAACCCATCAAAAGTCAAATAGTACAGATTTCATATTTAATCCAAAGTCCAGGTAAAATCCCCTCTACCCACAAATCAGGAGTTAGATCTAAAAAAGGACCTAAGGGCCAGGTCACATGAAAATGATTCCAGAAGCAAATGGCAAAGGGGCATTCAACAAAAAGATGTGCCATGGTTTCAACAGCTCCTTCACATACACCACCCCTTGGACATTCCCTTTCTGTGAGCTTTTTATGCTTTAGATTCCCTCGTACATTTACTGTAACTATTTATGTGTATGCAGAAATAAAAATTCCCACATATAAGGAGGAACCCTCTTATTGTTCAGGAGTAAAATGAGCCCGTTCTGGTCTACACATGGCAAATTCACAAAACCTGGAGGCTGAACAAAAAAGGGACTCCATAATCCAGCCATATAAAACTTTTCCATTAGAGGAAACTAAAAGTTTTTTAACAATTTTCCATACCTTTAATTTTCCAATTGCATCCCTAAAATATAGTGGTAACTGAGCCATCCTAGTTTGATGCAAAACATATTGTGAGGGCTCCCAAGCCATAAATATAGGCCCTACAATATCGATCACCCAAGGAGGCCACAATTTCTGAACCTTTAACAATGTAGGGACAAAGTTATAATAAAAAAAATTAACAAAAAATAAAATCACTGGGTTAACCATCCCCAAACCCTCCATGCTCTTTGGGAGGTATGTAACACCACGTTTCACATGGTTCAATCAGCTATCCCACAGACACTGGAAAAACACACTATACACAGAAGTTTCCAGTGCTCTTGGGGGGGGGAGCAGCTGCTAGGAACAATAAAAAGGACAACAAATATGTTTTGATTAAATATACTCTTTTAGCCTTTGTCATACTCCATTTATTCCAACCCTGTACCCGATCTCATGCTTCTGCCAATTTTCATTCCCAGTTATATGTTTGTGGGTCTGGACCCCCAAAGTAGATTCCCAAAATTTTGTGATAGCCAGGAGTACAATAGTAGCACCGAGTTTGTCAAGTAATTTTGTGAGATTCCCTATTTATCTTTCACAAAATTTAGGGAAAAAAAATCCTCTAAATTTTTTTTTGTTATACCTACAGAAAGAGACCAGTTCCTATTACACTACTTCAGTGCCATCTGGTAGATTTTCAACTACACTATCAGATGAGAGCACCTTCTCTGGGTAGCAGTGAACACACTAACAAACAAAACAAAATCCCTAACAAAAGGTTTCACAATTCTCAATAGGGATTTTTTTAAATCCTTTGACTAATTTGATGCTACTACTGTAATTGGTATTCCCCAAGCTGAAGCTGCATCAATTGCAACATAACCTATGGGTAATATGCATCTCTTCATATGATTAACAGCTAAACCAGTTAAACTGGAAAATAACTGCAAAATACGCTTTGCTTCCCAAGCAGACGTTTGATCTGCCAAAAAAAAGCCCCAAATCATCTGCATATTTTATTTATTTATTTATTTAAACAGCAGTTTGGAAAACCTTTGAGCCATAGGCTCATTTACAAAGGTACCTTGTCACAGATGCCATTGTGACAATCGGAGTATCCTCACTTTCCACCGAAAGCCCAATAATGGAGTCTGTATTATGTAGTGCATGTAAAAGTGGATGCAAAGATAGAATATATAACAGTGGGCTGAGAAGACACCCCTGTCTAACTCCCCATTTTACCACCTGACCTACCCAGCCATTAATACTGGGTAGAATACTAATGCCAGAATAACATGTTTACAACCAATAGATAAAAGAATCTGAGAAACCATAACACAGAACAGTTTCCCAAAGGTACTCATACTCTACCCTATCAAATGCTTTGGATTGATCTAAACAAACCAAATGGCCCATCAATTCCTGTGTGTCTCCTTTATGCAAAATTTCACATAAAAGGACTAAAGCATCATGTAATCATCTCAATGGAACTCCACTAAACTGAGAGGGATGATTAATTGAATGTAAAACTCCCAAAATTCTTTTGCTCAAAATTTTCATTAATATTTTAATATCAGTATTTAAAAGGGAAATTTGTCTCCAATTTCTCAGAACCCCCCTGTTCCCACCCTTAAATAGCAATATTAATAACCCTTCCAACATGCTTTCTGGCAGTTGACCTATGTGTATACCCATATTATAACACCATTATAACTCTACTGCCAAATATTCCCAGATAATTTTATAAATTTCATGAGGGAGCCCATCTGACCTTGATGCCGTTCCAGATTTCAAGGACCAGCTAACTTCCCTCAGTTCTAGTGGTGTAATGGGTTTAGTCAAGACAGCCCCCAGATCTTTAGGAATGAGTGGTAAAGCACAAGAAGCTAGCCACTGCTTCATATCCATGATGGGTAAGGTTTGACTTTCAAAGGATTTCTCAAAATATGAAGAAATCTCTGTCAAGATCTCCATATTATCTGTTACTTTATCACCACTTGAGGTGTAGAGAAATCCCATATTCATCTGATCTTTTAAAGAACTAGCAGATTCAAAAGGCAAAGTTTCAACTGATTTTCCTTTCATCCTGTATTTTTGCTTTTGTTCCAATCTTCTCATAAATTGCATTTGTAAAAGGGTCAATTTTGTTTTAAGCTCTTTAATACAAAGATGACAATTGCTGCCTAGATGTTGGCATAAACCAGTCAAAATGCTAATTTCATCCCTCAAAATACGCATCCTATCTTGTTTAAATTTCCCATTAATGCGGCCCATCTCCTGGAAGTATTTCTTATATCCAGTTTAGTATCCTCCCACCACCGATTTGCATTGTCATAAAAAAAAAACACAGACTTTCTGGCTTACAAAATAAAATTAAAACCCTCCAGTATCTGAGGAACCTCTAGCAGTAATACATTCAATTTCCAAACCCTAGTACCGCGGCATTGCGCAGGATGGCTACCAAGCACCAGTTCCAACATCTGATGATCACAGGTTGCAACATCTAAAGATTTAGCAAATTGTAACAAAAGGGATGGAGATGCAAAGAAATAATCAATGTGCAAGACTCTAGGGCCATAAAAATAAGAAAATGGGGCTACAGAATACATAACCTCATAAACATCAACAAGGCCTACAGTACCTCCTCAATCAGAATTCTCAGGCTAGATGCATCACAATATATCTTCTTGCCCAAGGAACTAGGCCCTGGTGTAGGCAATGTACAATTAAAATCCCCACCCAATAGAACAGAATGATTGTGAGTAAAAAGGGTTTGAGGGCCTAAAATAAAGCTACTCTATCATGCTTTAACTGTGGAGCATAAACATTAAGCAGGCGAAAGATTATACCCCACTGAATGTCTATCATTAATGCTCCACCTGCTAATATTTCAAGGTGTTGGAGTATTCGTACCTTAGTAAAGAAGCAAATCCCCACCCTGGAACATAGATCCTCCCTCTGTGACCAGAAACAATCCCCCCAAATCCAGCCATTACAGGCCGCAGATAACATTTCAGCAGAGTGAAGGCTAACATCCTGAAAATACACACAATCTAAGTTGCTTTTATAAAATTGTGCAAAAGTACTAGAACGTTTGGTGGAGGATCGAATGCTGTTCACATTTAATGAGGCCACCCTAAATGTAAAAGAAGCCAGAATCACAGATTATCCGACACAACCACTTCACTTTGCTTGATGCCCTTGTTACTCTTCCACTCCTGGAAGTCTCTACAGTCTGATCGTCTTGCCCCTCTGTGTCTCCTTGATCTCCCTGTTGTGAGGCTGGAAAGGGTGTTTTATCCCATTCCTCCAAGTCTGAATGTTTCTCTGATAGAATAAGTAAACATTTGGATCCTCTAGCGGCTCCTCAGGGGGTTTCTTTTTACTTTTTAATTTATGTTTAACCCCAATACCTTTTTTCCCTGTAACAACAACAAAGGCCTCATCCTGAGGCTGCTGATCCAAAGGATCCTTATGGAGTACTGCTTCCACAGTGGGGGCTACTGTAGTTGGGACCTCAGGTAAAGGATGTGACTCCAGAGGTTCCTGCCCCTCAGAGGCAATAGGGGCACAGAGTCTTTGAGAAGGACCTAATAGATTCACCACCAAAGGAATGCTTGCTTGTTTTACAGTGGTGTGTTTGTAATGATTCTGCACACCATAATCGGCATCTTCAGTGTTCTTGGCAGCCTGAGGACAGTACGAAAAAGTATGCCCTAACCCATCACAAAAATTACACTTTGGGGCTTGAAAACAATGGGTGCTAGGATGACCAGTTTATCCACAATGAGAGCATTTTAGTATCTCACAGGTGGTGCTTATATGCCTGGTGGACCCACATTTGAAACATACTCAAGGCTGTCCGGGGTAAAATAAAACTCCTTTATCTCTGCCAAAAGAGAAACAATTCAGGAGATGTTTAATGTCTTGGTCTGTCTGTTGTAGTTTAACTTTAAATTTACACCCCCTATTCCAGAACCCTTCTTCATCCATGATAGGCATTGGGTTCCCTTGGATAGAACATTGCTTCTCCAGCCAAAAAACGATGTCTGTGATGTTTACTCCCTTATTTCAGAAAAGGACAGTAATGACCCGAAAGGGTGGTTTGGTCAGAGGAATAACAGGAAAATCCACCCATAAAGGGTTAGTTTTAAGATTTGCATATCGGCACCAGAATGTTTCTAACAAAGCAGGGTTTCGAAAGCTAATATCAAAATGGAATTCCCCCTGTGCATGTATTAAGGCATAAACCTCAGATGTATAAAAACCTATACTTTGTTTCAATAGAATTTTCCTAACAAAAAAATGATCCAGGGGATGATCTCGGGGCCCCACATACCGCAGTCCAACAGCATTGTGGTGTTTTGCCAATTCCACCAGTTTATGGAAATGACTGACATAAGCAGGTTTAGTGGGCTTAGCATTATCTGGAGTGGAATCACCATCAGGCAAGGAGTTCTCAACAGGATCATCAGGTGAAATAGTAGAATGCATGGTCTGGGGTACCTGTTCAGGAGCAAGGCTAGATGCTATAGAAACCAATTGATCTTTAGCTCCCAGCATAATCATAGGATTATGAGAGTTACTTATCTGTGGTTGTGGGGGCTGGTATGGGCATTGCAGGGTCTTGACCATTTTGGATGGGTATTCAGTCGGCATCCTGCAGGGCCTTGTCAGGTGACCAGGGGCCTTCTACCTCCGTACTCCAATCTCATCGAGGAGAAAGTTCAGTCCTGGTCGGGGATTATCTGGGTCTTTCGTTTGCTGCTAGAATCTTCATAGGACCAGCAGCCACGTCAGTGCTCGGTGAAGTATCCGAGTGTATCCAACCAAACACTTCCACCTCCTGCAGCAAAATGAGACAAATCCAGAAATGCAAGAGTCCCCTAAAATACCACCAACAGATTAATCTGGTTCATTTTTAGTTGGTTACCATCTCTATCTTCCCTCCTCCCCCAGAATGAAGCTGAAAAAAGGCACAATTATCTAGCCCCCCTTTCCCTGTCAACAAAAACTAAATAATAATATAGCATGGTGACCTCATTTAAGAAACTCTGACCTACAGTATTATTCTCAAGTATACCTTTAACTTGATTTTATAAGTTGAACCCTGTGACTCAGTGGGTTGGTAGTGGGTTGAGAAGCATATCACCTCTAGGTCCGTGGTTGAAATGTGGCCCAGTCCAATAGTGACAGAAAGCCATTATCACCTAAGGCCTGTTCAGAGGCCTTTGTGAAATGGGTGGTGGTCATTTCAATCAGTTCTCAGTGGACAAGTGTCCACATCATAAAACCAGCAACACAACTGACACTGATCAGCACCCTTTGTTGGAAGTCTCATATGTGAGGTCAAAGACTGAGTGGGCATGGAGCTTGAATGAACCTCTCATCTATGTGGTGGTCCCTCCATTACAGGGTTAAGCCAGGTAAGCTGGACAATGCTTGAAAACAGGGACAGCATTGTAGGCATCACAGCTGGGCAGTCCCCTGGGTACCAGTTATCATTGTATAGTGTGGTTTTAGCATAAAGACAAGAACAGGGGCAACTACACAAGGATGAGGGTCCTGGACTTTAGGAGGGTGGATTTTGAAGAAATGGGGAACTGCCTCAGAAACTGCCTGAAGGGGGGGGATTGCCAGGGAAGGAAAGAGGCACAGTGGGAAAAATAAGGAAGGCATAATTAAAGCAACCAATCTCTGAAGGAAGTGAGTAAAAGCATAAGAAAAACGAGATAATTGTGGTTCTCTAAGTCAGTGGCAAAAGTGGTGATGGAAAAAGTGTGGCTTTCAGGAGCTATAAAAAAACACAGAGGGAGGCAGACAGGGAAGTATACCATGAAACCAGAGGGAAGCAGGTAAGTTACAAAGGGGAGCAAAGGGGTACTTAGAGGAATGGATCACAAAATGGGTCACTAAGGGGATAAGACCTTCTGATACATAAGTGGGAAGATGAAAGCAAGGGGAGACTATGCAGAAAAGGACAATGAAAAAGCTGACATCTTAAATATGTACTTTTTTTCAGTCTTCACAATGGGGAGGGTGGCTTGCCTGGGACTGGCAAGAACAGGAGTGGAGTGGGGGACCCAGATCCATTTTCAGAGGAAAGAGTCCAGAAGGGACTTGTAGCTCTGAATATGGACACAATTTTAGGACCAGATGGGGTATGCTCAAGAGTTAAAAAAATAACTCAGAGAGATGACAGCTACCACACTGAGAGGCAAGAGACACTTTTCTTAAATGAATATTGCCTCAGAGGCAGCGCTGCCTCGTTGGCAGATGACTAAGTTCTGCCCTCTGCTGTGTCTCATTGGTTAATACCTTCTGATGTACAGTAACTGAGGTTGCCCGCCTCTTGCTGTTGATTGGTTACACATGCTGCTGCCTCAGAGGCAGACAACTTAACTCATTCAGGCCTAGAGACGTCTGTAGGCGGTGTCTGAAAGCATAGCCCCTCAGGACAATAACGCCTGTAGATGTACTCAACTGACTTTCACTCAGGCCCAGAAATGTCTGAGGAAGTCAGCAGTTTTTACCTAACTATTAAGCAAACCGAATTGCATAGAATTGAATGCATAGCACCGTTAGAAAGGTAATTTTGCTCTGAACAATTTTGCTGCAGATATTTTGTGTCCATCATGTATACTTTAGGAGTTATTCATATTTGTTTAAGGTATGGTGTGCATGGCTAACATTTGTCTCTCAAGCCTCACCTAAGCACCTTGAATAAATCTGAAAAAAAAAACTGTTGTTTGGTATTTCAGCTACTATAAAATAAAAACTAAATGGATTACAATCGATTGCATAGCACCATTAGAAATGATATTTTGTGCTGAATAATTTTGCCACTGATACTTTGTGTCTACCACATATACTTTAGGAGTTATTTGCATTTGTTTAAGGTATGGTGTGCATGGCTGACATTTGTCTCTCATGCATCACCTAAGCACCTTGAAAAAAATCAGAAAAAAATCAGTTTGGTATTTCAGCTAGTATAAAATAAAAACTAAATTGATTACAACTGATTGCATAGCACCATTCGAAAGATAACATTGTGCTGAACAACTTTACCACTCATACTTTGTGTGTAGCACTTAGGCTCAAGAGGTAGTCACATTTATTTGTGGCATGCTGATTATGGCTTGATTTTGCTTAGAAAGGCCCAGGATGCAGTGCTAAGAGTATACAGGGCACAAGTGGCAGAAGTCTCAAAGAGCTGTTGTGGTGTGAATGAGTTAATACCGCCCAATGCTGTGTCTCATTGGTCTATACCTTATGATGGACAGTAACTCAGGTTGCTGTCTGTTGCTACTGTGAGGGGGGAGGGATAAGGGAGGGGCTGACCAGAAGCCCTCTCCTCCAGATGAGGGGAGTAGAATTCATACTCAAGGGGGAGGGGGATACAGACTGGCGGAGGAGGTTTCAGGAGGAGCAGAGGGAGGATGGAAGTATAAGGAACCTGGGTGGGGTTCGACAAAGGGTATCAGGGACAAGGGGGGGTGGTGTTAGTAAATGCCAGGAGCTTGGGAAACAAGTTGCCAGAGTTCCAGGCCATGCTGTTTGGGGGGGTTGATGTGGTGGCAGTCACGGAAACATGGGACAACAAAAATCATGACTGGGACCTAAATGCGCAAGGGTACACTATGCTTAGGAAGGATAGAAAGGAGAGCAGAAGGGGTGGAGTGGCTATGTTCATTAGAGATGACATAGAAATTGCTAGGGTAGAAGAGGCAGAGGGAAACGTGGAGGCCTTATGGGTCACCTTATGAACCCCAGCAGGAGGTAAGGTCAAGTTGGGTATAGTATATAGGACCCCTGGGATGGGTGATGTTCTGGAGGATGGTTTGCTGGACAACGTCATTGCCCAGTGTGGACCAAAAAGGGAAGGAGTGGTGTTGATGGGGGACCTTAGTATGCCAGTTACAAACTGGGAACCATGTCCTCTAAGGTGTCCAAGGAGCGGAGGCTGCTGGATAGCTTCCAGGATGTGTTCTTAACACAGTATGTGATGGAGCCCATGAGGGAGGGGCATGTCCTGGACGTCGTTCTGGCAGATGGGGATCTGGTAAGGGACCTGGTTGTAGAGGATCCCCTGACTGGGAGTGACCACAATACTGTCTGGTTTCAAATAAGCATGGGAGGAGGGGGCAGAGATCTAGGACACTGGCAGTGGACTTCAGGGGGGCAGACTTTGTGGGCATAGGAAATATTCTCAAGGATCACTTGAAGGGGATTACATCAATGACAAATGTGGAAAAGAGATCGGAGGTCATAAAACGGGGGACTTCATGAGGCAGTCAGGACCTGCACTAAGGTGAAATGTAAGGGAGCAAGGTCACATAAACCATGCTGGTGGTCCAGTGAGGTTCTGGTAGCAATCAGAGAAAAGAAGGCAGCCTACAAAAAATATAAAACAACAAGAGGGGATAGGGAAAAGGAAATGTACCACGTTACATCTAGAAAAGTCGCCCAGATGGTGAGGGGGGCAAAGTCCAGTAAAGAGCAGTGGCTGGCACAGGGGATACATGGAGGGAAAAAGGGGTTCTTCTGTTACATTGGGGAGCGGAGAAAAACTAAGGGCCATCTTGGCAGATTGAGATCAGAAGGAGGGTGGGTAGAAGAGGCAAGGGACCAGGCAGAGGTATTAAACGAGTACTTCACCTCTGTGTTCACTAGGGAAGGGAATGGGATATCTACAAAGCAAGGCACGATGGGTATAGAAGAGGTAGTGAATGGGATCAGGGGAGCAACAGACATGGAGCAAGAGGGAGGGAGAGGTACCCCAGGGGTGTCACATCAGGATAAGGATAAAAAGGGCAGTAAGGTGGAGGGGACGGATGATGCTATCTCCACCGAAAGGGTGTGGTTAGCCCTCAAGGCCCTAAAGAAAGATAAATCTCCTGGACCGGATGGCATTCATCTGAGAGTACTATGGGAATTGGCGGACATACTGGCTGCACCTCTGGTGGAGATCTTCAACAGGTCGCTTGAGACAGGGAGGGTACCTAGGGATTGGTGAGAGGCACATGTGTTGCCAAGCCATAAAGAGGGGTTGAGGGAAGTGCCAGGTAACTATAGACCCATCAGTTTGACCTCGGTGGTGGGAAAATTAATGGAGAGTATACTAAAGGAATGATTGGGGGTGTACTTGGAGGAGGTGGGAGGTCTGATAGTTGGCAACAAGGGTTTATGCCAGGTAGATCATGTCAAACCAATCTTGTGGAGTTCTACGAATGGGTAACATCAGAACTGGACAGGGGAAAGCCTGTGGATGTATTATTCTTGGACTTCAGCAAGGCATTTGACTCTGTCTCCCATAATGGTCTGGTGGAGAAACTGACGGGGTTAAGAGTAGGCCCTTTGGTGGTCAGATGGATTGAAAACTGGCTAGGTGGACACACCCAGAGAGTAGTTGTCAGTGGGGAGCTCTCGAACCCTAGAGAGGTCGGTAGTGGAGTACCGCAGGGCTTGGTCCTGGGTCCAATCCTGTTTAATGCATACATATTGGAGGGTATAGTGTGTGAAATGAGTCTCTTGGCTGATGAATCTAAGATGGGAGCAGTAGTTGAGGGGGGAGAGGGAGGTTGGCCCTGCAAGGGGACCTGGACACCCTGGAAAGCTGGGCTCACACATGGAAATTAAATTTCAATATCACCAAGTGCAAGGTGTTACATCTTGGGTGGGGAAACCCTAAACACAGGTACACCCTGGGAGGGGAGGCGCTGGAGGCCTCAACAGGGGAAAAAGACCTAGGGGTCATGGTGGATGCATGTATGAATAACTCTGAGCAGTGCAGGAGAGTGACTAGCAAAGCAAACAGGATGTTGGGATGCATCGTAAGGGGGATCACCTCTAGGAGCAGGGAAGTGATTCTGCGCTGTACAATGGACTGGTTAGACCACACCTTGAGTACTGTGTACAGTGCTGGAGACCACACTTGAAGAGGGACATACAGCTCCTGGAGAGGGTACAGAGTAGGGCAACTAAGATGATACGAGGACTAGGGGATTTGACGTATGAGGACAGACTTGAGGAGCTCTGCCTGTTTCCATTGGAGGAGAGGAGAGACAGGGGACATGATTGAGGTCATCAAGTACCTCAAGGGAATAAATAAGGTAAACATGGAGGGGATCTTTAGACTAAAGCAGGGAGGTATCACCAGAGGGCATGGTTTGAAGTGGGAAGGTGGAAGGGTGAGGGGGGAAAGAGGAGGAGGTTTTTCACTAAGAGGATGGTGGACCCTTGGAATGCGCTGCCTGGTGAGCTGGTTTGGAGAGCCACAGTGGAGGGCTTCAAGAGAGGGTGGGACAGACACAGAAAGTGGATGTACCAGATGATGGCCTCGCCCAGGGGGGTGGGGATGGATGATAGGGGTTTCTGGAACACAAGGAGGGGGGCCTCGGCACCCAACTAGGGATCTGAGGTTCGAGTAGACTCGATAGACTGTAAGGCCTAATCTGGCAATTAGTATGTTAGTATGTTACTGATGGGTTATACATGCCGCTGCCTCGGAGGCAGACCACTTAATCCAACCCTCTGATGTTTCTCATTGGTTAATACCTTCTGAAGGCAGTAACTGAGGTTGCTGCCTGTTGCTGCTGATTTGTTATTCATCTGGTCTCTAAATGGCTCTCCCACATGTGTTTTCATGCTTTGATTGGGTTGTTCTTGCCTGCCCCTGATTGGTTGATATACAGAAAGTGCCTTTTTTAAAGACATTTTTTTAAACAAAAGTTGCCACTGAGGCAGATCCACCTCCAAGGCACCCTGCATTTGAAGCAGGAATGAATAGGGCTGCCTCCCAGGCAGGACTTTAACCTCTATAGCTAAAGACCTGAGCTTCACTGCTGTGCCAGCTTGGTGGTGTAGAAAAAAGGTCTATAGCCTGATAAACAAGAGGTTGAAAGTTTGAATTGACACAAGGTCACCTCAGTTCTGTTTTATCAGAATTTCACTTGAATGGTGATCCATGGCAGCATGGTGTTAGAATAGTAAGTATATAAGAAAGGGACTTAGCTGTACCTCAGAGGCAATATTAGTTTAATAAAAGGGTTGGAGATCTGCCTCCAGTGCAGAACCTTATTGCTGCAATTATTCTTTCTCACAGCTACAGTAAGTCACTTTTCTTATTTACTTACTAATCTAACACCATGCTGCTATGGATCACCACTCAAGTAAAATTCTGACAAAAGAGAACAGAGGGGGCCTTGTGTGTATTCAAACTCTCAACTTCTTGCTTATTAGGCTGTAAACCTTTCCACTATACCACCAAGCTGGTACAGCAGTGAAGCTCAGGTCTTTAGCTATAGAGGTTAAAGCACTGCCTGGGAGTCAGCCCTGTCTGTTCCTGCATCAGAGACAGATCTGCCTTGGAGACAACTTTCATTTAATAAAAGCATCTTTAAAAAAGGCACTTTCTGTATGACATCCAATCGGGGCAGGCTAGAAACACCCAGAGCAAGAAAAAGCATGTGGGAGGGACATTTAGAGACCAGATGAATAACCAATCAGCAGCAACAGGCAGCAGCCCCAGTTTCTGCCTTCAGAAGGTAATAACCAAAGAGACACAGCAGAGCATGGGATTAAGTGGTCTGCCTCCAAGGTAGCAGCATGTGTAACCAATCAGTAGCAACAGGCGGCAATCTGATTTACTGCCCTTCATAAGGTATTAACCAATGAGACACAGCAGAGGCAGGATTAAGTCGTCTGCCTCTGAGGCAGCGGCATGTGTAATCAATCAGCCTCAAGAGGCAGGCAACCTCTGTTACTGTACTTCAGAAGGTATTAACCAATGAGACACAGTGGAGGATGGGATTAAGTCATCTGCCTCCAAGGCAGCACTGCCTCAGACACAATATTCATTTAATTAAAGTGTCTCTTTCCACTGAGAGCCTTAATCAATGGCTCACTGGAAACAGGCGTGGCTCCAGAGGACTGGAAATGGGCTGACATGGTCTCTCTACATAGGAGAAACAGCAGGGAGAAGGCTAGCACCTATAGGCTGGTCAATCTTACTTTAGAGGTGGGGAAATGAATGGAAACCCTGCTAAAGGAAAGACTGGTAGAATATTTTGAATCTGACAGGATGCAAAACCATAGGCAGTTTTGATTCACAAGGCGTGGGGGTGTGGGATGCCAATGAATCTGATAGATTTCTTTGAGTGGGTAACTAGAGGAATAGAATAGGGGACGGTACTGGATGTAGCATATCTGGACTTTAGCAAAGCATTTTACACTGCTGCACAGGAGGCTGATAAAGAAACTGAGCAGCTTGGGGTAGAATCTAAAATGGTGAATTAGATTAGAAATCAGTAAAAGGATAGTAGACAGACAGTAGTGGTAAACAACACTCATTCTAATAATGGGAGCATGAACAGTGGAGTGCAACAAGCATCAATGCTGGGACCGGTCCTCTTCATTGTCTTCATTAGTGACATTGCAGAAGAACTGGAAGGGAATGTATGCATTTTTGCAGATGATACTGTAATCTGCAATAGGTGGGAAACTCAGGAGGGGTGGAGAGAATGTGCAGGGATCTTGCAAAACTCAAGGAGTGATTAAGAGCATGACAGTTGGGGTTCATTGTCAAAAAGTGCAAAATCATGTACCTAGGCCAGAGCATAGGAACCCAGGAGCTGAATATGGTGTGTGGGAGGTACTAACAGCCCCTAAACAGAAAATTGACTTTGGGTTATCATATCCGGTGACCTCAGTGTGGAAGGGCAGCGTGACTAATCAGTGGGGTAAGGCTAGTGGGATGCTGGGCTGCAAGAGGAGGGTAGTGCTGCTGCCAGTATATTGCTCACTGGTGAGAGCTCACCTGGGGCACTGTGTTCAGATTAGGAGGCTGCATCTCAGAAGGGACACAGATAGGGTGCAGGAAGTGCTGAGGAGGGCAACTAAAATGGTGCGGGGGTTGCACAAGAAACAGGGCACAAGAGGGAGTCTCTTTCAATTGAGAAAAAGCCTAGGACCAAGGAGCATGCAATGAAGTGTGGGGGGGGGAGGGTTAAGAGATATGTGGGGAAATATTTCTTCACTGAAAAGGCAGCAGACATGTGGAACAGACTGCCAGCAGTAGTGATGGGGGCAAAAACAGTAGGGGACTTTAAGAATGTGCTGGATAGACATAGTGGTATATTAGAAAATAGGCAAGGAGAAGGGAGGGTTGCCAGAAACCAGCTATGGTTTGTGGAGCCAGATTAGGCAGGGAACATCTGGGCAGACTGGGTGGGCCAAGTGGTTCCTTTCTAGTGTAGGAAACATGCACTATAATTGCCAGTGTTGTATCTGTCATGTTGATAAAAAGAGGGTTACTGGTTCCAGTAATTTAAATCCAATACCTTTCATGGACAGTGAATTCCTCCACAGAAAAAAAGAAAGAAATGAATTCATAGACACCTTTCGAGAAGAAAATAGGGACATGTGAAAACATTAATCTGATCTTATTTCCCATCAGTTTGGAGCTTTCAAAGGGCTCAATGTTAGAACCATTTCTAATTCTGGTAGTAGGCTGGCAGTATAACCTAGAGGTTAGAGTAATGAATTGTGAATGAGCTTGGTACTGAACATCCTGCAGACCTAGGTTTGATTCCTACAACCTCCACTTGCATACTGTGCGACTCTGAGTAAGTCATTTAACCACCCCAGTGCTCCTGGGTTACCCCTGAACACAGGTACTTGTGCCAAATGGGCCTTACCTGTTTACCAAAAGAATACAACTATTATATATATATATATATATATATATGTATACATTATATATATTAATCAGCTCCAACTGTAGTAGTCAGTGACAAGATGCATAATATTTTGTGTCTGGATATATTGGGATATATAACAGAAATCTAGATGAAATGAAGATTGATTTCATGTGATACCTGTATATTTGGTTACTGTCTGTCATGTCACTGGGTAACACTGCATGTGACCTGAAAGTCTTTTCATTATTGTATGCAGATTATATAATTATTCAGTATGCAGATCAGTTTCTGGACATGAAAGGAAAGAAAATCTGCCTAAAGTTCTTCAGTGACTCACTACAAACCATCTCTCAAATATGTATTTGTTTGCCTATTTAGGCACATATGGACCTGTACTACATTTGGCTCCCACCATCTGCCATGTGCAGCCTCATTTTGGGAGGTGTTATCTATAATGTTTTAAAAAGCTGACTCCACTATTCCTATCCTCACTCCTTTTATCTGACAGAGAGTCCTGTCCCCTAAGGTCTAATGTCCATTGTTCTTTAGTCATCCCCCAAAACTAAAACTAAGTTGCAGGAATTTTCCTTCTCCTATCTTTCCCCTGCACTCTGGAATTCCATCTCTCTGGTGGTCCAACAGTACCAATCCAATCATGTCTTCAAAATCTGGATATCACTCCCTCCTGCTCACGTCCTCGACTTATATGTATCCGTAGGCTGCTTAGGACCCAGTGTTACTCTACAGAGTTACTACACTTGTGTATATTGCATATTTGTGGATTACATGCAGTACTTCATGTGTATGCTATTACTTGTTCTTCCATTCTTGACCCTTCTGTAAATTGTTTGTTTTAGGGTTACCATTACTGTACTTGTGCTTTGGTCTTGCTCTGTATTATTTCTAGGCATTTGTATTTCATTTGTTCCTGGAATTTTATTTTATGTGTTAACTCTATGAAACTGTATTGACCCTCTGCACCTTGGCCCCCATATTTAAAGGAGTTGTGCAGTGCAGTCCTGTGGCATAGGGTAATGCACTGCTCAACCCCAACAATTTGCCACAGCACAATATTCAGAAGGGTGGGATGGGCTGACTGCAAAGGAATGGGCCAAGGTGCAACAGAAATGTATGCCATACAAGTGGAGGGGGCGTTCCCATGAATAAGCCGTGGAGCGGCATATTCAGAGGGAATGCACCCCTCACTGGCCAGAGATGTGCAGCCTAGAGATACGCTGCAAAAAGCTGGCCTAAGTCAGCTGGCCACCCACAGGCAGGCTGTGGAAGTGCACACAGAGGCACCGCAGCCTGCCAGCCCTGGCAATATAGTGGTACCCCTCCCACTTCCCCGTGTGTACAAGAGTGCCAACCCTAACTCTTCTCCATACAGTAGGGCCCCCCCCACAGCCCTGGTCCTCATCGGTTGCGCAAGCAAACCCCCGCCTGATCCCAATACACAAAATGTGCATCCTCGACCCTTTACCACCATGCAGGAACCCCGCCACATGCCAGATCCCCATGTACACAGAAATAAGCCCCAATCCCATTACTGCTCTGCAGCTGTACCCCCCACCTGGTCCATCTCCTGATCACAATAGCAATGCCCACTGCATGCTGTTCCAATACATAGTGCCCCCACCCAATCAGGACTTGTCCTCTCACCCTACCCCCAACCCAACCGGATTGTTCTGTTGCCATACCATAACAACATACCTTGTGGTATAGTGGTGCCTCCCCCCCCATTCCCATAATCTAGATAGCTCCATGTAGTACAATAATGGAAAACCCTGGTGGTCTAGTGGAGCCACCCTCTCCAACCCCTGAACCCTGAGCAACTGACCCACCACCCACATCTCTGGTAGTCTAGTGGACCCCACACCCAGGAAAACAGTACCCACCACCTGGCTCCTGCTGGTGACTGGCACAGCCCTCTGCACTTGTCCAATGCCAGCCGCTGACTGAATAGCATGGTAGCACATACTGTAAAGAGTACGCTCCCACCGATCAACCAATGGGAGCATACTGTTTACAGTACGGGCTCCTATGCTCTTCAGTCAGCAAATGGCCATGGATGGGTGTGGAGGGTTGTAGTTATGTCATTTTTAATGTGTTTATTTATTAATTTAATTAATTACTACTAATTAAAGCATCTCACCAGAAAAGCATACTGAGCTATGAACAGCTGATATCAAGATGCATCCTAGGGAAAGTGTACATGGGAGTAATGGAAATTTCAAGGTACAGTAGATTATATAGCCTGTGTAAATAAATGCTGAAAAGGTGAAAATGAGTACAGAGTACTATAGTAGAAAATGCAAGTTCAAGAAGGTAGCACAATGGGTTCAATTTCCAAAGCACAATTGTTGACGCAAGGAGCCTGCATCAAACACAATTGATGCAAGCGGCTCCTGGTGTCAAAAGTTGTGCCAAGCCCAATTTTCTAATGTGGGTTGTGTCCAACACTGGACCCCTTGTGCCGAACTGGACCTGTGCCAGGGTTGCACCCATCATGAGCCACTGTGCTATGGGGTTTGTACCATGGTGGGGCTGCCATATCCCTTAATATGGGATTCTGGATGCCCCTATGGGTGCACAGAGCCTGCCATTAGACCAGCTCAGAGCTGGTCTAAGGGATGACCCTGTGGCTCCCTGGGGTAAGCACCCATTCATCCCTCAAAACCTGCCAGACTACTGTTGGAGTGGCCGGTGTTCTGTGGCAGGTTGGACTCAACCCCCCCAAGGTGGCACTGGTGTTCCCCACATCTGTCAACGATGTCCCACTGATGCCCAGTTGGGTGCAGCTGTCACCCCCTCCCCCCAGCCTGACCCATCCCATCCCCGGGAGCCTGGGCATGCCTAAGATGACCCACCAGACACCAGGATGACTGGCTGGTGGGTCACCATTACTGTCACAGGTGCTGCACACCCTTCCTGTGACTTGCAGCATTCTAGTCAGTTGTGCCAAGTCTTTACAACAGCTGTCAGTTTGTGGAAGACCTGGGAACTTGGCACAAGGACCCTGCTTTTTATAAAATCGGGAACAGGATCCCTGGCGCATCTGGATTTGCCATGGGCAGTGGATCAGCACAGGTTGTGCCACTGTTAGAAAATCAAGCCCAATGTGTTGAGTGAAAATTGTATAAGTTGTGCTTTGACAAATTATAAATATTTCACGTGGACAAAGGAGACAGTGCAAGCAAAGTAAACAGTGATACTGCCATACAAATAAAGAATTCTCATTTGGTTATGACAGATATTTTTTTAGTATTAGCCACTGCTAAACAATTTAAATCACACATTGTAGTGAGATAAATAATGTGAGGTACTAGGACTTTAACCCAGGTCCCTGGAATACCGTTCCTCCACTATAACCATTGAACTACAGGCTCACATGGTTGGACCTTGGGTTATGGACACACTTTCTTTATCTGGTACTGCATATCCTGCAACTAGGAATAATCAAGATGACAATCAGAATTATTGTTTTTTTATGTATGTATGTATTTATTTATTTATTTTTTGTGAAGTAGTAGCCACTGCTATGTAAGTGTCATTTTACACTGTATGTTCCTTAATAGGTTTATCTTAATGGGTTATGCATTTGCAATATAGTGGGACTAGTTATTCTGATATCTCTACAGTATATGCCTGTCTGTCTGTCTGTCTGTCTGTCTGTCTGTCTATCTATCATAATATACTTGACCCGATATACATCTTGAAAATATATAGATATGGTATTTCTATCTATCTGTGTATATCTTTCATCAGTGTCACTGGCTTAGTAGACAACACACTCACTTCTGGAACTGGAAGAATGGAAGGCTATGGGTTCTAGTCCACCCGAGGTACCATTGGTAATAGGTGTGGTTTATTAGTTTATATGTATATATATATATATGCATGTTAATATAGCTGCTTACGTGAATATAGTGAATTGTTATTGCAAATGAAATTCAGGCAGATGTAATTATTGCCACTATTCAGATGATCATTAGTTACACAAGTTCATGTCCACCTTTTATACATACAAATTTTTACTTTATATGTTTGTTTTGAATATAAGTAACTGTTTTGCACTTTATATTTATAATTGGTAGCCTGTGTCTTTAATTAAGGCATTTAAATCTGGTGATATTCACTACTCCTGCCACTCTCTGATGACATGCTAAGTGAAACTGGTTGGAGGTTTGGTGTGAGGGGCTCCTGCTGGCTTCCCTGGTAAGAGGTTCCCTATGCTTTGGCTTTTGCAATAAAAGGATTTTTGATCCTTATTTTTTGGTGAATGATTGCATATGTTGGGATTGGTGCAGTAATTTTTGTTTATGACCATGGGTAATACCCATAAAATGACAGTGTAGTGCAGTATAGGGGAAGGGGTGCTCCACTGAAGAGGTGCTGTTCATTGAATGAGACATTGGGGCCTGATTCTCAAATCTCCCAGAATGGCACAAGGGGCTTGCACCACAAGGAATGGTGCAAAGTGCCCATTACACCAAAATATGCATTGTGAACTATTCTCAAACACAGCTGAAGTCCACAGCAGGCTGCATGCACCAAAGGGGTCTTGTGCCATCCTTGCGGCACAAAATGGCGTGCAGCGTGGTGCTAGGGGGCTTGCTGCAAATGCAGGCTGCCAAATCTTCAATTCAAGATTCTCAAAACTCTCCCAGAGATCCACTCTCTAAGTACCATTAGACCAGCCAGAGCTGGTCTAAGGGTACTTAGAATGTGCCCTCTGGGAAAGTTGAGCAACTTGCAGCAATGTAATGCAGTCAGCCCTCCCTAGCCCCGATCCCCCTCTGAGTACAAAATTAAAAAGCCTAGTGGTCTAGTGGACCCCCAGCCCCTTCCACTTACCAATAAATAAAACACATTCCTGGTGGTCTAGTGACCACCCCATCTGCCCTAATATTACAATATTCAATTCCCTGGTGGTCCAGTGGCCCACCCCCACCTGCCCAACTATTAAAATATTCATTCCCTGGTGGTCTAGCAGACTCCCTTCCCTGATCTGCCAAAATAATAAGATATTCTGTCTCTTGTTGTGTATCAGACTCCCTCCCTATCCCTGAGCAGCCTACATATACATACACACACACACATATATATATATATATATATATATAGATATATATATATGCCCCACCTTCCTGCTCCCTCTGTCCCATCCCCAAACTGGTGACTTGCACACCCCTCTGCTAGCCACCATGGCCAGCCACTGACTGAACTGTTAAAGAGTGCATAGTGTATACAGTACATGCTCCTTGCAGTTCAGTTGGTGGCTGGCCATGGTGGTGAGTGGAGGGCTATGCCAGTCACTGGCTCAGAGATGGAATGATGGGGAGCAGAGTGAGTGAGCACTGCCTGCTGGGATGGGTGGCTGGGGGTCCATTAGACCACCTGAGGAAAAAAAAAATATATATATATTAGGCAGCTAGGGGATAGGGAGGGGGTCTGCTAGACCACCAGAGACAAATATCTTGTTATTAGGGCAGATCAGGGTGGGAGAGGATCCATTAAACCACCAGGGAATAAATATTTTAGTATTTGGGCAGATGGGGGGTGGGCAGCTAGACCACAAGGGAATGAATATTGTACTACATGGGCAGATTGGGGGGGTCCTAGACCAGCAAGGACCTGTGTGATTTACTGGTAAGGGGAATGGGGCTGGCAGGCACACCAGTGGGGTCCTATAGACCACCAGGGACATCATGGAATGGCTCATGGCTGCCCCGATGCTTGCAGCAACCCACCCAGATGTGCTGTCTGTTAGGTGCACAGCCACAGTTGCCACAAGCTGTGGTGTTTTGCAGCCAGAACCCTACCCAATAGAGAATCAGGCATGGGTCACTGGCACACCAGCAGTGGGCGTAAGTCATCTTTGGCATGGCTTTTGAGAATTGGGCCCATTGAGTCCAAGTCCCTGCAGTCCATCTCTGGTCACTGCCTAGGTGGAAGCTAAAGATTCCGTGGAACTTATCGAAAAAGAGTAGGTTATTTCTATTTAAAACAAAATACACAATTTCAGAAAAATTAGCAAAGAAAGCTACAAAACCATCAAAATCACTTCAGAGCAGTACCCATACAATTAAATACAGTACTATAAGTATGTGACAATCCCAGCCAAAAGCAAAACTAGAAAAATCAACAGAATCCCACAAGTAATACATAAGAAAAACTTTACCACGTCATCCCAGTGGCGCAGAGGGCTGAAAGCCCTAGGTGCCTGACCTCTCCCACTCCAGTGACCCATGTTTGGGCCACTGGAGGATAGCTGGGGGGGGGTAGGCTGGGAGAGGATTGAGCAGCCACCCAGCAGCTCTCTTCCCATTCCTTGATTGGGTAGGTGAGCTTCCCTGTCTCTTGGCTGCCACTGGATGGAAGTCCGATGGTAAAATGAAGCTTATGGGGCTGGTGCTTGGCAGGGTGGGTGGGGCGGGATACTGGTTCTTGATGTGTTTCCAGTCTGCCATGGTCTTGGAGAGATAGGGAAAAAGCCAGATAAAAACCCTATGTCCCCTAATCACTGAGTATGATGGCCCTTAGCACTCTTGGGCCCTGTACCATGTAGATCTCTGTCAGATGGATGATGGAAGATGTGGCAGATGGGGCTGGGGGTGTCAAAGTATAGGCCTGATGAAAGGCATAGGTGGCACTAGAGGAGCAAACAGCTCTACAAAAAAAACCAAAAACTTTGGGCTCTATTCACTACAAGGCAGTTTATATGTGCGAAATATGCATATGACATAAGCTTAGCTATATGGTCACAGACAGGTGCAGAGTGAATGGTATTCACAACTGCCAGCACCTGCAGTGCACCTGTCCACAGCCCCACCCACGCACAGCTGTGCAGGGGTGTATTGCTGCTGCATGGGTGGTTGGATCACGGGGCATAGGTGAGCATCAAATTGGGTGCTTGACCTGTATAAGTTGATTACCCAAATGGTTGCCCCCTACCATGCAGCTAGTTGAGCTGGAGCAGCACAGTGGGGGGAATCCATGTCCTACTGGCAGTGGTGGGCATCACCGGTGGGAATGCATAGCAGTTATGGCAGGGTATCCCCTTGTGTAACTCATATCTCCCCTTGGCCATCACTCTGTGCCAACTCCGTCCCTTAGTGCATGGCAAGCAGTGTAGACACACCCCTGGCATGCCCCCTGACTGCTCATGCCCATAGCTGTGTAGGCAGTGGGGGGGGGGTCCAGTCCACACAGGGCTCATGCATCAGCTGTGAATGCCACTGAGGGACCTCTGAACCCCTACAGCATAGCATTCCCATGTAGGATTTTCTATGCATTTCAGATATGCAGCTTGTTAGCAACCCAACCCTTTTGTCATGAGGCCCTTTAACAGGGAAGTGTCCTAAACAAAACAAATTATAATACTTCATAAGTAAGAAGCTTGCTCACACAGTTTCATACATTTTACCTTTGTTGCTAAAGTCTCCCAGTATTCATGTAAAAACATTCTTAGGGAGGGAACCATATTCAGTCGCAAAGCACTGAAAATTAGCTTTTGTTATATTACCAAGCAAAGTCTTGTGAGTCAAACTTTATGTAACAGTACCAGTTTTCATCTTTGATAGATATAAAATTTGACACATGCCAAAATCATGCACAAAGTGCCTTATTGGTAGTTTCTCTAAGCAGGTGGGAAATTCCCTAATACAGTACTTGATAATTTAGCAAGGAAAAAAGGGTCTCCCTCATTCTTTAGCAGTCAAATCCCAGAATTTTCAAATAAAAAGGGACTATCCAAATATATGTGTGAAATTATTTAAGTTTGCTGATGACATGATTCCCTGGGGCAACAGCATGTCCAAAAGCCTTGTGTTTGTGGTTTCCTCATAAACTAAGGGAGCTGTGACTACTTAACCATATAGTATCCCACATCATAGCTGGAAATACATTTTCCAATCAACTGTTTACATATGAATGTATTCTGTCTGCGCAAAGAAGGCATTTAGATCCACTTCAAAGACTTATGTAGATTTTACTATCTTTGGTATAGTCCTTTTCTAAACGCTGAAACAGGAATAGTGGAGGTTATTTTCCATGTACCCATTTTTCTAAATGAGTACTTAATATACTCAGAAATTAAAGGATACTGTTTTTTTAGGGCTGCAATGGGCATAGCCCTGCAGATCTTTTACAATGAGTTAAGGGATTCTGCATTCCTTCCTAAAATTTTAAGACCCTGGATTGAGTAAACCCTCCCACAGATGCCCACTGTGCACTGTACCACCTCCTGCTCTCTGTTCCCAATTCATTTGTAAACCCTCCCACAACTGCCCACTGTGCGCTGTACTGCCCCATCCCTCCAGTCCCAAAGAGCTAGTTTATGTCTTTGTTTTTTAGACCTGCTCTGATCATCATAGCGGCTGCCCTCCCTTCTGTTAAAGCTGGCATTGGGATGCCCAATCCCTATGTCAGCATGTATTCATCCCCTTAATAATGTGGCACACTGGGAGCCCACCCCAGTTTGCCGAAATGTGCTATTAAAAAAATAAACCTATGAAAAAAGAAAACTGCCCCCCAATGTCTGTGCTTTGATGCAGATTACTGTATTGAAATTTTTGATGCTGGATCCTGCATCAAACTGGTTTGCTCCCCCAAAGTCTTTTTGCTGACATTGGCGTGCCCAATCCCTGAGTCGGCATGTATCCTCCCACACATTGTGGCACACTGGGAGCCCACCCAAGTGTGCCCAGAAATTTTTTATTTTACATTTAATCTTTCCGACACTGGGATGCCTACTCTCGGAGTCAGATGCCCCTCACCACCAAGTCCACTTTCTTTGCCAACAGGGGTGCCCAATCCCCCAGTTGACAGCATGTATCCCCTCTCCCCAACTCATGTGGCACCCCAGTGTGCCCAAAAGTATTTATTTATTTTTTACCTGTAAATAAAGAAATCTGTCCCCTGATGTACATTTTTTTACCCTGCAAAAAAAGGAAAATGGTCTCTCGTCATCTTCCCAGTCCCCCCTCCCCGACTCCACCCTCCCACTGAGCACCCACCTCCTTGCATCCCCCCTTACCCCATACTTTCCCCCAGAGGTTGGCACTGTCATCTTCTCTACATCAGGACACATCTGCACTCTTCAAAGCAGACCAGCAAACTGAAGAATCAAAGGCAAGCGCTGTATAATGGCAGTCAATGGGGGAGGGGTTTCAACTTATGTTGATATCTCTGCCATCTGTAATAATTGTGGCCCCAAATTTTCAGCATGGGGTTCTTGGGACCCCACCTCATGAACACTGTTGCCTATCATTTTGTTACTCTGTCCCAAAAGCTAATTTTGTGGTCACAGTGTGGAATCACCATTTGGGACCGATTAATGAAATTACAGTGCCACTGTTCATGCGGTGGGGTCCCAAAAAGCCCACGTTACAAATTTGGTGAAAAATTCAAAAAAATTACTGTGTTAAGAGTGTGCATTGGGCAGTTTCTATGCACGCTAAGAACTTCATAAATTTTTAATATTTTCACTCCAGATTTTTAATATTGCCATTATTTCACACCTCCTTATGAACAGTACAACTGTCATTTTTCACATCCTGCCCGAAACATGTTTTTGCACCTGTGTCACAGAATGGTACAGTCACTGTGTGAAATCAACTTTTAGGATGGATTAATGAAATCACAGTGTCACTGTTCATGATGTGGGCTCCCAAAAAGGCCATGCTGATAATTTGGTACAAAAATACCCAAAAACACCCGAGTTACATGCGGTCATTAAAAATTTGCTATGCACGAATGTAACTTTGGCAAATTTTTATATCTTCACTACAAATATTCAACATTGCCAGTTTTTCACATTGACTCATGAACAGCATAGATGTCATTTTTCACATCCTGCCTGAAATGTGTTTTCACACCTGTGACACCGAATAAAGCAGTCTATGCACAAAATCACTTTTCAGGATTGAGTAACAAAATAATAGTGGCACTGTTCATGTGGCGGGGTCCCAAAAAGCCCATGTTGAAAATCTGGAGTGAAAATTCCAACAAAAGCCCAGGGCGTTCGTGTTTCCAACTATTACACTACACCCCCACCCTGTAGAGACTAACAGGTGTCAGGGGTTGTGAATAGGGGTTGTCTGCCATAATGCTCATGCCATTCCACCCCCAACCCCACCCTGCAGCCAGTGACAGGCATTGAGGTGTGCCTTGGGGTCTTTGGTCCTAACGTTCACCCCATTCTCCTAAACTACACCCTTCTCAGCTAATTTCCTTATGGAATGGGGTGAGCATAAGGGCCAAAGGCTCCAAGGCATGCTGTGATGCCTGTTGGTGTCTGCAGGGTAGAGTGAGGTGGAATGGCATTAGCGTTATGGCCAGTGACCCAAAGGCACTCCCCCAATGCCTGTCAGTCTCTTCAGGGTGGGGGTGGAGGTTGGCATTAGGGTTGGAAACCCTAATGCCTTAGTAAGGAAGTAAATCAGGGAGGGGCAGTGGACGTCACCTGCCTTGATTTCAGAAAAGCCTTCAACACTGAGCAACATAAAAGGCTGATTAACAAGATGGGTATTCCGGCCACAGGGCACAAGCTGATAAACTGGGTTAGAAACTGGCTGACAGACAGGAGGCAAAGGGTGGTGGTAAGGGGATCCAATCTGTGGAGAGGGTAGTGACCAGCAGGGTACTTCAGGGATCAGTCCTGGCACCAGTCCTGTTCAATGTCTTCATTACAGACATTACAGAAGGGCTAGAAGGAAAGGTTTGTCTGCCTGTTTGCAGATGACACCAACATCTGTAACAGAGTGAATACTCCAGAAGGGATGGAGGAAATAAGCAGGGACATGGAGAGGCTTGAAAAATGGTCTGAGGAGTAGCAACTGATGTTCAATGCAAAGAAGCACAATATATGTTCTTGAATAATATACACAAATTACTGTAACTTAACATACTGTACATACTGTGAATCATTGCACACATTACAGCAATTCCATATGAAAGCTTTAATTTACTCGACAAAGCCTATGGCTGCTTGAAACTACTGTACTTGTTATTGTCCTCACTATGTTCTGTATTGTTTCCCTGATGTGGAACCTTTGTAAAAGAGCCTTGGCTCAAAGGTGTCTTCTGAAATAATAATAAACTAAATAAACTAAACTAATGCACCTGGGATGAGGGAAACCTGGGGAGAGTTACAGGATGGGGGGCGTGCTGACAATCACCAAGGAAGAAAGGGACCTAGGAGTTATCAGTTCTGATGACCTAAATGGTGTCAGAACAGAGCACAAATGTTGCAAGGCGGGCCAGTGGCATGCTAGGGTACATAGGCAGAGGTATCACTAGCAGAAGGCTTGAGGTGGTGATGCCATTGTATAATGCTCTAGTGAGGCCTCATCTACAGTACTGTGTGCAATTCTGGAGGCTGCAACTGCACAAGGACGGTGACAGGGTGGAGGCAGTCCATAGAAAGGCAACCAAGATGGTACAGCTTGCAACACAGGACATATCAGGAGAGATTAAAAGACCTCAATATGCACTCGTTGGAGGAAAGGAGGGAGCGGGGGAACATTATAGACATGGTCAAGTACCTCAAGGGCATAAACAAGGTGCAGGGGTGGACATCTTCCAATGCATCAAACGTTCGGCATTGACAAATGCTAGTTTTCATTTCAGGCATAACAAAATAAAAAAAATAATATATGAATGAATGTAAGTAGTCTTGCTTATCTATGATCAGTAAAACCGGCTCTTTGTGTCCAAGACTAATATCATGCATGGACACTTTTTAAATTCCTGCTAAATAATTATCTCTTGGTTCAAGCTGTTAGTGTCTGGTGTCTGGAGTTATGGTCATGCAATCTTTGTTTGGGATCTCGAACCTCATAATGCACTCTCTGTACAGGAACACCTAACTTTGTCCCTTTTACCCACTGGACCCTGTGCACAGTTCTCCATTTTTTTTTCCTTTTTCTTTTTTTAACTTATGTATATATGTGTCTGTGTGTGTGTGTGTGTGTGTGTTTCAAATTAACAAATTTCCATACATAATCTAGTATTGCTTTATGAATGACTGTAGCTCCCAGCACACCCTCATCCATGTCTGAATAATATTCCTCGGCCACACTGCTTGTAATTGCAAACCACAGGTCTGGATTTTTTAGAAAAATTTACTTCTACAAATCTGTCCTTAATTTGTGTTCTCCTGCTTCTCACTGACATGATCGCTCCTGTGTGGTTGAAGCAATATACTGAGATCTTTGGTGACTGATTTGTGCAATACACACTGGTGCGGTCATTACGTGCATGGACTGAAATCTGCATCAGTCTGCTCTGCCACCTTTACATCTCATCCTCCCTGCCTTTGGAATCAGTGCCCGCTTCCCCTCCATAAGTTCAATTGCTATGTGACCCCATGCATGCAACTTGACCTTCCTGTTTTATATCATTCCACTAAAGAGTACCCTTCCTGAAAACCAGTTTGTATTTGAATCCTGTGGATCACACTGAGTAAATAAATAATCGAATATTCCAAACATATTAGTGTTATTATCCTTTATGTTGTCCCTTACAGTTAGGTCCTGAACCACTTGTTTTCTGTTTTATAGATAACCTATTGCTGCAAGTGTTCCAGCTGGTAATCACACACACTCCATAATACTCGAATAGACAAAACAGTTGTTGAGACTCCATTCTCAGCAAAAATATGTCTTGTACAAAGAAAGTTGATACAGGAGTCTGCTTTCCAGAGTGCCAGGAGTGGAATTTCTTATTTATGTTATTTTGACATTCATGTTCCTAGGATACCGTTGCTGACAGGCACATTCTAGATTTTATCCATGTCCAGCATCTATTAATTTCCTCAGCTGAGTGGGCTGTAGTAGTGGGAGGCTAGATAACATTCCCTGTCTACTCACAAATTGAGTAAATAACAATAGCTGCTTTTTAGGGCTGCAGTCGCTGTAGCCCTGCAGACCTTTTAGGATGAGTTAAGGGACTCCGCATTATTTCCTAAAATTTTAAGAACCCAGATAGAGTAAACCCCTCCCACAATCACCCACTGTGTACTGTACCGCCCCCAGCCCTCTGTTCCCAATTCATTTGTAAACCCTCCCACAACCGCCCACTGTGCGCTGTACTGCCCCATCCTTCCAGTCCCAAAGAGCTAGTTTATGTTTTTTAGAACTTCTGTGATCATCATAACCCCCCCCCCCAATATGGTAACTTGTGGTGGTGCATTTATCTGTCACCATGCCTGTCTATGTATGTGAACCTCACTGGTGTCTCGGTGTTTGTCGGTGTGTCCCACAACCGCACATCATGCCCCCACCCCAGTAGCTCTGTCATAAAAGATATTATATTTTAATACCACTCATTATGCTGGTCCTTATAACCTCTGCAATATGAATTCATAATCATAATGTATTTTGTGCCCCCTTACTTTCTCAGTTGCCCCTCACAACTTTTTTCTCTGTGCAAAACAACAATGCGAAAAGCTACATAGGTTCATAGATTCATAGGTTGTATGAGTTCGAGGGCATGTCCATAATGAACTCACCGTTGTTTGTCCTAACAAGGGTAAATTATTTTTTTATTTCCCATGTACACGTCAAGATTTCTTTTGAACTGTACAAGGTTATCACTGGTTACAACCTCTACTAGAAGTGAGTGCCATACATGAGGAACTCTCTGAGTTACAAAGATTTTCCTGTGTTCAGTTTTACATATTTTTGAATGTAATCTTAATTTGTGTGATCTTGTACAACCGAGTGGAGTTTGTCTTTTCAGACAGTTTGATTCAAGAAATAATCTGTTCCTTGATGCCTTATAAACCCAGCATAGTTCACCTCTAGTTGTTCTATATTCTAGGGAAAACAAACCCAGATTTCTCAGTCCTTCTTCATAACTTAATATTTCCTGATTTTTGACATGTTCTATTAATTTACATTGGATTGACTCATGGGTTGACTTATCTCTAATTGGTGTGGGGGAACAGAAGGGGGCACAGTATAACAAGTTTGTTCTAATCAGGCTGGTATACAAAGGGATTATGATCTCCAGCTCACGACTTTTTGTATGTTTAAGAATACACCATAATATGCCATGACATTGTTTAGTTGTTTTATTTATATGAGTATTAAATTTCAGCTTGTTAGTTATATTAACTACAAGGTCTCTTTTGGATGTTGTAACTTCTGGATTGATATTATTGATGGTATAACTAGATTGTCTGTTGTTTTTCCCAAAGTACATTACCTTGCATTTTGCACTATTGAACACCATTTTATTTTCACAGTCCCATGTATAAAGATTATTCAAATTATTCTGTAAGAATTCTACAGCTAAGTTACTATCTATTATACATCCTAACTTACTGTCTTCTGTATACTTTTGTATCCAAACACTGTCGTCCAGCTGCATGTTAGAGATCATGATGTTAAATAAAGTAGGACCAAGTACTGATCCCTGCGGCATTCCACTGGTCACATTACCCCACTTGGACTCATTCCCCTTTAATACAACCTTCTGCTTTCTATCTTAAAGCCAAGAAGCTATCCACTTTATAATTAATGGATGTAACTGAAGTTTTATAAGTTGTTCTATTAGGATTCTGTGAGATACGGTGTCAAATGCTTTCTCGTAGTCAAGATATTTTACATCTACGGAGAGGCCAGAGTCCAGAGCTTTGCTAACTGTCTCAAAGAAACTTATCAAATTGCTCACACAAGATTTTCCTTGAGTTAACCCATGTTGAGACAAATTGTGGTTCCCTGAATTTTTCAGGTGGAGTATTATTTTGTGTTGAAGTACTCTCTGAATTATTTCCCTATACATGATGTCAAACTTATAGGTCTATAATTGGAAACATTGTTTTTTGATCCTTTTTTATGTTGGCTTGTCGAGCTTGCGAGCAAGTCAACATATTGGGAGAGTGCAGCTTTGGGGGCATGGCTGCTGTTGGGCGAATGCAGGGCACGCATCAGTAGGTGTGTCCCTCATTCCCCAATAAGCCAGCATGCTAGCACTAACACCAACATTATGTAAAGTGAACATAACTTCTAAACAAAGTGCTGCTGCAATCAGAGACAAGCTCGTCATGCAGCGGCACAGATGACACACCTCTCGTATGTGCCGTCCTCCCCCCCTCGAGTACAGGGTGCCACGCTGGGTGCCCACCCCAACTGATGCCATGGCCAATGGGGGTGCCCAATCCCCCGTCGGCTCCACTGTCCTCCCCCTCCAGTACAGGGTTCCACGCTGGGAGCCCACCCCAGTGTGACAACTGATGCCATGGCCGACGGGGGTGCCCAATCCCCCATCAGCTCCACACACCCCCCAGCCATCCTTCTGCCACACTGGGAGCCCACCCCAGCCTGGCAAACGTCCCACATCATCTTTTTTTTAACCTGTAAATTAAAATGGTCCCACGGCTTCTCCTGCCCCTCCCACAACCTGCACCCACCCACCCACTGCGCACCCTGCCTCCACACACCCCCTCACCCCATACTCACCTCCGGACTCTGGCCCGACGATCTTCTGTGGACCAGGAACACATCTACACTCTTTAAAGCTGACCGCAAACTGAGGAAACGCCAGTAAGCTTTATAATGGGCTAGATAGGGTTTTTTCAACTTTGTTGCATATCTCAGGCATTTTTTGGAATTTTTGCACCAAATTTTCAACATGGGGTTTTTGGGACCCCTCCTCATGAATTCTGTCACTGTCATGGTGTTTATCAGCCTCGAAAGGTAATTTCGCAGTCACTGCATGAAATCACCTTTTGGGGCCCATTAACGAAATGACAGTGGCAGTGTTCATGAGGTGCCCTCTTAAAAAGCCTAAGTTCCAGATTTAGTGGAAAAAATCCAACAAATGCCTGTTTTACTAGCATGCGTTGTGCAGTTGCTATGCAGGCTCGTAACCACGCATTCACAATATTTTACTGCCGGATTTTCAGCATTGTCATTTTTGTACACCTCCTTGTGAACAGTACAGCTGTCATTTTCCACATCGTGCCCGAAATGTGCTTCCACACTTCCAGCGCACAATAGCACAGTTGCTGTAGGAAATCAGCGTTTGGGCCAGATTATGAAAATGACAGTGATACAGTTCATGAGCAGAGGACCTAAAATGCCTATGTTGAAAATTTGGTGATGATACTCCATAAAATAACTGTGTTACGAGCATGTGTTGGCAGATTGCACGCACGCTCGTACCGTCGGGCATTTGTGATATTTTCAGTCTGGATTTTCACCATTGCCATTTTTCCACACCTCTTGATGAACAGTACAGCTGTTATTTGACATATCGTGCCTTAAATGTGTTTTTGCACTTCTGGCGCAGAATAGCGTGGTCGCTGTGCGAAATCACTTCTTGGGACACTTTGAGGAAATAACAGTAACACTGTACATGAGCAGAGGTGCTAAAATGCCTATGTTGAAAATTTGGTGCCGAATGCCCATAAAATGGCAGTGTTGCAAGCGTGCATTGCATATTTCCCACGCACCCCTAGTAACCGCAAATTTGAGTATATTTACATGCCACATTTTCAACACTGGCATTTTTACACTCCTTATGAACTGTGCAGCTGTCATTTCTCACATCCTGCCCGACATGTTTTCCCGCACTGCACTACCAAACACCCAAAGGGACACCCTAATGCTTGTCACTCTCTGCAGGGTGGGGGTGGGTTGGCATCAGTTCAATATTTCACTGCCATTCCTATGATGCATCTGTCTAACTCCTGCACTACCAATGCCAATGCCAGCAAGCCAACATTCGGCATTGACAAATGCTTGTTATAAATGGGGTGACATTAGTTAACCTCCATTCATCTAAAGCAACTCCTTCAATTATGGAAGTGTTAAATAGCAAGGTAAGAATTCATGATAATTCTTTCAAAAGCTTTTTAATAAATATGCAAGGAATTCCATTAGTTCCAGAGGTTGTACTTGATTTAGACTTGTTAATTGCTGTTAGTATGTCACTTTCAGTGAAGGTGACTGATGTTTCCGGAATACTCAAGTTGTTTACACATACTGTATATCCTCTTTTGTTTTAAATATACTGGTGAAATATTTATTTCCCTTTAACCTACCCTATCCTTCTACCTTCTGCCCTGACCTAGTTTTCTCAAGTCATGCCTAACTCTGCCCCTCTGTTTCCACTCTGCTTCCACTTGCCTTCTCTATTTCTCTCTTCACCCTCACTTCTTCACTTCATGATTTACTCTTTACTCCTCGATTGTAACTGCTGACATGAATATTAATAATCAATACAACTTCCCCTCTCTAACTCTGTTTTATTTTTTACTTTCCTGCCATTTGTTACATTGTTTTGCCTAATTCTGTTTCTGGTCATTTATGTAATTATTGTTTAGCTCTTATGTAGTGTTATTCCTTTGTAATATTTGTTGATACTGAATGTGACCCTCCTCTGTATGTACTTGAAATTGCTCCCAAGAATTGTTAACTGTCTGTATATACTTGTTGGCTCTCCCGGATCATGCCTGAAAATAGTCAATTTTGTCTAGAGCACTTACCTGGTAAACAAAAACTAACTAAAAATAAATAAATAATTTCACTCACCATGGTTTTTCCATCAAAAATAAGTGTTTCTTGTATAATAAGTGGACCAACCCCAACATTGCTTCCTTTCAGTGACCCAATATAGTTATAGAATTTCTTTTTATTATTTGTTGTGTCATTCACCAAGTTTAGTTCTAAATCTTTTTTGCTTGTCTTATCAGTTTTTTTGTTATATTTGAGATATGTTTACATTTTTGCCATGCTTCTTTGGAAGTTATTTTTACAGTAATATATATTCACACGGTACCTCTGAATGCCACTTTGGTGATCTAATTGCCCATTCCATGCAGGTCAGTGACTGTTTTCAGGTGAACTATTAAATTCACCCCAAGTTAGCCCTGTACTGCAGCAGCAGCAGAGGTGGGAAGAGAAGGGAGATGACAATGACGAGACAGATTACAGTGAGCTGCCTTTCCAGTGGTCCCAATGGAGGATGCTCAGTGAGTTCGGTGCTCTGATAGTGCTGCTGCTGCCTGTTTACTGCAAAGACCTTTCATTCTGAGCTTCTGTAGTGAAGTCAAGTGCTGCTGTGTGCTTTCCCATGCCCTTCATTCCTCGGGGCTTCACCACAGACTGCTTGGGCAAACATCAGAATAAAGGATGCGCTTAATGGAAACTGTTACAAGGGAGTGGGGAGGGGATACAGGAGGTTTCTTAATAGCAACAAAAGAATGTTCTAATGCATTTTTTTCCTTCAACAATAATATATCCTTGGCATTTATGTATATTTACTGGTTAGTGGTTATAAACCACTGCCATCGAGTGCCCAACAGTTCCATAAACCACATATGTGGTTTACGGAGCTCAATAAACCACATATGTGGTTTATGAAGCTCCGTAAAGCATGGGCAGAACAGTACCACAGCATCACCACAGAAAATGCCAAACAGGCTGTCCTCACGCTGGATGTTCGCAGGCACTATACAATCGGTCATTCAGCATGAAACAAACTTGTTGGCAGCAGTTACAGTTAACTCGCAAAGTGGCAAAAAAGAAAATTTAAACCAAAAAACACAAAAAAACAGTAAATATAAAAAATAAAACATGAAGAAGTGTGGTTCTATTGGGATTTTATGCACCTCTTAGTGTGTGATGCCCATATAAACCCCTTGGGTTTCACCCTCGGGATTTATGGGGCATCACACACCTTGGGGTGCATAAAATCCCCATATACCACACTTCTCCATGCATTATTCTATATATATTCTCACCGACACACCACACACCTAAGTGACACCCCTTCCCTGGCTGTGAAATTATTTTTGATATACACATGACAGGCATTCTAAAACTGAATTCCTTTTCTTTTGCAGACAAGGGGGCACATGTAGAGCCTAATTTTTCTATTGCCTGAGGAAAAGAAAGCATTTGTACTTCACAGACAGGACTTTTCAGGATAATCACTTTAAAGAGCTAAACGATGATGATAATTATCATTATTATTTTGCTTCACAGGATCTAGTGTAAAGGCATGGCACTAAATGTTCCCATATGCAGTGCTGGCATCAGTACTGCTGCATCAGGCAGACATGAGGTTAACTTCAAATGGGTTGATTTTTGTGAGCTAAGAGAACTATTGGCAGCCAGAATTTCAGCAGCTGTTGTTCCTATAGACTAGGGGTGTGTGGACCAACCCACAGTAAATCAGAACCCCCCAGATCCAGTGCAATCTGACAGACCCGGACCAATACAGGTCAAGGTCTAATTTGTACTGAGTCTGGGTCCATCAGCCACAAATTTCACTAAATAAAAAAAAACCAGCACAGTTACCATTCTCTGCAGCAGCCTTTGTGAGCCTGAACTGGGGGGTGCATGGCGATCATCCAGTCCAGCCAGCCAACAGCCACCTGATCTCAGACTGTCTGGTCATGTGGGTGGCTGCCCTGGCATGGAGTGCTCGGTGGAGGGTGGAGGATAGAGCACAGCAAGGCACAAACAGCAGAAGGGAGTGAGCCGAGTACCAGCTTGTACAGTAGCACACCCCTGGAGTCTGGACCAAATGGTGGGGAATGCGATTGATAATCCAGCCAGACTGACAGGCCAGGCAGCCTATAGCTTAAAGAAGACTGCCTTTCAGTCTGGCTATTGGCTGGCACTGTGGGTGGGTGGAGCTATAAGAAACCCTGAGCTCTGTAGTGTGGTGACAGAAGATTTGCCATTTCAGATATAGCTAACTAACAGAGAGCATGGACTTGTGCTCACCTCTCGGTCTTCTTGACTTTTTTTTTGTGTTGTTGGCTTGCAATGCCTGCTTAAATATTAATCAACTAAAGTCTGAAAAAGAACATTGTGAGTGTGGCTGTGCTATAAGAAAGAACAAACAAAAGGGATCTATGTGGGTGGGGGAAGTGAGAGAAGATCATGGTGGGTGGTAGGGTGGTAGTAAATGAAATCTGAAAGGCTTCTGAGGGGCCAGATGTCTCAGCAATATAAGGAATTAATTAGCATAAAAAATAAAATAGACTATATTACTGAATTCAGTTACAGTACTACTAGTACTTTTACTGTTTTTTTTACTCAGTGACATTTGTGTGGAGGTGAGAGAAACTTTTACTGACTTGAGAACAGTAGTAGAGACTGAATGAACAGTAAAGCTAAATAAAAATAACTATATATATAGAAGCAGTAGGAAAGACCTTGTTAAAGTGGAAGAGAGGGTGTGTAGCTGTGAGGTCACTCTGGTAGGGTACTGGAACTCAGAAAGAACAGATACGAAGTTACAAGAAAAGAGATATAAAAGAAAAAGCTGCATAAATTAAAGAGCATATATATTTTTTCTAAACTTAAAAAAAAAACTAGCTACAGTGGTGGAAAAGGGAATGTGGCTGTGAGGCTAAGCCTGTACTGAGTGGGCTGAGGAACTTGAGAACAACTGAGAGGACTACACAAAAGACAATATCTACAGAAAAATACGTTTTTGTATGCCATTAAAAAAAAAAATTAACCTAGCTATCATGGTGGAAGGGGGACACTTGCTGTGAGGCTGAACCTGTAATAGTGGGCTTAGGAACTTGAGAACAACTGAGAGGACTAAATGAAAAAAAAATCTACAGGAAAAAAAAACATTTTTGTGTGCCATTTGAAAAAAAATAGCTATTGTGGTGGAAGGGGGAGTGTCGTTGTGAGGCCAACCTGTACTGAGTGGGCAGAGGAACTTGGGAACTACTGAGAAGACTACATATGTACGTACATCTGCGGTACTGCAACAGCCAAGAAATATTTCCTTGTGTGTGATTAAAAAAAACTAGCTACTATGTTAGAACGGGGAGTGTAGCTGTCAGGCCAAGTCTGTACTAGTATGCTAAGGAACTGAGAGGACTAAATAAAAAGACAATATCTACAGGAAAAATATATTTGTGTACCATTTAAAAAAAAATAAGCCTAGCTATTGTGGTAGAGGGAGACACTGACTGTGAGGCTGAGCCTGTACTAGTGGGAACAACTGAGAGGACTAAATAAAAAGAAAATATCTACAGGAAAAACATCTTTGTGTATCATTTAAAAAAAAATAAACTTAGCTATTGTGGTTGAGGGGGGGCACTGACTGTGAGGTCAAGCCTATACTAGTGGGAACAACTGAGAGGACTAAACAAAAAGAAAACACATACTGGAAAAAGCATTTTTGAGTTCAATAAAAAAAATTGGAAATGTGCACCAGACAGGGCGAGGCAGAGGCCGAAATGTGGAAAGGTATGGGGAAACGTATGGCACAAAAAACACTACACAGTCTGACTGGTAAAAGACCAGTTGCTGGCCTTCATCTGGTAGCAGCAGTGGTTCTTCCAAAATGCTGTCCAAACAGACAGAAAATGCCCAAACTACCTTAATTAAAACTAAAGGAGTAGTTTGCACCACTAGGAGTGGCAAGCCAAGATATGGTACCTATGTTTACCATAGTACCACTACATATTTAAATGAAACAGAGAAGGAAGAGAAATCTAACTCTAATGAGAGTAATGATGAAATGGAGGATGTAGACAAGGAGGGAGAAAAGCAGAAACATAGAAACATAGAAGTTGAAGGCAGATAAGGACCGCAAGGCCCGTCCAGTCTGCCCATTTCTTTTCCTACCTTATAAATGTGCCATCGGCCTTTGCTCTGTCATTGGCCTATCTATTCATACTCATCTGTATTGCTCCCTTATGCCTATCCCATGCCTGTTTGAAGCCCTGCACTGTATTCATAGCCATCACTTCCTGAGGTAGGCCGTTCCATGCATCCACCACCCTTTCTGTGAAAAAGAATTTCCTCACATTCCCCCTCAATCGGCCTCCCTCTAATCTCGTGCTGTGTCCTCTTGTCCTGCTATTTTTCTTATATTTGAACATGTTAGACTCTTTCACCTTGTTAATGCCCTTAAGGTGTTTGAATGTTTCAGTCATATCACCTCTCTCCCTCCTTTGCTCAAGGGTATACATACTGAGCTCTGTTAATCTGTTCTCATATGTCTTCTGATACAGTCCCTGCACCATGGAAATGGAAAGCCAGAATGAGGTACAGGTGGTGGTTGCACAGACATAGGATGAATTGGACTTGGAAAAGATGCGTAGTTTGGGCACAACCAGTGTGGTACAGGTGCAAGAGAAACAAGATGAGGGGCAGTGCATTCAGATTTAGGTTCTGTTAGTGGCCTGGGGGAGCTGTTGGATGATGATAATGGTGAAACAGAAAAAGACCATGATCAGCAGCTTCCCAGTGTTGAGAAAGAACAACACAGTGGAAGTGACAGAGGAGGACAGTATAGTATGCCTGGTACTAAAACAAAAAATGTGACATCTTATGTGTGGTCTTACTTTTCTCTGGCTGCCAATAATGAGTTATGAGCAGTTTGCTCTACATGTAAAACGACCATCAGCAGAGGGGGCCAAAAAGGTGCTTTGGGTACTTCAGCATTAAAAAGATATTTAGAGAGATGCCGCCCATTACGTCTCTGGCGTGATTTTTTGGTCAGAGAGAAAGAAGACAACAACATGCAGGCTGAGTTAAGTCAGACTATACCTGCTGCACCTGTTATATCAAGTGATAGCAGCAGCAGCCCTGCTGCTTCAGTTGTACTGTCAACTCCTTCTCAGTCTTCTTCTAGAATAAGTACTACAAACAGTCCCCTTTTGCCATTCTCATCATTCAACACTCCTAATGTTGGCCATCTGAAAACTTCAACTGCTAGAAGACAGCTCACAATTTCAGAGAGAATTAAATGTAACGTAACGCTAAGTACCAACATAGTCATCCTACGGCAACTGCTACAACAAAACTAATTTCAGAGATGATAGCACTGGTCTTACAGCCTTACAGAATTGTGGAACATGTAGGGCTCAAAAGGCTTTTGAATCACCTGTCACCACGATACAATATTCCATCCAGAAAATATTTCTCAACTATTGCAATACTGCAGATGTATGATTTAATAAGTGCTAAAGTGAAAAATGGTTTAAAAGATGCAGTTGCTGGGGTTGTCCATCTGATTACTGACATATGGACAAGCTGCCAGCCAGAACCATTTATGTCACTGACTGCGCATTGGGTATCGTTTACTCCCAGTAGTGACACTGACAATTGTCCTCTGAAACTGGCTTCCCTTCACATCCACTATATCCCGTAGGATCACTCATCTTCCAACATCCTGGATGAGCTCAATAAAGAAATGCAGTACTGGCTTACATCACAAGGGATTTCAGTAGGTTTTCTTGTGGCTGACAATGGTTCAAACATAAAGAAAGCATTGTCTGATGGGGGCTTTGTCCACATTCGGTGTTTTGCACACTGCCTAAATTTGATTATGCATGCATTTATGGAAGAGGACAGATATAAAGGCTTTCACATATGTGGCAAAAAGAATATGCACACATTTCAGCCACTCCTGCAAAGCATGCCAACGTCTTGGGCCATACAAGAAGAACACGGACTGCCTCCCAATACACTCATCCAGGATGTTGCAACGAGGTGGAACTCTACCTTTTACAAGTTCCAAAGGTTGCTGGAGCAAAGAAAAGGCTGTATACACTAGAGAACAGCATAGGGGATGCTGATGTGTACATTACTCCTCAGCAGTGGGTCATTTTAGAATTTCTTATCAAGATACTGCAACCCTTTGAGGAAATTACTAAGGAGGTGAGTTCCAACAGTGCCACACTCAGCCAAATAATCCCACTGATCAAGATTCTTAGATTTCAGCTGAATGCAATCAGGAATGAGTTGGAAAACACAATAAGACAGTTTTAGATGGGATAGTTTAGTGCAACTGAAAGGGACTTGCCACCCAGAATAAAAAAAGACATAGTACATAGCATGATTAAAAAAGTCAGAGATGATGAGGAACTCTGTGAAATGCTCACTGCAGAACATTACATTATTGCAACAGTACTAGACCCACGGTACAAGATGAAAGACCTCTCACAGCATGACTCAAATGTGTTCCAAAACTGCAGAGAGGAAGTCATTCAAGAAGTAGATTTGCTTTTGAAAAAACCGTGACGACAGATGCAGTCCCCTCATCCATTCCTACTGCACCTACACAGCTCACTCTTCTCAGTCAGGTTACAAAACAGTCAGATGCTACCATTCATTCTACACCCAGCAGTCATCTTTGGGGTCACTTGGATGCTGTTGTCCTTGAAAAATTAGTCCTTCCTTCTCCATATGTCACTGCTTCTGCCCAGGCCATGGTTGACTGCTGTTTAGCAGAAAAAGGTATCGAATGGAATAAAGATCCCATTAAATACTGGCAAAGCAAGGAGCCTGTATGGCATGTACTTGTGCAGGTAGCCTTGAAGTACATGGTCTGTCCCCCAACCAGTGTATTTTCAGAGCAACCCTTTAGCTGTGCAGGAAATGTGGTAACAGATACAAGATCTAAGCTACTACCAGAAAATGTTGAAAAGTTAACATTCTTAAAAGTAAACTTTCCATTGACTAGTTACACCTATGATCCGGAGGCAGGAAATACATTTTGCAGTGACCTCAAAGATGATTACTTGGAAGAGTAGAAAGATCACTGTGTTTTTTTTCAGAAAAATAAATCAGTAGTACTCATGTAAGCTCATGTGTGACTTACACAATTTTTGTACCTGACAGCAAAATGTTTTCAGCATGTCCTAACAGAGTTTGCTAATTTGTGGACTGTAAGAACCTGATGGCACACTTTTCACAGCATGTCCTAATGGACTTGTGTAATGTTTGGACTGGCTGAACCTGATGGCACACTTTTCACAGAATGTCCTAATGGACTTGTGTAATTTTTGGAGTGCCTGAACCTGATGGCACACTTTTCACAGCATGTCTTAATGGACTTGTATAATGTTTGGACTACCTGAACCTGATGGCACACTTTTCACAGCATGTCCTAATGAACTTGTGTAATTTTTGGACTGGAAAAACTTGATGGCAAACTTTTCATAGCATGTCCTAATGACCTTGTGTGATTTTTGAACTGCTTGAGCCTGATGGCACACTTTTCACAGCATGTCCTAATGGACTTGTGTAATGTTTGGACTGTAAGAACCTGATGGCACACTTTTCACAGAAACATAGAAACATAGACTTTGACGGCAGATAAGGACCGCTAGGCGTATCTAGTCTGCCCATTTCCCTACCTACAGGATAGGCCGCAGATCCTAGTTAACCAACAGCCTATTTCTTCCTACCCTCCACAAGAATTGCCTTATGTCTGCCCCATGCATTCTTGAATTCTCCCACAGTTTTAGACCCCACAACCTCCTCAGAAAGGCTGTTCCATGGATCCACTACCTCTCTCTGAAATAATACTTCCTCACATTGCCCTGAACCGCCCTCCTTCTATCTTTAAATTGTGTCCCCTTGTTCTTGCAAGTCTCTTTTCTGAAAGATGCTACCCTCTTGGACTTTGTTGATTCCACTGAGGTACTTAAAAGTTTCTATCATGTCCCCTCTCCCTTCTTTCCTCAAGGGTATACATATTAAGCTCCTTTAGTCTCTCCTCATTGGCTTCTCTTGCAGACCCTGCACCATTTTAGTTGCCCTCCTCTGGACTGCCTCTATCCTGTCTATGTCCTGGCAGAGATGGGGTCTCCAGAACTGGACACAGTACTCCAGATGGGGTCTCACCAACTATCTGTACAGAGGGATAACAACTTCCTGTTTTCTGCTGATGGTGCCTCTCCCTATACATCCCAGTATACCCCCAGCCCTCCCTACTGCCTTCTCACATTGCTTGCTAACCTTAAGGTCATCTGATATGATTACCCCCAAGTCCCTTTCCTTTTCTGTTGTTGTTACTACCTCCCCACCCATTGTGTATTCTTCCCCTGGGTTCTTGTTTCCCAGGTGCATTATTTTGCACTTCTTTGCATTGAATCCTAGCTGCCATACTTCTGACCATTCCTCCAACCTTGCCAAGTCCCTTTTCATCCTTTCCAGGCCTCCTTGTGTATCAACTCTGTTGCAGATCTTTGTGTCATCTGCAAAAAGGCATACTTTTCCTTCCAGTCCCTCTGCAATGTCATGGATGAAGACATTAAAAAGGACTGGACCCAATACTGAACCCTGCGGTACCCCACTAGTAACCCCTTTTTCTTCAGAGTGGACTCCCTTTACAATTACCTTCTGTGTCCTGTTGTCCAGCCAATGTTTTACCCAGGCTACCACCCTGGGTCCCACTCCCAGGCTGGTTAATTTGACTATTAATCTTTTGTGTGGGACTGTGTCAAATGCCTTGCTAATGTCTAGGTAGGCCATGTCCACAGCCCCTCCTGGTCTACTACTTTGGTCACCCAGTCAAAGAAATCTATTAGATTCATCTGACATGACCTTCTCGCCAGAATCCATGCTGCCTTGGGTCCTGTGCTCACTGGCATCTGAGTACTCAACTATTCTTTCCTTCAGAAGTGACTCCATCACTTTCCTCTACAGAGGTCAGACTGACAGGTCTGTAGTTTCCTGCCTCTGTCTTGGTCCCACTTTTGTGAAGGGAATCACATCCGCCTTCCTCCAGTCCTCGGGTACCACACCATCCTCCCATGATTTATTAAAAGAGTAGCCAGTGGTTTCACTAGTTCCTCCTTAATTCTTTTAGAATTCTGGGGTGAATTCCATCAGGACCCATTGCTTGTCCACCTTCAGTTTTAGGAGTTCTTGCAGAACCCTTTCTTCTGTGAAAGGACTGGGATCGACCCCCTATCAAGAGTGTGCTTCGCTAATTGGATTAGGCCCCCCTCCTTTTTGTGAATACTGAGCAGAAATATTCATTCAGTATTCCTGCTTTTTCACTGTCCCCCTCTGCCCACCCACCATTCATTCTATTCAGCCTCACTATCCCTCCCTTTGTCTTTCTACACTCGCTGATGTACCTATAAAAGGTTTTATCCCCCTTCTTAACTGAGTTGGCTATCTTTTCCTCAGTTTGGGCCTTTGCTATTCTGACTTCCCTTCCTGCTTCCTTCTGCCTTAACTGGTACAGCTCTCTGTCCTGCTCCTTCTGTATTTCCTTATACTCCGAATGCAATCTTTTTCTTCCTGACTTTCACAGCCACCTCTTTTGAGAACCATAGTGGTTTTTCTTTATTTTGATTTGTTTATTTGCTTCACACAAAGGCTTGTTGCCTCTGTGATGGCAGTTTGATAATTCCCCATTGTTGCTCACACCTCCTTCTAGCCTGTTTGCTAGTGTTTTCTGAGGCACTCTCCATCTTGCCAAAGTCAGCCTCCTAAAGTCCAGTACCCTCACTTTTGTGATGCTTGACTCTGTAGCTGAGTTTAACGTGAACCACACTGTTTGATGGTCACTTGTCCCAGATGGCAACCCACTTCTAGATCTGAGATCCTCTACTGCCCCATTTGATATGGGGTCTAAGATTGCTCCCTCATGAGTGGGTTCGAAACTAGCTGTCTAATGCCTGCCACCTGTAGGGCATCAAGAATGGCTCTGCTCTTGGATGTGGCTGCAGCAAATGTGCTCCAGTTAACATCTGGCATATTCAGGTCTCCCATCAACAGTATCTCACCTTTCTGTGCCATTCTAAGAATGCCTTCTATCATATCCTTGTCCATTCCTTCCCCCTGACATGGGGGTCTGTACATAACCCCTGTGCGGATTGTGGTGCCCTTTCCAGTCTCCAAGGTGACCCACAGTGCCTCCTCTCCTCCCTGTTTACTCTTTTGTTCAGTTGCTTTTATCCCTTCCTTTACATAGAGAGCTACTCCTCCCCCTCTTCTCCCCTGCCTGTCTCTCCTGTAGGTTATGTACCCTGGTATGTTAACATCCCAGTCATGGTTCTCTGTTTACCATGTTTCTGTGACTGCTACGATATCCAGGCATCCCTCTTCCATTAAGGACATCAGCTCAGGGAGCTGTTTGCCCAGACTACGGGCATTGGTACTCATTACCCTCCATTTCCTGATGGCCTTACCCTTTTTCCCCATCCCAGTCCTTCTTGCCTTTGTCACTTCTCTGTTTACCCCTGCCCTTCTCCCTATCGACACCTCTATGTTGGTGTTTGCATACTTACTACCATGATTATTTGGGGGGGCTAGGATTTTCCTGCTCCTTTCCAGTGCCTCCCCCCCTTGGCTAGTTTAAAAGCTTGCCAATGAAGCATTTAAACCTATCACCTAGGATCCTGGTTCCCCTCCCAGACAGATGCAGCCCATCATGCCAGTAGAGGCTTGCATCACTCCAGGTCCCCAATGAAGCCAAATCCCTGAGCTCCACACCAGTTTTTCAACCAGTGATTGAACTCCTGGTAGGGAACACCTAGCCTCCTATGCCATAGATGGGTAGCACCTCCGAGAAGGTTACCATGCGTGCTACTTGACTAAGGCCCTCCCCAATTCCACAAACTCTTCCTGCACTTCTCTAATCCCTTTATTAGCCAGGTCATTTGTCCCTAGGTGGACAATGATATCCAGCTCCCTCCCCTGTGCAGCTGCTCCAGCAATCCTGAGGATTTGCTCCCTGTCCCTCCAAGTCATGGCGACAGGCAGGCACCTTACCTCCCTCTCCCCTTCCTCCCCCAGTTCTACCTTCCTAACAATGGAGTCCCCCACCAGGAGTTGTTTCCTTCCCCTGCAGGGTCCCCTGCCATACTCCTGTGGGTCTCCTTTGTGGAGGTTCCCAGCATCCTCCTTGGTCTCCACTGTGGGTGCCTCCATAGAGGAACCACACATTGCCAGAATGGCATAGGAATTGTGGAGAGGTACAACTGGAGGATGTGCCTCTGTTCCCACCCCCTCACCCTCCCTGAGCCCACTGTGGTCCAACCGCTCCTCTTTCTTGGCAACCTCTGAGGCAACAGCAGTGGCACTGGTGGTCCCTGGATGGAAGAGGAGGTCCCACAAATCCTGGCCAACTCAGTCTGGAGATGAGCAACCTCCTCCCTCAGCCCAGAGGGTGCCTGCAGATGGGACAACACCGCATCCTCCAGAACATCTTCCGAAGACTGCTGCTCCACAGCCACTGCACTGCACCACTCCAATCATGTCTTATTTCTGGCCCCTTAACTTGTTTGCAATCCTTACTCTTTCCTCTGTTTTTTTTTCTCTCTCCTTACTTTCTGCCTGTGTGCCCTTTAAGCTCCTGATTGTCCTGTTCTGAGGCAAGAATATCCTATATTTCTCAGTAGACCACTTACTTGCTCAGAGGCAGACCTCCAGCAGCTAGAGGGGGCTGGAGAGCTACTCTTGCCCTTCTAGGATGGTGGGTCCCTGGTGGTTCTGTGATCACTTACTTCTGCCCCAAACAGGAAGTTCCTGTTGTCAGTCAAATCCTGTGCCTATAAAATAGAACTAGTTTTGGGTGGGGGGTGGAGGGAGGAAGGAGGGCAATATAGTCCCAGCAGAGAAGTTCAGTCACACAGCAGTCCTTTCTCCTGGTGTCTTCTGCCAAGCTATTAGCAGAAACTTTCTAAGGCAGTCTTTAAATGTAGCTTCCTTCTAGCTAGCCACTCCTCCTACTTACCAGATCTTTCTAAGTAATTTAAACCTCACAGCAGTTAAGTCCTTTCAGTCACCTGAGATTTACACCTAGATAACTCTTCAGATACCCATTCAGTTCAGTTAACCCAAACACACACTTTTTTGGTATGTTAGTTTTTTACCCTAAATTAAAGGTCCAAGTACAAAAGTTCTTCTACTTTAGTCCCAGCAGAAGTTCAGTCACACAGCAGTCCTTTCTCCTGGTGTCTTCTGCAAGCTATTAGCAGAAACTTTCTAAGGCAGTCTTTAAATGTAGCTTCCTTCTAGCTAGCCACTCCCCTACTTACCAGATCTTTCTACAAGTAATTTAAACCTCACAGCAGTTAAGTCCTTTCAGTCACCTGAGATTTACACCTAGATAACTCTTCAGATACCCATTCAGTTCAGTTAATCCAAACACACACTTTTTTTTGTATGTTAGTTTTTTTACCCTAAATTAAAGGTCCAAGTACAAAAGTTCTTCTACTTTAGTCCCAGCAGAGAAGTTCAGTCACACAGCAGTCCTTTCTCCTGGTGTCTTCTGCCAAGCTATTTCACAGCATGTCCTAATGGCCTTGTGTAATGTTTGGACTGCCTGAACCTGATGGCACACTTTTCGCAGCATGTCCTAATGGCCTTGTGTGATTTTTGAACTGCTTGAGCCTGATGGCACACTTTTCACAGCATGTCCTAATGAACTTGTGTAATTTTTGGACTGCTTGAACCTGATGGCACACTTTTCACAGCATGTCTTAATGAACTTGTGTAATTTTTGGACTGCCTGAACCTGATGGCACAATTGTCACAGCATGTCCTAATGGACTTGTGCAATTTTTGGACTGCCTGAACCTAATAGCACACTTGTCACAGCATGTTTTTTGGACTGCCAGAACCTGATAGCACACTTTTTGCAGCATATCCTGATAGACTTGTGTAATTTTTGGACAGTCTGAACCTGATGGCACACTTTTCACATCATGTCCTAATAGACTTCTCTAATGTTTGGACTGTCTGAAGTTGAGACTGATAGCACAATGTTTTCAGCATGTCCTCCTCATGTTTCTGGATAATTTTCAGATTGCCTGAACTTGATGCCACACCTTTTACAGCATGTGCTAATGGACTTGTATAATTTTTGGACTGGCTGAATTTGAGACTGATGGCATAATGTTTTCAGTATGTTGTAATTTTTGGATTGCCTGAACAAGATGGCACATTTTTTTCAGCATGTACTAATGGACTTGTCTAATTTTTTCATTTTTGGATTGCCTGAATGTAGGTCTCTGTTCACTCAGTACAGGCTCGGCCTCACAGCCACACTCCCCCTTCCACCACAGTAGCTAGGTCTCTGGACTCCTAAGGATATGCAGTTATTTATTTTGGCAGGGGTTCCCTAAATGTGTCATCTACTTGGGTGGGTACATGGGTGGGTGGCAGATACCCCATGCCACAGAAAATAACTGCATGACTCTCAGTGCAGCAGAGAAGGAACTGGTGCAACAATAACAAACTGATATCAATTAGGAGGAAGTAGGCTGTTGGTTAACTAAAATCTGCAGCTTATCAAATAGGTAGGGAAATGAGCAGACTGGATGGGCAAAGCAGTCCATATCTGCCATCAAATTCTATATTTCTGTGTTTCTATGATATGTCCATTGTAGAGTGTATAATATTAAATGGGAATGGGATTCCTCCTCTGAGGTCAGACAGGTCTGTTTACAGTTGTAGCACTAGTACTAACTTTGAGACATGAAATAGACAGAGGTCAAATGCATAACTGCCATATTTAATTGACCAGCAGTTCAGTGCTATAACTCACAGTTTTCATATCCTGACATGCTAATTTCAATTCTATGTGTGTGTCACAGATCTCAATGTATTTTTATGCAATTACATAGCAAATTTGCAATTTTCATCACATTTTACAAAGGGTTCTGATTTGAATCAGAACTAATCAGAACTTGTCAGGACTTTGGCCTGGATCCTGATCCTGATAATAAGGCTCAGGACCTTTTCGGGTCTGCCCAACTCTGCTATGGACCTTAGAAATATCAGCATGTGATTCTGTGTTGTGCGAGCTGCTTCTGAACCCAATACACCACACCAAAACTGTATACATTGCCCCTGCCATCTGAAACTGTCCAGGGGTTCACTGCATCCAGGATTTATGCATTATTCACAGGCAGGCAGAGTCCACGTGGCTACATGTTTATTATTTTAGGAGGGGAGTACACAGGAATCCAGCATGCAAGGCTGAGGAATGTTTATTTTTTTTAAATCTTCAGTCTAGGAATACCAACCATATTTTTTCACACATACTGTACTACACACAGCTGCTGAATATTGTTGGCCAGTAAACCAGAAATGAAGTAAATTTTTAATTCATCATTTGCATGGGTTTTTGCTGGTACCATACATTTGCTGTGACTATAAGCAGCAGATTCTCAGTCAAAAATAAATTAAATATCCTTTGCACAAATTCAGTAGGATTAATCTGATTGTTCTTTAGTCTGTCATTGCTTCGTTTTTCTGGCCAGATGGATGAGATGTTGAGAGTAGATGTAACACTTCGTTAAACAATATTCTGACAGCCTAATCCACATCCCTCCACACTTTCAGTGAAATTTTTGTTTGTTTGTTTTTTGTTTAGCTCTCTGTTCAAACTTCCATTGAAAATACTGCAATTTGTAAAGTCAGAGTCATTTTTATGTTGCTTGCACGCGTGTACAAGAAACATAGTGCCATCATCTGAGTTTTCGGAGGTGTGGCACCCGTCTTCCAATTCAGTCAGTGAGTTTGCAGGTGCGGCTGCAGTTCTCCAATGACTGCTGCAGCTGCCTATGACAGCAGTCAAAAATGCAGTGGCATACAGTTGAAAGGAAGAGCTCCGCTTCAGTGAACAGAGCTCTCCCCACCCTCCACACACACACACAAGCGTGCATATTGTGTGCTGATGCGCACCCTCCCCCCAACGCACTCACTGTATGGCTGACGGGGGGTTCCCAATCCCCCGTTGGCTCCATGGCTGCACGCCTCCCCCAAAGCTTTCCAGGTGTCATGCTGGGAGCCCACCTAGGCGTGGCAAATGTCACGTCTGTCTTAATTTAAAAAAAAACTGTAACAAAAAGGTCCTCGCAGTCTCCCTGCCCCCACCGCACTCCACCCACTGTGCACCCTGCCTCCCCACACCCCCCTCACCCCATACTTACCTCTGGAGCTCAGCGCGATGATCATCAGTGGACTGGGAACACTTCTGCACTCCTCAAAGCTGACCGTGAACTGAGGAAATGCCAGTAAGCTGTATAATGGAATAAATAGGGTTTTTTCAACTTTATTGAAATCTCAGGCATTTTTGGGAATTTTGGGCCCAAATTTTCAACATGGGGTTTTTGGGACCCCTCCTCATGAATTCTTTCACTGTCATGGCGTTAATCGGGCCATGAAGGGTGATTTCACGGTCACTGCACAAAATCACCTTTCGAGACTGAGTAACAAAATGACACTGCCAGTGTTCATAAGGTGGGCTCTCAAAAAGCCTATGCTGAAAATTTGGTGAAAAAATTCCTAAAAATGACTATTTTACAAACATGCGTTGCACAGTTCCTACGCATGCTCGTAAGTTTGCGAATTTTCAATATTTTCACTCCAGATTTCCAACATTGCCATTTTACCACACGTCCTTATGAGCAGTACAGCTGTCATTTTTCACATCTTGCCCAAAACATGTTTCCACCCATGTAGCGCACAATGGCACAGTTGGTGTGCAAAATCCATGTATGGGACACATTAAGAAAATCACAGTGACACTGTTCATGAGCAGAGGTCTTAAAATGGCTATGTTGAAAATTTAGTGAAACAATTCCTAAAAATGACTGTTTTAAGAGCGTGCGTTGCGCAGTTTCTATGCACTCTCATAAGTTCGCAAATTTTCAATATTTGCACTCCATTGACTTCCAAATACCTAAACAGCACATACAAGCAAGCAACAATCGGCATTGACAAATGCTTGTTATTTACCCTCTGTAGTCTGCCAGAGACACTGTTTAGGCTTCCTGACTATCAGGCAGAGACAGAACCGCCGTTCCCCTTCAACAACCTGAACCCGGCGAGAAGCATGTCACAATTCCGACAGAAGAAAATGCTGGCACCCAGTTTCAGGATTCTCACAGTGCTTTACTTTATTAGGGTAAAAAAAATCATATGGTAAACAGCAAAACTACCTGACCAGTTTCATTGTCTAGGCTTGGTCAAACATCCCTTTGACAAAGCCTATACAGCAAAACCGGTCAGGGAGTTTGCTGTTCACCATGTTATGTCCTTTTTGTACTCTAATAAAGTAAAGCACTTGAGTCAACCCTGAAACTGGGTGCTGGCATTTTCTTCAGTTTGATCTGCCTGTTAGCCTGCTCCTACGAAGATGTTTTTTCAGGACTTATGCATTAACTACAGTTGTATGTGTGGTACAGAGCTCAGTGCTATGATATGTAGACCTTAAAGAGATATGGTTGGTGCTTAGATACATAGAGCTAGACCAGTGCTTAGGGTAGTGCTTATAGGATGCATGAGCTGGATAAATGGTTGGTGCTTAGATACTTGAACTGAATGAGATATAGCAGCTGTTAGAACATGAAGTTTTGGCCTTTCTCTGTATCCCAGCTTTGGCTGGATGCTTAATTGAGGGAAGAATGGAAGGCTCTGCAAGGTAAGATAAGAGTGCCGGAGAAGGAGGAAGAGGCAGGGGAAGATAGAGGGGCAGTGCGACTCACTCTAAGCAGAGTGGGCATTGCTCAAAGGCTTAAGTCGGGGATGGGGGAGGAGCTATTTCCCCCCATAGAACTACATACTGCAGTCTTTCCATTCTATGTGTGGTACATAGCTCAGTGCTGTGATATGTACAATGTAAAGAGATATGGTTGGTGCTTAGATACATGAAGCTAGACCAGTACTTAGGGTAGCACTTACATGATGTATGAGCTGGATAAATGGTTGGTGCTTAGATACGTTAGCTTGGGGTATGAACAGAGGTAAGGTTGTAGTATATTGGAACTGGATTAGATATGATTGGTGCTTAGATACCTGAACTGAATGAGATATAGCAGCTGTTAGAATGTGATGTTTTGGCCTTTCTCTGTATCCCACCTTTGACCAGATGCTTAGTTGAGGGTAGAATGGAAGGCCCTGCAAGGTGAGATAAGAGTTCTGGAGAAGGAGGAGGAGGCAGTGGAAGATAGAGGGGCAGTGTGACTCACTTTAAGCAGAGCAGGGGTTGCTTGAAGACTTAAGTAGGGGATGGGGGAGGAGCAATTTCCCCCCCATAGAACTACAGGCTGCAGCCTTTCCATTCTACATGTGGTACATAGCTCAGTGCTGTGGTACATAGAACTTAAGGAGATGTGGTTGGTGCATAGATACAGGGAGCTAGACCAGTACTTAGGGCAGTGCTTACAGGATGTATGAGCTGGATAAATGGTTGGTGCTTAGATACGTTAGCATGGGGTATGAACGTAGGTAAGGTTGTAGTACATTGGAACTGGATTAGATATGAATGGTGCTTAGATACCTGAACTGAATGAGATATAGCAGCTGTTAGAACTTGATGTTTTGGCCTTTCTCTGTATTCCACCTTTGGCTGGATGCTTAGTTGAGGGTAGAATGGAAGGCCCAAAAAGAAAAGTAATCGCTAGAATGATTACCTCCTCCAACTCCAGAGAGTGTGGCCACTAGCACACAGGAGAGGAAAAACCCCCTTTGTGGGAAACCTCTGAGAACCCATGGCTATTGATCTGCCCATCCTTGTTTGGGGTTGGTGAATGGCGGGTGGAGGAGCGCAGCAAGGCAGGACTGTATACGCCAAGGCGGCAACACTCCGACATGCAGCACCGTGCAATCCAGGAGACTCCAAAGGGAAGCTAGAGATTGACTTGTGAGCAGCCTTGTGGAAACTGAGAAACTGTACGGCAGCATGGAGCAGCTGCTCTGAAAGGGGAACAGAGGAAAGAATGAATAACAGAGCCACTAGCTAGCAGGGAGAGAGGAAAAGAGACTACTAAGAGAAAGAGCAACGGTGGCTGCATGGGTCCACTAGCCACCAGGAGAGAGCAGAATGCATTGCAGTGAAAGAAACACAGGAATTGGCACAAAAGAAAACAGAAGGTAGGAGGAAAAAACAGAAGGGGGATGAGCAGCAAGGAGGAGACCAGAGACAAAACAGGAAAACAGCAGGAGAGGGACAAAACAATGTGGGGGGGGGCAGCGGTAGGAAGGGGAGGAAACACGAAGAGCGGTTGTGGATCAGCCACAGAATGCCAGCGAGTGCGACTTGATCTAAGCAGAGCGGGCATTGCTTTAAGGCTTAAATAGGGGATGGGGAGGAGCTATTTCTTCCCTCATAGAACTACAGGCTGCAGTTTTTCCATTGAATGTTTTGCCCTTGTAGGGCTGGCAAGAGCTTGGGCTTGCATAATCTGTCCAGTATATCCATATAGAGGGATAGACACACAGTGGTATCATAGCCACAAGTCAAAGTTTCAACTCATTTCATATCTTTATTAGAATGCAACAGCACAGTTAAAATCCACGGTACAGAAATAACAGCCATGTTGTGGTCAGGTGCATAGGGAATGACAGTCAATGCTGTAGTAAAAAGTTGAATATTGAAACACATGTTACAGTGACTGCGTTAGCAAGTTTTCCCTGTATGAACAAGAGCAACCTGTTTGCCTGGACCTGTACAATGGATTTTAACTGTGCTGCTGCATTCTAATAAAGATATGAACTGATAAGAACCTTTAAATTGTGGTGGCTATGATACAGCTGTGGTAAGCTCCATTTGCAGTTTGCATAACAAAGCATTACAGAGGTGCTGTTCTGTCTGCTATGGCCAGTGCTTGTTTTAGCACATTTTTTTTGTTGTTTGTTTGTTGCTTTATCTCACTATTACTTGGCGATCCTAATGAGCTGGCCACCATCAAAACTTATTTACAAGGGGCATAAATTGCTGTTAATGTTCTATCTATTGATTTAGATATAACCGTGCTCCACAGGCATTGTATCGACTAAGAATGCTGTTCTAGGTTTGCATCTTCAGCCATTTTCTGCCATACAATATGTTGCTTTTTTACTGCTTAATTTATATATTGCAGCATGCAGCAGTGTTGAAGTTACGTGGGGTTACTTACCCCACGCCTTTCAATATCCCTCAATTTATGCTACTTTTTTTGTTGCAACCACAGATAACCTAGTGTTTTAAAAATGTATTTGAACTTTTATATACAATTTCACTGCAGTGTGAATACAATCGGTTTTGTGTGTCTAGATGAGTATTTATTTATTTATTGAAGCAGTGCTATTGCTAACTATACACTTAGATATCCTGCCATTACTTGGTACAAAAAGCTGTCATTCATACTGGTGCTGCTCTGCATTGATAGTTTCCCAGCCAGCATTGCTGAAACTGGCAGTTCACAGACATCATTGTCTTTATCAGGCAGCCAGGCACATATGTAAGAGTTTGGTTTCTTATGTCCACTCATTAAAAAATATTATGATTTGCTACTATTGCCAGACTCAGTGTAAAACTGTGCATCCCTTTCCACTGAAAGACTGGTTGTTATGCCATCACTTTCTCCCAGCACATTCCTGGCTACTAGATGTACACACTTAGTGGCAATGTCATCAGGTTGGTGAAAGATGGAAATGTATCTTGTGGCTATCAGGTGTGCACTGGCAACAGTAGCAGAAAGTAGACATAAAAGGGCTATGGCCATTTGCTCAATACGCACAGTGAAGCACTATTAAGTCCATGCAGTACACATAATTTGATTTCAGTAAATCAAACGTTCATGGCTTTATTCCTGGTGTGTGTGATACTTAATGAATTAGATTAGATGTTGTGAAATGGGATTTATCAGTACTTTATTGTCTATGCTGAGCAACTTTCTTTTTTTACATGATGTTCTGCAGCACCCTTGGATGAGCACTCTGCTTTATTTGTCCATTTATGTTTGACAGCACTGTGCACAAACTTAAATACCTATGGGGGGGGGGGGTTGCTTGCACAAGAAACATCCCAGCATGATAATCTATGAGACAGTGGGATTTGGGTAGTAGGCAGAACAACGCTGAGTAAATACAATGCAAAGGCGCTACAATACAGTAAAAGTTAAATCCATACAGAAGGAGCTGAGAAGGAGGCTTCTGATTCTTTTTGCAGAAAGGTTTGGAGAGCTAGGGCCAGGGACTGAGGAGATGTCACTGGGTAGTATGAGGAGTCAGCATAGATTCTTTTCCAAGTCACTAAGCATGCTTAATGACCTGAATCCAGCAGTCATTAAACAGACAACACCGTTCTTTGCTGTTCTGTTACTGCATCAGGGCTTAACTTTTATAATGGAACAGTTTATTTCTCTTGAAAATAACTCACCCCAGAGGCAGCATCTTATTTTCCACAAGGTCCTGATTCTAATCACTTATTCCTGCATGTGCACTGAAGCACAGGGAGGTCAAGCAATGCACTAACTAGACAGTGAGACCGTGGCTGCGTTCCGATTTGAGCATTTGGTCTCCAGTTTATCAGTTCAAGGCCCTAGTGCTTCAGACTGATGGGCTTCAGATAGACTTCACTAACTGTGAATTCTCAGTGGATTTTTTGAGCCATCTCCAGCATCTCCTTGAAGGGATGACAGTATATTAGATACATGGAATCAGACACTAATATGTAAAAGGTACATAATAGCACCATACAGCTCTTTAAAGGAGCGTAACAGAGGCTGGAGCTGTTGACTCTGAATTTATATTTATTCCTGTAATTAGTAGAAATGTTTCTGTTAAAATCTATTTCTTTATACTGTAAGGGCTTCACGTAAAAATAGAACTGGTTTGTTTACCCTCCTTTAAAGAGCTGAATATAGCTGCTGTCTCACTTTTATATATTAGTGTATGATACTATGTAGCTAATACAATTCCTTCAAGGAGACTATGGAGAAGGCTCATGAAATTCATTGAAAATTCACAATTGTTGAAGACTGAAGAAATTTTCTTCTGTGCGATTGAATATAAACTTCTCAAATGTTGTGAGAGATTGGCTATCACTACTTTTAACTTCAAAATGTGGAAAGAGACACTGACAATGACATAAGAAAAACACAAACACAAGCATAACATTAACTCATATCAGGATACAAGTCAGATAGATAATACTGACTGACTTCTAACTGCCTGATAGGCCCCCTGATGTGCTCCGGCACTTGTTCTCTTGCAGTCGATGGGGTTTATGCCATCACTCCCCCCAAACCCAAGACACACACTCACACACACACACACCAAGTTAATGTAATAGCAGCCCTAGTGTCTCTGCCAGAGTTTGTTTTTATTTTTCAGAACCATCATCCTAGACCATAAATGGTGCTATCGTTGATAATGTTTTCTCTTAAGCCAAGAATAGAGTTTCCCTGGATGCTGTCACAGTTAGGTGTGCCATGCTTGGCCAAAAAAATTACATATAAATAATCAAATGTAAACAAGTACATTGTGTTTACATGCAAGATATAATATGTGTAGTTCATGTGTTTTTTTTATATTTTGAATATTCATTTAATTTAACTTTTATTAGGGGTTCAACCATTGAGTCAGGGACCATTTACAGTTTTGTTCTTTAACCATTATTGCAGAGGTACTTTAAATACAATCAGTGGTGGCTCTACACCAGGGCCTGCCAGGGCACGTGCCCTAGTAAAAAAATGCTGTGCCCCAGTTGGTGCCCCATATGGTGCAGAGCTTCCCCCATAGTAACCATATATCAGTGCCCTGGCTGCCATCTTTTGTTCCCCAGCTGTACCCTGGTAACCATTTGTGGCTAGAGCTGCTAATTTCTGTCAGCAGCCCTAAGCACATTGTTTTAAATTAGAAAATGGGCTTGAAAATCCCCCAGCTCTGATTGGCTGATACCACTTGCAAGGTGGGCAAGTATTAGGCAACAGATTCTTGGTTAGAAAAAGTGCCAGTGCACAACCAGCTGCATTGCCAATATCAATAGGCACTGTGTAATTTCAAAGACCAGCGCTGCCATTTTTTCCTCTCGTTAACAGACATCCCCCCAATATCAGACAGTCCCATCCTCCTCCCCCCCACCTCAACCAATGTTGCAAAATCATAACTCACAAACAAAAATATATTTTCTATAAAATTAACATTTTCAAGCAAAGTAGAATACTCTACCATGAGAAAGCTACTCGCATCCCCTGCTGCCCCTAAAAACGGGTGAAGTAGCAGTTGCTGAAAGCCAGCAGCACGTTTACATCTCTGGGGACTTCAACCAAGAAAAGGCCACCCCTGCTCCTCTGCCCAGTTCTCTCAACGTCATCCTTTTTAAAACTGGACCCTGCCCTGCTAGGTAACTCCACTCAGTGCTGCATAGGAAAACCAAAAAAAAAGCAATCTTCCTGTTTTTACATACTTACTTCTCTCCATGCTGTCAGCTCCTGATCTTCTGCTCCTCCTCCTCAGGAACTCTGCATGTAGCCACCTCTCCCGATCCTGGAACAGTCCTTTTCATTATTCTTTACCCATTTTTCCCCAGCCAAACACAGCAGCATTATCCCATGCCATGCACTCTGCCCAGGAGAATCACATTCTGTTTGGACCCGAGAAAAGATCACCGCAGTACATTACACCTTTCTTGTTTTTTCATTTGCACTCTGACAAAAAATGGTGTGAAATGCTGACTAACTGCTTCAGCACCAGTATCATGCTTTTTGTTTGTGTGTGTGTGTGTGTGTGTGTTGCTGTTGGGGGTTAGGGGGGTTAAAGTGGACAACCTGCTCCAAAACCAAACCATAGTAGCAGTAGCTCCACTATGACAAAAGACCCTAGCTCAAAAGAAAAAAATATGTGTAGGAACTATTTTACTACAATATAAATAAAAACCTAAGATTTAACATTATTTTTCCCCCAACATGTATAATAAAGTGGCTCATTTTCTAAGCGCAATAATACTCTCCAAGGTGGGTGGTATTGTGCTGTACTAGACTTCCATGAGCTTTAAGGCCCTCCTCCTGCAGTGTCAGGCCTCATTATTCCCCTGAGCAGTTTGGCACAGCACAATACCACCCATCCTTTTTGATATTATTGCTTGCATAGCATCCAGAACAAATATAGAAATTACAAACCACATTGAAGTGTAAGTGGCAATAAATCAAGAAACCAATGAGAAATGGCCTGATATATAGCAGGGCATTATAGTTGGGGTTATGCAGGCACATTAATGTGAAACCCGTATATCTAGTTGCTTGCAACTGGTCCACCACTTGACATAGGGACTTGTGAATTGGCATGTACACCTTTTGTGACAGGATATCATAACCTGACAAATTTAATAAATTTCAGTCCAGTTGTTTTTTATACTTTAAAGTGTTACAAACCCCATAAAATATAGTTTTAAAGATCTTTTTTTCAGTATTAACTAAAATATGGTTAAGAGTCTGAACCTGAAACTTTCAGCTTCATTAGATCCTGTCACAAAAGTTTGTCTCTCGAGGGTTGGGTAATGGTAATTTATAACATACAAAAGTTATACACAAAATAAAAATTACTAACTGAGCATGTGCAGAACAAATAATGTTCTTTCATTAGGTGATTTCACACTCGAGTCTTAAACTGTAGTCAAGAGGGATGCACCACTTAAACATGCAGTGGAATCAAGACAGGGTGCAATGTAATACCTGGCAGTAAATGATATCACAAAATACTGCATAAAGAATTGCTTAATTGAAATTGAATCGCACTGTTCCCTGCAGTATACTGTAGCACTCTGCAGAAATACTGCAAGGTACTGCATTGCATCCTGGCTTGAATCCACTGTTTTTTCATAAGTAACCCTTTATTCTTCATGACAAAAGTTTAGGCTGGCACATGAAAAATGCCACACCATGTGCCCATGCCTCTTGGCATGCTACTGACGCCCCAACCTTATCCCCACACTAGAATCCAATGTCTGGGCCTGGAGAATTCTTAATTAACTAAAATAAGAAAAAATGTAGCCACAACGAGCCCAGCACTGGTTGTACACTGCTGTCTATCCCCCAATCTAATTCTGACACCAGAACCCCATAACCTTTCTCAGACAATTCTTAAAGCAGCAGGGCATCAATCCAGTGAAACTTTTAACCTATACTTTTTCATGTTGTTTTAGATCACCATTTACCTCCTCACTTGTATGATACTCTTCTTTCCTCAATTTGAGTCTGCTTTAGTACTTTTTTCATGTTTGAAATAATAAAAGAAGTGCTCCTTTTAATATGACTTGGTTCAGGTTTTTATTAGTATTTGCAGCTTTTTTGAACACCTAGTGTCCCATAAGGTCAGGGAGTACTGCCTACTGCATGGTAGCTCATGTAAGTCACAGCAGAAGTTATAGTTAAACAACTGATGGGCAAAAAAAAAACTGTGAATACAGATGAAGATCTGGTCCAAGCCATATTAAAAGGAGTGCTCCTTTTATTATTTCGAACATAGAAAAAAGTACTACAGTAATGCAGACTCAAATTGTGGAAAGAAGGGTATCAATACAATACAAGATTTTAATGTTGCTGATTTGAAAGACTGTATGTCTTTACAATTAGAAAAGAATCTAAAACAATCATAAAAGTGTAAAACAATTGTTATACATACCATAATTTTCATTAAAACCATTACAGGGTAATGACAATAATATAAAAAAAAGTTTTCCCTTAAAGTGCAGTAGTCAGAGATGTATATTTGCCAAGAAACCACTTAGTTTACAAAATATTTGGGGTTTTCTGATGTGAAGAGCAATTTCAAAATGTGTTGGGAGTGAAGTCGAGATCCTCAAGATGGAGTCCAGTCATTCGGTCTGCCTAATTTCATAAAAAGAACATAGCAATGTTACTGTATATGCTTCAAATCATCAATTATATTATTGTGCATTTACAATAAGGGGAGGTATAGCCAGGCCTTCCTTGATTATATAATATAAAATTTGCTTTGTAAAGTTCCATGTGAAACCAAGTTAGCAGTCTCTTCTGGTCAGGATCAGATATAAGCTGTAAATATGGTTTCAGATGATGATTATCTTTTAAGATTTTGTACCATTCGTAGTGTTAATAAAGTGATTCTTTCTAGATCTAACCTGCTTGAGTGATTTCTTAATCTACATTTAATGGTTTCATTAATTTATTTTCTATGTCTTAAGTATATTTCACATAGAATCTGTCTGAAGTTCAATGGATATATGACATTTTTGATAATTTTACATATGGAAAGGCAAAAGCTTTGGATAAGAAGGGTATCAGAACATGATGCAGCCAGTGGGAGACTGTCCCTAGTGGCAAATAACTGCCCTGACTCCTCACTCCCTGGCAACATCATTACCCCATCCCAGCATCATTGAGGAGCCCCCAAAAGACAGTAGCCAGCAATAACTCTTCTTACCTCCTGGTCCAGTTGCCATCTGAATAAGAAAATTGATCACAGTTATGAAATAGTCAACATTCATAATGATTTAGTCATTCACCTTATTCTGATCCCTGCTCTAGGTTTGAAGGCATGTCATCTTGCTCTGTTTGCACTTACAAGCTGATACATCATACATGCTCCTCCCTGTTTATCTCTTTTAGTATTCAGTAAACCAGGATGCCCTTTCTCGTTTTCTCTTTTCTTATCTAAACAATTTAAGTATGTCCAATTTCTCCTTATAGCTCTTGCTTTCTTAGCTACTAATTAGTTTGGTGGACCTGTACTGAACTGTTTCAATCTACCCAATTTACTTTTTATATTGCAGAAACCAGAACTGGAGACAATTCTTTAGATGTAATTTTTAACCCTTTCCTAGTACATTCTATCAGTGAATTTGCTTTCTTGAGTGCAGCAGCACATGCCCTTCCTAACTTCAGTGTCTGGTCCATGGTTACCTCTAGATCATTCATCTCTGCTGTCCTATTCACTGTTTCACTACACAGGGCCATGTGTGATTCAGATTTCTCTCCCTTAGGTGTGGCACCTTGCACTTACCCACATTTTCTAAGCCTCCATTTCTCAGCCCATTCTCCTTAATGCAGGGTCCCCTGAAGTGCACCTCCTTCCCATGTTTCCACTCTTCTTGACAATTTTGTGTCAGCCGCCTGAAGTATTCCCAATGTACAATTATGTTTTGATATTAGTTTGCTGGTATGGCAAGCAGTGATTATGTTTTTTGTCTACAAGGTACATTCCCAAGAAAAGCAATGCCTATTTTCAGGCACAACCTGGAAGGATACAACAGCAAGCATGAGTACAGAACATTATAAAACAATATGTAACTGACACATAACAGTGGTACATCCAGATAATACAATTATAAAGCATGACAGTGAATTTACTGAAGTGACGTAAAATGCAGTGTATAAGAACCAACCCTACATTAGGGTGTAAACCAGCTGGCCAAACATTAAGGCTCAGTTATATACAGGTGCATGTGGTCTGCTTGCGAAGGTAATTCATAGGTTCATAGATTCATAGAGGTTGATGACAGAAAATGACTGCCTGGTCCATCTAGTCTGCTCATTTTTTCCCTGCCTAATTTAAAACTGTAGACCCTACATGGTCTACAGCCACTGCCCTTCCACCCCCTTTCCCTACCAATGGTGTATCCAGATACTGTTCAGACTCCGAGTTTCCTTCCCTATCAGTTTTTATGACACCCATGTGTCTGTCCCATGCTTTCTTAAATCCAGAAACCATTTTCACTCCCACCACTTCCACTAGGAGGCAGTTCCAAGGGTCTACCACCCTTTCCATGAAGAAGTACTTTCTCCTGTTTCCTCTGATCTTCCTCCCTCCAACTTCATATTGTGACCTCTATTCTTTGGACATCTTTTTCTTTGAATGATGCTCTCTTCCTATACCTTGTTTATTCCCTTTAGGTATTTGAATGTCTCAGTGATGTCTCCTCTCTCTCTTTCTCCTGATCTCTAGTGAGTACAGCTCTAGATCTCTTAGCCTTTCCTGGTAGGGCTTCTGATGCAGGCATTGTACCATTTTGGTCACCCTCCTTTGTACCCTCTCCATCATGTTTATATCCTTACAGAGATGGTGCCTCCAGAACTGTACCCCATTTGCAAATGGGGGTCTTACCTGTGATTTATATAGCAGCAGTATCAGCTCACTCCACCTAAGGGTTATACCCTTCCCTATACAGCCAGCATATGATTTGGCCTTCCCACTGCCTTATAACATTGTTTTGCCACCTTTAGATCATCTGATACTATAACCCCCATGTCCCTCTCCTGCCTTGTTAGTATGATTGCTCCCATCCTCCCCCAGTTCATATGTGGCCAGCATGTTTTTGTATCTGAACTGCATAATTCTGCACTTCTTGGCATTGAATATCAACTGCCAAGTTCCAGACCACTCCTCCAATTTTCTCAGGTCCTCCTTCATCCTTTCCACCCACCCCCAAGAATTTACCCTATTGCAGATCCTTGTATTGTCCACAAATAGGCACAACTTCCCTTTTACTTCTGTCACTATGTCCCCAATGTAAATTCTGAAGAGAACCAGGCCCAATACCGACCCCCTATGGCACCCCACTTGCCATTCTGCTCTCCCATTTTACTATTTTCGGACACACCCCAAGACTGCTCAGTTTATTCACCAGCCTTCTGTGTGGGATGGTGTCAGAAAGCCTTGCTGAAGTCCAGATAGGCCACATCCACTGCCCCTCCTTGGTCCACCACCCTTGACACCCAGGCAAAAAACTTGATTAGGTTTGTCTGGCAGGACCTCCCCTCTGTGAATCTGTGTTGTCTCTGGTCTTGGAGACTGCTGGCTGTAAGGTATTAACCAGTTATCTCTTTAAGGAGCGTCTTCATTACCCTATTTGCCACCGAGCTCAGGCTGACCAGTTGGTAATTTCCTGCATCTTCCCTACTACCCCCTTGGTGGAGAGGTGCCACATCCACCCTCCTCAAATCCCTTGGAACCTCCCCCTTGTCTAGTAACAGGTTGCACAGTGATGACAATGGTGCAGCCAGCACTTCCCCGAGTTCCCTTAGCACCTGAGGGTGAAATGCATCCAGACCTGTTGCCTTGTCCACCCTTAAATTGGACAGTTCTTTAAGGACACTTTCCCCTGTGAATGGACTAGTGTTTACTTCCCATCCCTCTGTGCCCTTGTTGTGTAACATCAGATCATCCCTTTCCCCCTCCTCCATGAAAACCAAACTGAAGTAATGGTTCAGTAAGTCTGCCTTTTGGTGATCCTCTTCTACTGGACTCCCCCACACAATTTTCCACTACCAGTCTCACTATCCCTGACTTGGTTTTCCTTTTTTCATTGTAGAGGTGCAAGGAGTAATTTCTGTGAAATACTGGTACTGCTTAACAGAGACAAAGCTCAGGGGGCATGGTATTCTATAAGCCAGGTGCAAAGCTAGAGAAAGCCAAATCCTAAAATATATCTTTAGTTTTAGGTGTTGTCAGTAGGCCAAGCTGTGTAGACCTCAGAGAGTAGAAGTTCCTGAAAGGTTAAAGGAATGTGGCAAGGCAAGCTGGCACTGCACATGATTGTGAAGAGTAGTATGGCTGACATCCCTACTGTAAAATTACACAGGAAGAAGGAAGGAGCTAGTTCAGCTTTGCATATAAGTCACAATGGGAATTGGCAGAAAGGGCAAAGCAACAAATATTTTTACATGCCACCTCCCATGTTAGTAGGGTAGATTTGGTAGAAGAGGAGAACACAGGCAGTCTACTAAAACTGTTCGATAGGAGGATGCCAAGGGTGATTATATTGTGGGCATTGGGGGTGAGATTATTACGAACTTTGTAAGATATCCCTAGTCAGAAGTCTACAGCCTTACAAATGCCAATGATATGTGTATTAAAATGTTCAAGGAAAGATCTAAGGTGACACTGAGGTCATTGAAACTTATTTCAGAGGCAAGAGTTCCATCTTTACATGAAACCATTCGAGGGGATATAAACCACTCTTCAGCCTAGGGGCCAATCTGAAAAGCATAGTTTGGGTTGTTGACACATGTTTGAGAAACTTGTTGGTGAATAGCAAGTTTTGTGCCTCCTGGAGGTTTGAGGACAGCCTGTTGTTAATATCACAAATATATTTTGTACTAAGGGATAACACCATATATGTTCTGATCCTGCTGGCAATCATCTTAATCAAAGAAAACCTCATTGCCTTTCTCTCAAAGTCAAATTATGCATGCTAGCTAATTATGCATCCTAGCTTATTAACCTATCTTGAAATTATTGGTATTATTTTGCTGCCCACTTCTAAAATCGAAAGAGCAGAGAGGTATATGTCAGGCAAGTCATGTGCTGTGATTAGATCAGAGGTCAGATGAATTGTCCTTATTTGTATTATTACTAAAGAGCTGTTCCTTTGAGTGGCATAGTTAAAGTTCAGAAAATAATGTTACACTTTGTTCCTTTAGTTTAATTCTGCTCTGCCTTTAGAGCTTTAGCAATGAGATTGGATTGGAATGAGAATAAAGAAAATACTTAAACAGAACACATGTTTTGCTCTAATCAGAGCAGTATGCTAGCACTGGATAAAAAATCATCAAAGCCTCATCCATTCCCCAAATAGTCAGTTGTGTAACCATGTTTCACTGCCTATAACATCAATAACAACATGAACTACTTTGTTTTATTGTTGTGCCAACCTTTTCCTGCAATCTCCTTACTGGAGAAGACTAAGGAGATTATAAATGTAGGCTCTGTACATACATAATTTAATGGTAGATACAATCAGTTAACCTAACTGCAAGAAGAAGATACTCTAGTCAGTTGCAGATATTGAGGTTTACAAAATGGGCAAAAAAAAATCCTTAAACAGGATTGTCTAAAATCCTTTTCCAGCTGTGTCTCTATGTAAACAAATAATACCCAACAGGGTGGGCAGTATTGGGCAATACAGGACTGCCCAGGGATGTAATGAGGCCTGACACTGGAGGTGGAGGGCCTTATAGCCTCTGGAAGGTCTGGTATTGACAATACTGCCCACCCTGGAGGGTATTATTGCACTTAGAAAATGGGCTACCTGTTGCAGTTTTACGTGGGATTTAAAAACATTAATAAATAAAAAAATATAGTAAGAATGAAGTTTAAGTATATTGGTTTTAAAGTAGTCCCTCTGTTTCTGTGGTTTTTCATCTACCATTGTCTCTTCTTTCACAGTGTCATTGTACTTACCCCTCCCCCCACCTCCAGAACAAGACATAGAGCTTTTCTGGAAAGTTTTTTTCCACTCAATAGTCTGCTGGCATCCTTGTTGTGCAACAGACAAGAAAACAAAAAACAACAGCTTTCTGACACACTTGAAAGAGTCTTTTTTTACCCTCAGAACTTGCGGCTTTTAGGAGTGTGACCTTACTTGACCCTGCAAAGTAATATCAGGAAGTGCTGTTCAAGAGATACAATGTGGCAGCCAGGGCAGAGCTGTGAATATTTTTTTATCTGTAAGTTTACTACAGTACTATGGTAGGGCTATTACTTTTTAAATTCAGAGGGATGACAACATAAAATACGAGACAGCCCATTTGTGCTTACTTGTGCACTGTTTCTGTATCTCTTGAAGTAGATCAGTATTGGGCATATGTTTAATTGCGATGCAATTGCACTGCAAAATCTATGGAGCAGAATGTTAGGTGAATGTATTATTACTTGAATAGTAGCATTTTTTTTTTTATGTGAATTAAAGAAAAGTGACAGCGAAGTGCGAAGGGTGGGGGGTGGTGGCTGGTTGGCCAGCCAACAGAGGTGCTGTGCATATCTCACTCCCGTAGCCCTGCCACCAGTCAATTTTCTGTATGAGGTTTCTGTCTTGCTGTTTTTTCTGGGGTGAATGGAATGAATTTGTTTTGTACAAATCAGACTAGATTTTGGGGATGGGGAACTGGAGTTGTTGGCTGGGTTGTGAGTGTCTGTCTGTCTGTGTGCCTAGTCAGTCTTTTCTGTTGGTTAGCGAGGGGAAAATGGCGGTGATCTAAAATTTAAAGTAGATGGTCTTAGCCAGTTAGGAAGCAGGATGGGCACTATGCTATTTCAGTTGGTGAAGGGGCACTTTAGGCTGGTACTTGTTTTTACCAGGGTTCTCACTGTTGGTTAATGTGCCCCTGGCAGCCAATCAGATTGGCCATATTTTTAAACCCATTTTCTAACAGGACATAACCATACAAGGGGCAGTATTTGTGCCAACCAAACTGCACCACACAATAAAATGAATGTGTGCCACCGCTTTCTCACTGACAGAATGGCAATAGCTGCACTAGGAGAGCAGTGGCAACAAGGCTGAAAGTTAAAAAAATACCATGCAGTGTGTGTGTAACTCCCCCCTTCCTCCACAAGCCCCAAATGTTTATTATTTTCTAAGTAAAGTCTGACCTACTTCAGTGCTGAAACCTGGCCATAATCAACTCAGTGAAGCATGGCTTTCAAATCCCAGTATAGATGCAGTCCTCCATTAACGCACCAGAGGACATGGCAGTATCTTTGAAATAAAAGACCCACTTCTCCACCATTATGTTCTTTTAATGCATCAAACAATGTACTTGGTGTTTCTGTGTTTGCCAAAATCACACTGTCTGTAATATCTTGGAGTAGTAGTTTCACTTCTCCACCACCACATAAAAGCCTGCTCCCAGGCTCAAGAAGGTCAGTTTGTTGTGCTCCTAAATTTAGTGTAGCTTCCAAAGACATAATATGAGTGCAGCTGTATTAAATATACCAAGGGGCTGGGTTTTACATTCCATGGTAACCTGTGCAGACCTTACAAGTTCAGCCTAAGCCAAGAGCAAAAAGCCTGACCCACTCCTTCTCAGCCTGACACCACCCATCCACTTTCATTCAGAGCAAGCGTGTCCCACTGGAACCACCATATTTAGTGTTTTTCCACACAGGGCTTATGAAATGTTGACTGTAACTTTGGGCCAGTCACTGCTAACAAAATATTTTTTTTTTACCAGACTAAAAACAAAAGTATAATCGGAGGGGCAGATCTGGATTTTTACTTCAAAGGTACTGCAGCGTTCTCTGGATTGTTACTACAGCACTGCATGTGTAGAGGATTTTGAAAGCCACAGTTCACTGACTAGATTGTGGTGGGATTTGAGCACTAAAGCACAAGTCAGACTTCACATATAAAAGGTTTAATGTTTAGGGCTTGTGTAGGAAGGGAGACCTTACATACACTTTGTGGTATTTTTCTAGTTTTTACCTCAGGAATATATAGCAAGCCCTCTCCTCTCAGTAAGCACTTCTTTTAACAAGGGGACTATTTTTTACTATTTGACCTATTGGAACTAATTTTATATTTCTCACTTTTTATTTTTTATTTGTATTTTTTTTTTATACATATAATTACTTGGGGGCCCATTTTATAAGTGCAATAAGACACTCCGAGGAGCACTTCCCAGATGCTAAAGGCTCTCAGTGCAAGCACCTCGAGCCTCATAACTCACCTGTGGCATGCTGTTATCAGGCCATAACCCACACCGTGTCATGTCTTATTGCTTGCTTAAAAAATTAAGTTTTAAAAATATGTGGTCTTCTACTGCTTTGGTTTTCAGTTGCTTCTTAGTTGTAGTATTAGTTTATTTCTAGTAGGCACTGCTGGTGATAATAAAATATAACTACAGAAGGTAGAAATTCAGATAGAGATATCATTTCAATATTATTTACTGGTTAAAAGCAAACTTTTATCTGTTTTTCTTGGGGTATGGTATATCAACATAAACATTTTAAATAGCAAAGAAATGCTTTTACAAAAAATAGATGACAAAGAAAAATCAAGCGAGTAGGGTTCCAGTAAAAATGTTACTGTATAGGAAAACCTATGATGCAATAAGCTGCTCTTATGTTTGCTACAATGTCAGTAGTTCTACAGACATCGCAAGTGAAGCTGAGTAAAAAAAAGGAAAAAGTGCTGTAGTTCTATGGCACAATACTAGCAAGGGCAGAATTTATAGCTGATATTAGTCCTCTACTGGCAAAATACTAGTCATCATGAAAAAGTGATTTACCTAATGAAGCAACATTGTTTCCATAATTAGTCATAAAATTAGTGACAAGAAGCGATTACACTCACCACTTTCTGAAGTATAACAGGTTTCTGCAGTGTATGATCACATGTGTATTATCAAAATAAAAATAAATAAATTAATTAATAATAATGATTACTTTTCATACTGACATTCTGTTTTAGGAAAGAAAAAAGGTAATTGGTCCATCGAGTTATTCCCACTGCATTTCAGTGGGAATAACACATAACCACATTTTCTTTAAAATACCTATCAAGTGCAAGTTTAAGAGTAGCTACAATGTTGCCTGATACCACCCACTCAGGGATTCTGCTCCACGTATTCACCACCTGTTCTGCAAAGTAACACAAGGCATTTTTTTTTAATTATCAGCACCCTATCCATAAGGCTAAGGGTGTCTAACATAACACACAAAAATAAGCAGCAAAACATAAATAAAATAGAAAAATGCAGGAATAAAACATCACTATAAAAATACATATGTTACTATAAGCAGTTCATATAATCTCAGTTTTTTTTTATTTTCCCCTTCTTCTCCCATCTTTGGATATTGGATATAGTCAAATTCCATTTTAGTTTTACCCCCATAGCCTACTCTGCAACTCTCCTCTTCTCCTCCCATCCTTCCTAGATACCTCTCCTTCCCTTAGCATTTAAGACCTATGGCATTTACTCTTATCAGCAGCTCCCTCACCTCACAATCCCTCTCATCCTAAGCCTCCTTGCCACTGAAAAACTTACTCCCATAAACTCACCTTTTGCTTTACCACTTCTGCTGTTTAGCAGTATTGAGCTCGATCTTAGCCACCCCTCCCTCTTTACCCCCTCCTTTCCGTAAGGATCTCATCCTGTTTCAGCTTTATGCTAGAGGTTTACTATTTAGGATAAACCAAACTAAGCTATGGGCCCTGCAGTTCCTCTAGATGCACTACCCATTATTGAGTCCTGACTCTCTGCATGGGTTAACACTGGTGACATTGTGATCCCCAGATTTATTGTCTATAGACAAGACTGTGGCATGAAAGTGGGAAGTGTGCTGATGCACATCCATCACAGTCTCTCCTGTGAGGTTATCCATCAGGCTATCTCTCCCTCCTCCAATGAGCTGCTGCTGTGCAAACATCTGCTTCCCTCCTTTCTTCCCATCTATGCAGGTAGTATCTAACTCTCCCCTGGCCTAATACACAGTGCTGGCCTATAATAGTGCAGTTGTGAGGGCCCTGGATGTCATTGCTCCTTTCCGCATTCGCCCCTGTACTCTTCACCCTGGGTCCTCGTGGTTTACCACAGAGATCGGTGGGTTGAAGAGACAGGGCCGAAGATTGGAGAGACGTTGACGGAAGACTCACCTGGAAGTTGACAGGCTTAGACTTCTAGATCATTACAAAATCTACCAGTTAGCAATCTCCCATAAGAAGGCAGAGTTCCTGTCCAGGGAGATTGCTACAGCAAAGAATAGACTGGCCCAGCTCTTCCGGACTGTGGACAGACTGTGCAATCCAGTCTGTCTTCATGCCAGTCGAGCATTATCACAGTTACAGTGTGAGGAGTTCGCAATGTTCTTTGCTGATAAGGTGTCTGCTATCAGAGATGAGATCAGCCAGGGCCTCCCCATTGGGTCTTGCAGTGACCAATCGAGGGACACAAATGCCCATTTGACTTGGTCCACGTTCAGTCAACCGGTAGTCATGGAAAAAAAAGAATCATCCAGACTTTGCGTCTAACTTGCTGTAGTTTGGATCCGGGCCCTATACACCTACTTGTGGGGTGTGTAGAGGTTATCAGCCCGATCCTTACTGGGATAATAGTGGCATCATTGGAAAGAGGGATCTTTGCTGATCCTTTGGAGGAGGCAATAGTATGTCCCCTCCTGAAAAAGCCCTCCCTTGATCCTGACTGCCCAGGAAACTACAGACCGATCTCGAATCTTCCCTTTTTGGGGAAGATTATTGAGAAGGTGGTCATTTTGCAGCTGGAAGATCATTTAAACATCCACAATATCTATGACCCTCTCCAGTCGGGCTTCAGGAAGTGGCATAGGACTGAGACAGCTCTTGTTCGGGTACTGAATGATCTCCTGATGGCAAGAGATCGGAGAACTCATTCTATCTTGGTTCTCCTTGATCTTTCAGCAGCATTTGACACCGTGGATCATGGGGTGCTGCTCGAACGACTGTGGTCTCTCTGTGGACTAAGGGGGGTGGTCCACAGTTGGTTTAAATCTTTTCTGCAGGGTAGGACTCAGAGAGTAGTGTCTGAGATTTATTCTTCGACCTCTCGCTGCCTACACTGTGGAGTGCCACAGGGTTCGGTGTTGTCCCCCATGTTATTTGCGGTGTATATGCTTCCATTAGGGGACATTATAAGACATTTTGGTTTGAGCTTTCATTGCTACGCCGATGATTCTCAACTCTATATGTCTTTTGTGCCCGAGCAGGAGTCTGAGTCAAGTACATTGTTTAACAACTGCCTTATGGAGATACAGAACTGAATGAGTACCAATTGGCTGAGGTTGAACCCGGGAAAAACAGAGGTATTGGTGGTGGAACCAGGGGTGAGGATATCAAGTCCATGGGTGGGAAAACTCTCAGGTTTATTTCTGGGAGGAACCCCACTCATGGCATCTGGTCAGGTGCGTAACCTTGGTGTTATTTTTGATGAGGGTTTGACCCTGAGGGCACAGGTGTCAGCCATAGTCAAATCATACTTTTTTCATCTAAGGAATATAGCACGGGTGAAACACTTGATTACATCAGAGGATCTTCCTACCCTGGTCCACGCCTTTGTAGCCAATCATCTTGTTTATTGCAATGCCCTTTATCTAGGGCTGCCGGGAGTGGATATCTGCCGCTTACAGCTGGTGCAAAACGCGGCAGCTAGGTTGTTGACTGGAAGGCCGAGGTCCAACCATATAACACCTGTGCTTCGCAAATTGCACTGGCTGCCTGTACAGTGGCGGATCACTTTCAAGGTTATGTTGTTGACCTATAAAGCCCTACACGGTTTGGGACCTCGCTACCTGAAAGAACTCCTGACTTCTTACTGTCCTTCCCGCTCCCTCTGATCCTCTGGTGAGGGATTGCTGGAGATTCCCAGGGTAACTTTAAAAACATCTGGTGGAAGAACATTTGCGTTTATGGCCCCTACCTTGTGGAATTCTCTACCTTGCCAGATACGCAATTACCTGACTGTGGAGAGCTTTAAAACAGCTTTAAAGACCTTCCTTTTTAACCAAGCATTTTTAGTGACTTAAATTATATTGGATTGTGTTCTGAAATTAATGTTGTTTATTATTATGATTTTAATATTGTACGAATGATATTGTAAAGGCGCCCTGAGCTTTGGAAGGGCACCTTATAGAAATAAATATTTACTTACTTACCATTCTTGATCTACTCTGTACCTTGCTTACCTACTCCTTTCTGTGGGAACTCAATGATTTAGGGCTTAGTTTCTCAAATGGTGAAGCCAGTCTACTTGGCAAGCACCAACCATTTCCAGGGAAGGCTCAAGCAGATCTGAAAAAGTACTTATTTACAATTTGAGTTTTAGATATTTTGTATAACGGGAAGGCAAACTGAAAGAGAATAATAATAGGTGAATATATCTATTTATTTACAAATTGGTGACCAGGAAAGGCACATCGAGCCAGGGCTCATTTCAGGTGTATCTGGGGAAAGGTAGGGAATGAATACAATTCATAAGATAACTGCAAAACAGTCAAGCAATACAGAATGAACAATTGTGCAAACAAATAGGAATAGTGAACAAATAATGAGAGGTAAAAATTAACCAATTAGACTGCTAGCAGAACCAAACCACAATGGTTAAGTAAAGAGGTACTAGGAGCAATAGCAAGAAGGAGCAAAAGGACCCCTGAGAAGTTGCTTAAGAGTAGGGTAAGAGGGGAAAAGGCAGAGGTGGGTAGGAAGGTTATCCAAGATAGAGAGGAAACAGAGAATGCAGTCTGACCCATGAAGGTATTGCAACAAGGGTAACAATTGTTTAAGAGTCGAAATAGTGGAGCAAGTAGGCTGGCATGAGGAGGGGGCTTACAAGGAGGAGTTAACAATAAGCTGAATAAAATGAGAGCGAACTACACAAAGGAGTCATATTTTATTCCTGAGGTGCTGTGTGAAGTATGCTATTTTCTGTGAGTAGGCCCAAAATTATTTCAACATCTGGGGAAGGCTCAGTATCTTTTCCATGGCTTGGGGGAGGCTCACAATGACAAAGTTTGTGAACTAATGATTATGGGGACTTTAATTCTAGTTAGCGCTCCTCCTCCTCCTCCTCCTCCCATAAGTTCCTCTTCCAGTCTGTTAAGTCACTTAACCTCTGTCAAATTACCTATGAAGCAACCTGTGTTAACCCATACTTTTCTAATAACTCCCTCCTTGACTTTGTTCTTTCCTCACACCAGCTCTGCTTTCATGTTGCTAGTACTATCACATAGTTTCCTGCATCCAAAACATCCACCATTCCAAAATTATTCCTAATTACATCAGAGCTAGATGGTTCAGGTTTCTCAACAAGGCATCACTCGTCAATGCAATTCATGCTTCCAGTTGGGCTCCATATAACATATCATGTGATACTGATGAAGCCTTGCCCATGTTTCAGTGCAATTTTACCTCAGGCTGGGATACACATGTCCCCTTAAGTGATTCATTAAGTTTTAGCCACCTTCCTTTGGTTAATGCATACCTCATTTCCCTATTCAGGGCTTGTGACTCAGCATGTTCTCACCACCATGCCTCAGGTGACACTGAGGGCATGAAGGCTACAAGAAACTCTAAAACTCCAGCACAAAGTCCCTCAGAGTGGCAAAGGCTGCCCACAGTATGTAACGTATTTACAGTACAGTAATACTTGTATGCATAGGGAGGGGTATCACCAGCATAAAGTGGGAGATAATAATACCCTCATATAGATCACTGGTGAGACCCCACCTTGAGTACTGTGTACAGTTCTGGAGGCATCAGAAGCCCTAGGAAGAAAGGCTTAAGGGTTTAAATATATACTCCCTAAAAGAAAGGAGAGAACATGGGGATATGATAGAGACATTCAACTATCTCACAGGAATAAACAAGGAACAGGAAAGGAGCATTTTTCAATGAAAAATTTGCTCAAGGACAAGGTATCACAATATGAAACTGGGTTGGGGAGGCTCAGAGGAAATGTGAGGAAGTACTACTTCACAGAGGTAGTGGTGGATGCTTAGAACAGCATCCCAGCATAAGTGGTTGGGGCTAGAATGGGTACAGGATTTAATAATGTATGGGATAGACACAAGGGAATCTTAGAAGTGTGTGTGTGGGGGAGGGGGGTTAAACTAGATTCCAAGTAGGATCTCCAGTTGCACTATTGATAAGGAAATTAGGGTAGACTAAGTGGACCAAGTAGGCCTTATCTGTTGACAACTTTAATGTTTCTATGTTAAGTAGCCTTCCAAATAAAAATGGTGACAAAGAGTATGGGCTGGATTCTCATTTTATTAAGTTGGTACAAGTGAAGCCCACCAGGATGAAATGCAGCACTGCAGAATTCTGCACTAGAGTTACTGCAGCAAATGATGCAATTTTAATTGGAGTTAATCCTTTTCATCATGCAGTAAACCTATGACACTGCACTTCATCCTGGTGGGTTTCACCGTAGCTACTCAAATTGCAGCCCATTTTTCTACTATTTTCATTTTAGCTCTTATATCTCAGGAATTCCCTTCTAGTCGGAAATTGACTTGTATTGTCCCAGTACCTAAAAAAGATAATGCCACTACTTTGAATGATTTTTGGTATATTTCTATTTTTAACCCATTGAGTAAAAAAACAAGAAAAGGTTGTTTCTCGGCAAACTAGCTAATAAGTATTTGAATAAATGGAGTTCACTTTATATGCAGCAGCATGGATTTAGGGAGAGGTACTAATAACACCTTGATCAGGTTCACAGATGAGGTTCTTCATGGTGTGAGAAAGGAATTTCTAATGGGGGCCATGTTCATTGACCTGACCAAGGTATTTGATCAGATGGATTATAAATTGCTTTGTATAAAACTGGAAATTATGGGTATCTCAAATAATGTTGCCTCTTGAATTCAGGATTAGTTGTCCAACCATGCTCAGTCAGTAGGTATTGGTCCTAAAATGTCGTATTCAAAGCCAGTTACTCAGGGGTTCCTCTGGAATCAATTTTAGGACCCCTAGTACTCTGCTTGTTGATAAACATATCTCCGGAGGCATGCTCAGATTGTGAAACTGTTTTATATACTGATAGTTTGATTATTTTCAAGAGTTCCAAGTGTTCTACATAAATTTCTCCATTTCTGAACTGTGATTTTTGTGCAGTCAACAAATAGTTTAAAAGTAACAATTTGGTCTTAAATTCATCCAAAAGTAAGTCTGTGTTATTTGGTTTACTTGTTTAGTTGAAAAAGTATTCTCAGTTATTAATCTCTGACTTGGATGACTCATCTATTGAACAGGTTGTACTTTTTAAGTATTTGTGTGTCCTTTTGGACCCTTTTCTTACCTATTCAGATCATATTGGGCAGCTTTGTAAAAGCATTATTCATAGGCCTGGAGCAATACATAAACTAGAAAAGAATTTTTCTTTAGAAATTCATCAAACAACTGCTACAGGGTCAGTTCTCCCTTTTTTAGGGCTGCAGTGGGTGAAACCCTGCAGACCTCTTGCTTTCCAAAAAGGATTTCATATTCCTTGCATTCTTTCCAACTGAACAACATGTTGGAGTTGCACCACAGTCACCTCCATGTCCATGGAGCACTCCTCTCACACCGAACTATTTTTTACTTGAATAAAAAAGGGCAGTCCTGATCTGGACACTGGGGGATTGGGCACCCACAGTGTCAGTCTTATTCTTCGGGGGGAGTGTTGAGAGGGAGGGACGGATGGGGGGATATCTCTAATTTAAAAATTAAAAAACAAAATGGTGGTCATGACAGAACACATCACACTCCACTGTATTCAAGATGGCCACATTACTCTACTGCACAATCGTAACCACTAGTGCATGAGCAGTGTAGTGTGTTGGCCATCTTGGTCATGGCAGAGTGTGCTGTATTCCATCATAACTGCTGATTTCTTTCTTTAAAAAAACTATGCATATCCCCTCCACCCAACCCTCCCTCTCAACACCCCCCCCCCAGAAACATAACAATGACACTGGGGTGCCCAATCCCTGAGTGTTGTGATCATGTTCCATGCCCCTCTTTTTTAATATATATATTTTTTTATCCTCCCACTCACCCGCCTTCTCAGCACCCACCACCACCCTGAAACATAACAATGACACAGAGGGTGCCCAATCCCCCAATGTCCTGATTGTGTTCCATGCCCCCCCTTTTTAAATATATATATTTTTTATCCCCCAGCCTGACCCTTCCTCTCACCGCCCACCACCCAGAAACATAACAGTGACACTGGGGGTGTCCAGTCCCCAAGTGTCATGAAGGCGATTCCTTGGTCCTTTTTTTAATCCTGTAAAAAGGAAAAACATCCGTTGATGTTTTTGGTGCCTTAATGTCCCCCCACCGACCCTACCACTCAGCACCCACCCCACCACCAAACCCTTACTTACCCATTGGGGGTCCAATGGTGTAATCTTCTTTGGATCACAGACACATCTTCTAAGCTGGACCACAAACTGAAGAAAGAGATATTCGGTTCAATGTATTTCAATGGGGTTTTGAATTTAGTAGCATAACTTGGGCATTTTTACATAATTTTTGCCCAGATTTTCAACATGCCTTCTTTGGAACCCTACCTCATGAGCAACGACACTATCATTAGGCAGATATGGTCCCAAAAGGTGATTTTGCATTCCCTGAATGAAATTACCTTTCGGCAGGAGTTCACAATTGTCACTGCCCTTATTCAGAAGGTGTACTCATAAGAAGGCTACTGCATGTTGAAAATTTGGTGTAAAAATATTAAAAAAACAAGTTATGAACCTACATTGAATTTTGCAAATGGAGGCTCATAACTTTGCTAATTTTCAATATTTTTTACAATATAGCTATATCTTTACAGCACCTCATGAATGTGACAGCTGTCATTTTTCAAATCCTTGCCCCAATTTTTTTTTTTTTACATCCCAAAAGCCGATTTCACAGTCCATGCACAAAATCACCTTTTGGGCAGGAGTTCAAAATTTTCTCTGCCATTGTTCATGAGGTGGAGTCATAAGAAGGCTATATTCTAAATTTGGTGTAAAAATATTAAAATAAGTTATGAGGCTATGTTGAATTTTGCAAATACAGGCTCATAAGTTTGGTAATATTTACTATTTTTACCCTAAAGTTTCAACATAGCCATTTCTTTACAGCACTTCATGTATGTGACAGCTGTCATTTTTCAGATCCTGCCCAAAATGTGTTTTTGCATCCTGAAAGTTGATTTCACAGTCCCTGCACAAAATCACCTTTTGGGTAGGAGTTGAACATATGCTCTGCCCTCCTTCATAAGCCAGGGTCTTAACAAGGCTATGTTAAAAATTTGGTGCAAAAATATTACAAAACAACAAATTTATGAACCCACATTACATTTTGCTAACACAAGTTCAAAATACTGGTAATTTTGAATATTTTTATCCCCAAATTACTAGGCTGCAGCTCTATTAGCTCTGTCAAGAGTATATTTTGATTATGCATCTGCTTTGTGTCAGCATTTCATTCGTACTGTGTCAGAGGACACCAACAGATATTCACTTCATTGACAGAGCTACTTGTTTTTGTTCCATTAGAGCAAGGCTATAGTTTCACTAGAGGCTGCTCAGGAGACATAGCAGCATAGCCTTATAAGTGGGAGCAACTTGGTGGGGGGGAGAGCAGGTAGTTTTCTTTCCCTGCAGCAGCTACTTGTCCTTAGTCAGGCAGAGGTTAAACAACTTTAGGGTACAATTAGTTTGTTTTACAAGCAGAGCTAATATTGCTTTGTGTTAACAGCACAGTGATACCAGCAGAGCTAAACTTGGCATTTGCTTTTAGCAGCAGGGCTAAACTGCTGTAATTTCTCCACAGTGGCAACTCAACAGTACATGGCAGGAGCAACTTCAGGGGACAATTCAAAGGAGTGTATCACTGAGGCAGTCAACCAATCAGTGAAGCATACACATGGCACCAATTTTAAAATAATCTCTCTGTGCTACAAAAACATCCGCTCTTAGTGTCCTATCCTGACCACAGCATTTTGTCCATACTGGTGTCGGTGGACACCAACAGATAGTTACTTCATTGACAGAGCAACTTGTTTTTGTTCCAGCAGAACAAGGCTATAGTTTCACTAAAGGCTGCTCAGGAGCCATGGCAGCACAGCCTTGTAAGCAGGAACAACTTTGGGTTAGTTTTCTTTCCCTGCAGCAGCTACTTTTCTTTAGTCTGGGACAATTAGTTTGTTTTACCAGAAGAGCTAATACTGTTTTGTCCTAACAGAAAAGTGTTACCAGCAGAGCTAAACTTGGCATTTGGTTTCACCAGCAAGGCTAAATGGCAGTAATTTCTCCATGCAGCAGCTCAACAGTACACAGCAGGAGCAACTTCAGGGGACAATTCAAAGGAGTATGTCACTGAGGCAGTCGGCCAATCAGTGAAGCATCCACCATGGTGCCAATTTTAAATGAATCTCTCAGTGCTATAAATACCCCTGCTCTCAGTGTCCTGTCCAGACCAAGGCATTTCATCCATTCTGGTGTGAGAGGACACCAACAGATAGTTACATCATTGACAGAGCTACTGTACTTGTTTTTTTCCACCAGAGCAAGGCTATAGTTTCACCAGAGGCTGCTCAGGAGGCATAGCAGCACAGACTTGAAAGCCAGTGCCACTTTGGGGGACAGTTAGCTTTAGGGTCGGTGGACACTCCAAACAGCAGACAAGATGTTCTTCAATTCTGCCAAACAGAGCTGATTGTTTCTGCAAGGGAGATGCTAAGGGTCCTCCCTCTGTCCCTCATCCCACCCACACCAGGCTCAATACACTTTATAGGTACAGTACCATGCCCTACTTCCTTCCTTCCATAACACAGGGCAGGAAGGTTCTAAATAAAAAATAAAACAGGTTCTACACCAACAAAACATGAATATTATAAACTGCAGACACTGTAGAATACTTTTCAGTGGTGCACATATCAGAAATGTAGAACACTGTCCCCCATGCTAGACCATCAGTGACCTAAAATTCCAGCTCTGGGGAGCCTGGGCTCCAATTTTACAGTTACAGTGACAACTGCATGGTAGCAAGCCCTCTCACATTTCACCTCCAATCCCCCAATTCTCAGATTTTGGCAGCCCTACAGGAGGCAGGTCTGGGGCAGCTCATTAATGCACCAACAAGGGGGGAGCTGTCCTGGACCTGATACTTACTAACTGCAATAAGCTACACAAGGTAGAAGTAGGGAGCCATCTAGGTTCTAGTGCTCTACACTTGATATAGTTCAAGGTAAGCACATTTGAGGACACCAGTCACTCAAAAACAAAGGTTCTACAAGGCCCGGTGGTGCTGAGGGTTGAGGCGCTGGACGCCACACCTCGTGCTATGCTGGTGACCCAGGTTTGGGAATGAGCTCAGGGCATCGGAGGTTGGCAGGGGAGGACTGGGAGAGAACGTCGGAAGACAGCTCTCCTGGTCCTGGGGTGGGACTGGAACTCTACACCGCACTGCGGCGACCCCTGGGGATGCCCAGAGGTACCGCAAGCAGCGGTGTAATGCGGGGGACCACAGCGGACATCTGCACATATGTGCACAGACGTCATTGCACAACCTTGGTCCCAATGGGGAAAAAGAACAGGAAAATGGCAGCACAGGTCCAAGGCAGCTTGATAGCCACAGCTCTGCTGGCCAACGATGCCTGGAGGCATGTGCCAGTACTGGTTCCTCGCCGGGCGCGGGGGTATGGGAGGGCCCCCTTTCACAGGTGTACTTGCATCTGCCAGCTGGGCATGCGAGCTTCGGGGGGCAGTGGAGTGGAGTGGTGGCTGGATGTAGAACAGGGCTATGGCTGCAGAGGAGAAAATGTTAAATGTTAAAAAAAAAAAACAAAGGGTCTAGATTTTAAAAAGGTGGATTTTCAAAAAATGATGGTCAGGCGGAAGAGACATCATGGGCTAACCTGAAGAAAGCAATATCAGTAGTCATGGAGCAATGCACCAGGAGGGTAAGGAAGGCTAAAAAGAGAAGAAACATGCTTTGGTTCACAAGGAAGGTGGCAACCAAAGTGAGGGAAAAAGGCTAGCTTTTACAAAATTCAAGGAGTCTGAGTGTGAAAAAGACAAAGAAAAGTATACGGAGAAATGGAAGGAGGCAGGTAAAGTAATAAGGAAGGCTAAAGCTGAAACAAGTAAGGATAGCACTAGTAGTAAAAAGGGGCGACAAAACCATTTTTAGATATATCAAGGAGAAGAGAAGAAATGTGGGGGGATTGTAACACTCACATAAGAGGAAGGCGGGCCAGTGGAGGAGGACTGAAAAGGCAGAGATCCTAAATAAATACTTCTGCTCAGCTTTCTCAAGGTAAAAAGAGATAAATGGACCTACAGTACACTACTAAAAAAGACACACTGATATCAGGGGTGGATATTAGCCCCTTCACAGAAGAACAAGTGCTAAAAGGACTAAACAAGCTAATGGTGGATAAGACCATGGGCCCAGACGAGATACACCCAAGAGTCTTGAAGGAACTGGCACAGGAACTGGTGGTACCTTTAACCAAACTATTCACCAAGTCCCTAAAGAGTGGGCTGGTCCCAAAGGACTGGAGAGGGCAACAGTTGTACCTCTCTATAAGTTGGGAAGCAAAGAGGAGGCAAGAAACTACCGGCCAGTCAACCTCACTTCTGTGGTGGGCGAATTGATGGAGTCGCTGCTTAAAGAAAGGATTCTAGAGTTTCTGGAAAAAAACAAGCAGCAGGACACAAAGCAACACGGCTTCAAGACAGACAGATCATGCCAAACTAACCTGATCAACTTTTTTGACTGGGTCACCAGGGTAGTGGACCAGTGGGGTGTGGTGAATAAAGTCTACCTGGACTTCAGTAAAGCATTCGACTCTGTCCCACACAGAAGTCTGATAAATAAGATGCACAGCATGGGGATAGGGCAAGGGGTAATCATCTGGATAAGAAACTGGCTTAATGGAAAGATACAGCGGGTGCAGGTGAATGGTGCATTGTCTGAAGAGAGGGAGGTGACTAGTGGAGTGCCTCAGGGTCAGTGTTGGGACCTCTCCTCTTCACTGTTTTCATTAGCGACATCGCCGATGGTTTTGAAGGGAAAGTGTATCTATTCACAGAGAACACCAAGAATTGCATTAATGTATATACCCCTGATGGGGTGGAAAAAATGGAAATGGACCTAAAGAAGCTGGAGAAGTGGTCAAAAACATGGCAACTGAAATTCAACGCAGAAAAGTGTAAAGTCATGCACATAGGTAGCAGCAATCTAACAAGAGAGTACCACCTGGGGGGAAAAACTGGCAGCAACCAAACAAGAAAGTGACCTGGATGTCATTATATCAGAAGACTTAAAAGTGGCAAAACAGTGTGAAATGGTGACATTGAAGGCTAGTGGGATGCTGGGGTGCATTGGGAGTGGCATCATGAGCAGAAGGAAGGAGGTGGTACTATCACTGTATAGGTCACTGATGAGACCCCACCTGGAATACTGTGTCCAGTTTTGGAGGCTGCACTTCAGGAAGGGCATAAACAGGTTGGAGATGGTGCAGAGGAAGGCTACAAAGATGATACAGGGACTGCACCAAAGGCCATATGAGGAAAGACTAGGAGAATTTGTGCTCCCTAGAGGAAAGGAGAGAGAGGGGTGATATGATGGAGACATTCAAGTAGCTCAAGGCAGTAAATAGGGTGCAGGTGCAGGATCATTTTCAGGTCAGAGACTGCGAACTAGGGAGCATGACATGAGACTGCAGGGAGGGAAGTTCAGGGGCAAATATGGGGAAGCACTTTTATACCAGAAGGGTGGTGGAATCTTGGAACAGCTTGCCCAGGAGGTTGTGGGGGCTAAAATGGTTAGCGAATTCAGGAATGCATGGGATAGATACAAGGGTGTCAACAAGAAATAAGCCATATTGGGGGATAGGGTATGGGCAGACTAGATGGATCCAAGCAATCCTCATCTGCCATCACATTCTATGTTTCTGTGTTTCTGTATTGGTCCAGCAGAGCTTCAAAAAGTACAGGTTGGTTATCATAAAATATATGTCTCTTTGTCCTTCTTGCACCATCCAGAAGTTATTATTGTCTTCTTTATTCTCAACTTAATTGGCTTTCTCCGGTGTCATGTATCAAATATTTTTTTGGTCATTTAGTCCATAAAGCAATTTTTCCAATAGTCTCACCCTTGCTTGAGGATTTAATTAAAGTTTCACATTTAGATACTGCTCGTCAGTCGTCTGAGTGTCTACAATTAGTTACTTCTTTGCGTAAAACAAAAATGGGCTCTGAGGCTTTTTCTATGTTTGCTTCAGGATTTTGGAAGCACTTCCTGTTGCCATGCATAACATTATTCTTCTATTAATTCATTAAAAGTTAAATTGCATCAGTATTTATTTGAGACTTTTAATTGTTGATTTTGTATTTTTTGGTGTCTTTTTTATATTAATGTGATTATGCACTACCATTTTCTGTATACCTTTGGCCTGGGTCAAACCTATTAAGTGCCATTGGTCCTGTGCTCCTTACCAGGTTCACACATTAAAATAAATAAACAAATAAATAATCTCCAGTAGCTTCCCTGATACTGAAACTTTCCTGAAAACGTTGAGTACAAGAGCTCACAAATGCTCCCACAGCACACATCTTTAACCTATCAGTCACAACTGGTATTGTCCCTTCTTGCTAGAAAACAGCCTTTATATTACCCTTGTTTAAATCAAGAGACCCTAGTGATTTACATAATTACAACCCGATCTTCATTCTGCCTGTCTTGTTCAAGCTCCTAGAAAAATTGGTCAATAACCAGTTAAAGAAACACCTAGAAAAATCTAATTTATTTAACCCCCTCCAATCTGGCTTTCAGCAAAACCATAGTACGGTGTCAGCCCTAGCCAAAGTGACTGATGGTTGGTTCACTGCACTGGACAACAAAAACTTTACTGGACCTGTCTTCTTAGACCTTAGCTAGGCATTAAGCATGATCGACCACAACATTCTGTTAAACACACTCAAAGATCTTGGTCTAAACAGCTGCTCACTGAACTGGTTTACTAGCTGCCTTTCTGGTTGGCTCCAGCGCATCAGAGCAAATGGACTCCTCTCCTCACCCACTCCAATAACTAGAGGTGTACCCTAGGGATCTATCCTTGGACTTCTATTATTTACAACATATATCAAATCCCATAGTGACAACATCCACAACTCCAGACTCCAGTTTTTCACAGATGATACCATCCTGTACACTTCCAAACTCTCTCTGGCCAGCAATGTAACTGAACTCCAAACAGACTTTAAACAGTTGGAGTACAACCTGAAAAGATCCAAATTACTGCTCAACACCAAAAAAAACCAAAATTATCTACTTTTTATCTACACATCTCCCTTCTTCTCATTTACAGGTCACACTGGCACCTATCGTAACCTTATTAGGAGACTCGCTAGAGCCAGTTGACCAGTTCAAATACCTTGGGGTATGGTTAGTTAGCAAAGTATCCTTCTCATGTCACATTGAATCCCTCGCTAAGAAGCTAAAATTTAGATCTCAGCTTTTTCTACAGAAACAAATCCCTTTTTCCATTAGACATTAGGAAAAGACTTGTCCAACCCACCTTTTTCCCTCTACTTGACTACGCGGATATCATCTATAATAGTAGCACAGCAACAAACTTTAAAAAGCTGAACACACTATTTCACCACACAAGCTGGTTCATAACCAATACACCCTATAGAACCCATCATTGTGCCCTCTACTCAGCAGTAAGCTGAACATCCCTGGCTGCAAGAAGAACACTCCACCCTAGAATTTGGGCTCTTAAAGCACTCCAGAACAAAGTTCCTTCCTATATCACCTCCCTATCACACCGATACAACTGCATCTACACTCTTAGAAACATAGACTTTGACAGCAGATAAGGACCACTTGGCCCAACCAGTCTGCCCATTTCCCTACCTATTGGATAAGCTGCAGATCCTAGTTAACCAACAGCCTACTTCCTCCTATCCTCCACTATAATTGTCTTATGTCTATCCCATGCATTCTTGAATTCCCGCATACATTTTCTTTGAAGTGCTCAAATTGTCTATACTCTATGGTAAAACTGCCCTCAGTCATGTTATCCCATCCACTTGGAATAAACTCCAAGCAATACTAAAACTTTCTGAACCAATTTCCTTGAACATATTCAAAACTATGGCCATCAAAGCGTTTGCTGAATGTTACCATTGCCAAAACAGCAAGCAGTCCTTGCCATTGCCAAAATAGCAAGCAGTTCTAGTGGAAAACCCCTACAACCCTTAAAGCACTTGACTGTAAATTCGTTTTATGTCCCCTCATGTCTACCTTCCTGCCTGCTAGCCCAGCTCCCCTCTTTCTCCCTCCTTGCCTGTTAACTCTTCTGCTTTAGCTCTGCATAAAAGTTAATTTATCTAAACTCTTACTGTACATTATTTACATGTGTCAAAACCAAACAAAATTCATGTACTGCAGCTGCATTGTACTGTATTATATCCTATTGTATTATTGTAGCACTTTTGTATACTTGTACCAAGATGTCCTAAAAGGACCTCCTTGTAAATGAGCATGCTCAGTGGAGTTTTCCTGCAAATAAACTTGAACTTGAACTGGAACTTGAACTCATTTACAAAGGTTCCAAGTCAAATACATAAGCAAAAAATATTACAAGTACAACAAGCAGTTCCAGAGGAAATGCAGTCAAGTCAGGCTCAAAGCACTTAAGGCAGAACAATTACATACACTTTTGAAGAAAAAAAAAATTAAAATACAAATCACTGTATGAAAGTCACAGGTTATGTACAAAGAGAAACCAAATAAGTAAGCATTGCTCCACGATAAAGGAGGGCTGTACTAGGGAATTAATGTCCAGTGGTGGGGGGGTTGGTGGACAAGGCCAAAGGCCGGGTGCCTCCAACCATCAACCAGCCATTAATTCCCTAGTAAAGCCCGACTTTGGAGTGGATTGATGCACTTGTAACATGGCAAGCACTTACAAAAATTTGTAGAAAAAATAGCAATTGGCTAAGAATTACACACACACTGGTGCCCACAGTTAGAAACAGGTAAATATATTTTTGACTGCAGCAATATTTGTTAATATTGCAGTTGCTATTTTCCCCCCATCTGATTTCAAATACTGCAATTTGGTGCCTTAATGTCTACTAATAACATTAAAATAACAAATTTTTAATTACAATAACAAGTAATTATTTATGGTACTCGTAAGTAGTGATGAAATACTACTCTGGCATTATGGTATGCCTCATTTGCATATTGTGGCAGGTGGAAAACACACCACAGAGAGCCGTACACACATTTTTTGGAGGAGCCAGTTTCCAGATTTAGCTGCTGACTTTAAAAGATTGGGAGCACATGAGCTGCTGCCGTGGAATGATGGACTAAGTAGCCCAACTCGACTGACACAAGTTGTGGAGAAAATTCATTTTTGGAATAGTGCAGCAAGGAGTCACGTTCTTCTGGCACTGGCACATTTGCATCATCAACAGAGACTCATGAAGCAGCAGCTGCAATGGAGATGCCTCCCCTGCTGTACGTTCAAGCAATTCTGTGGGGACTTTCATTTGGGAGGAGGGTGGGGTGTGGGGCTTGGGACGGGGTCTGCTCCATATGTCATGTGTAGCTGCCACATGTAGCAACTGTAAGCTTTCCTGACTGGTCCCAGCTGGGAGCAGAGGGTGCTGATTAACACTACTTCTCTAGCAAGTTTCTCACAACAAAAAATGCGGTAATTTATTTCTTCTCACATTAGGACTGGGGCTGTTCTGTGTGGACAACTTTGTAGTGGTACGCGAATTTGCAGTGAGTAAATGCGATGGCCACAGGGCAGGTGGGTGGGAGGTAGCAGTGTGTGAAAATTGTGTTAAATAGGGATTGTGGTGTGGACACTTACAGTACTACACAATGAAGGGGGCATTAATAGGGAATTAATGCTGCTTCATTTTGGGTCATGGGCTGTCTTTCCTTCAATCTTACTGCTTTATTTTAGATTGTTATTTTGCCATGTTACAAGACAGCTTAACAGTTACAGTTGCAATTGACTTTAAATGCAGATCTAAACCATCTCTTAAATGGATTAATGTTAGGGAGATTCAGCAGTGTATTGACAATTTGTTTAACCAGTTAGTGGCCCTGACAGCAAATGACCACTTGCCCAGCTGAGTACACAATAATAGAAGCTTAAGAGCATTCCTGGCCATATTCCTGGTGTCGTAGTGGTTGGAGGTGGTGCAGAAGCAATTTGTTAAAGCAGGTAGTGTTTGGCCCAAGAACACTTTTGGGCTTGTAGACCGGTCTGGAGTTTTTATTCTGCTGGGTAAAGGTAACCAGTTAATGAGTGCATAATGAGCTCAACAATGAGTGTGGTTATCTTCATATATTGATGTCAAGCATAATGGCCTGTCATTTCCCGGTTTATTCTTGGAGCCTTTTTAGAGTATATGCACCATATGGTCCACTGTCTAATCCTTGGGAACATTAGTGGATCATGTTGACTTGTTGATTATCATTCCCAGTGGGATGGCCCATTATTTGGCCCACATCTTTAAAGTTGTTTGGTGTGTTCAATCTGGGCCAATAGCTTTGCTTTTGTTAACCATCCTGAGCATTCTCTTAATTTATTTTGCTGTTATTTATATCACATATTATGTCTTTTTGTACTCCTTTAAATAACATCATTGTTAGTTACATTGCCTTCCTGCTCCACTGTAAATACTAATGCAAACAAAAAAGAATGGTTTAGGCATTCTGCCATCTGTTTCTACTTTGTTATTATGTCGCAATTCTCATGATCTTGTAGTGGCCAAACACTCTTCTGTGTCTTTTTGTTTCTCCCTGGTATATCTGAAAAAATATTTTAGTATTGGAATTAACTTCCATTGCTATCTGGTCTTCTGTTGTTTTGCTCCTCAGATTTGGCTTTTTCTTATTATGAGTTTATCCCTGTACTGTATAGCCTTGTCTGTTTACAATCATGTCATGTAACCTGCATCACCTGTATATCCCTTTTTTCTCCATAACTGTGTGTAGAACATTGCCTGTATCTTATACTTCTATAACATACTTCCTCCTCTGTGTGATACATTCTTGCTCTAAGACATCAGTGTGATTTGCATATAGCCCACTGTTGCTCAGTTCTGATGCCCTTAAGCTTCTCTCCCCAATTAACCTGTGCTTTAATCTTTTTATTAATTTAATGTCTACCTTGTAAAGAAGTATTGTATATGCTGCTTCCTTCATTTTCTCTCTGTGCTTTCAAAATAGTAAACTTATTGATATTAAGGGCACTATTGGCAAGTGCTTCTCTGTGCAGCTTTCTGACCAGGTTCTCCTTGTTACTATGAATAAAGTTTGATGCAGATTGATTTCCTTGAACAACTATATAGTATCAATTAGCACTACTCAATAAGATCCATAGCTTGTAATCTACACTTGGATTTGGCTGTTGTCTAGTCCCACTCTATTTTTGTTAAATTGAAGTCCCCATCACAACATGCTTCCCTTAAATGAAGCTTTTCAAATCTAATACTATCATTTTAGATCCTGACATTTCTTCTGTAACATAACTCACCTGTAACTGTGTTACCCCATTTGATACCTAAGCCAGAGCAGTTTTATCCCTTCAGAGCTGAAACCATTTATTTCAAGTACCTCTAGTTTGTTTTTGTTTTATAATGTCATCCATCCTTCTTTTATTCCTTTGCCTATCTCTTCTGAATAATTTATAGTCGTCCCTCTCTGTTACAAACAGGTCCATTTAATTCTACCATGTCTCTGTTATTCCAGTTATGTCCAATTCTTCCAAGTTGATCAGTGATCCAATTCATCCCATTTCTGTATACTCCATGCATTTGTGCACAACCACATCTAGTTTCTGTCATGTTTCTTTTGTCCTGTTCCAGTACTTTTGACTGTATCATGGTCCTGCCCATCTCCTTGATAACATTGGAATTAAACTCATGTTTGTTTATCCTCCTTATTAGAAGCTTCACTAGTCCATGAGTAACGGGAGATGTAGTAGCCCTTCCTATGTTGGGTGGTAACCTATTATTACTGTTGATGTGGTTAGGAATCTTGGGGTCATTTTATACTGCAGGCTAACACTAGACCAGTAGGTGTCAGCAGTGGTCTGATCTAGCTTTTATTGTTTTCGAAATATCACCAGAATCAAACAGCATCTGGCTCCTGCTGACCTGGCAGTGATGGTTCATGCTTTCATTACCTCCAGGAAGGTCTACTGCAATGCTCTGTATGTAGGGCTATCTGGGGTTTAATGTGACACCTCCAACTGGTCCAGAATGCTGCAGCTCTGCTGGCAATAAGAATTCTCGGAGGGACTACATCATGCTGGGCCTGCATGCACTGCACTGGTTATCCTTGCAGTATTGCATAACCTTGAGGATATGCTTGTTAACATACAAGGCCCTGCATGGTTTGGGACCTGACTACTTGAAAGATCTTCTGAATATTTACCTCCCAACCCAACCCCTCCACTCAACCAGTGCTGGCCTACTTGTTGTTCCATCATTCCATTTGAAACAATTGGGGATAAAGCTTTTGGTACTACAGCCCAATATTGTGGACCTCCCTTCCTGAGAGTATCTGCTTTGCTGGCCTAGTTGAGGCCTTCAAGATATTATTTAAAACTTGCCCATTTGAGCAAGCCTTGCACAGCTAGTTAGTTTTTAGATTTACATTGTCTATATATTTAATGGTTGTTATGTATTTTTATTATGTTTTCAACTAGTATGGGATTTGTTATGTTTATAATTTTAAATTATGTAAAGTGCCCTGAGCCCATGGGAAAGGGAGCTTTATAAATAAACTTGGCTGCCCTTGCCTTAACTTGTGCAATTCCCCTCCTCTTGACTAATTCAAAGTTGCCCAAAAGAGTGAGTTGATTCTGTTCTTCGATCTATTTACGTCTTGACTGTTCAGATAAAGTCCATGGGCTAAATTTTCAAAGATCCCCTAGAACCGATGCAAGCTGCACCAAGTCCTTGCTTGCAGCAAAGCTGGGTGTGTCAGGGATCCTGTGCTGTATTTTGAAAGAAGCGGGGTCCCGCGCCAAAGTCCCCAGAGCTTCCACAAGCCATGCCATGCATCAAACTGATGGTGCACTCGAGGTGAATGATAGAGGAAGCTGTAAACCCCAGGCAGAGGAAACCTTGCCCCATATCGTCATCCCTCCACCCATAGCAGGGCAGCACTGTGAGATGACTGTGAATAGCTTATCAACCTAACTGGCCCATGCATATTTGTGCCTGTCCCTGGCAAGAAATGTACACAGCTAAGGAATGCCTGAAGAAGCTAAGTGAGAGCACCTGAAACAACTGCCATGTGCTTGACAGTGCTGGTGTTACAGGTGGTACAATCCAGGGTAGTATGCAAGATAAAACCCAAGACAGTCTACCAAAGACATCATGCTGCAGCTACCATCACCAAGTCTTATGTCCCCCAAAACACAGCTGCTGCTCAGACGTGCATGAGAGGTGACCACTAGCCATGAATGTGCACACAGACATTGATGGGTAGCCCTAATAAGAGTAGCAGATTAGGTAAGGAGTAGAATGAGGTATCTAAGGTGCCAACCTGCATCCATGGAGCACCCTTCCCCATCCTGGCTTAACTCAGTGACTCCTAGAAACACCTGTAGGTGTCAGCAAATCTAACTGCAGCGCATCCCAGAACGCTTACAGAAGTCACCCACAGACTTCCTGTGTGTCCTAGAAACGTCTGGAGAAGTCACTCACATGTTTTAATATTACTTGCCAGACAGAATAGATTAGAATTGACTGCATAGTACCATTAGAAAGGTAATGTTGTGCTGAACAACTTTGCCACTGACACTTTGTGTGTATCATGTTCACTTTAGGAGTTATTCATATTTGTTTATGACATTTTGTCCATCCAGAACCACCTAAGCACTTTGAAAAAAAAAACACACATTCTGGGTATCTCAGCCAGTATAAAAGAAAACCCAAACTGAATACAGTTGATTGCGCAGAACCGTTGGAAAGACAATTTTGTGTGCACCAACTTTGCCACTGATACATTGTGTGTATCATGTATACTTTAGGAGTTATATGCATTTGTTTATGGTATGTTGTGTATGGTTCAGATTTGTCCCACAAACCTCACCAACACACCTTGACTCAAATGGGGAAAATTATGTTTAATACTACAGAAATAGCTGTTTGTTTTACCAACAAATTATTAAAATTACATCTAATGTCTAGATGCTTAATTTGGTGTTGATATGTTACATATTTCCCAACAAAAAAAGGTTTATGGTACATTTTTTAGTGGAAAAAATGTTTTGTTTTGCTGTTTCAACCAGCACAGAAATTAAACTAAATTACCTGCTATTCTTTGCATATGACCATTGGAAAGGTAATTTTATGCCAAACAGTTTTGCCACTCGTACTTTGTGTCTAGCTCTTACGTTTTTTGTGCTGTTAGCATTTGTTTGCGGCATGCTAATTATGGCTTGATTTTGTTTAGAAAGGCCCAGGATTAACTGTTAACAGTATACAGGAGACAAGTGCTGCAACTTCAGAAAGCTCCTGTGGAGGCAATGAGCTAAGATATCCCCTGCCACACATGACATGGTAGGGCACACAATTGGCTGTGTGAGCCCCAGGACTACAGTGACACCTTGGGCCCATGCTTCCACTCTGCTGATTCAGAGGGGTTACATGTCAATGGTGGCACATGGTGATCTGCAGTCTCCCTGGTTGGATATATGCTAAGCTACCAAAACCCATCTGGTAACTTGCACTACAGCCACCACAGATGTCAATGCCTTGCAGACTGCATGTGTCCTAGCATCTACCTATATAGTGGTGTTGAGTGCACACTGTGGGACACACCATGGTATGTGTAACAGGTGTCAGTGCCAGGGGACCCTGCTGTGCAGTGCCCATGTGCCATGGTGGAGTGTGCCACACCTGCTACTGTCACCCATTGCCTAGTGTCAGGGTACCCCATGGCATGCCATGTCCGTATCCTAATCCTGGCCATGAGGTTCTAAGGGATTCACTGATGAATGAGAACAGGGTAGGCACATTACCCAGATATGGTCGGTGTTCAAGCTGCACCTCCTGGACTATGCTAGTCCCTCCATTTGACCACTGCCTTGGTACATGGATGGCATACAGGGCTGTTAGACAAGCTTTTTGCTGGTCTAACTTTAGTGGCCCATTTGATCTTTGGGTGTGTGTGAAAATCCCAATGTAGGGGATGCGGCATCTCCATTGCAGGGCAAGCCCCCAACCAACAGGGCACAGCCGTGCATCTGCTGGAAGCATGACACAAGCCAATCTGATACAGAGGGTTTCTGGTTATGCTGCAAGCAGCCTTTGAAAATTGTGTTTGCTACAATATCTGATGCTGAGTGCCCCTTGCGTCAATTTCTTTTGACATAAGGTCATGTATCAGTCTTGAAACTTTGAAAACCACACCCATGTTTCAAAACAGATGTTTTTCAACTGTCCAATTTCTAAGAAATACAAATACCTCTATGTTGCACCAACACTGTATCCATGCAATTATCCTTGCAAATCTGGCTTTTCATCTCTTATCTCCAATCTAGATAGGTAGTACTGTATCTCTGAAAAGATTGCTACCACTTTTCTTTCTTTAATCATCCTCCCCGGTTCAATAAAATCCTATATTATGTTATGTTATGTTATGTTATGTTATGTTATGTTATGTTATGTTATGTTATGTTATGTTATGTTATGTTATGTTATGTTATGTTGTTATGTTCATTTTTTAAGCTTGTGTAATTTGTCCCCATGTGTTCTCTTACCAGTTGTCGATCTCTTAGAGACTCCAGAAAAGCTGCCTATTCTCACTGTATGTTTCATTTTAGCTCCTGCTAAGCAACATAAACTGTTGTTCTCTATGTCTCTTCTACATATTTTGTTTATCAGTCAGCCTCCACATGGAATCCCCCCAAAACTGAAGTCTTAATTGTCTCTTGCTGCATCTGGTATTATTTGATTTGTATGATCAGGTGCATCATCATGTTTTGTTTTTTTTATGTCCTGGATTCTTCAACATCTTAAATCAATTCTCCTTGGGTACTGACAGATTTCTATTATGGTCATGTGCACCCTTGTTGGTTCAGTTTTTTCTTTTCATAACTTCCCGTGTAGTTTCATCTTTATCTTAATTGGGTCCATGTACCACTTCCTAGTGTGACTACCATTATGTCTTAATACTATGTTTTTCCTTCCATTTCTACCACCTTTGATTGAGTAGCCTGTGTTTGTGTTCATACCGCTTGCAGATATGTACATTATCCCTCATTTACACATTTCCTCTGTAGTTTCTTATCTATCATGCTGAGTCTCTCAACTAACTCTTCAATGATTTTTCTGGTTTTCACAGGTAAAATAATTCAAATCCCTCTATTTTGCACCAACACTATATCCATGCTGTTATCCTCTGAAGTCTGGCTTTTCATCTGTTATCTCCAAAGTGGATAGGCAGTACTTCTGAAAAAAATTCTACCACTTTTCTTTCTTTAATCTTCCTCCTTTGTTTCATAAAATTCTATATTATATTAAATTATATTAGTCATATTATCTTCATTTTTGAAGCTTGTTTAATTTGTCCGTGTGTATTCTTACCAGTGGCTGATCTCCTAGAGGCTCCAGGAAAGCTGTGTATTCTCGCAACTATATGTCTAATTTTAGTTCCTGATCAGCAAAAGAAACTGATGTTCTCTATGTCCCTTCTGCATACTTGTTTACCTATCAACCTCCACATTGTATCATCCAAAACCGTAGTCTTAATTGTGTCTTGCTGCCTCTGGTATGATTTGATTTGCATGACCAGGTGCATTGTCATATAGTTTTTCATGTCCTTGGTTCCTCATCATCTTGAATAAATTCTCCTAGGGTACTGACAGATTTCTATGATTGTCTTGTGTGCCCTTATTGGTTCAGTTTCTTCTTTTCATAACTTCCCATGTACTATAGTTTCATCTCCATGTTATTTGGGTCCATGTATCTATTCCTAGTTTCACTGCCATTATATCTTAATACTATGTTTTTTGCATCCATTCCTACCACCTTTGATTGAGTAGCCTGTGTTTGTGTTCATACTGCTTGCAGATATGTACATTATCCCTCATTATGTTTGCTTGCACGCATGTGCAAGAAACATAGTACCATCATACAAGTTTTCGCAGGTGTGCCTCCCCTACTTCCAGTGCCCTGCTCCCTTTTGCAGGCATGGCTGTACTGTGCCAATGAATGTCAGAGTTCTCTATGACAGCCATTCAAATGCAGTGGCATACAGTTGAAAGAGAGAAGCCACTGCAGTCAGCGGTTGTAACATGTAAGCAATTTGCATACTGAATGCCTACAATTTGTACTGCATCCTGAACGCAGATGTCATAGACAGTTCTCTTCAAGTTCCCCCTCCCCAAATACTCAAGTAGCATGCTGGGAGCCCACCCCAGCATGCTCATGCTCTCCCCCCGCCACACACAGTATGGCCGACGGGGGTGCAACAGCCCTGTCAGCTCTCGGCCCCCCACAGACTTCTAGGTGCCAAGCTAGGAGCCCACCCCAGTGTGGCAAACATCTGTCACGGCTGTGAGGTTGCCAATCCCCATCGGCTCCACTGACCCCCAAAAAACTTTCAGCTGCCACACTGGGAGCCCACCCCAGTGTGGCACAAGTCCTGAGTGGTCTTAATAAAAAGAAAGAAAAAAACTGAAAACAAAAAAAGGTCCCTTGTTGATTGTCTTGCCCCCCTCCTCCAACCCTTACCCACCCTCTGCGCATCCACCTCCCCACACCCCCCTGACCCCATACTTATCTTCAGAGCCTGGAACGACAATCTTCAGTGGACCAGAAACACGTTTGCACTCTTCGAAGCCAATCGCGAACTGAAGAAATGCCAGTAAACTGCATAATGGCATAAACATTTTTTTTCAACTTTGGTACATATCTCACCCATTTTGGGGATTTTGTCCACCAAATTTTCAACATTGGTGTTTGGGGCCCCACCTCATGAACTCAATCACTGTCATTTTGTTATTCAGTCCCAAAAGGTGATTTCACAGTCACTGCACAGAACCACCTTTCAGGACCCAGTAACAAAATGACAGTGTCACATTCATAAGGTAGACCCCAAAACCCTACTTTAGAAAATCTGGTGAAAAAATTTCCCAAAATGACTGATTTACAAGAGTGTATTGGACAGTTTCTACACACGCTCGTAACTTTGCACATTTTCAATATTTTCACTCCAGATTTTCAATATTGCCATTTTACCACACCTCTTTATGAGCAGTATAGCTGTTATTTTTCATATCTTGCCCCAAATGTGTTTTTCTGCATGTAACGCCCAATGGTGCAGTGGGTGTGCAAAATCAATGTTAGGGACAGATTAAGAAAATCACAGTGACACTGTTCATGAGCAGATGTCTTAAAATGGCTATGTTGAAAATTAGGTGACAGAAGTCTATAAAATGACTGTGTTACGAGCGTGCATTGCGAAGTTTCCATGCACCCTCATAAGTTCACGAATTTGTACTATTTTCAGTCCAAATTTTCAACACTGGCATTTTTCCACACCTCCTTATGAACAGTGCAGCTGTAATTTTTCACACCCTGGCTGAAATGTATTTTCCCACTTCCGGCACAGAAATGCATGGTTGCTGTGGGAAATCAGTGTTAGGGACAGATTAAGAAAATCACAGTGACACTGTTCATGAGCGGAGGTCCCAAAATACCTGAGTTGACAATCTGCTGCAAGATATCCCCGAACTAATTACATTATGGGTATGCATTGCACAGTTTCTACGCAAGCTAGTGACTTCACTTTTTTTATATTTTCACTCCAGATTTTCAACATTGCCATTTTTTACACCACCCCATGAACAGTATAGCTGTCATTTTTCACATCCTGTTCGAAATGTGTTTTTGCACCTGTGGTGCCAAATGGCGTAGTCACTGTGCAAAATCAGCTTTCGGCTAACAAATTGATATTGCCACTGTTCAAGAGGTGGGGGGTCACAAAAAAACCCTGTTGAAAATTTGGAGTGAAAATACCAATGAACGCCTGGGGTGTTAGGGTTTCTGACCATAACACCCCACCATGTAGAGACTGACAGGCATTGGGAGTGTGACTTAGCCTGTAATGCTCATGCCATTCCACCCACACCCACACCCTGCAGCCAGTGACAAGCATGGAGGTGTGCCTTGGGCTCTTTCGCCCCAAAGTTCACCCCATTCTCCTATACTGCACCCATCTCACCATATTTCCTTATGGAATGGGGTGAGCATAAGGCCCAAAGACCCCAAGGCACACCATGACACTTGTCTGAGTCTGCAGGGTAGAGTGTGGTGAAATGGCATGGCCATTATGCCTGATGACCCAAAGGCACACACCTCAATGCCTGTCAGCCTCTGCAAGGTTGTGGTGGGGTTGGCTTCAGTTCAGTACTTCACTGTTGTTCCTATTATGCATCTCCCTAACTCCTACTCTACCAATGCCAATGCCAGCAAGCAAAATTCGGCATTGACAAATGCTAGTTTACACATGTATCTACTGTACTTTCTTTTCTATCATACTGAGTCTGTCAATTAACTCTTCAATGATTTTTCCAGTTTTCACAGGTAAAATAATTAACATCCCTCTATTTTGCACCAACACTGTGTTCATGCTGTTATTCCCTGAAGTTTGGCTTTTCATCTCTTACTTCCAAAGTGGATAGGCAGTATTTCTGAAAACATTTCCACCACTTTCCTTTCTTTAATCTTCCTCCCTAGTTTCACGAAGTCCTATATTATATTATTTTATATTATATTATGTTATATTATATAATATTATATTATTTTCATTTTTGAAGCTTGTGTAATTTGTCCCTGTGTGTACACTTACCAGTGGTTGATCTCCTAGAGGCTCCAGAAAAGCTGTGTATTCTCTCAACTATACTGTATGTTAAATTTTATTTCCTGGTAAGCAACATAAACTGCTGTTCTCTATGTCTCTTCTACATACTTGTTTGCCCATCAACCTCCACACTGAATCTTCCAAAACTGTAGTCTTAATGTGTCTTGCTGCCTCTGTTATTATTTGATTTGCATGATCAGGTGCATTATCATATACCTGTAGTTTATCGTGTTCTTGATTCCTCAACATCTTGAATCTATTCTCCTAGGGCACTGACAGATTTCTATGATTGTCTTGTGCACTCTTGTGGGTTTAGTTTCTTCTTTTCATAACTTCCCATGTACTGTAGTTTCATCTCTATGCTATTTGGTTCCATGTATCACTTCCTAGTTTCATTGCCATTATAGCTTAATATTATGTTTTTTGCTTCCATTCCTACCACCTTTGATTGAATAGCCTGTGTTTGTGTTCATACCACTTGCAGATATGTACATTATCCCTCATTTAGAAATATAGAAGCATAGAAACATAGCATTTGATGGCAGATAAAGGCCGCATGGCCCACCTAGTCTGCCCATTTCCCTACCTAACGGATAAGCTGCAGATCCTAGTTAACCAACAGCTTACTTCCTCCTACCCCCCACTAGAACTGCCTTATGTCTCTCCCATGCATTCTTGAATTCCTCTACTGTTTTTGACTTTACGACCACCTCAGGAAGGCTGTTCCGTGCATCTACAACCCTCTCTGTGAAGAAATACTTCTTCACATTTCCTCTGAGTCAGACCCCCTCTATCTTCAAATTGTGCCCCCTTGTTCTTGCACATCTCTTTTTCTGAAAGATGCTACCCTCTTGGACTTTGTTGATTCCCTTGAGGTATTTGAATGTTTCGATCATGTCCCCCCTCCCTCCTTTCCTTGAGGCTATACATCTTAAGTTCCTTTAGTCTTTCTTCATATGTCTTCCGGTGCAGACCCTGCACATTTTGGTGCCTCCTCTGGACAGCCTGCCCTGTCTATGTCTTTGCAGAGATGGGGTCTCTAGAACTGTAACATGTAGTACTCCGATGTGGTCTTACCAACTGTCTGTACAGAGGGCAAACAACTTCCTGTTTTCTACTGGTGATGCCTCCCCCTATGCATCCCAGTATCCCCCAGCCCTCCTTGCTGCCTTCTCACACTGCTGGCTCACCCTTAGGTCATCTGATATGACTACCCCAGGTCCCTTTCCATTTTTATTGTTGTCAGTATCTCACCCCCCCATTGTGTGCTCTTCCACTAGGTTTTTGTTTCCCAGGTGCATTACTTTGCACTTCTTTGCATTGAATCTAAGCTGCCATACATTTGACCATTCCTCCAACCTTGCCAAGTCACTTTTCTTCATTTCTACCCCACCTTGTATATCAACCCTGTTGCAGATCTTTGTGTCATATGCAAAGAGACATACTTTCCCTTCTAGTCTCTCTGTAATGTCACTTATAATGACATTAAAAAGGACCAGCCCCAGTACTGAACTGTGCGGTACCCCACTACTGACCCTCCTTTCTTCACTGTGGACTCCATTTACTATTACCCACTGTGTCCTGTTGTCCAGTCAGTGTTTTAGCCAGGCTACCACCCTGGGACCCACTCCCAGGTTGGCTAATTTGCTAATTAATCTTTTATGTGGGATTGTGTCAAATGCCTTGCTAAAGTCTAGGTAGGCAATCTCCACAGCCCCTCCCTGGTCTTCTACTTTGGTCACCAGTGAAAGAAATCAATTTGGTTTGTCTGACATGACCTTCCTGCTGTGAATCCATGCTGCCTTGGGTCCTGTGCCCCACTGGCCTCAAGGTACTCAACAATTCTTTCCTTCAGCAGTGATTCCATCATTTTCCCTACCACTGAGGTCAAACTGAAAGGTCTGTAGTTTTCTGTCTCTGTCTTGCTCCCGCTTTTGTGAAGGGGAATCACATCCACCCTCCTCCAGTCCTCAGGTACAACACTATCCTCCTATGATTTATTAAAAAGGGTAGTCAGTGGTGTTACTAGTTCTTCCCTTAGTTCTTTTAAAATTCTGGGGTGAATCCCATCAGGCCCCATTGCTTTATCCACCTTCAGTTTTAAGAGTTCTTTCAGAACCCTTTCTTCTATGAAAGGACTAATATCAACCCCCCTATCTAGAGTGCTTCTATTGACTGGATTAGGTATCTCCCCCTGCTTTTCCACTATGAATACTGAACAGAAGTATTCGTTCACTATCCCTGTTGCTCTCTGCCCAACCACCTTCCTCTTTATTCAGCCTCAGTATCCCTGCCTTAGTTTTTCTTTGCTCCCTAATATACCTATAAAAGGTTTTATCCCCCTTCTTAACTGAGTTGGCTATCTTTTCCTTGGTTTGGGCCTTTGCTATTCAGACTGCCTTCCTCGCTTCCTTCTGCTTTAACCGGTACAGTTCTCTGTCCTGCTCCTTCTGTGTTTCCTTATACTTCCTGAATGCTATCTCTTTCTCCCTTACCTTCCCCGCTACTTCTTTTGAGAACCATAGAGGTTTCTTCTTTCATTTTGATTTGTTTATTTGCCTCACACAAAGGCTTGTTGCCTCTATGATGGCAGTTTTAATGTTTCCCCATTGTTGCTCCACCCACCTTCTTGCACATGTATCCTCTCTAGTTTCTTGTATATCATATTGAGTCTGTCAAATAACTGTTCAATAATTTCCAGTTTTCACAGGTGATGTCCTCTTTGTAATCTTCAATGCTGACAAAGGTTAACATTCAATATCTTTCTCAGTGATATACTCCATACATTTCTTGTATCAGTGATTGCTTCCTGCTAGTCATAATCTTTTGTGCTGTAAAATATTTATTGTGTTATTTGCTTTTTGTTCACTAGGTAAGTACACTATACAATTGAATGCCCATTTTCAGGTATGGTCTGGGAGAGTACAGTAGTAGCCAATGGACAATTAACAGGATCAAATACAAGGCCACCACACATGAATGTGAATCTTGGCAAGAACACTAATAAACAGTGGGTCAGTACAAAAAAGTAGCAGTAGTCACAAAATAGCTAGAGAGAGGATGCATCATGAAGGCAAAATACTACAAAAATAATAAATAACAATAGAGCAGGACAATAAAATTAGCAGTAGTCACAAAAAAGCTAGACAATAAATGTAGAACCATTTAGATATTAGAGAAGACTGAGTTACTTGCAGTCACAGAAGAAGCTAAGAGCAAAATGGTTCCATTGTGCCTATTTGAAGTAGGATTTAGTGGTTCAGTTGTGTATGGAGATTGGTAGGGAGTTTCAGATCCTGGGAGAAAATAGTCAAAAGGCATAATCAGCCATTCTAGTAGCAGTTTTTGGGCCCATGAGGGTGAATGAATTCATCAGTCTAAGTGAGAAGAATGGGTGGACAATTTGTAACAGTGAAGTGGGGGTGGCAGGAGAAGCAGACCTGAATAACTTAAATACAAAACACCTTAATGAGTAGGAATTTGTGGCAGAAGGGGAAAACCAGCTCAGGGTTTACAGTTACAATCAATGACATGGGCAGAATTTTTTTAGGGATATCACAGAAATTTCAGTAAATATCTGTTTCCTGAAATCTCTGTGGTATCCCAAGAGAAATTCCTTGCCCGTCAGCAGTAACTCTGTGGGCTACCTGTGAGAATCTCTTTACATAGATCACAATATATCTGCAAATGTACTTAAGTATTTTAAAGGTAGCTGTGCATCAAAGGCACTTCTTGTCTACTTCCCCTCACTATGGAGTGGAGATCCTTGTATCCTCCCAGGTGTCCATTTGTTTTTCTAACCTTTTTTAAAGCATTCCATATTTGGTGCATGAATAACCTCTTGAGGGAACCTATTCCAATATTTAATCACTTTCTGGGGGTAAAGAGATTAAATATTGTCCTAAATGATTTGCCTTGGAACTGTTTATTATGATTTATTGTATTATGAGTCATTTCTTTAAACTCAGATACCATCTCTGCAAGTAGGTCTTCAGGTTTTGTTCAAGTTATATATCAAAACAAGCTCACCTCTTATCCTTCTCCTTTTGAGACAATGTAACCCTATAGAGTCTAGTCTAGTTCTATATTTTTTTTGCCCTGTAGACTATGTATAATCTTTGTAAATCTCACATGGACACTTTCCATTTGTTGAATGTCAACCTTATGATAAGGGACCAAAACCAAAAGCAGTAGTCTAGGTTAGGCCTAGTCAATGATCCATTTAAGTGTACAATTACATCTTTATGCCTGATTTTTTTTTTAATATAGCCCAATATTCTAGTTGCTTTTGCTTCTGCTTTGGTGTTAATAGATTTGAAAGTCATATTTAATTGTATTATAACTCCTAGATCCCTTTCCATTTTTTAATATAATATACTTTATTACTTTTTAAACAGGAATTACATATAGAACAAAATACAGTTACCATGACAATCAAGTGAACAAACTGCATAATCATAAAAAAAACAAGAACAATCCCCAAAAGACATAAAATAAGACAGGCAACGTCCCCCTCCCATCTGTAAAGTGCCAATAATGTTGAATTAACAATCAGGATTAGGGTACAGTACCATATTAATGGGAGGTAAACACTTATGAAAGGCCTGGAGAAACATCTAACTGAGGGTGGGGTCCACACATGTCAATATTGAGAAGATACTGTACTGTAGTTAACCAAGCATATAAAAGTCCTTATTGGGTATAAAAGGTCTTAGACTTCTGACACATACTGTATTTGCAATATGAAATTCTATACTTAGGGTATTTAGGAGTTCACCATGCTATGCCTTTCAGGATGAGATTTCAGTGTACATCTAATGCCATTAAATAACTAATTTAGCCATCATGACTACCAGAGCAATATATCTCTTATAGGCACCCAACCCTCTACCTCATTAATTACCAACAAGACAAATGTCCAGAGTAAAATCATCAGTGAGCCCAAATGAAGGGTCCAGGTGGGTTTTATTCTCCACCCAGAAGGGAGTATTTTTTTCACAATACCATAAATATGTTATAAGGAGCCCACACCTTACCACACAGTAAACAGGTAGAATGGACTAGCTGGCCCATTTCAAAAGCCTTTGAGGTGTAAAATAGAAGTTGTGAAGAATTTTTAATTGCATAAACCAAAGTATATCCTGATTTATATATTGTTTTATATATTTATATACATCACATCACACTTGTTGCCACCCCATGGGTGTCCAATATAAATGTAAACCTGCTTGCCAGTAATAACAAATACCAAATTTCTTCCCTGGATCAAGTGACTGAAGCAAACAATAAATTTATTTTTATTTATTTTATTTATTTATGTCTTTGATAACCTGGCAAGTGCATCGATCCAAGAGGCCATTTTCAGGCATGACTCGGGCCATTAAGATGGCATAGATAGACAATATATAAACAAAATAATTGAAAGAAGGACAATGAAACAAAACACAGTAGTTAACATTATTACACAAGAGAAATAATGGCATAACATGGCACAGTTACAGGTCATTGTACAATAATTACTTGAAACAATTCCCCACCTCCCCACCCACCAACATACCTAATAGATTACACAGAAGAAAAAATAAGAAAAGAATTAGGAGCACACGACAACAGTGAGTGGGAAATAATCCCAAAAAAGTGGGAAGTAGCTGGGGAGGGGAGAAAACAAGGGAACCACCCTGGGGAATGCAGCAGCTTGTGTTCGTTCTTCATATTTATCGTCATCAGGTATCATGTGATGGCAGGGGATAACTGGAAATGTTTGACAAGAGTTTGGGGGGGGGGCAATCTAAAATGATGTTTGAAGGTAGAAAAATCAAATACGTGTTTCCCCACAGAGAGCTGAGCCAGGGAAGTAGCAGGATACAAGAGTATAAAGTTTAGGGCGATAAACCTTTGTCCTATTTGAAATTGAGGATTATAAAGCAGTGGATGAGAGAGATGATTGACCATGATATATGGAGAAACTTACATAACTGGGTGTGAGCTAGAAGAGCTCAATATATAGAAGTGTGTTTAAGACTGCAGGGTAAGTTAAACAGTAAGAGAAAAGGCAGACACATTAAGGCAATACCTGCCTTCTGACACATGAACTTTAAGCCCTAACCAGTAGTGGATGTATGACCGTATTATTTCCCCAGAATCATTCTGAGCCCATCTTAAATATTTACTACTATGAATAGCTAAATAATATAGAAAAAAGTTAGGTAATCGTAACCCTCTATATAACTAAGGGGTGGTTAATTTAAGGAAAGAGCACTGGATCACTTTATCCCATCACAGAAATTGAGTAGTAACATGCTGTAGCTGGAGAAAATATGATTTGGGGAAAACAATAGTCAACATACCTAAGGGATATAGGTTCATTTTCGCTACATTAACCCTGCCCCATGAGGTAAGAGGAAGACCCACCCATCAATGTCTGATTATATGGAATGCAAAAGGGCATCAAAATTATTTTGCTTAAGTTCAGACAAGCAACGAGAAATAGTAAAGCCAAGGTAATGTGGAGACCAAGGTTTCCAGTGCAACCCAAACAAACCAGTGGATTAAGAGGCATAACACTATTTTCTGCCAAATTCAACTTAGAGACCACCACCTGACTAAACTCTCAATATCCAACAGGGCAGCTGGAACAGAGGTGAAGGGCATTCAACATGTACATGTAAAAGAATACCATTGGTGTAAACCTAAGCTTTATATTCCCCAGGGCCAATTTTAATAACCTCACTTGAGTGTACTCTTGTCTAGTCTAGGGATTAAGGGCTCTTGAGTATAAATTAAAAAGTAGGGGTGATAGGGGACATACCAGCCAGGTAACACTAGACAATCTAATCGGGTCAGAAAGAACCCCATTACAAAAGACCCTCCCTGATGGAAGAGTATACAGGAGTTTACCCCTTAAGATATATTCCTCTGGAATATTATATTCTTTCCCCAAATTCCTTTCTTCTGAAACTGCTTTCAGTTCCTTACCTCCCAAGACATATTTCACACAAATGTTATTTCCTACACAAAGTACCATACCTTTTTCTGGATCACACCGTCTTTGCCCACTTGTTCACTAAGTCTTTGCCCACCTGTCTATATTGTCCAGATCTGACTAAATTTTATTTGTGCCCTCACTGGTTTGTACTTGTCGGCTTATTTTGGTATTGTCAGCAAATGTGTTCACAAATCCCTTTAATCCTATATTCAAATCACTGATATAAATAGTAAACAGTATTGGGCCCAGTACAGAGCCTTGCGACACTCCACTACCCACCCTGATGTTATTAGACATCTATCCCGTCACTCTTAATATTTACTTCCTGTTGGCAAATCAGTCTTTAACCCATTTCACAGCTTGATGGTCAATGTTCAAATCATTTAGCTTTTGTATTAAACTGTCATGTGGTAATTTACATAGGCGGTGGAGTCAGGGGAGGTCAAAGGGTCAGGTGACCTCTCACTTTTGTAGTTGAAGGGTCAGACATTGAAACACACACACACACACACACACACACACACACTTCAATCAGTGGAGCAGCATTAAAATGAGGCTGCTGGAATTTCTCCAATAACAGCAGGGAGCCTACTTGTAAACACTTTGACACTCAACATGCATTGAAAATCCAGGCAATCAAAATCATCATTTTTGTAAAGGCAAGGCAAAGTTTATTTATATGGTGCCCAATCCCTGGGGCTCTGAGTGTTTCACATAAAACAGGTAGAACAAAACATAAAAACACTTCACATATAGGATACATAAATATTAAAATAACAGCTAAAATTCTAAAATGACTAAAATATAAACTAGTGCTGGTTAATCATCTTCATCAGGGAAGGTAAAACAACACAGATGAGCCTTTAGCCCCTTTTCAAAGCTCTTGACCATCAGGGCCTCCCTAACGCCTACTGGAAAAGAATTCCAGAGGGCTGGTCTGGCAACACTAAAGGCACCATCACTGGAGATTTTCAATCTGACCCTAGGAACAGCAAAGAGGCCCCTGGTTGAAGAGCACAGGGAATGGACTGAGGTGGCAGGAGACAGGAGATCAGCCAGATAGCCATGGCCCAGTCCATATAGGGCCTTATAGGTAAGCAAACTCACCTTGAAGATGATCCACCACCTGACAGGCAGCCAGAGCAGAGCCTACAGTCCAGGGTCACATGACTGGACCTAGACAGGCTCATCAGCAAACTAGCCACTGTGTTCTGCACCACCTGCAGCCTTTGGAGGGTCCCTCCATTGACCACTAAGTATAGAGCATTACAGTAATCAAGCCTAGATGTAATAAAGGCATGTACCAGTGACGGCAGGTTTTTGGGCAGAAGTAGGGGTTTAATCCTGGTGATATTCCTCAGTCACCCAGACTCTACTAGATTGGATCCTCTTAAACAGGGAGGACCAAGCATTATACACTGGCACCATGGCTGACTCTATAAGCGATCACTCACCAACCTATCTCCTCTGGTCTTCCAAACTAAAGTGCCCCCCCCACCCAAATACCTATCTCACAGAAATTTCAGCTGCCCAGTCTCCACAAATACCCTTGAGGAGGCCCAGTCCTCAGACTGGTCCATGCTTTTTTCCCTTTCCAATGCAGCCATGGCAGTTTCCACATTTACCCGGACTCTACTAACACTCCAGAATCACTTTTTCCCTGTCACCACCAGACGGATCAGAGGCAGGTGCTTGCGCTGGGTCTCTAAAGACCTCCTAACCCCTATGAAGGCCAGATACCATGCCTGGTTCACTTTCAAAGCAACCCCCTCTCCTGCCCTCTGGGATGCTTACAGGTGCAAATGTAAACAACAGGCCACATTTTTGAAACAGACCCACTTCCGCAATCTGCAAAAGGCCAACCTTGGAGACCCTAGAAAATTCTGGGACTCAATCAGCTCCCTCCTAAACCCCTGCCCCAGCTACACTGCACTATATCTCAACTCCCAGGATGGGCTGCTGACCGACCCTCATGATGTGGCCAGTGTCTTCAACTGTAAGTTCACCAACTTATCCATGTACGTAAATAAGCTGCCAACTGCCCAACCTCAAAGCTCAGCCCTAATACCCGCTACACTGCCATCCTCCTCCAGCTCTGCCACTCACCCAAAAATACCCCCATTCTATTTTAAAGCCCTCTCCACACACGACACAGTGAAGCTACTCAAAAGTCTACTTAACCACGGCTCCTCTGGATCTGATGAGCTATCTTCAGTCTTCCTTACGCTGATCTCTCCAGCTATTGCCAGGCCACTCACCTTCATCTTTAACCTTGCCCTTTCCACCTCCTCCATGCCTGACCAATGGAAGATAGCTAAGGTTATCCCCATTCTTAAATCTGGTGACCCAAAATCCTCCGACAATTACCGTCCGATATCCATCCTCCCTCATCTCAGTAAACTACTCGAGAGAGCAGTCCACAATCAGTTCACTGAGTACATAGGCAAATACACCCTCCTATGCAACCAACAGCATGGCTTTCACAAGAATTATTCCACTACCACTGCCCTCACCCTTCTTACTGACCACATCCTCTCTAACATAGATAATGGTAAAGCCACCAGGGCTGTCTTCATCGACCTCTCAAAGGCTTTTGACATGGTTAACCATGCTCTCCTTACCTCCAAGCTTAGCCTCCTTGGTTGTTCTCAGAAAGTCACAAGCTGGTTCACTAACTACCTTACCAATCACTCACAATTCATGTGTATTGGTCAAACCTGCTCCCCCACCCTGCCTGTCTCTGTGGGGGTCCCTCAAGGCTCAATCCTGGGTCCTCTCCTTTTCTCCTTATTCATTAATGCACTTCCCTTCGACTGCCTCAACTGTCACTCTCTCCTCCATGCCAAAGACCTTGTCCTCTTCCACAGTGACAAATGCACAGCTGCAATCTCCTCAGTTTTCTCGCACAACTATACTGCGGCCCACAGCTGGTTCTCAAAAAATCTCCTCTTAGTAAATGCCAAAAAAACTAAATCCATGCTGTTCGGATCTAAGCCCTTTCTGGCCAAAACTAAAAATCATGCCCTCTTACGCATTCTTACCCCAGACGGCCCAGCCCTGGAGGATGTCAACACCTACAAATACTTAGAAGTACTGCTCGACGCCTCCCTCACTTTCACTGAGCATGTAAATTCCCTTGTCAGAAGGTTCCATCAAAAGTTAGGTGCCGCCAATAGAGTCAGGCAATACCTTACCCCTGAAGCCAGACTAGCCATTGTCCAGGGTAATCTTCTCCCTATTCTTGACTACTGCTCCCCTATTTATGCTAGGACCTCAGCTACTGCCATGGCTAAACTCTTCACTGCCTACAACAGCTCCTGTCGCTTTGCTTTATTGGCACCATTTTCCACCCACCACTGTAGCCTCTATAATACCCTTGGATGGCTACCGTTACAAGGTCGCTTTGACCTAGCCCTCTGCTGCATGGTAGACAATGTCATCCACATGGCTCCAGAATCCCCCCTAACTGCCCTTCTGAAAAATTGAACCCTCCTCCGCAACCTCCGCTCTAATTGTACTCCCCCTCTAGCTGTTCCTAGGGTATCCACCAACATGGGTAGCAGAGCTTGGTCTGCAGCGGCCCCTTTGCAGTGGAACAAACTACTGGCTGAACTCCATTCAATCGACACACACTCTAGTTTCAAGTCCAGCCTTAAAGTCTGGTTCCTGGCAAACTCATCCTGCCGCTGCTCCCTGGGGACTGACACCAACCCAGGCTAGTCAACTCCTAAGCCCAGGGGTTACCTACCTACCCACCCACACTAGTTAACTCCCTTGCCTACAACTGTTACATTGTATTTTTCACAGTAATATTTGACTTCCTTGCCTGTGCATATTGTATATAAATTTTTTACTGAATATTCTGTGTATTACTTGCTCACTGGATGATACAGTCACACATTTGTACACTGTGCCTACGATTTGTGTGTTTTGTACCAAATCTCTTCATGTCTGATATTGAAACCTTGTATTACCTGTTCTCAAATGGACCTATGCATCAAACCTGTATATTGTGCATACTATTGTTGCTTGTATCAAATCTGTTTCATGTGTATTACTGTTACCTTGTACTCCACTGTCACCCTGCACCAAGCGTTATGGCCCGTGCCATGCCTGAAAACGGTCCCTGGGATCAGTGCACTCACCCGGTTATCAAAGTCATAAATAAATAAATAAATAAATAAATAAGTGATAAAAAACACTTTGGATCATAGGTGACACCTGGGCTTCAAATGTCAGTCTGTCATCCAGGATAATGTCAAGATCCCACACCCTAGGGGAGGCCATCAATGGAACAGATCCCAAGAACAATCCTTTCACCACTCTGGAGGCACTCCCATCATGCCTGTGACCCTGCTCAATCACCAGGACCTCCATCTTTTCAGGGCACATTCACAACCAGTTGGAGGACATCTTATCATTGATCTCAGCCAGGCAGTTGTTACGGCCTCATGTGTTCCCAGGAGCAGAGGACATATACAGTTGGGTATCACGTACATAGCAGTGAAAACCCACACTGTAAAGACTAATGAGCTCCCCCAGGGGCAGCATGCATACCGCGAATAACATAGGTGACAAGATGAGGTACTCCACATGGCAAGAGCTTTGAGGAGGAGGAGAAATTCCCCATCACCACCCATTGCTTCCTTCCAGATGCTCGAAGGTGATCAAAAAGCACAATGTGATCTACAGTGTCAAATGCTGATGATAGATCGAGGAGCACAAGAATTGATCTGTCTCCTCTATCTCTAGCCCTGAGGAGGTCATTTTTTACCCTAACTAATACTGTTTTATTACTGTGTCTTGCCATAAACCAGACTAGACTCATAGCTACCAAACGACATAAGGTGCTCCTCAACCCGTTGCACCACTATTTTCTCAACAACCTTACCTAAAAATTGGAGGTTGGAGATCAGACAGTAATTAACCAGGACATTGGGGTCGAGAGACAGCTTCTCTAAGAGGTGCCTCACCAGAGCCTCTTTAAAGTCCTCTGGAAAGACTCTCTCTGACATCGAGCAGTGGACAACCCCAGCGAACACCCGGGCCAACAGTCCCGACACATATCATCAATAAATGATTCATGGCCTGGTCCAGTTCACAATAAGTGTGCTTGAGCCTCAATGACCTCAGCCACCTCCACTGGTTTAAAATTACCCCAGACAGATGGAGCACCTCTGCCCACCACAGGCTGACCACTGTGAGGCAAAACTTGCCTCACTGACAGGATCTCTGACTGGATGGAGCACACCCTGTCAGAGAAGAACTTAGCAAACTCCTCGCACAAAACAATTGAAAAAGCTTTTTTCTGCTGCAGACAGACTGGATGTAAAAGTCTGTCCACAGTCTGAAAAAGCTGAGATGATGTATTCTTCCCTGCAGCAATCTCCCTGGACAGGAACTCTGCCTTCTTATGGTTGAGTGCCTCTTGGTATTCACAATAATGATAAAGCAAGGCCAGTCCATCCTCCTCCAATCGGGTAATCCGCCAGCAATGGTCCAACTTCTGACCCCCGATCTTCATCACCTTGAGATTCTCGACAAACCATGGACATCTCAAGTGAGAAGATCTGGGTCATATACGCACCAGTGTGATGACATTGAGTGCCTCAGATACCACCTTATTATGAGTGGCCACCACCTCACCCATGCCAACCACACATGCAGCATCTATACAAGATAAATCAGCTACTGCCAACAGTTCCTCTGGGGACCATACCCTCAAAGGGCAACAGCTGATTATCTCAACAGGGGAGGGAATTTCATGGGGGCCCTAAACAAGCAATTTGCTGTGCAAAGATCAGACCAAATGACATTATCAGTCTTGAGGTTGGTCACCTCAAGCCCAAGTAAGAACACCAGGTCCAACATGTGGCCATGGTGATGGGACGCAGAAGTAACTACTTGTGACAGGCCCAGTGATGACATCAACTGGAGGAGATCATAACCAAATTGCAAGGATTCATCATCAACCCAGGCATTTAAAGTCCCCCAGAATCAATCATCTGGGGGACCCCAACACTTTGCCTATGATGAAGTCCGTGACCACTTGCAGGAAATCTCATGACCCCGGAGGGCGGTAAATTAGGAGAATCCAACAGGTTGCACCTGGACCCCAATGCACTGCCACACATTCAAAGGACCTGACCAACCTCACTGGGTGCACACTTAAGCCCAAGCTGATCTAAAACAGATGGCCACAGCCCCTCCCTGAGTTCCCTCCTTGGGCAGTGCACTATGGAGTACCCAGCTGGGATGGCCACCTCCAAGACTGACCTGGTGTCCTTGCCCAACCAGGTCTCCATAATGCCAGCCACATTGGCCAAGGAAATCACATCTGCCATAATTGCAGTCTTGTTCCTCATTGATCTGGCATTGCACAGCATGGCCTGAACGGGACTGGTAGATGTTGCAGGACCCCCAGCTACTTGCCCACTCAGTCTGATGGGAACCCTGGGGATGGAGACCAATCATATCTGGCCTCTCTCTAGGCTTCATCTAATCCCAGGACACCTCCTGCTCTTGAGAACCCCAATACCATGGAGACCACGTGATGCAGAGTGCTGTGTAGAAGGTCCACCGTGGAGCTCCAGCCTCCCAATTTTATAATCGTGTTTTTCGGACTTCCAAACCACCTAAAACCTTTCGATCTCATCTAATTCTGCCTTCTAAACATCCTGGGCTTCGGATTAGCGAGTTTGGGCACTGACGGAGGCTTACATGAAAAAAGGCCCTCAGAAACACACTCCACCAGTCACCCCCGAGAAGGCCCCGAAGAAATCTCGGGCCTTGAGTGGGCCAGACAGGCCTGATCATCCCAGCCAAGTTTCGGTGCAGGAGCCTTTAACTTTGAACAGGTTCCTAGAAGAATTTAAACCCTTCTGTGAGGAAGTGAAAGAGATGGCGACTGATCTTAAAGACCTTTCTAAAAAGCTGGACGCGGTCTCTATAACAACCTCAGATAATACTGCTGTCATTGTGACTCTGAAGAAATGCCTGGAAAAGGTAGACCCTGGACTAGTGACTATACGGCAGAAGCTTTCTCGAGCTGAAGCAAAATTAGAGGATCTCGAGGGCTGCAGCCATAGGAACAACATTGTAATATTGGGGCTACCAGAAGGTGAAGAGGGACAGAATTCCATCATCTTTATACAGAAGTTGGTGGAACGGGTTGCTGGCCCCTCTCCCTTCAGCTCTGCGTACAACATTGAGAGGGCGCATAGGTCCCTGTGGCCGAAACCTCCATTAGGGGCTGCTCCCCGCCCTATTATATGCCGATTTCTAAATTTCTTGGAAAGACAACATTTCTTGTCCAAAGTGAGAGACCTACAAGAGCTCCGCTGGGAGAACTCAAAGCTAAGAATAGCACAAGATCTGCCGGGATCTGTCCAGCAGAAGCGCACAGCATTCCACCCCATTGTGTCTAAGATTATTGCTGCTGGGCTCAAGTTTAGCATGCAGTACCCAGCCAGGCTGCAAGTGTTTGTGAACGTATCCTGGTTAGCCTACGAAGACCCAGATACTGCTCTCTCCGGCCTCAAACTCGCCCTGCCTGACTTGTTTCAGGACCCATGAGGAGTTCTGCACTTAGGATGAGGGGGAGCCCTGCGTCGTCAAGCTGAGTCTGTTTTTTATGTTGAATGTTGAATAGGACAGCAATCACTGGATGAGTCCTGAAGATCTCGTTATTGGAAGAGGCATAGCTACCATCTCGCTGTGCTAATTGATATGGGACACTTTTGCTCTGAAATTTAGAGTGGGACTTAAGCTTACATTAAGGATTCGTCTGAATGAATGGTTTGCTTACTTGGGGGAAGGTGTTCTTTGTTTTAGTATAGTTAGGTGCGCAGGTCCTCAGCAACAAGGGGAGGATTGTTTTATACCACTTAGGATTACTATTCAAATCTGAGGGTAGATTAATTTAGGAGATGTGCTGGGCTTTTTCTCTTATTCTAGCCTTGTAGTATTGCATTTTCACTCTGTAGCCACAAGAGGGAGCTCAGTGCACAAGAATTACAGTTCAGCTTTGCTGACAACTCAGGGCTGATTTTCTTCTGCAAGGCTCCCTGCTCGAAGCCTGGGTTATTAAATATACCCTTTACTGTGCTATTTGGCTTTCATGCTGGCAAGATGCTGAGGTAAAGGAGACCTATTTTCTATGTTATATACCTGGGGTTTCTGGGCGTTTGAGTCTTTTTAGCAGGCCACATGAATTCAGTTCATCGTGGCTGATTTCCTCCAGCAAGGCACCCTGCTCGAAACCTGGGTTATTAATATAACCATTACGGGGCTATTTGACTTTCATGCTGGCAAGATGCCGAGGTAAAGGAGACCTATTTTCCATTTCATTTACCTGGGGTTTCTGGGCGTTTGTGTCTGTTTAGCAGGCCACATGAATCTTGTTAATTATAACAGCACGCTCACCGTGCCCCTATGTCATAAGCCCAGCACTTCTTTTAAGCTACCAGGAGTTGCTTAGGTAGCAGAGTTTTCCTTTTCTTGACTTAATGGTTATTTGTTTGTATGAGGGGGTTGTTGTATTTGTTTGGGGCCGAAGGGTATTCTCGGGAGGCTGGGGGGTGAGGAAGGGGCGCGGTACTTTGCTAGGCGCTGTTTGTGACAGTTTGGGTGGTTGGGTGGGGTGGTAAGGTCTGGCCTAAAGGATTGGTTTCATCTACATTAAACGAAGGGGAGTTCTTTTGGGGGTCAGGGGAAGAAAAGGGTTGTGTCAGGGGCGGGGCAGGGTGGGGGATACAGCAGTAATTAGAGGAATCCAGTTAATTACTTCTCGGTGTTATTGTACTGGACTTTTTGTCCTAAGCTCTATATTACTGATTTAGATGGCTAATAATGTGGTTTTTGCAACTTGGAATGTGAAGGGGATTAGGAAAAAATCCAAACAATATCAGGTGCTTAAGCATTTAAGTCTTTTGCATTCCCAGATAATGTTCCTACAGGAATCCCATTTATTAGAGTCAGAGGCTTCACAACTAAGGAGGCAACAAGTGGGTCAGGTCTTCAGTGCCTCGGGATCCACTAACAGCTGCAGGTTCATGCTAATTATTAACAGAGGCATTCCCTTCATCTCCTCACATGTTATTAAAAGGATCCTGGGGGCAGGTTTGTATTGGTTCAGGGCACTCTCTGGTCAGTACCACTTTTACTTTGCTGTATCTACGGGCCTAATACTGATGATCCTGGCTTTTTTATGAAGCTGATTACCATTATTCTCCCAATGCTTCCCACAATGATCATCATGGGTGGTGATTTCAATTTGGTCTTGGGCTCTAATATGGATAGGTCAAGCAGTGGATTGAGGGGACTATCCCCTGGGCAAAGGGCATTCAGGGACTTGGTGAATCAGTGTGGGCTATGTGACATTTGGCGTGTCCTGCATCCTAACTCCAAGGAGTATACCTTCAGCTTGCCTGTGCATGGATCGCAGTCTCGAATTGACTACGTACTAATCTCCCAGGGGCTCTTGCCCAGAGTTATGTCCACCACAATCCAGCCTGGCCCTATTTCCGACCACTCTCTTGTGGTATGCAACTTAGCTTTTCTTAATATGCCCAGAAGGGAGACCTGTTGGAAACTTAATGAACAATTATTAAAGGATGCCAAGTATTGCAAGCTTATAAAAGAACAGATTGAGCTTTTCTTCTCGTTTAATCTGATTGATAGTGCAAAGCTGGACGTTTTATGGGGCACCTTTAAGGCCTATATGAGGGGAATCCTTATCAGTTTAGCATCTAAGAGGAAAAGGGCACAAGAGGAAGAATTATTATCTTTATTGTCCCAAATTCGGTCCCTAGAGGCTAACCTTTCCATCAGCACTTCGAGTGAGGACAGAAAGAAGCTTCTGTTAGCCAGAGATAGATATTTAGACCTGCTGAGGGAAAAGGTGGAGTTAGCCATTATCCGAACCAGAGCTAGTTACACGGATCAGGGAGAAAAGGCAGGGCGTTTACTCACACTATGGTTAAAACAACAGGAATCTGCAAGATTCATCCCCCCAATTCGGGCCCAGGTGGACAGGTCTCTGAGAGTATCCCCTTCAGAGATAGTACAAGAGTTTGCATTGTACTATGAACAATTATACAGGGACATGGAGTGTCCTCCTTGTCCGGAGACTCTGGAGGAGTACTTAAAGGATTCCCATCTGCCTACCCTATCAGAACAGCACAGGAGCTATTTAACCTCACCAATATCCCTTGAGGAGATCTCGGAGGTTATCGGAGCCTTGCCTTCGGACAAGGTCCCGGGGCCAGACGGTTTCTCCTCACTATTTTATAAAGCTTTCCGAGAACTCTTAGTACTGCTTGCAGTTTTGGAGACCTCATCTACACAAGGACATAGACAGGATGGAAGCAGTCCAGAGGAGGGCAACTAAAATGGTGCAGGGTCTACATCAGAAACCATATGAAGAGAGACTGAGAGAGCTTAATATGTATACCCTTGATGAAAGGAGGGTCAGGGGGGACATGATAGAAACTTTTAAGTACCTCAAGGGAATCAACAAAGTCCAGGAGGGTAGCATCTTTCAGAAAAAGAGATGTGTAAGAACAAGGGGGCACAATTTAAAGTTAGAGGGGGACGGCTGAGGGGTAATGTGAGAAATTCTTTTCACGGATAGAGTGGTGGGTATATGGAACCGCCTTCCTGGAGAGGTTGTGGGGTCTAAAACAGTGGAGGAATTCAAACATGCATGGGACAGACATAAGGCAATTATAGTGGGGGGTTGCAGGAAATAGGCTGTTGGTTAACTAGAATCTGCAGCTTATCCAGTAGGTAGGGAAATGAGCAGACTGGGTGGGCTAAGTGGTCCTTATCTGCCGTCAAAGTCTATGTTTCTATGTTTCTCTTATTGCCGGTGCTTCACCGGCTATTTCAACACATTCTCTCCAGGGTTGTGGTAGATGCCTATCTGTTCGAAGCCCTGATTGTTCTTCTCCCCAAGCCGGACAAGGATCCAGAGTTAGTGCAAAGTTATAGGCCCATATCCCTTATAAATTAAGATATCGAAATCCTTTTGAAGACACTGGCCGATAGATTAACAATGGTTCTCCCGGACCTGGTAGGCATGACCCAGGTGGGGTTCATGAAGGGGCGATCATCTTCAGATCATTTGCACACCCTTTCACATGTCTTCTTGGAGTCCAGGGATGCCACTTTTCCGGCCGGGTTGGTCTCCCTGGACGGCGAGAAGGCATTTGACCATGTGAACTGGAATTTCCTATTCCAGGTTCTTAAGGCCTTTCAGTTCCCTACCATCTTTATAGACTGGATCCGTGCACTATATAAAGCCCCATCAGCTAAGATTTCAGGAAATGGTGCATTTTCTAAGACCTTTTCTCTATACTCAGGTACCAGACAGGGTTGCCCCCTCTCCCCCCTGTTAGTCAACCTTTATTTGGAACCTCTTATTCAAAATATCCTCAGCAACGCGTGGATACAGGGCATCTGGGTGGGGTGCAACGAGGTCAAGATTACAGCATACACGGATGATCATCTTTTATCTATCCCACCCGGTGTCTTCTATTCCGGCCTTGTTAGGGGAAATTGCTAAATTTAATTCCCTTTCAAATTATAAATGAAATGCTAATAAATCCTCCTTCTTTCCCCTGAACCACAAGGTCTTTAAGACCGATATTACTCCCTTCGGCTTGTGTTGGGCACGCCGGATGCTAAAATATCTGGGCATCAAACTAACGCGTAATCCCTCAGCATGGTTCAAAGAAAATTTGGAGCCTCTTTCCCAGTTAATTATTCAGGATTTGGATAGATGGTCCAAACTCCCGGTTTCACTGTGGGGCTGGATTAACATAATCAAGATAAGTATCTTCCCACAAATGTTTTACCCCCTCTCTCTTCTTAACTCATTTATCCCTTTATCCTGGTTTCAGAAAATGCACAGAACTTTCACCAATTTTATTTGGTCAAATAAATACCCCCGATTGGCATACTATAAGCTGGCCGCCTCTAAACTCGATGGGGGACTGCGGATTCCTCACTTGGCAATATATTACTGGGCCAGCCATCTGGCTAAATGTCTGAAGTGGGTGTGTCCAGGTCTCGAGAGTCGGACACCGATTTGGCTCAAAATAGAACTAGACTTAATCCGGTCTATGAACCTAGATCCCCTAACTTTGTTTTATGTAAAAGTGTCCCATTTACAAGGTGCTGAGAAATCTCCCATTCTTATGACTTCTTTAAAAGTATATGCTCAGTTTTGTTCTTTCCTGTGCTATACTCCATATTTGGACCTGTCCCAATCTATCTGGAACTCTCCAGCCTTCACCATGAATAAACAGTTGATTCCCCGTATATGGTTGCCCCAGTTGGGTGATGGGATAGTATCCACGTTTTTGGATGATGAGGGAAAGTGGCTTCCAGTAGCCAAACTTATCTGGAAATTTAATATCCCAGCATACTCACAATTTAAAGTGTTCCAATTAAAGCACTTGCTTACAACGGTATTGGGCAGCACCCCCCCTTGCCAGTTGGTTAGGGCACTGATTCCGGAGACTTCCTCCCTATTAGGGTCCTCGGGTGTCATTTCTAAATTATATCATGACTTGTTTCATAGAAGGTATGGGGGCTCCTTCGGACTGACTAGGTTCTGGGGATCTATTTTTCCCCAATACAGTCTCAACTGGCAGGTCTTATGGAAGTCTTGTCATAAACATGTGTCCCAAGACAGATTGTGCCTTATGCAATATCACATTCTACACAATATGTATTATACCCCAGTCAAGTTAGTGAAATGGGGTCTTCTTGAGTCAAACATATGCATCAGATGCTCCCAGGGAAAAGGAACACTCCTACACATATTTTGGTCGTGTACCAAAATAATTTTTCTGTGGGATGCTATTAAAACCAACTTGGACCCCTTATTGGGTTTGCGGGAATGTTTCACACCTGATATTTGCCTCCTGGGGTACCTGTCTTCCATCAAGGTTAAGGTGAGGAGATTTCACATTTCCATGATTGCACTATCTGTCAAAAAACTTATATTACGGCATTGGAAAGATAAGGTTACCCCAACATTACAGGAATGGGTGAATGACATCCTTGCTAACCTTCGTACAGAGAAAGCTATAGCTAGTCTCCACAATAGATTACCAGCTTATACACATATCTGGGATCCCCTTCACACCTTAATTATGACTATTCGGATTTAAGTTGTCTTATGTATTAATTATCCCTGTATACATATGTATAATCTCATAGGAGCTCATGTTATAAGGAGGCATAATACTGCTGTAGGGGTGGGAGGGTGGGGGCAGTTTGAGTATGGTATTGTAAACAAGTTGTACATGTCATATTTTCTGCCTCCAATATTGTGGAAAAATGTGTTAATAAAGTTTGAATTAAAAAAAAAAAGAACCCCAATACCACTCACCTCCGCCAAGCCCACTGCACCCTGCCACTGCCAATCTGCACATTCCCTGGTGATGCCAACCTCCCTGCAGTGCCTAGTTGCAGTAGCTGAAATTGGGAGGCCAGCAAAGGGATGGAGGTAATGCAGCTGGGATGCAGCATATGTTATATCCGCGGGTCCAAGGCTCCGGCACATCCCAGTGCAGGCCAGCACACCCTAATTATCACTACCTTAACATGCCCAGCTATCCCAAACATAATATGAATAGAAATACTCTTATTGGGTTTTCCAACAACAGGACAAACACACCTCACGTTCACCTTAATACAGAAATAACCTAACCATACACACACTCATACATACATACACACACAACAACAACCGCCCAAAATCAACCAATTCCCTCCCAAACCTCCCACCTTTGTTACAAATACTTAAACAAAGCCAGATTTCAGTCCTCAGGAGAGAACAACACACAGTGCCAGAAAAATAAACTTCTGTATAGCCACAGCTCCTATTCAGGAGCAAAGTCCAGAATATGCTATGGATTAAAAGTTAATATGGTCAGCAAAATTCAGGCCAAGAGTAGTAATACCACAGTTTGCTCTCACCCAACTGGAGACAATTACCACAGGGAACTTTGCTCTTACCACCAAATTTCCACAGTATTAATTTCAAGCAGGTACTGCCCTGCTGAGGGGATTTAATAACACCCTATTGGTGCTGACCCCTCACCGACCAGTGCCCTGCACGCCACACTAGGCACCTCATCCCCAGCCAGCCTCATGATGACCCAGTCCCCCCCTCCACCCTAGATGCTCCCCTGATCCCCCAGCATCCCCCTCCTGTCTACGCCTTCACCCCCTCCACCCTCAAAGGCTTGGCCTGGACCCTGCTGTCCCCTGCCATCTCCACCCTGTGCACATTATCTATCCCCTGCACACTCGTTGTATAGTCCTCAACTGGGTGCCAAACCAAGGGTCACCATTACCACCAGCCCCTAAACAGAATAATCTCACAGCTATTATTATTATCTAGAAATGCACACCCTAACCCATGTCCCATGGCACCCAGCTCTCCCCGCCCCTGCACTACAGCCAGCCTCCATTTTGCATCATTAAACATTTGCAGTCTCCTAAAGAAATCCCCCTGCCCTCCAGTGCTGGGTTGTCCAACATCAAACTGACATAATTACACTGGTAGAGACCTGGCTACCCAAATCAACCCGTGGCTCAACAGTCGCCCTCCCTGGATATTCCTTTTATAGGGAAGACCGAGTAGGCAAATTTGGTGGTGACTGCGCAGTACTCATACGGGACTCCCTCATAGGTCAGGCACTCCCTGCCCCCAAACTTGACTATGGTGCCCAAGCCCTCACTTTAGAAATCATGCCTCATCCCACCAGAGGCCTTCTCTTCCTCACGGTCTCCTACATCCCCCCAAGGAACCAAAACCAAGCAGTCCAGTGCCTCATTGACTACCTCACATCTATCCTGCACAAAGCTGAGCAAGTCATCCTAGGTGACCTCAGCATTAACTGGCTTGTCCCCACTGCCTTCCATAAAAGGGACTTCTTTGCTACCCTGGATATGTCCCAGTTAGTCACCCAGCCCACCAAACTCAACCGCTCTACTGGCACAAGCACCCTACTAGATGTGATTATATCTAACCGCCCCCACAAATTCCAGGATGTCACTGTCCTCCCCTACTCTCTTAGTGATCACTCCCCTGTCCTCTGTCTCTGGTTATCCTCCTCCCTGAAGCCAGTGTCTCAGGCCTCTCTGCACTGGTGTTTTTGCCCCGGCAGCCTCAGAAAATTAAAACAATACCTAATCCAGCTAGACTGGTCTCCCATCCAATGCGCTCATGACATTGACTCTACTCTTGATCACTTCACTAATGCCTTCTGTAAAGTTTGTGACCTTTTTGCTCCCCCTCACCAGAATCCACTCCAAAAAAGTAATGCCCCATGGATCACCTCACCCCTCCTCCAGAGACTCAAAAACAGAGATAATCACTGGCACATTACTGTAGAATCTGGAAAGGTATCTGACCGACAAGCCTACAACACCGAACACGATAAGTGCACCTGGGCCATTAGGTGGGCTAAGACTGAGCACTACCAGACCACCCTTGCTTCCACATGGGTCTCAGCCCGGACCTTCTGGGATAACATGAAGGAACTAAATGGGAAGTCCCACTCCCCTCCACCATCCCAGCTCTCCATCAATGACACCCCTACCACAGACCCGCTCCTTATAGCCAACTGCCTTAACACTGCCTTCTCCGACCTAAGTTCAGTTCTCCCAAGCAGCTTCTTTGACCCAATCCCAACCTCTCTCCCTCTGGTACTGCATCGCCCACCATTCTACCTGAGCACCCTATCTCCTCAAGAAGCCAGGCCACATCTGCTAAAAGCCCTTGTCAGCAACAACCCCAGCAGTGACCCCCTTGACTCCAGAATCCTCCATATGGTCTTGGAGAAAGTGCTACTCCCCCTGACTGACCTTCTAAACTGGTATCTTTGCTTGGGTCAGTTCCCAAGTGCCAGGAAAACTGCCAATATCACACCCATACATAAGAGTGGAGACCGGTCCACCCCAAATAACTACTGGACCATCTCCATCCTCCCCCCTCTCTCTAAAGCCCTTGAAAAAGTGGTATCTATCCAGCTCTCTGAATACCTAGCCAAGTACAACATTATATGCCCAGAGCAGCACGGATTCCGCCCAGGACACAGTACAACCATGGCTCTCCTGGAATTCTCCCAACACCTGCACACTGCTTTTGACTCAGGAAGCCTTGCAGGGGCAGTGTTCATCGACCTCTCTAAGGCCTTTGACACTGTCTGTCACCCTCTCCTGCCAACTTGGCTTTTCTGATGGTCCCATCACCTGGTTCTCTAGCTACCTCTCCGCTAGATCCTAGCACATTAAGATCAGCGGCTCCCTCTCCAGCACGCTCCCTGTCCACTCCGGGGTCCCTCAGGGCTCTGTCCTGGGTCCAGTACTTTTTAGGCTCTACCTCAACACCCTCCCCAGCTCCTGCACCAATAAAATTCTTCTCTACGCTGATGATGTGGTCTTCTTTGCCTCGCACCCCAATCCCTTCTCCCTCCAGTCATCCCTGCAGCAAACATACAACCAAGCCAAAAGGTGGTTCAGTGACCACAGACTGGTCATTAACCTAAAGAAGACCAAGACTATGCTTTTCTCCCACCACCAAAACAAAGTGAAAAATACTCCCCTCTTGATTACTCCCAGCACTCTGCAACCTCTTGAGCAAGTGACCACATACAAATACCTGGGCATCACAGGGGTATACAGACCCCTGTCTCAGGGGAGGAAATGGACAAGTAAATGATAGAAGGCATCCTTGGTATGGAAGAGAAAGGGGAGATATTGCTGATGGGGGACCTGAATATGCCAGATGTTGACTGGAGCACCTTTGCTGCAGCCACATCCAAGAGCAGGGCCATTCTCGATGCCCTACAGGGGGCATGCCTCAGACAGCTAGTTTTGGAACCCATTCGGAGAGAGCAATCTTAGACCTGGTACTCTCAAATGGGGATGGAGAGAGGATCTCTGATCTTGAAGTGGGTAGCCATCTGGGAACAAGCGACCACCAAACAGTGTGGTTCATGATAAACTTAGCTGTAGAGTCAAGCCACACAAAAGTGAAGGTACTGGACTTCAGGAGGGCTGATTTTGTCAAAATGGGAGAGTGCCTCAGAAAAGCACTAGCAAACAGGCAAGAAGGTGGGGTGGAGCAACAATGGGGAAACATCAAAACTGCCATCACAGAGGCAACAAGCCTTTGTGTGAAGCAAATAAACAAATCAAAACAAAAGAAAACACTATGGTTCTCAAAAGAAGTGGCTGGGAAGGTAAGGAGAAAAGATAGCATTCAGGAAGTATAAGGAAACACAGAAGGAGCAGGACAGAGAACTGTACCAGTTAAAGCAGAAGGAAGCAGGTAAGGCAGTCAGAATAGCAAAGGCCCAAACCGAGGAAAAGATAGCCAACTCAGTTAAGAAGGGGGATAAAACCTTTTATAGGTACATTAGGGAGCAAAGAAAGACTAAGGCAGGGATACTGAGGCTGAACAAAGAGGAAGGTGGTTGGGCAGAGAGCGACAGTGAAGAAGCAGGAATACTGAAGAATACTTCTGCTCAGTATTCACAATGGAAAAGCAGGGGAAATACCTAATCCAGTCAATAGAAGCACTCTGGATAGGGGGTTGATATTAGTCCTTTCACAGAAGAAAGGGTTCTGAAAGAACTCTTAAAACTGAAGGTGGATAAAGCAATGGGGCCTGATGGATTCACCCCAGAATTCTAAAAGAACTAAGGAAGAACTAGTAACACCACTGACTACCCTTTTAATAAATCATGGGAGGATGGTGTGGTACCTGAGGACTGGAGGAGGCAGTGTGATTCCCCTTAGGCCAGTGGGGCACAGGACCCAAGGCAGCATGGATTCACAGCAGGAAGGTCATGTCAGACAAATCTAATTGATTTCTTTGACTGGGTGACCAAAGCAGTAGACCAGGGAGGGCTGTGGACATGGCCTACCTAGATTTTAGCAAGGCATTTGACACAGTCCCACACAAAGATTAATAAACAAATTAGCCAGCCTGGGAGTGGGTCCCAGGGTGGTAGCCTCAAACACTGGTTGGACAACAGGACACAGTGGGTAATAGTAAATGGGATCCACAGTGTAGAAAGGAGGGTTACTATTGGGGTACCGCAGGGTTCAGTACTGGGGCCAGTCCTTTTTAATGTCTTTATAAATGACATTGCAGAGGGACTGGAAGGGAAAATATATCTCTTTGCAGATGACACAAAGATCTGCAACAGGGTTGATACTCAAGGTGGGGTGGAAATGATGAAAAGGGACTTGGCAAGGTTGGAGGAATGGTCAAATGTATGGCAGCTTAGATTCAATGCAAAGAAGTGCAAAGTAATGCACCTGGGAAACAAAAACCCAGGGGAAGAGTACACAATGGGGGTGAGATACTGACAACAACAAAAATGGAAAGGGACCTGGGGGTAGTCATATCAGATGACCTAAAGGTGGGCCAGCAATATGAGAAGGCAGTAAGGAGGGCTGGGGGGATACTGGGATGCATAGGGAGAGGCATCACCAGTAGAAAACAGGAAGTTGTTGGCCCTCTGTACAGACAGTTGGTAAGACCAATATCTGAGTACTGTGCGCAGTTCTGAGACCCCATCTCTGCAAAGATATAGACAGGTGGAGGCTGTCCAGAGGAGAGTCAACCAAAATGATGCAGGGTCTGCATCAGAAGACATATGAAGAAAGACTAAAGGAACTTAAGATGTATAGCCTCGAGGAAAGGAGGGAGAGGGGGGACATGATAGAAACTTTCAAATACCTCAAGGGAATCAACAGAGTCCAAGAGGGTAGCATCTTTCAGAAAAAGAGATGTGCAAGAACAAGGGGACACAATTTGAAGATAGAGGGGGGACAGCTCAGAGGTAATGTGAGGAAGTATTTCTTCACAGAGAGGGTTGTGGATACATGGAACAGCCTTCCTGAGGAGGTCGTAGAGTCAAAAACAGTGGGTGAATTCAGGAATGCATGGGACAGACATAAGGCAATTCTAGTGGGGGGTTGGAGGAAGTTGGCTGTTGGTTAACTAGGATCTGCAGCTTATCCGATAGGTATGGAAATGGGCAGACTAGGTGGCCCAAGCGGTCCTTGTCTGCCGTCAAATTCTAATGTCTCTATATTTCTATCACATTCGATATGACCCTCTCCTTCCACACCCACATTAATGTCTTGTCAGCTGCCAATAACTCTTGGATTGGCCTACTATACCAACATAGGGACTGCTTACCGCAGGTTGTCTTCAGGCTAGCCATCACCTTCTCCATCCTGTCCCTCATGGACTATGGCCTGCCCATCTAGGCCACAGCTGACAAAACTGCCCTATCCAAAATCCAACTCTCCATCAGTAAAGCCTGCAGGCTTCTGACCGGTGCCCCCAGCCGCACTCACACCACCTGCTATATTCTACTACCAATCTGCTCAAATTTGAGGAATGACTACAATACCAGACCTGTCTTCTCGCTAAAAAATCTCTGCTCGGACTCTCCCCCCCAGGGATCTTCACCACCCTACAATGGTCATCACTGACCATCACCACATGTAGCTCTGTTAAGACCACCTTCCAGGTGTCCAGAATCAAGCCTGTCTTGCCCAGAGATCCTTCCACTTCCGAGCCCCCACCTGGTTCAACTCCCACCCTAGTTGCATCTCCAACCTTCCCAAAACTGGTTCATTCAAAACAGCCCTTCGAAACCACATCTTTAATACCCACTGTTGCAAGTGCAACTAACTGCCCTGGCCTCCCCTCTGTTGTAACCTGCCTTCTCCCACCCACTTTGCCCTATTGACATGACAACATCCGCTGGATAGCATCCCCTCTCCCCAGACCCTCTCCTTCCTCACTAGGTCCTTAGGGATACAACCAGCAGTTCTCTCTGAGGACCTGTCCTCTGTGAGGACCTACTTTACCTATGTTTGTAACATACTTCTTGCAACATTATGTAACCTAAGTAACTTACAACTTGAAACACTCTGTAACCTAAGTGTATCTATGTTAAATGTTCTATTGTTTTCTTTACTGCACCTGTAATGTTGGCCACTGTTGTTTTCTACACCATGTAATTTCTGCCCTCCCTGAGATGAGGTGCCTTTGTAAATGAGTCTCTGACTCAAAGGTTGTAAATCCAACTTGTAATAGACAAATAAATAAATAAACACACAAGGAGACTTTCTGCAATAGATGGTTTTCCTCTGCACCACTATTCCCAGAGGCTACTCGCACTTACAACTGGGAACAGCTCACAAAATGCATGGAAGCATGTATTCTCAAAGGCGAGTCCTCAAGAACAGCACCCAGCACCACTCACACGTGTGCTAAGGTGGAAGTTCAAAATGAGTAGTTTTTTCAAGTGAGAAGGGAAACACTCCTCTAGCCAGGACTGGCAATTGCAAGTCTCCAAATAGTGAAGCCACACCAGTCACTTCCACATCGCGGCTCTCACCAAACTTACAAGCACAGTAAACAGTCAGCAAGCCAGAACACCAACCACGCTGAATATAGCCCTATTCTCACCTGCCAGAGATAAGCACTCCAATAGGGCAAATATACAGAATATAAAAGACACTCACAGTAGCAGGCCGCCACATGCCAATTTCAGTGGGCATTTTGAATTGTGGTTGAATTCTGAGGCCCAGATATTCAGAAATGCACCAAAGGCCAGCGCAAGTCTGGTGCAGTGCAAATCCGATGCACCGTGGTGCAACAGGAGCCATATTCAAAGGTTGCGCTAGCCGCACTGCATCAGCACAACCTGGCTGAATATGACACAGTTGCACCAGGCGCAACCGTGGATGCACCATGGTGCAACCAGAGGTGCACCATGGCACAAACACAGGTGTACCATGGACTGACAGAAAAGCTCCAGGACAACCATGGGAGCAGAGCAACAGAGCAACAGAGGGGGGCATGGCACAGAGAGATGGCCCAGGGACAGAGCCAGGGAAGCACAGTGACAGGCTACAGGAGGCCACCACCAGCTGGGCACAGCATGGCACACACAGGCACCCAGGCCACCACCCCAGAACACAACAGTGGCAGACAGTAGGCAATCGGGGGTGCCAGTGGTGTGTTGGCTGCAGGTCATGCCCCCCTGCACAGCCAGACCAGGGCAGGTCACACCCAGGACCATGAAGGCAAGCACACACACCCGCCACACACCCCTGACAGCCACCCCATGGGCACCCCAAGGTACAGCCACCGACCGATGGGAAGGGACACTACCACAGTGGGACACACCGCAGCACACAGCAGTGATCCACAGAAGCATAACACATGCCCTAACACATGCCCACTACATGGACAGGTACTACGTCACTGCAGCATGGCTCCTCAAGCCACCTGCAAAGCAGACACAGACACAGGCAGGTATGTCAAAAGATATATATTGTGGTAAAAAACTATATACAAGAGAAGGATAGGGTAGGAAAGTGAGGGGTGGGGATAGGGAACAGGAACTTACAGTGGGAAGAGGGACTGGAAGGGGAGGCATGGCTGGAGAAATGGGAAATACGGACCCGACTAGCGGCTGCCATGAACTGTCACCCACTGCAGACAACGCTGCCTTCTGTCTACTAACAGCATCTGCCGGACCTGCAGCATCACCTCCATTGTTGTTGAGGTGATGAGTATCAACTGTCGCAGGAGCCGGCAGTAGAGGGACCTCCTGCGCCACCACTGGACACCTAGGGGAAGGGACAGGACAGGCAGTCAGTGCAATGTCCCAAGGAACCATGCCCATCCAAAGCACACAATTGGCAGTGGGATCACACCCCCCCGAAGAGCCGGTACAGGCCACCCACAGGGGAATGGGCCAATGCCTGCCATCAACACGGCACACCACAACAGTGCACAGAGGTGGTCCCAGCTGCACAGTGGACACCCAACTGCACCATGGCAGTCACATGGCACAGTGCTCTGGCAGCACCACATCAACATCAGTGGCAGCCGGGTGCACACCCACCCCACCAATAGCTGGCACATGTGTCCAATGGATGCGCCACTGTGGCGGGCACCACGCACAGTGTGACACATACAGCTGTCATGGCACTTGGCACAGGCGGCCATGTTCACACCCACACCCCCTCCACCCCCCATGGACGGTGCAAAGGACAATGTCAGTGCCTACCTGCCCTCTATGGCCCCACTGGTGAAGGGGCCACTCTGACACACTGGGCCACTGCGGCCTAGCATCCTACCATCACTGCCCTTCTTCATTCCTCAGGCCCTTGGAATGGAATGGGACAGAAACAGGTACAAATCAGTAACCAACCGCAACAGCTGCCCACCACCCCCACCTCTGTACACAGGGTGAGCCCCTGCCTGACATGTCCCACACAGTAACATTGCAATGCAAGTGACGGAGGGTGATGCCACCCTGTGATGTGCATGATGGAAGCACATTGCCCTGCAGGACATGCCAGGCAGCCTAGCCAACACCATCATACAACACCAAGGCACACATGCATTATGGGCCTACTCACCTGGCTGTGGCACTGCCCACATCTAACACGTGCCTCCGGCCTCCTGAGGTACTCTGGGTCCCTCTGAGCCAGGTCCCCGTAGTGGTGATGACACTGCTCCCCCATCCTGGCCACCCCTGTGCACTGCTGCAGTGAGACAGCAATGGCCTGCCACACAGCCACCCAGGGTTGCTGCAGTGGCGCCTGTCCAAACAGTTGGGGTGTGTGGGGCTGGATGCAGGCAACAAGGTTGAATAACTCAACCTGCGTCCAGTTGGCCGCTTGTCCTGCTCGCTGCTGCGCCATACTTCAGGTGCGAGCCGCTGAGCAAAATGGTGGTGGTAGGCGCACGTGGCCACAGAATGTGCCAGATGCATTGGCCGAGGGGACATGCACTGTGTCTGCCCATCACGCAGCCTCAGAGATGCATGCCATGGGTGTTCCTAGGTGGGGTCATGGGTGCAGGGATCACCCAGCTGCAGAGGTCACATCAGGGGTCAGAGGTCGGGTGCCACACAGGGCGCACGTATGCAATATCAGGACTGGCGCACCATGGGCCATGGCCCCATCATGTAGTCAGGGCATAGTGCACAATAGGTGACAGTAGACCGTCCGGTGCATGTGCACTGTGGTCCTGCACATCGTGCATGCATGCGCATTGTGCAGCGACTTGCTCCGGGAGCAATCTCATTGCACATGGAACAAAATCGTTATATTCAGCTATCACATGCAAATGAGCTCATCAACCAATGCGTGGCACACTGGAGGAATTAGTATGTCATTACCATTGCACCAAAGCTCATTTGCATGCGATGCGCTATAAAAGCACCATGGATCAGCACAGCCCATGGACCGGTATTGCATCCTTTTAAGATAAGTTGCGCATGCTGCTGGAGCACACTGAGCCCAGCCAGCACAGCAGGGGGGGATGAAATAAAATGCTGCTGCCACTGACACACTGTGCTGTCCATGTCCGCAGGAAGCGACATGTCTGAACGCGAGGAGGGTGAGGAGCATGGGCCAACTTCACTAAGGCAGAATCAGAGGCTCTGTTTGAGGCCTACCTCGACAGGGAGCCACTGTTGAGTGGTGCCATGGGCACACCACAGGCCAGGGTTGGGGCCTGGAAGGGGGTGGCGGCACATGTGAACCAGCAGGGCAGCCACCAGTGGTCAGCGCAGGAGTGCTGCAAGAAGGTGGCCATGGAAAAGAGGCACATAAAGGAGAAGTTAGCGGCCATCCGTGTGTCCTGGAATGCCACCAGAGGGGGGCCTGTAGATGCCTCACAGCTCACAGCACAGGAGGAGTTGGTGGCAGCCACCATGCACCACAGCACTGTGAAGGGTGTGCCTGGAGGAAGATTCCAGACAGGTGGCAGCCCATTACTGCATGGTACATATGTCGGCCATGAACAGCCGGTGGCATGGAGGGTATGTACATGGGCATGCTAGCGTGCATGCTGCCACCAAGCATGTCCTCTGTGTGTGTGCGCAACAACACACATGCAATGCAGCCGGACATATGCAGTGGCTGTTTGGGGGGGCACATGTGGGCATTGCATCACTGACACACCTTTATTCTCTTTCAGCAGTGGCACACCTGCTTGCAGAGGCCGGGGCACCGGCAGTAGCTTTGGAAGCAGGACCAGCCCCAGAGGACCAGCCATCCACCTCATTGAGCATCCAGGGGCCTGATGGGCTGCAGCACACCACCACTGTCCAGCCAAATGTCCTGGGCATGGGGTCAGATGATGCCCTGGATGTGTTGCTACAGGATGCCAACCTCGGCATCCTCTGCATGGAGACACAGATTGGGGTGGGGTCCGACGCCGATGACAACATCACCTTAATCCTGGACAGCATGGATGCTGTTGTGGGGGAGATGCCCATACCATACACCGACACAGGCAGCGCGCGCAGTGACCTCACAGCATGGGAACAGCTGCCTGCTGCCACTGCGGGTGCAGCTGTGTGCACTGCCACATCTGTGCTGTGTGGTGGTGGTGGTGCGGCCACGCAAGTGCTGGGCAGCGTTCAGTGGCCGGACGGGCAATGGCAGCAGGTGCCACAGGGCAGCCGGATGCAGGGTCCGCAACTAAGGAGCCAGTTAGGGACATACCCCATGAGGACCCATCTGTGCAGCATCCATCTGAGAGGGGGACTGTGCAGTGTAGCCAGTCACCATAGGAGGGTTGGTGTCCCGCCTGGGATCCCCAGGATGCCAACCCGCTGGCTGAGCACACCCATTTGCTGTGGGCCTCCATGGAGGAACAGGTGCAGCTTGCTACTGGGGTGTGTGAACTGCATGTGGAGGTGCACCAGGCAGCTGAGCAGCATGAGAGAGGTGCTGTGCAGCTCCTGGCAGTGATGTAGTGCATGCAGGAGGCCATGACTGCATCCCAGGATCACATTGCCAATGCAATCACAGATAGTCTTGCACTGCTGGCTGCGACAGGGCATGGCCAGCCACCGTGGACCCCACACAATGCACTGTCCACCCTACGATCTCGGCATCGGGCTTAGCCACACTGTTGATGCTGGGCTCTGATGTTGGCATACCAGGCATGCCTGGGGCAGGCCTGTTTGGGGGCTTATGCACCCCCTTGAGGACCCAGTTGTGGTCCCACAGTTCAACCTCTGGGGGCTGTTGCAAACACCCCCTGTGGCCAATGAGCAGCCTGTGGCTGCCGATCAGCCCCGGCACTGCTGCCCCCATGGCTGTGGTGGCCATGGTTCTGTGCAGCGGCCCTGATGTGGATGCCACCCTGACCGCAGTCTGCAACTGCTGCCCTGTGTGCATGCCTGGGTGGTGAGTGGGCGTGCATACCACTGGTGTGGTGCCTGTGTGTCGTGCTGCATGCTGCCTGTGTGCGTGGTTGCCCAGTCACTGGACCATGTGGCATGGGCATGATGAAGGCAGTTCAGCACTGGTTGCGCCTGTGCACTGGTGTAATGCATCTGATCCCTGCCACATGCCAGTGCCTGGGTGTGTGTGTGTGTGTGTGTGTGTGTGTGTGTGTTGCTATGTGATGCTGTGTGCAGTTGTGTGTGGTTGTGTGCCACTGACTCCCCTACCCCTGCACCACACCTCTGTGTGTGCATGCCCATTGCCATGCATGCCCCTGCTTGTGTGCTGTACCTGTGTGTGTGGCTCATGCATGGGCTTTGTGCCACCTACCTGTGTGCACTGTAGTGCTCCTGTGCTATGGGGTCATGATGCTGGCCACCATCCATTGCAGCCAGGGATCCCTCTGTCCGGGGAGGGCTGTCCACCACCCTCTGGCCCATTGCCTCCATTGTCTACACTACTGTCACCCTCATCAGCCTCGATAGCTATCCCACAGTCAATGGCCATGTTGTGCAGTATGCAGCAGGCCAGGAATAGGCCACAGGCTTTCAAGGGGCTGTACTGTAGGGCACCACCAGATCTGTCTAGGCAATGGAAATGTGCCTTCAGCATGCCGAATACATGCTCAATGATGTTGTGTGTGCTGGCGTGTGCCTTGTTGTAGTGTTCCTCGTCTGGGGATGATGGGTGCCGATAGGGAGAGAGCAGCCAGGGCCTCAGTAGATAGGTGCTGTCTTCTGTGTGGATAGTGACATGGTTAGCCCTCTGCCATCCTTTGCTGTGCCCCTTGCCTGTCCTTGTTGCCCTTGCCAGCTTGTTCACCCTGCTCCTCCCCATACCATGGCTTGCTCTGCCCGTCACCTTTTGCCCATCCCATACTCACCCACTAGGTGGCCCGTGGGGATGTCCCCATGCTCAAACCTGTGGCACAGTGCAGAGCTGTGCCACATGAATGCATCATGTGCACTTCCAGGGTGTGTGGCACAGACATTGGGGATGTGCCCTGTGGCATCGCACACCACCTGGCAGTTGATGCTCAGGAACCTCTTCCTATTGATGTAGGCCACACCCTTTGGGCCAAGTGGCATGCAGATGCCCACGTGGGTGCAGTCAATGGCCCCAAGCACACCAGGCATAGTGCTACCCTGTGGAAGTCCTGCATGGTTGCTGTATGCTCCGCCTGTGTGCTGGGGAAATGGATGTATTTTCAAGCATGAGGCAGCAGAGTGTTGAGGAACTGTATGAGGAGGCATGAGGTGGCTGACTGGGTTATGCCTGTGGTGTCCCGTGTTGGTCTCTGGAAGGTGCCCGTGGTGAGCAGGCACAGGACAGCTGTCACTTTGGTCTCCACAGACATTGCGTGGCTCCATCTTGTGGGTGCCTGCATCTCTTCACTGCACAGCTTGCAGAGCTGCCTCAGAATGGCCCTGTTCAGGTGGTACCATCCCACAATCTCCATGTCGGAGTAGTTCTCAAAGTTGGTGCGGGCATGGTACTACCTGTTCCAGGCATACCGTCGATGGGCCCTTCCTCAGCCACATCACTTTTCTTCCTACCCCCTCACACCCCTCATTATAGCCTCCATCATGAAGGGCACACTATCCATGACCCCTGTTGTCCAATATCCCCCTGAGTGGTTGGCTGCTGCAGGCTGTGTGCCACCCTGGTGCACTGCCTGGCACTGTGCCTGCCTGTCTCTCTCACTCTCGCTGCCCCTGTCTCCCTCTCCACTTCCACCTCTATCCCTCTTCCTCTGTGGCTGCCTCTGTCTGTCTGTCTCTTATTCAATCTGTCTCTCTTGATCTGTCTTTCTGTGTCTCTGTCCTTCCTTCTTTCATTTTTTCTGTCATGCTCTCCCCCCCCCCCTTGCCTGGCACAGGTGCTGTCTGTGTGCTTGCACCCTGTATTTATAGGCTCAAGTCTGCTTGGTGCATCTCAGATTTGCTCTCCACTTGCGCCATGGCTCCACGGTTGAATATCACACTACACCGGATATTCATGGGCATGCCCCCTGCACTTGTGCCTGCATTCATTATAGTTGCACATTGGCACAATGGGATTTGCACTATGCAATGGCTCCCGCTAAATATCGCTCCTTGGTGCAAGTCCACACTTGTGTCGGTGCAACTCAGTTGACTTTGAATATCCGGACCTCTGTGTTTATCCAATGGCAGCCTACCTCCTGGGTCAAACCCAGTGGTGGTAAGTTCTTCAGTCCTACGGGAAGCTTCCAGGTGCCACTTCCCCTGATCAATTAACCATTTATTTCCAGGCCACAGCTCTCGGTGATAGTCCGTCCTCCAGGTCCTCTCCTCCCAAAATCCAAGGCACTGAATTTGGTCCTTAATGAATACAAAAAAGCTGGCTCCTCAAGCTTACTCACTCCCCGTCCCTTCCTGTTACTTATTGCCCTAATTCTGGCATCTAGCTAAAATAAATTAAAGTTTGGAACTCCAGGTGCAAAAAGCGACTGCAGAGTCACAGCAGCAAAAATTAACTAGTCTCTCCTGAGATGCAAAATTAATAAGAGTAATAGGGAAGAATTTTTGCTTATTCAGAGCTCCATTCAGAGCTCATGCAGACAGCTGCCCAGCATGGTCACCATCTTGCTCCCACATAAATCAGACAGGGCAGACAATATCCATCCACAAAACTCTATGGAACATTTTGTTTTACTGTTGCATGAGTTGTACTGTTCAATTATTTGTGATGTCCTTTCTCCTTCTCAAAAGCTTCAGTTTCTGACCCTGTTCTGCTTTGGGTATCATGAATAACCAATGTTTTTATTTTAATAAATCATGGATTATTCAGACAAATGTCTGAATTATTCAGGATTATAAAAATCTAGGTAGGTTGACTAAAGTATATTCAAGAAGACAGTTGTTTTCCCAGTGCCCTGCACTATGGTGCTCTATGCAGTTCTGATCCCCACTTTTTGGTATGCCCACTCCAGCACTGGTACTTTATCAAAAGTTTTCATGAGGTCCATATGAATTAAATCACAAGGTACAGTATGTTCTGGCCTAGTAGGTCAATGATGGGTTCATAGAATTAAATGAGATTGGTTACACAAGAACACCCCTTAGTAAAGCCATGTTGTGTCTTATTCATCACTCCATCCTTACTGATATTATTGAGATATACTCTTTTAAGGTGTTCTCCATGATTATACCCATACTGGAAGTCAAACTGAAAGGTCTATAGTTACAAATCAATTGCTTGTTACCCTTTCTCATAGATAGGGGAAATTATTGATTCTTTCCAATGTTCAGGGACAATGCCTGTTTGCAAAGATGATCTAAATATGCTACTGATTGGTTCAGATGTGACTTGTGCTAGATTTGTTTTGAATCTGTGGATGGATATTGTCTATCCCGGTGATTTATGTGGGTTAGTTATCTTAACTCCTTACAAGTTTTGTCCACAGTGAATAAATTTAATTCAAGATTCATTATATTATTTGTATTGGGTTTTAATTTGCCCCCCTAGTCATCAATGAATACTGAAGCAAAGTACACATTCTTCTGAGCACTACCCTACAACTGTCTATCCTACTCTATTCCCTCCTGTGGCTCTTTTCTGCCATAACCATAAGCTCAGTTTCTGTGGCACTTACTACCATCCTCCCCCTCCCTTTTTTATTTCTATTGCTCCTCTTTGCTGGTCTCCCTTACTTATTCATCCCCTAGCTATTCAAACCATCCTTTTTGTTCTCTAAAATATTTAACTTGCCTGCTTTTTTTTTTCTTATCCTGCCCTAGAGGGCCGTTTATTTACTTAGCACATAAATACTGTATGTCTCCCCTTTTCTTGCCTCTCCTGCTCTGAGCTAGTCCTGGACTGTCTACTTAGCACTAGAGTCTTCATTTTTTTAGATTCCCCTGCTCAACTTGGCATTTCGCTACCTTCTTAATCTCAATTATTACTGTTAGTGTTCTGATCACTATTTTTATCAAAACTGTAACTGTTGTTGAAAGTAATTTACCTGAAATCTGTATCTACTGCATTTTAATCCCTAACCTCTGTAACCTCTGTAACAACAACTGTTTGCTATAACTGTAAATGTCGTTGCCCTTCTGTAATTGTAATTGTAATCTCCTGAGTTGTGCCTGAAAATGGACAGGGTTTTGCCTAGTGCACTTACCCAGTTACTAAAAGCAAATAAATAAATAAATAAATAAAATGCATGTTTCTGCCATCTCTGCTGACTGTCCAGCTATAACTCCATCTATTTTCAGTGGTTTTATTACCATTTCACTTCCTTTCAGTGAGTTTACATAACTAAAGAAAGCCATTAAATTAGTTTTATTTTTGGCCATTTTAACTTCAAATTTTTATTTGCTCTTAATAGCATTTCTGCATATTGTCAGATCTTTCTTACAGATATTCATTTTTAAATTAGTGGGGTCTTTCTTTGAATTTCTGTGTGATGTCTTTTGCTTATTCATTTTCCTTTTGATTTCTTTTGTCATTCATTTTGGTCTAATTTTTATTAGTAGGTTTTTTTTTTTTTAGCCTTTTTTTTTTCAAACAAGCTCAGTAGTTTTTGTTCAATACAAATCCATTTCTCACTTACAGTAATCTCACTGAATAACACTTCCCAGTTCCATTCACGTAGTGTGTATGCCATAGCCCCAAAATTATACCTGTCTGAAAGAATGGATGGATGCAAATATATAGTGAGCAATGAGGGGTAAGGCATGGGGAGGAAGTGGCAAACGGGCAGGTATTGTTGTAGTTGTCATCTCATTTGCAGAAAATTGTTCTGGAGCATTTGAGTAAACAGGAGAGCTATTGTGCAGGCTGGGTGGAAGAACACTTTGGTATAAATCTGTCCATGCCATGGGAGTAAGGAAGTTGTGAAACTGATAAGTCATGCCTCGTCTGGAGGTAAATAGATTTGCAGATGTTGAAGATGTGAGTGAAGTCAAGTGCCAAGTCTAGGGTAATGCCAAGGTATATGAACTCCTCCACAAGAGAGAGGAGAGGAGAGAGCTTCAGAGCTTTGATAGATAGGGGATTAGGTCAGAGGTGGCTACAAGCCTTTCAACCCAAAAAGCATGGCTTTGTTACTGAAAACATTAAGAACTGGCCTGTTGTTAACAAGCTAGTCTGTATATGGTAAAAGTCTTAGTTGAGTTAGGCATTTAGCTGTGAGAGGTGGAAGAGCTATAGTATAGGGTCATATTATCTGCATACACAATTGCTGTACAGACTGTAGAGGCAAGGGGAAGGTTACTAATAAAAATGTAGAGAAGAAATGGTTTGAGAATGGAGCCTTAGGAACCCCTCAGTTTATTGGGAGTATACTTGAGGAGGTTTCACCAAAAGTAATAAATTGACACCTGTCCAGAAAGTAGCTGGAGAACCTGGTAAAGGCATTGGAGGAGAGGCCAACTTCAGTTAGTTTAAGACAGAGGAGGGTGTGATCTACTTAATCAAAGGCTTTGGATAGATCGATGAAAACTGCACCAGTGAGGGATCCTTTGTCCATGGCAGTCTTGATGTCATTAGCTACTGTAGCTAAACTAAGGCAGTGATGGTGCTGTACTCTTTCCAAAAACCATGCTGACACGTGGTGAGAAGGCTATATTTTTAAAGGTAATCATTGATTTGGGTGGCAAACACCTTTTTGAGTACTTTACTTAACACTGGCAGGAGGGCCATGGGATGGCATTGGGAGATAAGCTTGGGGGGTGGGACTGAGGTGACAGTTTGGCAGTGTTAGTGGAAGGAGCAGTGTTGGGCAGATGTAGAAAGCAGAGAGGTCAGTAACATTGGCATTGAAAGTGCTGGTGATAGTGACATGGTTAATACAATGGGTCCAATTAGCTATTATATCCCCTAGAGCTGATTTGGTGGAACCTCTAATTAGACCTTTGATCTGCCTCAAAAAGCTCAGAGTTACCTGCAGAGGCCAGTAGTTGTTTTTTGCAAAAGTTGCTCTTGGCAGAATGAGTTGCCTTTTTGCATAGGTTTTGAAGATTTCTGTAAGTGAGTCAGTCCTGTAGGTTAGAGGAGGCTTTATTGTCTTCCCAACACGTGCCTTTATTTTTGAAGTGGGATAGACACCAATTCTATTAAACTTCATCTTATTTGCCAGAAAATGGTGGTATATTGTTGATTATTTGTCCCCTACCCCCCACACCTGGTTGCATCTGCAAATTAGATTATATTTTTGTATGTATTTCTGTATGTGTGCCTGGTAAAATGTTTTCAAAATAAAGAAATAACCAACACTAACATTTATTTGTGCTAGCTTTTCTCTGAAATTAAATACCTTGCTCTGACAGACTAGATTACACCCTTAGGGCCAGATATTCAAAGCTTTGCCTCGGGGCTAAATTAGCACTGCCTGGTGGGCAAACATGGTCCGGAGGAAAAATCAAGCTGTATTCAAAAGGAATAGCCTGTTGCAAAACCAGCTGAATATAGCGAGCAAAGGATGCTGGGCAAACAGGGCCATGAGTGCAAGGCAAAAATAAGACAGCACTGAATATAGCAACAGGGAAGTGCACACTGCTACTGCAGCTCATTAGACCCTATAGAAAGCCAGTGTTGCATGTGGAGAACATTGTATGTGATTGCAAAGAGATGTCTCACATCTACTACAAACAACAATGTATGCCACACATTGCAGAACTGTGCTATGCTGAAGTGAGGTTTGCCCGGGGCTAACCTGGTTGCACAAAGCTAACACATTAGCCCGGTGCAAACTGGTTAGCCAAGGGCAATCAGGAGCTGTATTCAAAGCTCCCATGCAAATGAGCCTACTTAGGTACTCTATGGGCAAACAGGTATATTTGCATCTCATTAAGTGCTGCTTAGCAAACATTACCATGCAGTTTGCCCGGTGCTACTGCATGGAGCACAAAGCTCCCCCTTTTTTTTTTTTTTTGGGGTATTATTCTTCTCTCCTCCAGAGCTCCTGGCTACGACCCCCGCCCTCCATTGTACCCCCCAGCGCCATCCCCGGACATCAGACCCCCTTCCTCATGCACCCCGCGACTTACCCTTCGCGGCAGGGTGGTGGGGAGCGACTCAACCCACCCCAATGGATCCATGCCAGGGAGGCGTCCTTCCAGGAATGGCACCACAGGGGAACAACTTCATGCTGCCGGGCTCCATTTTCACTGTTTTCCTCCCGGTAGTCATGGCGTCAATGGCGCCAGTGACTGGGTGCCGCGTGCTCCGTGCGTGCCCCAATCAGCGTCTGCCGACCCACCCCCAAGCTTGCAGCTACATGCTGTCTACCCCCAGCCTCCACTAGGGGTCAGGCAAGCCCCAGCTGCCCAAATCCCCCCCTCCTGGAGATGGAGAGCAGTCCCTTGGACGCTCAATCCATCTCCTCCCCGCCGACCCACGGCAACCCATGCCCGTTCCTGAACACGGGTTGCCGGCGTGGCGCGAGGTGTGGCGACCAACGCCTCAACCCTCAGCGCCACCGGGCTGGCTAAGCTCCCCCTTTTGGTTGGAATGGAAGTACAGGCTGGAAGCTGCAGGCCAAGGCATGCCCACAGCATCCCCTGTTGGTCAGAATAGAAGCACAGGCTGGAAGCAGCCACGAACTGTGTGCTGGCAGGCGTCAGTGCATCAACACACCCATGCATCTGTGCAAGAAGGACCTGTAATATATATATATATATATATATATATATATATATACATATATGTTCATGGCAAAAAAATTGGTTTAATGCATCAGTTAGAGTTGTTCACAGCGACAAAAGTGAGGAAATTCAGTGTTAGGGTTGAAAGCCCCCCTGCACCCCAGCACGACTTCCCAACCAGCATCAGGGTGTGCGTTGGGGTGGTTGACCCTAACTCTCACCTCATCACATGTGTAAACAAGTTGAGGTATAGTAGAATGGGGTGAGAGTTAGGACCAATGACCCCAACACACATCTGATGCTGGTTGGGAGTCAGACTAGAGGGGTGCAAGGCACTTAACTGTAACACCAAATTTCTTCATTTTTATTGCTGTGGAACAACCCTAACTGATGCATTAAATGGAGTTTTTGCCATGAATTTCCCTTCTTTTTGAGAATGAGGACTATAAATAATGAATGGAATGCAGTGGTGGTTGGGCCCTGCGCTCCCACCACGTCATGTATTGTGACATAGTAACGGTTACTGCAATGCAAACACAAGGGCTGATGGTTACACACATGGTGATTCAAACATAATTGGTAAAGCAAACGTTAAAAGAAACGCAAGTGCAAAGTGATGCCAAAGTAAACAGTGACACAAACTGAGACGCAGATACATACAGAAACACAACTGGTAATGGGCATGATCATGGTACTGCTATTGTAAACACAAATGTTAACTGTCACAGCAACAATAATGCCAAAGGGAACAGAAACAGAAATGAAAGCGTGTATGGAAATGCAAAGCGTAACGTGCACAGTAATGGTGCCACAATTGTAAATGCAAATGGTAACAGTAACAGCAACAATAATACCAAAGAAAACAGTAATGCAAAAGGAAACAGAAACGTAAAGGGTGACACACACGGTAGCGTACACGGGAATGGTATCACAAAGTGGCATGGAAACGCAAGTGTAAAGCCTACGTGTAACAGTAAGTGGAGCACAGACCCTATTTTTCCCCCAAAAGCTCCATTGAGAAAGACAGTGAAAACAAAGAATGTATGCATAGTAATGGGCCTCGGAGCAGAAAACGAGCAGTAGTAATACTAAAATGCTAATATCTCAGTAACTATACGATGTAGAAAAAAAATTAAAATTTCACATGATTCACGACTGTCTTTGCTAGGTTTTCATAGCATGCATGCATGGTTGTGATGAAAATTCTGTATCTCGCACCGTTTCTGAGATAGGAGCACCGAAAGGCATGGCGTACGCCACCAATGTTAGTCTATGGGAAAAAATTTCAACTTTGGAGTACTGTAACTTGGCATCCATGCAATATTTTGTCACCAAAAGACCAAAAGGCACATCTGAGAGATGTTGGCTGCCATCTTTCCAAATTTCAGCTCAAAAGACCAAACTGTCCTTTTGCAGCAGGGTGGTAAAGAACTCCTGTCATTTTGGCCATAGTCTGGAAAAGTAGTGCTGTGATTTGCTAAAGCTTAAACAAAATTTGTGAAAGTGTCGTGAGTGCGACATTACTTTGTGACACTACTTTTTCCAGAAATTTTAAAAACATATTTCTGGGGTGTTTAACCCCAAAATTAAGAAATGGCTAGCATCCTTAGGGCTCAAATAGGTAAACACAAAAAGAATTATGTCCCTAGATGGTCCCAATTTTAAATGCCAAGCATTTCTGTGATCAGTAACTGAAAAAAAATGGCTGACTCACAACACTACTAGGGCCATTTGTGACACTAAAAAGTGCATTTGTGAAAGTGTCAAACTTTTTGTTAACTTTTCCCATTGACTTATAATGGGAACTTGTTTTTTGAATAACTTTTGAACCGTTTAATATTTCTTCACGAAATCTTCAAAAGACACATTGGGGACCCTGGTTGCACATTCTCGGAAGGTTTTGGACCAGTCGCGCAAACCGTGTGGCCTGTAGGTGCGAGAAAAGAATGCGCACAAAACATAGATATGCACACGGATGTCGCTTAATAAATCTGCAGCTGTATATCTGACCAGTATAGAAGCTGGCAGATCCCAGGATCTATGGTTAGGCCCTGTGCCTGCCAAATTTCAGGCGAATCCATTGAATGGTGACAACGTCATTACGGTGCAAATTTTCATCCTTTAACATTAAAAGGGCTACTCAACCCTAACTATGGTAGCACTGCTATGTTACCATAATATATATATATATATATATATATATATACACACACACACACACACACACACACATATATTATATATATATATATAGCTATACCCAGACACACTGCCCGTGTCCACACATGCCCAGGAGGATGCCCCCCCAACTACATGGTACCCCACTACAGTACTACAGTAGCGGGTGAAATGCAGTGGGGGTGTAAATAAACAAACTATTCCACACTGATGACAGTGAGGAAGTAAAAGTACAAGGTTCTTGGTTAGTGGTCCCTAGTAACCCAATAAAACCATCTTACACCAGATGTTGTTTTAAATTAGTTGCAGTTTATTAATACCCAAATAAGCCCTAACAAATTTACCTCCAACATGATTAGGTCTAAACAGCTGATGGCTTTTTACCACCAGGGCTACAGGTGTTCAGAGAAAAAGAAGCAATTCCGTCCTCTTTTCTCTGGGTGTTCAAAGTATCCATGGCAGCCATTCTGGCTATTCATCTTGGACACACCGGACCTACAGTTTAAGTCTTATTTATACACTGAGGGTGGGATATTCAAACTGCGCCCAAAAAGTGCGCAACAGCAGGAGCAAGCGCAAGTCTGTTGCGCACATGCGCAATTGTCGCGATATTCAAACATGGAGCAAGGCCAATTGTGCAAGCAGCCAACGTCTGAATATCGCACAAACTGCGCCATAGCGCAACCAGGAAGGGGAAGCTGAGCAGAAATGATGCGCCATAGCGTAACAAGGCTAGCCCAGCTGAGCAGTACAGAGGCGCCATAGCGCAAGCAAAGAGACCCCCACAACATAGCAATGGAAGTGCACAACCAGGGAGGTAGGCAGGGGCACACCACCCATGCCACAGATGGGCACAGGGACACACTGCCGAACCAACAATGTACCCCCACACCCCAAGCACAGCATAACTGGGGGAGGGATGGAGCAGCCACTGGGCCATGGGGACAAGCAAACAAAGCACATCCCGGCCGTGTCACTGCAGCACACTGCTGCACACCTACTGTCAACCTGAGACTGGCACACAAAGGGAGCGGAGCACCCCAGTGTCCAGCGGCCCCCCCTGTGCACAGCACTCCCAGCACTGTGACCCCAAGACACCACCCATGCGCAGTGACCAGCACTGAAGGAATCCCCAGGCCCCCCCCCGGAACACTGCAACCTTGTGAACCACAGAACCACACAAGCCAAACCCACCATGACCACCCAGCAGTGAGTGGCAGCACACAGCAATACTGATTGGAAGCCTTACCCACACCAGAGACACCACCCCACACACACGTACGCACAAACCCATCACCATACCACACCTGATGCCATGCACACCACTGCAACTGAGCACCTATAGCCAGCTGCAAATTAGAGACCACCACAGTATTCATATCAAAATATATATGTAATAAAGATGCATAACAAGAACAATAAACAGTAACATATGTACCAAGCAGGGGTGGGGGTATGGATGGTAGGGGTGGGTAAGGGGTGGGTGAACAACTGGGAGAGGGAAGGTGGGGAAATGTCGACATCTGGCTACCGCCTGGCAGCCTGCCCTCCTCCTTCTGCCTGGCACTGTGCCCGCGGGCTCCTCCGTGCAGCATGCCATGCTGTTGCAGGTCGAGGAGGATGGTATGCGGAGTCCATGGCCACCGAGTCAGCCTCCCACATGCCCTGCTCCAACATGCGCGAGGATCCAGATACCTAGGACAAGGGATCAGAGTCAATGGCTGTGACTGTCCACATCCCTGAATGCCACCCATCATGCATGGCATACAGCCAAGTGCCCCGCCTCCTGTGATGGACTGCACCCACCCACAGTGACCGTGCACAAGACATGCCCAACCAGCCAGCAACGGCCATGTGTACCACTGCACACACACCGCCCATGTCCAGCACAGCACAACCAAGGCTGCCCAGTGACGGGCTACGGGTGGGATGCTAGTTCCACAGCCATGTGCCCAGTGCATGCATGGACCACCAGTGACGCACACACACACACACTGCAGTGCCACTGGACAGTGATGACTGTCACATGTCTGCGGCATGGTAGTGTCGCCCATGGAAGGTGTCCGTGCTCCCCAGCATGCAATAGCATCCATGATGTAATGACACTCACCCTCATCGCCGGGCTGCAGCAGGTGCTGCTGCAGCTGCGGCTGCTGCTGTGGCTGTGGCTGTGGCACACCTCCTCTGCCAGCCACCCTGGCACCGCCATCCCAGGCCCCAGCCCGCGTCCGCCTCTGCCCTCCACACCTGTGGGAGACAAATGAAGAGAAACACATCAGTGAGATCCCAAGGCAGACAGCCCCTGCTCTCATTGAGTGTGCCTGCCCACACAACCAGACCCAAACAGCACACACCTGCAAACACCCCACAGCAAACCATAGCCCAACCCACCCCCATGCCCAGATCACATTACACAGTCACCCATGGACAATACGGTGCATACACAGCACACCCACCTGGCCTGGGCACAATGCCCTCCTGGCACGCGGACCTGAGGCGCAGCAGAGCACACTCCCTCCTCCACAGGTCGCTGTAGCGGTGCCTGCACTGCTCAGGGGTCCTCCTCCACCCAGTGGCCTGCTCCAGGGCAGTGGCGACCTGCTGCCACACATGGGTGTGTGGCACCTGCAGGGGCACTCCCTCAAACAGTGAGCCATGGTGAGGCTCCACCACAGCCACCAGGTTTGCCATTTCTAAGGCCCCCATTTGTGGTGCTCTCTTGCATGCCATTTTCAAAATGTACAGTGGCAATATGGCGCTCTGCAGCTTGGCAACCCCACATGGAAATGTTGCGCAATACAACTCCATCACTGCCTATCGCGCTGTTTGGACAGCGCTGTCGGTCCACATCGCGCTGTCACCGAACAGCGCGATAGAGCCGTACACATGCCAGATGTACAGCGCCAGGGGGCAAAGGTCAGACACAAGGTCATGGGTCAGTGGCGCAAGGCCACGCACAGTGCCATCGGACGTCCACACATCCTGCGCGATCGGTCACCTGCGTGCCAGTGCCACAGTGGACTATTGCACAATACTGCTACAGCGCCATATGGGTAACAGTGCTGTAGCGCCACTGGCACAATGGTGGCCGTGTCCTGAATTGCTGATCGCGCATAGCACGCCATCGAAGCGGGTCAAGCCTGCTTAAGCTACTTGGGCATGCGCAATGCAGTGTACCACACAGTCACAGAAATGAACCATTGGCTCAGCCGGTTCAACCGTATTGTGCAAAGTGCAACGGCGCGATATTCAGCCGACACATGCAAATCATCTGATAAGCCATTCAAAGGTGCAGTGGCATGATTAGCATGTCATTAAAGTTGTGCCACTCCTAATTTGCATGCATTGCGCTATAAATACTCGACATTGGGCTGCGCTGGCCAGATTCAGTTACTGCAGGTGAGAGGTGAGTTGCATGCTGTGTGATGTTCTGGCCAATGGTCATGGGATAATGCTGTAGACTGTACAGTGACAGGTGTCCACTTCCACCCATACAGACCAACATGACCGAGCAGAGCCAAGGTGAGGGTGAGGATGGTGGGCAAAGGAGGAGGCCCAACTTCACCACGGAAGGAGAGACAGAGGCCTCTACAGGCCTCACCTGGAAGAGGAGCCACAACTGAGTGGACGGGCGGGCACCCTCAGGTCCGTGCAGCTGCATGGGAGGGGGTAGCCTGGCAGTGAACCTGCACGGAAGCCACCAGCCCGTGCAGGAATGCAAAAGAAGATGGGGACAGACCGCAGAAGGGTGAAGGAGAAGGTGGCAGCTCAGGGTGGCACGGCTGGCACAGGCGGGGCAGCCAGCAGTGGCGGAGCTGACCCCGGCTGAGGACTGACTGGCTGCATCAGTGCAGCGGAGTGCTGTAGAGGGCGCACCAGGAGGTGGATTCCAGACAGGTGGAAGCCCATCACTGCACGGTATGACATGGTGGTGGTGTTGGGGGGGGAAGGTTGATCACATGCACTAACATGTCCTCACTTTCTGTTACAGATCCCGTTCATCTGCAGGGGACAGTGGTGGTGGGACCATGGAGTGAGGAAGACCTGCCACAGGTGGAGGAGGGTCCATCCACCTCTGTCGCCAGCCGGCATGCACTGCACCAGCATGCACGCCTGGCTGCCACCTCTGTGCTGTCAGTGAGTCAGGTGTGGGGTGCACAGCCTGTGTCTCAGCAGTCTGGCATGCAAGCATGCCAGCGCTGCCAGACTGTGGCTTGTACGTCCTGCACCATTGATGATGCAAGGCACTGCAATGGGCAGTGACACGTGTGTCCTATGACGGACACACAGCAGGCACAGCATGTGCCCCTGATCTAGCTGGTTCCAACATGTGTGTGAAGCACTCGCCAGCACAGTCCAAGGCTGTGCCTGTCCGCACTGGTGGGGCAGCACCAGTGGCTGTAAGCAGGTCTCTGGCACTGTTGCGTGCCACAACAGTGGGAACGAGTGGTCCCTGGGGCACAGCAGTTGGAGGGGCAGCAGCAGCAGTCACCCACCAGATCTGGGGTATAGGGTCCAGCGGTGGCACATGCACACCACCTGTTGACTTGCCCACACCTGGTCTGGTGAACAGCACCCACCCTCAAGGGTGTTGAGCATCAGGCCCTTCCATACCCTTGGGGACAGAATGCCGATGTGGCACAGGACCCATTGGACAAGCACCCACCTGCTGCGGGCATCAGTAGAGCAGCAGATGCGGGTTGCAACATGCGTGGAGACACTGTGCGTGGCTGTGGAGTGGAACAGCAGGGACAATGCATTGATCCTTGCAGAGATGGTCAGACTGCGGATGGATGTGACCGCCGCCATTGACAGGCTGACCCAGGCAGTGGTCTCTGTCGTGGCCGCATTGGGCACACAGTCAGGTGCCCCTCTACCGTACACCCCACACAGTACGCTTTCCACTCCCCATTCCCGGCGTCGTGCGACACCCAGACTGTCGATGCTAGGTTCTGCTGTGGGCATCCCGATCACACCTGGTGCAGGTATGTTTGGCATGCTGCACACCCCTGTGCGGACAAGGTTGCGATCGCGCAGTGGGACCCCTGGTGGTCCATTGGTGCCACCCCATGTGGCCCATGATCAGCCTGCCAGTGCTGCTGGGACACAGTGGGGCTGCCCACGCATCCGCGGTGGCCGTGGAACAGTGCAACATGACTGACCTGTCTCCCAGTGCGGGCCCTGTCTGGTGCTGCCCTGTGTGCAATGTGTGTTGGTGGGCAGTGCACTGGTGGGTGCCCTGCCCAACACGCCCCGACCGTGGACCACCCTGCACACCCACTGACTGCTGTCCACAGGTGTGTGTGCATGATGATGCCTGCATTGTACTGTACACCAAGGTGCAAGGGTGCCCAGCATCTGACACACGTACTTGGACAGTACAGGTGGTGGGGGTGGCCTGTGGATCTGGGTGTTTGCCATGTCCGTTCCTGCTCTGCTGTGCACCTGCCCATGTACGCTTTGTGCCTGGTGTGTGTGTGTGTGTCCATATGACTGTTCACCCCTCCCTGATGGTGTGTTTGTGTGCCTGGACCCTTCCACTCCCTTTGTCATGCACCCTGGTGTGTTACCCTGTGTGCCTGTGGGTTGTGCCTGGACAGTGTTGGTTGCACATGGCCCCTGACTTACCTGTGACGCGTGCAATGCTCCTCCGTGATGGTGTCCCGTGCAGCTGGGCCTGCCGGATCAGTCGGGGGTCCCGCCGTCCAAGGGGGTTGTTCATCACTATCATCCCGCACTGCTGGTATCCCCATCGCTGTCCCCCTCCTCGACCTGTATGGCTATCCCACAGTCTTTGCCATGTTGTGCAGGATCAACAGGCCAGGAATATCACACAGGCCTTTGAGGGGCTGTACTGTAGGGCACCGCTGGAGGTGTGTAGGCATCGGAAGCGTGCCTAAGCATCCCAAACACCTGCTCGATGATGTTGCGTGTGGCAGCATGTGCCTCATTATAGCGTTGCTGTGATGGGGTCATGTGGCGCCGGTACGGTGTGAGCAGCCAGGGACGGAGTGGGTATCCACTGTCACCTGTGTGGAGATAGTGGAGGTAAGTTTCATGTTCAGGTCCATATTGCCCATATCCCTGTGTGCCACTACCATGGCACCTGTGGCATTCCCAACCTTGCCCCAGTTTTGCAATTCCTACATGCGTACACACCCACTAGATGGCCTGTGGGGATGTCCCCACTCTTGAATCGATGGCGCAGTGCAGACTGATACCATATGAAGGCATCATGTGCTCCGCCAGGGTGTGTGGCACAGATATTGATTATGCGCCCAGTGGCATCACACACCACCTGGCAGTTGACACTGGAAAAGCCCTTCCTGTTCCTTGTATGCGGCCCCATCGGGCCAGCTGGTATGCGAATAGCCACATGGGTGCAGTTCTGCGGCCCTTAGCACGCCAGGCATACGTGTTACCTTGTGGAACTTCCATGTTTGTTGTACGCTCTGCGGCGGTGTTGGGGAAATGGATGTACTGTAGGCATGTGGCAGCAGTACGCTGAGGAATTGGGTGAGGATGCAGACGGGCCGATTGTGTTATGCCTGTGGTGTCCCCTGTTGGCCGCTGGAAGATACCCGTGGCGAGTAGGCACATGCAGGCTGTTACCTTTGTCTCCACTGACAGAGCGTGACTCCGTTGTGAGGGTGCCTGCATCACATCACTGCACAGCTTACAGAGCCGCCTCAGTATTGCCCTGTTCAGGTGGTACCGGCCCACAATCTCTATGTCTGAGTACAGCTCAAAGCTGATGCGGGCACGGTACTGCCTGTTGGGGGCATACTGCCGACAGGCCCTTCCACGGCCACGTCCCCTGCAGCATGCCTTCACCCCTTCATTACAGCTTCCATGTGAAAGCTGGCACTGTCCATCTCCCTGGCTTGTGTCCCCCGCTGTTGTTGATCTGTTACCCCTGCTGTCCTGACTGCTACTCCACTGCACTGGTACACCTTTCCTGGCCTCTGCAGTCTGTGGCCCTCACACCCTCCCTTGTCCCTCTCCTCTCCTGTGCACTCCCAGGCCTGCACTCTTTGCCACTGTCTCCCTCTTTCTCCCTGCCTCATGTGGCTTCCTGTAGTTCTTTGCGCTCTTCCTTGAGCCTTTTTATTTTGGCTCATTTCACGCGTGGCGCACCTTCTGGCTCATCTGCTGTTGCGCATTGCGCAAGTCTTTGAATATCGCATTCGCTCTTTGTATGCGGGTCCACCCTTCGGTTGCATGCCTTCATTTCATTGTGCTGTTGCTCAGCCTGTTTTCAGTGGCGCAACTGCCTCCCGGTGAATATCGTAGAATGGCGTAATTGGACTTGGCGCATGTGCAACCCTGTTGCACATGGCACAACCCTTTTGAATATCCCACCCTGATTGTTTATGAAAAAAATGCAGAGAAGGGGAATTCCAAGGTTATTAAAAACTTTTAGCTAAAAAAGGCAAAAACAACAAGACATGAGATAGGGGTCCAGGATACACTTATCACAAGATACGTCTGTCAGCAGTTGCTACATAAAAAGTTTCATTTGACATTTGATTTAGACAGAGATTTAGACAGAAAATATTATTTGTCTCAGGTCATAAGGGGAACTTACATTTTTAAAAATAACCTGTCTAGGAAGCCAGAAAAGCCAATGTCTCAAGATAATAACATAGTGGATAGTCACTGACTCTTGTTTTATATTATACATTTTAGACATAAACAACATAAAATAGGGAAGTGGACTGGGCAACTCTGCACATACACTCTTATTTTGCTTGTACGGCTCTCTAGGCTGGCTAAATTTAAGTTTAGCCATGACCTTTTATTTTGCACCAAAAGAATAATGTGCTTTGTACAAAATATTCCTGTCAAGCACATCAAATTTTCCTTGATTAATACATCTGCTTTCGATGCAACACATGCTCCTTCACCCCATTCTGATATCATTTTACCTGGCCTTAACATTTTAGCTAAAAACTGTTTCACACTTATTACACTTTTATAGCATTCCTGCCATAATACCATAATATATACTTATAACACTTTTGTAGCATTCCTGCAATAATACAACAGGGGAGCTCAATGCACAGGACAGGCATAAGGCAAACCTGGTGGGTGCGGGAGGCCATAGGCTGCAGGTTCACTATGATATGCAGCATATCCATTAGATAGGGAACAGGGCAGACTGAGTGGGCCGGGCAGTCCTTCCCTACTGTCATCGTCCCTGTTCCCATGTTTGCCTGTTACACACCCTACCCTGGTAGGCTAGTGTCTCCCCACAGCACAATCCCCAACCCCCATAGCTGCGGTATATGAATATTTTCCATGGAAGTCTAGTGGTCCCCCCACCCCCAGCATGAATCCCAGCCTCCTGGTACATATAGACATTGTATTATTCCCTGGTAGTCTAGTGGTCCCCCCACACTCCAGCACAAATTCCGACCCCCAGAACATGTAAATATTGTATTTGTCCCTGTAGTCTAGTGGTCCCCACCCCCAGCATGAATCCCAACCCCTGGTACATGTAAATATTGTATTTTTCCTGGTGAGTCTAGTGGTCCCCACACCAACATGAATCCCAACATTTCGTCATATAATATTTTCCCTTGTAATCTAGTGGTCCCCACCCACCAGTGATGCCCTCGCCATCCCAATGACATGCCACAAAGAGAGCTGGCAACCGGCTTTGCCCTCCTGTCACCACCACAGCTGGCTGCCGACTGCAGTATGCATGAGCACTATGGAAATCAATAAGCAAGCCACTGATTAATTTCCATAGGGCTCATGCATATCACAGTCAGTGGTTGGCCATGGTGGTGAGAGGAGGCAGAGCTGGTCGCCGGCTCTCTTTGCGGCATGTCATTGGGATGCACAAGGTGTCACTGCCAGGTGGGGGCACTACTATATTTCCAGGGAAAAATACAATATTTACATGTACCGGGGTCGGGATTTGGTGCTGGGGGGGGGGACCACTAGACTATCAGGGAGATTCTTGATATTTATTTTTTTTTTTTTATTTAGCTTTTGTTGACCGGGTAAGTGCACTAGACAAATCCTGCCTATTTTCAGGCACGACCCGGGGGAAGGGGAATACAGATGAATGCCAACTGACCTTGAACCAGATTGTGCTGTTGGTGGTATTTTTAGTGAATGAGGGAAATTTGGCCAGGACACCGGGGAAATTCCTCTACTATTTTCAATAAGTGCCATGGGATCTTTAACATCCACCTGAACTACCACCAATCCAGGCAGATGGGACCTCGGTTTAACATCTCATCCGAAAGACGGCACCTCAGAAGTGCAGCACCCCTCTCATGCTTCACTACAGTGTCAGTACTGGGATATTAACCCAAGTGCCAGATGTGGGAACTGAACCCACAGCCCTCTGATATACCATGGCTATGGGGGTCCACGATGTGGGGGGGTACCACCACATTACTGCCAGCTTTTTTCTGGTAGTATCTAGTGCCGTGCTACAGGTTGTGCTAATGCCTGTAGTGTGGCACTATACCTTTGAATAGGTCATGCTGCTGGCATTCCTGGGTGCTGCCCTATCCATGCTCCTGCATACCATTATCTATTAGTGTCAGAATTACCACACAATGCTGTGCTAAAAGGGCTTTTGAATATTGTAGCCTCACACAAGTCCAGCACTATTTCAGTGCTATGGATTTCCACTAGGCGCAAAGGTTTGAATATCTGGACCAGAATGTGCTATGTTAAATTTTTCTTTTAAACCAATGTGAATGCCTGTTATTAATCTGTATACAATGCTTAATAACCACTGTTCAGTATTAGGTAATTTGATCTCATCAGACACTTTGCTTAATGTTCCCTTCCCTTTTTTGTGTCTTTCTTGATAATTCAGTCATTTACAAGTGGCACTACTAATATTTTCCCATTTCCTCCCAAGCCACTTCTTTGCAATACATGACTCAGCTCCATGGTAGAACAGGAACTCAATTTATATGTCATCCCCTGAGTGACTTTTCTTATATCTTCAATGTCCTTTATCTACATTTTCAAGGATATCAAACAAGCATCTATAAAACTGTAAATAATTTTCCCCTTTTTTAAATAAAATGTCTGGAAATGCTATGAAATAAATAACTTTTCCTTAGTTTATAGGGGTAGTTGCAGCAATAAAAAAGGAACCTGGAGCAGATACAGATTAAGATTACAGTTAAAATACATATGCATCTAGAGCCTCTGAAATGTTCTTTTGTAAGATAATGCCCTTATGAGCTTATGTAAGCCAAGAAGTTTCTATAAAGTGCAGCTTTTATAATATGATATTAGTAGCAACTCAATCACAGTCAGAATAAATTGCAAATATCTTTTCAGTAGAGTTGCAGCCATATATTCTTAATAGCTTTGTTAAATCTAAAATCCTTCAGGAGATTCTGGGAACAAGTGAGAAAAAACAAATAATTGTAGTGAAACAATCCTGAAACAGACCTCAGCAGCAATAACAAAAAAAAGAAAATAAATAAAGGCAAGCAAACCTGACTTTAAATTATCTGGAAATCCTATAGATAACTGCAGTCCAGTTCAAACACTCTTGAACATGGATTTGCATTAAATTATCTGTTGTTTTTGGTCCGCTGATTGAAGCCCCCTACCATAGCCAGCACACATACATTGAAAAATGCAGAACAGAAATAAATATACTGTATACAAAAAATGACAGCATGCTGATTTGAGCACCGTTTTTGTGAAGAGCAAACTGTATTCATCAAACTCTCTTAGATCAGCATCAAAGACCAGCTCTCTCCTTCCCTAGCTGAGTTAAATATGGAAACATCAGCAAATGATGTAATTGCTGTGCCACTTCCACTTAAATGTAAAACAGAAGTAAGCAGAGGTGGACGAATGACAGTTCTAAAATCTGCTACTCTAAAATGTCACCCACAGATTTGCCACTCTGTACTATCTTTGTCACATACATGGACTTCAGAAGCAGTTATTTTTGATGGCAATCCAAAGTTTATGGACATCAAATTGATGATAACGATAATGACAGACCACTAGCTATTCCTTTCCCAGTAGGCCCTCTATCTATATATGTTTGTCTATCTTCCATTGTTACATAAGAGTAAGTACACCAGAGTGAAAAACCACTTAAAGGAGAGGGTTATCATTTAAATTAAGATAATGTTCTGCAGTGAAAGTGATTTCATTTTCCTAAAAACTATGGCTACCTCAAGGAACACCACTGCATAAGAAATGTTGGAAGCAATCCAAAGGCAGTGGTAGTGAACTGACATACAGCTGCGGTGATGTTTATGCATTCTTGCATTTTGCACCATAGAAAGAGAAGGAATTTGTAAGGGGCTACAGTATGCTGAGTCACATTACATGCCATCCAAAAAATAAGTTTTGATGTGTTAATACCAGAATTAATTGAAATTATTAAACACAAAGTACTGTAAAGCACACACTGCTATAAAGTGTGCTGTAAATGGGAAGAGTGAAGCAGTACAGCTTAACACTGATATGTGGACTGGTTGACAACCAGATATTTTTATACTTGTCATAAACTATTACGTATATTTTCTCTTTTTAAACCCACAAGGCATGCTGACTTCACCTAATGTTACCATTTAGTATGAAGAGCTTTTACCAGTTTACAATCAGGTCTGCGGGTCTTTTACTGACTGTTTTAATACATGTTGAGAACCCATTCTGTGAAAAAGATGTACATTGTACCATGCCCTTTGTTAAAGATATTTTTTTTTATTTAAAAAAATTGTTACTCTAGCTGAGATGCAACATCTCATTTTCTTCTCTTTTCCTGTTTTTTACCCATATCTACCACTGACTAGACTGCAGGATGGAAAGTTTAAGTGACCTATCCACAAAGCTCTCCAAAATTGTATTGGGCTCCTTAAACCCACAGAGTGCTACCCACCTCACATGTGGAGTGCTCTGTGGAATTCTGGAGCCCCCATCACACACATGCAGATAACTACCAACCACAGGATCCTGAAGTGTAAGATGATAGGTGGGGCATGGTGTGGAGCTGTGCTCCAATAATTTCTAAAGTCATGCATATGTGTCTTTAGGCCAAGGGAAAGCATGGACAGTACATGGCTCAAGCACCTCCAAGAACCATTCCATGCTACGCTGTCATGGATGCCTATGTCTGTCTGGGCCCTGAGTGGGACCTGATCTGTATCACCTAGCCATCTGGAATTGTATAGAGGGCTGGGGGATGTGGCATTGACATATTTTATTTCTACATTTTTAAATTACTGTTATCTTGTCATTAGGAAATGGTAATCACACAATCCACTGCTTGCATAGAGCAGGGGATCCAGGTTCCAGCCTATATGGTTTCTGAACTGAAGCTCAGTGACTGGACTAGATCTAGCCCAGCCTGTGGATCTGGCCCTAAGAGACATTCTAAAGGTCACACGGTGAAAGTTTTGTTTTAGTGTCATTTGAGCCTCTGCATGGAGGTCATGCACACCAGAAGCTTCATGACCCATGAACCTGAACATCTGCAGTAAAGTTGAAGAAAGAAGCCCGAGTTTTTCACACCTACTTCTATTCTTCTCGGTGTCTATTTACACTCATACATATTACTACTGTATGTGTTCTGTTTTATTATTATCTCTTGCTGACTATTTCTTGCTTCATTAGTAGCTTGTTTTGTTTCTTAAGTGCTTCTCTAGTGAATTAGAAAAATAAGTATCTCTCTCTGGGCCATGATCTTCGTCTCACACTGATTAAAAAAATGAAAATAAAGCCCTGGACCAAAAGCTGTCAATAAAGAAAGCCTGAAACCCTGCAGACCCCAATCAACTATGCCTGCAAAACAGAAACATAATAATTTGACTTGGACTAATTAATCAGGACTAGTACCATGAAGTGAAATAATACTGTACCAAAAGTGATGACATCAGCCACTTCCATAACTGTTCAATGCTATATAAATAGACATTAGACTGCTCTGCAATATCAATGACAACAGCTCCCCTTACCTACAGTAACTGCAGCTAAACAAAATCAAACAATACTTCAAGGTTATGTGCTATGTAGTGCAATTTAATGATAAGGAGAACATATTCTGGAGCAAGGGATTTTAGATTCAAAGTACATCACGTTCACTGACTCACTACGTGACCCTAAGGAAATCACTCCCCTCTTCATGTTTGAAGCCTCCCAGGTGTAAAACTAAAGGAGATCTCAGTTGTGAAAAACAAATACAAGACAGTCCAGTTCATGTGTCTGCGGTGAATTCCTTTGGAAATCCCTCCACTGCAGAGAATAACACTTGACTTCACTTTCTGCTGTTTGTTTTTTTGCCTTGTCTTTTATGTTTCTACTTTCCACACTAGCCCTCTCTTCAGAGACCCAATGTGTCCCTGCGTCGGAGCTCCCCAAGTGTCACCAGCCCATGTGGGTGCCCCACTCCTGGACCATAAGCACTCTGAATAACCCCCTGAATGGAGCGGAGAAGTCCCCCTAACTCCCCCAGACCTGTAGCTGAGCATGCACCTTGTGTTGTCTTCCTCAGGCTCCTCCAATCACTGGTGATGGGTCCTGTCTACCGGCACCACCATAGGATGTTTTCCTTAGTTTTCTCTCACCCCCTGCAGGTGTCAGCACACTGGGTGGACCAATGAGACAAAGGTGCAGTGAGACATGCCTTTGCTCTGACCTTCACTTGATGTCCGCCCCTCCCATCACGTCTTGCGCCTCCGACTGCACCTTCCACCTGAGCTCCCCCAGGAGGTGGTATTGCAGTGAGGTTTTGCAGTCCTCCCCACCTGGAGAAGGACAGCAGCCATCGTGCACTTGATCCTTCTCCTCCCCTACCGACCCCAGTGGCCCATACTTGTTCCCAAACATGGGTCACTGGTGTAGCACGAGGTAAGGCATCCAGCACCTCAGCCCTCAGCACCACTGAGCTGGCCCTCTTTCTGCTGTTTTGAGCTGCAAGACATTGATTACTTGAGGATAATGCAATCAATGATCATACCACACTGTTTGGTTAAACTAATTATTTAAGGATGTCATATATTGATTTTTATTGAAAAGGAGTTTTGCATTGATTTTTATTTTATTTTACAATTTAGTACTAGGACAGCTCATCTTAGATGAAGTTTTCAGTGAAGTACTGATCCTCACTATCATTACAGCTGGATGGATTGAAGCACAGGGAGGCCAGCTGATGTGCTCAGAGTAACATTGTGAGAAAGTGGCCCAGGTATGATTTGATCCTATATTTTACATACATTATCTCTTATCTGTATTTCCTCATCTCAAGGAACTGAGCCATAGCTACAATACTATGCTATGCTGCCTTCCTGATTCTGTAATCACTTAGTGTATTTCACACTGGTGAAGACTGTTGTATCATCTGAGCACTGTTATTGTCTTTTCATACTTTGAAAATTATTTTTTTCTGACATATTCTATGTTTATATGGTCCAGGTGCAAGCTACAGTGGTAAAATATGGAAAGACTCGATGAGTCATTAGTCTCTTTCTGTCAACAGATTCTATATTTCAACACATCAAGGTCAGTCTGGCTCATTGCTATAGCAGGAGCACCCTTCAATGCCAGATGAAAAACTAGGGTTCAGCAGTAGATGTAGCATCCCAACCCCTTGGCTGGTGGGTGCTGTGGATATCAAGAATGGGATGAGCTCAGCCTATGGGGGAAACATAAAAACCTAGAAAGGTGCTGGCAAAAAAAAGATTTGCACTCCATCATGGAACTAATTTTCCTACCAAAACAGTTCAAACATATCCTTGGATATTCTATGGCCAACACTCAAATGGCAATAGAAGCTGCCAGAAACCTGATACACAATGCCTCGCCAAGATGGCCAAAATGTGTCTCTGCCATTGTCCTTAAAGGCTAAAAGATCTTGTGTATCCACAGCAGAGCCTAAGCCAAGTAACAGAAGGTGAAGGGAGAATGAGAGGTTATCGATATTGCACTTCTATGTTGACTAGGAGGTGGAAAACGTCTGAGGGAAAGAAAGGAGTGTTTTCTTGTCAGTCACCATTGACTAGTTCATTCTTCAGTGTGCCAGGCATTGGTCAAGAGAAGATGTCCTTCTTGATCTGCCACTGAGTAGTGAAAAATTACATTGTCAAAGCAGGAAAGATTGGGAGCCAGTAAGTAGCATTGGCCATAATAGGATTAATGTCAAGTTAACAGTGAAAGCTAACATAAGACCACGGTTAATTTTCAGACAGCTGACTGTTATAAACTGAGGAAGATAGCTATGGTTAAAATATTGGCTATACCACAGAGAGGGAGTTCAAATGCCTAATGGGAGGCACTGAAGAAGCATACTGTATAATGGAGGCAGTGACTACAGCAGCTGTGTCACCACTGTCAAGGACAAGGCAAAGGCTTCAGTAGTTAGCCAAGGAACTGCAGGGGAAGTTTAAGAGCAAGGAGAGCAATTGTCAAAGCCTATCTCTAGATATGCTTTTCTATTGTACAACTTTGAACATCAGTAAAATTACATTATTACCAACTCTCAAAGCTGAGTTTGCTAAGTCCAGGTCTCAAAACTCTGTGTTAGTTATGTCCAGTTTGCACTGTTCAGATATAAATATGCCTGGACATGGTTTTCAGATCGAGTGTAACCTGTTCTGTCATTGACATGTATGACTAGTGTTATTTATCTAAAACTGGAAGTAAACTCTCATAAAACAGTTAGAAATGCTGCAGATAAGTCCATCTTTTAAACATGGTTTCAACTGTTAGGGAACATAGATCTACTACTTGATAGCAAGCCAGTTAGTTAGCAGGTTGGAGTCCTAGAGGCAAGTAAAAGATCCATAGATCAGCATCCTAGTTCAATCAGAGGTTCAGCAGATCTGACTGAATAAAGGACACGTGCATCCCAACAAGCTATATTCCCCCATTTCTGAGCTAAGCCACCATGTAAACCTCTGCACTACACTAGCTTCCCAGTGCCAGATGAGAAAGCAGGGCCCCTTGTCCAGGCCAGAAGGGACAGCAGAAGGAACATCACTATATAAACAGTAGAGGATAACAAGTTGTCAACAAGCAGGAATCTGACTGTTGTGAAACATTGCAGGAGTCATTCAAACCATGCTGAAGACATAGGATAGCAGGAAGCCCCAGGGCGTAGCAGACTTGCGTCCTTTAAACTTTAGGACTTGTATATAGTTGTAAATAGTTAAGGAATCTCACAGAGTTGTATGTTCACGCAGCTGAAAACTCTCAGAGATCTCTTGGTTGCAAAAGAATGTTAGAAATCAGTTTTGAAGAAAAACACATTAACATGCTGAATTGTTCAAAGATGATGATTCAGGAGGTGTTCACTAATACTGTCATCAAATCTAGTGTAAATACTCCATGTCTGAACCAAAAGATGACCAAAAAAATCCAAAAAAAGATAAAAGCGGCCAGTTACCTAGGTAGTCATCTTCTTTATTATGACGATAGGGAGAAGGAACCTCAGTTTAACATCTCATCTCAAGAAACACACCTCAACAGTAGTGCACCCTTCTAATATGGCACTACAGTGTCAATATTAATTATTAGTCAATGGTCCTAATGAGGGACTAGGCATAATGACCTTCCAATCTTCCAGCCAAGAGGTGAGTGCATAACCTACTGAGCCACAGAACACTGTTCAGACAGGAAAAGCAATGATCCAAAATACCCTGAACAAAAAGCTACACATCAGTTATTAACCTAAAAGACTGGATCACATGGATTTCCTTTGGCAATGTATTGCAGGGACCACGGGGAATGACCCTAGAAGCTGGGCAACCTGCTAATTTTAGTCTAGAAGATGGAACAACATATGAGATGCACATCTGTGCCTCTAGTAACATTTTATAAGTCACAGATGAATATAAAAAGGAAACAATACACTTTGGGACCAATTCTCAAAGCTCCCAAGAAGGCACAAGGGCTTGCACCACAAAGAATGGTACAAAGTGCCCCTTGCACCAAAAGTTGCACTGGGAGTGATTCACAAAGATGGCCTACATCAACCATAGGTTGCTTGCCCCAAACCAGGCTTGCACCAACCATGCGCCACAAAATGTGCTGCAGCAAGGCACAAGGGAGCATAAGGCAGAAGCAAGCTGCCACATCCCCGAATGTCAGATTCACAAAACTCTCCCAGAGGGAGAATTTCTAAGTACCCTTAGACCAGCCAGGGCTGGTCTAAGTGTACATAGACATATCCCTCTGGGATAGTGTTGCACCTTGTGGCAATGTGCCATGGTCCCTCATCCCAAGCCCTGATCCCCGATGTCGCCAGTTGTAATAGTTTATATTATTATCCCCTTTCCCTGGTGGACTAGTGGCCCCCTCCCCAATCCCCAATGTCCTTGAAATGACTGTATATAAACACCCCATGGTGATATAGTGGCCCCCCTCCCCAATCCCTGACATCCCCGAAAGTATAAAAAATAAAAAAATCTGGCTGTCTAGTGGACCCCCTTCCCAGCCGTGCTCTACCACCCTGCTCTCCCCATCCCCTAACTGAGCAAGGGACTGGCATAGCCCACCTCTAACAACCATGGACAGCCACTGACTGAGCTCTGAATGAGCACATACTCCCTATAGTATGCAGTCAGTCATTGACAGCTCACTGAGTGCATACTATATACTGTATACATTCATTTAGAACTCAGTCAGCGGCAGGCCATGGTGGTGAGTGGTGGGCTGTGCCAGTCACTGGCTTGGTTATGGGATGGGAGGAGCAGGGTGGTAAGGCACAACTGGGTGGGGGTAGAGGGTCCACTAGACCACCAGGTCTTTTTAATTTTTAGATTTTACTTTAAGGGATGTTGGGGATCAGGGAGGGGGCCACTATTCCACCACGGGGTGTTTACATACAGTCATTCTATGGACATCAGGGATTGGGGAGGGGTGTACTAGTCCACCAGGGAAAGGGGATAATAATGTATACTATTGCAACAGGGGATGTCGGGGATCAGGGCGGTGGGCCACTATTCCAATAGAGAAAGGGTATACTATTATGTACATGTACAAGTGGTGACATTGGGGATTGGGGAGGCCACTATACCACCACAGCATGGTTTCATACATTCATTTGAGGGACATCAGTGATCAGAAAGGGGGGACTGCTGGACCACCAGGGTCAAGAGTGGCACACATCTACCCTGGGGCTTGCAGCAAGCCCTCCCAGTGCTCCCTTTCTTAGGCACATGGCCATGGTTGTTGTAAGCTACAGGACTTTACTGCTGGGACCCTGCCCTATAGAAAATTGGGTGCAGGGTCCCTGGTGCACCGGGCATTGGCAAAAGCTGCTGTCTGCCACATCTTGTGCTGATCTAAGCCCATTTTGAGAATCAAGCCCTTTATCTTAAAAGTGAAAGACTTAATTCCAGACAATTCCCTGGTTATTTGAATCTCCCTCTTCTTCAGTGGTGGAAGATGGAACAGCCCAAATGTTTGCACAAGAACACAACAGTACACATTACACAGGTAACAGAGTACAAACATTCTGTTCTATGATTGTCTTATGATCATGAAATGATATACACATTAAACATATGAAATATCTTCTAAAATGTTTTACATGTACCATTAGCAATCCAATTAGAAATAACAGTCATTTGTTCAATTTCATTTCATTAAGATTTTATTAACCTTTGTGGTGGAGAATAATTTCCAACAGGTTCTCTGTATGGGGATTCTCTATTGTTGAGGCCGCACTTCTGTGACAGCATAGCAAAACTGATAGGTCCTGGACCTTTGTTACATGTAAAGTTCCATGGGTGAATAATACTTTGGGAAATGGTCATTGCAGGGTAGTGTTGCTAATACTGCCACAATATCTGTCTCAATAGATTTTTTGAATTTGCTGTGCTTTCAATTTGTATCCAACTGGTGGAAAGTTGAGTAAAATCCTTGAGTACTGCATTACCACAGAGAATTTTGTTTCAGTATTAAGTAAAGAACTTGTACACTGTTTCCTTCTCTGATGAAAACAAAGAAGCTCAAATTCCTAACAAGAAGTCATATAGACTCCCTAAATCCACTGCAAATACAATCAGAACCAAAGTGCTGCTCACTTTTATGCTCTCATGAGACACTCACATCCAGACACACAACTCTTCCAAGTTATCTTCCCTATGAACAGATAAATATAATAAAAACAAATTGTACTTACTTATTTACCAACAAAAACTAAACAACAAACAAGTCAGCTGCTATATTGCCATGATCAACTGCAACTCCAAAATGGTAAATCAGCTCAAAACCTGCTTCTCCCATTTGTTGCTGTATCACTAGCACACCTGGCTCAAAAACAAAAAAATAAAAAAGATAAAAATCAGATAATCAATGCCATCAAGATAACCCATGATAAAGCACAAAGAGCTTATGACACCATAGCACTGTTGCTAACCCTAATGACCATTAAGGCGCTCAATCTTAGTGGTTAGATATGGTAGGTCAAAGGACAGACTGGGTAGACCAGTTGATTTTCATTTGCTGACAATTGTTCTCTGATTCTAGGTTTTTGAATAAATCTGCCAAATGAAAAGAAAACACATAGAACAGATTATTTATTCAGCAATCAGAGGAGCACCAAATGTGATGATGACATTGCTCTGCTTTCCACACATCATACTAAGGATCATATTATATCAATGATAGGTTAGAATAGGAAAAAGCTGTATTGCCAACCAGTGCTGATCATCCACTATTTCAGTAGTAGACTTCAGTATTATGTTGTCCCATAATATACTTATCTGACCACTTCATAAACATGGCTTCAGTTTTATTTACAATTATATCCTGCAGGAGGCTGGCTGTTCAACAGCCCAGTGTCTCTTTGGGTAAAGAAGTGCTTTCTTCTTTCTGTTTGAAAAGATGCCCTTCTGATTTGTAAGAGGTGCCCACGTGTCTCGCTATAATACAGTTTGAAATCTAAATTCATTTGTGTCATCACTGATTGCAGGTCCTGGGTGCTAATAGCTGACTCACACTTGTAAGTTATATGCTCAGTCTGGCTGGCTCAACCTATAGTGTTGAATACAATATCAGGTCTGCCTTCTTGCCAAGAAATCAACACTAGGACTCACCCTACCTGGTGTGTTAAACCTCCTTAGCCCTCATATCTCCTTCAGATGTATGAGGGGTGTACAAAATCGTACACTAAAAGTCCCATTCCACCAGACCTCTCAGGGTCAATGCTCCTATGAATACAGTGTGCCACTATGGCTCAATGCCCTCCTAGAGGAGGCACATAAGGAGCTCAAGCTGGTGCCATTTATAGTAAATCAAAACTTTGTACATTTCTGGCATCTTCCAGTGACTGTGACTGTGGGACCTAGTCCTCTCCCTTGTCCTCCTCTTTCAGTCTCTAATCTACGTATTCTGGAACTCCTTCCTGCTCCTACCACACTTTTTCTCCCCCATATTCTGGGACCCCTACCCCCCTCTCCTCCCTCTTATCTTAGCAAGAGCTTTCTATCACACACTCTTAATGATCACTCCCCCCCAGCTTCATTCGCTCAATCAGCACCTCTCCCCTCTTCTTCCATATCCATCCCCTTCCTCCTTCTCTCTAGTACCACTATTCCCCCATTCTCATCTCCCCTCAACCTCCTCTCTCTCTCTCCCCCTCTCTCTCTCTCTGTCTCTCTCCCCTATTCTAGTTTGCCCCTCTCTAATTTCTCTTCTCCCTCTAGTCTCTTGGAAAAAAAAAACACTTTTCTCATTTGCATTTTTGTTCTTCCGGCACTTTAGACAATAGATCTGATTATACTAATCATATCTTGCCTGTGTTTTACTCTTTATATAATCTCCCATTGTAAAATGTATCTTATTGTCCTCACACAAAGGATTGTAACCACTGTTCCTATGTCTCTGTTCATTTTTTAACTGTTTGATCCTATGTTAATCTTTGTTATTTGTCGTTGATTGACGTGGAACATCTGTAAATGAGCCCGTGGCTCAAAAGTATTTCCAAAATAAATAAATTAGTAAGGAGTCATTTTATTAGATCAAAAGGTACTTTCAAATCTCCCTAGATTATTCTGGTCATTAGGGGCATGAGGTTATGTTCCTTACGCCCCAAGCTATAGATATGTTCCGATAACCCAGGATGCGTGTTGCTACTTTTCTTTTGTACTCTCTCCAACATTTCAGTTTCCCTACTGCTTGTAGGGGGACCAACACTGGATCCCAAAATGTAAAACAGGATGCAGCAGTCAACAGTATTCCAGTGCAACTAAAAAAAAGTACAGCTATGGAAACCACACTGCAAAAGTTCCTCTTATCTGTGGTAAGCTGGGCTGAAAAATAATTAGATTCAGGCTGGGTGGGACATCAAGCAGCTACCAGGAAGCAGCCATGGAGGCATCCATATGCTATAAGGAATTTGAAACGCTTACATTACAAGCCAAAACATTCCATCCACAATTCTGAAGTTATAAGTCCAGCTAGTATAGTCTATTCACCACAGAGGTGTTTGTCTTAATTTCTACAGAGTAAACCAATTTGATTTTAAATTTGAGTCCCTATTTTTGAACAGAATTTTTCATCATGTTTTGTAATTTATTTGTATGTACAATTCTGTGAGCTGCTGTGGTTGTGATAGCGCCTTCTTGAGTCCTTTGTGTGGAAGAACACAATGAACTTAAGAGGGTGCTTTATGACCATGAAAGATGCTGAAACTATAAATACTGTATAGGCATATACAACATGAAAGTTCTGGCATGTTACATCATGTCATTGAAAGAACTTGTGACCTAATCACAAGATCACTCATCCCCATCCACACATTTAGAGCTTGAAGAGCAGGTATGGCTTAGAATTAGTAAACCTTTTAATATATTATTATTTTTTTTTAAAAGCAGTCACATTTAGAAACATAGAAACACAGAATTTGACAACAGGTAATAATTGCATGGTCCACCCAGTCTGCTCATTTTTTTCTCTGCCTATAGTGTCATCACAGACCCTACTTAATTTGCGGCCCACCCCTTGCTTTTTGCTAAGGTTCCCTTATGCCTATCCCATACATTCTTGAATCCCACCACTGTTTTCATCCCCACCACCTCTGCTGGAAAACGTTTCCAGGCATCTACCACTCTTTCTGTAAAGAAGTACTTCCACACATCTCTCTTGAGATTACCCCCTCCAGCTTCATTGCATGTCTCCTAGTTCTCATTGATCTTTCTTCTGAAAAAGAGTCCCCTCTTGTACCTTATTTACCTCCATTAGATATTTATAGGTCTCTATCATATCCCCTCTCCTTCCTCTCTCCCAGGCTGTACATACTGACGTCATTAAGTCTATCCTCATAGAACTTCTCAGGCACACCTTGCACCATTTTAATTGCCCTCCTCTGGACAGCCTCCCCTCTGCCTGTATCCTTCTGGAGATGTGATCTTTAGAACTGGTCACAGTACTCCAGGTGGGGCCTCACCAGTAATCTAAACATTGGTACTACCACCACCTCCCTCCTGCTAGTAATAACCTCCCAATGCACTCCAACATCCCACTGGCCCCACAGACTGCTTTGTCTCACTACCTGGCCACATTTAGTTCATCAGATATGACTACCCCCAGGTTCTTTCCTGTTTTCTGACCATCAATACCTTTTCTCCCATTCTGTACTCAACCTCTGGTTCTCTGTGTCCTAAGTGCAAGGTTTTGCACTTTTTTGCATTAAACCTGTTTCCATGCACCTTACCACTCAATGAATTTTCTCAGATCTTTGCACATTCTTTCCACCCACCTAGAGTGTCCAGAGTGTCTACCCTATTACATATTTTGGTGTCATCTGCAAAGAGGCAGACTTTCCCTTGCAATTCATCTGCAATGTCACTTACAGTACAAAGACATTAAAGAGGACTAGTCCCATAGCTGAGCCCTGAGGCACCCCGCTGTTGACCCTCCCTTCTCTGTTGTGAACTCAGTTTACCACCACCCTCTGTTGCCTATCCCTTAACCAACTTCTTACCCAGTTTAGCACCATAGGACCCGATCCAATCTGCCCGGTTCTTTCTTGTTATTTCTTGAATTTCTTGTTATTTATTTTTACACCTTAATTTCTTGTTATTTCTTGCTATTTCTTATTTAAGAAAAACATGGGTCTCGACCTGTAAGTCTCTTATGTGGAACAGTGTCAAAAGCCTTGCTAAAATCTAGGTATGCCCCATCCACCATCCCATCTTGGGTCTGGCAGTATAGTCTAGAGGTTAGAGGAGCGAGGTGTGAACGAGCTTGATACATCCAGCAGACCAGACCTGAGTTTGATTCTCACAACTTCTACTTGCATACTGTGTGACTCTGAGCAAGTCACTTAACTGCCAAGTGCTCCCAGGTTGCCCCTGAAAACAGGCACTTGTGTCTAGTGGGCCTTACCCAGTTACCAAAAGACTAAAATAAAAAAAATAAAAAATCTTGATCTAGTTCCCTAGTCACCCAGTCAAAGATTTTTTTACAGATTAAACAGATTTATTTTGACATGACCCCCCTACCCCCTGTAAATCCATGGTCCCTTGGGTCTTGTAACCCACTGTATTCAAGATATGCCACTGTCCTTTCCATTAGCAGTGCCTCCATTAACTTCCCCACCACCAATGCCTATAGTTACCAGCCTTCTCCCTTCTACTGTTTTTGTGAATTGGGACTACATCTGACCTCCTCCAGTCCTCTGCATCCATTCCTGTTTCTAGTGAGCTGGTAAAAATGACTGTCACAGGTGCAGTAAGTACCTTCCTGAGCTCTCTCAATACCCTTGGATGTATCCCGTGTGGCCTCATAGCTTTGTCCACTTTCAGATTTGTGAGTCCCTACAGGACTCTCTCCTCTGAAAAATGAATAATGTGCTGAGTCCCTCCTTCCAGTGCTCCTGTTGCTTTTATTTTACCCTTCCTTTCCCTTACAATGTGAACACCAAACAAAAGAATTTGCTCAAGATATCTGCCTTTTTCTGATTTTGTTTTCTGAAGTACTTTATTCTTTCAGTTAAATACTTCGGTCATTACTACATTATAACACAAGGTGTTGTGTGTAGAGATCGCATTACCTGGAGGCTGATATACTGTATCTTCTTTGTACCTCACCAGCATTATGGCCTGCCTCTCTGGTTATTATATAAGGATGCACTTTGTTAGTTGTGATATCCCAGTCAGCAAGGCCACAATGCTGATGATGTAGGAGGAAGAATAGCACTGTGTCTCCAGCTAAAGAAATGTTCTACTTATCACAAATGGCACTGTCACTAAGATATTAACACAGTCAGACATGGGATGGAAAATGCCTCACGGTTAATCAAGTCCTCCCTATACTGCCTGGTAGTAGATAGCCCCAAAGAAAGAAGTTTTGAGGAAAAACTGCCAGTGACAGAAACCTTGAGGAGTCCAAGGCCATGATGTCCCATCATTACCTCCCAGGCTTACTACAATATTTTACAGTGTAATACATAGTGAGTGCTTACAACTGCATAAAGTACAGTACTTGCAGCTTCAATAACTACAGCAGAAAATAGTTGAAATCTAATACGTACAGCCAACATGTGCATAAAATCTTGATTGCAAACATAAGCCTCATAGAAACATAGAACTTGTCGGCAGATGGGGACCGTATGATCCATCAAGTCTACCCATGGTTTCCTACCCCCCCCTTACTTAGCTGCTTGCTTGAGTATCCTGCAATACCTGTCCCATGCCTGCTTGATGCAGACTGTTTAACTGACTAAATAATGTACACTGTTTAACTGACTAAAACATCTTCAGAGCTATATGGTTGAACTTCAGCAAATCAGGTACTTTCTAAATCCAGGTGAATTTTTTTCATATAACCAATCCCATTTTTGTCCTTTTGTTTTAAAGTCAACTCCAATAACGTATTCAGAATACTTCAAAACATCAAACCATACTGAGCAGTCTGACACATTGTCACATTTTTTTTACACATCAGAGAAATATCTTTAAGAAACCATGAATGTCTTACAAAACAGGTGTTTAAAATCATCTGCACAGTAAATGTATTAAATTATTTGGAGTATTCTGTTACTTTTACTTCAGCTATTCTGTTTAATCCTATTTGAATGCAATAAAGTAAATAAATGAAAAAGAAAACCAATTAACAATTTGGCAAAATTCACATAAGATACATTCCATTTATTTAAAATTAAGCTGAATATAGGTCCAAAACTCAAAATTATTTTCTCTGTCCTCAGCTCATTTCTTGCCGCTACAGTCTATGGTTCTATTCTCTTAAAGAAACTGTCACTTATTTTGAATGCATGTTTTTACGAAGTGTGTTATAGCAAATACGCTATGATCTAAAGTACAGAAATAATTATGTTTAACTATCTCAGGCTTCTGGTGATTGCAGTGAGAAAGAAATAAAGTGGCCTACTGAGAAATGAAGCCAGGCCCCCGGAATACTGTCCTGGTACTCTAACCACTGGGCAATAGGTTCACATGGTTGGACCCAGGTTTCCTGGATACACTTCATTTCTTTAGTATTGCACATCCTGAAACTTGAAATAATCAAGATGACAATTAGATGTTTTATTGGTGCAGTATTAACCACTCCTAAGTAATTTAAATCACAGATTCTAGTGAGAAAGAAATAATGTAAGCTACTCAGAACTGAGCCCAAATACCATCCTAGTGCTCTAACCACTGAGCGACAGGCTCTCCCGGTTGGACCTATGGTTACAAGACACACTTCCTTTTGTTTGGTATTGCATAGTCTGTAGCTCAGAGGTTAGTGCACCGGGACGGTATTCTGGGGGCCTAGGTTCACTTCCCAGTAGTTTACATTATTTCTTTCTCACTACAATTTGTGATTTAAATTACTTAACAGTGGCTAATATTGCATCAATGAACATCTAATTGTCACCTTGGGTTTCTGGTGACAAATATAAATCCCTCAGCCTTTGGCCTTGTAGTTTATAAATGTCGACAAAATCCCTCAAAAGTCTAATGCCCTTATTATAAACCATAGATCACAGTGTATCTCTTATGTTACAGTCATAGAAGTTGGATCAACTAGTTGTCTCAAGAGATTCTCTGGAGCATACTTAGAGAATAATAATTTGTGGGTCTGCCTGTGCTACAGGAGATCTTATAAAAAAATCTCATTAGAGAACTCCAGAGATTTTTGAAACTGATACTAATGTATATTGTGACCCACCTAATACTGTGACTACCTGATGGATAACTTTAGCCATCAGTGTAATGCTTAATGGTTAGTCATGTTGTACTTTTTGCAATTGTTGTGCAGCATGTTATTGTTTGACATATCCGTAACCAACCTGTTACCAGTCCTGTTACCAATGAGATATAAGTTCTGCAACTATATTCTGTTGCTGTTCTGCAGTTTAGATCATACCTGTAAAAGGACATATGGTCCAATGTACTCGCCTGGTCAAAAGGTAAAAATCAATCAATCAAACAATCACAGAATTAGAATTATGGAATTAGAAGCTCGGAGAGCAGGGAGGTTAAATTATTTGCTCAGGGTCCCATGGTATTATTCAACTGACGTTTGTAAGACTGCAACCCAGCTCTGCTGGTTTTCCAGGTTCACAGAATGGTGTTTTCATTTTTAGGCTGTACTGCCCCCCATTTCTTGAAAATAGCATTTTGTTTACAGAAAAAGTTGTAAATCATCAGAGAGTCCTACATTATGTTTGTAGTTATCTAGTTCACAATGTTTAACTGAAGTTTCAGGCAAGAAGTTCTATGAGATTATATGCTGTTGCAGAGGAATTGTGAAAGCAGTGCACTTGCTGCAGGCTGCAGCTGCAGTCCCTGCATCAGGTAAGTGAGTGACTTTAGTACAGGGAATGGGGCAAACACGGGCAAATAGTTTTTATTTTCCTGACAGCTGATGGTGCAGGGCACAGGAAAAAAGTGAAATAGTCTCCTGTGTGAGACACTAGGTGGGGTATTGTAAGGGTCTGTCAGTGGAGTGTGACATTGTGGTTTCTCTCTTTCTGATCTCCTTTAATCCCCTTTCACTTTGCAAGTTGTGCAGTATGTGTGTGCCTCACGGGCATCTAAAAATCATCAACATCTATTGTAAGTGATCATAGTCAGCATCTGTCAGTGGCTGCCTTGTGTCAACATCTGCCATTCATGCATTGTTGATAAGTGTAGAAAATATGAGGAAAAGAATGGGAAGAGAAAAGAATGCGGGGGATGGGGTGGGGAAGGAGCAGATAATGGCTCCACTGTGCTAGTTCAACCAAGTACAACTTCTGCAAGCTGTTGTAGTAGAAGGCCCTGGTAGAACACATTATAGTAGTCAAAGTGAGAACTCAAAAAAGCATGCACCAGTGTCAAAAGATTGCCTGGGTCTATATAAGGGTGCAACCCAGAAATGTTCTTCCGGTGTTAAAAATAACTACTGAATACAGATGAGAGCTCAGAATCAACAGTGGCCACTAGATTGTGCACAACCTGCTAATCCTGAAGCCATTCACCTCCAAATGTAGGGATGTCCAGGCTCTCCATTATGGATGATCTTAGGCAATCTGGTCGTACCAGTAGCAACTTGGTTTGGGTGGGATTAAGCTTCGGCCCACAAAGAGCCATCCACATACTGATCTGAGATAATGAACTCTAAAGCACAGCTGTTGGTAAGCCTGTCTGTATTTCAGTTAAAGATATAGCTTAGTGTCATTAGCATAACAATGAAAACTCATGTCATACCGCAGGATCCCCTCTCCTAGTGGAAGCATGAACACCTCAAACAATAACAGAGACAAGATGAAACCATGAGAGATGACAGTCCATGCTAACACAAAAAACTGAAAATTCCTTAACAGCCCCTGGCAATCTCTAAGGAAAGATTAGAACTGAGCAAGCAGGGACTTCCCAGTGATATCGTCCAGGATATGGCAGCCTAATACTTTGGCTCCATCTATACCCTGGCATAATCAGCATCCATCAGCCTAAAATAATAATTGATTCCCTGGCAAAAGGAACTAGGCTGACAACAGGGAAGTCCAAGACAACGGTGACCCCAATACAAAAACTAAAAGACTTAGCACAAGCCGAAAAACACAGTTGGCTGTGCACCGCACCTTGGACATGTGATCAGTTTGCATTGGAGGATGCAGAGGAAACAACCAACCAAATTGAGACCATCAAACAAACAGAGAAGATGGTCACAAAAAATAGACAACCCCATAGCCCAGATCAAATCAGACCTCCTAATAGTTGAGAAATGGATGAATGTGGTGCAGGAATAGATGGTAGACCAAGAAACAACCGACAGGTATGACAGGCTACTACTGTACCTCATGGTACAGGAACAGAAGCTTATGAATAAACTGTGTGATCTGGATGGTTATAGTAGAGGACAGAATCTTGGAATATATGGAGTCCCTGAGGGAGCTGAAAAAACAGCAGCAAACTTTACCTCCTTCCTCCAAACACTGCTGAAAGAACTGTACACCTCCCTGATGACTACCATCTGCAAATGTACTGGACTCACCGAGCACTGGGTCCAAACTCCATGGTTCTGGTCCTCACCTTAGATCAATCCTCACTAAACATACCTTTCATACCAGGAAGGAGAACATCCATAAAAGAGCATGACGGCAACAATTTGAAGTACAAAGGCCGCAAAATAACCATAAACAATGACTATACCAACATGGTGCAAGACAGGTGAGATAATCATGTGAGGGAAAATTGAGCAACTACATGCAGAAAAAAACTGAACACACAACTACTCTTCCTGGTGAGGCTGACAGTGGAAACCCTCAATAACATCAAATTGTTTCAGATGTCATAGAAGCAGCTGCTTACCTTGAGCAACTTTGTGTACAATTCCCAACTCCAGAGAAAGACAGGCTCAAGCAGGACTTGTGAGATCAGCCTGTGAGGTAGCTCGTTGGGGCACAGAGAAATGCAGGCACCAGAATCAGGCAAGGCCACCTCCCCTCTGTACAGACATCAGATTCCACCTCAACCCTACTTGGACATGAGTGATTAGAGAGCAGGCAGCCCAAAGGCATTTAACATGGTGGACCACTGGATATTATTGAATAGGCTGCTGGAGGAAAGGGTATCTGTTGAGGTTTGGAAATGGTTTGGGTCCTACCTGGAGGGAAGAAAACAGCAGATACAGGTGGGAAATGAACTCATAGACCAAGAAAAGACATATAGAGGCATTTTCCAATGCTCAATATTGGGGGCATTGTTGTTTCTAATCTATACAAATACCTTACCAAATATACTGGAAACAACACATGTGTGAATGTATGCAGATGACACTGTAATAGTGTCACCTGGCACAAATTTGGTTCAAGTTCAGCAACACTTACAGAAAGATTTATTTCAAATTCAGAAGTGGTTTGAAGATTCAATACTGATGCTAAATAGCAAAAAATCACAAGTTGTGTTTTTTGATCCAATTACAAAAAAAAGAGAAGGCTAAAGAACGGGAGTTAAAAATAAAAACTAGAACACGAGAATGTTTAACCCAAGTAACAGACTATACATATCTTTGATTTTGGATAGATAATAAGCTGAAATGTGATTATCATATAACTGAACTAGTAAAGAAACAAAGTGTTAACTTTGGGGTCATGAGCAGAACTGGATATTTGTATAAATTTGGGTATGAGACAGAAAGTGATTAATCTGCTTTTACTAATGATTATGTACTATGGAATATACATAGATGGATTGGAAAATTCAACAGATTTAAGAAAGGTAGGAATAGTATATCATCGGCTAGCATAGTTTATATTAAGAGCTGACTTGAGGACATACCATTGTATTCCATTTGATAAATTAGCATGGCTTACAATAGAAAATAGAGTATTTGTAGCTTGGGAAAATATGGTGTAAAAAGTAATAAATTCAGCAAAGTTACTAAATTTATCTGACAAGTTGGTAAAATCTGATACTAAATATAACTTGAGAAGCTCAAATAAGGGCTTCTTTACAGTACCAAGTTTAAAAAATAAATATGGTGAGAAAACCTTTTCCTTTATAGCTGCCCAAGTATGAAAGAGTCATTTCAAGTGTTGGCCAAGTTACAAAAAACCTAAAAATGCTAAACACTGCTGTAAGATAGGAACTAGCAGTACAATGTAATTGCAATGACTATGTTGTATGGTAATATGTGTATGTATGTCTCTATAAGTTTTATATGTCTTTATATTGTAAATGCAAAAAGTTTACAAGAGCAACTTGGAAATGGGATTAATATTCCAAATGGTGTTATTGTACTACCATTCCTGCATATAAATAATGATTTTTACTACTACTACTACCACTACTACTAAGTCGCAGAGTGAAGATGAAGGAGTTGGCAGAGTAGGAGAAGAGGGACCTGATCCATACTACTAAGTGGAAAATGGAGCACCAATGGACTTGAAGCACAACGTGTTATATCCTTAACTAATAACCTGAATGTTGTGCTTTGAACTGATTTAAAGCGCTCTGTCACAACAATAGGCTGAAATATCAATCATGCATTATGACATTCGGCTCTACCTCAAGCCTCACTTCTATGAATTATATAAACAAAGGGAAATTGGCTCATGATTTTCTCTTTCACAACCTACTATATAAAAAGTTCTGATAATTATGAATACACATTTCTGTGACACCCTTGGCATTATATAAAAATAGATTTTAATTTTCCCTGTACAGTACAACTAATCACCAATAATTGCTGCCTAAATATAACGTCTTGTAAACACTGTAAGAGGCAGCATAAATATAAAACAGCAAAACTTTCAAAAAATTAAAAAACAAGCAAAAACAATCAACAAAAATTCAAAACCAATGAATAAAAGTAGACACAACATACTGTTTTAGTATGTGCCTGTGAACAATACCATTATTTATGTATAATCACTTATAAATCTCTTTGCATTAGTATCTTAGATTATTTATTTGTATAAAACTTGTTCAAATACTTTTTTACATGCAAAGTGTTTATATACTGTGGTCAAGATTCACAAAGAAGATGCACCAAGTGCAACGCAGATGCGCCGGCACAACCCAGATGCACCAAGCACAGACAGAGTGATTCACAGAGGCATGCGCAATAGGATGCACCATCCCCTCTGTGAATCACCTGGACACAGGACAGTGCAACTGGAGATGTGCCAGCACAACAGGACATGCACCAGGGCACCCTGGATGCCCTGATCCACACAAGGCAGCAAGTCAGAGCAAGTGGAGCAAGCCAGCAGGGCAATAGGGAACAACCATGACACTGGAACAAAGAAACCCACAGACGCAGGTGCTGATAGCAACATGTTTATAAAACAGTAAAACCTGATAAAAAACTGTACAACAGAAACCCCAGAATAACATGGAAACAGGGGGCCAGAGACATAAACAGTAAACAGAGCAAGGCCCCATGAAGAGGCAGGGGGCCCCTAGTGTCTCCGTGCCCTGCCACACCACAGTCGTGCAAGACCACATAAGGGAAATCACCAGAAAACACTCTGCAGGGCAGCTGGCAGGTAATGAACTGTCCTGGATATAGGCTGCAGGGCTGCCTGGTTGGCCACATGGATCCACCCCTCCACATCAGGCTGGGCACCACCCTGTGCCACCACATGATGTCCCTGGAGACCTAGAGCAAAGACAGCGAGAACACACACTGAGGGCCTGGACATAGACAACACCCCCACCCAGCAGTAACCCACAGCAGCAGGCCACAGCAACAGCAGAATGCACCGCCTACCTGTCCCTGCAAGGGCACCAGACCTGGCAACCAGGAGCCTGCTCCTCCTCCACATCTCAGCAATGGCCATGGACCTCTGCCTGTCCTCTGGGCCTGCAAAACACAACAGACAGAGAGCACCATGAGTCAACACAGCAGTGCCAGAAACACACATCAACACCCATATGCACAGGTGGGGCAGGGACAGCCATACAGTGCCACTGTGCAGGATGCACTGCCACAGTGCCACCCCCAGGCATGTGTGCATGCAGCACACATAGTGGCGACCAGCTGTGCAGCCCCAGCGGCCTGCATGCAACCACAGCCCTGCTCATAGCCCCCTCATGGCACACATGACAGGGCTGCACTGGGCAGGTGCAGCCACTGCCATGTGTGCAAGATGACAGTGACCCAAGTGGCTGCCCCATGAGGGCCACAACACACCCACCCAGCACACGCCACAAAAGGAGCCAGATGAGCAACACCTACCTGTCCTTGGCAGTACACCCCAGCATGCACGGCAATGCATTTGCCCCTGTCTCTCTGGGTCCCACCTCTGGAGGTCGCTGAAACAATGCCTGCGCTTGCTCCCCAGTGCATGGCAGCCCAGTGCATTGTACCAGCCTCCTGGCAAAGGAGTCCCACACCTCAGCCATGGGCACATGGAGGTCCTCCTGCCCAAACAGCTGCCCCTCCAGTGGCATAACAAGTGCCATCAGATGCAGCAGCTCCACCTGGGACCAGTTCATGGCCCTAGGGGACTGTCTACCAGCTCTAGGCATTTCCTCACTGAGAGTAACTGTCACCCAGCACAACACGGTGAAGTGCAATCGAGTACCCGATATGCACCATGTGAAACACAGAAGCACATGCAGTACAACACGCACAGTGCGTGGAGTGCGATAGGCCAGAGGAAACATAGCATGTGCAATGCCACCCACTAAGGAGTGGCGAGGTCATGGCTGTGTCATGCATGCATGATGCGCATGCAGCTGCCATGTTGTGCATGGAATGCGCTACAGCTGCCTACGGTGCACAACATGTGATCCATGACCACTATGACCACCCAGTGCAGCACATCCTGCGCATGAGGGTATACGGTGTGCGATACAGGACACAGCACAATGGGTAGTGTTCCTGCAGCAGCGCATTGTGTAAGCTGTGTAGCGGTGCATATCAGAAGATGCACCGTTGCACACAGTGATCACGCATGCATAACAGATGTGCCGTAATGTCATAGGTGCATCTCGGAGATGCTACTTGTAAAGAGAGATGAGCTGGGGGCAATTCACAGTCAATGCACCTTAAACCACCTCATTCCACGTGCATGGGCATCTCAGCCAATTAGCTTCTCATTACCAGAGGCCCAGGTCTCATTTGCATGCCCTGAGCCATAAATGCTCCCAAAGCTGCAGGCTGAGATCCGGTGACTGAGAGGAAACAGAGCCTTGAAGGTGAGTACACAGCTATACTTACATGGTCTACAGAACACACAGGGGGGATTGTACAGGTGCATGCAAGCCTCTAAACTATCACGACCCCCATATGGGAACAGTGCCTCCCAACATGCACAGAATGTAGAATGAATACCCATAATGTTGAACACCGAACCTGTGCAGTACACAGGATGCACAGGACACTGGTAGACTGGTTGCTGTCATGTCCAGAATGCCTGACACAGTACCATGGTGCGCACATGGCAGCATATGGGATAGGGTACTGCTGCACACAGGTGCAGTTGGCAGTGGGACAAGGTGGTCCTGCGACCCACACGGAGGTACTGTGCCCTGTATAGTGGTACTGTGGAGAGGTATGTGTGACTGGGTGTTACTGGCCATGTGTGGTGGACGCAGCATTGTGCCACAGGTCAGTCTGAGGCACATGGTGGCACCTGTGCAGGCAACATGACAGTGTCACCATGCCACACACTGTGGCCAGCTGCCCCATGGCTGTGCCCCCCCTGGTGTAGCAAGGGTGGGACCTGGGGTAAAACTGCTGCCACACACATGCTGCTGAGGTACCAGGACATGTCCATGGCAGATAGTACTGCATGCCCCCCTCTGGTGGTGGCACTGGCACCCCAGCTGTGGACCGGTGGACATGCATGGCAGGTGCACTGTCCCTAATAGGCCCTGTACCGTGGTGCACTGCACACCATACCAGGACACCCACATGCAGACCACCACCAAGACCATCTGCTGCAGGGTTCCAGGTGGGGTCAACAGACAGAGAAAGGTGGGGCAGGAATGTGTGTAGCCACTGGCATGCCTAACATCTGGATGCTTCCCCCCACAGTAGCCTCAATGTCGGAGGATGCGAGAGCTGCCACAAGCTGGCGACCGAACTTCACACATGATGAGGAGAGGGCACTCATTGAGGCATGCCATCTACGCCTGGCCGTCCTCACTGACATGGTAGGCAGCCAGACTGTCGCGGGCAGCAGGCTGGGAGGAGGTGGCCCAGCAGATGAACGCCATGGCACCGTACAACTGCACGGTGTCAGAGTGCAGAAAGCACTGTCGATGGGTGCAGGAGGGCCAAGTAGAAGGTGGCTAACATCCAGGCCTCCCTGTGGTGGACAGGTGGTGGCCGGGGCACGGCCAAACAGCTGAGGCCTAATGAGTCCCTCCTAGCCACCAGTCTGTACTGGATAGCTGTGCAGGGCATCCCTGGTGGTGGGTTCCAGACCGTTGGCAGCTTATTACAGCATTGTGAGTAGCCGTGTGTCCCAGGCATGGCCACCACCCATGTGCCAAGGCCACCACACCTGTCCCAGTACACCCAGACACAGCATCATAGGGTCGGTCACCACTGGCCAGACAAGACATGCCCCGTGGTGCCGCAGCTGCCATGCCCCATTGCACCGGGGGGCACGTGCCACTATGCATCCATGTGGCATGTGCACCACTGCCATGCAGTGTGCATAATGGGATGGCGACAGGTACGACTGTGCCATGGCGTGGTTAGCCATGTCATGCCAAGGCCCCACTGTGGTCAGGCCTGCAGCCTTGGAGCTGTGTGGTTGGCCGTTTCCTGTTGCACATCATCAATGTGATGTATGTGTACTGTGCAGTAACCATGTCCCTCCTTCTTCTCTCCACAGCACCAACACACCTCCCGGGTGCAGCCATAGCCATGGCTGCCTGCTGACTGTGGGCGATGATGCGCCCATCTCAGCCATTGACACCACTGTGGATGACCCTCCATCTGCTCTATCCACATCCCAGGTGACTCTCGTCACAGCCTCGGTGCAGGCGGACCCTGTGGGCCCCTCAGCCGGTGTTGGCAGGACAACCAGTGGGTACATCACTAAGCTGGGAGCCTGTCCAGGTTGTCTGATGATGACCAGGATGACATGGTGGACATTGCTGAAGCCTTCTTTGTGCTCACCAGTGGCATGCAGGGGGAGGACCTCAGCACCACCGTGGTCATCACCACCACCTCAAGCACAGGCATGCCAGATGGAGGTGCACCTAACAGAGGGTTGCCTGTGCACATGGCCCCAGTTGCCACTGATGGCCACACTGTGCGAGGTGTGGCTGCAGACATGGCACAGCTGCCCGTGGCTGTGGGTGCTGTGCCCCCTGCACCACTGCCATGTGCAGTGCCGGTGATGTCGGTGACATCCAGACAGGGTGCCACAGTGCACACACCCACCCCATTGACATGGGAGGACACCACCCATGGGCATTCGGTGGCATTACCCAGCCAAGCCCCACCCATGTCCCAGCCTGCCAGGGTGCAACCACTGCCCATGGATGCACCTGGACTGGCTGCTCCATCCCCTGCACGTCGGTGATGCCACTGTGAAGCATCGCCCGCTGATGACATGGTGGCCTACCTCACCCTCCTGCAGGTGACTGTGGAGGGGCAGGGGCCCTCCATGTGGAGTTCCATAGCCAAAGGACTGTGATGTTCCAGGAGCATGAGTCTGTGGCTGTGTGGCATGCACAGATGCTGGCAGAGGCACGCATCATGCAGGTGGGCATGACTGCAGCTCTGTAATGGATTGCAGCTGCTGCAGAGGCAGTGGCTGCCTCTGCAACACACCATGGACATTGTGCATCCAGTCTGACACCCCAGAGCATGTCCCACACACTCCAGCAATGGAACTGGGTGAGCCATCTACTGCTGACTCCATTGACACTAGCCTCCACACCCACCATCCATGGCTCAGGTTGTGGCTGTTGGTTGGCCACACCGCTGGGCACCTGTTCACAGTCTCGGTGCAGCACCCCTGCAGTGTCTCAGGTGACACCCACTTTGGCCGGTGGTGGCACACCTGCCACCACCAGCCATGGCAGAGGCCGCCCTTGTGTCCATGTCAGCCTGGGCACTGCCCTGCGATGCCCATGTCCCCAGGCCTGAGGTGGCAGGCTGGCACACCTGTGTGCACCGGATGCCCTGCGAGTGGTGCCAGTGGTGGTGTGTGCGGCGGGCACCCACCCCACTGCAGCCCTGGCAGCACTCTGTGCTACCTGTGCAGGACCACCTGCGTGTCTGTGTGCACCACTGTTGTGCCACAATGCTGGTAGAATAATGAGTGCTTTCTGGTGTCCACTGTGCCCTAGCGCAGACCGCAGTGCACACTGACCCATGATGTCTGCGACATGACTCGGGTGGTGCATGGTTGTTGCATGCCTGGTTTGTGTGTGTGTCTCTGTGTCCCTCACCAGGTGTGTGCCTGTGTGCACCTCTGTGTATTGTCCATTGTCCACTGTGCCCACGGTATACATTCTCCACACCTTGGTGCACGCCCTGCACATATACATACCTGCATACCCACCTGCATGGCCCAAAATAGTTCCTCCACCACACGCCTGTGGTGGTCCCTCGCTCTGGCCACCCACCTCGGGTCCCTCCAGCCCAGCCCGGCGTTGCCACCATGGCCCTCTGGGGTGCTCTGCCCCCCTCCCCCAACCCTCCTCCTCCTCCCCAGAACTGTCACCCTCACCGGGCTTGACAGGTATTCTACCTTCTAGGGCCATGTTGTGTAGCATACAATAGGCCAGGAATATGCCACAGACCTTCTCAGTGCTATACTGTAGGGCGCCACCTGACCTACACAGGCACTGGAAGCGCATCTTCAGCATGCCAAAGACACGCTCTATGATGGCACGTGTCGCGATGTATGCCTCATTGTTGCGCTCCTCTGCCTCTGTTCCAGGTTTTTGGAAGGGAGTGAAGAGCCAGGGTCTCAGTGGATATGCGGTGTCACCTGTGGGGGTAGACGTGTGTACGTTGGGTTACACCTTGCCATGCACTCTGTCCTCATCTCTGGCCTCTGTGGTGTGTGCACGTGTCCTGCTCTACTGCCTGTGCGTCCTTATTACAAGTAGTCCTGCACCCCTACCCCAGTTGCGCCTGCATACCTCCGACCATCATGTAGTGCACAGCACTTGCATGTATCCCTGTGTTTGCCTGTGTACCCTTGCACACCCCTGCTGTCCCACGGCCTGTGTGCATGCATCACACTGCATGGGTTGCCCATGGCCCGCCTCCTGTGTCCTGGCCTTGGTGCCCTCCTGTGCTGTTGGGGCCCTTTCACACGCACCTTTCAGATGGCCACTTAGTATGTCCCCATCCTCGAACCTCATGCACAGTGCCGACTGGTGCCATATGAATGAATCATGTGCGCTCCCAGGGTGTGTGGTGCAGACACTGGCAATGCGCCCTGTGACATTGCACACCTCCTGGCAATTCACGGAGTGGTATCTCTTCCAGTTGATGTAGGTGATGGCATCCTCACCCGGTGGTGCATGAATTGACACATGGGTGCAGTGTATGGCTCCTATGACACCTGGCATGTGTGCCACCCTGTAGAACTACTGCATGGCTTCTGTCCGCTTTGCCTGTGTGCTGGGGAAATGGATGTATTCCAAAGCATGCGGTAGCAGTACGGTGAGGTACTGTATGAGGAGACAGGACATAGAGGCCTGTTAAATGCCAGTGGTGTCCTCAGTAGGCCTCTGGACGGTATCTGTGGTGAGCAGGCACATGACCGCTGTCACCTTGGTCTCCACAGGGATGGCATGACCTTGTGCAGTGGGTGCCTGCATCACATCATGGCAGAGCTCACAGAGCTTGCTCAGCATGGCCCCCGTTCAGGCGGTATTGGCCTACTGTCTCCGCTTCAGTCAGCTGCTCAAAGAACAGCCTGGCACGATACCGCAGTGGGGCGGCCACCTACGGTGCCTTCCACCGCCCTGCCTCCTCCATCTCATTGGTACACAAACAATGGTAACTGCTACTGGGTTCATCCTGCTGCGAGAATCTCTGTCTGGCCATCTGGCTCAGTCTCTCCAGCTTGCTGTGCTGGCTGGCTGTCTCTCTCTCTCTGTCTCTCTCTCTCTCTCTCTGTCTGTCTTCCACTCTCCCCACGGCTCAGGCAGTGTGCTGCTGCAGCAATTCACTCAATGACCTGCAGGTGGGCTAGACTTAAGTCTCATTCTTTTGTATTTATCTTTCTATGGCGCATCTTGCCTTTGCACTGGAGATGCCCCATGGATGCGCCGTGGATTTGCACTGTGAATTGGGTTGCGCTGTGTATGCATGGGTACGCCCCCTGTATATGCACCATATATCATTACATTGCACCTATGGAGCATGTCGTTGGGTGTAGGGCATCTTGGTTGTGCTGGCGCATTCACTCTGTTTGTGAATAATTCTATGGTGCATTTCTGACTTGTACCGGTGCATCTGGGTTGTGCTGGGTAAATCTCTTTTGTGAATCATGCTCTGTATCTTTGTACAGATTGTAATAGCTTCCTAAAAACCCATGTTCCAAATATTAAGACTATGTTCCCATGCAATCCCCAGCTAAGTCCAATTAGAATATTATAAAAATATCTAAAATAATGCTCACTCGTGCTGGTGCTGACTCTCTAGACTCATACTTTCTAAAGGTCGCCTACCATGCTTTAGCTGTGCCAATTACCCACCTATTCAATCTCTCACTGTCCCTCGGAATCCTCCAACCCTTATGGAAAACAGCTCATGTTATCCCTCTGTTTAAATCTGGGAACCCCTGTGATCTCAACAACTACAGACCGATTTCTCTACTCCCTATACTGTCCAAACTGTTGGAAAAAATTGTAAGCAAGCAGTAAGCAAGCAGTTGAGAACCTATGTAGAAACTATGAATCTTCTAAACCCAATGCAATCTGGCTTTAGAACACAGCATAGCACCATTACAGCCCTAGCCAAAGTGACCAGTGATTGTCAGCGAGACCTGGAGAATTGAAACTTTGTCTGTGCAGTGTTCTTAGACTTAAGTAAGGATTTCAACACCATCGATCATGGTCTGCTCCTTTCCTCCTTGAGGGCGATAGGACTGGACTCACTATCCTTGCATTGGTTTGCTGACTAACTCTCTGACCGGTGGCAGCAAGTCAAGGCAGAAGGTAAACTTTCTCCCCTTAAACCTCTGCAAAGAGGGGGTCCCCCAAGGGATCGATTCTTGGTCCCCTACTGTTTGCAATTTACATAAACAACATTGACACCAACATAACTAAGGCCGATATCCATCTGTTCGCAGATGACACGGTTCTTTATCTAAGTCATCTTTCGCCAAAAGCTGCCTGTGGAGACCTACAATCTGAATTCAATCTACTTCAGAGCCAACTCCTAAACAAAAAGCTCCTATTAAACACCAAAAAAACTAAGGCAATGCTATTTTCTCCACTTCTCCATGCTGCAAACCCAGCCAGTGCTGGCTCCATTCCACAGATCACAACAATTCTGGGAGAAAACCTAGAATTTGTCAATAAATTCAAGTACTTGGGAGTGTGGCTCAATCATAGACTTTCCTTTATGGACCATATCAAAGATCTGCTAAAAAAATTGAGGCAGAGGCTTGGACTCTTTTTCAGGATTAATAACTTCCTTACTAGCAATGCCAAGCAGCGGCTGGTACAAACAATGTTTCTCTCCTTGGTTGACTATGCTGACTTTCTTTATAGTCACTGCCCTTTCTCTCATCTTGCTAAATTGGATACGTTGTATCACAGGGCTCTGAGATTCATTACTGGCCTACCTTTTTCCGCTCATCTTTGTGCCATTTATGCTGCAGTGGGGTGGCCCGCCATTCAGTACAGGAGAAACAGAAATGCTGTACTCTGGATGTTCAGAGATATTATCAAAAAACTACCCCTATATAACTATGATTGTCTTATGCTATGCCAGCTTGGGAACTATGAACTAAGAAGCTACTTCTTTATTTCCTTAAAGGTACCTAAGCTAAAAACATGCTTTGGGAGAACAGCTATAAACTTTGCGCTGCCCTCTCTATGGAACAAAATACAAAAATCTCTAAAGCTTAGCACCCCGGTCAGTCTATCTTCCTTCAAGACACTACAGTTGTCCCCCATTATAAACAACCCCATTATTATGAATAATTGCATATAAAGAACTCAGGTGTGGATCCCATCATGAGCTTGTTATATAAGTGTTATATAAGTGTAAAATCAATTCGACAGTTTCTTCAGTTTGTGGCACAGCGAGCAGTATAAAAGCCCCTCACCTGTAGACAGTAGACAGTTTCAGTAGTAGTACAGTACCTGGTTACCTTCAGCATCAAGCTTCTGGACCGCTGGAATGAAACGCTCTAGATATTCTGTGGACACTAAACTGAAGATCTTGGACAGGCTCAAGGCTGGGGAGAGTCTAGAAAAACTGTCACAGGAGACAGGCTTTCGAAATCGACAATATGCACTTGGCGCAAACAAGAAGCCTCTCTCCGTGACTTTGTTGTTGAGTGCACGGATATTGAGGGGCTGCAGCGTAAGAAGCTTTGTAAGGCTGATGAGCCTGAAATTGATCATGCTACCCAACTGTGGTTTACACAGCAGCACACAAGTGGAGTTCCTATCTCCGGTTTGATTCTCCCGGAGAAAGCAAGTCAACTTGCCTGTGATATTCACGGTGATGACAACTGCTTTAAGTCATCCACAGGCTGGCTTTGAAGGTTCCAGAGATGCCACAGTATCAGGCATATTGCTCACTCCTGTGATGATGCAGCAGCTGAAGCTTTTATTCCAAAACTGAAAGACTTGTTGTCTGGATACTCCCCTGAACAAGTGTATAATGGGGATGAGACAGGTCTTTTTTTGCGCTGTCTCCCAGACATAACTTTGGCAGCAAAATCTGAGGTAAATGCCAGTAAAGGTTTTAAAACCAGCAAACATAGGCTGACATTCCTCTTCTGTACCAATGTGACGGGCAGTCATAAACTTCGCCCGCTGTGCATCGGTAAATTTAAAAACCCTCATTGTCTGCACCACGCTAACAGGAGTGCGCTGCCTGTCATTTATGACAGCAGCAAGAATGCGTGGATGACTTGTGACATTTTAGAAGGTGGTTTTGACTCTTTTGCCATCCGTGAGGCAGCATCTTGAGAGAATAAGTGCCACAAAGGCAATCTTGCTGCTGGACCAGTGCCCTGTCCATCCTCCTGAGGCAGAGTTAAAGTCCAGAGATGGCAAAATTCACACTGTCTTTCTGCCAAAGAACACCACATCTAAGATGCAGCCCCTGGATGGCGCTATAATCGCCAATTTCAAAAAACACTATCGGAAGTGACTCCTAAGTGAGGTTGTCTCAGCTGGTGATGGTCAACCTAATGCTGAAATTGGGGTGCAGGAGGTTCTAAAAAAGAAGAATGTCCGGGACAGCATACATCTTGCGGGTGAAGCCTGGGAGAATGTCTCAACTGCCACCATACACCACTGCTGGGTCGTAACACTAGGTTCTTCTTCCCCACCTGAATTCAGTGCGCCCGCTACCGACCTTGACTGTGATCTTGATGTTGATGACACTGTCGAAATAGTACAGCTGGCTACAAATCTCAACTTGATAGCAAACAAAAATGAAGCATCCAAAATCATAGATGCTTGGATTACTAATGATGAGATGGTGCCCACAGTTGACCAAATGTCGGATGCTGAGATTTTTTCCAGAGTTTCAGCAGATGGTAAGATGCCTGAACATCAAGATTCTGGTGAGGAGGATAAGGAGGGCGAGGATGATTCGATGGACAAGCTGACAACAGGGGAGGTAGTTCTCGGTTTGGAGACAGCTCTCACCTGGCTTGAATGCGAGGAAGCAGACCCTATGAAACTGGTCCAGCTAAGGCAAATTTTATCATATGCCAGTGACTTGCATACAAGAAAAGCAGCAACACAGCTTAAAGTCACTGATTTTTTTAAACCAAAGCAGTAATTTTTTTCATGGTCAAAGGATTGTTTTCTACTGTATTTAAAGTACTGATTCTGCATTAAGCTGCATTAAGCTGATGTTTTTAATAAATAAATGATTAAATAAACTATTTTTTCTGAAAAACCGGAGTACTGTACTTTTATTAATGAAAGAGTTTTGCGATTGTTATCCTGTAGTTGTATTCTGGCATCCCTTGATTTAACGAACGTGGTTACTATAATGAATGCACAGAATGGATCCCAAATCATTCGTTATATCGAGGGACGACTGTATATGACCATTTGGTCAAGGAAATTTGCAACTGCTTCCCCTGATGCTAAACTTCCCTGCACTTATAGCGTACCATGATGCCGTTGTCCTCTCCAGTACGCCTGACCTTGTGGCCTCTCCTTCACATTTCTCTAATACCTAATTGGGCTTCCGCCATCCTATCCTGTGTCCTCTCCGAGGCTTCATCTGTCCCTCGTCTATCCCCTACCACCCTGCCTGTACCCTATGTTGCCTCGTCTAACACACACACACCCTCTACCCTGTTACACTGTTTGTTTGTTTTTCTTTTTTAACTCACTTTCTGTCTTGTTTCTTATGGCATTGTATGTAATATACCATTACCTAACAATTGTCCTCATTAGTACTTCCAGCTACTGTTACTAGACCATTATACAGCACGAAGGAATTGAACCACTGTTTCCAAACTGTTCTCCACTTATGACTACATTTAACTATTGTATCTCTGTATTGTATAATATTACTGAGGTGTTACATTGTGACTGTTCATATATTGTATATCCTGTGTTCCTATGCTAACCAGGTCCATCTTGTAAATGAGCTATGCTCAATGGTGTTCGCCTGGATAAATAATGATTTGATTGATTGATTGATTGATCGGTTAGTTGAAGGGTTTGGGTTTTCCTCTTAATTTCAGAATATCAGTGCAAATCCTTCTCCCCTTTGATGGCAAAAGTCCTTGTTAGGTTCTGTAGTCCTCAGCTTAGTCTCCACAAGGTTACTGGAAATCCCTTCTGGCTTAGTTGCATAAAGATGAAGCAGTCTCTTTTGGTGTAGACACAGAAAGAAACACATGCCCCCTAGCAAGCACAGAAAGACAGTCCAAGATTTTGGAGGGAACACTGCTTCCAACCATAAGACACAGATTTGATCAACATAGGTCTTTACAACATCAGGGTTAGCAGACTTCTGTTCTGAAAAGTCCTTTTAGTGGCTGGGTCTTGTTGTTGTTCCTATCTTTACTCTAGCCATGCTCAACCGCGGGCACCTTCTAGCATCAACACAGCAATGCAGGCTTGCTTTTTGGCTGGTAGACATCAAAACTCAGGTTTAGTCCTTTGTTCTGGTTTTGGCAGAAATTTCAAAACAGTACTAAATAACAGCAAAAATGTCCATTCCACAAACTCAGATCCTTTCAGCATGAAGTTCAGGGATCATCTGGCCTACACCTCAAGGTGGTTAGCTTAATCACATCTGGGTCAGAGCATCATCACTGCATCACTATGACATCATTTCACTAGTTCTGATTGGTTCTTGTAAATGTGGTGGAGGTGGCTAGTCCCTTACATAGAAACATAGAATCTGATGGCAGATAAGGACCGCTAGGCCCACCCAGTCTGCCCATTTCCCTACCTGCTGGATAAGCTGCAGATCCTAGTTAACCAGCAGCCTACTTCTTCCTACCCCCAACCCCTAGAATTGCCTTATGACTGTCCCATGCATGCTTGAATTCCACCACTGATTTTGACTCCACAACCTCCTCCGGAAGGCCGTTCCATGCATCCACAACCCTCTCTGTGAAAAAATACTTCCTTAAATTACCTCTGAGCCGCCCCCCTCTATCTTTAAATTGTGCCCTCTTGTTCTTGCACACCTCTTTTTTTGAAAGATGCTACCCTCTTGGACTTTGTTGATTCCCTTGAGGTACTTGAACGTTTCTATCATGTCCCCCCTCTCCCTTCTTTCCTCGAGGCTATACATATTAAGCTCCTTTCATCTCTTATCATATGTCTTCTGGTGCAGACCCTGCACCATTTTAGTTGCCCTCCTCTGGACAGCTTCCATCCTGTCTATGTCTTTGCGGAGATTGGGTATCCAGAACTGCACACAGTACTCCAGATGGGGTCTCACCAGCTGTCTGTACAGAGGATAATAACTTCCTGTTTCTACTGGTGATGCCTCTCCCTATGCATCCCAGTATACTAACCATCCTTGCTGCCCTCTCACATTGCTTGCCCACCTTTAGGTCATCTGATATGACTACCCACAGGTCCCTTTCCATTTTATTGTTGTTAGTATCTCACCCCCATTGTGCTCTTCCCTGGGTTTTGTTTCCCAGGTGCATTACCTTGCACTTCTTAGCATTGAATCTAAGCTGCCATACATTTGACCATTCCTCTAACCTTGCCAAGTCCCTTCTCATCCTTTCCACCCCACCCTGTGCATCAACTCTGTTGCAGATCTTTGTGTCATCTGCAAGAGACATACTTTTCCTTCCAGTCCTTCTGCAATGTAAACATATAAAGACATTAAGAGGACCGTCTAATACTGAACCCTGTGGTACCCCACTAGTAACCCCCTTTCTTCTGGGTGGACTCCATTTACTATTACTCTCTGTGTCCTATTCTCCAGCCAATTCTTTACCCAGGCTGTCATCTTGGGACCCACTCCCAGGCTGGCTAACTTGTATATTAATCTTTTGTGTGGGACTGTGTCAAATGCCTTGCAAAGTCTAGGTAGGCCATGTCCACAGCCCTCCTGATCTACTACTTTGGTCACCCAGTCAAAAAATCTATCAGATTCATCTGGCATGACCTTCCCGCTGTGAATCCATGCTGCCAGGGTCCTGTGCCCTCTGGCCTCTAGATACTCGACAATTCTTTCCTTCAGAAGTGATTCCGTCATTTTCCCTATCACTGAGGTTAAACTAACAGGTCTGTAGTTTCCTGCTTCTGCCTTGCTCCCACTTTTGTAAAGGGGAATCACATCTGCCCTCCTCCAGTCCTCGGGTACCACCCCCTCCTCCCATGATTTGTTAAAAAGGGTAGTCAGTGGTGTCACTAGTTCTACCCTTAGGTCTTTTAGAATTCTGGGTTGAATCCCATCAGGCCCAATTGCTCTGTCCACCTTCAGTTTTAAGAGTTCTTTCAGAACCCTTTCTTCTATAAATGGGCTGGTATCAACTTCTGTATCCAGAGTGTTTCTACTGTTTGTTTTATGTACCTCCCCCTTGTTCTTAGGATCACCTCTTTCTGCAAAGTCCTTCAGACTGGACAGTTTTTCTGTTTAAAACTATTTCCCTCTCTTGCATCTAACTGCAGCCAGATACAAATTCAAGACATACATTTGTGGATCCAGGAAAAAATGCTGTGCATTTTTTTTATTATCATGAAAAATGTTATTGTTTTCCATTTTGTAAACAGTCATCACAGGGTTACAGCACAGCATTAAGGTATAAAGCAAACAACAGTAACATTTGTTGCTTTCCAAGACTAAGGTAGGGTACACCTGAACAATTTCTGGTGTGATATATCAGTGTAGATAGTCAGCAATATACACAAAGTGAAGGTAATAATATATGATTGTCAAAAGAGTATAATAATAATACCATAAGCAAAATACCATACAAGACACCTTTAAGGGCTTTTACTCCTGGAACCCATATGGGGGAAGGGAGAAGGTAAATACCCCTACCTTTCCAAGCTGGAAGGCCTGGGAGGTGGCAACTGTAAGGTGAAACCTATATCAACCTGCGTGCAAATGCCCACTAGGGAGGAGCAGATCATGGAGGTGATGGAATTGGTTAATAAGGCCCTCAGGCAGGAGGATTGCCAGGTGGTGTTGGTGGTACTGAGCACAGGTGTGACTGTAGGTATGCATCCCATTTTCCATGGTACTTATGCAGTTGCTTATTGCTCAAGTATGAGAGTATTTTGAATATGGCCACCTTTGCCAATGAGAGTGCCACACCATGAGTGAGGGCAGTTGTGGTTGTCTCCACTTCATTGGGATTGCTCGTTTAGCTTTAAGCAGGGCCACTAGGACCCATTTCTTATGAGGGAGTGGGAGAGGGTCTAGAGGTAATGAGTCCTCAACAGCAATAAGGGGTTTTCTTGACTGATTGCTCTGTCTACCACTCTTGAGCAGTCTGCAAAAACTGAAGACCAAAATGGAATCAACGAGAGACAGTGCCACATTATATGCAACAAGTGGGCAGGGCTCTGAAAGCATCTCCAACATTTGGAGTGTGTTAGAAGTCCCATGGATTGGAGCACAGCCGGGGTTCTGTACCATCTCAAAAGTATATTGAGTTGGACAACTTGGCTTCTAGCATCTTTATATGCCTTATGGGTGAATCTGATGCAGTGTTCCCATGTCTCTTGAGAGATAAGCACCTGTGTTTCTGACTCCTAGTGCTGTCTACACTTCACGGTGTGATACAGCTGAGAGTCTCATAACATATGTAAATTTTCCCAGCTAGGTCCATTTGCCCATCTGGTTTGTGGAGAAGACTTAGCCAGTCCCACTTAGAATCTGAGACCGCTCAGGCATGGAAGGGGTGGATAGTACTTCAAATCTGGAGATATCTCCAAAAATCCTGAGCCGGAAGGTTGAACTGCTATCTCAGTTGTTCAAAGGACATTAATATTTTAGCATTTGGCATACATAGGTCCTAAAGGAGCCTAATACCTTTGCTAGTCCAGGCTGGCCAGTGGATCTTTTTTTGTCTATAGATATGATGCTATTCTTCCAAAGGGAATATAGTCAAGGGGGGATCCCAGGCAGACTTCAATGTATGGGAGGCAGCCATAGCAGTTTGCCAGGCTCTTCTCATCTCCAGTATAATTGGAGTAGCATGAGGGGGTGAAAGGCGAGCTGCCGAAAGAAGAGAGCATAGAGTGTCCTCCCGCACTAGTGGGGCTTTGAGTCCAACCCACAGGGGAGGTTGAGAGGGAGGGGGGAACAAACCACTTGGTTGCCTGTGCTATGAGATACGCTAACTGATACCACTGGAACCAGGGGAAGCCTAGGCCCCCTTTGGACCAGTGGGCCCAAAGTTTAGAATGGTCCCAATGAGTAGCCTCCCCCTTCCAAAGCAGAAAGGAAACTAAGTTATCCAGGGATTATAATAATTTAGGGGATAAATGGATAGGAAGGTTATTAAAAAGATAGGAAACTTTAGGGAGAAGAAACAGGTGCACAGCCTCTACCCTGCCCTTCAAGCAGAGGTTGAGCTTTCGCCAATGGTCAATCACTGCTGTGACTGAGGCCAGTAGAGGGGTAAAGTTTGAACTTTCCAACTCTTTCCATCTGATGGTAATAGTCACTTCTAAATAGGAGAAACTCTGGGGGGCCCAAGATAGTGCAGTGCCCCACAGACATGCTTTGGAGCAGACCAGGTTCAGGGAGACAGAATGGTCATTTTCTGGGTTGACTTGTAGTTCAGAAAGTCTGGCAAAGTCCTGCAATATGGTCAGAGCTTGGGGTAAAGACAGCTCCAGTTCTGACATAATGAGGAGGAGGTCATCTGCACATGAATTTACCAGATAGGAGTGCTTTCCCACCTGAATTTCAGAGATGTCTGTGGTGGCCATAAGTTTCCTTGATAAGAGATCCAGGGCCATCAGAGATAGCAATGGGAGGGCAGCCCTGGTGTGTGCCCCTCTGTAACTGGAAGGGGGATGATATATCCTTGTTAGTTAGGATCTTTGAAGAGGGTGAATTGTATAAAACAGATATCCTTCCCCAAAAGTAGGGGCTGAAGCCATAGAGGTTTAAGACCCAATGCAGATAGTTCCATTCCACAGAATTGAAAGCTTTAGAAAAATCGACAGCCAGGGCTGCCATCAGCACAGAGGATTTTAGGGCTAGCCATTTGAGGCTGAGCACTAGTCTTAGGTTATCTGACACAGATTTACCTTTAGAAAATCCTACTTGGGACAGATGAATCAAAGTGGGCAACATATCCACCATTCTGTTAGCAAGCACTTTTGCCACTGTCTTCGTATCTACCGATAACAGTGAGACAGGGTGGACATTAGCACAATCTAAAGCATCTGAGGACTTTTTAGGGAGCAGAGTAATTAGTGCCTCTCTCATAGTTGGGGTGGAGGGTTTCTTTGTTGTGAGCTTCTTGTAAGGCTAGGAGAAGCGGGGTCGAGATTTCATCCCACAACAGTTGGTATAGTTCCACTGTAATCCCATCTGGTCCAGGTGACTTCCCTTTGGCCAACTGGGGCAGTGCTATGCAATGTTCCTCCACAGTTATGGGCCTGTCCAGATCTTTAGTTAACTCCTGGGAAAGTAGGGGGGGGCAACAGAAGAACTACAGAACTTTCCCAACTCCTCTGCTAAGCTCGCCTCATCCAGTGTGGTTTTGGATTGGTAGAGGAACTGGTAAAAGAGCCGCATGACCTCATTAAAGACCTTCGGATCTAAAACTACCCTTCCATTGGAGTCCCATAGAGCATGGATGCAAGATGCAGCATGCTGTTTCCATAGTTGATAGGCAAGTAATTTACTGCCTTTGTCCCCACTTTCCCAGTATTTATGTTTGGACCAAAGAAAATGCCACTCAGCCTTCCATTGCAGTATGGTATTAATACAATACTTGAGCCCCAAAATAGAGGTCAAAAGGGGGTTAGTTATACTTTTGTAGGAGGAGGACTTAAATTTTGATTCTAGGATGGTTAACTCCTCTTGCAGTTTGGCCACCTCTCCTCTATGGGTTTTGTTTTTGCAGCTGTATATGAGATAATATGGCCATGCAGGACCACCTTAAAGGCTTCCCAAACAGTGCCAGCTCCCACCTCACCCCCTGAGTTGTAGAGGAAATAGTTCCTCAACTCTTCCACCACCACAGAACAGAACTCCTTGTCCTGGAGGAGTAAAGGGTTGCATCTCTACGTGGTGGAGGAGGGGCCTTGTCCTGGTGGGAGATAGCTACAGGCGATTGGCGCGTGGTCCAAAATAAGGTTATTATCTATCCTAGTATCACTGATACCCTGTGCAGCTGCTTGGTTTTCCAACCGATAGTCACTGTGGCTGTAAGTATTGTGCACAGGGGAGAAAAAGAATAGTCTCAACCCGTGGGGTTGTCTCACCTCTAAGGGTCCAACAGCCCCCATGCGTCTATAAGCCCCTGCAGGGCTGCCCTTGCCTTAGGGTGCACCTGGCGCATGGGATGGAGTTTATCCAGGAAGATGCCTGGGAGGCAGTTAAAGTCACCTCCCAGTAGGATTGGGATACCTTGATTCCCTTCTGATAGGGAAGTGGGTGCCTGGCTGACTTCAGCTAGGAAAGCCTCTGAGTCCGAGTTGGGACTATACACATTCACAACTATGATTTTCTCCCTGGGATATGAAAGCGAACTGCAACCCAGCAGCCTTGAGTGTCCACTTTAACAGCTTCCTCTCCCCAAGGACAAGCCTTGTGGATCAAAATAGCTACCCCTTTGGACTTATAGGGGGCAGAGCTCACCAGAACCTTACCCACCCATGATTTTTTGAGCCATTGCACCATCCTGGCAGTTAGGTGTGTCTCCTGGATGAGGGCAATATCTGCCCCCATGGAGTGGAGATGCTGCAGTACTTTTGTTCATTTCACTGGGTGTTTCAGCCCTTTGACATTCCAGGAGATACACCTCCACCCCTGTCTGGTGTTGCTTGACATAATGTATCTAAAGCAGAGACCAAATTCCACTCACCTCCTGGCATCCTAGCCGGATGGGATCTAGAGTTACCTGGTTCTGGAACAGAGGTTCTAATGTATAAAGTGTACCCTCTTAGACCACCATGTGTGCCTCTAGGAGCTTCAAAAAGCAATGCCCTGTGACTTGAGAAGTGTCTTGTACTGCGTATCAAAGTACTTTTAGGGAAGAAAGAAAAAGAGAAAAAGAAAATAGTATAATTACACATTTAGCAAGCAGAATCAGAACAGCAGTAAATAATCAATGACTTTCTAAATGAAAACACTAAGGGTGCGGAGGTAAACATGTACAGGGAACCCCTAGTAGAGTTCCCTAGCTACGCTGATTCACACACCCAAATGAGGTATGGGATAGATTGACCATAAATGTTAGCCCATCCTGTTCTGGATGTTGCAGCAACAATAGGTGATCCAGGAAGAGAATGGAGGTGGGGGGGCAGTGATCCCTGAAAGGGTGATCAGGGCAGAGGGATCAGAGAAAGGGAAAGGAGGGGGTGCCCTTAGCTCTAATATCCAGCCAGAGTGCTAAGCTAGGTGGTACATAAACAATTAACATTATTAGTACAGTAATAATATATTGAACAGCTAATCATTAATAAAGCCCTAACAACTTGCAATATAATGGCCATAACTAGTGAGAATGCTAATAGCCAGCAACAAGATAACTTGTCTGTTACATAATTGCCAAATGTGACCAGATATGGAATCTTTGTTTCTTCACCCAAGCCATGGTGGTACATATTCGGGTTCTGTTGGAGGATTAGTAGATATGTCAGCCCTGAGGGTTAGGTACTGGGGGAGGGGGGAGAATGTCCCTCTGACCCTGCATAGCTTCTTTGCATAGTAAGGAAAAGAGCTGAGGCCAGAGCTATACTCATAGGTCTAGTTCCCCCGATCCCAGTCCTTGCTACGTTAGGTTATGTGAAATGGGAGGCAGAGGGGGTTAAATTGCTTATCCCCAGACCCCGGTAGCTTCAGGTGGTGAGGGGGGTGTATGTATCTAGTAAGCAGTGGATTATTCTTATTTAAGGTGGCCTCATATTATAAGGCACCATTCAAAACATCAGGGGTCGTGAGGACACCTTGGGGAGACCCTTGGCTAAGCGTGTTATAAAGCCTCTGTTTTTCAATGTTAGCAGAGGTAAAAAAGAAAGAAAAACAACAGTGGTATAAAACTGTAGCTTAGCCTGTAGTGGGGTCAAAGTTCTCCTAATATGGATGGCTAGTCCAGCTTCATCCTTCTGATCCTGGAGCGATGGCACTGGGCAGACGATTCTCTGGGCTCCTATGCTGTGGTAGGCCATCCGTCACTACTTCGGAAAAAGATTTATGTATAGGTTTGACCAGCAGTAACAATTCTTCTGGGAGTTCTGTAGATTTTGGTGTTTCAGTTGCCCAGTCACGGGGGGCAGCAGTGTGCATGAGATCTATTGGTTGCTCAGAAAACTCAGCCACCTCTTCATCACTAGATGAGTCCTATCATAGAAGCTTTGCAGGAGGAGAGGCAGAAGGTAGGTGATGTTCGGTGCGTTGGCGTCTTCTGGATCTTGTCCTTGGGCAGCTTGAATATAAGGATTTATCTAGCGTTGCAGCTGGCATAACAGATTTCTGCATTAATCCTGGTGAGCAGGATGAATAATGCCCTATGGCTGAGGGGTTCTGTCTGCCAGTCGAGCTGGGCCTGGGGGATTCATCTGGAGTAGGACTGGTCTGGCCATGAACTTTGTCCCTGGGAAATACCTTCCCTTTCCCACCATTACACCTATGCTGCTCTTGCTCTTTAGGAGCCCAAAGGCATCTGGGAGATGTAGTATTCATGAGAATATTAGGCCAGTACCTGGAAAGCCAAGCTTCAATTTCCTGTGGATGCTGGGCTAGTAAGTCCTTGCCATCGTTAGATACATATAGAGATGTTAAGACCTTGAATCTATATTTAAAGCCATTTGCCTGTAGAAGTTTTTTCATTGGAGCATAGGATTTGCGCCTAGCTGCCACCTCATGTGACTAGTCCCTGTAGAACGCAGTGCAAGCCCCCTGCCAGATGATATCCCCAATGTCTCTTGCAGCTCACAATACTTGCTCTTTTACTGAATAACATAGTAGATAAGCAATTATAGGACTAGCAGGGGAGTTGGGGGGGGCCTACCTCACCGAAGACTCTATGCGCTCTTTCTACCTCCACAGGGCCTCTCCAGTGATCTCTGAGCAGTTTAGGAATAAGTTCATTTAGAAAGCGCTCCATATTCTGACCCTCTGCACCTTCGGGGATGCCCAGCTTCCTGATATTATTGTGGCGTCCCTGATTCTCTTGGTCCTCAGCCCACTCCCAAAGTTTATCCAGTTTTGCCTCATGCTCCTGAAGCCTCTGCCATACTAGGCCCTGGTGCCTTTCAAACTCTTCAGTCCACTGTTCGGCTACATTTAAATTTGTCCTCTAGCTGGTGGACATCTGCTACATTCCTGGTTAGAGCTGTACTTATTCCATCCACCCAGACAAGGAGTGCTTCCAGCATTTTGGTAATATAAGAGAAAGCGTCCCCCACTGGTATTTGCTGAGCAGGGGGCGCTCGGCTGCTCAGTGTTGTGTTGGCAGGTGGGAGAGAGGTGGATACCACCATGGCTGTCTAGTACAGTGAGGAGATTCCCCGGGCAGTGCCCCAGAACTCTGGACATAGGACACAGAAGGGCAATGGTGTTACTTTACTCAGCACTGATGGCCTGTCTGTCAAAGGAGAGCAGGCATGGTGGCTTAGTTGCGAAGGTCTTGCCGGCTAAATCTCATGTGGCTTATTTCATCTGGCACAAGGCAAAAGGTCCCACCTTCACTGGCATATTCTGGCAATAAAGGCAGTTGCTATCAGAAAAAGTGACACCTGGCAGTCTGCTAGGGTACGATGGGCATTCCTCCAATAGCAAAGAAGTATTTTAGTCCAGGATCACATTGAAAACTGATGGATTTTGTCCAGTCGAGGACGGAGCTCAGGAATTAGGCTGCCATCTCACCAGCGCTCAAGTCATGCCCCAAATGCTATGCATTTTGATATCAAACATCATGTCTGTCTTTACTTTAAGGTCCATACTGTAATTTAAAAAGTCCTTTATAGATACTGTTTTCTTGCAGATTTCTTAGAAACACTATACTCATTTTACTTTTCATATCATAAACTTTCAAATGATATAAGTCTCTTTCAAACCCATTGTTAGGAAATTTCTTAAAAGCACTGAATTCCTTTGCCGATGGTCTCTTCTTTGTTCTCTGAGTTTTCCTGGCTGAAAACACATCCAACAAAGGCTGTCAGGCTGTTTACTCAACCTAGCCTGTAAACTTTACAGTTACATAGTTCAGTGCTGTAGTAACCCACAGACTCAAAAATCATATTTTTAGACTTTTCATGGGCTGACCTCTCAAAAGAGACCAAACACAGATATGCCAGTTCTTAGACTTCAACATAGAACATGTTTGCAAATAACTAGCTTTCTCCTGCAGTTGGCCCTCTGATACATTAATATGTCCTTTACCAGATGATGTGGCTTTTGTGCCCGCAGCATTAAAGAAAGCCTTGCAGCAAGCAAAAGTTTATTTTTTTGTATTATCTATTTAAGCCCACTCCAGCTAGGGCTTGGTGGTGGTGTACTGCCATCCAGGGCTCCTTCTCTCCTGATCAGGGCTCACTCTGCATGGCTGTGGGGTGGGACTTTTTTTGTTCGGTAGCTAGTTTGTGCTGTCCCCACCCCTGAGGATGCCAGTGAACAGGATCAGCATCCAAGCTGTAAGCCGTGGTGAAGCACAGCTTCTGCCACTTGCCTAACGATGCCCTCTCCTCCCAACACTGCCCACTAGTTGATGCGGTGCCCGACCCACCCCAGGAGAGGAAAGTTGCCAATTGGCTACTCAATCCAGCTCTGCCCTCCCCCCCAAGCTGACCCCCGGCATCCTGAGCTCATACCCAAACCCAGGTTGCCAGTGTAGCGCAAGGTGTGGTGTCCAGTGCCTCAACCCTCAGCTCCACCGGGCCAGCCAATAAAAGTTTCTTCACATTGAAATGTATTGGGGTTTAGCTTTTTTACCTTGAAGTAGTTAAGCTTGTACCTGGTACAGACAGCTGTATTTTGTTAAATGCTCTCCCTGGAGCATCAGTTGCTAAAGAGATTATCTTGTCTCTCTTTGGCTGAATAGAGACAAGTACACAACTCAAGAGGCTCATTTAGGGAGACCATAGTTTTAAAAGAGGAGTTTGAAAGTTCATTTTCTCCCTTGGGTCAGCTTTTAGAACCATACTGGAAAGGATTTCTCTTCTTTTCTTTTCTTTTCTTTTCTTTTCTTCTCTTCTCAGACAGTTCATGAAGGTAGATTTAAAAGTCAAATCCTTTTGGATTTTAAACCAGCTGTCTTTGTATGTATTACATCCCAATTACATCACCACCCTAATAGTATAACTAAATACTAATAACTAGGTATTATAAAGAATATAATAACAATACAATTATTATAAAATATTTTTGCAATTTTAAATTTCCCGCTCTATGTAACATTGCCCCCCCCCACCAATAACTGGGAAGGACGCTTGCCTGCCCCAAAGTTATATTCTGCCAAAATTAGATTTTTTCATTCCCCTATTTTGGAAGGGAAGTAATTTGGCTCTGTGGAGCTGAACTGCCAATTCCTTTCCACTTCCTGGTACTGCAATCTGCCCATTTTTTTTATGTCACTATATGGAGAGTCTGGTGATCTGCTCCATAGACATGAATGGAGTGTTTTTTTTTAAAGTATGTTAGATGACCACAGTGAACAAATCAAGGGCACTGATCAACTAACAAGGTCCTTGTTAGTTGAGCAACGCCCTTGATTTGTTTGTGGTGGCCATCTAAAGTATGTAAATCAGAGTTTACGAAACTGCCTCATTCATGTCTGTGGAGCATGTCCCCATGCTCTCTGTATAGTGACATAAGAAATGTGGAGATCGCAGTACTAGAAGTGAAAGGGATCAGTGGTTCAGCTCACGAGCTAATTATGATCCTTCCTTCTAAAATAGGGCCAATGAAAAATCTAATTTTGGCATGATACTACTTTGGACAGGTAAGGTTCTAATAGTTTTGGTATGAGCACCAGGAAAGGTGCTCTTTAAATGCAAAGTTTGTTTATGACTGCACTTTACTGAACTTGTGATGAGAGATTAAAACAGTTGCATAGGGGGATGGAGCCTAAAGGAAAAATAGGAAGAAAAACAGGTTTTATGGAGTTCTGCACGAGGCCATCAGCTAGAGGAAGAAATTAAACATTAATTCAAAGTGGAACACCCCCCAGGAAGCTGGGGATATAGGACCACCCTGTTAGTTGACAGTTATGGCACACTTGCCAAAAGATTCAATGCATGAGCAATTCCACAACCAAAAAGGGAACTGGAGCTGTGTCATCAGGATCATGGATTTGCTGAGTAAACGGGCTTGTCCTATAGTAAAGTTTCTTGATCCTAGACTAAGCTGAGAGGTCCCTCCTCACTTGCTACTGCCTCTCTTCTGATAAGTGCTCTGCTCACTAGTGTAATAAGTGAAAAAAGGGGGGGGGTGCCCCTTGAGGACCAGAACTATTGTGAAGGTTTGGTCTGCCATGTAGACACAGGAAAAGATGGGGGCATTCCAGCCCTGGTCCAGGGGACCTGACCTGAGTCACAGCACAGCCTGGAAAGGTTAAATCTCAGTGTTTTTTGGGAGCCTATGAACATCTCTGATGTTAATGCTAGTTCCCCTAGAAATACCACTGAAACATTGGAGGTTTCTTATAACAGCCCCCTGTCTTCTGTTGACACCATAGTACCAGTCCATTGCCACCATTTGCTTAGGAGGAGGAGTGAATTTTGATTTAATGATGCTCTCCTGTATCTTAGAGTGAAGTGTCTGAGGTTAGAGCACAAGTGGAGGAAGTCCAGCCTGAAGTCTAATAGTCTTTTCTTTTCTATCAGGAAGTGATGATTATTGCTAGAAGATGTTTTTTCTTGGACATCATCACAGCTGAGAGAAATAGACACACCATCCTCTTTAGAGTGGTGGATAGTATTCTCAATCTCTACCCTAAGACTCTCTCTCAGTATCTGGGGAATATTTCTCAGGAGAGATGTGATGGGTTTACATATTTCTATTCAGCCAAGATAGCGGATATGAGGGATGAGATTTCCTCTTTGGTGATTTTTCCCTATTGCCGTGGCCAGATGTGAGAGACAGCAGAAACGTGGATTGTTTGGATGAGTTCTGCCTAACTGATTTAATGGTGATCCACTGTGTGCTTTTGGATCTATGTTCAAACCACTGTTTACTGGATCAAGTTCCTGCTTCTGTAATGAAGAGTAGAGTTGTGGCAATTGAACCAACACTCATTGAAATCATAAATGCTTCTGTAAAGGAGGGTGATTTTCCCAAAGGCATTGGTGCAACCACTCCTTATTAAGGCTACCTTAAAGCTTGATGATTTCCTGAGTTTTAGACCTAAGTCTAACTTGAACATTTTACAAACATACGAAAATGCCAGCAGAAAAATGCTGTAACAGTCTAGCAAGTCTGCTCAAGTGTGCCGCTCAGTCTATTCCACTCGAGCTACCCCCTCTTTCTTCTCAGCATTATCCTCCCCCTCCCTCTCCTCCCCCCTTCCCATCCTCCCTCCCATTATGACTCTCCTTTTCATCCTGACCCTTCCCTTTTAAAACTGCCCACTCTTTTCAATGAGACCACTTCCTCTGGCAGTTTATTCCAATTTGACACCACCCTTTCTATACAGAAGTGCCTCCTCATCTCCTTCCTAAATCTACCCCCCCCACACTAGTTTCAGACCATGACCCCTTGTGGTCCTCTCTGTTTTTAAATTGAAAATGCCCTCTGTTCCAACCTTATTTATACCTTTTAGGTACTTGAAGATTTCTATCATATACCCTCTACCTTCTGTCCTCTAGGGAATACATATTGAGCTCCCATAGTCTTGCTTCATATGATTTGTCCCCCAGTCCCTGGATCATCCTGGTTACCCTATGCTGCACCCCCTCTAGTAGTTTGATGATCTTTCTTCAAATAGGGACACAAGAACTACACACAGTACTCCAGGTGGGGTCTCACCAATGATCTGTACATTGGCAGAATGACTTCTTCATTCCTGGAGGTGACTCCCATGGCGATGCATCCTAGCATTTTATTTGCCTTGGCTGCTGCTTTACAGCACTGCACAGAGTGTCTCATGTTGCCCTGATTATCACTCCTAGATACTTTTCCTCCTCTGAACTGGCCACCTGCACACCCCCCAGGCAGTAGCTAGACCCAATATTCCTAGCTCCCAGGTGCATGACCTTGCACTTCTTGACATTGAACCCCAACTGCCAAATACCAGACCAGTTCTCAAGCCTAGACAGATCCTTTTAACACTGGTCTGAGTACCGAGCCCTGTGGTACCCCACTGGTTACAGGTCTAGGCTTTGATAGTTCCCCTCCTACTATCACCCTCTGGTTCCTGTCTTGCAGCCAGCTCTTGACCCACCCTAGCAGCTTGTCCCCAACTCCCAGGCTACTCAGTTTGCTGAGCAACCTTCCATGTGGTACAGAGTTGAAGGCCATACTGAAGTCCAGGTACAGGATATCCACTGCCAGGACCCTGTCCAGTGACCTAGCACTCTAGTCAAAAAAAGCCTATCAGGTTGGTGTGGCAGGATCTTCTCAAGACAAACCCATGCTGCCTATCATCCTGGAGACCATTTATCTCCAGGAAATTCACCAACCTTTCTTTTATAATGGTCTCCATTAATTTGCCGACAATGGAGGTAAGGCTGACCGGCCTGTAGTTTCCAGGTTCATCTCTGGGACCACTCTTCTGGAGTGGCACCACATGTGCTATTCTCCAGTTCTGAGGCACACACCCTGTCTCCAGTGAGGTGTTAAATCTGCCAAGGGTCCAGCCAGGACCTCTGCCAGTTCCCTCAGAACTATCGGGTGCACACGATCCGGGCAAGGTGCCTTGTCCACCTGAAGGGCCCTAAGACCCTTTAAAATCCTGTCCTCCTGGATCTCCCCATCTGTCTCATCCTCCCCATACAGACCCCTACTTTCTCCGGTAGCATAGGTACATTCTTTTCTGTAGTGAAGACAAAGTTGAAGTACTCATTCAGTGCCTTTGCCTGATCCTCACTACATTCTGCCCTCCCTTAATCTGAACAATACCATCTTTACAGCTTCTCCTTTCCCTTATATATCTGAAAAAGTATTTTTCCCTTCCCTGATCCCCTGTGCTAGCTGTAGGTCTCTTGCAGTCATAGCTGCCTGGATCACTCGTCCTGCCTCTCTGGATTTCCCTTAGTAAACCTCCATGTCCTCCTCTGTCATAGCACCTTTGTACTTTCGAAAGTCTGCTGTCTTTTCCTCTGTCACGGTATATTTGTACTTCTGAAAGGCTGCTCTCCTTTTGGGAAAACATATCAAAAAAGTGGTAGTGAATCAGCTTAGGGAGCATCTGCAGGAGTTTTCTATCTGAAAACCATTCTAATCTGGTTTCTGTTCTTGGCATAGCACTGAGACAGCCCTGTTAAGGGTTTTAACTAATCTGCTCCTTGCCAGCAACCATGGAGTGGTTTATTTCCTGGTCCTTTTCGATTTGTTATCTGCATTTCACACTGTTGAAGATGAAGAGTTAATGGAGCATATGAGTAGGATCGTTTTGGCAAAAGGAACCATTTTGAAGTGGTTCCTAAATGACCACCGTCACTCTGTATCATCAGAAAAATTTCTATTTAATCCCTCTGTCATTGACAGTGGTGTCCCTCAGGGTTCCATACTGTCTCCACTTTTGTTTGCAGTATTTATGCTTTTGCTTGGAAATGTGATCTGAAAGTATAGTATGGGTTTTCTTTTCTATGCTGATTATCTCACCAGCCGGACAGTTGTGGAGACCAAGGAACACCTGACCAGGTTGGGTGACAAATTATCATCCATTTCATCCGGCATCTCCTTCTCTGAGATCCTGCCAGTCTGGGAGAGGGGGGGAAGATGGATGGAAGGTCAGAGAAGGGGAGATATAGGAGTTAAACATGTGGCTCAAGGGCTGGTGCCAGGAAAAAGGACACAAATTTGTAGGGAACTGGCAACAGTTTTGGGAGTGAAGGTTTTTTAAATTTGATGAACTGCATTTGACTAAGGAGGGAGTCAGTGCACTGGGGCAGAAGTTTGATGCCTTTGCAGAATATTTAAACTAGCAAATGGGGAGAGAGGTGCAGCACACGATACGTTGTATGGAAAGAGCACCCCTTCCCCCTCAGCTAGTGGTCAAACAGGAGTTCAGCATGCTTGTAGTTCATTTGCATCACCAGGTAATGAAAAAGGTCTGGTTCCCTATACGATGCACAGGGAAAACATCAGACCTAACTCAACAACTAATGTACTGAAATCTGGCCAATGGAAAATCATGTACATAAATGCTTGCAGTCTGGGAAACAAGATCCCAGACCTGCAGGCAATAATGACAGGGCTAAGCTGGACATAGTAGCCATTAGCGAGACATGGTTTACCAGTAACCACATGGAGACTTCAGTACCTGGCTATGTACTGTTCCAGAAGAGACCGTGTGCAAAAGTAGGGGGGGGGGTGGGCCTTTTATGTCAATGAAAATATCAAAGCTACAGAAATTCAGAATACACATAAGGAGCCAGAAGAACTGTGGGTCATGCTGGAAACAGGAAATGGGACAGCCATATGAACTGGGGTTATCTGCAGCCCTCTAGACCAGGGGGAGGACATAGACACATTACTGTTAGAAGATATACAAAACATAACAGCTAAAGGGGAGGTTCTGATAATGGGAGACTTCAACATGCCAGATACAGATTGATCAATACCAGCTGGAACATCTGCCAGAACTAGACACATAGTGGATTCCCTGCAGGGGAGCGTCTCAAAGAACTGGTACAACAACCCACAAGAGACAGTGCTATCCTAGATCTAGTATTGACTAATGGGAAAAGGATCACAGATCTCCGGGTAGAAGGTCACCTGGGGGACAGTGACCATCACATGGTATGGTTCAATTTGGCCACTAGAACTAAATCATCCTATTCCAATACAAAAATATGGAACTTCAGAGGAGCTGACTTTGATAAGATGGCCAACGGAGTTAAGCTCGCCCTGGCAAGAAGAAATACAGGTGAGTGTGTACAGGCAAAGTGGGCAAGCATTAGGGATGCAATACTTGAAGCAACATCCCATTGTGTTAGAGAGAAAAGGAAGTGCAAAAGAATAAGGAAACCATTTTGGTTCTCAAAAACAGTAGCAGAAAAGGTCAAAGCCAAAAGGCTGGCCTTCAAGAAATATAAGGGAACGCAGCAGGATGAAGATAGGGAGGCATACCAAACTCCCTAAGGGAAGCAGGGAAGGCAGTAAAGCAGGCAAAGGCTCAAACTGGTGAAACACTAGCACAAACAGTAAAAGAAGGTGACAAGACTTTCTATAGATACATTAGTGAAAGGAGAAAGTCCAGAGGAGGGTATTGCTAAGATTAAAGGGGATAAGGGGGTGTGTGAGGAGGCAGACCATGTAAAAGCATTTATCCTAAATAGATACTTCTGCTCAGTATTTACTGAAGTGAAGGTAGGGCAGGGCCCACAGCTCAGCACCATGGACACGGGGGGGGGGGGAGGTGTGCACTAGTCCCTTCACAAAAGAAAGGGTCCTACAAGAGCTCAATAAGCTCAGGGTGGACAAGGCAATGGGACCTGATGGCATACATCCCAGGGTACTAAAGTAGCTAAGGGTGGAACTAGCATAGTCATTATCAGAACTGTTTAGTGAGTTTCTGAGCACAGGAGAGGTCCCAGAAGACTGGAGAAGGGCTCATGTGATCCCGCTCCACAAGAATGGTAGCAGGGAGGAGGCAGGGAACTACAGACCAGCCAGTCTTACCTCAGTAGTGGGCAAGATTATGGAGGCACTGTTTAAGGAAAGGATAGTGCAACACCTGGAATCCATAGGAGCACAGGATACATGACAGCATGGGTTTACAACAGGAAGGTCCTGTCAAACTAATCTCATAGATTTCTTTGACTGGGTAACCAGAGTGGTGGACCATGGGGGAGCAGTTGATGTTGCCTACCTTGACTTCAGCAAAGCTTTTGATCCTGTTCCACATAGAAGATTGATTAATTAGCTGGGAAGGCTCAGATGGGTCAGAAGTTGGTCAACTGGGTGGCAAACTGGTTGCTGGGCAGAAACCAGAGAGTTGTGATAAACGGTATATGGTCAGAAGAGATGCAAGTCACAAGTGGGGTACCTCAGGGATCAGTCCTGGGGCCAGTCCTCTTCAATATCTTCATCAGTGACATTGCAGATGGACTGGAGGGTAAGGTTTGTCTGTTTGCAGACAACACCAAGATCTGCAACAGAGTAGATAGATCCAGATGGGGTGGGCAGAATGAGAAGAGATCTGGATAAACTGGCAAAATGGTCAGAAGAGTGGCAACTGGGGTTTAATGCAAAGAAGTGCTCCCAGTACCCTGTGCAAGCACAGTGAGAAAGGAGTGGATTACAGAGTTGAACACATGGTTGGTAGAATGGTGTCGAACTAAGGGGTATGGGGTTCTGCGCAGCTGGGGAAGTACCTGGGATAATAACAATCTATTTGCAAGGGATAGGCTGCACTTGAGTGGGGAGGGGAAGGAGGTATTAAAGCAAAGACTGGAGAGGTATATTGCAACAAGGGTGGATTTATACTTGATTGGGGGGGTGGCAAGTGGACAGCAGGTAGGCAGAGATCCAATAGAGTGGAGTCACAGCCTAACCCCCAGGCTAGCAGGGAAGGACTCAGGGAGGCCAAAAAGGAGGGAGTAGAAGGGACGAGATGGAGGCTAGTGAGGGGAAGGGGGCATTATGGAGGGTGGTCTCATTGAATGCAAAAAGCCTAGGAAACAAATCCGCTGAGCTAAAGGCATTCTTTGTAGTGTGGAGGGTGGACATTGCAGCTGTCACAGAAAAGTGGGCAACTGAGCACCAGGACTGAGATCTGGCAATCCCAGGATACAAATTATATAGGAAGGATCATAAGGAGGGGAGGGGGGTGGGGTGGCAGTCTATGTGAGGGACGGGATCAAATGCACAAGGGATGAGGGAGAAGAAAGGAGAACTGAGGCAATCAGGCTTCAGCTCCTAGACTCAAGGGGTAGGAAACTGAGGTTTGGGGTGGTATACAGGCAGCTGGCCCAGTCTGAGTAGCTTGACAGTGAGCTAGCAGGAAAAATCAAAAAGGTATGTGATAAAGGGAAGGTGGTCATTGTTGGGGATTTCAACTTGCCGGGGGTTGACTGGAGCATTCCGGTCTCCTCCAGTGCTAGGGAGCAAGTGCTCCTGGATGTAGTCCAGGAGGGGAAGGTCTCCTGACACAGTTGGTTACTATACCTACTAGGCTAAAGAACACTTTAGATCTGGTATTGTCAAATGGGGAGGCAGTGAGGGAATTAAAGGTAGAGGACCCACTATCCAACAGCGATCACCAAATGGTGTGGTTTAATATCACGATGTGGGGGGAGCCAGAGAAATCAGCTACTCGGGTGGTAAACTTCAGGGGGGTGGACTTTGGGAGGATGCAGGAAGTTCTGAAGGGGAAACTGGAGGGCATAAGGAGTGAGATGCACATGGAGCTGAAATGGGATATTATTAAACGAGGGGTTATAGAGGCAACAGAAACCTGCACCAAGGCACAGAGTAAGAGAAGCAGAGCAAGAAAACCATGCTGGTTGAACAGCGAGGTTGTGGAGGTGGTGAAGACAAAATGAGTGGCTCACCAGAGGTTTAGGAGGACAGGGAAGGAAGTGGACAGGGAGGAATATGCAAGATGGCCCAGGGAGGTGACCAGAAAAGTGAGAAAAGCCAAAGCCCAGAGGGAGCTGAGATTAGCACAGGGAATTAATGGGGGGGAAAAAGACTTCTTCAGATACATCAGGCAGAAAAGAAAGTGCAAGGAGACAATAGTGAGGATAAAAAGGGGTGGGGAGTGAATGGAAAAGTGGGAGGAACAGGCAGAAGCACTGAATGAATACTTTTGTTCCGTGTTCACAGAAGAAATGGGAACCACTACCAGCATGGGCTGGAGGGTGGGGACAGGAGGAGAGGAGGTGACAGATGGAAGAATTGAGGCAAGTACAGTCCTAGAGGGACTGAGGGCACTGAAGGTAGACAAGGCACCAAGGATGGATGGTATCCACCCCAGGGTGCTGAGGGAGATGGCGGAGGTTTTGGCGGAGCCACTGGCGGATCTGTACAGCACCTCACTGGAGTCGGCATATGTGCCACTGGACTGGAGGATGGCACATGTAGTGTCATTACACAAGAGTGGGCCAAGGGATGAACCAGGTAATTATAGTCCAGTAAGTCTCACCTCCATTGTGTGCAAACTCATGGAAACAATACTAAAGAAAAGACTGGTGTCGTACCTGGAGGACAATAGCCTCCAGGATGTGAGGCAGCATGGGTTTGTTTCAAGGAAGTCTTTTCAAACCAACCTGATACAATATTATGACTGGGTGACAGGTGAAATGGATAAGGGCCATGCGGTGGATGTTCTTTACTTGGACTTCAGCAAGGCCTTCGATTCGGTGCCTCATGGGCGGCTTGGGGGGAAGCTAACTGGTGTTGGAGTAGGGGCAAAAATGATGAACTGGATTACAAGCTGGCTGAGTGGGAGGCTACAACAGGTGGTGGTGAAAGGGGAGCTCTCAACTCCAAGGCTGGTGATGAGTGGGGTGCCACAGGGCTCTGTGTTGGGGCCAGTATTGTTTGGGCTCTTCATATCAGACATTGGACATGGGGTGGTGAGCAAGGCAAGTCTGTTTGCTGACGACACCAAAATCGGAGTAGTGGTGGATGGAGAAGAGGGGGTGGAAGCAGCTGCAAGGGGACCTACGCAAGCTAGAAGAGTGGTCAGAGAGGTGGCAGCTGGGGCTCAATGCAAAGAAGTGTAAGGTTATGCACTTTGGGGTGAAGACACAAGGAGAGAATACTGGCTGGGGGGGTTAAGCTGGGGATCACTGAGGAGGAGAAGGACCTTGGGGTAATGATAACAGGGACCATGAACAACACTGCCCAGTGCAGGAGAGCAGCTGCAAAAGCGAACAAAATGCTGGGGTGCATAGCAAGGGGGTTTTTGTCCAGGCGAAGTGAGGCGATCTTTCCCCTCTACAGGTCACTGGTAAGGCCGTGCTTAGAGTATTGTGTGCAGTTTTGCAGGCCATACCTAAAGCGTGATATTAGGCTGCTGGAGGGGGTGCAGAAGAGGGCAACAAAGATGATATGTGGAATGGAGGGGATAGACTATGACAGCAGGCTGGGAGACCTAAATATGTACACCCTGGAGGACAGAAGGGGCAGTGGGGACATGATAGAAGACATTCAAGTATCTGAGGGGAATCAATAAGGATGGGGCGGATGGGGTCTTTAAATTAAGGAGGGGGAGGGTCACAAGGGGGCGTGGGCTAAGAATGGAGGGGGAAGATTTAGGAAGGAAATGAGGAGACACTATTTCACAGAGAGGTTGGTAGCAAAATTCAACGCCCTACCAGAATGGGTGGTATCATGTAAATCTGTGAACAACTTCAAAAGGGCATGGGAAAGGGAACAGGGGAGGATGAGGGTAGGGCGTGGCAGTGGGATGACAAAAGGGAGGGCGGTTGGGCAGCTGCAGACTAGGGGTGTTGGCTGCACACTCGAGCAGACTTAGATAGACCTGGTGGCCTGTTTCTGCTGGCACATTCATATGTTCGTATCATGCACATAGGGAAGAGAAACCCTGAAGCCACCTATAGGCAGGGAGGGGAGTTGCTGGCAGTCACAAGGAAAGAAAGAGTCTTGGGCATCATCATCACAGATGACCTGAAATCATTCAAGCAGACCACTAAAGCAGTAGGTGTAAGGCTAGGGGGATGTTGGGGTGTATTAGTAGGGGTATCGCAAGTAGTAAGAGGGAGGTAATAATCCCTCTTTACAAGACACTGGTTAGGCCCCATCTGGAGTACTGCATGCAGTACTAGAGGCCACACCTTCACAAGGACATTAACCAAATTGAGGCAGTCAGAAGGAGCAGCAAAATGGTGCAGGGACTGCATCAGAAAACTATGAGGACAGATTAACAGAGCTCAATATGTATACCCTAGAGCAAAGGAGGGAGACCGGTGATATGATCGAAACATTCAAACACCTTAAAGGCATTAACAAGGTGAAAGAGCCCAACATATTTCAATATAAGAAAAATAGCAGGACAAGAGGACACAGCATGAGAGTAGAGGGAGGCTGATTAAGGGGTAATATGAGGAAGTTCTTTTTTACAGAAAGGGTGGTGGATGCATGGAATGGCCTACCTCAGGAAGTGGTGGATATGAATACAGTGCAGGGCTTCAAACAGGCATGGGATAGGCATAAGGGAGCAATACAGATGAGTATGAATAGATAGGTCATTGACAGAGCAAAGGCTGATGGCACATTCATAAGGTAGAAAAAGAAATGGGCAGACTGGATGGACCTTTCAGTCCTTATCTGCTGTCAACTTCAATGTTTCTATGTTTTTATACCCAGTTATATCTTTCTTGAAAGACCTGGACACGGTTCCTTGGTAACTGTGCTTGAGAATGCTCTGTTGGAGATCAGTGGGTGGATGGCTCATAGCGGACTGAAGCTTAATCACAGTGGGTCACAATTTAGGGGTCACTGTTGATCAGGAGCTGTCACTTGTACCACAGATGTCAGCAGTGGTTAGGAGTGACTTCTGTGATTTAAAGAGCATAGCAAGATTGCTCCCCTACCTTGACCAGGATGATCTGTTAGCACTGGTGCATGCTTTCATTGCCTATCACCTCAACTACTGCAGTGCACTCTATCAGGGCCTTTCAGTTGGTCAAATCTCCTGTCTCCAGTTGATGCAGAATGTTGCAGCTAGATTAATCATTTTTGCAAGGAGGAGTGACCACATTTTTGGAGGTTTTCAGGAGGGGCCTAAAAACTCACCTTTTTAAGTTAGTATATTCTGAAAGTATAACTTAATGACGGCTGTCTCTTTTCATTGAATTCCTGATGTTACTGAATTGTTGCTATTTTGCTGTATTTTTTAATTTTTATGCCCCTGGATTTTATGTACGGCACCCACAGCCTCTGGGATTGGACGCCTAAACATAATCATTTACTTACTTACCACATCACTCTGGTGCTGCGCTCTCTGAACTGGCTTCCTGTGATGTGGCAGATCAACTTTAAGATCTTACTTCTTAGTTTTAAGGAAGGCCTTCAATTTGACTGGGACATTGGTGAGTTTCTTGTGACCCACTTCGATATCTGTGAATTACGTTCCAATGACACTGGCCAGCTGGTCATTCCTAAACTGAAATTGAAATTTGCTGGAGATAGAGCCTTTTCTGTAGCTGCCCCATTACTTTGGAATGGCCTCCCTCTGCAGGGACATTCATTTTGCCCCATCTGTCTCCACTTTTAAAAGTAGACTAAAAGCATGGCTGTTCAAACAGGCATTTGCAAGACATGAAATTGGCCATGTTATCTGCCCTACTATGTAGCCTACATTTCCAACATCAGTGTACATTAATAGTTTACTATAGTTTTTGACTTGTATATTTTATGATTTATAAAGGACCCTGGGTTTTAGAAAGGTGTTTCTTAAATAAATTATAGAAACATAGAATTTGACAGCCGATAAGGACTGCTTGGCCCACCTAGTCTGCCCATTATCCCTACCTACTGTAATACTGCAGACCCTACTTGATCTCTGGCTTCCTATCCACTAATGTTGCCTTATGCCTATCACATGCATTCTTGAAACCCTCAACATTAACTGTCTGTCTGTCAATCACTCTATCTATCTGTCGATCTATCCTATCTATCTATTCTCTCTCTCTCTCTCTCTCTCTCTCTCTCTTCTCTCTCTCTCGCTATCATGCACAGCCTCAAACCAGAAAACCTTTTGTGGTGGATGCTGTGGATCATCATCTTCACCATCGGTCCCACCACTGCGGCTGTGGAAAACCTGCCCCAAAAGGATTTCAGCAATGTTCTGCAGTGATTGCAATCCACCCAGCTCAAAGTCAACACCAGAAAAACAGTGTCCATGATGTTTGGTACCAGATAAAAGTTGACCAGTCTCTGTCCCTCCTGTTTTCTCCATTCTGGATGGCATATCTCTTGGGGCAGTTCAGGCTTTCAAGTACCTGGTGTGCGGATAGATAACAACCTTGACTTCTCAGCTCATACTGATGCTATTCATGCAAAACTCTGTTCCAAGCTTGGTTTACTGTACCACAACAAAGACTGGTTATCTTCACATGTCCACAGGAAGCTTATTACCCACATGGTGTTTCCTGTCTTTGACTATGTGGACGGGATCTATGGCATTGCCCCTCCCACTTCCCTCACCAGATTGGACACCCTCTGCAACTCCGTCTGCTGCTTCGCTGCAAACCCCCACACACACACTCACACACAGTTGCACATTGTATTCATTCCTATCCATCCTCCCTCTGCCATCTCATCACCAAAATGACTCTACTGCCTTCATATCCAAATACTGGTTTGGTTCCATTCCCACTTACCGCTCCTCTCTCCTCTCTTAACTGTCCCCGCTCCCTGTTCTCTTAGTTCAAGGGGCCATCATACTTTTGCCACCACTCACCTCTGCTCCTTTGCTGGGCAATCTGCCTTCTCCTTTCAATTTCCTTTTCTCTAGAATCAACTGCCCTCCTCCCTCCAACTCTCCCCATCCCCTGATTCTCTCAGGCACCAGTTAGAACTCCTACCTCTACCCACTCCAAGCCATACCATGCTGGTAAGCAGCCAGTTGGTTTCCCTCTACTGCCTCATTTTCACTACCACACCATTTCCATCTCCTCCATCCAGTACAAGTTCAGACACCCACCAGTCTCTCAGGGCCATCACCTGCTGAAATCAGTGTGCCATTCAAAGAGGCGTGTTGTCACTTCTGTAGGTACACTTTTATGTGCGCTCTTTGAGTTGTACCACACTTTATTCTCTGGTTGTATAAGTCTGTATTTATTCAAACTTTGTACACATTTATTATTTATTGTTCTTCTATTGTTTATACTCATGTGTTGTTCTATTGTTTTTTCTCCTGTTTTTCCCCTTCCCCAGGTTGCACCTGGAAATGACCTTTGGCTCAGTGTGCCTTTCCCAGTTACCAATTTATTTATTTATTTATGGATTCGGAAAATTTCCTGTGAGCCGAGGCTCTTTTACAATGGTTCTACATCATGTAGCAGTAACAAACACAAACATACATACCAATCACATAGTAATACACAGATTAAAGCAGAGTTAAATCAGAGAAACACATCATCAAACATTGCTCAACATAAGACAATAGCAGGTAGCTGTGAGGCTTAAAGTTATGGGAGATGCAGAGATGAGGCCCTCCAGGAGTTGCCTAGTACTGAGCAGAGAAAAGAGGGTGGTCACTTCCAAGGGGAGGGGGTGGGGGGGGTAGTAGCAGACTTTGTGCAAGGCTTTGTTGACAGCACACACGCAGGGGAAAATTTGGGGTCAGATCATTAGGAAGAGGAAGGCAGGTTTTCAAATGAATAATAATTAAAGTACACCAGAAGCACATGTTGTAGTTGGCCCATGGGACAACTTGGGCACCAAGAGCCAATGACACTCCATGTAGCAAAAGACTCAGAGAGTCATGCCATCTCAAGTAAAGTAGCATGACATGGGTGACCTCACCATATTGACTGGCTGACTGATGAAATGCAGCATACTGTACATTCTAGGTAGCACCATCTATACAAACTAAGCTGTTGGTTAACATGCTTTTGGGTTGGGGTACTCCCCTGGGGTGGTGCTCCTCATCAGATGTAATGGGTTAACTCTTAAAATGGGGCCTTGGGTGTTCTTGGATGCATCTTTCTCACTCACTGATATTATCACTCAAGCTCTCATGAAACCTGGAGGAGTGGCTATACCTTCCAGGTGGACATAGAAAAATTTGGGGCAAATGAGTAAAGGGATGCACTATGGTCTCTCCTACTCTGTGATGAAGGGGTGGGGGGGGAAGCCAACCTCAAGTGGCTATGACATTAAACTCAGAAAATTGCTTTATGGAGGTTGGGAGAGTTGTCTGAGATACCAAGACATGCCAAGATGGAAATCTTTTGTACTAGCAGGATTCAGACTTATGTAGTTGAATATACTGTTCCTGCTTAGTCCTCTTACTACCGAGGATGGTGGTGCCAAAAGTATGGGATACCAGAAGAGGGATAACACTTCACCGTAAGGCTTGGGTCCCCCTACTTAACCTAGGAAGATCAGGAGAGGGGCAGGAAATGGGGAAGTGCTCAAGCTTTATGAGAATGTGGGTGATGATTGTAACAAGGCAGCTGTACAAAGTGGCCAAGGAATATACATGCTATGTGCCCCACTTCAAAATCAGTTTTAGTCTGGATACCTTTGTGATGCTATCACAGACATCACAAGCTTTGACTTCATACTGGTGAGCACCTCTATTCTTTCAGACTATCAACCAGTTTTCCTAGACATGGACATGCAAATCCCTCCAAAACAGATGCACTGGAGACTAATATTTCCTTTCCTAGAGATCTTATTTTAGTAGTCAGCCTCAAAGAAGAACTGCACAAAGTAATATGGGAAAATGATTGTTCAAGGCATCTATCTGCAGATGTTGTGGAGCACTGCCAAAACTGTGTTTACAAGGAAACTAATCTCAGGGGCACCATACTGAAAAAAGGAGTGCAAGAAAAGACTTGCTACACTTGCCCTGAACCTACAGAACCTTGAGAAAGAGTAAAAAGTTAACTGGGAACTGAATAGAGACAATGTTATAACACAGATAAGGGCCAAAATACAACACCTACAGAAGGCAGAGAAAGAAAAGGCACTCCTGTACCTAAAACAAAGCTACTGTGAAGGTGCAGCCGGGCAACTAAATTTCTAGCCTACAGGCTGAAGCCACATGCTGCTTGAGCAGCCATAAGAACAACAGCACACCCAGGGATGAGAAACCTAGCACATCAAATATTGGAAGTCTTCATAAACTATTTTGTATGGGATACACAATGACCAGATTCAGAATATGCCATTTATCATAATCAGTGAGTGGGCAAGATCATAACTAGTGGTGGTAAGTGAGCTAAATTAAGCTCCATGAAAGTGATACAATTATCCTTGGAATCCATGAAGTGCTCCATAGCGTGAAGTGGATTCCGTGTTATAATAGAACATGAAGTCCATTGAAAACAATTACTTCATGTTACTCCTCCCAAACTACTTCTCCACCAATTTTAACTTAAGTAACACTGAAATCAATGTACTTCGCATCACTTCGCCTTGTTATTGAGTTCCAAAGTGAATTTGCAGTGCTTCATGGGATTGCAGGTCACATGGGCTCCAGATTAATAATAATAATAATAATAATTTTATTTATATAGAGCCTATCAATATATCAAAGCGCTGAAAAAATCAATATCATAAATTCAAATTTCAATACAAAACATAAAAGCGTATAAAGATACATCATAAAATACATCATAAAAACATAATAAATTATAATAAAATTCCAATCATATTACAACTAACTTAACTCTCCAAAAAGGCCAGTTTCCATAAATAAGTTTTTAGTTCTTTCTTAAATATCTCCACAGAGGTGCACTCCCGTAACCGGCCTGGTAGAGAATTCCAAAGAGTCGGTGCAGCATGAGAAAATGCTCTGCTGCCTGAAGATTTTAAACTCACTCTTGGAATCTCCTGCAACCCCATGTTGGCCGAGTGGAACGATCGGCCAGGACAATAAAAAACCAGTAGGTCTTTCAGATAGGACGGACCCTGATCGCGAAGGGCTTTAAAAGTCAATAAAATGACTTTAAAGGTGATCCGCCACCGTATAGGAAGCCAGTGCAGTTCACGCAGGACCGGGGTAATATGACAGGACCTACTTGTCCCAGTCAAAACCTGGGCTGCAGCGTTCTGCACTAGCTGTAGGTGGCAGATTTCAACCCCAGAAAACCCAAAGTAAAGGGCATTGCAGTAGTCTAGGCGCGAGGACACAAAGGCGTGGACCAACATTGGCAAGGAGTCAGATGGAACAAGGTGCCTAACCCTGGCAATATTCCTAAGATGGTAAAAGGAAGTCTTGACGACGGCTGACACCTGAGATTGAAAAGTCAGCCTATCATCAAGGATCACCCCAAGGTTAAGCACCCATTCAGAGGTCGGTAGTGACATGCCACCAAGAAAAATTCCAGAAGGCGCGCCAGTACACGACCTCTCAATCTGACCACCGGGTCCACCACCAAAACCTCAGTCTTCTCTGAGTTCAACTTTAACCAACTAGAATCCATCCAGTCTTGGATTTCCCCCAGACAGTTATTAAACACCATGAGAGCTCCATCCTGGTCAGGTGCAAAAGACAGGTATAGCTGGGTATCATCTGCATAGCAGTGAAACCTCAGCCCATACCATCTTATAATGTTTCCGAGGGACAGCATATACACTGCAAATAACATGGGTGACAGCACAGAACCCTGAGGCACTCCACACAACAAAGAGACTGGGCCAGAGGAGAAAATCCCCGACACAACTCTTTGTGTTCTCCCAGTAAGGAATGAAGTGAACCATTGCAAAATGGTTACCGACATTCCGCAGATTTGCCTCAGGCATGCTAACAACACCACGTGATCCACAGTGTCAAAAGCTGAAGAGAGGTCAAGCAGAACCAAGTTGGAATGTCTCTTTTGATCCCTCGCCCTCAGAAGATCATTAAGCACCCGAACCAGCGCAGTCTCGGTGCTATGTCTTTTACGGAAACCAGACTGGAATGATTTGTAGATACTATGGATGGTTAAATGGTCATCCAATTGAGCAGCTACAACCTTTTCAATAACCTTCCCAATAAAGGGAAGGTTAGAGATAGGTCTGTAGCTTGAAAAACAGTCTGGGTCTAAGGAAGCTTTCTTCAAGAGAAGTGTCACCACTGCCTCTTTCAGGGAACTGGGAAGCTCACCTGAGTCCAAGGAGCACCAGACTATTTGTGCCAAAACTGGACCAATGATATCAACTCAACCCAAAATTAGGGTAGTCGGTCCAGGGTCCAAGCTACAGCTTGTGGGGTACACACTATGGATAAACCTCATAATATCCACAAACTCAGGTCGATAAAAGGAACTCCAGGAGAATCGAGGCACTGTGTTCTCGCATGCTCCTACGGCATCACCCTTAGAGGTTGTTGGACACAGGTCCGCCCTGATGTCAGCCACCTTAGTTGCAAAGTATCGAGCGAGCTCATCGCACTCTATTTGCTAAAAAGCTTTCCAAACTTGCAGACAGGCTGGGTTGCACAGTCTATCTACAGTTCAAAACAGCTGAGCCGGTCGATTTTGAGCAACTGCAATCTCCCTGGACAGGAACTCTGCCTTCTTATGGGTGATTGCACATTGATAGCTAGCATAATGTTTTATCAATCTAAGGCGGTCGGCTTCAAGGGCGGACCTATGCCAACAAAGCTCTAACCTTCGCCCTTGTCTCTGCATCTCCCTCAGAGTCCCATCGAACCAAGGGACCCTGGGGTGAAGGGAAAGGGGGCGCTCACGAGCAGGAGCAATAGAATCCAGGGCAACCGTGATGGTCTCGTTATAGGCCAACACCAGTGCCTCTGGTTTACTGCTCACCAACACGGGGGATGATAGGTCAAGGACCGCCGCTAGGCCTTGTGAGGTAACATTCCATAATGGGCGGTACCTGACCATCTCCACAGGGGATGGCCTTCTAAGGGGGGTGCAAAAATTGAACCTCACAGTGGAGTGGTTAGACCAAACGACTGGTTCCACCCCCATGTCGGATGCATCAATCCCTAGAAGGAAGACTAAGTCCAGAGAGTGTCCAGATTTGTGCGTAGCAGTGGAAACTACCTGTGTAAGACCCAAAGAAGACATTAATTGGAGGAAGTGGTTACCAAATTGTGAGAGTTCGTCATCGACCCAGGCGTTGAAGTCACCCAGCACCATCAATTTGGGTGACTCAAACGACATGTCGATGAGGAAGTCTGCCACTTTCTGTAAGAAGCGTTTCCCATCTCTGGGTGGACGGTAGATGAGAATGATTCGAACGCCTACACCTGCTACAACTGTACACTCAAAGGACTCAGCCTCCCCTACTACTACACTCGTGAGGCCCAATTCAGTCTTAAAACAGACTGCAACCCCTCCTCCCCTGTGGTCCAATCTCGGGCGGTGTATCACCGAGTACCCAGCTGGAATCATGGCCTCTACTGTAGGGCCAGAATTTTCATCCAGCCAGGTCTCGGTGATGCAAGCCAGGTCAGCAGAGCCAACAAGATCAGCAATAATGGCGGTCTTGTTCCTAACAGACCTGGCATTGCATAACACCACCCAAGTTGGACAAACCTCGGAGGTTGTCAGGCCTATCTACCTACTGAAATCAGTAGTGCTCTTTGGAATGGATATCAGACAAGGCAAACCCCGATCTGGATTCCATTTCATCCCAGGGCGCCTTCTGGCCTTAATAACCCCAACACGATGGCCTCACTTTCGCTCTCATCCTCCCTTAGCTCACAACCCCCACCCCTCACTCTCCCACAGAAATCCCTAATGCTCTACACCACTGGTAGATGTCAAAATATAAGGGATGAGTATAAAAGGGGTGGAGGGCGTGAAGAAAGGAGGATGAATAGTGCACCACGGTGGTGGATAAAGGCCAGCACATGTCGCTACTTAACTAAAATAATAAACACTAAAATACAAAAACACTATCAAACACAGATTGTTATGCACAGCCTCAGTTCTGTGTAGAGTGTGCGTAGTGGAAGATGGAGACAGTTTCCTCTCAGAGCTCTGCCATTCAAATCCTCTAAAAGCTGTTAAAAAAGCCTTTTTGAGCCATTTTCTTTGCTCAAACTTTAGTACATCAGTTGTAGGAAACCCTCCTGTGCTCACATCATCAAGTGTTTATTGTTTGTGCGTGGATTTTTAATGTTAATTTAAAACAGTCAGTCTGTGTACTGTGAAGTGTGCTTTGGGGAGGGGCGTATCTGTGGTGTAGGTAGATCTACTGGGAGAAAAAGGCAGTCTTTCTGTTTTGATTATATTTTTCTTGTATAACTGTGTTAATGTACACACAGTAATATTTTTAGTAATCTTGACATTTTTTTGCTGATTGTTGTGTTGCAGCAGTGTATAATTTCAGTTTGTTTAAAACATTTAGTTGTATTACTAAAGGTTTTCAATTTGCTACGCATTACTTGTAGTGTGTGTGTGTGTGTGTGTGTGTGTATGTATGTGTGTGAGTGTGTGTGAGATGCATGCGTGCCATTAAATGAGATACCATTTATTGTGCCACAGAGTAATTGCAGCAGTGTGAACCTGCCATCCACTGCACCTGCATGAATTTTCTGTACTGCTTGTGGTATCTTTACTGGTAGTAGTGGACTGTTACTGCTGTGCACTAGCCCCAAAGGTATTCTTTTCCAAATTTGGATGTCTGATGGTGAGCACTGGTTAGGTGTTGTTGTTGTGCTTTTGTGTCTGCATCTTTTTAGCGTGCAGCGCAATCTTAATCTGTCTGTGCATTTGCATCTCTTTAGGGCCCAATCTCCATCTGTTACTTAAGTCAAAGTTGTTTCTTTGGCTTCCGTTCATAATACCGGTGTGGTGCACACAATTCATGATCACAACACGAATCACAGAATTAATGTTTTGTAGTATCTCTCCAGGCTTCACCACTGTACCTATTGATATGAGTTTTCAAGCTGGTGAGCTTTGTGAACAGCCAGGTTATCAGGGAAGTACAGACTTAGGCATTCACGTTCCCAATACGCTCGTCAGCTCCAAGTCCGAGAAAAATAAATTCATATTTCATGGTCACGAATGTAGTCACAATTACCGATCACATCACGAATCACAAAATTAATTTTTTTACTAGTTACTTGCATCATGTAAGCCTGTTTTGTAGCATCTCTCCAGACTTCACCACTGTACTCATTGATATGAGTTTTCAAATTAGGGAGTTTTGGGGAATTAGGAACCCATTGATTCTCATGATAGGTCATTGTCATCGGGGAGCTACAGCCATAGGCATTCGCATTCCTGTACAGCATGTGAGTTACAGTACTGTAAGCCATGTGATGTGTGAGGGCCCAAGGGCTGCCAATATTGTTGTCACTCTGCCTTACTTCAGGTTTAGGTGGAATGACAACGAGAAGTCATAATCACAATTAACAAGGCTAAGTGGGCATTTCATGCTGGCCACTTTGTGTAGCATAGTCACAACGCAAAGTGCCCATTTCTCAGGCACTTCACCGGTGGAATTTTAATTTGCTGCATCTCTAAGATGGAGACTTTGCATGTCTTGTTACACTCTCATTTCACATCATCAGCAGTGGGGAATTTTCTGGACACAAGACAGTAGCATTTTGGGGATGAACATTAATTCTGGCGACTTTGTCTGACAACTGCCCTGATGACTGAGTGTGCCATAAATTCTGGGAGACTGCATTTCTTGTTACTCTCTCATTTCACTTTGTCAGCACTGGTGAATTTTCTGGAGACAAGACGACAGTAGCATTTTGGGGATGCACATTAATTCTAGTGATTGTGTGTGTGGGGGGCTGCCAATATTGTGTCACTCCGTCTTACTTCGCCTTAAGGCAGAATGACAACGCGAAGTAATAATAACAAGGCAAAGTGGGCATTTCATGCTGGCCACTCCATGAAGTGGAGTGACAACACGAAGTGTCTACTTCGTGTTCACTTTGCCAGTGAAATTTAAATTTGCTGCATCTCTAATCATAACTCATGAGTGGCAGAGCCATGAGTGAGTTATGGAAGTCCTACCCTCTTACAAGTGATAATAAATGTCAAATTCTCAGTCTGGCCATTGTATGTCCAATTTAAACAATGTATGTTAAATTATAAAGCTTTCAGATTAGCTTTTTTGATGAAGAATAGACTGTTTCTTTTTCATTTTACAGCTCTGTTTTGAGTGTAGTAGAGGTCATTGTGTGACGTCAGGCATTGTTCAAGCTGCTCTCTAGTAGGTTAAGAGCTCCTTTGTGACCAACCTTAAGTGATGATAAATGGTAACGACTCACCTCTAGTGATGATAAATGATTGATTGTCACTTGTGGTCCTACTGCCACGTAAATATATAATTTATCTACACATTTTTTTCTTTCCCCATTGTATAAAAAAATGTTACGTAGCCCAGGCACGGAACTTGCAGAATGGCAGAAAAGAGACTTTCTACAACCCCTAGCCTTGCCTAAGTTATCAGAGGAGCAAGGTGCCTCTCTTGCAGCCCCTATCACAGGCCAGGAGATATACGACTACACACAAAAAGTAAAAATGAATAAATGAATGAATGTCTGGGATCTAATATGTTCAGCAGGGAGTTTTATAAAATATTCTGAGATAGGTGAATCTTCTGCTGAAGAGGTTTTTTTAATGAAGTGAGGGGGGGAGCCCTGCCACCTACCTTGAATTATGCCATCATATCAGTAATAACAAAATAGAAGAAGGACCCCATGCACTGCAGCTCCTATTGCCCCATGTAGCACCATAATATGGACTACAAGATGTTCAATGCCATATTTTATTTATTTATTTTATTTAGTTTTTGTTTATTGGTAAGTGCACTAGACACATTCTGCCTATTTTCAGGCATGACCCAGGGGAGGGGGATACAGATGAATGCCAACTGACCTTGAACCAGATTAAGCTGTTGGTGGTATTTTTAATGAATGGGGAAATTTGGCCAGGACACTGGGGAAATTCCCCTACTCCTCCTGCAGAGGACATTGAAGTGCTGCAGGAGAGATGGACGGTCTCAGTCAACAACAGTCTGTGGAAGGGGATGGTCAGGTATTTGGAGCTCCTGAATCTACTCTAGATCTATATGCAGAGGTTCAGCTTGAAGCAACAGATCTCTTACAGGAAGCTTTATCACTAGAATCTGAATCTTTACCTTTGAATACCAATATGGCTGGTGAGATGGATGATGAAGAAGTAAAACTACAAATTGAACTAGAGGAAAAAAACAGCAATTGCTAAAAATAATATCTGTGGCTGAACATGAGTTTCAAGTCAGTAGAACAAAACTGGAGGAAAAAAAAAGAAGAGAAAACAATCTACTGCTAGCTCTTTACAAGGTACAAATAAAAGACTGCCTCTGGACTATCCACCTGACTCCAGGGCAGTGTGTTCAAGCCAAGAAACAAACAATGTTTCAACCTGAGGCTCAGAAGTGTAAGATGTGGAGCAACAGGGTGACTCAGAAGAATGGCCTCCTGAAAATGCTCTACAACAAGCGGGCTGGGAATATCATGAGAATCAATGGGTTCCTAATTCCTCAATGCCCATTCTGGGCTCCCCTGAAAGTTTGGCATTAAGACAGACTGGAGTTACATTGTTACAATCTCAAGGAAGACACAATGTATCTCCCCAAAATCTTAAGCCCATATTGTCTCCTAGTACAGCTGCACAGGACAGAGTTAAGGCGGCTCCTGTGGTTGCTAGGTTGGAATCAGAAAACCTTCCATGAGAGGGCTCAGAAATTCAACAACAGGCTGCAAATACGACAGCATTTGGAAATGAAAAGAATTTACCTGCTTCAGGACAGGAGTAAGTAAGAGGGGACCAACTTAGCTCCAGTCCAACACAGTCTGACCCATTGGGTACTGGTCGGAGGGAAGAGACAGATACTACTTCAAAATCCAGACAAGGGCCAAGATCTTACGTAGGGCTGTTTAGAAAGCCAGCAGAAGCAGCAAAAAGATGATTCTTAGTTCATCTTCGCTACAAGGGTTGGGCTCCCATTTCCCCTGATAGACTCTGGGTGTGGACGACTTTGATTAAGGAAATTGTTAGGATTTTCACCAACTGAAGTCTATGCATTTATCTACGCACCTGGTGATCATAGCTATGATATTAGCTTTTGTACTATGCCCCTTTTAGATAAATTTTGGAAACTATATTGCAAAGTAAAAGACTTTGAAGTTTGGCATGACTTTGTGGCATTCCTATGACGAAGCCTATGATTAAAACTGTGACAATCTTGTTTAGGAATGAAGGAGTGGACGTAAATGATATTATCTTTTGGCTGGAGAAAATATGTACTGTTTCTGATCATCCAAGGCCTATACTGGATGATAATGGTTTTTGGACTGGGGGGTGGCATTTTCGGGTCCAGCTCAAACACACTGAATCTGGCATCCAGCATTTGCACAGTTCATTTCATTTAGGAAGAGATCATGGGATAGTATTTTATGCAGGGCAACCCCAAATTTGCTATAGGTGTGGTTCTTTGCAACATTTAAATTCAGATTGTGATAATATCAAATGTTATCTTTGTGGGGTATTAAGCCATTCAGCAGCCCAGTGTACAGCTCCCCCGTCTGTAATTTATGTAGAGACAACGAGCATGCTTTCCAGGAGTGTTCCTGGGCAGCGCATAATTCTGATGAGAATTCAGATCATGATTTCATTTTATTACAAGCTCGTCGACCTTTTGACCCTCAGCAGACAGATACAGGCAGCTCCTTTCCCCAGCCTAGACATAGAGGAAGAGGGAGAGGAGGCTACAGGGAGAATAGAATGGATAGTGTAGTTTCTGGAGGAAGGTCTCTAGCAGACAAGAGAGCTGTGTCTTCAGTAACAAGGAATTTAAACTGGAAAACAGTAGAAAGGGACAGGAAGGGGGATTTGGCAGACATAAATGATACACCTTTTGTAACTCCTCAAGGGTCACCAAAAAGATTTCCTTTCCAACCTCTCACTTCAAATCAAGAGGTAAGCTCTAAGCATTTGGGGAGTTCCTCTTTGATAGCACCGGAGGAGCAGCAAGCAGATGTAGTTACCCCCCCGACCCCCTCTGTTGACTCAGGAAAAGCTCCCCAAGGAGTAACATTATCGCCACTACCTCTTTCAAATTGTTTTGCTGTGTTCACTTCATGGGGTGAAGAAGTAGAGACAGAGAGTCCCATGGAGGAAGGATTCCCAACCCCCTCCTCCCGAGGGTTGAGGATATTCCACAGGTAGATTCACGAAAGTTCAGGACTGAGGTACATTTGAAAAGAGTTACAAGGTCTAGTAGAAAACTAATGAAGCCTCCTCCCTGAGCAAATTAATTTAAGAGTAGCGAGCCTGAATGTTAATAGTATTAAATCTGAGATAAAAAGAAAAATGACATTCAGTATTTTAGAGCAATCTGAGTTTAATGTTTTTATGTTACAAGATAGTAGGCTACATACAATGGCAGAGGTTGTTCAGGCTACTAGTGACTGGAAATGGGGGTTATCAAGTTGGTCTCTAGGTATGGTGACTTGCAGTGGGGTGGGTTTTTGTTTTCATTCCTCTGATGTCTCTATTTTGAGAATAGTGAACATTGACCCTGGTGGGGCGCTGCTCTTAGATGTGCTCATTAATATTTTCTTTTATGGACTTATTACAATTTATGGACCTCAAACCAAAGCTTTAAGGATCGAATTAATTAAAAAAATTCAGCCATATTTGTTTATCAGCAGACAATTGTTTTGGGGGGGGGACTTTAATGTAAATATGCAAAATGTCACAAGTTCAGCGAAACAGTATTGTGATAAAACCTTTTTGCAACAGGTAGTATGTCAAGCAGGTTTGAAAGATGCCCACTGTTGGAGGAAGCATAAAGGACAGTCTACCTTTTTTAAAGGAAGTCTGTCTTCTGGGCTAGATTTCATGTTTCTAAAACAATCTCTGCCAGTGTTTCAGACTGTTTCTTTTCCTATAGAAACTTCAGATCATGTTTTGATTGGGGTAAATGTTGCTGTACTGCCTGGTAGGGAAAAAGGGAAAGGGTACTGGCGTATGAATGTCACATTGTTGGAAGATCCTTTAGTTTTAAAGGATCTCATTACTTTGGTTCTAGATAAAAAATCAACAATTTTTTTATATGATGACATCAGTCGATGGTGGATGTATTTAAAAGATTTGCTGATTATCTTTTTACAATATGTCAGTAAAAGGCAGGCAGCTACCACACAACAGAAGTATTTAGCTCTGAGAAAGAGGTTGGCATTTTGTTGACCAGACAAGTGTTAGAGGAAGTACATTTTAAGGAGGAAATACAACATCTTAAAATGGAAATGAGGAAAAATCAATATACTAGACTAAGCTCTTTATTGAAAGAACAGTGTTTTGGCATGGAGGGGAAGTCTGCGGATACTAATCCTTTTTTTAATTGCCACCAAAGATGTGGGAAAATGTAATTATGGGTCTGAAATTGCCTCGAGGATGTTTGGAAACAGAAAATGAAGGAATAATGAAGTTGTTAGTAGATTTTGTAACTGACAAATTCGGGGAACCTGTGGCAAACTCCAAATTTGCCTTTCAGATCTTACAGGCGGCGCACCCCCCTAATTTGGAATCAGAGGTTGGGGAAAAGAATTTATCTGATAAAAACTTTTTTAACCCCGATATTTTTATATATTAGTGCAGTTATTTTGGTCCCTAAGAGTTTGGAAAAACCTCTTTTAGGGTGTTTCTTCTCCTGTTTTTGGGGGAGCAGACTTAACCCTATCAAACGTGATGTACTTTATCAGGGTATCAAAGATGGTAGTGTGAATATGAAAAATCCTATTTTATTTTTTATGTTATATTTCTGTATAATAATTTTCTTCCCTTAATCAAAGGTTCTGTTCAGATTTGGGGGAAATGGGATTTTTCATTAATACAAGGGGTGGTAACTGAATGGAAGGTAGGACAGTTTCTTCATAAGAATGAAAGAAATCTTAGGTTGGTTAAAAGATGGGAAGGGGTGGTGGATGGGTTAATTAAATGGGGTGTCAAAATAGATATGGTGCTTCATTATACAAGGAAACAATTGTCTTTGGAAGTTTCATCCACTCATTTCTTTAAAAATCAATTTGCAGCATCTTCACAACAACAGCAAGATAGTATTGCGCAATCCATAACTGTATGGTTGCCTTGTGAGGTTGCCAGATAAGTTATGGGATACTGTATGGTTAGGTTTGCATAAAAGGATTAATGTTAAGAGCAATCTAAAGCATAAATCTTTACAAGATAAGTATTGTCCTAGAGAATGTTGTGTTCTTCAATTAGAGACATTGGATCATTTATAGTACAACTGCCCCTATATTATTGAATTCTGGGATGTTTTGAAAGATAGATGGAAGAGGAGGTTACACCTTTCTCCAGATTCCCAGTTACTTTATTATAGGATGATTCCCCACCAGGTGATACAGTTTCATGACAGTACACTCCATATTCTTTTTGCTCATATATTATATTGGACCTGGCTTGGACGTTGCCAGTTGGTTTTACAGCAACAACATATTTCTCCTTTTGAGCTTACCCAAATGTTTTTAACAGATTTGCAGCAGTGGAAATTAGAAGAACAATTTCGAGTTGACCAGGATAGCTGGTCCTCTTGGTGGTACACGGTGGATTTTATTTAAAATAGAGCCAATTTTGTTTTCAGTTTTTGGTCTCTAGGGCAACCCTATAAACTTACATTAGAAGTTAAGTTGCTAATAAATGTTACACATGCTTGGGTTTTTTTATTACAATGAAATGGGGGGGAAGGGTTGTCTAAAGACTATATTGGGATTATCTATGTCTTATTGTTTGACTGCCATTATTCAATTTTTGATATTTACTTAATGAGCAGTACACCATATTTAGTGTGGAATGGATATTGGGTGATTATTGATCTTGATTCCTTCGGTGGAAAGCCTCTATTTTTGGTCATGGTGAGAGAACAGAGGATTAATTATATTTTTGTTTTGCCTCATTTTTGTTTGCAAAAGTTTTGTGTATAAAATGTTACTTTTTGTAATGATTTTAATTTCCTTTAAGCATACAGCAAGGTGGATTTGTATGATTACAATATTTATTTGGTTTATTTTTGATTTTACTAATTTGTGTGACTCAGCACTGTTTGTTATGTTTATGGTTTGATGTTGAACAAATAAAAAAATCTCCCTACTCTTTTCAAGAAGTGCCATGGGATCTTTAACATCCCCCTGAACTACCACCAGAACAGGCAGATGGGACCTCGGTTCTAACATCTCATCCGGAAGATGGCACCTCAGGAGTGCAGCACCCCTCATGCTGCACTGCAGTGTCAGTATTGGGATATTAACCCAAGTTCCTGATGTGGGGCTAGAACCCACAGCCTTCTGATTTCCCAGCCTCAGAGGCAAGTGTGCTACCTGCTGAGCCACTGACACTGATATTGGTTAACTGACTGAATCTAATACTTCCCAGCATCATAGACTTGGACTAGATAGGCTTTGTAATGAGCAGGCAAGCAACAGATAATGTTTGCAGAGCAATAAATATCTCAGAGGCAATAATTAAACAAAAAATACCAGCTTACATCATGGGTCTTGATGCCAAAAAAGCCTTTGATAAGATAGTGTGTAGTTTCCTATTCATGATCATTGAACAATCTGGAGTCCCAGAACAATTCATAGCTGGGGTAAGCATATGTCTAAACAAATGGTTGCATATCCCCTAGATTCAACTTGTACTAGGGCATGCTGCAATGCGGCTTCAGCTCACTTCTATTATTCACCTTATATTATGAGCCTCTAGCCAAATGGAATTAAGATAATCCAATGATTTAGGGTATAGAGGTGGGAGGACACTCCGAAAAGATTGTATTGTACACAGATGACATACTTGTATACTTGGAAAACCCAGAGGACTCAATAAAAGAGGTCTGGAGAGGCTTAGTACTCTTTGAATCCCATGCTGGCAATACCTTTAACATACTTTTTTCTCTGAAATGACTGGCCATTCAGATGAAATAACGTTGGGTGCTTGTAATAAAAAATCTAACCAAATACTATGAAGCCAACTTCACCACCAACACAAAAGATGCAGGAAGACCTGACTAGATGGGTGCTATTGAATTTTCCACTCTATTCCAGAATTGGTCAATTAATAATTATTACTTTTTCAGTGCATTCTGGTCTTAAGCCTGAAAAAGCCATTCCTGATGTGGCAAAAGTATTTCTTAAAATACCTCTGGGTGGGCATAAGACCTTGTATTAGCTATAGGCTACTACATCAGGAGAAAGCATCAAGAGGGAGAGCAATACCAGACCTTGAAATGTAATACTTTGCAGTACATGTTCAGGCCCTTTTGCTCTGGCTGGTACCCACCTTTAAGGTGACCTGAAAATTAATAGAGCAAACAGACAAAGGGAACACTCCTAGGGGCCGGGGCTACAGATAAAATGCAACCTCTGACATAACACATTCTGTGGTTTGCTCCACCCTTATGGTGGGATACCAAGCAACTTGTTTTTTGCTAGCTTTTGGGTTTAGACTTGTATTTTGCTAGCTTTTGAGTGGGGAGGATTGTTTCATTGTTCCTTCTGTTTCTTTCTTGGCGATGTAAGCAGCATCACAACCAATAGGAGGATAATAGAAAAAAGGCACAGCATTTAATTTACAGTTAATGAGGGGGTCTACCACAAAGAGGTCCAAGTCCACAGCACTACTGATTTCTTGTAAGAGGCTGAGTGGTTGGCAGCGAGTGGAGAGAGGAGTGAGTCTCACGAGTGGTATAGCCATGGACTGACTGAGGGAAGCTATGAACAGTAGGCACAGACGAGGGAGGTTGCTGCTGTGTATAGAGGTTAGGTTTCTTGTGGGGAACATAGCTGTGCTGTAAGCGCTATATTGTTTGGATATTTTTGCCCACCCCCTCCCCCACCTCTGCATGTTATTGAATACAGGGGATAGGCAGGGCTGCAAGGAGGAGGGGCATAAAGGCTCTAAGTTCTACTCTAAGCAATAACAGGGGGTTAACTTCACAGTGATATTGCCATGGGTTCTCTCCTTATACTTTCTGGGTGAGAGAAAATGGAAGAAGTAGAGGAAAAAATGAAAGGGACAGAAAAAAATCTCACAAGGAGCTCGATTGTAATTGGAGGAGGTTGCAGAGAGAATGCAGGGAGTGGTACAGTGCAGTGGATGTGGAGCAGCAGTCTTCACGAGCACATTCTGGCTACTGCAATGCTGCCCCATATGTAGGCATCTCTCTGGGCTGAGAGTAGAGGTGGCCAGTCTACAGGATGAAATGGCAGGAATTCTGAGGACCTTTGCCCCCACCCAGAGGCCACCAAGGTCTCAGCCTCTGCCACAGTGACTTCTCCGGCAGAAGGATAGATGGACTATGGTGGGCTCAGGGAGGCTGAGGGAGGGGGTGAAGAGCCACATCCCTAATCCGGTCCAACTCAGCAACTCATATGCTGCCCTAGAGATGAGTGTGAGTCGTGAAAGAGACCCCACAACTGAGACCGTGGAGGATGTGCAGATCACCAAGCTGGATGACAAGGGGGCACAGGGAAGAGTACCCAGCAGGAGGAGGAAGCTACTCTTGATGTAGGACTTGATTGTCCAGCACATGAACTTGGGGGCAGGAGGGGAGCTGAGAGGGAGGTTAAGTGCTTTCCAGGAGGAACTGCATGGTGGGAGGGAGAGTGTACCCTGAGGATCATTAGGGCAGTGACCAAAAGGGGAGAACTGGAGGTAGTTGTCCACCTGGAGACAAATTACCTTTCCAGTGACTATGTTAGCATAGAATAGGTACAGGAGGAATTCAAGCAGCTGGGTGGACACCTTGGAGAGGTAGTAAGCTCTGCAACATTCTTGGAGGTGCTTCCAGTCCATGGTAGGGGGGAAGCTAGGAATCTCTGAATCAGTAACTTCATCAAGTGGTTGGGGAGCTGGTGCAGGGATGGGGGATTTGGCTTCACTGGGGACTGGGGACTCACCTGCGGGCATGCAGGCCTGTTCAAAAGAGATGGCCTGCATCCATCCGAGAGAGGGATGGCAGTCCTTAATAAGAAGTTTAAATGCATCCTGGGTGAATATTTAAACTTTCCGGGGGGGGGGGCATGAAGATACAGGGAGTGTCAGCTAGCCCACCTTCAGAGATCAGACCAGCAAGTAGGCAGGATCAGGATGATGAGATACAGATGGATGTGACTGGTCAGAACAATGAGATACAGATGGAGGTGTCTGGACAGGCAAATACAACCGGGGCTACAATGGGGGGGGTCCAAGGTAAAGCATCCAGTTATAGGGATGGAAAACAGGATGCCAGGGGAGGAATGCTAGGAAGACTCAGAAAGGGAATTGAAAAGTCTTACTGACAAATGCCTGCAGCTTAGGCAACAAAATGCCGGAGCTGATGGCACTGTTGGTGGAATCAGACCTGGACATCATCACTGTGACTGAAGCATGGTACACAGCAAACCACAACTGGGAGGTAAACATTCCAGGGTACACCCTATTTACAGTAGGAAGGACAGAGAAGGTAGAAAAGTTGGTGGAAGGGGGTGGCCCTATACATCTGGGATGGGATTAAAGCTACAGAGGTACAGAGAAGGTAGAATGAGTTGGAGGCACTGTAGGTCACACTCAAAACAGGAAGGGGCTGTGCTATATGCACAGGGATGATCTACAGGCCTCCAGCTCAGGAGAAGAGGGGGACAAAGACAAAGATCTAGTGGAGGAAATACATCATATGGCATCCATGGGGGAGGTCTTCCTTCTAGGGGACTTCAACATGCCGGATGTGGAGTGGGCCATCCCAGCAGTAGCCTCAGCTCAGAGCCAGGATATCCTGGATTTACTGCAGGGTACTGGCCTTAGGCAACTGGTGAGTGAACCCACTAGGGAAAGGTTGATCTTGGATCTGATTCTGACCAACGGGGACAGGATAGTTGACATAAGGGTGGAGGGTCACCTGGGGGCCTGTGACCACCGCTTGGCATTGCTTACTTTAAGCAAGGAGTCAGACGCAAGCCACAGTAGAGCAAGAATATTGGACTTCAGGGGTGTGGATTTCAACAGGATGAGAGAAAGCATCAGGGAAGCACTCACAAGGGAAAAAGCAGGGGAGGGGGTTGAGGAACAGTGGGAACACATAAAAGCTGCCATGGTAGGAGTAACAAGCCAATGCATCAAGTTGAGGAGCAAGGGGAAAAAGAAGGAGAAAACCACTATGGTTCCTGAAAGAGGTAGCAGGGAAAGTCAGAGCAAAAGCAAAAACTTCAGGAAATATAAGGAGGCCCAGAGAGAGAAGGACAGAGAGGCTACCTAGAGTGCCAAAATCAAGCAAGTAAAGCGGTTAGGAGAGCAAAAGCACAAATGGAAGAAAGATTAGCTCAGATGTGCGGGAAGGGGACAAAGGCTTTTATAGATCTATCAGTGAGAGAAGACATTCCGGGGGGCATTGTAAGGCTGAGGGGAGACAGGGGTGAGTGTGTAGAGGAAGACTGGGAAAAGACAGAGCTACTGAATAAATACTTTTGTTCAGTTTTCACAGTGGAGGGGGAAGGTCAGGGGCCACAACTGGTTAACAAATATGAGGGGCATGAGGAGGTCAACACCAACCATTTCCAGAGGCATGGGTACTAGAGTGGACAAGGCTATGGGCCCAGATGGTATACATCCCAGGATGCTGACAGAACTGAGGCATGAGTTAACAGCCCCACTGGCAAAATTCTTCAGTAAGTAATTCAGAATGGGGGTGGTTCCTGAGGAATGGAGGAAGGATCATGTGGTTCCACTGCACAAGAGTGGGAGTAGGGAGGATACAGGGAATTATAGGACAGTCAGCCTCACCTCAGTGGTGGGTAAGATCATGGAGATGCTGCTGAAGGGGAGGATTGTGGAGCACTTGGCTATCAATGGAGAGCAAGACCCTAGGCAGCACAGCTTCACAGCAGGTAGGTCATGTCAGACAAATCTAATAGATTTATTTGACTGGGTGACAAAGACTGTGTACCAGGGCAGAGCAGTCGACATCGCTTACCTGAACTTCAGCAAGGCCTTCAACACCATACCACACAAGAGGTTGGTAAATAAGTTGTCCAGCAAAGGGTTGGGAAATAAGATGACTAACTGGATTTGAAACTGGCTAAAGGACAGGAAGCAGAGTGTGGTGTAAATGGGATCCAGTCAGAGGGGGGTAGACAAGATGAAAAAGGACTTAGAGAAGCTGGAGAGATGGTCTGAAGAGTGACAGCTAAGGTTCAATGGCAAAAAATGCAAAATCATGCACTTGGGGAGGAGGAACCTCATAGTGAGGTACAGAATGGAGGGGGACTGCAGTCAGTCACGAGGAAGGAGAGGAACTTGGGTGTCATTATCACGGAGGAGTCAAAGGCTGGCAGATAGGCAGCCAAGGCAGTGGGGAAGGCCAGTGGATGATGGGATGTATTGGAAGGGGTATCACTAGTCAAAGAAGGGAAGTAATAGTTCCACTGTACAAAACTCTGGTAAGGCTTCATCTGGAGTATTGAGTGCAGTTCTGGAGGCCACACCTTCATAAAGATATCAACAACATTGAGGCAGTGCATTAGAAAGCAACCAGGATGGTGGTGGTGGGGGTTTACAGCAAAAGACATATGAGGAGAGGGTGAGAGACCTCAACATGTACTCACTGGAACAGAGGAGGGAGCGAGGTGATATGATAGAAACATTCAAGTATCTTAAGGGTATGAATAAGTCGAATGGTGAAGAGATGTTCCAGTTCAAAGAGTGTGCCAGGACAAGCGGTCATGACATGAGACTGGAGGGAGGCCTTATCAGGGGAAATGTAAGAAGTACTTTTTCACAGAGAGGGTGGTGGATGCATGGAATTACCTGTCCCAGGAGGTGGTGGCAGCAAGTACTGTAATGGGATTCAAGCATGGGACAGGAAAATGGAATCCTAGAAATAGGAAAGAAAAAGCTTCAGCCAGTGACTAAGTAGGGTCTCAGGCCGCTGAGTCAGGTAGCAGTTAAGGGCAGACTGGATGGGCCAGGCGGTTCTTATCTGTTGTCTAATTCTATGTATCTATGGATTTGCTAAATATGAACCCCTACTTACTACAAAATGTAAATGGCTGGCATAGGATCCTCGGTTTCCACCATCAGCAGTAGATACAACTTATAGATGCTGGGCTTACCGAGGTCTATGCACCCTTTTACAGCATTGGCATTAAAGGGACATATCAACTTCCAAACCCTCCAGCAGGTATTCCAACTGAATGACTTGGATCACTTCAGATACTGCTAGATGAGGGCACACATCCAAACACAGATTAGACTATTAAAGTAACCACCCTAGTTAAACATCTCCTTGCAACAATGGAGGCCATAATGCAAGTGGAATTATACACAGGGCACATATCTGCACTTTATAAAGCATTTAGAGACCTACAGTACAAGCAGACCAAGCTGCCCAAATTAAACCAAAATGGGAGGGGAAACTGATGTGAAATTAACAGACCAGGAATGATTGATGTACTTCCAATCAGCCTTCAAGACAACCAATTCACCTTTATGGCTAGAATATTATTGCAAATTCAGAACCCTCTTCTTGTAAATCCCAGTAATACAGGAAAAGTGGACCCCAAATTCATTTTCAAGCCTGCTGGAGTCTTTGCACAGAGCCCTATGCTTGTCTCTCTCTCACACACACACACACACACACACACACACACACACACACACACACACACATATACACAGATGCACGCACACACACACACATCTTTTGGTCTTGCGTGAAGCTAATTGAGTTTTGAGAACAGATTGCAGGGACACTTGCAGACTTATTCACTATTGATACCCTATTAACGTGCACACATAATATTCTTAGCCTCTTAACAAATGGGTTGAGAGGCAATGAGGCCCTGTATCTGTGTAATGTGCTCCTGGTGGCAGCACAAAAGACCATAACAAGACACTTACTACAGCCAGATCCACCAACAATGGATAGATATTATGAAGGAAATATGCCACGCATAACAGCTGAACTTCCAAGTCAACCAGCATTGCCTATCTTCACAAATAGGGGCTGAGATGGGTTTTATATCTAAGCAGAAGGGACCCTGACTTTGCTCAGTAATTGACACTTGGAACACATCAATGTCTGATAGATAATTTGAGGGGGGGGGTCCCATCAACCCACGTGGGAGTACACTAGATTAACCTGGCCCAGAGGAATGATTTTCACTAGTAGGCTCATACTATATCTTTTTTTATTATTATTCTTTTGGTAACTGGATAAGGCCCCCTAGGCACAAGGCCTGTTTTCAGGGGTGACCTGGGAGCACTTGGGAGGTTTAATGACTTGCCCAGTGTCATACAGTATGCAGGTGGAGGTTGTGGGAATCAAACCCAGGTCTGCTGGATGCACCAAGCTCATTCACAGCTTGTTACTCTAACTTTTCAGCTATAGTGCCAGCCCATATTACATGTATTATGGATTCTGTTTTTATATGACAAGCACTGGATTCTGTAACAATATACTGTCAATCAACATGTACAGTGAATTGTCTGAATGTTTGTGCTGGCTTTCCTATCTTACTTATATGTACTGTTTTCACCCTACACCCAAGTTGTTCAGTAAACATGAATTAAAAAAAAATGAACAAGCACCGTACCTGTCACCCAACCGATCCTCCTCAATCTTTCCACAAGTTTCATACAGTATATTCTAGGGTATCAAATGTCAAGGATCAATTCAAGAGGTCCAGGAAAGAAACCTCCCTACTACCCATTATATAGTGTATGTGGTATGCAAAACATTTCTAATAAATATAATAGCACTACAGGAGACATTCAGGCACTGAAGACCAGGCTCGCCCGTGTAACCTGTGATTTAACCTGGGCATCTTCATGTGTTTTGTTTTCTTTATTGGAAATTATTTACATATTGCATAATTAAGTAACAGAGAATGACAGGATGGGTGTTATTGTGTAACAACTTCATGCCTCAGGTGGTTGAAGCACAACACCACAGGCCGAGTGAGTTCAACAACCGAGAAGTGATGTTGTTACACAATAACACACATCCTTGGAGTGCCTTATTGCTATTATACAATCGGTCCTTTGTAATAAAATAAAAAGCAGTTTAAAAGTATGTTTATTTTTTGTACTCAGTTTTTTTTTACTGAGTAGATATACATAGTAGAAAAATAGTGCTACAGTTTTATTTTGGCCAGTTGCTGGAGCTGCTGATTTTTTTTGGTACAGTAGGCTTGTTCTACCCCCCATACCAAACTCACTTCTATATGGTAACCTCTGGGTCTACCTCTCTCTCCCACTTGAGTTCATTGACCCAGTACTCCTGCCTGTTCTAGAACTGGGTTAAGATATCTTTGTCTTTTTTTGTTAGCTATTATTATACTTGAAACAGAAAAGAAGCCATGGTGTTAATGAATAGGAGCTGGGCACAGACTTGTGGTGTTCCTATCCATTGGGTGAGTTGTGTGTATCAGAACAATGAAATACATTACTTACTTTTTTTTTCATTGTATAAAGTAATTGACATATTTTAGGAACAGCTGCCGCATGCAACTTTGTGGAGAAAAGGCCGAGCACAGAGGATTGACCGCGAGCTGCAGTCAGGGACAGGGAAGCTGATCAAACAAAGCAGCCATTTTTTAAAGCAATTTGAATTAATGAATATTAAAATATTGGATTGTGTGGCATTGCTTAGCTTCAGCACTCAAAATAAGTTAGTTTCATGTCAGCTTTTTTTTTGCGAACCGAACAGCTTCATTAAACCGCTCGACTGGCAGTTGTGGTCTATGCGGTTCACTGAAGCTGCTCGGTTCTGGGAAAAGAACCTGGCATGAAAATTAAATTTATTTTGTATGCTGAAGTATGATATTTTCCATGACTGGTGGAGCAAAGAATGGAATTGTTTTTTTGGGGTGGAAGCGGCACAGATTTAGTATCCAGTACTGTTTGATGGTGTGCAATGAAGTGGGCGAAACCCAAATGGGCCACACACAGAATCACGACGGGAAAAGGATGAAGCTGAAATGGTGACAAAGGTTTCATCCCTTCCCTGAGGGGCTATGACCTCAGAGTTTGTTATATCTGTAAGGGGGTGAAGGGTGCAAAAAAAAAAAGTCGCCTTTTCAGGTTTCGCCTAACTGGTTTCACAATTCTGGGTTCGAAACTTCCCAGGTTCCTATGACATTGGTGGCACTGGACGCGGAGAAAGCATTTGACCGTCTTAATTGGGAATTTCTATGGTATACCATGTCTAGGTTCGGCTTTCCGAGTGAGTTCATAAGGTGGATCAGAGTTTTATATAGGGCTCCCACGGCAAAAATTTATTGTAATGGGATCCTCTCATCCCCCATACTGCTCCACTCTGGAACCCGACAAGGCTGACCCCTATCCCCGTTTTTATTTAACCTCTATCTGGAACCACTATTGGTCAGTCTAAAAACGGCCCCAGGGATTCAGGGATGCCCTGTCCTCAAGCAAACCATCAAGATTTCAGTATATGCGGATGATATTCTGCTACAATTAGCTAACCCAGTTGAATCCCTGTGAGTTGTAATGAGGATAATTTCACAATTTGGAGAACTATCCAATTATAAACTTAATCTAGCAAAGATTGAGATTTTCCCACTTAATGTACACCTCACCCCGATTTCCGTTTCCCATCTGGGCATGAAGTGGACCCCATCTCACTTGAAATACCTCGGTATTTACTTGGCGTGAGACACTTCCCTAATCAGGAAGCTAAACCTAGAAGACTTATTAGTAAGAATTAAGTCGGACCTGCAAAGATGGGGGAAACTGCCATTACCAGTGGGGGCCCGGATCAGCATTATCAAAATGAACATTCTTCCCCGCCTCTTTTATCCCCTGAACCTCCTAGACATCTGGTTACCAAGGTCCTTTTTCAAGAAAATTCATTCGACCTTAACCGAATTTATTTGGAATCATAAATCTCCAAGGCGGGCCTTCACTAAACTGTGTCTCCCCAAAGAAATGGGGGGCCTCAGATTGACGAATTTCGAGCTCTACTACTGGTCTAGTCACCTTACCAAAGCAGGGAAATGGCTGGGACATATGAAAGATGTTTACCTCCCTACATGGCTAGACCTGGATCTGGATCTCATCACCCGCCATAATATAAACCCCTCCAGCCTTTTCTATAGTGGCTTTGCGTCTCTCCCCCGAGCGATCCAAGACTCCCCAGTAGGTGTCACAGTCAAGGTGCTTAACCAATTTTTCTCCTCCACCAGAATCCGCTATACTAAGGACCCTGGCCAACCACTGATGGGTAACCTTAATATTAGATGGGGACAAAACACTAGTCCTAAATGGCTACACCAATTCAGGAGCTCTCAGTGGAGGACCTTTATGTTCAAGGTAAACAGGGCCCATTAACGGACCTACTACTTGCCTAAATATTCCACTAAGGCCCGTTTAAAATATATCAACTAAAACACCTAGTAGACAAAAGTTCGGTGTAACAATATCCCCTTCAGTTATCAAACCACTACTAGAGGAGGTTAAGGACAGTGTGGTTAAACCCCACGGGGTGTCTAGGCTGTATACTTATCTCCTGAAACTTGCTCACCCTACCCCTCTAACTGGTTCCAAGGCCTGGGCAGTATCCTCCTCAGGCTCCCCATATCCATGGGGACAGATCTGGAAAGACCTGTATATCTACAATACTCTAGATAGGAATAGGATGACTCAGTACTTCATAATCAATGACATGTATTTCACACCAGTTCGGAAATCAAAATTTGGCCCTTCTGCTCCTTTGAAATGTTTCAGATGCGGGGAAGAACAGGGAGACCTTCCTCACATCTTCTGGCACTGTCCTAAAGTAGCTCCTCTCTGGAAGACTATTGAGGACAAATTGGATCCCATGTTAGGTCTAGGAAAACTTCTCACATTAGAGACCTGTATCATAGGTGACTACACGGGTATCAGGATCAAAGAAAGGAAGTACCATATAGCACTTATCGCCATGGCAGTCAAGAGACTGGTCCTCCGACACTGGACAGACAGTCTCGAGATCTCATATCTAGACTGGGTGGAAGAAATGTCCCAGTGTTTCAAAGTTGAGAAACTGATTGCTAACTTCAGATCCTCCCCCATGGCCTTTCAGAAGAAATGGGGCAAACTATATGCTCTGTATCTTCACTGACCGAGACTCCTAGATATTTAAGGAACCTAAATGTGGGATCGCAGTCCCCAAGATCTGGACCTCTCCAGTACTCCTAGTTCTTCCTCTGTAGAAATCTCACAACCCCTCACCCTGGGACTCTGATGCTACTAGACTCCCGAGTGCTGTTTTAGATTAAGTATCCTAAGGACACCTAGCCACTAGAGATAGCTCAATATATTTCTTCCCTTAGTGGTGACGCCCTCACTGGGGGTTGGGGGAGGGGGAAGGGGGGACAGTTGTTTTGGTCATCCAGTTACAGTCTTTACCGATTCCTTTTGGTACCTTTACTCTATATTCTTCCTTTGTCCAGTAACATAATATATCCAACTATGGAATTTATTAAGTGTATGTACGATGTTTAGATGTCACTGTTTAAATTGATGTATGTACAGTTGAAAATTAATAAAAAGAGAATTTCAAAAAAAAAAAAAAACAATTCTGGGCTCGCTCTTATAATTTTGCCCTTATCACACATAAAACTCTGTTTGATTTCTTGTGTGTGGATAAAGTCTGGGGTGATTCCTGATGCAGTAATGTGATCTTTTTTGTGCCTGCCCTAGATACAGTGATGTTACAGTCAGATAACATCACTGTCTGTAGGGCAGTGTGACCAATCAGAGCCCAGGATTCTTGCTTAGCATTGTATAATTTAACATTATCAATTGATGTGTGCTAAGTTGTTCTTTCTTAGACTGTAACTGTGCTCATTATCTCCCTAATCTCCATTAATGATGTGCCATACAGCAAAGACTAATATTGTATTATAAAGTACACCCTCATTCCTCCTGGGTCTCCAAGGAAACAGTGTTGTATAGCAGTGTCACATGCTATTCAACACCTTCCACTCCCTCCCTCCTTAGTAAGGATTAAGAGTGGGTGAAGATTAAAATAAAATGTTTCATGGAGTTTTTACTGCAAACTTCTGCACTCTGTGAAGTTTTTTTATTCTGCAAATGTATGCATGTCATAGGAATAAGCAACACACTAATAAAAATGCCTGAGGGTCGAACAGCAGGACCATTCACTTTTTATCATTTAACACTTTTCCCACCTTCAGCAGAGCTGATCCTCGCAATCTCTGGCTGCCATCCTCTGCACCCCCCGACCTGGTCATGCACGCAAGCCACCTGAACCCACAGAGCCAGGGATGGGTCAACATCGTGCCGTGCCCTGGACAGGTACATCTCTTGGGTCCAGGGGTGTGGGGTGTGGCCATGAGTCACTGAGATCACCCCCAATCTTTCTCCTCCATTAGCTTCCCCTCAGAGTACTGAGATGCAATGACATCTGGGTACTATGTGCCGACGTCCACCGTGCTCTGTCCCATGCTTTCATCACTCTGGTATTGGCCCCTGGTTATCACCAGGGGCTGTTACAGAGTGGTAAAACCCCAGATCCCTCCCCAGGATAGGAGAGCTATCCTCTGGATGCTCTGTCCTATCCCTTCCCTGCTAACCCCTGGCGACTCAGGCTCGTGTCCGAACCCTGGTCGCCAGCATGATGCGAGGTGTGGCATCCAGTGCCTCAACCCTCAGCACCACCGGGCAAGCAGCAGGACCATTTACTGTATAATTTATTGTGCATCAAGGTTTTGCTTGATTAAGTTATTAGGGTGCCAGATGACTTAAGGGTGTATCATCAAACTCAATACTTGGTACTAGGGTTGCTTCTTAAAAAAATATCTTTTGACAAGGACAATTTAAGTATTCATATTTTTTGTTATTTAATTTACTTTTGTACAGTGTCATGCCTAACACCTATTACCTGCTCTTTCTGATTTCATGTCTGATTTCATGTCATTGCAAGAAAAAGATTCAGGAAAAATGAGCACAAGATTCAGAAAAAAATGGCCAAAACAAAAAAAACTTAGAGTAAAATAATGCTGTATAATCAGTCTGAACAATATCATCAGGTATTTTAATATGGCATTGCATCCAAAGAGCCTCATATTACTGTATATATTACTGTATATGTCACTCAGGTATCTCTCACATCAGTTTGGCTGCACTTAGAAATATGTCTGCCTAGGAAACAGACTCACCACATTCTTCAGTGTGCTTAAAGCATAATATAGAAAACAGGCAGCCGTGGTCCACATGAGGCAATTGATAGGTCTTGCTATGCCCACCTTCCCAAGGTAATTTCTGACATCATCATTTCAGTAACCCTCGTCACGTGTTGGTTGGGCAGAGGGTGTTCAGGGCCAGGGTGTTTAGTTCAACAAAAGAGGTCTCGTTGATCTTACAGTATAAGGTGAAGGATCTGTGTGTCAATGGACTCTGTGTAGTGGTAGCACATAATGTGGGTGAGCCTAATTGAGCGACTCAATATGACCGCTGGTATGAAAGGCGAGAGTGAAAGTAAAGTGAGGATTGCTATATAGCACATGTAGCAGTGTGCTATACCATCTGCAGCAGGCTATGGGGCTATGTTTGGCTAATCAGATCCGAGCTGGCAGTTTGGTGTAGTGGCTTCAGTCTCTGCCCCTGGCACTGGTGGACCTGGGTTTGGGTCCAGCTGTGGTTGATTTATTTTTTTCTGTCCCCTGTGCCCCCCCCCGAGCTGATTATATTAAGTTTGGGGGTGCGTGGGGCATAGTCCCCCCATAAACATGTTATTTTTATTTGTGCCATTGAGAAAGTAAGCAACCATCACTATTTGCAGCAGCTTTTGTTGTTTTTATTGCCACTTTGACTTTGAGCAGTGTTAACTTTGTTGCTTTTTGTGGGCGCACTTATTGAGTCACCCTTATCACATAAAAGCCTGTGTAATGCATCAGCGTACTGTAAACATAAGGTTTCTGCTTCTTGGTGTCTTCTTTCCTTCACTGGATCACCAAAGTACCTGCCGCTTTCAAAATGAATTCACAGATGCAGTTAGTTGTAAACTGCAAACACAGCCTCAGTATTTATTACCCATACCACCATAAGGCATTCCAGTTCCATGTCAGAACAGTAAGTAAAAAAAGCATCCATTAAAAGGGCCAGTGGATAATGCTGCATGACAAATTTGGTGATGTCTCTTTTTGCAGGGGTTTGTGTCCCCTGCAACCCCCTTGTGGGGGGTCTCCCCCATGCCCCCCTTAATAAATATACTAACTCTAGGGGAGCAGACCTTGGGGAGGGGGTACATAGACTTCACAAAATTTCTCATTCGGCATTATCCATTGGCCCTTTTAACATTCGTGGTTATTTAGTCATTGTATTCACGTGCTACCAGGCATTCCTGGCAACTGATGTTGGTATAGATAACACAGTGAGGTGGGGTCAGTCATACAGCAAGGTGTTGGATCTCTAAATCAAAATAATCAAATGTTATGTGGGTGGCAAGAACACAGATCTTCAAAGTGATTCATTATGCTGGCAAAGCTGTTAAATCTGAGAATCTATCAATTTATGGTACAGTACTCACTGGCGAAGAAGGACCACAGCCAGAATGTGGCATTAAAGTTTGGGGGGGGGGGTGAGTAAAATGGTGATAGGGACCATCACTGAGAAAAGAGTGCTCAAGGATTTTAGGGGGCTGGAGGTGGGAAGATAATATCACCCATCACTATTTCCTACTTAAATAGCTTGGTAGAAAGGGAACCTCCCCCATCCAGGGAGCACTAGCGCCACCACCACTACCTCAGAGGTTGCGAAGAAAGCACAGCAGTTGGACAACAGTGGGCTCAGGGAGGGTGAGGAGGGTGGAACAGAGGCACACCCAGTCAATTGTTCCACTCCACAATCCATACACCATTCTGGGGGAGCATAGCTCCCCTATGGATGCACCCGCAGAGAAGACTGATGATATCTGTCACAAGGGAGGCCCACAGAAAGGAGGCAGAGGGCACCAAAGGGAAAGGAAGCAGCTCCTGGTGGGGGACTCAATTATTAGGGTATAGAACTGGGGGGAGCTGGGAAAAATGAAGTAAGGTGCCTGCCTGGTGCCATGGCTTGGAGGGACAGGAAGCGCATCCTCAGGATCACGAGAACAGCTGCAAGGGATTCCGAGCTGGATGTAATTGTCCACCTAGGGACAAATGACTTGGCTCATCATGAGATTAGAGCAGTGCAGGAGGACATTGCAGAGTTGGGGAGGGACCTAAGATGAGTAGCACACACAGTATCCTTCTCAGAGGTGCTGCCTGTCAAAAGCATGGGGGCGAGGGCAGTTGGCACCATGCAGTTTAATGAATGGTTGAAAAAAATGAATGCGGAGCACAGGTGTTTAGCTTCATTGGGGACTGGGGTTCCACCTGGAGGGACACCAGCCTATACTCGCGGGATGGTCTGCATCTGTCCAGGAAGGAACAAGTCTATTGAGCAATCGGTTTAAATGCTTCATTGGCAAGCTTTTAAACTAGTCAAAGGGGGAGGCACTGACAAGCAGCAGGAAAATCCCAGCCTCTCCTACAAAACAGGGTACTAAATGAGAAAAAGACTGAGGTAGAACGGTCAGTGGGGGATGCTGCAACAGAAGGTAAAGCCATCAAAAAATGGAGAGCAATGAGTACTAATGCCCGTTGTCTGGGTAACAAGCTTCCTGAATTAGTGGCCTTGATGGAGGAGGAACATCTGGATATTGTGGCAGTCACAGAAACATGGTACACACAAAACCATGACTGGGACATAAACATACCAGGATACACTGTCTACAGGAGGGAGAGGGAAGGTAAAAGAGGAGGAGGAGTAGTTCTTTACATAAGGGACGGAATAAAAGCAACAGAACAAAAGGGTAAACAGGGAGGAGAAGAAGCACTGTGGGTAAATTTGGAGACAGGCAATGGCACCACAATACGCACAGGGGTTGTATACAGACCCCCTTCTCAGGGGGAGGAAATGGACAGGGAAATGATAGAAAGTATACTTAGAATGGCAGAAAAAGGGGAGATATTGCTGATGGGTGATCTGAATATGCCAGATGTTAACTGGAGTGCAGTTGCAGCTGCCACTTGAAGAGTGCAGTTATTCTAGATGCCCACCAAGAGCATATGTAGACAACTAGTACTGGAGCCCTCGAGAGGGAGCAATATTAGACTTGATTCTCTCAAATGGAGATGGAGAAAGGATTACAGATGTAGAAGTGGGTAGCCATCTGAGAACTAGCGACCATCGAACAGTATAGTTCACAATAAACACAGCAATAGAGTCAACCATACAAAGACAAAAGTACGGAATTTAGGAGGGCTGACTTTGCCAAATGGGTGAGTGCCTAAGGAATGCACTAGCAAATGGGCAGGAAGAAGGGTGGAAGAACAATGGGAAATAATAAAACTGCCATCACAGAGGAATGAGCCTTTGTGTGAAGCAAATAAACAAAACAAGGCGATGTAAGAAACCACTATGGTTCTCAAAGGAAGTGGCAGTGGAGGTTCAAGAGAAAAGAAAGCATTCAGGAAGTACAAGGAATCGCAGAAGAAGCAGGACAGAGAACTGTATCAGTTAAAACAAAGGAGGCTGGGAAGGCAGTCAGAACAGCAAAGGCCCAAACCGAGGAAAAGATAGCCAACTCAGTTAAGAAGGGGATAAAACCTTTTATAGGTACATCAGGGAGCGAAGGAAGACCAAGGAGGGATAGTGAAGCTTAATAAAGGGGAGGGAGGGTGGGCAGGGAGACTGTGAAAAGGCAGAGATACTAAACAAATATTTTGCTCAGTATTTACAAAGGAAGAGGGGAGTACATAAAACAAACAGTAGTAACACGCTGGATACAGAAGTTGATACCAGCCCATTTACAGAAGAAAGGGTTCTGAAAGAACTCTTAAAACTGAAGGTGGACAAAGCAATGGGGCCTGATGGGATTCATCCCAGAATTCTAAAGAACTAAGGGTAGAACTAGTGACACCAATGACTACCCTTTTAACAAATCATGGGAGGATGGGGTGGTACGGAGGACTGGAGGAGGGCAGATGTGATTCCCCTTCACAAAAGTGGGAGCAAGGCAGAAGCAGGAAACTATAGACCTGTTAGTTTAACCTCAATGATAGGGAAAATGATGGAATCACTTCTAAAGGAAAGAATTTTCGAGTATCTAGAGGCCAGAGGGGCACAGGACCCTAGGCAGCATGGATTCACAGCGGGAAGGTCATGCCAGATGAATCTGATAGATTTCTTTGACTGGGTGACCAAAGTAGTAGATCAGGGAGGAGCTGTGGACATGGCCTACCTAGACTTTAGCAAGGCATTTGACACAGTCCCACACAAAGATTACTATACAAGTTAGCCAGCCTGGAGTGGGTCCCAAGATGACAGCCTGGGTAAAGAATTGGCTGGAGAATAGGACACAGAGAGTAATAGTAAATGGAGTCCACCAGAAGAAAGGAGGGTTACTAGTGGGGTACACAGAGGTTCAGTATTAGGACCGGGTCCTCTTCAATGTCTTTATAAGCGACATTGCAGAAGGACTGGAAGGAAAGTATGTCTCTTTGCAGATGACACTAAGATCTGCAACAGAGTTGATGCACAGGGTGGGGTGGAAAGGATGAGAAGGGACTTGGCTAGGTTAGAGGAATGGTCAAATGTATGGCAGCTTAGATTCAATGCTAAGAAGTGCAAGGTAATGCACCTGGGAAACAAAAACCCAGGGGAAGAGTACACAATGGGGGGTGAGATACTAACAACAACAAAATGGAGAGGGACCTGGGGGTAGTCATATCAGATGACCTAAAGATGGGCAAGCAATGTGAGAGGGCAGCAAGGAGGGCTGGGGGGATACTGGGATGCATAGGGAGAGGCATCACCAGTAGAAAACAGGAAGTTATTATCTCTCTGTACAGACAGCTGGTGAGACCCCATCTGGAGTACTGTGTGCAGTTCTGGAGACCCAATCTCCACAAAGACATAGACAGGATGGAAGCTGTCCAGAGGAGGGCAACTAAAATGGTGCAGGGTCTGCACCAGAAGACATATGAAGAGAGACTTAAGGAGCTTAATATGTACAGCCTCGAGGAAAGAAGGGAGAGGGGGGACATGACAGAAACTTTCAAGTACCTCAAGGGAATCAACAAAGTGCAAGAGGGTAGCATCTTTCAAAAAAAGAGGTGTGCAAGAACAAGAGGGCACAATTTGAAGATAGAAGGGCGGCTCAGAGGTAATGTAAGGAAGTATTTTTTCACAGAGAGGGTTGTGGATGCATGGAACGGCCTTCCGGAGGAGGTTGTGGAGTCAAAATCAGTGGTGGAATTCAAGCATGCATGGGATAGTCATAAGGCAGTTCTGGGGGGTTGGGGTAGGAAGAAGTAGGCTGCTGGTTAACTAGGATCTGCAGCTTATCCAGTAGGTAGGTAGGAAAATGGGCAGACTGGGTGGGCCAAGCGGTCCTTATCTGCCGTCAAATTCTATGTTTCTATGTTTCTATGATTACCAGTGAAACCTGTCTATGAAATGGATGGTTTGTATTGTTTATACCAATTTTTTACTAAAACCTATTAATATCTTTAACAGATTTAATGTGCAGTGCTATTTGTCTATTGGGATCAAATGATAAACTGTTACTAAGCATACCCTGAACAAAAACAGTAATGTGTCAGAAGGTACTTAGTTTCACTGGGCCAAAGATGTGGAAGAACCTTCCACTGTAACTAAGGGATGAAAGGGACTTCATGGTTCATAATAAGAGTATTTCTAAGTATCTGCAAATAAAATGTGCATGCAATTGTTTTTTTTATGTAGCAGACTACTTATTTAGTGTATTTTGCTCATTACGTTTTGTTGCTTAATATTTATATTTATTATATTAGTACTGTACAGTATGTGATTGGACTGAGTCATCCCTGAAAAGGGACGTGCATTTTTGTGAAGTTTACTCCAAGATACAGAGAGAAAGGAAGGAAGGAAGGAAGGAAGGAAGGAAGGAAGAAAGGAAGAAAGAAAGAAAGAAAGAAAGAAAGAAAGAAAGAAAGAAAGAAAGAAAGAAAGAAAGAAAGAAAGACCCCATGGATTGGAGGGGTGCTAATTTTGAGCCCCTGCAAATTTACTGGAACAGTGGAGATCCAAACAGCTACAGACCAGTCACCCTGAACTCCATCACAGAGGTGATTATTATCACGCAGCAGTTGGTAGACTAGAAGTTGCAGAATCATAGTCTCCAGGATAGTAAACAGCATGATTTTTTTAAAGTGAGGTCTTGCCAAACAAACTTCATGGTATCCTTTAATATAGTATCTCAGGAAGTGGACAAGGGACAGGCAGTGGACATCCTGTATCTGGGCTTCAGCATGATCTTTGATTCGATGTGCTATAGATATCTGTTAAAGAAGTTGGGTGGGGTGAGTGGCTAACACTTGAGCAAGATGAAGGTTTAACCCTTTAGCTCCTCAACACCAGGATTACACCCTAATGCCATCCATGCTCTTAAGACACTCTTTGCACTAAAAAAAAAACAATATATTCAGGAGAATATTGTCTAAACGATCAGCCAAGCTATTCTGGGACTGCTGAGACACAGAATAATTGAAATACCACGTCTACCACAATAACTGCTAACCAAGGCTTCAGGATGTCTGAAGGGCCATCCACCCATGGCAGCAGCATGACATCTCTATTACAACCTGAGAAGCAGGAGCAAATGGACAGGATGGAAAGTATGTTAAATCAGGTCCTCCTTGAACTGAAGGATTGTAAGCAGCAAGCCTCCATTCATCAAGAACAGCTGCTAAGTCTTAATCTTAGAGTCTCTTCAAATGAGCAATGGAGTGCTCGCAATGAACAGGTTTGCCAGGAACTTCAGGGTGCTTTACGGGATCAGACACATATAATACAACAAATGTAATTAAAGCTGGATGATCTCAAAAACCGTGGCTGCAGAAATAACCTCTGTTTTGTTGGGCTACCCAAGAAAGCTGAGCTTGGTGACTGTATTACTTTTCTGCACAATGTTTTACCAAGTATACTAAAAATATCTAATGAAGGCTTCTATGAAATAGAGTGAACTCATCACTCTCTAGCTCTGATGCCTAAAGCTGGTGAAAAACCTCACCCGACTATAGCCCGCTTTCTCTGTTTCCAGGAAAAAGAGTTTTTTTTTTCCAACGGGCCAGGGAACTGGGATTATTACACTGGCAAAATAACAAAGTTGTGATTTTCCAGGACTATTCCAAGGGTCTCACAAACTGAAGGCGAACCTTTACTGAAACTCAGCAAACACTTCACAGGGCAGGAATATATTTTTTGATTAGATATCCTACTATTCTCTGTATACCCCATAAAGGCTCCTTCTTAACATTTAGTACCCCTGATGTAGCAATGGCCTTTATAAACAAGCAGTGGCCAAAAGCTACCTTGCCACATAAAACTAGCCCACATCCAACTGATGACACTGGAACACTACCGGAAACAATGGACACCACACCTCCCATTGTACAAGACTGACCTGGGCCACCAGTAGCCCATAAACAGCAAGCAGCCATTGAAGATCTGTGGATGTCAAGACCCTGCAACAAGTGTAGAAAGCAGCATGACACTCGTCATCCATCGCCAGACAGAGACCACTCCAGAAGTCGGAGTCACAGTGGGCAATTGGATCAGCATGAAGATTTACTTCCCTCAGCACTAAACAGCAAAGGCTATGCCCCACTGATGCATCTGGAAGACTGTGATGGCCAGCATTTCACTCCATTTTTACCTAATCCATCACAGTCCATCCCATCACTGATCAAACTTGTACCTGAATCTGTCCCTGTAGTCCCAAACTCCCAGGCAGTGATGGTTGCAGGCTCCTGTCCATCCACAGCTGTGAGTAGCAAGACCAGCCACTCAAACGAACTCCCATCTTCGGGGGCCAAAATCGCTCCTGACGAGAACTTGCCACTGAATGCCTGAAACAAAAATATATGGTCAGGTATAAAATAGAGGGTGTAAATTAATACACCTCAACTGTCTGTATGCTTGGTATATTCGATGGCCCAGCTATGACTATGTTTCCTTAGAAATATAGCAAACTATTATTATTGCATTCATCCTGTTGGCCCTGTTTATCAACTACCATTAATCCCTTGTCTTTAGCTATTAATTTTGCTCGGGACTGGTGATTTTATGTATACCCCAGTACAGCTTGCAAAGAGCAAAACTGTAGATCTCCTGTACCAAGCATACCTCATTTTGTATAACAACATTTCCTACCCAGCCCCCAGAGCCTTATCTAATTTATCACTCACTAACTTGTTTTTTTTGTATGAGAAAATTAGTTTTAATTTAGATAACACCTTGCCTTGTGACATATTTATATACTTCAGTAAGGCTTTTGATATCATGCCTCACTGGGCCTTAATAAAATAACTAAATTATCAGTTCATAAAAGCATTATCACAGGGATAATTAACCGGTTATCCCAGCAAACACAGCGTGTTATGATCAATGGCCAATTATCAGATTTCGGCAATGTTACTAATGGGATACCTCAGGGTTCAGTTTTGGGTACTATTCTGTTCCAAATTTTCATTTCTGATTTGACCTCTAATTTAGAGTAATTTAATATAAAATATGCAGATGATGTTAAACTTGATAATGTCAGCTCCAGCTCGGAATAAACTGCAATTCTGCAAAATGACCTAGACAAAGTCTCTGCTTGGGTGAATAAATGGGGGATGAAGCTCAATTCTAATACATGTAAAGTAATGTATTCAGGTAGACTTAATACACGAACTCCATACATATTAAATGGTTCGACTCTCTTACCCACTACTGATGAAAAAGATTTAGGAGTTATTATTTCCGAAGATTTTGATAACACCAAACATTTCTGAGGCTATTAGCAAATCCAACAAAATCATTTGGTCTATCCATCGCAATATCCAATCAAGGGATAAAACAGTTTTAATGCCCTCATTTCAATCTTATGTACAACCTCATTTGGAATAAGCATCTCAGCTTTGGTGTCCATGCAAAAACACTGGTTGCCACAGCTTGAAAGGGTCCAGTGCAATTTCACTAAGCATATTTATGGTTTTTATGAGATTTCATATGATGATAGATTAGAGACTTTAAATCTAATGTCTCTACAAACCTGTAAACTAAGAGGAGATTTACTCTTATTATTTGATATTATTAATGATCCACACCTCATGACGGAACTAGGTCTCCAATTTAAAGATCTGACCCACAATACCAGAGGTCATCCCCTTCAGTTAACAGGTCAACAATTTAAACATCATAATAGAAAGTATTTTTTCACCCTTAGAGTGATCGGCCCTTGGAACAAATTACCCATTGAAGTAACTGTGAGTAAAAGTAAGGTTGCATTCAAAAAGCATTCAAAAAACAACTACATAATTATCTACTATCTGGTGGCTCCCTGAATTATTATACTTATTAATCAACAGGAGTATTCATGGGCATTTCCTGCCTTCTTGCTCCTTATCCATCAATAGCATGATCCTTAGTATGATCCTTATTAGACTCTATAGTAAGGAAGGGGCTTCTTCCTACTTTGTAATTTGCTGGGCACTGATCACTGCTCATTAATTCAGATAATTTAATCTGACCCCATTGGTCCAATTGTATTTGGAGTTTTGGGGACTGTTGTAGTGAGGGCCGGTGATTTACAACTGAGCTGCAGGCTGATTGTTTATGTGCGTGGACCTGCTTCCGGACTATCCTGATGCCCCCATAACTAATGCAGACAATGCCTCCTGCTTTGCTCAATTTAATTTTACTCCCTAGAATTCAGTGCTGCCAGCCTCTCAAATGTTTAATTCAGTGCACAGGACAGGTACATATTGAGAAGTATGGGAAAAGGGGGACAGATTGATTCAAGCTGTGAAGGCATACAAGCTGCTGATACTAACTTAACTTGAGGCTTTTCTGGCCTTCCCTATGTAGCTATAAATAATGAGTCACTGAGTGTAGGGACCCATAGGTCTAACTAGCTCTGCACTTATGGGTCCTCACTGCAAATGCTGCACAGCACTGCCTTGAGACATATGAACCTCTTATGGAGTTGCAGTTTTCTTTAATTTATGACTTTATAGTAGCATGACTCTCATCTGAGGAATTTGCTGAGTAGTACCTGCCCTATTTGACAAGTATGGTAAAGGATTATTCCTAGATATACTTCACTGAGAAGGTTTTTTCCATGCATAGTGTTTGCCCCCCCCCCCACACACACTTTGAGCTTTGTTTAGATGCTGAAATAACATGATCTCAGTAAACACTGCCATCTAGTGTGCAAGTTGAGAATTGACTCAGGTAATAAGTAAATGGTTTGCAATGGATGTGTTGCTGATTTACTAATAATTGTGTAAGCATTAAGCCATGATGAAGGTGGCATCTAATGGGGAATTAATGCATGATTGGGTGGGGGGTGGCACAGGGCCAAAGGCTGAGTGCCTACAGCTACTCAACCATTCATTAATTCATTCCATTATCTTTGGAGTGGCTTAATGCGCTTGTAACCTGGCAAGTGCAAGGTAAGTATTAGCTACTGTTTAAGTTACCATAAAAGAAACATGTGCAGAAAGAATAATTGTAATTGAGAAAACAGGCTTCATGTTTGTGCCTTTCACAACTTGTATCCATCTGGATATGTGCTCATGCACGTTGCAGAGCCAACATCTATTAATGTACTGCCTACCAGTTTATAACATGTTCCACCTTTGGATTATGTATGAAAATACAGATGACACACTGATAACACAGTCAGACATTGCTACTTCTAATGACCACTTCTGTTGTTTTCCCCTCTATTCGTACCTCACAGTTCTGTATCTCAGTAGTGCATTGTGGGGAAAATGTTAAATGTGCATACTTCACTATGAGCCAAAGGTGACAAAAATATGTGACCACATTCCATTCTCTGTCTCTATATGAAACTGCTTTAATATATGCAGCTGGTGAAAAATTCCTCTAAAACATTTCTACCTGTAAGGAACACTTAACTTAAGGAACATTTGCTGCCGATTCTTCTGTGGACTACTTCAAAATTGCAGGAGCAACCAACACAGCACCACCTATTGGTCAGAATCGCTCTATGCCTTTTACAGTGTCTTTTCATCATGCCACCTATTGGTCAGAAAACACCTACATTGTGATAAGCAATAACTTTGTGTGCACTTTCACGATCCCAAGCGGGCATTATTTGAGAATTAATATCTGCTTGAGTTTGTGTCACGGGTTGTCTTTCAAACAATGTAGTTGCTGTATTCACCTGTACATTTCATTACCATGTTACAATCCTCATTATTCCTTGCTTAAGATACCCCCTTGTGAGTTAATCACTGTTTCCTCCCTCCTACTGTTCCCTTCTTAGTTTCTACATTTGATATCCATCCTAAGTACCAGTTTTGATGAATTAGCAACAGTATTTTGTTTTTTTCCTTTTTGTGTACCATTTATTTACCTGACTTTTGCACTATAATAATCCTCCCTACTATTTCCTAGTAGGGGCTAATTAACATCAGTTCTTAGGAGCCTAACGATATGGATCAATGATATCGGGTGTAGAGGACAACTATTTGATCGCATCCACCCAATCAGAGATACTGCTATTGACTCTCAGAAAGTAGCTTTCCTTTTGCTATACTTCCCTATAAAACTGAAGTGAAGCAGGTGGCTACCCATTTACTTTATACCCTCCTGTTTGGATTAAGGGAGAATCTAGGATAATATTCATCCCGTTCACATCCCTTAGCCCAAAAAGGTTTCTTTTTGACCTCTTGGACTTAGTACTTTTTTGTGCTACCTAGGGTCCCTATTTTGTTTCTCTAAACTTCTAGACAGCTGTTCTGTCTTACAGTTTTTTGTTCAATGTTTGTTCACTTTGTAGTAGGGAATAAATGCCAGTGTCCCAGACTTGATGTATGAATAACCATCATTATATGCCGAATTATCCACCTTACCACTGTGGGAAGCAGAGAGCACACATGTACCCCCCAAGCAACACCTGCTTTTGTCTGTATCACAACAATTCATCTACATGATAGGCTCACTATGTATAGACTATGGCTGAATTCACTTGTCATAGTTGGAACATGAGGGGTCTTAATTCCCCTATTAAACATAAGCAAGTCCTGACACATTTGCATAAGCTTAAGTCGCAGGTGGTATCACTACAGGAAACTAAGTTAACTGATCAGGAAGCCCAAAAGCTGGGAATAGGCTGGGTGGGCTTAGAAGTTTACAATGTTGCCCATATCAAAAGAGGACTTTCCATCCTTATTCATCAAAGTTTTCATTGGACCGTTTGCAAGGCACACCATGACTCAGAAGGTAGGTAGGTCCTGGTTCATTTTAATACTCCACAAGGCCCCTTTACAATACTTAATGCATGTGCTCCAAATACTGACTCCCCCCATTTTTTTCATACTGTAGCATCCCACCTAACTAGCCTACCTGATAAACAAACACCCATCCTAGTGGGAGGTGATTTTAACTTGACCTTAAACCCTACCTTAGACAAAAGCCAGGGAACCCCCCCCCCAAGCCTCATTCTCAAGCCCTTTAAACAGTTTTACAGTGGCTAAAAGACCAAGCCCTTACTGATATATGGAGACATCACCACCCCAGAAAACAAGATTTCACATACCAATCTCCGATTTATGGTTCCTTTAGCCGTATGGATATGTGGCTCATTTCTCAAAACCTTACCCCACTTGTAACAGCATCCACAATCAAACCGTTAGTTATATCAGATCATGCCCCATTCTGCTTGATTTTCTATTTAGTAGTGCTTCACAAAAGTCTGCTAACAGGAGGCTAGATCCAACCCTACTTCTTGATCCCCACTTCAAACCATGGCTCGAACAAATCACTAGGGGAATATTTTTCATCCAATGATGACAAGGCAACATCAGCTACTACATTATAAGAAGCCTTTAATGCTACCCTCAGAGGCAGAATAACTGGATACAATGCTCACTGGAAGAAAGAAAGGGAACTGCAACTAACCATTCTAGAAGGGCAATTAAAAATTAAAGAGCTTGCTCTGAAAAATGACCCTCCGACTAAAAATAAAAATTCACCCCTACAGTTGGAAATCATTGCCATCAGACATGAAATCATCACTATTACTGCACGAAAAGCTTAACTAGCTTTATTAAGACCAAAACACAAATATCTGGAAAGTGGGGAAAATGGTAAACTTTTAGCTTATAGACTTAAAAAACAGCAATCCGAAAGATACATTGCATCTCTGACTTCCCACTCATTCATTAATAATACTGACCCCTTAGAAATCAATAATACTGTCTCAGTTTTACCAGCAGCTATATACTTCAACTACGTCCCCCTCCCCTCAGCACTTAAGAAATTTTTTAAGCTCTTTACCTTTACCCAAATTTTATCCAAGCCAGTGCTCTGTTCTTGAGCAACCAATCACATCTCAAGAAATTGAGATAGCAATCAGAGCCCTAAAACCTTAGAAATCACCTGAGAGTGATGGCATCCCTATCAACCTACAACAATTAATAATACCCCAAATTAGTATGATTTTAGAATGCCTAGTCCAAGAAATTCCCTCCACTGGCCACTTTTCACCATCCATGTCTTCAGCTACTATTGCAGTATTACCTAAGCTGGGTAAAGATACCCAGTACCCGACAAGCTACAGACCAATCTCTCTCATTACTGCTGATGGGAAAATCTACACCAAAATACTTGCCAAGAGGCTAAAATCCTTTCTCCCATTCCTGATTCACCCCTCACAGGCTGGTTTTGTATAGGGCAGACTGAGCTTGGCCCATATTAGAACTCTTGAAAACCTTATGCATATAGCATCTTCATACCCAACTCCCATAGCTGCAATTACAATTGATTTTGAAAAGGCCTTTAACACAGTCGAATAGGCTTATTTTTATGCATTCCTCACTCACTTAGGTATAGGCCCCAATTTTAGTTCTGCACTACAAGCTACTGTATGTATTCTGACCCTAAAGCACAGGTTCTGACTAACTCAAATTTATCCTCCCCTTTCTCCCTTTCCAAAGGCTCTAGGAAGGGGTGTCTCTAATCGCCACTCCTTATTATTCTAGTCATCAAGCCTCTAGCTGCTGCTATATGGCATAACCCGAATATCAGGGGAATAACTGTTAGTGATCACATGTATAAAACTCTACTATATGCAGGCAACCCTTTAGTGCTTCTGGATCAGGCTGATAAAGCCATTATTCCACCTTTGACCATCCTAAATAACTTCACATCCCTCTCATGACTGAAAATCAATCACTCTAAGTCAGAGATTCTCCCTCTTAACAAGGCTGCCATTCCACAGAAATTCTCATCCTTTTCCCTTAGATGGGCTCCTTTTTCTATAACATATTTAGGGATAATAATGACACCTAGGTCACACATGTTTTGTGAGATGAACTTTAACTCCCTTCTTCATAAAATTCTGATGGAATTGGATCAGTGGAAAACATTACAACTTTCTATAGTGGGCAAAATCGAATCTATAAAAATGATTACTGCCACAAAAATGTTTAATCTTCTGTCCCACATGCCCCTTCCAATACCTAACAAATGGTTCAACTAATCGATATACACTGATTGCCAGTTACTTATGGGAAGGACAGAAAGTACGATACAGCAGAAATGAACTTAGAACTACTGTAGCTGAAGGTAGGAGGGGGGGCTGGAATCTTCCAAGGTTTAAAGGCTATTACTGTGTGCTTTGGAATGCCCAAACCAGATGATGAATTAATGCCACTGGCCAAACTCTACCCCTATGTATGCAAATAGATATTGCCATGTGTGGACAAATCACCCCTGCTTCCTACCTGGGCACTAAAACAAAACTGCCTTCTAGTATACCCCCCCCCTCGGTCAAAGCTGCACACATGGTCTGGCAACAAACCAATAAATGGCTGCATACTGACCTAATACATTGCCCTCTAACTCCCCTATGGTATAACAACTCCATCAGAATTGCTAGGAAACCTATAAACTGGCCAGACTGGGAAACTAAAGGCATCTATACATTTTCTGACTTATTAATACCTCAAGCTACAACACTTGACTCTTTTCATGGACTTCAAGCTCACTATAATCTTTTGCATTCAGAATTCTGGAAATACCTACAACTGTGTAGTGCTCTGTTCCACCATCACAAAAAAATTGAAATGTCCCCCATCAATCAAACCAATGACCTTTATTAACTAAACTGATGAATGTTACACAAAGAAGAGCAGGTATATTATACTCTAGTATAAAGGATAATATCCCAGACTAAACTGCCTCTGCTAGGAACTATTGATCAGAGACCATATACACACTTATTTCCGATGGGCAATGGTATCAATGCTGGTGCAATATTCATGATTTCGTTAAGGATCCTAAAAGTCGCCTGATTCAAAATAAAATACTACATTGTTGGTATCGTACACCTGAAGTGCTATATATAACCAAGATTGTACCATCACACGACTGCTGGCATTGTGCACAGCCTCATGGGGATCTATTTCATATCTCATGGAGCTGCCCACACATTAAAAATATTTGGGCCCGGGTTATTAAAGTCAAATCTCATATCTTGCACTTACTAAAAGCTCTGTCTCCTGGGTTGTCCACCTAGGGACAAATGACCTGGCTGAGAAAGGGATCAGAGCAGTGCATAAATAGTTTGTGGAGTTGGGGGGGGGAGCCTTAGACAAGTAGCATGCACGGTAACCTTCTCGGAAGTGCTGCCTGTCTATGGCATGGATGAGGCTAGGGTGCTCCACACCATGGGATTCAATCAATGGTTGAAAAACCAGTGCAGAGCTCAGGGATTTGGCTTCACTGGGGACTGGGGGTCCACCTGGAGTGATGCAGGCCTATACTGGCATGATGATCTGCATCTGTCCAGTAGGGGAACCACGATCCAAGGAGATAGGTTTAAATGCTTCATTGGCAATTATTTAAACAAGCCAAGGGGGGAGGCACTGGAAAGGAGCAGGGAAATCCTAGCCCCCCCAAAAAAATCAGGGTAGTAAGACAGGTAAACACCAAAATAGAGATGTTGATTGGACAAGGGCAGGGGAAAATGGAGAAAATGACAAAGGTAATAAGGACAGGGATGGGGAAAAAAGGGGTAAGGCCAGCAAGAAATGGAGGGTAATGAGTACCAATGCCCATAGTCTGGGCAACAAGCTCTCTGAACCTGTGGCCTTGATGGAAGAGGGATGCCTGGATGTCATAGCAGTCACAGAAACATGGTACACAGAGAACCATGACTGGGATGTTAACATACCAGGGTACACAACCTACAGGAGAGACAGGGAGGGTAGAAGAGGGGGAGGAGTAGCTCTCTATGTTAGGGAAGGGCTAAAAGCAATGGAACCAAAGAGTAAACAGGGAGGAGAGGAGGCACTATGGGTCACCTTAGAGACTGGAAATGGTACCACAATCCGCCCAGGGGTTGTATACAGACCCCCATGTCAGGGAGAGGGAATGGACAAGTATATGACAGAAGGCATCCTTAGGTTGGCAGAGAAAGGAGAGATACTATTGATGGGGGACCTGAATATGCCAGATGTTAACTGAAGCACCTTTGCTGTAGCCACATCCAAGAGCAAGGCCATTCTCGATGCCCTACAGGTGGCATGCCTCAGACAGCTAGTTTTGGAACCCACTCATGAGGAAGCAATCTTAGACCTCATACACTCAAATGGGGACAGTGAGAGGATCTCAGATCTAGAAGTGGGTAGCCACCTGGGAACAAGTGACCACCAAACAGTGTGGTTCACAATGAACTCAGCTACAGAGTCAAGCCATACAAAAGTGAGGGTACTGGACTTCAGGAGGGCTGACTTTTGCAAGATGGGAGAGTGCCTTAGAAAAGCACTAGCAAACAGACTAGAAGGAGGGGTGGAGCAACAATGAGGAAACATCAAAACTGTCATCACAGAAGCAACAAGCCTTTGTGTGAAGCAAATAAACAAATCAAAATGAAAGAAAAAGCCACTATGGTTCTCAAAAGAGGTGGTGGGGAAGGTTAGGAAAACAAAGATAGCATTTAGGAAGTATAAGAAACACAGAAGAAGCAGGACAGAGAACTGTACCAGTTAAGCCAGAAGGAAGCAGGGAGGAAAGTCAGAATAGCAAAGGCCCAAACTGAGGAAAAAATAGGCAACTTGGTTAAGAAGAGAGACAAAATCTTTTATTGGTACATCAGGGAGCGTAGAAAGACAAAAGGAGGGAGAGTGAGGCTGAATAGAAAGGAGGGTGGGTGGGCAGAGAGGGACAGTGAAAAAGCAGGGATAATGAACGAATATTTCTGCTCAGTATTCACAAAAGAGGAGGAGGGAGAGGTGCCTAATCCAATTAACAGAAGTACTCAGGATGGGGTGGGGGTCGATCCCAGCCCTTTCATAGGAGAAAGGTTTCTGAAAGAACTCCTAAAACTGAAGGTGGACAAAGCAATGGGGCCTGATGGCATTCTGCCCAGAATTCTAAAGGAATTAAGGAGAGAACTAGTGACACCACTGACTACCCTTTTTACAAATCATGGGGGGATAGTGTGGTACCTGAGGACTGCAGGAAGGCAGATGTGATTCTCCTTCACAAAAGTGGGAGCAAGACAGAGGCAGGAAACTACAGACCCGTCAGTTTGACCTCAGTGGTAGAGAAAGTGATGGAATCACTTCTGAAGGAAAGAATTGTTGAGTACCTAGAGGTCAGTGGGGCATAGGACCCAAGGCAGCATGGGTTCACAGCGGGAAGGTCATGTCAGATTAATCTAATTGATTTCTTTGACTGGATAACCAAAGTAGTAGAGCAGGGAGGGGCTTTGAACATGGCCTATCTCGACTTTAGCAAGGCATTTGACACAGACCCACACAAAAGAATAATAATCAAATGAACCAGCCTGGGAGTGGGTCCCAGGGTGGTAGCCTGGGTAAAACATTAGCTGAACAACAGGACACAGAAGGTGATTGTAAATGGAATCCACTCTGAAGAAAGAGGGGTTACTAGTGGGGGTACCACAGGGTTCAGTACTCGGTCCAGTCCATTTTAACATTTTTATAAGTGACATGGCAGAGGGACTGGAAGGAAAAGTAAGGCAACTTGCAGATGATACAAAGATCTGCAACAGGGTTGATACACAAGGAGGCATGGAAAGGATGAGAAGGGATGTGGCAAGGTTGGAGAAATGGTCAGAAGTATGGCAGCTTGGATTCAATGTAAAGAAGTGCAAAATAATGCCCTGGGAAACAACAACCATGGGGAAGATTACACAATGGGGGGTAGTAACAACAAAAATGGAAAGGGACCTGGGGTAATCATATCAGATGACCTTAAGGTTAGCAAGCAATGTGAGAAGGCAGTAGGGAGGGCTGGGGGATACTGGGATGTATAGGGAGAGGCATCACCAGCAGAAAACAGGAAGTTGTTAGCCCTCTGTACAGACAGTTGGGGAGACCCCATCTGGAGTACTGCATCCAGTTCTGGAGACCCCATCTCCGCAAAGACATAGACAGGATGGAGGCAGTCCAGAGGAGGGCAACTAAAATGGTGCAGGGTCTGCAAGAGAGGCCATATGAGGAGAGACTAAAGGAGCTTAACATGTATACCCTTGAGGAAAGAATGGGAGGGGGGACATGATAGAAACTTTTAAGTAAGTAAGTAAATGTTTATTTCTATAAGGCGCCCTTCCAAAGCTCAGGGCGCCTTTACAATATCATTCATACAATATTAAGAACCACAATTATAAATAACATTATATTCAAGACAAAATCCAACATAATTCATGTCACTAAAAATGCTTGATTAAAAAGGAAGGTCTTTAAAGCTCTCCACAGTCAGGCTATTGTGTATCTGGCAAGGCAGAGAGTTCCACAGGGTAGAAGCCATAAAGGCAAATGTTCTTCCACCGGATGTTTTTAAGGTTACCCTGGGAATCTCTAGCAATCCCCCACCAGAGGATCGGAGGGAGCGGGAAGGACAGTAAGAAGTCAGGAGTTCTTTCAGGTAGCAGGCTCCCAAACCTTGTAGGGCTTTATAGGTCATCAGCATGACCTTGAAAGTGATGCGCCACTGTACAGGCAGCCAGTGCAATTCACAAAGCACAGGTGTTATATGGTTGGACCTCGGGCTTCCAGTCAACAACCTAGCTGCTGCATTTTGCACCAGCTGTAAGCGGCGGATAGTCTGTCCACAATCCGGAAGAGCTGGGCCAGCCTATTCTTTGCTGTAGCAATCTCCCTGGACAGGAACTCTGCCTTCTTATGGGAGATTGCTAACTGATAGATTTTATAATGATCTAACAGTCTAAGCCTGTCAACTTCCAAGTGAGTCTTCTGCCAATGTCTCTCCAGTCTTTGGCCCTGTCTCCTCAACCCATGGATCTCCATGGTAAGCCATGGGGCCCCAGGGTGTAGGGCACAGGGGTGAACACGGAAAGGAGCAATGACATCCAGGGCCTTCACAACTGCCCTATTATAGGCCAGCACTAAAGACCCTGGGTCCATGCTATCCATTGGAAATCCCGAGAAGTCAAGCTCTGTCATTAGGCCTTCTGAGGTAACTCCTCTCAAAGGACGGAACTGTACTATCTCCTTAGGGGCAGACCTCTTTCAGGGGGCTGCAAAACTGAACCTTAGGGTATGATGGTCATACCAACTGATGGGCTCCACCTCTACATCAGAGACTTCCTTCCCCAGATGGAATATCAAGTCAAATGAATGTCCCCCCTAGTGGGTTGCAATAGTAATGACCCATGTCAGGCCCAATGAATCAGTCAATTGGAGGAGGTTTTGTCCAAAAAGCGCAAGTTCGTTGTCGACCCAGGCATTGAAATCCCCCAGAATTAACCATCGGGGGTATTCCAAAACCCTCTCAGCGATGAAATCCACCGCCTCCCTCAGGAATTCCCTTCCATCACCTGGTGGGCGATAAATGAGAAGTATCCTGAAGCCTGCACCTGCACCCACAATGCATTCAAAGGAGTTGGTAAACCCAACTGGCATCTCCCTGAGGTCCAGTTCCTGTCTAAAACAGACTGCAACTCCCCTGCCCCTACGGTCCACTCTTGGACGGTGAATCACCGAGAACCGTCCGGAACCGCGGACCCCAAAATGGGGCCTGCATTTTCATCAAGCCAGGTCTCGGTGATGCAAGCTAAGTCCACAGATGTAATAAGATCTGCCACCAAAGCAGTCTTGTTTCTGATAGACCTAGCATTGCTTAACACCGTCCGAAAGGGACGAGACTCCAAGGATGACGCCACTCCCTGCCTGATCAAGTCAGTGCCCTTGGGTATGGACGCAAGATATAATGGACCTCGCTCCTGCATCCATTTCACCCCAGGGCGCCTTCTGGTTCTAACTGTTCCTATCCGCTCACTCTTTTCCTTCCCCCCCCAAGAGTTCCATGATCTCCTATTCCCCCCACTCCTACGTCTCACAATGCTGAATATTCGGCATTTCCTATACACTTCTGAAGGAAGTGCGGGACATTCAAAAGGTCGGAGATCCTTCAATCTTGAGGGGAGTACCACCTGACTGTGCTTTTACCAACCCAACACATTAAAAATCTATTAATACTACTAAAATAACACTTTTGATTTCCTAATATACCCCCTAATCAACTATTAACAAAAAACAAAACCAAGCCACTCTCTGATGGTAACTCCACCACTTTCTCTCATAAAGTGGGGGAAAAAGAGGGAAGGTTTACAAATCCCACCCACTGTCTCTCACACAGAGGGGGAGAATAATATACATTTTTCCAATCTTAATACTTATTTAAACTAACATAGAACTAAAAATAAATTATAAAAATTAAAATGCTGAGTCAACAAAATCACTTAACAGTCCTGGTCAATCCAATATTTCTTCTTAAACAGCTTTATCATTCCAAAAAACAGGAAACTAAAAATTACACATGAAGCTCACATCTCAAGGAGCCATGAATGTAAATTAGTCCCTCCTGTGAACTCTCACTTCCACAGAGAACCAATAGCAGTCATGTATCCCAGCAAAATTTCAAAACGGAATCTCTAGTGCAGTTTATTGCTTAATCATAATAATCCAAACAAATATATATGGACTTGCTACTATTTCTTCCACTTAGATTCAAATGTCCAGGTCTCCAGTTTCAGTGTCCCTTCACAGTCTCACAGTCTTCACTCCAGCCAGAGTCACTCTAAAATTGATTCAGCAACCTCAACCCAGCCCCAAACCCTTCCCCAGACCCGTTCAGCCTCACAGCAGCCCACCAGCTACCGTTTGACGAATGGAAGCACTACAGCACTGACTGCCCAATGGCAGCAAGCCTATAGCACACTACTGAGTTGGGCCAGGGCCAGGGCCGAGAAAAGATTCTCAAGAGGAACCGACAAAGCTTGTAGTCCCACAGGAAAGCTGTCCGACTCCAACTCTCTCCTTTACTGCACCAGGATACAACATTCCAGCCTCCAACTCAATTAAATGTTCCACAGCCCAACCTGCAACACGAGAAACCCTCTCGCTTCAGCTCCACACCATCGGCTTCACCATCAGCATCCCATCCTTGGACACGACATAATCCAGGCACTGATCCTGCTCCACGCCTCACAACCCAACCAGCAAGGTAAAAAATCCCTTATTTAGTTAGTCTCCAATCTCGCTACTGTCACTTCACTAACATCACAGTCTAGAGATAATTTAGAGCGATCCTCCGTTTCCCGTTTCCCGGTTCCTGTTGTTTACAGCAAAAGGTCAATATAGTTTGCCAAGACAAAACGACACAAAACAAATTCAAACAAATAACTTTTAAGTAAAACTTTTAAAAAAATAAAATCAAAAAGGGGTAAAATCCTGCAGCTATTTTATTGCTGCTTACAGCCTGCCCAGCATGGAGGCCAACTTGGAACCCACTCTATCCCCCAAGATAATAGGCAATAATAACCAGAGTAGCAAAAAAGAGCACAGACCTCAGTGGAATAAACAAAGTCCAAGATGGTAGCATCTTTCAGAAAAAGAGATGTTCAAGAACAAGGGGACACAATTTGAAGATAGATGGGGGGATGGCTCAGGGGCAATGTGAAGAAGTATTTTTTCACAGAGAGGGTGGTGAACGCATGGAACAGCCTTCCTGAGGAGGTTGTGGGGTCTAAAGCTGTGGGAGAATTCAAGAATGCATGGGACAGACATAAGGCAATTCTTGTAGGGGGTAAGAAGAAATAGGCTGTTGCTTAACTAGGATCTTCAGCTTATCCTGTAGGTAGAGAAATGGTCAGACTAGGTGGGCCAAGTGGTTCTTATCGCCATCAAAGTCTATGTTTCTATGTTGTTCCTAATAGGTTTGGAGACTGGGTCTAACTCTATAGTTAAGAGACAAAAATCCTTTGTCATATAAGCAAGTATTATAGCTAAAACACTTCTGTTACAAAAATGGCAAACTGCTAACATACCCACTATAACAGAATCTATAAGTAACCTCTCTCAACTAGCCACTTTTGATCGCATGTCTCATATTTCTAAGAATACCATATCAATTCATAATCTTACTTGGGAACCCTTCTATCAGTATTTGGGATTCAATAAAATCCATACAGTTCTAGACACTATCTCACACCAGAGATAGGGCATCGGGTAGACCTCTTTCCCTACCTAGAAGATACCCCTTGCAGTGTGTTCTCTGGCTTCCATGGGGTGATTTGAGTTACAGAGTTAAGCTCGCCCTGGCAAGAAGAAATACAGGTGAGGGGCTACAGGCAAAACGGGCAAGCATTATGGATGCAATACTTGAAGCAACATCCCATTGTGTTAGAGAGAAAAGCTAGAGCGAAAGAAGGAGGAAATCACTTTGGTTCTCAAAAACAGTAGCAGAAAAGGTCAGAGCCAAAAGGCTGGTCTTCAGGAAATATAAGGAATGCAGCGGGATGAAGATAAGGAGGCATACCAAACTTCCCTAAGGGAAGCAGAGAAGGCAGTAAGGCAGGCAAAGGCCCAAACCGAGAAAACACTAGCACAGACAGGAAAAGAAGGGGACAGGACTTTCTATAGATAAATTAGTGAAAGGAGAAAGTCTAGAGAGGGTACTGCTAAGATAAAAGGGGATACTGGGGAGAGTGTGGAGAAGGACCAAGGAAAAGCATCTATCCTAAATAGATACTTCTCGTCAGTATTTACTGAAGAGAAGGTGGGGCAGGGCCCACAGCTCAGCACCATGGACTCAGGGGGGAGGGAGGTGTGCACAAGTCCCTTTACAAAAGAAAGGATCCCACAAGAGCTCGCTAAGCTCAGGGTGGACAAAGCAATGGGGCCTGATGGCATACATTCCAGGGTACTAAAGGAGCTAAGGGAGGAACTAGCAATGCCATTATCAGAGCTGTTTGGTGAGTCTCTGAGCACAGAAGAGGTCCCAGAAGACTCAAGAAGGGCACATGTGATCCCACTCCACAAGTGTGGCAGCAGAGAAGAGGCAGGGAAATACAGACCAGTCAGTCTTACCTCAGTAGTGGGCAAGATTATGAAAGCACTCCTTAAGGAAAGGATAGTGCAACACCTGGAATCCTTAGGAGCACAGGATCCAAGACAGAATGGGTTTACAACAGGAAGGTCCTGTCAAACTAATCTCATGGATTTCTTTGACTGGGTAATCAGAGTGGTGGACCAAGGGGTGCAGTTGATGTCACCTACCTTGACTTCAGCAAAGCTTTCAACACTGTTTCACATAGAAGATTGATTAATAAACGGGGTATGCTGGGAGTGGGTTAGAAGTTGGTGAACTGGGTGGTAAACTGGTTGGCAGGCAGATAACAGAGAGTGGTGGTAAATGGTATACAGTCAGAAGAGATGCAAGACACAAGTGGGGTACCTTAGGGATCAGTCCTGGGGCCAGTCCTCTTCAATATCTTCATCAGTGACATTGCAGATGAACTGGAGGGTAAGGTTTGTCTGTTGGCAGATGACACCAAGATCTGCAACAAAGTAGATGATCCAGATGGGGTGGGCAGAATGAGAAGAGATCTGGATAAACTGGCAAAATGGTCAGAAGAGTGGCAACTGGGGTTTAACAAAAAAAGTGCAAGATCATGCACATAGGGAAAAGAAACCCTGAAGCCACCTATAGGTTGGGAGGGGAGTTGCTGGCAATCACAAGGGAAGAAAGAAACTTGGGCATCATCATCACAGATGATCTGAAATTATTCAAGCAGACCACTAAAGCTGTAGGTAAGGCTAGGGGGATGTTGGGGTGCATTAGTAGGGGTATCACAAGTCGTAAGAGGGAGGTAATAATCCTTCTTTACAAGACACTGGTTTGGCCCCATCTGGAGTACTGCATGCAGTACTGGAGGCCGCACCTGCACAAGGACATTAACAAAATGGAGGCAGTCCAGAGAAGGGCAACCAAAATGGTGCAGAGACTGCATCAGAAAACATATGGGGACAGATTGATGGAGCTCAATATCTATACCCTAGAGCAAAGGAGGGAGAAAGGTGATATGATTGAAACATTCTAACATCTTAACGGCATTAACAATGTGAAAGAGTCTAACATGTTTCAGTATAAGAAAAATAGCAGGACAAGAGGACACAGCATGAGATTAGAGGAAGGCCAATTAAGGGGTAATGTGAGGAAGATCTTTTTCACAGAAAGGGTAGTGGATGCATGGAATGGCCTACTTCAGTAAGTGGTGGGTATGAATACAGTGCAGGGCTTCAAACAGGCATGGGATAGGCATAAGGGAGCAATACAGATGAGTATGACTAGATAGGCCATTGACAGAGTACAGGCCTATGGTACATTCATAAGGTCGAAAAAATGGGCAGACTGGATGGGCCTTGTGGTCATTATTTGCTGTCAACCTCTATGTTTCTATGTTTATCTCTAGGCATCACTCTTTACTGCAAACATTGCTCTCCTCATTTTGTTGTATTCCCATACTACTTCAGAATTGTATATAGTTATATAACTGCACTATTTTATTAACAAATACAATACTTACAATTATCACTTACCACTTTCACTGTTACAGCTTCTCTACAGTATTACTGTGCCTTACTGAAATGTACAGTAGACAATCCTTCCTTTTTATATGAAAAGTGTATATCAACCATGACATTAACCATGTTTTATTAATTGTATTGAATCAAGTTCCTATTCTGGTTATTCTTAAAAAAACTCAATAAAAAGTTTAACTTCAAAACAAGAAGTTGGGTGACTTGGGGTGGGGGAAGATATAAAACAAGGTGGGTAGAGAACTGGTTAGGAGTAAGAACCCAAACAGTAAATACAAGGTTAGGTTATTTACCTTTTGGTTGCCCCAAAGGTTGCCCAGTGTCCAGTGCTCTTTAATGTATTTATATGTGGAAGAGGGAGAAGGAAGGGTACAGTGAGCAGTGAAGGGTTGGAGGGACAGTTCAGGGCAAAGTAACAGAAAGAGTGAAGGAAGGGTTTCAGTCTGGAAAGGGTGGATGTGGCTGCAGCATAGTATATGATGTCATCAAAATCAAAAATGGGTGGATCATCTTCAAGACAATCTCTCTGCTGAAAGGAAGTCGAACACTTACTTTGCTCCTGTAAAGCACCTCAGCTTGAGGGTGAAACTTCTAGTGGATGGTATCCACAACATAAAGGAATCAAGGTGACTATCCACCTGAACCTCAAGGTACTAAAAGGAGAAGATGCCATCAATGACTGCTCCATCTAGGGTATGGAAAAAGGAGAGGGGGGAGCAGCTTGGAAATCCTCTGCTTGGTGCCAAGGGCCATGGAGACCATTTTGTTGGTATTAAGAGTCAACTGATCTATAAAGAAGCAGTGCTGGATGCTTGCAAAATCCAGCTGGAGCTGAGCAGTGAGATCAGGAACTGAGGTGCCTGAGGTATCGAGCACTGTATCATCGGCATACATGTTAATGGACACAGAGAAACAGGCAAAGGGGAGGTAATTTTAAAAAATAGAATGAGATGGTGTTGATGATGGACCCTTGGGGCATGCCTGATGGGAATTGGGGGGGGGGATATCATGTCACCAACACAGACAGCTAGAGACATGAGGTGCTAAGTGTGGGAGGAGCAGGATATACAAATTGTAGGGAGTGCTGGACACAAATTCTGGGAGGTATGTTAGAAAATGTTTTGGGAGAGTAAACGTTACATCATTTTAAATGATGGTGTGTATATTGCAGAGAGGATATGATGTGTGAATTTTAGAGTTCAGGGATATAGATTTTAATATCAGATTTACTTATTATTATATATTTTTAGTTGAAAATTGGTGACCCGGAGAGGCACACTCAGCCAAGGCTCATTGCCAGGTGCAACTGGGGGACAAGCAAGAGGAGATAACAGTTACATAAAGATACAAACTAGCCTGATAATGGTGCTTGCAAAACAATGAAATAAAGTGCATAAATCGAAGAACAAATAGTAATGCCAAAACTGCAACAGAATATCAAATAAAGTGGAGTGCTGAATCAAAAAGTGTGCAAAGAAAAAATCAGTGCTGAGAAATCCAGACAATGGGATGCTTCACCAGTGCTCATAGGTGTGGTCAGGAAAGGTAAGGCATTGTTTGGGAAGAGGGTAGGCAGGAAGAAAAGGGAGGGGAAATAAGTTTTAATTGGTGTCTAATGGAGGGAAGGGACGGTGAGAGATGGATGGTGGATAGTAGTTGATTCCTGACCAAGGGGAGATGATATAAGAAAGTAGATTTTCCAGCTGTGGAGTAAGGATGGGGTAGGCAGAAAGTGTACTGGTCCCTAGAGTGCAAGGAGTAGGAAGAGGAGGTGATGGGGAAGATGAGATGGGATGAGTAGGAGAGGCAACCCAAACCAGTAATTAGAGAAGAAGAAGAAGAAGGTCTCTGGCCCCCCAGCACAGTGGTAGGCCTTCCACTTGTGATGCCAACATCCTAGGTTCAGGAATGGACCCCAGGAATCAGAGGGCAGACTGGGGGGGTGGGAGGATTGAGTGTCCGATGATCTGCTCTCATCCACTGGAGGGAAGGGTAGGTGAGTGTCTGGTGCATGCCTGACCTTTAGCAGAGGTCGAGAGGAGCAGGTGCTGGAGCCCAAGCTGCGGGGAGGCATACCGGACATTGGTGCCTTGTGGTCATCATGTTGTTTCTTGCTACTTCTTTCATAGGGGATAACAGCAAACTACTGGCCCCCATAAATGAAGCCCCATTCCACTGATCCCACTCCACCTGCCTGTGGCACTTGGCTGATGATCTAGTTTAGTATTCCATTGGGCACCTCGACATTGCCACCCCACCCTGGGGGACAAGCCAGGGATCCCCATATATTGGGAGGGGAACCCTGGTTCAGAAATTCCTCCAGGGGGGGTGTGACTGTTTGGCAGACCCACACTGGGGGGCATGCCCAGGTGGATCATCACCCACGATAAGTCATAGAGGCTGAATAGGGGCCCACTGGGCATGGAACTAAGCCTGTAGAGGATCCAGCACACAAAAAAAGAGAAGAAGGAGGCCCAGTGAAGCTCCTGACATGTGCCAAGTGAGAAGATGGATACAGAGGAGTAAAGGGAGCAGTGTTTGGTACAAGATGGACGGTTAGTAGCAAAGCGGCAGAAAGAATTGCAAAGGGTGTCCATTCTGTCCAAGGAGGTAGATGGGGCAGTGCCATAGACCACATCTACATGATGAGGATGGATAAGGAATAAATTTTAGCATATGTGGAGCATACATTTATTTATTTGCTTTTATTTACCAGGTAAGCACACTAGACAACCAAGTGCTTATATTCAGGTGTGACCCAGGAGATTACAAAGATACATTCAGGCACAACAGGCAACAACAAGTGCAGGTATAATCAAAAGCAACAGACAGTGCAAGGTCAATGCAGTAACATCTGGGGATTTACATAGCAAGTAGGAGGAAGATAATATCATGGTACGAAGGAGGCAAGCAGTAATCAGCATATTCAGGCAACAATGCCCTAAAGGATAGAGGTAGCAGATACATTGAACAGTTACAAGGTGGGATAGGAGAGGCCAATGACAAACTGGAGGATAGAACAGTAGCATATTCACAATTAATGGACAATAGAGCCAGGGTGGACCTATCACAATCAGTTCTTTAAGTAGCATCATGCTTCACTAGTAGATAAGGTGAAGAGACCCACCACCTTATGCAGTCAGAGCAGGGTGGCATGTTGGAAGGGGTACATTAAGTGCAGAGGCAGGTAGAGGCTGATTTGAGGAAGCCCCAGTGGGAGGCTTTAAAGTAGGAATGGGAGATGGAGGAGCGAGTGCTTGCTGGAAGGGAGTTCCATAATCTGGAGGCATGTGCAGCGAAGGCCCAGTCACCCATTTAAGTGCATGTTTTAGGAACCAGGTGGACATGGAAGTCACTGGACCTTAGATGGTAGGAAGGGGTAGTGGGTAAGAGGGATAAGGCGAGGGCAGAAGGGGTGGAAGTTCTGACAACATTGTCGATGAAGTTGCCTAGGACAAAGGTGCAGTGCTTTTCTGGTGGGAGCTACTCAAACTGGGTAAAGCTCACAGCAGTGGGTAAGGCCGGGAGCTGACAGTGCAAAGCGACATACACTATTGTACACCATATCCCATTTGAAGAGACTGGCTTTAGTTGCATGGTCAAAGGAGACAAGTCCATAGCAGAGCATGGGTAAGAGATGAGCAGCTGGGGTGAGGCAGCTTTTAACTCTGTACACAAGGCCCAACTTACAGTTTGAGGCCTTACAAGTATTGTGAATATGCAGAGTGAGATCCAGTTGTGGGTCAAATGTCACCCCAAGGTACTTGACAGAGGCAGCAACTTGTAGGAGGGACCCATCGGCACATGAGATCCTTAGAGGGGCAGGACCATTTTTGTCTTGGCTGTGGAGCCAAAGAGCATACATTTCTTGGAGAGATAAGAATGTACAGCTCAGATGCATGGTAGTTGGACATCTCCAGTCTGGTCAAAATGGATGATCAAGATCACATGGTATGGAGTATAAATTTTGAGTGGGGTGTAGGTTTTTCTCTGGGTTCAGGATGTGGAGTGGGACATCTCTAATCAAGTCAAAATAGATGGGCAAGATCTATCATTCTTACGTGCCAAAAAGTCAGTAAGTAAGCTGGTAAAAATGTATTTGTATATAGAGATGTGCAAAATGAAAAAATTTCCTTCCGCTAAATATTTAATGAAATTTGTGCATTTTGTAAAATATTTTCTGGGTGCAAAATGCAAAATTACATCGTGAAATGTGAAATTTTGCCCACGCAATGGTGAAATTCATTCAAGATTTGGTGAAATTTCGAATTTTGCTGCAAAATTTCACATTTACATGTGAAATTTCGCAATTTTGCACCCGGTTAAAAATGTTGCTGAATAGCAGAATTTCACAAAATGTTTTGCACTGCATAATTGCTGATTTTGCCACAATTTCACTGGCAAAATTTAAGTTCGCAACATCTCTATTTTATATATCACTAGAGACCCATTAAATTATTTTTATTTTTTATAATTTTTATTTTTATTTTTTCTGGAATTTCTTGTTATTTCTTTTTTTTCATTGGAAATTTAGTTTTATTTCTTGTTATCACATTTACATTCATACAGTACCTCAAAATGACCTTATACACACTAGAAATCATATTCCTAATATACTGCATTGTATTAAGCAGCATTATGCAGTGGTCTTGCAAGGTTTTGTGACTAAAACAATTCCACTTTTGCTTCCTTGTGGACCATCATTGTGGTAACAACGGAGTCTAAACAACAACTGCTGCAAGCATTTATTTAGATTTTGCCCACCAAAAAGCAGTTTTGTTTCACTTTATTCATGTGTTTTTTTCATTTTATTCTTTCTATATGCTGAATTTCTTGCTGTTTCTTGTTGTACCTTGAATTTCTTGTTATTTCTTTTTATACCTTAATTTCTTGTTATTTCTTGCTATTTCTTATTTAAGAAAAACACGGGTCTCTACACAGCACCCATTCCCTGGGGCTCATGGTGCTGTACATAGGCTAAGGACATAAAATATGGAATCAAGAAAAATAAAACTGTAATAAAAACAAGCATAACTTTAAGCACCTTTTGTAGTCATACGTATTCTTTTCTGCATTACTAAAGATTAGTGTTACATTCACAATGTGTGAGTCAGTTGCTGACGTCAGTGCTGATGTCAGTAATAGGGCTTGGTGTACAGTAGGTTTGCAGACCATTCCCAGGTCGTACCTGAAAATAGGCAAATGTCTTGTCTAGTGTACCTACCCGGTTAACAAAAGCTAAATAAATAAATAGAACTATTAGTTATGTGTTGTAGACAGTACCAAACTAGTTTCTCAGACTAGTGTGTAGGTCTGAGTGCAACTTGAGCAGGAAGCATTGCAACTGCAGTATGTTCTCGAGAAACTTTGTGTATTACTCAGCTTTATACCATATGTGTAGGTGTGCTAATTAGGCATTCTAATAACAGGAGGGGGAGGAATCTGCACTGAGTTAGACTCCATGTATTGATCTGTGGCTGTGAAATTACAATGCCAGCCTGATACACAGAGAAAAACAAACACTGGTGAGTGCCTAATGTTTGTTTCCATGTTGTATAAGAACATTTTTTTTGCTTAGTACGTGAAGGAGTGTAAATTACTTTTAGCAAGCTTTATTAGTGAAATTGTTGTACTTGGTTAGTGACTATATTATTAGGACTGGATATGTCAGGCAATTCTTGGCAATATTTTATTTCTTTTTTACAATTTATGTACAGTACTAAGGCAAGTCCAGTTATGATGTAACATCTTGATGTGAGTGCAGTCCTGCTTTTGCTCATTTGTACAATTTGTTTACAAAGCATAGTCCAGCCTAGATGCAGCATTTCTTTTTCAGTAACTTGCTCAGGGTCACATAGTATTTGGCTGTAGCAGGGTTTAAAGCTGTGGGTTCCAATTCTCAAAGCGAGCTTGGACTGGTGCAAGCTGTGGCAAACAGCAGCTTGCACCAAAGCCCGGTATGCTAGGGACCCTGTGGCTGATTCTGTAACAGGCAGGGTCCCGGCGGTTAAGTCCCAGTGCTTGTGGCCAGCCAGAATGGGTGCAGAATGCATGGCACAGCAGGAGGGCTTGCCGCAAGCTGTAAGTCGACCATGCGCCAGTCCAGCGGTGCCCTCAGTGGCTTTTGCCCCTCCATATGCCCGGTGGAATACTCACACTCCCCCTACCTGTTCCCAAACCAGGACTGGCACAACCCTCCACAAACCACCTCGGCCGGCCCGACTGAACTGTCACTGAGTGCATAATACATTACAGTAGATACACAATGAGCACCTACTGTAATGTTTCATGCACTCAGTGACAGTTCAGTTGGGGCCAGCCTAGGTGGTGTGAGGAGGGTTTTTCCGGTCCCAGCTTAGGGTACAGTTGGGAGGTGGGGGGTGCGAGGTGGTGGGTACATCTTTCCAGGATGGGGGGTTGAACACTATACCCCCAGGATAAATCATTTAAAAATGGAGCATATGTGGGCAGGGAGGGACTGCTAGTCCACCAGGATAATGCATTTAAACATGGGGCATATGGGGAGGGGGAGGGACACTAGTCCCCCAGGATAATGCATTTAAATATGGGGCATATGCGGGCGGGGGGAGGGATCACTAGACCACCAGGTACAGGGGTTGGCACATGTCACTGGTATGAGGACATTGGGGAGGGACCGCTAGGGCACCAGGGCATTGTCACAATGCTGCACTTAGGTCAGTTCTTTCAGGGGAGACATATCTACAGTAAGTACCCTTAGGCCAGTCCTGGCTGGTCTAAGGGTACTTAGAAATTGTCCCACTGGGAGAGTTATGAGAATCCCAATTGAAGGCTGTGGCAGCTTGTGTCTGTCACATGCCCCCTGGCGCTGTGTTGCAGCCCATTTGTGGGTGCACGGGTGGCACAAGCCATGTTTGAGGCAGGCAGCCTGCTGTTGATGCAGGCTGCCTTTGAGAATGGCTCAGGGGGTAATGTCTACTTGTACCATTTATGATTGGTGAAGGCACCTTGCACCACACTCGAGGCTTTGAGAATCGGGCCCGTGATCTCCTGGTTCCCAACAACTACTAAACTTTACTGTCTGCAAGTGGGTGTGGGAGGGGCAGTGGCTTCCAACATGTTTTGGTTCTGTTTTTTTTTCAGTTTATTTACCAAGAAGGACCCAGCTGAGCTGCAACAGTGGTGTCCTGCATTTACTACAACGTATTTACCAAAGATCATGATGTTGATATACAACATCCCATTTCCAGTAAGGTCCTGCTTCCGCACATTTTTGCAGCTGGGTCAACTGGAGTACTGTAAAGTAAATTTATTTGCTTAGGGAAACACAGTGAATATTTTTTTATCAGCAGGGACTGCACCTGCAGTTTCCAGTTCCCAACAGTGATCTCACCATTAGGCCACACAGCTTGTGATGGCAGGTGTATATAGGGGACCAAGAAAGGTAAGCAATTGCTAACAATATCTTTTTTTGTTTCCAATGCATTATTTCGACTGGATAGCTCAGCTGAGATGTAATATCTCATTTCTAGTGAGGCCCTACTTCTACCCATTTCCTTAGTTTTTGTGACAAATAAACCAAGAAAGAATACAACACAGACAACCCCAGTGCTTTCAGTCCAAACTGATTCTTCAGTTTGGATTCAAAGCACTGGGGTTCTCTCTCTTGCAGTCTTTGTTTCAGTACCAGAGTAAATGCCTATTATTTGCTGTCCAGTTTGATTTGTATTTTTATGCGGACACAGTCTTTTGTATTCTTGGCTAAGCTTTTGTTGTGGTTGTAGCGGTATCTATTGCTGTGTCCATGGTGTGCTGTTACTTCTGTGTAGGTCAGGGCTCCTCTCCTTAGGAGCCCCCAATGCAGCCATACCTGGAGGCACTGGACAAAGCCTGCTCAAAGATCAATAGCGAGCCACCATGAGTGACATTGGCAAGCTCACTTGGCAGGCAATAGAGATCCACCACCAGTGACAGTGGATAAAGCTCACTTGCTTGCTAGATTTACTAGAATAATGCCAGACGTACGTCTATCATTCTCCTAGAATATTCTAATTATTAACATTCTATAGGACATATGTTAAACCCTTAATGGACTATTGATCACAGTTCCGGGGGGGGGGGCATTATAGATAGAAATAAGCTAGAAAAAATACAGAGAAAAGCATCCAAATCTATAAGAGTATTGAAAAATTAGATTTTGAGGACATGTAAGATAGGACATGAGTCAGGGGAGACATATTATTTTACAATTTAAATAAGGATGATTGTCTCATGTTCAGTATGAACATTAAATTCAAATCTGATACAGTCACATCTAGAGGACAAATCAGATACAGCCTTTGCCTTTTGAAACAAATATACTTAAAGGACAATCTGAGTTTAAACATGTTAAATTATAAAGTAAGAATATTCACATCTTTAAAACACAGTTTGAAGAGGGAGGGAGGCAAGTTCAGGAGTAACAGGAGGAGGGTACTGCTTCAATAGGGACAAGGGCAGAGGTAAATGGAGAAAAAGACAAAGGCAGTAAGGACAGGGATGGGGCAAAAAGAAATAAAGCCATAAAAAATGGAGGGTAATGAGAACCAATGCCCGTAGTCTAGGTAAAAAGCTCCCCAAAATGGTGACCTTGATGGAAGAGGGATGCCTGGATATCGTGGCATTCACAGAAACATGGTACACAGAGAACCATGATTGGGATGTCAACATACCAGGGTACACAATCTACAGGAGGGACAGGGAGAGAAGAAGAGGAGGAGGAGGGTAGCTCTCTATGTAAAGGAAGGGATCAAAGCAATAGAACTAAAGGGTAAACGGAGGAGAGGAGGCACTGTGGGTCACCCTGGAGACAGGAAATGGCTCCACAATCTGCAGAGGGGTTGTACACAGACCTCCATCTCAGGGGAAGGAAACAGACAAGGAATGATGATAAAAGGCATCCTTAGAATGGCAGAGAAATGGGAGATATTGCTGATGGGGGACCTGAATATGCCAGATGTTAACTGGAACACCTTTGCTGCAGTCATATCCAAGAGCATGGCCATTCTCAATGCCCTACAGGGGGCATGCCTCAGACAGCGAGTTTTGGAACCCACTTGGGAGGGAGCAAACTTAGACCTGGTACTCTCAAATGGGGATGGAGAGAGGATCTTTGATCTTGAAGTGGGTAGCCATCTGGAAACAAGCAACAACCAAACAGTGTGGTTCACCATAAACTTTGCTGTAGAGTCAAGCCACACAAAAGTGAAGGTGCTGTACTTCAGGAAGGCTGATTTTGTTAAAATGGGAGAGTGCCTCAGAACAGCACTAGCAAAGCAGGCAAGAAGGTGGGGTGGAACAACAATGGGGAAACATCAAAACCACCATCACAGAGGCAACAAGCCTTTGTGTGAAGCAAATAAACAAATCAAAAAGAAAGAAAAAAAACACTATGGTTCTCAAAAGAAGTGGTGGGGAAGGTAAGGAAGAAAAAGATAGCATTCAGGAAGGAAACACAAAAGAAACAGGACAGAGAACTGTACCAGTTAAAGCAGAAGGAAGCGGGGAAGGCAGTCAGAATAGCAAAGGCCCAAACTGAGGAAAAGACTGCTAACTCAGTTAAGAAGGGGGATGAAACCTTTTATAGGTACATTAGGGAGCAAAGAAATACTAAGGCAGGGATACTGAGGCTGAATAAAGAGGAGGGTGGTTGGTCAGAGAGTGACAGTGAAAAAGCAGGGATACTGAATGAATACTTCTGCTCAGTATTCACAATGGAAAAGCAGGGGGAGATACCTTATCCAGTCAATAGAAACACTCTAGATAGGGTGGTTGATATTAGTCTTTTCACAGAAGAAAGGATTCTGAAAGAACTCTTAAAACTGAAGGTGGATAAGCAGTGGGGTATGATGGGATTCATCCCAGAATTCTAAAAGAACTAAGGGAAGAACTAGTAACACCACTGCCTACCCTTTTTAATGAATCATGGGAGGATGGTGTGGTACCCAAGGACTGGAGGAGGGTGAATGTGATTACCCTTTACAAAAGTGGGAGCAAGACAGAGGCAGGAAACTACAGACCTGTCAGTTTGACCTCAGTGGTAGGGAAAATGATGGAATCACTTCTGAAGGAAAGAATTGTTGCGTACCTAGTCAGTGGCACACAGGACCCAAGGCAGCATGGATTCACAGCAGGAAGGTCATGTCAGATGAATCTAATTGATTTCTTTGAATGGGTGACCAAAGTAGTAGACCAGGGAGGGGCTGTGGACATGGCCTACCTAGACTTTAGCAAGGCATTTGACACAGTCCCACACAAAAGATTAATAAACAAATTAGCCAGCCTGAGAGTGGGTCCCAAGGTGGTAGCCTGGATAAAACACTGGCTGGACAGCAGGACACAGTGGGTAATAGTAAATGGAGTCCACAGTGAAGAAAGGAGGGTTACTAGTGGGGTACCGCAGGGTTCAGTACTGGGGCCGATCCTTTTTAGTGTCTTTATAAGTGACATTGCAGAGGGACTGGAAGGGAAAGTATGTCTCTTTGCAGATGACACAAAGATCTGTAACAGGGTTGATACGCAAGGTGGGGTGGAAAGGATGAAAAGGGACTTGGCAAGGTTGGAGGAATGGTCAAATGTATGGCAGCTTAGATTCAATGCAAAGAAGTGCAAAGTAATGCACCTGGGAAACAAAAACCCAGGGGAAGAGTACACAGTGGGGGGTGAGATACTGACAACAACAAAAATGGAACTGGACCTGGGGGTAGTCATATCAGATGACCTAAAGGTGGGCCAGCAATGTGAGAAGGCAGTAAGGAGGGCTGGGGGGATACTGGGATGCATAGTGAGAGGCATCACCAGTAGAAAACAGGAAGTTGTTGTCCCTCTGTACAGACAGTTGCAAGACCACATCTGGAGTACTATGTACAGTTCTGGAGACACCATCTCTGCAAAGACATAGACAGGGTGGATGCTGTCCAGATGAGGGCAACCAAAATGGTGCAGGGTATGCACAAGAAGACATATGAAGAAAGACTAAAGGAGCTTAAGATGTATAGCCTGGAGGAAAGGAGGGAGAGGGGGAACATGATAGAAACTTTCAAATATCTCAAGGGAATCAACAAAGTCCAAGAGGGTAGCATCTTTCAGAAAAAGAGATGTGAAAGAACAAGGGGGCACAATGTGAAGATAGAGAGGGGATGGCTCAGAGGTAATGTGAGGAAATATTTCTTCACAGAGAGGGTTGTAGATGCATTGAACAGCCTTTCTGAGGAGGTCATAGAGTCAAAAACAGTGGGGGACTTCAAGAATGCATGGGACAAACATAAGGCAATTCTAGTGGGGGGGGGTAGGAGGAAGTAGGCTGTTGTTTAACTAGGATCTGTAGCTTATCCATTAGGTAGGGAAATGGGCAGACTAGGTGGGCCAAGCGGTCCTAATCTGCCATCAAATTCTATGTTTCTATGTTTCACAGAGAGGATGGTAGGTCCCTGTAACAGACTGCCAGAGGAGGTGATAGGGGCCAAAATGGTAGTGGAGTTTAAGAGATCATGGGATAATTACATGGGAATAACCAGAAGAGAGAAGGGGATAAACCTGGAAGAAATGAGGGGGCAAAAGTCTCCCTCGAAGGGTGGGTGCAGGGGGGGGAGGGACTAAGAGGTAGGTCTAAGGCTACCAATGTGGATGGGTTGGGGCATATTGGATGGGCCAAGGGGTCATTTTCTGCAATCAGATTTCTCTGTTTCTATGTTTCTTAAGATTAGATTTATACATGAGTGAGGCTGGACTAGTGGAATAGTACCAACGAAAAGTGGGAGGAGCACCATTTTATATGGACCACTAGCATCTTCTACTCTCTCTAATCTAGTAAATCCTAATAAACAAAGAGGAGGTGGCCAGTCCTTGCTCTTGGGATCCCACTGCTCCTATCATTTCAACCTGCTGCAGCCTTGTCTGGTTCTTCTAATCAGGAGGTGCTCATAACTGCTGGCAGTGGGAGCGACTTCATGAGGGAGTGAGTTTGGCAGTGGGAGAAATATTCTGTCAGTTACTGAAGGGGGAGGATTTGGAGACAGGCAAGTGTGGCAGCAAGTTGGACAGTCTGTCAGTAGCCCTTTAACTTCCTTTAACCCCCAGCACTTGCCCACGCCTTTTGCAATCACTGGTTTTACAAGGACAGCTATGTTACTTGGCAGTACTATAACTTTCTCCACTGCCCCACTCTTTGCAAATACTGACTTTGTTGGCAGAAATCTGTCACTTTGTGGCACTTTGCCTTCATGCACCCCACCTTCAACATTTACAATATGCAATTCCTGGCAGTGAAAAGTGCATTATAAATACCATAACAGGCTGCCTGAATATACTTACTGCAGCTCTGAGCATGCACACCAGTGTTCTCTTCACATACAGAAAAGATGACTTTGGTTTGCATGCTCAGTGTTACAGAGTGTTCAAGCAGTCCATGTTGGCATTCCTGTGAGGCATACTATGCCATGGCCCTCCTGGTGACTTCTTGACAGCCATGTGGTTTGTGTTTTTAAGGCTGTGAATTGCATGTTTCATAATGTTTCCTGTAGGAGCCAGAAACTTACAGCTGCAGGGCATTCCATATCAGCTGCATTCACTGGTAATCACACAGAATTAAACAATACAGTATCTTGAAATAAAGTGATGAATGCATGTTACTGCAACTCTGTAGTCTTCAGTGATAACTTGATCCAGTTACATTGAGGTAACTTGAAGTATACTGCAGGTATACTGCCTTAGAAGACAACTTTTTTTATTTCTCCCACTGTATCTGTCTCACAGCAGATAGACTAATCAAAATAATGAATTACAGAGCTCTTTGGCAGATTGATATCTCAACACAAAAATGATGTGCAAGTAACTATGACTTTCAACAGGAAAGTGTTGGCAGGTGTTGATGTGTATGAAATAGCCCCATTCTGGTATTCAAGTGAATCCACAGCCCTGTACCACTATTGGCAGATAAGTGGTAGAAGCTGTATTCTCCATTGCTCACTGGCTAGCATCCTGCCACGTCTACTTAATCCACACATGATGCCAACATGTTTCCTTGCATTCTGCAAGCAATCATAAAAAGCAGGGCAGGATATCTACCTACAGCTAGAACATGTTTGCCTCAAAACTGAATGTACAAAACATACAAATGTAAATATCAGAACACTACACAAACAAGCTCAGAGGAAACAACCTGTTAACAAACAGAAAACAATATCCTGAGTAAATAAGGATAGAGTTAATGTATGCCATATCTTCATGTTCCTTAAACGAAATACTTTTACTTTTCATTAGTTTAAAGGTTCACTAGTTTAACAAGGCAAAAACTACTGAATCAGCAAGAACTAATTTAACATGTGGATGTACCTGAGTCAATTTGTTTAGCATAAAGAAAACCTTTTTGTCTAGATTTCTTTATTTTTTCAGCATATTTCAAAATTGTAACTGCAATAAGCTACTCAAGGGCATGGATGGATGCTGAATTAATGGACGCCCCCACTGCATAAGGCACTCTGCTATTGGCCTTGTATCTTACTATGCAGCTGACCTGTGCAATAATTCACATACACCCATGCTCTGTAATGGCTTATTATCCACATAAAGCATTTCATCCAACCTCATGCCTATATTCCCTTTTGAGAAACAAAATTAGTTAGGTAGACTATGGGTACCACCCTTTCACTCCAGTTTCTGCTGTGAAATAAAATTACTCTGTCACTCCACTGGTTATACCATCACACACCAATTTCCATTGTAGAACGATGACAGCCCCCCCAGCACAGTTAGCATCCATCATCCTTCACCTCGCATCTGGCACTCAAATTCCCCTAAATAGCTTTTGGACATGGTGGACAGAGCAGTTTATGATGACTGTCACAGGCCTATCTCCCACCACATCAGCCATCTAACATCTGAACGACTGAGACTGAGTGTGCTCATATTGTAGAAGCCCAGTACATGGCCAATAGGTCCCTGTCATTTAGACAACAGCCATCTGAGGTAATGAGACAATAGTCTATGTCAGTTGCCATCCATCATTCTGCCTGCCACATACACAGGCATTTTTGGGTGAGTAGCATGCTGTGAAGGGTGTTGAGGGTGGTGGGTACTGACTGGGTGGACTTTGCTGGTGAGGGAGGATGTAATTTTATAGTAGTGATTGATTCAGGAGTGGGTACATCTGAAAATACTGGGATGCTTTCTTTTCACAATGGAGAGCAGGGTAAGAGGGGTGCAACTGAACTACCAGAGTAGCTTCTTTCACATCAAAGATCAGAGGGGTAGGAGGAGTAAAGGGACTACAAAGGTAATTTAATTTCACAATTCGGACAGGAATAGGAGGGTGTACCACTGGGCTATTAGGGTAATTTAATTTCAAAACATGGATCGGTGCTGTTGGGGTATACCACAAGATTGGCAGAATTTTATACATTAGTGTACTGGCATGAGGTGAGGGTCAGGACAATGTTCAGAGCTCTGCGTAATGCATCAGTTCATACATATGAATTGAGACATTGTGCAGCGCTGCTAATGGCCACATTATGGCATGCAAATTGCCCTTTACTACTTTGCATATCATATGTAGTCATTAGCATGCAGGCCCCTGAGAAGAACAAAAGAAGAAGGGATTTGAAGCGTCGGAGTCCTTTGCTCCTGGTTGTTGGTTGCCAGCAGGGGACTGTGATACTTCATGTAAATGCACCTTGTGTGGTGCTACCATAGCCCAATATTTATACGGGTACTGCACTGGACAGAAGATGACTTATGAATATGCCTTCATGATGACCATGCACTACAGTAAATTGTTAAGCTCAGACAGCCATGTCTGAATATGGGAGCATTTACCTGTAGGTTTACTGCAAGGTTGAATGTTCTACTAGTGTGATTCTAAGTTTAAAATGCTGGGGGGGTTGTGAAACAAAAGATAGTGTGCTTGATATAAATTACTATAATGCTTACACAAAAAGAAGCTCAGACACTGAAGTGATCAGTAAATATAATCCTGCTCTTGAGGTGTATCAGTTAACCAACTTTGCACTCTTTTTTTGCTGTTTTTTGTCCAGAGTGATTGCATTTCCCTTTGGAATCAAACTTGATTTGAAAATAAAAACACTTAAGAAAACATCCATGGGGCTCCAGCAATGTCTCTGGGAAAATTAAGAGCATATCATTCATAATTCTCAGATTCCAGAACCTCTCATCTTTGGTTCTCAGTTCTCAAACCCTGTGATGTCACAAGGAGACACTCTTGATTAGCCAAGAGACTTTTCCTGAGCCTCATTTTCGTATATTATAAAGCAAGCCAGCAATATCTTATTTAAATAACACAAATCACTTCTTTGGGGTCTGCAAGTACCTTTGGTAAGTTATGATAATTTTGTCAAGACTTATTTTATGCTTTATGTGAGTTGACCATGCATTAGTTGTATGGTCTGTGTAGCTGAGTGTAAGTGAATTGTAGTACTGGTTGGAACTTTTCCTATACTGTTGTAAAACAGGGCACCAGCATGCATGTTATATGTGGTTCAGCGCTCAGTACTTATGTTACATACTGTAGCTGAATAATGTAGGTTGTGCTTGGATACAGAGGCCAGATCAATAAGTAGGACAATGCTCACCAGGTATTAGCAGTTTGGATTGATCAGTGCTTAGGTACTTCGAAATAGTCATGTGCAAGTCAGTGATTATAGTACAAGTGGACTGGATAGTCTATGCAAGGTGCTTAGATGCTTGAACTGATGAGTAACTTGTTATGACTTGATATTGGTTTGGCTTTTTCTGTATCCCACTGCAAAAAAAGAATGCTTAGTCCAGTAGTATGAGACCCCCAAAAGAATAATGATATCAAATGATTATCTCTTCCAACTCAGGAAAGTGTGACCAGTAGTGTACAGGATAGGAAAAACCCCCTTTGGGGGAAACCTCTGAGGACCCATGGCTACTGACCTGCCTGTCCTTCTGGGCATACTAAGCGAGAATAATCTTAAGTAACAATGTTAAGTTATAGGCTAATTCGAATTCCAAAGTTGTAGATCCTGATCCAGTGAAGCAAAAGCTGAATAAAGTACTGAATATTCCAGTCGGTGAATGTAGCAGCATCCTTCTAGTAACTCCTAGTCCGAGAATCCATGTCCAGGGCAGAATAATAGTAGATTGAAATGCGTGTTTGATGTAATTCGAAACGTCGAAGTTGCATTGGTGAAGCGCTTCAGCAAACAAGGAAGTCTTCTCTGAGGAGAACCAGTAACCAAGGCTGAAGTCTAAAGTCCAAATCCAGAGTATGAGAACAGGTGGTTTATGTTCTGCTTAGCAGACTGGCAAATGAAGGCTTTAGTGATGAGCATGGAGCTAGGTGCAGGTTGTGCTATCTGGCAATAGCGGAGCAGTAGAAACTTCTAGTCCAGAGTGGGTGAGACAAGTAAGTGGATTAGAATAGATCTTAGTGTGAATAAGTAAACATACGTTTGATGACCTCCAGGTCCTGAGGGATGAAGCAGGTCATAAAATAGGTGAGACAGTCTTTGATGAACATCTAGGCCCTGGAAGGGCGATGCAGGTAGTATTAGCAGATAGCGTGAATAGTGGACCTATACATGGTCGGCAGCAGTAGTAGTAATATTGAACCTATATGATACATATGTAGTGGCAGTAGACTACTGTTGTGTAGATTATATATGGTATACAGCGGAAATCGTTGAGGGAATTTAAAAAGCATGTAAGTTGAAAAGCTTTCTTCCGGTGGTCAAATTATTAGTATAAAGCGCTGGAAATATACATGTTTTGGAAACCAGAAGGGTAAAGCAGCTGGAATTTAACTGTAAAATAGTCTGACAAATCATGAATTGAAGTGCTTCGAAGATATGGATATTACTCATTGATGAAGGCTGAATCAGATGAAGTAATGTCGTATTGGATCCAAAGCTTTCGAGCATTACAGTAATGTCAAGGTGTAACCCGTGAGATTGAGAGTCTTCCAGATGGCTCAACTTAAGTCCTGGTAGAAGTGTAGTAATTAATAGGAACTGAAGCAGCAAGGCAGAAGCATTCAAAGAAAAAGCTGACGTACAGCTAATCAATCCAGACGTGAGTCCATAGTAGATAGAGCTCCTAAGGCTGGCAGACATGGCAGCAGGCAAGCGTAAAAGAAGGTGTGTACCTCCAGGCCCCTATGCTGGGTGAGGCAGGTGTTGAGTAGAAATAGTTGAACCCCTTGGCCCGATGAGCAAAGCAGGTCATTGAAGCAGACAAAGGTGGTGTAGTAATAGAAGTTCAAGGACCTCCAAGCCTGTAAGGGCGCAGGTCTTTTGAAGTGTGATGCAGGTAACCTCCAGCCCCAAGGGGCAAGGCAGGTTGCAGAGCAGTGGAGGATAGAGTCATAGTAATATCAAACTGTATGTAATGCAGAATTAGCAGCAAGTAGTAAGGACTAGATTGTGAGTGGTATCATAAATGGTAGCATAATCCTGAGCCAAATCTGAGCAGTGTAGAAATATATTCTGAGTCATACTTATGAAGCAGTAGGAAGTCATTATGAAACAGTAGTAGTGACTCGGAAGGAGTTGAAGCAGTATGGCAAGCGCATCCTGAGGAATTAAGGTGAATATCCGATAATCCAGAACTAAATCCAATGGAGAAAAAGCATATCCTTGACAACTGAAGTAAGTGTGAGTGGCAAGATGAGGGTTGCAAGGTCCAGGATCTTGGTAGTGAGATAGCAATGTGAATCATAATTAGTAGCCATATGGCATAGAAACAGGTTAGATTTGAGAAGTAAGTCATGATAATGAAGGCATGATGGAGTAGAGCTCAGCTGAGAATCAGGAGGACTTGGGAGTGATGGTAGATCCAAGTGAATAAGCATCCTAGAAGGAAGCATCCAAGGGACATGAGTGTAGACTAAGCTTATGAGGAGTAGGATGGCAGCTAGACCACACATAGGTCAGCTGGTAGAATGAGTAGAGCTGCAGCTAGACCCCATGAAAGTTAGTGAAACCGCAATCATTGCTCTAGTTTGCAAGAGCAGGGATGCTTGCCAGGTGAAGCTCCCGTGTAGCCAGCAGAAAAGACTAACCCCACGTAGGTCAGACAGGAAGGGAGAGAGTCAAGCTAGTCACTACATAGGCTAGATGGCTAGTACGTCACCATGGAGGGAAACCAGGCACAGTAAATATATCAGAGGTAGAAGCCGTGGTAAAAACAGTAGGCAAATATGAATTGGAAAGGCAGCTGTAGAATGACATGTAGGCTGGTGGCAAGATAGCAGTACTGGGTTCGGCACATAGGTGAACAAATGGTAGCAGAAGTGCAATTGGTTAGCAGCATTATGGCCACATCCAGCTAAGCAAAATGAAGCGAGCTGCTAGCAGCAGGACCGGAGGTTAGAACTATGAGGAACAGGCATGCCACAAGGGAAGGACAGGGTCCAGCGCAGTCATATGGGGATGGTATGAATTATGACTCTGTGCGAAGGCTTCGGAGGTTGCATGCCAAACTTGCGGATTAAGTCCTGTTGTCACAGCAAGATTGCTCGGAATGGTATAGATACCTTGTATGGCTAAGTATAAATATGGTAGCAGTCATAGTGCCTGAACATCCATGCCTAGAAGTACAGGTGATCCACAATAGAGTGGGGTAGCCAGGCTGAGGGGCAGCACAGTGCAGTCATAGAGGGAGTGCCGTATGGATGGTCATACCTCTCAAACCCCCATCTGAAGATCAGCGCACTGGTCTTTGAATCAGTTAGGCTAGAATGAGTAGCACATTAGTATTGTAATCAAGTATATGTCTATAGATAGTGGGCCCCATACATTAAATGATAAGGAATGTTTCGGCAAAATAGGTCAAAGCTTACTAAAGGTGCGTGTCCAGAACTAACTCAAATATTAGGAGGAACATCTGAATCCTGTGATGAGTAAATTGAGCTGAGTGCAAAAATCAAGCGCTGTGCAGAAGTTGTAGCAGTGGAGAAGTATGCATATGATAGAACAGAGCCCCGTAATGGCGAGCTATTGCAGATTGGTAGTGAAGCCTTCACTAGAAGGTCCTGGCAGGTGATAGACAAAGGTCCAAGAAGGAGATGGTCTGAAATAGCAACCGAGCCGAAGGCAGCAGAAGGATTCCACAGCAGATGGGTAAAATGCCGAGAGCGGAGGCAACCATGATCCTGTGTAGCAGTGAGGAGTAGGGAAACCCAGTTTGGCAATGGCGGTCTGTTGGAAGGACTCCGAACTGGAAACGGTAGGTGAAACAAGTCGGAATGCTGAAGCCAAGTGCAGGAACCATGCAGGTGTAGCTGTGAATGGAGACATATGGTGTACCAAGGAGCGGTGGCTGATCAGGAAAGATATAACCAAGATGGAAGAGGCAATAGAAGCAGCAAAGCGGAAGGAGCTTAGCAGCAGCAGAAGGCAGGCTAGTAGAGTAGCAGGCAGCAGGCTACAAAAATGAGCACAGGAGAGAGAGTGAGGAGAACCCCCCCCAAAAAAAATTAGAAAGCAAACAAACAGGGAGCAGGGAGGGAGGGGAATGGAAGCAACGACAACAGAAGAAGAAGGGGGGAGGCACAAGCCAGACAGATGAAGGGAAGAGAGCAGCCAGTACCAATGCAGCACATGGTGAGTGCGACTTGCTCTAAGCAGAGCTGTGGTTTGCCTGCCAATTTAAGTATGGTATGGGGGAGGAGCTCTTTCCCCATATAACCACAGGCATGCACCTTTCAATTGAACATATACGCATGAGTACCTGACAGGAATGTCTTTGTCCCACTCTCAGCTGCTTACCATTATTCTCACATTCTATTTCTCCATTACGCCTGCTGCCATTGTAACTTTCTGGGGGGTAGAGTTTTACCAACCAGGTATAAACGGTGGAGACCAGGCCATATATTTTTAGAGGGTGGCAGATTGGTTAACTTTCTAAAAGGGCAGTTGCTCGAGCTGGTGGCAACACTGATGAAGGCCCTCTGTGGTGGGAGGCCATCCCTGCCAGTGGCAATGTGAAGAAAGCCCTCTGGGAGCAAGAGAGACCACTGTGTATTTCATCATTGATAAAGCCACTGAGGTGGAAAGCATTCCCACATTCCCACTGCAAGCTGTAATGCATGACTTTGTAATGGTGCGTGTGTGTGTGTGTGTGTGTGCGCGTGTGCACATGCAAGTACGTTGTGAGTGTGGTTTGTTTATGGCTGTACTGTCATTAAAACTTCAGCATGTTGATTAAGCTTATTTATACTCAAATGTTTGACCATTAATTCAAACATGATTAGATTCATGAGTGCTACTTGTTTATACAATAATATTTCTACAGATCAGAATTGTCATTATCCAGTAAGTTTTTACAATTCATACTAGCCATTTTACGATTTGATAACAGTATGTCAGTGCGTACAGGAAGGTCTCCTGCACTAAGATATGATGCATGTATTCTGATTCCACTAGTTTTTACCACTGCACTTCCAGAAGTGTTGATTTCCTTATTAAGTTATGGGTATTCTTTTTCATTACAAAGCTACCTGTTTTGAAAGAGTGTACTGATGACATCAGAACATGGTTTCATATTCTGCCAACCAGAAAACTCAGAAATATATTTGCTGTATTTATGAAGAAGACACATTTACAAAATATAGATTATCAAATACCTACAACACAACCATGAGATTGTTTTTTCAGTAAGTTTTGTGTTGGTCTGCATAGATGATTTGTGTAGCTCTGATTACACACACACACACACACACACACATGATGGAAGTGGGTTAGTGGTGAAATTGGAATAGCTGCAGGAAGAAGAAAAGCGTTAGAAGAGATGAAGATGCAGCTTAGGGTTCTCATAAGTAATTAAAGTTACATCAGTGATAGCAGGCATTGGATCTCAGGAGGCATTTTCTTCTCTAAGCTTAGCAAAGGTTGTGGGAGGCTTCAAAAGTAACGTCATTCTGATTCCAATCAGTATCAAAAGAGCACTGAATGAAACTCACTTAAAATGTGTATTTTTATATCAATCTCCAAGTCAGTCAACCAAAACATGGATGGCAAATGTTGCTGCACAGAGCAGAAACAGCGCTAATGAAAAAGAAAGTTTTAAAATCCTTTGCAAACAGCTTCTAGAAAGAACGTGCATGTGGAGATAAAATGGCAGAGTTTGAATTTTAAAGTAACTTATGAGCATCAGAGATGATAGCAACTCTCAGTGTACAGTACTGCAAACTGTAAATCCAATTTATTGTAATTACAAGGGCTATAAAAGCAGCCCACAATAACATTTGTGATCCTGAAATCTTTAAGTTTACTACTGACCAATTATACAGAAGTATTTATTCTTCTGGCAGCTTGCCCACCATCCATCATCCAGGTGACCCCTCCAGCTCCATCACCACCTTACCTTCACCAAGGGTTGGGGGATCTGTCAGCATCATGGGTCTCAAATGGACCAGGGAAACATCATTGGGGTGGCTCAATTTCTATTCCTGGCATTTCTTCCTATTTCCCCTGACCCTCCCAACTTCCTGCATGGTGTTGATCAGTGCCCAGATGGGCCCTGCATGCTACCAGCAACATGGCTTCAGAAGAGCAAGTTCACCAGCAGACTGCAATTGGTGACTGTGATGGTGGAAGATTGGCATCAGTCCAAGCCTCCCTGAGCCACTCTTCAACAGACTGCAATGGGTGACTGTGTTGGTGAAAAACTGGCAGCAGCCCAAGCCTGCCTGAGCCACTCACCAGCAGACTGTAATAGGTGACTGTGATGGTGGAAAACTGGCATCAGTCCAAGCCTCCCTGAGCCACATGCCCAGCTTACCAAGTTCATTCCTGATCCCGCGTCTGCAGCATGGCAACACATCAGCCATCAGCAGGCTGTTGTAAAGCAGATGCACTTGTGTAGTAGTCCACAACAAATTTCATCACATAATGTTCTAGAAAGATTACATTTCTGATATCCTTAGATTCATTATCTGTGAATTTTTAATTTCCTAATATTTTAAAACAACTTTTGCTAATAAGTTTGTAATCGGTAACTCAAGTCAATTAAAAGGTATCAATGCCTGTAGCAGGTTTTAAAAATGTCTTCCTTTGGGGTTCCCTATAGACTGTACAAGCTAGATCCACACAGTAAATGTGCAGTATTTGTATAAAGAGGGTGGTAGCACACATTTTTGGAGGGTTAAAGCCCATGGTTCTAGGGGGTGGAAAAACTGGCCACTCCCCCACAAGGCCGATTTAAGGGTCGCTCCTCTCATGTCACACGCAAGCTTTTTCCTTGCGCTAGAGGCATCTCCTGTCCTTGCTCCCCTCCATGTTTCACCTGTTCTTTGGGCTTTTGTCCATGTTTCTGCAGCTGCCTCCAGCTGCTGGCCCCTCTCCTGCCCATTTCCCTCTGCCCCCCATCCCTCCTTGACATTCTCTGCATGCCACTCCCTCCTCTGCCTTCTGGCCCCAGTACTTTGTTCTATGTCCTTCTTCCTGGGTCTTCCTCTTTTGGGCATTTTCTGCCTACTTTACTCATACAATACAACTAACTGACCTATGCTACCAGCTGAACCCACATTACTAACACCAGCTGAACTCACAGGTCCTCATAGACCCATGCTACCAACAGAACCTATGCTACCATCTGACCTAAGTACAGGTCTTTGATTAGAGATGCAGCAAAATTAAATTCTGTGGAGAAGTGAACACAAAGTGGCCACTTCGCTTTATCACTCCACTACACAGAGTGGCCAATAGGAAAGGGTCACTTCATCTTGTAATTATAACTTTGCGTTGTCATTCCACCTTAATGTGAAGTAAGGCAGAGTGGCAACAATATTGGTAGTCCCCCAGTGCCCCCACACATACACAGTCACCAGAATTAATCTGCATTCCCAAAATGCTACTGTCTTGTGTCCAGAAAACTCTCCAGTGCTGACAAAGTGATGAGAGCACAACAAGAAATATGAAGTCTCCCAGAATTAATGGCACACTCAGTCATGTGCGCAGTAGATGTGGTCACATCACACACAGACACCAGAATTAATGTGCATACCCAAAATGGTACTGTCTTGTGTCCAGAAAATTCCCCAGTGCTGATGAAGTGAAATGAGAGTGTAACAAGAAATGAAAAGTCTTCCAGAATTAATGGCACACTCAGCCATGCACACTGTGGTCACACACATTCACCAGAATTAATTTGCATCCCCAAAATGCTACTGTCTTGTGTCCAGAAAATTCCCCAGTTCTGGCAAAGTGAAATGAGAGGGTAACAAAAAATGCAAAGTCTCCCAGAATTAATGGCACACTCAGTCATGCACGCAGTGGTCACAGACAGTCACCAGAATTAATTTGCATCCCCAAAATTCTACTGTCGTATGCCCAGAAAATTCCCCAGTGCTGGTGAAGTGAAATGAGAGGGTAACAAAAAATGCAAAGTCTCCCAGAATTAATGGTGCACTCCGTCATGCGAGTAGTGGCCACACACAGTCACCAGAATTAATGTGCATCCCAAAATGCTACTGTCTTCTGCCCAGAAAATTCCCCAGTGCTGGTGAAGTGAAATGAGAGGGTAACAAAAAAATGCAAAGTCTTCCAGAATTAATGGCACACTCAGTCAAGCACGCAGCAGTCACAGACAGTCACCAGAATTAATTTGCATCCCCAAAATGCTATTCTCTTGTGTCCAGAAAATTCCCCCATCCTGATGAAGTGAAATGAGAGCGTAACAAGAAATGCAAAGTTTCCCAGAATTAATGGAGCACTCCGTCATGCGAGCAGTGGCCACACACAGTCACCAGAATTAATGTGCATCCCCAAAATGTTATTGTCTTGTGTCCTGGAAATTCCCCAGTGCTGACAAAGTGAAATGAGAGTGTAACAAGAAATGCAAAGTCTCCCAGAATTAATGGTGTACTGCAAATGTACAGACAGATTAAGATTGTGCTGTGCACTCAAGAGATGTAGAGTCAGACACAAAGACACGACACCTAACCAGTGCTCACAAGTCACAAATCCAAATCTGGAAAAGAATATATTTTGCCGGTTGGGGGGGGGGTAGTGCACAGCAGTAATAGTTCACTACCAGTGAAGATACCACAAAGCAGTATAAAAAAGGCATGCAGGTGCGGTGGATAGCAGGTTCACACTGCTGCAATTACTCTGGCACAATAAAAGTTGTCTGATTTAATGGTATGCATTGCACACACATTCACATACACACTACAATTATTGCATAGCAAAGTAAAAACCTTTAGTAATATAACCAGATGTTTTAAACAAACTGAAATTATACACTCCTACACCACTACACTCATCAAAAAATGTCAAGAATTACTGAAAATATTACTGTGTGTACATTAATACAGTTATACAAGAAAAATATAACCAAAACAGAAAGACCACCTTTTTCTCTCAGTTAGTCTACCTACACCACAAGTACACCCCTCCCCCAAAGCACACTTCACAGTACACAGACTGACTGTTCTAAATTAACATTCAAAATCCACACACAAACAATAAACACTTGATGATATGAGCAAAACAGGGTTTCCTACAATCGATGCACTAAATTTTGAGAAAAAAAATGGCTCAAAAAGGTTTTTTAAAAGCTTTTACAGAATTTAAATCGCAGAGCTCTGAGAGGAAACTGTCTCCATCTTCCACTACACACACACTACACAGAACTGAGGCTGTGCAGAACAATCTAGAGCCCATGTGGCCCGCAATCCCATGAAGCACTGCAAATTTACCTTGGAGCTCAATAACAAGGTGAAGGGACATGAAGTACATTGATTCCAATGTACTTCACCTTAAAATTGGTGGAGAAGTGGTTTGGGGAAGGCAGAATAATGCAAAGTCATTGCTTTCAATGGACTTCGCATTATTCATTATAACACGAAGTACTCCGCTTCACATTGAGGAGCGTTTTGTGGATCCGCGTTCCTCCTTGAATCACTCCACTGAGCGAATATTGGCAACTTCGCCAACCTCTATCTTTGATCCTGATAAACGTTCACCACCTTGTATGCTTGCTGGACACTCTTTTGGGGCTTCTTCCTAAGGTACCTTTAGTCAAGGGAATCACTCCAGCAGCACCTCTAGGGGTGGAACCCTCTTATAGCATTCCTTATCTTTGTACCGCTACAGGGAGGTATGTCCCACAGATGGAGAGGTGAACAGCCAAAGTTTATTTATGTTACACAAGCATGAAACCAGCTGCACAGACACATAGAATTGGAGGGCTAAAGCATGTGGTTCAAGGGATAGTGCAACTGGCCAAGCCCCCATAAGGCCCATTTAAGGGTCACTCCTCCCACGTCACACACAAGCTTTTTTCCTTGCCTCTCCATCTACCCCATCTCCTCCAGTGGCATGCCTCTCTCTACCATGGTCTTCCTCCTAAGTTACCATTAGTCAAGGGAATTACTCCAACAGCACTTCTAGGGGTTGAACCCTCTTCTAGGGTTACTTATCTTCATACCCCTACAGGTTGGTATATCCCATAGATAGAGAGGCGAACAGCCAAAGATTATTTATGTTACACAAGCATGAAACCAGTTGCACAGGTACATTGAACTGCTGGTAAGTAACACAGCATTACACTGCAATATTTCATTTATGCATGGTGTGCATGACAAGAGAACAGGACCTTTTCAAAACTTTACTACTGCATAGTACAGTTCAGAAATGAAATAAAATTAAAAAAGAGAGGATATATTTCTGGTTTTGCCAGAAATACATTATTAATAAAAAATATATATATATAATGACTTTTTTGCCACTGATACTGCTACTTTATTATCTACATTTGTGTCTTCTGAGATCTTTGTTCAAAAGAGTGGCTTGCAACTCTCCCTAACATATGGTATTAGATTATAACCTTTGTTATATTAATGTATCTCGAATTTATTATCCCAACTGAACTACCAGTTGTTTCTAGGTTTTCATTTAATTCTTCTGCAAGATTTAACTTATCTCAAATGATGCATACTTACAAGATCACTTTTGAAAGATGATTGCAAAAATTTGTATCTTCTAAGTTTACCCTGTTTAACCTCACGGAGATATATCTTGACAAAAGAGTAAAGGCTAAAAAATAATGTTATGTAAATTATATCAGATAAATTAAATAAATATTTTCTCTCAAATAAATTAAGCACCTAGTAGTCCACAATCAAAACAAGCCACTTGATTTGGCAAGGTATTATATGATGAAAATAGAAAATGTATTTATTTATTACATTTTGATAACAGGGTAAGCCTGCTGGGCCCTGAAGGTCCCTTTTTCAGGGGTGAACTGGGGAATTACATGGAATAATACATGGGGTAGCATACAGCACAGGTACATTACACTAGACAGCGAGGAACATAATGCATAGTAGTTTTTCAGCAGTTACATTTAAGAGGTAAGACATAGTAGCTTTTTAGCAGTTAACATTTCCTGGGTAAGCTCTACAGATGTGGTGCAGTGCTGTATGGATGGGGTTCAGTTATAGTCACTATTTCCATATGAGGGAGAGGGGTGGGCTTCCACTTAGGAGCCTCTCACTTTAGCAGTTGCATATGGAGGTGACCATCATATGAGCCTTCAGCCTTGTGCAGAAGGTGTGGGTAGAGGTAGCATCCTGAACACCAGGGGGCAGGGAGTTCCATAGGGTGGGCGCTGTGATGGCGAACGACTTACCCCGACCTTGGTTCTAACCCTTGGCACTGCGAGAAGGGTTCTGTCCATTGTTCTGAGAAGCCTAGGGTTTCTCTTTTGGGCAATGAGTCCAGTGAGGCTGGGAGGAGGGGATGGGCTAAGTAGTTTATGAGTGTGGCAGAGTAGGGGGTATTGGAGCCGGGCCTCCCAGGAAGGCCAGTTTAGTTGGGACAGAGTGTCACAGTGGTGAGCCCGGGAGCCGGATAGGGTGGCAAAGGAGCCACCTTGTGATAGAGAACTTGTAATCTGTTCATCTCTTGTTAGGCAGCTCCCTGTATCACCGGGGATGCATAGGAGAGGGTAGGGAGGAGGACGCTTGTGGTGATGGAGGCCCTGGCAGAGGGTATCAACTGGTCTTTCAGCCTATACAAGGTCCTGAGTTTGGCATGACTATTTTGGTTACCTGGTTGACATGATCCTTGAGGGAGAAGCACTGATCCATGGTGAGGCCAAGGTATTTTATCGATTTAATCACCTCAAATCTTTTTCCTTATTTGGTCATCAGCCTGAGATGTGGGCTTCTGTCCTGGCCGAGGGTTCTTGGGCCAAATAGCATGGCCTTGGTCTTGTTAGGGTTAATTTTCATTCTGTTGGTGACAAGACATTGCTCAAGGGAACCCAGTTCTTCCTGTAGCCCAGAGCAGAGATCTCCCAGATTAGAGGAGGGGCGGTATCTGTCCGCATCATCCGCATACTGTACCACTGAGCTACCCCCACAGTGTTTACTGAGATCGTTTGTGAAAAGAGACAAGAGAATGGGGCCAAGGATAGATCCTTGGGGCACCCCATCCATTAGGGGGAGAGGCTCCGACAGGGAGTCTTTCCATTTTACCCTCTGTGTCCTCCCTGTGAGGTAGCTGTTGGACCACGATAGGGAGTGGCTCTCTAACCCAACCTGGCTCAGTTTTGTAAGGAGCAGGTTGTGATTTACAAGGTCAAAAGCCTTGGAAAGGTCAATGAAGACTGCCCTGGTGGGGGATCCCTTGTCCAGCTCTCTGAGAACATCAGCGGAGAACTTGATAAGCGCGGTGTCAGTCCCATAATTGGTTCTGAAACCATGCTGGGAGGGGGCAAGTAAATGGTGAAGCTCTAGGTAGTCCCGAAATTGTCTGTAAATTAGTCTCTCTTGAATCTTACCAAGGCTAGATAGCAGGGAGATGGGCCTGTAATTGTTGGTAGTCTCCCTTGAACCACCCTTGTGGATGGGGACTATATGGGCCAGTTTCCATTGTTCCAGGATGGCACCTGCGATAAGGGATCAATTAAGGAGCCAGGTGAGGGGCCTGGTGAGTGCAGGGGCCCCTTCCCTTAGTATCCGAGGGGGATGCCATTGGGTCCTATAACTCCTGACATTTTCAGGGATTTTAGTAATGGGAGGACTTCATTTGGTCTTACAAGCTGGATGTGGAAGGTTGGACGGTTCAGGCTTTGGGGGATGGGATCATTCAAGACTGGGAGGAGGGGTGGCAAGTCCACTTTGAGCAGGTCCAGGTTTGTGAACTGGTGGTTGAGAGCCATGGCGATGCTAGGATCATCGTTAGTTAATTGGCCATTGACCTCTATGGGGCAGTGAGCAGTCTTTCTGCTCCCCTTTATAAGCCTGTTTATGTGAGCCCAAAAGAGTCTAGGGTTGCCTAGGTTCTTTTTCTGTAGATCTGTGAGGTAGTCTCGTTTGGCCACTTTGATGGCCAGTTTGCACTTATTTCTCAGCATCTTGTAGTGGTTTAGGTCAGCCGATAGGGAGGAGAGCTTGTATTTTTTCCAAGCAGTGTCCCTAGTTTTCATCAGTGTTTTCACTTGAGGGGTGATCCACTTGTAGCAGCTCGCCTTGGTGTGGAATTTCTTCAAAGGGGCCAAGCAGTCAGCAACCATAATGATGGCTCCCTGGAAGAAGGCCGTAGCCTCTTCCAGTGTGAGGAGTAGTTTGATTGGGCTCCAATCAATCCCGTTTAAGCAGCCAATCAAGTGTTCAGGTTGATAGTTTGAGTAGACGCGTGTCACGAATATTTGCGGAGGGAATCTGGGGGCCCTGTTTTTCCAGGAGCAGAAGATTGGGGAGTGATCACTCAGGGCATCCACTAGGGTGCCAGCTGCCTTTATATAGGTGGGTTTGCAAGTAAGCACCCAATCAAGTGTGGAATGGTTACCCATTTTGTAGTTCATTAGGATGGGCCCTGTGATAACCTACGTAAGGTTAGCTTCCTGAACCAGCCCTAGTAGGGAGGGATTGTCTTTCAGGGGCCCAATTCAGATTGGTCCCCCAGGATGATTAGCTCAGAGGTGGCCTCATCAGAGATGTCCCTTAGGACTGCCTCCAGAGATGAGCGTGTATTGGTTGGGGGGTTGTATATGCATCCAATGTTGAGATGCTTACATGGGCCAAGGGTGATGCAAATGAAGATCGATTCACCTTCCATACTAGTGGTCTGTAGCAGGTTGACCTGCACTGAGTTAAGGGTGTCTTTTATGTAGATTAGGACCCCATCCACCCCTTTTTCTCAGTCTATCTTGTCTACGGGAGAGGTGTCCTAGGGCTGCAACCCCGTGTGAGGGTATGTGAGGCTTGTGCCAGGTTTCCAATATGGCCAGGATGTCCGGGTTGTACCAGTCCAGCCAGGCTTGAAGTTCCTGCATCCTGGGTCTCAGGCTACATATATTCATGTGTGCAATCCTCAGGCCCTTATTGGCTGCTCGGTGCGGGTCCACTGGGGAGGAGACCAGAAGATCTTAAGGAGGGGGACCAGGATTTGGTTGGATGTCCACTGCCATGAGCAGGAGGGTAGCAAGGAGTCAAAGAGAAGGAAGCCGACTGAGGGGTAAGGACTTAGTCCAGAGTCTCCGTTTAGCAGTGAGTAGAGTTGAGTACAGGATGCCTCTCCTGCAGAATACATAGGCAGTCAGAAGTGCCTCCATGTTATTAAGAGGGAGGGTGTAGTGGTCCCAAGAATGTCATGGGGGAATGTCCAGTTTGGGGGGACTTCTCAGGTCCTGTTTTCCTATGCTTATAGTCCTATATGCCTAGTGTAGGAAGAGGAGGTACAGGACGGCCAGTAGGAGCCCTCTATTTGGGCAGCCAAGAGAGGGAGGGTCCAAGCATGGAGGGCATCATGCTGGTGAGGAGGCCAGGTGGGGAGGAGGGTTAGAAATCAATGTTTTAACTCTAGATCTTCTTTAGGAGTTATCTAGAATTAGAAGAAAAGCAAAATTAATGGAGAGGTAAGTGGAACTAAAGGATACATATGTGAGGAAAGAAAATGGGGGAGGATCTAAGAGAATAAGTGGCAACAGGTGAGGTAATAATAGAAGCTAGAAAACAAAAGGGTGATGATGCGGATGGAAAGGCATGGTAAGAGAGTATGAGCTGAGAAGTCCTCAAGTAGGGTGTCAGATTAAAAAGGTATAGTAAGAAGGCAGAAAAGTGACAAAGGTGGGGTAGGAGACAAGGACATCTAGAACATGAAAATGGATAGGCACACATAGGAGGAATGCCCATGTGAATATGACCACACACATCGAATGGGTGTGTGCAGGCATACCCACACGTGCAAACATACAATGCGGGCGTGAAAGCAAAAATATGATGAGATAAGATGAGAGAAAAAGGACAGACTAAGTCATAAACCATTAGGTGGTTTTAACATGCTGGTAGAAAGTATTGTATGCCATTTAAACCAAAGGACTGCTGGCAGCTAACTTGGATGATAAGTTTTGTTTCTGTGCTTTGTCTTTGGTCAGCATTTTGGAAACCCTGCTGATGGAAACAAACAGAAAAATCATTAGGATTATGGACTCTTGGTCCTGTGCATTAGCATCTGTAGGCATATGGATGTGCAGGACCCAGAGAACCCTGAACTTCTGCAATACATCTCCCAGACAGCCCCACAACTTCTTTGCATCCATTGCCACATGGAAGTGCGGGGCCCGCAGGCCGACAAATGGACCCTTCCCATGGTGCAGGGCCAGAAGGGTCTTGTGCATGCACACCTACACCTGTTCATGTTGGTTCTAAAACACAATTCCAGTATCTCAAAAAGAAAGGCCATTTACTGAAGAAAGACTGTGTTAATGCACCAGTTAGGATTCAGCTTCACCCCACAAATGCAGGAAAATGTGATGTTAGGGTTTCTAACCATAATTCCATACCCTCAGCAGCAAGAGGAAAAAAATCACACAAGTAACCACAGAAAACTAGCTACAGTTAAGACAAACAACATACAACTGTTCCTAGGTTGCAGAAATCTAGTAGCACTGATGTTCTGCCTTCATGGATGTGTATCTGTGATTTCAGAAGTGCATGTTGTGCAGTGGTATGCACTTCTGCAATCAGAAGTGGAGATCTTACAATTTACATGCATACCTATGGCTGCAGAAGCTCTGGTCCCACTGGGGCCTGCAGTTCTGCAGATAGATGTAGTGCTGCAATTTTAGTATCAACTGAGATGTCAGCATAGGTCAGTTGATAGCATATCCACCTCTGGATCAGAAGGTCATGGGAATTTTTTCCATTCCTGGAATGGTGTCATACCATCAATGCTGGCACCTGAGTGTCATACTGGGTGCTGTACTGTCAGGGTGTGTCATCCATCGGATGAGACATTAAACCAAGGTCCCTTCTACCCATCTGTGGTGCTGTCCTAGTTGATGTCCAGGTGGAAGTGAAAGAACCCAAAACACTTTTCACAATAGTATGGCATTTTCCCTGGTGTTCTGGCCAACATGTTCCTTCCCACAAAATCAATTCTTGCAATTGTCCAAGGCTGTGTGTGAGTGTTAATGTGTGAAATGGCTATGACTACACATTCAGTTACTTCACTACCAGTCTCACATTCCTTGTAAAGCACATTGAGATATAATGAGTATGAAAAGAGCTGTATAAATGCAGATTCTTCATCTTCGTCAGATATTTATATCTCTGGCTGTAGACGTGCATACCATACAGTGGCCTGAACTTATGAAGCCAAAAGTGTGTGTATGTCTTTCAGTGTACATGAGTACCTTTGGCTATGGAAGTGCTGGCCCCACATGGAACAAGCACACAAGCAGTCCTATGTAGCGGGGCATAATTTTAATAAAAAATACCATAAATAACAAAATAACAAATATTACAAAATGAAAAACACCCCACAAGGGCCTACTCTTCTGTAGACAGAAGAAATGTTGCAATTTGGATGTCATTGATTTCTGTCTGAGGCTGCAGAAGTGAAGTCCCTCAGGAGCCTGCACCTCTGTAACCATGTCAGTGGGCTTCTTTTATACCTATAGCTACAGAAGCACAGGCCTCTCAGGGCTCTGCACATCTGCAGCCAGAAGTGTGTGCATACCTTAAAGTGTGCATGAGTACCCATGGCTACAGAAGCACTGGCCCTACAGGGACCTGAGCTTCTAAAGACAGATGTAGTGTTGCAATTTGGATATCATGGATTTTGTGGGGCATGTGCTTCTACAGTCAGAAGTTGGTGTCTACATTGCACATCAGCGGCTGCAGAAGTGTGTGTTTATCTTACAGTGTGCATGAGTACCTATTAGCACTGATCCCTTAGAGGCCTGCACTTCTGCAGACAGAAGAACTGTTGTAATCTATGCATTGTGGATTTGTATCTGTGAATGCTATGGTCTGTGCCACTGCAGACAGAAGTATTGTTGTGATTTAAGTATCATGGACATCTATCTGCAGCCAGAAGTGAGTGTATATGTCATGCTGCAGATACAATTCCATGAAGGTCGCACATAAGTGTTATTGCATTTGTGTTACCTGGAAAAAGTTATATGTTGTTTGTGTTCCTTGATGATAGCTGACTCTGGTTACTGAGGCCACTACAGCCAGATACAAATTCATGATACCTTTATTACAACAGTTCTTCTTTCTGAAAAAAAAAATACAGAACCCTGCAAGGCCAGCACATACACACTGACTTCTAGCTGCAGAAGTGCAGGTCCCTGTGGGGCCTACAGTGCTGCAGCAACAGATAAAAATCCAGGATACCCAAATCACAACACTACTTCTGCCTGCAGAAGCATGAGCCCCTATGAGAACAGCACTTCTGGAGTAATGGGTACACATGCACAATGTAAGACATACACACCATCATCTGGCTGGAGAAACCATGAATACAAACAATTGTACTCAAACCACAACACTATTTCTGTTTGCAGAAGTAAATGCCCCTGAGGGGCTAGTGCTTCTACAGTCACAAATGCACACACACACACACACACACACACACACACACACACACAAGTAAAAGAAACACACCCACTTTTGACTGCAGAAGCACATGCCCCTACAGGGCCTGAGCTTCTGCAACAGCAGATACAAATCCACACCAATTCTGTAGCCATGGGTAAATGTGCACAATGTGAGACACACACACTGTCTAGCCACTGAAGTAATAGAGACTGATTAGTGATACTCAAATCACAACACTACTTCATCTGCAGATGTGCAGGCCTCTGAGAGGGCCAGTGCTTCTGCAGCCAAAAGTACACATGCAAAGTATAAATCATTCACACCTACTTCTGACTGCAGAAGTGCAGGCCTCTGCAGGGCATGAACTTCTGCAGCCTCAGATGCAAATGCACAAAGGTAGCACATCAGTGCTACTGTATTTATGTTATCTGGAAACAGTGGTATGTTATTTGGCCTGCTTGATGATAATTGTTCATAGTTGCTTGTATTGTCTTGTCCTTTTGCTGCTTGGAGGAAAGAGTTATGTTTGGCAACCCAAATACCACATTTCAATACTTTTATGTTATTATGTTGAACCCTAAAATGTGCATTAACACAGTTTTTTGCAATGAATTTCCTTTTTTATTTGAGAAAGTCACACTGAAACTACAACAGCACTTCTGGCTTCAGAAGCTCTGGCCCTGCAGAACTAGTGCTACAACAGCCAAAGATGGACATTCACAGTGCAAAAAATACACAACCACTTCTGACTGAAGAACTTCTATAGCCACAGATAGAAACACTACTTCTGGTTGCAGAGGTCCTGCTCCTGTGGGACAACTACTTCTGTAGGCACAGATACACATTGACAATACAAAACATATGTAGCCACTTATGGCTGCAGATTGAAATCTCACAGTTCTTTGCTGTAACCGTTGGCCACTGGTGGTGGGGCAAGACAGACCCTTATAAATATATTTGAGCTTTGAGTAGTCAGCTTTGCTGCATATAGTTGATGGAATTGATACAATTGTTCTGGGAGTAGGAGACAGGGCAGCTACCACTGGCAACATAACATTTTATTGCCTGCTGCTAAAGATAAACACCAACCCCCACCCCTTCCAACACAAGTAAAACAACAATACCCAAATACAGAAAGAAACACAACCACCTCCACCCATTCCACACTCAATTCAATCATGACCCACTAACACATACAATTACACTGATGCACACACCTTAATCATCCCACATATGCCAGTCATGCAAATGACAAAGACAAGCTACACCAAAACAGTAAAGCAGTCCAGTTCTTCTAAAAGCAGTAGCAAGTGATTAGTGTCAATAAATCCAGTAAACTTCAAAGATCTGTAAAATCATTACCTAGTAAGCTTTAATGTCTAGTAAGAGGCAGATTGTTTCAATGAAAGTTGCCTCCAGGGCAGCCCTGATTCTAAGGCAGTGCAGCCCTGAGGCAGATATTGTAGATAGGGCTATCTCCCAGTTAGGTCTTTAACCTCCACAACTAAAGAGCTTAGCTTCACTGCTGTACCAGCTTGCTGGCATATTGGAAAGGTCTACAACCTGATAAGTGACTCTGAGGTCAAATCCAGACAATATTCTCTCAGTTTCCTTTGTCAGAATTTCACTAGAGTGGTGATCCATGTGTTGATTACTGGTGCATGTAAATAAGTATGTTAGTATCTGAAAGAAACCAGTAATGGAGTTATTGGATAACAAAGGCTGGATAACAGCCCATGTAACAGGTTTCTACATCGAAGACATACCTTACAAGTCATCTTCATCAATAATATTGCCCTCATGTAAACATAGTGCTGTCATTAGCTGGGTTTTCATTTAGTTTCCAGATAATGGGTTATCCGGCAAGTTGGACTCTCATGTAAACGTAATGATGGAAATTAAGTGCTGCTATGCTTTTTTTCCACACTAATGAGCACCCTTTCTGTAGTGCACACCTGCTGTTTCCATGTGACAGGTTCAACAGCTGATCACCTGTATTACAGTCATGGCAATTATTAATCCAATGTATCATTTTGTTATGACAATTTGTTCATATTTATTGCCATACTGGTCACTTGTAAAGTGAAGCAAAAAGCTCACAACTGGCATACAATAAAAAAATGAAGGGGAAATACTTGATGCTTGTAGTTGATGTCAGATATCCTACTGTGTCTGCTAAATCAAAGCCTAAAGTGTTGTAAATCAAACTCTGCTGCTACACACCCCACAATCTTCTACCGTTTATCTGGTATTTTTCTTTTCCCTTCTAAACTGAAGCAAGAAGCTCACAACTAACATAATGATTTAAGAAATCCATTACAAACATATGAACATACAATACAAAAGTTGCTAGCAGGAAAAGGTCCAGAGGCCTACCTAGTCTGCTCATGTTGCAGAGTCATTAGAGGCAACTAAAGACTCCACACCCTCATCTGCTACCCCTCTCCTTTTTGCCCTCCCATTGACCTTGACCTTCTCCCTTACCCTGTTCCATCCTTATCTTAAGCCTTCCACTGTCTCCATGGAGACCACCTCCTCTGTGAGTTCATTACACCTTGCAATCTCCATCTCCATGAAGAAATGCCTCCTGAACACTCTATTGAACCTTCACTCCCAGTTTAAAGCAATCCCCCCCCCTCACAGTTTGGCACTGAGACTGAAGATGCCAGCTTTGTTCACCATGTTGATGTTCTTCATGTACTCAGAGGTCTCAGTCATGTTCCAACTTCCCTTCTGTCCTTCAGGGAGTAAATGTTTAGGCCCTCCAGCCTGTCCTCATATGCCCTGCCCTGTTGACTTTAACAATTTTTTGTCACCCTCCTCTGGACTGCCTTTAGCAGGTTTTGCATTCTTTTCAGGTAGGTATACTAATATTTAACACTGCACTCCAGATGCTGCCACACCAGTGATCTATACAGTGACTAAATGGCTTCCTCCCACCAGTTTGTGCTTCTTCTATCAGTACAGTCCACCATTTTATTAGCTTTCACTGCCGTCTTTCTGCAGTGTGAAGAGTGCTTCAAGTCACTAAAGATCATCACCCAGCTACTTTTCTTCCTCACATATGGTCACCGGGACCCCTCCCAAGTTGTATTCCTTCCCTGGGTTCTTAGTTCTTACTATATGTGCATGAACTTGCACTTCTTTGCTTTGAACAAGAGCTGCCATAATCCCAACCACCTCTCAAGTTTGGTCAGATCTTTCTTTAGGTCCTGTATTACTTCTGCTGTATGTATCCTCCCACACAGCTTGGTATTGTCTGCAAAGAGGCAAACCTTATATGCCATATCCAATGACTTTAATGAATATCTTAAACAACACCGAACCAAGCACTGAGCTCTGTGGGACCCCTCTGGTGATTTAACTAGAACCTGAGTGCTTGCCACCACCACATAGATACATAGATACATAGACAGTGTCGGCAGATAAGGGCCTATGGCCCACCCAGTCTGCCCATTTGAGCTTGTAAGTTCAGTTTATGTTTTCCTAGAAGTCTGTTGCCCCTTACCCCTGACCTCCAGAATTCCTTTATATCTATCCCATGCATTCTTAAATCCTGTGATTGTTTCAGCCCCCACCACTTCCTCTGGCAGGGTGTTCCACTTGTCCACCACCCGTTCTGTGAAGAAATTTTTCCTCATGTTTCCTCTGAATCATCCTCCTCCAACTTCATCCCATGCCCTCTAGTCCTGGAACATATTTTCACTTAAAAATAGTGTATTCCTGCACCCTGTTCCTCCCAGTGAGATACTTGATGTCTCTATCATATCCCCTCTCCCTCCTCTCCGGGTACATGTTCCAGTTCCTTCAACCTGTCTTCATAGGACTTGTGATGCAATCCATGCACCATCTTTGTTGCCCTCCTCTGAACCTTCTCTACCCTGTCTGTGTCCTTACATAGGTATGGTCTCCAGAACTGTGCACTGTATCCAGGTGAGGCCTCACTAGTGTCTTGTATAGTGGAATTATGACCTCCCTTTTCCTGTTGGTGATGCCCTGCCTATACATCCCAGCATCCCATTTGCTTTACCTGCTGCCTTGTCACACTGTTTCCCTACCTTGAGGTCATCAGGATGATAACCCCAAGATCCCTTTCCTGCTTGGTGCATGCTATATCCTCACCGCCAACTGATATATTGTGCCAGGGTTTTTGTGCCCCATATGCATTATCTTGCACTTCTTTGCATTGAATTTCAACTGCCAAACCCCTGACCATTCTTCAAGTTTCTGCAGGTCCCTTCTCATTCTGTCTACACCCTCTGGTGTGTCTACTCTGTTACAGAGCTTTGTGTCATCAGTGAACAGTGAAATTCTGCCTTCTAGGTCCTGTGCAATGTCACTGATGAAGATGTTGAATAGGACCAGTCCCAGCACTGATCCCTGTGGTACCCCACTGGTCACTCTTCCCTCTGTGGAGTGACAGTCATTTACCACCACCCTCTGTGTCCTGCCACCCAACCAGTTACCTACCCACCACACTACTGTCCTGCCCACACCCATATTCCCCAGTTTGTGTAATAGTCTTCTGTGTGGCACAGTGTCAAAGGCCTTGCTGAAATCCAGATAGGCCATGTCCACTGCCCTCCCTGATCCACCCCCTAGTCACCCAGTCAAAAATTCAATGAGGTTAGTCTGACATGACTTCCCCTGGTGAAACCATGCTGCCTTGGGTCCTGTAGTCCATTGACAACCAGATGTTCCACCAATCTCTCCTTCAGTAGTGCTTCCATGATCTTCCCCACTACTGAGGTGAGGCTGACTGGTCTGTAGTTCCCTGCTGCCTCTTTGTTCCTGCTTTTGTATAAGAGGACTACATCTGCTGTCATCCAGTCTTTGGGTACCTCCTCTGTTTCCAGTGATCGGCTAAACAGGATAGCCAGAGGTTCAGCCACCACCTCTCTTAGTTCTTTAAGGACCCTGGGGTGCACCCGATCTGGCCCCATTGCTTTATCAACTCTTATTACTTCCAGTTCCTTCAGGAACCTTTCTGGTGTAAAGGGACTTGTGTCCATTTCTGCACCATTCTCACCCCTTGTACTCCCTCCAGACCCATTACCCTCCTCTTCCTCAGTAAAGACTGAGCAGAAATACCTGTTCAATATGTCAGCTTTACTGTTGTCATCCTCCACGCAGCCCCATCCTCCCCTTTAGTCTCACTATCCCTCCCTTTGTCTTTCTTTTTTCACTTATGTACCTGTAAAAGGTTTTGTCCCTCCACCCACTGATTTTGCAATGTGTTCTTCTGTCTGAGCTTTAGCTTCCCTTACTGACCTCCTGCCTCCTTTGCTTCTCCTGGTATTTCTCCTATCCTTCTGCCTGTGTCTTTTGTATTGCCTGAATGCAATCTTTTTGGCTTTCACTTTCTTTGCTACCTCTTTGGAAAACCATAACGGTCTCCTCTTCCTTTTCCTTTTGCTAACCTGCTTAATGCATAATTCTGTTGTTCTTGTAATCCCCATTTTAAATACTGCCCACTGTTCCTCAACCCCTGATTCCTGTCCCATTCCTCTTAATGCCTCTTTCAAGTATCTCCCTGTAAGAGGTCTAAACCTCACTTTCAGATTCTTGACGATATTGGGAATGCAATAATCACAAACAAGTTGCATTCGAGTAATAAACAAGTTTATTACTACAAAAGGGATAAATCACAGTTGCCCTAAGCAGTACTTACCAATACGAACCGGGAGCCAGTGCTAAGAGTTCCCTACACCTCGAGGTTTCTCTGTAGTCTCTTGGGATCTCTCAGGTCTCTGAGGTGTTAAGCCTGTGCATAACATTATATACCTGTGATAATTACTATGGTTACTAAAAGATAGAAACATTTCTAGTTACAGAGACGAGCCCTATTGGCTAAATTAGAGGTGGCTCCACAGTCCAAGATAACATTATATAATTCTGTAAAGTCATCAGTTTTAGAACAAAGAAGTTCTTATACAGAGTCTTACATAACAAGGTGTAGTGGTGCACATCACCAAAGGATGGCAATGTTGCCTTACATATTATAATTACTTCAAGGACAGGTGTCTTGGCATCTGACAAGTAAGAAATAAACAGAAAATACATGGTACAATATGTGTGCATTAGCAAGCAAAGTGGATTACAACAATATTCATTTATATCCTGACATCTACTCTTATACGGTAGATGCCCCAGCCCTATGTATTAGTATAGCCTATGCCTAAACATTAGCTGTCTATGGTGTACCCCTGAGGGTATCAATTAGGGTGCAGGGACCTCATGTAACAATTCCCCCCTTGTTGCCTCCAAGGGCAACACTCAAATGTCAGGGAATGGACAGGAGCAGTGGTCATTTACAATCCCGACGTCCGAGCCTTGTAAAGGAACTCAAGCTGCTCACGGTGTTGGCGCAGTACGTCATAGGCAGCAGAGCATAATAATCAAAGTGAATATTAGAAATGCTTGTATTATAACAAAACCTTTAAAAGTGATCTCTAACCAGGTGTTAGTCAATGCATTATTCATATCTCCATCATTGATCAGATCAAGAACAGCTTCATTGGCTTTGGTGATATTATTGCTGATGTGGATGAGGTGTGTGTCCTTTCTATCTAAAGGGGATTTCAGTGTAAGTGTAAGTGGATCTACGTGTACGTTAAAGTATGGTAGGTATTCTGAGAGTGTGAGTAAATAATCTGGGTTACCATCAATAATGTCTGCATCCATAAGGGGGATGGGGGTTACAACGGTATGTCCAATAACAGTTTTCTGATGGGGAACAAAACAGAAGTTGGGGTAATCAATAGGAGAAGTAACAGAACCATATGTATAAGACTTGTCATTAGTCACAATGCAGTATTCTCTGTCAGAGTTATATTGTGAGCGCACAGTAGGTAGTCTCCATTTTTGCAACTGGACAGGGCATGTGTAGGTCATCTTCGAAATCCGTGTTGACAGGCGATGAGTTTCCTAACGATAGAACTGGTAGAGCTGATCCGGTGACAAAGTTGATTCAAAAGAGTTGGTGCCATTCTCAGTGATGTCATCATCCATGGTGAAAGTCCAATCAATGCTGTCTGGAAAGTAGCCACAAACAGGGCGTATGACATCAAACACATCACATCAGCACAAGTAGATGTATTGATTTTTCTCACAGCAGTCTGCGTGAGGTGCCACCCAGGCATCCAAGAAGAAGTGGTAGACCAGTAGAGGTGGTAGATCCAGGCGTTCTCTGCAGATGTCATCATCCAAATGCCCAATGGAATGTGCCAGTGCAAGCTTGTCGAACAAAGCTGTAGTGGGATCAAAATGTGGTAAGGAGACAGTAAAAGAGACAAACATGGTATCTGTTATGGAACATTTCTTGGTAGAAAAACAAGGACCAGTGTTAGGGTGTCTGGTCACAAACCCCAAATTTCTCGCTGTGGAGAGTGGAATAGACAAGGTCTGTTGCATACACAAGAAAACACAAGTAGAAAGTTTACATTTAGGACAATACCATTTGGAGATGCGTCTATCACGTATTATGTCAGGGATTCTTCTGGTTTCTAAATCATGGAAGAGGTTGTTGATGGTAGTAAGGATGTATGAACCATATGCAGAACAAAGTATTTCCCTACCAATGTATTGTCTTTCAGCTTCTCTATTGTTCTGTTGTATGAGTGCGTTAATCTTATCTTTTGAATCAGTAAATGCTTTTGCGATGTCATGCATGTTGTATATAGTGTATCTTTCTTCCTGACTAAGACCATCCACACCATGCAATAATGGTGGTAAAACATTATTAACCAAACCAGTGGAGAATTTTGCAGAATGACTTTTGATAGCAGCAATGTCTGCTTTGTTCCAGATGGACATAGCAGTACCAAAAAGACCTGTGACAGTACCTGTAGCACCTGTAACATCAGAACTGTCAACTTCACATTTACTACGTTTATGATTAAGAGTACCAGGAGGGGTTTTCCTCCTAATATTACCTCTATGTTCAGTAGAATAAACCCCAGTAAAGGGATCCTTAGTATGAATCTGAAATGCAGCTAAACTATCAAGCACTAATGTAAAATAGAATGCAGAAGTATTGGTATTATGACACATACCAAATTCTTTCATGTTCCAGTAAGTAAGACTAAACAAAACAGATATATGCATGAACTGTAAATTATTAATCAAAGAACCTGGGAGGGCAATGGCTGTGAGACCACTACGGGGACCAGGGTTATGTTTTGGACATTCCAAAAGCTGTTTCTCAGTGGGAGGTAAAACAGAGAGATACATGGCTGCAGAGGCCATGTGGTGTACAACACAGAATCTGCGGGCAGAATCTTTGGAAAGAGATTTACAATAGGAAGGATCAATCAGAGCAGTAATGTTGTACAAACCAGAGTGTCTTAATGCAGTTTGTAACAAGGACAATAAGCAATTTGGGGAAAATTTAGTGTTGGGCCAACCCTGAAAAGTTCCCTTGGAGAGTTTGGCCACAGGGAGAATTTGTCCTTGTGATGTGGTTTGCCACTCAATTTGAAGGGTAGATTTGTCAGGAGCAATGACCGAGGCAGTGAGGTAAGCATCGGAACCTTCCTGGACAGTAATCATAGTATCTGGTATTTTGATGGAAACTCCCTCTGTAGGGGGTGCTGGAGGATCCAGTTGTCGAAGGAGGTCCAGTACTGTGCCTTGGGCACAAGGGATCACTCCTGCAAGGAGGAGAGATAGGAACAAGATAGCCATCTTGTCAGTATATCTGAAAAGGAAGATCAAAGATTAGTACATTAGTACAATTACGCCCAGTGGGGTTGGGAAAAGTTTAAGTTCCTTTGTACAATTTCAATTGGTTTGCATGTAACCATTTGTCAGTCAATTTATTGTTGTGGAGGAGTCTAACTTGATAGATTGCCGGACTGAGCTTGTTGATAATGGAGTAAGGGCCTTCCCACTTATTGGAGAAGGAATGGGTGGGATGTGCAAATTGAAGTACCATTACCTGATCTCCAACCTGCCAATCCACTTCTTGTGCATGTTTGTCAAATTGTATTTTGGACTGTTGCTGGGCTTTGCCCATGCAGTTTGCAGTGTACAAGTGTGTGTGTATGAGGTATTTTCTGAGCTTTTCCACATACTGGTCCACAGACACTCGGTCTGCAGTGGGGGTGTGCAGGTCAAACAGCAAGTGTTCAGGTAATCTCATCTGTCTTCCAGTCATCACCTCAAAGGGTGTAAGCTGGGTGGTGGCTGAGGGTGTACCCCTGATTGCCATAAGGAGTAAAGGCAACAGGGAATCCCAGGTCTTGGGATTGTCCTCAGTGAATTTGGAAAGCATTTGCTTAATCCGTCTGTTGGCTCTTTCTACTTGACCTGAGGATTGAGGGTGATAAGGTATGTGGAACTTTTGCTGAACCCCAAGGAGTTCAAGGGACTCTTTCATCAACTCACCTGTAAAACTGGTTCCTTTGTCGGAGTCCACCTTGAAGGCAGACCCCACCTGGAGAAAATCTGTTCTACCAGGATTTTGGCAGTTGTCTTTGTGGTGCATGTCTTAGTGGGGAAAGCCTCAACCCACTTAGAGAATAAGTCTGTTACCACAAGAGCATACTTGTTGTTTCTACTGGTATTGGTCAAAGGACCAATAAAATCAATTTGGATGGCATGCCAAAAGCCAGTGTGTCTTTGTGGTAAAAGTTTGGCATTCCTTTTTGTAGGTATGGGATTGTTTTGTGCACAAACAAGGCAGTTGTCAATTTATTGTTTAACATCTTTGGTAATACCAGGCCACCCAGCGGTGGTCTTCAGACGTTGGAGGATATTTTCTGCTCCCTGGTGTCCACCAGTAGGAGTATCATGCACTTGGTGCAAAAATTCAGATCTCAAATGTCTGGGGACTACCCACAATTTGGTGGTAGTGTCCTCTGGTTGGAACCGAATGAGTTTGTCATCAGGGGATAAGTGTAACTTGCCTTCATGCCTGCGATATGGGTTATGTGTAGGGAGTCTTTCTTCAGTACCTTTGTCAAGGAATCTGAACACCTCTTTGAGTTCAGTGTCCAAGTGCTGGGCTGCTGAGAGGTCCAGGGGAGAAAAAGACTCAGATTTCCTTTTAAGAGCTGCAACATGTACTGCCGCATTGGCTTCTGGATGGTCCATCATCCAGATGTCCCCCCCCTTGGGCCCCTTCCTTAGCAAGGGTATCTGCTGTGTCATTGAATGCATGAAAGGGATCATGTAGAGAGTGAGCTTTAACCTTGTGCACATAAAGTTTGTGTGTGTATTTCTGTGCCAATGCATGTATGTAGATTACCAATTCTTTGTATTTCACTGGACTGCCGTCAGAGGAGATGAAGGATTTCTTCTGCCAGAAAGGGAGAAATTCTGGAAGGGAGCAACAAACCCAATTAGAGTCTGTAAAGGTAATGGTATCCTGAGTTCCATGTTGGATAAACTCAAGTGCACAGGCCACCGCTGCCATCTCTGCATACTGCGATGAAGCCACACTACAATGTTTGGATATCTTGACAGTGTTCCCATAGGGATAAACCACCAAAATACCCATCCCTGCAATCTGTTCTCCCTGATAGTACGATGCTGAACCATCAGTGAAAATACGGCACAAAGAGGTACTCTCAAGTATCTCTGGTGTGGCAGGGAGGAATGGACCTGGATCTGGGAGGTCAGGTGACTGCAGTGTACAGTCATGGGGTTCTCCCTGAAAAAGGAGACCTTGAGCTAGCAGAGATGGAACCTTGGTCTGGTGGACCTGGATATCTCTGTCCTGGAAGAGGAGTGACCGATGTGTCAGCCTAGTGTTGGAGACTGACCCATCCTTCACTCTATCTGAGAGCAGAAAGGTAGTTGGCATGTGATTAGTGTTGATAATCAGTGGTGAGTACCCAATGATATACAGGAAGTGCTTGACAGCCCAGTAGGTGGCCAGAAGGTTCCTTTCACAAAGGCCATACTTCTGTTCCACTGGGGTCAAGAGCTGTGATGCATATGCAATAGGTCTCAAGGTGCCATGCACCTTCTGCTCCAGCACTGCTGACATAGCAATGTCAGAGGTGGCACACTCCAGATGGAATGGTAGTGCTGGATTGGGGTTCACCAGTGCTGGGGCGGAGGCCAGAGCCTGCTTCAGTGACGTCACAGCCTGGGTATGAACAAGGCCCCAATTCCATGGAACATCCTTTTTGAGTAGATCATACAGAGGAGCAGCTTTCTGAGCAAAATCACAAATAAAATCTCTCGAGTAGTTTACCATACCTAGAAACCTTCGAAGAGTTGCCACACTGGTGGGTAATGGCAAGTCTTGAAATCCCTGAATCTTTTTCCAAGTAGGGCTCCAGCCTTGGTCAGTTATTTTCAAACCCAGAAAGAGTACTTCTTTCTGACATAATTGTGCTTTTGCTGGGTTGCATTTCAGACCTGCTCTCTGAATGAGAGTCAGTAGTTCATCCAAGAGATCCAGATGTTGTTCCTGTGTGGCCGTGGCCAACAACAGGTCATCTACGTACTGTAAGAGACATTGGGGGGCTGAGAAACTCTGTAGGGCATCCATCATGTGGAGATGGAAGAGGGATGGACTGTTATGGAATCCCTGTGGCAAGCAAGTCCACGTGTATGTCGTCCTTCAAATGTGAAGGCAAACTTATATTGACTCTTGAGGACCAATGGTAATGACCAAAAACCATTGGAGATGTCCAGGGCACTGAACCATTTCTGATCCGGTGTTAAAAGTCGAAGCACATCTGGTGCCGATGCCACAGTTGGGGAACAACTGGGAGTGACCTGATTCAGTTTTCTGTAGTCAATAGTAAGTCTCCAGGCGCCTGTGGGTTTTTTCACGGGCCAAACGGGAGAGTTGGCAGTGGAAACACAAGTTCTGATTACTCCTTGCTTAAGGAGTGACTTGATCGTTTCTTGGAGAGAGGGTAAGGCTTCAGTAGGAAATGGATATTGCCTTTGTCTTTCATGTGCCGGTCCTGGCACCTCTATAACCATATGCATTCTGCCACAATCATGCTTATTAACTGCAAACGCTTCCAAATGTCATTGCAGAATAGGTAGGAGTTTTGGAAAAAGTTCATGGTTCTTGAACAAATCTATGACATCAAACTCTTTGTTACAGATTGTCACCACAGCATGTGACTCAGGAATTAAAACAGTGTGGTATTGACCCTGGATCTGTATCAGCAGCATGTTAGCTAGATCCACCACACAGCCGTGTGATGCAAGGAAGTCAATCCTGATGATACTAGGATGATCATGCAGCACCATTAGTTGGAAAGCGTGTGAGGCCTTCAAATGGCCTAGCTCTACTGGAAAGGGTAGAGAGCGGTATGCAGGTAGCCTAGTACCATCAACTCCTGACATATTGGTCTTCCGTCCAGTAGACCAAGGGGACGTGTCCGGGTGTTCGTAGTGTAACACAGATACAGCTGCACCTGTATCTAATAAGACAATTAGTTGGCGGCCCCCGACCTCGGCCTCGGTGCAGGGCCTTCCGTTTGTATCCACGACCAGCTTGTTTACAATGCGGACTGGGGCCTGTAATTGTCAATCTGTATTGCTGGAGGCGTGCAGAGGTTGGGCCTGACTTGCATGAATGACTTCACAGTGTTGCACTGATGCAATATAGGGAGGAGCTTCTGGGTTCAGGTTTGTGTGGGCCTGAGAGCTCGTATTTCCGGTGTCTCCATGACCAGTAGTGGCATGGGTCACCGGGTGTACTACTGCGAGGGTCTGTGCGGGAACACAGCGTCTGCTACGTGGTATAATTGCCCAGGAGCTCCGAAATTTTGGTTTTCTTCAGCTATCTCCTTGTATGAGGGACCCGATCTTTGTAATGGTTTCCCTCTGCCCTTGTGCCTTCTGTTTTTAGGCTAATTCCAGTTCCCACCCCACTGTTGTTGTTGTTGGCCCTGTTGGGGGTTTTGTTGGTTGCTAACTGGAGGGGCTGATGGATGTTTGGGTTGCTGTTGCTGAGCCTGCCCTTCTGCAGTATAGTGTGTCACGGTTCCGGAGGCGGGTTCCACGGCAGCAACTTTTTTGGAACTGGAACCCAAATCACGGATGTACAGTTGATACACCCTCTCGGTTTTCCAAAGAATATCGGCAAACCTATCCGTATTTGGGTATGTGGTTGGCTCTACCTTTTCTCTTATGGCTGGGATCATGTTCCTAAGGAACAAGGTCTTATATTCAATAAGATCTACATCCGCAGCTTCTTGTGCCAAATGCTTCCCTGCTCGGTAGGCCATCCAGAGTCTCTGGTGGTAGGTTGCTGGGCTTTCTTTTGCATTTTGCTTCACTGGGTATGCCAGCATCACTCCTACCATGCCTGGGCTATGAGCAGAGATGAGCTCAGCTGTAACTTCGTCAAAGGTAGCTTTCCCATCCTGGCGAACTACTTCGGGGAGTTTGGCCAATAAACCAGGATCGATGGTCAGGTGTAGTATTTGGACCTGATATTCTGCGGTGAGGCTGAGCATCTCGCATTTGGAGCGCACCTTTTCCAAATGGCAACTGAGATTGTCGGACGGGCTCATCCTACCAATACTGTCAGCAATTTACTGAACAGAGTGGGCCATTTGTAGGGGATTAGTCGGTGGTCGATCAGGCAGAGGTAATTTGTCGGATCTAACTTTTAATGGCTTTCATACTTCTTTCAGGAAGAGGAACATTACGTAATGCTCTATCAATCATAGTTTCAATTTCTTGCCTGTCTTCCACACTAATAACGGCTACCGGAGGCGCGTCGGGACCAGGCTTGGGCCTGCTCTCCCCCCATCATGGGCGCCGCCATGATGGCGTTTCCCATGATGAGCGTCACGACGTCGTCGACGTGTGACCTGGGGAGTAGTGGGCAGGGACCCGCCATACTGTGGATGGCTGGGTGGGGAATCTTGGCCATAGTAGGGGCGTGACTGGGCGTTGTACTGTGAGACGTCATCATCAGATAACTCCCCTTCTGATGACGAGTGAAATGCAGGGGCTACGCCTCCCATTGCCTTAACGTGGCCAGCCAAAACCTCTTGCTGATGATGCAGCTTATCCATCTTAGCTTTACATTCATCATGATTCACACTTGCAACATCCATATCAACCTGATCCTGCTTCTGCTTTTGCAAAACACGGTACGTGGCGCTCAATTAGCGATTGTCCCTATAGGCTATTTCTAAATCGTTACATACCTGGTTGATCTCGTCCTGAAGCTCACCCATTTCATCACTCAACTGTGCATTCGCAGCACTCAACAAATCATTCATCTGCACAACTTGACTCTTATCCTGTCTCAAACTTTCACACTCCTGTTTCAGAGTACACATTTCTTGTTCACCAGCCTGTGCTGAATGATGCAATAGTGAATCCTTTTAATTTCGCAGAGATTGGAGTTCTGACTCCCAAGTTCTGCTGTATTTGAACACATTCAGTTTCCTGTAAACCCATCTCTTGCTTAAGAGATGCGATCTGCAGATCATGGGTACGAAACCTCGCTCTGGAGGCTTCCAAAGCAGCGTAGAGAGCGGCGACCATCAACCCTTTAGCGCAATGCTTATTGGTGGATTGTCGCATCTCTGCATACTGGGTTGAAATCCCCAGTACAGGGTTTTTGGATTGACTTGCGTCCCGCGCGAAGTCAGCCCATCCTCCATGGGAAGTAAGGAAGTTAGAGACATCGAGTCTCAGTTCTGCGCAGATATCTGATACTGTGGCCATTGTGTGGGAGGGAATGAAAATTCAAACTGTGAAAAAGACAGCGTGTTGCGTATCGATCCACAACAGGAGTTCTTTAGACACAGCCAGGCTACTGTATAAGTTGTAGGCTTGCAATTCAAACCCGCTATGGAGTGGGTCGAGACGGCATCGACCACACCCAAAAAGTCAGCCAGACTTTGCAAGTATCTACAAACTGGTAGAAAAATGGGAGAGATGATACGGGAGTGTACACCTACAATCCCCGTGGGGAGAAGGGAAAATTTACAGCAACAAGTGAAAACTTGCAAAGACCAAATATCGCCTGCACACGGTCGCCAATTTGTAAGAGGTCTAAACCTCACTTTCAGATTCTTGACGATATTGGGAATGCAATAATCACAAACAAGTTGCATTTGAGTAATAAACAAGTTTATTACTACAAAACGGATAAATCACAGTTGCCCTAAGCAGTTCTTACCAGTACGAACTGGGAGCCAGTGTAAGAGTTCCCTACACCGAGGTTTCTCTGTAGTCTCTTGGGATCTCTCAGGTCTCTGAGGTGTAAAGCCTGTGCATAACATTATATACCTGTGATAATTACTATGGTTACTAAAAGATAGAAACATTTCTAGTTACAGAGATGAGCCCTATTGGCTAAATTAGAGGTGGCTCCACAGTCCAAGATAACATTATATAATTCTGTAAAGTCATCAGTTTTAGAACAAAGAAGTTCTTATACAGAGTCTTACATAACAAGGTGTAGTGGTGCACATCACCAAAGGATGGCAATGTTGCCTCACATATTATAATTACTTCAAGGACAGGTGTCTTGGCATCTGACAAGTAAGAAATAAACAGAAAATACATGGTATAATATGTGTGCATTAGCAAGCAAAGTGGATTACAACAATATGCATTTATATCCTGACATTTACTCTTATACGGTAGATGCCCTTAGCCCTATGTATTAGTATAGCCTATGCCTAAACATTAGCTGTCTACGGTGTACCCCTGAGGGTATCAATTAGGGTGCAGGGACCTCGTGTAACATCCCCATTTTCCCAAAGTCTGCCCTCCTAAAATCCAGGATACGTGTTTTTGTGTGGTTTGGTTCTGCTCTTTCTGTGATTTCAAACCACAATGACTGGTGGTCACTGTTCCCCAGGTGCTCCCCCACTGTTACCCCATCACACTGTCCCTGTTTGTGAGCACAAGGTCCAGTATTGCCTTCTGCCGAGTTGGTTCCATGACCAGTTGCTTGAGGAAGGCACTCTGAAGAGAGTCCAGGATAAATCTGCTCCTAGTTGATGCTGCTGCTGGGATGCTCCAGTTCATGTCTGGAATATTGAAGTCTCCAACCAGTACTACCTCACCCTTGTCTGCCATCCTTGGATGGCTAGCATCAGCTTCCTATCTGTTTCTTCCTCCTGGGCTGGTGGTCTAGACCACACCTGTGCGGATGGCTGTCCCCATTTTCCTTTCCAGCTTAACCCACAGTATCTCTCCCCCATTTTGCTCCTCCTGGATTTCTGTGGCCCTTATGTCATTTTCACATACAGTGCCACTCCTCCTCCCTTCCTGCCTGCTCTGTCTTTTCTGAATATGTTGTAGCTAGGTCCAATTCCAATTGGAGCCTTTAGGTCCAATTCTTCAACTAGTTTGGCACCCATTCAATGAGTCTGTCCCCTACCCCAGGATCCTCTATTTTTCTGATCAACCTCCTGCAGGGCACAGAGTCAAAGGCCTTGCTGTAGACCAAGTAAAGGAAATTAACTGCCTGGCTCTTGCACTACTTCCATCATCTTGTTGAAGAAATCAGTCATGTTTGTTTGGCAGGACCTCACAGCCAAGAAGCCAAGCTGTCTCTCATCCTGCAAACTGTTTTCCTGTAGGAAACCTAGAAGCCTTTCCTTAAGGAGTGCCTCCATGAGCTTACCCATGATAAGAGATGGGCAAAGTTGGGAAAATTCACTCCATAAATTAACTTGGGGTTTCAGCAGAATTTGTAAAGTGTGGATCAAACTGCAAAGTGCTGACTTTCACCTGCAAACAGTAGAATTTCACCATTTGCAGGGAAATTCTGCCATTTGTGGGCAACATTCCACAATTCATGGTTAGGATCATTTTTAAGCTAGGAGCACAAATTCGTGAGTTTTTCCATGGAAGCAAATTTGGCGACTTCACTGGAACTGCGTCAACAAATTAAAACTTCTCAACATCTCTATCATGATTGAGGGCTGACAAATCAGTCTGTAATTTCCTAAGTCATTTCTGGGTCTACGTCTATGGAGCAGCACCACATGCACCATTCTCTAGTCCAGTGGCTCAACCCTCAATTCCGGAGAACTATTGAACAGGTCCACCACGTGGACTTCTAGTTTTGCAGGTAGATCTTTGAGAACCCTGTGATGGATATCATATGAGCCTGGGGATTTATCAACCTTAAGGTTCAACAATCCTTCCTTTCTTTCTTCCTGTCCTCACTTATCTTTTCATCTGTACATCCTCTGGGCTTCCTCATCTCTTACAGTAACAGGCCATCCCTCTCCTTTATAAACACAGAGTAGATGTATTTGTTTAATACATCTGCCTTGTTCCCACTGCCTTCCACCCACCCCTCTCTTCTCCTTAGACAAACAATATTGGTTTTCTTGTCTATCTTATCTCTAACATACTGAAAAAATGCCTTTTCACCATTTTTAATCCCTTCATCTAACTAGAGTTCCTTCCTGGCCTTGGTCTGCAGGACTGCTTTCCCTACCTCCCTATCTTTTTTGTGGTATTCTTCCCTGTTCTCATACTTCTGAGTCCTCTGGAGGTTCCTGTAAGTGATATTTTTTAACCCTGACTGCTTCTGCTACCTCTCTGTGAAACCAACTTGGGGCTTTGACCTTAGAGCTTTTCTCCTTCAGCCTTATACATTCATTCATGATTGCTGCTATCCCTTTCTTCACGATGAACAATTTATGATCCAACTCTATACCTTCACTAAGGCTTGACAGGTCTCACTTTAGCAAGCTGTTTTTCTGAAATCATGAACCATGCCATCGGCATTTGATTTCCTTGCTCATCGGCATTCTACTCACAGTGGTTACTGAAAGCTACACTCCACAAGCAGAAAATTAATTTTCTTATCTCTCTTCATTGACATAAATTTTAACCCCTGCAGAGCCGCAGACTGATATATCAGTCCAGAATTCTTACATGTTCTAATTATGTTGGCAGCCTAAAGGTTAAAAAAAAATACAAAAAATCGCCCTTCTTTGACCTAAGTTAATAAAAATACAACAAAGAAGTCAAAACTGGAATGCTAACCACTGATCCATGCTGCTTACAGTTAGTGTTTGAGTCACACAGCATAAAGTACTTCTAACTATGGTCACCTACTCCACATTCTACTAAGTGTCTCTCTTCAGTTATTCATTTTCCATTCAATTTATGTGTACTAGAGAATAAAAGAAGAAGCTTTTGCAGATTATACCTAAGCAGCAAATAATCTCTTGTAGCTACCAAAAATAAAAGAAGCAGCAGAAACAACCCAGTCTCAAAAGGTAATATGACAGCTTAGACAGAACATAAGTCACTGGCAGGGTTTGCGCCACACATGAGTAAAATGTTGCCATGGCAATGTGTTATGTAAATTAGCACCCCCAATGACACACAGTAGCAACAGTTCCACAGAACTACTAAGAAAAAATATTAAACAGGATAGCACTGCCAATTCTTGTCAGACACTAACACTACAGCTCAGTTACCTGTAAATAAAACCTAACTGCATTTTCACAATGATTATACAGTGAAGCCCGCCAGGATGAAGTGCAGTGTTTCCTGTATGGCAAAAGGGGGATTAACTCTGATTGAAACTGCAATAATAATGTCCTGGGTTTTGATGTTGTCCAAAAGTAAATGGTTAGTTATCTTGCTCCATTCATATTAGCAGATCACACTAATATAGATGCAGTACAGCAGCTGCAAAGAAAAAGCCATGACAGGATTTATGGAAAGAATATTTCACAATAAAAGAAAACACCAGTACATTTCCCTACCCCCAACATATATGTGCTGAGAGTCACATGCCAATGCATTACACCATGTTCTTTCTGAAGAGCTTTGGTACATTTTTTTTTACTTTTTCCATAGAAACACAGAAACATAGAAGGTGTCAGCAGATAAGGGCCCCTTGGTCCACCTAGTCTGCCCTAGGTACTCTATTTACTTCCTAGCTAGTATTTACTATCTACTCTATCACCTTGACCTAATCTGTCACTGGTCCCTCACCCCCTTTTTAAATGTTTAATCTCTGTTTATGTTTTATCAGTGAATTAAATTTTGTTGTCATGGTAGTCTCTTTCCATAATAACATAAATTAATAAAATAGAATGGTACATCACATGGCAAGAGGGTAGGGGGATATCGAAGGATGGATGACAATTGAGAGTGGACTGGTAATACTTTTACTTGTATGGGGTCAATGTGATTGATGGAAACATACTATAGCTGGTAAGACAGATATATTATTTAGCGACTTTTGTTGTCTGAGATAGTGAATGAATTTATGCAGATTGATGATGACATTCTAGATGTAGTGAGTCCACAACAAAGTGGAACGGAGCATTGAAGGATGATGACACAGCTGATTAAATCTTATGTATTACTTGTACTTTTTGAGAGACTGGTGTGGTACCTGCTAAAAAGTAGCGAACAACGAATGTTGACATAGCAGGATGAGGAAAGTGAATGTTCTATTTTATTATGGGAACTGGCATGATGGAGCATTTGACTCATTTGCAAAGGTTTATCTTTATTGTTTGACTAATTTCCTACAGCACTTGTCAGTGGGGGGTGCTTCACAGAAAGTATGTAATCAAAAGTACACTTGTCAAGAATGCAGCTCATGAAAAAGATGTATGTAAAAGACTATTCTTGTATGCCAAGAAGTTTACTTTTTAAACATAAATACATAGGGTTCGATTCACAAAGGTCAGCGCAAGCTGTGCCGAAGGCAGCTTATGCCAATTACCTGTGCACCAGGGACCCTGCACCCAATTCACTGTCTGGTAGTGTCCTGGTAGCAAAGTCCTGTGACTTGCAGCAAATGTAGCCCTGCTCCAAATAGATGGTGCATCGGGAAGGTGTGTATAAGCTTCAGGAAGGTCGAGCGCCCATGGAATCATGGACAGCAGTCCATGGTCGCTAACCCCCCATCCCCAATCACCTTTTATTATGTAAAAAAAAAAGAAATGTCCCTGGTGGTCTAGTGGCCCCCCCCTAGTCCTGATGCCCTTTTATTAAAAACAATACATGTCCCTGGTGGTCTAGCAGATCTGGTTTAACAGATCCCCCATCAGCCCTAAACCCCTTTTATTAAAAACAACTCATATACCTGGTGGTCTACCAGACTCTCCTCCCTATCCCAATCTCCCTGCAAATAAAAAAAAACTTTCTCTGGTGGTCTAACAGACCTCCTCCCTATCCTGATCTTCCCATGAATAAATAAATACCTTTCCCTACTAGTCTAGTGGACTCTCCTCCCTATCCCTAATCTCTCCATAAATAAATAAATGTCTTTCACTGGTGGTTTAGTGCCCCCCCTCCAGACCTTGCAGGCAGTTCCCCATCACCCTACCCCACCCATTGAGCTGGCACAGCCCTCCTCTATCCGCCACTGCCTACGTTCAATTTTCCAGAGTGTATCCCAATTAATGGTTACTCCACAGTGCCTGCAGCTGGCTAACCCCCCTTCCCCACCTTGCCCACACTACATTCCTACTTACTTTTCCAAGCTCAGTTTGACTAATGTATAGTTATCAATGAACTCCCTAACTTTGCTTTCACCTTAAATTCCCTTTGGCTCCTGTCTGTCATCCTTCACAAGACAGGTCAGTCCTCCTTTAGCTGGTAATAACCTGTCTTACTTTGCTTATGTATCCACTTCTAAGTTGCGTGACTACCCTTGACTTCTAGCACTAATCCCAGCCACCCCAGCACTCATCTGACCCTTTTTCTCTATTGTTATGTTACCTGACTCAAGACAAGATGCTTCAATCAACTGCAGAGAATTAACTATTGTATTATCTCCCTCGCTACTCACCTCATTCACATGTGGCCCATTGTTTAACTCCCCTGAAGGATGAAATAACGAAGTGTTAGCAGTATTTATCAATGTAAATACTGTACTTGGGCCTGTTACTTAACCAGGGGTTGAATTTCTCCTTTCATATTGACTCAGTTGTTGCAAAGTGCTTTTCTAACCTGATTGTTCTGTACAGGTTGTAAGGTAGTCTTCCCCTAAAATGCAAGGAAGTGCTTTGCCAAACACATGCCACTGCTAACAGTGGACTATGGTGATGTAATTTATGCCACAGTCCGAAGAGTGTCTCTCTCCAAGCTATAATGCTTTTTTTTAAATTCATTATGTAGATTAAACTTGTAGTGCCCCCTCCAGACTCACCATTGCACTATGTATGGTTACCTAGGCTGGATGAGGTTAGACCCTGCTAGATGCCAAATTCTGGGCTGGAGAAATCCTTGACTACCAGAGGTTGCTAAAGAAGAGTTGCTTGGTACCGCGCTACTGTGCAAATTGCGTGGTAGTGGTATACATGTTATTCAGTGGGTACCACAATTGCACACTGCTTTGTATACTGCACTACTGTGCAACATTACTGTAGCAAGAACCTTGGTAATCTGTTTAACTGTGACTTTAGGTCCCACTTATATACTTATATTACAATACACAACAGGTTGCATATTTCACAACACAGAAAGCATTCGGGTCAAGCTACAATTAGTTTTCAGCTCTTCAAAATCTGAAATAACTTGCAAACTGAGATAACCTGCTACCAAGTCTGTATATGTCCAAACAAGAACTGAAGCAGCTCTTTGCCTTCTCTTGTACTGCCTGAATTTAAAATGAATGCATAGCTACATATCTGCAGTCATGTACTATATGGCTGTTGTGTTACAACATGTACCCTGGATTTTATGATCACAGTTTATTGCTATGATTAATTTGTTTTATTTTGCTGCTACCCATCTCTCCCACTACTCTTCCCCTCTCTGCCATTATTCATTCCCCAGCCAGCATCTTTAAATGAGACTTATATGACTTCACATTGCTTACCTGGTAATATAACTTCAATTAATTAATGAATGAATGAGTAAATAAATTAATAAATAAACACATGTATATAACATGTGTGGGAGCTGAACCTAAAATCAAAATTATTTATTTTAGCTACTAAGGCATTTTAAATGATGATTAAGCACTAATTATTGACAATGTGTGTGTTGTGTTGAGATAACATCATGTCTCAGAAGAACGAGCAGCAGGACACAGGCCAAGTGCATGCAAGACAGAAATTACACTATCTAACACAGACATTCACCATGGAGTGCATTATTGCTTTTGTACAATGGCTCAATTGTAAGCAACAAACCAATTGCAGAATATTGTACTTTTTCATCTTGCTTTTTTATGAATTTTCTATATGTAGGTATACATATGAAAATGGAGGTTCTTAGTTCCCGTTTTTGGCCAGTAGGTGTATCTTTAAGCATAAATGCTCCACAAGGTGTGTGTTGTGCTGGGATAACATCACACCTCAGGTGGCTGAAGCACAAGGCCGCAGGCTGAGTGTGTTCAACACCTAAGAAGAGACGTTATCCCAACACGAAACACTCTGGAATGCATTACTGCTATTATACAATGGTTCGTTTGTAAAACAAAAACAAAAAAAGATTAAAAGGTACATTTAAACTAATTTTTTGTCATTTTATCAATGTGTAAATATATTTTATAAAGAAATAGTACTGATTTATTGTTTCAGCCAATAGGTGGAGCTGCTGTGTTTTTTGTGTGGCTCTGCACTCACTATAGCATCCTTTGTTGGTGCTGTAGCCTGGGTGGTTTATGTTGTGTTTTTGGTTGCTTTCACTTTCTGTTTCCTTGACTGGGTCTTTGTGCTGCTGTTGGTACTGAATCGGAGATCAGTGCCCCCTCCCCATTTATGATTGCCCACCTGCTGCTGTGAGGATGGAGGTAGGGTGGTGTTACTGGAGGTATGGAGGTGCTACACATAATGTTTGCCACAGCCATTAATGTTGTAGACTTAAAAGGAGAAAAAAAACAGAAGAAGAAATTCAGTAGAGTGAGCAGGAGGGACCCTTAAGAAAATATCTGCACCATAAATGTTTAAACATGTGCATGCCTGCTGTCACGCGCTCAAGGCAGTTCACACTGAGAGAGATTGAGGGGACTGGTTATACAAAAACTTAAAGGAGATTTTAAATAATTTTGTACTGACATGGATTGCAGTGTTGTTTCCTTGTTTGTTTTATTTCTTCATCTTTTTTTCAATAGAAAGTAAGGGCAGTCACAGACCAGGAAGTGATGTGCTCGTGCTGTGGGTGACTAGGGCAGTGAGGAAGCTGATCACAGTGTTGGCTTGGCAGTACTGGGGGTACAACTTTATTTTACTTGACATACTGCAGGGGACTCAGGGCAGTGACAGAGGAAGTGTGCTTCTCCAAAGAGAGAACATAAATTTAATTGTTATGGTAACTTTTTTCTCATGAGGCGAGCGGCATTTGTGAACTGCACAACCAGCAGTTATGGTCTCCATGGTTCACTGAAGCCACTCTGTTCTGTTCGCTGCAAAAAAAAAAAAACCTGCCATGAATGTTCATTTTTTTCCCTGAATGTGCAAAGTCTGCCTTTACTTGCTGAGTGAATTGGTGTTTCGAATGTTGGGTGTGATTTTGTGAGTGTGTATATGTGTGTGTGTGGGGGGGGTATGAATTTGTTTAGATCAGCTGCTCAGAGCAGCTGTAACATCTAGAGGGGATGCATGATTCATCCACTGTCATGTGGTTATTGTTGTGCCTGTACTTCATACAGTGATGTTATACTGATATAACATTGCTGTCCCAGGCACACACTGACCAATCAGGGCTGAGGGAAACATAGAAACATAAAATTTGATGGCAGATAAGGACCTCTTGGCCCACCTAGTCTGCCCATTTCCCTACCTAATGGATAAGCTGCAGATCCTAGTTAACCAACAGCCTACTTCTTCCTACCCCCCACTAGAATTTCTTTATGTCTGTCCCATGCATTCTTGAATTCCCTCACTGTTTTTGACTCCACAACCTCCTCAGGAAGGCTGTTCCATGCATCCACAACCCTCTCCATGAAAAAATAGTTCCTCACATTACCTCTGAGCTGTCCTCCCTCTATCTTCAAATTGTTCCCCCTTGTTCTTGCACATCTCTTTTTCTGATAGGTGCTACCCTCTTGGACTTTGTCGACTCCCTTGAGTTTCTATCATGTCCCCCCTCTCCCTCCTTTCCTTGAGGGTATACATATTAAGTTCATTTAGTCTCTTTTCATAAGGCTTCTGGTTCAGACTCTGCACCATTTTGGTTGCCCTTCTCTGGACAGCCTCCACCCTGTTTATGTACTCCATATGGGGTCCCATAAACTGTCGGTACAGAGGGATAATAACTTCCTGTTTTCTACTGGTGTTGCATCTCTCTATACCTCCCAGTATGTCCCTAGCCCTCCTTGCTGCCTTCTCACATTGCTTGCCCACCTTTAAGTCATCTGCTATAACTACCCCAGGTCCCTTTTAATTTTTGTTGTTGTCAGTATCTCACCGCCCATTGTGTACTTTTCCCCTGGGATTTTGTTTCCCAGATGCATTACTTTGCACTTCTTTGCGTTGAATCTAAACTGCCATACATCTGACCATTCCTCCAACCTTGCCAAGTCTTTTCTCATCCTGTCCACCCCACCTTGTGTATCAACCCTGTTACAGATCTTTGTGTCATCCGCAAAGAGACATACTTTTCCTTCCAGTCCCTCTGCAATGTCACTTATAAAGACATTAAAAAAGACTGGACCCAGTACTGAACCCTGTGGTACCCCACTTGTAACCCCCCTTTCTTCACTGTGGGCTCCATTTACTATTACCCTCTATGTCCTGTTGTCCAGATAATGTTTTACCCAGGCTACCACCCTGGACCCACTCCCAGGCTGGCTAATTTGTTTATTAATCTTTTGTGTGGCACTGAGTCAAATGCCATGCTAAAGTCTAGGTAGGCCATATTCATAGCCCATCCCTGGTCTACTACTTGATCACCCAGTCAAAGAAATTGATTAGATTCATCTGACATGACCTTCCCACTGTGAATCCATGCTGCCTTGGGTCTTGAGCCCCACGTGCCTCTAGATAATCAACAATTCTTTCCTTCAGAAGGGATTCTATCATTTTCCCTACCACTGAGGTCAAACTGACAGGTCTGTAGTTTCCTGCCTCTGTTTTGCTCCCACTTTTGTGAAGGGGAATCACATCCACCCTCCTCCAGTCCTCAGGTACTACACCATCCTCCCATGATTTGTTGAAAGGGGTAGTAAATGGTGTTACTAGTTCTCCCCTTAGTTCTTTTAGAATTCAGGGGTGAATCCCATCAGGCACCATTGCTTTGTTCACCTTCAGTTTTAAGAGTTTTACAGAACCCTTTCTTCTGTGAAAGGACTGATATCGACCCCCATCCAGAGTGTTTCTATTGACTGGATTAGGTACCTGTCCCTCCTCTTCCTTTATGAATACTGATGGATTCTTTTTCCAAGTGTATAATTCTCTGTATTTGTGATCTAACTGCTCTGTCATGCTCACCCCCCCCACCATCTCTCTAGATTGTTGCTCTATGCCTATTTTGTTTGTGATTGCATGTGTCTCTGTCTCTTTCTCACTTGTTCTCCAGCTACATCCACCAGAGTTTACTGTTTGTACTGGGAGGATAAGAGTGTTTGCATACCACAAACTGAAAATGTGATGCCCCTGGTCTGCCGATCATCAAGTACAGCATGCTGTTTGCATTAGAATAATGCACCCATTGTTTCTTGTTGTGCAGTTCAGGGGGGACTGTAACACCAATCAAAGTGACTGCTTAATTTTTATTTTCCTAATTGGGCACAAACAAAAGCAACAAATTACGGATACCAATGTTAATAAAGTGATAGTTTTGGGGGGAATTCTGTGCGACATGGTGGTGATAAGGAATCGGGAGAGGCTCAATGATGTCTTGGGTTATCAGGTCATTTGTGTGCCAGTCCTTCATACAGTGATGTTGTGCTGGGATCTGAAGGAAGCACCAACCAATGACAGGACATGAAATGTTCTTGCCGTCATATAATGAGTCATTTATCCTCACTTTTGTCATGTATCCTCACTTTACAAGGGAGACAAAAGGAACCTTTTACCAATGGCAGAAAAGACTGAACAATGAAGCAATGACATCAGAATAGCCTCTGCTGCACTCAGAACAGAACGATGAAGGCTGGTCCAGTGGTGCAGAGGGCTGAGGCACTGCAAAGCACCATACCTCATGCCAGAACTGTGATCTGAGTTTGGGAATGAGCTTGGGTTGATGGGGGCTGGCAATTGGGGGGGGAGGCTGGGAGAAGATCAAGCAGCAAATAGGCAGCTCTCCTCTCTCACACATGGGTGGTTCACCTTCCTGACTCGTGGTTTCTACCAGGTAAAGCCCTGGTGGTAGCGCTGATGCTTGTAGGAGGACAGACAGATGTCTTTGAGGGTGGAAGGAGGTCGCAGTTCCAGAGCGCATGTGCTCTTCCACATGTACGCACTTCCATGCTGTGCTGTGTCTTAGGGCTGAGTGAGAGAAAAAGCTGGAGGAAAATGAGGAAACCATGCTAAATGATGCCTCTCTAGAGATGCCATGACATGCCTTGTCACTGCAGTGGGAGGGAGACTTCAGCATGACAGTCTCCGGGGGATAGCTCTCCCCCTGCACTACTGCAGTGGACAATCTGTGGGGTATCCCCCCTCAGAACCAAAAGAAGTAGTGCCACACAAACTGCAGACTTCTTGTAATGATGCAAGCAAAGTGTTAAATTTCACCACATAGATGCTTGATAAATCACAGTACATAAATATAAATTCCACAGTCCCAAAGCATAAATAAGCAGAATATTGTTGCAGCACAAAAAACACAGCAGTTGCAGTCAATGAAAAACCATGTGCTTCGACTCCCAACCAGAGTCTTCCTTGGGGTATCTGACTGGTGTTCAAGTGATTCTATATATACCCAAGTGTATTGGGTTGGAGCCCCAGTTAAGTGACATATAATTGAAGGTGAATGTATCAAAGTTAAAGTAAAAATATTACAAAACAAGTAATCCATCTCTGTTACCTTACAGAAAGTCAAATGACCTCTTATAATTTCAGTGGTGTAAAATTTTGACATAAAGCAAATTATAATGCTTAATGCATAACTATTTGGGCAAAATATATAGCTTTAAAGGTGATAGAAAGAAAAGGGGGGAGATCAGGCTTGATATCCTAGTATAGGTCTCAGAACATCATAATAGGGAACCCTCTAAAAAATGAAATGTCTTACATTATATTACATTCCAATGACATACATATTGATAAAAAGTACACATTTATAAATAAGCAAGTTAGAGAAAATTTTTGTTACAGACCACGTAATCTGTTACCTTAAAAAGTATTAAATGCAGTCTAATAAATTCAGATGGTGCAAAACTTTACTGTAAGTCTTATTTTAATGCTAATGCATATCTATTTAGGCAAAACATATAGCTGTTAAAGGTAACAAGAAATAGATACTCAAGCTTAATGTCTTAATATCAATCTCATGACATTCCTGCAGAGGACCCTCTGGAAAATAAGATGCATTGCATTCTGTTCCATAAGTTTGTAGTTTTTTTCAGTAATGTGACCCACAGGCTTATGAGGAGTCCCAATACAATTATGGGTGAGATACCTAGAGAAGAAAAAAAGAGAGATATTTCACCATATTTTCTTTTAGTACATTTTTATACTTTTTTTCTGTTTTAACCTTTTTTAATGCTTTCCTTTGGTCATTTTAACTCTTAAATCATCTAATCTATTATCTGAACATTTCAAAGAGCAAAGCGAGACAGTTTTAAGGATTATTTACTGAAATTTCAAAAGGAAAAATGAATACAAGACCCCATATTTGGGATCAGGCAGGTTTAATACATTTTACTCATATAATATTATTTCTTCAAAAAGGGCTTTAAGTCCCACTGATTATTTAAATCATTGGGCTTAACACTGTTAAGCTTTTGGATCCATTTACTTTTTTGCTGTAGTAGTAAATTTGCTCAGTCCCCACCAGTTCTCATTGGTGGTACCCGTTCTAAACCCATGAAGCTTAAAGTATCCAAACTGAAATTATGGAAATTAGCAAAATGTATGCTGATAGGCGTGTCTTTTCCTTGGTTTAGGACAGAACAAACGTGTTCCTGTATTTGTTTGTTCAAAGGGTGTAAGGTTTTTCCTACATAGATCAACTCACAATTAGACCACAATACATAAACTATGCATTTAGTGTCACAGGTAATTGATTCCTGTACATTTACTTTAAGTGCTGGGAATTTTGGGTGGATAAAGCAGTTATTTGGCTGTGCATACTTACAAACATTACATCTTGTACATTTATGGAACCCTTTTGGTCTATATGGTAACCATATCTGCCTGTCCAAAGTGACTGGCTTACATCTACTGGGGACTAATTTGTCTTCTATGCTATTAGCCTTGGAAAATGTGACCCTAGGTTTGGGGCCCACTGCAGTGGCAATCCCATTATCACTGAGTAAGATAGGCCAGTTGTTATATATAATGTTTCTAATAGTTCCAGCTAGAAGGTTAAACTCAGCGACAAATGTACATGGAATGACATTACTTTCCTCTGTACTTTTTTCCTTTTCTTTTAGAAAGCTATCCCTAGGGATTTTACATGCCTTCTCGTGTGTTTTTAAAAGTAGCCCATGGTCATAGTCCCTTTCTTTAAACCCATCCAAAGGTTCCTTTATTTGTTTGTCGTAAACTTGATCATTACTGCAGTTTCAATGTAGTCTCAATAACTGCCCATATGGAACTGAGTTTTTCAGGCTCTGTGGGTGAGCACTAATGGCATGCAGTAAAGTTTCATGGCAGTTTGTTTTCTGTAACACTTAGACTTGATGATATGCTGTGCATTATTGACAGTAAGGGTCAGATCAAGGAAGTTAATGACTTCTCTATTTAAACAGTATGTACATTTTAAATTTAGTTCATTATTATTAATCCAATCCAAGAAATTAAGAATAAGGTCTGAATCCACCTGCCATATGCACAGCACATCATCAATAAAGTGAAACCGGTGCCATATATGTTTGTTAAAAGGTTTATTTGTTTTACTAAAAATCATGTAATTTTTCCAGTTGCCTCAAAATACATTTACATAACTGAGGGCCATTGATGCCACCATTGCTGCACCACACCTTTGTAGAAAGCACTGACCTTCAAATTCAAAAAAATTATGGGTTAAAATATATTCCAGACCCTGTCCAATTAACTCTTTAGGTACATTTTCAACATTTCCAAGCACACTCGATGAATTATTCACTGCCTCATGTCCCAATGTGATGTTCAAAAGAAGTGTAAAGGGCTTCAACATCAATTGACAACCAGGTGAAGTCCTGTTGCCATTTGATGTTTTTTCATTTTTCAGATAGGTCAGTACAGTCTCTAATGTATGATTTTTGCTCAACAACAATTGGTTGTAGAAAGAAATCAATACATTTACCTAACTTTTCAGATGCAGACCCACAGCCTGAAACGATTGGTCTCCCTGGAGGTTCTGACCTATTTTTATGTATTTTGGGAAGAATATAAAATCCTGCCGTAACTGGATGTTCAGTCCATATGTATTGGTATTCATATCCCCTCTCTTAATGGCTTCACTGAGTAATACATACAGTTCTTTCTTAAAAGATATAGTGGGATTTGTAAGTAGCCTGCAGTAGTTGTTTTCATTGTTTAAAAGGTCATGAACAATATTCCTATATTGTTCAATATCCGTAAGAACAATATTGCTGCCCTTATCGGCAGGCTTGATAATAACTGAACTATTTTTAGTCAGATCAGTGAGAGCCTGATAGTCATTCTTAGATTCTTTTTTCTGGGTTTTTTGTTCTCTTCAAGAAGTTCTTTTACCTGACTACACACAGCTTTTTCAAATGTAGCAACTGTATTATTGTAAATTCTAGGACAGAAATCTGATTTTACTTTAAATCATTTCTTCCTTAGTTCCTGAAGTTTGTTACCTGCATAAAAGATATTATTTGGGTTAAACACATGCACATCAGTATCACAAACATTTACTTTTTCTGCATATAGTTCCTGCAAAGTGTCTAACACCATATCAAAAGAAAAGTCATTATTATTAGTAGTTAAAGCAGCCAAATGTACCGGTTTGCCCGGGACAGTCCCAATATGCAAAGAGCTGTCTGAAGCTTGTCTTTAAAACCGGATTTTGTCCCAGTTTCTGAAAATGGTCCTGGCTAATGGCCTTGCTTGCTGCTACAATCTGATCCACCCACTCTTGCCACACAGTCTTCGATCTCCCCACTGCTGCGTACCAGCCCATCCAATATTTTCTGCAAAATTAGCCTGGATTTACCTTTAAATGTGATCACCAATGGGATGAGGGGACCACATAAAATGGTCCAATCGGAGTGTAGCATTGTGGCTATGCTAGGTGGTCCGAACAAAAACACAGTATGGTTTATTTTTAGTTCTGTCGCCATGCTGTACAATATCCAACATTGGTAGATGAGTGCATGGGGTATACCGGGAGTTTTAATCACAGTGCTTTAACTTAAACCCCGGGCTATACACAATATCTAGCAATGTGTGAAGGGTAGTTAAGAGGGGATGGGTGATTTCCAATGTGATTCATGCAGGCTGTTGCTCCCAAGGGAGGAGGGATGGGTTTGATAGCAGGAGTAGTGAAGTGGTCTGTGTCTCTGACCAACTGGCAACTTCTCTGCTACCTCAAACATTGTCAGAGTATGCCGTTACAGTAGCAGTGCCTTGCCCTTGTGACTTTCATGTTAGTCTGGTTGCTCAAGTAGTTTCCATCGGCTTTTTTTCATGTTATTATTTGTTTTATTCTGCTGGCAATTTCTTTTGTGTCTGTGAATGCAGCAGACTGCACTGCTAATGACTGGAGGTGCTGGGGGTGATTTTGATGGCAGCAGCTGCAGTAGCAGAAAATACAGAACATGTGTTGCAGTGACAGGAGGGCACATTCCTGTTTATTGCCATGGATTAAGCTGCATTTGAAAGGACTAAAGAAGACAAACAACCATATGAGGTGAGTGTGACTCAGATTTCTATTTATTTTGCTGGTTGGCAGTTAAAAATTGTGACACAGGCAGTCAGTGGCAGTGTGTGTGATGCCTTGCAGCCGTACTTAATTTACATTTGCTGACATTCTTTACATTATTTAAAATACTGCTTCAAGTTCTTATCACTGTTCTGTAGTGGAGAGACTGCAGTGACTGAGTGTCTTCAGATTCATCTCCTAGCTCAGGGGAGCAACTTTGCTAGCTATTGGGGGGTGGGGTTTCGCAGTTGCTTAGGAATGTCGGCTCTTCATGGCAACCTCAGTTGATTGGCTTGCGGGTCATGGACGGCAATATTGTTGTGTTTGTTGTCTATGAATGTTTGAGTGGCAGCAGATGTGTCAGTCAGTCATTCAGAAGAGCTTTTTTGCAGAAAAAAGGCAATCGGTGGAAGTCTAAAGGAGAAGACAGTGAGTGAGAAAATAGAATTTTAAGATTTTCACAAAAAAAAAATTAGTCTGAAGGACTGAGAGTGAGAAAATGCTGAGAGGAGCTCAGACAGCACTTATTTTACTCGTACAGACATATACAGAGTGTCAGTGCTGGATAAACTGAGAGAGACACAGCTTATAGATTGTCAGTGGAGAGAGTCCAGACCATGGATCATTTTAATAACTGTCATCAAGAATAAATGTAGAAGGGCTGAATGAGTAGTGACAGAAGTGGCAAAGTGCTGTGTGATTGTCAGTGGTACAGAGCAACCTACATTGTGAGAAGAATTATTGAAATCTGTCGTCTAAAAAATATTAAATCCTGTCTGAAGTCAAAAACAGACAGTGCTGAGCAGGAGGGCATTGGACAGGCTGCAGGTGTGCAGATAAACAGTGAAGAGGGAGTCAATGAACTGTTTTTCCAACTGTCATCAAGAATAAATACAGTCTGAAGGACTGTCACTGAGTAATTGAAGAGGCAGAGAGTTGTGTGCAAATTGTCAGTGGTGGAGCATAACCTACCCAGTGAGAAGAATTATTAAAATTTGTCACCAGAAATATGAAATCTTGTCTGACGCCAAGGACTGAGGGTGTTGAGCAGGAGGGCACTGGTCTGGCAGCAGCTGTGCAAACAAACTGTCAGTTGATAGAGTCTTGTGAACCACAACAGAAAGTGGAGTTGTACAAGTGGAAAGAACTAGAACAGCAACAGATAGTAATGTTGAAATGCAAGTGCATGTTTACTGACAAGCTACAGGAGGAATTTCTCTGCCTTACGAAAGTAACAAAATATGATGTGAGGTGCAAACAGTGTGGGTCAACTTTTCCTGAGGAACATGGTGGTAGATCTGACATTAGCGGCCACTTTAAGTGCACCAAGCACAAAAAGGCATTGGGTGTAATCAGCTCAAGCTCCACAATCACTGGTTTCTTCAGGAAGGAAGCAGCATCAGAGGCCGACCTACTTGTGGCCTGCCAAGAGGGCACATGGGCCTACCACACCGTAACTCATGGGCACAGCTTCAATTCTACAGACTGCACGTCTAAATTAATCAAGAAAATATATGAACCAAAGTTCTCTTCAGCTCGAATGAAGATGGAAGCAATCGTAACCATTGTGTTAGCACCTATCTCTGAAGAAAAACTCAAGTCAGACCTCAGCAAGGCAACTTACATCTGTGTTACATTTGATTCTTCAACCACAAACACACAAAATGTGTGCCAGTCATTGCGCGCTACTTCAGTCAAAACAAAGGTGTTCAGACTAACTTGCTTGCATTTAATGAGCTTCCAAGAGAAATGGCAGAAACCCTGGCAGCATACCTAATCAATACCCTGAAGGAACACAAGATCGATGACAAGTGCAAAGCACTGTGTGCAGACAACATAAACGCCAACTCCGGAGGTGTATCAAGGGCTGGGAGTTGCAGTGTCCACAGAAAACTTTAAGCAGCCACTGGACGAGATATCACTGGAATTGGTTGTATGGCACACATTGTTCACAATGCAATTCAAACTGCAGCAGATGTGCTTCCTGTGAACATGGATGCATCACTGTCAAGATCTACAAATATTTTTCATCTATACAGTGAGAGTACAGCAGCTGAAGGAGTTCTATGATTTTGTGGTGATCACCTACAAGGACTTGCTTGGTCACTGTTCAACCCACTGACTCTTCCTTGTCAGCAGTGGAATGAATCCTGCTACTTTCTCCTGCCTTGAAGTCATACTTTCTCTCCTAGGAGAAATATCCCTCAATCATCAAGAATTTCTTCAACAGCCCCTTGTCTGAGCTGTGGTTTCTCTTTATCCATAATCAGCTTTTCCTCTTTAACAACACCATAAAGAAGTTGAAGAGCAGACCTGTACAGCTGTTGAAGCAGTTAGTGAAGTTGAAACCCTCATCGCAAAGCTTAAAGAGTGGAAGACTGAGAGATTCGAGGCACTGAAAGTGAAGGGAATGCTCCGGTCTCTCTCTGAAGAAGTGGACATAGAAGAAACCTTTATGAAACATGTAGTGAACTTCTACGAAACTTGCTCCCAGTACCTAAGGAAGTGGAATTCACTACAGTACTATCAGTGGCTCTCATGGATTCTGCTCAAGGAGACACCATCATGGGCAGCAGTAGAAGAAACACTGAACTACTTAATCAAGAAGACGATCATAGCAGTTGATGAAGGGAAGTTCTTTGATGAGATTTCCTATGTGAAGTCATATGCTACTGCTGAAAAGATCAATGACTGGAACACCACTGACATAGACACTGCAGATCAACAATGGGTGGACATCTTTCAGCACTTCTCCTCAAAAGAAATTCAAGAATGTACTCCCTCTTGTACAGTATGCTCTTTTCTTGCCAAGCAGAAATGCATCTGTGGAGAGGGTTTTCTCACTGGCTAACAATATGTTGACCAAGGAGAAGACCAACCTGAATGTGTCGACACAGTGAGCAATGCTCATTGTCAAGAGCAACTTTAATGCTACCAGTAGTGAATTCTTTGAGAATAAACTTATCCTGAGGAAGATCCACTCTTCTGATAAGTAGAGCTTTGTGAAACCCAAACAGCCAGTCACAGATCATGCTGGGCCTTCAGCATGCATCGGAGAATAGTAGAGCATGAGCATGAGTGAATCACTGAATGAGTCTGTATTTTGGTGTCATCAACCTTGTCAGTTTGAGACTATTTGTCGTCTTCTGTAGTTATTTGTATTTATTCAATGACACCTAAAAATTACAGTTCCTTGTCCTGTAACAATCATATAAGTTAATTACTATGATTTTTTTCATGTTTCCCTAGTTAACAACTTGCTGTTGTTTTCATGTGTTACAAGAAGTTTACAAGTTATCTAAGTTTTATCAGTTAGTTAGTTAGTTAGTTAGTTAGATCCCCAATACAGACAGAAATAAGCTAAATGCAGATTATCAATAGCCAGCCCAAAAATGCATTAGCTAGTGGGAAATGTAAACTGAAAAGTGTTGAGTCTGTTTCTTGTTTAAATAAATGACTTGAACTTTTTGTTCTCATGCCTTGCTGTCATAGTTATTCAGGGGAGTGTGTGGGGGTACATGTTTATGGCTTTGTGTGTCATAAGATGGGCCTTCCTTTGGAATAAAGTACATTTCAATAACAGAACATTGCAATATTGCTTATGTGGTGGGTGAGTGACAGCACTGTTGGACAGCTATTTTTCATAGCTCGCTGTAGTTGCAGCTCAGCATTCCATCCTCTAGCATTGCTGAATGACTGGAATGATGTATTCTGATTTTGAGCCAGCATTCTTAAACTGTTGGTGGAAGAACTATTTTATTAAAAATCTCCCTCTACATGAGGAAAACATTTTAAAAATGAAACGTTTAACACTGTTCTTTTGAAATATGATTTTATAATAGCTATAAGACACTCCTAAGGCATTAGATTAGCAGTCAGTCAATCACACCTAGGGGCAATATGGAACTTGGCTGCACCTCATGCCATATTACACCCCCAAGGGGTGATTGACTGTTAGTCTAACCCCTGGGACTGCCTTTATTGCTTAATAAAAGTGTTTTTCTTTTTCAGTGAAAGTCCCCAACTCACCACAGAGTGCACTAAACACTAGAGCTTCTGTGGGCCTGGTGGCCCCCAGACCCTAGCCTTCATCTAAACATATTTTGTGGTATATTACTGCAATGCCTAAGGGGGTTGGGGAATGGCATTGTTCATCAGCCAGCTAACCTGAGGCCAGACAGAGTCTTGCAGACTCCAACACACATTCTTGACTCCAGAAGAAAAATAATTTGTTCCCTGGAGCTAGGGGGTGGTGGGATGTAACTAAATACTGTTTTATCTTCAATAACACCACCAAAACTCACCACAGGACATCTAAAACCCAAGAGCTTATTGGGGCCTGGTGGCCCCCAGACATCCGGCAGAAATATTTCCCCCTTGAGCCCTCCCAGAAATCTGGTAGACTTATCAGTAGTGCTAAAGTCAGATATATTTAATGAAGGCTCAGTATCATCAGTTGAAACAGAATTCACTGCAGCTGTAGAGATAGCCACTATTTAATAGTTCAGGTTTTCTAAATTTGGAGTTGCCTCCTTGTCCTGAACAAAAATATACTTTCAACTTGATTTTTCTGAAAAGTTTATGGATATCTATAAAGATGTTAATGTCATTTACTGTGGGAGTGGGAATAAATGTAAGCCCTTTCTCTAGCACAGTTACCTGATGTTTGTTTAGTTTGAGGCATGATAAATTTACTATCTGTAGCTCACAGTCTCCGTTTTTGCTCTTAGAGCCCTCTTGGTGCTTGTTCCTGAGGTAACCTCCTTGGCAACCCACCTTGTCTTCTGCATGTATTTTCTCTGCTCTGGACAATTGTATGTCCTAAAAAAGGTCCCCTCTGTTTGCTGTTACTTCTTGAATTCCCTTGTCCTTGTGAGTGTTGCTGTTTTCGATTGTTACTTCTACTGCTAGATCTCTTCTGAAAATGAACCCTTGATCTCCCTCTGCTCACAGATCTGTCTCGAGACCACTGAAGAATTTCCCCACAATTGTAATCACCCTGGGCCCAGATATTTAAAGGAGATGTACCTTGCGCAATGGAGTTGTGCTGGTGCAACTCTGCATTACACCCGGGCGCAATGATAATGTATGCGGCGCAGATGCAGGAGGCATGCCCATGCATATGTGGCACAACCCAATATCCAGCCCAGGATGTGCGGCACATATGCTGGCTCACCCCTGCACTACGCTGCAGAAGGTGGCTCAAAGTTGAGCCCCTGCAGAGTATGAGCAAAGCCTGGCCACCCACAGGTGGGCTGCTGTATTGCAGGGTGCAACACTGCAGCCCAGCCTTAGGAGGCCAACTGCCCACCTAGAACACCATCCACAAGTAGACACAACCCTGGTGGTCCAGTGGAACCCCCCACCCATAGCCGTAATCATGCAGTATAAGTTACTAAAGATAGCCCTGGTAGTCTAGTGGCCCCCCCGTCTCCGATGCCCCAATGTGTATGTAACATGTCCATCTCTGGTGGTCTAGTGGTCCCCCCTCCCACCCGAGTCCCCAATTCCCCAAAATATGACATAATGATGTCCCTGGTGGTCTAGTGTAAACCCCCCTGCCCATTGCTGCAATCGCAGTAAACACCTGTATTGAAAAGTCCTGGTGATCCGGTGGCACCTCCACACCCCGCCCACCCATACAGAACCCCTTGCCCACCCTGCTCCCCCCAACATCAGCAAGAGACTGCCTTCCACCTGCCCACACACCACCTGGCCGCCTACTGAATGACAGGTACAGTATGGGATATAAGCCCACTGGTCCCCAGTGTGGACCAATGGGCTTGCAAGGCATACTGTACTAGACAGTCCCAGATCTGTGAATGGCTCCATTCACATATTCCTTTCACATATTACACTAGACCACCAGGGATGTCTTCATGTCATTTTTCAGGGAATTGGGTGGGAGGAGGGGACCAGTAATCCACCAGGGATGGGTGTGTTACATACACATCGGGGCATCAGGTACCGAGGGGGCCACTAGACTACCAGGGCTATTTTTAGTAACTTATACCATGCAGTCATGGCAATGGGGTGGGGGATGCACTAGGATCCCCACAGCACACGTCATGCTATGCAGGCTGCCAGGCGCAAGTTGCCAGCCTGCCCTGTGCAAGGCATGCAAATGGCGCCATAATGACATGCCAATGGCCACATTTGTGCCTTGCATATATTATGGCCTCATTTGCATGCCCCCTGCTGAATATCGTGGGTGATGCATCTAGTTCAACTGCACTTGTGCTGGTGCATCCACGTGCTCCCTATCAGTGGCTTGCACTGGCACAGTGCCATGCACAGTTTGTGCGCTGCCCATGCCATATTCAATGGTGCTGCACCACTGCGCAGCACCATTGAATATCACTCTGGACTCATTCTGAGCATATTTGCGCTGTGCCCTGGCTTGCACCACTGCCTGGCGCAGTCTGAATATCCCGGCTCTGGTGTCTTGTTAATTTCTTTTTCTTACAATCAATTATATCTGCCTCATACTTAGATAATTTCTTTTTCAGTTTTGTGTCAAAGTCCAAATACTGCTGATGAATTTTAAAACCAAGGACTTTTTCTTTTAGTGGCTTTCATTCAGTAAGCAGTTTGTTATATTTATCAATGTCACTTTTAATAATTAATTCAATAAATACCTTGGAAGAAATGCTGGCCACCTTCAAACACTCCTCCTGGTATTCAAATCTCACAAGGCCACTGGATCTTTCAATGGTAATTCTTAGAACACATGGTGCTCGTTCACGATTCTGATATTCTTCCAGCATGGAAATATTAAAGGTAATGTCAGTTTATTTTATAAGCAGTCTCTCCAGCTCAAAGAATGCTGTGTTTAATGAATCAGAGTCATTAGTAATGGTGGCTGTATTCGAACTTCTCCACCACCATAAAGTTTCTCTGTAGCTTGTCTCCCCTTTGCCTCAAAATCACTTGATCCTTCCCAGCTGTAGCTCATTCCTTGATTTGTTTCATCAGTCAACCCTCTGCAACTCATAATCAAAGAAAATGTATCTTCACTTTTAAATGTGAAATTCTTTGAACATTTTGTTCATGGAAATATGATCACTACAGACCACACAACTGCAAATTATTGATTCTATGTCGCTTAGTCAAAAGACAGAAGTAAAAAGCTTGCAGCCATCTGCATAGCACTGATTAAGCTCCAAACATGTAATTACCAGATGATTGTGCTGGTGAGCAGGCTGTATTGAGTCAGTGCACGCTACAAAGGAGCAACCCACTCCAAATGTAACACAACCGATAGAAGTAATGGCACACAAACTGCAGACTTGTAATAGTGTAAGCAGGGTGTTTAATTTCACCACACAGATGCTTGGTGAATCACAGTACATAAATATAAATACCGCAGTCCCGAAGCATAAATAAGCAGAATATTACAGTAACACAAAAACACAGCAGTAACAATTGGTGAAAAACCCTGTGCTTCGACTCCTAACCAGAGTCTTCCATAGGGGTATCAGACTGGTGTTCAAGTGACTCTCTATATATACCCAAGTTTATTGGGGTGGAGCCCCAATTAAGTGACTTATATAATTAAAGGTGCATGTATCAAAGAGCAAGTAAAAATATTACAAAACAAGTAATCCATCTCTGTTACCTTACAGAAAGTCAAATGCACTCTAATAATTTCAGTGGTGCAAAACCTTGACATAAAGCGCATTATAATGCTTACTGCATATCAATTAGGGCAAAACATATAGCTTTAAAGGAAACAAAAAGAAAAGGGGGAGGGCTCAGGCCTGATATACTAGTATAGAAACATAGAAGTTGATGGCAGATAAGGACTGCAAGGCCCATCCAGTCTGCCCATTTTGTTTTCTACCTTATGAATGTGCCATTGGCCTTTTCTCTGTCAATGACCTATCTATTCATACTCATCTGTATTGCTCCCTTATGCCTATCTCATGCCTGTTTGAAGCCCTGCATTGTATTCATATCCACCACTTCCTGAGGTAGGCCATTCCATGCATCCACCACCCTTTATGTGAAAAATAACTTCCTCATATTACCCCTTAATCAGCCTCCCTCTAATCTCATGCTGAGTCCTCTTGTCCTGCTATTTTTCTTATCTTGAAACATGTTAGATTTTTACCTTTTTAATGTCCTTGTGGTGTCTGAATGTTTTGATCATATCACCTCTCTCCCTCCTTTGCTCCAGGGTATATATATTGAGCTCCATTAATCTGTCCTCTCATGTTTTTCTGATGCAGTCCCTGCACCATTTTGGTTGGCCTTCTCTGGACTGCCTCAATTTGGTTAATGTCCTTGTGAAGGTGTGGCCTCCAGTACTGCATGCAGTACTCCCAGATGGGACCTAACCAGTGTCTTGTAAAGAGGGATTATTACCTCCCTCTTACAACTTGTGATACCCTACTAATACACCCCACCATCCCCCTAACCTTACCTACTGCTTTAGTGTGTGTTTGGATGATTTCAGGTCATCTGTGATGATAATGATGCCCAAATCTCTTTCTTCCCTTGTGACTGCCAGCAACTCCCCTCTCAGCCTATAGGTGGCTTCAGGGCTTCTCTTTCCTATGTGAATGATCTCTCACTTCTTTGCCTTAAACCCCAGTTACCACTTTTCCGACCATTTTTCTAGTTTATCCAGATCTCTTTTCATTCTGCCTACCCCATCTGGATTATCTACTCTGTTGCAGATCTTGGTGTCATCTACAAACAGACAAACCTTTCCCCTCCAGTCCATCTGCAACGTCACTGATGAAGATATTGAAGAGGACTGGCCCCAGGACTGATCCCTGAGGTACCCCACTTGTGACTTGCATCTCTTCTGACTGTATACCATTTACCACCACTCTGTTTTCTGCCTTTCAACCAGTTTGCCACCCAGTTGACCAACATCTGACCCACCCCGAGCCTACCCAGCTTATTAATCAATCTTCTATTCAGAACAGTATTGAAAACTTTGCTGAAGCCATGTAGGTGACATCAACGTCTCTCGTCCATCACTCTGGTTACCCAGTCAAAGAAATCTATGAGATTAGTTTTACAGGACCTTCCTTTTGTAAATCCATGATGTCTTGGATCCTGTGCTCTTATGGATTCCAGGTGTTGCATTATCCATTCCTTAAGGAGTGCCTCCATAATCTTGCCCACTACTGAGGTAAGACTGACTGGTATGTAGTTCCCTGCCTCTTCCCTGCAACCACTCTTGTGGAGCAGAATCATGTGAGCCCTTCTCCAGTCTTCTGGGAGCTCTCCTGTGCTCTGAGAATCACTAAACAGTTCTGATAATGGGTCTGCTAGTTCCATCCTTAGCTCCTTTATTACCCCAGGATGTATGCCATCAGGTATCATTGCCTTGTCCACCCTGAGCTTATCAAGCTCTTGTGGGACCCTTTCTTTTCTGAAGGGACTAGTGCACACCTCCCTCCCCCTTGTGTCCATGGTGCTGAGCTGTGGGCCTTGCCCTACCTTCTCTTCAGTAAATACTGAGCAGAAGTATCTATTTAGGATAGATGCTTTTACATGGTCCTCCTCCTCAAACGTCCCCTTATCCACTTTGATCTTAGCAATACCCCCGCTGGACTTTCTCCTTTCACTAATGTATCTATAGAAAGTCTTGTCACACTCTTTTACTGTTTGTGCTAGTGTCGTTTTGGGTTGGGCATTTGCCTGTCTTACTGCCTTCCCTGTTTCCCTTAGGGAAGTTTGGTATGCCTCCCTTTCTTCATCCCGCTGCATTCCCTTATATTTCCTGAAGGCCATCCTTTTTGCTCTGACCTTTTCTGCTACTGTTTTTGAGAACCAAAGTGGTTTTCTTCTTCTTTTGCACTTCCTTTCTCTCTAACACGATGGGGTGTTGCTTCAAGTATTGCATCCTTAATGCTTGCCCACTTTGTCTGTACCCCCACACCTGTATTTCTTCTTGCCAGGGCTAGCTTAACTCTGCTGGCCATCTTATCAAAGTCAGCTCCTCTGAAGTCCCGTATTTTTGGCTTGCAATGGGATGATTTAGTTCTAGTGGCTAAATGGAACCACACCGTGTGATGGTCACTGGCTCCGAAGTGACCTTCTACCTGGAGATCTGTGATCCTTTCCCTGTTAGTCAGTACTAGATCTAGGACAGTCCTGTGGGTTGTTGTACCAGTTGTTTGAGGCCCTCCCCCTGCAGGGAATCCACTATGTGTCTAGTTCTGGCAAATGTTCCTGCTGGTATTGACCAATCTGTATCTGGCAAGTCTCAGAACATCATAATAGGGGATCCTCTTAAAAATGAAATGTCTTACATTCTATTATATTCCAATGACATACATATTGAAAAAAAGGACACATTTATAAATAAGCAAGTTAGAGAACATTTTTGTTACAGACCATGTAATCTCCATCTGTTACTTCAAAAAGTATTACATGCACTCTAATCAATTTGGATGGTGCAGAGCTTTATTCAAAATCATATTTTAATGCTAATGCATATATATGTAGGCAAAACATATAGCTGTTAAAGGTAACAGAAATACAGAGGCATAGGTCCTCAGGAGTTTCCTACACCAGGGGGGGGTTCCTCTCCTGCATGCTACTGGTCACATTCTCTATGAGTTGGAGGAGGTAATCATACTCTTTTGGACATTCATCGGTGATTCTTTTGGGCTTTCTATTCCCTACTCACTACCCAGTTTCCCTGCCAAGGGTGGGAATAGAGAAAAGCCAAAAGCAAACTACGTTATGCAAGCACTACTGAAAAAGGTTTATTCTACTTTGTGGTAGCAGTAGTTCCAGCATAAAAAAAAGAAATGATTTTATGGAGGAGACTGTAAACCTGGCTGCAAGAGATGACACACTCATCTACAGTACAAAAAGAAAGCAATGTGACCTTAATAATAAATAATAAAAGTTTACATTTTTTTACCATCAGGGCAGTCTGTAGTTGGAACTCACTACCTGTATCAATAGTGAATCAAACGCAGTAGATAGTTACAAGAGACAACCTAACAAATATATCCTCCACTTAAGGATGGTACAATAACCCACCAGATAGTGGGAGACAATCTAGATGGGCCAATATCCTGCTTTTGTCTTGATAATACCAAGAAATCAGGATTTAACTGAGGTAGCTATTGAAAACGTCCACCACCCACCTTCAAGCAAATATTCTGATAGATGCTTTTGACTGCAGGTGCAATAGTAAATAGCAATCAAACATTTCTATTTACAACAAAATGTAGAGAGGCTCTCCTTCCTGAAAATGAAACTGTCTAAGTTTGAGAAGGCATATGTCCAGCAGTTGAGCAAAATCAATCAATCAAGCTTTATTTTTAAAAGGTGCTTTTCTCGAAACCAAAGCGCCTGTACAATTTCATAAAACAATAAATAAACCAGGTTTAAAACTAATGTAAATCATTAAAAGCTATACTAAAAAGGTGGGTCTTCAGAGCTCCTTTAAAGCTTAGGACAGTTGGGCAATTTCGCACCTGACGAGGTAGAGAATTCCACAGGGTCGAGGCCATAAAACTAAATGATCTAGCCCCTGAAGTTTTCAAACAAACCCTGGGAATCTCTAGAAATCCCTCATCAGTGGATCACAGGGGGTGGGAAGGACAGTAGGGGCAAAGGAGCTCTTTCAGGTAGGTAGGTCCCTGATCGTGTAGAGCTTTATAGGTCAGCAAACTGACCTTGAAGGTGATTTGCCAAAACACTGGCAGCCAGTGCAGTCCATGGAGCACAGGCATTATGTGGCTGGATCGGGAAGATCCAGTCAATAACCTGGCCGCCTCATTCTGCACTAGCTGCAGATGGCGAAGTTCAACCCCCGATAGCCCTAGGTACAGGGAGTTGCAATAGTCAAGGCGGGAGGTAACGAAAGCATGGACCAACATTGGAAGATCCTCTGGAGGAGCCAGGTGCTTCACCCTGGTGATATTCCTCAGATGGAAAAAGGAAGTTTTGACCACCGCTGACACCTGAGATTTAAGCATCAAGCGGTCGTCAATTATTATGCCAAGATTCCGCACCTGATCTGAGGTCGTCAGCTGAACGCCCCCAAGCCATAAGACTGAGGGTGATCCATCCGGCAGACCTGCCTCACAGCAACCCTTATCCATGACCAACACCTCAGTTTTCTCCGGGTTTAACCTCAGCCAACTCCCATTCATCCAGTCTTGGATTTCGGCAAGGCAGTTATTAAATACCGACAAGGCAGCATCCTGGCCGGGCACAAAAGACATATACAGCTGGGTATCATCTGCATAGCAATGGAAACCCAAACTGTATTGTCTAATAATTGCTCCCAATGGCAGCATATACACCGCAAACAACATAGGTGCTAGAATAGAACCCTGTGGTACCCCACAGGATAGGGAGACTGATGGTGAGGAAAAAATTCCCTAAACCACCCTCTGAATCCTACCCTCAAGGTAAGATCGAAACCACCTGAGGACCGTATCAGATAATCCACAGATGGACCGCAAACGCTCTAACAGCACACCATGGTCAACAGTGTCAAATGCTGCAGAGAGATCGAGAAGTACCAAGATAGAACGGGTCCTACGATCTCTCGCTATTAGGAGGTCATTTAGTACCCGAAAAAAGTGCTGTCTCGGTACTATGCCTTTTCTAAATCCGGACTGGAGAGAGTGTAGATATTGTTGTTGGTCAGATGACCATCTAACTGCACTGCGACCACCTTCTCAATAACTTTACCCACAAAGGGTGTTAGAGACTGGTCTGTAATTCTGTTAGACAGTCTGGGTTCATATATGAGGACTTCTTTAATAGAGGCTTAACTATAGCCTCTTTAAGGGGGATCTGGAAAGATCCCCCTCTCCAAAGACTTTCAGACTATCAAAGCCAGGACTAGGCCAATTTTATACACACAATCCATTAAAAGGCGTGTGGGGCCAGGGTCCAAATCACAGTTGGTCGGTCGCAATGCTCGGGTGATCATCACAATATCATCAATTGTGGGGAGGCTGAAGTCAGACCAGACAAACTGAGTGTTTGACATCTCCTGCCAACCATCACCGCTCCCATTAGAGAGGGAAGAATGGACGTCCGATCTGATTTTGGCAACCTTATCTGCAAAGAAGAGAGAAAACCCCTCACACCGTTCTGGAGAAAAGGCTCTTCTGGGCTGAAGACAGACTGGATTGCACAGTCTGTCCACAGTCTGAAAGAGCTGAGCTGGTCTATTCTGTGCAGCCGCTATCTCTCTGGACAGGAATTCTGCCTTCTTACGAGAGATTGCAGATTGATAGGCCATATAATGGTCCATCAAACTAAGTTTGTCATCATCCAGACCGGACTTCCGCCAATGCCTCTCCAGCCTTCGTCCAACCCTCCTCAACTCCCTCACGGTCTCATCAAACCATGGAGACCTGGGGCGAAGAGTGAGAGGACGAACACGAACAGGTGCAATAGAATCCTGGGCCCCTGTCACCGCCTTATTATAAGCATGTACCAGGTCGCCTGGATCTGAGCAATCTATCGGTCAGCCCGATAGGTCCAGTACCGCCATCAGGTCATTCGGGAACACACCCCTTAAAGGGCGGTATCGGACCATTTCCGAAGGGGCTGACCTAATAGAGGTGGCCTCAAAACTGAACCTAATGAAGTGATGGTTGGACCATCTGCCTGGTTCCACCACCAAGTCAGATATCCCAATCTCCAGAAGGAACACCAGGTCCAGTGAGTGTCCACCAATGTGGGTCGAGGAGGAAACAAACTGTGTGAAGCCCAGTGATATCATCAACTGGAGGAAGTCTTGACCAAAACATGAGAGTTCATCGTCGACCCAAGCATTGAAGTCCCCCAGAACCAACCATCTGTGGGACGCCAATGTCAGGTCGACAATGAAGTCTGCGACTTCCTGCAGTAAAACATTCTCGACACCTGGTGGACGGTATACGAGAAGTATCCTGCACCCCACACCCTTGTCCAGAATACACTCAAAGGATCTGGTGACTCCCAACGGTACCTCTACCAGGCCCAGTTCTGCCTTAAAACATATGGCAACACCACAGCCCCTACGATCCTGCCTCGGGCGGTGTATCACCGAGTACCTGGCCGGAACTGCTGCTGCTAAAACTGGCCCAGCATTTTCATCCAGCCAGGTCTCAGTGATGCATGCCAGGTCAGATGACCCAACAAGATCAGCTATAATGGCCGTCTTATTTTTAATAGACCTGGCATTGCATAACACCGCCCGAGTAGGATGAACCTCCGAAGATGACCGCCTTACCTGCTGATCATAATCAGAACCCTTGGGTATGGGCACCAAACAGGGAGATCTCCTTTCCTGTGCCTATTTCGCCCCAGGGCATCTCCTTGACGCCACTATCCCTATCTGCCCGATCCTTTCCATTCCCCCTCCAGGCCCAGCACCAGCCCTCCTTCTCCCCCTCACAATCCCCAGAGCCCTACATCTTCTATAGACACCCGTTGAAAGGGGAGGACAGGAGAAAGGACGGAGGTCCCTGAGCCTAGAGGGGCAAAAATACCCGACTGTCCTAGTATCATTCCAGCACATAATTAACACCACAATCAACAATAATAAACCCCACAAACTTATATAAATAACAAAATTCTAAATAAAACTAAAAACACAACACTCAAATATCAAAATATAAATACATCTATTAACAAAATTATACCCTAACAATGTGTCAAGATTTGTGCTTTAAATTTGTCAGAACGCTTTATCCTTCTACCCCCACCCACAGTACTCTCACCACTGCAGGGGAAGGAGCTTTCCACCTATACAGAACCCCTAACATAAAAATTGGCCTGTAACTTTAAAAACCCCTTAGTCCAAAACCAATACCCTCATTTGCCCAAAAACAAACACAAAACAAGAGTTCAAGGTCTTTTTATGTCCACACCTATGTTCTCTCACCACTTCAGTATGGCCCAAACTTTAATCAGTCTCCTCTCACGAGACTGAATCAGTTATGAATGAACTCAGTTTTAAATTTCCCAGTGGTTTCCCAGTAATTAACACACGCTGGCTAAGAGCAAAAAAGAGTTCAAAGATACATCACCAATTCGAGCAGTCCACACAGCAGTCCACACAGTTCCAACTTCCATCCAGATATTTAAGTTTCCCAATGACCAAAGTCCTGCAGGCAACGAGCAGACAGACACCACATATACCTCCACTGCAAATTCCAGCTCCACCCGACCCTTGCTGCGATGAGGCAGGCAGGACCACCCTCCGGTGGTGCCCCTGCCTCACCTAGGGAGCAGAGCAAACCCTACCACCCTCCAGAGGCAGAGAAACCCGTCTCCTGTCTGGACTGGGGAACCAGAACTTTCAAATTATAGGAGAAGTTTGACACAAATCTTCACTGCCTGCTATCCCGCTATCCACTTCCTCTTTCCGACAGGTCCATTCGCACTAGGGAACTGGCAACCTCTTCTCCTATGGTCCAGCTAAATTGTACCCCCGAGTTGAAACTTCTACTCCATTGCTGGTCGCTCCTTCTACTTCTTACGCCACCCAAAAGCAGCCGCTGAACCTCCAGGCTGCCAGCCACCGAATCCCCCACAGAGTCGAATCAGAAATCAGCGCCCGATACACCGCCCACAATAAGCAGCCCACGGCAGACCACAAGCCAGCAAACCAGGCAACTGCATGCAGGCCAGTCTCTCCAGTCTCTCTAGTCTTTCTTGAATTATCAAAAGCGTCTCAGCTTTTAAATAGCAGAACAATAATAGTAGCCAGCTATAACGACTGCAATAATGAGCGGTAATATAGCTTAGAACTAAAAAACAATAACAATAAATGATAAGAAACGATAAAATGATAGAAAACGATAAAAAACGATGAAATTACAATGAAATTAAGAAACAGACCGAGCCAAAAATTCGGAGCTCACAGACGGCAGCCCAGCATGGCAGCCATCTTTTTTTTGATGACAGACTCAGATGACAAATTTCAAATAGCCTCATAGTTGTGTGAGGTTTTCTGTTGCTAGCAGTCTTTCCTGTCTTTTCCAGTGTCTAATAGACAGTTATTTTAATAAATGGTTGATTTATATTTTATTTTATTTTCTTGCCTCTAGCATTTTTCTCACACTTCTTTACTCTTGCTGTCTTCCATTCAGTCATCAGACATATTTCTCATGGTTATTTCCTAGCAGGGCAAACAAAGTCCATCTAAGCCTCCTACTAATGAAGGTGCACAAAAAATGCATGTCCCCATGGAACCTTATTTTCACCCTAACTTGAGTACATCATCCAAATAAATCCTGGTTCACTCCATCCTTTCATCTGTGGGTCTATGGACCACTCCCTGATAAAACACAAACCCTCCAGTTGGTGACCCCAAGGGGTGACCGAGATGGTTTCATAAAGAAAATCAGCAGAGGCAGACTGTACTTTGTTTTCTATTCCTGCCAGTAAAAAGTGATATATCCACCTTTTCATTTCATACTGCAAGTCCTCTGAGTAGGAAAATGTACCCGCCATTTACCCACCCTAAATGGACTCATGTCTCATGTTCCTCCTTTATAGTCTGAGATGACACATAGATTATTTTGAAGCATTCTCCTACCAACATTCTCTCCTCTAGTCACCTACCAAAGGCATAAATCAAAGTATTCCTCTCCCCTTCCCCCAACCCTCATCAGACACTCTCCCATCCACCCATTTTAGATGCAATTGCACCTGGTCCACAGTGGAGACCATTACAGACATTCTCTGACCACCTCAGCTAACTGCCATTTGACAGAAACATCCCACCCCTCCTGTATACGATATAGTAGTAATCATTTTTATATAGGAAAGGGAGTTCTCTTTCTTTTAGTGCTGTGTGGAATTTTCAGATTCTGGCAGAATGAAATTTTGTGGACCTTTTGAAATTCTGCCGAAATTCTGTCAAATTGTGCTGGAAACGGAATGGAGGAATTCCACTGCAGAAAAATGCAAAATGAGTTTTCCCACATTTCTGTGGAATTTTATTCTGTGAACCTCAATGTTTTCCACAGAAATGGTTGCAGAATGATTTTCTATAGAATAAAATGCTGTTCCATGGAATATTATTCTGTGGATCTCAATATTCTTCATGGAAATGGTTGTGGAATGATTTCGGCAGAAAAATTTTCTTATGAAGAAGATTGTTCTGCAGATTACAGCGGGTGGAATTTTCCAGAAGAACCAGAAAACTTTCAGTGGAAATTCTGCTGGTGGAATGGTTATTCCATGATGATTTCACCAGTGGAATTCCACTCCACATTCCACACAACACTTCTTTCCTTCCTTATTTCCTTTCTTCCTTTCTTTCTTCCTTCCTCCTTCTTTCCCTCCCTCCTTCTTCCATCCTTCCATCCTTCCTTCCCAGTCAAGGTTCATTTACAGAACCACATCAAGTCCATGCATACAAAGTAAGTGCAGTCAATACCACATGGACAAAATAGCACATGTTAAAGTAGTGTACTGAAATGAACAGCAATGTCCCTAAACTGCATATGGCAGCATGTCAATAATGCACCAGAAACATATGAATAATACAGTCACTCCCCAATAATGTTGCTGATAAGAGCAATTGGGCAGTTATAAGCAAGTAAGGAAACAGGAGGGGGTGAATATTGCAGCCAAGCAGGCATGTAGGCAGGTAGTCAGTATATAAAGACAACAATGTTTGAAATGGTGTGCAGTACCTGTAAGCAGCTATACTCTACAGTACCTCATCCGCTGGTCTCCATTTCCATTCTTGCACATCACACAACTCAACTTCACTGGCTTCTCTGGCTACATTGCCCTTGTCTCCTCCTGTCACCCATCCTAGACAGCACTTTCACTTCTCCCTTTCTGGGGAGTCACTGGATGACTGGAATGACTCTCTGAATCACCAGGTCCGGATTCAGGTTTGGCTGTACCTGAGTGCATTGGTATTTAGTCTGCATTCACTCAGTCCACAGTCCACATCCAATTTAGATTATCAGCCTGCTGACAGCTCCTTTCCAGATGCATTGGTAGGTAGCACTGGGTATTCACACTGAATAGACACTGCATGGACTCCGACTGTGCGTTGCTTTTACTAGGATACTGTGATAGGTACACAGCATTTGTGATGTGTGGTTTCTGTTTGCAGCAAATTGACTACTCTGTTTTTGGCCACGCTTACTTTATACATGCAGAGGTGACATGGATTCTTCATTTACAGGCATGACCAGATGGAGGTGGGTGGGGTAGTACAAAGTGGGAGAAAGTACAGTACCAACACACTGTTAAACAAGAAAAGCATAGCCACTTTTTGGGTGGGGAGAGGAAAATGGGAGAGGAGTCCTGCAAAAATGGGGGCATATATGGACTACTGTCTTTGATTTGACTGTAGGAGGATGGAAAAGAGTACTGTAGTAACCAGGAAAGTGGATGTATTATTTCTTACTAAAAATAACAGAAAACCAGACACTATCAGTTGTTGACCACCACCTTTGCATTTTTTGTAGCCAATGGGCATGAGATTAGCACCATCTTGGTACAACATTAAAGGAATAATTATTTTTTTTTTTGCAAAAAGAGGTACAGTGGGTTAAAACTGTGATATACTGCATTCCTACACAAGACTTCAAAACTCTGTAGATCAAAACTTACAGTACTTAGTACTAAATTACCTAACAGAAGAAACAGAAGATGAGGAAGAGTAAATGAGGAACGGGGGATGAAGAAGCAGACATAAAAGAGGAAGAAGATGATGATGATGATGGTCAATATTTATAAGATCACAAAATGGGTCCATACAGAAATAACATGATATAAAGCAACTTGTGCAATAGTGTAAATCATTAAAGTGCAAGTGGAACGTACAATAACAACACTTAAATACAGATGGCAAAATAGTTCCATAGAAAAACAACATGTAAAAAGCAATGAGTGTTAGGGGAGAGTGGAGGCATTATTTTTAAGTATGCAGTATCAAATCAATGGCAAGAAAAAAGTGGTATGCAAAATTAAAGAGGGAGAGTGAAAAGCACGGAGATTATTATAGCATACAGATTAAACTACATGTACAGTATGTGTGATCAGTTTCAGGAGCAGAATTGTATTAGTGATTGATTTTACTTTTTTTTATTTTTAGCTCTGTGCCTTACAACTACAAGATTTTTTTTTATTTTGTTACCATCTCCTCTTGTGGTAGTATTTATTTCTTGAATACCCTCTTTTGTGATCTGTCACTTTGGGGTTTTCTAGTGTTATTTATATATTTATTGAGTACATGATGGTAGCAGTGCAATATGAACAGTGCAATGCTTTCCTCAGTCTTTCATTTTGCATGCAACCTTTTGCTTGCCATTGATTTAATATTGTAGTTGATAAATAATACCTTCAGGTGCTTGCATTTACATGATTTAGCGTATTTGCTTACAATCACATTCTTTCCCCAATCCTCACTGCTTTTTAACATGCTGTTTCTGTATGAACCATTTTGTGATTTGTATTTAAGTGTTGATATAATATATTGCACTTGCAGTTACTATGATGTTTTGCTCTACTACACAGTTCGTTTTGGTCTTAAAGAAATATAATTGTAGTTATGCACTGTTACTTTTAGTTTGCAAGTTAAACATGGGTTCTTGTGGTTTGCATTTTTACATGGTGATGAAAGTAATATAATGCCAAAATCAGATTTTTATTAATGTAATATTTTTTTTATTTGACAAGACAACATGATTTGTAATAAAAAAATTTTTACATGAAAGAACTAGTCAACTTCTATTGTTTTCATTTGAATGGTATTTTGTATAATTATGTTTTTATTTATGTAAAGAGAAAAATAGTTGTAGGATAGCATAATAGTATGCTTCATAATGTTACTGTAGAAGATCATAACTAGTGCTGTGTGTGGCATTCAAGTGGACGCACCATGGGAAGGAACGTGGTAAGGGTTGCTTATTGTGTGCTTTAGAGGCCTGTTCCTATAGTAGAAAAAAATGGAATAAGCTTTTGCAGCACAAAGCAGTGTGTACACTGTTCTGCCTTGACATGCCTAGACAATGTGTAGCATGATGGAATGTTACATTTGTGTCTGTTTTTTATGCAAGCATCTTTGAAACTAGTGTCTTCTATACAAGAGAATAGCTAAAAATCAAAAGCCAGCATTGCTCCAAATGATTTGTGAAATGAATGTAAATGTATTTTTATTTATATGACAAAAAACATGATTTCTGAATTAACACATTATGGGTCATAAGGTAATAATAAACAGCACTATGTATAGTACCACAAGGCAGCCAGGCAATTGTCCCCACCAATGACACACAGGTGATCATGCTGGTGCTGGCACTGTTAAATGGTGTATTGTTCATGATAAACACATGACAAGCTTAAAACAAACAGCAGAGACTGCACAGGGTATGGAGTTCTTCCAAAACACAGTGACGTAGAAAAAAACAGAAAAGCAGGTACTCACAACCCTCGAGTACGGTAAATAAAGGTGCTGCTCCAAAATCCAGTGTTGGGCACAAATCATGCTGTTTATTTGTTGTCACAAAGGTTAAAATTAAGCATGTGCAAATGCCTGATGCATCTCAGAAAACTATTTATAAATAGTACTATGCACAGTACTTCAAGGCAGACACTTAAGTATCCATACCCATGACACACAGGTGACTGTGGTGGCCCTGGCATTGCCAACTGGTGTCATGTTGCATGTAGTAAACATGTGACAAATAGTAAAGATGATAAAGGACCCATAAGATTTAAAGAATTTGCATCTTTTTATCTAAGTACATGAGCAGCTTTCTAACAGAATCTGAGAAGGTGAGGACACCAATCTAATGTACAATCTCTGTGCAGTATGCAGACAGGAAAGAAGGTAATGTCACAGACAAGCTGCAGTGATGCATGACAAGGAAAATGTGGCTTACAATTGGTGGTACAGAAGGATGATGACAAAAAGAAGTTGTGTTGTTTTCTGAGGCCAGAGTCCTTTAATGCTTTTTTTTATTTTAATGTACTTGATATTATTAGTTACAACATTATTATACTTAATCATGGCATTATGTATATAGTATGCTGAGAAAATGTGATTTCCATTGATTTATTGTGTCATCAGTAAAATTTTCCCACATGGCAGAGACTCCATTTGGTTTTATACATATAGTAGAAACATAGAAACATAGACTTTGATGGCAGATAAGGACTGCTTGGCCCACCCAGTCTGCCAATTTCCCTACATACAGGATAAGCTGCAGATCCTAGTTAACCAACAGCCTATTTCTTCTTACCTCTCACTAATATTGCCTTATGTCTGTCCCACATATTCTTGAATTCTCCCACAGTTTTAGACCCCACAACCTTCTCAGGAAGGCTGTTCCATGCATCCATCACCCTTTCTGTGAAAAAGTACTTCCTCACATTGCCCCTGAACCACCCCCCTCTATCTTCAAATTGTGTCCCCTTGTTCTTGCACATCACTTTTTCTGAAAGATGCTACCCTCTTGGACTTTGTTGATTCCACTGAGGTACTTAAAAGTTTCTATCATGTCCCCCCCCCCTTTCCTCATGTGTATACATATTAAGCTCCTTTAGTCTCTCCTCGTATGGCTTCTGTTGCAGACCCTGCACCATTTTATTTTCCCTCCTCTGGACTGCCTCTGTCCTGTCTATGTCCTTGTGGAGATGGGGTCTCCAGAACTGGACGCAGTACTCCAGATGGGGTCTCACCAACTGTCTGTACAGAGGGATAACAACTTCCTGTTTTCTGCAGGTGATGCCTCTCCATATATAGTGTATCACAGTATACCCCCCCCCCGCCTTTTCTACTGCCTTCTCACATTGCTTGCTAACCTTAAGGTCATCTGATATAATTACCCCCAGGTCCCTTTCCATTTTTGTTGTTGTTACTACCTCCCCCCATTGTGTACTCTTCCTCATGGTTTTTGTTTCCCAGGTGCATTATTTTGCACTTCTTTGTATTGCATCCAAGCTGCCATACTTCTGACCATTCCTCCAACCTTGCCAAGTTCCTTCTCATCCTTTCCGTGTCTTCTTGTGTATCAACCCTGTTGCAGATCTTTGTGTCATCTGCAAAGAGGCATACTTTTCCTTCCAGTTCCTCTACAATGTCACTTATAAAGACATTAAAAAGGACTGGACCTAGTACTGAACCCTGTGGTACCCCACTAGTAACCCCTCTTTCTTCAGAGTGGACTTCATTTACAATTACCTTCTGTGTCCTGTTGTCCAGTCAATGTTTTACCCAGGCTACCACCCTGGGACCCACTGCCAGGCTGGTTAATTTGACTATTAATCTTTTGTGTGGGACTGTGTCAAATGCCTTGCTAAAGTATAGGTAGGCCATCTCCACAGCCCCTCTCTGATCTACCACTTTGGTTGCCCAGTCGAAGAAATCAATTAGATTCGTCTGACATGTCCTTCCCACTGTGAACCCATGCTGCCTCGGGTCATGTGCCCTACTGGCCTCTAGGTACTCAACAATTTTTTCATTCAGAAGTGATTCCATCACTTTCCCTACCATAGAGGTCAAACTGACATTTCTGTAGTTTCCTGCCTTTATCTTGGTCCCACTTTTGTGAAGGGGAATCACATCTGCCTTCCTCCAGTCTTCAGGTATCACACCATCCTCCCATGATTTGTAAAAAAGGGTAGTCAGTGGTTTCACTAGTTCTCCCCTTATTTCTATTAGAATTCTGGGGTGAATTCCATCAGGTCCCATTGCTTTGTCCACCTTCAGCTTTAGGAGTTCTTTTAGAACCCTTTCTTCTATGAAAGGACTGGGATTGACCTCCCTATCAAGAGTGCTTCTGTTAATTGAATAAGGCACCTCCCCCTCCTCCTCTTTTGCGAATACTGAGCTGAAATATTCGTTCAGTATCCCTGCTTTTTCACTGTCCCTCTCTGCCCACCCACCGTCCATTCTATTCAGCCTCACTATCCCTCCCTTTGTCTTTCTACGCTCCCTGATGTACCTATAAAAGTTTTCATTCCCTTCTTAACCCAGCTGGCTATCTTTTTTTCAGTTTGGGCATTTGCTATTCTGACTTTCCTCTCTGCGCCCTTCTGCATTAACTGGTACAGCTCTCTGTCCTGCTCCTTCTGTGTTTCCTTACTAGTGGACTAGTGATCAGGGCTGGGAAGGTACTTCCCAAGAAGAATTGGATAACAAGACAGCAACTGTGAGATCATTTATTTTCAGCCATTGTAACATGATGGGCCTTCAGATTGCATTGGGTAGGGCAGTAGATATGAAATATGAGCAGATAATATAATCTGATTTACTATGATATGACATATGGTAACATAGCCTTCTACAATCTGATTAAATTTATGAGCAGATAATATATTATGAAATACTATGATACAATACCTGATATATAATAAAATAATTTGTGTTAGATATATAAGAAGATAATATAATCTGATATATTATATATGGCTAAACGGAATGTGGGTCCTTTTCTACCAGTTTTTTTCTGTGTTTCTGTATATGACAAAAATTTAAGTCTGATTTAATCTAATAGAATATATGAGAAAATAATATAATCTGATAGAATCTAATAGAATATACTGTATATATCTCATAGATGATCAAATAATATAATTTGATATCTGCTATAATATGATGTGATATAGCTTGATATACAGTTGTAGCTTGCCTCCAAGATTCCTGATACTTCCATTTTGCTCCCTGGCTACTCTATCACCTGTAGGGAATGAGCACAGGAAATGGTGGAGCAGATATCTACAACACTACATATATCCAGTTTGAGCCAGTGATCTCTATCTCTTCCCTCTCTGCTTATAAACAGCCAATCCTCAAACTCTCCCTCCCTTTCTCTGTTTTTTATCTTTACTGCTGCAATCTACTGCTGCTCTGGATCTTCCCTCACTACTAGTAGTGAACTCCTTACTACTATCGTCTTTCTATTCTCCACAAGGGAGCTACAGTATCTACACTTGGGGATTACACTATTAACTGACTTTCCTCCTCCTCTTATAAGCTACACCAAACATAAAATTCCTTCATCTCTCAACTTGTCTCTGAACCCCACCCAGTTTAATATTAAAACTCTATACCGCTCGCTCCTTGACTGGGTACTAACCTCTCACCCATCATATTGTATATGTATGTATTCTGCCCAGTACCCTTGATGACCACTACTATGTCTATTGTGAGTGTAAAATTCATCATCCAAAAGCCCCTTCAAAATTTATACAAATTCACTCATTCAGATTACTGGATCATCTTCTTGCCATGCTGAGCTTCTCCATAATGTCGTCCCCATCCCTGCAGCAGACAACATTAATTCAACCCTCCATATTTTCCTGTCTGAATTTATGACTGACTGGGACTACAATGTCCCCTTAGAAAGAATAGAGTTAAAGGATGCCACCTGCCCTGGATTTTAGCTAAGCTGCTTGCATTTCTACATGTGAGGGACATAGCTTGGTAAACTCACAAGACCTCTGTCTCACCTACTGTCCTCTGTAAGTACTAGATCCTTCACAGCTCTTCTACCAAAACTACCAGGACTGTGAAATCTGAATACTTTGTATCCACTCTCCAGAACAATCTTAGCCATCCATCTAAATTCTGGAAGGCCATCCACTCTCCATTTTCTCTCCTCCTACCCAGTCTCCTTCTCCTTCCTTAAACTAAATAGCACTTCTATTGCTGATCCTATTGAAGTTAGCTCTGCTTTTAGCTCCCTTTTCCCCTCTGCTCATAAACACTCCTTCTTTCATCCTTATTCCCTGGCTGCACCCCCTCCTTGCCTCCCTCTTCCTCCTTTTCCTTCTTGTTTGTGCCCACTACTCCTGCTGCCCTGCTCAGGACCAAGCTTGCTCTCAGTCTTCTCATGTGTCCAAATCCTGATGGCATTGACCCCAAACTACTGCATCTTTCTGCTCCTGCCGTTGCTGTTACCATCAAATGTATCCTGAGTCTCTCTTTCATCCTGGCTGCTGTTCCCATTCTTGGAAGTGAGGAATTTATCTACCCTGCTCAAAGTGGGCACCCCCTCCTCTCCTCTTCTGATAACTATCAACCAATCTCTTTTCTTCCTACCCTATCAAAACTCAGTGAAAACCTTGTCCTCAGAAAACTCTCTCCCTTCCTTAAAACCTCCTTCTTCATTACATTCCAGTCTGTTTCCTTGAAATCTCACTACACCACCACTACCACCTTCCTTCCCTGGCTCATTGTCTCCATCCTAAACAGAATGGATTGGGGCCTGATTTCTTTTCTCCTGTGATCTTTATTGACCTGGCTAATGCCTTTGACAGTTCTTTATCCCATTGTCCTGCACAAGCTTAAAAGTCCAGGACTCTCAGACACCCTTGTCAGCTGGTTCTGTTATTATCTCTTGAAGTCAGGTCCAAAGGTGTCCTCATCAGAGATACCATCTCACACATGTCCCAATCTCTTCAGGTGTTCTTCAAGGATCTGTCCTTGGCCCAATCCTTTAGCCATCTTCTTGAATAACCTTCACAGTACTTGTACCTTTGCAGCTATCCACGTGTGCACAGCTTATACTGTGCTTTTCACCTCTGGCTCAACCATCATTGACCTGGTTGCTTTGCTCCAGTCAGATTTTCCCAATATCCAACACTGGCTTTGAGAAAATCATCTGTCCCTTAATGCAAAGAAAATGGCTTCTATAATATGTGACACGTGGCAGAGGCAAGCCATGCTCTTTTCTTTCCCTTCCTTCTATGCCCATAATGGGGCTTTAATTTGGATGTTCGCCCTCTAAAGACCTTGTGGTTTGGTTACACCATCATCAAGATTTCTGTCTGCATGTGAATGTCATCCACTAGGAGCTCCATCCAAAACTCAATGTGCATAACAGGAACAAAGCATGTATCCCACTTCCTGCTCACATAGAAATCATTTTGAAGATGAACCTCCCCATCTTCAAAAATGGTTTTCTCTCCTAAGTCAACACTGGCTAACCTGGATCCCCTGTTTCACTTACTCTGTCATTTCACTCTGGATTGCCCCTGTTGTACCAACACTGTTCCCTCTACAACTTCCTTTCCCTCCCATGTCTCAATACCAAGGTGCCTCTCTCACTATGCCTCCTTTATCTCCAAATTCTGGCTTGGCTCCCTCCCACCTTTCCTTTCCTTTCTTCTCTACTGTCCCCTTGACCCTGTCTACCCCTCCACAACTCTGATTCTCACTCTTTCCCCTTCTCCCTTGTAAAATCCTCTGCAGGACAAGCTGCCTTCTCATTCAGATTTCCAAGGTTCTGGTTATCTCTGCCTCCTTCTATTTGCTCTGCCTCCTCTCTTTTCTCTCAAAGCTCTCCTTTGTTATGCTTTTCTGTCACATGTAAATGCTCCTAACCCTTCCCTACCATTTACACTTTTGCAACTCTATGGCCAGGCCCTGCACTACCCCATTGACTACAAGTAGCTGCCATGCATTATTATGTTACAAACCTAATCTCTATATAACTACTGTTATGTAATTACCTTTTGTTTTATTTGCAGTTTATGCTTTATTTACTGTCATTGTACTGTATCTCATTATTACCTGGGCGGCCATTTTGTGTTAGGTAAACAATGGATAGCTTGGACTTTATACGAAGCTATTGGAAGTAATTAGTTATGCAGCTTTCTGATTAATTATATGCCTTCACCCCTTCCCGAGATGCATCTAGAAATGAGCTAGTTCACTATGTTCTTTTTTTTTAAATAATAAAATATATAAGGAGATAATATAATCTTTTACAGAAACATAGAAACATAGATGTTGACAGCAGAACAGGACCATGTGACCCACCCAGTCTGCCAATGTCACCTACCTATTACAAACCACAGATCCTATTTGATCTGCAGCTCACCCTTTATTTCCTGTCCCTAGGGTACCCTTATGTTTATCCCATGCATTCTTGAATTCCCTAACTATTTTTACCCCTACCACCTCCTTTGGGAGGCTGTTCCAAGCATCCACTACACTTTCAGTGAAAAAGTTCTTCCTCTTGTTACTCTTGAACCTCCCCATCTAACTTCCTTTCATGCCCCCTTGTTCTTGCACATCTTATTTTTTGAAAGATTTATTTTTTATTTATTTATTTCATGAATTAGATTTACAACCTTTGAGTCAGAGACTCATTCACAAAGACATTTCATCACAGGAAGGGTAGACAACAGTTGACGGTGTGGTACAACATTGGGAAACGATACAGGTGAGATACAGTAAAAGAGAAAAAATGGAGCAATTCCAATAATACATAGATGCACAGAGGCTTACAACTAGTTACAGTTTGATGTATCATATATACAGATAGATACAAATAACAAGGTAAGCTCTAGCATGTCTAGGGAGCAAAATAACTGGGGTGGGGTGGGGGTGAGGGACCAGGTTTTCTGGGAGGGGTTGGGGGAAGGCAGTCTGAAAGGACATTGTCTGATTTCACAGGGCCAGAAGAGTTCAGGCTTAATGGCAGTCATGGGCACTTACAGTTCTGTGTGTCAGTGAGGTGATTTCGGAGGGCAATTTTGAAAGGGCAAATTTTGAGGATACTTGTGATATGAGGGGGAAGGAGCTGAACCAGGAGGAGACTCTGTAGTGGAAGGACCTTAGGGCAAGAGAGGTCCTGGTTCTTGGGACCTGGAAGGTGGCCTTGGCTGCACTTTGGATGGCGACCAAGTGGGAGGCCAGTTTTAGGGACATAGTAACCCCAGGAAGGAACAGCCCAAGTAGAGATTTTTTGGCCAATATACAGGTGTGGTAGCACAGGCGCCCATCAAAGGACAGCAGGTTAGAGGAGGAGTAGAGCTGGCATCGTTGTGTTCTGCTAGGGGCACCAGTCAGGAGCCTGCAGGCCTTGTTTATAGAGGTCTGAATTTTGGTGAGGGCAGTGGAGTCAGCTGCAGCATAGATAGGAAGCCTGTAGTCAACCAAGGACAGGATGGAGGAGCTGATAGCCAGCCAGAGGGCATTGTGAGGGAGACTATCTCTGTCACAGTAGAGAAGTCCAATCTGGGTCTTTACAGCAGTGTACAAGGTTTTAAGATGGGAGTGGAAAGTGAGTGCTGAGTCAAAGGTGATGCTCAGGTATTTGTATGCTGTTACCTGTTCAACTGGGTGAAGGATGCTAGGGACATTGAGGAGGGGGGCATTTTTGACATTACTCTGGTGGTGGGTGAAGAGCATAGATTTTGTCTTTTTGAGGTTCAGGACCAGATGGTGGTCAAGGAACCATTTTTCAGCTTGGCTGAAGATGAGCTGCAGGGAGTCCTGAAGGGTGATGGGGTCAGGGTGGGAGGAGACGAGAGCCACATCATTGGCGTATAAGAGCATTTTACATGAGCAGGAGCTGGGGAGGGTGTTAAGAAAGAGACTGAACAGAGTAGGACACAGGATGGATCCCTTGGGGACACTGGAGTGGACAGTAGGGCAGTTGATAGGGTACCATTTAATTTGACCCATTGGGATCTGCCATGGAGGTAACTGGAGAACCAGGCAAGGGGGCCAGATGAGAAACCCAGTTGGTGGAGGGAGTCGAGCAGGAGGGGTTGACACACAGTGTCAAAGGCCTTTGATAAGTCAATGAACACTGACCCGTCAATATCACCAGAGTCAGGTGCAGAGTGTATGTGCTGTGAGAACTCTAGCAGAGCCAATGTGGTGCTATGTCCAGGGCTGAAGCCATGCTGCTCTGGACACAGGATGCTGTATTTGGTAAGGTATTCCATGAGTTGGGTGGAGACTATTATTTCCTGGGCTTTGGAGAATGGGGGAGGATGGAGATCAGCCTGTAGTTATTAGGAGATGTACGATCTCCATTCTTATGGATTGGGGTGATTTCAGCTAATTTCCATGAGCTTGGGAATTGACCAAGGCATAGAGAATGATTTAACAGGTCAGTCAGAGGGGCAAGCATGACATCTAGAGTTAGCTGGAAAATCCTAGAGTCAATGGGGTCACAATTGGGGTTGTGGCTGGATAGGGCTTTTTGTAGAAATGGTTTGGCTTCATGGGGGAATATGGTGCAGAGGATGAATGGGGCAATTTAGGGTGGGGGGTTGTGGCAGTGATAGGGTCAAAGAAGTGGACAGGAAGGGCTGAGCTGAGGTCAGAGAAAGCTGTGTTGAGACAGTCAGCAATGTGTAGGGGGTCAGTGGTGATAGTGCCATTTACAAATATCTGGGATGGAGGGGGGGCAGTTTTTCCCATTGAGCTCCTTAATATTGTCCCAGAAAGCATGTGTAGAGCCCCAGGAGGAGGTCAGGGTAGTTTGGTAGTGTTTGGCCTTTGCTTGCAGTATGGCCCAGGTGCATTGATTACGGGTGGCATTATAGGTCTGTTTGTCTGCTGATCTACCTGATTTGACTGCGATGTGCCATAGATTGTCTCGTTGCCTCAGTTGTTGAATTAGGGAGGGGGAGATCCAAGGGGCATTTTGTCTTTTGTGGAAAGTGCTGGTAAAGGGGGCAAAGAGGTCACAGGCCTTGCAGAAGGTACTGGTGAGGTAGGCTAGTACAGTGTCTATGTCAGCCGTGAGTAAGATCGGGACCAGTCTTGTTGGGCTAGGTGCTGCTTCAGATTACTTAGGCCCCCTGGTCAAAAGCGGTGGAGGGGGGTGGCTTGGGGCATGGGTTTTTGTGTGGGTGAGGACTAGTAGCAGAGGATAGGAGAGTGGTCACTAAGAGAATTGGCTAAGACATTAATGTTTTTGATTGTGTGGGGGTGGTTGGAATTATGTGAAGGAGGGAGCTGGTGCCACTTGACTGGTTAAATCTGGTAGGGACTGTGACCAATTGAGTTAAATCAAGGGCAGAAAATGAGTCCCTTATGTGTGTGGTAGTGGAGCCAAGCCTGTTGACATTGATGTCACCTAGGATGAGCTGCTCAGCTTTGTGAGGCACGGTGGATAGATAGTCAGTAAGGGAGTGGTCTGCTGGTCCCTGGTCCTATGGGGGTATGTATGCAGTAATGAGATAGAGAGGGCCCCTTCCCAGGTCAGGGGAGATTTTTACAGAGATGGCTAGGGCACCATGACTGAGCTTGAGGGCTGGGAGAGTGTGGCTAAAGAGGGAGTCACGGAGGTAGACTGCACATCTGCCTCCCCGCTTGCCAACTCTATCTTTTCTGATGATGGTGAAACCAAGGAAGGAGACAGCTGAGTCAGGGGTAGATGCAGTGAGTCAGGTCTCCACTATGGAAATGATGTTGGGCCTGTGTTTTCTACAATCCAGCACTGGAGTGCAGCAGTCTTCTTTGGGATACTGCAGATGTTCATTGAGGCGATGCATAGGCCATACCCAGCAGGGGCTGGAGGGGTAGATGACCCAGGACCAGGGTTGGGGTGAACGTTCCTAGACAGCAGAAGAAGTAGGGTGATTAGTCTGAGCAGTGGGCTGCGACGATAGGTGCTGCTATATAAGAGCTGGTGTGCGGATCTGGTGGTGGGGGTGCAGGGGATGGGTAGGGAGCAAAGGGCATGTATGGCCATGATGGGGTGTGCTCAGTTGAACTAGATGCTACCCTCCTGTATCTTGTTTATACTCCTGAGGTACTTGAACATTTCTGGCATGTCCCCCATCTCTCGCCTCTCCTCCAGGGAGTACATATTGAGTTTTCTTAGCCTTTCCTCTTAGGGCTTTTCATGCAGACCCAGCTCCATCTTTGTATCCCTCCTCTGGACCACCTCCAGATTGTCTATGTCCTTCCAGAGATGTGGTCTCCAGTACTGGACACAGTACTCCAACTGAGGTCTCATCAGTGATATGTACAGTGGCATAACCACCTCCTTCTTTCTGACGGTGATAACTATCTTTGCACCCCAACATCCCACTGGCTTTCCCCACAACCTTCTCACATTGTTTGGTTACCTTTTGGTCATCTGATATGAGTACCCCAGGTCCCGTTCCTGCTTGGTGGCCACCAGTATCCCCCCCATCATGTACACCTCCCTTAAATTGCTGCTCCCCAAGAACATGACTTTACATTTTTTTGGATTGAATCTAAGCTGTCACACTTCTGACCACTCTTCCAATCTACTTAGGTCATTTCTCATTTTTTCTATCACCTCCAGAGAGTCAACCCTGTTGCAGATTTTAGTGTAGCCTGCAAAAAGACATACTTTCTCCTCCAGTCGCTCTGCAGTGTCACTTATGAAGACATTGAAGAGGACTGCTCCCAGGACTGATCTCTGTAGAACCCCACTGGTTACCTCCATCTCATTTAGTTGAACACCATTCTCTAGCACCCACTGTGTCCTGACCCTCATTCAATTTCTGAACCAGTTTACCATCTTGGGGCCCGCCCCCCATGTTGCTTAACTTTTTTGCCAACCCTCTATGTGGGACAGTATCAAAGGCTTTTCTGAAATCTAAGTAGCCCACATCCACCACTCTTCCCCGATCTACCTCTCTGATCACCAAGTCAAAGAAATCTGTTAGATTTGTCTGACATGACCTTCCCACTTTGAATCCATACTGCCTTGGATGTGCTCTGCTATATTCATGGAATGACACAATCCTCTCCTTTATCAGTGCTTCCATTAATTTCCCCACCTCCTAGGTCAGGCTGATTGATATGTAGTTGCCTTCCTCTTCTTGGCTCCCACTTTTGTGGAGAGGGACCACATTAGCCCTTCTCCAGTCTTCTGGGACTGCCCCCATCTCCAGTGATCCATTTAATAGGGTCTTCATTGGGGCCACCAGCACCGCTCTGAGCCCTTTTTAATATTCTGAGGTGAACTTCATCTGGCCCCATTGCCTTATCTGTTTTCAGTTTACCGAGTTCCCCTAGGACTCTCTACTGTAAATGGAGTGGTGTCTGCCTCCCTTTCCTGATAACTTTTTTTTTTTTGCTGAGCTGTGCATCTTCGTCTTCCCCTTCCTTCGGGAAAACTGAACAAAAGTATTGGTTCAGTATTGCTGTTTTTTCTATGTCCTCCTCTGTATACCCTCCTCCCTCCTTCTTTATCCTGACAATCCCTTCCCTGGACTTCTTCCTCTCATTGATGTATCTGAGAAAGGTATTGTCACCTTTCATTGCCTGTACTATATGTTCTTCAGTTCTTGCCTTTGCACTCCTGACTGCCTCCCTTTGCTTCTCTAGATATTGCTGCCTGCTTCTTCCCATTGTGTTTCTTTGTATCTCCAGAAGGCCCATCTTTTTACCATCACTTTCCTGGTCACTTCCCTCGAGAGCCAAAGTGGCAATTTCTTTATTTTACTCTTGCTTTGCTGTTTAACACAGAAATTTGTTACCTCTCCTATTGCCCCCTTGAGAATAGACCACTGCTTCTCCACTTCCCCCCTTTGTCCTCTTTTGCCAGGGCTCTCCTGAGATATTCTGCCATTTTGTCAAATTTGGCACTTCTGAAAATCTGGAACTTTATTTTAGTATGGTTAGCCTGTTCTATACTTTGTTATATTGAACCGTATCATCCTGTGGTCACTGGTTCCTATTTGGCTGCCTACCTTAACATCCTTGACCCTGTTCCCATTGGTAAGCACCAGGTCTAGTATAGCCCCTGCATGGGTGGGTTCAGACACAAGCTGTCTCAGGCATACACTCTGCAGTGCAGTCAGGATGTCTGTGTTTTTGGCTGTACTCTCAGTCTGGGTGCTCCAATCTACATCTGGCAGATTGAAGTCCCCAAGTAGTAGTAGTTTACCTTTGGTTGCCATTTTGTGGATGGCTTCCACTAGTGTTTTGTCTGTCTGTTTAGTCCCCAGTGAAGCCACAACTCTCCTGTTCACACCAGTCCTTCAACCATTCATTGAATTTCCTTATGTGGCTGTCCCTACCGTCCCCCTTGCCATAGACAGGCAGTACCTGCAAGAATGCTATGGATTATGCTACTTGCTTAAGGCCCCTTCCATTAAAGTCATCCTGCACTGACCCTATGTCCACCACTTTCCCTACTAGGTCATTTGTCCCCATGTGGACAATGACATCCAGATCCTCCCTCCATACTACTGACTTGGCGATCCTTAGGATCCGCTCCTCCTGCTGAGCTGTGCCTCCAGGTAGGCACATTACCTCCCTTTCTATCCCACTGCCTTTTCCACAACTCTATTCCTCTCACAGTTGAGTCAACAAACAGGATTTGATTCTTTCTCCCCTGGGGTCTCCTGCTGTCCACCCTTGGGGCTCCATCATGGAGAACCCACTCATTGTTCCTGGTGACTACGTTGGGAGGCTGTGTGGGACCTTCCCACTCTGCCAGGATGATGTATGATTTTCATAGTTTCACCAGTTCGGAGATGTGAATGTGACCCCCCTCCCTCATCCTTCCTGAGCCCACCATAGTCCATCCATTTTTGCTACGAGGCAACCAATGAGGAAATGGAATATGACTAGGTGGCCTCTGGGTGGAGGTGTAATCCTCCTGCATTCTTGTCAGCTTAGCCCAGATTCTGCTGACCTCTGCCCTCAACCACAGAAGGTGCTTGCATATGGGGCAACACTTTAATGTCCATAAGGTCCTCCTGAACACTGTTGATCTGCATCCACTGCACTGCATCACTCCCATCATTGTCCCTCTTCCTTTATTGTCTTAAGTCTTAAATGTAAAACCTGCCCTTGACCCCTTGATTTTTCTTGTTCTGTTTCTCCTGATTTACTATGGTGCACTAATCCCTTGTACTCTTCTGTCTTTGTTTATCATGTTGTGAATCTAGAAAGGCTGCATTTAGTCGTGTGTGTGTGTGTGTGTGTGTGTGTGTGTGTGTGTGTGTGTGTGTGTGTGTGTGTGTGTGTGTGTGTACTATATGGCTGTTCCTACCTCTTCCTGCTTACAGCCTGAAAGTGGTAATATGCTTTTTTGGTTCCCCCACCTATAAAGAGAGACAACCCCGGGGTGGGTGGGTTTACACAGTGTCTTCCCGTTGGTTAAAAAACAATAAGCCCATCAACTGAGCTGATCTCTGTATGCTGTGTGTGCTGCAAGAAACAATAAGTAGACTGAGCAAAAGAACCAGAGCAACTAAAGGCAGGTGAAAAAGCACACAACAATTTAAATTTAGTTACCAAAAATCTGATTCCCCCAGAAGTCATGAAGAAACACAGAAACTTCCAGAATTCTAGCATCAAAAGCAGGCCTTAAAGTAGATTGAGGAAAAGAACCACAGCAACTGATGGTAGGTGAAAGTGCACACAGCAATTTAAACTTAATTAGCTGAAATCTAATTCTCCCTGAAGTCACAAACAAAGAAATACAGAAACTTCCAGATTTCTAGCTGCAAAATCAGGCCCCAAAGTAGAATGAGCAAAAGAACCACAGCAACTAAAGGCAGATGCAAAAGCAAATAGCAATTTAAATTTAATTACCTGAAATCTGATTCTACCTGAAGTTACAAATTCAGAAACTTCCAGAATTCTAACAGCAAAAGCAGGCCACAAAGTAGACTGAGCAAAAGAACCACAACAACTAAAAGCAGGTCAAAAAGCACACAACAATTTAAACAATTACCTGAAATCAGATTCCGCCTGAAGTTACAAAGAAACACAGAAACTTCCAGAATTCTAGCAGCAAAAGCAGGCCCCACAGCAGACTGAGCAAAAGAACCAAAGCAACTGAAGACAGGTGAAAGAGCACACAGCAATTTAAACTTAATTACCTGAAAACTAATTCCCCCTGAAATCACAAACAAGGAAACACAGAAACTTCCAGAATTCTAGCAGCAAAAGCAGACCCCAAAGTAGACTGAGCAAAAGAACCACAGCAACTAAAGGCAGGTGAAAAAGCACATAGCGATTTAAATTTAATTACCTGAAATCTGATTCCCCTTTAAAGTTACAAACAAAGAAACACAGATAAACTTCCAGAATTCTAATAGCAAAAACAGGCCTAAAAGTAGACTGAGCAAAAGAACCACAGCTGCTATATGATACAGTATATAAGTAAGGATTAAACCACGAGAAAGCATGGGTCTACTGTGGTATTAATCCATGGCTGGGGGTTGGACCACGAGGCCGAAGGCCGAGTGGGTCCAACCAACCAACCATGGATTAATTCCACTGTAGACCCATCCTTTCAAGTGGCTTAATCCGCTTGTAACATGGCAATGAGTGTATGACTAATAGTCTTTGAATAAATGAGTACAATCACACTGATTTACTTTCAGAATACTATAAATTAAGCTATTAAACAAGCTGTTTATATACTTGAAAACAGTTGGAACACACCTATTGGAAATATCGTGGCGGCTATTTCACTTTTGTTAAAATAACTTTCATTACAAGCTTTAAGCTTTCTAACATCAAAATATATTTTACAACTTTTCAAAAACTTGCAAATTACTTTCTATTCTAGGTGCTTTGATTTTCCTCTCTATGTATTAGAAGATATGGGCTGCACTGCATGATGGGAGTGTGCTATGGTACATTTTAGTTTTCTTCCTCCAGTTCCTTTGCAGACCAATAGGTGGCTGTCACACAATCCTAGTAGCACAACCACCTTTTCTCCAAACGTACTGAACTAAGCCAATCTGAAAAACACTTTATTTAACAACTACTATTTTGAGGAATATTATTTTCACTTTTTTTCCCTCTAAACTACCTAACTCAGCAGGACATAGAACAACATAATGTTTACTGCTTTCACCTTTCAAATACTTGTTTTGGCTACTATTGTTAGTCTGTTTCTTTGATTTCTTTTTGTGTCTCCCAATTTATTTTTCTTTTCACCCACAGAAGTATCCTCTCTCTTTAATTTTGCTTTGTTTATCTCAGTGTCTGTTACTTTTGCTTTCGGTTCTAGAAGCTGCATGCTCATCTTTACCACTGTGTATTCACCAAGACAAGGCTAGGCCAGATAATGTTATTCAGTCATCCACAATGCATTGCACCCACAGTTGCTTACAAAGCAGTAGATCAGAAGGGATGGTAACAGTATGTAACTGTTCACTTCTACAGAAATATTGGTGCAGCGTAATTAACAGTATATGTGGAGTTTAAATGTACAATCTTTAGTAACTCATGAACTGCTGTTGTAATTACAACATTGAACAATCTTGAAAAAGTCAAAAACCCTGTGCCAGGAAAATTCTTAGTAAATACAAGTTGGGACAACTACACACTGCAAGCTATTTGCATATTGCTTTCACTTGTATACTGCTTCTTACCTGTAGTGCATTGCCAAGGTATTACAATACAAACCATGATCTACTATGGTATTAGACCACAGTTTCTACTGTACCACATGGTGTGTTTGCACCTATCTGAGTGCTTCATTTTGTTTTTCTTTTTTATGCCATGTTACAAAGGTGGTTAAAATGTATCTTCCTCAGTCAGAATGCTGGAGTATAATTTTGATAACATGAAATTTCACAAAATTTCAATTAAAACTTTGCAAAATGTTGTCACAATTGAAATGTTAGCTAATTCCATATAATATAATAAGTATTAGTCCACATTGCACTGAATTTGGAATGGTGAATTTACTGTTCACCATAGAGATGTGTACTAAGTTTCAGATTCCTGTCTTTAAAGGTGACTGTGATACAAGTCTACAAATTTTCAGGAATTTTAAAATTAGATCTTGGAAGTGTGTAACCTGCTGAATTTTAAATCCCTATAACTTTAAAACTAGAGAACAGAATATTGACAATTTTGTTTGATTCATTGACCCTAAAGACGTGTGTGTGTGTGTGTGTGTGTGTGTGTGTGTGTGTGTGTGTATGCGTGTGTGTGTAAACTCTCTCTAATTTCTTGCTCAGTGGCTAACCAAGTTATAAGCAGCCAGAGATTGTAAAATAACATTAGCAATTAAAGTTGAAATCATGAGCTTTTGTGAAATTATGGAATTTAGTGATAGAAACATAGAAAAGTGATGGCAGAGGGAGACCATAGGTCCATCGAGTCTGCACTAGGATTTCCAAGACCTTATGTGGGTCCCAGGATCTAGCCCCCCTTATGCCTTTTACCCATACCCAGTCCCACAGATACTCCTTGGGTCCTTTTTCTGTCCTCCACTTTTTGAAAGCTGATCGGTCTTAGCACTCATCATAATGCACAATTATAATGATATTACCTATTATGCTTCCATGAATTTCTGAGCCAATATTTAGAATTAGCAATTTCTGAAATGTCCACAGTAAATCTGAATCTACAAAACCACATTTATTCAGCTTTATTAGATACCAGAACCTACTAACATTTGCTATACAGAGTTGGTGTGTATAGCTGCTGTAGCAATGGAGCTATAAACATCCAAATGTTTTATCAATCAAGCAATTGATTTTTTATTTATAAATAGTGCTATTCTAAAACTATAGCGCTAGTACATAATAATAAAAACACATAAAACAACTACACTTATCAGATAAAACATCTGAAGTTGATCAGATCATATCAGGAAAGGCAAGACTGAACAAATAAATCTTTAGCGTAGACTTAAAATTCTCCACCGTCAAGCATTCTCGAATCCGACAAGGTAAAGAATTCCATAGGGACGGGGATTGTTTTACACAATTTTTTACGTGGCAGCTCATCTCTAACTTTTGCACCTCTGACTGAGTACTCCGGCAGAGTATGGTGGGTGGGTGGCACACCCCACTAAGTATAAGTTGGTTAGAGTACCAAACAACATCAGCCAGAGAGGCTGGAGCAGTGGATTGGAATCGGTGGGACATCATAACAGCAAGCATCCTACAGAAGCTGTGTCTGCACTTTGCTACAATAACTGTATATTTGTACATTTACTGAGTTGACTGAGAGGGGCTCAAACAGACACTGATGTGTTCCACTAAAGTAAATTGACTGTGCCATAATTCCTTAGAGGTCCCCACAACATAAAGAATTTTGAGTGACTCTGTTCTGTTTGTATAGAACTGTGTTCTGAGAACTGTTACCCTGCCTGCTGTTTGAAACCTGTGAACATCTGTGCTGACTGTCTGTACCTGTTGAGCTGGAGCATTTACTGTTTAAATTTCAGTTACCTGTAACAGAGTTTGAAATTGCCACCGGTGATCTTGGCTCCACCAATCAGCTGCAGTGGCAGGGCGGCTGTGGGTGAGCCAGGTCCTAAATAATTGTAAGAGCCCTTAAGACATGGCAACATCTTTAAAGCAGTGGCTTTCATCTCTGGCATTTGTACCTCCAGCTGAGTACTCCAGCAGAGAGTGGAGGAGTCTGCTGGAGTCAGCTGGGGAAGCTGGGAACTGGGGCTTGAAGGTTTTCTTCCTAAATGTTTTTGTAAACATATTTGATACTCAGTTTCCAATAAATAAAGATTGTTTATACAAGTGAGGCTTTCGGATTTGGTACTGATTAAGATTCAAGTAAGACAAGTTAGTGAATACTGTGCAAAAATGAGTATCATTGTCAGAATATGTGGTCTTCTTTTTTGGAGTTATGTATATGGGATCCAAAAATCCATGTACATTGTTGCAAATAGTCAAGATAAAATTATTAGACTGTATTCCTTATATTGCACAGCACAGTCTAAAAGAAGTGTATTTACATATAGAAGAAATGGGTTTTCAAATGAGTGGAGAATGTTTGTAAGAGGGCCACTACCAATTAAAGCAGAGTTATATAGTTATCGGTTATGGGCTTATAGCCAAACATTGGCATTACTTTTAGCATTAAGTGGAGACATAGAATTAAATCCAGGACCAAAAACACTTACAAGGTTGCAAATATCCCATGTAAATGTGTGGAGTTTGGTAAGGAAAATAGATGGATTTAGAATTTGGGTAGGGGAGGTCTAACCTGATATACTGGGCATCTCAGAAACATGGTTTCATGAGGGGATTAAGGACAGCGAGGTACAGGTTGAGGGACATGGACTGACCAAAAAGGACAGAAGCAGGAGGGGTGGTGGGAGATGTTATATAAAAAAGTCAATCTAGGGCCTTTTAGAATAGTGTTTTCAGTTAATGTTGAGGGTATATACTGTATGCTTGTGGAAATAATATCAATTAATTTAATAATTGGTATAATATATACTCTCTCCTCCTCGGTCTAAATCAACACACTTTGATTTGTTGGCAAGTATGTTATTAGATATAGTGAAAAATGCAATCTTGTACTAACTGGAGATTTTAATGCAAACTGGTTCCAGAGAAGGTGAAAGAAGTTAAGGGAGAGTATTGATATCTTAGAACTTAGGCAAATAATCCAAAATCCAAATAGGTGTACAAAAGAAAATGCAAGCCAAGGTTCAATCCTCAATTTATTATTCAGCTCACAAGAGCCATTGTGGGGAAGCAAATGGAGACTATCCTTAAAGAAAGGCTGGTGAGCTTCCTGGAGGATAATAGTCTACAGGATAACAGTCAACATGGGTTTGTATCTAGTAGATCATGTCAAACTAACCTTGTTGACTTTTTTGACTAGGTGACAAGGTCATGGGATGGGGCCATGCAGTGGATGGCCTTTATCTAGACTTCTGCAAGGCTTTTGACTCAGTGCCTCATGAAAAGCTGACCAGCAAATTAAATAGCCTTGGAACTGAGAGAAAAATTGTTGGGTGAATTAAGAGCTGGTAGCAGGGCAGCCAGCAGTGGGTGGTAGTTGAAGGAGCATTCTTGGCACTAAGGGCTGTAACCAATGGGGTCCCATATGGTTTGGTGCTGGGTCTGGTACTATTTAACATCTTCATTGCCAACATATCAAATGCAGTAAGGAACAAGATCAACCTCTTTGCAGACAACACTAAGATCTGTGAAGAGGTGAATAGTGAGTAAGGGGATAAAGTACTATAAGAGAATTTGGCAAGATGTGAGAGCTAGTTAGTCACATGGCAGCTGGGGTTCAATGCTAAAAAATGCAAGGTATTTCATTTTGTGGCAAAAAACCCAGAGAACAGCTACTAGTTGAGTAGAGTGCAGTTGTCCACTTCAACGGAGGAGAAAGACCTGGGGGGCTGGTGACAGGGGACATGAAATGCTCAGCACAGTGCAGGAAGGCAGTGGCAAAGGTGAATAAAATGCTGGGATGTATCACCAGGGGAATCACCTCTAGGAGGAAGGAGGTTATTTTACTCCTGTACAGGTCCCTAGTTAGACTGCACTTGGAATATGCATGCAGTTTTGGTGCCCCTATTTGAAAAGGGACATCAGACTTTTTGAAGGGGGTCCAGTATAGTGTGATGAAGATGATCCTGGGGATGGGGGACAAAACATATGAGGAGAGACTGCGGGAGCTCAACATGTACACCCTGGAGAATAGAAGGGAGAGAAGGGATATGAATGAGACGTTCAAGTACCTAAAGGGCATAAATATAGTTAATTCTGAGGGTTTGTTTAAGGCAAAAGGGGGAAGGGACACAGTCTGAATTTGGAAGGAGGAAGGTTCAAGAGGGAGATGAGGAGACACTATTTCATGGAAAGGGTAGTGGCAGGTTGAAATGTGCTGCCAGAGGAAGTTATATTGCTGCAGATGGTGGGCAGCTTCAAAAGGGGATATGATAGGGCCAAAGGGAGGGTCAAAACTTTGGAGAAGTGGTAGGAAAGAAGTCAGAGGATGGGGGCACTAAATCAGAAGGGTGGGCAAGGGGAAGGGGGCAGCTGCAGTTTACCTAAATGGCACGCTGCACACTCAGGCAGAATAGATAGACCACAATGCCTGCATCTGCTGTCAATTTCATATGTTTGTATTTTGATAGCTATATCCAACGTATAGGCACCTAGGATACAGAAAACAGTGAAAAAACCACCATGGATTACAGATAGAATCAACAAGCATATAAGAGTTAAACATTGAACATAGAAAAAAGCTAGAAGAATGAAAAAAATTGAAAGGCTGGAATGTATTTAAAAAATGGCAAAATAAATGTATAAAAACAATCAGGTTAGCAAAAATTCACCTGATAGGACTAATATTGATCAGGCAAAGGACTCCAGAAGATTTTGGCAACATGTAAAGCAGCTTCAAAGTCCTGTTAGACTAAGGGAGCCAGTAAACTTGGTTGAAGATAACATACTAATAGGAGATCAAACAAAGTGGTAGAAATATTAAATAGATATTTGTACATCTACCTGACTTGAGATTGGATAATCCTAGAATTATATTTTTGATATTCCCTTGCTAGAAATTATAGATAAAGTTGGTATGGAGAACAAAGAGACCATTGGAGACATCTGTAGACCAAGGTTTAGGTTTAAGGAGATCACAGTTAAGGAAGCTGAAAAGGAGCTGAAGTGTCTGAATGTTAAGAAGGTGGGGGGATGGTGTGGAAGCAAGATTCTTGAAGTTGGGAGCAGGCATTATGGCCCCTATTATAACATACTTATTAAATTAGAGTCAGTGCTGTGCCACCTTTCCTGAGGCTTGGAAAATTGGAAAGATAGTACCTAAATTTAAGGGAGGGGATGCTTTCAGTACATACAAATTACAGACCCATTGCTTTGCTTCCAATACTGTCCAAGATCATAGAAAGTATTATACATAAACAATTCTATTAATACCAGGAGCATTATGATTTGTTGAAAGATTGACAGCATGGTTTTCGGGTGGAGAGGTCCATGGACACAGTCCTAGTAGATTTCAGTAACCTGGTAGCAACATCTGTGAATGCAGGGATGAGCACTGGGGCCATGTTCATGGATCTCAGTAAAGCATTTGATCTGGTGGATCACCAGACCCTGTTACAAAGATTATACAGGATAGGTGTTCATGCCAAACTCTTGCAGTGGTTTAAGTTCTATTTATCAAGTAGAAAGCAATGTGTGGTGCAGGGACCTAAAGTATCACCATTGAGATAAGTCAAAAGAGGAGTCCCACAGGGTTCCATCTTGGGGCCCTCTGCTTTTCGATGTGTATGCTAATAATTTCCTCAAATTTTTTGGACAACAGTGAAGTCTGTCTGTATTCAGATGACACCATTCTAGTGGCATCCATGGGCAGCAGCACCTCACTGGAACAGAAGCTTCAGGTTGATTTATTATCATTGGGTCATGGTTTATTGATTCAGGTCTCCTGTTTAATAGGAAAAAAAATACAACATATTTATTTTGCTTCTGGAACAAAATATATTTTGGAGAGGAATTTGGATATCAAATTTAGAAATGGGTTTAAAGTGTTAAATGTAATATGTTACAAATACCTGGGGGTTCTTGTTGACAAGTTTTTCTATGTTGCACATATTAATTCATTGGTTAAGAAAACAAATCAGAAGCTTGGGGCATTAAGAAGAGTTTCTCCTTACCTTATGAAGGATGGTGGTGAAAAATAACTCAGCAGTTGTTAATTCCAGTCATGGAGTACAGTGGATTATTATATAGAAATTCAACAAAAACAGCTATAAAGAAAAAAGATCAAACCTATTAATAATTGGCTAGATTTGTAAATTCAAGTAAATTTGCTACCCATCATTGCATGGTTTACATAGCCTTAAATTGGTTAGGGTCTGAAGAAAAAAGACAATATAATTGACTATCTTGGTGCTACAGTATAAGTTACAGAAATATAAAGTCATCCATCCTTTACATCACTTGGTAACAGCTGAGTTGCCTAGAAACAAAAAGCATAAATTAAGGTCAAATGCCTTGAATTTACCTTATTTACAGGTTTATAAAAAATTTATAGATGTTGCTTTACAAATGAGTATGGCCGTCTTGAAATATGGTGTCTACTGAATTGAAGGCAAAAAAATATTTACATGAATTTCAGACTGCATTATGGTATTCTTGATGTACTACCTGTAAATGCTATACTTGACAATGATGGAATTATCTTAACTAGTGACTTTGTTTTTATGTAACCTTGTTTTTATGTACAGTAAATAATTGTATTGTGTATGGATTGTACAGGGCATTTTGTTGAAAATAAGGATTTTTCCTTACTCCTTGTTCCTGTGTAAAAATATAATTTTATCAATCAATTAATTTAACAAATTGTTAGATTGTGAAATTATGAACTCCTGTAAATCACACTTTGCATAACCAACCACTTGCCTAATTAGCAGTTTAAAAGACTTTTCCAAGAAATTATGCATACAAATTTTCAATTATCTAGCTCAAATGTGACAGAGTTGTTCAGTAAGCATAGAAAGACTTTCAGAAATGTTCATATAAATAATAAATTGCCAGACTTTGGGCCCCTATAAGTTCCACACTCTTCATCTAAATGTCATGCAAAACTTGGCTCACCTTAAGACCACTAATAAAATATATGTAAGAATTTTATTTTATTTTATTTTTATTTTATTTTATTGAAATCTAGGATTACAAATACCTTTGAGCAGGAACTGCTCGTTTACAAAGGTTCCACATCGAAGGAATGGGGGGTATACATACATACAAAGGTCAACATAATAATACATAGTTACACAATAACAAGAAGTAAGAGACTGAGGCTTAGGGTAATTCCAGTAATTCAAAATGTGCCAAATGTTAGGTAGCATGACATAACCAGCCAAGACAATCTTGGAAATAAGCACTGCAGGTGAGAGGAGGGGATATGCAGGCAGGAAGGCCATTGTCGAGGAGGTAGAGGGTGAGGTGGAGCTCTAAAGGGGGGAGAGAGAGAGAGGGGAGGGATAAAAGTCAGGAAATGCCCCGGGGGAGGAAAGGGAGAGGGGGCAAGGGGGTAGGTAGGTAGAAGGAGGCAAGGCGGGGAGAGATAGCTTTCAAGACTGAAGTGGAGGGCAGTGAACGGTGGGCCCCCGATTAGGCGAGGCATTCACAATGACTAGTTGAAATTAGATGAAGTCGTAGTTGTCTCTTAAAAGGGCCAAGAGCAGCAGCAGTAAGAGTTTCTTTGTTGAGAGTATTGTACCACTGTGGTGCTCTGTGGGCAAAGGTCCTCTGGCCCATGGTAGTCCGGCATCTGGGGACAAGGAAGGTTAGTTGTTGTGAACTTCTAGTTCTCTGGGTGCTGTGGTGGTCAATAAGTAGCTTTTCAATGCCCGGGGCATGACCCCGAGAGAACTTTTGGCTAAGAGGCAGGTTTGATACTGTATCCGGCTGAAGAAGTAGCCATCCTGCCAGTGTACAGGTCACAAGTGTGTGTGTAAGTCGATCAGCCCCAGTTACAGCCTGCATGCTTTATTGAGTGCAACTGTAAATTCCGTGAGGGCAGAGGCGGAGGCAGAGCCATAAATTGCTAGCCCGTAATCGACGATGGAGGTGACAGAGCTGTTGATAGCCAACCGGAGAGTGTCAGGAGTCATGCAGTGTTTGTGCCTGTAGAGCAGGCCTATCACGGATGTTGGTGGCTTTGACCAGAATCTATGTGCTGATGGTAGGACAGTGAGCTGTCCAATGTGACCTCTAGGTATTTAAAATCAGGAACGTGTTCAAGTAAGGTCCCTGTTTGGTTTAGGATGGTGAGGTCATGGGATCTGTACTTGCTCCTGGCATTGTAGAAGGTCATAACCTTTGTTTTGCTGTAGTTCATGACCAGTTTGTGTGACTTGAACCATTCTTGATCATGCAATTCAAGCTGTAATTGTTTCTTGAGGAGCTCTGCATTTTGGTGGCTGGTGAACATGACTGCATCATCGGCGTGAGCAGTAATTTCTGGTGACAGACACTGGGAAGGTCAGTTGAGGAAGAGGCTGAAGAGTAGTGGCCCCAGGATGGACTCTGTGGGACCCTGAAAGGACTGGTTTTCCGAGGTAACACCGCAATCCTAACTGGCTGGACCCTCTCCCCAAGGTAGCTTGAAAACCAGAGCAGTGCTTCATTGGAGAGCCCAATGTTTGATAATTGCTTGAGTAGGAGTGGGTGGTTCACAGTATCAAAGGCTTTCGTAAGGTTGATGAATACTGCCCCTACACAGTTTCCTTGATCAAGTGTGGTATGGATGAAGCCTGTGAATTCTAATAGTGCTGTGGTGGTACTGTGCCCTTTTCAGAAACCATGTTGCTCAGGACACTGAATGTCGTATTCTTCCAGGTACTTGACTAATTGGTCTGAGGCAATACGCTCCAGGGCCTTAGACAATGGAGGGAGGATGGAGATAGGTCTGTAGTTGGAGTGCAGTGATTTGTCTCCACTTTTGTGTATCGGTGTGATGGTCACCTGTTTCCAGCGAGATGGGAACTGGGACATCCTTAGTGACAGATTGAGGACCTTTGTCAAGGGTTCAAGGACTTCTTCAAGGACAAGTGCTAACAACTTCAGGTCAAGGGAGTCACCGCTGTAGCCTGCATTGTGAATGGCCTTCGAATATAGGTTCTGGCTTCATGTACTGGGATCTCCTTGAGTAAATTGTGGGGCAGGGTGTAGGAGTGGAGTAGTTTCAGGAGGGTTACTACCAGAGGGGGCATCAAAGAAATTAGAAGGGAGGACACTATCCAAGTTGGAGAACGCATTGTTAAAGGTGGTGGTGATTGTGTACAGGTCAGATGTTGGTGTTCCATTTATGTTGAGCATGGTGGGTGGTGACTTAGGGTCCTTGCCTGTAAGGTCTTTCAAGTTACTCCAAAATTTTTTTCCATCACCCCAGGAGTTGGAGAGAGTTTCCTTGAAGTATTTGCTTTTGGCTCTCCTAACTGCCCGCATGCACTAATTTCTGGCAGCTTTATATTTATGAATATCCCCAGGTTTGGATGTTGCATGGGCACAGTGCCAGAGATGATCCCTATGTTTGAGTAAAGTGATTAGATCGGGGGTTATCCAAGGGTTAGCTCTGCCCCTGACCTTCAGCTTTTTGAGAGGTGCAAAGATATTGCAGGCTGCAGTGAAGTGGCTGATGAAAAGGTCTAAGGCTTGGTTTATATCAATGGCAGAGTCGATTGGTGTCCAGTCCAAGTGGCTTAGGTGTGTCTTTAGTAGCTCAAGGTACCCCTGCTTTAACACTCTGGTGTGGATTATTTTAGGAGGGGGCTTAATGAATTTGTTTGTCCAGGTACATGTGACTGGTGAGTGGTCACTGATCCCATCAGGGAGCACTGAGACTTTTGAGATGATCAACTTATTAACTTATTAACAGCTAAATATTAAAAAAATCTGCAAAACTTCAGACAAAAATAAATTAGTTTCTGCATTGATCCATGTAAGAACAGACCTAGAAGCAAATAGTTTGATATCTTTCATTGGATCAACATAGATGTTACAAAAACAAAACAATGTCTAAGCTTTCAGACCAACCAGTGTCAGTATCAGTGGCTCAGTAGGTAGCACACTCACCTCTGAGGCCAGGAGATCAGAGGGCTGTGGGTTCAGTTCCCACATCTGGCACTTGGGTTAATATCCCAGTACTGACACTGTAGTGCAGCATGAGAGGGGTGCTGCACTTCTGAGGTGCCGTCGTTCAGATGAGATGTTTAACTGAGGTCCTATCTGCCTGGATTGGTGGTAGTTCAGGTGGATGTTAAAGATCCCATGGCACTTATCTAAAAGAGTAGGAGAATTTCCCCGGGTGTCCTGGCCAAATTTCCCTCATTCACTAAAAATGTCACCAACAGCTTAATCTGGTTCAAGGTCAGTTGGCAATCATCTGTATCCCCCTCCCCCGGGCCGTGCCTGAAAATAGGCAGGATTTGTCTAGTGCACTTACCCGGTCAACAAAAACTAAATAAATAAATAAATAAAACCAAGTCCTTTCTTGGAGCCTTATGATAGTTGTTCAGAGTGTCTCTCTGAACAACTATCATACGTCTTCGAGGAAGGACTTGATTGGTCAAAAGCTTAGACATTGTTTTCTTTTTGTAACGTCTATGTTGGCCCAATAAAAGGTATCAAACTATTTGCTTCTGGATCTGTGCAAAACCTCACAACATTTGAGGAATTCAATAATTTTATCCATCTTTACAAAAATATCATCGGATATATACGAACATGTGACTATGAGAGCAGATAAAGGCCTTATGGTCTTTCTAGTCTGATTAATGTGCAGGCCCCCCTGTGTTTACAGAGGTATCAGGCCAATCTCCAATTCCCCCATGACCCCCCCTGACAAGTACCCCCTCCCTTTCATCCCCCTCTTACACCAACAGTTTTCCCCTTCACTCTGTCCCATACTCTCTTGAAACTATCCACCATTTTCAGGGAGACCACCTCCTCTGGCAACTCATTCCACTTGGTCACCGCTCTCTCAGTGAAAAAGTGCCTCCTCATCTCTCTCTTAAGTCTTTCCCTTACCAGTTTCAGGCTGTACTGCCTAGTGGACTTGTTTCCACTAAGGATGAAGTGGCCCTTAGTGCTCACCCTATTAATAACTTTAAGGTAGTTAAAAGTCTTGATCAGGTCCCTCCTTTCCCTTCTGGCTTCAAGACAGTACATATTAATCCCCTTGATCCTCTCTTCATAGATGCTGCCCTGTTGGCCCTGGATCATCTTGGTTACCCTTCTCTGGATTGTCTCCAACAAGATGATATCTTTCTTAAGCTAAAGGCACCAATATTGCACATTGTACTCCAGGTGTGGCCTCAACAGTGACCTGTACACTGGCAGTATGACCTCTGCTTTTCTGCTGCTTTGGTATGGGTACCTGCACCCACCTAAGCAGTATTTTGTGTCTGAGTTCTTCATCCCCAAGTGCATGATGTTACATTACTTGGGCACTGAACTCCAGATGATTCTGACCACATCTCTAACCTAGCCAGGTCTTCCATGAGTTTCTGTCTCCCTTTCTCTATGTCAATCCTCCCACAGAGTTTTATGTTATTTATTTATTTTTGTACATTTTGTTTAATTTTGTGTTGTCTGTGAACAGGCAGATTTTACCTTTGACCCCATCCAGTATGTCAGTGATGTTAAACAACACTGAACCAAGTGCTGAGCCCTGTGGGACCCCACTGGTCACTGACCTAGCTATGAGAATCCCCACCCATCCAAGACATTTTGGCTTCTGTCCTGCCACTAGCTTCTGACCCATCTGGCAAGCTTGGCTCCCACCTCCAGTTCTTCAGCTTCCTGACCAGTTTCTCATGAGGCACAGAATCAAAGGCCTTGCCCAGCTATTGGACATCAACTGCTTGGTCCTTGTCCACTGTCCTTGTCACCCAGTTGAAAAAGTCAATTAGGTTAGTCTGGCAGGACCTCCCTGACACAAACCCATGCTGCCTCCCATCCTGTAGCCCATTTTCCTCCTGAAAGCTCACCATCTTTCCTTCAGGAAAGTCTCCATCAGCTTCCCCAGTATTGAGGTCAGACTGACAGGCCTGTAGTTCCCCGGTTCATTTCTTGGCCCATTAGTACAGAAGGGCACCGCATGTGCAGTCATCCAGTCCTGGGACACATTTTCAGTCTCCAGAGAGTTGTCAAACAGGTCTACCAGGTGGTCCACCAGTACCTCTGCCAGTTTCCTCAGGAGCATTGGGTGCACACTGTCTGGCCCTGAGCAGTTATCCACCTTCACGGTCAGTATGCCCTTATGCACCCTGCCCACTTCTATTGCCCTGTCTGTGACTCTTTCTTCCTCTTTCCCAACCCCTCTGCTCCCTTGCAGGACTGGTACATCCACCACTTTAGTGAAGACAGAGCAGTAATACTTGTTAAGTACCTCCCCTTTCATTTCACTTCCCTATGCCAATCACTTTCCTTTTTCAGTCTTGCAATGTCACCTTTTATGTCCCTTTTCTCCCTTATATATTTGAAAAAGGCTTCTCACCTAATTTTAGTCCCTGTGCTAACAGTATTTTCATTGTAGCCTTTGCCTTTCAAATCATTCTGCTCTCCACCCTTGATTTATCACGATAATTGTACTTCTGGAAGGCTGCCTTCTTGTCTTTTACCACATTTGCCATCTTCTTTCCTAACCAGCTGGGCTTTTTGGCCTTAGAGTTCATGCATTTGATTTTGGCACACTCACTACTGGCTTTCATCAGTACCTTCTTTGTTATGGCCCATTTGTGTTCCATCTCCATTTCCTTTTGGATCCCAGCAAGGTGATTTAATAGAATTTCCCACATCCTACTAAAGTAAGCAATTCCAAAACAGAGGTGCTGAGATCGGCAAAAACAGGTGGTGCAAAAACAGAAAGGGCAACAAGCACAATGTCAAACAGAACACAAACATTTGTTGATGCACACAATACCTGCTGGATAAATTCCACATCCAGGCAATTGTAGAACAACCAAAATATATTTATTGTAAAGCCCCGAAGCTTGTCCCAGCACTTCAGCTTGCAATGAGTCTTCCCCCTAAGGAAGACTCATTGTGAGTCAAGGTGCTGGGGCAAGTTTTGGAATGCCTTTCTGTGGACCTTTTTCAATTATTTTTTTTATTTATTTAGGTCTAGGATTACAAATACCTTTGAGCTAACAGCTCCTTTACAAAGGTTCTACATCATATTACAAAATAAACAGAACGTGTCAAGGAATAAACAGGACATAAATAGCATTTAGTCAGCTACAACACAAGATAATGCATATGATAAATGTAGATCATATAGATCAGCCATGAGGCATTGTCAAGACACACAGGGAAAGGAGGAGAGAAGGGGGGTGCCAGAGAAGGGCAGGAGAGGATGAGGGAGTATTGAAGGGGAGGACAAGAGAAGAGGTAGGGAGCGGGGATGGGAGGTGGAGGAAAAGAGGAGTAAAAGGGGAGACAGAGGGGGACATAGGGGATGGGTAACAATTGAAGTGCTAAGTTGCTAGGAAAAAGGCAAATGATGAGTCAAGGCATTGGAGAGAGGTTTAAGTAGGACAGTCACATGTGCTAGAGGTTAAGATTAGCAGTCAGAGCTTGGATTTGAAAAGACAAAGCTTAGATTCAGAGGTAATGTCACTGCAGAGAGGATTCAACCAGAGTGGAACCCCATGGGTGAATGATCTTTGGCCCTGAGAGGTTCAGCAGCGAGGGACCTGAAGGAGTTGAGAATCAGAGTCTTGGTTACAGCGGGAGTTGCTGGGGGTAGTAGAAGAACTTGAATTCCAGGAGGTTGCAGGCCTATGGTGATTTTATTGTCCATGAAACACATTTGATATTTGATGAGGTTTGAGAGGTGTAACCAGCCATTTTGGGCACAGAGGCCACACGTGTACGTGAGATGGTGGGCTCACGTGATGAGACGACATGCTTTGTTTAGAGCAGTGGAGATGGGCCAGAGGGCAGTAACAGTGGAGGTGCCATAGATGATCATGCTGTAGTCAATTAAGGAGATAACAGAGCTCTGCACAGCTACCCTTAGGGCTTCTGGAGTTAGATATTGCCTGTGTCTGTAGAGAAGACCAATACGAGTGTTTATAGCTTTGGCGACATTGTCGATGTGCACACCATATGATAAGTTGCTGTCTAATGTGATTCCCAGATATTTAAAGGATTGTACCTGTTCAAGGGCAGTTCCAAGACAGTTAATAATAGACAGAGGATGTAGCCTGTGCTTATTGTGGGAGCTACCAAAAAGCGTAATCTTAGTTTTTTTAATAGTTTAGTACCAGCTTGTGTTTACTAAACCATTTCTCTACTGAGGCAAATCCCAGTTGAAGCTGGCTTTGCAGGGGTAAGGGGTCCTTTTGTGTAGTGAAAATAACAGCATCATCAGCATAGAGCAGGATATGTTCTGGTCAATATAGTGGAAGACTGTTGAGAAAGAGTCTGAAAAGTTAGGGGCCTGGGATGGAACCTTGAGGAACTCCTGAGCGTACAGGTCTTGAGTCAGAGAAGACCTCTGCAATTTTGACTCTCTGAGAACAGTTTTCCAGATAGCTTTTAAACCAGGCCAAGGTGTCAGGGGAGAGCTTGGCATTTAGAAGCTGTTGTAGTAGAAGTGGTGGTGGACAGTGTCAAATGCTTTCAAGTCAACAAAGACAGCACTGACTAAGTGACCCTGGTCCTGGGAACTGTGGATAGCACTGGTGACTTCCAGGAGGGCAGAGGTGGTGATGTGCCCTTCTCTGAACCCATGCTGCTATAGACATAGGATCTTATGTTTGTCCAGATATTCAATGAGTTGGTCAGCTACAACCCATTCAATAGCCTTGGAGAGAGGAGGTAATATGAGATGGGCTGGGAGTTCACATGGAGTGCACTGTCACTGCTTTTGAAGACTGGGGTAACCATAGATGATTTCCATCTATCTGGGAACTGCCCGAGGCAAAGAGAGAGGTTAAAGAACCTGGTTAAGGGTGCTAACACTTCCTCCAGGGTGAGGAACAACCGTTTAAGGTCAAGGGAGTCCCTGCTATGTCAGGTTTTAACAATTGCATTATGGATATATTTATGGACTTCTTGCATAGTGACAACTTTAAAGTAGAACTGTGGGTAGTTGGATGAAGGGGGAGGGCTAGCTGGAGTGGCTGGGACATTGTCCTTGTCAAAAACGTCAGGTGGAAGAACACTGCTGAGGTCTGTGAATGTGTTATCGAAGGTATTGGCAAAAGTTGTGGGGTCCAGGGTTATGATCCTATCTATGTCAAGCAAGGTAGCAGAAGTTTTTGGTTGTTGCCCTGTGACCTCTTTGATATTAGCCTAGAATGCTTTACCATTGCCTCAGGTGTTAGTAAGAGCTCCCTTATAGTAGTTGCTTTTCTCAAGGTGGATGGACCTTGTGCACTCATTCCATGCTCTTTTGTAGTTCTGTATGTCAGATTGTTTGCCAGTGGCTCTGATAGCCAGAGGTGGTCCCTTGTTTTCAGACATGCTAGCAGTTCTGCGAAGAGTCAAGGGTTGCAATGGCCTTTGATTTTGTGCTTTTTTAGAGGTGCATGTGAGTCACAGGCTGCATTTAAGGTATTGAAGTAGTCCAGAGCTGAGTTGATGTATTTTGCACTGTTGATAAGAGTCCAGTCTTGTGCTCAGAGGAGGGATTTTAAGGGTTCCAAATGCCTGTGGCCAAGGACTCTACTGGTAATTATTTTTGGAGGAGGTTTACAGAATTTGTTTGACCACAGGCAGGTGACAGGGAAGTGGTCACTGAGTGTCTCAGGAAGGACAGTAGTGTTGGCTGTGTGATCAGGATGGCTGGTTAGGACCCAATCCAGTAAGGTACTTGTCCCCATTTTGTAGTTGTAGCGAGTTGTGGAGTCAACCAGCTTGGAGTGGTTTATAGCAGTGATGGCATCCTTATGGCCCCCGGTGTCAGGCACAAGCCAATTGTTGTTGAAGTCACCCATCAGGATTGACTCCAAGCCGGGAGGTTGGTTTCGGATAAAGTCCAGGACAGAATTGAGTCCACTTCCTTGCTCCTTAGGAGGGATGTACACAGACACAACTGTGAGCACCTTATTATGGGTAACAAGTATGATTTTAATGGATAGAATCTGAGCAGATGATCCTGAGGAGGGGACAGACAGGGAGTGACCCATGAGAGTCTCCTTGAGGTAAATTACACAACTCCCACCTCTCTTAGATGTCATGTCTAGTCTGAAGGCAGAGTAAGCAGGCAAGGCAATAGCATGGTCCAAGATTTTAGGCATGATTCAGGTTTCAACAACTATCAGGACATCTGGATTATGCTGGTTGGCAAAGACTTGTAGGGCATCCAGTTTAGGGAGGAGGCTACAGATGTTAAGAGACACTAGGGAGAGCACCCCTAGCTGCTTTATATGCTCCTATACAGGTCACTGGTAAGATCTCACCTGGAATACTGTGTGCAGTTCTGGAGACCACATCTCATAAAGGACATAGAGAAAGTGGAGGTGGTCCAAAAAAGGGATACCAAAATTGTGCAAGGTCTACTTCAGAATCTCTATGAGGAGAGGCTAAAGGAGCTAAACATGTATACCTTGGAAGAAAGTATAGAGGGAAATGATAGAGACTTTGAAATACCTAACAAAGGTTAATAAAGTACAGGAAGGAAATCTTTTTTCAAAGAAAAAAGGTGCTCTAGAAGACAGGGGCATGATATGAAGTTAGAGGTAGGTAAACTCAAAAGGGATGTAAGGAAGTACTTCTTCACAGACAGGGTGATGGATCCCTGGAATGGCCTTCCTGCAGAAGTGTTTGGGTTGAAAAGAGAGGAAGGGTTCAAAAAATGTCTGGGACAAGCACAAGAGAATTGCAGGGATAAGGAAGGGAGGGAAAGGTCTGGCACCATAGATCAAGTGTGGTCTACAGAAAAAAAAGAAAGGCAATATGGGCAGACTGGATAGACCAATGGGCCCTTATCTGCCATCACATTCTATATTTATTTGTAACTGTATGCCTGTAAAAGACATCTTGCACCAGAGGGTATATTGCATTTTTTTTCTGATTCAGAAATGCTTTGTTTGACTATGGACCAAATTCAAGAATTAGACTCTCTGTTTACTATATCTGAAGTGCAGAACCCTACATATAGTGTAATATATGATGTTGTTTGCTTAGTGATAATTTTGCATACACCCGAGGTGTTTGGTGCTGCATAAAACCAAATAGCAAAGCTTGAGGGGTTTATTTAAGCATCCAACACTGAGGGTGTATGAAAATTTGAATTTTACACACAGTCCCATGTTTTATTTCATATAATTGCTGGGGAGCATTTTTTCTCCCTAACAATTATATATATAAAAAAAAACATTCCTGTTCAGCCATGATCCAGTCTGGTTTAAGTGTAGTTTGCAGCTACTGTAACCATTTTTTTTAACTGAACTCAGGTTTAAATAGTAGACTGGTGACAGTGTCCAAAAATGTTAATTGTGACAATAGAGTTTGTTTTTGTAAAAGACTTACTTATCACCAAGAGCAAGTGACAGTGCAATATTCACATGACAACAAGAAGATGGACGCCTGGGAATGCACGAATTGAGAGAAACTCTGTGTGTATTTGCTGTTATAAACACTCCTTTATAATAGCAAATTACAAAATTGGTTTCCTTAGGGAAAAAATGCTCACCAGTTATTATAAAGAAATTGATGCCTAGTAAATCGATGGAGCTGGATGGTATTACAGTTTATATTTAAAAAAAGTTTGAAAAACATCTAATGCCCTGGCTGACCTCTCTGTTCAATAATATAATTAATGGAGGGGGGTAAGGTGGCAACCAAGAAGTTGCTATATTTGTTTTGTCAAGCAGTCTAGGTGTGATTTAATGTAGCAAGCATTTTGAGTAAAAGCATTTATTTCATACAGCGTCTATGTCTGAGAAGTGAAAAATAATTACTTCTACTTCATCTGAAGAAAGTTTTGCGTCTCCATGAGTGAGTCCACTCAAAAAACAATTCAGGCTTGCAGCCAGCCCAAGAGGCCAGGTAGGATCAGGGAGAAGTCTGGCTCGCCTAGCTCTATCTCTGCCCTTAAGTACCTTAAATATCTGGTTTTCCTAAGCCTTCTAGTAAGCCACAATGAGCACAATAGCAAACATCTGATTCAACAGTTTCTAACACTGTAGAAGCCACTGTAGCTACAGTTATATTACAAGAAAAAGTGTTTTACCTGAAGCAACTCAGGCATTTTAAATAGCACAAAGTATTTCAGCAAGTTCATCTGTAAATCCCTCCAAACATACACTAGATTCCCAGGGGGACTCTTTGAACAAAATTATAGCATGCATTGAAACGTTTGATCAAACATTTGAGTCATTGAGTGCTAAAGTAGATTTTATTTCAAAATTGATGCAAATAAATAGCAGAAAAAAAGGTGCATAAGGCTATTACACATGTTAAGAAATTCACTGAAGAAATCACAGAGGTTTCATATAAGTTACAAGTAGCTGAGGAGGCCGCAAATAATGTTATTAAAAAAAATTATAATATCTCTAGAAAACTTGAAAACCTTGCAAATTAAACATATTAAAACAAACTAAGATTATTTGGACTACATTTATCATTAGACAAAAATGTTGATACTGTCTGTGATGTGGTTAAGGATGCATTTCTAATGGTGTTTGAACTTCCAGAGAATAATCCCCCATTTTTGACTAGAGCATTCAGGGTTCAAAAAAGTAAAGAAAATGCAATGATCAATGTAGTTCAGCCATTATCTGAAAAGCATGTTGAAGATTCTAAAGTTACAACTATGGCTGGTTTTGCATTCAAGTCTAACAGAGATTTGATTATGAAATTGGGAAGAATTAAGGGTATGCACACAGACACACACACACACTCATAAAGGTCATACATTTTAAATATACTTAGATTTTTTGTATGCAACCCATCAAAGACCTCATAAGTTTTTGTCATATCATCAGAAGATCCTGGAATTGGGAGCACAATTTCAGCAGTTGGCACTGGAAAAGTAAAAATAACATTCAAAGGCAATACATATTTTTTCTTTGAAATTGATCAGCTTTCCTCCTTCTTACATGGACAGTATGAAGAGCATAATCACTTATTGCTACTGAGACTGACAAATTTGAATTTTAAATAAAAAATAACTCTGTTTTTCAGTAAGAATGACCTTGATGTCCAGAAAATTTGAATAATTTGTGTTCATAATTAGGATCTGTATAAAGGAAGAGGGGGATTAAAAAAATCATAGTAAGGGTTTGAATCCCTTTTGTACTTAGGATTGAAACGTTGAAGCTCTGAGTGAGTTTATTAGATGTGATGATTAAAATATATTTAAGTTAATTAAGTTTCCAAGTAGACAGATTCTTGTAGAGGAAAATTTCCATTTCCTACTAATAAAGTTAAAATATAGCCTGTACACATTTTGCTTAACAAGGCAATCTTTAGTATCATTGAGTAATAATATGCAATGATGGATTCAAATATCTTGTGTCTCCTTCATATTATAACTAGAGCTTATATTTATGTATTTAAGACAGAGTTGTTGGCTTAATGAATATATTTGATTTATTTTTTAAATGAATAAAAATAAAATAAATATATAATTACCCGATACCTTATATGATGCTATTATAAGTGTTGTTTTTTTGCGTGTGTGAAAAAAGACAAAGATCCAGAGCAGTGCAAATCTTATGAACACATTTCACTGCTTAATTTAGACTTAAACATCTTTACAAAAGTACTAGCATTCAGATTACAAGCAATTATCCCATCAGTGATACACACATACCAAACAGGTTTTGTGAAGGGTAAACAGCTGAGCACTAACATCCATAGTGATAGTAATACAGTAGGACATGCATTGCAATCAGAAATTATCCTCCTAACCTCAGATGCCCCAAAAAGCTTTTGACTGGGTAGTGTGGGATTTTATTCATGAAGTCTTAATTAAAATGGGATTCAGGATTGATTTTCCAAATTGGAGTAGATTGCTTTATCTTAATCAACAGCAAAGATTAGGTCTAATTGTAATCTGTCCAAAACAATACCTTTAGAACATGGTAACCAACAGGAATGTCCATTGTCCCCTCTTCTGTTTGCAGTTGCTGTTGAAGAACTGGCAACTGCAATAAAGACAGACCAGCAGATAAAAGGTACTAAAATTAATAGAAATGAATATAAAATATGCCTTTATGTGGATTTTTATTTTATTTAGTTTTTGTTGACTGGGTAAGTGCTCTAGACAAATCCTGCCTATTTTCAGGCACCACCCGGGGGAAGGGGTTACAGATGAATGCTAACTGACTTTGAACCAGATGAAGCTGTTGGTGGTATTTTTAGTGAATGAGGGAAATTTGGCCAGGACACCAGGGAAATTCCCCTACACTGTTGTCAGTAGGGGACCCTGACATTGTGTGGAGTGTCAGTCCATGGCTGAGACTGGAAGGGAGAGGTTGATGGAGTAAGAGGCTGTGGAGTTGGTGAGCATGGATGCATTAGTGGAGGTGACGGGGAATACAGAAGCGGCAGCTGGGGAGCACCTGAGGGGTGGCCAACATATCACCCGTGAAAGCATTGCAAGCTTGGAACCTGGAGTGGTGCTTAGTTTAGCACAAAAAAAGCAGTGTCTGGAAGAGGAATTGGGGAAAATTAACCAGCAACTGGATAATGCACTGGTACAACGTGAAGATGACCACAAAAGAAAACGTTCAGCAGCTTCCCCGATGTTGGACAACTCTTTGGGTCCTATGAAGGTCTTGACATCTGCAGAAGCTGCAAATTCACTTCCTGGTCAGGAAGAAATGCCCCGACGATGTGACTGGAGTGAGGGAGATGACGTTGGATGGTTGCAGGAGAAAGTGCTTTCCTCAGCAGGATGGAAGTTCCCTTCCCATGGAGTTTGGCAGCCCAATCCGGCATTTTCACCAGTTAGATCAGCAACTCCATTGGTTTCTTCTACAAATATGGAGTTTAAAGGGTCGATAGCTCCTTCAGGTACTGTTTGCTCTGGGGATTTGATTATGCAGCATGGGGAAGGGGTAGAGAGTGGGCCTCCACAAGTTGATCAGAGAGATTCCCCTCCTGAAGAAATGGCATCTTCTGAGGAAGCCCCCCCCACCTATGCAAGTAATTTTCACAAAACCATCGATTTGGCAAAACTTAGGAATGCGGTACGTTTATGGTATGAGGGACATAAGGATTCAGCACCAGACAGATTTCATGTGGGGAAAGTTTTACTTAAACAATCTATGGGTTTTTCCCCTTCAGAGTTGCATGCCTTAATTCATGCACCAGGAGAAAGTACATTTGACGTTAGTTTTCAGACTCCAGCTTTGCTTGAGAAATTCTGGTGTAGATTTTCTAATGTAAAAACAAACCCACTTTAGGTAGACTTTATTGTCATTATTGTAATACCCTTGACTAAGCAACCCTTTCAGGTTATTACTATTCTTTTTCGTAATGAAGGGGTAAACATTACTGACTTACAGAAACTCTGGGTATTGAAAAAAATTTAGTACATCACATACGAGATCTCATAATATGAAATTAAAAAGAGTAAATTGTCGAACAAAAAAAAGACATCAATGGTTCACACAGAGAATAGTTAATTTATGGAACACACTTCCAGCCTCAATCATAGAGAGTAAGACTATGGATTTGTTTAAGGGCACATTAGACATATTTATGGGTAATGCCAAATTTGATACTATAGATAATTAAAACCACCCTTGGGTGGCAAGTTCAATAATAGACTTTGCCTCCTGAACTTGTAAATAACTATGAAACTATGATGTGGTATACTGGCTGGAAAAGTGGTGTACTATTCAGGGGAATCCCTCCCCCTTAATGGATGATGAAGGATTCTGGACTGGGGGTTGGAAGTTTAGAATTAAATTACATCAATCTGATCAGGATGTTATCCATTTACCTAACTCTTTTTTTAAAGGTCGTGACAAAGGTTTTTTTTTTTTACCCTGGGCAACCTAGGATGTGTTTTAAATGTGGGTCTACCAGGCACATTAGTACAACGTGTGAGGTGTTGAAATGTACCTCTTGTGGGGAACTAGGTCATGTCAGTGCACATTGTTTTCAAGAACCTAAATGTAACCTTTGTGAGGAGGTGGGGCATGCATTTACTGATTGTCCTTGGGCAGCTAGAAATACGGAGAATGCCAATTTTGGGGTTCAAGATTATTATATTAAAGAGGCTATTACTCCCACAGTTTTTTCTGGGTCTAAAACCCCCGGTGGCAGACAAGAACAGTAGGTACCCGAAAGTAGACCCCCCTCCCCCCAGGCCCAACTCCATTAGATGTCTTGCCTGTAGTTATTTCAGCTCAGTCTGTTCCACAGATAGTTATGGGATGCCCTCCCCTCCCATATGATTCTTCATCCAGTTCTTAAGATTTTTTGGTGGTTCACCATAAGAGAGGGAAGGGTTCTAGGCCCAAGGTCTCTATTAAGGTGACAGAACCCTTGGAGGACATAAATAATTATGAGGTTTTACAGGATGGTCTCTCTGATCAGGAAATAGAAAATCCTGTAGTTGAGGGTAGTCAGCCTCCGGGTGGGGATTTGTTGGATCCAGGTGGATTAATGGTAGGTACTCCAGGGCCTAAAGCTAGTGGTAGGGTCACCCGAGCCTCTAGTAAAATAAGTAAGGATAATTTTTTCTTTCTTTGGTTTTTATGACTGCTTCCCAGTACCATTTACAAATTGCATCTTTGAATGTAAATAGCATCCAGTCTGAATTTAAGAGACTGGTAACATATGAGCTTTTTTCTGAAATCTGACTTGGATTGTGTAATTTTTCAGGATGTTCATTTACGTTCCCCATGTTTTATGGAGGCAGCCTCTGGAAGCTGGTTATGAGGGGCTAGTTATTTGTCTCAGGGATCTGAGCAGTGTTCTGGGGTTGGGATTTGTTTTTTTCCTAAGGTTAAAATAATCCGACATTTAGAAATTGTGGAGGGGCGGGCTTTATTGTAAGATAATGTATGAAAGAATTTACCCATGCGGCTATTGAACATATATGTGCCCCAATTAAAATATGATAGGGTAAGGCTTTTTCGCATCATACAACCTTTTTTATTTACAAGTATGCCGGTAATCTTTGGGGGGGGTGGATTTTAATTGCACCTTCCCTCAGGCTGGAAGTAATATGTTGGAAAAAAAAACAATATTGTGATGTTTTCTGTTTACTAAAGGTTATTTCTGATGTAGGGCTAATTGAAGTGTTTGGGTATTGTGGTACAAAGGCTTCACACATGTATGCTTGTGGGCATTGTATATCTAGAATTGATTATTTTTTTTCAGACTGTTTTGTATTCAAGAGGCTGTAGTTATCGATGTGACAACATCAGACCACCGAATGTTGGTTTTGTCGGTAGGTAATGTACCCAAACAAAGACGGGGTCCAGGATTCTGGAAGTTAAATAATTCTTTATTAGACTTACCTAAGGTAAAGGAGGGTTTTCAACATGTTATGGAAGCAAGGAAATCTGTGTTTTTTCTCTATGAGGATAAAAATCAATGGTGGGAGTACTCTAAACAAGATTTTCGTTCTTATTTTCAGTCTGTAGGAAGGCTTAATGGATCCTTTAAACAAAATACTTTGTGGAATTTAAGAGCATGGCTAAGAGTTTTAGTTGCTCAACACTATGAGGGGGTGAAGGTGATCTTGAAGCTATTAAGATTCTTAAAAATAAAATAGCAGTTTTACAAAAAGAGATGATGAAGGGGGTGGTCAAACAACAACGATATCAGGTTTTTGGGAAAAAATCTGATACCATTCCTTTTGATACCCTAGCTCAGGTCTAGGAGCAGAGAATTATGGAAACCTTACAGTTAACTAATGGTACTATGATAACAGAAAACTGCCGTATTGATGGAAATTTGTAGGCATTTCACGGAAGTTTTTACAAGTGCAAACTTGCCAAAGGAAGCAATGTATTATTGGTTGCAGGGAGGTGACCTCCCTCATATTTCAGAGGAGTTTGGTCATAGTTTAATTAAACCTATCTCAGTTTTAGAACTTAAACAGGTTATTTGGTCCCTTTCTAAAGGGACGTCCCCAGGGTCTGATGGGCTACCACATGGCATCTATAAAGCAATCTGGGAGTTGTTAGGGGAAGAACTGGTGGCAGTTTTGAATAGTGCTCTAACTACAGTATGTACAAAGGGGTACTCGTCTTTTTATTTAAGGAAGGGGAACAAAGATTTGAAGAATTGGTGACCAATTACCCTTTTAAATACTGATAGTAAAATTCTGATGAAGGTGATAGGGAATAGATTGGTGGATGCACTGGATGTAATAATTCATCCCACACAGCTTAGTGGGGTACCCTCACAAAAGATACAGGATGCCCTAATTCTTATTAGGGAAATTGTGTATAAAGGTAATACTTAGGAATTATTAGGGTATTTGGTAAGTTTAGATCAATCTAAGGCCCTCAATATGGTCGAATACGCCTGTATGTGGGTAGTTCTTTCCAGTTATGGGTTCCCGGAGTAGTTTATTCTGTGGTTAAAAATCTGTTATAAAAAATATTTGCTTAATACCTAGTATGAATGGATGGATGGGAGGTAAGATCGTAGTCAGTAGAGGGGTGAGGCAGGGGCTGTCCTCTGAGTCCCCTTTTATACTTATTGTCTTTGTATCCCTTCTTATATAGATTGAATAAATAGGATGATATTATGGGTCTCTCTGTGAGTAGTGTAGATCCACAGATAAAAACAGTTGCTTATGCAGATGATCTTTGTTTAATATTAGCAGACAAAACATCAGCATTGTTGGCCCAGGGGGAACTAAGAGTTTTTTCAGAAGTAACTGGTTCCATTATTAACTATAAGAAATATAGTATTTTATCAATAGGCTGTGAGGTTATGGTAAGGACTTTGATATGGCAATTCCCAGTAGTAACCTCTTATATTAAAATTTTGGGTATATTTTTTAGAGATCCCTACCCCCAGTTTTATAATTGGGATGGAAAACTTCATGCTGCACGAGGGTTGGTAACTGGTGGTATACTGGTAAGTGGAATACTTGGCATATGTCCAAATGCAAAAGGATTTATATGATAAAATTACATTTGTTACCAATATTTTTATTTTTATCAGCAGTATTTCCCATTCCAAAAGCTCTGTAAACCTCTGTATATAGTGTTTTTGTTTCCAGTGTCTATGGGGGAGTCGATTAAATCCCATAAAGAGAGGTATTACCTATTTACCTATAACCCAAGGGGGCTTGGGAATGGTTAATCCGGTAGTTTTTTTTTATGTTACTTTTCTTTTTCATAATGTTATCCTGCTTGTCCACAATAAATTAGGATTATGGAGCCCATGGGTAATGGATGAGTTTGAACCCCTACTTAAGCTATGGGCTTCTCTAGACTATCTAAACAAGTTAAAATTTCCTTTTTGGCAAATTATTGGAAGGATGTGGTTGGTAAAATTAAACTGTGGGAACTGCTTTATCATTATCTAACTACTGTTTCTAGGAAAACTGTGTATGAATGGTTACTAATAATCTGGTTTCTTGAGGACCCATGGTCTGTGGTACTTCCCCCAAATGAAAAAAAGAATATGACAGGTTTTCTTCATTGTTCTTGAATCCCAGCCTTTATGTGGGATTTTATATGGCTTTGTACACACCAAAAATTGCGGGTAAAAGGGAACATGAAGCATAAAGGTGTAGTGGAATGAACTTGTCCTAGAGTCGTTACTTGTTATGGGGTAATTGAAACTATCAACAGTTATTTATAGACTGTCCTTGTGCTGCATCATTTTGGTCTCATTTCCATAAGTATTGGGCCTTTGGTCCTTTCCAGATGGTGGACACTGATATTTGGGTTAGAAGTACTCTACCAGGTGCATGGATTCAGTTTGACTCTGGGACAATACTATTATTTATGGGATATGTTAAATTCCAATTATGGCAGGCTTGCTGTGCATTGACTTTAAGACAACAGTCAGTATCTAGTGCTCAAGTTTTTTCTATAGTTTGGAGAGAGATTTTTAAATGGCGGGATTTTGAGCAAATTACAGCCTCACCTGATCTTTATAAGTTATGGTGGAGACATACTGTATGTCTTGGTTGGACACCGGTTGATTCTGGTACTCTTTTATATAAGCACTCTGTGGGGGAGAAGCATGGCATGTGTTTTGATTTAGTTTTCTTAGGATCTATACCTGTGTACTGCTCATATAAGGGTTTATGTTCTTTTATTTTATGCCTTTGTATGATGCAATATAATTCTGCTTGTTTTTTCCTTTAAGGTTTTGAATTTCCTTACTCCTTTAGTAAGGGGGAGGGTGGACTGTAGTATAATTTCTATTTGTTTAAGGAGTTTGTTGATTATCACATACTGAAATATGTTTTTAGATCTTGATTTTCTTCATCATAATGTTGCATATTGTAATAATTTCATGAGTACTATAAAAATGTCACAACTTTTATGGTAGAGAGGGGGGGTGGGTTGATATTTTTCATTCTTATGTGTGGGATGTGTGTATGAATTAATACTTCTTTATGGTTTGGGGTTTTCCTTATTTTGATTATGTATTCATTTGTATAATTTTGTTATGATTTGTTCAGTTGTTGATCAAAATTTTCCCTACTCTTTTAACAGGGATGAGATGGGGGGTTCTTGTACAAGTATGGATTATTTATGTATGCTGTAATACTTATTTCTGTTTTTTTATTTCATTATGATTTTGTATGATACAATATAATTTTGTTTTGAAGTTTTCAATAAAAAAATTCCCCTGCACTTTTCGATAAGTGCCATGGGATCTTTAACACCCACCTGAACTACTGTACCACCAATCCAGGCAGATGGGACCTCAGTTTAATGTCTCATCTGAAAGATGGCACCTCAGAACTGCAGCACCCCCTCACACTGCATTACAGTGTCAGTACTGGGATATTAACCCAAGTGCCAGATGTGGAAACGGAACCCACAGCCCTCTGATCTCTTAGCCTCAGAGGCGAGTGTGCTACCTACTGAGCCACTGACACTGCAAATAAGCATGATAGCTTGCTCACAGTCTCAGATTCTTCACTAGGGTGTTTTCATTTATTGGTTAAAAAGTTTAGACATGCCTTTGGATATCAAGCTAATTGTGGATATTTGGAACTTTTAGAGCTCGACTCTATAAATACCTAATTATTGACATTTTCATCTTGGGCCCCGCCTGACCTTCTGGTATTTAAATATTTAGGTGTACAAACATCTAAGGAAATACCAGAATGATATATCCTAAATTACATTACACTACTCCACAAAAATTATAAATGGTCTGTAAAAATGAACCTTGTTACTTTGGATTTTTATAGGAAGAGTAAATGTTATTAAAATGTCAATGCTTCCAAATATGTTATTTCTTTTTCAGTCTTTGCCTATAGCCATTCCAGACAGCTTATTTTCATCAATTAATAAATGTATAAAAACATTTATTTGGAAAAATAAAATATCTAGAATCTCGTGAGTTAAAATAATGCTACCAAAATGTAAGATGGTCTGGGCTTTCCAAACCTCAAGCTATATTACTGTTCAGGGCAATGCAGTCAAGTTCTAAACTGGTTGAGAGACTCACATTTAGTAAAGTATGTGGTTGAAGTAAGTAAAATACCATACTAATCTTTACCTTCATTGTTGTTTTCTGGATTACCTACAGTAAAATATAAAGAGCTATTTTCACCTACAGCTGCAACATGTACAATTTGCCAATGTGTACATCAGAAACAATTATTTAATAAAAAAAAACTAGGACCAGACACTCCATTATTGTGGAATTCTAACTTCAACCATCTTTATGGGTGGCAGAATTCCAATGTTGGTACTGCCAATGCCTAACTAATTTGGGACATTGTTTTAAGAACTGACTTTTTAAAACCATTGCTCTGTTACAAGTAGAATTTAATATCCTGGATCAACAATTATTTAGATATTTTCAACAAGAGAGTTTGGTAATAAGAAAAACATATCACTCCAGTACGCTCACTGATTCATAATCTTTTGTTACCTGACTCATCCAGAAAACAACTGATTTCAAGAATATATAATACTTTATTGTCCTTGAACAACACCAGTTTAAACACTTTTCATGCAAAATGGGAAATTGAACTGGCGCTGACATTTTCAGACCTATAATGGACAGATATTCTAAGACTTGTGCATAAGGACATAATCTCATATAAATTACATCAAATAAAATTTAACATTCTCCACAGAACATATTATATGCTAAATAAATGTAATAAAATGAACTCTAATATTTCAGACAAATGACCACACAGTGATTACTCATATGGACAATTATCATCCTATTTCTCTTCTGACGCCTTTTGGTAACATTTTTTAAAAACTTGTTAATGAACAACTTTCTGATTATTTACATTACACTGGACTTAGGACTCCTGATCAGCATGGATTTTGGAAATTTCACAGGATGGGGATGGCCTTGACCAGGTTCATGAATGACACCAGTGTAGCTATGGATGAAGGTTTGCTCACTGGTGGTGTGTTCGTGGACCTGTCCAAGGCTTTTGATTTAATGAACCATCCCCTGCTGATAAGGACGCTCCAGAACTGTGGCTTAGCTGAGTCATCACTAGATTGATTTCAAAGTTATTTAACTGAATGGCCCTTGAAGGTAGGATTAAGTGGAGCCTGTTCTACTTATAGGTTTTTGCAACAGGGAGTGCCCCAGGAATCTATCCTGGGGCCACTTTTGTTTACCTTATTTGTAGATTTTGTTCTATCATTATTGCAACATACAAATTGTATGATTTATGCAGATGATATTATTTTGTATAAAAGTTCAGCTTCAGTGGAATTAATAAATGAGTCCTTAAGTGAAGACCTTGGTGAATTGTATAATTGGTTACAAGAGAATCATCTGGCATTAAATAGTACAAAAACCACATGCATGCTTTTTGGGTTCAGACTGAGACTCAATAAAGCTCATGATTTATTGATAAGGGATAGACTGGAAATAAATTGGAGCAGGTAAAACAATTCAAATATCTAGGAGTCCTATTGGACCAGAACTTAACTATTTCCAATCATGTTAATTTCATTATCCATCAAATAAATTAAAGACTGGGGGCCAGATATTCAAACCATTGTGCCTAGAGCAAAACCATAGCACTGGAATAGCACTGGATTTGCACAAGGCTGCAATATTCAAAAGCCCTATTAGCGCCGGCGCTGTGTGGTAGTGCCGACGCTAATAAATAATGACATGCAGGGGCAGGGTTAGGAGAGCACCCATGAATGCCAGCAGTGTGGCATATTCAAATGGACAGAGCCATGCTACAAGCATTAGTGTGACCTGTAGCTCGGTGCTAGATACAGCCAAAATAAAGTTGGCGGTAATGTGATGGTGCCCCCCCCACATCATGGACCCGCATAGACACGATATAGAAGGAATAGTCCTGGTAGTCTAGTGGCCCCCACCCCAGCATGAATCCTGCCCCCTTTAAATGTCAATTAACATGTTTCCATGTAGTCTAGTGGTCCGACCAGCATGAATCACGACCCCCGGAACACCGTTATATCGTAGCTTTCTCTGGTACTCTAGTGCCCCCCCCAGCATGAATCCCGATCCCCGTGAAAGATGGAAAACATACTTTTCCCTAGTAGTCTATTGCCCCCCACACGAATTCCAAGTCTTGTGAAACATGACAAACACTTTACCCTGGTAGTGTAGTGGCCCCCCCACCCAGCAGTGAAGTCCTCGCTCATCCCACTGAAGGTCCACAAAGTGAGCTGGAGACCAGCTCTGCCCTCCTCTCACCACCACAGCTGGCCTCCGACTGCTGTATGCATGAGCGCTACAGAAATGAATTTCTAGACTACCAGGGAAAAGTGTGTTTTTCATCTTTCATGGGGGTCAGGATTCTGGGGTGGCACTAGAATACCAGGGAAAAGTGTTTATGTTATATTTCACAGGGGTCGGGATTCATGCTGTGGGGTGGGAGGATTACTAGACTACCAGGGAAAAGTGTTTATTTTGTGTTTCAAGGTGGTTGAGATTCATGCTGGGTGGGAGGGACCTCTACACTACTGGGGAAATGTCTTTAAGCCATATTTCATGGGGTTGGGATCCTGCTGGGTGGGGGGGTACTAGACTACCAGGGCGATTCCTGATATACCACAATAGACAGGGCACTGTAAAAATGGATATTAGGCTGTACTGTGAAGAGCGTGGAGAAAGCTGTTGTGAGATACCTGCATATTGGGCAATAGGGAGCATATTACAATGCTTCTGTCTCCCCCATATTGCCCCAGATCAATAATACATGTTCACTTTGAGTACTGCAACCAACCCCTATAACGGGCAGAATATGCTTGCACATATGTGCCTGTTATAGGCAGTGGGGACTGTATAGATAGATAGATAGATAGATAGATAGATAGATAGATAGATAGATAGATCGATATAGATATACAGGTCCTGCATGCACAGATGCATGGGTGTGTTGTGTGCACTGACTGCCTGCCAGCACACAGTTCCTGCTTCTTCCTGCCTGTGCTTCTATTCCGACCAACAGGGGATGCTGTGGGCATGCTCTGGCCTGCAGCATCCAGCCTGTACTTCCATTCCAACCAAAAGGGGGAACTTTGTGCTCCATGCAGTAGCACTGGCAAACTGCATGGTAACGTATGCTAAGCAGCACTTAATGAGGTGCAAATGTACCTGTTTGCCCACAGATCACCTAAGTAGGCTCATTTGCATGGGGGCCTTGAATATAGCTCCTGTTTGCCCCGGGTTAATCAGTTTGCACCGAGCTAATGTGTTAGCACTGTGCAGTCAGGTTAGCCCTGGGCAAACCTCACTTCAACATAGAACAGTTCTGTAGTATGTGGCTTACATTGTTGTTTGCAGTCATATCTCTCAATTGTCCCTGATTTTCAGGGACGTCCCTGATTTTACCTCAAACCTTTACTTGTTCCTCCTACAAATTGTGTTTCCATGACCAAACAGTGGGGGTTGTAAGCATAACAGAATGTTGGACGTTAATGTTACAGACATGTTCTTCCTTACAAAATGCATTTTTCACTACACCACTTATTCTACCAGCTTCCTGAGTGGATAACACCAATTTTTAAGGTGTGTCCCTGATTTTAAACCTTTGTCCCTGATTTTTTTTTAAATCTTGTCCCTGATTTATGAGGCAGGAGGTTGAGAGGTGTGTTTGCAGTAATTGTGAGACAAATCTGTGCAATCACACACAATGTTCTTCACCTGCAACACTGGCTTGCTACAAAGTCCAATGAGCTGCAGTTGCAGTTTGCACTTCCTTGTTGCTATATTCAGTGCTGTCTTATTCCCAGGCTATTTTTGAGCAGCACTCCCAGACCAGTTTGCCCAGTTTCCTTAGACTGCAATATTCAGCAGGATTAGCACCAGGCTATTTCATTTTGAATATAGCTTGCTTTGTGCTCCGGGCTACGTTTGCCCACTCGGCAGTGCTAATTTTGCCCTGGGGCAAAGTTTTGAATATCTGGCTTCTGGTGTTCTATTTAAGTTCCAATCGTTATTAACTTTACTGGCTAGGAAGGCAATAGCCAAGGGTGTATTTCATCCACAGTTAAACTATAACTCATTTCTTTTTTAAATTTGTCCAAAAGAATCATCTCTCCTTACCTCTGTATTCCATGGCATTTGTAGATTTGTTTTTAAATTACCTTATTCTACCCATCATTGTGAATTATATAGGCTTTCTGCCTGGCTTCCACCCAGGCTGAACAGTCTATGTAGTCTCTGCTGCCTGACTGATAATATTCTTCGCCAGGGCACAAACTCTCCTCTTTATTCATTGTTATCAGTTAAGATGAATATAAGGGAACTCCGGTCAAATGGGCAGATAAAATTGATTGCTCCCAAAACTAAGACTAAAATGGGAATGGTTTTTCTTTTGCTCTGCAGCTGAATTTTGGAATGCACTTCCTATTTTATTGCATGGAAATTTTAGACATCAAACTTTTAAAAGTTAAGCTAAAGAATAATTTTCTTAGCAAATTGTACTGTCAATGTTTTTGAATGTTTGTTTATGTTATGTTTATTGAGTATTATTATTTGTTCTGTCATTATTGTAATGTTTGTAATGTATGTTGAATAATTTTGTACCATCTTGACTGTATATATATGGTCCCAGGTTGTACATGAAAACGGACCTTGGCTCATTGTATTTACCCAGTAAACAAAAGTTTAAATAATATGCAGATATCTCACATATGATCTCTGAGTGCCCTAAAGTGAAACAATTTAAGGGGACATATTTCTGACAGTTTTGAAGGCTATGGGTGTACATATAAAGGTTACTAGTATACTTATCTTACTGGACCACAGTAGAAATGATACCCAGACAGTGGCGCATTCAAAATGTTTAGAACTTAGTTTATTCATAGCAAGCAAATGTACAGTATTTTATTTGAATGGAAAGTTGTACACATTAGGACAATGTGAAGGTTGATCTGATAAAAATAGAATAAATACATTATATGTATCATAAGAAGCTGGAGGCTTGCAAAGAAATCTTGACTCCCCAGTAAAATTCTTAACAAATACTATGATTATTAAGATTTGATTTGATGCTAATTAATCGTCACATTATCTTGGATGTAAAGCAAAATGGCTATATGGGTGCCTATACTTAGATACCTTTCTGATTAAGTGCTACAGGCCAAATCAATTAGCAGCTTCAAGCAGGGATGGGACACACATGTGGGTTTAGTTAGGAAAAAGGGGAACTGTAACAAAGAGGAGGTCTCCCATTAAGACAAAACAGAATACTTACTGTAGGTAGGCTGGGCAGAGTGGATGGGCCAAGAGCCTTTTTTTGCCATCAGCATCTATGTATCCATGTACTGTTGTAATTGCCAATTTATGTTCTTTACATCATAATAACTTATAAGGGATGTATAGTATACTTCCTCTGTGTATAAATATAAATTAGTAATATGTAAAAGCATGCATTTTTCCCCTAGTCATATAAGATAAATAAGCAGGTGTCTATATAATGAGTAATTCTAGGCATACTATTAGAAAATATAGGATTTAAAGATCACCTTTCATGGTCCTTTTGACTTTCATGCATAAATTAACCCTTCTTTCATTGATTCTGGAACTGTATTTCATTACTGCTTGCTGCAATTAGGTTTTGCATTCTGAGCTGCTAAAAACTGCAGGGTGTACCAGAGCTTCTATAACAAGCCTGGTGTTGCTGTGGGCCCAGGATTGTACTGCTCACATCACTATAGGGAAGAGTCAATTTCACAAAAAAGAACAAAAAAAAACATACTGACAAGGCATTTGGATGTTGGAATAATGCATTGCTAACAGGGTGTCTTGGGGAAGGGGAAACACAGTATGCATACTGAGTACTGGTAGTGTTCCTTGCAACAATGTTGCAACTGCACAGTGTGAGTCACTCATTTGCCCTATAGTGATGTCATCACGAGCCAACAGCTGAACAACAAAGGCAAGTGCAGCAGGGCTCCAAAACAAATCTAAATTATGGAAGGCAGAGTAAACCTTGACCAAAAATAACAAATGCACACACCCTTTCAGGTCTAGTACTGCATATAATGCTTTCAAGCTTAACTGGCTGGACCATCATGAGACCTGCTCTTTAAAGTAGGACCATTTAAATGTCTTTGTATTAACCACAGCATCTGCAAATGTATTGACTTCCACAAGCATCCACCACACTCTGAATAATAAATGAACATCAATGCTTCCAATAAATAAAACCTTAAATCCTTTCAGATCAGACTATAATAGAAATGTGGGTGGCATAATAGGCACCCATTAGTTGAAGGAATTTTTCCATATCACTTCAGTTTATTGTAGTGTTATTAGGCAGTATAGTAAATCTGTATAATATCCTATGCAATGCAGTAAATACATTTTTCTATTTCTAAATTTAAAACCTCAGTCCTAGATCCTCATTTTCAATACAGAAAATTAATGCAAACAGTGTCATAAAAATGATTTTCAAAGAAATGAAAAGAGGAATATGACATTATGTGAACATTATTTCTTAAGTTTCAAATAACCATTTGCAGAACAATTATTTGATAACTCTGAAAGTGGAGATACATTGCTCATTTGTGACTTCTGTTTGTGATACAACTTTCATTAGTAAAGTAGTTAGATACTGATGTTATTGTAGGCTATATTGTCTTCTAAGGCAGATGATCAAAGGTTGAAATTCTGTCTATGAAATACCTTGATGTAGTTCTCCTGTTAATGATCTGGCATCATATGATAAGGCATATGCTGTAGTTGCCATTTACAAGATTGGGGTTCCAACATTTTTGATATTAGTAATCCTACATGACAACATAGAACAGGGTATAATATTTAGGAAATGCACCAGAGAGAAAGCACTGCAACAGCAGGTTGTTCATGGAAGGACAATTATTTGTTTCCAGTGAGCAAGCAATATAACAAAGTCAGCAATGCTGTTCTAAGCAAAGTGTAACAAACAAGTCTCTAACCTTGACACATTGAGGAGAACGCATCTTAAGGGCTTAGCTTGTTCAGCAGTGGATCTCTTTTAACTGATACAGAAACAGTCTCTCTCTCTCTCTTTCTGTCTTTCTCTATCAGTATGCCACCCAGAAATATATAAATTTCAACAAAGACAAGAGCTGGAGTGGAGGCTGGATAATAGGTTCTTGTCTGTTCTGTTTTCTTTAGCATAGTTTTGCTTACTTCAGTACAGTATATATCACATTACATGTAACTGAATAAAGGATGTTTCTTCCATTACCGCTTTCTGTGGGAGTACTTTCTCTCTGCTGCATTTGTTACTTGCTTTGGAATTCACCCAGTTCCCCCAATTTATCTGTAGCACATCTAGCTTTCTGTTTTCTCTTTAATGTTTGGACCATGACAAGTATTTCCCAAGCAGCTTTGACTTCCCAGCAACAGCATGGTACTGCCTACCCTGTATGGCATAGTCTGTCATATAAAAAAACTTGCCCACTTGCCCACAAACTAGGGCTAAGTTGCTTGCTTTAGTAGTATGGGCTACTTGTTAATACTCAATGGGTTAACCATCAGTCACACAAACACACACAAAAAAGACAGTCTGGTGTTGCACACATAAAATCACTGATACACAGAAAAGTGGCTTTTTCTAGTTTGTTTTTCCTCTGTAAAGCATTGTAAAGCATGCTCCTATGCAGATATATGTGTGTGTGTGTGTGTGTGTGTGTGTGTGTGTGTGTGTATATATATATATATATATATATATATACATATACATATATATATATATATATATATATAATCACACATAGTCAAAACAATCCATACTGCTTGTTTACTTACTATTCTAACAAATATTTTTTCCATGAATGAATGAATTAGATTGAAATTAAAAAACTGAAGTGCACATATAACAGCTCTAAAAACATCTGTCTCTCATGCACTGTTGTTTCAAGTGCCAGATCACTGCACATGCACTTATTACTAAGATGGATAACCAAAAAGGTCTTAGCATGGCTAAGTTGGTAGTACATCCACCATTGGGCCAGAAGATTGTGGATTCTGATTCCAGAATGGGAATGAGCTCAAACCATAAACTCTGGCTCCAGAGTGAAATTCTAATGGGGGGGTTTCTACTGACAGTGAGTACGATTCTTCAGATGACACATTAAACTGGATCCCTTTCTGCCCATCAGTAGTGCTGTTCTGATGAGTGTCCTGATGGAAGTAAAAGAACTCAAGGCACTTTTTTCAGGGCTAAGGGAATATGTATGAAAAAGAAAACAAAAATGAAAGGATATGTACAAAGCAAAGAACAAGAAAAACCACTAACAATCATGATAAGTAATCTTACAGAAAATCAGAGTGCAGTTAACAATTTGTCAAAAATAAGAGAAAAAGGAGAAAAAATAAAGCAGAAAAGCATAAAGAAAACAAAGACTGCCACACAAAAAACAAACAAAAAACAACAACAATAAATTCATGAAAACATTATTATCCCAAGCCAGAACTCGTACTCCCTACATTACATTATAGTAGTAATATAAAGAAAGGTAAAAAGTTCACCTGGTAAGTAAGGATTAAGCCACAAGAAAGCATGGGTCTACTGTGGAATTAATCCATGGTTGGGGGGGTTGGACCACGAGACCGAAGCCTGAGTGGGTCCAACCAACCAACCATGGATTAATTCCACTGTAAACCCATGCTTCCGAGTGGCTTAATCCGCTTGTAACATGGCTTTTGTGCAGTACGACTCACACTTCCGTAATCTTTGTCACTCAGTGATCACAATGATGTTGCTTTCATGCAAACGTTTTATTGCTGTCATGCAGAACACACTTTGACATCGTTCAGAAAATTTACATGTCACCCACTAACATCGTGGGTCTCACAAACATGTAAGTTTTTTATTTGACTATTCAACGCTACTGATTATTATGAATCACTAGTACTTTTGTGACAACTATCGAGGCAGCTGATTTCTCATTACACTGCTCGTTCTGTTACCATGCCTACTGCTGCCCTGGTGCATTGTGGGATGCTCTGTTGGATACACTCCCATAGATCATTCCCTCCCACACATGTGTTGCTGCGTTTTATGCATTTCTCTTCCTACTTCACTACCGCTCCTGGTTCTGTGACTTACTTGTGTTTGCGCTTGCTCCCAGGCGTGCACTCTCTCCTCCGCCCCTCGTTATGATGCTGCCACTAGATTTCCAGCTGCCTATATTCCCCACCATTACAGTGCAGCACTGCGCCTTGCTCTGTTCCCCCATTACAGTTCTGCTCTGGTGGGCATTCTATGGCTTGGAGTGCTGCTCACCTACAATTGCCTTCTGCCACCCTGCTCAACAGGAATGTCGAACACAGGTCCACAAAGATAATTTTCTGCCCTCCCGCTTAAACAGCTAGCCTGCACCTCTGCATGTATTCAGTTGTCGGTAGTACAGTTTCGGTTTGCTGGTCTACCTACTCCACAGAGACAAACTGTCAGTGTGTGTACTCATCCATTCTGTGTGCACATTCATCACTGGCCACTCCCTCTGTCAGTCATAGCGTGCATCATTTTTAACTCTCTCTGTCCCTCATTTCCATATGCATATATTATACAATTTGCATATATTTCTATCCTGCTTTCTCTTCGTGTGGTGTCTTTCTGTACTACATTACAAACCATGATCTACTGTGGTATTAGACCATGATTTCTCATGTACCACATGATGTGATTCCTCCAATCTGTTTTCTTTATTGTCAACTCCTTTATTTAGCCATGTTACAAATATCTATAACATGCTTTCTCACAAGATGTATCACTTTTAATTTGGCAACCTCCAATGTCCCTATTTGCGTATTTTTACTAGAGATCCTCTGACCATGGTTTTGTGTTCCTCTCCAGATACCAGTTTTTGTTGAAGTGTTAAGTGGCATTGAGTTTGCCACACAAACAATTTAATAATACCCAACCAAACATTCAGGGTACACTTATCATACTTCCCCACTGGGGATATACCAGCCCTCATACCAGTTACTCATGGGTAATTGACTGGAAAAGTGACTCCAGCCATTTAAAAGCTGGTAGCGTCCAACGCATATAAATAAAAGGGCATTTTAAGAAAATATGTTCTTGTGTCCCAAACTCAGTCTCACATCCACTTCAGTGGTGATACCATTCCTCAACACTCTTACATTTCTTGTTATGTCTTACATTTACTTGTTCATGGCAAAATAATCATTAAACATCCCACATCTAAAGCCTGCTTGGTGGCACTGAGGGTTGAGGCACTAGAGGGTTGAGGCACTAGACGCCACGCCTCACGCCATGCCGGTGACCCAAGTTTGGAGCAAACTTGGGCCATCAGGAGTCGGTGAGGGAGGAGAGGATTGAACATCCATTAGATTTCTCTACTCTCCTAGAATGGGATTTGGGGACCTCCCCACCAGGTAGCAGTACCTAGTGAGGCTGGGGGCACCACACACCTTGGTGGGGACAATCAACAGGGGCAAGTTGTCCCTGGTCTTCTTTGGGAGGGGGCGGGAGCATGCACTCCACATGCTGATGAAATTGCATGACCACGCTGGTGGTCGGAACAAGTGAAAATCTCTGGCATCCGGTAGGGGAAAGTAAACCCAAGGATCAGTCCTCACATCCAATGCCGGGCCTTTCTAGCATGCAACTGATACTCCCTCCAACTCTTCCTGGTTGCTCAATTAGATTCTAGATAGAGCACCAGAGGAGTAGGCTGTCCTGCCCCAGGGGGCTCAGAGACTGGGGGTCAGGAGACTGGGGGATGAGGAGTGGAGATGGGTCCATGTCGTGAGGGTGCTTGAGGATTTCCGGCAGAAAGGAACCAGGGTGCATCAAGTAGCTACACTGGAGAGAGTCTGGGTGTCATCAGCACAGGATATAAAAGAAAGTTGAAAAAAAAACATCCCACATCTCTGGAGAACTTTTGTCAACCAACGTTCACAACACTTCAGACCTCCTTATAGAGGGACAATGCTCAAAACCCAATTTAGATAAGAAAGCTTCCCTTAAAATATGATAATAAATGTTTTTCCTATGTGCTTGCTGCACAAAAGAGAAATCAAGCATGAAAATCTTTATCCTAGAAACAATTTATTTTACATAGATTGGGACCTGTAGTAGTTTGTAACCCTTAATATTTCCTTTTAAGTTACCCACATGACAAGCAAATAAATAATGATCTAACCAATTACAAAACCTAATCCCTCAATCAGAATATACATTTTGAAAAAAAGGCCCTACATTACTCGACAGAAACCAGCTGAATTGAAAATTCACTGGGTTTACCATCCCTAAATCTCCCCATTTAAATGCAATAAAAGTCACAGTTCTTTAAAAAGGGTGTAGACAGCTATCTGAAAAAAAAAACTGAAAAAAATACACTAGTTTGCTTTTCAGGCCACCTGCTGGTGAATAAACACACTGAGCAGGATTTTCAAAAGCCTTACATCGCTGCAAGCCCCAGTGCACCGATGATACGGTGCATGGGGCTTGTGGTGATCTAATGGAATGTTCTATCCCAGGCAGCAATTGCCACAAGTTAGACCAACTTTTTCAGGTCTGACTTGCAGCAATCCTGGTGGCCATTTTTATGGAACTTGCACCAGATATTTGGCTTAAGCTGCCACAATCTTTGGAAACTGTGGTAGCTGCAACTGAGATTGTAAAATAGGGTGTAATTGTGGTTAGGGGTTTGGCACACTACCAGAACCTAAGTATTGTGGTGCAGAGCTAGATGCAAGTTCTGTGCCGTGCTTTGAAAATCTTGCCCTCTGTCACTTAGTAAAATAAAGGCATGAAAAAAAGTTTCAATAACTTACACTTATTTGTTTGATATTTTCCAGGACTTTCAAAGGGCCACTTTCACTTGACCTGCTTACAGTTTAATCTCCCAGTTATATACCATGTTGTCTGGACCCTGAAGCAAATCTTAATTGGCCTGCTTACACTGGAAATTACCATCACAGTTGAACTCTTAACCCTTGTCCCAATTATATAACTACACTTTTGTCAGTATTTATTTGAGCCTCTGATACTTTGCTAAAATCAGTTAATTCCTTAAAGGCTTCCTCTGCATTTTTAACTAATAAACACAAATTATCAGCATATGTGAGTTCCTCACTAATAACTGCAGGGCTTGTTTCAGATAAGCCTGTTATAGAAACATAGAAACACAGATTTTGATGGCAGATAAGTAACGTTTGGCCCACCCAGTCTGCCCATTTCCCTACCTAATGGATAAGCTGCAGATCCTAGTTAACCAGCATCCTACTTCTTCCTACCCCCACCCCCTAGAATTACCTTATGACTGTCCCATGCATGCTTGAATTCCACCACTGTTTTTGACTCCACAACCTCCTCCGGAAGGCCGTTCCATGCATCCACAACCCTCTCTGTGAAAAAATACCTCTGAGCCGCCCCCCTTCTATCTTCAGATTGTGCCCCCTTGTTCTTGCACACCTCTTTTTTTGAAAGATGCTACCCTCTTGGACTTTGTTGATTCCCTTGAGGTACTTGAAAGTTTCTGTCATGTCCCCCCTCTCCATCCTTTCCTCGAGGCTATACATATTCAGCTCCTTAAGTCTCTCTTCATATGTCTTCCAGTGCAGACCCTGCACCATTTTAGTTGCCCTCCTCTGGACAGCTTCCATCCTGTCTATGTCTTTGCGGAGATTGGGTCTCCAGAACTGCACACAGTACTCCAGATGGGGTCCCACCAACTGTCTGTACAGAAGGATAATAACTTCCTGTTTTCTACTGGTGATGCCTCTCCCTATGCATCCCAGTATCCCCCCAGCCCTCCTTGCTGCCCTCTTACATTGCTTGCCCACCTTTAGGTCATCTGATATGACTACCCCCAGGTCCCTTTCCATTTTTGTTGTTGTTAGTATCTCACCCCCCATTGTGTACTCTTCCCCTGTGTTTTGTTTCCCAGGTACATTACCTTGCACTTCTTAGCATTGAATCTAAGCTGCCATACATTTGACCATTCCTCTAACCTTGCAAGTCCTTCTCATCCTTTCCACCCCACCTTGTGCATCAACTCTGTTGCAGATCTTTGTGTCATCTGCAAAGAGACATACTTTTCCTTCCAGTCCATCTGCAATGTAAGCTATAAAGACATGAGAGGACTGGTCCTAACCTGAACCCTGCAGTACCCCACTAGTAACCCCCTTTCTTCAGAGTGGATTCCATTTACTATTACTCTCTGTGTCCTATTCTCCAGACAATTCTTTACCCAGGCTATCATCTTGGGACCCACTCCCAGACTGGCTAACTTGTATATTAATCTTTTGTGTGGACTGTGTCAAATGCCTTGCTAAAGTCTAGGTAGGCCATGTCACAGCCCCTCCTGATCTACTACTTTGGTCACCCAGTCAAAGAAATCTATCAGATTTGTCTGGCATGATCTTCCACTGTGAATCCATGCTGCCTTTGGTCCTGAGCCCTCTGGCCTCTAGATACTCAACAATTCTTTCCTTCAGAAGTGATTCCATCATTTTCCCTACCACTGAGGTTAAACTAACAGGTCTGTAGTTTTCTGCTTCTGCCTTGCTCCCACTTTTGTGAAGGAATCACATCTGCCCTTCTCCAGTCCTCGGGTACCACCCATCCTCCCATGATTTGCTAAAGAGGGTAGTCAGTGGTGTCACTAGTTCTACCCTTAGTTCTTTAGAATTCTGGGATGAATCCCATCAGGCCCCATTGCTTTGTCCACCTTCAGTTTTAAGAGTTCTTTCAGAACCCTTTCTTCTGTAAATGGGCTGGTATCAACTTCTGTATCCAGAGTGTTTCTACTGTTTGTTTTAGGTACCTCTCCACTTCCTTTGTAAATACTGAGCAAAAATATTTGTTTAGTATCTCTGCCTTTTCACAGTCACCCTCTGCCCACCCTCCCTCCTCTTTATTAAGCCTCACTAACCCTCCCTTGGTCTTCCTTCACTCCCTGATGTACCTATAAAAGGTTTTATCCCCCTTCTTAACTGAGTTGGCTATCTTTTCCTCGGTTTGGGCCTTTGCTCTTCTGACTGCCTTCCCAGCTTCCTTTTGCTTTAACTGATACTTATTTGATACTGATACTGTTATTTACATATTATTATATCCTAATAAGAGGATAAATCCCCAGGACATACAACAGTGAGCTTAGAAGAAAGTCCTTATTTACCCCCACTCTACTTTTATAACATACCTATCCACTCATTTACATTAGGAATTACAATAGCCAAATTACAAAAGTTTTATGAGTGGGGGGGTGGGGGCTTCAGCATTGTCAAAAGAGGGTGGGGAAGGGGCCTCAATACAGTATGGGTGACTAGCATAGTGGGTAGGATGAAAGAGGGGGTGCCACTGGACATCAGCTAATGCTGTGAGTGGGGCAATGTGCGGGTGGTGCAAAAGATGCCAAGGAGTATTTGAATTAGTATAGGGTTTGAAAGGGCATGCCGCTATATACTAGGGATATTAACAAGCATTTGTCAATGCCGAATGTTGCTTGCTTCTATGTGCTGTTTAGGTATTTGGAAGTCATTGGAGTGCAAATATTGAAAATTTGTGAACTTACGAGCATGCGTAGTAACTGCGCAATGCACGCTCGTAAAACAGTCATTTTTAGGAATTTTTTCGCAAATTTTCAACATAGCCATTTTAAGACCTCTGCTCATGAACAGTGTCACTGTGATTTTGTTAATGTGTCCCATACATTGAGTTTGCACACCGACTGCGCCATTGTGCGCTACATGGGCGGAAACACGTTTTGGGCAGGATGTGAAAAATGACAGCTGTACTGCTCATAAGGAGGTGTGGTAAAATGGCAATGTTGAAAATCTGGAGTGAAAATATTGAAAATTTGCGAACTTACGAGCCTGCATAGGAACTGCGCAACGCACGCTTGTAAAACAGTCATTTTTAGGAATTTTTTCAACAAATTTTCAACATAGCCATTTTAAGACCTCTGCTCATGAACAGTGTCACTGTGATTTTCTTAATTTGTCCTGTACATTGATTTCGCACACCGACTCGCCATTCTCGCCGCAAGAAGGGAAACACATTTTAGGTGAGATGTGAAAATGACAGCTGCACTACTCATAAGAAGGTGTGTAAAATGGCAATGTTGAAAATCTAGATGAAAATATTGAAATTTACGTAACTACGAGCCTGCGTGGAACTGCGTAACACATGCTCAATAAAACTGTCATTTTGGAATTTTGCCCAAATTTTCAACATGGGTTTTGGGACCCTTCTCATGAATGATGTCAATGTCATGGCAGTATTCAGGCCCAAAGGATGATTTGCAGTCACTGCACAGTCACTGCGAAATCACTGCCGGGCCTGAATAACGCCATGACAGTGAATCATTCATGAAGGATCACTCATATTAATTGGTTCATCTATCACCTGAGATATGCAGCAAAGTTGAAACCCCCTATCTAGGCCATTATACAGCTTACCGGCATTTCCTCAGTTAGGTGGTCGGCTTTGAAGAGTGCAGGCGTGTTCTCGGTCCAGCGAAGATCATCGGCGCGAAGTCGGAGGTAAGTATGGGGTGTGAGGCGTGGGGAGAACTGGGGCACAGTGGGTGGGTGCGGGTTGTGGGAGGGTCGGGAGGCGCTCCAGGAGACCGTTTTCGTTTTAGGTTCAAAATTTAAAAAAGACATTGTGGGACCGTTTGCCACACTGGGGTGGGCTCCCAGCGTGGCACAAGGATGTTGAGAGGCGTTCAGCCGGCGGGGATTGGGCACCCGTCGGCCTATGGTGATTGCCACGCTGGGTGGGCTCCCAGCGTGGCACCTACAACTGGGGAGGGAGAGGCAGCTCAGCTGGCGGGGATTGGGAACCCGTCGGCTACACAGCTCCGTGTGGTATGCGCCCTGCGTGTGGGGGGGGCTACGCTTCTTATCTCTGCTCACTGAAGCGTAGCTCCCCCTTTCAACTGTATGCCACTGCATTTTGGAGCGTGTCATAGACAGCTCCAAAATGCATTGGCTTACAGGGGCCACGCCTGCCAGCTCACTGACTGAATTGGAGGAGGAGGTGACACACCTCTGAAATCTCCGATGATGGCACTATGTTTCTTGCACATGTGTGCAAGCAACATAAAAATAGATGCAAGGTAAGAAAGCAATGCAACTGGGTGCCATGAAATTATTGAATTGTGGTAGGCACTAGACAATGGGGCCACTGTATGACAAGCATGTCAGGCATATGGGTGGGGTGGATAGACGTATCACGTGCTGTCATGTACTGCTTGGTGTAAGGAGAGTGAGGTAGGACTACTCCAGGGAGTGAGTGCCTTTCAAAGTATTGACAATGCCGGCATTTGTTCAGTATTTGCCACTGCATGTATTAAAATAGTGCTACTTTATTATGTGATAGGGTAAACTAGATAACGGGGCTAAACCTTCAAGCTGAATCTTTTACTTTTAATGTTTCTTTGCAGGGCTCTAGTTTTATTTATTTGCTGTGACCTGCTTGTTGCTGAATCTGGATGCTTAGCTCTTTTCCACTTAACTTTTAATTACCTAGTGGAGTAAGTTATTTTTAGGCTGTAGTATTTAAGCTTTTAATCTATTTGTGTTTACTTATTTTAACTTAACTGTTTAGGTTTGCTGTTCTAGACACACACTTCATTTCCAGTTTTGGTTATTTATCAGCTTTTGATTCTAAGCTGGGACTTATCCCACCTTGTCCAAAGTTTTAAATATGTGTTTTTTATCACTGCATCATTTCTTTTTGTTTTACCCCATTATTCCATATTTCTTCTGTCAAGTCCCAGAGGCATCGGTTTAAATATGTTTTTTTCTTTCCCCTACCCTGGTTTGACATCCCCTCCATGGGTTATATAAGTCAGTCCGACATGAGAGGTATCAAATACTGTTTGTTCTATCAGCACCATTGGCTGTAAGCCTACAGTAGGTGGTTATGTTGGTCAAAAAATGGTCCCAAGTACCATTTATTCTTAACATGTTAATAGTTTATTTTTTCATTACTGCTAGTAGCAGAAGATAGAGAAAAAAATTCCAGCCCTCCACTCCATGAGATAAATTATTTTCATTCCAGCATTTAAAGTCTGATCCCCGAAAGTGACCTGTTGGTCAGCTGGTCCTTTGCCTCTCGCCCTTCCATTCTAGCTGTAACCGAGACTTGCACACTTGTCAAATATGACACCATGTGTAGCTTTATTAATTTTGTGTTCATCTCCATAAAACTATCCGGAAAGGAGATTTTAGTTGGCAGCCTGTACTGGCCTCCTCAATTTAAAGCAACTAAACTCTTATGGTTGCACTCATTGATCAACTCGCTGGGTGATTTACTTCATTCTATTTTAATTGGTAACTTTAACACAAATTGGACCTCTAGCAGGGGACTCAGACTGAAATCTTCCCTTGACCCTCTTGGTTTGAATCAGCTAATTTAACATGCAGCATTTTATGACTCAAATTGTAAGGTTTTCACAAACTTAGTCTGCATGAGCTTCCAATTAGCTCTTCTGGCTGACAGAGAAAAGTATTCAGCGAGCATGCCCTCATTTTTTTCCATGGTGAATCTTTCTCCTCCTAAATTCTCTCCTAACACCATTAAATTTCAATGTTTTAAGAACTTTAACTTGGAGGTTTTTCACTCTGGTTTGCTTAAAATCATTTGGGCAACCTGTTTTCTTTTTCTAAAGTAGATGTTGCCTGGAACTATTTCTTTCATCAGTTCAATTTGCTTTGCAACCAGCACACCCCTTTCATCAAAAAAAGAGTCAAATACACTCATGTTCCTTAAGTGACTCCTTTTATCCTCACCCAACTGAAGTCCCTAGACAAGTTATATCAAAAGGCCAAGAAACTAGATACTCCAGAAGCATGGCAGACCTTCCGCAAATTTCATAATTATTGAGTTCCCAATATAAGGAAATCTAAATCCTCCTTCTTCAAGACAAATGTAGCTAATGTTAGAAATAATCCTAATAAATTCTGGTGCATGGCTGTCTGTATTTCAAAGATACCCTCCGCATCTTCATCTAAAAATGTATCCTATGGTGGCTCTAATGTGTACACTAAGGAAGGTACATGTGGTATGTTTAATTTTTTTCTGAGGCTCCAGCTTTGCTATTGAAAAAGGCTGGCTTATCTTTCACTGGATTGTCCTTTGATCCCCTATAAGTATTCCCTCTCTCAAGCCCTAAATTCTACTTCAGGTGTATTAAACCAGCTGAAGTATTTAAACTGCTGTCTTCACTGAGAGAGGACTCGTCCAAGGAAATCGATAACTTAGACAACTGTTTACTGAAATGCAGTGCTGACATTCTGGCAGCACTGGGTCAAAATGTCGACTCACCAATAGTGCAGTCAAAAACCATGCAAGCAAATTACCGAACGCCAATGTAGCGCATCAGGAAAATGCAGAGCACTACAAATAAACAAAGAATACATGAACTGACTGTTTGCAACTCCCAGACTATAAATGCTCACCGCCGTGGGGAAGGCTATTTGGGGACAGGGAAGAGCCTTGGGGGGATCGTATTTATGTTGTGGGGGCACAGGGAACTTACTATGTCAACTGGGGGTGGGAAGCAAAAGTGCTGGGTGGGGAGCGGACAAATTAAAAATAAAAGTCAGGACAGGGGAGGAAAACAAAAATTGCTAGACCGAGAATCAAACCCTAGTCATCTGTACATTCTGCTGCCTTTCTCTGCTTGTGGTCCTAACCTCATTGCCACGGCAGTTGCTCTGCAAGGCAGTATGAATGGGGCATCTTCTCGTCTTCATGCTGAGTGACAACAGCCACAGGGAAAGTGGTAATATACTTGCACTACGCTGTCCCTGTACCTACTTTGCCCTATGCTATTTTTGCTGCTTGGATTATAACTACACTATAATCCATGCAATACATTCACTAGTTACCCATTCTGACAATCCCTGGTCTCCAGTCTGTGAATTTAATTCCAGGTATTCCCTGGTGGTCTACTGCACCTGCCCCCCACCCCAGAAGGTAGTGTCCCACTACCCTGCTCCTCGCTATCCCAAACCCGAGTGGACAACTAGAACAGCCATCCTATCTCCACCACAGCTGGCCACCCATTGAGTTGTCAATGAATGAGCACATGCTTGTAGAAGCCTGCACTCAGTCGCTGACAGCTCAGTGGGTGTCTGACCATGGTGGAGAGTGTAGGGCTATGCCAGCTGCCTGCTCAAGTTCGGGATGAGGAGAATCGGGGTGGTGATACACTACCTGCCAGGATGAGAGCCAGGGGGGTGCACTAGAGCAGCAGGGAATATCTGAATTCAATTCATGGACTGGGGATTGGGGACTGGGATGGGGGTTCACTAGGCCAACAGGAAGAAATGTTTATTTTGACTATACAGGGGATCAGGAGGGGGGTTTACACTAGGCACCAGGGCATAATATCTGGGTCAGGTGGGTGATTGGGTGGGTGGAGGGACTACTAGCCACCAGGGAATTATTTGTTATATATGAGGTGGGTGATCAGGTGGGGGGAGGGCCGACTAGCCACCAGTGAATTTTGAACATATGAACATATGAAATTGCCAGCCAAGCCATAATGATCTATCAAGTCTATTCAAGTGTGCAGTTAGTTATACCAAGTAGCTGCTCCCCCCCACTCCTCCTGGAGTTGTTCTCCACCCCCTCTCTCCCTCACTGCCCCCTCCCCCTCTTGTTCCCTGTTGACCTAATCTTCTTTTCAGCATGTGCCAACCCCTTTTGAATTGGTCACTGTCCTTGTTGTCACCACTTCCTCTAGCAACTTGTTCCACCCTTTCACAACCCTTTCTGTGAAGAAGTGCCTTCTCATTTCCTTCCTGAATCTGCCCTCCCCACCTATTTCAGGCCATGACCCCTTGTTGTACTCTCCTTCCTTAGATTAAGGATGCCCACGATGCTGGTCTTATTTATGCCCTTTAGGTACTTGAAAGTCTCAATCATATCCCCTCTTTCTCTCCTGTCCTCCAGAGAGTACATGTTCAGCACCCTCAGTCTCTCCTTGTATGTTCTGTCCCACATGCCCTGGATAAATCTTGTTGCTCTCCACTGTACTGCCTCCAGTAGTTTGATATCTTTCTTGAGGTAGGGACACCAGAACTAGGCAGAATATTCAAGATGTGGTCTCACCAGTGACCTGTACAGTGGCAGAATAAGCTCCTTCCTCCTACAGGTGATTCCTCTTGCTATGCAACCAGCATTCTGTTTGCTTTAGTTGTTGCCTTACAGCACTGTACTGAGTGTTTCATGTTACCCATTACCATAACCCCCAGGTCCTTCTCCTCTTCCAATACTGTCACCCGACCTCCCCCTAGTCAGTAACTGGCCTTTGGATTTTTGGCTCCCATGTGCACCACCTTACATTTTTTAGCATTAAAACCAAACTGACAGGTGCCAGACCATTTCTCCATCTTTGCCAGGTCCTCCCTTAGATCCTGTCTCCCTTTCTCCATGTCTTCACTCCCACAGAGCTTAGTATCATCTGCAAAAAGACAGATTTTGCTCTTGATCCCCTCTGCTATGTCACCAATACATACATTGAACAACACAGATCCAAGTACCAAGTCCTGTGAGACACCACTGGTCACAGGGCTAGGATTGGGCAGCTTAACCCCTACCACTACTCTCTGGTTCCTGTCTGTCAGCTAGCTCTTTATCCACCCCAGCAGTTTGTCCCCAAACCCTAGGTCTCTCAGCTTGCTGTCCAACCTGCCATTGGGCACTGAGTCAAATGCCTTGCTGCAGTCTAGATACAGTACATCCACAGCCTGCCCTTTGTCCAAGGTCCTTGTAACCCAGTCAAAGAAGTCCACCATATTGGTTTGAAATGACCTACCCCTAACAAACCGATTCTGCCTGTCATCCTGGAGACCATTTTTCTCAAGGAAGGACACAAACCTTTATTTCAGAGTGGCCACAATTAACTTACCAACTCTGGAGGTTAAGCTTACTAGCCTGTAGTTTCTTGGCGCATCTCTAGGGTCACTCTTGTGGATAGGCACCATGAGCTGTATTCCAGTCCTGAGGGACGCACCCCTCCTCGAACAAGGTGTTAAATAGATCCATCAGTGGTGCTGCCAATATCTCTGTTAGTTCCCTCAGAACTCTTAGGCGTACCCCTTCTGGGCTGAAGCCTTGCCAACCGCAATTCCTTTAGTCCTCTCAAGACCCTGTCCACCTTAATCTCCCCCTCATACTCCTTCCCTCCCTTAAGGGGCATCCAGATCTTCCCCTTTGGCATGGGCCCACTAGCCACACTGGTGAAGACAGAGCAGAAGTACTCATTAAGTGTCTCCATTTGTTCTACACCATTCTCCACCCATCCTCCCTCCCTCCCTCTTGATCCTAACTATCCCGTCTCTTCTACTTCTCTTCTCCCTAATGTAGCAGAAGAAGTCTTTGTTCCCTTGCTTAATCCCCTGAGCCAGTCTTAGTTCTTTCTCTGCCTTTGCTGCCCGGACTTTCCTGCCTGCCTCTCTAGATTTCTCTGTGTAAATCTCTCTGTACGCTTCCCTTGCCGTATGCTTGTATGTCAGGAAGGCTGCCCTCTTATTACTTACGTTTTCTGCTGCCCTCTTGGTTCTGGCACTTTTTTCTAAACCTTTGTACAAGTGTTGGTGGCCTCAATCAACCTCATCTTCATGACAGTCCATTTTTTGTCCGTGTTCATCCCTGGTTTGATATTTTCCAGGTATTCCATCACTATGCCTACCATCTTGTTGAAATCTGCCTTCCTAAAGTTCACCATCTTTGTTTCAGTCCTGGTTGCTTCCTTCCTCATGCAGACTGAAACCACACTATTCGGTGGTCACTACCTGTGAGAGGTTCCCTCACCTCCATGTCCTGGACTTGTTCCCCATTTGGCAGCACTAGATCTAATATGGCATCCTCCCTTGTTGGATCCTTGACTTCCTTAGTCAGAAAACAGTCCTGAAGAGCATCCAGGAGGACCCGTTCCCTGCTGCAGGTTGTAACTGGGGTGCTCCAGTCTACTCCCTGCATATTGAAGTCACCCAGAATTGCAATGTTTCCTCTGCTTCCTGCTCTTCTGATCTGTTTTTCCAGCTCCCTGTCTAAATCAGTTCCCTGTGAAAGTGGTCTGCAAACCACCCCCACCTTGAATTCTTCTGCCAGTGGTGTACTGTAGTACTGCCCAAAGGGCTTCTGTCATACCCTCCTCCCCCTTCTCCCTGCTACACTCTATATCTTCCCATATATACAAAGCCTCACCACCACCCTCCTTCCTTTAGCCTTTTCCTTCCCGTAAAATTAGTAACCCAGGATCTCTAGGCCCAGTCGTGGAACTGAGTTGCCCATGTTTCTGTAATGGCAGCTAAATCAAATCAAATTTTATTTATAAGCACTGTTCCACATTGATCACAGTGCTGTACAATAGATCAATAAAATTCATAAACAACAAAATTAAAAACACATTTTAAAATCAGCTCATAAATATTACTGGTGGCACTACACTAGAGTACATCTGGAAATGCCAGATTTAATGAATGTGTATTTAGATCAGTTTGAAAACCCTTGATGTTCAGGCACTCTCTTACCCAATGAGGTAGAGAATTCCACATGGTAGGGGCCACAAAAGCAAAAGGGCGTGCCCCAGTGATCTTTAGTCAAATCCTGGGAATCTTTAGCAATCCCTAGTCAGAGGAATGGAGAGAGTGGAGGGGGCGATAGGGACAGAGAAGATCTTGAAAGTAGCCAGGTCCCTGTCCATGTAGGGCTTTATAGGTCAGCAACCTGACCTTGAAGGTGATTAGCTAATGAACAGGCAGCCAATGCAATCCATGGAGCACAGGAGTGACATGGCAAGATCTCAGTAAGCCAGTCAACATCCTAGCTGCTGCATTCTGCACTAGCTGCAATCAGTGAATATCAACATCTGGTAGCTCTAGCTATAGGGCACTGCAGTAATCAAGGTGTGAGGTTACAAAGGTGTGTACCAACAATGGAAGATCACCAGGCGGGACCAGGAACTTAATCCGGGTGATGTTCCTCAGGTGGTAAAAAGAGGTTTTATAGACAGAAAACACCTGAAATTTTAATGTCAGGCTGCTATTGAATACAATGGCCAGATTTCACATGCAATCTGAGGTTAGCAACTGGTCCTCCCCTGGAGCCAAAGCCCAGACTGCTGACCGCCTGACAACCCCATACCTTGGCAATCTGGCTCCACCACCAATACCTCGGTGTTGTCAGAGTTCAGCTTCAGTCAATTGGCACTCATCCAGCCCTGGATCTCAGAGAGGTAGGTGCCCTGCTCCAAAGGCTTCTTTAAGCTCTTCCTATCCTTTCTCATGCTACCATTGGTAATCTCTGAAGGTAGTATACCACTTACAACAACATTTCTAGTTTTGCCTCATTAGCCCCGTGCCTCACTCACCATTGCCTTCTCTTCTCTTCCCTTCACTGGCTGTCTCCCAAAACCTGTCAACTCTACTCACTGGATTGTTTCATAGATGCCATGACTAGAAACCCCCGTCCTAATTCTCTTGGAGCTATGTTTAACCCTGTGCTTCACTCCCACCCTCTGAGGTCCTCAAATTCTCCATTGCTCTTTGTCCCACACTGCTCAACTAAAATAGGTGAGCAAGCATTCGCTCATTTTGCCCCCAAATTCTGGAACACCCTTCCCCAACATTTAAAGTGCTCCTTATCCCACTTTTCCTTCAAAACTGCACTTTTATCTCATCTTTTTGCACTTGATACTTGCGACTGTACCTAACCTTGTTTGTCCTAATTACCTAGACTTTTGGTTTTGCCAAACTCCTTATACATCTCCTAGCTTATCTTAACCTGCCTAGCTCATCCCTGCATGGATGGTCCTGCTTGATGTATAATACTGTAGCTGTCTATCCCTATGAGGATATTTGTTGTAAATGTTATAAGACTGTATTTATTTACCTGAGTTTGTTTGTGATTACTGTATTTTGTACTCTTCCGGGTTGTGTCTAAAAACAGGCATGGCTATTGTCTAATGCGGTTACCTGGTCATCAAAAACTAATAAATAAACAAAAAACTGAGACCGCTCCACCCTGCTTGGGTACAAAGAACATGTAAAACTGAGTGTCATCTGCACAGCAGTGAAAGCTCAGCCCATACCTCCTTATAATGTCTCCCAACAGCAGCATGTACACTGCAAACAACATGGGGAACAGTATGGAGCCCTGCAGAACTCCACAAAACAGTGGGAGAGGAGCTGAGGAATAAATCCCCGACACCACTCTCTGAATTCTGCCCATGCAGAATGATCAAAACCATCTGAGGACTGTACAAGACAGTCCACAGAGAATCTGCAAGTGCTCCAACAACACCCCTTGGTCTACAGTGTCAAATGCTGCAGAGAGATCAAGGAGAACCAAGATGGAAGGGTTTCTCTGACCCCTCGCTATCAGGAGATCATTAAGCACCCACACAAAGACAGTCTCGGTACTATGCCTCTTCTTAAACCTGGATTGGAGAGGATTGGAGATATTGTGAGTTGTTAGATGGTCATTCAGCTGCACTGCAATGACCTTCTCAATAACTTTGCTCACAAAGGGCAGGTTAGAGACTGGTCTGTAGTTTGCTAGTCAGTCCGGGTCAAAAGATGTTTTTTTCAGGAGGGGTACCACTACCGCTTCCTTCAGGGGGTCTGGAAACACCTCTGTCTCCAATAAACACCGAACTATCCCAGCAAGGACTGGACCAATGACTTCAATACAACCCACTAAGAGGCGCATTGGGCCCAGGTCCAAATTACAGTAGGTTGGACACATGTCCTGGATGACCTGCACAATCTCTCCAATCGCCAGCTGGTTGAAGTCTGATCAGACAGATTGGGTGCTTGCAACCTCATGCCACTCTCCACAATACCCATTTGAGAGCGCTAAGCAGATCTCCAACCTGATGGTGGCAATCTTATTGGGAAAGAACCATGCAAACTCATCACACCTAGCTTGTGAGAATGCGCCCCTTTACTGATGACAGGTTGGACTGCACAACCTGTCGACAGTCTAGTAGAGCTGAGATGGTTGATTCCTTGCCGCAGCAATCTTCTGGGACAGGAATTCTGCCTTCTTACACTTACAGGAGATTGTTGATTTATAGTCTTTATAGTCAGCTATCAATTAAGTTTGTCATCCCCCAGATCAGATTTCTGCAGTGCCAGTGCTGTTCTAACCTTCGACCCCCTCATCTTAACTCCTTCAGAGTCCCATCAAACCATGGGGATTTTGGGTGAAGAATGAGTGGGCCAATGTGGACAGGAGCAAGGGAGCAGAGGGCACCCATCACTGCCTTGTTATAGGCAAGAACAAGTTCCCCCGGCTCCCTGCATACAGTCAACACACCTGATAGTTCAAATACCACCTTAAGACCATCTGAGGTCAAGCCCCTTAAAGGGCCGTACCTGACCATCTCCGTAGAAGCAGGTTTATTAGGGGGTGCCTTGAATCTGAACCTTATAGTATGATGGTCTGACTATCTAATTGGTTCCACTACCAGATCAGTGATCTTCATCCCAAGATGGAAGACCAGGTCCAATGAATGACTGTGAATATGGGTAGCAGAGGTAACCTGTGTAAGTCCCAGTGAATTCATCAATTGGAGGAAGTTCTGCCCAAACTGCAAGACTTCAGTGTTGACCCAGGCATTAAAATCACCCAGAATTAACCATATGGGGGATCCCAACACCACGTCAGCAATGAAGTCTGCAACTTCCTGTAGGAATTCCTTCTCACCAACAGGATGATGGTAGATTAGACATATCCTGCAACTTACACCTGCTCCCATGATACATTCAAAGGATCTGGCCTCTCCAACCTGGGTGTCTACAAGGCCCAGATCTGATTTAAAGCAAATAGCAACTCCCCCCAACCCTGTGATCCTCTCTCAGGCGATGTATGACAGAGTACCCATCTGGAATCGCTGATTCCAACACTGGGCCAGCATTCTCATCCAGCCAGGCCTTGGTGATGCAAGCCAGGTAAGCTGTAGCAACAAGATCAGCAATAATAGCCAACTTGTTTTTTATTGACCTTGCATTGCATAACACCACCTGTGTAGAACAGGTAGATGATGTAGACTGGGCAGCTTACCACTCAAAGTGGAGCCCTTGGGTGTGGTAACCAGTTAATGAGAACCCTTTTCCTGGACTCATTTCACCCCAGGGCACCTTCTTGTCCGTACCACTATAATTTGCCCATCCTGCTCAACTACCCCACCAGGCCCATTATTCCTACCTCTTCTGGCTATCCCCAATTCTTGACAATGCCCATACACCTGTACTGGCAGAGAGGGACAATCAAAAGGGTGGAGGTCCCTGAGCCTGGTGGGAGAGTAGCACCAGATCACTGATGACCTCAAACAACACATAATAGCCCTAAGACTACTGCTAACAGCAGTCAACACTCAGATGATTTAATAACCATCCAGCCTAAAACACACACACACACATACTCTACCCCACCCTTACCTAATCCAAAAGACAACTAATTGTGATTGGTTGACCATCCATGGCACTCCAGACATTACCTCATGGGTTTTAGCCCACCTGATATGCTAGGTGATGCACATGACTCTAGGATCAAATTTCTTGTGTATCCAGGTCCCTGAAACCCCTGTTCTCCAGTTCAAATCCTGCATCTGATCAGGCTACAAGCACACCAGGATCCCTGTTGTTCTACTCTACAAAGGTAGGCCTCTTTATAATTAACTAATTTGCTCAACTTGATTCAAAGAGATGCATTCTACCATATATGCTGCAGTTTGTTTAGAATGGTATTAGTCCCCAAAAGGGAGTATGATTTCTCAGCAAAGAATTTGTTGTTATATTTCTTTTTGCTACATTTAATTTATCACTGAAATCAGGGGGAAAAATAGCTCTCTTGGGCAAGGAAAACCTACACTACTGTGTCCTTTTCCTAAACAAGTCTTAAGATTACTGTTGTTTGCTATAACTGTGTCCTTTTCCTTAGCAAGGCTTAAGATTACTGTTGCTTACTCAGATGAGTGAAAAAATACAGTGCTAAGTTTATTTCTAAAAGCAAGTTTTCTGTTGTGCTGTTGCTTAAGGTTAGGCCCCACTACAATACAGCTTGCTCCTTGTTTAGTTTATATGTTCATTTAGAGGCTTATTCTGCTTGATGGTATTGCAATAGGCAGCGCTACGCTGGCTTCCTGGAAGTCTACAGTGGAAGTATGCAGTTTGCTGCGCCACATTTTGAAGCATTCTGCTCGTTTTTCTTCCTCCTGTGGTGAACGGTTAAAACTAAATACTTACAAACATTAACTAATTTACACACACATATCCACTCATACACAAACCTAAAAGAGAAAGGTTAAAAATGCAGGACTAAAATTGTATAGTGCAAACCTACACAAATTAAGGAAGGAAAGAGACAGAAGGTGGAAAAGAAGAGAAAAAACAACAGCTGCCCTGGCTTGAATCACCAAGACCTGGCTGGATGAGAATGCTGGCCCAGTGTTGGAATCAGCTATTCCAGATGGGTACTGCTGGATTTAGAAAAAGTAGACTGGGATAGGTTAGAATTAATCCCCACCATTACTGATGTTTGGACATATTTCCATCAAGAATTTATGAGGGTCTGTGACTTGCATGCACACATAAAAAAGAGAAAGGTTAAAAACACAGGAATAAAATAGTATAGTGCAGAACTACACAAATTAAGGAAGGAAAGAGATAGAAGGTGGAAAAGGGCAAAAACAACAGCGACTAAGGAGGATGGGGACTTGTATAGGCAGGTACAGAATAGATACACACAGGTAACAAGAAATACAAAATAAAATTATTTTAAAACTAGATTAGAAAATGAAAAAGATAGTAATCCTAGAACTTTTTGGAAAACAATGTCAGAACTAATGGGAAAGAACAAAACTGCCCAGAACAACACATTTTTGATAAATGAACAACAGGTACCATTGAGCGATGAAGTGGCTAGTATGTTTAATGATTATTTTATAGAAACATAGAAACATAAAAGTTGACGGCAGATAAGGACTGCAAGGCCCATCCAGTCTGTCTATTTCTTTTTCTACCTTATGAATGTGCTATCGGCCTTTGCTTTGTCAATGGCCTATCTATTCATAATTATCTGTATTGCTCTCTTATGCCTATCCCATACCTGTTTGAAGCCCTGCACTGTATTCATATCCACCACTTTCTGAGGTAGGCCGTTCCATACATCCACCACCCTTTCTGTGAAAAAGAACTTCCTCACATTATCCCTTAATTGGCCTCCCTCTAATCCAGGGTTTCTCAAATGGTGAGGCCAGCCTCCCTTGGGAGGCCCCAACTGTTTCCAGGGGAGGCTCAAGCAAGTCTGAAAAAGTAGTGTATTTGAATTTTGAGTTTAAGATATTTTGTGTGATGGGATGAGGCAAACTGAAGGAGGATAACAGGGCAATTTATGTATTTATTCACATACTGGTGACCAGGAAAGGTACACTGAGATGAGGCTTATTACAGGTGCACCCGAGGAAGGGTAGCACGTGAATACAATTCCAAAAGTAACTGCACAGCAGTCAAGCAATACAAAATGAACAATAGGGCAAACAAATAGGAACCACAAACAAATAGTGAGAGGCAACAATTGACCAATTAGGCTTGTGGCAGAACAGCCCAATATAACAGTCCATATACAAGGCTTTAATGAAGAGGTACTATGAGCAAGAGCAGGAGAAAGCAAAAGGATCCCTGAGGAGTTGCTTAAGAGCAGAATAAGAGGGGGGAGAGGTGGAGGTGGGTAGGAAGGTTATTCCAGATAGAAGGTAAACAGAATGAGAAAGCAGTCTGACCATATAGGTATTGCAACAAGGGGCAACAATAGTTCGGGAATCAAAAATAGCAGAGCAAGTATGTTGACGGGGGGAAGGTAGTCAATAAGCTGAATAAAGTGAGAACCAACTATTCAAAGGAGTTTCACTTTATTGCTGATGAACTGTGCAAAGTATGCTGTTTTTCTATGGGGAGGCCCATGATTATTTCAATATTTCGGGGAGGCTCAAGATCTTTTCCATGGCTTGGGGAGGCTCACTATGACAAAGACTGAGAACTATTGCTCTAATCTAATGCTGTGTCCTCTTGTCCTGTTATTTTTATTATACTGAAACATGTTAAGACTCTTTCACCTTGTTAATGTCCTTATGGTGTTTGAATGTTTCAATCATATCACCTCTCTCCCTCCTTTGCTCAAGGGTATACATATTGAGCTCCTTTAATCAATCTTCATATGTTTTCTGGTGCAGTCCCTGCACCATTTTGGTTGCCGTTCTCTGGACTGCCTCAATTTGGTTAATGTCCTTGTGAAGGTGTGGCCTCCAATACTGCAGGCAGTACTCCAGATGGGGCCTAATCAGTGTCTTGTAAAGAGGGATTATTACCTCCCTCTTCTGACTTCTGATACCCCTTCTAACACACCCCAACATCCATCTAACCTTACCTACTGCTTTAGAGGTCTGCTTGGATGATTTCAGGTAATCAGTGATGATGACACCCAAGTCTCTTTCTTCCCTTGTGACTGCCAGCAACTCCCTTCCAGCCTATTGGTAGCTTCAGGGTTTCTGTTCCCTATGTGCATGATCTTGCACTTCTTTATGTCAAACCCCTGTTGCTACTCTTCTGACCATTTTGCCAGGTTATCTAGATCTCTTCTTATTCTGTCCATACCAGCTGGATCATCTACTCTGTTGCAGATCTTGGAGTCATCTGTAAACAGACAACCTTACCCTCCAGTCCATCTGCAATGTCACCGATGAAGATATTGAAGAAGACTGGCCCCAGGACTGATTGCTGAGGTACCCCACTTATGACTTGCATCTCTTCTGACTGTATATCATTTACCACCACTCTCTGTTTTCTGCCCATCAACCAGTTTTCCACCCAGTTGACCAACATTTGACCCACCCTGAGCCTACCCGGCTTATTAATCAATCTTCTATGTGGAACAATATCGAAAGATTTGCTGAAGTCAAGGTAGGCAACATCAACTGCTCCCCCTTGGTCCATCACTCTGGTTACCCAGTCAAAGAAGTCTATGAGATTAGTTTGACAGAACCTTCCTTTTGTAAACCCATGCTGTCTTGGATCATGTGCTCATATGGATTCCAGGTGTTGCACTATCCTTTCCTCAAGGAGTGTCTCCATAATCTTTCCCACTACTGAGGTAAGACTGACTGGTCTGTAATTCCCTGCCTCCTCCCTGCTACCACTCTTGTGGAGCGGGATCACATGAGCCCTTCTCCAGTCTTCTGGGACCTCTCTTGTGCTCAGAGACTCACTAAACAGTTCTGATAATGGCTCTGCTAGTTCTACCCTTAGCTCCTTTAGTACCCTGGGATGTAAGCCATCAGGTCCCTTTGCCTTGTCCGCCCTGAGCTTATCAAGGTCTTGTAGGACCCTTTCTTTTGTGAAGGGACTAGTGCACACCTCCCTCCCCCCTGTGTCCATGGTGCAGAGCTGTGGGCCCTTGCCCTACCTTCTCTTCAGTAAATACTGAGCAGAAGTATCTATTTAGGATAGATGCTTTTACATGGTCCTCCTCCTCATACGCCCCCTTATCACCTTTGATCTTATCAATGCCCCCTCTGGACTTTCTTCTTTTACTAATGTATCTATAAAAATTCTTGTCACCTTCTTTTACTTTTCGTGCTAGTGTTTCCTCAGTTTGGGACTTTGCCTACCTTACTGCCTTCCCTTCTTCCCGTAGGGAAGTTTGGTATGCCTCCCTATCTTCATCCTACTGCGTTCCCTTATATGTCATGAAGACCAGCCATTTGGCTCTGACCTTTTCTGCAACTGTGTTTGAGAACCAAAGTGGTTTCCTTCTTCTTTTGCACTTCCTTTTCTCTCTAACACAATGGGATGTTGTTTCAAGTATTGCATCTTTAATGCTTGACCACTTTGCCTGTACCTCCTCACCTGTATTTCTTTTTGCCAGGGCTAGCTTAACTCTGTTGGCCATCTTATCAAAGTCAGCTCCTCTGAAATCCCATATTTTTGCCTTGGAATGGGATGATTTTGTTCTAGTGGCCAAATTGAACCATACCATGTGATGGTCGCTGCCCCAGGTGACCTCCTACCTGGAGATCTGTGATCATTTCCCTGTTAATCAGTACTAGATCTAGGATAGCCCTGTCTCTTGTGGGTTGTTGTACCAGTTGTTTGAGGCCCTTCCCCTGCAGGCAATCTGCCATGTGTCTAGTTCCGGCAGATGTCCCTGCTGGTATTGATCAATCGGTATCTGCATGTTGAAGTCTCCCATTATCAGAACCTCCCCTTTAGCTGTCAAGTTTTGTATATCTTCTAACAGTAACATGTCTGTGTTCTCTCCCAGGTCTAGAGGCCTGCACACAACCCCAGTTCATATGGATGTCCCATTTCCTGTTTCCAGGGTGACCCACAGTTCTTCTGGCTACTTATGTGTATTCTGAATTTCTGTAGCTTTGATATTTTCATTGACATAAAGAGCCATTTTACCGCCCCCCCTTTTGGACCTCTTCTGAACAGTACATAACCAGGTACTGAAGTCTCCCAAGTGTGGTTACTGGTAAACCATGTCTCACTAATGGCTACTATGTCCAGTTTAGCCTCTGTCATTATTGCCTGCAGGTCTGGGATCTTGTTTCCCAGACTGTGAGAATTTGTGTACATGATTTTCCATTGGCCAGATTTTGGTGTGTTAGTTGATAGGCGAGGTCCGGCGTTTCCCCTGTGCATTGTATGGGGAGCCTTTTTCTTTACCTGGTGATACAAATGAACTACAAACATGCTGAACTACTGTTTGACCACTAGCTGAGGGGGGAGGGGTGTTCTTCCCATTCGACATCTCAGGTGCTGCACCTCTCTCCTAATTTTCTAGTTTAAATATTCTGCAAAGACATCAAACTTCTGCCCCAATGCACTGACTCCCTCCTTAGTCAAATGTAGTCCATCAAATTTAAAGAACTTTCACTCCCTAAACTGATGCCATTTCCCTACAAATTTGTGTCCTTTTTCCTGGTACCAGCCCTTGAGCCACATGTTTAGCTCCCCTATTTCATCTTCTCTGACCTTCCGTCCATCTGTCCCCCTCTCCTAGACTAGGATTGTATACATCCAAAAAGAAAGTGGTTTATGTGCCCAATTTAAACTTAGTAAGTGGTTGTCTAGCAATAAAACAAGCTTTGCCTTAAATTGATATCTTGAATTGATAAAAAATCCACAAAAAAGGAAATTAATAACAGCATATAAGTATGAATATTTTTCAAGTCAAAGGCTCTCTAACCTCTTCAATAAAAATATATCTGCAGGATTCTGTAAATGTGAGTTGGGTATGGATGACTTAACTCATATAAAAAAAAAATGTTTGTTTCCATGTTGGTCCTTGTACAACAAGGTGCACAAAATACATGATTTGATGCCTTTACTGGACCAACAGAGATTTACAGAAAATATTTAAGCTTTTGAACCCATAAGATCCTTCTTCAGAAAGAAAATGGTAGGTTTAAAAAGAGCTCACTTTAAAATACCAGAGCTTACACATTTTACACATGAATGTGACAGATTAATGAAATAATTAGATAAGAAACGCAACCAGAGATGAGAAAACATCCCTTAAAACTCTAGTCCTGTGTGGGTCAAATGTCACAGAAGGAATGTGCAGTAGGTCTATACATGTTCAGATTAATTTAAATGTCTCATCAAGGAGAAACTGAAGAGTGTGTGCTAAGTGCTTACATTAGTAGTTCTGCATATGTGAGTATAAAGCCCAAGTTATCACCACCCATTCGTTAAAACCAGACCTATAAATCAAACCTCAAACAGAATAGTTTTCAACACTAGGCACTCTAACTACGCTGTTAAAACCATCACTGAATATAACCAGACTTCAGTAGCTACCAAGAAAAAATCCACTGTAAAGCATAAGATTGTACATACGCTCCACAAACCACCATTGCAAGAAGGACAGTCCCTCTTGTGACCACTGCAACTGGGAAGCTTTCCATATGGGAGGTGCTCAATATGTTTGCACATGTCGAGGAAGCAGTTTTTAAAAAAACACCTTTTACAGAAGAATTCCAGATAAGGGATCACATTACACATGTCAGCATGCATAGAAACTGACAGCAGATAAGGATGGCTTTGCCCACCTAGTCTGCTCTTTTTCCCTACCTACTGCAATAACACAGATCCTACTTAATCTCTGGCTTTTACCCACCTTTCCTATTGCTAGGGTTCCCTTGTGACTATCCCTTGCATTCCTGAATTCCCCTACTGTTTTTGCCTTCATTTCCTCTACTGAGAGGCTGTTCCATGCATCCACCACCCTTTCTGTGAAAAAATACATCCTCACTTTATCCCCGAGTCTACCCTCCCAGTCTCATATCATGACCCCTTGTTCTCGAACATCTTTGTTTCTGAAAGATGCTACTTTCTTGCACCTTATTTATGCCCCTGAGGTATGTGAAGGTACCTATCATATCACCCCTCTCTTCACTCTTCCAGGATATACATATAGCAGTCCTCTAGTCTCTCCTTTTATGACTTTTGGTGCAGACCCTGAACCATTTTTGCTGCCCTTCTTATTATCTCCTCTTATCTGTCTATCTCCTTCCAGAGATGTGGCCTCAAGAACTAGACTCAGTACTCCAGATGGGGTCTCACCAGTGATCTGTACAGTGGTACCACCACCTGCTTCTTTCTGCTGAAAAGGGAACTGAAAATAAAAATTCAGGAACATAAAGGGTGCATTCGAAGGAATGAAAAAAATCTTCTGTGGTGAGGCATTTTCACAGTGCAGGCCACAGTGTATCTTCACTGAAATTCTAGGCTCTTGAACTTGTTCATCAGTACAGCAGAGGAACTAACTAGGACGTAAAGTAAGAAAAACAGATTCTATACACTGCAGGAAAGATGAATGAACAAGGAAGAAGAATGGCACCTCTTTTTCTAATTTGAACTTTGCCCAATCTACCAAAATAAGGACTGCATTGTACATAATTAGCTTACTTTGTTATTAGGGAATTAAAATTACTGTGCCCTTTTCTTCTTCTCTAGTATATGTACTCAAGGGTTATTAGCAGCTGTGGTTTATGTGGGTTCTTGTTTAACTATACATAGAATAGAGATTACTATTGAAAGAATCTCTGTCAATGTATTAATAGCTTGTAGATTTATTCTTCCCCCTTTTCTTTGCTATTAGTTTTATTTCTAGGTATCCAGATGGTTCCCCAAAGATGATCTAACAAATCTGTGTAATCGCAAGGGACTCTGGTCTACCTTGTTCCCTGAGTAAGTGCCTATTATAGGGGAGGGGGTATTAATTCCTGCTTCAGTCCCATTTTCAACTCCTTTTTACATCAAGGAAAGCACCAGGCAGGGGCACTATTCAGCAGGATCGAGCATGGCTCCCCTATGAACTGTGCTCTTTTATTTTTATTTATTTTATTTAAAGCTGCATGAGATACAGGATACGTTCTATGAGAAACAAGTCTCATTTACAGAACATCCTAAGCCATCATGGAAACAATAACAGCATAAATTGACAAACACAAAATCAGCTAAAACTAGTGCAAATATATTTTTTCTGCAACATTAATCTTTTTAAATCATGTTTATATGTACCAAGGGTGGTAGAACTTCTGAGCTGAGGAGAGACGTTATTCCACATGAATGGAGCAGCACATGAGACGTAGTCTTTCCAAAATGTGATTAAAACTTGGTAAGGAATAACCAAGATAAGGTATATCTCTAAGGCTATATTTATGCATGGGAACTACGAGCATTTCAGATTAATAAGTAGGGGTCTGATTGTGCAGTTTTGTAAATAAGGGATACTCAATGGAAAGTGAATCTGGAGGAGGGGGTAGCCCATTTAATTGATGCAGCAGGGCACAGGTGTGTTCATCCATTTAGATTTTAAAATAGATCATAGTAATTGATAAGAGACAATATTTAAGGGAAAAGGTGTGATGTGGAGGTGTGGCGAAAGATAGTGTCACCATAATCTAAAATCAGGAGAATGGCTTATGCAATAATATGTTTATAGTCCAAACCTAACAGATAATGTCTGTCATGTTTTAGGTGACCCAGGCATTGATGAACTTTTAAAACAGTTTTGTCAATGTGGGTTTCAAAGGTCAAGGAGGAATCGAAAATGAGACCCAGATATTTGAATTCATTCAAAAACTCATGTGGTTGGATATTCAGACAGATTGAAAAGGAGGAATTTGCCAATGACAACGTGAACCTGAGACCCAAACAGCATAGACTGAGTATTTTAACTATTTAAGAGTAGCTGGTTATTGGCAAGCCAGTTCACTATTTTGTCTAAGTCAGCCTGAAGAGTCGAGGAAAGAAGAAATGGGTTTTGGTGACCATGCAAAATTACTATGTCTTTAGAGTAATGTCTGACTGAGCAATGGTCTACAGCAGAGAAAAGGGGTCTACAAAATGATTCAACAGAATAGGACAAGTATAGACCCTTGAAGGACCCCAATGGACAGAGAGAGAGGAGAAGAAGGCAACCATTCCAGGAAGCAGATCGAGTTCTTCTGTGTAAATAAGATGACAGCCAAGTAGACGAGGGAGAAAGTTGTGATTTCTGCTTAGCAGAACTTCTCTGAAATTTCACAACTTTCATGGAAGTTTCTGAACTTCCGCCTGCGGCAGATTAGAAATCTTCCAAACATGTTGGGTGAACTTTTGCCCTGTTCCACTGACATATTGTATAGTAAAAAACAAAAGACACACTTTCCCTGGTGTCCCTTGCCCCCCCCCCACCCATAGCCCTGACCAAAATAGCAATAAAATTCCTGGTGTCTATCTGTCCCTCCCCCACCTGATCACCCCCTTAAGATATATAACAAATAATTTGGGAGTAGACATCAGAAGGTGGAACATGCTACACACAGGGAAGTGAGCACTATTACTTAGGGCTTATTGTGTTGCTGAAAAAGAAAGTTGATTTAAATGTTTTATTGAAGTATCACTGGTGTGCAGGATTTGGGGGAAGGAGTGTGCGGGGATGGGGTGGAGGGAGGACGCTGGTGAGGGAGGAAGAGGGAAGGCCTACAGGTGAAGTGGAGTCATATGACTGAGCCATCTAGTAGGGTGGCTTCAGTCGGTGTGCAACTGCTTCATACTTGTAGTCTTCAGTGCAGTTAGAAGTAGACATCGGGAGGTTGAACAAGCTGCACACACGGAAGTTGATGTTTGTTATTTGGGGCTTACTGTGCTGCTGAGAACAAATGGAGCTGATTTAAATGTTTTATTGAAGTAGCACTGGTGTGCTGGATTTGAAGGCAGGAGTGTGTGGGGATGGGGTGGAAGAAGGACACTGGTGAGGGAGGCACATGGAGGGCTTACAGAGGAAGTGGAGTCATGTGACTGAGCCATCCAGTAGGGAGGCTTCAGTCAGTATATACATTTCCCAGAGGGCCTAGTGACCCTGACACATGAATGTCATGAAGCAGGAGTGTAGCATCTGCAGGGTATCAGCAGGGAGTACAACAGGCAGCAGGTCAGGCTAAGAAGTGGAGAGAAGGAGACAAGGGAACACATCCACTAAAGGGATACATACAGGCACAGAAGTGTGATAGGAAAGAAGGCAGAAAAGCAGGAGGGATAGATTGTACAGAAGGAATAAGGAAGGCCACAGGCAAGCAAAGACCAAGAGGGGATAGGGGTGTAATGAAAAAGTTAAGAAAGGGGAATAACTTTGGTCAACATGTGGCAGTCAAATGGATGGGGGCTGAGGTACATAATGGTAGGGGGTAGGTAGGCCAGAGACGATAGATGGGGAGGCAAGGGGGCAATGGGAGGATGGTCAGTTGGATGGCTGTGGCACTACCATCTTCCTTGGGACATTGTGGGATGTAGATGGTTGTCAAGTCTTCAGGCAACTCAGGCAAATTAAGGAGGAAATTAAGTGGCTCAAATGGACATTGGGAAGGAGGGGGGAGGATGGAGGGGCTGGGGAGCAGGGAAGAAGAGGTTCAAGATTGAGACAGGTGGTCTTGGCTAAGAAGGGTACTAAGCAGGAATCTAGAAGGACATCCCAGAGATAGGAAGCTCCTGCAACATGGCTTCCAAGAGGGGCAGAAGGGGGGAACTGGATGGTAGTGGGTGGATGAAGCAACTGGGGGAAGGCAATAGACACAGGAACAAAAAAGGGAGAACAGTGCAGAGATACTGAGGGCATCAGGGGCATAGGGGTGAAGTCCTCAGACAGGTTCTTCATCCTGCAGGGTCTGGATGAACAAGGGGCCAGAGCTGTACTTGGAAAGCAGGGAGAGACGCATACAGATTAAAGTAGAGAACGCTATGATAGAAGGAGTGAGTCTCAAGGCAAGTGGGATGAGAGGGGTAGGAATGCTGGGAAACCGGGTGGGGAAGATAGCACAGCAAGCACGGACAAGGGAGACTGGGAGGAAAGAGGCAGAGGCAATACAGTGGCAGCTCCAGAAGAGGAGCCCACGGAGGGAGGTAAACCTGGGAGGGGCAAACCAGGGGGAGACCATGGTCAGGGAGGAAGCTGGAAAACAGGAGGGAGATAATCACAGGAAGGAGGGACAGCATAGATAGCACTCTATGGTCAAGAGGCCAAAAAGGGAGGAGCAAATTGTAATAATAGGGGACTCCATCCTGAAAGGAATAAGATGGGGTAATGACAACAAGAGAGTGGAATGCATGCCAGGCATGACAGCAGGGAAGGTTGGAGCAATATTACCAAACTGTGTGGGGCAGGGGAGGCAACACATTGTACTTCATTTTGGCACCAATGATCTGGCAGGAAGCAAGGTGGAGGTAGCACAGGAAAGGTTCTTAGAGCTGGGTATGATCTGTAGAGGGTTGGGCAAACCAGTGACCTTCTCAGAAGTGTTGCCAGTCCCAAAGGCAAGCACAGTTAGATAGGTGAGAATTGAGGGGTTCAACATGTGTCTGAGGGGGTGGTATGAAGAAAATGGTTTCAGCCTGGTGGGAGAGTGGGGTAGGGCATGGGATAACATTTAATTTTTTGCAACAGACAGCCTGCTTCTAAGCAGGAGGGCACTAGGGTCCAGAAAGATAAACTGGAGAGCTACCTAAGTGAGAGGATAAATTTAAATTGAAAGGCAGGGGGCAGCAGGGGGCAAGTAACTCCGCACCAGGCATGGGAGGCCCAAGGGTCTCCTCCATAGGAAGGATGACTAAAGACAGAGAAGTACAAGGAGAGGGAAATGGTGGGGGGAGCATGGTATATGCAGAGCAAAGGGGGCCACGGGGGCCATTGGAAGGCAGTAACCCTTAATGCAAGGACCCTGTGTAACAAGGTAGCAGACCTACAGGCAGTATTGACAGAAGAAAATGTGGATATCCTGCCAGGCTTGGTGAGTTTCTGGTGAGTCTGTGGGCTTGCTACTGGAGGGTAGTTGTTACCATGGCCAGGATGGCAGGTCAGCTGCTGGAGGGCATCTGGTGATGAGGTTAAGTCCAAAGCCCTCTCCGAGTCTCGAAGGATCCATCCCATTTCTCTCGTTGGATGTGCTGATATTTGCAGATTGAGGGAGAAACTGAGGAGTCCTGGGGCAGCACTGCTTGGTCGTGTTGCTGTTTTGTCCAGCTCCAGGATTGGAAACTGGAGGGTGGGCACCTCAGAGGCCTTGGGGTGCTTGGGGGTTGACTGCTGAAGGGTGTTCACTCCCACTGCCTGAATCAAGTGGTGCTCAGCTTATTGAGATTTGTTCCTGGGTGGAGTGTTTGGTGGTTGCCCTCAAGTGAAAATAAGCACCCTAGCAGTGGAGACTGTGGGAAGAACAAAATGCTGGCTGTTGCATTGGAAAGTGACTAACTACACGGATAATGGGCAAGTCTGTGGATGATTTTATTTGTTTAAAGCCATTCATTTGACAGTAAGAGAACCTGAACTATTCCTACAACTTTTATGACTTTGAAAAAACTGAAAAGTGAGAGTGTTCAGATTTGTGCAATACCCTGGATATTGTTTATAGGAAGTGAGAGGTTCTATAGCCCTGTAATGAAAGATTTGGTGGAATTTGTGCAGATCCCCGTTAACTGGCTTGGAAAGCAGACTCTAAAGACAGTGAACATAATTTTACCTTAGCAGGATACTTTCAGGACATTTTACATTTTCATTCTTTGATGTTTTTGAACATGCTCTCTCCCTAAACAGTAAACTATCCCCCATTACATTATATTGGGAATAGAAATGGGGGATATTGATTTTATTTTGCTAGTAGCTGGTGTGTGTGGGAGTGTTTGTTTGTATACTTTTATTCATATTCAATGAAAGGGAGTAACTCCATTGAACAATGTTAATTTCCAATGAGATCCCAGGCCACGTTCATACATTTCCATACATATACAATATCATAATAATCATAAATAAAACTAAAGTACTAATATAATACAAGCAAGATATATAACATATACATCATATATAATGTAGTTCATGAACAATCCAGAACCTAGGTATTTCTACTTGAACAACATGGTAACAATTTCTGGCCCTGTTCTATAAACCATCTTTTTAGTTTATTTTTAGTGACTCTAGAACTAACACCCCGCAATTCTACTGGCAATGAATTCCATGTAATTGCTCCCCTGTGTAAGGCTGAGGACCTCCCTATTTCAAGATTACAATCACAATAACCTGAAACATGATACTCTGGGCCGAACATGAGCAAGTTTTAATAGATCTAATTTGAAATAGTTTTAAAATATATACTGGTATTCTTTCCTTATAGACTATCAGGACAAATTGAGACATGTGCAGTTCCTTTCTGAACTGTGGTCTAGCCCAGTTTAACATATGGAATAGGTCACAGTGATGGGTGTTGTATGGAACATCCAAAATAAATCGAGCTGACCTATTAAATACTGTATCAATCTTGCCCAAATGTGATTTAGCAGCTCCTGCATACAGGATGTCCCCATAGTCCAGGACTGGGACCTGCAGTGTGTTAACTACTCTCAATTTTATTTCTAGAGTCATAAAATTTCTTATGTGATACAACACTCCAATGTTCCAATTAATATTATTGATAGCCATATGTATGTGATCCCCCCATTTCAGTGAGCTATCCAGCCATCGACCTAGATACTTATACCATATAACCTGCTGGATATCCACTCCATCCTTGGTTTTGACACATATGGCATCCTTACACCCCCCCCCCCGTGCCCAACCTTCTACTGAACAGTACGACTTGTGTCTTTTTTACATTCAATTTGAGTAAATGAGGCCTGGTGACACTGAGGTTTGAGGTGCTGGATACCACACCTCGCGCCTCGCCGGTGACCCAGGTTCAGCAATGAGCTGGGGCCACTGGGGGTTGGCAGGGGAAGGAAGAAATCAAGCATTCAGATGGACTGCTCTCTCTTCAGAGGGGAGGATACAGGGTGCGCTAGCTCTTGGGGTGACCTATGGCAATGGCTGGAGGATCGCCGACTGCAGCAGTGTGGCGTATGCCTGGGTGCGGAGCCATGGCACTCCATTGCCTTGCTGGCCAGGTTCCGTTGGGGTGGACCAACTACAAGTAAAAAAATCCCTGGCTCGTCGAGGAGATGAGGAGGGCCCCAGTAATCTCCCTCTCATCCCAATGCCAGGCCAGGTCACACCGGGGATCCATGGCCGACCTCCCAGAGGGATGGACCTCTAATTTCAGAAAGAGCCATTGTGGGTGGGGGGGTGGGTGGGGTGGGTGGGCCCTCTTCCAGGGGTGATCTGGAGGCTGGGAAGTTCATCTGGGGGTGAACTGGTGTTGGATGGCCACGGCGAGAGAAGAGGCAGGATTGTGAGGGCACCTCCAAAGGATGCCTCAGAGATGACCGGTGTATAAACAAAATTGAAGAGGGATATAATCCCTCATTTATAAGAAACATAGAAACATAGACTTTGATGGATAAGGACCACTTGGGCCTACCTAGAGGATAAGCTGCAGATCCTATTTAACCAATAGCCTATTTCTTCCTACCATCCACAAAAATTGCCTTACATCTGTCCCATGCATTCTTGAATTCTCCCACAGTTTCAGACCCCTAAACCTCCTCAGGAAGGCTGTTCCATGTGTCCACCACCCTCTCTGTGAAAAAATACTTCCTCACATTGCCCCTGAGCTGTCCCCCCTCTATCTTCAAATTGTGTCCCTTTGTTCTTGCACGTCTCTTTTTCTGAAAGATGCTACCCTCTTAGACTTTTTTGATTCCACTGAGGTACTTAAATGTTTCTATCATTTCCCCCTTCTCACTCCTTTCCTCAAGGGTATACATATTAAGCTCCTTTAGCCTCTCCTCATATGGCTTTTCTTGCAGACCCTGCACCATTTTAGTTGCCCTCCTCTGAACTGCCTCCATCCTATGTCCTTGTGGAGATGGGGTCTCTGGTTAGGCCCCATCTGGAGTATTGCGTGCAGTACTGGAGGCCACACCTTCACAAGAAGATTAACCAAATGGAGGCAGTCCAGAGAAGGGCAACCAAAATGGTGCAGGGACTGCATCAGAAAACATATGAAGATAGATTAATGTATTAATATTTTTTAACAAAGTGAAGGGCCACGGGACACATTTTCTGAAACTAGTATAATGTATGGCAGGGGTGGAAAGCCAGATGCTTGTCCAATCCATAAAAGGGATACGTATGGTGATTAAGTGGAGGAGTCTGTCTTTAAGGGGATGCAAGACAATATGCAGTACTAAGGATGAGGGAGAATCAGACTCCAAAATGAATTCATGACAATAATTTTATTTTAGATTGCAAATATCAAGTTGCCACCTCAGATTGCTATAGTCACCATTTTGTGGCCCTGGGGTCTCTTCCTCAGGACCAGAGGTGATTCTGTCAGCATATTAGAACACAACAAAGTCAAAGAATATTCTCATTTCAAGTTTCTGTATGCACAACTTCTTAGTGTCTAGACAAACAACGTATTAACCCCTGAAATAAGGAAGTCTTAAAATAGAATGTTTACAAAGATTATTATGCTCTGCCTCACATGAATACACCTTCAAAATTTAAACTAATACTGTCTGTGCATTGTGCCATCACCAAAGCATGTTATATATCCCAGTGATATACCCCAGAGTGGAATTCTGTCATAAAATAATAAAGTTACAAATAACCAATATCCTCTACAGTCTCGTGTTATTGTTGTACCATATTACCTCTTATATGGTCATAGAAACATAGAACCATAGACTGTGATGACAGATAAGGACCTCTTGGTCTGCACAGTCTGCCCATTTCTCCACATATTGAATAAGCTGCAGATCCTAGTTAACCAACAGACTGTTTCTTCCTAACCCCCACCTGAATTGCCTTAGGTCTGTCCCATGAATTCTTGAATTCCCCCACTGTTTTTAAACCCATGACCTCCTAAGGAAGGTTGTTCCATGCATCCACCACCCTTTCTATGAAAAAATACTTCCTGACATTGCCCTTGCACTGTCCCCCCCCTCTATCTTCAAATTGTCCCCCCTTGTTCTTGCATCTGTTTTTTTTTCTGAAAGATGCTACCCTCTTGGATTTAGTTGATTCCTTTGAGGTACTCAAAAGTTTCTATCATGTCCCTCCCCTCTCTCCTTTCCTCAAGGGTATACATATTAATCTCCTTTAGTCTCTCTTCATGTGGCTTCTGTTGCAGACTCTGCTCAATTTTAGTTGCCTTCCTCTGGACCGTCTCCATCCTGTCTATGTCCTTGCCGAGATGGGGTCTCCAAAACTGCACGCCGTACTCCAGATGCTGTCTCACCAACTGTCTGTACAGAGGGATAACAACTTCCTGTTCTCTACTGGTGATGCCTATCCCTAAACATCCTAGTATACCCCCAGCCCTCCTTATTGTCTTCTCACATTGTTCGTTTACATTTAGGTCATCTGATATGACCACCCCCAGGTTCCTTTCAATTTTTGTTGTTGTTAGTACCCCCCTCCATTGTGTACTCTTCACCTGGGTTTCTGTTACCGAGGTGCATTACCTTGCACTTCATTACATTGAATCTAGCTGCCATACATTTGACCATTCCTCCAACTTGGCCAAGTCCCTTCTCATCGTTTCCACCCCTCTTTGTGTATCAACCCTGTTGCAGATCTTTGTGTTGTCTGCAAAGAGGCATACTTTTCCTTACAGTCCCTCTGCAGTGTCACTTATAAAAACATTAAAAAGGACCGGTCCCAGTACTGAACCCTGCAGTACCTCACTAGTAACCCCCCTTTCTTTGGAGTGGACTCTTGTTTACTATTACCCTCTGTGTCCTGTTGTCCAGTTAATCTTTTATCCAGGCTACCACCTTGGGACCCACTCCCAGGCTGGCCAACTTGTCTATTAATATTTTGTGTGGGACTGTGTCAAATGCCTTGCTGAAGTCTAGGTAGGCCATGTCCACAGCCTCTCTCTGGTCTACTACTTGGGTCACCCAGTCAGAGAAATCTATTAGATTTGTCTGACATGACCTTCCCACTGTGAATCCATGCTGCCTTGAGTTCTATGCCCCACTGGCCTCTAGCTACTCGATAATTCTTTCTTTCAGAAGTGATTCCATCATTTTCCCTACCACTGAGTTCAAACTCACAGAACTGTAGTTTCCTGCCTCTGGTTTGCACCGACTTTTCTGAAGGGAAATCACATCCGCCCTCCTTCATTCCACAGGTACCACACCATCCTCCCATGATTTGTTAAAAAGGGTAGTCAGTGGTGTCACTAGTTCCCCCCTTAGTTATTTTAGAATTCTCAAGTGAATCCAGTCAGGTCCCATTGCTTTGTCCACCTTCAGTTTTAGGTGTTCTTTCAGAACCCTTTCCTCTGTGAATGGACTGGTATTGACCCCCCTATCCAGAGTGTTTCTATTGATTATATCTTGGCAGAAGACCCCAGGAGAAAGGACTGCTGTGTGACTGGACTTCTCTGCTGGGACTAAAGTAGAATAACTTTTGTATTTGGACCTTTAATTTAAGGTAAAAAAAACTAACATACAAAACAAAAAAAAAGTGTGTGTGTGTCTGTCTGGGTTAACTGAACTGAATGGGTATCTGAACAGTTATAGGTGTAAATATCAGGTGATTGAAAGGACTTAACTGCTGTGAGGTTTAAATTACTGGTAGAAAGATCTAGTAAGTAGGAGGTGGCTTAGCTAGAAGGAAGCTACATTTAAAGACTGCCTTAGAAAGATTCTGCTAATATCTTGGCAGAAGACACCAGGAGAAAGGACTGCTGTGTGACTGAACTTCTCTGCTGGGACTATATTGCCCTCCTTCCACCCAAAGCTAGTTCTATTTTTATAGGCACAGGATTTGACTGACAACAGGAACTTCCTGTTTGGGAGCAGGAAGTGAGTAATCACAGAACCACCAAAGACCCACCATCCTAGAAGGGCAGGAGTAGCTCTCCGGCCCCCTCTAGCTGCTGGAGGTCTGCCTCTGAGCAAGTAAGTGGTCCACTGAGAAATATAGGATATTCTTGTCTCAGAACAGGACAATCAGGAGCTTAAAGGGCACACAGGCAGAAAGTAAGGAGAGAGAGAAAAAAACAGAGGAAAGAGTAAGGATTGAAAACAGTTAAGGGGCCAGAAATAAGACATGATTGGAGTGGTGCAGTGCAGTGGCTGTGGAGCAGCAGTCTTCCGGGAGACATTCTGGAGGATGCGGTGTTGTCCCATCTGCAGGCACCTCTCTGGGCTGAGGGAGGAGGTTGCTCATCTCCAGGCTGAGTTGACCAGGATTTGTGGGACCTCCTCTTCCATCCAGGGACCACCAGTGCCACTGCCGTTGCCTCAGAGGTTGCCAAGAAAGAGGAGCGGTTGGACCACAGTGGGCTCAGGGAGGGTGAGGGTGGTGGAACAGAGGTGCATCCCTCCAGTTGTACCTCTCCACAATTCCTATGCCATTCTAGCAAAGTGTGGTCCCTCTATGGAGGCACCCACAGTGGAGACCAAGGAGGATGCTGGGAACCTCCACAAATGAGACCCACAGGAGGGTGGCAGGGGACCCTGCAGGGGAAGGAAAGAACTCTTGGTGGGGGACTCCATTGTTAGGAAGGTAGAACTGGGGGAGGAAGGGGAGAGGGAGGTAAGGTGCCTGCCTGGTGCCATGGCTTGGAGGGACAGGGAGCGAATCCTCAGGATTTCTGGAGCAGCTGCACAGGGGAGGGAGCTGGATGTCATTGTCCACGTAGGGACAAATGACTTGGCTAAGAAAGGGATTAGAGAAGTGCAGGAAGAGTTTGTGGAATTGGGGAGGGGCCTTAGTCAAGTAGCACGCACGGTAACCTTCTCGGAGGTGCTGCCCATCTATGGCATAGGAAAGGCTAGAGTGTTCCGCACTATGGGATTCAATCAGTGGTTGTAAAACTGGTGTGGAGCTCAGGGATGTGGCTTCATTGGGGACTGGGGGTCCACCTGGAGTGATGCAACCCTATACTGGCATGATGGGCTGCATCTGTCTGGGAGGGGAACCAGAATCCTAGGTGATAGGTTTAAATGCTTCATTGGCAAGATTTTAAACCAGCCAGGGGAGGCACTGGAAAGGAGCAGGAAATCTTAGCCCCCAAATAATCACGGTAGTAAGTGGCAAACACCAACATAGAGGTGTTGATAGGGAGAAGGGCAGGGGTAAATGGAGAAAGTGACAAAGGCAAGAAGGACAGGGATGGGGCAAAAAGGAGTAAGGCCATCAGGAAATGGAGGGTAATGAGTACCAATGCCCAGAGTCTGGGCAACAAGCTCCCTGAGCTGGTGGCCTTGATGGAAGAGGGATGCCTGGATATCGTAGCAGTCACAGAAACATGGTACACAGAGAACCATGACTGGGATGTTAACATACCAGGGTACATAACCTACAGGAGAGACAGGCAGGAGAGAAGAGGGGAGGAGTAGCTCTCATGTAAAGGAAGGATAAAAGCAACTGAACAAAAAGAGTAAACAGGGAGGAGAGGAGGCACTGTGGGTCACCTTGGAGACTGGAAAGGGCACCACAATCCGCACAGGGGTTGTGTACAGACCCCCATGTCAGGGGGAGGGAATGGACAAGGATATGATAGAAGGCATTCTTAGAATGGCAGAGAATGGGGAGATACTATTGATGGGAGACCTGAATATGCCAGATGTTAACTGGAGCACATTTGCTGCAGCCACATCCAAGAGTAGGGCCATTCTTGATGCCCTACAGGTGGCAGGCATTAGACAGCTAGTTTAAGAATCCACTTGTGAGGGAGCAATCTTAGACCTCGAACTCTCAAATGGGGGCAGTGAGAGGATCTCAGATCTAGAAGTGGGTTGCCATCTGGGGACAAGTGACCATCAAACAGTGTGGTTCATGTTAAACTCAACTACAGAGTCAAGCCATACAAAAGTGAGGGTACTGGATTTTAGTAGAGCTGACTTTGGCAAGATGGGAGAGTGCCTCAGAAAAGCACTAGCAAACAGGCTAGAAGGAGGTGTGGAGCAACAATGGGGAATCATCAAAACTGCCACCACAGAGGCAACAAGCCTTTGTGTGAAGAAAATAAACAAATTAAAATGAAAGAAAAAGCCACTATGGTTCTCAAAAGAGGTGGCTGTGAAAGTCAGGAAGAAAAAGATAGCATTCCGGAAGTATAAGGAAACACAGAAGGAGCAGGACAGAGAGCTGTACCAGTTAAGGCAGAGGGAAGCAGGAAGGGAAGTCAGAATAGCAAAGGCCCAAACTGAGGAAAAGATAGCCAACTCAGTTAAGAAGGGGGATAAAACCTTTTATAGGTACATCAGCGAGCGTAGAAAGACAAAGGGAGGGATAGTGAGGCTGAATAGAATGAATGGCGGGTGGGCAGAGGGGGACAGTGAAAAAGCAAGGATACTGAATGAATATTTCTGCTCAGTATTCACAAAAGAGGAGGGGGAAGTGCCTAATCCAATTAACAGAAGCACTCTTGATAGGGGGTCGATCCCAGTCCTTTCACAGAAGAAAGGGTTCTGCAAGAACTCCTAAAACTGAAGGTGGACAAAGCAATGGGTCCTGATGGAATTCACCCCAGAATTCTAAAAGAATTAAGGGAGGAACTAGTGAAACCACTGGCTACTCTTTTAATAAATCATGGGAGGATGGTGTGGTACCCGAGGACTGGAGGAAGGCGGATGTGATTCCCTTCACAAAGTGGGACCAAGACAGAGGCAGGAAACTACAGACCTGTCAGTCTGACCTCTGTGGTAGGGAAAGTGATGGAGTCACTTCTGAAGGACAGAATAGTTGAGTACCTAGAGGCCAGTGGAGCACAGGACCCAAGGCAGCATGGGTTCACAGCGGGAAGGTCATGTCAGATGAATCTAATAGATTTCTTTGACTGGGTGACCAAAGTAGTAGACCAGGGAGGGGCTGTGGACATGGCCTACCTAGACTTTAGCAAGGCATCTGACACAGTCCCACACAAAAGATTAATAGTCAAATTAACCAGCCTGGGAGTGGGTCCCAGGGTGGTAGCCTGGTAAAACATTGGCTGCACAACAGGACACAGAAGGTAATTGTAAATGGAGTCCACTCTGAAGAAAGAGAGGTTACTAGTGGTTACCGCGAGGGTTCAGTATTGGGTCCAGTCCTTTTAATGTCTTCATCAGTGACATTGCAGAGGTACTGAAGGAAAAGTATGCCTTTTGCAGATGACACAAAGATCTGCAACAGGGTTGATACACAAGGAGGAGTGAAAAGGATGAAAGGGACTTGGCAAGGTTGGAGGAATGGTCAGAAGTATGGCAGCTAGGATTCAATGCAAAGAAGTAAAATAATGCACCTGGGAAACAAGAACCCAGGGAAGAATACACAATGGGTGGGGAGGTAACAACAACAAAAAGGAAAGGGACCTTTGGGTAATCATATCAGATGACCTTAAGGTTAGCAAGCAAGTGGAGAAGGCAGTAGGGAGGGCTGGGGGTATACTGGGATGTATAGGGAGAGGCATCAGCAGCAGAAAACAGGAAGTTGTTATCCCTCTGTACAGACAGTTGGTGAGACCCCATCTGAGTACTGTGTCCAGTTCTGGAGACCCCATCTCATAAGGACATAGACAGGATAGAGTGGTCCAGAGGAGCGCCAACTAAAATGGTAGGGTCTGCATGAGAAGTCAGATGAGGAGAGACTAAAGGAGCTTAATAATATGTATACCCTGAGGAAAGAAGGGAGAGGGGGACATGATAGAAACTTTGAGTACCTCAGTGGAATCAACAAAGTCCAAGAGGGTAGCATCTTTCAGAAAAAGAGACTTGCAAGAACAAGGGGCACAATTTAAAGATAGAAGGAGGGTGGTTCAGGGGCAATGTGAGGAAGTATTATTTCACAGAGAGGGTAGTGGATGCATGGAACAGCCTTCCTGAGGAGGTTGTGGGGTCTAAAACTGTGGGAGAATTCAAGAATGCATGGGACAGACATAAGGCAATTCTTGTGGGGGGTAGGAAGAAATAGGCTGTTGGTTAACTAGGATCTATGGCCTATCCTGTAGGTAGGGAAACGGACAGACTAGATGGGCCAAGCAGTCCTTATCTGCCGTCAAAGTCTATGTTTCTATGTTTCTATGTTTCTATGATTGGATTATGTACCTCCCCCTCCTCTTCTTTTGTGAGTTTTGAGCAGAAGTATTTGTTCATTATCCCTGCTTTTTCACTATCACCCTCTTCCCACCAACCCTCCTCTTTATTAAGCCTCACTATCCATCAGATGGTCTTTCTTGGCTCCCTAATGTGTCTATAAAAAGTTTTATCTCCCTTCTTAACCAAGTTGCCTGTCTTTTCCTTGGTTTGGCCTTTTGCTATTCTGACTGCCTTCCCCACTTCCTTCTGCTTTAACTGGTACAGTTCTCTGTCCTGCTCCTTCTGTGTTGCCTTATACTTCCTGAATGCTACATCTTTCTCCTTAACTTTCCCCACCACCTCTTTTGAGAACCATAGTGTTTTTTTTCCTTCATTTTGATTTATTTGCTTCACACAAAAGCTTACTGCCTCTGTGATGGCAGTTTTGATGTTTCCCCATTGTTCCTCCACCCCTCCTTTTTGCCCGTTTGCTGGTGCTTTTCTGAGGCCCACTCCCATTTTGCCAAAGTCAGCCTTCCTAAAGTCCTGTACCCTGACTTTTGTATGGCTTGACTCTATGGCTGTGTTTATCGTGAACCACACTGTTTGGTGGCCACTTGTTTCCAGATGGCTACCCACTTCTAAATCTGAAATCCTCTCTCTGTCCACATTTGAGAGTACCATGTCTAAGACTGCTCACCTACTGAGTAGGTTCCAACACTAGCTGACTGAGGCATGACCCCTGTAGGGCATCAAGAATGACCCTACTCTTGGATGTGGCTGCAACAAAGGTGCGCCAGTTAAGATCTGGCATATTCATGTCCCTCATCAACAATACAACATCTTCCCTTTTTCTGCCATCCTAAGAATGCTTTCTATCATTTCCATGTCCATTTCCTCCCCCTGAGATGGGGGCCTGTATACAACCCCTTTGTGGATTGTGGTGCCATTTCCTGTCTCCAGGGGGACCCACAGTGCCTCCTCTCCTCCCTGTTTGTCCTTTAGTTCTGCTGCTTTGATCCCTTTCCTTACATAGAGAGTTACTCCTCCTCTTCTTCTATCCTCCCTTTCCCTCCTGTAGACTGTGTACCCTGGTATGTTGACATCCCAGTCATGGTTCCCTGTGTATCATGTTTCTGTGACTGACACAATATCCAGGCATCCCTTTTCCATCAAGGCCACTAGTTCAGGGAGCTTGTTACCCAGACTATGGGCATTGGTACTCATTTTCCTCCATTTTTGATAGCCTTACCCATTTTTGCCCCATCCCTCTCCTTACTGCCTTTGCATTTTTCTTCATTTACCCCTGCACTTCTCTCTATCGAATTCTTTATTTTGGTGTTTATCTCGCTAACTACCCTGTTTTGTTGGGGGGGGGGCTGGGATTTTCCTTCTACTTTTTGGTTATATTATCAAGTAAAGCTAGAGACAGTGATCTCCCAGTATTTACTACTTCCTGGCTATATTAAAGCTCTCTTTGTAACTTTCTCAGGTTTTTTACTTTGTTGCTTAAAATCAGCAAAAACAAGTTGAACATCCATAATTATTTTTTTGTGAACTTTGCTTCCCTCTGGTCACCAGCTTCACTGGGATCTCCCTCAGACAAGGCCCTAGTTCATCGGTCTTTCTTCTGCCTGGCCCGAGACTCTTTCTGCCCAGGTGGGCCATCCTCCTAACCCCCTACTACCCACTCAGCTTGCCAAACTCCAGTCATGTATACCCACTGAGGTGGAGCCACTGCACCTACCTTGGCAACCTTTCACAGAATCCACACTGCAGACATGGAGATGGGAGAGGAACTGGAGGCCCTGAGTGACCAGAGTCTAGCATTGGGCATGGGGAGCTGACTATCAAGTCCCTTTGTCGTCCTCCCGGGGGCTGGGGTTTTTACTGTGTTCTGGTTGTTCCCAGAGGTGTGGACATGCAATGACACCCTGCAAGTGATGGGTATACTCCCATGTGTAAGGCATCGAACGACACTCCCATCCCCTATAAGAGTGTGCTGCAAGTTGTGCTGCCCCAATCTCCACTAGGAGCTGCTAAAACTGTGACAAGCGCTATCCACCCACCCCAGGAGAGAAGAGGAGAGCAGTCCTTCTGATGCTCAATCCTTTCCTACCCCTACCGACCCCAGATGATCCAAGCTCATTCCTGAACCCGGATCGGCAGCGTAGCATCCAGCAGAACATACATAATTGGGAACATAATCATGTTTGAGAAGATATCTTATTGGAATGTATGAAATTGCTTTTGACTATAAGCGGCCAGATAATGAGTAATGAGCAAGGCCACTGATTTCGGTTTTTAACGGAAAACCCAGTAAAATTCTGGAATTAGAGCTGCCTGAACACCGGTAAAAAAAAAGATTTCATGGAATCTGGCATTTTATATCAGATCAGTAAAGCTACAAAACTTGTATTTTTCTTATAATTGCTTCCTGTACTATTTTCAGTTTGCTTTATTTAATTCTCTGCATATTAAGCCTTCTTTTATTCTGTTTATTTATGCACATACTAAAAGAATGACAGCAGAATCCCGGTAAATTCCAGAAATTAGAGTAACAATCACCGGTGCAATTCCGGAATCTGATGTCTTGAAAATGGAATTTCATTGTTTTAATCACCATAAATCAGTGGCCTTGGTAATGGGCAAAAGTGGAGCACAAAGATTTGCACTCTGCTTACCCTTGCCCATGACCCTGATGATGCTATACTCAGTGGGATAGTACAAAGGACCTATCTTTCTGACTATAGTGCCTTTCAGTGCAAAATTGAGTAGCACTGCCCCTACATGGGTCTGGGCTGTATGCATCACATACCAAAGAACACAGAACTGCGTCCCCAGACTTATTCGCACTGGGAGCCCCCAGCTTGATATTCAGCTGGCAACATGCAAATGAGCTCATTGGGCATGCAAGACAGTAAGGGGACATATGCATACCCATTATGAGCTCATTTGTATGGGAAGCAGTGGCAGGTTGGTGTCCCTCCTGTGGCAAGCCACCACATCTAGCATGGTGGTGACCAGCCCCCAAGCCCAATCGGCTTTCGCCATAAATGTGTAGCTTTCCCCTGATGTCTAGTGGTATCCCCTGCCTACTGATCTTTGTCCCTGTATTCTGTTTTGTAGTCCCTGGTGTCTAGTGGCACCCCCCCACCCTCTGATCACCCACCACCATGTCAGACAAGGTGTCCTTGGCATCTTGTGGCCCAAGTCCTACATCATCAGCACCAAGCAAACAACCCTGCCACCCCCCTTTAAAACTGTTACTGATGTTGCATGGACCTAGTGCAAGGACCAGCACAGCCCTCCTCTCACCATCTCAGCCAGCCACTGTACTAACTGAATGGGAGCATTTGTCCTATGTACTGTAAAGGGGATGCAATGCACAGTCTACAGTAGACAATACTAATGCTCCCTTTATGGCACACAGGATGCATGCTCCCAGTCAATCCATATGGTGGCCAGCTGAGAAGGGCTGTGCCGGTCCCCCTATTGGATCCACCTGGCACCAGTGACAGTTTTACGGGGGGGTTGGCAGGGTGGTTTGCTTTGTGCTGCTGGTATGGGAGGGTGGGGCCACTAGATGACAGGAACAGCTTGCCTAACATGGCAGTGGGTGATCAGAAGATGGGGGATGCCACTAAACAAGAGGGAATAGGCAATGCTTTTACACATACAGGGATATGGATCAGAAGGCAGAAGGAGCCACTAGACACCTGTGAATACTTATATCTGTATGGGGATGGTGACTGGAGGGTGGAGGTGTGCCACTAGAGACTAGGAACATCATTGCTTTAATGGGCTGGGGCAGGCAGCTGTGGTCCTTTTGCCTGCCACCAGGACCTTGTGCTATGCTAAATCGGGGTTTGCAAAAGCACTAACTTGCACCTGTCTGGGTGACAGTTACCACCTGTGCAAACCTCCCAATATCCTGCTACATCTGTGTGCAGGGGATGACCCTCTAATTTGCATGGGCACAGAAGGATCTTAGCACTGGGGCACTAATGGGTTTTTCCCAAATTCTGGGGTTTTCTGAATTTTTCACCCTGCCTAAAAATTTGGCACAAAACTCGGTTAGCAAGGAAAAACACCCCTCAGCACCCAGGTTAAATTTTGAATCTCTGGCCCAGATATTTAGTATAAAAACTTTCAGATAAAATATAATGTAAGACACAGTACTGTTAAATGGTAAAAGTCTTTGTGTACCAGTGAAACATCGAAAAACATACAGTGATGACCATTACAGTGACAATTTTGAGATTGTTGCTGTAATGGTCCTGCTGTACACTGGAGCCATTTTTATCCATGTTTTGTCCCCTTTCTAATCAACTCTGCCTTGGAGTTGATTATTAAAAAAAGTGGGGGTGCAGGGGCTGCAGCCCCCTGAAAAAAACCCTGTGATTTTCCAACAGGGTATACTTTGACGATCAAAGTTTCTCCTGTCGATGTAGGGGAGTTAGGCAACCTTGTTGTCGAAGCGATGTAGTAAAACCAAAAGTCTTTTCCCTCTGAGTCACTTCCTCTTGGCTGAGTAACTAAGGTGCATATGGCCCTTTGGAAAATCTGTTCACATATATTATACTGGTGCAGTAGTACCAGTATAGTTAGGGTTGACTAGGAAGTTTAATGTTAAACCACACATTTTGCACTTTAATAACTTTGCAACCATTCAAAGGATTTCCACAAAATATGGTGCGCTTTGCCACTAGCAGCAGGTATCTTGACATGCCAAATTTCATTTGAATATCTTTTGTGGTGTTTGAGATACAGAGTGGTGAAAAATACAAAATTTAAATGCTTTGGGGGAATTTGCTTTGACAGCTATATCTGGATATGTTGCAAAACACTTCATTAATGCTCTAGATAGGTTCAAAATGAAAAAAAAGTTGGGAAGTGAGGCATTAGGAATTATAACCCTAACACCCCACCCTCCCAAACCAGGCAGGAGAGCAGGTATGGGGTGTGCCTTGGGCTTCTTAAGCCTATCGCTCACCCCATTCTATCTGTAAATAATGTCAAATGTGCAGAATTTATGAGAATGGGGTGGGTGTTAGGTTTGAGAAGCCCAATGCACACCCCAAACATGCTCTTCTGCCTGGTTTGGGAGGGTGAGGTGTTAAGTTTGGAAACCTGAATGCCTAATTTTCCAACTTTTGCCACTTTGACCCTAACTGGAGCATTAACAATGTTTTTTAAAACTTATTCCCTTACTTTTTGAATAGTATCCTTATTTTACTGTGGGAGTACAGGGTCCTTTGGACCCTACGCTCCCATCCCTCTGTACATGCATACAAGCATGTAGCCATGGAAGCAGAGGGCCCACCAAGCTCTGTGCTTCCATTTATAGCACAACAGTGACCAAATTTTCAGCATAGCAATCTTATTACACCCACCTCTTATACCCAGTACAGAACATTTTCGAATCCCCTTCAAAGCATAATTCTATGCAACTGCAACAACATTTCGCACCACAGGTGCAAAAACACAGTTTGGGCAGGATTTGAAAAATAACAGGTGTGACATACATGAGGTGGGGTAATAAAAAGGGTATGTTGAAAATCTTGGGTTAAAATATGTAAAATTTCTGAAGTTATGAGCGTGTGTAGAGAAATTGCAATGAATTGTCAAAATGTTGACATTTTTTCATATTTTGACGCCAAATTTTCAACATAGCCATCTTATAACCCCACCTCATGAACAAGGGCAGAACAAATTTCCAAATCCCACCCAAAAGGTGAATTTGCCCATCAACCACGAAATCACCTTGTGGACGGGAGTTGCATAATGACAGTCCTGTTGTTCATGATGTGGGGTCCCCAAAAGGCCATGTTGAAAATTTGAGGTTAAAAATCTCAAAAAATGGCTAAGTTATGCATAAAATCATAAAAGTTGAACCCCCCATTCAAATACATTGAACCACATTTACCTTAGTTTCTCATGTTGCAGTTGCTGGTTTCAGCAGCAAGACATGTCTTTGATTGGAGAGTAGATCTTGAACCTGGAACCTGTTTAGGTGAGTGAGGGTGTGTGTGGGGGTACTGGGTTGTGTGGGGTGGTGGGTGCTGAGTGGCAGATGGGGGCGATGATCAGCTGGGGACCATTCTTTTTCCACAGCTTAAAAAAAAACATTTGGTGACTGTTTTCTTTATTTCAGGTTTTGATTGTTATTCTATACAGAAAGGTATAAGGGGGTGGTAATCAGCAGGTGGGGTGCCATTAGACACCAGGGAAACAAATATTCATAAAGGATCACTGACTGGGGAGGGGAAGGGACCACTACATTATGGGAAAGTAATGTTTGATATGGAATCAGTGACCGGGAAGGAGGGGGGGACCACTACAATACAAAAAACTGATATTTTATATGAGATCAGTGCCCGGGGAGAGCCCACTACACCATGGACAACTAACATTCATATGGGATCGGTGACCAAAAGGGGGGAAGGACCACTACACTATGGAAAAGGTATATTTTATAAGAGAACTGTGATCGGGAAGGGGGGAGGGACCACTACACTACAGAAATAGCACATTATGGGGAAAGGCTGTGAAAAGGCTTTGTTCTATGTGTCCCAAATCCTTTTTTGTCACTTGTGAGCAGATTCACAAAAAGGGATCTTAACAAATGAGAGAAAATTATTTAAAATGTAGAAAAAAAAAACATTCCAGGATCATTTTGGTGCAAGACAACTGAAAAATACAACTAACAGAGTTCCAATGAGCATGACCCATTCCCTGGTGTCCATACAGGATTTAATTTTCACGGGTTTTCAATCATTTGTTTTTAAATGGAAAACAAAATGGTGGCTCACAAAAAAGGGTTAGCCCCTCATGAAAAATAATTCTTTTTTTTGTGAGGCCCAATTTTTTGTCGAACTTTATACTTTTATCCTGGAGAGTAATGTCCCTGTTGGAAATAATGGGAACTTAAAAAACTGAATAACTTTGCAACAGATTAATAAGCAAATGCATGGTGGTTCTGTTACCCAAGCTGTTTCTACCATAAAAAATTTCACACCAAAATTTCACACCATCTGGATTTAAGGCAATGAGAAAAAAACTGCAGAAAGTGGTGACTTTTAAGGTTTTTGCACTAACTGGATCTCAGAATTGACACAACCAACCAGAATGAAATTTGTCATGTCATGAGTTCAACCCCAAGGGACAGGGCATGTCAAGTTTTGTGTAAATCCATTGATTGCTTGCAAAGTTATCAAAGTGCAACATTTTGAGGTTTAACATTAAAAAAATGCTACTGAACCTTAACTATAGGGACACAACCATGTCCCCATAATATACATATATATATTATGGTAGCACTACCATGCTACCATAGTTAGGGTTGAGAAACCATTTACACGTTAAACCTAAAATGTTGCACCTTAATAACTTTGCAACTGTTCAATGGATTTGCCTGACTTTTGGAATACATGATCAAAAACAATACATCTTGGGATCTGTCAACTTTCGTACCATTTGGATATACGGCTGCAGAGTTATTAAGCATGATGTGTGTGCGTGTTTACGCTTTTTTGGAATTCTTTGCTCATCTCTACAGGTCGCACAGTTTGAGCGACTGGTCCAAAATCTTCAGGAAACATGCGGCTGGGGTCCCCAATGTACCTTTTGAAGATTTCATGAAAAATATTAAACGATTCAAAGTTATTCAAAAAACAATTTTCCATTATAAGTCAATGGGAAAAGTTAACAAAAAGATCAATAGTGTCGCAAATGCAGTTTTAACTTTCTCAAATGGCCCTTTTACTGTTGCAAATCTGCCATTTTGTTTTCAGTTGGTCATCAGAAAAATGCATGTCATTTAAATTTGGGACCCTCTAGCAACCTAATTCTTTTTGTATTCACCTAGTCGGACCCTGAGGATGCTATGCATATCTTTATTTTGGGGTAAAACAAACCAGAAATATGTTTTTCAAATTTCTGGAAGTACTTTTGCAAAGTACTTTCGCACTTGTGACACTGTCAAATGAATTTGCAGAAGCGTTCATAAAGTTCGACAGTACTTTTCCAGGCTGTGGGAAAATGACAGCAATTTTTTGCCACCCTGCTGCAAAAGAACGGTCTGGTCTTGGGCTGAAATTTGGAGGGATCGCAGCCAACATCTCACAGATGTGTCTTTCAGTGTTTTGGTGAAAAAATATTACTGGGCAGCAAAGTTACGGCACTCCAAAACTGACACTTTTTCCCATAGAATAACATTACGGCAACCGCCGCATTACAGGAATCATTTGCTGCCCTGCTGCAAAATAATGGTTTGGTCTTGTGGGCTGAAATTTGGAGAGAAGAAAGTCAACATCTCACAGATGTGTATTTTACTGGTTTGGTGAAAAAATATTACAGGGAGACAAAGTTATGGCACTCCGAACTTCTCTTTTTTTCCCATAGGATAACATTATGGTATTCGTCGCGTCTTTCAGGGCCCGTATCTCGGAAACGGTGTGAGATACAGACTTTTCATCAGAAAAATGCTTTTGTGCAAAACTAGCCAGGAAAGTCATAAATCATATGACTTTTACATTTTTTTTCTACGTCGTATGGTTCCTGAGATATAAGCAATTTAGTATTCCAACTCCTCATTTTCTGCTCCGAGACCCATTATTATGCATACATTCTTTGTACTCGCTGTCTTTCTCTATGCAGCTTTTGGGGAAAACCAGCCTGTGTGCTTACATTACTGTTACCCTTACCGCTTCTGCTTGAGGTTTTGTAACCGTTTCACTTACTGTTCCCTTCTACGGCACCAAGTGTGTTACCCTTCGCGTTTTCATTTGTGCTTGCATTTGCGTTTTTTTAACCATTTGTGTCTACAGTACTGTTTATCTTTCTGTTTTGCTTTGTATCACCATGCATAACCATTTGTGTTTGCGGGCACCTTGTTACTATGTGACAAGACATCACATGGTGCCGCAGCATTACATTCACTATTTCTCATTATTCTTCTCAAAAATTAGGGAAATTAGAGGCAAAAAACTCTGTTTAATGCATTAGCTAGGGTTGATCCACAGTGACAAAAGTGAGGAAATTCAGTGTTAGGGTTGAAAGCCCCCCTTGGACCACCCCGGCCACACCCCCAACTGGCATCAGGGTGCGCATTGGGGTTGTTGGTCCTAACTCTCACCCCATTCTCCTATACCTCTGCTTCTTCACACATCTAATGGGGTGAGAGTTAGGGCCAGCAACTCAAATATGCATCCCGATGTCGGTTGGGGTGTGGGTGGGGATCCAAGGGGTCTTCAACCCTAACAATCAATTCTTCACTTTTGTTGCTGTGGAACAACCCTAACTAATGCATTAAATAGAGTTTTTTGCCTCAATATATATATATATGTATATAAATATATCTCAAGAGAAAGAAAGAGAAAGTTAGATAGATAGATAGACAGACAGACATAGATATTATGTGTACTGGACTTGTAATTAATCACATTGTCATAAGACTAAAATGTAATAACTGCTGCCTTGAGCCCCAGCTTATGTTATTCCACAGTAAACTTATTAATTATTTAAAAGTATGCTGATATGCTGTTTACCCATGACATCTTTTATAGTGGGCCTTTCCTTTGCCATCCCTAAGCATCACTTCAGTATGTGAATTTGATTAATAATGTTGGACAATCCATTTCTAACTAGAAATAATACAAGGAATTCCAATGTAAACAAGCTCAGTGATGTCATATATCAAGTTTTGTTAGATTGTACAAAATAATGAAACAAACCTATAAGGCAGGGACCCTATTTTAATACTGTATATCTTTGGGTTACTATAGGCATCCTTCTATTCTTCAGTCTGTGCCTTTTTAAATAATAATTTAGTTTGAATTAGCAATTCAGTTTCTAGTTCTGTGGAAATGAAAAGATTATCATTCACCATCCAATTAATTTCATCCTGCAAGTGATTAGCAGACATTAGTCCATCTGCATTGCAGCAGTTTATGATGATTAATTCCATTTTTTTAAAGAGACACCAGAAGTAGGGCATTGTCTCTGCATCAGAATAAGTAGCCACACTGTGTCATAAGTTTGGACACTGTTGATGTCATTGCATATGGCATCACCATGGCAATGTATATTTAAAGTCACCATTTTTATAGTGTAAAAATACCCAGATAAGGGTCACATATTTAACAAGGTTTTAGTATTTAGAGAGGTAATGCTTGGCTAAGTGCCTTACTTGCTGTTTAATGGTGGGTTTAAATAGAAAAAATTGTGATCACTGTTTTAACAACCTGATTAAATACATGTTGGATAAACGGGAGTCATGTGTGAGCTTTAACACACCAGGATGTATTCTTTCAGCTTAGGTCACTATATATTTTAAAATAATCCTAGATTGTTATGTTGATATGGTAAACTAGATAACAGATTCAGTTATCAGAGTAGGTAGGACTGACCCTTCTTAATAGCACCCCTGCCTGGTGCTTTTCATGATGTAATAAGGGGAGCTGAAAAAGGGACTGAAGGCAGGAATTAATGCCCTTTAAACTATGATAGGCAGTTTCCTCTGAGAAAGACCCCAGCTCCTGACAATTCCATAATGCATGGCGATACATGGGGCTGCACTACTTCACATAATATATTCACACTTGTTTGTTAGATGTGTGAATCTATTTTTCTTTTTACTCTGTCATACCTTAATGCACACTAAAATGCCTTGCATTAAAGCAATTTTTAAAATGTATTACCACCTTATAGGTTACTGTTGTATATTACATCTGCCAAGTACTTAAAATGCTTATGGAATTTCTTATGCAAGGAATGTGAGATAACATACAGCATGCTAACATTGGAACTTAGTATACTGCCTATCATAAAATTAATTATTTCATGCCTGTTGTGGCTATATTATTTTCAATGTTTTATCAAATCACAAACATTTTATCCTTGTCCTTTACAGGAAGCTTTTCAAACCTTCTGTTTCTTGGCATTTGCTGCAGTCTGCGTAGGAGGTGCTCTTTACCTGTACTTCATTCTGCCTGAAACAAAGAACAAGACCTTCACTGAAATCAGTCAGTCCTTTGCAAGAATCAAGAAGCTGTCAGTTGTGGAGGCATTAGGAGAACAACTTTCAAATCCAGATGGGAAAGAAGCTATGGATGCTGAGATACAAAATTTAGAGTTGTTGAGTGGCCAAATTAAAAAGAATAATGAATGCTTAGAGACTGAAAGTGCTTTATGAGTGAATGTGCACAGATAAATATCGAAATGCACCCTTATACCCATTATCAGTTGCACGCACTGTGTACTATGTTGGCAGTAATTGAATTCTCATGGAATGAGGATAGTCTCTCTATGGTAGAGATGTCCCATTCAGCACCAGGATGAGCATCAAAAGATAATAGTGAAAGCTATTTTGAAATTACAAAAAAAGGTGATGAGGGTGTTGCATGATATAAGATGTAGAGAAGATGAAAACCTATCTTGTTTAAACACATATTATGAGCAAACAGCAATGCTGGGAAAACTGATACAGAGACTACAGTAATATTATATAGGTCCTTGTTCTTCAGAGCCACGTTGTTTTAAGTATTTGTTTGCTGCTGAGTGTCCTATTAAACACATTTGGCCACTTCAAATTACTGTTCTGATATTTGCTGATGAAGAAATATAAATAAATTATGATGCAAATAACATTTGGAATGCTTGTCTTCACTAGTGCTCCATATTCTCATGTCCCATCAGAATCATCTTCTACAGCTACTGTATACATATTGGCTCCAGATCAGTTGCCATTTACCACAGAGTGAATTTACTTTTCTATTGTCTCCTTCTATAACAGAGTCAGATACTCCTTAAGCAGTTGGCCATTTTCTAGCTGAGACAGCAATACCACTGGAGCTAGAGGTTTGCCTTTAGTTACTCCTTCTCCAAACACACCTTTATCTTTAAAGAAGGCAACTGGAAGTGAGTAACTTGAAAGAATATTTCAGTTTAGTGGACCAGTAGTGAAGGAGAACCTGGCAGCATCATGTACAGTATTCTGACACCTTTCTCCAGTTTTCTATACTTCCATGAATGTTTTCCCATAGGGCATGGCTAATTATGTGCCCTTTTCGATACTAAGCTCAAGAGCTCATGTGTCAGTGCTTCATTAAGCATGTGGCATCCCTGTCACCCCTCCAAGTCAATGCCAAATTTAAGATTACTGATACCGTAGGTTTGATCCCTTGACCACATATTAATTTCCAGGCCACTTAGATAGTTTCTCCAGGATCATCAAGGAGCAGCTATGCACCAGAAGTACAGTGGAGTGCACACACCACATATGCAGCTAATGTGAAGTCTTCAGACTTGAAGTCTGACACTTTTAAACATAATTACACATTTGGGCATGTATACAGTCTGTTCTATCACCCCCAAAGGTATTTTTTTGTTTGTTTGTTTTTGAATAGTCATACTTTTCCTTAGTTAGTGTTATTTATGTAATACCTCAAAAGTCCAAGTGCCCCAGTCCCCAGAAAAGAAAAGGTGACTCAATCTCCATTTAGGTGCCCGTAGCCCTCGTCAGGAATAAAGTGTCAGGGTGGGGACGTTAATACAGTAATGTGCCTCCCCAAAAAACTGCCTACTTTCCTTTTTATTTTGCTTGAGTTTCCCTCTCAGACTTTCCCTCACCAGTGTCCCCTTCTTACAGAGTGGCACAACCTCAGTGCCACTTGAATAGAATGCCCAGCTCATGCTAGACAGTTGGTTCTCTCCCACATTGAGAAGAACTTGGTGTCATGAACACTGAGGGGTTACTTAAAGAGGTGACTTTGCAGGAAAAGCTAGAGCATGAGCCATCAATCAAAGACCATAGAAAACAATAGCCCCAGACTGGTCAGAGACAGCAGGAGGGACTCACCTCAGCCTTGTGGGGTCCTTTGCTGAATTCTAGCCAGTCCAATGAGTCAGTGCAGACTACAAGAGATCAAGTCCAGTGGTCACCTGTATACAGCAGTCAATGCAGCATGTGTGGCAATGGTTCCAGCAGCACAGGACAGGACATTCAGGAGCAAATTGACAGTCAAGAGTGAACAGCAGCAAGTCAGTCCATCATAGTGAGGGCTCTGTTTTGTCCCATTTATTATTTTATTTATTGTAAAAGTAAAGATGTCTGTTCCTAGTCAGTGGCTAGGCAAGCCACAGCAGTAAAAAGAGAGGCAAGAGGAAACGGCACCATAGTGAGGCTGCAATGATGAATCAGTGTGTAGGTATTAGGGAAGAGCAAGTCCCTTATCAGGAGACCACCCACAGTGTCACCACCACTGTATCCAGCCGGTAACAGCCACATCTCCTTCCCAGTCAACAAGTCCAGCAGCTTCACCCTGAGTCAGGGCAGTGAGTCAGCAGCAGCACCACAGGGCAGATGCTGACTGCCAAAATAAAAGTATTTTAAGCACTGCACAGTGTAGCAGGCAGTGGCCAAGGCCACAAGGAGGGGATCAGGACAGGGCCCCCAGCACAAACGCCTTGGAGAGTGGGCTATGTGATCAGGAGGCTCAGTTTGCATAATTTAAAGAAATTGAGCTCCAGGGGGTAGAGCAGAGGGGTGTGCAGGCCCCAGTGAAACAGAGGACCAGCAGGTAGGCAGCATAAATAATAAGCAAGGTTCTTTGTAAGATAGGAAGTGGGCAAAACAGGCCCTAATATTTAGGAATTGTCCAGAGGTTAGACTACAAGGGCAAAGCAGGCTCTTATTAAAATAAAGGAAGCCTACAAAGGGTGGAGAGAGAAAGAGGGATAGAAACAGGCCCCAGTCAAATAAAGGAAAGCCCAGGAGTTGCAGAGATCAAGAGAAGGAGCAGGGCACAGCACTGTCAAATAAGGAAGCACCGAAGAGTGGATTTAAGGGCAAGCAAGACACTGTTAAAGGAAGTACACATATAGTGGGCAGGGCATGGGGTAGGACAGGCCTCAGTGGTAATAGGCAAGCAGACTAATGGGAGAGAACAGCAGCAAGGCTAGTAGCCCATGAGAAGAGTGGGTAGGCCTAAAGCAGAATCTAGTAACCAGAGTCAGGGAACAGTTAACATCTCTTATTGCACTCCAGCCAGCAAAAGGGGAAAGGGAAATGAAGCAAGGTTCCCAGAATAGCAACATAGATGCCACAGGGCCCAGCACACATACCCCCAAGAAAGAGAGTAATCCCAAAGCATAGGGGAACTTTACTGCATATGGTGTATGCAAATTTGCCAGCTGGAATTTGATCCATGGAAGGGAAAGAACAACTGGAGCTGGAAGGGAAAGAACTGGAGCCATCGCATAGGCTATGAAAAGCTGAGATTGTTAGGTTTGCATAGATTATGTAAGAGATTGCCACCCTACTGTTTAAACATAAATCTTAAGTGTATGGCTGCGGGAAGGAGGGCATAGACCATGGTCCACTTGTAGCTAATATTATCCAAGCAATTTAATCCAGATTTCCCCTGACATACTGTCTTTTCTGTTAGGGTGCCACTGGCTACAGAATGAACATTTCAAAGTGCAGCTGTTATGCAAATGATTGTGCTGAGTCTTGAACGAATATTTTGAAAATGTGAATTGTCAGTGTATTTAAAGTGACAGTGCGAAATCGCAGAAAAACAGATTTGAAGCTGCTGCCAGGATGGGGGATGATTTAGTGCATTAACAAAACAGATGCTGACGTGTTGTGCTGGACATCCATTGTGGGAGTTTTTGCTAATCGATGGTATAGGGTGTGAAATGAGTCTCTTTGCGGATGACTCCAAGATGGGAGCAGTAGTTGAGGGAGAAGAGGGGAGGTTGGCCCTGCAAGGACCTGGACACCCTGGAAGCTGGGCTCACACATGGAAATTAAATTTCAATATCACCAAGTGCAAGGTGTTGCATCTTGGTCGAGAAACCCTAAACACAGGTACACCCTGGGAGGAGGTGCTGGAAGCCTCAACAGGGAAAAAGACCTAGGGGTCATGGTGGATACATGTATGAATAACTCTGAGCAGTGCAGGAGAGCAGCTAGCAAGGCAAACAGGATGTTGGGATGCATCATGAGGGGATCACCTCTAGGAGCAAGGAAGTGATTCTGCCGCTGTACAATGGACTGGTTAGACCACACCTTGAGTACTGTGTACAGTACTGGAGACCACTTGAAGAGGGACATACAGCTCCTGGAGAGGGGTTCAGAGGAGGCAACAAAGATGATACGAGGGCTAGGGGATATTGACTTACGAGGACAGACTTGAGAGCTCTGCCTGTTTTCATTGGAGGAGAGGAGAGACAGGGGACATGATTGAGGTCTTCAAGTACCTCAAGGGAATAAATAGGGTAAACATGGAGGGATCTTTAGACTAAAGCAGGGAGGCATCACCAGAGGGCATGGTTTGAAGTTGGAAGGTGGAAGGGTGAGGGGAAAAGAGGAGGAGGTTTTCACTGAGAGGGTGGTGGACCCTTGGAATGCTCTGCCTGGTGAGCTGGTTCAGAGATCCACAGTGGAGGGCTTTAAGAGAGGTGGGACAGACACAGAAAGTGGATGTATCAGATGATGGCCTGTCCGGGGGTGGGGATGGATGATAGGGGTTTCTGGAGCACAAGGGATGGGAGGGTCTCTGCACCCAACTAAGGATCTAGGTTCGAGCAGACTTGATAGACCATAAGGCCTAATCTGCTGGCAAATAGTATGTAATCTTTAATGAAAGCTTCTGTAACACCTAGGTGGCATTATCACAAGGGCTACTACCCCTGCCTGCTTGGCTTGTAGCAGGTTAAGGGGCCTGGGTAATGAAATATGTTCCTCCACCTGGAGGTCAGGACTGTTAGTGGTCAAGCTAACCTGGGCGTAGCCCTTCGGGACACTGTAACCACCCTCTTTCCTTTCTAGTGGCCTGAACAATATACAATAATTACTTTCACAATGACCCTTATTCACCAGGCAATTACCCACACTGTTTCACTTGCCACCAGGGCTCGTTCCTCTAGCTTGACACTTGGGACCCCCTGTAAAAAAAGGTTAAGCACAGAAAACAGCAACAGTACAATACTTTTGGCACAAACTGGAACCACAGTCAGGGTAAATGCAAACAAAGTTAAATCTGATTTATGCAGGGGTACTTGAACAAGGGAGGGGCATAATCAGGTTGATTTGCCTAAAAGCTATAGTAATCAGGCAGTCATACATGCAGTTCAGAGTCCCTACACAGTCACACACTCTGGGTACCCAGGTAGGAAAATGGTGGGCTAGCCAGGAACATTGCAGCTGGTTGGGGCCCAGTGATAGAAGAAAGCAACATGCACAAACACACTATTTGTAATATGGAGCCGGAGGGCTCAGTTTGTGAAAGAAAAGGCAACAAGACAATCAGATGACAACACTTTTAGGTTTAGCTGTTGTTGCAGGGAGCAACCCTGATGTTTACTCATGATACCCAATACTGAGCACAGGCAGGACAAAATCAAGACTGCAGGCTGTTGAGCTGGAGTGCCCGGAGAATCATGGCCCACACGAATCACTGAGGCATCGTTCCTGTTCAAGGCATTGAGCAGGGGGCTGATCCCCAGGCTGGTCTCTCATCGATGACTTTCTCTGCATAGCAGATATTCTGGCTGGGCCAGTGTAGAGGGCCCAGGCAAATGAAAATGGATAGGCATTCAGTCCATGGAGCTGGATACAGCCTCCAGCAAGCAAAACACAGTTCAGACACACAGTGGAGAACCAAATCACACCCCACTATAAGCGTATAGCACATTTATATGTAAGGAAATTCCACTGTACCAGGCAAATGGCTCTCTGGTCGCAGAGAGGTTATAGAGTCTCTGCACAATCTGGGAGTTCAGAGGGTAGCTGGAAGTCCTGACAAGCCGATCGCATTTAGCAAATCTTCAGTCTTCTTCAGGTTAAAGCCTGGTCACAATTTAGTGGTTAATTCGCTGTCCAAATTCGGATTCAGTCCGAAAAAAGCACAAGTTCCCTCTCAGGAACAGCAGGCAGACATGCAGGCCAAACTTAGGCAGTTCCATAGTTCTCCCACACAAATCCACTATGGATTGCTGCTCAAACTATCTTGAGCTATTACTTCTTCACTTCTTAACTCAGATGTAACTGAAACTGCAAGCAGTGTGGGACTTTCCCCAAGATCCAAAAGGTTCAGTTGGCTGATCTGTCTGTCAGTCACACCAAGGGCTCCCCCTCCATGTTATTTTAGGCACCAAATGCCCAAAACTACAATTCCTACAAGTTTCGGCCCCACCAAGCCCCTGTAGGCAGGTTTTATTTTTGAGTCCCAAATGTACTGATTTGCCCATTCTGCAGTCCAGGACCAAGATGATCGAAACAAACAGAACTGTCCATGCTGCAAAGAAGGCAGGTTAGAACAAACTGCAATATTATTACTACTCTAATAAATGATCAGCAAACAAGTACATCTTCTAACAGAGCTGCCTCTCAGATTAATTATGACTGCAATCCAGGCAGCTCTTAAAGAGACAGTACACAGAGGCTATACAGGCACTTGCTGGTAATACATTTAAACTGCTAAAACACAGAACACCAGCCTGGCAGTGAGCATTTAGGCAAGCTCAAGGAAGACTTTTCGGGAACCCCCATTTGTAGGGGGGTTACACTTCTGTTAATCTTTAATTAATGCTTCTATTGTGGGTGCTGTAGGGGAAAAAGTCAGGTGAGGGCTTGTTGCAGAGGGTAGGAGGATGTTTTATTAAACATGATTGGGATTACAAGGAGGATGAGGGGCTGTTTTTTAACTCACCCCTAAGGTACACAAATAACAAATATGAATACCAAATTTCATAATATGTGGTGCCCCAAATACAAATGTTTGGCCAAATATTCAATATAAGGTATTCGCCCACCCCTAGTACTTGGAGGTTCCTTTGTTCATATTCTTCTCCACCACATCCTGTACAGTGCCCAACAGATCCATACAAACTCTGGGGTGGCATTGTACAAATTTTAAAAATATCTGGTTATAGAGTGATTTTAGTACAGTAGTATTCATAGATGTGATTCTAGAAGTACAGTAATAATAATAAAGCTGTTGAGGTTCAAAAGTGAAACTGTAGTGTTTGCACCTCTTTTCCTTGTTCCAGTTTCTGTGGCTCACTTGCTCAATAAACCGGTCCCATTTTGAGAGCTGTGTCTCCTACCTCTCTGTTCTGCTGAAACTTCTGTTGTGTAAACAAATAGTCAAAGAACCAACTTACTCACAAATTGACTAAGACAGCACACCTTAATCAGAGATCTGACAGGCTGTCAAATCTCACTCAACTCAGAATATTCTGCTCACTTCACCTAGTATAGACAGAGACAAGGTTGGTTGGTTAAGGTTCTTAGATTTCTTGGCTCACTTCAGGGTCCCGTATTAATGTAGCCTTTTTCCCATCCAAGATCCATTTTTCTAATTACTTAACACTTCCAAAACCCAGTGACATCAGTTGAGCTGAAGATTAACATAAAGCAGAACACAGTGACATCAGATGAGCCGATGTCACTTTGTTCTACTTCATTATAGTCTTCAGCTCAACTGATGTCACTGGGTTCCAGAACTGATAAGTAATTAAAACAATAGTTTTTCAATGATGAATGTTTGCTTGCTTTTTTTGCTGTGTAGATGTTGGATATAGATAGCACAGAGGCAAAAATTAAAAAATTAATGACAAGAGTTATAATAGTGAAATTGTCTACATTAGGGTAATTGTTTTAATGAATTTCCCTATTTGTGACTATGAAATTTTATCCTCATTCATGGAGGTCCCTTTAGAAACTGAATAGTAGAACAGTGGCGATATTTTGAGCTCCATTTGTTATGTCAACCCACTTCTTATGTTAGACTACATGGACTCGTCAGACCATGACACACACATCGATCACTTGTGAGGGAAGGCTCCCCAGTCTGTCACAGGGCGTTGCCTGCATGACAACACTACACAGTACTGGGTAGTACTCACCAAAAATCCTAATGTGGTTGCTGTAATGAATCCTGGCTGCTGGAAAGATCTCACATAGTGAAATAGCACTCCTTGTTACACCCTCCTTTGAAGGGACCTTGTAGGCAAATTGTCTGAATTATGTCTTCTGTACATTAAAGACCACCTTTAGGCCTCACTGCTCACTGTTACAGCTCCTGACTCATCCTGAGTGTTCCTAGTGGCCAACATTGGACTGAGACATGGGAGCAAGTATCTAACTGTGTCAGTCACCTACTGTACATTTCCCCTAGCATGGGTGACTCTGGATTTGACTCCTTACTTGGGCACATTAGTTGCCTGAACCAAAGGCATGAAAAGCTAATCCTAGGCAACTTTAACATCACCTGCTTTATCTTAACTCCAAGTGATACAAAAACAAACTGTCTGACCTCTAAATCTGCCAGATGGTTAAATCCCCCGCTCATATCAACTACAAAAACATCAAAAAAACACTTATTGACTGGATCCTGGCATTCCAACATGAAAGGTTCTTACATGCAGATGTACTACCAGATCTACTTAGTGATCAGACTCTGATCTACTGCTCCTGGTCAGCCAGAAGGCAGAGACCCCCACCAAAATTCATCTACACCTACTGTATAAAGGAAGACAGACTGATTGAATTTAGAAACTACCTCCATCATACTGACTGGCATTTTCTGTACTGCATTTCAGACATCAACTCACCTTTGATTTCTTCTCCCAGGCCCTCCAAAACTGTGTGACCACTTTGCCCACTAGGAAGAAAAAAATAAAAGGAGACAATAATCACTGGCTTATTTTGGAACTCCTCATTCTCTTCAAATGAGGGGACAAACTGTGGGCCTTATATAAAAATCTGGGCTCCCTTAAGGCCCTACTAAAATACATGGAGCTGAAAAACCAGTACTAATCTGCTATTCAAAAATCCAAAAGCAAATTCTGCAAAACAATTCTCCATGAACCTCATAACAATCCCAGTAAACTATGAGAAACTATAAGTGAAGTCCTGGGTTGAAAAAGCTGCTTCACCCACAACATCCTAAATGTCAATGAAGCGAACACCACTGACCCACAACCCATCACTGAGTCCTTCAATTCCTTCTTCATGAATGTAGGGAAAGACATGCTGACCGGTACCCTGCCAGCTGCCCCAGTCTCCCAAGGACTCCCAGTCCTTTCTAGAACTGGTAGACCCAAATTCAGTTTTAAATGGGTAATCATGAAAACAATTAAAAAATACCTGTTATGAAGTTTTGTGCCATAACTGATTTAATATTTTGGTTTTAACAAGCCTAAGTTGCCCATCAATATGCTTGTAGGTGTACATATAGGTTGGACGTAGTCTTAAATACCCATGCCATAGTTCATAATTTTTAAACATCATTTCATATTTGGCTATACTAAGATCTTATTTGCTTGCAAAATTATTTATAGTCTGTATACTTAATGATGAAGCACTCTGTTGCCTTGTGAAAAGTGATCACCCATTAATACTAGTTCATTCATACTAGCTAACTGCTTATGTCTTACTTAATCTTTGTATGTTTATATCGAGTTTTCTACAATAAAGATGTTCAATATAAAAAAAATACCTGCTAAGCACAGCCTGTGAAACAAGAATTGGACACAACACATTGGATATGAAGATACTTAAAATGGCCATAGAAGAATTGACCCTACCAATACAAAAATTGTTCTGCTTCCGTCTCCAATATGGCTCCCTCCCTGACATCTGAAAACAAGCCAGTGTAGTCCTAAACTTTAAATCTGGAGACAACTCAGTGGTCTTTAACTACAGGTCCATCTTTATCCTCTCCCTGTTCTCTAAATCTTAGGGAAAATTGTTAAAGATCAACTGATGACCTGCATCTCGGATCATGATCTCCTAGCTGACAAACAACACAGGTTCAGAAAATGGCACAGCATGGCAACTGCTCTAATTGTGCTAACACAAGAACTCCAAGTGCATACAGCCCTAAACAAGAAAGAAAATGTTGGTGCAGCCTTTCTTGATATCTCCAAGGTCTTTGACTTTGTTAACCACAGCCTCCTACTTGTCAAGCTCCAGGAGATGGACCTATCAGCTGAGGATACAGTGTGGTTCTTGGACTACTCATCCAACAGAGCTCAAAAAACCTGATGAGAATTGTTTTCTTCTTGTCACTGGAGTCCTGCGAGGCTCAATTATTGGACCACAAGTGTTCTGCCTTTTTCTCAACAAGGTACCTAAAGCATGTGTCCACTCCAAAGCATTACTTTATGCTGAAGAGTCATCCTCACATCCCACCGTGATCTGGAGTCTCTGGGAGACAACCTGCGATCTTACTTCAGGAGGCTGTGCAACAGGTTCACCATAAACATGCTGGTCATTAATGCTCCCCAAAAAATCCATAAGTTTTGGTAGCAGCTATGCTCTAAAGAACGTACCCAAGCTGCACATAATAACACCACCTAGGGACCCCATTGAACAGATCCAGGTCTTCAAGTACCTGGGCACACATCTGGACACCATGCTGTCCTTCACATCTAATGTCAACTATCTGGTCAAAAACATTCACCAATGCCTTGGCTTCCTATACTAACACAGGACCAACCTCACCTCCGATGTTAAAAAAAACTACTTGTCTCCAGCCTCGTCATCTTGGTGATTGACTATGGTGTAGTCATCTACTCTGCTGCTAAAAACATTGTCTTCAGAAGAATTTTAGCTGCTTTCAACCATGCTTGCAGATTTACACTAAACATGATATCTGACTACCACCATTGTGACCTTTACATTGCCTCTAACTAGCTTTATTTCCACTTCCATGCTAACCTCAACAAAGCCCTTCTGTGCAAGAAAACTCATCTTGGTCAAATGCTGCAGGGTGTCTGAAACCTTTTCTCGCTTGTCAGTACCAGCTACTGAATTCAATTCATGTGGGACCTAAAACTGCTCCTACCTATCAGGAAAACAACACTTGGCCAGCACTCTTGTGTGTCATGAGCAGTCAATGCCTGGATATCTTTGACCACAGCTATTACTACTCTCCCCAGCCTCTCCTCCTTCAAGGTCCAAGTCACTGCCTACTTTTTCTATAAACTTCACTGCATGTGTGCTTAGTCTGTATCTGCCAAAATCTTGCTTCCTCCGGTCAAGATCCTGTCTCCTGTAGATTCTCTCTGCTGGTGTGGATGTCTGACATGAACATACGAATGTACCAGCAGATAAAGACCTTATGGTCTATTATTGCAACAAAATGTCCTGCACACACCCACTGAAATGTGTCAGGTTTTAGGGCTACTATGCCTGAATAAATTCAACATTTGTATATTTAGACCTGTGCCCTTGTTCTTTATCTGAGGTTGGTGTGTGCAGGACTTTTTGTTGCAATGATTGAAGTTAGTCTTTTGCACCACCTTATCCTTGTGCATTCTTCTGAGTATTTGGCTGTGCACCTTATGGTATATCTAGCTTTCCTTAGAGTGCAGTTTCCACTGAGTTTACAGAGGGAACTGCCTCCTCCCCATGTCCCCTTCAATCCCCTTTTAACTACCCATCTGCCCATTTCTGCCCCCACCTGAAACTTCCCCGTCAATCTGTCCTATCGTCTCTTGAAGCTGTCCACTGTTTTGTGGGATACCACCTCCTATGGCAACTCATTCCACTTAGCTACCACCCCCTCTGTGAAAAAGTGTCTCCTCATCTCCCTCCAGAACCTTTCCTCCACCAGCTTCAGGCTGTTACTCCTTGTAGTCTTCTTTCCACTAAAGCTGAGGAGGCCTTAAGTGCTCACCCTCTTTATACCTTTAAGGCACTTGAAGATCTCAGTCATGCCTCCCTTGTGTCCTCAAGAGAGTACATACTGAGCCCCCTGAGCCTCTCCTCCCAGGTGTTGCCTTGCTGGCCCTGGATCATATTGATTTCCCTTTTCTGGACCATTTACAGCAAGTTGATATCCTTCTGAAGATAATATTGCACTCTATACTGTAGGTACGGTCTCACTACAGACCCATATAGCATCAGAATGACCTCTGCCTTCCTGCTGGTAATTCCCCTCACTATACAGACCAGAGTCGAATTTGCTTGGGCTGCAGCTGTCCTGCAATGCACCAGGTGTTTCAGGTCCTTCATGATAATTAAACCCAGGTCCTTTTCTTTCTGTAAAGCATTAGCATTGAACCCCTGTTGCCAAATGCCATACCACATTTCTAGACTAGACAGGTCTTCCCTGAATTCCTGTCTCCCATCTTCCATGTCCATTCTCCCACACAGCTTTGTGCTGTCTATGAACAGGCAGCTTTTACCCTTGACCCCACCTGCAATGTCACTTATGAATATGGTGAAAAACACTGGACTGAGTACAGAGCCCTGTATGACACCACTAGTTAGAAGACTAGCTTTTGAGATCCCCCCCCACTACCACCTTTTCACTTCTGTCCTGCAGCCAATGTCTGACCCACCCAACAAGCTCCTTACTCATATGTCTTCTAGTTTCCTGAGGTACAGAGTCAAAGGCATTGCTGAAATCCAGATACAGGCCATCAACTACTTGGCCCCTGTTCACTGTTCTGGTGACCCAAAGACATCAATTAGGTTAGATCTGTCAGGACTTGCCTGACACAAGCCCATGCTGCCTCATGTCCTGAAGCCCATTACCTTCTAGAAAGCTCACCAATCTCTCTTTCAGGATGGTCTCCATCAGCTTACCCACTACTGAGATCAGGCTGACTGGCCTATAGATCCCTGGTTCATCCTTTGGCCTACTTTTATGGAGAGGCACAACATGTGCAGTTCACCAATCCTGGAGCATGATCCCTGACTCCAGAGAGGTGTTAAACAGGTCTGCAAGGGGATCCGCAAGTACCTCTTCCAGTCCCTTTAGGACCCTTGGATGCATGTCATCTGGCCCTGGAAATTTAATCACCTTCAGGGCCCTTAGGCCATTAAATATCCACTCAGTTTGAATGATGCTATCCTTGACTTCCTCCCTCCCAGTCCCCACCCCTCATTCCCTTGTGGAACTGGTCCATCCTTCTCACTAGTGAATACTGAACAGAAGTACTTGTTAAGTACATCCACTTTTTCTTTACTACCAACTGACAAACCACCTTCCTTTTTTAATCTATCTCATCATTTATGTTCCTCTTCTCCCTTATATTAGAAAAAGGCTTTCTCCTTTGTTTTTACCCTGGTGCTAGCTGCACTTTCCTTGTAGCCTATGCCACCCTAACTGCTCTGTTTGCCTCCCTTGACTTAGTGGAGTCATCCACCCTGTCCTCCTCCTTCTGAGTATGTTTATACTTATTGGGGGCTGCCCTCTTGTCACTTACAGTTTTTTGGATTTGCAAATATACAGATCTAGGAGAAATGCCTGCACAAAGGCTGTCCACTCTGTAAAGGCTGCTTACTTTAAATTCCACTTTCATTCTAACCTAAGCTCAACCTCAAAATTCTCCATCATCATCCACTCCTTCTGACCCCCTCTCAGTCAGCCCCCCAACCCTCATCATAAATGGCTCCTTGGTCTCTATCCCCTCCTTTATGCCCACTATCTTTTTTACTTTTTATTTTAATCTGTTAACCTGGTAAGAGCACTGGATAATAAAAACCCTTTTTCAGGTCTGACCCATCATAATACAAAAAAGTCATAACAACACAGCTATTAACACATCAAATATAGTACAAATACAAACAAAGAACAATTACATGTGAAATAACCTACATATAATAAAATAGTATATGAAACATATCAGTTATAGCATACACAAACATCCTTGGGCAATAAATATTCTTTCAGCCTCGATTTAAACACTTGCAAAGACATTGCAAAACATAACACATAAGGAAGTGAATTCTTAAAAACTGGGGCTATTGTGGAAAAAGAATGAGAACCCATTTTAGATTTGCATAATGGAATTGTTAAAAAAATACCAGATGCTGAATACAAATTAGATACTGGAGTATGAACCATAACAAGATCCTGAAGAGGATAATATGATTTACTATGAATTACTCTGAAGGTTTGACATCCTAAGAAGTAAGCAAATGTGTCTCCTCGAGACAATCATCTCAACTGAGAATAAAGTAATCAATGGTGCAAACGTGGAGAAGTGGCCAGCACAAAACAGAATATATTATTATATGCTACCTTCAGAATACTACTTTCCTTGATAGCAGGATTATAATAGAGACTAGCATTCTACTCTAAATGGGGTAGTAGTGAATCAACTGCAATTGAATATTGAGATGCAAATGAAAAATATTGTTTTAAATTGTACAGAATACCCAATTTACTATTAATAGTGTGGCTAACTGAAGTCACTTGAGGCAAAAATGACAAACTTGTATCCAAAAGAACACCCAAGTATCTAAATTCTGATACTTGTCCAATGTGTTTTCCACTTAAATCATGTATCTGCAAACTAGAATTATTCTTAATCATAAAGGAAGAACCAAAAAGCATTTATTTATATATTTTTTGTTTTTTTTACATTCAAAACCATAGCATTCTGTACAAACCATGAACAGATTTTTGGAAATCTGCTTCAAGAGAAGCAGTTAACTGGTCACTTGTCCTAGACTGATGGAAAACTAATAAATCATCTGCATAGAGGAGCATGTTACAAGAACAGCACAAAAAAGGAAGTTGATTGATAAAAAAGAAAAACAATAGGGGTCCCAATATGGACCCCTGAGGCACCCCACACTAAGATTACATGCATCATACTGTATACAATTAACATAAACAACGTGTGAATGCTCCATCAGATAATTACTGATCCAATTTACAACCCCTGAAGAAAAACCCAAATCACCAAGCTTGACCTGGTCAGGTCCATGAACACAGCCCCTGCTATTAATCCTTGCTCAAAATCCACAAAGGATGGTGTTTGTGAACCTGACCAAGGCAGTATCCATCCCATGATTCCTTCTAAATCTGTGCTGCTGAGGATACATCAAATTATAAGACTCTGAGTAATGTATTATCTGATCTGAAACCAATTTCTCCAATATTTCACTTAAAGGATTTAAAATGGAGATTGCTCTAAAACCCTCTGCCACAGCAGCACTGGGTTTCTTGGGAATAATCACTTCAAACTTAGAAACATAGAAACATAGACTTTGACAGCAGATATGGACCGCTTGGCCCACCTAGTCTGCCCATTTCCCTACCTACAGGATAGGCCGCAGATCCTAGTTAACCAACAGCCTATTTCTTCCTACCCCCCACCCACAAGAATTGCCTTATGTCTGTCCCATGCATTCTTGAATTCTCCCATAGTTTTAGACCCCACAACCTCCTCAGGAAGGCTGTTCCATGCATCCACTACCATCTCTGTGAAAAAATACTTCCTCACATTGCACGGGACCCCCCCCATATTTAAATTGTCTTCCTTGTTCTTGCACATCTCTTTTTCTGAAAGATGCTACCCTCTTGGACTTTGTTGATTCCACTGAGGTACTTAAAAGTTTCTATCATGTCCCCCTCTCCCTTCTTTCCTCAAGGGTGTACATGAAGCTCCATTAGTCTCTCTCTCACGGCTTCTCTTGCAGACCCTGCACCATTTTAGTTGCCCTCCTCTGGACTGCCTCTATCCTGTCTATGTCCTTGCGGAGATGGGGTCTCCAGAACTGGATGCAGTACTCAGATGGGGTCTCACCAACTGTCTGTACAGAGTGATAACAACTCCTGTTTTCTACTGGTGATGCCTCTCCTATGCATCCCAGTAAACCTCCAGCCCTCCCTACTGCCTTCTCACATTGCTTGCTAACCTTAATGTCATCTGATATGATTACCCCCAGGTACCTTTCCTTTTTTGTTGTTGTTACTACCGCCCCTTCCCACTGTGTAATCTTCCCCTGGGTTCTTGTTTCCCAGGTGCATTATTTTGCACTTCTTTGCATTGAATCCTAGCTGCATACTTCTGACCATTCCTCCAACCTTGCCAAGTCCCTTCTCATCCTTTCCACACCTCCTTGTGTATCAACCCTGTTGCAGATGTTTATGTCATCTGCAAGGAGGCATACCTTTCCTTCCAGTCCCTCTGAAATGTAACTAATAAAGACATTAAAAAGGACTGGACCCAGTACTGAACCCTGTGGTACCCCACTAGTAACCCCTCTTTCTTCAGAGTGGAATCCATTTACAACTACCTTCTGTGTCCTGTTGTCCAGCCAATGTTTTACTCAGGCTACCACCCTGGGACCCACTCCCAGGCTGGTTAATTTGACTATTAATCTTTTGTGTGGGTCTGTGTCAAATGCCTTGCTAAAGTCTAGGTAGGCCATGTCCACAGCCCCTCCCTGGTCTACTACTTTGGTCACCCAGTCAAAGAAATCTATTAGATTCGTCTGACATGACCTTCCCACTGTGAACCAATGCTGCCTTGGGTCACTTGCCCCACTGGCCTCTAGGTACTCAATAATTCTTTCCTTCGGAAGTGACTCCATCACTTTCCCTACCACAGAGGTCAAACTGACAGGTCTATAGTTTTCTGCCTCTGTCTTGGTCCCACTTTTGTGAAGGGGAATCACATCCACCTTCCTCCAGTCCTCAGGTACCACAGCATCCTCCCATGATTTATTAAAAAATGTAGTCAGTGGTTTCACTAGTTTCCCCCTTAATTCTTTTAGAATTCTGGGGTGAATTCCATCAGGCCCCATTGCTTTGTCCACCTTCAGTTTCAGGAGTTCTTGCAGAACCCTTTCTCCAGTGAAAGGGCTGGGATCGACCTCCCTATCAACAGTGCTTCTGTTAATTGGATTAGGCACTTCCCCCACCTCTTTTGTGAATACTGAGCAGAAATATTCGTTCAGTATCCCTGCTTTTTCACTGTCCCCCTTTGCCCACCCACCATTCATTCTATTCAGCCTCAGTATCCCTCCCTTTGTCTTTCTATGCTCTCTGATGTATCTATAAAAGATTTTATCCCCCTTCTTAAACAAGTTGGCTATCTTTTCCTCAGTTTGGGCCTTTGCTATTCTGACTTCCCTCCCTGCTTCCCTCTGCCTTAACTGGTACAGCTCTCTGTCCTGCTCCTTCTGTGTTTCCTTATACTTCCTGAATGCTATCTTTTTCTGCCTGACTTTCCCAGCCACCTCTTTTGAGAACCATAGTGGCTTTTTCTTTCATTTTGATTTGTTTATTTGCTTCACACAAAGGCTTGTTGCCTCTGTGATGGCAGTTTTGAGGACTCCCCATTGTTGCTCCACCCCTCCTTCTAGCCTGCTTGCTAGTACTTTTCTGAGGCACTCTCCCATCTTGCCAAAGTCAGACCTCCTGAAGTCCATTACCCTCACTTTTGTATGGCTTGACTCTGTAGCTGAGTTTAACATGAACCCCACTGTTTGATGGTCACTTGTTCCCAGATGGCAACCCACTTCTAGATCTGAGATCCCCTCACTGCCCCCATTTGAGAGTATGAGGTCTAAGATTACTCCCTTATGAGTGGGTTCCGAAACTAGCTGCCTGAGGCCTGCCACCTGTAGGGCATCGACAATGGCCCTGCTCTTGGATGTGGCTGCAGCAAATGTGCTCCAGTTAACATTTGGCATATTCAGATCTCTCATCAACAGTATCTCCCCTTTCTCTGCCATCCTAAGAATGCCTTCTATCATATCCTTGTCCATTCCCTTCCCCTGACATGGGGGACTGTACACAACCCCTGTGCAGATTGTGGTGCCCTTTCCAGTCTCCAAGGTGACCCACAGTGTCTCCTCTCCTCCCTGTTTACTCTTTGTTCAGTTGCTTTTATCCTTCCTTTACATAGGGAGCTACACCTCCCCCTCTTCTCTCCTGCCTGTCTCTCCTGTAGGTTATGTACCCTGGTATGTTAACATCCCAGTCATGGTTCTCTGTGTACCATGTTTCTGTGACTACTATGATATCCAGGCATCCCTCTTCCATCAAGGCCACCAGCTCAGGGAGCTTGTTGCCCAGACTACGGGCATTGGTACTCATTACTCTCCATTTCCTGATTGCCTTACTCCTTTTTGCTCCATCCCTGTCCTTCTTGCCTTTGTCACTTTCACCATTTACCCCTGCCCTTCTCCCTATCGCCACCTCTATGTTGGTGTTTAATGCACTTACTACCATGATTTTGGGGGGGGCTAGGATTTCCCTGCTCTTTTCCAGTGCCTCCCCCCTTGGCTATTTTAAATGCTTGCCAATGAAGCATTTAAACCTATCACCTAGGATCCTGGTTCCCCTCCTGGACAGATGCAGCCCGTCATGCCAGTATAGGCTCGCATCACTCCAGGTGGACCCCCAGTCCCTAATGAAGCCAAATCCCTGAGCTCTGTACCAGTTTTTCAACCACTGATTGAATTCCATGGTGCAGAACACCCTAGCCTCTCCTATGCCATAGATGGACAGCACCTCCGAAAAGGTTATCGTGCGTGCTACTTGTCTAAGGCCCCTCCCCAATTCCACAAACTGTTCCTGCACTGCTCTAATCCCTTTCTTAGCCAGGTCATTTGTCCCTAGGTGGACAATGACATCCAGCTCCCTCCCCGCTGCAGCTGCTCTGGCAATCCTGAGGATTTGCTTCCTGTCCATCCAAGCCATGGTGCCAGGTAGGCACCTTACCCTCTCCCCTTCCTCCCAAAGTTCTACCTTCCTAACAATGGAGTCCCCCACCAGGAGTTGTTTCCTTTCCCTGTTGGGTCCCCTGCCACCCTCCTGTGGGTCTCCTTTGTGGAGGTTCCCAGCATCCTCCTTGGTCTCCACTGCAGGTGCCTCCATAGAGGAACCACACTTTGCCAGAATGGCATAGGAATTGTGGAGAGGTATAACTGGAGGGATGCACCTCTGTTCCACCACCCTCACCCTCCCTGAACCCACTGTGGTCCAACTGCTCCTCTTTCTTGGCAACTTCTGAGGCAACAGCTGTGGCACTGGTGGTCCCTGGATGAAGGAGGAGGTCCCATGAATCCTGGCCAACTCATCCTGGAGATGAGCAACCTCTTCCCTCAGCCCAGAGAGGTGCCTGCAGATGGGACAACACCGCATCCTCCAGAACATCTCCCAGAAGACTGCTGTTCCACAGACAAACTGAAGGAACAATACCGGTGGTTAGGCACAGATTAAAGATAAGAGAAAGAGGGTCTCCCCATCCCCAGGCCCCAGGCTTACCCCCCCAGGTGGAGCTGCCAGGAGGGTGCCCCCTTCCAGCAAACAGTCCTCTGAGCCCAGGCTTGCCCCAGAGGGCGGGGTCATGGAAGTGGGATCCCTCCCCCTTGGTGGACCTTTTGTCTGCAGCAGGGAGTAGAGGCAGAGGTGGGGACCATCATTAGCAGCTGGCATTATTTTTTGCAAATTTTTCTGTGGACATGGAGATGTGCAATGATGCCAGTGTCTGCCCCATCCCCCTGACATGTACCCCCAGCCTCCACCAGAGGTCCACATCGTGAGACACTCTTCCCCCCCCCAGAGAAGGAAAGCAATCTCTGGGATGCTCAGTCCTTTTCCCCCTCTGCCAGCCCTCCAACTTCAGAGTCCATCCCCAAATCCGGGATGTTGGCACCATAGATAGACACCGTGCTGCTGTGCCGGTGGGCCTGCGACTTGATCAAGCACCTTTAATATCTTTATTGCAGATTTTTCCCTGGTAGACAAAAGTGAATTAACAGTACTCTAAAACCATTTTGAATCTGAGAGTCCTGAATTAAATTTGACCCTATAATGCTAATTTTTGGCAGCTGTCACCATACTACTAACTTTATTTCTAAGAGACCTGTAAATATTCAATAATGAAACTGAAGGTGTGCACTTATAATCTGACCATGCCTGATCTCTTAGCCTAATATGTTCCTTTATAGCATTCATAAACCAATAATTTTCAGTACCCATAACTCTTATTTTATGTATTGGAAACATGCAGTTCTGAACATGAAACAACTGAGAACAAAAAATCTACTGCACAGTCTGGATCTGGAATTGAACTCAAAAAAGATCAATCAATCAAACGCAACTCTTCATCTAACATTTCAAGATTTACCCTCTTAAAATTGCAAAAATGATAACATGAGATGGTAATTCATGCCTTTTAAAGTTTAATGTACAGTACGTAGCCTTATGGTCACTAACCTAGACACTAAGAACATTAGCTGTCAGGACAATATTCGGTTTATTTACAACTGCCCTATTGAGAAATGAGTGATTGTCAGTAAGATAATTTAATCTAGTTGGTTTACTGATTAATTGTGACAAACTATATGTATTTAAACATGATTCAAGACCAAGGCTAGCATGATTTAACCAGTTCACATTCATATCACCCACAGAGACAAAATCTTGATTGTGAACAAATGCATTGGAAAACACCATGAATTTCTTTAGACCATCAATTCCACATTATAGACACCCCACAATAACCTTCTTACAACCTCCTAGCCCACTGTAAAATTAGCCAGTCAAGGTCAGAGTGCAAATTGAGGCTAGATGCCAAAATCAATACTTCCAAGTGCTCTAAATAATAGATGGCTAAACCATCCCCCCTTTTTTCATACAATGATGATTAGCTCGTAACATCTTATATCCCTGAATTTGACATACAGCATCTGGTATATTAGGTTTCAACCAAGATTCCATAATAACCAACAACTCAGTCCTATTGTTTAAGGCTACCACTTCTAGACCACCATTTTAGGCACCAATCTTCTTACATTTAAGTGCAGAGTCTTTAATCCATGTGTACTAGTCCAAAAAACAGAATTACTACTATCAACAAGTTTTGTGACTCCAGACACATCAGGTCCTGGATTCATTTCCACATCTCAAGCCAAAATTAACAAACCTAACAATACTATAACTCTCAGACAAAATCCTAAATTACATAACCCTTTATAACAAATTAAAAATGTAAAACACATCAAAAGGAACCCACAAACTCACAGTACAGCCTTCTTTAAAACAAGTAACCAGTAATAAGGTATCAGACATTAATACTCAACCAAGAGGTTGGACATATCAAATTCATGGTCACTGCCAGAAGGACCAAACACTTTTAAAACAATTTGGCTACCCATCCCATCAGCTAATATCAAACTAAACCATAAGATACCAACACAGTTGTTAAAACAGCCATAATTCAAACTCAAAATAAAACTGTTAAAACAAAACCTTAAAATGAAATAAGAACAATTGATAATGACACGCTCTTCTGCAGTCTTGCCTGGACTCCCACAGAATCCCGTTTGTGTTGCACTTAGCCGCTAATTAGCTGCCACTGCATCTAAGCAACAGGCAGATTTAAACCTCATGATACAAACCAATCAGGCTGCCACCACCAACTGGGGGGGAAGGTTGCAGCACAGCAAAAGAGAGGTAGCACAACTATGTTGTCTGTTGCTATGACAGCACACAGCTGAGCTGAGTCTGCAATTACTGAAATGGAGCAGTTCAGTTCACAGTGCAAACATGTTGCAAGAGCAGCACAGCATTTACGAAAATAATGCAGATAGACTGTGCAAACTTGCAGTAGGCAAAACAAATCACCAGCAGTAGTTCAATGTCACTTTTCAACAGAGCACAGTCACTCATTCAAGCAGCAGCAGAAATAAACAGCCTCACAACTTGTGCTTTAGGCCTTTCACCATACGGTCACTTAATGAACTTCAATTGCTGTATTCCACACCAATCAGAACAAGTTAGCCAGCCTGGGAGTGAGTCCCAGGGTGGTAGCCTGGGTTGCAAACTGGGTGCACAACAGGACACAGAAGGTAATAGTGAGTGGAACACATTCCGAAGAAAGGGGAGTCACTAGTGGAGTACCTCAGGGCTCAGTACTGGGTCCAGTCCTCTTTAACATCTTTATAGGTGACACTGCAGAAGGTCTGGAGGGAAAGGTATGCCTCTTTGCAGATGATACAAAGATCTGTAACGGAGCTGATACACAAGGGGGGGTAGAAAGGATGAGAAGGGACTTGGCAATGTTGGAAGAATGGTCAGACATATGGCAACTTAGATTCAATGCAAAGAAGTGCAAAGTAATGCACCTGGGAAACAAAAACCCAGGAGAAGAGTACACAATAGCAGGGGAGGTACTAACAGCAACAAAAATAGAATGGGACTTGGGGGTAGTCATATCAGATGATCTAAAGGTTGGTAAGCAATGTGAGAAGTCAGTAAGGAGAGCCAGGGGATACTGGGATGCATAGGAAGAGGTATCACAAGTAGAAAAGGAGCGTGGTTATCCCCTGTACAGACAGTTGGTGAGACCCATCTGGAGTACTGTGTGCAGTTTTGGAGACCTCATCTACGCAAGGACATAGACAGGATGGAAGCAGTCCAGAGGAGGGCAACTAAAATGGTGCAGGGTCTGCATCAGAAACTATATGAAGAGACTGAGAGAGCTTAATATGTATACCCTTGATGAAAGGAGGGACAGGGGGACATGATAGAAATGTTCAAGTACCTCAAGGGAATCAACAAAGTCCAGGAGGGTAGTATCTTTCAGAAAAAGAGATGTGTAAGAACAAGGGGACACAATTTAAAGATAGAGGGGGGACGGCTCAGGGGTAATGTGAGGAATTTATTTTTCATAGAGAGAGTGGTGGATGCGTGGAACTGCCTTCCTGTGGAGGTTGTTGGGGCTAAAACAGTGGGGGAATTCAAACATGCATGGGACAGACACAAGGCAATTGTAGTGGGGGGTGGCGGGAAGTAGGCTGCTAGTTAACTAGAAGCTGCAGCTTATCCAGTAGGTAGGGAAATGGGCAGACTGGGTGGGACAAGAGGTCCTTATCTGCTGTCAAAGTCTATGTTTCTATGTTAGAGGTAAACAACTTGTGCAGCTATGACACACTGTGGGCTTTTCACACTGCAAACTCAGAAGAGGCAATACCAGTCGCATACAACCAATTGCAGGACTCAGTCTTGTGTTCGATCCTAAACAACTTGGTAGCTAGTATTGCTCACAGACATAACACAGTCCAACTTTAGGGGAACCTTTTGGTGGCCTGCAGATTACTTCAATACAGTCTGTATGTTCAAGGCACAATTCTTCAAATGGTGTAGCAAAGTCTGCTACCCTCCCACAGACTCCTGTTTGTGTTGCACTTGACTGCCGCTGCTAATTAGCCACCACTGTAGACGCTGCCATGTCTAACCAGCAGGCAGATTTAAACAAAACATGATTTCAACCAATCAGGTTGCCACCACCAGAGGGGATGGGGAGTGGCACAGCAAAAGAGTGGTGGCACAGCTATGTTGTTTGTTGCTATGACACACAGCTGAGCCGAGTCTGCAGTTACTAAAATGGAGCAGTTCAGTTCACAGTGCAAACATATACAGTAGCAGGAGCAGCACAACATTTACGACAGTAATGTAGATAACTGTGCAAACTGGCAGTAGATAAACCAAATTCCCAGCAGTAGTTCAATGTCACTTTGCAACAGAACACAGTCACTCAATCAAGCAGCAGCAGACATAAACATCCTCACAACTGGTGCTTTCGGCACTTCACCATGCAGTCACTTAATTAATTTCAATTGCTGTATTCCACACCACACAGAACAGAGGTGAGCAACTTGTGCTGCTATAACACGCTGTGGGCTTTTCAAGCTGCAAACTTAGATGAGGCAATTCCACTCATGGTCAGCCAGTTGCAGGACTTTAACAAATTCTTTACTACTTGTGCACTTCTTGATCATAAGTCCTCTTCCCCCCAGCCTGGCCTCCCTCCTTCTGGTGGCTACAGTTTCCCTCTGATCTCTCCACAAGAAGTACACTGCACATTATGTTCCCTTAACTCCACCAGATCCATTCCAGACGGTCTTCATCCCAGGTTGCTTTGCATCTCTGCTCCCGCTATTGCCGCCTCCCTTACTCACATACTGAACCTTTCTTTCTACTCCTGCACTGTCCCATCAGCCTGGAAACCTGCTGAAGTTCTTCCCTTTCACAAAGGTGGTGACCCCTCAGCTCCTAGCAATTATCAGCCCATATCCCTCCTCTCCTCTCTCGCCAAACTTCGAGTCCTTAGTCCTTTCTGGAATCACGGAATTCTGAGCTTCTTCTAACATTTTCTCTCCTTATCAATCTGGATTCTAGAAATGCCATGCAACCATCTCCTCCCTTCTGCATGTAACAAATGCTGTCCATTTGGGAATGGACTATGGTCACATCACCACTGCAATCTTCAATGACCTGGCCAAAGTGTTTGATTCAGTCTCTCACTCTCTGCTCCTGAACAAGCTATTCTCATTCAGTCTTGCCATCCCCACCATTAACTAATTCAAATCCAGTCTCACTAACAGGCAACAATCTGTCCAGGTGAGCTCCATCTTGTAACCCCCTCTCCCCATCCGTGCAGGCCCCCCCCAAGTGTCCACTCTTAGCCCCATTCTTTTCTCCCTCTTCATCAATGACCTCCCCTCTGTCTGCACTAACTCCCTCATCCAAACGTATGTAGACAATGTCATCCTATACTCCTCAGACCTATCACTGCTCACATCCAAGTCCCCTTTCAAATGGATTTCAACAGAGTCCTCAGCTGGTTCCATGCTAAAAGAGTCAATACTAAGAAAACCATCTCTATGACATTTGGGACAAGGAAAAAGCTGGATAAGCTCCAGATCCATCCTGCGTTCTCCACCCTGACAACTCCTACCTCAAAGCAGTCACTGCATTTAAATACCCTGGGGTCTGGCTGGACACCAATCTTGATTTTTCCTCCCACATTGCTGCCACATGCTCTAAACTCTGACATAAATTAAATATATTGTATCAAAACAGAGAAAGCCTCCCCTCCCTATCTGACATGAGTTAGTCAAAAAAAAGGTCCTCCAAGTAATTGACTATGCTGACATAGTCTACGGTACTGCCCCCACCATGTCCTTGTCCAAGCATGATACTCTCCTGAACTCCTTCTGCTGGTTTGCTTCAAACTCCCCCCTTGCATGCATCACAACTCTCCCTACTTCTCCCTTGCTCTTACATCTCTACCCCTTCATCGCGTGGCCCATTACTTGGCATTCATCGCCAAATAGTTGTTTGGGACCTCCTCTCCTATCTTTCCTCCCTCCTTTGTCCAGCAGCCCCCCCCCCCACTGTGCTCCAGGAACTCTTCCTGCCCTACCTTCGCACAATTTCTGATCTGTCAACTTTCTCCTGTAGACTCCCATCCTTCTGGAATCAGTTCTCCCCAACCACTTACCATTCATCCTTGCTTCAAGCCCTAAAGTGCCTGCTTTGTTACACTCCTTTCCCCCTTTTCTCCTGGACTGCCTCCCCCCCAGTCCCTCAACCTAGTACCTCAAGCTCAGCCCCCTTTGCCCCAGATCACCTCCTAGTCTTCTCCTTCTTACACATTATTTGATTTGTTAACCTGCCTACCCTAATGGTTTTTGATGATTACTATTGTAACTGGATGCATGACTTTGATTCTATTCTTGCTCCATAGCACCTGACTTTGTTATAATTGGCATGACTGTTCTCTACCTCTGTTTGAACTGTAACCCCACTTCCTTGGGTTGCACCTGGAAATGAGCCCTGGCTCATTGTGCCTTTTATAGTTACCAAAATTTAAATAAAATAAATAAAAATAAATACCAAAAAATACAGCTGGGTGTTTTGGCCTTAGTTTTTTTACTTTTGATTTTGGCACACTCGCTAGAGGCCTCCATGAGTCCCTCCATTATGCTTGCCCATTTCTTTTCCACATCCATCTCCTTTTTTATCCCAATGAGGTGTGCTACTGGAATTTCTCTCCTCCCCCCAAAGTCATCCCTCATAAAGTCTGAAACCCTTGTCGTGGACATGACCATACCCTGTACACAGCCAGGTGTTTTAAGCTATTACTATTATTACCTGTTTATTGTATTGGCCTAACATTGTATGTAACTTGCTTGAATTGGACACCTTTGTAAAAGGGCTATTGAGCTCAAAGATCTTCTGAACACAAAAGAATGAAAATAAAAAAAATAATACCTCCCTCGGCTTGGAGCAGTGGTGTATGACAGTGCTGGTGGCTCCATCCTCATGCTGCCCAGAAAGCTCATTGAGCTCTTCCACAAACTCGAGTCACTGGCACAGGAACACAAATCACTATTTCCTGGACCAATAGCTGGCCCTGTACACAACATTTCTTCATAATCTTTTCTTAGTTACATTTTGATTCCAAATTATTAACATAGTTTTTTATGATCCCCTTCTGAACAGAACAGAACAGGTGTCATGTATGCAACACTGGAGATATAAAAATAGAATAATAGATAGAGAACTATGTATTATAAGGCAGTAAGACCATCGAGAGGTTTTGGGGACTTGGAACCTCGTGAGTGACGCTCGAGAGGTTCCTAAAGTCCCCAAAACCTCGAGGATGGTCTGACCGCCTTATAATACATAGTCCTTTATTTGTTATTTTTTGTAATATATGGACCCCATTGCAGAGATTTCTTTTTCTGATGTGCTTTTTGTTAAACGGGCTGGCCCGCCGCCGCACTCAGCACGCGCTGTCTCTGAACTGCCCACAGCACTAACGAGTGTCCCATCGCTCATTTAAAAAAAAATTTTGTTTCCCTTAATTTAGTAGGCAGTCCTACCTTTCAGCTTTTTTGTCGTTCGGGAAATGCAGGATGAGTGACATAGTCATTATTTGTTCAAAAAAATGAAAGTAAAAATTGAACAGATTCCTCTAGCTAAGCGAGAGGCAAAAGACGCCATGTTTTTCATGCTGTTATGCCCGCCTACTAAAGAAAAGCCGCCAATGGAGATGCACGCCATCAGTACGGTTGTGCAGGAAGGGACGTGTGACCATGGCAACTGGGTTTGTTGGCAGGAAGATCTGGACATGCACTCTGTGATTGTAATGATAATACTATCATTGAGAGCTGAAACTGTAGTATTATCAGCTCTGAACGATAGCATTATCAGTTTGGAACGATGGCATTATCACTTTCAGTACTGTGCTATTACAAGAAAATTTTTGTATGGGATGAGATGGTATTATTAGGCCATCTCCATATATTACAATACGTTACATACCAGGCATGTCTGAGGGGTGCTCCCAAAACAGGACTGTGAACATTACCTCTGGAGCTAGACTCAACATTGCAAACGAAAAAAATGAAAGGACCTGTAGTCCTCCATTGAGGTCAGCACCAATCTAAAAATAAAGATGTCAGTACTAGGGCAATTAGCACAAGACACACCTTTATTGTGATATCATGTAAAAATCATACAAAGAAGCTTTTGGCTACAGTACACAATTCCTTCACGTGCAAACATAATTAGCATGTGAAAACAATGCTCAGAAGTGCAAAACAAAGCATCCACAGGGAAGGTATCCACAGAAAAAAGCAGAAAAAATGCCGTCCCCACAGCTGCTATACACCAAACAAACAATGCAGTACGCTGTGTGCTCAAAACAAAAATCTACCTGACTGTAGTCAAGGGTAAATGTCCATCTTCTTCTGCAATAGTCATTATGAACCACCAACTGAAGTCACAATAAGTCCACCATATGAAGAGAAAATATAAGGATGCCAAAAACCAGAAAGGTCTCAATGGAGAGCAACACTTGGTTTTATCAAATTCTAATGGATGCCAAAAACCACATGGTGCAGCAGGGACAGTGTAAAACGCACTCTGCAGGCTGATGGAAACACTTATGTATCAACCTCCTTCATGGTCATCATCAGAGCGTTCCTCTCAATTAAAAGTACTGCCTCATAAGTGCAGCTGCACTTCATATGTGTTTACAATTTAAAGTGCCAGCATATTTTGTTTCAGAGCAAAACAAACAAGTTCACAACCCACCACCAAATATAGAGACAGGCATACAAGTAAAATCAGTTGCAATATAGAATTTGTTACAATTCATTGCACTTATAGAATTAATAAAAAAAGGAAAGGGATGGAACCTGGTTCATATCCCACCACATAGTGCACAAAACAGTATAAAAACCTGCACGTGTAGATGGTACTGCAGTTCAGAGAGCTGACAAATTGTTATAAAAAGAAAGGAAAGAATTACCGAACAAGTGCTAAAACACTGAAACACGAGTGAAAAAATTTAAGCAAATAAACCTACATATGCATGCATTATAACATACAAAGTGCACTATATAGATACATGATTACACATCAAATTCAGAATAAGAGGGCAATTCACAAATTCAAGAGGAAAGGAGGGAGGGACAGAGCCGGCAAGACTAACTCCGCTGTGGCCAGAGCATCGACAAGTCTCAGCCACATTCTATGCATAAAATAAGGAAGATGGCACTGACTAAAGGAGGGAAAAGGGAGCAGAGTCGGCAAGTATAACTCCCTAAGTAAATATGATATCAAGGCGTTTATTAATTGCAGCACCTCTGGAGTGATATATATGTTGAAATGCCCCTGTGGGCTGTCGTATATAGGGCAGATGAAATGACCACTCAAGCAGATGACAGGAGAGCATAAGGGAGCCATTAGAAATGGAAATTTGGAAAATGCATTGGCATCACACTATGTAAAAGCTAGACATGGATCACTGGCTTATTTGAGATTTTTGGGGCTGGAAAAAGTGAAGATTGGCTTCAGAGGAGGAGATTTGCAGACATGTCTTTTACAAAGAGAAGCATTTTAGCTCTTTAAGCTAGATACCATGACTCCACATGGTTTAAATGAAGAGATCCCTCTGTATAGCTATATTTGATAAGTTTAGCCCCATACAGTTGTACAATACATGAGTCATAGTGGCTAAGACTTTTCATGCTCTGGCCACTGGAGAGTCTAGACTTGTCGGCTCTGCTCTCCATTTTCTTTTAGCATGAGAGGGTATTAGTGGTTTAGATGTTTTCATGCTCTGGCCACTTAGGGAGTTACACTTGTTGGCTCTTCTCCCTTTTCCCTCCTTTAGTCAGTGTCATCTCCCTTAGTCTATGCATAGAATGTGGCTTAGACTTGTCGTGCTCTGGCCACAGGGGGACTTAGACTTGCTGGCTCTGTCCCCCCCCCTTTCATCTTGAATTTGTGTATTTCCCTCTGATTATGAATTTGATGTGTAATCATGTACTGTATCTATAGAGAGCACTTTGTATGTTATAATGCATGCATATGTAGGTTTATTTGCTTCATCTTTTCACTTATGTTTCAGTGTTTTAGCACTTGTTCGGTAATTTTTTCCTTTCTTTTCATAACAATTTGTCAACTCTCTGAACTGCAGTAACATCTACAATTGCAGGTTTTTATGCTGTTTTGTGCACTATGTGGTGGGATGTGAACCAGGCTCCCCTCCTTTTCTTTTTTTATTCATGCTATAAGTGCGATGAATTGCAGCAAATTGTATATTGCAACTGATTTTACTTGTATGCCTGTCTCTATATTTGGTGGTGGGTTGTGTACTTGTTTCATTTGCTCTGAAACAAAATATGCTGGTACTTTAAATTGTAAACACATATGAAGCACAGTTGCACTTATAAAGCGGTACTTGCAATTGAGAAGAACACTCTGATGATGACCATGAAGGAGGTCGGTATGTAAGCATTTCCATCAGCCTGCAGAGTGTGTTTTTCACTCTCCCCAGTGCACCACGTGGTTTTTTTGGTGTCCATTCAGATTTGGTTAAAACCAAGTGTGGCTCTCCATTGAGACATTTCTAGTTTCTGGAGGCCTTATATTTTCTCTTCATATGGTGGACTTATTGAGACTTCAGTCTGCAGTCCATAATGACTAATGCAGAAGAAGAAGGACATTTACCCTTGACTACAGTCAGGTAGTTTTTGTTTTGAGCACACAACCTACCGCATTGTTTGTTTGGTGTATAGCAGCTGTGGGAACGGCATTTTCTCTGCTTTTTTATGCGGATACCTTCCCTATGGATACTTCGTTTTGCACTTCTAAGCATTGTTTGCACATGCTAATTATGTTTGCACTTGAAGGAATTGTGTACTTTAGCCAAAAGCTTCTTTGTATGTTTTTTTACATGATATCATAATAAAGGTGTGTCTTGTGGTAGCTACCCTAGTACTGACATCTTTATTTTGAGATTGGGCTGACCTCAGTGATGGACTACAGGTCCTTTCATTTTTTTTCATTTGCATGTATACAATACTGCCTGAAACATCATTTTGTTGCACAAGTGTGAAAACACATTTTAGCCAAAATATTAGAAACAACACCATTCTTATTCATGAGGTGGTATGACAAAATGGCTATGTTGAAAATGTTGGGTCATAATATTTAAGATTATTAAAGTTAGAAATGAATGTTGAAAAATGTCAATGTACCATCATTACATCAGTGTTTTTTTAAGATTTTGACACCAAATTTTTAACATAGCCTTTTTATGACCCCACTTCATGAACCTGGCAGATGAAATTTTTCAAATCCTGCCTGAAAGATGATTTTGCAGACCAACTGCAAAGTAACATGTTGGGTAGGATCTGAAAAACAGCACCTATTACTTTAATGTGGTGGTATAAAAAAATGGCTATGTTGAAAATTTGAGGTCAAAATATTTAACATTACGAAAGTTATGAGTGAACATTGAAACATTTCAACACAGTCTTTATAACTTTGGTGTGCTTTTTTAAGATTTTAATCCCTAATTTTCAACAAAGTCTTTTTATGACCCCCACTTCATGAACCTGGTCAATGAATTTTTTTCAAATCCTGCCCAATTGGTGATTCCGTGGAGTGACTGCAAAAACACTTTCAATCCAGATTTGAAATATGTGACCTACCACATTCATAAGAAGGGGTCCAAAAAGACCATGTTGAAAATCTGGTTGAAAAAAATATTTAAAAATTACAAAGCAATGAGTAAGCATTCAAAACATTTTGAAATTACATTGATAGCACTTTGCTCATTTTTCTGTTCCCAGTCAGAGCTGAAGCAGAAGGATGTGTTTTTCTCACAGAATGGATTTTTGGTGTTGGACTTATTTTAGATGAGTGGGTTATAGGTAGGTATAGTGGTAGAGGGTGCTGAGTAGAGGCTTGGGGTGGAGTGGGCGGTGGTCAGGAAGGCTGCAAAAGACATTGATTGATGATTTTCTGCTGTTCAGGTTTTAAATTAAATAAGAAATGAAGAATGGGGGTTGAAGATCATGCAGAGGAAAAGATTTTCATTTACACTAGGATGGGAAAGGGAGGTTGGGGGATGCAAATAACACAGAGGGAGGATGCAGGAGGGTTTTCATTTATACCAGGATGGGAGATAGTGGGTGGAGGTTAGAGATCATGCAGAGGGAGGGAGTGAGTGGGAGGGTTTTTGTTTTACACTAGCAGAAGAAATTGAGGGTGGGGTTAGAGATCATGCAGAGAGAAGGTGCAGGAGTTTGTTTTTTAATGCTTGCTTGCACCAAATGTAGGTTTGGCAGAGGACTGAGGTGCAGGCTGATCATGATGCTGATTAGCTGTTTGTTCAACAGCATCATGCAAATGAAAGCATAGCACCAACCTTTGATATAAGCATCTCTTTTCTTTCAACTGCACATAGTTTCTGCCCAGCAAGCACAGACCAGTTTTATGATCAGCCTCACTGATTATTGTTCTAACACTGTCAAGGCCATTGCAGACTGCTCTGTATTGGAACCAACAGTGACACACCTCTCAAACCTTATATTGTAGCAATAAGCTTACTTTGTGCAAGCACAAACAAACATAAAAAAATGAATATTTAGCAGGAAAAAGGTGGCATTAATATGGGGCCCTAAATAAGAAAACTATAAGACTATATCAAAACAAACACAAAAAACAATACCCTGGGGTGATAAAACAGACTTTAAACATGCCCAAATTTACAATTATTTAAAAAAATGTAAACAGCATTTTTTATGTTTCCTTTAAGTCAAACTTCAAACAAGATGCAAAATCACAGCCAGGAGCATGAAGGTGAAGGGTTTAGGCAATACCTAGCCCTCTAGATTTGTTTCTGCACGATATTCAGTCTGTATGTAATTTTACAGCTGCATAACAGAACTGTGTAAGACATCTTGCTGCTATACAGAGAGAGAAGGGAGCTCCAAAAGCATGTCACCAGATTACAAATAAAACAAAATTTGGGAGTTGATTTTGGAGTTGAAGCACAATCACTCCGCTACTTGAAGCAGTCCACTGTCTCCCTTCAGTACTGCTCCCCCCACCAAGCACTATTTTCTTGCTGTCGACCCTGCTGCCAGCTTGAAACTCCCTTACTCTGTCACTGTGAATATACTACAGCTGTGTCCTTCCATTGGAGTGAAGCTGGAGCAGATGTCACTGCAACCTCTCCATTTAGTCAGTGCAACTGGTCCCCCCCAACATTTTCCTGTCTTCTTTCACTGCCTCTCCCCCATCCCATCTCTCTTCTAGTTCCCCTGGCTGCCACTCCCCTGCTCCATCTCTATCCTAGTGTTTGGCAGAGAGGAGACTTGTATACCCCACAATCGAGAGTCAAGTATGAGCAGGCAAAGTGCGCCTTACCCAGTTACCAAAGAATAAAAAAAGGAAAACAATTGCTGACTGAAAATGTGTGACATCAGAAAACAATATGATTGTTCAACATTATTTTTCCTAAAATACTTTTACATAACTACTATAGAATGATCTAATTTGTAATTAGACAAGCAGATTTTTATCCTGGTTGCATAGGTATCCTATATCTGTTAAGCAGATGAATATTAAAATACACAACGGTTTGAAGACACAACAGTAAAATCAGATGTGATATATATATATATATATATATATATATATATATATATATGGGGCTGGATATTCAAAAGGGTTTGCCATGCATAGAGGTTGTGCCTGCTAAGTCCGAGAGCACCATTCTGCCATATTCAGCAGGAGGCAGTTGTGCCCCCCAAGGCAAGCTGAGCAACAGCACAATGCAAATGAATGCATGCTGAACTGGAGGGGGAGGAACCATGCATAAACTGCACAGCCCGATATTCAGCGGGCTGTGCAGAGTTGTGCAGGCACAACCCCCAACCTGCGCCTGCACAACTTTGAGCCAAAAAGGAGTAAGTTGAGGGCCACCCACAGGTGAGCTGCCACATTGCAGGGTGCAACACAGCAGCTGCCACCTGTGGCTGGCCTCAACCTACTCTCTGCCTCCCCAGCAGCCCGATCATTGGCAAAGTGAAAACATCCCCCACCCCTGACTGGCCCTATTGCGGGCAAGAGCAAAAATTCCTCTCGACTGGGGTTCGATCGTGAAAAAGCTTAAATAACCCCCACCAGCACCGATTGCAGGCAGCAAAGTGTTCCCCAGGAACAGCCTCAGGGTCCACTGCTACCTGGCATGCCACACCCCCGCACACTGTCTCGGCATCCACTCACTCACCATGAGCCTCACACCGCCCCGCAGCTGGGCGGCAGAACTTACCCGCTCGCTCACTCGTTACCCACCGACCGAACCGTGTTGCACACCCATTGCGGTGAGCAAGACACAGAAGTTTACGCTTTAGTAGTTCAGATATGTGAATGAATTCATTCATTCACATATCTGGACTGCCTTGTACGGGTATGGGCTGCACACTGTTGGATCTTGCTCTGCACCTAATGGGCATGAGTTCACTGGGCAGTCAGTTGCGGGCAGCGGTAGCAGATGGTGGGATGCTGCACCGCCAGTTACTGGGGGAGGTAGGGGTCAGGTGGTGGGGTGGGGGACACTAGATCACCAAGGATAGTGTCTTGGGGGTGTCACCACATTATGCAGCCCGCGATTGGGCTTAGCAGTCCACTGGACCACAAGGGATATGTTTTTGTGTGGGTGTTTCACCTTTGCAGCCCATGATTGGGCTGGTGGTCCACTGACCACCAGGGATATGTTCTTGGGGGCACTTTGCTGCCTGCGATCGGGCTGGTGGGGGGTTTATTTAAGCTTTTGCCCATGATCAGCCAGTAGGGGAGGGGATTTTTATGCTTTTGCTCACGATCGCCAGTCAGGGGTGGGGGATTTTTATACTTTTGCTGCGATCGGGCTGCAGGGGCATCGTCCGACAGCTGCTGCCTGGCAGGGCGCCAGGCGCAAGTCCTAGGGATCGGCGCACTGCATGCAATGGCATGCAGATGGGGCCATAAATAGATGCAGATGGCCCCCCCTGCACCTTGCATGAATTATGGCCCCATTTGCATGTCACCTTTTGAATATCGGAAATTTGCACATGGCACAATGGTACTTGTGCCACCGCAACTTGAATACTCCACTCTCACCACTTGCGGTGGCACAAGTTCCACTGCGCCATGCACAGTGGCTGTGGCTTGGGAGTGATATTCAAAGGAGTTGCTCAATAGCACAACTCCTTTGAATATCGCCCCGGCCACACCCCTGCGCAACTATTTTGTGCAGCGTAAGGGCTTCCACCACAAAATAGTGCAGTTTGAATATCCAGCCCATGGGATATATGATGGGCATGAGTGTGATATGGCAAATAGTGTATCTCCTGAAGAGCTCACGGTGCAGGAGTGACAATATTTGCCATAGCACATGATCTGCCCATCATGTATTTGATATATACAATAGGGCCAAGAGTTTTAGAAGTTTTGTTATGCTGTCTTGTGTTCTGTTCCTGTTTATGTGTTTGCTCATTCTGTGTGTGAGCTTTTCTGAATGGGCTGGCAGTGTTATAAATTCTGGGAAACACATGAGTGTGTTTTGCAATGCTAAATGAGTTAGTTTTAGGTAGGAGCTAGAAGCATAATTTTGTGAGGCTGTATCATTTAGAAGTCTGGCTGCAGTGAAGCTGAGAGCATCACAGTAATTGTAATGAGCTGAGAGGCAGAGTGTCAGAACAGCTGATACTGTTTTCAGTGGTAAGTAAGTTAGCTGCAGACAGAGTGCAGAGTGTTCTGTGAAATTGTGCTCTTTAGGATTCTGGCTACAGTCAAGCTGAAAGTATCACAGTAATTGTAATGGGTGATGATCAGAGTTTGAGGAACAAGTGAGAATGTGTTTCAGTGGTATTTGAATTAGTTGCAGGCAGTAGTTTAGACTGTTCTGTGAAGTTGTCCTGTTTAGAATTCTGGCTGCAGTCACAGTAATGAGCTGGAAGCTGGAGGTGGAGGTAGGTGTGTTTTGTAATGCTCACTGAGTTAGCTGTAGGCAGCAGTGAGCCCTCTGAAGTAGTTCTGCATTTGTGTCTATGGTAACAACACAGGTGTTTCTTGCATGTTGAGGGGAAAGCTGCCTAGAGTGATGACCTTTTGTGACCTGTGTGTGTAAATGGCTGATATCATCACAGTAGAGCAGAGGATAAAAATATCACACTGCAGTGGATGATACACTGTTTTATCTCACTCATCTGCCACTCACCCCTATTGTGTATGTGTATATATATATATATAAAAATATATATATATATATATATTTAAATGTACTTCTAATTTATTTCACTTCGTAGGACAAAAACATTCAGGCGATTAAGGTTTGACAAGTGGACATGGAATATGGTGGTTTTTAATCGGACATATTGCTGTGGTGGATCATTCAGGATCTGATAGAACACAGACCTCTCCCTGTCTCTCCCCCACCTCCGCTGTCAAATTATATGCCTCAAGCAGCCACTGCAATGCTGAACATCACAGACTTCTCTTTCTCCTCCCCCCTCCCATAGCTGAATAACAGACTTCTCTCTTTTTTCTCACCCCATCCCACATCAAAAGATATACCTCAAGGAGCCACTGCAGCACTGAACATGATGGGCTTCTCTCTCTCTCTCTCTCTCTCTCTCTCTCTCTCACTGTCTCTCCCCTTCCCTCCCAGAACTGAACAATACAGACTTTTCTACATGCAAACTTCAGTTTTGAGTTTGCCATGCTCCTGATTCACTATTTGATTTTAACATGTCCATGAGTGTAGAGGAATTATTTGCTGATATTATGCATTCAATGACTTGTCAGTTTATGGATCTAACAGCAGTACACAATGTACAAGCCATAGATAGAGCTGTTCATTGCTCATGGGACAGGATTACTGTGTTTTGGAATGCATAGTGCAGCATACAAACATGGAAAAGGGAAGGAAGCAAATCTGAACAGTGTTGAACTTTGGTAGCAAAATGCAACACTTCAAAAGACACATGCAACAGTAGAGTATCTTATATACAGAGATAAAACAAAACATAGTTCAATGTGATTATGTAAGGGCTTATGCAACTTAGTGAAGTGTTATGCATGTGCAACTTGCTGTTACACCATTATGGCCATTCACCTCTCTATTCCATGGGGAATACCACCCTGTAGTGGCTCCAAAGGCAAGGAACCTTGGAGCAGGGTTCCACCCCTACAGGTGCCATGGGAATGATTACCTTGGCTAAAGGTACCTTAGGAAGTAACCCCAAGAAGAGAGGTGAGCCGCTGTAGGAAACATAGAAACATAGAATTTGACGGCAGATAAGGACCGCTTGGCCCACCCAGTCTGCCCATTTCCATACTGAATGGATAAGCTGCAGATCGTAGTTAACCAGCAGCCTACTTCTTCCTACCCCCACCCCCTAGAATTGCCTTATGACTGTCCCATGCATGCTTGAATTCCACCACTGTTTTTGACTCCACAACCTCCTCCAGAAGGCCGTTCCATGCATCCACAACCCTTTCTGTGAAAAAATACTTCTTTAAATTACCTCTGAGCCGCCCCCCCATGTTCAAATTGTGCCCCCTTGTTCTTGCACACCTTTTTTTGAAAGATGCTACCCTCTTGGACTTTGTTGATTCCTTGAGGTACTTGAAAGTTTCTATCATGTCCCCCCTCTCCCTCCTTTCCTCGAGGCTATACATATTAAACTCCTTAAGTCTCTCTTCATATGTCTTCTGGTGCAGACCCTGCACCATTTTAGTTGCCCTCCTCTGGACACCTTCCATCCTGTCTATGTCTTTGAGGAGATTGGATCTCCAGAACTGCATGCAGTACTGCAGATGGGGTCTCACCAGCTGTTGTACAGAGGGATAATAACTTCCTGTTTTCTACTGGTGATGCCTCTCCCTATGCATCCCAGTATCCCCCCAGCCCTCCTTGCTTCCCTCTCACATTGCTTGCCCACCTTTAGGTCATCTGATATGACTACCCCCAGGTCTCTTTCCATTTTTGTTGTTGTTAGTATCTCACCCCCCATTGTGTACTCTTCCCCTGGGTTTTTGTTTCCCAGGTGCATTACTGCACTTCTTAGCATTGAATCTAAGATGCCATACATTTGACCATTCCTCTAACCTTGCAAGTCCCTTCTCATCCTTTCCACCCCACCTTGTATCAACTCTGTTTCAGATCTTGTGTCATCTGCAAAGAGACATATTTTTCCTTCCAGTCCCTTTTGCAATGTCGCTTATAAAGACATTGAAAAGGACTGGTCCTAATACTGAACCCTGCAGTGCCCCACTAGTAACCCCCTTTCTTCAGAGTGGACTCCATTTACTATTACTCTCTGTGTCCTATTCTCCACCAATTCTTTACCCAGGCTGTCATCTTGGGACCCACTCCCAGGCTGGCTAACTTGCATATTAATCTTTTGTGTGGAACTGTGTCACATGCCTTGCTAAAGCCTAGGTAGGCCATATCCACAGCCCTTCCCTGATCTATTGCTTTGGTCACCCAGTCAAAGAAATCTATCAGATTTGTCTGGCATGACCTTCCTACTGTGAATCCATGTTGCCTTGGGTCCTGTGCCCCTCTGACCTCTAGATACTTGACAATTATTTCCTTCAGAAGTGATTCCATCATTTTCCCTATCACTGAGGTTAAACTAACAGGTCTGTAATTTCCTGCGTCTGCCCTGCTCCCACTTTTGTGAAGGGGAATCACATCTGCCCTCCTCCAGTCCTCGGTACCACACCATCCTCCCATGATTTGTTAAAGAGGGTAGTCAGTGGTGTCACTAGTTCTACCCTTAGTTCTTTTAGAATTCTGGGATGAATCTCATCAGGCCCCATTGCTTTGTCCACCTTCAGTTTTAAGAGTTCTTTCAGAACCCTTTCTTCTGTAAATGGGCTGGTATCAACTTCTGTATCCAGAGTGTTTCTATTGTTTGTTTTAGGTACCTCCCCCTCTTCATTTGTAAATACTAAGCAATAGTATTTGTTTACTATCTCTGCCTTTTCACAGTCACCCTCTGCCCACCTCCCTCCCTTTATTAAGCCTCACTATCCCTCCCTTGGTCTTCCTTCACTCCCTGATGTACCTATAAAAGGTTTTAACCCCCTTTTTAACTGAGTTGGCTATCTTTTCCTCGGTTTGGGCCTTTGCTGTTCTGACTGCCTTCCCAGCTTCCTTTTGCTTTAACTGATACAATTCTCTGTCCTGCTCCTTCTGTGATTCCTTGTACTTCCTGAATGCTTTCTTTTCTTTGAACCTTCACTGCCACTTCCTTTGAGAACCATAGTGGTTTCACATCATTTTGTTTTGTTTATTTGCTTCACACAAAGGCTTGTTATCTCTGTGATGGCAGTTTTATTATTCCCATTGTTCTTCCACTCTCCTTCCTGCCCATTTGCTAGTGCATTCCTTAGGCACTCACCATTTTGGCAAAGTCAGCCCTCCTAAAGTCCAGTACTTTTGCCTTTGTATGGCTTGACTCTATTGCTGTGTTTATTGTGAACCATACTGTTCGATGGTCACTAGTTCTCAGATGGCTACCCACTTCTACATCTGTGATCCTCTCTCCATCTCCATTTGAGAGAACCAGGTCTAAGATTGCTCCCTCTCAAGTGGGTTCCAATACTAGTTGTCTAAGGCATGCCCCCTGTAGGGCATCTAGAATAACTCCACTCTTCAAAGTGGCTGCTGCAACTGCACTCCAGTTAACATCTGGCATATGAAGATCACCCATCAGCAATATCTCCCCTTTTTCTGCCATTCTAAGGATGCCTTCTATCATTTCTTGTCCATTTCCTTCCCCTGAGAGGGGGGCTGTATACAACCCCTGTGCGGATTGTGGTGCCATTGCCTGTCTTCAAATTGACCCACAGTGCTTCTTCTCCTCCCTGTTTACCCTTTTGTTCTGTTGCTTTGATTCCTTCTCTTATGTAAAGAGCTACTCCTCCTCCTCTTTTACCCTCCCTGTCCCTCCTGCAGATAGTATATCCTGGTATGTTTACATCCCAGTCATGGTTTTGTGTGTACCTTGTTTCTGTGACTGCCACAATATCGAGATGTTCCTCCTCCATCAAGGCCACTAATCCAGGAAGCTTGTTACCCAGACTACGGCAGACCTTCCAGCTTCCTTCAGAAGTATTTTGTCTCTGCCCCACCATCTTTCCCTCCTCCTAGTCACCGAGTTGGCACTATGACAATGGATTACCTCGAGAACGCAGCTCAAGAGGTAATCCGTCATCATAGTGCCAACGGGGTGAAAGATGCCCTGCTGTCAACTGTTCCCCATGCACTTTTCTTTATAGTATATGGTGGAATGTAATTTTTTGGGGGAAAAAAATCACTACAGCTGGAAGGTCTGCCTTAAATGGGTCATGCAGGGAGCATGGCTGTTGCTTTGGTGCACTGAACCATAAGCAAAGCCTTTCAATTCAATGAGCTTATGCAGCTTAGTGTAGTGTTATGCCTGTGCAACTTGTTGATACACCTTTGTGGCCATTTCCCTCTCTGTTTGACAAGGAATACCACGCTGTAGTGATACCAAACCCACCGGGAAAGGGTTCCTCCTTTAGAGGTGCCACAGGAATGATTCCCTTGACTAAAGGTACCTCAGGAAAGAACCCCAAAAAGAGTGTTAAGCAGAAAACATTGCTCATTAAAGACAAGGAGCATGATTGACACTTGTGTCACAACGTATTTGAAGACCCTCACTTAGGACACATACTGTATAAAGACCCACATTTAGGGCACACTTTTTCTTTTCTTTCCTGAAATGAAGCATAATAAAAGAGGGATGCAAGCCAACCAGTACCATGAGGGAAGCTAAATTATAGTGTATGATGGAACATCGTTCTCCACCGAAATCCATCGCTGTCGAAATGTTGTTCTCCTACACTAGTGACATTCGCAGTGCAGCAGAACGATTTTTTCTACTACACTGTGAACATCACACACTGTGTCCTCGAGCAGCATTTGACAGTTAGGGCTCACTCCATAGACAGGACACATAGCGAAAGCAGCAATGTCGGCGGCAGTACTAATGTTTAGCATTAAAACGTTCAAAATGTAAAGTTCTTAAACAGTTAATATGTCAAGCGTGAAAACGTTGAAAATGTAAAGTTCTTTTTTCCTTCTAGTAACCCAGTAAAAATGTTTTGAAGCAGAAACATGCTGTAGTGATGTGTTTTCCCAAAAAACAACATTCCACCATATACTATAAAGAAAAGTGCATGGGGAACAATTGACAACAGGGCAGCTTTCACCTTGTTGGCACTATGATGACGGATTACCTCTCGAGCTGTGCTCTCGAGGTAATCCGCCTCTAGTGCCAACTCGGTGAAAGAATAGCCCTGTTGTCAACTGTTCCCCATGCACTATCCTATATATTGTGATGGAATAAAGATTTTGTCATTGCTGTTCAAAGTCCTAAGCACTAAAATTATTTGAAATTAAATTTACCCAGTACTGCAACGAAAACAACCCCAAAAGGTGTGTACAAATAAGGTGTGGTTTGAATTTTGAGACTTCCACATAGGTCTACAGTTAGCAGCAAACAATTGAATGAAACTAGGCAATTCAGAATGGTGATACCTTCACGTAGTTATATCACAAGTAGGCATGTCACATGTATGGGTTAAATGAGGAATGGATAAATGAGTTAAGCTGTTAAGGAAGCAGGAGTAAATGGCAGTAGAGCAACAATACAACTGGCATTAGAGCAAAAATAAAGTGTTAGAAAAGCAAGCAGTGGAATTGGAAAGCTGGGAGTTGTAAGCATTGTGTGGAGCCAGCCACTGAGGAGTCAGGTGTAAACAATTAAGGACAGGTGTACCCAGGCAGATTGCCACAGGCATGGAAACAAGTTGAACTGAAAATCACATAGATAACAAATGCAGGTAAACTGAGGAATTGCTAACGTATGATAAAAGTAAATGGGAGCCTGAATAGCACAATGCAAGTGAAGGGAGCAGCAGGTTACTAGTAAAACTGAAACCCCCCAGAACAGTAAAACTGAAGAAACACAAGCATAGGGGAACAGGAGAGCAGACACAGACAAGACAACTGGTCATGGAACCAACTCGGCAGAAGGCAATACTGGACCTTGTGCTCACAAACAGGGACAGTGTGATGGGGGTAACAGTGGGGGAGCACCTGGGTAACAGTGACCACCAGTCATTGTGGTTTGAAATCACAGAAAGAGCAGAACCAAACCACACAAAAACACGTATCCTGGATTTTAGGGGGCAGACTTTGGGAAAATGGGGAGATACTTGAAGAGGCATTAAGGGAATGGGACAGGAACCAGGGGTTGAGGAACATGGGCAGTATTTAAAATGGGGATTATAAGAACAACAGAATTATGCATTACAGCAGGTTAGCAAGAGGAAAAGGAAGAGGAGACCATTATGGTTTTCCAAAGAGGTAGCAAAGAAAGTGAAAGCCAAAAGATTGCATTCAGGCAATACAAAAGACACAGGCAGAAGGGGATAGGGAGAAGTACCAGGAGAAACAAAGGAGGCAGGAAGTCAGTAAGGGAAGCCAAAGCTCAGACAGAAGAACACATTGCAAAATCAGTGGGTAAAGGGACAAAACTTTTACAGGTACATAAGGAAAAAGAAAGACAAAGGGAGGGATAGTGAGACTGAAGGGGAGGATGGGAGCCGCAGAGAGGATGACAACAGTAAAGCTGACATATTGAACAGGTATTTCTGCTCAGTCTTACTAAGGAAGAGGGGGTAATGGGTCTGAAGGAGTACAAGGGTGAGAATGGTGCAGAAATGGACACAAGTCCCTTTACACGAGAAAGGGTCCTGAAGGAACTGGAAGTAATAAGAGCTGATAAACCAATGGGGCCAGATGGGGTGCACCCAGGGTCCTTAAAGAACTAAGAGAGGTGGTGGCTGAACCTCTGGCTATCCTGTTCAGCCAATCACTGGAAACAGGGAGGTACCCAAAGACTGAGGACAGCAGATGTAGTCCCCTATACAAAAGCAGAACAAAGAGGAAGCAGGGAACTACAGACCAGTCAGCCTCACCTGGTAGTGGGAAAGATCATGGAAGCACTACTGAAGGAGAGATTGGTGGAACATCTGGTTGTCAATGGACTACAGGACCCAAGGCAGCATGGTTTCACCAGGGAGGTCATGTCAGACCAACCTCATTGAATTTTTGACTGGGTGACTAGGGAGGTGGATCAGGGAGGGCAGTGGACATGGCCTATCTGGACTTCAGCAAGGCCTTTGACACTGTGCCACATAGAAGACTATTACATAAACTGGGAATATGGGTGTGGGCAGGACAGTAGTGTGGTGGGTAGGTAACTGACTGGGTGGCAGGACACAGAGGGTGGTGGTAAATGGCTGTCACCCACAGAGGGAAGAGTGACCAGTGGGTACCACAGGGATCAGTGCTGGACTGGTCCTATTCAACATCTTCATCAGTGACATTGCACAGGATCTAGAAGGCAGAATTTCACTGTTCGCTGATGACACAAAGCTCTGTAACAGAGTAGACACACCAGAGGGTGTAGACAGAATGAGAAGGGACCTGCAGAAACTTGAAGAATGGTCAAGGGTTTGGCAGTTGAAATTCAATGCAAAGAACTGCAAGATAATGCATATGGGGCACAAAACCCAGGCACAATATATCAGTTGGGGGTGAGGATATAGCATGCACCAAGCAGGAAAGGGATCTTGGGGTTGTCATCTCTGACCTCAAGGTAGAAACAGTGTGACAAGGCATCAGGTAAAGCAAATAGGATGCTGGGATGTATAGGCTGGGGCATCACTAGCAGGAAAAGGAGGTCATAACCCGCTATACAAGACACTAGTGAGGCCCCACCTGGAGTACAGGTACCGCTCTGGGACCATACCTACATAAGGACATGACAGGGTAGAGAAGGTTCAGAGGAGGGCAACAAAGATGGTGCATGGATTGCATCACAAGTCCTATGAAGACAGGTTGAAGGAACTGAACATGTACTCCTGGAGGAGAGGAGGAGAGAGGGATATGATAGACATAAGTATCTTACAGGAGGAACAGGGCAGGAAAACACTATTTTTAAACGAAAAGATGTTTCAGGACTAGAGGGCATGGGATGAAGTTGGAGGAAGGACGATTCAGAGGAAACATGAGAAAGAATTTCTTCACAGAACGGGTGGTGGACAAGGAACACCCTGCCAGAGGAAGTGGTGGGGCTGAAACAATCACGGATTTAAGAATGCATGGGATAACATAAAGGAATTCTAGAGGTCAGGGGTAAGGGGAAATAGACTTCTAGGAAAACAAACTGAACTTACAAGCTCAAATGGGCAGACTAGGTGGGCCATAGGCCCTTATCTGCCAACACTGTCTATGTATCTATGTATCTAAGAGAGAAAAGCACTGTTAGTAGCCAGAGGCAAAAGCAAAATATTAACCCAGAAAGGCAGGAGAACTGCAAACCAGCAGAAAGTCAACACAAGTCAAGCAGAAAATCCAAAAACACCAGAGAAGGGAGACAAACACTAAAGGAAGGCAGAGCTCCCCGCAGGGGAAGGCAGAGTCCAACAGATCCTCTGGCTGCAAAGACAAAATGCTTCTGAAGGAAGCTGGAAGGCCTGACCTAAATAGGTTAGGAAGGGGATATGGCTGGTTACTTCGGCCCATTCAACCACTGGCAAAGTCTTTCAATATATGTGTTACTGAACTGGAAAACAAATCAGAAAACTATATGGTTGTTCAATAATATTTTTTCTTAAATACTTTTAGAAAACGTAGGCAAACAGATTTTTATCCTGATTGCACAAGTATAGTATCCTAAATCTGTTAAGTGGATAAAATATTAAAATACACAATGATCTGAAGACACAACAATAAAATCAGATGTGGTATACTTTTTAAATGTTGTTCTAATTTATTTGACTTCCTGGGACAAAAACGTTCCGGTGATGAAGAGTTGACTGAGTGAGGCATAGAATGTGGGGGGTTTTGAACAGTCATATTACCATGGTGGGCCATTCAGGAGCTGATAGAATAACATTTAGGATGAAGCTAGACTGCATTTAGAATCTAGTAAATAAATTATATGACAGCAATAAACTGTTCGGTGGATAAAAATTATTACTGATTCCTTGAAAGCAACGTGTTCTAAAAAATTTACTAAAATGGGAATTACATAAAAAGCTTGCACACAGTATAGAAAGATATTTTTTTTTTCTTTTCCTCTCATGGTCACTGTTTGAAAGACTGGTCAGGTGTTAAATTCTGGAAACACACATCTCTTATAATATGCCATATAAGAAGGTCTAAAAAGGATGCTATACTACAATTAACTCATATACTGTAAATTGTCCTGTAGTGCAGATTTTTCGTGGTTTGTTGAAGGAGAATGCAGGCAATTCTTCATAAGGCTCTAATAAATGTAATATCTGATCATGAACATATTGAGTATATAGCAGATCAGCTAAGTGAACTAAGACCAGAAAATAACCCTCCCAAAAAACAGTATTTCACTTCTGATTGGTAATTAATTAATAATTAAGATTTCCAGGCTGCAGACGGGTCATAAGGGCAGCAGCAGTTGGAGCCCTCCCCATACTTAACACAGCAGGATTTGGATTGATTGTGTCTCCCCTGCTCTTCATTCACTGTACAGATCCCCAGGCAGCAGATGGATCACTAGAGTGGTAGCAGCTGGAGCCATCTCCATGCTGTACATAGCAGGATTTGGATTGACTGCATCTCCTCAGCATCTCATTCACTCCAGAGCTCATCAGACAGCAGACGGGTCTGAAGGGCAGAAGCAGCTGGAGCCCTTCCCATGCAGCACACAGCAGGATTTGGATTGACTTCATCTCTCCAGCTACTCATTTACTTCAGCGCTCCCCAGGCAGCACATGGGTCACAAGGGCAGTAGCAGATGGAGCCCTCCCAGCATTTCACACAGAAGGATTTTGACTGACTATGTCTCCCCAGGTATGACATAGGCTCCTAGCAGCCTCTGCAGTGAACTTGGTATTTTCCGCCATTTTAGACTCCTTGCCTTTCCTACACAGACCTTGTGGCCCCTGTTACTGTTGGCAGCAGGCCATGATTGATTTTTAGCAGCTTGTGTGCTCACCTGAACTACTGTGTATTTGCACTGCTATATATGTTACTTTAAGGACTCTGATGTCAGTCCTGATCTGGTTCTGAATTTTGTATGGTTCTTTAAGAGCTCTGCTATCATTACTGCCTGGTTGTAGCATAGTTATTGCATTTCTAAACAATTGCCTGTTCAATATGTCTCTCGGGGGCATAGTACTCTGCATATGTTAATGCTACTGATCCAATGTTCTGTGCCTGTATCTGACCCATTTTTCAACGATTCTCAAACTCCTAGCCTATCTCTCTCCATCCTTAGCCCTCCTCTCCCACTGCATGCTAGCAGTCCCCCTCACTGTTTGCAGCTCACATTACACCCTGCCTCTACATCTGTGCGAGATCACTCACCGTGCTCTTTTTCTTCCTCTTCAGCTCCTCATTCACTCTAGTGCTCCATAGGCAGCTGACAGGTTGTGAGGGCAGCAGCAGCTGGAGCCCTCCCCACGCTGCACACAGCAGGATTTGGATTGACTGCATCTCTCCAGGAATGACATAGACTCCTAACAGCCTCTGCAGTGGACTTGGTGTCCATGCCATCTTGGACTCTGCCCTGCCTGCACGGACCATGTAGTCCCTGTTACTGTTGGCAGATGGTGCTGACTGAATTTGAGCAGCTAGTGTGTGTGGCGCAGCTATGTGGCATGGCACAGTACTTCCCACCAACTCACCGCTCCACCTGCCCATGCTAAAGCTGGGTTGCCATTTATACCTGCATGGAACAATCAGCACACTTTCTCCTCCCTCCATTATTGGTTTGTACCAGCCTGGTGCCCCCCCCCCCCAGACTTCTCCCACTTGGGTCCTCTGTTACACTCTACTCAGGCAAAATATTGGCCAGTTAGGCACCTTAGCTGGTGACCGTATATTGCCCACCCTGTCATATCATACACAATACCTGCCTAGAGGACATTGGTGGCATGACATCTCAGCAACTGCCAGACCCTCCTATGACAATATGCTTACAACTGTCTGGGTAGCCATGCACCCTGCTAAGTCCTTTTTCCTTATTGCCCTCTTTTTCCCACTAGTATTTGGGGAACCCCTATTATGGGGTCATACTGGATTGGCCAATATATATGATCCTAAAACATCTGAAACCACATTCATGGGAGACAGGGGATGCCATTCCCCCATATAAAAAACAAGGCCCTATCATTTTCCCTCTCTACCTTTTTCCAAATCGCTATTTCCCCCAGATTGGAAGCCTTAATCCCCACTTGGTAACCCTGTGTCAGGGGACTCCGGCTGATACCCAATCATGGCTGCATACCAGTAAACACTGACAGCAACATTACTATCTGAAATGGTAAATACATTACTGCTGATTCTCCTCCTATTGACAGCGAATGTCCATCCCAACCCTGGTCCTTCCCCTTGAGCATCAACCTGCAAGGTCCCCCCAGCTCCTTAAGGATTGCCTCCCTTAATATTGGCAGCATCCTACCTAAAATAGTACAGTTTAAGGCCTGGGTGAAGCAAATCCAACCTGAAATAATCTCCCTTATGGAGACATGGCTTTCTTCAAAAACCCTGAATGCCTCCATCTCCTTGCCTGGATGCATCCACTTTATACAAGATCGACTAAGAAAATGGGGGTGTGGGGGCTGTCTAACCTATCTGTGTGATACAATGCAAGAACATAAAATTACTTTAAATAACACTAACAGTGACTGTGAATGCCTAGCAGTACATCTCCTACTAGGGAATGGGAGGAAAAATCTGATTGTCATGACTGCTAAATTCCCCCTGGCGAGCAACGGTCTGGGCTTAAAATGTTTACCAAGCACTTTATACATGCTACCCAAAACTGGGAAACTGTGGTTACAGGCAACTTCAATATTAATTGGACTGCAAAATCTAGTACAGGGATCTAAGACCAAATAAATAGCCTCTACCTGACTTAAGCTGTTAAGGAATGTGCAAGGATCAATTACAAAGCATGCACTAAGGCACTAGGTCAGAACAGTGACTGTATGGACAGCACTGTCAGTAACAGTGCCACTCAAACAGCGCTGATCACAAAAGCGTTAGGAAGAAATGACGCAAGCACAATGCTACTGGTAGAGATTGAAGTCTGGTTTCCTATCGCTAGCAGCAAAAACTGTACCCCATGCCCCTCTCCCCCCTTAAAATAACCAACTCCAAGTCTGAGTTGGATTTTTGGGTAAAAAATTAAATTTCAGAGACCAGGATGAGAACCCTGGTCTCCACCACCTTTCTGGCCAAGTTGTTTTTGATTTAGTGCTCCACACCATAGGAGCAGCTCGGCTGGCCTCCTGATTTCCTGTCTTCTTGTGCCCTCCTGTAGTATCACAGACAGTGACCTGGGGACCGCTGACTACATAGCACTTTTATTTCCCTGTCACTGTCCATGGAAGTGCAGTGCAGACCATGCTGTTCTGAGCAGCACTATAAATGTAGCGCTGTTCTGACTGGGTAGCAGCATGAATGCCCTCATTGACTGGATACTAACCACCCATCATGAAAGACTTATTTATTTATTAAATTTTGGTGACCGGGTAAGCCCACTGAGCCCCGAAGGTCCCTTTTTCAGGGGAGACCAGGGATAACAATACATTTATGATACAGTAGATAAACATTTGGTTACAGGATTATATAGGCTTACTTTTGCTGTTGCATACATGGTTATCATCATGACATCATGACTTACCAAGATCACTGTGCTGCCCAATGTCCCAAGTCACCACTCCCCTGTGCTGTGCGCTTGGTTTACTAAACTTGCCAAGACACCCCTCGAAACAATCTATAGTATGATGCTCCATAAAGGGCGTAATAGTGTATTTAAAGTAAGGTTACCACCTGTCCAGATTTTCGCAGGACAGTCCTGATTTGGGCAACTGTGTCTTGCAAAAAAAGATGGAAAATACTAAATGTCCTGATTTTATAGTAGAAAAAAGATTTTCTAACTTTCCACTAAATGTTCTAGAACATTTGTCTTGCAAAAAAAGATGAAAAATACTAAATGTCCTGATTTTATAGTAGAAAAAATATTTTCTAACTTTCCACTAAATGTTCTAGAACATTACAATACCTTAACTAAAATACCTTAAAATGATAAGAAACAATAAAAATAACTAAGAAACTAAAATACTTAGCCTTAATTCTGATTATATAGAGAAAACAAGTCTGTTGCATTGGTCGAGGTTACGTACTGTCATGCGGAAAATCATGTTTCAGTAAGAAATGTCCCACTTTGGGCTTCTTAAATGGTGGTAACCCTAATTTAAAGTGCACCTTGCACAATTAGATTGCAGTTATTTGGATCACACTCCCAATATAGATCTAGCCCTTGACTATTTTGTCATTTAATTCAATGCTGCTGCAGATAAATTTGTCCCTTATAGAAAATGTATTATAAAAAGAAATACCACTGAGTGGGTTACCCTGTCCCTTCTTGACCAGATGGGGGACAGGAACAATTTATAGCACGAGGCTAAGGCAACCTGCATACCAGTAGATGTGCAAGAACACAGGGTTGCAATAAAAAGGTGGACCAGATATGAGAGGCAGGCTAAGGCCTCCTCCTTCAGGTAACAGCAAGCGAGTATGTGGGGTAATAGGAAGGCTTTCTGGGAGTCCCTAAAGATCCTTATAGGGAAGGGTGACACATCGCCCCCAGCTATGGTCAACACAAATGGGTCTGTCATGCTTGACCCTACTGAGATTGCCAACACATTTAACAATGCCTTCACTGACCTTAGTGTGGTACTCCCTCCAAAAGATGACTCCACCCTCTATGGACAACCCCCCAGCAGAATTACTGGATGTCTCTAATGACCTAAGCTACCCAAATTTTACTTTAAAACCTGCTAGTTAGGGACACTATCAGGTATGTCAAGTGGGTTCTGGGTAAAACCAGGATGGGGAGTGATGTTGTAGCTATGAAATTAATTGCCCTAGTGTTGGATGACCTAGACCTCCCATTAACCAACTAGTTCAACCTCTCGCTCAGATACTCTCAGTTACCTAGTCTATGGGAACCTGCCTTTGTTACCCCAGTACACAAAAGTGGGGCCTGCACATTAGCCTCAAATTATAGGTCTATATCTAGTCTCTCCCCTCTATCAAAGACACTGGAGAGAGTTGTATCAGACCAGCTTATGTCCTACCTTAATCACTACAATATTCAATGCGAACAACAACATGGATTTCACAAACTACACAGTACCTGCACTGTGCTGATTGAATATATAAATTTTCTGCATGAGTCCCTTGACAAGGGTCACCTGGTAGGCTCTATTTATACAGACCTAACCAAAGCCTTTGATCTAGTCAGTCACTCACTACTGCTATCTAAACTCCACACATTAGGCTGCTCTGCTGACACTGTACTATGGTTCAACAGCTGTCTCTCCAGCAGATCCCAGAAAGTCAAGATCAATGGTGTGCTGTCTGACTCCAGACCTGTCTCAATAGGAGTACCACAAGGGTCCATACTGGGACCTCTCCTTTTCAGTCTGTTTGTTAACACCTTCCCTGAATGAAACCTACCCATACTCAAGGGGACTACATTATGCAGATGATGCTGTCATCTGTTCTAGTAGCCCTAAACAGGAGACACTCACAACTCAGCTTTGGCTCCCTTGAAAATTGGTTTATGCAGAATAAACTTGTCTTGAACTACAAAAAGACCAAGACAATGTTATTTTCCAGCACACAAAAGAGAAATAAGATCTGCCCACTCAACATCTGAAATGTAAATGAAGTTGCACTAGATCAGATAGATTCATTTCAGTACCTAGGACTTACCATCGACCAGTCTTTTAACTTTGCTCCACATGTTGACCAGACTGTAAGCAATATCAATAGAGAACTGGGGGAATTCTACAGAGAAAGGCCCAAACTCACCCCCAGAGGCCAAATGGGTTGCAGTTACCAGCTTCATTCTCCCCATAATCAACTACGGCAGCATGGTATATGGAGCTGCCTCTGACACGGTACTAAACAGGATCAAGCTGGTTTTAAACAAAACCTGTCACTTTGTCCTTGGGGTGGACAGAACCACCCACACCTGTACACTCTATGACCAAACAAAATAGCTCCCCCTACAAGACAGAATGAAGTACCAGACTTATTTGCTGTGTATGAAAGCCCTATTGGGTCTCCCCCCCACCCCGGACTGCAAAACCTCCTAAACTCTGGCCAAAGCCCATACCCCACCAGGAGCAAGAATTATAGTACTCGCTCTGTGCCCTTCTGCAGAACAAATCTGGCTAATTGCAGACTTGCAGCCAGAGCCCCACAATGGTTGAATGAGTTGCCAGTGTTCCTTGTGGTGCTATCCAAAATTGACCATTTCAAAGGGAAACAATGGAAGGTCCTCCTACCTGGGACCATTTGTGGCTGAAACAAGCAATAACCCCCTTCTCCACTGTTGCACTCTTCACCTACACTGCTGATCACTTCTACTGTTTTACCTAGTTGACAAAGTACCTATATGTGCTGCCTGTTTCTACCATTTCGATATTTCTGACTCTTTGCATAAGTGTTGCTTGACAATGCCTCTTAGTTTCTACCATTCTCATTCTGTTGACTTCCTGCTTGTTTTCTGCTTCACAGTGCTTCATAAAGCTGCTACTTCATTGTTCAATATTAATTGTAAAAACAGAACATAACAGCATAAGAAAATGTCAGCAGATGGGGAATGTGTGGTCCATCTAGTCTGCCAAATGTGGCTACCCTCCCAATTATATTTTTTTCCTAAGTTTCCTACATTGCCTGTCCCAAATGAGTTTGAATTCCCTTACTGTCTTTGATGTCACCACTTCTGGCAGCAGGCTGTTCCATGGGTCTATCAATCTTTCAGTGAAAAAGTACTTTCTAAAGTTCCTTTTAAACTTGCCTCCAATGAGACGTAAGTTGTGCCCTCTTGTACACACTGCCCTGTTTTCCTGGAGAGTTGTGTTAATTCCCTTGACATAATTAAATGTTTCTATCATGTCCCGCCATTTCTTCTATGGTCCAGAGAAAATAAATTCAACTCTTTGAGTCTTGTCTCATATGGCTTATGATGCAGCTTCTGCACCATGTTTGTGGCCCTTCTCTATACCATCTCCAGACAGTCGGTGTCCTTTTTTAGGTGAGGCTTCCAGAACACCAAGGATCTGTGGAGGGGCATGATAACTTCCTGCTTTCTGCTCATAATACCCCTTCCTATGCATCCAAGGATATCACTTGCTTTCTGTGCTGCTTTTTCACATTGTTTTCCTACCTTTAATCCATTGGTAATGATCACACCCAGATCCTGTTCCATTTTTTTCTCCTCTAATTGATGCCCTTCTAATACACACTTTTTTCCTGGGTTCCACTTCTCCAGGTGCATTACCTTACACTTCTTGGCATTACATTTATGACTTTACATCATTGTTTCATTATCTGTTACTGACGAGGAACTTTTGTAAATGAGCATGCTTGCTCAAAGGTGTTCATTCGATTACTTAAATAAATAAATAAATAAGTAAAATTTTCTTTCTGTGATATTTATAATGAGAGCTAGACACTGATTTTTATTATTTTTATTTGTTATTCCAGTGCCTTTGCTAAGGCCAGTTCAAATGTAACTGAACTGGCTTAACTATGGAGTCCCACAAACAAATTTACTGTTGAGGTACAGGGATTGAAAAAACAGTGCAGTGATTCTCTCAGTAGTCAGACTTGTATGGATATGATGACATTACCTGTTGTGGGAAGGGACATCTCTTTTCCTGTTTACTGTCCCAGTCTCTATCCTCAAAAATGCAATGGCTTACTTGTGTATCAGGGCACACTAAGCTTATATGCATCTGCACCTACATTACTTCAATGAAGATCACAATAGCAGTCATTATGGCTCTGACCAGAGTTTGTTACCACAAGTGGAAGTACTGAGACTGGGCATGAACACCAACCTCCCATATAGCAAGCAAATATGTCTCTGTTAAGAAAGAGTGTCAGACTAGAATCCTTTTCTAAAGATGACTTGATGTACAAACATGTCAGAGTTTGTTGCTCATAGTTTCTGTGGCTGAGCTACTTATCTTGTAGCTTCTGGAAAGAAAAATCTTACAAAAAAATGCAATGTTTTCATCAGCACTTTAATTTGCTTTTTTTCCCTAGAAGAATCGAGGAATTCTGTGTAAAGCATTCTACCAGTGGTAAGTATAAGTCTATATAAGTTTGCACAGTCCCATAAGTGGGGGAAATGTTTTGCAAAAAAAAGTGTATCTTGTAGTGTTGTGCTAATGATGGATATTAATTATTGAATAAAATGACTAATGTGCTATTTATTATTCAGAAATGAATAACTAGTTTCTACTTTTTAAGCCTGCCATAGTGCCCTCCTCCCCAGCTGACACTTAATTTCTTACATTTCAAAGATGCTTCCACCAGCCTGCGGTTCATTTTTTTTTCTTCTTCTGAGCATTTTATTTTCTTTCTCACACAGTACAAGGCCTCCTCACTTAGGAATCCCAGTTCATGTTCAGGCACTCCATAATGTGCTCCTGTAGTATAAAAAGTCTCACTTTAACAGGCCAGTAACCCTGGTATGGAAACTGACATGGATCACTCAGTATCTGGCCAGGGCAGGGAGACTTGAGCATCCCAAGGACAGCTCTTCTCCCTCAGGATGGGAACTACATGCTTCCTGCTAGGTGGGTGCCACTTGGAGGATTTGAGTGGCAACACAGGAGGGTGCCATGGAAAGGACCCCACCTGATTAGTGCCAAGAGGCATCTCCACAGCGGTGGAGCTTACACTGCATCATTGTATGTGCTGTGGACCTAGGGGCAAAAATAAAGGAAAGACCCAGTTCACTTCAGGATCGTCACTAGTGACTGGGCATCTCCTGGGTCCTGTGGCAGAGGACCAAGAAAAGACCGTGGTAGGTAGTTGGGTGATGATACTGCACTCAGAAACCAATGTTGCAAATTAAGCAATTTATTGGCAAGATGCAAAAATAACAAAACACATGTGGAAGGCAACTCCAACCAGAAGCCCCGGCACTTGATCATGTAGATCTTCATCCGGTTGGAGTTCTCTTCCACTTGTGCTTTGCTATTTTTGCATCTTGCGCAATATATTCAGTTCCCACATCTGGCACTTGGGTTAATATCCCTGTACCGACACTGTAGTGCTGCACTTCTGAGGTGCCGTCTTTCAGGTGAGACGTTAAACTGAGGTCCCATCTGCCAGGATTGGTGATAGTTCAGGTGGATGTTAAAGATTCCATGGCACTTATCAAGAAGAGTAGGGGAATTTTATTTATAAATATGGACTTCATTACAATATACAAACAGTATGTCAGCAATTATAGTCACAATCATATACAAACTTCAGTTAACTGGAATGAATCAAGGAAAAAAAGAAAACAGACAAGAAAAATATAAATGAAACATAAAAGAAACCAGAAGATTACATAAACCATTTCTCACAGTTAATCCACAGATGTTTAACCTTTTCTGGTGAAAAGTGCTTTTCATCCATCTTTTGTATCTGAACTAATGCATTTTTAATATTAGATAATAGCTCCAGATAAGTTACTATTTTCTGTTGTAATAGAAACACACACCTTGCTTGCCACATAGAATGTCTAATTACAGCAAGAGTAACATATACACAGTGTCTTTATGATAGTTTGCACAGACAGCATCTTCAGGTAGAAACACAAGTTCAGAATAAGAAAGTTTCAGAAAAGTTGCTACAGTATTTCCCAAACTTGAGACAAAAGTTTCCAGAAACTCTGTGCATATGGATAGTCCAAATATAAATGTTGGGTTTCTAGGATGCCATCACAACTTTCTCTGGGGCAGCATCTTTCCGAAATGTGTTTATGTTTATGATTTGCTTTTACCCCTAACCTATCAAAATTCCCAAGCCACACACAATCCCATACATATTCAGGAACCCTTGGATTTGATAATTGTTGCAATATGTAAGGAATATCAGCTTCCACACAATGCAGAAATTCAACTTTAGCAAGGCATTCAACCTGTAGAATTTCTGCCTGTATTGTTTTTCTATTTAAGATTGATAATTGTTCTGGAGAAACACCCTATTTAATAGCATTCTTTATGCATTCTTTACCATATATAGGCATAGTTTTCACTTGTGCCAGGATTCTGTGTCTTTTCTCTTCCCATGAGGGTAGTGCTGTCTGTACCCAAGACATAACTAAGTCTTTACAGAGTACCAACCCAGGATTAAAAACACAAATTATGTTCTTAAAAGATACTGTAATAAAAAGCTACTGGATTTACCATACTAATACCACCTTTAGAAATGGGGAGATATGTGAGCTCTCTTTCAATAGATTTAACATGGAGCCCCACAAAGCTTGAAATAAAAATACCATAAAGATCTGTAAAAAATATTGAAGGGGGAGGGAAAATGTAACTTAGGTATAAAAAATATGGCAATAGTAAGGTTTTGATTAACATAACCCTCCTTTTTTTTTACAATAAATACCCCTTCCAACTTTTAACTAGGTTAGAAACATAGAAACATAGACTTTGACGGCAGATAAGGACCGCTAGGCCCATCTAGTCTGCCCATTTCCCTACCTACAGGATAGGCCGCAGATCCTAGTTAACCAACAGCCTATATCTTCCTGCCCCCCACCCAAGAATTGCCTTATGTCTGTCCCATGCATTCTTGAATTCTCCCACAGTTTTAGACCCCACAACTTCCTCAGGAAGGCTGTTCCATGCATCCACTACCCTCTCTGTGAAATAATACTTCCTCACTTTGCCCCCGAACCGCCCTCCTTCTATCTTTAAATTGTGTCCCCTTGTTCTTGCAAGTCTCTTTTTCTGAAAGATGCTACCCTCTTGGACTTTGTTGATTCCCTTGAGGTACTTGAAAGTTTCTATCATGTCCCCCCGCTCCCCTCTTTCCTCAAGGGTATACATATTAAGCTCCTTTAGTCTCTCCTCATACGGCTTCTCTTGCAGACCCTGCACCATTTTAGTTGCTCTCCTCTGGACTGCCTCTATCCTGTCTATGTCCTTAGGAGATGGGGTCTCCAGAACTGGACACAGTATTCCAGATGGGGTCTCACCAACTGTCTGTACAGAGGATAACAACTTCCTGTTTTCTGCTGCTGATGCCACTCCCTATACATCCCAGTATACCCCTGGCCCTCCTACTGCCTTCTCACATTGCTTGCTAACCTTAAGGTCATCTGATATGATTACCCCGGTCCCTTTCCTGTTTTGTTGTTGTTACTACCTCCCACCCATTGTGTATTCTTCCCCTGGTTCTTGTTTCTCAGGTGCATTATTTTGCACTTTTGCATTGAATCCTAGCTGCCATCGTCTGACCATTTCTCCAACCTTGCCAAGTCCCTTTCATCCTTTCACGCCTCCTTGTGTATCAACCCTGTTGCAGATCTTTGTGTCATCTGCAAAAAGGCATACTTTTCCTTCCAGTCCCTCTGCAATGTCACTGATGAAGACATTAAAAAGGACTGGACCCAATACTGAACCCTGCAGTACCCCACTAGTAACCGCTCTTTCTTCAGAGTGGACTCCATTTACAATTACCTTCTGTGTTCTGTTGTCCAGCCAATGTTTTACCCAGGCTACCACCCTGGGACCCACTCCCAGGCTGGTTAATTTGACTAATAATCTTTTGTGTGGGACTGTATCAAATGCCTTGCTAAAGTCTAGGTAGGCCATGTCCACAGCCCCTCCCTGGTCTACTACTTTGGTCACCCAGTCAAAGAAATCTATTAAATTCATCTGACATGACCTTCCCCTGTAGAACCCATGATGCCTTGGATCCTGTGCTCCACTGACCTCTAGGTACTCAACTATTCTTTCCTTCAGAAGTGACTCCATCACTTTCCCTACCACAGAGGTCAGACTGACAGGTCTGTAGTTTCCTGCCTCTGTCTTGGTCCCACTTTTGTGAAGGGGAATCACATCCACCTTCCTCCAGTCCTCGGGTACCACACCATCCTCCCATGATTTATTAAAAAGAGTAGCCAGTGGTTTCACTAGTTCCTTCCTTAATTCTTTTAGAATTCTGGGGTGAATTCCATCAGGACCCATTGCTTTGTCCACCTTCAGTTTTAGGAGTTCTTGCAGAACCCTTTCTTCTGTGAAAGGACTGGGATCGACCCCCCTATCAAGAGTGCTTCTGTTAATTGGATTAGGCACTTCCCCCTTCTCTTTTGTGAATACTGAGCAGAAATATTCGTTCAGTATTCCTGCTTTTTCACTGTCCCCCTCTGCCCACCCACCGTTCATTCTATTCAGCCTCACTATCCCTCCCTTTGTCTTTCTACGCTGGCTGATGTACCTATAAAAGGTTTTATCCCCCTTCTTAACTGAGTTGGCTATCTTTTCCTCAGTTTGGGCCTTTGCTATTCTGACTTCCCTCCCTGCTTCTTTCTGCCTTAACTGGTACAGCTGTCTGTCCTGCTCCTTCTGTGTTTCCTTATACTTCCGGAATGCTATCTTTTCTTCCTGACTTTCACAGCCACCTCTCTTGAGAACCATAGTGGCTTTTCTTTTGTTTTGATTTGTTTATTTGCTTCACACAAAGGCTTGTTGCCTCTGTGATGGCAGTTTTGATAATTCCCCATTGTTGCTCCACACCTCCTTCTAGCCTGTTTGCTAGTGCTTTTCTGAGGCACTCTCCCATCTTGCCAAAGTCAGCCCTCCTAAAGTCCAGTACCCTCACTTTTGTATGGCTTGACTCTGTAGCTGAGTTTAACGTGAACCACAATGTTTGATGGTCACTTGTCCCCAGATGGCAACCCACTTCTAGATCTGAGATCCTCTCACTGCCCCCATTTGACAGTACAAGGTCTAAGATTGTTCCATCACAAGTGGGTATTGAAACTAGCTGTCTAATGCCTGCCACCTGTAGGGCGTCAAGAATGGCCCTGCTCTTGGATGTGGCTGCAGAAAATGTGCTCCAGTTAACATCTGGCATATTCAGGTCTCCCATCAACAGTATCTCCCTTTCTGCCATTCTAAGAATGCCTTCCATCATATCCTTGTCCATTCCTTCCCTGACATGGGGTCTGTACACAATCACAAGGATTGTGTGCCCTTTCCAGTCTCCAAGGTGACCCACAGTGCCTCCTCTCCTCCCTGTTTACTCTTTTGTTCAGTTGCTTTTATCCCTTCCTTTACATAGAGAGCTACTCCTCCCCTCTTCTCCCTGCCTGTCTCTCCTGTAGGTTATGTGCCCTGGTATGTTAACATCCCAGTCATGGTTCTCTGTGTACCATGTTTCTGTGACTGCTATCGATATCCAGGCATCCCTCTTCCATCAAGGCCACCAGCTCAGGGAGCTTGTTGCCCAGACTACGGGCATTGGTACTCATTACCCTCCATTTCTGATGGCCTACTCCTTTGCCCCATCCCTGTCCTTCTTGCCTTTGTCACTTTCTCCATTTACCCCTGCCCTCTCCCTATTGACACCTCCATGTTAGTGTTTGCCACACTTACTACCGTGACTGTTTGGGGGGGCTAGGATTTTCCTGCTCCTTTCCAGTGCCTCCCCCCTTGGCTAGTTTAAAAGCTTGCCAATGAAGCATTTAAACCTATCACCTAGGATCCTGGTTCCCCTCCCGGACAGATGCAGCCCATCATGCCAGTATAGGCTTGCATCACTCCAGGTGGACCCCCAGTCTCCAATGAAGCCAAATCCCTGAGCTCCACACCAGTTTTTCAACCACTGATTGAATCCCATGGTACGGAACACCCTAGCCTCTCCTATGCCATAGATGGGTAGCACCTCCGAGAAGGTTACCGTGCGTGCTACTTGACTAAGGCCCCTCCCCAATTCCACAATTACTAGCCTTACTTACTATAATTTATTTTCCCAATTTCTTTTAGCATTATTTCCTGGCCCAAACTCAAGACCCAAGATAGAAATAAGGGAATCAGAAATGGATATTCCTGCAATGTGACCTACTAAAGGGAGAGGAGTGCTACCCACTATAACCCCTTTACACTTACTAATATTGATCTGAGATCCAGACATTGAGGCATATTGATGCAAAATTATATTTACAATCTCTTTATTATAGTGTGGTGAAAGAAACAAAACCAAATCATCAGCATAGGCCAATATTTTAATAGCAGGGAGGTGGGGAATAATAGATATTCCTTCCAACTCAGCATGTCCCAGTATCATTCGTATCAAAATATCTATACCCAAAACATATAAAATGGGGCTTAATGGACACCCTTGCTTAACACCTCTATGAATCTTAACTTTTCTCCCAAACCACCCATTCACATTAGGCAATAGATAGGAATCTTGATATAAACTTTGTAACCATAAAAAATTGTTCAGAAATGCCAAAGGCTTTTAGAACTGAAAATAAAAAGTAATGAGATATCCTATCAAATGCCTTTTCCTGATCCAACCCCAAGACATATCCTTGAACCTTTCCACTACCCCCACTAGCGAAAAGCTCCCTGAAGATAATTAGGTTATCTTCTTGCCTCCTTCCCTTTACTGCACATGTTTGATATGGGCTTATCAAATAGTCTCCTATTTCAGTTAATCTTGACAATAGAATTTTACTTAAAATCTTAAGATCTGTATTTTGTCTAGCTTAGAGGCAGCTTACCTATAGCTGGATTTGAGCATCTGAATAGAGACCTGTTTGGGCTAGGGAGACTCCTGGCCATATCTGGTGGAGGGGGATATGTACCAAGGGGTTGACATGCTGAATATAGGGATATTGTCTTCACTAATAGGTACCCTATAGTTTGGAGGAATTACTAGAAGGGATCGAGTAGGGGTTTTCATTTAACCTGAATGGGATGCAGATCTAACGATGATTGACAGTTGAGGGATGGTTAATCCCCTTGGTTTGGGGCTCGCTCTCTCACAGGGCTTGTTCTGGATACCCAAACGGGCTGAGTAGGATTGAATTTAAATCGAGATGTTTTGTGTTTTTTTTTCCGATGATGAGGGTGGGTTATTAGTGAAGTGAGAACTTGAGGGTTAGCAGAGTAATATTTACTAGCAAATGATATTTAGCTAATTTTTCTGTGTTATCATTTAATTGGTGGGGGAAGTCTTTGGGTGGGTATCCAGGGGGTTTGTAAATAGGGGTTGTATATAGTTTGCACACTCAGTTTTGGAATGTGCACCCGGGACTCCGGATGTATGTGTTTGTATGTCTTATTATTCTTGGAAAAGAAATAAAGTTTTTCTTTAACAAAAAAAGATCTGTATTTTGTAAACTTAAAGGCTGCTAGTTGTTAATATCCTCCCTACTGCCTTTTTTTTATAAATTAGTACCAATACAGCTTCTAACATGGAAGCTGAATACTTGGATTCTTGTAGACAGTGGTTATATAGTAAAGCCAAGACTAGTGAAAGTTCATTTTTAAAGGTTTTATAGAAACCAGAACTTATACCATCTGAACCAGCAGCTGTGTGATAGGCAATGAAGAAATGGCTTCTTCTACCTCATTAATAGTATTCTCCCTGGTCATCTCCTGATTATCTAACTTGGAGACCTGTGGTAGGCCTAGGGCCTTAAGTGTGTCCAGAAGGGTTACGTCTTGGGGGATCAAAAAGATTAGTAATATGTGTAACAACTATATCTGAAAGTTCACATGGAGAACTAACCTTATGTCCATAAGGATCTATCAGACTAGTTATTATCCTACTCTCAGTTGTTTTTTTACAATCTTTATAGGATCTAAATAATTTCTCTGCATCTGAGTCCCAAACCTACCTTCCTGTTGTAGAGATACTGCCCTATTATATTGCAGGTCTCTCATCTGTTTTTTAATAGTTCTGATTTGCTCACTATAATCATGCCTCATAGTATCTGACAGTGAGATAAGCCTTTGTAACTGAGGTCTCAATTGTAAGTACTGAACATACTCTTTTTGAGTTTTACCTTATCCTTTCTTTTGAAAGAAAGAACACCAAGTTTTTTTTTGTATCCTCCCACCATTCTTGTATATCAGAGTATAATACAGCTACTGAAAGTGGAGCAGTCCATTCCTGTTTCCATGATCTTTTAATATTTTTGTCTTCTAACACTGATTCATTTAGCCACCAGCTATTCTTTTTACATCGAGGGGCATCCCCCCAGGAAATTATTGCTTTAAGAGCTACATGGTCAGAAAAAGCAGTTGGAACTGTATCTATGTGTTCTATATGGATAATTTCAGATAAAAAAACAAAATCAATCCTTGTTCTTAAAGGTCCTTTAAAAAAGGTGTTACCCCAAGTGGGGTGTATTTTCCTATATGCGTCTATCAGTTTAGCTGTACTAGTGATTTGAGCTAAAGCTATGGAATCACTAAACATTTTATCAATATGGAGACCTCTATCAGATTTGGAAAGCCTGCAATTGAAATCTCCAACCCACAAAACTAAACAAGATGAATGTAAGAAAGGTTTAATCTCCCTAAACAAAGAAGCACATTGTGCCTTTCTCTGGGGAGCATAGGATGTGATCAATCTAAATCTCTCAGCACAAAACAAAAAATCAATTAGGAGAGCCCTACCAGGGTGAATGGTTACTAACCTGGACACACTGAGAAGAGGGTTTGCAAAAATGATTGCTACCCCATCACATGTGTCCACACTTGTGGACCAGAAAACAGGGCCCAAATCCCACTCTCTGGTAGATATTTGCAAGTCAGAAAGCGTTTTAAGGCGGGTGTCTTGTAAACAAATAATATCACTTTTTAATTCTTTTAAGGAAAACAAGGTTCCTATTCACTTATTTCTATTCTTAATGCTATTAATATTTAAGGTGCTGATAGATAGACTTCCCATAGTAGAGCTAACTACCAGAATATCTCAGGGGGTTTTAGAGGAATGCCTCTGTCTGGTTCTTTTTGGTATTGATTCCTCATCTTTAGTCTCTATGTCTGTGGCAGATGTGACAGAAGAAGAATCTAGGCTAACTTCACCCGAATCCCTATTGGCGGACTTTGGGTGTAATACTGAGAATGTATTCCCTTTTTTCCACTAACACATGTGGGACTCTTGTTGGTGTTCTTTATTTTTGACTGTAACAGATTTCCCATGTCTAGATGTTTTCTTTGCAGTTATAGTAGTGAAAGAAGTTTCTTTATCACAGGGCCTATCAACTTGCACTGTTTCTGCTTGTTCTGTTTGTAATGTTTTCTCAGAAAGGGGGGAGAGGGAGATGGGGGATTGCTGTACTTCTAAATGCTCAGAGGTGGACTGTTCAGGGAGATCTTCTACCAGTACCAAAGCTGTCTGTTTTTGGGCTGTGTGATCTGCAATTCCCTTAGCGTCTAAATGCTGAGCCTGATTTATAAATCCTTTCTGGGGGGGCAGTCATCCCTATTGTGGGAGGCCCATGGGCGTCTCCCATATACATGCCCCATTTGCTCACACAGGTTACACTTAAATAAGTTCAGACAAGCTGAAGCCAGGTGACCAAATTCTAAACAATGGCTGCATCGAACAGTATCACACGCATTACTAAGGTGGGCCTTGGATCCACATTTAAAGCATGACCTGGGTTGTCCATTGTAAAAAATGGCCCCTCGGTCTCTTCCCAAATAAAAGGAACTTGGCAAGTGTGCAGACCCTGCGTCAGTAGAAAACAGTTTTATTTTCACTCTCCACCCCCCATCCCAAATCTGTTCAGAATCCAAAGTAGGAGTGGATTTCCTAAGGGTTCCCAGCATTGTTTTAGCCAAAACATAATATCTTCCACATGTACTCCTTCATTTTTAAACATAATAGTGATAATTTTAACTAAAGGCTTTGTAAGTGGGATTGCATGAAAGGAGAATTTTTTAAATGCTCATGCTGAGCCCAAAAATGATCCAGATTTGATATACTTTTAAAACTAATATCAAAGTTCCCATTCCCAAGACTAATATGGGCAAATTTTTCAGAAGAAAAAAATGCATGGATAGTTTTAAAAAAGTTTTGGCTATATACAAATGGTCGGGAGGGGATTCTAATCCACCTTTAAAAAGGAGCCCCACAGCATTGCGCCTAGGAGCTGGGACTCCCTTGGTAGAAAACAAATCTGAAAGTTTGAAAAGAGGGTTTGGGTTGGATTGTTAGTATTTTCCTCACCATTCTTATCAATAAGGTTCCCTCCCTGTACAACATGGTTGTCTTGCCTAGCTTCAGTAGTAAACAACACATTTTGCACACTTTCCTTTTCTTTAGACATGTAATTTGTGGTAACATCTATAATATCTGTAACATTATTAATTGATCTAGAAGCTATTAAATCAGTTACCCCGGAGTTTGCTGGAGCTCTTATTGATACTTGTGCTGGTGGCCACTGTAGAAGAAGCTTCTTTCAACAACTGTTGGTAAGAAGGGTCTGTAGGATTTGGAGTCCACTGGCCTGTAGACCCTACAGTCCAGCCCGCATTTTCAAGTGCAGTTTGCGGGGTCCAGTCACCAAAGTTCAGGTCCTTATCAGTCTTATTTCCCAATTTCTTTCAGTCTAAAAAAGAGTAGATTGGACCTTCTTGCGCCATTTTCTGTGTTGTTAAAGTATTTCTTCCACTGCTAGAAGTCTTGGCAGGTTTCCGTGTCCCTAAATGCTTTTTCCTCAGCTTTTTTTTATGTCAGTACTATACACCTTCTCAGGCTGTAGGCACAAAGACTCAATGGCCCAGATATTCAAACTGTGCTCAAAAGTAGCGCAACAGCAGGAGCAAGCACAAACCAGTTGCGCAAATGCGCAACAGGTGCGATATTCAAACATGGAGCAGAGCAAATTGCGCAAGCAACCAACGTCTGAATATCGCACATACTGCGCCATCGCGCAACCAGGAAGGAGAAGCTGAGCCAAAATGTTGTGCTATGGAGCAACCAGGGAAGCTCAGCTGAGCATTCCAGAGCTGCCATAGTGCAAGCACAGCCCCAGATCATGAAACTGCACATCCAGGGAGGCAGGCTGGGGCCCACCGCCAGCCATGCCACACATGGGCACAGGAACACACTGCAGAACCCACACCATACCTGCACACCCTAAGCACAGCATCACTGGGGGTGGGACGGATGATCCACGTGCCCATGGGGACAAGCCAACAAAGCATAGCAGAGCCATGACACCCCAGCACAACCACTGGCAGGCGGAGAGTGCCACACACAGGGGGTTGACAACCACAGTGCACATCAGCCCCCCATACGCACAGCACACCCTGCACTGTGACCCCAAGACACCGCCCATGTGCAGTGACTTGCACTGCAGGAAACCATGCAGTCCCCCCAGCACTCGTCAGCCCCGTGCAACACAGAAGCCTACAAGCCAGACACACCCTGTGCACCCAGCAGTGGGTGGCAGCAGATGGCATGACCAACCGAAAGTCACTGCCATGCTGGAGATACCTCCCCATGCACACACATGCACACACACACACACACACACATACCCAGGACCATACCAGCCCAGATGGCATGCACATACCTGCAACTGAGCACCCATAGCCAGCTGCAAATCAGAGACCAACACAGTATTCATATATCAAAATAGAAATGTATATTGAACATATTATAACAACAACAATAGAAACTATTCACAAGGGGGACGGGTACAAGGAAGGGGTGTTCAAGGGGGAGGGATTAAAAACTTGGAGAGGGAAGGCAGGGTGGTAGGGATGGGAGTAGTGGGAAGGGTAATGTCAGCTATGGCCCAGCCGGCTCCTGGTCCTCCCCCTGCTGGCGCACCGTCCTGTGCCGCCCCTGCTGACGTCCATGTCGCCGGATGGCTTGCAGGATCTCCTGGTTCTCAATGCTGACTTGTGTGAGGCGCCTGACATCACGCGCCAACCTCCTGAGAACCTCAAGGCCTAGGAAAATGGGAACACAGTCAATGGCTGTGACTGACCACAACCCTGAACACCACCCAACCTGCAAGCCATATAGCCCAATGTCCCGCACCTGTGATGGCATACACCCACCCACAGTGAACATGCACATAGCCATCACAAACAGGTGGCACCAGCTATGCACACCACCGCCCACACACACTGCCCACATCAATCACGAGTACAAACTAAGGCTGGCAAGTGACGTGGCGACGCGGCGCGATGCCAGTTACACAGCTATGTGCCCAGTGCATGCCTGACCACCAGTGAGCCATACACAGACGTGCTGTGATACTGCACAGTGATGCATGTCACCTGTGTCGTGCCTACATACATGGATACATAGACAGTGTCGGCAGATAAGGGCCTATGGCCCACCCAGTCTGCCCATTTGAGCTTGTAAGTTCACTCTGTTTTCCTGTAAGTCTGTTGCCCCTTACCCCTGACCTCCAGAAGTCCTTTATGTCTATCCCGTGCATTCTTAAATCCCGTGACCAAGTCAGCCCCCACCACTTCCTCTGGCAGGGTGTTCCACTTGTCCACCACCCGTTCTGTGAAGAAATTCTTTCTCATGTTTCCTCTGAATCGTCCCCCCTCCAACTTCATCCAATGCCCTCTAGTCCTGGAACATCTTTTACGCTGAAAAATAGTGTTTTCCTGCACTCTGTTCCCCTGTAAGATACTTGTATGTCCCCATCATATCCCCTCTCCCTCCTCTCCTCCAGGGAGTACATGTTCAGTTCCTTCAACCTGTCATCATAGGACTTGTGATGCAATCCATGCTCCATCCGTGTTGCCCTCCTCTGAACCCTCTCTACCCAGTCCATGTCCACAACGTAGGTATGGTCTCCAGAACTGTACACTGTACTCCAGGTGGGGCCTCACCAGTGTCTTGTATAGTGGAAGCATGACCTCCCCTTTCCTGCATGGTTGTGTTGTGCATGGCTGGTGGTCTTGCCCCCCACCCCAGCATGCAATAGCATCCATGAAGTAATGATACTCACACTCCTCCAGCAGCTGGCTCTGCCGCTGCTGCTGCTGATTCTGCTGCTGCTGCTGCTGCTGCTGGGGCTCAACACCCCCCGGCACTGGGGCCCTGGCACGGCCCATGTCACCGTCACCCTGCGTCCTCAGATTCTGGCCTGTTGGAGACATATGTTGAGACAAACATCAGTGTGACTCAAAAGCAGAGTGCCCCCTGCCCCAGTGAGAGTGCCTGCCCACACAGCCATAACCATCCATCGCACAGCTGCACACACTGACACAGCCAACCGTGTCCAAGCTGGCACCTATGCACAGCCACCCAAGCACACACACCCCTACAGAGAAAATAGGTGCATAGATGGTACACTCACCTGGCCTAGGCACTACGCCCCGCTTGGCATGCGACCGCAGCCGCGACAAAAGTCCTGGCTCCCTCCAGCGGAGGTCACTGTACCGGTGCTGGCACTGCTCAGCAGACCGCCCCGTCCAGTGATCTCCACCAGGTCAGTGGCCACTTGCTGCCACAGCTGAGTCCTGGCACTGGTGGAGGCGATCACTGCATGAGCCATCATAGTGTGGTTCAACTAGGGCCACCAGGTTGGCCACTTCAATCTGGTTCCAGGACACCGCCCTCCTCCTAGCCATGGCACCAACTTTACAGCAGGCAATATGGCGCCGCTGCGCCCTAACCCCATGTGGAGTTGTTGCGCAATGAGACCACCACAGGGTCCAATCGCTGCTGTTCAACAGCCTATCACTTTCACATGGCGCTGTTACCAGACAGCTTAATAGGGGTTACACATGGCATGCCAAATAGCCAGCCAGGGGTCAGAGGGAATACACAGGGTCACGGAATGACGCAAGGCTACGCACAGCAATTATTGGATGTATAGGCATCCTGCATGACTGCCAAGCTGCGCACCAGTGCCACGGTGGACTATCGGCGCAGTAATGCCACAGGCGCCATATGTTGATGCTGGCGCCATTGGCACAATGGTGGCCATGGCCCTGAATGCGCTTCTCGCGGCTCAGCAGGTCTGCAGCGCAATAGAAGCATGTGTAAGCTGTCTGGGCATGCGCAATGCAGTGTGGCACCGGCCACAAACCTGCGCCATTGGCTCAGCCGGACCTTCCGTATTGCGCAAAGCGCAAATACGCGATATTCAACCGACATATACAAAGTCATGCGATCAGCCATTCAAAGCGCAGTGGCTAGCGATTAGCATGTCATTAAAGTTCGCCACACCTCATTTGCATGTGTTGCACTACAAAATGCGACAGTGGGTTGTGCTGGCAGATGGTTGGTTACTGCAGGTGAGAGGTGAGTTACATGCTGTGTGATGCTCAGGACAATGCTCATGGGCGGAGGATGATAAAGGCTGAGGGGGCTGAGCATGAAAAGGGCACTTAGAAAGGGACAAAGGGCACCCTTTCTATCAGTATCTGCCATGCGGAGAGGAAACGTGGAGGGCTTCCGCCCCCCCCGGGCCGGCAGCTATGCTCATGGGGAAATGCTGTCGACTGCACAGTGACAGGTGTCCACTTCCACCCATAGAGATCACCATGACTGACCAGAGCCAAGCTGAGGGTGTGGATGGCGGGTGTAGGAGGAGGCCGAACTTCACCGCGGCAGAGATGGAGGCCCTCTTCCAGGCCTACCTGGAGGATGAGCCACTAGTGAGTGGACGGAGGGGCACCCCTCAGGAACGTGCAGCTGCATGGGAGGGGGTAGCTCGGGCCGTCAACCTGCACGGAAGCCACCAGCGCTCCGTGCAGGAATGCAAGAAGAAGATGGGGACTGACCGCAGGAGGCTGAAGGAGAAGGTGGCAGCCTTCAGGGCGGCAAGTGCTGGCACTGGTGGGGGCCCACCAGTGGTGTTGCAGCTGACCCCTACAGAGGAGACACTGGTCACGGCCATGCAGCTGAGTGCCATTGTGGGCGTACCAGGCAGAGGATTCCAGACAGGTGGAAGCCCATCACTGCACGGTATGACATGGTGGTGTTGGTGGGGGGGGGGCTGTTGTTCACATGCACTCACATGTACTCTCTTTCTGTTACAGATCCTGTTCGTCTTCAGGACACGGTGGTGGTGGGTCCAGACAGTGATGCAGACCTGCTGGACGTGGAGGAGGGACCATCCACCTCCACCACCAGGCTGCAGGCACTGCAGTAGCATGCACGCTGGGCCAACAACTCCCGTGTCAGTGATACAGGTGCAGGGGGTGCACAGCCTGTGTCACAGCAGTCTGGCATGCAGGTATGCCAGCATGCTGTGCCTATGGCAGTGGCACGCACCTGCACCAATGATGATAGCAGGCCTGCAATGGGCAGTGATAGGTGTGTGTCCCATGATGGACACATGGCAGGCCAGCACGTGCCCCTGGGCCTTCCTGGTTCACACCTGTGTACCAGCATGCTGGCAAAGTCCCAGGCTGTGCCTGTCAGCACCGGTGGGGCAGCACCGGTGGCTGTGCAGGTGTCTGGCACTGTTGTCAGCACGGAGGTGGAACAGGTGGACCTGGGGGCTCAGCAGTTGGAGGGGCGGCAGCAGCAGTCGCACACCAGGTCTGGGGGTACAGTGTCAAGCAGTGGCACATGTCCACCGCCCTTTGATCCACCCATACCTGGTCCTGATGAACATCGCCCACCCTCAAGGGGTGCTGTGCACCAGGACCGTCCACACCCTGGGGGTCACGATGCCATTGGGGCACAGTACCCATTGGACGCACACACCCGCCTGCTGCAGGACTCGGTACAGCTGCAGGGGCGGGTTGCAAGGTCCGTGGAGGCACTGTCTGTGTCCGTGGAGCGGCATAGCAGGGAGTGTGCTCGGGACCGAGCCGAGCTGGTCCTTATGTGGATGGATGTGACCGCTGCCATTGACAGGCTGACTCAGGCAGTGGTCTCTGTCATGGATGCATTGGCCACACTGTCAGGTGCCCCTGTACCACACACCCCACACAGTGCGCTCTCCACTCCCCGTTCCCGGCATCATGCGACACCGGGCCTGTCGATGCTGTGTTCTGCTGTGGGCATCCCGAGCACACCTGGTGCAAGTTTGTTTGGCAGGATGCAGACCCCTCTGCGGGCAAGGTCGCGTTCGTGCAGTGGGACCCCTGGTGGTGCACCAGCGCCACCCGATGTGGCCCCTGCTCAGCCTGCCAGTGCTGCTGGGCCACGGCGGGGCCACCCATGCATCCGTGGTGGTCGTGGGACAGTGCTACCTGACTGAGCTGTCTCCCAGTGCAGGCCCTGTCTGGTGCTGCCCTGTGTGCAATGTGTATCATGTGGGCAGTGCACTGCTGGGTGCTCTGCTCACCACGCTGACACACAGACCACCTGCACACTCTCCCAACTGCTGTCCACAGGTGCGTGTGCATGATGATGCCTGCATTGCACTGTACACCAAGGTGCAAGGGTGCCCAGGTCCTGACACATGTACGTGGACAGTCCAGGTGGTGGGGGTGGTTGGTGGTGCTGTGTGTTGACAATGTCATTTCTGCAGTGCTGTGCTGCTGCCCATGTACACTGCCTGGTGTGTGTGTGTGTGTCCATATGAGTGCTCACCCCTCTCTGATGGTGTGTTGGTATGCCTGGAACCTTCAACTCCCCTGACCTTCATGCACGGTGTGTTCCCCTGTGTGCCTGTGGTTTGCGCATGAACAGTGTTGCCTGCACATGTCCCCTTGACTTACCTGTGTTGGGCGAGTGCTCTTCTGCAATGGTGTCCCGTGCAGCTGGGCCTGCCAGGTCAGTCGGGGGTCCCTCCGTCCTAGGGGGGGCTGCTCATCACCAACATCACCGGCGCCACTGGATTCCCCATCGATGTCCCCTCTTGGACCTGTCACGGCTATCCCATGGTCTTTGGCCATGTTGTGCAGGATGCAACAGGCCAGGAATATCCCACAGGCCTTTGGGGTTGTACAGGAGCTCCGCCGGCGGTGTCCAGGCATTGGAAGCGTGCCTTGAGCATCCCAAACACCCGCTCTATGATGTTACGTGTTGCGGCATGTGCCTCATTGAAGCATTGCTGCGCTGGGGTTGTGGGGCACCGGTACGGTGTGAGCAGCCAGGGATGGAGTGGATATCCGCAGTCACCTGTGTAGAGATAGTGGAGATCAGTGTCATGTCAGGTCCATATTGCCCATATCCTTGTGTGCCACTACCATGGCACCTGTGTCATTCCACCCTTGCCCAGAGTTTGCATTCCATACATGTACTCACCCACTAGATGACCCGTGGGGATGTCCCCTCTCGAATCAATGGCACAGTGCAGACTGGTGCCATATGAAGGCATCATGTGCTCCGCCAGGTGTGTGGCACAGACATTGATAATGCGCCCAGTGGCATCACACCCACCTGGCAGTTGACACTGGAAAACCCCTTCGGTTCCGATATGCCTGGCCGCGGGGCCAGGTGGTGTGCGAATGGCCACATGGGTGCAGTCTATGGCCCCTAGCACGCCAGGCATACGTGCTACCCTGTGGAACTCCTGCATGTTTGTTTGTCGCTCTGCCGCGGTGCTGGGGAAATGGATGTACTCGCGAGCATGAGGCAGCAGTGCACTGAGGAATTGGGTGAGGATGCGTGGCGTGGCTGACTGTGTAATGCCTGTGGTGTCCCCTGTCGGCCTCTGGAAGGTGCCCGTGGCGAGCAGGCACATGCAGGCTGTCACCTTGGTCTCCACGGACAGAGCGTGACTCCGTCGTGAGGGTGCCTGCATCACATCACTGCACAGCTCGCAGAGCCGTCTCAGTATTTCCCTGTTCAGGCGGTACCGGCCCACAATCTCGACGTCTGTGTATAGCTCGAAGCTGATGCGGGACACGGCCGCCTGTGGGGCATACTAATCGACGGGCCCCTCTCGCCGCCACGCCCCCGCAGCATGGTGTCTCACCTCATTACAGCTTCCATGTGGAAGCTGGCACTGTCCATCTCCCTGGCTTCTGCCCCCGCTGCTGTTCCTGTGTTACCCCGCTGCCCCACTGCTGCTTCCACTGCACGGGCACCCCCACTGGCCTCTCTGTCCTCCTGGACCCACTGTCCTCTCTGCCCTTCCAGCTCCTGTCTCTCTCTCTCTCTCTGTCTCTCTCCCCAGTTTGCGGCCTGCTAGGGCTCTTGCCTTCTTCCTTGAGCCTTTTAGTTTGGCTCAATTCTGCTACTGCGCAACTTCCGGCTGAGCCACTCTTGCGCAGTGCGCAAGTGTTCGATTATCGCATTGCGCACTTTATGCATGGACCCGCCCCCTTCGGTTGCGCATGCCTTCATTTCCATTGCACTGTTGCTCAGCATGTTTTTGGTGGCGCAACTGGCCCCTTCGGAATATCGCAGAATGGCGCATTTTTGGAGTTGCGCATGGCGCAAACCCTTTGAATATCTGGGCCAATGTCTTTTTCACTCCCAGCCTGTTTCAGTGGGGAATCCAGAGGATAGTCTTGCAAATTGCTTTCAGCTGTTTGCTTCAGCTGCATGTCTGAGCTATGACTCACCTCATTATTGTCAGTGAGCTCAGCTGACCTGGCAACAGCATTAGTCAGCTCCATAAAAGCCTCATCCAGTTCTTTCAGCTTTTGCAGCTGCTTTTTTTTCTCCGTTTCCAGGTCAAAGATTTTAATCTCTCTCTGTTCTTTGTAATTTACACAGGAGATATCCTTACTGTCAGTAGACTCAGCATGTGTTTTCATTCCATTCTGTGTACCATCTTCTTCTTGCTCAGAATTCATTTCCACTTCTGCAAAATCTGCTACTGCAAAAACCACATCAGCAGCCTCTTGTGAGAGAAGAACAGGAGAGGAGGCCATCTCCTCTGCACTTGCAACCTTCTTCTCCGGTGTCTGCTGAGAAGTGGCCATCCTGTGAAAGATGGCCAAGGTTTCCCCCTACAACAGAGATGGGGAATTTCCTTGGTGTCCTGGCCAAATTTCCCTCATTCACTAAAAATACCATCAACAGCTTAATCTGGTTCAAGGTCATTTGGCATGCATCTGTATCCACCTCCCCGGGTTGTGCCTGAAAATAGGTAGGATTTGTATGGTGCACTTACCCAGTCAACAAAAACTAAAATAAAAGAAAAAGAAAAAAAAAATATTGCTTAATTTGCAACATTGGTTTTGTAGTGCAGTTCTATCTTTGTGTTCCTTGGTTCAGCTTGTCCCTGAACTGTAGCATGCCTGGTTCCAGGTGGCACAAGCTGCATTTGTTTGTTTCCAAGTGGAATGAAGTGATTTGGGGTGATTGGTTCAGATGGGAGCAGGTTGGCAACTAACATGGATAAAATGTTGATTTACAAAAAAAAGTGTTAACTTTGTATGTTTACTTGCTGTTGGAGATGGAATGACAGAATTTGCCATTTAAAATATCCGACCTTTTTAAAGCACAGCTCAGCAACAGATGTATTAAATATAAAATGATTACTATTTTTTCAGAATATACAGGATGTGCAAAAAATTAATGGGGAAATGTTGAACAGGAAAAATTATATATTATGTGATAGAAAAATACAAGGGAGAAAAAAGACTAAGCTAGACTAAAGTCTCAGTTCTCTTACCCACATGGAACTTGAGCTGGGCTAGTTAACATGTGGAAAACTTGGGACCCGATATTCAAACATTTGCATGTGTGCTAATGGGTCTGTGCCTGCATAAACTGGGGTTTGCACTGGATTACTGTATTCAAAAGGGGCTGTTGTGTTGGCAAAGAGGGTTAGTGCCTGCACAAAAAATAATGTATGAGGGCGGGCAAGGGGAAGGGCAAGACCATGAATAGCCACACTACCCCATATTCAGCAGCTTGGTGCTACACAAAATGGTTTAGCGGAGTCCGTTTGTGCACCTCAAATATTGCCTAACAAAATCCCAACTTAATCTGGGCAATGTGCAGCCACATAGCTGGTTGGCTGCTGGTGGAGCACACCTGTCATCTGTGGTCCCTGGTACTGCCCCTCCAATCACCAACCCCTTACTGTGTATTTATTTATTTATTTTTTATTTATTTGTTTATTTATTTAGCTTTTGTTGACCGGGTAAGTGCACTAGACAAATCCTGCCTATTTTCAGGCATGACCCGGGATACAGATGAATGCCAACTGACCTTGAACCAGATTAAGCTGTTGGTGGTATTTTTAGTGAATGAGGGAAATTTGGCCAGGACACCGGGGAAATTCCCCTACTCTTTTCGATAAGTGCCATGGGATCTTTAACATCCATCTGAACTACCACCAATCCAGGCAGATGGGACCTTGGTTTAACGTTTCATCCGAAAGACAGCACCTCAGAAGTGCAGCACCCCTCTCATGCTGCACTGTAGTGTCAGTACTGGAATATTAACCCAAGTGCCAGTGTAAATATGATCCCTGGTGGTAGTGGTCCCTCCCACCAATTGCCAGCCCATACCATAGATTAATGAAATCCTTGGTGCTAGTGGTCCCCGCTCTGATTGTCAGCCAGTACTGTCATTGAAATAAATCCCTGGTGCTAGTGGTCCCCTCCCTCCACCCCTTCCTCTGATTCCCAGCCTATAGTATTATGAAACACCGCCCTGGCATAAAGTGGTCCCACCCCACCCCCACTGTGCCACTGAACACCCCTAAGGTTATCTTATTCCCCTTGGTGCAATGGTTGCATATGATGACTGGCACAGTCCTCCTTACAACTCCTCATCTGGCTGCCCTATGTCCAAGCAGGGAGCATGCCTCTTATTTATAGGACAGGGTAACATCACCCTCCCCTATAAAGAAAAGGCACACTCCCTGTATTGATAGACATGGACAGACAAGGAGGTGTGAGGAGGGCTGTGGTAGTCACAGTATACACCGAAGGCACAAAGGGGAATAGTAAGGTGACACGGGGTGTTCTGTGCCATGGTGGGGAGGTGGGACCACTGAATGCCAGTGAGGTTATTTCATTGTACTATGGGCTGGCAATCAGGGGGAGGGGGCTACTAGCACCAGGGATGTATTTCAGTTATGGTACTGGCTGGCGATCAGGGGGTAATGTAATGGGAATAGCCATCTGCCGGTTAAGTGTATATAATTTTGTTACAAATCTATGTTTTATATGGCAGTCCTGCTTAGGAAACAGGCCAAGGAGCAGAGCCTCATGGGATACTGGATTTTAAAAGAGAAGAAAAAAATTGTCTGCCCTCTCGCTGACCTACAGGATAAGCTGGCTTGAGCTTCCTTTCCTGTTTTAACATATACCTGTCAAAATCTGTGTAGCTGTTATACTACCAGGTCATAAAAAAACTGCTTTGAACTTAGGAAGACTGCCGTAAAAGGTTACATTTTATAGGATAACAGGAGGAAGACTGACTTTGGAAAGCATATGTGAAATAACCTTACAGGATATTTCTGCAACATCAAATGGTGTCATAAACCATACTCTGAGGAAAGCATACTGAAGTAGGAATCTGACCAATTTGCCTATGCAGCTGTATGTTACAAGTTAAGCACGCATGACTGAGTGTGACCTCACTCTAACAACTCAGAGCTGTGACATCACAAGGAGGGAAGGACATTCTGGCCTCTCTGATATTGGTGAAGCTTGGCTGAAAGAACTGACACTCTTTTCAGGACTTCTAAGAGTCATCTTTGTTTCTGAACTTCTAAGGGACACTTCTGCCAAGATAGGTAACAGCCCAAATAATTTGCCAACTGAAAACCTGAGGTAGAATTAGCTAAATCAGTTAGAAGGTGCTTTGTTTTGTAACTGTCCATTTCTTTTCTGACTGTAACCTTAATGTATATATGTTCTGTATTTATTTACTATTTTTAATTTTAGTAAACCTTGTTTTTCCTTAAACCTGCCTGGGAATGTGTTCATTTTGTGTATGAATGGTAGGACAGTTTTGATAATTCAGACATAACTGTTAAATTGCAGAGTGTTACCATATGTGGCCACACTAACAAGGATCTGTGTAAAGATCCGGCAAGGTAAGAAAATACCAGCATCTTAATTGAGTCAACAGGGGGTTGTGAATCAGGTTGTATGCCACTGGGTCAAGTATTGCACTGCTTTCCCAGAAGACAGTGTGATATTTGGACCTGTTACATGGCTGTGCTAGCTAAAAGGGTTCATAATTGACGCCAGGACTCAAGACTGGTAGTTTGCTTGGATCCAAAACAAAAAGGAGGGTGTCCCGGTTTGTCTCCTGTTCACAAATCACAGTTCAAGGTTGGGCACTGTGGGGGGCAGAGGGCCTGACACACAGAGTGGATTTGTGATAGTGACCACTAGCACCAGAGATTTCATTCATTTATGGAATGGGCTGGTGATTGGAGGGGGTCCACTAGCACCAGGGATTTTGGTGTACTACTGTATGGGCCAGTGATCAGAGGGAAGGGGGACCACTAGCACCAATGATGTCTGCACATCTGGGAGTGGGCAATTGGGGGTGGGGCCATGCTAACCTGCCTTGCTACGCATGCAAATGGGCCAATAATGGGCATGCAAATGGCCCCTTAGTGCTTTACATGCCCAATAAGCTCATTTGCATGGTTCCCTTTGAATATTGCAGTTAGCAGTCTGGTGCTATCTATTCTGGCAGTGTACTGTGGACAAAAGCAAGAAAGGAGGCTCCAAAACTGATGTGCCACTTTAAAACTGCTTGCACCAAAATGGGAAAAGAAGGCATATAGAATGTAACAGTTTTATTACCCACACCCAGTCATCATGAGCTAGCCTCCACCCCAATCCCAGTAACCCAATTGGGCCACCAGCACAGGCCTCTACTTACCTCCATGGCCAGCAGCCTGACTGACTGCTGCAATGAATAAGCACATGCTCATACAAGCACATGCTCATTCATTGAAGCGCTCAGTTGGGCTACCGGCTGTGCAGGTGAATGGAGGACTGTGCCGGTGGCCTGATTGGGGTAGTAGGGAGAGCGGGGTAGGTGCTTGCTTTTGATGACAGAGTTGGGGGGTGGGACGTCCACTAGAACCAGGGAGTGGGGATTGAATTTCTTTTCTTTTTTTTTAGGATTAGGAGTCCCGGTAAAATAATGAGTGAAGTTGAGGGGGGCTTGATTTGTTCACTTAATGACCTGGTGATCGGTCAGGGGATGGGTAGACCACTAAACACCAGGGAGAAGTATTTTCTTTTTCAAAATTTGGGCTGGTGAGTGGCCAGGAGGGAGGAAATGGACCAATAGACACCAGCATTTTCAGCGGCCAGGTGGGCAAAATTGCAACATTTCACTGCAATTTCACGAAACATTTCATGCTGTGAAATTGCCAATTTCACCGTAATTTCAATGGCACAATTTTATTTCGCTGCATCTCTACTTTCATGTGAGTAATAAGACTGTTACATTCTCTGTGGTGGATGGTACCTTGTTTTCTTATTTTGGCGTACTTCAGAGCCCTGTCAGGGCAGTGCTAAGTGGCTTAATGCTGCACCACTATGGCCCTATATCCAGTCAAGCAGTGCCAGTGTACTATTCGACTGAATAAAGCATCTTCATGTAGCCAAACAATGACAAGGTACAACACAACTTTTTGTGGTCTGCTTTGCATTATTTTGAATATTGGGCCCCTGGAGTTTCAGATGTGACTTTCTTGTTCTCCTCTCCAAATGACACACAGTACTTACTTGTTTGCCAAATGTGCAATCTGACACAAAGCATCTGTCTCTAAGCATCAGAGAAAGTAAAACTTTACCTTGCCTGTAATTTTCAATCTGTTAAGCCACAGGGCAGGTACATGTTGTTGCCATAAGCAACCTGCTTGTTTTTTCAGCAATGTTCAATCAGCTCCATTCAATCTCCAGCAAGCAAGCTAGTTGCTGTTTTTTTTTCAGCACCATCCAATCAGCTCCATTCTATCTCCAGGCAGTTAATATGTGAACAAGAGACTTAGTAATCTTTATTACTTGCAGACTTCACATCACAGAGTCCATTGTTGATCAGGCTGCTTAATGCACCCCCACTTTAACATCAGGGCAATTACAAGGTTGTCACTGGCTATTTACATATATAAACATAGAAACATAGAATTTGATGGCAGATAAGGACTGCTTGGCCCACCTAGTCTGCCCATTTACCTACCTAATAGATAACCTGCAGATCCTAGTTAACCAACAGCCTACTTCCTCCTACCCCCCCACTAGAATTGCCTTATGCCTGTCCCATGCATTCTTGAATTCCCCTACTGTTTTTGACTCTATGACCTCCTCAGGAAGGCTGTTCCATGCAACTACACCCCTCTCTGTGAAGAAATACTTCCTCACATTACCTTTGAGCCATCCCCCCTCTATCTTCAGATTGTGCCCCCTTGTTGTTGCACATCTCTTTTTCACTTGTTGACTCCCTTGAGGTATTTGAAAGTTTCTATCATGTCCCCCTCTCCCTCCTTTCCTCGAGGGTATGCATCTTCAGCTCCTTTAGTCTTTCTTCATATGTCTTCTGTTGCAGACCCTGCACCATTTTAGTTGCCCTCCTCTGGACAGCCTCCACCCTGTCTATGTCTTTGCGGAGACAGGGTTTCCAAAACTGTACACAGTACTCCAGATGTGGTCTTACCAACTGTCTGTACAGAGGGCCAACAACTTCCTGTTTTCTGCTGGTGATGCCTCTCACTATGCATTCCAATATCCCCCCCAGCTCTCCTCACTGCCTTCTCACATTGCTGGCCCACCTTTGGGTCATCTGATATGACTACCCCCAGGTCCCTTTCCAGTTTTGTTGCTGTCAGTATCTCACCCCTCATTGTGTACTCTTGCCCTGAGTTTTTGTTTCCCAGGCACATTACTTTGCACTTCTTTGTGTTGAATCTAAGCCGCCATACATTTGACCATTTCTCCAACCTTGCCAAGTCCCTTCTCATCCTTTCCACCCCACCTTGCGTATCAACCTTGTTGAAGATCTTTGTGTCATCTGCAAAGAGACATACTTTACCTTCCAGTTCCTCTGCAATGTCACTTATAAAGACATTAAAAAGGACCAGCCCCAGTACTGAACCCTGTGGTACCCCATTAGCAACCCTTCTTTCTTCACTGTGGACTTCATTTACTACTACCTGCTGTGTCCTCTTGTCCAGCCAGTGTTTTACTCAGGCTACCTCCTGGGACCCACTCCCAGGCTGGCTAATTTGTTTATTAATCTTTTGTGCGGGACTGTGTCAAATGACTTGCTAATGTCTAGGTAGGTCATATCTACAGCCCTGGTCTACTACTTTGGTCACCCAGTCAAAGAAATCAATTAGATTTGTTTGACATGACCTTCCTGCTGTGACTCCATGCTGCCTAGGGTCCTGTGCCTCACTGGCCTCTAGGTACTCAACAATTCTTTCCTTCAGAAGTGATTCCATCATTTTCTCTATCACTGATGTCAAACTGACAGGTCTATATTTTCCTGCCTCTGTCTTGCTCCCACTTTTGTGAAGGGGAATCACATCCACCCTTCTCCAGTCCTCAGGTACCACACCATCCTCCCATGATTTATTAAAAAGGGTAGTCAGTGGTGTTACTAGTTCTTCTCTTAGTTCTTTTAGAATTCTGTGGTGAATTCCATCAGGCCCCATTGCTTTATCCACCTTCAGCTTTAAGAGTTCTTTCAGAACCCTTTCTTTTGTGAAAGGACTAATATCAACCCCCTTATCCAGAGTGCTTCTATTGACTGTATTAGGTATCTCCCCCTGCTTTTCCATTGTGAATACTGAGCAGATATATAGTACATCCCTCACCATTACAGGAGGCTGACCCAGTTTAGTCCTTTTTGCATGCAACATTTTACTCAGAGAGGCTCATCCCAAGGAATATGCAGTAGTAATAGAGAAAATAATTTTATGAACATCTGAAGAGAGGAATCCTTCACAGGAACATTGTTTTATGAGTTATTTAAGTTTAGAAACCCATCTAGCCTACCCCAGGTGGTCACATCAAATCACATAGTTACCCCTTCCCCACCTCAGTCATACTTAATCTCCACCCCAGTTCCTCTTAATCATAGAAAACATACATGTAAATATAGACTTTTACTGGCAAAAAATAGCCTCAGTTCATCAAGTCTGCCTGGTTCATGCTTTAGTCCTAAAGTGCTCCCACTTGTAGCTCTGCTTTGTTAGTTAAGTAACCCACACTCAGACCCACTTCCCTCCATTGTTGTTACCATATCCATGTGTCTATCCCTCCATCTCTAGAAATCTGCAATTGTTTTGACTTTACCACCTCCCCAGATTAACTGTTCTACCTCTCCATGAATAAATATTTCTTAAATTTATTTATGTATGTATGTATTTATTTATGTATTTATTTATTGAAATGTTTCTCCAGTAAGGCACACTGAACAACAAGTTGGCCATCTCACAGTGTGACATGGGAGGGAGGAGGGTAGGGGAACATGAGGAGTTAATACAGAGATTTGGTAGAATAACACAAGACTTACATTTGAATGCATTCAAATAAAAAGTGAGTAGACTGTACAGTAAGCAATGAAAGAGTGGAATGCTAACAGTTTTGAACTAAGGAGCTGAGGATAAACTACTGAGATAGATACAATGACACAAAATAAATATTTGAATGCAAGCACTAAGTGGCTCGTAATTGTATAGGTAGAAAATGACTGAATGGAATTCTAGTAGTTTTGATCTAGGTCAAGCTACTGTGGAGTAACACAGACAGTACAAGTTAGCTAAGGTACACTAAAAGTGCAAATAGTCCACAAGTGCAATAGAGATTTAGGGCTAGCCATAATAGGGCTGAGTAATGGAGGTGGGGAAGAGGAAGAAAGGAAGGAAGGGAGGTAAAAGGAGGAGGGAAGTGGTGAGGGGAAGGGAGGTAAGAGGCAGACCAAGTTCTAACCCCTTGAAGATGCTGAGAACCATGCCAGGGGTTGAATCATGTTAAAGATTGAAGTGAGGTTGTGGGCAAAGTAGGGAGATGGGGAAGAGGGAGGTAAAAAATGGGTGGATGGAAGGAGGATTGGTGAGGTGAAAGGTTTGACCAGTTCTAACCCCTTTAGGATGCTGAGAACCCTGTCAGGGGATGGAGCAAGGCAAGGATAAAGGTGGCATTAGTACCAAGTAGTGGAGAGAAGTGGGAGGGAGTAGATAGGGTAGAAGAGAAGGGGGGAGAGGTAACTGCTTTCCAAGAACTAAAATGCTAAGGGAAGCTGAGAACCCTGTCAGGGGTCAGAACAGGCAGTGATGGAGGAGGGGAAGAAAGATAGAGGATGAGAGAGGTTTGCCAGGGTCTTGCCCCTCCAGAATGCTGAGAACCCTGCCAGGGGATGGAACAAGGAAGAGGTAGAGGAGGAAAGCAGGTAGTAGGTAGTGAGGGCAGGGGGAAGGAAGAGGTAAGGTGTTGGTAAGGAGTAGTAGGATTAACTCATTGCCTCCACAGGAGCTCTATGAAGTTGCACCACTTATCTCCTGTATACTGTTAACAGTGAATCCTTGGTCTTTCTAAGCAAAATCAAGCCATAGCCAGCATGCCACAAACAAATGCTAATAGCTCAAGAATCATAAGTGCTAGACACAGAGTATCAGTGGTGGAGCTAGAGGGGGGCTGAAGGGGCTGTTAACCCTCCAGACTGCCCCAGTGTGAGTAGTGGTGCCCCACCACCATCTTTATTCACTGTTTAGTGTCCATTGTGGAGCCCAAGAGTGACTGAATGCCTCCCCAGGCTCCCAAATGTTCCCAAACCTGGCTCCGCCACTGCAAAGTATGATGGCAAAGTTGTTCAGCACAAAATTACAGCTCCAACAGTGGTATGCAAATAATAATAAGTAATTTTGTTTTGTTTTTTCTATGCTGGTCAAAACAGCAACAAAAATTATTTTTCTCACTAAAAGAGGCAACATATGCTATTTTTTGTTGGGAAATATGTAACATATTGACACCAAATAAAGCATCCAGATATTAAATGTAGTTTTAATATTAGGTTTGTAAAGAAAAGCTATCTTTGTAGTATGAAACATAATTTTTCCCATTTTAGTCAAGGTGTTTTGGTGAGGTTTGAGGGATGACTCTCAACCATATGCACCATACCATAAAAAAATGTATACAACTCCTAAAGTATACATGATACACACAACATATCACCGGCAAAGTTGTTCAGCACAAATTTACCTTTCCAGCAGTGCTATGCAATCAGTAGTAATCAATTCAGTTTTTGTTTTATACTGGTTGAGATACCCAAAAAGTATGTTTTATTCAAGATACTTAGGTGAGTCTTGATGGACAAAATGCCAGCCATACACACCATACCATAAACAAATTTGAATAACTCCTAAAATATACATGATACACAGAAAATATCAGTGGCAAAATTGTTCAGCACAAAATTACCTTTCCAACAGTGCTATGCAATCAAATATATATATTATATTATATTATATTATATTATATTATATTATATTATATTATATTATATTATATTATATATTAGAATATGTAAGTGATGTCTCCAGACATTGCAAGGGCACACAGGAAATCAGTAGCTGACTTCTGTAGTCATCCTTGGACACATCAGTGCATTTTATTGCTGACTACAGGTGTTTGCTAGGAGACAATGAGTTAAGGTTATCGAGAGTAGAAATTAGTAGGAGAGAGGAATAGGGAAAAGTTAATGGAGGTAGTTGAGGAAATGGAGATAGAATTTGAGAAAAATGGAGGGTAGGGAGAGGATATTTAAGTTTGATTATAACAGAAGCAGTAAGAGGAGAGGTAGTTGTGTAGGGCTGCTCTGAGAGAGTAGTAGTAGGAGGAATGGCATATGTGAGGGGGGAGAGTTTCAGGCTTTAGGGAAGTGATGGGAAAAGACTGACCAATAAGTGTGGAGCAGCAGGGGACTGCTAGAGTATGAGTGTCTGAAGATCTGAGGGAGTGGGGAGGTGGGGGTGGGGTTGAGACAGAGGTGAGGAGGTAAGGCAGGAGTTCATCCAATCAGTATTTTGAGGTGAATTTGGCACAGTGGAAGAGGCACCTGTTAGCAAATGGGGGAAAGGGCAGAGCATGATAGAGCTCACAGTGATGGGTCTATGAGGGACCATCAAGAGTAAAGCAGTAGAAGAAGTTAAAGACGGTGACCAATCTGGCCAGGGAGGACTTGTGAGTGGCACCATAAACTACGTCACAATAGTCGAATTTTGTGAGTATCATCTTCTAGACAAGTTCAGGCCTGGCCACAGGATGGATGACACTATAGTTCCTATATAAGGCACCAAGCTTGGGGTACAGTTTCTTTCAGGATGGCATCAACATGTCCAGAGAAGTTGAGGTGTTGGTCCAACCAGACCCCAAGGTACCTGGATGAGTTAGTGTTCTCTAAGGTTGTCCCATCCAGGGTGTGGCAGGCAGGCCTTGAGAGTCTCTGCCTATTGCCAAAGGTCATGGAGACTGTCTTCTTGGCATTGCAGGAGAGCTGATGGGAGGAAACCAGAGCTGAACCTGGTGGAAGTCATGCTGCAGAGTGGTTGCAACATCTGGTGGTTATTTGCCAGAAGTGTACAAGATGGTATCATCAGCATACATGAGAATGGAGGAAGAAGGGGAGCAGACTAGGAAGGTCATTTAGGAAAATGAAGAATAGAATGGGACCAAGCACTGAGCCCTGAGGGACTCCAGTGCTGATATGGAGAGGAGAGGAGATGGATTATTGGCCCTATTGGGTTCTACCTGTGAGGTAGGCCCTAAACCAGTTTGTAGCAGATGTGGACAGCCAGCTGTTGTGAGGGAGTCTATGAGGAGTGCATGCGAGATGGTGTCAGAAGTTTTGGCCAGGTCGACAAAGATGACTGAGGTGATGAGAGGCCATAGTCCATCCTGGTAAGGATGGAGTCAGTGATCCTGAGTAGGGATGTGGTGGTGGAGTGATTTTTCTGAAAGTCAAATTGGAATGGAGTAAAAAAAGAGGAGTCAGTGAGGAAGGAGGTGGGCTGGGAGAGGACCAAGTGTTCTTGGAGCTTAGCGAGAGTAGGGAGAAGAGAGATAGGGTGAAGGTTTGCAGAAGAAGTAGGGTCACCACTCTCAGGAAGGGGTAGGACCACTACATGTTTCCAGGAAAAAGACACAGTAGAAGATGAGAAAAGGAAGCTGAGGATGAGAAACAGAGGACAGGCTATAACTGGGGCTGAGAGGTACAAGAGCTTTGGGTCAATGTCATCTGGTGAGGAGCCTTTAGAAGGGTTTAGCAAGAGCTAGGTAGTTAGAGATTCATCAGGAGAGACTACTGAGAAAGAGAAGGGGGCAGTGGTGGTGGGGGTTAAGTGCCAGAGGAGGGATGCAAGCATGGGGGAGAGGGAGGACTTTAGAAGGCTGAAACACATGTTGTGTAATAGGAGTTAAATTCCTTAGCCACAAGGTAGAGGTCAGAGATAAGGGAGTTGGTAATATTTAGCATGGGGGATGAGATGGGGAGAGAAGAGTGCTTGGACCACTTTCCAGAATTTAGAGGGTGTGTTAATATTAGTGAGGAAGGCAGATCTAATATACTTGGATTTAGCTAGTCTGGTTGCTTTAGTGCATGAGTTTTGTAGTCTGTGGTATATTGTGTAATCTGTGGGGAGCTGGAAGGCGTTGTGCTTTTTCCAGGCTTTGTCACATGCCCTGAGACAGGCCAGCAGTTCAGGGGTGATCCAGGGGAGATGGTTACAGGGAACTCAAGTTTGTTTGAAAGGGGCATATGTATACCATGTTGCTAGGAATTTACCTTTAAAGTAGGTGAGATCATGGTCTACAGAGGGGGCAGAGGTGAGAAGGGACCAATCGGAGAGGACAAGATATTGTAGGAGAACTTCAAGGACAAGGAGTTGTACAATCGAAGTTGTAGGATTTTGTGAGGGGATTTGGGCCTGTGGACCTTCCCTACCAGGAAGATACAGTAGGGTGATGGTCACTGAGGGCATCTTGAAGGATACCAGATTTGATAACTCTGTGGGGTGGGAGGAGACTGGTCAGTCAATCAGGGAATGGTTTTGAGTTTATTGGCTCAGGCGATTGGGTTCTTGGATGAGTTGGACAAGGTCTAGGGCTGAAATGTCGTTATGAGTTTTAGATGTGGATGGAGACAACCAGTCTAAATTAAAGTTTCCTAATAGGAATAGCTCACTTGTGTGAGAGGGACATTAAGGATGTTACCAGTTCATTGGCGGTTATGGGTTGGATGCCTGGGTGGCAGTAGATGCCTGCAATAAATATCAGGACAGAGAATGGGAGGGCAATTCTGATGGCAATGGCTTTGTAAGTAGCAGGGAGGAAGACTGCAAAAATGGTGAAGTATTTAAATGAAGACAGGATACACATAGCTATGCCACCACCTCTGGCTGCCCTGTCCTGCCTAGCGATGGAGTAGCCAGGAATGGAGATAGAGTGGTCAGAGATCTTGTCAGTGAGCCAGGTTTCTGTTATACAATCAATTCCACTTGTGTATTATTCAGATGTGTGCACATTTTGGTTGTGTGCACACATTTCTATGGCCCCGATTCCATTTGTATTGATTTAATGACAAACAAATCGGTTGTGTGCACACAGAGTTTTGGCTGTGTGAAGAAATCTGACGTCAATTAACTGTAAGTTGGAGCAGCAGCGAGGAGCTAAATTAGGTGATTGATGCCTGCTTTTGTTAAAAAGCAGCTATCACCTTCAGGAGAACTTTAGCAAAACATAATATTTAGATAAAGTTCAGCTCGTATTTCACATTAGTTCTTAATTTCTCCTCCCCGTTATTTATTGCTGAGATCATTTGCATGAAACCAGGACTTTTGCTCCTGAAGAGTTCATCTATTTCTGTTGCTGTCTCCCTACCTGAGGTCATAATGCACTGCTTGTGACATCACAGTTACTCTCATGGCAACAGATTGTGATGTCACAACAGAGCAGTATGATGAAGTAGGGAGTAAGCTATAGAGGCAGATTAACTTTAAAGTAACTACAAGGGATGAAAATCATGTATTCATGCACATTTTCTCGGTAATAAACAATGGGAAGGAGAAATCTAGAATATATATGGAATACAAGCAGAATTTTACCTAATTATTATGTTTTTCAAAGTTTTCTTTGTGGTGTCAATAGCTCTTTAAGCGCTGCTGTCCCTGAGCTGTCATTAATCACTTAGCACCTAGTTTGCCTCACCTGTTACCTGTTATCCATGATTGGAGGGCTGGGTTTGAAGAGCAGACGATTCACATCTCAGGTATTTCTAACTGCACTGATATCGGTCCCATGAATGCTATGAACACCAGCCAGCATGGATAAGCTCAAGCAAAATGTTTTGAAACTCAAACAAAAGGTGCAGCTTTGGAATAAACCCAGGTTCTAGGGATTTATTGAAAAGAGCATAGTTGTCTCTTGTGTCGGCAGAATCTTAAAAGACAGAGAAGCAATTCTGCATCACTGGAGCACCGGCGTTAACAAAGACTGCAAGCACAAGTGGGAAGACAAAGATAGCCGGATTGAAGATGTGCTGCTGCAGTGGTGTACTGCAGCCAGAGGTCACCTCGCCAGGACAGAGTGGTGACATAAACCCAGAACTTTAAATGCTTATTGTGACTCAGTGGTTCATGTTGAGTATTTTTCAGTAGCTCAGTAGCTTTCCAGAAGCTTGCATATAGCACATAGCACATAGCACATTGCACATTGCGAGCTACAGTACAGTATTTATTAATTATGTAGCAATACTGTGGTTTGCTTTTTAATATTGCTTTTTAACATTTTTTAACATTTCAATGAAGTACAAAAGTAAAGAAGTGCACAAGTTCTAAGCTCTTAATCATTTTAACAGTCACTGGAATTGTATACCGTAATAAACTACTGATGCTTTTACCACAGCCGTAATTCTGTGACGTTTGTTTCAGAGAAAATTCAGTTTAGTGCACTTTTAGTTGTGTGCACAACTTCAGCTGGTCCCAACATTGTGCACACAAGCAGAATTGACAGTAATAAGAATATCTGGTTTGAGTGAAACAGCCATTGTCTGCAGGAGGTCAATCTTAGATATAAGACTGCAGATATTCAGGTTTATGATTTTAAGTCCATTTAGGAGGGTGGGGGGCTTCAGAGTTAGGCATGTAGGTAGTGGTGGAGACATTAAGAGAATTCAAAGCATTTGGGCCAGGGCTTGGGTGAATGTTGCCCAATGAGAGTTGAAGAAGGGCAATTATGAGGAAGTGGAGCTTAGGGCATTTGTCATGAGGTGAGGATTTATGAGATGATAGGAGTGAGAAGGGCTAGGTTTGAAGGAGATAAGAAGGTGAAGGAAGTCAAAGTAGGTGGGAACCGAGAGAAAATGAGCTGTCAGCTGCTGAGAGTAGTGAGACCAGAGTTCAAGGGGGGGGGTTGGGGCTATAGTAAGAATAGGGGTATAGGTTGAAATGGGAAGGTAAAGAGTGTAGCCAGTTTTTTAGGCTGGGTAGGTTGACATACAGGAATAGGTAAAATGATGATGAGAATTAGTAGTGGAGTAGAGAAGGCGGGAGTTGGCATTTTGGGAAGTAGGTGAGGGGTTGTGGTCAGGAGAGAGAAACAATAGTAGAAGGAGGTCTACTTAGGGAAAAATAGGGAAAAATCACAGGTGGGGATATTTGACAAGAGGGCAGGTAAATTTGAGTTGCTGTAGCACTGCTGTATCAGTGAAAGAGCAGGAAAGCTATAATAGTATATTGTAAGCCCTCTAGTAGGCAGGTGGTAAAACATGCAAATGAGAAACTTCATAGTCAGTAATTAACATGGGAATAATTCACACTTGAACTGCTATGTGACTGACATTTTGGTCTATAAGTAAGGGTCCAGAAAGGGTGGGTGGGTGGGGAAGGGTGGAAGCAGGCAGAATATGCTGGCTGAGAGTCAGGGCACAGAACCAGAAAAGAGAGCAGAGGTGAGGAGACAAAATGGCAGGGTAGATCAGAGGGAAACAGAAAACTTCTAAACATCAGTCTAGCTTTCATAAAAGAGCTGTACAATTTCCGATTTAAAAAATGCAGGCTAGCAGTTACAGCTGTACACTTACAGGCTAACAAAAGCAGGTTAGCAGTAATTAAAGTAAGTAAAGTAGTCCTAGTTTTTTAAAAATAAAATTCAGTTTAAAGCAGAAAGTTTGAGGTGAAGAAAGGGCACAGTCAATGGCACGCAACCTGCAAGGAGGAGTAGCCAGTCAGCAGCTAGCTGGATGAAAGCATCTGAATTCAAGCCAGAGCTTGGCGTATCATATCTTGCAGGGTATCAGGCTGGGTGGCAGTGGCAGCTGTAGGGTCCCCAATACACTGCTTTCAGGAGCGGAGGAGCTGCCCTTGTTAGGGGAAGAGGCTAGAGGGGGAAAGTGAGAGACAGAGGTTGTTTAACTGGCTGAAATTGGCTAATCGGGGGGGTGGGCTCAGGAAACAATAGGTAGCAGAGTAGTTACAGAAGAGGGGTAAGAAAAATACAGGAAGGCATGGCAGCCAAGATGGAAGGGCATGGAAAGCTGGCCGAGAGTCAGGGGCACAGAGCCAGAGAAGAGAGAAGACAAAATGGCAGGTTAGGGAGAGGGAAACAGAAAACTTTTAAATATAGATCTAGCTTTCACAAAAGAGCTGTACACTTTCCAATTTAAAAAATGCAGGCTAGCAGTAACCGCTATACACTTACAGGCTAACAAAAACAGGCTAGCAGTAACTATAGAAAGTAAGGCAGTCCTAGTTTGTTTTTTTAAATAAAATTCAGTTTAAAGCAGAGAGTTCGAGGTGAAGAAAGGGGGCAGCCAATGGCATGCAACCCGAAAGGAGGAGTAGTCAGTCAGTGGTGGCTAGATGGAGGAAAGCACCAGAATTCAAGCTGGAGCTCTGCATACCATACCTTGCAGGGTCTCAGGCTGGGTGGTGGCAGCAGAGCAGCGGCTGGAGAGTCCCCAGTGCACCACTTCAAGTAGCAGAGGAGCTGCCCTTGTCAGGGGCAGAAGCTAGGGGGGAAGTGAGAGAGTGATTGTTAAACTGGCCAAAATTGGTTATTCAGTGGGTGGGATCAGGAAATAATAGGGAGTCAAATAGAGTAGAGGGGGAGGAAAAATAGTGGAGGTCAAGACAGTCAAGAGGAGGGGGATGGAAAGCTGGCTGAGAGTCAGGGGCACAGAGCCAGAATAGAGAGGAGAGACAAGGAGACAAAATGGTGGGTTAGGGACAGGTGAAACAGAAAAAGTTGAAACATAGGTCTAGCTTTCACAAAAGAGCTGTACACTTTCTGTTTTAAAAAATGCAGGCTAGCAATAACAGCTGTACTCTTATAGGATAACTAAAAAAGCAGGATAGCTGTAATTAAAATACGTAAGGCAGTCCTAGTTTGTTTTTTAAAATAAAATTCAGTTTAAAGCAGAGAGTTTGAGGTGAAGAAAGGGTGCAGCCAATGGTGAGCAACCCACAAGGAGGAGTAGCCAATCAGTGGCTAGCTGGAGGAAATCACCAGAATTCAAACTGGAGCTTGGCATAACATATTATTACATGAGGTACCTGCACCTAATTGATGCCCCAGAGGTATACCACAGACAGCTAGCATTTATGTATTTGTTATACTAACATATAGGGCTAAGGACATGTACTGTACAAAAGTAGAAGTCAGGATATGTATGCACATGATTGCTGTACACTTTACTTTCTAATATGCATTATTTATTTCTTGCATACAAGATGTTAGTACACTTGTGTCCTTGTAGTGTTATGATATATGAGTTGGCACTGTCATCTTCTGAGTATTTGTATTACTACACGGTTATGTACAAACTGTACTTCTTTGTTTCCACAAAGTGATGACTATAACAAAATTGTATAATGTTATCTAGGACTGAGGAGCCACCTCTGATTTAGCCAATAGGGCTCACCTGTGTAACTAGAAATGTTTCTGTCTTACAGTAACTATGGTAATTATCTTAGGTATATAATGTAAGTCATTATGTCTTCTAGCTCGGAGACACGGGGATTCCTCGAGGTATAGGGAGTGCTTAGCATTGGCTCCCAGTTCCTTTTCATTGTAATAAACAACATTTATTACTCTTATGCAATGTGTTTGAGATTTCTTGCATTCCCATTATTGCCAAGAACCGGAGAGTGAGGGTTTCGATCTCCTGACAACTGGTGACCTCGTGTGGGCAATATTTGGTGTTTGCAAAGTTTCACTTGCTGCTACTAATTTCTCTTCCTAATGGGGACAGAAGGTGTGCACACCCGCATCACCTCTTCCATTTTTCACCCACTTTGAAACCACTTGCAAAGCCTGGCTACTTTCTGGGTGCTGTTGATGCCGACTCACCTCACCCCATGGCAGTTTTGAATTGCAAGCTTGCAAGTGCACAGTAGCCAGCCTGTGAACTAGTGCATCTGTTGTGGATTGATACACAGCACAGTGCCTTTTACAGTTTGATTTTACGTTCCCTCCCACGCAATGGCCACCATATCAAATATCTGCACAGACCTGAGACTCGAGGTCTTGAACTTCCTTGCCTCCCATAGAGGATGGGCTGACTTCACGTGGGACACAAGTCAATCCGACAACCCCGTGTTGGGGATTTCAACTCAGTACACAGAGATGAGACAAACAGCCAGAAAGCATGAAGCAAAAGGGCTGTTGGTCGTGGCTCTCTACACTGCTCTACAAGTCTCCAAAGTGAGGTTTTGAACCCTTGATCTACAAGTCTCATCTCTCAAGAAGGAGATGGGACTGCGGGAAACTGAATGTTTGAAAAAAGAGCAGGATTTGGAGTCTGAGCTCCAAACTCTCTGCAATGAGAAGGATTCACTTTTGCATCATTCTGTTCAGGAAAATGAGCAGGAACTTTGTATGTTGAAGGAGGAATGTGAAAGTTTGAAACAGGATAAGGGGCAGGCATTGTAAATTAATGATTTATTAAGTAAAACTAATGATCAGATCTGTGATGAGTTGGGAGAGCTTCAGGATGAGATGAACCAGGTACGTAATGATTTAGGTGTAGCCACTATGGACAATCGCGAATTGAGTGCCGTGTATAGAGTTACAGAAGCAGTTACAGGATGATGTGGATCAGAATGTTGCAAAAGTTAGTCATGAGGATTGTGTATTTAAAATGGTGAAATTGTGCCATCAGCGAGAGGTGCTGGCTGGTCACTTTAAAGCGATGGGCGGTGTAGCCCTCATCCTGATGACGTCATCTGAGGAGGAGGAGTCAGATTATGACATTTCTCAGTACAATGTCCAGTCACACCCCTACTATGACCCAGTGACCCCACACCGCCATCCACAACATGGCGAACCCCATCACATGACACCACGTCCCTACGTCATCAATGGCATGATGACCATCATGAGCTATGCCAACATGGTGACCCCCATGATGGGGGGAAGCAGGCTCAGGCCTAGTCCCAATGGCACCACTGATCACCGTTATTTCTGTGGACAATAAGGATGAGAGAGAAAAAATGATTGGTGATGCCTTAGACAATGTGACCCTTCCTGAGAGAAACAGATGGGTTCGCCGAACTCAGATTAAACAGCTGCTACAGGATGCTGCTACTCGGGAAGGAATGGTCTGCACTGTGGCTGAAGCCACAGCTCAGGCAGCCCTGCAGGGTGCCCAAGACAATCTACCTCCGAATGATCATTCCAGCAATCCCCTACAAATGGCCCACTCTGTTCAGTAAATAGCTGACAGCATTGGTCAGATGAGTCCATCCAACAACCCCAGTTGCCACTTGGAAAAGGTGTGTGCTAAATGTAAAATGTTTAGTCTCGTTGCAGACTACCAAGTCCAGATCCTACACCAGACCATTGATCCTGGCCTATGGGTGAAACTCTCTGATGCTATCCGACAGGATAGCCATGCCACCTTTGACGAAGCTGCAGCTGAACTCATTACTGCACACAACCCAGGTGTGGTAGAAGTGATGCTCACATACCCTGTGAAACAGAATGTGAAAAAAAGTACAGCGACCTTCCACAAGATGCTCTGGATGGCCTACCGAGCAGGAAAGAATCTTGCCTGAGAGGCCACGGATGCAGACCTTATTGAGTACAAAACCTTGTTCCTTCAGAACATGATCCCTGCAGTGCAAGAGAAGGTACAGCCAATCACCTATCCCACCATGGAGAGGTTTGCTGATATTCTTCAGAAAACAGAGAGAGTTTATCAACTCTACATCCATGATTCAAGCTCTGGCTCCAAGAAGGTAGCTTCCGTGGAATCCATCCCGGAGGCCATGACGCACTACATGGTGGAGGGGCAGGCCCAAGAGAAACAGCCCCTCCCCACAGATAACCAACACCCCCAGCAGGCCCAACAACAATCCTGGGGTGGGAAATGGAACTACCATAAAAACAAGAAACACCAGAAAAATAATAAGGGTAAACACCAGAGATCAGGCCCTTTGTATAGGGAAATAGTCGATGAGAACCGAAACCTCCGAGACCTTCTCTGTAAAGTGTACTCCATAGCGGATGCTGTCCCAGTTTGGACCCTTGCTGTAATACAATAGGGAGAGCAGGCCTCCACAGGTTGTGGAGATACCGGAAGTCCAGGCTCTCAGGCCCCTAAAGACCTGAACCCGGAAGTGGCTCCCTATATAGCATCAGTACAGCATGGTGAAAAGGTTCATAAGAACCAGGCCCAAATGCTCTTTCAAGAGCTTCCCCATGCCTCTACTGTTACAGATTGATAATTACAGGCCCCAGTCCGTATTGTAAACAAGCTGGTCTTGGATACAAATGGAAGGCCCTGCACAGAGGCTGAGGTCAGGGGCCGCCTACTTACAGTATTACTGGATACAGGCTCGGCAGTGTCTGTATTACAGGATGACAACCCAGACCCATCACATTGGTCCACCAGACAGAAGACCAATACGTCTGGTGTAGATGGAACTAGGCTACCTGCGTATCACTTCCTGCCACTACCTGTGACATTGGAACACCTGAAGGCGTATCATACCTTTCAGCTGATGGTACTGCATGATCACCCTAGTATTATCGGAATTGACTTCTTGGCACCACATGGCTGTATGGCAGACCTGGCCAACATGTTGTTGATACAGATTCAAGGACAGTACCAGACTATCATGATCCCTGACTCACATGTGATTGCAACAATATCAGCCAATGACAAAGAGTATGATGTCATAGGTTTGTTCAAGAACCACAAGCTTTTCCCAAAGCTCCTTCCCATCCTACAAAGGCATCTGGAGGCATTTGCTACCAACAAGCACGATTGTGGCAAGATGCATACTGTCATTGAGGTGACAGGCCCAGCCCATGAGAGACAAAGGCAATACCCTTTTCCATCCGAGGCCTTGCCTTCCCTTAGGAAAAAAATCAAATCACTCCTCAAGCAAGGTGTAATCAGAACATGTGTTTCCACTGCAAATTCCCAAGTGTGGCCTGTGAAAAACAACAACAGGCACATGAAGACTTATGATCGACTACAGGGGACTAAACCAGGTCACCCCCCCCAGTTGTGCACCAACGGTGGCATCAGCACCAAATGTGCTATGACTACTGACCCCTGACCAACAATGGTTTAGTGCCCTGGATATTTCCAATGGTTTTTGGTCATTGCCATTGGCCCCCAAGAGTCAATATAAGTTTGCCTTCACCTTTGAAGGTAGGCAGTACATGTGGATCTGCTTATCACAGGGGTTCCATAATAGCCCCTCCCTATTCCATCTGCACATGATGGATGCTCTTGAGGGTTTTTCTACACCCCAGTGCCTCTTGCAGCATGTGGATGACCTGTTGCTGGCCACAGCCACACAGGAACAACATCTGGATCTCTTGGATGAATTGCTGACCCTCATTCAGAGGACAGGCCTCAAATGTAACCTAGCAAAAGCACAACTGTGCTAGAAAGAGGTACTCTTTCTGGGTCTGAGGACAACAGACAAAGGCAGAAGCCCTACCTGGAAGAAGATACAGGGGATTACAGGACTTTCCACTCTTCACCAGTGTGGATACTCCTAGAAGGTTTCTAGGTATGGTAAACTATTCCGGAGATTTTATCTGTGATTTTGCTCAGAAGGCCACCTCTCTGTATGAACTGCTGAAAAAGGATGTTCCCTGGACTTGGGGCCCCATACACACCCAAACTGTGATGTTACTGAAACATGCCCTGGTCTCAGCTCCAGCTTTGGTTAACCCCACTCCAGCCTTGCCATTCCATCTGGAATCTGGCACCTCTGACATTGCTATGTCTGCAGTGTTGGCCCAGAAAGTCCATGGCACCCTAAGGCCCACTGCACATGCATCACAACTCTTGACCCCAGTGGAACAGAAGTACAGCCTTTTGTGAAAGGAACCTTCTGGCTCCCTACTGGACTGTCAAGCACTTTTTGCATATCATTGGGTACTCCGCCCTGATCATCAATACAAACCACACCCCAACAACCTTACTACTATCAGACAGAATAAAGGATGGATCAGTCTCTAATACCTGACTGACACACTGGTCTCTCCTTCTCCAGGATAGGGACATCAAGGTCCACCCAACCAAAATGCCATCCATGCTGGTGCATGTCCTCCTTTTCCAACGAGAACCACATGACTGTACACTGTAGCCATCTGATCTACCAGATCCAGGCCCTTTGCTTCCTGCTACACCACAGTTACTTGAGAACACCTCATTGCATCATGTTTTTACAGATGGATTAGCTTCCTATTATCAAGGAGAATAGATAGCAGGAATGGGTATATTTGTGATTTACCCTTTTGGTAACACTGTTAGAATCTCAAAATGTTGCAGTGTAGTCAGGGCCCCTGGTGTTCTAGCGGCAGAGTTTTCTGATTTCTGAGGCAGGGCTCCTTGACTTCTGCGGCAGCATTTCCTGATTTTTGCGGCATGATTTATTCATTTCTCTGGCAGAATGCAGTCCTGTCATTGGCTAAATATGATGTGATGTCATCGATGACATCATATGCTGAGCATAGAGGAGGGGCTTCAGGATAAATGAGGTGGGAAAGAAAGCCTGACACTATGGAAAAACAGTATATTTATATGAAAATTCACCAAAAACAATGAATTCTGTGGCACTATATATATTCTGCGGCATGATGCAAATTCTGTGGCAAATTCTGCAACCACAGAACCACAGAATTCCAGGGTCCTTGAGTGTAGTGTCATCACAGTATGCAGAAATGGCAGCGGAGGCCTGTGCCCTCGAGTTCATCCAACAAGGAACCAAGGATTCCATCATTTTCACTGACTTTAACTGGGTTTGTTTTTCTCTTACAGAATTTCACCCTTTCTGGCAGAAGAAGTCTTTACCTCTTCTGATAGCGCCCCACTGAAACACAAGGAATTGGTAATATACATTCATTCACTGGTACAGAAATTTGCACACAAACTCTATGTAAACAAGATTAAGGCCCACTCCATACATGATCCCCATCATACCTTCAATTACACAGCTGACATCCTTGATAAGGAAGGGGCCCGGTGGGGGCATCTGGATGATGGACCATCCAGAAGCCAGAGCAGCTGTGCACATTGCAGCTGTCAGGAAGAAACCTGAACCCTTCTCCCCCTTGGATTTGTCAGAAGCCCAGCATGCTGACTCTGAACTTAAGGATGTGTTCAGACTTCTGGACAAAGGTATCAGGAAGACTCTACCTGCCTATAACCCATACTGAAGGCATAAAGGTAAGTTACACTTGTCCCCAGATGACAAGCTCCTTTGGTACCAACCAGATGACACCACCACAAAATCGTGGGTGGTTCCCCATCATCTTAGGTCTGAATTTCTGCACCAAGTGCATGACACCCCCACTGGTGGACACCAGGGAGTGGAAAACACACTCCAGAGGCTCAAGACCACCACATGGTGGCCTGGTGTCACCAAGGATGTCAAACAGTACATAGATAACTGCATTGTTTGTGCACAAAATAACCCCATCCCTACTAAAAGAAATGCCAAACTACTACCACAAAGGCATTCTGGCCCTTGGCATGCTTTACAGATCAATTTTATTGGTCCACTCATCAATACCAATAGAAACAATAAATATGCCCTTGTGGTAACTGATCTCTTCTCTAAGTGTGTGAAGGCTTTCCCCACTAAGACATACACTGCAAAAGCCACTGCCAAAATCCTGGTGTAACAGATTTTCTTCAGTTGGGGTCTACCTCTTAAGGTAGACTCCAACAAAGGAACCAGTTTTACAGGAGAGTTGATGAAAGAAGTCCTCAAACTCCTTGGAGTTCATCAAAAGTTCCACATACCATACCATCCACAATCATCAGGTCAAGTAGAGAGGTCCAACAGATGGATTAAGCAAATGTTTTCCAAATTTATTGAAGACAATCCCAAGGATTGGAATTCCCTACTGCCATTACTCCTTATGGAATTAGGGGTACCCCCTCAGCCACCACCCAGTTGACATCCTTTGAGGTGATGACTGGCAGAAGTATGAGATTACTTGAATACCTGTTATTTGACCTGCACACTCCCACCACAGATCGTGTATCTGTGGACCAATATGTGGAAAAGTTGAGAAAAGACCTAATACACACTCATTTGTAAACTGCAAACTGCATGGGCAAGGCCCAGCAACAGTCCAAAATTCAGTTTGACAAACATGTACAAAAAGTAGATTGACAAATTGGAAATCAGGTAATGGTTCTCAGACTTGTGCATCCAACACACTCTTTCTCCAACAAGTGGGAAGGACCCTACCCAATTGCCAACAAGCTCAGTCCAGCAGTCTGTCAAATTAGACTCATGCAAAACAACAAATTGACTGACAAATGGTTACATGCAAACCAGTTGAAACTGTATAAAGGAGTATATTTACTTTTCCTCACCCCACTGGGTGGAATAGTACTAATCTTGCTAATGTTTGATTTTCCTTTCAAATACACTGACAAGATGGCTATCTTGTTCCATTTTACCCTCATCTCAGGAGTTATCCCCTGCATCCAAGGCACGGTAAAGCACATCCTTCTTCATCTTGATCCACCTGCAACTACCCCAGAGGGAGTCTCCATAAAAATCTCAAATAATTTGATTACAGTCCAGGAAGGTTCAGATGCCTACTTCACTGCCTTGGTTGTTGCTCCTGATAAATTGACCCTACAAATTTAGTGGCAAACCAAGTCTCAAGGATAAATACTCCCCATGGCAAACTATCCAAGGGAACTTTTCATGGATTGCCCAATGCAAAATTATCCCCAAATGGTACCTGGTCCTTGCACCAAACCTCTCTTAGACATTCAGGTTTATACAATATTATTGCTTTAATTGACCCCTCTTATTGTGACACACTTTCTAAGGATTCTGCCAGGAAATTTTGTGCCATACACAACATGGCCTCTGCTGACATGTATTTATCTGAGTTACCCCCAACTGAGAAACAACTTTTGGAATGTCCAAAACAGAACCCTGGTCCTCATAGTGGTCTCACAGCCACAGCTTTACTTGGCTCACTTATTAACAACCTACAGCATATGCATATACCTGTTTTGTTTAATTTGACTTACTGGAATATGAAGGAATTTGGTATATGCCATACTACTAACACATTGTTATTTTATAGTACTTTGTTGCTTGATAGCTTAGCAGCTTTTCAAATTCGTAATCAAGACCCTATTGCCGGTGTACATACCACCGAGCTTAGAGGAAATTTTAGGAGAAAACCTATTTCTCAGAAAGATGATCAAAGTCATAAAAGAAACACACATGACACATTAGATGTCACTGGTGCCACAGGCACTGTCACTGGTCTCTTTGGTACTAGAATGTCTATCTGGAATAAAGCAGATATTGCCGCCATCAAAGCACATTCACAGAAGTTTGAATCTGGTATGATCAATGACATCATACTCCCATTATTGCATGGTGTGGATGGGCTTTGTCAGGAAGAATGATTCACTGTATATAATATGCACGTTATTGATAAGGCATTTTCAGATTCTAAAGAAAAGATTAACGCCCTTATTGCACAGAACAATAAGGAGGCAGATAAGCAATACATTGCCCGTGAAATATTATGTTCTGCCTATGGGTCATATATTATTACTACCATTAACAATCTCTTCCGCAATCTGGAATCCAGAAGGATCCCTGATATCATCCATGATAGACGTATCTCAAAATGGTACTGCCCTCACTGCAAATCCCCTAACTGTGTTGCCATATGTATGTTACAATCTGTTTCTATTCCTATTTCTACTGCTAGGAAGTTGGTATTTGTGATCAGGCACCCTAATACTGGTCCTTGTTTTACTTCTAAGAAATGTTCCACTAAGGATACTATGTGTCTTTTACTATTTCTTTACCATGTTTTGATCCCAATACAGCTATATTTGATAAACTAGTATCCATACACTCCATTGGGCACCTTGATGAAGACATCTACAGAGAAAGCCTTGACTTGCCACCTCTTCTGGTTTCCCATCCTCTTCTGGATGCAAGGGTCTCACCACATACGGACTGTTGTGTTAAGAATGGGTATATTTATTTGTGTCGATGTTACGTATTTGATTTTATTAACCCTGTATGTGGATATTCCCCAGACAGCATCAATTGGTCCTTTTCCATGGACAATGACATCACCACCAATGGCACAGAATACCAGGACTCAACATCTGCTCCAGGCACTTGTCGATTGTACCAGTCTTACCGGAAGGAGGTTCTTCGCCTGTCAACACGGATTTCTAAACAGACTTACACTTGCCCAGTACAACTACAAAAATGGAGACTACCTACTGTGAAAATGCAATATAATTCTGATGGTGAATTTTGTGTGGTAACTAACTTTAAGCAATTTACTTATGGCAATGAGATATGTGTTATTACTGAATCCAATTTTTGTTTTGTTCCTCTCCAGACCTCTATTATTGGGCACACAGTTATTACCCCTGTTCCCCTTGTGGAACCAGATATCATTGATGGTAACCCTTTTTATCTCCTTACTCTTTCAGGGTATTTACCTTATTTTAATGTACACATTGATCTACTGACTTTTACACTGAAGTCACTTTTAGACAGGACAGACACCCACCTCATCCACATCAGCAATAATGTGACCCAAGCAAACAAAAATATTTGATATAATAAATGATGGTGATTTTAATAGCGCACTTACTAATACTTGGTTAGAGATTACCTTTAAAAGCTTTGTTATTATACAAGCATGTTTGATATTTTTCCTTATCATTATGCTCTGCTGCCTCCGGTGCACACTCCGCATACACCTTGAGCAGCTGGAGTTCCTTTACAAGGCTCATGCATCAGGTCTGTAAATGACACCTGCTCTCTCTACACCTCCCTACCTTTGTTTGTGTTGCTCCTTCTGAGTCAACAAGGGGGAGAATGTTAAATGAGGTCCATTCACCCTAAATGATACCCCAGATGTACACCACAGCCAGCTAGCATTTATGTATATGTTATACTAACATATAGGGTTTAGGACATCTACTGTACAAGAGTAGATGTCAGGATATGTATGCACATGATTGCTATATGCTTTACTTTCTTATATCCATATATGTATTTCTTGCTGCAAGATGTTAGGACACGTGTGTCCTTGTAGTGTTATGATATATGAGTCGGCATTGCCATCTTCTGATGATTTGTATTACTACATGGCTACGTACAAACTGTACTTCTTTGTTTCCACAAAGTGATGACTATAACAAAATTGTATAATGTTATCTAGGACTGAGGAGCCACCCCTGATTTAGTCAATAGGGCTCACCTCTGTAAATAGAAATGTTTCTGTCTTACAGTAACTATGATAATTATCTTAGGTATATAATGTAATACATTACATCTTCTACCTCTGAGACATGGGGATTCCTTGAGGTATAAGGAATGCTTAGCATTGGCTCCCAGTTCCTAATAGTAAAACCTACTTAGGGCAACTGTGAACTTCCTTTCTGTAGTAATAAACAAGATTTATTACTTTTATGCAACGTGTTTGTGATTCATTGCAATACCATTATTGCCAAGAACCTGAATGTGAGGATTTAGACCTCCTGACAGTACCTTGCAGTTCTCAGGCCCAGGCCGCGGTGGCGGCGTGGTGGCTATAGGGTCCCTGCCACACCATTTCCAGGAGCAGAGGAGCTGCCCTTGTCAAGGGCGGAGGCTAGAAGGGGAAAAGGGAGAGAGAGTGGTTGTTAAAGTGGCTGAAATTGGCTAATTGGGGGGTCAGGAAACAATAGGGATCCGAGTAGTCAGATTAGAGGGGGGTGGGAAAATAGAGGAGGGCAAGGCAGCCAAGATGGAGGGAGGATGGAAAGCAGGCTGAGAGACATTGCAACAGAGCCAGAGAAGAGGGGATAGGCAAGGAAGCAAAATGTCTGTTTAGGGAGAGGGAAACAGAACTTTTAAACATAGGTTTTGCTTTCACAAAAAGAGCTAACAAAAGCAGGCTAGTAGTAATTAAAGAAAGTAAGGGAGTCATAGTTTGTTTTTTTTTTAAATAAAATTCAGTTTAAAGCAGAAAGTTTGAGGTGAGGAAAAGGTGCACCTAATGTTGTGCAACCCACAAGGAGGAGTGGCCAATCAGTGGTTAGTTGGAGGAAAGCGACAGAATTCAAGCCACAGCTCAATGTACCATTCCTTGCAGGGTCTCAGGCCAGGTGGCAGTGGCAGAGCAGTGGCTGTAGGATTCCCGCCATGCTGCTTCCAGGAGTGGAGGAGCTGACCTTGTCAGGGGAGGAGTCTAGAGGTGCAAAAAGTGAGAGAGAAAGGTTGTTAAACTGGCTAAAATCAGCTAATCGGAGGGTTGGGTTCAGGAAACAATAGGGAGCCCAGCAGTCACAGTAAGGGGGAGAGAAAATAGAGGAAGGCAAGGCAACCAAGATGGAATGGGATGGAAAGCTGGCTGAAAACAGGGGCACAGGGCCAGAGAAGAGAGGAGAGGTGAGGAGACAAAATGGCAGGTTAGGGAGACGGAAACAGAAATCTTCTAAACATAGGTCTAGCTTATACAAAAGAGCTCTACACTTTTCGATTTAAAAATATACAGGCTAGCAGTAAAAGCTGTACACTTACAGGCAAACAAAAGAAGTCTAGCAGTAATTAAGGTAAGTAAAGCAATCCTAGTTTGTTTTTTTAAATAAAATTCAGTTGAAAAGCAGAGAGCTTGGGGTGAAGAATGGGGGCAGCCAATGACGTGCAATCCACAAGAAGGAGTAGCCAATCAGTGGCTAGCTGGAGGAAAGTGACAGAATTCAAGCCAGAGTTCAGTTTACCATATCATGAAGGGTCTCAGGCCAGGCAGCGGTTGCAGAGTGGTGGCTGTAGTGTCCCCATCATGCCACTTCCAGGAGCACAGAAGATGCCCTTGTCAGGGGAGGAAGCTAAAGGAGGAGAAAGTGAGAGAGAGAGGTTGTTAAACTGGACAAAATCAGTTAATCGGGGGGTGGATTCAGGAAACAATAGGGAGCTGAGTCATCACAGTAGAGGGGGATGGAAAATAGAGTATGGCAAGGCAGTCAAGATGGAGAGGAATGGAAAGCTGGCTGAGAGTCGGGTGCCCGGAGCCAGAGAAGAGAGGAGAGGTGAGGAGACAAAATGTCAGGTTAGGGAGAGGGAAACAGAAAACTTTTAAACATATGTCTAGCTTTCACAAAAGAGCTGTACACATTCAGATTTAAAAAAGGCAGGCTAGCAGTAACAGCTGTGCATTTACAGGCTAACAAAGATAGGTTAGCAGTAATTAAGTAAGTAAGGCAGTCCTTTTTTTTTTTAAATAAAATACTGTTTAGAGCCGAGAGTTCAAGGTGAAGAAAGGGTGCAGCTAATAGCGTACAACCGACAAGGAGTAGTCAATCATGGCTAGCTGGAGGAATGCGCTGAAATTCAAACCAGAGCTCGCATACTGTTCCTTGCAGGTTCTCACGCTGGGTGATGGAGGTAGAGAGGTGGCTGTCGGGTCTATGCTGCTCCACTTTCAGGAGCACAGGGTCTGCCCATGTCAGGGGTGGAAGCTTGCAGGGCCTCAGGCTGGGTGGCCATTTCAGAGCAGCGGCTGTAGGGTAACAGCTGTACTGCTTCCTGGAGCAGAGGAGCTGCCCTTTTCAGGGTTGGAGCCTTGCAGGGTTACAGTCTGTGTGCCTGTGGTAGAGTGATGGCTGTAGGGTCCCCACTGCACTGCTTGTTGGAGCTGAGGAGCTCCAGTTGTTAGGGGCAAAAGCTTTCAGGGTCTCAGGCCAGCCGGTGGTGGCAAAGCAGCTGCTGTAGAGTTCATGCAGTGCCTTTTCCAGGACTGGAGGACTTGCCCTTGTCAGGAGTGGAGGCTTGCAGGATCTTAGGACTGGTGGTGGTTCAGAGTGAGTGGTTGTAGTGTCCCATCATGCTGCTACCAGGAGAGTAGGAGTTTCCCCTTACCGGACGGGGTCATTATGTTGCACGGCAGAATGCTGTGCAGCACAATTGCATTGCATGATTTCTGGCAGTTTTTGTTTTGTAGGGGGCTCTGCCCCCCATTACAGGGGGCTGTACCTCACAGACCCCGCCCACTAAAATGTCTTCACTATCCCTCCCTTTTTCTCGGAGATCGCACAGGTCCAGGCTCACAATAATGTTGTACGCTATTGTGAGTGCAACATTATGAGCCAGTACTCCCCTTACAGGGGCAGATGATTGCAGTGTCTCATGCTGGGTGGTTGTGGCAGAGTGGCTGCTGTAGGGCCCCTGCTGTACCATTTCCAGGAGTGGAGTAGCTTTCCTTGTCAGGGGCGGAGGCTAGAGGGGGGAAAAGTGAGAGAAAGAGGTTGTTAAACTGTCTGAAATTGGTTAATTGGGGTGTGGACTTGGGATCCAATAGGGAGCTGAGAAGTTACAGTAAAGGGCAAGAGAATGTTGAAGAGGGCAGGGCAGCCAACAGGTAGGGTGATGGAAAGCTGGCTGAGAGTCAGGGGCACACGGCCAGAGAAGAGAGGAGAGGTGAGGAGACACAATGGCAGATTAGGGGGAGGGAAACAGAAAACTTTTAAACATAGTCCTAGCTTTCACAAAAGAGCTGTATACTTTCTGATTTAAAAAATGCAGGCTAGTAGTAACAGCTGTACTCTTATAGGATAACAAAAAAAACAAGCTAGGTGTAATTAAAGTAAGTAAGGCTGTCCTACTTTGGTTTTTTAAATAAAATTCAGTTGAAAGCATAGTTAGAGGTGAAGAAAGGGTGCAGCCAATGGCGTGCAACCCACAAGGAGAAGGAACTAATCAGCTGCTAGCTCGAGGAAAGTGCCAGAATGCAAGTTGGAGCTTGGCACACCGTACCTTGCAGGTTCTTAGGCCAGGTGGCGGTGGCAGAGAGGCAGTTGTAGGGTTCCTGCCACGCCGCTTCCAGGATCAGAGCAGTTGCCCTTGTCCGGGATGGAGGCTTACAGGGTCTCAGGCTGGGCGGTGACAGAGCATCAGCTGTAGGTTCCCCACCGCATCGTTTCCAGAAGTGAATTAGCTGCCCTCATCATGGGCGGATGCATTCCTCCTGAATCCTCCCATCAGTTTGTCCTGTCATCACAGACCATTCACATTGTCTAGATTGAGTTAATAGTGCAATCTGTTTATTCTTGACAAATATTTGAAAATTTCACTCATGTTCCTCTTTTCTTTCTTTCCCTCAGGGAACATATATTAGAGTCAGCCAGTCTTTCTTCATACTGCAGGTCTTCCTCTACTGCACATGAATCCTTGTGGTTGCCATCATCTGAACTGATTCTAAGGGATCCTTGTCAGTTTTAAAGTGAGTGTTCCAAAACTGTGCACAGCACTCAGAGCACCCTCACCAAGGACCTATAGACGAGTGGGATCATTTAATTCCTTATGTTAGGAAAGGCACTACCTATGCAGTGGTGTAGCTCCCAATAGCATTATAAGTGATATTTTGTCACACCAGGAGCAAAAAGAACCCCTTACTTATTCCTGAGGTTGCCACAAACAACAGTCCCCTGGAGAATTTGAATAAACCCGCAAACATTGGAAAAGTATTCAGTCAGGTTGCACTGAAGGCCAGGAGAATATACTGTCAGTGCACCACACTACAAGCTTACTTAAGGATGGGTGGAACTCTAAGGTGCCTGAGGCTAAGCAAATAACCAGCCTTTGGACAGCTGAAAGGGTCCTTTGTGACAAACTAGAGAATATGGCTCCTTGCACAAAGTAAAGCCTCATTATGACTTTTCCCAGAGGATCCATCAGACCATCAGGATGTGTTATTGCAAGATTAAATAAACTAAGGAAAAACAGTAACTGAATTTGCAGCTGCCCTAGAGTTTGACCAGCTGTACACTGATTTATAAGTCATGACTTAAAAACAGTACAATAATATTAAACTAACAAAGAAAGAGACATTCAGTTGCGAGTCTGACACTGATTACTCACTGGGACTCATTTTTGATTGGATCAAACAATAGAATAAACCAGGTTTCTAGAATTATTCTGAAAAAACAGTACCCAAAGCAATACTGAAAGTACTGTGCTAGATCTTGACTCAACTGGCTTGACTGCTTTTTAAAATCAGTCACCCTCCCCTCAAGCTCTCCAGAGCAGAAGCATCCGAGATGGAGAAGTAGAATCAGGTTTCACCAACAAGAAAGAAACAAAGGACATGTAGGTGGAGGAAGAAGAGGAGAAAGGGGAGACAACAAATCACAGGGGAGGAATCAGAGCAAAAAGAGAAGCAACAAGAAATAAGTTCACAATTATCCCTAGAGGTGAACCTCTCTGGCATTAAACTGAATTGGTCAGAAATGCAATTGTTGTCAAAAGGGCTGACCTTTGCTTCACATCACCAGCACATTCATTCAACACCATGGTTGACCTCTATAAATGTATGAGTATATGAGTATTCTTAATTTGAAAAGACATTACTCAAAACAGACTGATAGAAAAATAAAATGTTAGTGTCCAGGAGAAAGTTCCCTCCCCACCATTGAGTTACCTCCATATAAATAAAATTAATATTGTGTCCTTATTCCTGGTATCTTGTGGACCCCCCACCATGGCAGATAATCCATCACAACCCTGCTCCCCCGATCCCAACCCCAAGCAGGCTACCAGCACAGTACTTTTCTCTCTCTCCTCTGTGGCTGGATGCCCACTGAGCTGAATGAATGAGCATGTGTGTGTAAGCGCTTTCGCTCATTCATTCAACTCAGTGAATGGTCAGCCACACAGGAGAGAGTGGAGGACTGTGCTGATCGCCTGCTCAGGGTTGGGATTGGGGGAGCTGGGTGGTGATGGATTACCTGCCAGGGTGAGGGGTCCACTAGACACCAGGTAATGAGGACACAATATTAATTTTTTTTATCTGGAGGGGTGATCAGTGGGTGGGGGGAGTGGACTATCTGCTGGACACTAACATTTTTTTTTCTATGGGGCTGGCAATTGGTGGGTGGGGGGGCACTAGACACCAGGGAGTGAGGGTATTTTAGTTTTGATATGGTGGGGCAATTGGCAGGTGGGTGGGGTGACTGGATGGCCACTAAACATTTTTTTATATGGGGCCAGCGATTAGTGGGTGGGGGTCCACTAGCCAACAGGGAATGACTATAGTATTTTTTATATGGAGGAGCTATATGGGGCAGGCAATCAGTGGGGGGTGCACAAGACACCAGGAGCCAGTGATTGGCAGGGGGGAGGGTTAATGAATTAAACTGTGGGGGGAAAGCTGCAGAGCTGATCACTGACAGTGATTAGTTCTGCTAAATTTTTTCCCCACAGTTTAATACATTAACCCACAGGTTTTAGATTTATTCATCAGTTTTTCAGTGGACTTTCCATGAAAGTTGGCGAAATTATTTTCAAACTTTAATGGAAGCAAAAGTCAGACATTCACCAAAATTCCACCAGTGGAATTTGTTTTTTGCACATGCCTAATGAGTCTTATAATAAATTCTAAAACTAGCCAGTGCTCAAATATTTAGTCTTTGATTTTAAACTCTAATAGTCTCTATTTTGGTATATTTCATATATTTAAAAGATTAAAGCAAATCCTGCTAGGTTGCAATAAAATAATATTTTTGTACAGAAATCTCTCATACCTCTTGTTTATAAATACTTCACAACATTTTTATCTTTTGAGTAATTTCCATCCTAATGAGAAAACAAAATGCACTTACTATTAGTTGTTTGGCAATGTAATTGTTTTTACATCAGAGCATATCAGAGACAGTATCAGAGTCCCCCAGTAATTTCTACTCACCTCCAATGTGTAGACGTGTTTGATGGAAGCCAACAAAATGTACTGTGCTGCCCACTTGTGAATACCCTGTTTAAATGGAGCAGAGGCATAAGTGCAGAGAAGTCTACTCCAACCGTCACTCCTGAGAGTCCGACATCAGAATGATGTCACACATCAGGGTGCACGTTCCTGGAGGAAACTGTCCATTGCTAAGCATCAAGACAGCAAAGCACCATTAGCATAGCCAGAAAAAGAAATCCCTGGCCATAAGGTGCATGCTTTCCACCCTTATGCACCAGCAAAGAGTGGTAACCATTAATAAAAGCATCTATCAAGAAAATAGAAACTGCTGATAATCACAAGCGATTACAGTATGTTAACAGATTTATTAGTGCACTATGCTCAAAAAGTAGCCCACTATTTAAATGCTTTTGGTCTAAACCCCTTATTATATCTCATAGTGACAAGTACATAAGTAGAGTACATAATGATTGAAAGAGCAAGTAAATGTATCTCCCTGTGCTAATACCATAGTTGTAGCATATGCCAACACTTTAAACAATTATTTAATGGATGTTTGATCACTGTGTGTTAATGGTAGGTAGGTAGGTATAAGTTTATTATTCAATCTCTTATAAACGATCATTATGATACAGAATTTTAAAAACACAATATACAGACTAGAATTTTAAGAACACAGTACACAATCACATCAGTCAAAACTAACTTACAAATAACACATACCTTCAAGTAACACAAACTACAACATGAAGAGGTTGAAAAGGAAATTCCTTACACAACCTTTACTGAGACTTCTTTATTAATCTAAGTCTGATCTTTTGGACAGAAATTAGAAATTGTGCCACTCCCTTAATAATGTAATCATCTTTGGCTGCAAGGTACTCAAGATATTTTATCTAGAGCAGATTAGATGGACCAATGGGTCTTTTTCTGCTGACATCTACTACATAACTATGTAACTATGTAACTACAGGTATGTAACATCTTCTTCAATATTTTGCATAGAATCTAAGATGGGAATAAGCTATTGCTTGCTTGCCTTGCTGTACCAGTAACAATGCAGAACTATGTGGCATAGGTCCTCTTTATCTCTGTTATTACAGTGGCATAGAGTATCTTTAATATTGGAGGACTTTCCAAACCTTGCAAGGGTACATTAGAATCCAAAAGTTCAAATTTAAATCAAGCGTGCATTTTCCTGTGAATTGGGTCATTCAGAAAAATCAAGTAATATCTTAATTTATGTGTGCAATCATTACTACGTATGTTAATGGTTACATGAAAATTTATGAGTAGTGCTCAGCACTCCAATTCTAAGTATCTGTTTGGACATTTATGGCCATAAGATGCATGCGTTCGGCCACTATGAACAAGCAAAAAGTGGTAGCCATTATTAAAAGCATCTATCCAAAAATTAGAAACTAATGATCAGTATGAGCAATTGCAATATGTTAATGGTCTCAAAAATATTAATAAGTAGCACACATCACTCAAAATGTAGCCCTTACTGATCCTAAATGTTAATGGTCTGTTTGTCCTGCCAACATAATATTTTGAAAATGGACATGTCAGGACATATATCACATGGTCAGAATCACAGTTCAGAAATGACTTTATGGGACACCTAGTGTTGCCATTTGGATGTGTAAACCCTTTCTTTCTTGATGTGTTATTGCAAAGACTGCACCTACCACATGGGTGCATACCCAGTTTTAGAGGTCCCAAAAGTAATTGCTCCCTAGCTGGTTCTAGTCCTTTTTATTTAGAATGCACCAGTCTATCTTTTAGGGTGCTAACTTTTTTAAGGCCATAATAGACTTGTTCTGAACTTTAGGAATTCCTAAAGGCTTCAGATGCCCCAATACAGATCAATAATCTTTCTAATCAGTTCTGTAAAGATCAACAATTCATAAGTTAATAATATTCTACCCATGTGCTTTGCAGCACATTGTGATATCCTCTCCCTCTGTACCACCTTTGTCCACTCTATTGCTTTATTCACTGTTCATTTGTCATAGCCTCTTCCGAGAAATCTTTCCAACATATTCTGGAATTCAATTTCTTTTTCCTGGCACCATGGCTTGCAGGGACAGGGAGCAAATCCTCAGGATAGAGGGAGCAGCTGCACAGGGGAGGGAGCTGGATGTCATTGTCCACTTTGGGACAAATGACCTGGCTGGAAAAGGGATGAGAACAGTGGTGGAGGAGTTTGTGGGGTTGGAGAGGGACCTTAGACAAATAGCATGCACGGTAACCTTCTCGGAGGTGCTGCCTGTCTCTGGCATGGGTGAGGCTAGGGTGCTTCACACCATGGGATTCAATCAATGGTTGAAAAACTGGTGCAGAACTCAGGGTTTTGGCTTCATTGGGGACTGGGTGTCCACCTGAAGGGATGTAGGCCTATAATGGCATGATGGTCTGCATCTGTCGAGGAGGGGAACCAGGATCCTAGGTGATAGGTTTAAATGCTTCATTGGCAAGCATTTAAGCTAGCCAAGGGGGGAGGCACTGAAAAGGAGCAGGGAAATTCTAGTGCCCCCTCAAAAATTAGGGTAGTTAATGAGGTAAACACCAAGCTAGAGACATTGATAGGGAGAAGGGCAGGTGTAAATGGAGAAAAAGGAAAGGCAGTAAGGACAGGGATGGGGCAAAAAGGGGTATGGCTATCAAGAAATGGAGGGTAATGAGTACCAATGCCCGTAGTCTAGGTAACAAGATCCCTGAATTGGTAGCCTTGATGTAAGAGAGATTCCAGTATATTGTGGCAGTCACAGAATCATGGTACACAGGGAACCATGACTGGGATGTCAACATACCAGAGTATACAATCTACATGAGGAACAGGAAGGGTAGAAGAGGAGGAGGAGGAGCAGCTCTCTATGTAAAGGAAGGGATCAAAGTTATGGAACAAAAGAGTAAACAGAGAGGAGAGGTGGCACTGTGGGTCACCCTGGAGACTGGAAATGGCACCTCAATCCGCACAGGGGTTGTATACAGACCTCCGTCTCATGGGGAGGAAATACACAAGGAAATGATAGAAGGCATCATTAGGATGGCAGAGAAAGGGGAGATATTGTTGATGGGGGACCTGAATATGCCAGATGTTAACTGGAGCACCTTTGCTGCAGCCACATCCAAGAGCAGGGCCATTCTTGATGCCCTACAGGAGGCATACCTCAGACAGCTAGTTTTGGAACCCACTCGGGAGGGAGCACTCTTAGACCTGGTACTCTCAAATGGGGATGGAGAGAGGATCTCAGATCTAGAAGTAGGTAGCTATCTGGGAACAAGTGACCACCAAACAGTGTGGTTCACGATAAACTCAGCTGCAGAGCCAAGTCATACAAAAGTGAAGGTATGGGACTTCAGGAGGGCTGACTTTGTCAAAATGGGAGAGTGCTTCAGAAAAGCACTAGCAAACAAGCAAGAAGTAGGGGTGGAGCAACAATGGGGAAACATCAAAACTGCCACCACAGAGGCAACAAGTCTTTGTGCGAAGCAAATAAACAAATTAAAACAAAACAAAAAAAACTATGGTTCTCAAAAGAGGTATTGGGGAAGGTTAGAGAGAAAAAGATAGCATTTAGGAAGTATAAAGAAATACAGAAGGAGCAGGACAGAGAACTATACCACTTAAAGCAGAAGGAAACGGGGAAGGCAGTCAAAAAAACAAAGGCCCAAACCAATGAAAAGATAGCTAATTCAGTTAAGAAGGGGAATAAAGCATTTTATAGGTACATTAGGGAATGAAGAAAGACAAAGGGAGGGATACTGAAGCTGAATAAAGGGGACGGTGGGTGGGCAGAGAAGGGCAGTGAATAAACAGGGATACTGAATGAATACTTCTGCTCAGTATTCACCAAAGAAGAGGAGGAGAGGGGTACGTAATCCAATCAATAGAAGCACTCTGGATGGGGGGGGGTCAATCCCAGTCCTTTCACAGAAGAAAGGGTTCTGAAAGAACTCCTAAAACTGAAGGTGGACAAAGCAATGGGGCCTGATGGAATTCATCCCAGAATTCTAAAAGAACTAAGGGGAGAACTAGTGACACCACTGGCTACCCTTTTTAACAAATCATGGGAGGATGGTGTGGTATCTGAGGACGGAAGAAGGATGGATGTGATTCCCCTTCACAAAAGTGGGAGCAAGACAGAGGCAGGAAACTAGAGACCTGTCAGTCTGACCTCAGTGGTAAGGAAAATGATGGAATCACTTCTGAAGGAAAGAATTGTTGAGAGCCTAGAGGCCAGTGGGGCACAGGACCCAAGGCAGTATGGATTCACAGCGGGAAGGTCATGTCAGATGAATCTAATAGATTTCTTTGACTAGGTGGCCAAAGTAGTAGACCAGGGAGGGGTTGTGGACGTGGCCTAACTAGACTTTAGCAAGGCATTGGACACAGTCCCACACAAAAGATTAATAAATAAATTAGCCAGCCTGAGAGTGGGTCCCAGGGTGGTAGCCTGATTAAAACATTGGCTGGACAACAGGATACAGAAGGTAATAGTAAACGGAGTCCACTTTGAAGAAAGGGGGTGTTACTAGTGGGGTACCTCAGGGTTCGGTAATGGGTCCGGTCCTTTTTAATGTCTTTATAAGTGACATTGCAGAGGGACTGGAAGGAAAAGTATGACTCTTTGCAGATGACACAAAGATCTGTAATAGGGTTGATTCACAAGGGTGGTGGAAATGATGAGAAGGGACTTGGCAAGGTTGGAGGAATGGTTAGAAGTATGGCAGCTTGGATTTAATGCAAAGAAGTGCACAGTAATGCACCTGGGAAACAAAAACCAAGGGGAAGAGTACACAATGGGGGGGTAGTAACAACAACAAAAATGGAAAGAGACTGTGAGTAATCATATCAGATGACCTAAAGCACTGTGGAGAAGCACTGTGAGAAGGAAGTAGGGATGGCTGGAGGATACTGGGATATATAGGGAAAGGCATCACCATAGAAAACAACAATTTGTTATCCCTCTGTACAGACAATTAGTAAGACCCCATCTGGAGTACTGCATCCAATTCTGGAGACCTCATCTCTGCAAGGACATAGACAGGATGGAGGCAGTCCAGAGGAGGGCAACTAAAATGGTGAAGGGTCTGCAGCAGAAGCAATACGAGGATATACTAAAGGAGCTTAATATGTATACCCTCGAGGAAAGGAGGGAGGGGGGATGTGATAGAAACTTTTAAGTACCTCAGTGGAATCAACAAAGTCCAAGAGGGTAGCATCTTTCAGAAAAATAGATGCGCAAGAAAAAGGGGACACAATTTAAAGATAGAGGGGTGGATGGCTCAGGGTCAATGTGAGAAAATATTTTTTTCACAGTGATGGTGGTGGTGGATGCATGGAGCGGCCTTCTTGAGGAGATCATGAAGTCAAAAACAGTGGGGGAATTCAAGAAAGCATGGGACCGACATAAGGCAATTCTTGTTGGGGGTAGGAAGAAATAGGTTGTTACATAGATACATAGATACATAGACAGTGTCGGCAGATAAGGGCCTATGGCCCATCTAGTCTGCCCATTTGAGTTTATAACTTCAGTTTACGTTTTCCTAGAACTCTGTTGCCCCTTACCTCTGACCTCCAGAATTCCTTTATGTCTATCCCATGCATTCTTAAATCACTTGATTGTTTCAGCCCCCACCACTTCCTCAGGCAGGGTGTTCCACTTGTCCACCACCCATTCTGTGAAGAAATTCTTCCTCACATTTCCTCTGCATCGTCCTTCCTCCAACTTCATCCCATGCCCTCAAGTCCTGGAACATCTTACATCTAATATGTTGGTTAACTAGGATCTGCAGCTTATCCAGTAGGAAGGGAAATGGGGAGACTAGGTGGGCCAAGCGGTCCTTATCTCCTGCCAAATTCTATGTTTCTATGTTTCACTACTGCAATTCCTATCTACCCTGAGCATCTGAGAATATGGGATACTATCTTTTAAAATGCTTAGGATGGTAACTGCTCTCATGCAGCATAGTGTTTCTGTTTCTGTCCTATAGATTCTTCTCTGCAGTTTCCCTTCTGATTTGTAAACGAAGAGATCCAAAAATAGCACTTCTCAATCACTAGCTACCTTATTCAAATTCAGGCTATTGATGAGAGAGTTTATGTAATCATATAATGATTGAGCACTGGCTAATTTTAGAATTTATTGTAAAACTCATACAGTACAGAGCACAAATATTTCTCAGAGAATACACACAGAGCTGATAGTTTAAGAAATGCTGATACCTAGTAGCTTTAGGTTTCTTATTTAACAGTGAGCATGAATTCTTAAAAAGTTTTTCTCTGCTTAGATGATTATCAAGAAATACTTAAGTGCTAAAACCAGGACTGTGAATTTTATATGCACATCATAGCCTAGGTAGGTGCCTTGGTCTATTTTAATATGAAAATGTATAATTTTAAAAGACAACTACATGTGTAATACACCTTTATGTATGATTATGATGTACAATGAGGGTGATTATGGCCACTTAGAATCCTAAACTTTGTTATAATGTGTGGATGTGTGTTAATCTTTTAGCAAATAGCTATGAAGGGTCTCAGAATTAATTGAGGTTTATAAAGAAACATATTGGGACCATGAGACAATTCCCCTCCTGCATTAGCCTGTACATCTGGTACCCTGAACTTTATAACTTGGAGCTTTTCAAACTTACAGTAAGGGAAACTATATCTGGATGTGATCTTTTGAGTTATGTTATAGTATACAGATGTAATGGATTTTTAATTTATTTGCATTTATTTGGTTAAATTTAATTTAAACGTTATGGAAACATTTAGTAAGTCTCCTTCTTGTACTAACCATGGAAAAACTGAAGATGAGTAATGTATGAGTACTGTCTTTTGTACTAATATTGATATATGTATTACTGTTTTATCTGTAGATACTCTTCTCTGAAGAAGCCCCAGAGGGGCAAAACGATGGGCTTACTGTGAGGACTGTGGTGTGATACAGCTCATGAATAAAAAACACAGGATTATATATAATCAAGGCGTGGCTAATTTTTACATCTTCTTTCTCTTTAAATGTTCACCTGGCCAGCCCTCAAGCTACAGACACTAATAATAGCCTTGAAGGGGGCCGACATGGTACTGCTTGCCTTGTATCCCTGTCACATGTGGATATGTCCTGCAGCTTTAAATATTGCATTGTTCTTCTCTATTGTCTCTACTTTGACTTTATGTGTTAGTTCTGAATATAATATTATGTGCATATATAATAGGTGAAATTAATGCACTTTGGGGTACATTCAATTAGCATTATTTGCAGTTTATCACCTTTTGAATTTTATATATTTTGGCACAACTTCACTTTTTCCTTTGATGATATCATGATAACTTAACAGTAAAGGACACCATCATGAGCTATGTATAAATTAAATGCTTTGCTGTTATACTATATGTAGACTTATGAGTAGCAAAAAATAAAATATGTGTTTTTGTATCACAGTTTAGCCTGATCTTGATCTCATTTAGGGATACATTATATTCAGGAGTGTGTGTGCTACAGCTTATTGTTGTATTGCCTGCCCTTTACTTAGTAGCACCATGTTCCAGGTTCAACTCTTTGTTATTCTTGATGGTATAGTAAACCCATCTACATGCACCTGTAGTAAATCAAATCAGAGGCAAGTGGTCCTAGATCATTTAAAAATGTAGCTGTGATATCTACTCACAAGAAGCGTGACATAATCTTGTCTAACTATTGCCCCAAAAGTTTGACACTGGTAATCAACAAAGTCCTTGAACCAACTGTAAAAAATGTTATAACAAAACAATTGGGGAAATGGGGAATTAGGATGAAACCTCAAATGGCTTTACTGCAGACAGTTCATATGTCATGAATTTACTGAAATTCTATGAACTAGTCAGTAAGAACCTGGATAATATTATCCCAGTGGAATTATTCCTACTGGACTTCAGCAAGCATTCAGTCTTGTTTCATGAAATGCAACTAAAGTATATACAAACTTAAAGACTTGGGAATGTGTCCCTGATAATCAACAGTGTGAAAAATTAGCTGAGTTTCAGGACACAAAAGGTTCAATTAAAATAGAATATATTCTAGCAGGAGGGGGGCAGGTGGTGTGCTATGGGAATTGATGCTGGATTATTGCTGTCCCAGATTTTTGCAATGGACAGAAAATACTTAATTGCTGGATTCAAAACTTTGGAGATAATACCAAGACTGGAGTGTCAGAGGATACAGCTAAGCTTAACTTAAATAGGGTCAGGAGGAAGACTTTCAGGTTAACATAAATAGGATGATAGGTTGAACATGCAAAATGGGGAATAAAACTTAACAAAGATAAATGTAGGGTGTTACACTTTGGCTATAGAAACAAGAATGAAATGTATGAAAGATACATAAATACAAAAGCTGCAGGAGGAGAAAGACTTGGACAAACTGCAGTTGTATCCAGCACAGTTACATACTCTGCTCACTGTTTTGAAATTGCAAATAATTCTAGCGGAATTGTGGCTTGAACTAAGGGATTTTGAGCTTGATTTTTCAAATGCCCCTTGTGAGCAGCACACATTGTGTTAACCCCTCACTTGCAGCAAAGTCAGGTGTCCCAGGGACCCTTCACCTGATTTCAGTACAATACAAGTCCTGGCGACAAAGTCCCCTTGGCGGCTGCAAGCGGAGTGGTGCACCAAACAGGTGGCACATGGGATGGTTTGATGGAGGCTGCCGTAATCCCCTGCCCATTTTAAATCTGGCCCCAGCTGTAGCATGTGGGGGGGGGGTATGGAAGTCTTGATTCTGACCATCACAGTATGTGTAAATGTCAGTTTTAGTAATGCCTTACCAGGCTGTATTTTAATAGCTAACACAGGACAGTTTGGTTAGAATGCCTGATAATGCAGCAGTGCCATTTACAGGCAACAGAATCCCATAATATGGAAGATGTACTGTGTATATCATGAGTGGGTAGCAAAATAACCACTTACATCACGCTAAAGCTGCACAGTCTGACTGCTGTGAAAACCAGCCTACAACTGCACAGTGGTCCTGACTGCTAGGTATGCACGCCCGTATGTTATATTATACTGCAAAACTGTCAGATATTTTATGCTCTGGGTGCACAACCCTGTGTGTGCTTGTATGAGTCCTGCAGTGTTGCTGTATTAAAAACAGCATGTTTATACTGTACCTCTATTAGCTGGGTGCATATCTGTAACAGAAATAAAGACTGCAAAAGAAAGACTAATAAATATACACGAATTGGGAACCTTTGTTTTGTTTACCATACTGTACAGTGTTCAACACAGTTAATCTGCATGGATACACAAGGAGGCGTGGAAAGGATGAAAAGGGACTTGGCAAGGTTGGAGGAATGGTCAAAAGTATGGCAGCTAGGATTCAATGCAAAGAAGTGCAAAATAATGCACCTGAGAAACAAGAACCCAGGGGAAGAATACACAATGGGTGGGGAGGTAGTAACAACAACAAAAGAGGAAAGGGACCTGGGGGTAATCATATCAGATGACCTTAAGGTTAGCAAGCAATGTGAGAAGGCAGTAGGGAGGGCTGGGGGTATACTGGGATGTACAGGGAGAGGCATCATCAGCAGAAAACAGGAAGTTTTTATCCCTCTGTACAGACAGTTGGTGAGACCCCATCTGGAGTACTGTGTCCAGTTCTGGAGACCCCATCTCCGCAAGGACATAGACAGGATAGAGGCAGTCCAGAGGAGTCCAGAGAATGGTGCAGGGTCTGCAAGAGAAACCATGTGAGGAGAGACTAAAGGAGCTTAATATGTATACCCTTGAGGATAGAAGGGAGAGGGGGACATGATAGAAACTTTTAAGTACCTCAGTGGAATCAACAAAATCCAAGAGGGTAGCATCTTTCAGAAAAAGAGACTTGCAAGAACAAGGGGACACAATTTAAAGATAGAAGGAGGGCGTTCAGGGGCAATGTGAGGAAGTATTATTTCACAGAGAGGTAGGATGCATGGAACAGCCTTTCTGAGGAGGTTGTGGGGTCTAAAACTGTGGGAGAATTCAAGAATGCATGGGACAGACATAAGGAAATTCTTGTGGGGGGTAGGAAGAAATAGGCTGTTGGTTAACTAGGATCTGCGGCCTATCCTGTAGGTAGGGAAATGGGCAGACTAGATGGGCCTAGTGGTCCTTATCTGCCGTCAAAGTCTATGTTTCTATGTTTCTATGTATGGTGGTTTCATACAGTACAACATCCACATATCATAAAGTGTTATAGTCTCTGATATTGTTATAGGGCTACTGCATGAATCTGCTTATAAGGGTGCAACTGTGCTCGAGGGCACCATTTTAGTTGCCATCCTATAGACTGCCTCCACTCTGTCTATGTCCCTTCTGAGGTGCTGCCTCCAGAGGTGGACACAGATCTCTGGGTGAGTCTCACAATCAAGCAACACAAGGGAACACTACCTTCCTCCTGCTGGAGATACCTCTCCCCATGCAAACCAGCATCCCACTGCCCAACCCCCTGCTTTTTCACACCACCTGTCACTTTGAGATAATCAGACGTGATATCTCCTCAGTCCCTTTCCTGCTTAGAGACTATCAGTACCTTCACACATCCTTTACTCAGGTCCTAGGTTCCTATGCACTAGGTGCTTGATTTTGCACTTTTTGGCATTGACCACCAACTGCCATGGTCTTGATCCTGCCTCAAGTTTGCCAAGTTCCTTAAACATTTTCTCCACCCCCTCCTGAGTGTCCCCCTATTATAAATTTTGGTGTCATCTGCAAAAAAAAAAGTATGCATTCCCTTCCAGTCTTTCTGCCATGACAATTAAGAAGACATTGAAGAGAACCAGTCCCAGTGCTGAGCCTTACAGCACTCCCCTAGTCACTTTCCCTTATTAGACTAAGTGCTGTTAACCAGTACCCTCTGCTATCTATCCATTAACCAGTTCCTTATCCAGTTCACTACTTTGGGTTCCACCCCTAGCTTGCTCAATTTCTTTATCAGTCTCTTGTACAGCTCAGTGCCAAGGGTATTGCTAAAGAGTAGCTGAGCCATGTCCACTGCCCTCTCATGACCTACTTCCCTTGTCACCCAGTGAAAGAAATGCATCAGATTCATTTGGCATGACCTCCATCCCGTGAATCCATGTTACCTTTGCTCTTGTAGCCCACTGAATTCAAGATACTCTGCCAACCTTTCATTGAACAAGGTTTCCATGAATATCCCCACCTATGATGTGAGACTGACTGGTCCGTATTTGTCAGCCTCCTTCCTGTTGCTGCTTTTATGGAGATGGGCCACATTTGCTCACCTTCAGTCCCACAGAACCATGCCTGTTTCCAGTGAACTGTAGAATAAGGCTATCAGTTGGGCAGCTAGTACCTCCCTGAGTTTCTTCAGCGCACTTGAATGTATTCAGTCTGGTCCAATGGCCTTGTCCATTTTTTGGAGCTGCAAGTTTCTTCAGGTCTCTTTCCTCTGAAACCTTCTTTTTTTTTGTAGATTCTTTTTCTCACCTGACAGTCCAGGGCATCTCTCAGGTGGGTTTGCTCAGCTTCCATCCCTTTACTGCCCACCTGAACCACTTCCTCTGACTGAAACATCAGTATCAGAATCCCCTCCTCTCCCACCGACCACATACAGGAGGAGGCTGAGGATCCCCAGGGGTAAGGTCCGGATCATGGCTGGCATTGAGCGTGTGGGGGTTTCCATCCCAGGAGACCACACTGTTGCCTCACTTGGCTGCCAGGGGGTTTTCAGTCCTGGATCCCCCTTGGAGTGCAGCATGCAATGATGACTGTGCATAGCTGCCCTGCTAGCATCTGCCACACTCTGCTCCTTACATTGGCTGGTGTACCTGTAGTAGCCCTGATCTCCATCGGGGGTCATCAGAACACCGAGAGGCCCTGAAACCCTCCACAGAGAGAGGAGAGCTGTCCTCCAGATGCTCCATCCTCTCCCTTCCCTTGCCGACCCCAAGCTACCCAAGTCTGTCATCAAACCTGGGTTGCCGGTGCAGCATGAGGTGTGGTATCCAGCACCTCAACCTTCAGCTCCACCAGGCTGGCTCTTTCCTCTGAAACTTATCTTATGTCTACCTTTCTCCCTTTGTTCCTGTTAATCGTTTGTGGTCAGCTCAGGATAGCAGATTTTTCTTGATCCTCTTTTGGGTGGAGTCCGAATATTTGTATCAAAGGAGGAGAAGGACCTGGGAGTGATGATCGCTAGTGACCTGAAGCACTCCACACAGTGTAAGAAAGCAGCAGCAAAGGCAAATAAGATGCTGGGATTCATATCCAGGGGGATCAGTAGTAGGAGAGAAGAGGTTATACTGCTCTTGTACAGGTCACTGGTAAGGCTGCATCTAGAGTATGGAGTTTGGTACTGGTGCCCACATCTCAAAAAGGACATTAACCTGCTGGAGAAAGTCCAGAAGAGGGCTACAAATATGATAGTGGGTCAGCAGGGTAAGGCATATGAGGAGATGTTTAGGTCACTGAACTTGTACTCCCTGAAAGACAGGGGAGAGAGAGAGAGAGAGAGGAGACATGATTGGAACCCTCAAGTACTTGAAAGGGATAAATAAGGTTGATAAGGAGAGTCTCTTTAAGCTGAGTGGCAACCATAACACTAGGGGGCACAGACTTAAGCTGGAGGGTGGGAGGTTTAGGAGGGAGGTCAGGAAGCACTTCTTCATAGAGAGGGTGGTGGACACTTGGAATTCACTGCTGGAAGAGGTCATCTCATTGAAGACAGTGGGCAGTTTTAAGAGAGCCTGGGACAGGCATAGGGGGAAGTAAGGATCATGGGTAGGGAGGATGGGAGGAGTGGGGAAGGAGAGCAGGGACATTAGCTCAAGCTGTGGACCCTGCATACTTGATAGACCAAATGGCCTTCTTCTGCTGGCTTCTTCGGATGTTCATATGTTCGTATATGCAATCTCCCTGTTCAGCCCTCCTAATCATTGCCATCCCTCGCCTTGCTTTCCTCTTCACGTATGTATCTGAAGAAAGTTTTATCCCCTTTAGTTACCTCTTTGGCTATTGTTTCCTCTGTCTGTGACTTTGCTGCCATCACCACCTTTCTTGCTTTCCTTTGTTTTACTTGGTAAATGTCCTTGTTATCTTTTCTCTGTGTTTCCTGGTAACTCCTGAATGCCACCTTTTTTTCCATCACCACCTTGGGCACTTACCTAGAGAACCATAGCAGTCTCTTTTTCTTTCTGCTTTTACTCACTTTTTTCACACTGAGGCTGGTTGCCCTAATTATACCCTCCCTTATCTTTCCCCAGTGGGCCTCATTCCTTCCCTGGCAACCCCCTACTATAAGGCATTTCCTGAGGAAGACTCCCTTTTCTTTAAAATCTAACTACCCAAAGCCCAGGACCCTTGTCCTCATGTGGCTTGCCTCTGGTCATGTCTTTATGTTACACCACATTGTACAGTGATCACTGATATCTTGGGGCTTCCCACTGCGACATCTGTATTGCTATCCCTGTTTGTAAGCATTAAGTCCAGCATTGCACCATCCCTAGTGGATTTTTTGACAAGCTGCCTATGGAAAAACCCTTGTACGGAGTCAAGGATGGCCTTGTTCCTTGCTGAAGCCACAGTTGGAAGGCTGCATTCAATTTTTAATTTTTTATTATTTAAACATTTGGCAACCAGGAAAGGCACACTGAGCCAAGGCTCAGTTCCAGGTGCAACCCAGGGGTAAGGGATTAAGGATTTATTCACAGAATACAGTAACAACACATAAATACTAAAGAAATATACACAGGCAATACGTAGTGAGCAACAGGTAATTACAGGACATAGTACATATAGGAACATTGGAAACATACACTTGAAAAGTATAAAAACATTGCCATACATGCATGGAGGTATATACAGGATATAGCTGGTAGGTAGGTACGTGGGTGAGCACTTGATAAAACAGAAACACTTAATCTAGTAGAAAACACTGGTTTTGCCAAACATCATGATAAAAAGCATAAGGAATTAAGGACTGTTTGCAGTAATGGAATAGTAGGTAAGTGCTAGCTGAGGAATAGAGGCAAGAGATGTGCTACTTGTTTGCATGGGGGCAGGATCAGGTGGGGGGAGGAAGGTGATATAATTGGACTTTGATAGAATTGTGTGAGAGTGCGTTTGGTAGAAGAGTTGATTGAGTGTTCTATAGAGAATAGATCCTAAAGGTGAAAGCGGATTTGCTAGCTGTCAAGGATGGTTTAGGGAGAGAGAAGGAGCGGGAATCCCAAGAGCATAGGGTGTAGGGAGAGGAGACTGCATATGTTAGTTTCTCAAAGAGGTAAGAGTGGAACAAGTTAAACCAATATTTGGAAATAAAGAAGATGGAGTGTATGAGACATCCGTGGGGCAGCAGAGAGGTATCAAGAGTGGAGAGGAGAGAGCAATGACGGGTTCTGAGGGGAGAGTTGGAGGCAAAGTGGCAAAATGCATAAAAAAGAGTCAAGACTAGCAAGTGAGGAGGTGGGTGCTGTGTAGTATACTAGGTCCACGCAATCAAAAAATGGGGATTATCATTTTAGATAGCAATTCACACCTCACCGGGAGTGGGAGTGATTTTCTGTTATGGTATAGAATATCTAACTTAGTTTAGTTTAGTTTTTTTTTTTTTTAACCGGGAAGGAGGACTAGAAAAATGTTTGCCTTTTTTCAGCCTTGTCCCGGGGGAAGGGGGATGCAGACGGATGCCAGCTGAAACTGGACCAGATTTTTAAGCTGTTGGTGGTATTTTTGTGAATGAAGGACTGATCTCAGTACACAGTGGAAATTCCCCTACACTTTCTACAGGTGGCGCTGTAGCACAGCAGGAAGGATGGAGGTCCGCATTCCTATTCAGGACACTGGTGGAGGAGGTTAAGCTGCTGATGCTCCGCAGCTCTTGCTGGGTTGTGAGACTGATTCTGTATGTGACTTGGCTCTCCTGGTCTGTTTTGTGGAGGTCGCAAGGGCATTTGAGTGTAGCCCTCCCCCGAGGCGAAGAGCTGCCTCCTGCCACACAGCATAATTCTGCAGCTCTCCGAGTCCATTTTGTGGAGGTCATGAGGGCATTTGAGTGTAGCCTTCCCCCGAGGCGAAGAGCTGCCCCCTGCCACACAGCATAATTCTGCAGCTCTCCCAATCCATTTTGCAGAGGTCATGAGCATGGGTGTAGGCAGGCATACTCCAAGCACTCCATGGTGTGCAATTTTATTTAAGGGGGTAGCATATAGGCTCTAAACTGCTTCCTTTTTCCATGAAAATAAATGAAATACTGAACCTTTCTGTAATTTTATTCATAGGAGTTGAAACTAGAAGGACTGGTCACTAATACTGTCTTTGCATCTCAAGGGCAATACAACTTTACAGGCTCTGGACTGGTATGTGGGTGTCTTAGGGAACAATGCATGGCATTTGTATTTACCAATGCATGGCAACAATCACTGTCATGAGATACAAAATTTGTATTTATTGTGACAAATGAGGCAACAAACATGGGCCTGGTGTACATTTGTATATTGTCTCAAACCCGGGGAGCCATCCTAACAAGGGGGTAGCAACGAGTCCACTTGGTGTGCAGATCTGAAATCCCTGGCTACACCCCTGGTCATGAGGGCATTTGAGTGTAGCCCTCCATCGAGGCGAAGAGCTGCCCCCTGCCACACAGCATAATTCTGCAGCTCTCCCGGGCCATTTTGCGGAGGTCATGAGGGCATTTGAGTGTAGCCCTCCATCGAGGCGAAGAGCTGCCCTCTGCCACACAGCATAATTCTGCAGCTCTCCCGGTCCACTTTGCGGAGGTCATGAGGGCATTTGAGTGTAGCCCTCCCCCGAGACGAAGAGCTTCCCCCTGCCACACAGCATAATTCTGCAGGTACGGATCATCCGCTCCGAGGCACTTCAGTTCTGCATAGAGGAAGATTTTTGGGCGCCGAATTTAAATCTGGCCACTCGGAGTCGGCAGTTAAATTCTGTTTGTTTTTTCTCATCATGCTTCCCTGCACTTACACGGAGACTGTTAGCCACATCAGGATGCTTTAAAAGTTATGTAAAATCCCTAAATAGCTCGGGACTGTGTCTGTTCGAGTGCACCCGTCTGTACTGCTGTATAATTGATTATTTTATCCCAAAGTTTAATTTAGGCTTATCCCCGAGTTTAATTTAGGCTGATTATTTTATTCCCCGAGTTTAATTTAGGCTGTATATTAATCAAGTATTAGTCTTGTATTGAGCTAGTAACCCGTAAACTCTCACAAATTAAAGTGACGCAGCTGAGCATAGCCTTTCCCTCACCTTTACCTTATTTAATTCCTGTTTCCTCTTATTTCTCCCTCTCTCCCAGTCCATTTTGCAGAGGTCATGAGGGCATTTGAGTGTAGCCCTGCCCCAAGGCGAAGAGCTGCCCCGCTTCACACAGCATAATTCTGCAGCTCTCCTAGTTCGTTTTGTGAAGGTTGTGAGGGCATTTGACTGTAGCCCTCCCCTGAAGTGAAGAGCTGCCCCCCCCCCCAACCACATAATTCTGCAGCTCTCCCGGTCCATTTTGCGGAGGTCATGAGGGCATACCTCTCAACTGTCACACATTATGAGGTACGTCACTCATTTTAACCTTCAGAAATCCTTTGCCCACATCAAGGTAGTTATATTCCACAATTCTCACAGAGGTTTTAAAGCAGAAATTCGTAACTATCTATTGTGTTCAATTATCAGCAAACATTATGAACACTAGTGCACTGATAGCCATAGTGTTCTGAGCTTGCTGTGCCGTGTTTGATGATATGTCCCACATTTTGCTCATTTGTCACACATCTTGTCACACATTTTGGTGAAAAAAGGTTGAGAGGTATGCATGAGAGCATTTTAGTGTAGCTCTCCCCCGAGGTGAAGAGCTTCCCCCTGCCACACAGCATAATTCTGCAGGTACGGATTATCCACTCTGAAGCACTTCAGTTCTGTATAGAGAAAGATTTTGGGCACCAAATTTGAAACTGGGCACTCGGAATCGGCAGTTAAATTCTGTTAGTTTTTTCTCATCGTGCTTCCCTGCACTTACAAGGAGACTGTTAGCTACATCGGGATGCTTTCAAAGTTATGTGAAATCCCTAATTAGCTCAGGACTATGTCTGTTCAAGTGCACCCATCTGTACTGCTGTAAAATTGATTATTTTATCCCCGAGTTTAATTTAGGCTTATCTCTGAGTTTAATTTAGGCTGATTATTTTATTTCCTGAGTTTAATTTAGGCTGTATATTAATCAAGTAATAGTCTTGTATTGAGCTAGTAATCCATAACCTCTCACAAATTAAAGTGAGGCAGCTGAGCATAGCCTTTCCCTCACCTTTACCTTATTTAATTCCTGTTTCCTCTTATTTCTCCAGCTCTCCCAGTCCATTTTACGGAGGTTGTGAGGGCATTTGAGTGTAGCCCTTCCCAGAGAGGAAGAGCTGCCCCCCTCCACACAGCATAATTCTGCAGGTAAGGATCACCCGCTCTGAGGCACTTCAGTTCTGCATAGAGGTTACCCCCACTGACACTTCTTGTCAACTGCCCACCACCACCCTTGGCAAACTATCCTATATACAGGTGAAGTCACATGACTGTCTAAAACCTATCAGCCTAATTTCCCATTTGCAGGTTATTCCCTTCAACCTCTAGAAGTCTCTATAACTAAAGATAAATATATAAAAAAAAATTCCTAATTCTCTCTCATTCTCGCCTCTCCACAATGCTATCTGTATCCATAACTTCATTCCTTATCCTTGTCCCCCTGGTGTCCCACCCTCAGACTTCCTATCCTGAGTCGTTGGACAGGCAGGCTCCTTGCCTCAGTTTACCTTCTAACAATTATACCTCCATTACCATGGTTGATGCACTCCCTGTTGCCACTTCTACAAATTATTAGTTGGCCCCACAGTACTGCCACCCATCTTCCTAATTGGCCAACTAGCCCTATTGCCCCATCTTCGTATGCCTCCAGCTGTTATCGGTAAGCCTTATACCGCCTCCCATAAGCTATACTATGCAGTGCACAACACCAAACTCCTGATTACCCTATTGCTACTCCTAGCAGGTGACATTGAGCCAAACCCCAGACCTGCTCACCACCACACCTCAAGCCCCTCTCTGCCACTCTAGCTCCCCTCAGACCTAAAAATGATCCACCTAAATATATGCAGCATTCTACGTAAAATATCCCTGCTTCAGCCACTCATCCTGTCTCTCAATCCAGATATACTGATTGTTTCTGAAACCTGGCTGAAGCCCTATAACCCTGACTCAGAATTTTCTATACCTGGCTATTCACTCATCCGACATGATTATAAGGGCAAAAAAAGTGGGGGGTAGCTTAGCCATGTACATTACCTCCTCAATCCAGTTCTCCCAGGTCACCCTGTCACTGCCCTCGAGGTCCATTGAGGCACTTACAGAATGGTAAAACTCTCCCTCCCCCACTCCATTCCCATTTTCATAGCAGGCACCTACTGCGCACCTGACCCCAATCCTCCAGCCATACTGGATCACCTAGGCACTCTAAACTCTCTGACTTCTGGTGGTGAGCTCCATATACTTGGGGACTTTAACCTAAACTGGCTTGCCAAGGCAAACTTCAAGCATCGTGACAAGGTGACTGCCCTAAACCTAACTCAGTTAATCTCTGAACCCACTTGGTTAAACCACAAAACATTGAATCACACTGTCTTGGACTGGGCCCTCACCTCACACTTTCACAGGATTCTAGTTTCAGGCCTCCTACCAGATGCCTTAAGTGACCACCATGGCATCCATTTGGTAAGAAAAATCCATAGGCCTGAACCTCCCCCTCCCAGAATCCTTATGACTAGATCCTATAAGACCCTGGACCTCTCCTCTTTACTTGATGACTTGGCCAACTCTGATTGGTCATTCATCAGCCAATCCACATCCATTGGTGCAGCCCTGGAGTTTTTTAAGCCAAAGTTCTCTGCTGTTTGGGACAGCTATGCCCCACTCAGGAAAACCAGAATCAGAGGCGTACACGTTCCATGGATCGCAACTCAAATCCTGGCCCTCATCAGGAGTAGAGATAAAGCATGGACATTCTTTAAGACTTTGCGATCTCCAATTGACTTTCAGATTTATTGTGCACTACGCAATACGTGCACTAGAAAAATCTGCCTAGCAAAAGCTAACTATTTCAAAGTCTCCTTCAACTCCACCCTACAACAGCCTGCCAAATTTTGGAAAGTAGTAAAATCGCTTCTCAGCCCACCTTCGCAGCCCCCCCTCTCCTACCCTACAGGTAGGAGGGGTCCCCATCACTGACCCTCCAGTGGTGGCCACACAATTCAACTCTCACTTCACTAATTGTCATGTTCCTCTCCTGTCATCATCTAACCTTGTGCATCAACTCAGCTCTACCTCCCCCAACCTAGCCACACCCAGAGACCACTCATTCTCTTTTCAGCATGTCTCCCAGGATGAGGTATATAATGCATTGATCACCCTTAACCCTAATAAGGGTAAATGCCCAACTGGGTTTTGCTCCAAAATGCTCCACCTCTCAGCCTCTGCCATAGCCAAACCTCTGGCTGCCCTATTCAACCTATTCTTCTCCCTTGCTGAAGTCACCTCTGAATGGAAACATGCCACCATTATCCTCCTTCATAAGGGTGGGGATATCTCCAACCCAAGCAATTACCGACCCATTTCCCTTTTGCCCATCCTAGCTAAACTCCAAGAACATCTAGTCCTCTCTCATCTGTCATCCTTTCTTGACTCTTCCTCCTTCTTTACTCCCTTCCAGGCCGGCTTTAGGAAATTCCACTCCACCACTACCTCCTCCCTCCTCAGGCTCACTGACTCCATTCTCACTGGTATGGATGCTGGTCACTACACAGCCATTTTATTGACTTGGCCAAGGCATTTGACACCATCTCCCAACCACTCCTCCTGTCCAAACTGGCCAGGGCTGGGCTGGCTAGCTGGGCCTCCAGTTGGTTCCACTTGTGCCATGTAGGCAGGTCTCAATCTGTCAGAGTCAGCTCTGCCACATCGGCTCCCCTCCCTGTTACCTCTAGGGTGCCACAAGGTTCCGTCCTTGGTCCGTTCCTGTTTTCCATCTTTCTAAATGACCTACCATCTGCCTGCACACTCACCTCCAATCACATATAGGAGGACAATACTGTGCTGTATACATCAGGCCCCTCGGCCCCAGAAGTAATGACCAGTTTGCAAAAGGACTTTGTTAAAGTACAGCTCTGGCTTCACTCTAATCACCTATCCCTCGATACCAAGAAAACCATTTCATTGACCTTTGGGGCAGGGCAGAAACTCTTGAGGCTCCTTTCACCTCTCACTTTCCATACCCTAGACAGGACGTCCCTCAAGGCCTGCACCTCCTTCAGGTATCTGGGAGTCTGAGTAGATCAGAACCTAAACTTTTCTACACATATTGACTCTATACTCAAGAAGCTGCACCCCAGGCTTGGTGCACTGTACCATAACAGTGCCAGTATCCCAGTCCCTGCCCGGAGGGCCATTGTGCAGAAAATGATCCTTCCCATCTTTGACTTTGGTGACGTCGTCTACTGTGCTGGTCCTAAGTCCACCTTAGCCAGACTGGACCCCCTCTTCCACTCGTTCTGTTGTTTTGTCCTGAACAGTCCTTATTCCACCCATCACTGTGCCCTCTACCAATCTATGAATACATCCCTAGATAACCGCAGCAGTCCCACTGAGCCAAGTTCTCGGCCAAATACTGGTCCCAGCTGCTCCCCCCCACCTCACCTCTGCCCTAGCCAAAACTAGCACCCCGGCATAGACACTCAGAAATAATGACTCAAGGACCTTAGTTGTCCCACATAGATCCTCTGGTGCGGGCCAGGCAGCCTTCAGCTACCGCATGCCTAAGTTGTGGAACTCCCAACCCGTAAACATTCATCACTTCTCTTCCTCCCTGCATCTTAACTCCATGCTGCTTGCCCACTTCTCCCCTACCTGCTCATGCGTCTAGGCCCCATTACACACCACTCTTGGGGCTGCCTTAGGTGAGCATCCCATGAACATATATTGTTGCTTAACTATCCTAATATATTTAATGAATTGTATTTAAACTGTGCCTGTTTCAAGTCTGTATCGTCTGTTCTGTCATGCTATTCTTGTCTCTGTATTCGGTCCTCATGTCCCTAGAATGTACTATATATTATGAAATCTGTATTATACTTTGTATTTGCCTACCTGTCAAATGCTTAAGGTGTACCTCATCCCCCAGGATGCATCTGGAATTGAGCAGTAGCCTGCTCAGTATGCCTTCCTGGTTAAATGCTTAAATAAATAAATAAATAAAGATATAACTCTGGATACTGAGGAAGTTATGGAACCGATGCGTATAGAAAGTGATTTTTCAGTTGCAGAAGAAGAATTGCAAATCGAATTGTAGCGAAAGATTATTCACTTATTGGAACTGATCTCAGTGGCTGAGAAAGATTTCCAGTCTTGTAGACAGAAACTTGAGGACAAAAAGGAAAAACGTAAACCATCTATGACTAGTCCTGTACAGCTTGGACATAAATGGCTCCCATTAGATCTGTCCACTGATAATTCTAGTGGACCTCTTGAACAGAGTGCTGACTCACCTGTACCTGTTGGGTCTATGTTGGATGCTATAGGTTTGTTGGGCTCTTCTACCCTGTGGACACCCAGAGAAGCACTTACGAAAGCTGGCTGGATAAAGCAACAGAACATCTGGGTGCCCGACCCCTCTGTGCCCCTTCCAGGCTTCCCGGACCATTTCCTGGCCCGACAGACTGAAGCTGGTGTGTCAGGCTCATCTTTATCCGCAGTTGGTCTGATGAATCTATTGAAGTCCCCTTCTCTGGTTATTGTGGCTGTGTTGGATGAAAGTGAGGCGGTGGAATTGGCTGCTGTTCCAGACGCTCATTCCGAGGTTGGTGGCGCTCGAGTTGCAGACCATGGACCGTACTCTCAAACAGTCTCTCAGGAAGTGTTTTTGGTGGCTACCTCAGTTTCAAACATTGTTATGGTTAAGTTACCAGGTCTGGAAACTACTGGTCAGGTAAGCGACTCTGAAGGGCAGACGGATGGTTCTATCACGGGGGCACAATGACCGAAGACCTATGCTGGGCTATTTAGAAAACCTGCAGAGGCAGCCAAGAGAAGGTTTTTGGTCAGGCTTCGATATAAGAGACAAGCTCCTATTGTTCCTGATAGGCTTTGGGTAGGGAAAACCCTGCTAAAAGACTCCATGAGGTTTACACCGGCAGAGGTGTATGTTTTATACACTCTTTGGGATACCACAATGACGATGTTAGCTTTTGCACAGTGGCTTCCCTTGATAAACTCTGGTAGCTTTATTATGACATCAAACACTCTGAAGTATAGATGGACTTTATTGCAATCCCCATTACCAAGCCTATGGTGAAAACGGTGGCTATTCTCTTCAGGAATGAGGGAGTAAATATTGATAACATTTTGGCTTGAGAAACGTTGTTCTGTTTTCCACAGGCCAAAACCAATTAAGGAAGATAGTGGCTTTTGGACAGGAGGGTGTACTGTGCTGGTATAACTCAAACAAACTGATACTGGGATACATCATTTGCATAGTTCCCTTTTTTGGGACATGACAGGGGTATTATATTTTATGTGGGGCAGCCAAAGAGTTGCTACAAATGTGGTTCCTTGTCTCATTTAAATGTGGACTGTGTCCAAGTAAAATGTTTTCAGTGTGGTGTTTTGGGGCATTCGGCTGCACAATGTATGGCCCCTCTGAAATGTAACCTTTGTGGGGAGGAGGACCATACTAATTATGATTGCCCTTGGGCTGCTCATAGCCCTGATGAGCTTTCGGATCAAGATTTTTTTCTTTCCAAAGCGAGGAGATCCTTTGGTCAGCCCTGTCATCCTGAAGATGACTGGTTTCCCGTGGTGGATGGCACGGCAGGAGCCATGGAGGTCCTACTGGTGATTGGTCTAATGGGATGCACGGATCTAGCCTTTCACAATCAGACATTAGTCTAGTTCCCCAATGTTCGACATCTGACTTGATATCGATCCCTATTCCTGAAGGTTAGTCCCATGTGATGGAAACCTCCTTAGTGACCCCACAGGGTTCCCTTCGTCGGAAGGTACATATACCTGTGAGGTTTTCTTCTCTGAGTTCAAGAATTTCTACTGATGTTGTACACTGTTCTACAGACCCTATTGTGTTAAATACTGAGAATTTAGTGTTTCCTGAGGAGACATCGTTCACCCCCCACCCCCCCAGTTCAGCAGGTTTTGGTTGTTCCTGCTGTTCCCTCTTCACCGCTACCTTTGTCCAACCAATTTTCTCCATTTGCTACTTGGGGAGACCAGACTGACACTGAGCATCCCATGGAGTTGGAAGTTTTGCTTATACATGGGGAACCACTTTCCCCTGTAAGAGCTGAAAAGGTTCCACCTTGTAAACCTAAAGTCCTTGAAAAGAGTAAATGGGTTACTAGATTGAGTGGTAAACATTTGAAACCCCCTTCCTGAACCATTTTCTTTAAAGTTAGCAAGTCTTAATGTGAACAACATTAAGTCACTGGGGAAACATCTTTCTGCCTTTGGAGTTTTGCATCATATGTGTTATGATGTTTTTTTTTTTTACAAGACACCCATTTACACACATTGGGTGAGGTTAGTCAGGCCTCCCAGGGTCATCATTTTGGTTGATGGGAGAGGAGGCATGTAATGGTGTGGGGTTTTGTTTTATGTCTCATGGTGTGACAGTATCTAGGATGGTGGATATTGACCCTGGTCGTGCTTTTTTGTTGGATGTGGTGATATGTGGAACCCATTGTCGGTTGATAAATCTGTATGGGCCGCAGACTAAAGGCTCTTCGAATTGATTTATTGAAAAAGTTTCAGCCTTATTTATATACTAATTGTCAAGTGTTTTTTGGTGGTGATTTTAATATAAATTTTCAACAACATGATAGTATTGGGATGCAATATTGTGACAAGACTTTTCTCAAATCTGTTTTTGGTCAAGCAGGATTATGGGATGTACACATTTCTTGGAATAAGCAGGATAAACCAACCTATTTTAAAGGAAGTCTGGCTTCCCGTATAGACTGTATATTTATACATGAGTCGTTGGTGGTTGATGCTACCATGAATGTCCCTGTTGAATCTTCTGACCATTCTTTGATTGGTCTTTTGATTATGATCCCGTTACCCTGAATTTTAGGCCATGGGGTGTGGAGGTTGAATACCTTTATGCTGACACAGACTGAAGTCCTGAATTACTTAAACACAGTTATTCAGGACAAATTGTAGACACTCTTTTTCTTTGACAATACTTGACACTGGTGGGGAAGAACTCAGATTTTGTCTTATGGGACTTTTTCAGGCTTTGAGTATTTCAAGAGCTTTCTCCCAGTATGGGACACATTTGAAACTCCATAAGGAGTTAGGGGTGTTGCATTCAAAGCAGTGTGCTTGAGATGGTGGCTGCGTAGAAGCGATTAGGGAATTGAAAGTGGTTATGATTCGGCTGGCCCGGTGGCGCTGAGGGTTGAGGCGCTGGACGCCACACCTCGTGCTACACCGACGGCCCGGGTTCGGGAACAAGCCTGGGCCGTCAGGGGTCGGAGGGGGTGGAGAAGGATCGAGCGTCCGTTAGACTGCTCTCCTTCTCCGGGAGCAGGAGGGGGAATGCCTCGATGTCCTGCCGGCTCCTAGCGGTGGCTGGGAGCTATGGCAGGTCATGGGCAGAACTAGAGGGACGTGCTGTGGCAGATGCTGGGAGGGGGCGTGTGCGGTAGCGTGCGCGCTCCGGTCCCTTGGCATCATTGCACACCACAGACGTATGGGAGGAAACAGAAGAAAAAAAATCCTTGCGGGCTACATGATGGCTGGACTAGCAGCCCCCGCTGGCTTCTACCTGGATGCTCCCCCTATACTGAAAACCCCCTCGGATCCCGTGGCGATGGTCGCGTGCCCACCACGGCAAACAGATTGTTGTGCAGGTTGGAGGTAAGGGGTTGAGCTTGGGATGGGGGGCAGACTAGGGGATGTTGGTTAGGCCGGACTGGGGGGGAACCATCGGTAACACCCCCCCAGCCATATAAGAGACAAGAAAATGTATAACAAAAAAAAAAGAAAGTGGTTATGATTCAGTTCCACTATGATAGGTTACGTATCCTACACCGGGGAGCAAATGTTTGGTACTAAGGGGACAGCTGAACAGATCAATCCGTTTTTAGCTTGCCAAATGAGACTGTAAAGGATGAAGATTATCAGTTTACTAACTTCATCTGGAGAAGAAGTTTATGATAACCAAGGTATTATGCAGGTTTTGGATGATTATATAGCTAAAATGTTTGGGGAACCAGTTTCTGATTCACCATTTTCGGCCCAGTTGTTGCAAGCTGCAGATCTTCCTCAGCTTTCTCTATCCTTGCAAGACACCTTGACGCTGCCCTTTACTCAGCTAGAACTGGAAACAGTTATTAAATCTCTCCATAATAACACTTCACCTGGATCTGATGGGCTTTCTAGAGAAGTTTATAAAGGTTTATGGGATATTATGCCAAAAGAATTGCTTAATTTATATAATTTTTTCTTTTAGATCTGATTTTTCCCACTTCCATGTATGAAGGATTAATGATTTTTCTTTTTAAATAATGGAATAAAGCAGACATTGGAAATTGGAGACTGCTTACATTATTGAACACTGATTTTAAAATTTTTGCTAAACTCCTGGGAAACAGGTTGAGTTTAGCAATGCTTGATTTGATCTGTCTAGTACAGTTTTGTTCAGTCCCTGGTTATCACATCACTGAGGCTTTGTTTCTCCTGCGTGAACTGATGGAACAGGGTGGGGATGATAATGAGCTTCTTCAAGGGCCTGGATACCTGGTCAGTTTGGATCAGGCAAAAGCTTTCGATGGAGTTTCACACTCCTTTTTGTGGTCTTGTTTGGAAGTGTACAGTATACTGCCTGCCTTTGTTCAATGGTTAAAGTTGTGTTACTCTTTGGCTTATGTTGTTCCTTGTGATAATGGCTGGAAAGGGGCTCAGCATCAGAATTTAGTGCCCTTAATGCAACATCGTGGTCAGCTCTGGGAGAACTGGGGATTGGCGGTTTTGCAGGGCATTTTGTTGGAATGGAAATCAGATACATTTCTACATAAGGATAAGCACAGTCCTAGATTGGTTTCCCACTGGGTCGGGGTTTTTGATAAAATTAAGCTGTGGAAGGTGGGTTTTGCGATGGTTTTACAGCTTTCCAGAAAAGCACTTTATGCTGATATTTTGTTGAATTGTTTTTCGGAATATCCCTTTTCCAGGTTTTCCATTTCTGAACAGTCCTGTGTTTCTCAATATATCACTGATAAAAGACTTCTGGAAAGACTATGGGATACGGTTTGGCTCGGGATACATTTATTTATTTATTTATTAAATTTTGGTGACCGGGTAGGCCCACTGAGCCCCGAAGGTCCCTTTTTCAGGGGCGACCTGGGATAACAATACAAGTTTTAAGAATGGACAAGGACATAAGGAACATTTGAGGCATTGTGAGTTACATCATGTGGTGGTTACAGTAAAGAAAAATAATGGATACAGGCATGGTTACAGGCATGGTAAAAGAAAAGCAGTGGATACAGGCATGGCTTACAGGCACGGTAAAAGAAAAGCAGTGGATGCAGGCATGGGTACAGGCATGGTTATCATCATGACATGTAAGCAATTGGTAGTACTTTGTATATAGTTTATTCAGGGGTTACACGTGGCCTCTGGTGAGCAGTCTGTATAAGGCAGGTAGTAGTAAGGTTAAGCTAGGAGATGGGAGTTGGAGAGGAGGGGAGTACCTTAGGAGCTTTAAGTGCCATGACAGTGGCATGCGCTCGAGGTCAGCAGATGGGACTTAAGCCTGGTGCGGAAGTTCATGAGTGAGGAGGAGGAGGAGGTCTGGACCTGTGGAGGGAGCTTGTTCCATTGGCAGGCTGCTTGGGAGGAAAAGGATCTTCTGCCAGCATTTGTCCTTACCCTAGGGACTTCTAATAGCATTCTATCTGAGGTCCTTAGGTTTCTTGGGTTGTGTTTGAGGGTTATGGTCCCGGCAATGCTTGGAGGAGCATGGGGTTTGAGAAGCTTGTAGGCCTGGACAAGCAAGGGGTGTTGGAGGTGGGCGACAAATGTGGGCCAATGAAGATTGGCCAAAGTGTCACAGTGGTGATGTCTCGGGTAGTCTAAGGTTGCGAAACAAGCATTTTATTATATAGGGTTTTCATCCTGGTAATCTCTTGTTTAGCCATGCCCTGTATAATAGGGACCGCAAAGGTCAGGTTGGGTAGAAGGATGCTGGTAGCTATGGAGAGCCTGGCTTCAGGGATGAGTTGGTCCCTGAGTCAATACAGGGTGCCAAGTTTCCGATGTAGGGTCCTGGTGACCTGGTCCACGTGTTCCTTGTATGTGATATTCTGATCCAACATGAGGCCTAAGTATTTAAGGGAGTGGACTACGTTAATGGCTTTACCAGAGAGTGAGGTTAAGGAGAGGGATGAGGACCTGTCAAATCCCAGGGATCTTGGCCTAAATAGCATTGCCTTGGTCTTGTCGGCATTTAGTACCATTCTGTTCTTACATAGCCAAATCTCTAGTGAAGTGAGATCCTTTTGGAGTAGAGGGGCCTAGGGCAATCACGTCACGCAGGGGTTGGAAGATGACAGTATCATCAGTGTACTGCACAACCGAGCTCTCCCCGCAGTGGGTACACAGGTCATTGGTAAACAAGGAAAACAGGAGGGGGGCCTAGAATTGAGCCCTGAGGTACACTCTGGTTTAGAGGTAGTGGGTCAGACATGGTCCCTTTCCATGAGACACTCTGTGCCCTGCCTGATAAGTAGCTCCCAAACCACTTCAGGGCATGATTGTCTAGACCTATATTTTGCAGCTTCTGTAGCAGCAAGTTGTGGTCAACAAGGTCGAACACCTTGGATAAGTCTATAAAGACTGCACCAGTGGGTATCCCTTTGTCCATTGCCCTGAGAACTTCATCCGTGAAGTTAATGAGGGCAGTGTCAGTACCATGGTTTGTTCTAAATCCATGTTGGGAGGGGGCAAGGAGCTGATGAGCTTCCAGGTAGTCCCTGAGTTGATTGTAGATGACTCTTTCTTGCACCTTAGCAAGTGAACAGAGGAGGGAGATGGGTCTGTAGTTGCTGAGTTTTTCCCTGAGCCCTCCTTTGTGAATAGGGACAACATTGGCATGTTTCCATGTGTCAGGGACTGCTCCTTCCCTCAGTGATCGATTGAGGAGCATGGTTATAGGCCAGGCTAAGGAGGTAGCTCCTGCCTTGAGTAGCCGAGGGTTGATACCGTCGGGTCCCCCTGACCCTTTCGGTTTCAGGTTCCTTAGAAGGTTTAGTACTTCAGTGTGTTTAGCCAGTCTCAGGTGAAATGGGGGTCTTTCCATGTGAGGTGGTTCATCTGAGTTAGGGGGGAGAGTCTGGGGAGACAGGCAGGTCTTGTAGGCCTCGAGGTCTGAGAAGTGCCTGTTAAGGGCAGCCGATATTTGAGAAGGGTCAGTTGTGAGCTGACCGTTACTCTCCATGGGACAGGACTTAGGCTTTTTGCTGCCCTTGATCAGGTTATTGATATGATTCCAGAATTGCTTGGGATTGCCCAGGCTGGTTTTCTGGAGGTGTGTTAAGTAATGTCTCTTAGCAAGTTTTATGGCTCTCTTGGCTTTGTTCCTTGGGGCTTTGTATTCAGCGAGATCTGCCGGGAGGGAGGAGAGCCTAAACTTTTTCCAGACTTTTTCCCGAGTAGCCATTAGGGCTTTGAGGGAGGGAGAGATCCACTTGTAGCAGCTGCCTTTAGCCCTCATTCTCTTCAGTGGAGCAAAGAGGTTGGCCACTGTGGTTAGTTCATCCTGGAAGTATTGCACAGCCTCAGTAAGAGTAGGGAGAAGATTTATGGGGTTCCAGTCCAGACTACCTAGCTAGCGATTGTATTGTAGTTCAGAGAACTTGGAGAAGTCACTGGCAGAGAGAATTCTAGGTTGGACCTTGGGTGGTTTGTTTTTCCATATACAGAAGATTGGGGAATGGTCACTCAGGAAGTCTGCCATTGTACCCGCACTCTGTATATTGGTGGGGTTAGACACCAGAGCCCAGTCAAGGGTGTTGTGGTTCCCAGTTTTGTAATTAAGTCTGGTCGGTTCAGAGATGACCTGCGTCAGACCTGCTTCATCGGTAAGTGACTTCGAGGCATGACCAGGGTCCTGGGCCCAGTTAATGTTGAAGTCACCCAGGATTAGTTGCTCCATTGTTACCTTGTTGCCGATCATTTGTGATGGCTTCAAGGGTTTGAGGCTGATTTTGGTGGGTGGTAGGCAGCCAGTGTTAGTTGTTTGGCGTGCCCTAGGGTTATCTGGATGTATATGCTCTCTCCCTCAGCAGTAGGATTAGTCTGCTGGGGTAGAGGTGACACGGAGAGGTCATCCTTAGCATAGATTAGGACCCCACCCCCTTTTTTGGTTTCTCTGTCATTGCGGTAGCTATTGTAGCCCACGACCTGAATCTCGTGGTCATGGATGTGGGCTTTTAGCTAGGTTTCAGAGATGGCTAGTTAGTCCGGTTTGTAGAGGTCCAACCAGGCCTGGACTTGGTGTATTTTTGGTCTAAGACTACATATGTTCATATGTGCTATCTTCAGACCCTTGGTGGCTGCCCATTGATGGTCCTGGGGGGATGCTACCAAGGTATTGGGTACGTATGGGCCAGGGTTAGGTTGGATATCACCTGATAGGAGAAGTAGCAAGACTAGTAACCTGAGCAGTTTAGTGCTAGGTATTGAGATGAGATGTCTTCGATGCATCCTGCTCATAAAGTAAAGCAGGTCATAGCATACACCCTTTTTTATGATTTCATGCTCTGTTAAGAGACTAGATATACTTGAGATAGGGTAGCTGCTAAGGAAGTCGTGTGGGGGGATATTATGTAGACTGCTTACTGGTTCTGGGGGGAATGGGTCTATGAGCCTGTCCACCCAGAATAGGGTCAGTGAGTAGATTATGGCAAGTAGTACACCCCTATTAGGGGGAGGGACACTTGGGTTCCTAGCACACCAAGGAGGGAAGAAGGAAGCATATACTAAGTAAGGCATTATTATTAGATGATGTCAGCATAGCGTAGGTAAGAATAGGGTGCTCAGAGTCTATCTGACTTGAGTCTGAAGGGTGGATGGCAGACACTGAGGGCTTCCTGTTTTCAGCTGCAGAGCTGTCGCACAGGCAGTTTTAAGGAAGTCGTCAGCCTGTTCAGTGAAGCTTAGGGGAACCTTAAACTACAACCTCCCCTTGTAGCAGCACCAGGAAAGAAGTAGAATGATAATGCAGGCCATATTGCCCACGATTGAGTACAGTGATTTGTGTAGAAAGACCAAGAATCCCTCTAATGGCAGGTCTGCATAACCTGCTAATGGAAAACTAGCCAAAAAAAAAAACTTCTATTACACAGTTGAAATGTGTTTAGTTCTATCAAAAATCTATTTGTAAAAAGTGCCAGATGGCTGAAGCAGGGGAAAAGTCCTGGCCAATCAGAGCGGGCTTGCTGGAAGCACCCGTGTTCCAATTGGCTGCGCTATCCCGTACCTTCCAAGGAGCTGCAGGCGGGCGTCCTTGTCTTGGTCGGTGGCTGGCTGGGTGCCGGCCGAACGTGGGGGAGATGAAGCAGCCCTGTTCAAGGGCAGGGAGCTGGAGAGAAGAAAAAAGAGCAGGTCTTAAATAGGTTAGGATGGGTTAGATCTGAGCAGTTTAGTAAGACAAAAGGTAGTTAGACTTTTCGGCGCCAAGGCAGAGTGCTTGGATGGGGGGGGCTGCAGGAAGAGCACTGAGACAGAAGAGGTGTAAGCACTTTTAAACACTAGTAGAAATTAAAATCCAACTAATACAGTTGAAAAACTTCTATTACACAGTTGAAATGTGCTTAGTTCTATCGAAAATCTATTTGTAAAAAGTGCCAGATGGCTGAAGCAGGGGAAAAGTCCTGGCCAATCATAGCGGGTTTGCTGGAAGCACCCGTGTTCCAATTGGCTGCGCTGTCCCATACCTTCCAAGGAGCTGTAGTCAAGTAAATGTCTGGGGCAATCAAAAACATAAAACCTTGCAAGATAGGTACTGCCCCAGGGAAGGATGTGTATTGAAGATTGAAACTGTGGACCATCTTTGTTTCCATTGTCCTTATACCATTTTATTTTGGGGTATTGTAAAAGAACGATGGAAGGGGGTGATTGGCACCCCCCCAGTCCACAGTTATTGTATTTCGGAATTTGTACTGATTTGAATACACTGGGTAATGTTAGTACTTTTCGAATTATTCATGCCCATTTTTCATATTGGTTGTGGATTAGTAGGTGCCATCTGGTTTTGCAGCAGCAGACCATATCGGCATTAAAACTTTTTTACATGTTTAACATAGATTTGTCTATTTTGAAAAGGCAGTAGTGGATTTCCTTTGGAGTTCAACATTGGGAACAACTCTGGCAAAGTTTTTAATTTCTTTGATGTCCGCATGAAATCAGTTTTTACTGCAGAGGATTGGGACTCTTACCTCCCTGTGATATATTTTTAGAGGGGTCTATATCCACCATCCTACTGGGGTTTCTTGGTTTTCTTATTGTTGCCATGTCTTTCTGTTATTTTTTTGGTTTACTAGGGGTCAAGATTTTTTACCCCCTTTATATAGTATGGATTTTGATAGGTTTCTTTTTGCTGGGAGAGGTATATTGGTACAATTTTTTTTTGCTATGAGTTTGCCCCATTTTGTCTTTCCGGTGTTCTAAAATACATATTGTTTGAACTTTACATATATATCATGTTTGCATAAAATAATATTTCCCCTACTTTTCCAGTGTGGGGGTTAGGTTAAGTTTGGGGTTACTGTCTGATGAAATATTCATTTATGAGTTTGGTTTTTCTTTTTAGGAGTATGTAAGCTGTATTACAGTTTTGCATTTATTTGGTTCTTATGATTTCACTGCAGATTCCCCCTACTCTTGTTATAGTGTGGAAGGTTGTTTTGAGCTGGGGGTTGCAGTATGATGAAATACTTATTTATGGTTTTGATTCTCCTTATGAGTTTGTATGATACAATACTGATTTGTATTTATTTTGTTTCTTATGGTTTAAATAATTCCCCCTACGTTTTTGGTATGTGTGTTTGGGGGCTGGTTAAGCCTGGGGTTACAGTGTGATGTATTATTTATTTATGATTTTGATTTTCCTTATTTTGAGTTTGTATTCTGTAATACTGATTTGTGTTTATTTGTTTCAATAAAAAATTCCCCCTACTCTTTTCGAGAAGTGCCAGGGGATCTTTAACATCTACCTGAACAGGCAGATGGGACCTCAGTTTAACATCTCATCTGAAAGACAGCACCTCAGGAGTGCAGCACCCCCCTCATGCTGCACTACAGTGTCAGTATTAGGATTTAACCCAAGCGCCTTGAGTGGGGGTAGAACCTACTGCCTTCTGATCTTCCGGCCTCAGAGGCGAGTGTGCAACCTGCTGAGCCACTGACACTTAGGTCAAAGTTTTGAGGACATGGTATCGATATTGTACAAGAAGTTTAGCTGGGAGCCCAGTGATACACCTAGGTATTTATAGGTTGTGACTGCACTGAGGGGGTACTGTCCAGAGAGGCGATTGGTGGTGGTGGTGGGGGGGGTTGTTCTGGCAAGCCTTTTGTGAGGTACCAAAAGACATTGAAATAGTCTTTGATGAATTGCTTTTGAGTAGATTTGCCTGGAACCAGGACTGTATGAAGAGGAAATCCTGTTTCAGAATAGACTGAACCTCGCTTAGGACTGGGCCAGATGCGAAAAGAATGGTATCATCCATGTATATGTGGATGAGGGTCCTTGAGCCAGCAGTGGGGAGATTGTTAATAAATATGGAAAATAGAATGGGGCCGAGGATCAAGCCTTGGGGGATGCCAGTGAGTATGGGGAGGGAGGGGGATGTGGAGTTAGCAATCTTGACAGATTGAGAGCTGTTTTCGAGGCATGATTTAAACCACTGAACAGCCAGGGGAGGGGAAGGTGGGCATGCCCTGCAACCTTGAGTTTATTTAGGACCAAGAGGTTTGAGACTGAGCTGTAGAGGTTAGCCAGGTCAACAATGATTGTGGCAGTGAAATGGCCTTGATCTGCAGCTGAGTGGATATGACCCATGACATGGAGAATAGAGGATATAGTGGAATGGTGCTTTCTGATGCTAGATTGGTATGGGGAGAGGAAGTTGGAGGGTAAGAGGAAATCAGTCAGCTTGGATTGTACTAGTGTTTCCTGCAGTTTGGATAAGGCAGGGAGGAGGAAAATTGGCCAATAGCTGCCAGGCATTGAAGGATCAATGCCCTTGTGGAGAGGGATGATGCAGGCTGATTTCCAGGCATTAGGGCCAATGCTGGAGGAGAAGGATAGGTTTAATATAAAGGTGTGTGGATGGGCAATGGCCACGGCCGATATGCACAGGAGACTTGGGTGTATGTCATCAGGGCTTGATTTTGAGGGATTTAGGGATTGGAGAGCCATTAATACTTCTTCAGTAGTAGTGGGGGTGAACAGGAATGCATTATGAGGTGGGTTTTGTGGGGGGAGTTAGTGTCTGTGGGGGATGGTTGGTCTGGGAGAGTGCAGGTGATAAATAATTTATTTAGGGTTTCAGCAATTTGGATGGGGTCAGATATTGTATGGCCATTATTCTTGAAAGTGGGGGGTTTTGTTTGGGGGGCAATGAGGGAGTGGACCAAATTCCAAATGAAGGAGGGGTTGCGCGGTACAAAGATGGGACCTGAAGTAATCAACTTTGGCATGCCTTATGGCCTTTGTGAATGCATTCCTGATAGTGTTGTAGGCTAGTCTGGATTGTGTTGTCTGTGAGGATTTGAAGCAGGACCAGGCATTGTCCCAGGTTTTGCAGAGGGCAATAACCAGGGCAGAAACCTAGGGATGGGATGTTTTTTTTACTCTGGCTTTCATTAGCGGGTTGTGAGAGTTCCAGACATACGAGAAGATAAGTTGGAACTGGGACAGGCTGTATCAACATCTGGGGTAGAGCAGACTGGATCCCATATAATGTACTGCAAGTCGAAGAGAGAGAGAGAGTGGGTCAAGCAAATTCAGAGGGTGAATTTTAATGTATTTTGGGGCAGATATAGGCAGTTCGGTCTTTCTGGTGCAGTACGTGATGCAGTGGTCACTTAAGGCTGCATCAAGGACTCTAGCTGTGCTGTGGATATTCTGAGGGGATGGGAAGAGAGGACCCAATCAATAAGGGAGTGTTCTGAGGATCGAGTGATATAACGGGTGGGCTTAGTAATTAAATGGATGAGGTTGTAGGATTCAATTTTGGAGGTGGCAGACTTAGAGGTGGGGCAGAGCCAGTCTAGGTTGTAGTCACCCAGAAGCAGTAGCTCACCAGAATTTGAAAGGGGCAGTAGGGTAGAGATGCATTCTGTGAGTGCATCCTGCACAAGCTGTGGGGAGGTGTAGACCACTCCAATGAAGACAGGAAGAGTAGAGAGCAGAGTGATTTGAGTGAGGATAAGTTCGTCCGAGCCGTGGCAGGATTTTTTTTTGATTATGGAGAGGAGTTGCCTTATAAGCATAGCAACTCCTCCCTCTCTTTTCCCTCAGTCTTGCTGGATGATTGAGTAGTCGGAGAACACCAGGGATGAGTCAGGAGTCTTAGCTGATAAGCATGTTTCAGTGAGGCAGAGGATGTTAGGGGACTGTTGAGTTAACCAACAATTTAGTGGGTAAAATTTAGGGCAGGAGACTCCCGATGTTTATGTGAATGATTTTTAGGAGGTTGGGTTCTGGTGAACTACGGGGGGGGGACTTGGTTTCCTCTCAACATCACCTGAGAGGAGCAGGGTGAGTAGGAACATAGAGAATGTGGCAGGGAGCTTCCATCCCTTTTGTGATAATGAGAGTATTTGATGCATTGTGGGAGCATTTTATGAGGGTGATGTCTTAAGTCAAATGTGGTGGCAAGACACTGGGGGAGATCATGTGAAAGGAGGGCAGGGGCAGGTACAGGGGATTGGGTGTGGGAGGGGAGGGGAGGGGAGGTTTTGATTGTTACATTTGGTGGAGCAGCAGAGCAGTAGGGGCAGGTAGGCGGATAGGGTTTATGCAGCTAGAGTGGATGAGCGGTGGGGGAAGAAAGCTGGTAGTAGATGAATGAAAGGAGTAAGAGAATGATAGCTGCATGCATGGAGAAGATTAGTGGTACAGGTGTGGGATAAGGAGACAATATAGACAGAGTCCCAGACCTGCCTGGGTGAAAGAGAGGGCACAAAGGCAAGTTGGGATACAGAGCATCAAAAAGGTGTGGGTTGAGATCAAATGAGTGGGTGGCAGGGATTAACTATGTGAGGGAGTGTATGAGTGTGTGAGTGTTTGCTGGACCAGAAACAATGAAGTGGGTTGGAATTGTAGGATCCAAATGGAGAGATGCCCCTAATGGTCGGTCCCTATAACAAGCCAATGGCAAAGTGGGGAGATTGATTCAGAGCAAATCAGGATGATTACGACATTATGTGATACCCCGTGCAACCATAGTGGGCCTATGGAGTAACACAAGTAATGTGAGGGTTCACTCTAGCAGGCTGTATGGTCTAGAGGATAGTGCTGCTGACTGTGGATGGGCCAGGCAGCATGTCTGACTGAATGAAGTCACCAACTAGCAGCACCTCCCCCTTGCTTGCAGATCTGATGGTGGTTTCTTTTTCTCAAACTACCTTTTCCAACTTCTCTCCCTGTTCTGGAGGTCTGTATAATACCCCTGTATAGATAGTGGCCCTATGATGACCCACAGCACCTCCAGCCCTTCACTGTTCTATGGGCACCCTCCCTCACATATAGTACAACCCCTCCTCCCTCTTTCCTGCCCTGTTTCTCCTGTACAGAGAGTCGTCAGGTATGGCCATGTCCCACTCATGGTGTTTAATGCACCATGAATCTGTTCAGGACACAAAATCCAGGCTAGCCTCTGCCATGATGGCAAACAGCTCTGGAATTTTGTTTTTCAGAATGCATTGTTCCACGTGGCTCTCCATCGCTGCCTGTTTCCACAACCCCGCTTATTTCCTGTACTGGTGTCTGATGCTTCCCAGACCCACCTCTTTCCTTTTTAACCTCTCGGTTCACTGTCCCTTAACTTTTACTTGCTATCTAATTTATAATTCTATTCCTCATCTTGTCCCCACCCCTGGCTTCTTGCACCTCTGCCCTAGGAAAGTTTTCTCTCCTCAGGTCTTCCCACCATGATGCTTCATCATCTGGGGGAGGGGCACATTTTGCCTCCATTTCATTTATACCCTCCCCTGACTAGTTTAAATATTCATCCAAGTTGCATTTAAAGATTCCACCAAGGGAGGTTTGAATGAGGTGAAGTATGCATGCAGGCATTCTACCATGTGTCTATTATTTGTAATTATTTCATATGTTTACATACTGGGATTTTTAGTTGTTACATCCAAAAGGTCCTGGGGTACTTCACGGAAGCACAGTCAATGCAAGTTACTTATGTTAAATTAGCTGCTTTATATAGTTACAAATATATATATAGTAATAATATTAGCACTACCACCCAGGCTCTGAAGGACTCAGTTACGGTCTTTAAGTTCAATTACATACAGTAGTTGTAAGGGGGAGAACAAATTGAGAACAGGTCAAGCAGATTCATATTGGAGTTGTATGGGTTAGAAACAGGAGCAGAGGCTGAGTAGGTCAGAAAACATGGCAGTCTTGAATTGCTGCTAGTTGCTTGACTTTTTTACTGACTTGGAGAATAAGTTCCAAATGAGGGAGCGAGAACACAAAATGCTTTTCCCACAGTAGTTTTGTGTATTCTTGGTACAGTACATGCAAGGTGTCCTTATAACCTAAATTGTAAATCTGGACTGTATGGGTTAAGTTAGACAAATATACTGGACATAGGCCATGGATGCATTGCTAAACCAAGGAGGCCCATTTGACTTCCCTTCTATTTTCTGAGGAAAGCATATCAAGTTGCTGGTATAGCAGACAGTGATTTTTTTTCTACTACATCTAAGTACAAATCTGTACATGTTGAAAGCAACTTTGATTTTATTCAGGGTGGTGGAGTTAGCTGCCATGTAAACTCGGCTCACACAATCTAACGATGGAAATAGGTATACCGTTAGAGCAGGGAATTCATTTTGTCACCATAATTAGGGGGCAGCAACAACTGCGAGTGACTGGGGCGATCTTGATTTTTGATTGCTCAGCACTCTCATCATGTTTTGCACCCTAACAGTTTTTCTTTCTTTTGGGGCATGCCCGTCATAGAGTTAGTTGTATTTTCTTTTGGGAGTGTGGGGGGCAGAGCTCCCTGCATTGGGGGTGCAGTGGGTGAAGCCTCCCACAAAACAGTGATCTTATCTCCATGGCGCTTTAGCACTCTGGCTCCAGGGAGCTGCAATGCATGGTGCTCCAGAGCCAGGTGCTGTATTGCCTGTGCCTCTATTGGTGTTGACAAAATGACTGTTGCACTGATAGGGATGAACCTTTATTAAGAGTGCAGTTAGCTACCATATACATTTCACACTTATATTTTATTGATGGTAACAGTGTTTGAAGTAAGGTGGCTTCCTAGTACTAAGAACCTGAGAGCTTTGATTATGTCACCTGCGTCCTGCACCTTAAACAAACCATAATCACTTGGTATTTTTCTCTTCTCATTCACGTAATTGAGGATTTTTTTTTAATTACTGGATTTTGCCTCAAGTGATCTCTATACCTTTGCCCCTTACATAGATACATAGACAGTGTCGGCAGATAAGGGCCTATGGCCCACCCAGTCTGCCCATTTGAGCTTGTAAGTTCAGTTTATGTTTTCCTAGAAGTCTGTTACCCCTTACCCCAACCTCCAAAATTCCTTTATGTCTATCCTATGCATTCTTAAATCCCGTGATTGTTTCAACCCCCACCACTTCCTCTGGTAGGGTGTTCCACTTGTCTACTACGCGCTCTGTGAAGAAATTCTTCCTCACGTTTCCTCTGAATTGTCCTTCCTCCAACTTCATCCCATGCCCTCTAGTCCTGGAACATCTTTTTCGCTTAAAAATAGTGTATTCCTGCATCCTGTTCCTCCCTGTAAGATACTTGTATGTCTCTATCATGTCCCTTCTCTCCCTCCTCTCCTCCAGGGAGTACATATTCAGTTCCTTCAACCTGTCCTCATAGGACCTGTGATGCAATCCATGTACCATCTTTGTTGCCCTCCTCTGAACCTTCTCTACGCTGTCTATGTCCTTACATAGGTAAGGTCTCCAGAACTGTACACTGTACTCCAGGTGGGGCCTCACTAGTGTCTTGTATAGTGGAATTATGACCTCCCTTTTCCTGCTGGTTATGCCCCTGCCTATGCATCCCAGCATCCTATTTGCTTTTCCTGCTGCCTTGTCACACTGTTTCCCTACCTTGTTTTGCTGCTGTGATTATGTGCTTATTTTCTCTGAGTTTGTCTATATAGTTCTGTTTTACTTGTTCCATGCACATTATTCTTCCTCTACACCACTTTTTTCTCCCTAATTGCTTCAAGTACTCTATTTACTATCCACATTGTTTTGCCTTCTAATAGTTATACTTACTTCTCCAAGGGATGTAGTCTTACATTAAACAGTCCATATGTTTTATGTGTGTCCCACTGTTGCTGTATGGTGATATTAATGAGCTTGATTTCCCAAGGTACCTGTTCTGTGAGCTCTCTCATCTTCATAATATCAGCGTAATGCAGGAGTATGTTACAGCCATTTACTTACAGCATGCTTTTGCCTGTTTCTTCCAATAGTGACTCTGATGATGTAATGGTCACTATTTGCTAGTGCTTTTTCAGTGTCCACTTCTCTGAGCAAGCCAAGTTTATTGCTAAGGACTGTATTCAGTGCTGCTTGATCCCTAGTTGCTCCTTTATTAACAGACTGCATCAGGTAAGTTTCTTCTACAAGATCCAGAATTGCCCACTGCACTTGGACTAATGACAGCTGTAGTTGATGTCACCCTTTAGAAGCATATTTCCCTTAGTTTTTGCGTGTCGGATCATTTAATGACGTTTAAGATCCAGGTTCTCTTTCAGGCCAGGTGGTCTGCAGCATAGATAAGTTTTAACCATTTCTACCCTTCTATTAGAAACTCTTAACCAGAATGTGTCAGTTTCTTCCTTTGGGATACACTATGTATGAAAAGCACTATATAATTGCTGATTATTCTTCTTCTTCCATTTGAAGTTCTTATACTTCAGTCATTTCCAAATGCAATCTGAAGTGCAGTGCCAAAACACTTCCCCTTTTACCAGATCAACTCTTTCTGAATAACTTGTATTTGGCTAGCTCCACTTCAGAGCTCTTTTGATCATTCCATGTCTTTTATTCCTATTACTGTATGCCCAGTTTCTCCATAGTAATCAGTATTTCCATTTCACTCACTTTGCTCCTTAGGCTCCATGTATTTTTATACATACAGTTCCTGTTCCTGTATGTCTTTTTTTCTGCTTTTCAGACTCTACTGTTTGATCAGTCAGCTTGTCTGTCTCCAGTTATGAGGTAACCTGCCCATAAATTTCCTATGAGGAAAGACTAAAATAATTAAATATGTATTCCCTGGAGGCAAGGAGGGAGAGGGGACTTGATAGAGACATACAAATACCTCACTGGTGTAAACAGGGTACAGGAAGGAAGCATCTTCCAAAATAAGAGATGTTCAATACAAGGGGGCACAGTATGAAGTTGGAGGGGGGATGACTCATGGGTAACATGACAAAATAATGTTTCACAGAGAGGGTGGTGGATGCTTGGCATGCCCTACCACAGGAAGTGGTAGGGGTTAAAACAGTCACATGATTCAAGAAGGAGTGGAACAAACACACGTGTGTCCTGGAGGTAAGGGGGTGGGGTGCTCTGCAGTTCAGTTTGTGCATCAGATCTCTTGTATGGATAAATAGGACAGACTGGGTGGGCCAAAAGGTCCTTATCTGCCATCAACTTTCATGTATCTATGAAATATCTATTCCATTTTTTCCCATTTTCATTGTGGCTTCATTAGCCTTCTCCTGTTTCCCTCTCCTCCCCTCTGATTTTGTTGATATGGATCCCAACTATTCCAACTCCTTTTTATGTTTATGTGGACTCCATCTCTTTTACTCCATCAAATGTCCAGTTTCTAAGGAAGCAGGACCCATCTTCCTTACACCAGTACCTAATGAACTCATTAATCCTCTGAATCTTACTTGTGCAGCTTTCATCCTGAAACTAGATAGGTAGTATTAGTATAAAAATAACACCTTTTTCTAACTTTAATCTTTGTTCCAATGTACATAGATTCATTATTGATTTGTTCTTTTTTTATTTTTTTGGGTAAATGGGCAAGGCCCGTTGGACCATAAGACCAATTTACAGGGGTGATCCTGGAGCACTGAAGCAGATAGTCACTTGCTCAGAGCTACAGAGTAAGCAAATAGACGTTATGAGAATCAAACCCTGCTCTTCTGGATGTATCAAGCTCATTCACAGTGCATTACTCTAACTTCTAGGCTATACTGCCATTTCCTTCCTACCACTCTTCTGTAAAAAATCTGTATAATGCACTGTATTAAATATGATTTAATCAGTTCTATGTCAGGATATCGACAACAATGTTGTTAACATCCCTGATAGTGATGGGAACAATGGTGACTGTCAGCATCGTTCCTGTCAAGAAAAAGTGTTTTTTTGTGGGGGCTTCACCACCCCAACCCCCATATGGGGAGCTGTGCCCCCCCCACACCCCCATCTCAAAATAACCACTTCCAAGTTGGAGTTAGTTCGGGGTGGGGGCGAAACACTGGGAATCACACCGACACTGTACAGTGGCTCACCACAGCGACCTGGCAGATGTTGCCACTGTGGTGGTGTTAGCTGTCAGATTGTCATTGTGGTGATGTGCTACCAATTTAATATGATTCAGAAAAAAGTAATTAAAACTGAAGTAGAATTTAATGTGAAAAAAGTTGAAATAAAAAAGTACACCACAGATTTAGTTTCATTAGTTATGCAAGATATTTGAAAGTTAAAGAGCAACTCTCTATTATAATAAAAAATCTTAAAAACACTACATTTACATAATTTATGAATACATTTATTGTTTTCTAGTTCTTTATTTGTTTTATTTTTCCTTGTTCTTGCTCTACTAAATATTGTAGGTAATGCAACAATTATTTCACTCAATCTTTCAAAATATGTCCGACTCTCCCGTTAACCACACGATTGCTGTTTCTGACATCACAGTCTGTTGTTACGATGAGTACTATGATGTCATAAACAAAGGCATGGTGAGGCAAACAGGGGAGAGACAAATGTCTTCAAATATTTCATTATAATGTATGGTGCACCCTTATTACTGCTAAAAAGCGGCAAAATTATGTCTTGATAATCCCATCGCTATGATGAAGACGTAAATGGTTATAAGCCTCTCTTAAGTACGTCATAGCGATGGGATTACAAATGGAGCCCATCTGCGCATGCGTGTACCTGAGATCTCGCGCACCAACGACATTCCCGAAACCAGTGCAGTGGCCAGAAAATGACCCAGAACGTCTGCGGTGGGTCTAAAAGTAAGCCATATTAGTTTGTTTTGACAGTTAATTGGGACCATACACTATAAAATATAATGTATGGTCCCTCTATCGTTAACCGGTTTGGTAAACCGTCTCGAGGTTGCCATGGTGACGTAAACCTCTCGAGCTTCGCTTTCGAGGTTTACATGGTCACCCTGGCAACCTCTCGATGGTTAACAAACCTGTTAACGATAGAGGACCTTACATTATCCTCTATGTTTTCTATACAGACACCTTAGATGGATTATTAAGATATGCAGTAAATGCTTGAATGTAACATTGAACTTTTTAAAAATGTATTCGCTAATAAATTGTAACAGCTTAAACATTTGCGAAAGCACATGCTGAAGTGCAGAGTTGTGTCTAATACTTCATGAGATACCCTTACAAGAGACATACAGTTTAAGAAATATACTGGTGAATCCACAAAGATTTATTATCACTCCATTAAACAAGTTCAGTACAGCAGGTTTATTAAACTATGTGTATGTTCTTCATTATCACTTGCAATTGGTCTCAATATGGGATACACATGGCATAAAAGTAACTAGCCTGGTAAAGCAGAGCATGAATAAAGCTTGTGGACACTAAGTCTATCATCTGCTCATGAGAAGCAAAATACATTTGAAATCCAGCTTTTGGTACAAAATGTTATTTTGAGGATGAATTGACAACACAGTGTAATGTATCACTTAGGCATTGCAGCCTAAAAATGGCTTTGGGTATGATCTCCTCCATGACACACAACTGGAGGAAACACTTGATAAAAATTCTTGTTGTGAGGGAAGCATATAAACACAGGCAAGGCACTGTATTCAATGGCCCAGATATTCAGAAATGTGGCAAAGCCCAGAGCAGGTCTGGTGCAGCGTAAATCCAGTGCACCATGGCACAACAGGAGCCATATTCAGAGGTTGTGCAGGCCTAACTGCACCAGTGCAACCCGGCAGAATATGGCAGAGT